>OX387365.1:10717092-15517092 GCA_947563465.1 Archips xylosteana | reverse complement strand
CACACACACACACACACACCCACACACACACACACCCACACACACACACACACACACACACACACACACACACCACACACACACACACACACACACACACACACACACACACACACACACACACACACACACACACACAGCGGTCAAACTTATAACACCCTTCTTTTTGTGTCGGGGGTTAAAAATGGCATAGCATTTGGTCGATTATACGCAGTTTAGTCAAGAAAGGAATTCTCTTCGAAGGCTCAATGATTGTGCGACTTAAACATTAGTATATCTTCGCCTTCAAGTTAATGTGATGAATGTGATAATCCTTGTTTTTTTCTGAAAATTGTCATAAAAATGGTGAAAAGTCTTCGGTTGACTATACTACATCACTAAATAACATAAAACAAAGTCGCTTCCCGTCTACCTGTCCCTATGTATGATTAGATCTTTAAAACTACGCAACGGATTATGATGCGGTTTTTTTTAATAGATAGAGTGATTCAAGGGGAAGGTTTATATGTATAATACATGCATAATTGCACTTGTGCGAAGCCGGGGCGGATTGCTAGTCAAATATATAAAAATCTCGTGTCACGGTGTTTGTTGTTGAAGTTTTAGTAAAGTAATAAGGATTGAATCCTTCCCTATAGTTTCCTCACCATTTTTTCTTACTTCAGAAAGGCCTACAATATCCCATTTTATGTCCTCGAGCGCATTCTGAAGTTCTATTAGACGCTCATCTTTCATCGGCGTTAGGACGTTGTAGGTCAATATGTTAAGCATATCAGGGTCCATTTTGTTATTCGCTTTAGTCGGTTTGGGATAAGGTAATATTTTCGCCCGGGGATTCTCAGCACCCCTGGTTCCAAGGTCTCTTCGGCTACCACTATCACCAGTGTACGCAAAGACTGGCCTGACATTTCGCCAGACCGGGTGTTGTGGAGGTCAAGAGGGGAGGCCGTTGTGGGACAGTACAACAGTCTAAATAAAAAAAAACCGGCTAAGTGCGAGTCGGACTCGCGCACGAAGGGTTCCGTACCATTATCTATAAAAATCACGTTTGTTGTTTGGAGCCCCCCTTAAATATTTTTTTTATTTTAATTTAATGATTTATTTTTAAGTCAATATATGTATAATTAAATATTCTGTGAATATTTCAAGTGTCTACCTGTTGCCGTTATCAATATCAAGCAAAAACGAGCAAAAAAATCATGTTTGTTGTATGGGAGCCCCCTTACATATTTATTTAATTCCATTTTTTAGTATTTGTTGTTATAGCGGCAACCGAAATACATCATCTGTGAAAATTTCAACTGTCTAGCTATCACGGTTCGTGAGATTTAGCCTGGTGACAGACGGACGGACAGACAGACAGACGGACGGGTAGCGAAGTTTCAGTAATAGGGTCCCGTTTTTACCCTTTGGGTACGGAACCCTAAAAAAATAAAAACAAAACGTGGGTAGGTGTGCGGCGGTATCAGTGTCGTCGTTCAGCCGCGCGAGCAGAGCGGTGGCGCGTAGTGCGCATTTGGCAGCAGCCGCCATGGCGTATGCTCCGTGATGAAGGGCTACGGCTTACCCCGAAATTCGATCATAGACAAGAGTTAAAAAAAAAAAAAAAATATTAGGGGGACAATCTTACACAAATCGACCTAGTCCCAAACTAAGCAAAGCTTGTACTATGGGTACTAAACGACGATAAACATACTTATATATGTAGATAAATAAATACTTAAATACATAGAAAACATCCATGACTCAGGAACAAATATTCGTGCTCATCACACAAATGAATGCCCTTACCGGGATTTGAACCCAGGACCTCTTGCTTCGTAGGCAGGGTCACTACCAACTAGGCTAAAGCGGTCGTCAACCCCCCCCCACCCCGTTACCCGTATTACCCGTATTTTTTCACTATGAGTGAGTCGCGGTAGTTTCATATTCAAAATAATTAATTTAATTAAAATAGCTAGCCAAAAAAGATATAATTTATACTTTAGCGCTGTCAAAGCAAATAATTAATTATTAAAACGGTAAACGAGGAACTTCTGTTATTAATATTTGATGACGGCCTGAGTTTGGAGCGCAGTTCGGAAATTATTGTGTCACATTGTATAATTGATGGGAAATAAAAGTAATACTTTCATCATCATCATCATCCAAGCCTATATACGTCCCACTGCAGGGCACAGGCCTCCTCTTGGAACGAGAGGGCTTGGGCCATAGTTCCCATGCGGGCCCAGTGCAGTGGAACTTCACACACACCATTGTATTTCTTCGCTGGTGTATACAGGTTTCCTCACGATGTTTTCCTTCACCGTAAAGCTCATGGTATATTTCAAATGTAATTTCGCACGTAAATTCCGAATAATTCGGAGGTGCTAGCCGGGATTTGATACCACGACCCTCTGCTCTTAAGCAGGCCATAGGTCAAACCGCTCTAGGCAACCACGGTTTTTCCACGGCAAACCAATGCAGAACCAAAACCAATTTTCGGTGGAAGTTTACATGGTAATGTACATCATATATTTTTTTTAGTTTTATCATTATCTTATTTTAGAAGTTACAGGGGGGACACATATTTTACCACTTTGGAAGAGTCTCTCGCGCAAACAATTCAGTTTAGAAAAAAAATATATTACAAACCACAATATCATTTTTGAAGACCTATCCATAGATACCCCACACGTATGAGGTTGATGAAAAAAAATTTATGAGTTTCAGTTCTAAGTATGGGGAACCCCAAAAATTTATTGTTTTTTTCTATTTTTGTGTGAAAATCTTAATGCGGTTCACAGAATACATCTACTTACCAAGTTTTTACAGCATAGTTCTTATATAGTTTCGGAAAAAAGTGGCTGTGACATACGGACGGACAGACAGACAGTCAGACATGACGAATCCATAAAGGCATAATTTTTGCCATTTGGCTACAGAACCCTAAAAAGAGGAGGTTCTCAATTCGTCTCTACGATTAAAAAAAAAATATTATTATTAAATTTGAGGTGTCGATACATTGAGTTTGTGATTTCATTTCAACAAAGTATGAATACTTATCCCAAATTTTATCAGACTAATTCTTTGATCAATTATAACTGAAGATACACATTGCCGAACAAAATCCCCTTGAAAGAATGTCCGAACTATTTATTTGTTTGCGTAACAAATAAAATCATCAACTACACAAAGTAATTACTTTGTGTGAAAAGAATAAGTGACGAAATTTGAACCTAGTCTTTACTTAATTACAATTGAATTTCGCTACTTCACAGTTAAAAATTTATTTACGTGTGCGTAGAGAAAACTGATCCCAAATACGTGAATACGTGACGAAATTTGAACCCAGTCTATACTTCATTACAGTCGAATTTCGGTAGCGGCAAAACTCCACAACGCTTGACACTTGACAGCTAAACTCCACAATTTCCACACGTTTGGTCGGATATGAATGTAAGCCTTATCAGAAACGGCAGAGTGATTAATTTCACTTGCTACATTGAAGGCGACGTTGTAAGATTGCTTTGACGAGTTTGACGTTTGTTTGGCGGACGAAATGATGTTGTAGAACAAAGAATGCATTCCGACTTTAGGAGAGGACTTTCTTTATAAAAAGTTTCTGTCAATTAATGCAATAAAAAACAGGGTGAAATTAAGGTTAACGCCAACACTTTACAGGATGAATGGGGACGTCATTTAGATAATTTTGAAGCTAATTTTTTTTACTCCAAATGTTTACCGTTTTCGAGATATAAGTATAAAATGATAAACTGACTAACTGACTGTTGTATATAACGCACAGCCCAAAACGCTGCATCTAGAGACTTGAAATTTTGCAAATGTGTACCTTATACAATGTAGGCATCCAACAAGGAAGGATTTTTGGAAATTCCCACGGGATAAGGAAAATACGGGATTTATATATTCAGTTCAACGGGATTCCTATGTATCTCCGTAACTATGTATATTATAATTACTACTCTTCAAATTGGGCATAAAAGTAGGTAATTATAATAGTGAAAAAATATTTTTAGGATTTTTGGATATTCCCACGGGATATGGAAAAACGGGATTTATATTATTCAGTTCAACAGGATCGATTATTTGTTTTACTGGTCGTAGAAAGCTGAAATTTGCCATTTAGGTTCCTTGGGGAGTGTAGGGGAGTACTTAAAGTTGTTCATAATCATGAGAAGATCCAGAAAGTATAATTTTCATGAGTTAAAATCGGGTTTTGTTCCGCGTACCTTGACACAGTGTCGTCTCGTGATCATGGCGCATGCAACTGTGCCGAAATATCGGGCTTCTTCAAAATCAAGGTACGCGGAACAAAACCCGATTTTAACTCGTGAAATTAGTAATGACCGCGATAGTCTAAAATATTGTAGTATAATTTTCTCCCTAATATTATGTATTTGAAGTCACATTGTATTTTTTTTTGTAATGGTGGGTAGTATTATAATAAAACAAAAAAAAAATCAAACAAATTTCATTATTTATGAATAAAATTTGTTTTTAATATAATAACTTTATTAATTTTTATTTTCAATTTGTCAAACTATCGCACACGTTTACCAGTAACACATACACACATACATGACATACGTATACACATCCAGGAAATCAAAACTTCACACAAAAACACATAAAATTCTAGAAATAAAAAAATAGGGTGATGGCAACTTCACTACACTTTTGTTCTATGTTCTGTTGTTTATCTGTTTCGTTTTACTGATAAGCTTTCCTGTGCGTGTGACAAAGACAAGGCATATGTCAATGTTGTGGAATTCTGACAACGTTAATCTTTTAATTAGCAATTTAGAAATGGCTTTAAAATTAATTTAAATCAATATTTCTCTCTGATTCTTAGAATTTAATAGAAAAAACAACAGATACTCACCGAAAGTATGATATTCCATTAGATTTGTTCCGTTTTTTCGAGTGATTTTTGCACTTTTTAAAGACGCACGTGGGCATCGTTACGCTTGCATTGACAACAACGTACTGAGAAAAAAGTCGACCACTTTTATCAAAGTGGAGCTCATTTGGCTCGGACATATTCGGGCGCGCGACTGTGCATCTACAGTTATAATTGATCAAAGGACTAATTTTAACAATTGAGTAAATGCAATGTTACCCAGCAGTAACTAAGTTAGATTTGAAACAATAATTTCGGTTCACAACTTAGAAGTCACGTTTATAATATAAGTGAGATTTCTTATTTCGTATTCAGTAGATATATTTGCGGCACGACATAGCAAGTTAAATAAAAGCTTGCAAAAACCAGAGCGGCCAAAAAGCTCGTAAAATTATAGGCATTCGAAGTTCCCGAAAGTGCCTTTCAAACTATTACGGCAATACAAAGAAGCCGTCCTTGCTAACTTATTTGCCTTCTTTTCTGCCAAGTCTGCTGGCTTTGAGCTACGTCGGCAACCCAAAAACAGGGGCATATTAATAACTAGGTTTTTTACTGTTACATTTGCGTATTTGCAGACCTGAAGTCTGCGAGTATCTACTAAGTAATCATAATTATTTATTTATTTATTTACGGAGAACCAACAGCTTGTACATACATCTTAGACATTACAGTAAATACAGCAAGCCAATTACAGGTTCTCGCCGACAATTACAGTGTAACAATAAGGCAGTATGCCCACACAGTCCCTTCGGACACACAAAAAAGAAAAAAGAGAAAATAACTAAGTACTTAATGGGGTAAGTAATAGAAGATATAACAACTTATTATCTAATATTCATAATATATACTCTCACTTTATATAAACTCGTTTAGTATCACGTTCACTGGACATAATGCTTTAACGACCGCTTTAGCTTAGTTGGTAGTGACCCTGCCTACGAAGCAAGAGGTCCTGGGTTCGAATCCCGGTAAGGGCAGTATTTGTGTGATGAGCACGAATATTTGTTCCTGAGTTATGGATGTTTTCTATGTATTTAAGTATTTATTTATCTATATAAGTATGTTTATCGTCGTCTAGTACCCATAGTACAAGCTTTGCTTAGTTTGGGACTAGGTCGATTGGTGTGAATTGTCCCATGATATTAAAGAAAAAAATTATTAACGAAAAGTATAATTATAAAATATCTAATTTTGTAATGTATAACGTTTTTTATATATAATATCAATTGATATAACGATCAAAGCGTATAATGTTCATAACACTTAAGATTTAAAACGTATAAATTTATTAAAAACTTTGATGCAAGCAAACAGTCAAGCAATCCATTCATTTTTTCCGCTCTGTTACAAAAAAAAACCTAACATCGAAGGCTAAGGCGCCTTAGCCTTCTGAACCTAACCTATACAAATCACTTCTGCCCCGAAAAGTCTTGCTCGCTCGCTTCGCTCGCTCGCCGCCACATAATTTAACATTAACACATATTGTTATATATCATGACTGTTATACCTAATGTTTGTTATGTTAAAAGAAATTAGTCCATATAAATCTTATACAAATTGAAGTTATATAAAAATAACGTTATATAATTTAAGCGTTATACGTTAAAAAAATATACTTTTTGTTGTTATAGCTATCGTTCATTATATCATGTGAACGTTATTAAGATGAAATTAGATATTTTGTAGTTATATCTTGTGGGACGCACCCTGCTAACATTGAACACGTCTATATCAATATTATGGAGTTTATTCCCTATCCCGTGGGAACTTCAACAAATCCGTTTTTATTCTTTGCCTTAAATCATAAATGCAAGACCGTTTAAATGAGCCCTCGCTCACGCGGTACAGGGGCTGGGGAGTATGACGACAAAGGGGCCGAGTAGTGATGAGCAAGGAGCGGAATTTCTCATAGCAAAAATCAAACATCAAAGGGATTGAACATAAGTTTTATCGACTATTCCAGTTATCAATGTTATCGAATCGACTCTTCGCTTGTTATCGCCTTTTAACATTATTTGTAACATTTGACCTCTTTGATAAGCGACTTGCATCTCCATATTAAAATAAATCGCGTCAACGTCACATTGACATTAATGTCGCTTGAGTTTTTCCAAGTCATTCCCGTGTTATTAAAATGGTTAATCCTAAAAGAAAAACGGTTAACAAATGGATAAAAAACATCCCTTACTTACATCAACGGAGGTAGAACACTCTTTCTCAAGCTATAAATAGATCTACAATGATAACAGGACCAATTTGAAGGGTGACAATATACGAGTAGAAAAAATTATCACAATTCTCTATTACTACAGAGAAGATGAAGAAATGCGATTAATACAGAAATAGATTTCTATTGTTATTATGAATGAAGGTTATATTTTAGTTTCGTTGCATTTCCGTTTAAGGTTTTATATTTTAATTGTAATAAACTAAAAAGTGCTATTTTAAAAGTACCTACCTACTATTTGCTGAAATATTTATCGATAGTCGATAAAAATTATGTCCAATCCCTTTGATGTTTGATTTTTGCTATGAAAAATTCCGCTCCTTGGTGATGAGTCCCTCACTCGTGAGGTACCTCGTTTGAGTTCCTCATCGCGACAAAATGAACTCGAATTGCAACTTTGAACCACCTCATTTAGCTCCTCATTTTCTATCACGAGGCGCGAGCACAGAGTACGAGGCGCGAGGCGCGAGCATAGATAACGAGGCGCGAGGTGCGTGCACCACTGACGTACAATAAAACACCCAGACTCCCAATCGCTTAACAAAAGTTCCTCAAAAAACGTCCGAGCGGCGTTGTGTGTACGTATACATCAATTTATACAGATAACATTAACAGCATTCATTCAAATTAACACCTTATTTCGTAGCAGTAATGTTTAATGTCAATTGAATACGATCGTTAGAAGTAGTGACATGACGTCACGCGCTGAAAACCGCCTAAAGAGTAAAGAATGCAGTGGAGTGGTCAAACGAAGCGGAAGCTAGACTGTCTGTCTCTTTTTTTCTCGTGAGTTTGATCACGGTGCGAAAGAGACATATACGAATACGGGGCGAGAAGTGACGTTGTAATCAACGTGCGGTCGAAACACAACTGAACCAAAACACTGCATAATAGACGCGTGTGCAGACTTTTGCTTCGGACAATTTTTGAGCGTGATCGGGAGTCTAGTTGTTTTATTGTACGTCAATGGCGTGCACAGATAACTCACTATACGAAGCGGCAACGATGCGCGCGCCTCGCTGCTCACTTACTCAATCAACTCATTGCGAATTGCGATCGTTTAAATTCCTCACACCTCACCTCACCTCAAATGAGGGGTACCTCGCGAGTGCCTCGCGAAGCAAAACGAGTTACTCCCTCATCCTCATTTAAAAAGCAAGAGCTACACAACGCTAGGGCCGAGAGAGGTGCGGGCGGCTAGCGCGCCTCGTGTGCCTGCCGCCCGCACCTCTCCCAGCCCCCTTTGTCTTCATACCCCCCAGCCCCTGTACCGCGTGGGCGAGGACTCATTTAAACGGTTTAGCTATAGTCTATTTATCTTGATATGTATTTTCTCTCTCTCTCTCTTCTTCGCTTTCCATACAGGGGTCGCGCTTTTTATTCGCGTAACATTTCTGATCGAGTCGTAATCCCGGGATATTTATTCGTTCACATTTTATCGAACCAGTTCATGTCGATGATCTATATCTTAGATATCCGTGAAATTTTTGTCCCTCTGGAAATTCTCCAGGGGAGAACGATAAAAGGAATTTTAAGTAGACGTCGGAAAAAGATTAGTTACAGGTGAGGTTAGTCGGCCATGAAATTGGATTACCGTAGGGCTGAATGTCGTTTGCACCTCATAAAAACTCTAAAGAGGCATTACAGGAATCTTACTTATATTATAAAGTTTCTTGGTTCACGTAATTAGAAATGCCAGATACCAACTGCTGCAGTTAATAATAAGTACCTGGGCGACCGAGCTCTGCTCGGGCAGAAACTCGGTACCAAGCGTTTTCCCAGAGATAAGACCAAGCTAGATCAATTTTTCATCCCCGAAAACCCCCAAATACCAAATTTCATCGAAATCGTTGGAGCCGTTTCCGAGATCAAAACACCGGAGGGGGGGGGGGGTGAAAAGGGGGGGAGGGGATGCGGGGGAGAGAGCGCGGGGGTATTAAAGGGGGATGAAAATTTCATTGATTTTGCCGTAGGATGCACCGTTTTCAAGATATTTGACAAAAACACCGCAGGGGGTGGGGGGGGGGGGGGGGGGTGAGTCAACGTTATACTATCTTCCGTAAACCGACTTTACAGACAACCGGCTTTTCCTGTTCTGTGCTCCTAATAGGGAACGTGCACATAGATGGTGCTGCCAACTGGTGCCATAAGAGTGCCATCAATTTGAATGTTTTACCTTGATAAGTTTTTTTTACTGTCCGCATAGTGTCTCCTCTGTCGCATTAGTGCTGCCGCCTATAGTTACTGCACGTTCCCTATAATACTTTTTCTAACAAAAAAGTAACTTTTTTTCACAAAAAAGTAACTTTTTCTCACAAAAGAAGAAACTTGACGTTTTCTCATGAAAAGTAAACTTAAAAAAAAAAACAAAAAATCTTGAAAAAAACGTGGAATCGAACCGAGGTCGGCTGGATCCGCGACCACCCGATTCCTAATGTGCCATTATGATCTGCTCGAATTGGGCGAAATTTAGCTTTATATTCTAATGCAAACAAAAATAGCCGGAAAACACGAGTAAAAGCGATTTTCTGAAAATGAAACATAGCTAGATCAGTTTTTCATCCCCGAAAACCCCCACACACCAAATTTCATCGAAATCGTTGGAGCCGTTTCCGAGATCCTGATTATATATATACAAGAATTGCTCGTTTAAAGGTATTAGATAGATTAGATAGATGGGCCAAATAGAGGGAAAGGCTGTGGTGTAGCTAGCGGATATTGTTGGTGTCACTCCAAAACTCAATCAAAACTGTTATTAAAATAAAACGATGGCCCAGACGAATAAACGTGCAAAGGCCATCACACGAAAAATTTTTTTTTGTTCTTATGCTTTTATATACCCTAAGGCACGTTGTTATTTTTTTCAAGCCAATCTGATTTACCGTTTATGAGAAATATGTATTTTATTTTTATTCGTTGGTAATTTTCCATACACGAACAAGATTCCAAGAGAGTGTTGCCGTTTTAACAATTTTGTTACTATACACGAATAAACAGAACCTTTTTTTATTTGTAGTGGTAGAGCCATGTTGTAGCTAGCCGCTGCATCACGAATGGGCCGGCTCGTCCGGGACAGTACCGCCCTCTCACAGAACACCGGCGTGAAGCAGCAGTAATCCTGCTTGCGTTTCGTACGGTCAGTGAGAGTGCCGGGGGCCCAATACCTCACCCCTTCCCTCTCCCCCTCCCTCACCCCTTTCCCCTATTCCCTTTCCTTTAGGGCCGACAATGCACTGGCATCGTGTAAAGCGCTGCGGGTGTCTTTGGACAGTGGTGTTCATTTAACATCAGCTGACCCACTAGTTCGTTTGTCTGGCCTATCTAACATAAAAAAAAAACGTGCAATGGCTGCCTCATGGTTTTCTACATTGACTTTTTTTATTTCAATATGAGTAATATTACTATGCACGTTTATTCGTATTAAACTTTGTTAGCAAGATTCGTGTAAACTAGCATTAAACCTTTGATCGCGTTCAATCTTGTCCGCCAAATTTTCGTCATACTAGCTTACACATACTACTCATTAAAGTTTGAGTAATAGCATAATAATCATTTTAATAAATTAACATGAGCAAAATTACAAACGTTGAATACACGATCAAATAAAATACAATTAAAAAAATAAAAAATAAAAAAAAATAATAAATTTCAATTCACTATTCTTATCGTGCAGTAAAAAATCTTAATAAGCAATTATTATATTGTTATATCCAGATCAAAATTTGTAAACAATTCTAAATATTGATAAAATAAATAATAATAGTTTAAAA
Source organism: Archips xylosteana (assembly GCA_947563465.1). Classification (NCBI taxonomy): domain Eukaryota; kingdom Metazoa; phylum Arthropoda; class Insecta; order Lepidoptera; family Tortricidae; genus Archips; species Archips xylosteana. Next base: position 15,506,192 of record OX387365.1, on the reverse strand, counting down.
TATTTTATTGTAAAAAAAGCGTGGGGTGCATGGTGTCAATTGTCAAGGATTATCATTTTGATAACATCTTAAAAAGCACCCCACGCTTTTTGTACAATATAATATTTTAAACTATTATTATTTATTTTATCAATATTTAGAATTGTTTACAAATTTTGATCTGGATATAACAATATAATAATTGCTTATTAAGATTTTTTACTGCACGATAAGAATAGTGAATTGAATTTTTTTTTTTATTTTATTTTTTTTAAAGCGTGTTTTTTAGTTTTTTAAAAACTATTATTTATTTTCTATTTTTTAGTTGCATTTTTTTCACAGTGAGAGTTTCTATGTGCTAAAACCAGACACAAAACGGTTTTTTGCTCGTCTTAAATAGAATCAGTTTATCCTACTAAACGTAAACCTCTTTCTTTCTAACTTTACCCCCCTCACCTACAACCCCCCACCCCCTAAACCCAACCTTCCAACATTTCCCAACCCCCCCCCCAAACACCTAACCCCTCATTTCCTCATTTTCCAACCCCCCAACCACCTAAACCAAACCCCCCTAACCCCGGACCCCACCCCATTTCCTCAAACTTCCCCCAAACCCCTAACCCCAACCCCCCTTACCCCCCAACCCCAACCCCCTAAAGCCCACACTCGATGGGGTTGTTTCGTTTCATTGTGGAGTGCCTTTGGCCATCTTCCAGCTCCATCATTAGACCCTGGTTACCATCTGGGATCAAAGTGCTCGTCAAGACGAATCAAACGAGCCCAAACTCGACGGGCTCGTGTCGTTTTATTGTGGAGTGCCTTTGGCCATCTTCCAGCTCCATCATCAGACCCTGGTTACCATCTGAGATCAAAGTGCTCGTCAAGACGAATCAAACGAGCCCAAACTCGACGGGATTGTGTTGTTTTATTACATAGTTCCTATGGCCACCATCCAGCTCCATCATCAGATCAGCTCCATGTTACAATAATATTGCATTGTCATCCAATTTACACATATGTGCAAAATTTCAGCTCAATCGGAAACCGGGAAGTGGGTCAAAATCGCGCCCTAAGGAGTCGGTTACAAACATACATACAAACAAACAAACATACAAACATACAGGTGAAGCTAATATAAAGCGTGTAAAAATAGACGTCAATGTGCATTGCGCTAAAGCAATTACACTTTTTATAACACGAATAACGTTGCAATGAGCCATAACACAAAATGACCTGAAGATTTATGATTCGAATAAAAAATAAAGAGTTTTAAATTTAAATTTCACTATTTACGGGAAAATGGTTATAAAATAAGTTTACTTTACACAGCTTTTGTAGGTAATTTTGATATCTATCTAACACTATACATATAAGTATATAGCACATATTATATAACGGCTGCCAGAACTATCAGGTTTTCTTTGTTAAAGTCTTCGTTAAAGTTGATTTTATTTTTCCTGTAAAGTGGTCGTTTTACGATTACACGTTTATTCGTCTGGGCCATCGAAATGTAATAATTTCTACCACAGTTTTATAATTTTTTATACTTAGGTGGCACTACTGATGTTCGCGGTCGGGTGTAAGGACTAAGCCGGCGACAACTGGGGCGGGCCGCCCCCCTCTAGCTACGCCAGTAAATAAATAACCAATCGGGGAAGTTGATGGAATAAATTTAATTAAAAAACAGAGTGCTTTAGACCACACGACTGAAGTAAAACTTTAACTTTAACTTTGTATATTAAACATATAAACATATATGTACATCATATAGATGAAGCTGCAGAAGTTTTTCAGTCGTGTGGTCTAAATCACACTCGGTTTTTTTTTTCTATCGAGCGAACTACAACCTAATCATGTATCGATAAACACTGGTCATTAGAGTGAATCCTCAAATAACTTACACATGAATTTCTGGACTAAAGTTTTGCTAGTAATGATTCAGCACGAGATTAAATAAATGCAATAAATGCGCCAAAAGCTTGGTAGGGCCTTTAAAGTATTGTAATGGGGCGTAGTTGAGAGGCATAGCTGTAAAGAACTAACGAGTGGCGTAGCTGAAAAAAAACTAACTTTGTCTATTTAAATAAAAAACTTGCTTTTCAAGACTTGGTTTTATTATACATATCACAGTAAATTATAACGACACATTATCACGGCCTATCTAGGAATGGTGCGTCTGCTATCCGCTGTTCGTTTTTTATTGAAATTCTAGAACAAAAATTCAAATTTACGAAACAGCGTCACAGTCTCGGTGGCCAGTGTCCGCAATACGAGTCTTTCCCAAAAACGTGTATTTTGTTTAATCTAAACGACGTAAAGCATGCCGCCACATTTAACATAGATAAGGTTCTCATTTCCTCCAAACGTGGCATATAATTTTAGCATAAAATCTGCATTTTTGATGGCACGAGTGTTCCTAGTTTTCTTGGTTATGTTTTTTAACGTCCTAATTAAGTTTTAAATTTGCTCATCGTCCAAATTTCCACGGGTATGTTTGTGTAAAGTTAGCAAGTCTCTTGTAAGCAGCAAGTTTTTCCATAACATTGGAAAATTTTAATCGCTGCGTGCTGCTATTCATTTAAATTGAAGGAAGCATACTTAGGTACTGTAGTGGCCTAGTGGTCTGTCCTATGGTCTCTCCAGCAGAGGGTCGTGGGTTCGAGTCCGGCTCCCATCTCTGAGTTTCGGAATTTGTGTGCGGTGCGAAATTACATTTGTAATTTACCATGAGCGAAGACACTCAATGGTGTATGTGAAGTTCTTCAATTTCACTGTGCCCGCGTAGGACATACGGCTCAGCCCTCTCATTCTGAGAAGCCTGCTGTGCCCTGCCAGTGGGACGTATACAGGGTAATTTTTTAATCAGTGCACAAATTTTGATACGTGGTACAGTATCGTTGATAGATCACGATTATCTGTCCATGATATTTTTTTAAATTTAGAAAATCGGGTTCATAGTAATTCATCCAATAATTGGTCGAGTTACTATGAAAAACAAAAAAAATAGGTGATTAATATTACAACGAAAAATACTGAAATTTGTTATTTTAACAACACTGAATCACGAATCATGACGATGAAGCTGGAAGGTGGTCATATGAACTCTGTAATAAAACTACACGACCGCATCCAAATTGGGCTCGTTTGATTCGTCTCGAGTACTTTGGTAACCTGGAGCAAAAAGTACAGGCAGCAAAAGAAAGCTTACTTTGTATTCAAAATATAATTTTTAGCAAATATTTCGACCAAGCCCAGCAAACACCTAAACGGACCGATTTATCAGTACTTTCCATCATGGCCGATAAATTAGCGTGCTAACGGAAAAAAAAACGAGACGAGCAAAAAAATGGAAATGATTGTCCAATTTGTCAAGTGTAATGGGTTCCGCATAAATAAATATGGAGCGAGTCGGGGTTTAATCCGGACATCAATCAGTGCACTGGCCGGGTGGACGTCCGGGTCAAATATCCGGGTCATTTGGCAATTGAAACTAGGTATACTTTGGTTTTTTAATAGGAATGAGGTCTATTGAATTAGGCGTTACTTTGCGGAGGTCCATATTAATTAACTGCTCACGCGCGACCTTACGATAGTTACGTTTATCAAGGATGATATAGACTGGATTGGCAGTTACCATAGTACGGATCGGCCGCGGTTTTTGTAGTTCGATTATTAAATCTAGATGGCGCTGAAATATAGCCAGAGGCTTTGAAGGCAAAACAATAAGTCTACAGATGTTTCATATTACTACATAGATTTGCAGTGATATGAAATATCTGTAGTCTTATTGTTTTGCCTTCAAAGCCTCGGGCTATAATTCAGCGCCATCTAGATTTAATAATCGAACTACAAAAACCGCGGCCGATCCGTACTATGGCGACTGACAATCCAGTCTATATCATCCTTGCGTTTATGTAAGAAATGCGTGTTCATGCAGTTCCTCCACCTCCACACTGTACGAACACACACAAACCACACAAACCCAACTTTCACCACCATCAAACTACACTGACGCATTTCGAACTCATCGAGCTCATCTTCAGAGTAGGTACCACAAACGTACGCTATGCTACCAAATGTTAGACTCGAATCAAGATAAGGCATGCAACATTGTATTTTACAATACAATACAAATATTCTTTATTGAGCACCAAAAAAGTACAGAAAAAATAATAATAACAGTAAAAAATCAGGCAGACAATAGGCGGTCTTATCGCTCAAAAGCGATCTCTTCCAGACAACCAATACTGGATACATGTACAAATATGAACAGGTTTATGTAGGTGGCGGAAACAACAGACAGGAGAAATGAAGAGATATTAATCAATAAATATTACCTAAAAACAATACAAATATACAATATTTATATACATAAATAAACATATACATTAAATATAATACTTATACACTACATATACAGAATATCAATGAGAAAATGTCAAAAGGCCGCACGTGAGAAAAGGAACTCGGATTTAAAGACACAATGTAAAAAAATGAACAGGGAAGGACCGACGATTGAGGATTAAGTTAGTGACAAATAGTGAGCTTTGAGGAAATACTAATAAAAAAAAAATAATAAAAAATATATTAATTTTACTTGAATGAACAGTTTAATTTTTTTTTTAATCTAACATTTGGTAGACTGAATTCTGAAACTCAGAGGTGTGAGCCGGGGCTTGAACCCAGGACCCTCTGCCTGAGAGGCCATAGGTCAAACAGTAAGGCCACCACGGCTTTTATGAAGCTTGTACTTAAGTGCATAATTGTCAAAAGTCTTCAAACTTTCTACTAAATGGCCGTTAAACAAATATTCATTACGCCATACTACATATTTACAATTACAATGAACAAACAACTCCAATCTGTAGAAGTTCCAGCTTTGCATAGTAACCATGACCTTTGCCGCCAAACTTATCAAAACTCAACCTTAAACCTTTAAAAATAAACGTACAAACGGACGCATTTAAATTTACAATGATACATTTAATAATCCCCAGTAAAACGTTTATCTCATCCCACCGGACGGGTGTATCCAGGGATATTTGGACCTCCCTTGTAGAGACGGGTGAATAAACGTCACGATGAAAAAATCACAGTGATCCGTCGAAATGTATCACCGTGACATTCGAAGGAGGAACAACGATTTAAAATAACGTAGGGCGTTCCATCGTTTTTAAGGTGTCTCTGTCACTCACGCATAACGTTTTGATCGATTGTAAATAACGCACCGCATGGTCTAAGGTATACGAAGTAAACTAATTGATTTTTAGTTACGAAAATCATGGAACAATAATAATTGACACCAATTGACCAAGTCCCAAACTAAGCAAAGCTTGTACTATAGGTAGGTAAGGTACTAAACAACGGATAAACATACTTATTCGTACATAGATATAGATAAATCATCGATATACTTTCGTATTTATCACACAAATATCTGCCCCGACCGGGAATCGAACCCGGAACCTCAAACTTCGTAGTCAAGGTCAAAACCCACTAAAACGATATATAATAAGATTAATAAGTATACGCCGACGATGTGTTTCTATCTGTGCATATCTCTCCGTGTACACCGACCGAAACGTCTATAACTTGTATACCGTCCACCAAAACATGTTCATATCGTTATGTGAGCGACAAGCGTTACTAAGTCACGAGTATACTTCACTGTGATTTTTTGTAACTGTAACGACAGTCACGGCGACAAGAAACTATCGCTTTTAGCCAACACTACTCCATTGCAAATTCGGATACGAATAATGGCTTTATAAGTTACTTGGTAACTAAAGCCGGGTAACTGTGGCATGATCCGGGTGGGAACTAATTCCGAGGCGTAGTGTACCTTCTGGTTCACCCAAACGTGTCCGTGTAAACTGTCTTAACCGCACATAAGCGTTTTGTGGACATGATCAAAGTATCAACGATAATATACTTTATTGTCGCACGCACTCGGAAATCAGTTTTTCCCACTTCTTTCTACAATATGGATATAGGATGAGGTTAGAAAGGGGTGGTGCGCTGGCACTGCTGCTTGGCGGCAGGATTAGCAAGTAAATAACTTGGTGGTAACGTTCAGGACGGACTTTGTGGTAGGACTACCACCCGCTGTCTATCCGTAGTATCCGTCTGTCATTCATGCGGATGTATCTCATGAACCATATTAAGTCGATGTGCCTTCTCCAATAAGCGTGTGCGTAGTTAATTGACTAGCAGCTCTCATAATATCGTTCGAAACGTTTTCCGATAAAACAGTAGATATTTAATGGCTAGACCGAGAGCCAGCCCTTAATTTTTCAAAAGTCATCGTGGCACTGTGAAAATATTTTTTTGTGTTTTATTGACTGACACCAAATCGACAGTAGGTACATTAGTAAGACAGGTTTAACGAACAGTTTCTGTCCACACAGCTAGCCAGATCAAAAGAGTATTTCATTGGTTCAGTAACCGCCTATTCACTCTAGCCTTAAAGGTTGTATCTATCTCGAAACACAGATGATGAGAGTAAATCAACCCGTCTTGCAATGTTAGCACGCTACAAAGGCGCAGGCTGAAAACCATCGCGGTGAAGAGTAATCCTCACCGCACATGCTGAGCTTTTTGCCACATAATATTGTATTTTTTTTTATGGGCAATAAATGTTTTTTTTTCTTTTTTAATTCAATTCCTTAGCAGTTACGCCGCTGCGAATCTAACATAAAGCGTTCAAAGCTCATTATGGGTGAGGCCATACGAGCGTAATTTTGTGAGTTGTGAGCGGCAGAATTTCGGTTGCGCCATACACTGTGTCACGTGATGGCCCGCATATTGTATGGTGCGAACCAAAATTCTGCCGCTCACGACTCACAAAATTACGCTCGTGCGGCCTCACCCTTAGTCGATGTATAAGTATTACTGCTCTACCTCACATTGCTGCTAGAACGTATCCTTAGCAAAAAGTCGAAGCAAACAATAACAATACGTCGAGAGACAATATTCTGTCAATGGTATAGTCGGGGTAAAAAAAGGTTCGTCACTTTTCGACTCTATGTCAACGAATTAAGGTCGAAAAGTGACGAACCTTTTTTTACCCCGACTATACCTAAGTAATTTTAATCAACTTTTTAAAAAAAGAGGAGGTTGTCAGTTGCCGGGGTTTTTTTTTCGCTTCAAATAACCAATCATCTACGTTGGCCGCTGACTGCGTAAATATATTTTTAAAATCCTACATTGTGCTATTGTACTATTTTTCATCATTAATATTCTAGCAAAACACGATAGACTAGATTTTTAGACTTAAAAATATTTTATTTTGCAAATTATTCTGAAATATACAATTAATTCTACAAGTTTTCAGGAATAGTATTTATCTTGCAAACTGGGATAAATCATTTTATTCAATCGCCTAAGTTACTTTTTACGATTCATTTTATATTTTTGGGTTCTACGTCGCAGACGATAATTGAAAAATTTTCAATTGAATCGTCTAAAATATGAAAATCTGATCTCAGCAATCACTCTCGCGAACTTGAAATTGCATCGCAATTTCATCGTGCCCCGGCCAACCGCCTGAAATTCCAGCGAGCTCTCGCACTACGAAGCATTGAACCGCTAAATGGACCGGTCACCGTATAAAATGCCGATTCATTCGTTTCGCCGTACCTACCGAAAAATAGCGATATAAGTATATCGCTTTGTAACGGTTCAAAAAGTCTGATTTCAGGGGGTTTAGCCGATTCCGATGAGGGTTGACATGAGACCTTGTGAACCAATGAGTAGTTTCGGAAGTTTTACGGTTTCCTAGTCACCATAAGAAGGAAATAAAAATATAAACCCAGCTTAAACATGAAACTACCGTGAGACATACTCACAGTGAAAATAAACGGATCACTCACGTCTTAAAACGAGTTTAACTCGACATTTATGGAAGAAGGGCTACGGATTAGCCCGAAACATGTCGAGTAAACTCGTTTTAAGACGTGAGTGATCCGTTTATTTTCTTTATATTTACCCAGCCTCAAAATCCATACATCCCAGCCTATACAAGTTTCCACTGCAGGGCACAGGCCTCCTCTCAGAACGAGAGGGCTTAGGCCGTAGTTCCAACTTCACACAAACCATATATTTCAAACTAAATACAAACTGAAATATAGATGCACAGAAAAAACCCCAGAAAAAAGACCAATGCTGGGAATCGAACTCAGGTCCTCATCCATCTCTTGGTCCAGGTGAGCGGTTAGCTCCGAAGGAGTGTTAAAGTCTCTCGGTAGAGGGCATAACATAGATGAGCGCTTTATCACTGCATAAAGTGATTATAACAGACTGAAATGTACGATGTATGGGAAAGATTCGTCGCTAACCTCTAGACCAGTGATGGTGTAGGGGTAAGCACGCAGCACGGAACGCTGAGGACCTGGGTTCGATTCCCAGCATTGGTCTTTTTTCTGGGGTTTTTTCTGTGCATCTATATTTCAGTTTGTATTTAGTTTGAAATATATGGTTTCATGGGATGACCGTAAAAGTAATAAAAAATGAAGTTGAAAAATAAATAAAAAAGATACTTCATATCTGACTTGTTCACACAAACCATTGAATTTCTTCGCAGGTGCGTGCAGGTTTCTTCACGATGTTTTTCTTCACCGTAGAGCTCATGGTAAATTTCAATTGTCAGCCTCAAAATAATCCAATACAATTCTAAATATTTATTTCAGACAGAGTCCAAAAAATGGTTAGTATAGTTAGTACAGTCGCGGAATTAAAATGTTCGTCACTTTTCGACTCTATGTCAACGAGTTGATCGAAAAGTGACGAACATTTTTGTTCCAGGACTATACTCTTAATCTTATGAAGTACCGGTTAGTACAGATTAAATAGACATGAAAACAGATTACAATACACAGTTACAACAACAAAACTATCAAACACAATACTTTACGACGTATAGTTTACGCTGTTCCCATATTCGCAAACTTGGTTACCCCGGTTACGATTACCGAATGGAGACGGGTACATCAATCAGCGCCGTATGCAGTCGCTCCGACGAGTTGGACTCTGGCCAATATGCCGGATGAAGTGCTGGCATACTCAATCCATCGGTATGATTTATGTTGCTGAGGGTTGACAGAAATATCGCTAGATGGCGCTGTCGGAATATCTGTTTGACGTTACAGTCTTGTTTGTGATCTGAGCAGACCGCCTAATTTCCGCTTGCCATTGTGGTTCAGACTTTGATCAATTATAACTGAAGATACACATTGCCGAACAAAATCCCCTTCAAAAAATGTCCGAACTTTTTTATTTGTTTGCATAACAATTAAAATCATCACCTACACAGAAATTTGAACCTAGTCTTTACTTCATTACAGTCGAATTTCGGTTGACACTTGACAGCTAAACTTGACAATTTCACGCAACGTACTGAGAAAAAAGAAGGCCACTTTTATCAAAGTGGCGCTCATTTGGCTCGGACATTTTCAGGCACGCGACTGTGGATCTACAGTTATAATTGATCAAAGGGTTCAGATAAGAAGATCCCGCCGAATCCATCCAAATTCTTAGGGTACTTCCTGAAGTTAAAGAAAGCTGAAATTTTGTATGTAAGCTTAGTAGAAGTACAGCTATGCAATAAAATTGAAACTTTATATAGTGAGTAAAATGAAAAGCAGTGTAAGATGAAAAACTACTCGTAGCACCCAACTGTTTTTCATCTTATACTGCTTTTCATCTTACCCCCACTCACTTTATATTTAATGAGTCTACTATTGACATCCCGAGAATTTTGTTTATCTGGTACATATAATCCAAACTCAAGTTATAAGGGTTTAAAAAATGACGAAGCGCTTTGAGAAAAGGTAGTAGTGCCCTTGCGCTTCCCTTGGCTCGTCTTAGCGGGGGCACTGCCGTGCCCCCAGGTGCCTCTTGCGGTATCATTATTATCTCGCCTCATTCGTTTTTCGTTTACCTAATTCTTATTTCGTCTCATTCTGTATTCGTCACTCATTCTTTATTCGTCTTGTTCGCTATCCGTCATTATCTTATTTGGTCAAATTCTATAACTTGTCTGTCTCTTAACAGGTCTTATTCGTTTTTCGTCACGGTCTTCCTTGGACTCATTCGTTGTTCTTCCTTTTCGTTTTTTTTTGTCTAATTTACTTACGAACATTTATTTACCAGCACCGAACGAGAACGAAAGGGAAGAACGACGAATGAGTCCAAGGAAGAACGTGACGAAAAACCAATAAGTTGCAGAATTTGACCAAAAAAGATAGTGACGGATAGCGAACAAGACGAAGACCAATACAAAATGAGACGAAATAAGAATTAAACGAAAAACTAATGAGGCGAAACAATAGGATACTCCTCTTGCGACTTTTGCCTCAGCCATCCTAAACGTATTAAACTAAAGACCTGGATATCGATCCATATAAAGCTTTGTATAGCCGGTTATCCGCAGCGCTTGGTCATTTAGAAGCCACTCTTCCGTGAAATTGAAACTTTAAACTCGTTGGATCACATTACGGAGTTTTTCTTCGCTTCTGATTCTTTTTCCATTAAGTACGGAAACTTCGTTGATTTGTGAGCTTCTAACTTTTGCCGATTTTAATGTAGCTTTCTTATGTTGACGACCAGAGCGACCGGCGACCGCGAGAGGTGAACCGCGAGTTTGGTCGTCTGGCGATCAGTGGCTTCCGGCGTCAGCGATTGCGACTGACCTCCACATTTCGCGCAATTTTAAGGTAGCCTTCTGATGTTAACGACCAGGGCGACCGGCGACTGCAAAAGGTGTACCACGAGTTTGGTCGCCTGGCGATCGGTGGCTTCCGACGTCAGCGATCGCGACCGACCGCCACACTTCGTGCAATTTTTATTGGTGACAGTTGTGTTCTAAGCTTATTATCATTATCGGAGATTATTGATTCGACATACGAGCTTTTTTTTCAAAGTATTGATGATCGGACAATTTATTTATCTGCAACTAGGAAAAAGTTATCCATCAATTACTGAATAATGAAATAGGTAGTTATTTTTTAATGAAAATAGTTATTTGTACCTAGTCGACCGAGATTCTCTCCCAATAATTTCTGACAGGTTTCTATTATTAGGTAAACGTACCAATGCTCGACACCTCAACGTCCAGTAGATGACCCTATCTGTCACCTCTCTTACTATAACATAAGATTGAAGGTGCCATGTATTGGGTCAGTGTCGAGCCATAGACTGCTTTCGTGGCAATAGGGACCCGAACATCACGGGCAAACATTGAGTCAAGTCTGGCCCTATACTACGAAGCGCGAAATTCGAACTTCGTTTCATGCCGTTCCGCTCACGCTAATGGTATTTATTACGAGAGTGAGAGGGACCGCACGATCCGAACTTCGAACTTCGAATTTCGTAGTAACCCCCCTGTTGTCGAACTTACTAAACATGTGCTAATCCAAATGCTCAAAACATATTTACTATCCATCAGCTAGCGTCACAGGCAGTGCGGCGTGCTGCACCGATCCAGTCGTATCTCCCTTTATCCGGTTACATCCGGCGTAATAACCGGGTATCGATTGGTCGAGCCGTGTTTGCTGGCTCTATACATAGTTTTTGACCTATGTCACAGAATATGTAATAGTACTAACGTACAGAATGGACACGCTCCACCCCGCACCGATTCGAGTTACCCCACCCCTCAAGGCGCAGATTGCCGGACCCCGCTGGAATCCAGAAGAGTGCGCGCGCGATGTATGTAGGCGTACGCGTGTACAGACGTCGTCGTGCTTATGTAGATTCAAGAACGCGTATTTGTACGTCGTGTCCGCCGCGTGCCTATGTATGAGTTATTATTCTGTCTTGTACGTTAGATTCAAAACTATACTAATACTAGCTGTTGCCCGCGACTCCGTCCGCGGAGAATAGGGGTATAAAAAATAGCCTACGACCTATTCTCAGACCTACCGGATATAGAGAAAAAAGTTTTGTAAAAAGAGAGAGAGTGTCTATGGACAGTGGTGTTCATTTAACATCAGGTGACCCACTAGTTCGTTTGTCTGGCTTCACTAACATAAAAAAAAAAAAAAAATTGGTCAAGCCGTTTCGGAGGAGTTCGATAACAAATACCGTTATACGAGATTTTTATATATTAGAAGAAAGATTATAAAAGCCGTGGTGGTCCTAGCGGTTTGACCTATGGCCTCTCAAGCAGAGGATCATGAGTTCAAATCCCGGCTCGTACCTCTGAGTTTTTCGGAATTTACGTGCGAAATTGCATTTAAAATTTACCATGAGCTTTTCGGTGAAGGAAAACATCGTGAGGAAGCCTGCATGCACCTGCGAAGAAATTCAATGGTGTGTGTGAAGTTTCCAATTAGCACTGGGCCCGCGTGGGAACTACGGCCCAAGCCCTCTCATTCTGAGAGGAAACCTGTGCCCTGCAGTGGGACGGATACAGGAGTTGGCAACATTATTTGTATCAGAATTGGTTAGGTACCCTGTTTTAGCAATCTATTGATTCATTCCTCTTACAGAGTAGGTAAATCATTTAGTTAACCTCAGGTACTCAAACTTCACTATCGCTAAGAATTCTCTCCTCTACGACCACAAATTGCTGCTTCAATCTGTAGCACCATTCCTGCCTACATTGGGATCAGAGTAGATCTTTCCCCCGCTTCCGTTAACGCTCCCGCTGGCGCTCAGCTTTTAAACACAAGGTTTCGGTTTGCGAGCGAGTTTTTGACGATCACAATGAAAATTAACAAGGTTTTAAATTTTCGTGATTTTTCACAGAAAACTAATTAAATTAAATTTCATGTCATTTAATGATAATAATGATAAATTTGTTTCAGATATTTTTTACAATATTCATCTATATTTTGGTTAGTAGGTAATTTATTGAATCAGGCGTTTCTTTGCTTATTTGCTTTGATATGGACCTCCATATCAAGGTACTGAAACAATTAGGTATATACTTTGCTCACCCGCGACCTTATGGTAGTTACGTTTACGCAAAAAATGTGTGTTCATGAAGTTCCTTCACCTCCACACTGTACGAAAACACACAAATCACACAAACCCAACTATCACCACCACCAAACTAACTGACGCGTTTCGAACTCAACCAGAGCGGGTATGTATTACAATACCGAAGTATGAAAGACCGAATGTATTAAAACATCGAATGGGTCAAAAGACCGACACGATTTTTTTCTGTAACCGTTAACTTTTTAAGATTGTTATAAAGTTAACCTTACCTAACCTCATGGGTTCTGTATGATGCCATTTTAATAAATTCTGAGAAGTTAACGGTTTCAGAAAAAAATACTACCTTCAGGGGTATGGGTATGTATTACAATACCGAAGTACGAAAGACCGAATGTATTAAAACAACGAATGGGTCAAAAGACCGACTGGATTTTTTTCTGAAACCGTTAATTTCTCAGAATTTATTAAAACGGCATCATACAGATCATCCTCATCCTCATATCATCCTCATATCATATCAGCTCATCCTCGGAGTATCGCAACCGTTCACTATGCTACCAAATGTTAGTCTAACATTTGCGATACTCCGAGGATGAACTTTGGTTGAGTTCGAAACGCGTCAGTGAAATAAGCACTTTAAGCCTTGTGCCTAAAGTGGTTATTCCAATTTAGTAAAATTTCATATAGGTAAATAGGTACGAAGTTGAGTCAGATTACCGTCGATTTCTCGCTTCGCCTCAATGGGGTTGTAATGTGGTCCGACCCTAAAGAAAACTTTTCAATGGACATCGTTTGCGAGGTAATCGCCCGCGCAGCTGCCAACTCTTGTTCGAGTAGTTCCAAATTTGAATGCTTTGTTTCCAGTGTTTCAAATTTTCGAACGGTTTTTAGATGTCACATGAAGTTAACGATTATTTTAATGGAGCTCGGAAGTCCAACTTATCGCCGATGCATAAAATTATTATGAAAGTTTTCTGATTAAACATAATTACCCGTGACGCCGTCTGCGAAGAATTCGTTACTCGCTATCCCGCAGGAACTAAACAAATTTTCCGGGATAAAAAGTATCCTTTTGTGTTAATCCTGCAAGCTTATTGTGTAACGTTTCTGACACTTGCCTTCGCAATCACTATTTCTTTCTGTCAAACGGTATAAAAGGATGACAGAAAGAGACGGTGAAAGCGAAGGCAAGTGACAGAATCGTTAGACAATACGGCCTCAGGTTATAAACTATCCACCAAATTTGATTAGAATCCGTCAAACCGTTTTAGCGTGAAAGGAAACAAACATGCACATATCCATCCATACATCCATCAGTCCCTACAAACTTTCACTTTTGTTATAAATATTACTTGCTGTTGCCTGGAGCCTCGTCTGCGAAGACATAGCCTACGACACTACCGCTTACCTACCGAATACAGTGAAATTTCATAAAAATCGTTCAAGTCGCCTCGGAGGAGTTCAATAACAAACACCAGACGACCAGATGGCCTAGTGGTTAGAGAACCTGACTACGAAGCTTGAGGTCCCGGGTTCGATTCCCGTGTCGGGGCAGATATTTGTATGAAAAATACGAATGTTTGTTCTCGGGTCTTGGGTGTTTAATATGTATTTAAGTATGTATCTATCTATATAAGTATGTTTATCCGTTGCCTAGTACCCATAACACAAGCTTTGCTGAGCTTACTTTGGGACTGGGTCAATTGGTGTGAATTGTCCCGTGATATTTATTTATTTATTTATAATGAGATTTTCTTGCCACGACGTAACGGGCATATTTCTGAATATTGAAAGCTAATTATCGAATGTAATGTATTAAAATGTCAAATGGGAACATCAATTTTTTTTCTGAAACCTTAGACATCGGTTACAGTAAAATTACATAAAGTTTACCACTGACAGATGGTTTGCCTTCATTTCATATTCAACTTTAACGGCCTACAAATAAAGCCAATTTTGTAATAGCTACTTTATTTGTATTGTGGCACTGCGAGTGCAGTATAACAATGCATGCAGGGTGGTGTTTGGGCTGCCGCGATACTGCAGCGCTTCAGGTATGTTCGCAGAGAGACGGATAGACGGTTTTCACGCCATCTTAAGAAAGCGATCTGTCTCGCTGCTGAGGCGCTGGCGCGCCAGCCCCAACACCATCCTGGGCGTGCTGCCCGACCGGTGGGACTCGCCGTGGCTGAGGCACTTTGTGCAGCTACACTGCCCTTCTTTATAGTTTGTATTGTATATATTTTTTTATTTCTTGTATTTCATTTTTATTTTATTTTTTGTTATGTTTTTATTTCTTATAACTTGTGTGTAAAATTGTTCTGTATAACTAACCCATAGTTTTAAGTAATCACTGTTACTAACACATTATGGACTACGTCTGGAAATAAAATATTTATTATTATTATTTTTAAAGTTGGAAATGAAATGAAGGAAAGCCATCTGTCGGTGGTAAGCCAAAAGTAAACGTATTGTACACGTTAATTCTGGGGTCAGTTCACCCCATCATTCTGGTTTTCTGCCATTCACAACGGATTCATCATCATCATCCCAACCTACGGATAAAAGATATTAAAAAAATCGGCCAAGTGCGACTCGGACTCGAGCACGAAGGGTTCCGTACCATTATCTATAAAAACGGCAAAAAAATCACGTTTGTTGTAAGGGAGCCCCCTTAAATATTTGTTTTATTTTAAATAAAATAATTTTTTTAACGACCACTTTAGCCTAGTTGGTAGTGACCCTGCCTACGAAGCAAGAGGTCCTGGGTTCGAATCCCGGTAAGGGCATTTATTTGTGTGATGAGCACGAATATTTGTTCCTGAGTTATGGATGTTTTCTATGTATTTAAGTATTTATTTATCTATATAAGTATGTTTATCGTCGTCTAGTACCCATAGTACAAGCTTTGCTTAGTTTGGGACTAGGTCGATTTGTGTAAGATTGTCCCCTAATATTTATTTATTTATTTTTAAAGTGAATATATGTATAACTAAATATTCTGTGTATATTTCAAGCGTCTACCTGTTGCCGTTATCAATACCGACCAAAAACGAGCAAAAAAATCACGTTTGTTGTATGGGAGCCCCCTTAAATATTTATTTTATTCAGTTTTTTAGTATTTGCCGTTGTAGCGGCCACTGAAATACATCATCTGTGAAAATTTTAACTGTCTAGCTATCACGGTTCATGAGATACAGCCTGGTGACGGACGGACGGACAGCGAAGTCTCAGTAATAGGGTCCCGTTTTTACCCTTTGGGTACGGAACCCTAACAACTTCTTATATGAAACAAACATCGAACGTAAAGAGCTCGTATCTAAAGCATGCAGCATGCAAGCATCATGCATATGCACGCAAGCCGGAGTGGTTTCCTTGTGCACACAGTACAATGTAGTGAGTTTGAACAGTTCCGTACACAGGGTGACATTGTGATTGGTACTGGCAGGCGAATTTTTTCCTACCTTGCATTTAATTCTAACTTTACTTATACGATGCCGTTTTAATTAATCCTTTTAAAAAATACACAAATGTCAGTCATTTGTTTCGGATTAGAACTGTCAAAGAACAAAAATAAAGTTACCGTAACAAATGAGACATGTAGATAAAGTAATGTATGCGATTGTACACAATTAGCATTAAAACACTCGTGTTATCTTATTATGAAACTTGCCTTATGTTCGTTTCATAAAACAACACTCGTGATTTAATGCCTCTTATTGTGCAGTGGTAAAATGCTAGTTTTTTTTCTAAATTTAAATTCCAGAAAATAGCGGTTAAACTAGAGTAATATCATTCAGTGCTTAAGTCTTAAATGCAGCATAAAATGCAGTGAAACCAGCTAAGATTACAGCCAAACGTATTTCAGTAAAATGAAAAATTTTCCTGGAAAATGTTGAACATAAAATGTACTTCGGAACAGCTTTAGGGTAACTCAGATATAAACGGATAAGTTACCTCGCTGGTTGAAAATATATTCTGTTTTTCTATGCACATAGTAGATAAACAGTGGGGTTTATCCACTTTACATATATATGTTTTGGCGAAAAGAAATAGCGTTCCATAAAAAGTTTGCGAAAAAATATAGAGATAACGTTTTCATTGTCTATCAGCATCAGCCAAAAGACGTCCTGCGGTCCTGCGCCATCCGCATCCAACGCGTTCCCGCAATTTAAACGTCGTCGCTTCATACAATACAATACAGATATTCTTCATTGAACACCAAAAACAGTACAGTGACATTACAAAAATAAATATTCAGGCAGACAATAAAAAAAGTGATCTCTTCCAGACAACAAAGCAACCAAGCAAGAAAGCTTGCTACACATGCCAATGCAAAATTACAGCTTTCTAGCCCTAATGGTCTCTGAGCTAAGCCACGGACGGACGGACGGACAGACGGACAGACAGACATGACGAAACTATAAGGGTTTTGCCATTTTGGCACCGGAACCCTATAAAAGTACCCTTAAATTAAA
Source organism: Archips xylosteana (assembly GCA_947563465.1). Lineage (NCBI taxonomy): Eukaryota > Metazoa > Arthropoda > Insecta > Lepidoptera > Tortricidae > Archips > Archips xylosteana. Next base: position 15,488,793 of record OX387365.1, on the reverse strand, counting down.
GCATTTGAACGTCAGCCTTCATTCCGCGACTGGTATGGTCGCCAAAATTTATTTTATAGGATAAGTTTAATCGATTAATTATATAAAAACTGAGCGCGTTTCACCCTCAAACGTAGCAATTTGGCGAGAATATTTATGTAATAGTTAGATAGTACAGTCAAGGAATTTAATTCCCCACCCATTTCGTAAAAATGTCGTTTAACATTCACAATTGGGAATGTCTAAAAAAATTACCAGTGGTTTTTATATTTTTTTTGTATAGAAAAGTCAATTATAAGAAACTAATTTCAATATTTTGTCATTTAGTTCTCTACTTTTTTCAAAATTAATTATTGAAACTATTTTAGTGGATGACGTCAGATTATAATTGAGGGCTCCCACAATGCCAAATTTCTAAATCTATCTAAATGCGTACGATAAGGCAACCCCTTTAATTATTTTTTGCGTAGTGGTACACTATACACTGTGTCACTTTACTGGCACTGACAAAGTGCTAGATGTCAGACAGCGGGTCCAAATCAAACTCCGTAGTATAATCCACGCGTAAATTGTGAAGAATTCTAACCACACAGAATAAAGTACGACTTGGACCGGTCACGCATTTTACACCAATGTCAAATGAAGGTCATTGCTTATTTGTTATATAATAAATTCATTACATAATATTAAAATGAAATAACTACAGAAAACGATTTAAAAAGCATTTACTTCGAAATGGTTTTCGATTTTCTATACATTGCAAAAAAATAGACATCCCCAATTCATTAAGGTCGAAATGTCAAATGCAACACGTCAAAGCAACATCGTAGCTAGCTCCTATGGTGACAAGTTTGCTGTGCGATATTCAAACTTAGGTGGGTAGCAAATTAAATTCCTTGACTGTACATAAGTTAGTAATAACCGAAATAAAAATAAAAGAAAGGTGGTCTACCAGTTTCGACAAAAGTTTCTGTGAGATCCAAATATCGCTAAGGTTTTTAACTGAGTGAAGTCATTAGTCACTGTGAAAATCGACAAGGGAAATCGACCTCGTATCGTGACGTAGTTGGGACCCATCCTTTTAGTGAATGATCCCGCACAACTGTACGTTTAGTATAAGTTTTCCTTCACTTCAATACTTCTCGATTGCGTTTACGTAAAAATTTCAATCCTATGGAAACATGGAAGCGCGCGCGCTGAGACGCTGTCCATGTTTTCCTAGTAATTGATTTTTTTACGTAAACGCGATCGAGAAGTATTTGGTGAAGTAAAAACTTATACTAAGCGTACTGTAATAAAAGCCGTGGAGATGTAAAATGACAACTGCGGTAGTTACGTGATACTTATATGACTAGTTACGACACTTGTTTTTGTCGTACAGTTAGTTATACTTCTGTGATTGTCAACTGTTTTCCGTGTTTTGTTTCATTTCTATCTAATACCTTTAAACGAGCAATTCTTGTATATATGTATATATATAATCAGGATCTCGGAAACGGCTCCAACGATTTCGATGAAATTTGGTATGTGGGGGTTTTCGGGGATGAAAAACTGATCTAGCTATGTTTCATTTTCAGAAAATCGCTTTTACTCGTGTTTTCCGGCTATTTTTGTTTGCATTAGAATATAAAGCTAAATTTCGCCGACTTCGAGCAGATCATAATGGCACATTAGAAATCGGGTGGTCGCGGATCCAGCCGACCTCGGTTCGATTCCACGTTTTTTTTCAAGATTTTTAGTTTTTTTTTTAAGTTTATTTTTCATGAGAAAACGTCAAGTTTCTTCTTTTGTGAGAAAAAGTTACTTTTTTGTTAGAAAAAGTATTATAGGGAACGTGCAGTAACTATAGGCGGCAGCACTAATGCGACAGAAGAGACACTATGCGGACAGTAAAACAAACTTATCAAGGTAAAACATTCAAATTGATGGCACCAGTTGGCAGCACCGTCTATGTGCACGTTCCCTATTGGGAGCACAGAACAGGAAAAGCCGGTTGTCTGTAAAGTCGGTTTACGGACGATAGTTTAACGTGACTCACCCCCCCCCCCCCCCCGGTGTTTTTGTCAAATATCTTGAAAACGGTGCCTCCTACGGCAAAATCAATGAAATTTTCATCCCCCTTTAATACCCCCGCGCTCCCTCCCCCGCATCCCCTCCCCCCTCTCACTCCCCCCACCCCTCCGGTGTTTTGATCTCGGAAACGGTTCCAACGATTTCAATGAAATTTGGTATTTGGGGGTTTTCGGGGATGAAAAATTGATCTAGCTTGGTCTTATCTCTGGGAAAACGCTTGGTACCGACTTTCTGCCCGAGCAGAGCTCGGTCGCCCAGGTACTGTTGACTTAAAGAACATGTGTAATAAACCGGCCAAGTGCGAGTCGGACTCGCGCACGAAGGGTACCGTACTATTATCTATAAAAACGGCAAAGAAATCACGTTTGTTGTTTGGGACCCCCATTAAATATTTGTTTTATTTTGATTTAACTATTTATTTTTAAAGTGAATATATGTATAACTTAATATTCTGTGAAAATTTCAAGCGTCCACCTGTTTCCGTTATCAATATCGAGCAAAAACGAGCAAAAAAATCACGTTTGTTGTATGGGAGCCCCTTAAATATTTATTTTATTCTGCTTTTTAGTATTTGTTGTTAAAGCGGCAACTGGAATACATCCCGTCATCTGTGAAAATTTCGACTGTCTAGCTGTCACGGTTCATGAGATACAGCCTGGTGACAGACGGACGGACGGACGTACAGACGGACGGACAGCGAAGCCTCAGAGTAATAGGGTCCCGTTTTTACCATTTGGGTACGGAAACCTAAAAATGTACATGCCGATACTGGCAGCGTTTTCTCTTTGATTAACTAAGCTAATTCTTTGTCCGAGGAAGCGGCCTACTATTTGGTCCCCTGTGACGTCGATTAGCCTCTTAGAAATTTCCTCAAAGAGCTTTAAAGCGCTAGGACTCCGCGGACCAAGGGTCTCGACACCGAATGGGACAAAATCGTATTCGACTAGACCCCTGTATTTCAGTCCTTTCGTTTTTTCAGCCGCTTCTGAAGCTGCACCAGGTTTGTGGCAAGTTCCATGGAGATAAGAAGGGGCCAGCGTGTCTGAACAAGTGGCAACCCATACCAGCACCCGACCCATCTTCCATGGAATCAGATATATTATATCTGTAATGATTTTGGAATTTTTATCCTGAGTCTATGGCAACACTGTCGTCCATGAATCGGTATCGGGGTTAAGTAAATACCTATTTAGCATTTCCCAACCCCGAAACTCATCTTAAGATTTGTTTCATTACTCGGAACGAGAAAGATTAAGAATAAACAAGAAATAATGGGAAATTGGGGTATTCCGACATACCGCCCAATATTTATACTGTGCGAGGAAGATGTGCTATGTAGATGAGCAGCCGCGAGGCAGCTGTGCGAAGAAGATGCGCAGCTCGAGCTATGCGATGTATCGACAGGGGCGCGCGGGGCGGCAGCGCGGTGAGAGGGGAGACTCGCGACCATCCATAGCACGCATCCGTAGCATGCATCTTTCTATATAAAAATCGCTTTGGGCTTAAAACCACTAAATTTCATAATACCTTATTCACTAATACCCCTAATTTTCAAATTACCATGGGCTCATAATACCTAAAAATACCTAAAATTTAAAATTTCAAGATGAGGCAATTTGAAATTTTAGGTATTTTTAGGTATTATGAGGCCATGGTAATTTGAAAATTAGGGGTATTAGTGAATAGGGTATTATGAAATTTAGTGATGTTAAGCCCAAAGCTAAAAATCATAGCTTAGTTGAACCCGTTTCTCCAGTGCTATGCTATGCCAGTGTTGTGCTATGTGGACCAATGAACATGATTGGTGGATATCAGACACATCCACAGCAACGTAACGCAGCACATCTCTGGTGGAAAAGCACCCTTAAACGGCCGACCGCAAATCGCTTCAAATTCTATTCGAATTTGCGAGTCGAGTCCGTAATAGCCCGAAACCATTCGCTTCGAAATTTAAATTTGAATTTGAATGGTGACGGTTTGTTTTACTTTTTTATTTGCTGCCAGCGATTTGTTTGGGAAACTGCGAGTGTTTTTAGCGTTCCGTGGCCAGGGGGTAACTTGGAGTATACAGGGTGTAACTTGAAGGGGGGGGGGGGGTAAATTGATGTATACAGGATGTTTTAAAACTTAACGATAACACACGCACACGGCACAGAGTTATACAAGTTGGGGAAAAAATAAGAAACTTATCATCAATGGCAAATTTACGGCACCAGGGAACCCTTCGTGCGTGAATCTGTTTCACAACTGGCTGATTTTTTAAATGCAAACTTTTTACAGGATTTGTTTTGTTACTTTTTTAATGGCGAGATGGACAAAATGCTCTATTTGAATATCAAAAGGTCGGATTGTACAGAAATACTAGCTGATGCCCGCGGCTTCGCCCCCGATGAAGTAGATTGAAACGTATTTTCTCGTGGGAATGAGATATTTTCCCGTAGTAAAAAGTAGTATATGTCACTCTCCAGTCCTTCAGCTATGTCCATTCAACATATCGCGGCGATCCGTCTCTCAGTTTTGACGTGAAAGGAGGACAAACAAACAAATAAACTTTCACATTTATAATATTGGTATGGAAGTATGGATAGCCATAAGTTGGTTGAATTATTATTATACATGGAACTTATTAATTAACGACCGATTTTTTTTTTAAGTCCAGTGGTTGGAGGACCTGACTAGGGGAGACCGGGGACAAAACTAACATTTTTCACTTTTACCTCATTATCTGGTTAAGCGTAATATTTTTGATGAAATTAATATAGCTATCTATAAATTTCGTTCATGCTCTTCAAATTTATGTATTTATTTACCTAATTAATACTTAATTTGAGTGAAAAATAGGGACTTAAAGAAATTCGCCTTTTGTTACTTTCGACCCCGATACATTGCCGAAAGTAACAGGATAAAGAAGTTGTTTTAAATATGAGATGAAGTATTAAATTAATAAGTTATGTATCAGAAAACATTGAATGAGCAAAAAAAATATTTGCACTTTATAAGTATAATGAAACTATTGAAAAAGTATTTTTTTATGAAAATAATTAAAAAATAACATATTATTAGGATTTATTGTCAGTCTAGGAAATGACATGTTTTTTTGGCGTGAGAATTATTTTTTCTATTCAAAGTAAGTATTTGGTAACAGTGTTTGTTTCGGACACACACAGTTTTCATCATCATGTCTGTCTATGTTACTTTTGTACCCGGCCACATTTTTGTCAAAAAATTAAAGCTAGCCTTGAAGTGAAACGTGTTTGACAAAAACGAACTCAAACACCGTGTAATCCATTTAATCAAATATTTCAGGATGACTATACAAATATTCATATAAAAAATAATATGAAATATGATATATTTTAATAATATGAAAACGTGACATGAATGACTGCAGCGAAGAGGTGTTTCGACTATTGGATAAAACTACAGAGCCTTTGTTACTTTCGACCCGCTGTAACTTTTGTCCCCGGTCTACCCTACGAAGTTTGAGGGCCTGGGTTCGTTTCCCGGTTGGGGCAGTAATTTGTGTGAAACATACGCATGTTTGTGCTTGAGTCTCGGATGTTTAATATGTATTTAAGTACCTATGTATTTATTTATATAAGTATGTTTATCCGTTGTCTAGTACCCACAGTACAAGCTTTGCTTAGTTTGGGACTAGGGCAATTGGTGTCGATCGTCCTATGATTTATTTCATCATCACCATCCTCTTCAGAATGAGAGGGCGTGGGTCGTAGTTCCCACGCGGGCCCAGTGCGCATTGGGAACTTCACACACACCATTGAATTTCTTCGCAGGTGTATGCAGGTTTCCTCACGATGTTTTACTTCACCGTAAAGCTCATGGTAAATTTTAAATGTAATTTCGCACTTAAATTCTGAAAATCTCTGAGGTGCGAACCGGGTTTGAACCCACGACCCTCTGCTGGAGAGGCCATAGGTCAAACCGCTAGGCCGCCACGGATGATGATTTATTTATTTATTACTAGCTGTTGCCCGCGACTGCGTCTGCGAAGATAAAAAATTGCCTACGGCATATTCTCAGACCTATAGAATATAGAGCAAAAAGTTTTATAAAAATTGGTCAAGCCGTCTTGGAGGAGTTCGATAACAAACACCGTGACACGAGAATTTTATGTACTAGATTATTATTTCCGTATGCTTAGTATAAGTTCTACTTCACCAAAATACTTCTCGACCGCGTTTACGTAAAAATTTCAATTCTATGGAAACATGTACGCTTAGTATAAGTTTTACTTCACCAAAATACTTCTCGATCGCGTTTACGTAAAAATTTCAATTCTATGGAAACATGGACGCGCGCGCGCGGAGGCGCTGTCCATGTTTCCTTAGTAATTGATTTTTTTACGTAAACGCGATCGAGAAGTATTTTGGTGAAGAAAAACTTATACTAAGCGTACCTATCACGGGCCCATGAGGACCCAGTCACTTGAAAGGCATTCACACGCACTCACATACTCATAAATTTTCGCATTTGTAACATTAGTAGGATGAGCCGGCTAAAATGACGCCATTACTGAACAAATAAAAACAAAACGTATGCACAACACACCACACCACGACACGTCCTTCGTCAGCACACCCGCAGTACTGCAAATAGGACAACACGTAGAATTACCACGCAGGGGGTTCAGTACACTAATAACTATAAATTAAAAAATTTAAAAACCCCCAACGCAATTATGTCACACGTATGTTTGAACATTAACCTTTTCAACGCCAACGACACATATAGGTGTCACAAAGTACAGTGTCAAAGTGACCTTGACACAATGACATAAGATTCAAAGCAAGTTTACGTTTTGTCGAGGCGCGGGGGTCTATAATGACTCCCATAAAATTTTTGTTCCGAATTTTCAAGCTCATAACGTTTTCTGTCATAATTTTTCTTCGTCATACTATCGCAAGTCATAATATCAAACAACATAAATTGGAGTTACTATTTTCTTAAGTCATAATTATTGTAAGGAACAATAAGTAAAGTCATATCATTCAGTGTCATGAATGCATCACTGTTCATAATGTTAAAGGTAAGAATGCCACTCATTATAATTATTGCATGGTCTTTTTTTGCAGGTCATAATTATTTTTAGGCATAATATTACTTTGTAATAACATTCAGTGTCATGGTTGTATGACATTTCATAATATAAAAGGTAATAATCCTTTTCTGTGCTGTCATAAAAAAAATACCTATTCGCTCGCTCGCTGCCAGCGATATGCCTTACAATGTTTCTGAATAATTATCGATATTCCTTTAGAAGTTATAGATTGCGATGTATATGCTTAGTGCATTTTAGGTAATGCAAAATTATGACTGAAAACAATTATTACTTTAAGATATATGCCTTACAATGTTTCTGAATAATCAACGATATTCCGTTAAATTTTATTGATATCAATATTATGTCTTTTTAAAGTTATGATCAATAGGATTATGGATAATTGCAGTTAGAACTATTAAGCGATATGCTTTAAAAAATTATGACCATCGATATTTATGAGCAAGAATATTATGGACATCGATTTCTGACTTTCAAAATTCGGATAATAAAGATTATGCGAGAAAAGGGGCTCCCCGAGGCGCGGCGGTGAAAGGGTTAAGTCAATGCCCATTATACGTCTAAGATCCCTTCCACAGCTAACAAAAGAGCTGATAACTTTGAAACGGCTGAACCGATTTTGATGAAACATATCTAAGAACCATCGCCAAGAAACCTGCTATCTAATAAAAAACCACATCTAAATCGGTTCACCCGTTTAACAGCTATGATGCCATGATGCCACAGACAGACAGACAGACACACACACATAGAGGTCAAACTTATAACACCCCTCTTTTTATGTCGGGGGTTAAAAAAGGCCTTTTTTGAGATTTTTTCCCTATAAAAGGTTAATCCCAATGGTGGAAATGACCCCTCAAGGCCAAAGTAGCTTGACCTTACGACACCTAAATTTACGCGGTTTTACGCACGCAAAAATATATTTGATAATTTTATGTTTTTATCCGTGAAAAAATCACTCAGGCCCCTAACATTGGAGCCGGGTAATGAAAACCCGACTGAAAATGTACGCCGTCGCGGAAAAACGGGAAATATGTAAACACAATATAACGGGGACGTGGAGATCCTCTTGGTCTCTCTCAGTTTGTACCACAGAACTCATCATCGTCATCACACAGGCCTCCTCTCAGAATGAGAGGCTTTGGGCCGTATTTCCCACGCAGGCCAGTGCGTATTGGGAACTTCGCACACACCATTGAATTTATTTGGTTGGTTTCACGATACTTTCCTTCACCGTAAAGCTAGAGATAAATTTCATATGTACCTACTTATTAATAGCCAATTCATATGTGTGCGGCCCAAATCCTAAGCCCTTATTTTGTCTAATTTGGCCCTTGATCATAAATCAAATCAAATCTAATAACCTTTTCACGACACTGCTCGAAAATGTGGCCATAGATAACCTAAATCCAGTACTCAAAACTGCCTATATATGTACATTTAACAGCTGACTCATTTATGGCGCGCAAACACGACAACAATGTAACACTAATCGAAAACAGGACGTATCAGTATATTTATTTCATAATACGATACGACTTTTTGAAAGATAATTTCTGAATTTCATTCCTGGCGTGCTGAAACGACACTATTGGACCAATCAAAAGTAATCGTCTGCTGCATGTGATGGATGGATGGATTGGATGGACGGACGAACGGACGGACGGACGGATGGACTGGATGGACGAATGGACGAATGGACGGATGGACGGATGGACGGATGAACGGACGGACGGACTGGATAGACGGGATGGACGGGATGGACGAATGAACGGATGGACGGGATGGACGGGATAGACGGGATGGACGTGTGGACGGATGGACGGAATGGACGGGATGGACGGATGGACGGATGGACGGATAGACGGATGGACGGAAGGGACTGGATGGACGGAATGGACGGGATGGACGGGATGGACGGATGGACGGGATGGACGGAATGGACGGGATGGACGGGATGGACGGATGGACGGGATGGACGGATGGACGGGATGGACGGATGGATGGATGGGCGGGATGGACGGGATGGACTGGATGGACGGGATGGACGGATGGACGGAATGGACGGGATGGACGGGATGGACGGATGGAAAGATGGACGGATGGACGGGATGGACGGATGGACGGAATGGACGGGATGGACGGGATAGACGGGATGGACGGGATGGATGGGATGGACGGATGGAAAGATGGACGGATGGACGGGATGGACGGATGAACGGGATGGACGGGATGGGTGATAATGATGATGATGATGATGATGATTTCCTCGCATTATTCGTGAAAAGCACAATGTTTAGTCTCGGCCAAAAGTGCAATAGATGGACTCGTACTTTCGAGGGCCTCCGCTACGCGTCGGCCCTCAAACAAACTCGTCCATCTATTGCTTACTTTCCAGCCTCTACAACAATGTACTATTATTTGCTGACCTATCAAAATGTTTCGAAACTGTTTTACTATAATTTAATTTATCCATAAACGGTTCATCGAATTTTTAAAATCCATTTATTTTGTTTTCCATAACGTTACAATGCCACAGATTCATTAAATTTAACCACCATGTTATTTGCCAACTAATTCGAAATCCCTATAACAATATCCATTTTTTTTATTTGACAACCCAATCACTTGCTATTTTTTTATAACAATGATATTAATATTAGGTTAAGTAGGTTAGGTCAGAGTTTTATCAAGGCACGAAGCGCCTAAACTACGCGGAAAAGGAGCTCCGCGAAGCGTAGCTCTGTCGACATTATCTCATAGCCCTTTGCATTTCAAATCGTTTATAGCGTAGATTTTGCGGATAATGATTTTGCTGAATAAATACATAAATAATGTATTTAGCAAATGATCCTACAGAATCAAGTAAGTACATACAGTTGGATTTTGAATCAGTTGTCGAATAAAAATGTGGATTTTAAAACATTATTTTGGCAAATAAAATATGGCAAATAAAACTTCGTACAAATAATATATGTTTTTTTGGAGAGCGATCACCGTCGCCCATGGACACCCGCAACACGAGAGGAATCACAGGTGTGTTGCCGACCCTTTTAGGAATTGGTAGGCTCGTTTTTTAAAGATCCCTAAGTTGTAACGCTCCGGGAATGTTGCCGCAGTAAGCTGATTCCAGATCTTCGTCGTGCGAGGAAAGAAAAATAATTTGGAAAATGAAAAAAAGGCGTTTCGTTTTCGGGATATTAATATTCGGAAATACATTTTTTGAGGGTATGATAGGTAGCCCCCTTATTTCAACCAACTTAGGATCATATCATAGTGTGACGACCACTTGACTGGTTTAGTTGATCGGTCCCAAGTGGAGCGAACCCGTTTTCCGGCAGCGCAATATTTCACGGCGGGTGTTAGCTTGCTAAATGCTAATATCATTTGGTTCAGTAGATTTTTTTAAATTGTAAGGGGCAAAGGCAATAGGTCTACGCAGATACTGTTGTGCATTATTGTTTTTTCCTTTATATGTATTTCTGAGATAGTTAGTGTAGCATTTTTAGTTTGAGACATCTAAACTAAACACATAGACATACATACGAAACAAGCGCCAGTGGAAAGTGTAGGTAGGTTAGGTTATGTACAAACCAGAAGTATGTATGGCTCTTGAGACTGTAATAATATTGTTATTCTTTCAATGGGTTCTACATATTTCGCAATCAGCTCGTTCGAAGCTTATTATCTGCCGGAAGGAAACAAACATACATTATTCCCACGACACAACGATAAATCTAAGTATTAGAATCATGTGAAGTACAGTCAATCGCAACACTAAGAGCCATATCACACTGGCGACTTGCGAACGTATTAGAAACGGCGCGACCGCGCAACGGATTCGCCGAGCTCGCTCATTTAGTAGTTATTAAAACACAGTAATTGAAACAACCAACCAACCAATGTCTAGACGACCAAAATGGCCTAGCGGTTAGTGAACCTTACTACGAAGCTTGAGGTCCCGGGTTCGATTCCCGTGTCGGGGCAGATATTAGTATGAATAATATAAATGTTTGTTCTCGGGTGTTTAATATTATATTAAAGTATGTATCTATCTATATAAGTATGTTTATCCGTTGCCTGGTACCCATAACACAAGCTTTGCTTACCTTACTTTGGGACTAGGTCAATTGGAGTGAATTGTCCCGTGATATTTATTTATTTATTCTTTATAATCATTTTTAGGGTTCCGTACCCAAAAGGTAAAAACGGGACTTTATTTTTTCCTTCGTTCGCCTTAAAGCTCATGGTAATTCCGCACTTGAATTCCGAAAAATTCGGAGGTGCGAGCCGGGAATTGCATTTGAACCCGCGACCCTTTGCCTGAGAGACCATTGGTCAAACCACTGGGCCACCACGGCTCTTAATCCTTTCAACGCCGCGCCTCGACAAAACGTCAACCTGCTTTGAATCTTATGTCATTGTGTCAAGATCACTTAGACACTGTACTTTGTGACACCTATATGTGTCGTTGGCGTTGAAAGGGTTAACGTTTATTGGTCGTTACAAAAGTGACACGCTTTTTTAGGGTTCCGTACCCAAAGGGTAAAAACGGAAACCCTATTACTGAGGCTCCGCTGTCCGTCCGTCCGTCTGTCAACAGGCTGTATCTCGGGAACCGTGATAGGTAGATAGTTGAAATTTTCACAGATGATGTATTTCGGTTGCCGTTATAACAAAATATACTAAAAAATGGAATAAAATAAATATTTAAGGGGGCTCCCATACAACAAACGTGATTTTTGTAGATAATTGTACGGAATCCTTCGTGCGCGAGTCCGACTCGCACTTGGCCAGTTTTTATTTTAATGAAAAACTAGGGAGATTTTTTAATCATCGAAGTCGATAGAGCATTTGATTTTGAGTAAGAAAAACCCAATATTTTCTCATCTTAAAAATACACCTTTTATTGAAAACGCCCATCGATCAGTTGTTTATGGATGCCCCATTTAGAGCTCAGAGAGACAGTTTACTTTCACATTCGTAATGTGGTCGGTATAATAGGCTGATTGTACATTTCCCACACGCATTATTCAGTTTTTTGCGGCAACCCTATTAAATTCCCACTCATGCAAACTAATTTATGTCGTAAGTAGAAGTAGCGAAACCTACAGAATTAATCTCTAATAATATAAAAATCTCGTGTCACGGTGTTTGTCATCGAATTACTAATTACTTAAAACAATTAACTGAACCAGAGACATCGCTTTTCAGCTCGATTGGCAGTTGCATACGCAAGACAGGGAAGAATGGCAGAGGAAAGAGAAGGCCTTTGCCCAGCAGTGGGACATACAATAGGCTATAAAAGAAAGAGACACCAATTTTGAACCACGATTAAAATTTCGCCTTTCATAATTCACTGGAAACTTGGTATCAGAAAGCAACTTTAAATTAGTTTACATGAATGGTCTGAAACAATAGGCTAGTTTCCTAAAAAAATCTAATTAGTTCGTCATTTAAATTATCAAAAAATATTGGACACGTATTTTTTCTTTTGTCAATTAAACAAAAAATGACGGAGATATAGTATGTTGAAGTTCCGCGTGACGTCACGATTCGCTACACTTTTTAGCGAACCGTGACGTCACGAGCCCCCACTCCCGAACTTTGTCGCGCTTTATCTTTGTCGTTTTTTGTTCAATTGACAAAAGAAAAAAAACGTGTTCAATATTTTTTGATAATTTAAATGTCGGACTAATTGTAATAGTGTTTTTTTTTACCCAGGACACTACCCTATTACTTTGCTCACCCGTAGTTTATGCAAGAAATGTGTGTTCATTTAGTTCCTCCACCTCCACACTGTACGAACACGACACACAAATCACACAAACCCAACTCTATCAATACCAAGCAAGAGGTCCTGGGTTCAAATCCCGGTAAGGGCATTTATTTGTGTGATATGAGCACGTATATTTGTTCCCGAGTTATGGATGTTTTCTATGTATTTAAGTATTTATTTATCTATATAAGTATGTCTATCGTCGTCTAGTACCCATAGTACAAGCTTTGCTTAGTTTGGGCCTAGGTCGATTTGTGTCACCTAAAAAAAAAAAAAAAAAAAAAAAACAATAACACGTTTCTAACTCAAGCTCATCCTCTGAGTATCGCAAACGTTCACTATGCTATCAGATTGTTTACAAATAAATTGTTTTAGGTTTTAGTTCAATAGTACCTGGGCGACCGAGCTCCGCTCGGGCTGAAACTCGGTCCCATGCGTTTTCCCAGAGATTTCAATATATGGACCTCGCTCGGCAAAGTAACGCCTGATTCAATAAATTACGTTTACATACTAGGATATGTAAATACACCAGGCCGCACTCCGCAGTTTAGGTATGTTCGGCCGGCGCGCCTCCCGGGCAGGCGTATGGCAGTAGGTTGTCGCTCGGCATTCAGTTCGCACGCTAGTCGCGTCGCGCGTAATTATTAAACAAACAATGACTTCTGAACGATCTTATAATTCGTATAAGGGCCAATCAACTTTAAAACCGACACTAATCTGTCCGCGACATTTTTCAAACAATTGCAGATTTTTGTAGGTAAACATGTTTTTTCTGTAATTTAATAGATGGTGTACATGAATACATACCATCATACGTAAGTTTAACCTATTAAACCGTGAAATATCTTGTTGGAAGTACGATTTTTGGGTAACGCTAGAGACAATTTTGGTAACGCAGGAGACGCCAAAAACGTCGGTTTAAAAGTTGATTGGCCCATAAAAGGTACTGTTGCGTAAAGGTAGAGTTTACTGAATCACTGTTATCTTTGATTTATATTATATACCCACCTAAATATCGGCGAGTGGGAACCCTGTGCTCTTGGTTTCGGTTCAGCGGTGCCCAACGAAATATGAACGCTCGTATCACACGATAAGTTTCAATTTCGCGTGCAAGCAGTTAACGGTCGTAAGAATAGGCAAATTTTGATACCTTAAGTTGACTTTTTTTCGAGCGTGGTCCTTCGGTACGCTAGTACTATTAGTTATTCTGTGCACCAGGTACAGGGCTGTCAAATAATTGGTACTTTCATATTCACATACGCTTATTTCGGGCGCAAACCAAAGTGAATAAGAATTCTAGTAGATAAGGGTAGTTGTGAATAGTTTAGTGGACGTCAAGCCGACGAGGGATGAAGGGTAGAGGGCAATTGGCTTTAGTTTGGCGGACTGGCTTCTAGCTTTTTTGTTAATGGTATTATTTTTGCGCGGTGGTAACAAAAAGGAAAAACTGTATAGAGTTATTTTTAGACGTTTGTAAAGGTTAGTTTTTTTCTGTCATGAGTTTTCTTTTTATGTTATAGATTTGTACTTTGTAAACAAGAACTGAAACAAATACTTTATTACCATACGATAGCTACGTTTATGTAAAAAATGCGTGTTCATGCAGTTCCTCCATCTCCACACTGTACGAACATACATAAATCCCACAAACCCAACTATCACCAACACTAAACTATACTGACGCTTTTCGAACTCGACCAGAGCACATGATGATGATGATGTTGATGTTAGTGTGTGTGTTCAGACCATTAATATGGACGGAAAATTACCAGTTTGGAAAGTTCCGCATTTGGCATTATGACCAATTCGCGAGATGACGATTAGGAACAAATCATAATTTTGACAGTCTTGGGATGCCTTGAGCCCATAAGTGTTGTAACGCTCATCACGTGAAACCTCTTCAGCCTTTTTCATATCAAAAATCTGCATCAACAATTTCCCCCTTCAAATCCTTCTACGAGCCAATATCAAATTACCCGCGAGAAGTGAGTTCAAAAACCACCCCTATTTTATCGCATTAACGTCGATATTCGACTGGGAATCAAATAGTAATTTATCATCGAAACCAAATAATTCTGCGGTCCTGTAGTAATTCTTCGACTCTTGCGCTTACCCGATAAGCGGAAGATCATTTTTCATATAATATTGAATTACTCGCCCCCGTTAGAAGTACTTACTTCAGTATGGCCTGAAAACCGGCCAAGAGCGTGTTGGGCATGCCCAAGATTGGGTTCCGCAGCTGCTCGAAAAAGTACTTGCAAATCTTATTAATTTGACCATTAATTATACTGTCCGTATTTAACAAGCAATATTTTTTAGGTCAGGCTGCTATTTACTCTTAAACTACTAATAATTCTCAAGCAAACTTAGCCGTTATAGTTTTACTTGTTAATTTGAGATATATTAATTTTCCTCCCATCATGATTTTTATCAAAATTTTTATACCAACAGTTTGTATAAAAATGTTTATGTAGTATAAATTGGCATAAAGTGAGCTTACTTTTATATTAATTTTATTGTGACTAATTACTAAATAGTATCACGGGACAATTCACACCAGTTGACCTAGTCCCAAACTAAGCAAAGCTTGTACTATGGGTTCTAGACAGGATAAACTTAGGTACTTATATAGATAAATACATACTTAAATACATATTAAACATCCAAGACTCGAGCACAAACATTCATCGAGTATTTTTCACACAAATATCTGCCCCAACCGGGAATCGAACCCAGGACCTCAAGCTTCATAGTCAGGTTGTCTAACAACTAGGCTTTCCGGTCGTCAAACTATATTTATATTTTTTATTTGCATGCACCAATATTGTGACAATTTAATGCTTCTATTATTGAACAAGATTAACAATTATTATTAATTAATCGTGAAAAATTTTCACATGCCGTATAGGTCGAACATTATAGGTATGATGGCTTTAATGTGTTTTCGTAACATCTTTTATACTTTATGTTCTGTGAATGTAACATTTCATTTAATTTCATTTAATTTAATTTAACTTAATTTAATTTAATTTAATTTCATTTAATTTAATTTAATTTAATTTAATTTCATTTCATTTCATTTCATTTCATTTCTTCTCATTTCATCTCATTTCATTTTATTTCATTTCATTTCAACGTTTTGTGACTTATGTCACTTATGTGTAATGTTGCCCGCACTATTGTTTGCGTCTGCGTAACTTGAAGGCAACTATAATCACACATACATCTATAATCTACAATCATAAACGTCCGAGCATCGAACCCATGGCGGTTGTAAATCACGACAAAACATCACAGGACATTAAGTGGGCAATTAGTTGGAAAGTTACGACGGTTTGCGGCGGCGCACCGAGTTATTAAAACTAATTACTAAATAATAACACGCAAGCCGTGGTGGTATAGTGGTTTAACCTGCAGCCTCTCAAGTAGACTGAAGGTTCAAGTCCGTGCTCGCACTTCTGAGTTGAGTTGGGCGAAATTATATTGAAATTTACCATGAGCGTTGAAGGAAAATATCGCGAATTAACCTGTACACATGTGAGAAGAAATTCAATGATGTGTGTAAAGTTCCCAATTCGCATAGGGCTCGCGTGGGAACTACGACCAAAGCCTCCCCCCCCATTTCCCAGTAAGTACTAATTTTGTTGTTATAAATAAAATAAATGCCCACTATGAGTCTAACATCCCTTCCGCAGCTTACAAAAGAGCTGATATCGCCATCGCCAAGAAATTGCTTTCAAATACACACACACACACACACCACACACATAGCAGTCAAACTTATAACACCCCTCTTTTTGTGTTGGGGGTTAAAAAAACATAGAAACAGAGGCAAAGCGTCATGTACCTACCATCTTGTAAAACTACCATCTAATAATGTAATAAATATGAATCTGAATGAATAAATTATTATGAATAATGTTACACAATTGAAAACATTAAAGCTCATTATTAGAACACAGGTAAAGCCTGTATGTAAAGTTTGCACTAATAGCGACATTATTTTGTTTAATAGTTCACACAAACTCCACTTAAAACTTGTGTAAGCGACTTAATTATGCCATTCCATTAATTTAAGTTGTCTAACTTTATTGTCCAACTTTGGCGCGGTCCAGTTGCAAATTATTTAAAACGATCTGGTAACAAACTACGCCATAATGTAATGGGAAAGGTCTAAAAAATTAACACAGACCCCTTATAGGATCACTTTGTTGTCCGTCCGTCCGTCTGTCTGTCAAGACATTCGTAGGTCAAGACCCATAATCTCGGGAACGCGTTGTGGTATCGAGTTGAAATTAAAACCATATTCTCAGGTCTACAGTCCCTTGAAGCTGTGAAAAAATCAAACTTCTAAGTTAACGTAAAAAAAAGATACGGCCGTGTATGCCGCAAAAAATGTTTACTTCGACAGTCTCAAGGAAATCAAAATTTCGAGCGATGATCTTCGCAATGCTCGGTGGAGCGATGATCTTCGCAAGGCGGCTGGCAAGAGCAGAGGACGTATTGTCTAACGCAGAAGCGTGAAGAGATGGTGAAAGCGAAGGCAAGCGTCAGAAACTGTATAGATTCAGGCGTTACTTTGCGGAGGTCCATGTTTAAAATAAATGGAATACCTTTGTTGCTCCTCCGCTAAGTAGTGAGGCCAAGTCGTGCAAAACAGCTACGTTTGCGCTGAAAAATGCTTTTACATGCAATTTAACCCACCCTCCCTCCGCATAAAAAAAACGTAAATCACCAACGCAAACGTAACTGAACCCACCACCAAGAGAACCACCACCACCATAAACCAAATCCCGGACACGTGTTTCGCTTCTCTCCGAAGCATCATCAGCGGTTGTTGACCCTACGACGGTTAGTCGAAGAATGAGCTCACTCAGAACGGTTGGCCGTATTTATGCCTTCCCTTTCACTTTGATTGCGTGTATTACTAGAAAATACCCTCAATAATGGCGATGACGCAAAATTTAATTGTTCATTGATAATAACACCCCTGTTGTTGTACCTAATTATTTCCATCTGTTCTAGAACACTCAGACGTAATCCTTTTTCACAAACGTGTAATATGTCGTATGTATGTATGTATGTATGTGTACGACTTGGCCTCACTACTTAGCGGAGGAGCAACAAAGGTATTCCATTTATTTCAAGCGTCAGAAGACAAGCGAAGGCAAGCGTCAGAAGACGCTTGCCTTCGCTTTCACCATCTCTTTCTGTCATCATCTTATACCGTTTGACAGAAAGAAATAGTGATTGCGAAGGCAAGCATCAGAAGCGTTAGACAATAAGCCTGCTGGATGAGAGTGGCCGAGGATCGTGCTCAGTGGCGTGCCATGGATAGGCTTTATGCATTATGCCGATGATGATGATGATGATGACGAGTCTCAAAGTCACACACACATCGTACACACACGTATATTACACATGTATTCTGTTTTGAATGCCCCAAGTTTTTAAAAGAAAAACGATTCCAGTCTAGACCAAAGCAATAAAATTCAATAACTAGTTGGGTAGCTTTATGTGTCTAGGAGTAATATTTTTGAAAACATAAGTCTGTCTGAGCTCAACTATTCTTGTGTCTTTTTAATGAAAAACACTTTTGAAAAATAAGTCACAGCTAATATGTAACAATTTGAAAGGAAATATGGTCATTTACACTCTTTTGGTTTCATAAGTAATAGTTACTATTTTTTACAAGCGTTTTTCAATATAAGTACTCTTCAAGATTGTTTACCTTATTTCTAATGCTAAAAAAACGAAGTGTATGTAGTCCCACTAATGTTATAAATATGAATGTTTGTGTGCGTGTAGCGTGATTAATTATACAATACATAAGGTAGTAGATATATATAGTTAAATGATCCACGCACTTTTAGGCCTCCAATAAGGAGCAAACCTGGGGTATTGTCTAACGCTCAGACGCTTGCTTTGCACTCACCGTATTTTTCTATCCTTATTCTATAAGTACCATATAACATGATGAAGGAGATGGTGCCAACGATTGTGATTGAAATAAGGCCTCTGTAAAGGCTTAAGCATACGGCGTTTTATAAACGCGCCGTCGACGCGCGTTTACAGCGCGTTTTTCATTCCATAGAACGGCCATATAACCCGCGTGCGTATCGCGTTTGTATCGATACAAACACGCGTCGACGGCGCGTTTAAAAAACGCCGTGTGCTTAGGGCCCTAAGGTTGCGGGAACGCGTTGGATTCGGATGGTGCAGAACCACAGGCTTCTTGTCTAATTACTATTTCTTTCTGTGCTTTCGCAATCACTATTTCTTTCTGTCAAACGGTATAGGATGATGAATGACAGAAAGAGACGGTGAAAGCGAAGGCAAGCGCCAAGCGTTAGACAATACGACCTCCGGTCTGTTTGGCGAGCCTTGGGGAGGCGTATTCAGCAGTGGAGACGTCTTACATCTGAAAACAATGATGATGAATTAAATGATCTGATATTTCGATCCATTCCGGATTGGGAACTTCACACACCATTGAGTTTCTGAGCAGTTGCGGTTCCCCTCGACGTTTACTTTCACCGTAAAGCTCATGGTAAATTTCAAATGTACTTGCACACATGAATTTCGAAAAACTCTGAGGTTCTCCCGGGCTCGAACTCACGACCCTCTGCTTGAGAGGTTATTACCTATTGGTCAAACTGGTAGGCTACCACAACTTTTTTGACAAAGACTTGTCGTCGACCATAGCTCGTAGGTTCAATTGAGACATGGACAAAATACGATTTTTCAGGAGAGGCCGACTAGGTTTGTTTTTGGATTAAATAACTCATAACTTTTTCTAATTAACCTTTCTCGGATTTTATAGACCTAATTAAGTATATCTTATATTTTAGTGCTCTATCTGGACATAATGGGCAAAATGTGTTGAATAGTTTTTTGTTAAAAAAAAAAATCCGCATTTTCGAATGGTATACATATATGAAAAAATTCTAGCTTAAAAAAATGTCCCTTATCCCGTTTATTTTTTAGGCTTCAAAGTCACATTAGCCCCAAAATAACAGTGTATCTGAAGAATATCAAATACAGCAACATCAATTGGCGTAATTACCACCGCAGACCCACTTTGATTAAGGTTAAGGGTCTACACGCTCAAAGAACTAAAGAAATATCAAATACAGCAACATCAATTGGCGTAATTACCACCGCAGACCCACTTTGATTAAGGACACATTCGCAGCCACGCATTGCTACGCGCTACGCTCGTAGCCAGTAGCAGCGTTTTTCCGCTTTGTAGCGAAAACTGCCTACGAACGCAACATATACAACGCAACGCAACGAATACAGCAACATCAATTGGCGTAATTACCACCGCAGACCCACTTTGATTAAGGTTAAGGGTCTACACGCACAAGTCACACAAAATACAATAAACTAAAAACTAAAATATAAAGTCAGTAAAAATAGATTAGGTATAAAGTCATTTCATCCTTGCTTATATTCTAAGTAGTATGTAGTTTATTTTTAAGTTTATATAATTTTTTAGTGCCATATTGTTAATAGGTAAACTATGTATAACTGTAACTTTTCACTAAGGTACATATTGTTATGTGGTTTGGTTACTACCACCATTATGTATACCTACATATTGCTGTGCCCTCACAGGGTAAATGTTGAAGCTGTACATTATTTTTAAGATCTTTACCCACAACATTTAAATGCAATAAAGAGTTTGAGTTTGAGTTTGAGAATTCTTTACTTAAGTAGAGTACAATTTAGCGTAAGGACTATAAAGTACATGGTCTGCAAGAGACATTGGTGTACGGGATCGCCAGACTCAAGTGGCAGTGGGCAGGGCACATCGCTCGTAGAACTGATGGCCGATGGGGCAAAAAGGTTCTCGAGTGGCGTCCACGGACCGGGCCGATATGTTTGGCGAGCCTTGGGGGAGCCCTATGTTCAGCAGTGGGCTTCTTACAGGCGAAATGATGATGATGAGGACATCTATTTTCTAAAAAACCTTGAGAATTTAGTATAATTCCGATATTAAAAGTGAACTGCCAGAAAACCTAATGATTCATAAAAGGTATATTTGGGTCGTTTATCTGCTGAAGCCGGTCATCTAATCAGTTGGCCCAGAGATCTTAACAAAGAGAATATCGTCCGCGGCCAGTCCCTTTCATAAAAGTGGAATTTACAACTGTCCTATTCTAGATTATGTCCTGGGCGATTCCGGGATATTGAGTGGACCACCACGGTTCCATTATCACACGAGATTATCTACTTAGGAAAGATAATCTTCTTTAAGGCCCTACCGAGTTTTTGGCGGTAATGGATTTTAGGTATTCTATGCACTCGTGTATGTGTGCGTGAGAGCGGCTAGAATCAAAGCCGTGAGTAAGCGCAAGCGACACAATTCCCCGTCCGGTGGTGGACTAACGCAACTAACTATACGGACAAGGGGGAAGCACGACGGCTCAAGATAGGTTGGTCAACCGCGTGTGTATTTAGGTATTTTCATCCTATTACTAAAACAAATATATATTTTAAAAATGTAGCAACACTAGGCCCTACAAAACATCTTGTTAACATTCAAAAAGTCATGACCTGCCGTGCAGTATTTACCCCGTACCTACTAAGGATTTATTTTATTTTTTAGAGACGACTTTGGATTTTTTTTCTATCAAGCAAACTACAAGTAATCGTGTTTCGAAAAACACTGGTCACTAGAGTGAATCCTCAAATAGTAATGCTATTAATGATACAGCATCAATCTTTGCTAGTAATGATACAGCAAGCATTAAATTCATGCAATAAATGCGCCAAAAGCTCGGTGCGGCCTTAAAATGAAAATGCCCCCGCGCGTTAGACAACAAGCATAGGTACTAAGGGGGTTCCAACGAAATTCGAAATTCAAAGTTCGTATCGTGGCATCCCTTTCACTCTTCCGTTAAGTATTATTAGGGTGAACGGAACAGCACGATACAAAGTTCGAAAATCGAATTTCGTAGCAGAAGGCCTGGGCTAAAGTTTATTTGACGTGTCGCCTCGTCCCATGGGCACGTGCCCCAGCGATGATGTCGGCCATTCATGCCCCGATTTGTGCGAAGCACGCGGAACCCTAATAAACCCTACAATAGAGATTTTACCGCCGATCCCTACTAAACTCAGAGTGTTAAACCAACTGGAGGCGGCGTACGCATTTCTGAAGCAATCTGTCACTTTTGGCGGGAGCAGCGTAGGAATAAGTGAAAAAATTAAGGTAAGGCTGCCTGTCCCCAAAAACGGAACGAGACATACCACAGATTACTTAATAGTTACTTAGTAACAGATACTGCATCCCGTACAAAATCTTGAGTACCTACCGCGATTATAGCCTACTCCGTCTCCTTATGAATGTGTGCGTGCCGACAGTGACAGGGCTGGCAGTTTGGATAAAAATATTTTTTTCTACATGTTGTTTTACCACTTTGTCGGGATAATTGCTATATATTATATCCATGCAAACTTTCTAACACTATTAATATTCCCTAATCTAAGCCACGGACGGACAAAGGGACAGACAGTCATGGCGAAACTATAAGAGTTCCGTTTTTGCCATTTTAGCTCTGGAATTCTAACAAAAAAAGGATATTTATAGTAATGCGCAGAACGTTAAAGTAATAATTTAAAGCAGGTTTCTTGGCGATGATTCTTAGACATTGTGTTTCATCAAAATTGGTTCAGCCGTTTCAAAGTTATCAGTTCTTTTGTTAGCTGCGGAGGGCATCTTAGACGCAGAATTGGCATTTACTTCATTTTCATTATACTATGTGTGACCAAATTGCGTCGGGCGGGTGTTTTTAATTTTTTGAATCATTATTTTTTATACAATATAGGCTTGCGTTGGACCACAATCACGCCTGATGGAAAGCGAAGATGAGGCCTACGATGGAGCACGCTTGCCTAGTAAATGCTCATTCACCCTACACTTGATTTAGGGGAATAAGCAGAAAGAAGGCAGTTGAGCGCGGTGTTGCGCGCGCCCCCAAGCTGCAAACCGTACAACAACTATCAAGAAACAGAACTACTCCTGCAAGCTTTGATCAATTATAACTGTAGATCCACAGTCGCGCGCCCGAAAATGTCCGAGCCAAATGAGCGCTACTTTGATAAAAGTGGCCTTCTTTTTTCTCAGTACATTGCGTGAAATTGTCAAGTTTAGCTGTCAAGTGTCAACCGAAATTCGACTGTAATGAAGTAGAGACTAGGTTCAAATTTCTGTGTAGGTGATGATTTTAATTGTTATGCAAACAAATAAAAAAGTTCGGACATTTTTTGAAGGGGATTTTGTTCGGCAATGTGTATCTTCAGTTATAATTGATCAAAGCCTGCAAGTAATTCAATAGGTTATGGATGTGTGTTAGTGATGTGTATATGTGTATATGTTTATATGTGTATGTGTATTCATGTGTGTGGTTCAATTGTATGGGCCCCTGCTGACATTAACCAAATTCCAGGGCAACCAAGTCGGGGTTAAACCGCCGAACGATACTGCAGTCTCCGCCTCTTGGCTCCACGCCATCAGCACACTCCGAGCCCTGAAGCACCCTGGCCTCAGCTCTGCAACACAGCAAACGACCTTGAAGTTCCACCTGCGACGCCCGCAGCGCGTCCTACGGTCTCCTGAATCCAGGGCAGTGTCTGTCCGGGGAAAGCGTATCCCACTCAAGTGCTTAAAACCTACGACCCTCTCTAGTCTCTTGCTTGTTCACAGTTAGCGTTCTAATAAACGTCTAGACTTGTTTTTTATGTTTTAATTCCTCTCCGCAAGGCCTAAACCTAAACTGTGACAAGTGGGGTAAGGCTCTATGTACATGCAAATGTCTGTGTATTTACATGTATTTATCTGATGCACTTAATATGCAATATATTATCTGGTTCACACATAGGCGCGCTTTCGCATACATATTGTTCGCGTGCGCGCGCACACACGTACATCACTCACAATAATAGTGTGTATGCCTGATTTGATGAGTAGGTAGGTTACTACTTCTCTATTCGTTTCTGTACGCGTGCTGTTATTTATTTATTCTTCTCTGTACGATTTATAGCAATCAATAATGTATCACTACGAAAGGGTCCTGTAACACTGGGTATCCTAGTGCAGGACCCTTAGTTGTAACTTTTTTTGTGAAAACTATTGAAATAAACGCTTTTTCATTTTTTTTTTCATTTTTTTCAACTACGGGGTACTGTAACCGGTACACGCGCACAGCACAACTGCTCAGACCCTTCCTCCAGAATGGCTACTATAGGCAACAGGCCGGAACACGACGAGTCGCTTGGCGGCCTGGCTCAACCTATAGGGTGGTGACCAGCGCGGCCGAAGCCTACCACCGGAGTTGTATCGCTCGTTTAGCACCCAGGGGTCAAGTGTAGGGTCTCGAAGGTAAACCTACGGACGCGAGCGATTTCGACCCCCAAAAAGTTCTTTAGTGAAGCTACTATAACTTGAAGTTGTATTGTGGACAAGTCCAGTTGGTTTAATACTCCAAGGCGTTAAGGGTACGGTGCTAATAACTTACAGGCTTACGGAAAAAGTCGGAACATGATCTTAGTCAGCTGTTTATGGCTGGCTGGGTTTAACGAGCTTTATATAGGGTTTCGGACCATAGATATATCATCTATTTTTCTAGGAATATAGAAGGTCGAGGCCATGCCCATATTTCACGAAACGTTACAATTTGTCGCACCTTAATTACATGCGAATAATTAAGACATACGCGTTAACCACGAAATACTACAATTGTAACGCAAGACTGATACAGCTTTGATCTCATGTCACGATTTACCGACAAATCTACAAACATGTCGACTAGAAAAAAAATATTCTCGTTCGTTTCACAACATAATTGTTATTAACACATTCAGTGGCAAGAACCCGCTAGTGGTACATTAGTCTCTCGACGTAGTATGTCACTGACAATTGTCACGTTTGTGAAATAGGGGCCAGTACCTCTACCATGAGTTATACTAGTTTACAGTGACCGTACTCGCTAGCGACGGCGTAAATGATTTGTATGGAGAATTGTACTTCCGTAAGTGACCGCTAGAGGCGCTGTACGCTTAGTATAAGTTTTACTTCACCAAAATACTTCTCGATCGCGTTTACGTAAAAATTTCAATTCTATGGAAACATGGACGCGCGCGCGCGGAGACGCTGTCCATATTTCCATAGTAATTGATTTTTTTACGTAAACGCGATCGAGAAGTATTTTGGTGAAGTAAAACTTATACTGTACGCTTAGTATAAGTTTTACTTCACCAAAATACTTCTCGATCGCGTTTACGTAAAAATTTCAATTACTAGGGAAACATGGACAGCGTCTCCGCGCGCGCGCTTCCATGTTTCCATAGAATTGATTTATTTACGTAAACGCGATCGAGAAGTATTTTGGTGAAGTAAAACTTATACTAAGCGTACTGTACGCTTAGTATAAGTTTTACTTTACCAAAATACTTCTCGATCGCGTTTACGTAAAAAATTCAATTCTATGGAAACATGGACAGCGCCTCCACGCGCGCGCGTCCATGTTTCCATAGAATTGAAATTTTTACGAAAACGCGATCGAGAAGTATTTCGTGAAGTAAAAACTTATACTAAGCATACTGTACGCTTAGTATAAGTTTTCCTTAAATTCAATACTTCTCGATCGCGTTTACGTAAAAAAATCAATTCTATGGAAACATGGACGCGCGCGCGCGGAGGCGCTGTCCATGTTTCCATAGTAATTGATTTTTTTACGTAAACGCGATCGAGAAGTATTTTGGTGAAGTAAAACTTATACTAAGCGTACAGTATGCTTAGTATAAGTTTTACCTCACCAAAATAATTCTCGATCGCGTTTACGTAAAAAAATCAATTACTATGGAAACATGGACAGCGTCTCCGCGCGCGCGCGCCAATGTTTCCATAGAATTGATTTTTTTACGTAAACGCGATCGAGAAGTATTGAAGTGAAGGAAAACTTATACTAAGCGTACAGTACGCTTAGTATAAGTTTTACTTCACCAAAATACTTCTCGATCGCGTTTACGTAAAAATTTCAATTCTATGGAAACATGGACGCGCGAGCGTGGAGGCGCTGTCACATGTTTCCATAGAATTGATTTTTTTACGTAAACGCGATCGAGAAGTATTTGGTGAAGTAAAAACTTATACTAAGCACTCAGTACACAATTCTCCATACAAATCATTTACGCCGTCGCTAGCGAGTACGGTCACTGTAAACTAGTGTAACTCATGGTAGAGGAACAGGGGGTAAAATATCTATAGTGTGTTATAACGAATCGAATGATACCTTACTTATTAAAATCGGATGAGTAGTATTGAAGCTATGGTGTAACATGCCTAAATACAAACATACATAGACTGCTAAAATCATTACACTTTGCCTTTGCCGTAGTCGTATAAAAATTAGTTGTATTAAATACTTATTGATGTATTTATTTTAATTACATCGTGGATCTTTGTGAAAAAAGTATAGCTGGTTGAGTTTCTTTCTGGATTCTTCTCAACAGGGTTTTCCGAACCGGTGGTAGATTCATGAGTGCTTGTTAGAACCTAAATTTAATAGAGGTATATTTTTAATTTGACTCCGAGTTTTTCGGAATTTATGTGTTTTTTTTTTTTACTAGCCTATAATTGTGTCCCACTGCTGGGCAAAGGCCTCCCCTCTGGTCCTCCACAGCTCCCTGTCCTGAGCGAAATCTGGCCAGTCGTTTGATCTTGCGTCCATCTACGCCTGGGCCTGCCTCGCCGCTGGAAACCGTCGTGCGGCACCCACCACGTGGCTGAGTGCGCCCACCTTTGAGGATGCATCCGGCACAATTTTTATCACAATGCATTTTTTACCACGTCGGCTATTCGAGTTCTGGAGCGCAGAGTGGTGTTCCGAATACGATCGATTCTCTTCACACCCAACATGCTGCGCTCCATAGCTCGTTGGCAAATCTTCAGTCTGGATTTCTGATTCTCAGTCAAAGACCATATTTGTGCACCATAGGTCAGGACGGGCAAGATACATGTGTCGACGAGTTTGCGCTTCAATGTCGTTGGAAGACTGCCCTTCATGTGCTCCTCCATGGACCAGTAGCTCTTCCAAGCATTCTCAAGGCGCCTTTCAATTTCCTTGTCCTGCCTGCACTTGAAAGAGACTACTTGACCCAAGTAGATATACTCGTCGACATAGTGTATTATTTGCTCATCTGTTACGATACGATCCTATGTTTCGTACTGTGATACATTTGAAATTTACCATGAGCTTTACGGTATAGGAAAACATCGCGCGGAAACCAGCACACACTTGAGAAGAAATTCAATGGTCTGAAGTTCCCAATCCGGCCCAATCTCTCACTTGCAGTGGGACGTATATAATATATTTAGGCTGTGATGATGTTGGAGAGTTTATTAATAAAACGATGAAGCAGCTCCTTAGTACTTTTCCTCCAAACTCATTAATGTTTCCACCCTACATGTTTTGCTAACATTGACGCGATGTGTGCGTGTTCTTATAGCGTGTAAGACACATGTTTCCAAGCTATTGTTACATATATTGGTGATTAGAACATAGGGAAAAGATTGCCAGGAAATGGATATAGTATGTAGTCTCCGGGAGAGATATTAAGCGGGGTGTATCGTTTCCGTCAATTATGTTGCCCTTAATAAAACGTTTTGATATCTTGGTTTACATTATTGCAATTTTCGTAGGGATCCTTATTGTTTTTAAAGACCAAATATAATCTATGTCACTTACTGTTAATATAGCTATACTGTAAACATGAAATTACCGTGAGACTCACTCATAGTGAGAATAAACGGACCACTCACGTCTTAAAACGAGTTTAACTCGAAATGTTTCGGGCTAAACTCGTGCTTTAAAGCACGCAGTGCGCGCTTGCAGCCGCCGTGATGTGTGACTCCGAGAGGAAGGGCTGCGGATTAGCCCGAAATATGTCGAGTTAAACTCGTTTTAAGGGTGAGGCCACACGAGCGTAATTTTGTGAGTCGTGAGCGGCAGAATTTCGGTTCGCGCCATACTTTGTGCGGGCCATCACGTGACACAATGTATGGCGCAACCGAAATTCTGCCGTTCGCAACTCACAAAATTACGCTTGTGTGGCCTCTCCCTAAGACGTGAGTGATCCGTACAGACGGTTTTTTATCTTTATTTTTTACGGAACTTTGATCAAAAAATTTAACATGTTAGTTCCAATAGGCCTTATTCATGTAAAGGTATCCGAAAACAATGTATGTGTCCCGCGGTACACGCGTGACCGGCGCCGGCGCAGTCGACCGGCGCGCTTCCGGAAAAAGTGCCGGCAGCGGCGCAGAGGCAGCGGCCGTCCGGTAGCGGAGCGGGCGATTAAATCAAATTATACATTGTAGTAGCGGGGCCGCCGGGGACTACGGGCCGTTTTATTGTTGGACTAACCATAGGGGGGGGGGGGGGGGGGGGGGTTATTGCCATAGTCGCCACGCTTGGCAGGCGGGTTGGAGACCGCAGTGGGATACCGCTAACAAAGCACGCTGCTGCCCGTCCTCTGGTATTATTGGCCGCATACGTCCCACTGCAGGCCTCGTGCAAGGGCCTGTGCTGTAGTACCCACGCGGGCCCAGTGCAGATTGGGAACTTCATACACACCAGAATTTCTTGTCAGGTGTGTGCAGAACACGATGTTTTCCTTCACCGTAAAGCTCGTGGTAAATTTTAAATGTGATTTCGCACATAAATTCCGAAAAACTCAGAGGTGCGAGTGCTGGCTGAACTCGATTGCTCAGAATTTTTATTCATTTATTTTGTTCAGGACATGAAGACGAAAAAATCATATGAAAAGTTTTCTAAATTTGGTTTAGTTTTTTTTATTGTTTTTAAGTTAATATATCTAAAAGTATTGCCGAAAAGTTTTCTTAAAATCTTTCTTAAGTTAAATACTATTTTAATGTAAGTTAACGTATCTTAAAGTATTGGAACCTAATTTACTAGCATCTAATATTCTCCGCCGCGCTTGCACACAACGTAAATGTATACAAGCGAGCGACAGAGACAAGGTTGGGTTGGGTTTGATTTGAACTGCTATTTAGGAACGCCAAAAATCACTGGTTTGCGAGAGGTTTGGGCAGAGGTTGGGATGAGCCTTATTTATTTGTTTATTTATTTATTTATTTATGTACAAAGCGAATTAACAGGAAAATATAGCTCATCCCAAGCTCAACCCATTCCTATCTTCTCCAAAAAGATTGAATTACCGCTCGCAAACTGCTAGTGAATTCACTGTACGGAATTCTCCGTGCTCCACGACATTTGGTCAACCATTTGGTCCGCACAACCTCAAACCCGGCCTTACTCCATCGCGTGCGACACAATGTGCTACACAACGCATGCCGTTAAAGTAATATGTTTACATGATTATTTTTCTATACATACAAAAAGAAACGTCTTGGTTATTGACTGACTGACTCACTGACCGACTAATTCATCAGCGCCCAACCTAACCGCGCTTAGGGCATAACTTAGGGTCCGTTTTAAGAAATGAAATGACCATCGCGGTCCGCATAACATTTTATAGAAAAAAATATTACGTAAATAACAAAGGTATTTAAGTATATGTAGTGTATATGTATTATATTGAATATATGTGTTTATTTATAAAATTTATATTATATTTGTATTGATTTTACTGTTTATTGTCTATTAATACTACGTTTCTCTTGTCTGTCATTTCTGCCACCTACATTAGACTGTTGAAATTAATTAATTTCTGAGTAATTGGTTGTCTGGAAGAGATCGCTTTTTAGCGATAAGACCGCCTATTGTCTACCTGAATTTTTATTTTTGAAATGTTACTGTACTGTTTTTGGTGATCAATAAAGAATATTTGTATTGTATTGAATTTTTTTACATATTATTGAGAAAAATGACATTTTTTGTTGCAGACTATCTGTCTGAAGTTTGAAGTAAGTTTGAAGTCTTTCTCACTTGTTAGCTCGTTACTTCGCCCCGCCGTTTTCGAATTGACGTCAACAAAGATAATGCGGGGCATACATTTTTGTTAAATTACGTACTCTGTAGTGCAAATTGTTGTATTCTCGCGGCCCGCACAAAATGGGTCGGCGGTCCGTATGCGGACCGCGGTCCGCCATTTGGCGAACCCTGCCCTAGGGTCTAAAAGACTGCAATTTTGCATAAAGTTGCATTAGCGATATAGGCAAGGAATAAGACGGATTTGATGAAATTCCCAGGAGATAAAAAAACCGGCCAAGAGCGTGTCGGACACGCCCAAGATAGGGTTCCGTAGCAGGTACGAAAAAATCATTGCATACTTTATTAATGTGGTTGTTTTGGTCCCAACTCCCGCGGTTGGCGGTACAGCGCCATCTATCGGCGAATTGGGTAACTAATCTGCAGTCTACTAGAACTAGACAGTATGTATGTTGATGGTTTTTCAGATGTAATTCTTTATTATATGAACGGATTTCATTTTTTTTTTTTAAAAATAAGACACCTACTGTTAGCGTGATCTTATAGGTACTTAAAGAAAAAAAATGCTTGCAATGGCGGTTTAATTACAATCTTAGTCTTAGTTTAGAAATATTTTTTTACAAAAACTTAGAAACTGCTCAACTGATTAAGTTGAAAATAATTTTCCTAGAAAGTTTTTATTAAGTTTAACTTACGTGATTTTTTTTTCATATGTTTTAGACTGCGGTTCAAAAGTTAGAGGGGGAGACACATTATTTTGAACTTTCGGAGTGAATATCTCGGAAAATATTCACTTTATCAAAAAATGGTTTTAGCAAACCCCTATTTATTTTCAAATACCTATCCAATGATACCCAACACTATAGGGTTAATCGAGAAAAAAAAATCATCCCCACTTTACGTCTATGGGAGGTACCCTAAAAAAATTTTTTTTAGTTTTTTTTATTTAACCACTTTGTCGGCGTGACTGATATATATATATATTTATGCCAAATTACAGCTTTCTAGTACTAACAGTCTCTGAGCTTAGCCGCAGATGGACAGACAGACAGACAGACAGACAGACAAGGCGAAACTATAAGGGTTCCTAGTTGACTACGGAACCCTAAAAATCGGGATTTGCATAGATTGTGTAAATTTAATTTTGAGATTCAATTACCAGGATCTAACAATTATGTGCATTTTAAAAGAAGTCTTGAATATAACAGTATTAAAATTTATAATTTTTTAAATGAAGACATAAAGCAATGTATGTATTGTATTGTGTGATGAGCACGAATATTTGTTCCTGAGTTATGGATGTTTTCTATGTATTTATCTATATAAGTATGTCTATCGTCATCTGGTACCCATAGTACAAGCTTTGCTTAGTTTGGGACTTGGTCGATTTGTGCGATTGTCCCCTAAAACTTTTTTTTTTATAATGTATAAATATTAATGAATTTTCTTAATAATTTAAATCCTACTTGATTAGTCAACCATATTATACCTAAGTTGAATGAATATTTTGATAAAATATATGATTAAGATAATTGATTTATTATTATTGTTATGTTATTATTATTATTTTAGTTAAATTAATGGTATTTCCAAATAGATTTAAGATTCTGCATGCCAAATTGTGGCAGAGCTTATATTACATGTACGAGTATTATTTAAGATTCTACTGACATGTGCAATATTTTGTAACACCTATGTATGTTCTTGCGAAATAAATAATTTCATTTTTTTTTCATTTTCATGTTCAATTCAACGAGACACCCTCCGTCTTTATGATTGCTAGAACTAATAGCTAATAACTTATTTTAGTTACATAGATTATCTGTTAAAATTAAGTTTTTACATCTACTTGAAGTTGACAACACGAAAAAACGTACGACGAGAGAATGACTCAATAAATTATGGCCGCGACTACGGCCCGACGCTACGCAATGTTGTTATATATATCTAACGGTCATTATATAAGGTAAACGTCCTTGTGCTCGACACTGGCCTAATGCATGGCACCTTCAATCAGATAGGTGTCATCTACTAGGAATAGGCGTTAAGGTGTCGAGCATTGGTACGTTTACCTTCTTTCGTTGTTATATCTCGTGAGTCGCTCCCGTAAAAAATAATTTCTGGCATTATCGCTGCCTCCTGTCGCTTGCACCGCTTAATATCAGCAATAAATAATCAAGTTTAATTCAAGATCGAGTTACAATAGAAGATGATAACGAGTCTTGGTTGAAATATGTTCATAAGTAATGAAAACTGTAGGGCTATTGTGTTACGGACACAGGGGCTTTTTGGCTAAAATCCTATCCTTTTTAAATTATAAACTAGTTCCCAGCTTCGCACGGGTGTATTACTAATAAAAAAAAACCGTCATGCAAACCATACTTATACAGGGTTATTTGTAATTCACTAGCATCCTTTTAACCCTAAACTCCTACCACTTAAACAAATGTTTTTTTGTTTTACGGCTTTTGTCATAACTTAATATTTTTGGTGTAATAACGTTTTAAAAATTTGATTCTGCCTCTTATTTTTACGATACTCTGTGTATTTGTATGGGAAAAAAGTGCTTCATTTTAAAAAGTCGTAAAACAAAAAACATTTGTTTGAGTGATAGGAATTCAGGGTTAAGAGGATGTCAGTGAATTTTAAATAACCCTGTATAAATAAATAAATACTTAAATACATGGAAAACATCCATGACTTATGAACAAATATTCGTGCTCATCACACAAATGAATGCCCTTACCGGGATTCGAACCCAGGACCTCTTGCTTCGTAGGCAGGGTCACTACCATCTAGGCTAAAGCGGTCGTCAAAAGTTAGGTACTGTTTCAGTTAAATCCGCTTCCGCTACCGCTGCCGCTGCCTCCCGTCCCTCGCGCGCTTAATATCAGTAATAAATAATCGAGTTTAAGTCAAGACGCCGGCTGAGCGTCTGAAGCCAGTTAACGTTCGGATCGAGTTAGAACAGTGCCTCTACCATGAGTTACACTAGTTTACAGTGACCGTACTCGCTAGCGACGGCGTAAATGATTTGTATGGAGAATTGTACTTCCGTAAGTGACCGCTAGAGGCGCTGTACACAATTCTCCATACAAATCATTTACGCCGTCGCTAGCGAGTACGGTCACTGTAAACTAGTGTAAGTCATGGTAGAGGTACTGAAGCTTATCCGAGTCTTAGATGAAACATTTGCTGAATAAGCGTAGAATTTCGGAGGAGCGTCAGCTCAAGATGCCTTCGTCCAGAGTCCCATTTCGTCACCTTCTTCAACCGTGCACAGTGCCATGTCATCATCATCATCATCATCATCATTGTAGTATGTAGTTAGTATTACGAAATAACGCTGCAATTAGGGCAACGAACGGTCCGCTTACTCCGCATTTAGGCATATAATAGTGACGTAGCTTTAAGTAACATTAAGCATAATTGTATTAGATGATAGACATTCATTATACGACAATCATGGACATAACAAGTGTTTGATCTTCTCACCTATCTCCTGAACAAGACATCCACCAACATATATTAGATGGCGATCTTGCCAGGATCATCATCATCATCATCATCATCATCATCATCCCAGCCTATTATACGTCCCACTACAGGGCACAGCCCTCTCAGAATATTTATTAGAAGATAGTTAATAATAATAATTAGGCTCTTATCAGAAATAACCTCGCCTCAATTACCTCTCTAGGAACATCGGCAAGCACGCAACCAAATTAACACAACTATAGCACAAGCAATGAATCAGCTTCATTAATTCTGCCTCAATCAACAAGGCCAGGGGTCGCCTATCTATACCTAGACCCAGACAGGCCGATTAGGCTCCATTCATGCCTTAATTTATGTACCAGCGGCTGCCTACCCCTGGGTATTCAATGAAGGCACAGATTAATTGCGAAACAGTGATGTTGATCGATGGAAAAACGCTTGTAACTTAAGGCAGCTAAAATATCAGTTTAAAGAACTCTACTGTCTAAATAAATTACAGATAAATATAGACTCATCATCTTCATCAGTCTTTACTTCTAAAACCAGTTACTTTCCGAGAGTTCGCTCGCTAGTTTTCCCGTATCAGGTGGAATTTTATTCACTGACCTATACTTCGTTTTTTTTGCATTAGAAAGAAGGTAAGCGATCTTGACGTAAGTATCTTTTTATTGAAAAACACTTTTGAAAAGTAAATCACAGCAAATATGTAACAATTAGCAAGGAAATATGGTTATTTACATTATTTTGCTTCCATAAGTACGGTAAACTGGGGTTTCTTTGATAGATTTAAAATGGTTATAAAAACGCAATAGTGCTGGCTGAAAATCAGCGCTGGGGTGTTTAGACGCCTCAGCATTATGCTGAGCCAGTGTCCGATTTACAACTGCAATGACACACTCTTTTTTTAGCCTTTGTATTGTCCTTTTTGTAAAAATATTTGTGTCTTGTGTTGTTGTAAATAAATGTATTTTTCACTTCTCATGCTCTTAAACTGTTACTTTAGTCTCTGCATATTGGGACTAAAACTCTTGTTTGATCTCTAGGGATTAAAGTAAAATTTTTTTAATTGACTATGGAAACCCCTAAACTGCCAATCACGGTGTTTGTGAATGGAGGATTATCGCCATTTTCAGTAACTGGGTATAGACAATTTTAAAGCTTTCCACAGACCGAAGCGCGCTGCGGACGCACTGTAGCGCCCTGCGCTTCGGTCTGTGGAAGCCTTTAGGGCGTGGAAATAAAACAAAATGACAACTGTATAAAAATATTTAAAAAATAATAATTTCGTGAAACACAATGAATAATTACGAATATTAATCTATTTAGTTATAAAATATTAAAGATGAATTCATTTTATTTTGCATGTATTGAAAGATTTCCTTTAGCTTAGGTGTTTTTTAATTTGTTTTTTTTTTAAAAACGCTGTCGGCAAAGCAGTTCCCTGCTCTGTCTATAAAATAGCAATCCGCACTGTCGGCAAAGCAGTGCTGGAGTGTACGGTAGATAGAGCAGTTACGTTTGAAAGTTAATATGGCGTGACTTCAAAATAATGCGATGTCAGTTGCATTTAATAGTAAATAGAAAGTATAATTAGATATAATTTAACAAAGAATTGGCATATAGAAAATAAACTTAAAAAGTCGTTTCTTTATTCACGGGTAAGTGTTTCAGTTAACAATATATTTTGTGTGTGAACTTAGATCAATTAGGTTAATTTATTTGCCGATTCTAATGAATGAACAATGATCATTCTTACATGCATAGTCCAATTAGTTTTAACATTAAGTCTTTAAGTTAGAATCTGTTGGCTAATTATGCAAGCATTTAAAGCGCCACTTTACAAAAAAATATAAAAGAAAAGAAAAGACAGCGGTATTTTTTTTTGCTATTTGAATTTTGAACAGATGTCTATTGCTCGTATTGAGCATACGTTGTAAAAAAGTAATTTTGTACGTCGTTTTTTTCCTCGCATTCAAAGTGAAAAGTAGAGTGTTTAACGCGGGACTAAACTACCATAATGACAACTCGAATTATAGCCTCCCTCGCTATCGCTCGGGCGGCTAAATATCTCGTGTCATTATGGCTTGTTTTAGTCCCTTGTTGAACAATCTACTATTCATTCTTTCTTTCTTTCTTTCAAATATTCATACCTAGCTCGATTGAGCAAATGACGTATAAACTTAGGTAATTTATCAAGGTAGTTATTTCACTGCCACAGATGGTCTAAAAAAATAGGACTCGGCGTAAAACCGGTTTTCCAAAGTAGCCCCTGCATTTTAAAGTAACCCTGTTTTACGGTAATAGGGTTAATATTTTTTTAAAAGCGTCATTCAGTAAAAAAAAACTCATCAAGATCGTTTATCTTATTTCTAATGCCAAAAAAACGAAGTACAGTGGGAAAGGGACGCAAATACGTACCTAAGTATAAAATCTGCCGTTTACTTATCATAGTGAACCGGCCGTTCCCTACGACAGATATGACGTAGTCTTGTGTTCTAGGGTGTAATATGTAATATCACTAAGTGCTAAAGACGTTACATGAAGCTCTTACACAAGATGTTTTAGGGAAATTAGCCATCTTTCTACATATCAAGTTTAGACAACGAGCGTCTTGAAAGGTTTTCGCGTTCGTACTTATGTATATCAGGGGGGTTTCACTCCGCAGTTTAGGTATGTTCAGCCGGCGCGCCTCCCGGGCAGGCGTATGGCAGTAGCACACAGTTCTGAAACGAATGTACCTACTTGCGTAGAGCAACGGCGGGGAACTCGCGGGGAGGTGGGCGGCGCGGATCGCGGCCCCCCATCGCGCTTAGTTTTGCGCACTCGACGCCATTGTTGCAGAACTATCGATAGTTTGACTATCGATCGTTGACTTCGTAAACTATTCAGGATATCGATATTACTATCGATAGTATCGCCACATGTCAATACTATCGATAGTATCGATAGGTAGTGATTTATAAGCAATACTATTGATAATGGCAATACTATTGTTTTATGTCCAATACAATCGATAGTATCGATAGCATTGCAAAATCAGACAATCGTGACCGAAAACAATCGATACTATCGATAGTGTCGATAGTTTTGTACAATCGACAGTGTGTTTGTGAATAGAACAACGTTAAGTAATCATACACAAACACATTATCTTTCACCTGTTCCGTTTACCTCGACAGTAAACCTCAAGAGATGTAAACTCTCGTTAAACAAACGAACTTGGAAAGTTTGAACTTGTGAAGCTTTCTCGGAAGAAATAATTGAAGTGGCGAGTGATGTTATATAAGGCTTTTAGGCAACTTCAAAAAAGGCCTTCAAAAAACCAGTAGCCAGTGCACACATTTCCATTTATTTATTTCTTTATTTATTCAATTAATTTACACGGCATTACAACGAACCAATACCTACGCTGAGAAACCAGATTACTTACTTAATAACTAAGAATTAAATTGAGAATAAGAATTACAATTAAATTAATTAACATCAATTATAAATAACAATATTGAGTACATACATAAACTAAAAAAAAATAGTGCGTGCAGCTCCTCCGCGCGGAAAAAGTGAAACTTCGTAATGTGGAAATGAAAAAGGTATTTATACATCAATATGAACCTTATTGCAATAACTTAAAGAACTAAATTAACTTATGCATCTATGTGTTTAAATTACTCACTAGATGGCGCTTTTATCAAGTCTCATATATTTGCACAGACAGTATGAGTTCTGCATCGCACTATCGAAGTTTTTAACATCCGTTAGTATATATACAATGCGAGATGTGTACCAAGTGTACTTGCTTCGGCAGTACATATACTAATGCTTTCATACCCCCTCCATGGTAGTGTTAAACGTTTAACGCAACCTTGTTGGAAGTCGCATTACAAGTTTCACTTCAAAAACATTTATAAAATTAACAATATTATGTAGGCTACAAAAGAAACCAGCTGGACATTTTATTATTGCACGGTGGTCGGCCTATTGTCCATCGCCTCACATGCGGTGCTTCTTTGATTTGCGTGGACTTAAAGGGAACATTCTAGGGCAAACGAAGTTTAATATCTTTAAGACACTAGTGTCCTGAATTTAGGTAAATCATGGGTTAAATTTAACCTCGTATGTCCTGACTTTGTAACGGACATAGCGCTGCAAACCGAATGAGCCAAGAACACCCAGTTTTGTGATTTTGGAAATTATTTACTTACCCTAGCGGCTAAACAGATCGGTCCCGTGCCATCCGCATCCAACGCGATCCCGCAACCTTAACCAGGTCGTCGTGCGTCCTCTTGTCCGAAGACGCCACTCGAGAACCTTTTTGCGGGTCTCATTCTAAATCCCTAACATCGTTTGTCCTAATGTAATGTTTGTCCTAATGATCGTTTGTCCTAACACTTTTTTTCTCGGAAACCGTGAATTTTTCACGAACTTTTTTGTGATTATCCTCTAGAACTCTATAGGTTAGGTTAGGTTTGTTTTATAAAAATCCAGAATAATTAATAGATTTTAAATAAAAAGAGTTAGGACAAACGATCATTAGGACAAACATTACATTAGGGCAAATAATCATTAGGGATTTAGATATAGAGCCCCTTTTTGCCCCATCGGTCATCAGTTCTACGAGCGATGTGCCCTGCCCACTACCACTTGAGTCTAGCGGTTCTTCGAGCTATGTCGGTGACTTTAGTTCTTGCGCGGATTTATTCATTTCTAATGCGATCCCGCAGAGAAACTCCAAGCATAGCCCTCTCCATCGCTCTCTGAGTCTGTGGACGTCTTTCGATGACTCTTTAGACTACGCGCAGTTCTAAGGCCACGGATTGGCTCCAATTTCACCAACTTGACGATTGCCAGTGGCAATAATTAATTAATTATGTAAAAAAACCGAGTACGCACTTCACTAAACTTTAAAAACAAAAAGAGAAACTAAAAATTTGAGGCTTTATTGTCCGACCATCCTTATTCCTCCTCCACCTCATAAATAATTCCGAATTTTCATTTCGCAGAATTTCAGCTTCCAGGCCCTGCGGCTGGACGTTGATCTGTAAGTCACAGTTTTAGGGTTTTGTACCCAAAGGGTAAAAACGGAAACCCTATTACTGAGGCTCCGCTGTCCGTCCGTCCGTCCGTCCGTCTGTCACCAGGCTGTATCTCGAGAACCGTGATAGCTAAAGAGCTGAAATTTTCACAGATGATGTATTTCGGTTGCCGCTATAACAACAAATACTAAAAAATGGAATAAAATAAATATTTAAGGGGGCTCCCATACAACAAACATGATTTTTTTGCTCGATATTGATAACGGCAACAGGACCTCTACCATGAGTTACACTAGTTCACAGTGACCGTACTCGCTAGCGACGGCGTAAATGATTTGTATGGAGAATTGTACTTCCGTAAGTGACCGCTAGAGGCGCTGTGCACAATTCTCCATACAAATCATTTACGCCGTCGCTAGCGAGTACGGTCACTGTGAACTAGTGTAACTCATGGTAGAGGTACTGGTAGACACTTGAAATATTCACAGAATATTAAATTATATATTGACTTTAAAAATAAATCATTAAATTAAAATAAAAAAAATATATTTAAGGGGGGCTCCCATACAACAAACGTGATTTTTATAGATAATTGTACGGAACCCTTCGTGCGCGAGTCCGACTCGCACTTGGCCGGTTTTTTGTTTGTTTAGTTTTAAGTTGTCTCTGTACTTCAAAAGCTCTAATTACCGTAATTAAAGGAAGCTTGTAGGCGAAATTAGATTTCCTTTAAAAGCTTAAAACAAAGCTTTTTGAAGAAAACTTTGAAGGACGTGGTTCTACCTGACAGGTTTTGTATTTTTATTAACCCGCGACATAGAAAGAGGGGTGTTATAGGTAAGTTTGACCGCTGCGTGTGTGTCTGTGGCGTCATAGCTCTTAAACGAGTAAACCTATTTGGATGCTGTTTGTTTTACTTTGAAAGCAGTTTTCTTGGCGATGGTTCTTAGACACGTTTCATGAAAATTGGTTCAGCTGTTTTAAAGTTATTAGCTCTTTTGTTAGATGCGGAAGGGATCTTAGAAATTTAAATTTTGAAAAGATTGTCCTTTTTTGATGTAGACAACAGGTAGATGTGAATTAATTTATTTAATCAGGCGTTACTTTGCGGAGGATATTAATCAAATGAAACAATTACTTTGCTCACCCGTGACCTCAAAGAAGGTAGAGGAAGATTTTGAAGGTCGCGGGTCAGCAAAGTAATTAAATATTTTTTAAATAAATATCACGGGACAATTCACACCAATTGACCTAGTCCCAAACTAAGCAAAGCTTGAACTATGGGTACTAGACAACGGATAAACATACTTATGTAGATAAATATACTTAAATAGGTACATATTAAACATCCAATCCTGGCACTTCACTTGGCGTATTTGACGAAATAGTTGCGTGTGCGAGAGAGGAGCACTATGCCGATTCTAGCGTGAAAGACGGAGATGGCAATAGCGCAACGCGAACACGCAACGCCAAGTGAAGTGCCACCACAAGACTCGAGCACAAGTAAACATTCGTATTTTTAACTGACTTCAAAAAAAGGAGGTGGTTCTCAATTCGGTTTTAAGTATGTTCTTTTTTTTCGGGAATCGAACCCGGGACCTCAAGCTTCGTAGTGAGGTTCTCTACTAACAACTAGACTATCCTTGTCCGCGCTTAGCCTTATCCGGCCGTCTAAATAATTGATTCAGTTCATGACATGTGATATTTTATCAGTTTAAGAAATAAGCTAGTAACAAGGATAAATCGCTAAATACTTACCTTTCTTTGTGATTTTTTATAACATTTTAAGTACGGCTTTATTAATAAATTGAATCAGCTCACTTTGTTACAAAAATTGATTGTACCCTAAAACTCCGTGATGTCGCGCAAATGACTGCTCTAAATATTTTACGATACGGTACATTTTACGGTGCATAAAACTCGCGTCGGCAAATTGAAACATTTCAAGTGTCGGTGATAAACCAAGGTTAACTTACTTTATTTAATTAATGAAAAAAATGTTTTGTTATGATTATATTTTATAAACAAGCTAATTCTGTACCAAGTTTCAAGTCGATGCTAATAGCCGTCGAAGAACTTCGTCCTGTGGAGATGATCCTATCAGTTAAGCCGAAAGACGTCCACTGCTGAACATAGGCTTCCCCCAAGGCTCACCAAACAGAGCAGTCCCGTGCCATCCACATCCAACGCGTTCCTTCAACCAGGTCGTCGGTCCGTCTTGTTTGAGGCCTACCTACACTGCGTCTTATACGGTCCGTGGACGCCACTCGAGAACCTTTTTGCCCCATCGGCCATCAGTTCTACGAGCGATGTGCCCTGCCCACTGCCAACTGAGTCTGGCGATCCTTCGAGCTATGTCGGTGGCTTTAGTACTTGCGCGGATTTCATCATTTCTAAATGCGATCCCGCAGAGAAACTCCAAGCATAGCCCTCTCCATCGCCCTCCGAGGGACTTTGAGCTTTCTTACGATCCTAGTCTATACTTAATTGATAATATTAATTGATGAAATCCGCGCAAGAACTAATAAGTCACGGACATAGCTCGAAGAATCGCTAGACTTAAGCGGCAGTGGGCAGGGCACATCGCCCGTAGAACTGACGGCGGATGGGGCCGAAAGGTTCTCGAGTGGCGTCCGCGAACCGGAAGACGCAGTGTAGGTAGGCCTCCAACAAGATGGAGCGACGACCTAGTGAAGGTAGCGGGAACGCATTGGATGCGGATGGCGCAGGGCCGATCTGTTTGGCGAGCCTTGGGGGAAGCCTATGTTCAGCAAGTGGACGTCTTTCGGCTGAAATGATGATGATGATGATGAATACTTATACGATTATAATAGTATGGATTGTATAGTCGGCCTATTGAGTACCTACTTTACCATTTTTCGTGACAGGTCCTTCACCAGACAGAATAAATAAGTTTTAGTTAAAAAAAAACATTTTTAATGCGAGCTTGTACTTGTACTTGCATTGCACAAAGCGTTTTCGCTCTTCCTTCATCAACCGCACAGCTATGGAGTGGAATTCCCTGCTTGCGACTTGTTCCCTGAACACTACAATTTGGCCGCTTTTAAGTCTAGGGTGAATGAGCATTTACTAGGCAAGCGTGCTCCATCGTAGGCCTCATATTCGCTTTCCGTCAAGCGTGATTGTGGTCAAACGGAAGCCTATATTATATAAAAAATATTGACATCCAATCTACATAAGTAGGTAGGTTATACCTGCCAAATTTCAAATGAATCCGACCACTGGAAGTGCGTCAAATTCGACTTCCAAGATTTGACCCGTACATACATACATACATACATTGCAAGTTAAATAAAAGCTTGTAAAAGAATAAGGTTGAATGACACATCGACTTGCACATGAAAATTGTCTTTGATGATCCTCCAAGCTACATTGAATTTTAGGGTGGTAAAATAATTTCTTGGTCTGACATGATCTTCTCTTCTTTCCAGCGTCGGCCCTGCCGTCGCCGACGACGGCCGACGACGACGACGACGAAGACGACACGACGCCGTCGCACGAGGCCGACGACGGCCGCGTCTACAAGAACCCGCGCAACTCGCCCTCAGCACAATGTCCGAGAGACGAAGAACAGGCCACACTGCTGGTAAGATCTCTTCGCATTTAGTAAGGAACAGTTGTATATTTTTGTCTTATATCTAGGTCTCAACTCCAAAGTCTTTGCCAGTGATGACTTATGGATCACTGACAATATGAACTCTTTAGACATAGCCATATTTATTCATTAAACAATACAATATTGTGTTTGAATTCCTTACAGCAAACAATACAATAACCCATACAATAGTTAGATTCTACATCCATCAAATATTTCGTCAACACTATAAAAGCAGTCTCCTAATAAAAATAGTTTTGATTTAACTTTGAAAATACAATACTTTTTAGTTCTACAGTAAGTCCATTGAACAAGTTAACAGCCTGGTTCCTAGTACGTTGCTTCTCTATTTTAGAAATCGAGCGAAAACGGATTCTCGTATTTCTGGTGCGCGTGAGAACACGAATCTTTACAATTAATTACGAGAAGATACGCGATACGTTTTCATTTCATGTCTCGCAGGGTCTGAGGACAAGTCTTTGCCAATGATGAGATGACTTACAGGTCTAAAACGTGATCACTCGTTATGCATATAGCGCCTACCTACTTAACCCTTTTCCAGGCCTAGTAAATATAGCGACCACGATAAGGAGATTATTGAGGCGAATTCGTTCGACATTACATACTTTTTCTTTTATTATGTGTCACATCAATTTCATAACTGACACTAACTTTTGTGTAATTCTAAGGGACCTTTTGCACTATATATTGATTTATTATGTATGAAAAACAAATTTTATATATATATATCAGGTAATTTCTGTTAATGTACCGAACAACGTGTCGAATTTAACGGAAATCACAAAAAAAAACGATGTATATCCCATCTACTAAACTTACATCGATCGTCCAATATATCCCGGAACATAAAACACTGAAACCTTTACCGAATTAGAGCAAACATAAGCATCTTTATTGAAGCCCAATGTTGCTAACCCGTATTTCATAGTCTTCCCAAATACCCTAACCTAAGTGTGTCTAAAACTAGACGGGATGAAAGCCCTTCTGATTAGATGGGTTAATCCTTTGAAACTACGACCTAGTTCATATATTATGAATGCGGGTTTCATTTGTAGGTTTGACTTTTTTTTGCCGTAAAAATTATAGCCTACGATCTATTCTCAGACCTACCGAGTACGGAGAAAAAAGTTTCATAAAAATCGGTCGAGCCGTCTCGGAGGAGTTCCATAACAAACATCTTGACACGAGATTTTTATATATTAGATTTACATGTTTAATGGACTCGATTTTTCCCGATTTTCTAGCCTGTTATGTAATGAAATGTGATTTAAGGCCGCACTGAGCTTCTTGCGCTAATCGATTTTAGGTATTCTATGCACTTGTGTATATGTGCGTGAGAACGGCTAGAATCTTCCCCGTCCCCATCCGATGGCCGACGGAGAACTAACACAACTAACTATGCGGACAAGGGGGAAGCACGACGGCTCAAGATAGGACGGCACACCGCGCGTGTATTTAGGTATTTTCATCGTATTAGGTGGGTATTTCTCCACTAATTGGAAAATCGTTGTCCTTGGCTTTTTTGGAAAAACGTGTTGAGATAAATGTTAAAGAAAAATGTTCCTGTGTTTAAAAACAACCCTATTTTTAAACTTGTCCAATATTATACCAAAAATAAAACTACCTATTTAATTACAATTTTTCAAACACCCCAAAAAACAGTCCTCTGACATGTCCCCAACCCAGAATTTGATAAGTATCAGATAATATTAGCCAAGTGTTACAATTTAGCACGATTTATTTATTGAACTTAAAAAGATGATTACACCATTGATGATAATAATGTAGTATTTCAATTAATACGCATGTCATTTTATTAACATTTTTAATCAAACTTTGTCCCAAGAGTACAAAAACAGTACCCTGTTGCCTGATTATGATTAATATAAAAAAAATTGATAAGATTGACATTTGTGCATACATTTATATAGGTCTACACAACACTGTAGTTATGGAGCAAAACCATTTTTACTGTTCAATTCATCATAATTTGAAGAGAAAGTTGGCAGGGGACTGTTCAAATTTTCCAATTAGTGGAGAAATACCCAGGTACTAACACAAATACATATTTTAAAAATAAATAAAATATAAATATAAATATGTAGGAACACTAGGCCCTAGAAAACATCTTGTTTTGAACATTCAAAAAGTAATGACTCATGACCTGCCGTGCAGTATTTACGCCGTACTAAGGATTTATTTTCTTT
Source organism: Archips xylosteana (assembly GCA_947563465.1). Lineage (NCBI taxonomy): Eukaryota > Metazoa > Arthropoda > Insecta > Lepidoptera > Tortricidae > Archips > Archips xylosteana. The sequence goes on along the minus strand of OX387365.1, from coordinate 15,444,528 downwards.
TTTAGAGACGACTTTGGATTTTAACTAACGAGCAAACTACAAATAATCGTGTTTCGAAAAAAACTAGTTACTTTTTTTTTTTTTTTTTATGTTAGATAGGCCAGACAAACGAACTAGTGGGTCACCTGATGTTAAATGAACACCACTGTCCATAGACACCCGCAGCGCTTTACACGATGCCAGTGCGTTGTCGGCCCTAAAGGAGAGGGAATAGGGGAATGGGGAGAGGGAGGGGGAGAGGGAAGGGGTGAGGTATTGGGCCCCCGGCACTCTCACTGACCGTACGAAACGCAAGCAGGATTACTGCTGCTTCACGCCGGTGTTCTGTGAGAGGGTGGTACTGCCCCGGACGAGCCGGCCCATTCGTGATGCAGCGGCTAGCTACAACATGGCTCTACCACTACAAAATAGTGAATCCTCAAGTATATTACAATGAAATTCAGAGCTAAAGCTTTGCTACAAAAAAATTAAAAATGCTTCTATTGTTTACATTTTATATTCAACTACTTATCCTAAAACTAAAAACCTTAAGAAGAAATATAATAATAACTAAATAGTACATTACTGCAGAGGCCGTGAAGTAAGGGATTGATGGACGAGATTTGTGGTATACGGCCGAGTCGTAGACGAGGCCGGATAAAACGAGTCCAGCAATCCCTCTTCCGGCCGAGGATTGTATAGAGCTTTTCTCAAACATGCATCATCATCATCATCATCATCATCATTCCATCCAACCATCCATCCATCCATCCATTCATCCGTCCATCCATCCATACATCCATCCATACATCCATCCATACATCCACCCATACATCCATCCATACATCCATCCATACATCCATCCATCCATCCCTACATCCATCCATACATCCATCCATACATCCACCCATACATCCATCCATACATCCATCCATACATCCATACATACATCCATCCATCTATCCATACATCCATCCATCCATCCATCTATCCATACATCCATCCATACATCCATCCATACATCTATACATCCATCCATCCGTACATCCATACATCCATACATCCATACATCCATCCATCCATCACCAGTAGTTAAGGCGGTTTTATAGAAATAAAAGAAGATAGATTTTTTTTAATGTCGTAAGTTGGCTGTATGTAATTTTTCCTTTGTCAGTTTAGTGTTAGTAAGCAAATTTAAAAAGTTACAGCAGCGGACAATAATGGTTTTTCATACTTACTTTTATGGCCTAGGCCAAGAAGTAATGTAGGGAGCCATAAACAACAAACTTCATGGCTTAATTTCGTGACATTAACGCATACATTTCAAAGCATGTTTGAGAAAACATAATTATTATGAAAAGGAGTCCCTTTAGTCGAGGTCGAAGACACTGGCACCGTTTCCCCTTTGAATAAATAAACTAATTCTTTGTCCGAGGTAGCTGCTGCCAGCTCTTCGGTTCCCTGTGACGTCGACTAACCTTTTTGCTATTTCCTTAAATAGCTTCATAGCGCTAGGACCCCACGGACCACCGAATGTAATGATTATGTATTTTTAACTTTAAATTTCATCATTCTTTAGGTTTCATCATCATCATTTCAGCTGTAGGACGTCCACTGCTGCACATAGGCCTCGCTCATTGACGCCCAATCATTACGGTTGGAAGCGACTTGCATCCACCTTGAACCTGCGGCCTTCACAAAATCGTATCTCCTATCTTCTTCTCGTATAGTCTTCTCGTTGTACTCGTTGGTGTATGGGTTTAAAAAGGCCTAAATAAAATAAATACAGTTATTATATTAACCTCATGAGTCCTGGCCTTTTCTAACCGATGTAGAACTTAAGACCAAGATAAGAGTCATATACGTTTTGTAATTTTGGAACTTGCGTCTTTGAAGTTCTTTATTCATTGAATAATTTGTACTTTATATAGTACATTCGGCCGTTATTCTTACTGATGATTTGTTCTTTATAAAGTACGCCAGGACTTAGGAGGTTAATTATTATTAAAAATTGTGTGACGTCAGTAAAATTTTTTTTTCTCCAGCGCCAGAAATGTCTCCGCAAGTGTTCTTCGGACGAGGACTGCAAGAGCAAGAAGAAGAAGTGCCTCTGCGACGGCACGTGCGGCATGTCCTGTATCAAGCCAGGTCAGTACCGCATGGCAACCAGTGGCAGTGGTAACATTTCGCTAGGCGATCCGGAGAGTGAGAGGCGTCTGTTAGGTGTCCACGCATTTAGTGCACACATAGCTTTAAAATAAATGCTCCTCCGTGAAGTAGTGAGGTTAAATCATGTTAAATAATTGCGTTTGCATTGAAAATGGGCGGATCAAATTCTTGTTGAATATTCTGTCCCGTCAACGAGGGGACAAAAGTAGTACAGTTTAATTAGAAGAAATGTTGTGTCACATTAACTAACATGCTTATTAGATGACCAATTGTAGAAAGGGTTTAAAACTACCACAAAAATGCATGTTTGGCCAATTTTATTCAGATAAACTTACAGTTTAAGGAGTGACCCAGTAGACCGTCACTACAGCAACGAGTGACAAAAAAAAGTTTATCGACCCATATACACTTTTTCACGACGTTTTCCCGCCCGTGGGTGGGTCAGCGTGGGAATTACGTCCCACGCCAAGAGAAGTTCCACCACCCGTGCAGTAAGATGGACTATGGCTCAGTTTCATTGGTCGATATACAGCGTGCGACGACTCCCCGCAGGTGGTATAACGACTAAGTAGTGAAACTCATAAGTCGACATCTCGGTCGATATACAGCGTGCGGTGACTTCTCGCAGGCGGTATAACGACTAGTGAAACTCATTAGATATGCCAATAAATGTTCCCCGAATGCGGGCCCTATGGCATAATAATAATAATATTTATTGTGTTAAAAGTACAAGGTTTACAGTGCAAAGGTTGGAATCTGCTAGTAAGTATAAAATACCTGTGTCAGCAGACTCCGCTCTTCCATAACAAATAAGTTTTAACAATAACAACTATACAATATTAACATGCGTTAACATGGCATGCGTTATGGAAATCTACCGCACTCCGCATACAAGCCCTATCGATCAATGAAGACGATCCCCAGAATGCGGGCCCTATTGCAATGCGTTATAGAAATCTACCGCTCCCCGCATGCGGGCCCTATCGACTAATGAAACACTGATTATGTAACATCTGTATAATTATCGACAATCTGGCAATAAATGAATCTGAATCTGAATCTGAAATTGAGCCATGGACTAGGATGACTCGCATTATCCGGTCGCGGAAGTTTCCACAAGACCCAGTAGGAAGTGCTCTACAATAATCTCCGTATACACTACAGAAAGCTTTGTTTTGCCGTAGACCATAGAAGCAGGACATCCGTTCAAAATGGCCGCTGTAATAAATCCGCAGACAAAGGGCAGGAAAGCCGTAAATCTACCCCCGCCTTTATTGTGCAGAGGAAGAGGTGGAATAGACTAGTGGAAAACTATTACGGTACCTTTTAAAACTCTTACAAAGTATATAGTGAGTGCACAATACAATATAATTTCGTTGCCCGCGACTCCGTCTGGGAAAAGTACGTTTATCGCTATCCCGTGGGGACTATGCGATTTTTCGGAACAAAAAGTATCTTATAAGGTTATTCTTGCGTTGGAGAAACTCCACAATATATTTTCATCCAAAATACCTCAGTGCCTTAAGACGAAAGTCTTTAACCAGTGTGTGTTGCCAGTGATGGCATATGGATCCGAGACGTGGTGCTTCACTATAGCTATAGGCCTGATGAATATGCTCAGAGTCGCTCAACGAGCTATGGAGAGGGCTATGCTCGGGGTTTCTCTACGGGATCGAATCAGCAATGAGGAGATCCGTAGTAGAACAAGGGTCACCGACATAGCAAAGCGGATTTGCTCGTTGAAATGGCAACAGGCAGGTCATATAGCACGCAGAAGAGATGGCCGTTGGGGCTGAAAAGTTCTCGAATGGAGATCACGGACTTGAAAGCGTAGCATGGGGCGTCCACCAACGAGACGGACGGACGATTTGTTGAAAGCCGCAGGTTCATGGTGGATGCAAGTCGCTTCCAACCGTATTGATTGGGTATCAATGAGCTTTGTCCAGCAGTGGACGTCTTGCAGCTGAAATGATGATGATGATGAAGGAGGTTATAAACTATCTATGTGCCATGTTGCGCTTTAAAGACTGCGTCAAGCGTGATATGGTTGATTTTAATATCCCTATCAACCAATGGGAAGAGCTAGCCGAAAATCGTGGCAAGTGGCGACACCTTGTTCACAAAGCACAAAGCACGACGATGCCTGGTTTGAGTCACTCAGGGAAAAACGCATTAAGCGCCACAACCGGGCCACCAACCTTCGACCATCTGGGGCTGCGTACACTTGTCGCGAGTGCGGCCGGGGGATCCCAACCCGTACCGGTCTTTATAGCCACGAGCGCAAGTGTCGCCAGGGTGCTATAGGTAATACCACGAGAATTGAGGCGAATGATTACACACACAGCTACATAAAGTACTGATTACAAAAAAAGTAGTCAATGAATGAAATGAGTGAGTGAATGAAAATGTGATTTATATGATCTTATGATGAAATAACTAAATACGCATATTATATTTTTTCCTTTTTCATATAATCTATTTTATTTATTTCAATAAAACAATTAGAAACTCATAAGAAATATTCGCAACACAAAAATCGGTATTGATAAATAGCGAAAAATATGCTTATCTGGTTTAAATAAAATTTATCAAAATATTACATTTTCTGTTTTGTTTGAACTAGATGTATTTTCCTAAATAATTCTTAACGAAATAGGTTAAAAAAATTTTAGTCGATCTTGTAACTCACTGTTGAGTCTGTTAAACTTGCTGTCGGTACGAATAAATGTCAAAATCCCGCTGTCATTACATGACGTGTTGCTGTGTGCGGGACCTCAACTCTCGTGGCGTTACCTATAGGTACTTATCATCTCTCACAGATATGTAAACTGTAAAGGCCTATTATTATTAATTTCTATGTACTTACCATGTTTCATCAGAATCCGTCAACCTCTTAGATTATTTATGCACTAGATAGAGTGTCAGTAGCAAACATTGCGATACAAAACGTCCAAAAATTCCATTTGACAGCTTCATATTACGACCGCGTTACGTCATTCAAACTGAAGGGAGGCTAATGACATATAAGCCAACAGTTGACTTATATTTTTATGGGACGTTTTCATGCCGCCTAAACTCCATCTAGTGTATAAATAATCTAAGGTCAACCTATTTTAATGTGAATGAGTAACAAACATGTGGAATAGCTGTACCTATAGGTACATAGAATGTACGTAAAAGCTTAACCGCTACACGATCCGTAATGAATGGCCGCGTAGCTCGAATAGCGCCACTAATCTACGTCGTATGTTCCTCGAACAGCCCTGTCAGTCCTTGTAGATTGATGTTTAACACCAAAGTAGAAGCCGACTTAGTACCTTGTCGCTTTACAGCCACCTGCGGTAAATAATGTGGCTAATGTGTTTTATTTCAATGCGATTAGGTAAGGAGCCAAGAACTACGATGGAAATGAATGAAATTCGAAATGCTTAATGAAAATTAAAAAAACCTCCAACGAAATTTGGTCACACATAATATTATGTTTCAAAATAAAGTTATGCGTCTAAGAACCCTTCCGCAGCTAACAAAAGAGACTTTAAAATGCCTGAATCAATTTTTATAGAAAAATTTCTAAAAACCATCGCCAAGAAACCTGCTTTCAAAAAAAAAACCTCATCCAAATCGGCTCACCCGTTTAAGAGCTATGATGCCGCAGACTAGTCACTGGCAAAATTTTCCCCTTATAATAATAATTAATAATAATAATAATGATTAGATATTTATTTCAGGTTCTAGCTCTATACCGTGTTAGTTAATGTTTTTCTAACGCACACAGCCTTATCTTAACTAAATTGGCTAAGTAAAGTTTTTTGAAGAGGTGCTAATTATAATTTTTTTCGACAGCAGTCGTCTTCAAGACCGAGAAACTGCAGCTGTTTTTTTTTTGCCTACTACTATTTATTGGAAATATTTTTTTAAGTGTTCGAGATGACATTTGTGAGATTTAATGACTGACAAGCGGTTCGTGCTCAGTACTTAATAAAAATAGAAAAAAAAACGAAGTCAATTGTCAATGTCAAATGGAATCTAACCATTTGCGTTTCGTTTACTTTGCGTTGTCCAAGAAGCAGTTCCAAAATAGTGATCGAAAATATTCAATCGTGATTCAATTATCGTGCATAGGTCGTGGAGAAATGCGGTAAAATTGAAAATCCGGATTTTGACCGGAGGTCGTTAAAAATAGTCCAAAAATCACACTGATCATACCAAAATGCAAAGCAAACGAAACGCAAACGGTTTGACATGGACAAAAGTGACAGATGACTTCGTTTTTTTTTCTGTTTCTACTAAGGTCTGAGCACGAACGGCTTGACAGCCATTAAATCTCACAAATGTCATCTCGAACACTTAAAAAAATATTTCCAGTAAACAATAGGAGATAAAAATAAAACAGTTGCAGTTTCTCGATCTTCAGAACGCCAACTTTCGAAAAAAAATATAATTAACACCTCTTAAAACAACTTTACTTAGCCAATTGTACAAGTTGTGTTGTGATGGATAGATTTACCGATATTTTTTTCAAATCTACCTATTTCTACCAATTATCTACTACTATTCTGAAACTAAGGTTGGCAGCACTGGTGACAAATCCGTTGAAACTTAAGTGTAGTTAATCGTCCGGGGGGCACTCTTGGTAATTTGTCTGCGGCAGGCAGCATTAATCATTACGGGGCCAGATTTACTTACAATGGGGAACTGGGTTTGGAGCTCGTAACACAATCCGCGTCGATATAAAGGGCAAAGGTACCTGGGTAGTTAAATGGGGCATACCAGCCTCTTTGATGCGGGTACAGTCAACCAATTCGTTTCCTAGGCCACTATAGAACCATGTCATAATGAATCAATTTGGTTGTCTTCTACGAGTGTGGTTATTGCGGCGATGGTTTCTTGGTGATGGTTCTTAGACATAATAATAAATAATAAATAAATATTAGGGGACAATCTTACACAAATCGACCTAGTCCCAAACTAAGCAAAGCTTGTACTATAGGTACTAGACGACGATAAACATGCTTTTGTTTCAAAATTATCAGTTCTTTTGCTAGCTGCGGAAGGTATCTTAGACGCATAATGGGCTGTTACTTTATTTTCAAACATAATTGCGTAGGAGTTTTTTTTTTTGGGTAGGTTTCATTAGACCTTGGTTTCGTTATACCCAATTAGCATTACGCCAAAACGATTTAGTGTTATAATGCCTAAAACCTAGAATGCCTATTCATTTTGTTTCAAAACACCTAAATTTTAAAATACCTTAGTATCAAAATGCCTAAACTTCACAATACCTTCATCTCTAAATAAAATATGTTCGAAAAACCAAGTAACAAAATACCTAAATTTTGCAAGTCAAAGATAATCAGCAATGATTGCTTTTTATCTTCTTTAGTGCTGGCCACTTGAAATTTAAGTAACTAATTAGAATAATAAAATTAGGCAAATGTTAGACAAACATCATCAGGTGAGTGTAAAAAAAATTAGGCATTTTAGCAGATTGAGACATTTTGCTATTAGGATGTTTTGGGTTTAAGTTATTCACATATTTTGTCATATTATCTATCATTCGGTATTTGAACGAATTGTACATTTCAATATTCAGGCGTTTTGGTAATGAAACAATTTGATATTAAGGTATGAAGAGACCAGGGTAATTTGAAATTGGTGATATAAATAAGGCCTTTTGCAATTTAGGAGTAATAAAAACCAAACATTTTTTTATTAGTAATTATCTATGAAACAGTAGGAAGATGTCACTATTAGACAACTGGGAACGGAGTAAGCAACACAAAGAAGTTGATTCACCCGTTTACACTGTAAAAATGGATTTACCCCCTGTTTCACCAATCACCATCCATTGATCAAATTTATTTGACGGATAAATGTGATGCCATCTCTGTTTGTTTTATTCGAATAGACGGAGACGGCATCACATTTATCCGTCAGTTAAAATTTGTCAATGGGTCGTGAAACAGCCCCTTAAGTAGTAAAAAACCGGCCAAGTGCGAGTCAGACTCGCGCACGAAGGGTACCGTACAATTATCTATAAAAATCACGTTTGTTGTATGGGAGCCCCCTTAAATATTTATTTAACCGAAATACATCGTCTGTGAAAATTTCAACTCTCTAGCTATCACGGTTCCCGAGATACAGCCTGGTGACAGACGGACAGACGGACAGACAGAGACGGACGGACGGACGGACAGCGGAGCCTCAGTAATAGGGTTTCCGTTTTTACCCTTTGGGTACGGAACCCTAAAAAACATACGTACCTAATACCTGACCAGCTTGGATTTCTCGGTAATTATTAATAACATACTTTATGCTACGTTTACCTTCAAAGGTCAGCTCTTAATCGGATTACCAATCTTTGATGTCGGCGTTTGATGTCATGTGACTTACCAACGGTTTCAGCGAACATTAACTTGGTCGTACTTAGTATAAAATGAGTTAGTAAACTACGAGGAATATGCTTTTAGGACTTATATAATACTGATGTAATGTATAAGCTACGTGCCTTTTGATTTGTACTAAAAAATATTGAATGGAATCCTACGACTCCACCAGACTGTATCTCAGGAACCGTGATAGTTAGACAGTTGAAATTTTCACTGATGGTGTTTCGGTTGCCGCTATAACAACAAATACTAAGAAACAGAATTAAATAAATATTTAAGGGGGCTCCTATACAACAAACGTGATTTTTTTGCTTGTTTTTATAGATAATGGCGCGGAACCCTTCGTGTGCGAGTCCGACTCGCACTTGGCTGGTTTTTCAAATAAACCGCGCAGAATATGAATCAAAACAATGTCTTAAAATCACAGAGAAAGAAAATTTCTCTAATATCCAAAAACATTCGATATAAATGAATAATTCTCAATTTTACTCTTAGCATAAATATTCATTGAATTTACGCTCGCGAAGACAAGTGGTATCGCCGTACGCGTATGAATAATTCACTCTGTTTAATGCTTGCTGGGGTAGGTACTATTGGTTCACGGAGAAGAGTCGTTATACACTCACTTAAGTACTTAAGTACTTGTACTAAAAAATCTAAAGCGAAAACAGCGGAGTCTCAGTAATAGGGTCCCGTTTTTACCCTTTGGTTACGGAACCCTAAAAACCAAATCATATTTGATTAATGCCTTACTTTGCGGATACCCATGTTAGTGAACCACAATCAAAGCAAGCTTGACAGGCAAGGTAAAACGTAACTAAAAAAAAGTATTGAGCTTTAGACTTTGGCGCTGACTGTACCAAAGTTAATTTTGAGCTAGTGGTAAAGACTGAAACATTAATTATTCAAATTGGTTAAGCTTCATCTCAGCTGGCTTGTATTTGTTATTTGCATAATGGTGAAAGGACACGGGGGTGGTTACTGAACAAGCGAAACGCTAGAGACTCAAAAATAATATAAAATGAGTATTTCTGAAAAACATTACTGTAATGGGGTGTAGTTGAAAAATAACTTGGCTGAAAACAGCTGCCTAATTTTAACTATTTAAATGAAAACTTGCAGTTCAAGACTTGGTTTTATTCACATTTTAATTATACAAGAGCTGCTCCATTTGTCGATAATCAGGCACTCTCTGGCCTACTCGATCCTTTGGCTTTGCGGGGGATGTGGCGTCTCTCTACATATTAAACCGCATTTGTCATGGGGAGTGTTCTGACGAACTGTTCGAATTGCTGCCTGCGGCTAAATTCCTAGTGGACTGTCCGCACTTCGAGGAACCGTCTGTCTTTCCACCCTTACCATCTTGATGATTGGCGACTGCCACCGTACCGTGCGTTTTAACCGAAACTTCTTTCCTCGCATGTCGAAGATCTGGAATCAGCTTACTGGGGCAACATTCCCGGAGCGTTACAACTTAGGGATCTTTAAAAAACGAGCCTACCGATTCCTAAAAGGGTCGGCAACGCATATTTGATTCCCTTCGTGCTGCGGGTGTCCATGGGCGACGGTGATCGCTCTCCATCTGGTGACCCGTCTGCTCGTTTGCCCCCTCTTATATAAAAAAAAGAAACAACATTTCACTAGCACAGCCTATCCAAGAATGACTGCCCCGACCGTCTGCTGTCCGCTGTTCGTTCTTGATTCGAATTCTAGAAGCCACAAATTCAAATTTACGAAACAGCGACACGATCTCGGTGGCCAGTGTCTACAGTACATTTAATTTTGTACTCTGACTTGCAAAGAAATTTACATATAGGAATGTAGCGTGATTTAAACTGAGCTTTACACGGCCACCCAATTCCAATGCTGATCGGCCCGTCAGACCTCTAGTCACCAACGTGACAATTGTCGCACCCATTAATACACATTATTACATGCAAATATACGCGTATGTTAACCACGAAATACTACAATTGTAACGCAAGACTGACGGACGCCACTCGTAAACCTTTTTACCCCGTCGGCCATCAGTTCTACGGGCGATGTGCCCCGCCCACTGCCACTTGAGTCCGGCGATTCTTCGAGCTATATCGACGACTTTAGTTCGTGCGCGGATTTCATCATTTTCAATGCGATCCCGCAGAGTAACTCCCAGCATAGCCCTCTCCATCACCTTCTGAGTGACTTTGAGCTTTCTTATGAGGCCCATCGTTATTTGCTTTATTCAATGAAAAATATGAAAAACTTACACTATACTCCATTTAATTTAGAATTATAAACCACACAACATTATATTGCGGCTCGTGAACTGTAATCTCTTTACAATTTGTACTAGAGTAACAATTGACGACACGCAAATAAATAAAGTGACATTAAAACAATTTTATTTTGCGGCTCCCAGACTATTGTACTGTACTATTTGCTAGGTAAGAAATAGTTGACGAGCCGCAATATAATGATGTTGTGGTTTTCAATTCTAAATTAAATGAAGTATACAAAATGTAAATTCTGCGCGGACGATGTCACGTGCAAAAGCTAGCAACATCTATAAGCTCATAAAATTTCCGAATGGGCTTTATTAAAGCAATTCGTACCAGATACATCGCTGACACCGTGCATACCATTACTCCGCACTGCAGCTCGAAGAGATTTATTGCAGCAATAAGTCCACCTATCCGCAGCAGTGCTTCACGTTTATTGGAACACAAATTGTACAAACGGGGTTTTGTTTTGCTTCTTTATCGCTTTTGAGACGATATATGGCTGAAAATGTTAGTGTGTTTTTAGGAAGCAATAAATAAGAACAAGCTTGAGTTTTATCAAGTTACTTAACGATCATCATCATCATATCAGCCGAAAAACGTCCAATGCTGAACATAGGCCTCCCCCAAGGCTCGCCAAGCAGATCGGTCCCGTACCATCCGCATCCAACGCGATCCCGCAACCATAACCAGGTCGTCGCTTCATCTTGTTGAAGGCCTACCTACACTGCGTCTTCCGGTCCGTGGACGCCACTCGAGAACCTTTTTGCCCCATCGGCCATCAGTACTACGAGCGATGTGCCTTGCCCACTGCCACTTGAGTTTGGCGATTCTTCGAGCTATGGCCGTGACTTTAGTTCTTGCGCGGATTACATCATTTCTAATGCGATCCCGCAGAGAAACTCCGAGCATAGCCCTCTCCATTGCCCTCTGAGTGACTTTGAGCTTCCTTATGTTATGAGACCCATCGTATTGATGCCTTTTTCACCAAAAACAAAGAACTGTCATAATTTTAAATTTGACAGTAACATTGAGACTTGACAGATACATAAATGATCTATTTTTATTAATGTTAATGCACACGAATTACGTGTTATTGATTTAAATAAGATATTAAAGGAGCCCGTAGTTGTGATAGAAAAGCAAGAATAAATAAATAAATAAATAAATAAATATTAGGGGACAATCTTACACAAATCGATGTAGTCCCAAACTAAGCAAAGCTTGTACAATGGGTACTAGACGACGATAAACATACTTATATAGGTAAATAAATACTTAAATACATAGAAAACATCCATAACTAAACAAATATTCGTGCTCATCACACAAATAAATGCCCTTACCGGGATTTGAACCCAGGACCTCTTGCTTCGTAGGCAGGGTCACTACCAACTAGGCTAAGCGGTCGTAGACGTCGTCGGTAAGCGGCGGTAGAAAGAACCAAACCGCCCAAGCAGACCACACACAACATGAACGTCAGATTGACGTAATCACTTTTTTTTAATAGAGTCTAGACTAAAGTAATGGATCTATTGTGCGATAGTTTTGGAGTTATGCCCTTTTAGAGTAAGCACATCTTAAAAAAAACCGGCCAAGTGCGAGTCGGACTCGCGCACCGAGGGTTCCGTACAAATTTATATGTATCTTAGCTTATATGTATCCAGTCTTAGCAGACCCTTGCTCCTAAGCAAAATGTGCGCAGTGTGGGATCATTGTAGATTGGTTAGGTTAGGTTAGGTTAGGTTAGACAGACAGACAAAAAAAATTAAGCTTTTCGCAATTTTTCCTTTATCTGTGCTATAAGACCTTGCTTCGTACCAAATTTCAAGATTCTGAGTTCACGGGAGTACCCTTTAGCTTTTGATTCCCTTGCGAGTTTCGAAAATATGCGGAAATTTGCGTCATAAACGGCTGTATCTTTTGATTGCGTTGGCTTAGAAGTTTGATTTTTTCACAGCTCCAAGGGACAGTAGACTTGAGTATTTGATATAAATTTCAGCTTGATACCTCCACGAGTTCCTGAGAAAAAGGTTCTTGACAGACAGACGGACGGACGGACGGACGGACAACAAAGTGATCCTATAAGGGTTCCGTTTTTTCCTTTTGAGGTACGGAACCCTAAAAATGTAAAAAATAAATTAATAATCCTAGTGAAAATTAAAAACTATCAGCGTCTTTCTCTTTCCAAACAGAATACGGAGAACGAATCAAATTGTAGTCTTAGAAATATGAAATCTTGTCAATTATAGATAGATCACAGTCATGAAACATGAAACGTCCGAGACAAACATGAAACATGAAACATGAGACATCCGAAACTATGACTAGAGTGTGCAGAAGTAGTTAAAACTTGGTTCAAACCAAGAAATCCGACTTAAAACTTTGGGAAACAGAAGGGACTTAAGTAGGAAAGTTTATAATAATGCTATGTATGAGCGAGGCGCCTAACGGCTGCGAATTTCTCGATGAGGTGTCTGTGATGTATTCGAATAATTCCTTTCCTTCTGAGTTATGAACAATTGCATTATCAATTTCGACCATTTTGCATTCCGGCCATGTACATTTTTAGGCTTCTGTACCCAAAGGGCAAAAACGGGACCCTCTTACTCTGAGGCTCCGCTGTCCGTCCGTTCGTCCGTCTGTCACCCGGCTGTATTTCATGCTTTGATCAATTATAACTGTAGATCCACAGTCGCGCGCCCGAAAATGTCCGAGCCAAATGAGCGCCACTTTGATAAAAGTGGCCTTCTTTTTCTCAGTACGTTGCGTGAAATTGACAAGTTTAGCTGTCAAGTGTCAACCGAAATTCGACTGTAATGAAGTAAAGGCTAGGTTCAAATTTCTGTGTAGGTGATGTTTTTAATTATTATGCAAACAAATAAAAAAGTTCGGACATTCTTTGAAGGGGATTTTGTTCGGCAATGTGTATCTTCAGTTATAATTGATCAAAGATTTCATGAACCGTGATAGCTAGACAGTTGAAATTTTTACAGATGATGTATTTCGGTTGCCGCTATAACAACAAATACTAAAAACCAGTATAAAATAAATATTGAAATGGGCTCCCATACAATAAACGTGACTTTTTTGCTCGTTTTTGCTCGATATTGATAACGGCAACAGGTAGACGCTTGAAATATTCACAGAATATTTAGAGGTAGTTACATACACTGTAAAAATAAATAATTAAATTATAATTAAATAAATATTTAAGAAATGCATTAGAAATGATGAAATCCGCGCAAAACTAAAGTCACGGACGTAGCTCGAAGAATCGCTAGACTTAAGTGGCAGTGGGCAGGGCACATCGCCCGTAGAACTGACGGCCGATGGGGCCGAAAGGTTCTCGAGTGGCGTCCACGGACCGGAAGACGCAGTGTAGGTAGGCCTCCAACAAGATGGAGCGACGACCTGGTGAAGGTAGCGGGAACGCATTGGATGCGGATGGCGCAGGGCCGATCTGTTTGGCGAGCCTTGGGGGAGGCCTATGTTCAGCAGTGGACGTCTTTCGGCTGAAATGATGATGATGATGAAATATTTAAGTCCCATATCCCGTACAAAAAACGTGATTATTTTGCCGTTTTTATAGATAATGGTACGGAACCATTCGCGTCTCTCCTGTGAACATGGCAAAAGTTAAGGGTCTAGAACCAATATTTTTTGGTCCACTCTACATCGGCGCCGTGGGACGCCTGGCCAACATGCGGCCCATTTAAATAAATCTTACGTTTGCTGACTCGGAGTCGCTAATTTTATGTCCACAGGAGAGACAACTTTTGTGTCTTACGATACGTAGGACCCATTTCCCCTAATAGGGATGTTGACGCCATTAAACAATAATTCGCAGACACGACTCCAATGAAAAAAACGTCATCATTTCAGCCGTAGGACGTCCACTGTTGGACATAGGTCTCCCTCATCGACGCCCAATCATTACGGTTGGAAGCGACTTGCATCCACCCTGAACCTGCGGCCTTCACCAAATCGTCCGTCCATCTCGTTGGTGGACGTTCCACGCTGCGCTTGCCAGTCCGTCTGTTTTGTTGCTTTAAAACAAATAAATAGTTGATTGAGTTGGCGAACAAGTGACGTCATAAGTTGCTATTGCCATTCAAACTCTATGGGAGAATTGTGTTTTGACAGCTCATAAAAAGTACGTCAGTTGATTGGTGGTGTCAACATGCCTATTGTATTCCATTTTAACTTTTTTATTATTTTTCTGACGTCTTTTGTTTTTAAGTTTTTTCAAGGTTTCAGTTCTTATTCTATCGGCCAGTCTTTTGTATATCTTTTGGTATGTCTATTGGTACAAATGGTAGCCTAAAATTAACTTAAAATTAACTAAATCAGGTAGAATTGGTCCTGCTAACGTCTTCTGAAACAGCCTGTATACTTGTACATTAAAAACTGTTCCAGATATTTTACAAACTAAACATATTTCAAATTCCAAAAGATCACATACTCCGAATACTAAAAGTAGGTTATCTTTTATAATGCATTGAATAGAGAACCACGTAGATAGAAGCACTGTTTGTGAATAGTTTGAAATGCTACACACTCGTATTTTAAGTTTGAAAAATATGTTTTTGCTTTGTGAAGTCGGTGGTGCATCCAATTTTTGAATGGGATGAGCTTCGTGATGATTTGAGTAACCTTTTAGTGAAAGGCTGTTCGTTTTTGTCAGTGGATGTAGTTTTCATATTGAAGAATTAAAGCAATTTATTAAGTGTAAGTATATTGTACAAATAGATACTTTTACTGTACTGTGGCCCGGCGGAAGACCAGTGCTGGTTTTTATTTTTAACCAGCGACACGTTGAGACGGGACCCTTTTGTTAACAACATCAATATGTAGAGCTGTCTAGTTTGAAATAACGTGCCCCACCACCGCGTTTGCGCACGGAATTTGGAGCTCAATTTGAGCTACAATAGAGTCTATCGTAGCTTGAATTGAGTTTCGAATCCTGTGCGTGAGTGCGGTGGTGGGGCGCGTCATTTTAAACTAGACAAGCTATTACCTATGTCTATGTTTGCTATTATGCTTACTTTTAGCCTGCGTACATGTTATTCTTGTGTGTGTTATTGTTGTTATAAATAATCGTTTTTCTTTCTTTTTAAATATTATAAATGAGAAATTTAGCTACATAAGGAAACATATCCGCATAGGTAAATACAATAAAATTTATGATGACATCATGGACAGGGATGTTTCGGAAGTAATTCCGGTCGGCATTGGCGATCCCTAGTTTCAAATAGCGTTGAAATAATAGTCTGTTAAATACTTTTTAGATATGTAATACTTTAAAAAAAACATTGTAGATCTGGTTGAAAAAAAAATAAGTACCTTGTTGAGTTTCATGCCGGATTCTTCGTAACAGGGTTTTTTCCGAACTGGTGGTAAAGCCTAAATTGAATATTTTGACTTTCACTTTATGTTTAGATGCGTGTGCGTGTTACACAAAGCATTGACATGAAAATTCACACAGACATAGCGGTCATCTTATAACACCCCTCTTTTTCTGTCGGGGGTTAAAAAAAGAAACGGCTGCTTAAGCAAAACGCCTTCTTCTTCCAAGTGTCCCATCAACAAATCGCACTTGACACAAATTACGCATGGACAGAAAGCTGAATTTCAAAACTCAGCTGAAACCCAGCTTTTAAAAGATCGAGTGCCTTCGCCCGCTAACTGAAGACGAGGGGTTCACTTACCGCTTATTAAAGTCACCATTCCGTGACATAATTTCACTTATAAGCGTTTTATTCTCGCGAAAAAGGCTGGAGGAAAGTTTGACGCAGCTTTGCGAGCCTTTATGGCTTTTCCTGTTGAATGAGTTGACTGTAACTTTAATAATTATCGGTTTGAGATGTGCTTATGTCATTTTTATTGAATGGTTCGTGATTGATTCGTATCGACGTGGCAGAGTTTAGATGCTTCTTTAAGTTTTTTTTTTTCGAGAACTTGTAAAACAATTGACAAGAGACCACAGGGGAAGGCAGCTTCCTCGCACAACGTATCAGCATTGCTATACAGAGAGGTAATGCTACCAGCATCTTTGTGTCCATGCCACGTGGGGAACCATTTGTATTTTGTTTGAGCTTTTTTTTTTAGTTGTTTTTCTTTATGCAGTGCAATTTCCCGGGATAAAAATAGTCAAATTTCATCAGATTCCGTCAAACTGTTTTAGCGTGAAAGAGTAAAAAACATCCATATAAGGTAAACGTTCCTCGACACTGACCCAATACATGGCACCTTCGACAATATGTCATAGTAAGAGAGGTGACATGGGTGTCATCTACTGGGCGTTGAGGTGTCGAGCATTGGCACGTTTACATTCTAACTTTCACGTTTACCTTATATCTAATACCTTTAAACGAGCAATTCTTGTATATATGTATATATATATATATATGTATATATATATATATATATATCGACGGTGGAAAGCATAAACGCTGTAACCCACAATGTATAAACTTTACAACAGAGCCAAAAAACTTTTTAAAATTTACTAAAAAAATCAGAACTCATGATCCTTTTTGCGTAAAGTAACAATTCTTTGGGAAATTATGTATATTTGGCTGGGCTATTAACCGCTTAGTAAAAATCTTGTCTAAAGTAGTCTGCAAAGAAGTTTTGGTGGGTTACAGCATTTGATTTTTTTTTTCACTCCGGGAAAACGCTGTAACGTCAATATACTAATGTATGAAATAGAAGAAAGTGATTTTTTTTTGGGAAAGCATAAATGTCGTAATTTGACAATTTACAATATTTTTAAACATACAAAGTGTTGTAAGCTTGTTTAGGTTCTTAAAATGAAAAATTAAATTGAAGTAACAGCTTACATCAATCCAATCCATGAAAAATAAATTAGCGTAATCAGCAACTGATAAAAATATTAAGGGACTTTAAAATGTCAAACAATTATTTTATTTAGAATTATTTTTATTAATCATAAAAACCGGCCAAGTGCGAGTCGGACTCGCGCACGAAGGGTTCCGTACTCTATAAAAACGCCAAAAAAATCATGTCTGTTGTATGGTAGCTCCCTTAAATATTTATTTTATTCTGTTCTTTAGCATTTGTTGTTATAGCGGCAACAGAAATATATCAACCTAGCTCAGAGGGAAAATCTTTATTTAACATCATTTGAATCTCATCCTCTTCCTCTAAAAAATCAAGATAGCTTTTGTTGACAGCTACTTTTCACTTCAATTTCCTTTTACTTCTTTAAAATTCCCATTGTAATCGTTTTTAGCTAAAATCAATCTTTCTATTATATAAAAATCCCGTGTCACGGTGTTTGCTATCGAACTCCTCAGAAATGGCTTCACCGATATTTATGAAATTTTTTCTCTGTATTCGGTAGGTCTGAGAATAGGTCTTAGGCTATTTTTTATACCCCTATTCTTCGCACGACGACGACGACGACGGTGTCGCGGGAAACAGCTAGTTAGGTATAATATAAAATGTAGTAAAACGTCAAAGCATAATAATTATTATTAAATAATTACTACTGCTATTAACTTAATACAATGAAATCAACTTCTTCAGGCAACAGTTCGATTCCATCTCCAATAAAATTATGATGAACTACTGTTTGATCTTGAGCTGATATGTTTCTATCATTCTCTTCCTTAAAATTTTTTATCGCTCTTCGACTGTAAACCTTTACACATACCTCTTTTTCATCGTCACTATCAATTTCTGGCTTTAAAATCGGCTCAAAATCAGACTTTACACTGCTACCAACTTTGCTGTCTAAAAAAAAGAGTAAAGAGTAAGTAAGAATGAAAGATATAGCTTATAAAATTGAGATTATAAACAACCGTAAGATATGTGAGGATCCTTTTTTTGTCCCACTATCAACAGCTTATATTGTTAGTAAAATCAAGCTTTCTCTTCGATTTTAGTTTTTTCTTCTTTTGACGACCGGATAGCCTAGTTGTTAGAGAACCTGACTACGAAGCTTGAGGTCCCGGGTTCGGTTCCCGGTCGGGGCAGACATTTGTGTGAATAATACGAATGTTAATGCTCGAGTCTTGGGTGTTTAATATGTATTTAAGTATGTGTTTATCTATATAAGTATGTTTATCCGTTGTCTAGTACACATAGTACAAGCTTTGCTTAGTTTGGGACTAGGTCAATTGGTGTGAATTGTCCCGTGATATTTATTTATTTATTTAATTTCAGGAGTAACTTCGATAAAGTACGGATCTTAATCACTTATTCTTCTTGACTCTTTCTTTGAACTGCCGAGATCGCTCAAAGTAGAATCAATTTCCAAAACCTTGGATTCTTTAAGGCTTGTGTCTATCAAAGGATACTTTGTAGAGATTGGTCCGTAGAGTTTATTGTATTTTCTGAATTATCAGTATAATTTGAACTTATAGTGGCGAGATTTTGTCAAGTATTAGTTTTGTATCACCCAAAAAGTGATCTGGCTTTCTGAAAATTGGAGTGATATTCTCGGCATCCTATTATCTCGCCTCATTCGTTTTTCGTTTAATCTTATTTCGTCTTATTCTGTATTCGTCACTCAATCTTTATTCGTCTTATTCGCTAACCGTCATTATCTTATTTAGTCAAAATCTGTACTTAACTTGTCGCTCTCTTAATAAGTCTTATTCGTTTTTCGTCACGGTTTTCCTAGGGCTCATTCGTCGTTTTTCCCTTTCGTTTTTTGTCTCATTTATTTAAGAACATTTATTTACCAGCACCGAACGTATCGAAAAAATTTTGGCCAATAAGTACATGAGACAAAAACGAAAGGAAAGAACGACGAATGAGTCCAAGGAAAACCGTGACGAAAAACGAATAAGACGTATTAAGAGATAGACAAGTTTCAGAATTTGACCAAAAAAGATAGTGACAGAAAGCGAACAAGACGCGGGTATGCTTTGATTTGAAGTCACAGTCTCTTAGTTACATACTTAAAAAAATGATGTAAACTTATTGCTAACAATATTATCATAAATTTTCAAATGCTGTAACGTCATGATTCTTATCTTAAAACTTTGATAGAAAGCTATAACCCTAAGTAACTACTTATTTTGATTACGAGTGAATGCTTTAACACTCACCTGCAATATATTCTTGATCAGCTTAAATGCTGTAACCCACGTAATGATATTATTTTTCATTCCGCGTAAACGCTGTAAGTGACATCGGGTGGCTGAATATTGTTCCGCGTGTATGAAGTAAGATAAAGAACTCTATTTTCTTTGTTTTTTATGTCGATTACAGCATTTTATGTATCATAAACAGCCAAAAATCATAAAAATTACTACGCTGTCCAGAAACTTCTAATTGTCGTAGAGCAACGTGGGTTACAGCATTCGACGCAGAAAAAAAAACTGAATCTAAATATGCAATAAAAATTTTTGGTCAAGGTGTGGGTTACAGCGTTTATGCTTTCCACCGTCGATATATATATATATATATAATCAGGATCTCGGAAACGGCTCCAACGATTTCGATGAAATTTGGTATGTGGGGGTTTTCGGGGATGAAAAACTGATCTAGCTATGTTTCATTTTCAGAAAATCGCTTTTACTCGTGTTTTCCGGCTATTTTTGTTTGCATTAGAATATAAAGCTAAATTTCGCCGACTTCGAGCAGATCATAATGGCACATTAGAAATCGGGTGGTCGCGGATCCAGCCGACCTCGGTTCGATACCACGTTTTTTTTCAAGATTTTTAGTTTTTTTTTTTTAGTTTATTTTTTATGAGAAAACGTCAAGTTTCTTCTTTTGTGAGAAAAAGTTATTTTTTTGCAAGAAAAAGTTACTTTTTTGTTAGAAAAAGTATTATAGGGAACGTGCAGTAACTATAGGCGGCAGCACTAATGCGACAGAAGAGACACTATGCGGACAGTAAAACAAACTTATCAAGGTAAAACATTCAAATTGATGGCACCCTTATGGCACCAGTTGGCAGCACCGTCTATGTGCACGTTCCCTATTGGGAGCACACAGAACAGGAAAAGCCGGTTGTCTGTAAAGTCGGTTTACGGACGATAGTTTACCGTGACTCACCGCTCCACCCCCTCCGGTGTTTTTGTCAAATATCTTGAAAACGGTGCATCCTACGGCAAAATCAATGAAATTTTCATCCCCCCTTTAATACCCCCGCGCTCCCTCTCCCGCATCCCCTCCCCCCTCTCAACCCCCCCCCCCACCCCCCACCCCCCACCCCACCGGTGTATATAATCAGGATCTCGGAAACGGTTCCAACGATTTCGATGAAATTTGGTATTTGGGGGTTTTCGGGGATGAAAAATTGATCTAGCTTGGTCTTATCTCTGGGAAAACGCTTGGTACCGAGTTTCTGCCCGAGCAGAGCTCGGTCGCCCAGGTACTAACGTTAATATTACCCGTGTGGCGTCGAGTTTAAAATTACACCACTCTCAAATTCTTCCGTGGATGTCGTAGGAGCGACTAAGGAAATAGGTTCAGGTACATTGTAGGCGATAGGTAGCCTAGCAACTTGTCACTGTTGTACCTACCACTTTCATCTAACACTAGCTGTTGCCCGCAACTCCGTCCGCGAAGAATTGCGGTATGAAAAATAGCCTACGATCTATTTTCAGACCTAACAAATACTTATACAAAAAATCATAAAAATCGGTCAAGCCCTTTCGGATGAGTTCGATAACAAACACTGCGGCACGAGATTTTTATTATATTAGATTCTAATCTAAGAATAAGATAATCTATCTATGTTTTCTAAGATAGAAGATTAAACCTATCCAGGAACCTAGAATCCAGGTCTGTAGAGCGCTACAACTACTCCTAGATTAACTTATTTTCTAGGTCATTCCAGCTACATTAATAATTTAAACTAGTTCCTTATCTTTTACTATTCGTGCTAATTATCTAACAAATTAAACTAGGTAAAAGCATGCAATGTTGTCGCTCGCACTCGGCAAGTGTGTGCCTGGGGAATGGGCGTAATCAGCTAATGTTGAAGTTGGTGTGTATGCCTTTGACTTGGCCGTTTGAAACGGGGTAGCAAGTGATGCAACTCTGTATTAAACAGGCGTCGCTTGTAGAGCCTGTCGATGGGGTAGTATAGGCCTTAATGCGTAGCGAATACGGACCGGAAAACATGGCGAGGGAATTCCCTTTCCTTTTCAACGACGGATATATTTTGGGGCTTAAAATCGCTCGCGTCCGAAGGTTTACCCTCGAAACCCTACACGTGACACCTGGGTGGTGTTAAACGAGCGATACATCTCCAGTGGTAGGCTTCGGCCGTGGCTGGTCAGTGGTCACCACCCTATATAGGTTGAGCCAGGCCGCCTAGCGACTCTCTTCGTGTTCCGGCCTGTTGCTTATAGAAGCCATTCTGGAGGAAGGGTCTGAGCAGTTGTGGAGCGCGCGTACCGGCTACACACTGTTGTACAGTTTGCACTGCTTGGGAGGAAACCTGCGTAACCTGCGAAGAAATTCAATGGTGTGTGTGAAGTTCCCAATCCGCACTGGGCCCGCGTGGGAACTTCAGCACAAGCCCTCTCATTCTGAGAGGAGTCCCGTGCTCTGCAGTGGGACGTATATAGGCTGGGATGATGATGATGATGATGATATTAATAATATTTGATTATTATTTTTACAATTTATTCTACTGGGCGTTGAGGTGTCGAGCACTGGTACGTTTACTTTATTTTTGTTTGCCTCCTCCCATCCATTCAAAGTCACCTTATCTCAATCCAACACTTCTTTTGTTTTCAATTTTCTCACACCTCACGTTTCGACGGTCTGTAACGACGAAGTTAGAAAACATCAAGATACCCGGGAATAACAAGGAAAATCGCTGTTTAATTAGCTGGGAAATTAAGTGAGAGGCTCCAAATGATCCCGGGGGAACATTGGCGAGGGACTGACGAAGTCGTATTTCTTTAAATACGTTTATGTGACGAAAATATTTTTGAACTTATGACTTTAAATACTAAAATAAGAAACTTGCGTCGCTCTGGTGTGAGTAGTCTAAATAAGCTCGACATGTTTCGAACACCTTGGTTCTTTTTCAGGGTTGGTTCAAACGTAAAGCCAACCGTAAACGTGAAAATGATGTACCATACCTCGATTACTATTTTAGTAATATCCATTCATACTAATATTATACAGGGTTATTTGTAATTCACTAGCATCCTTTTAACCCTTAACTCCTACCGCTTAAACAAATCTTTTTTGTTTTACGACTTAAGTCATAACTTTATATTTTTGGTGTAATAACGTTTTGAAAATTTGAGATTACCTGTATTTTTACGATACTCTGTGCCATGTATGGAAAAAAAATGTACTCCATTTTAAAAAGTCGTATAATTAAAAACATTTGTTTAAGTGGTAGGAGTTTAGGGTTAAAAGGATGCTAGTGAATAACAAATAACCCTGTATTATCACCATCATCGTGATCCAAGCCTATATACGTCCTACTGCACAGGCTTCCTCTTAGAATGAGAGATCTTGGGCCGTATATCCCACGCGAGCCCAGTGGAGATTATATAGTTTAGGTTTAATTTATGAAAATCTTGTAAAGTTGAGAGTTTCCAAGAAAATGGCATTATTATCAAATGACCATTACATATGTTATTCGTCCATTATTATTTAAACTATATATTTTGATACGTACCCATATAAATAAAAAATATAAATATCATGGGACTATTCACACCAATAAATGACCTTGTCAAATTATTGACCTAGTCCGAAAGTAAGCTAGGCAAAGCTTGTGTTATGGGTACAGGCAACGGATAAACATACTTATATAGATAGATACATACTTAAATACATATTAAACACCCAAGACCCGAGAGCAAACATTCGTATTTTTCATACAAATAACCATCGAACCCGGGACCTCAAGCTTCATAGTCAGGTCCTCTAACCACTAGGCCATCTGGCCGTCTAAGTCTTAAGTCGTGGTAGTGGAAGCCCTACGGCTGAAATAACGATGATGACGGATACCTAACAGCTATAAATCTCGTCAGTTAACTTCGACTTTAATTAAAAATGTTCCTAACTCCTTAATAATAGTTTAACGAGCTCCTCAGTCGACTCCCAACCACCCAAAGAACAAACGACCTATAAAAGGGCATTTTTCATGAACTAATTAGACGAACGGACTTTTCCTTATTTGAATGGTTGCCCTTTTGTTTTTTTGCTAGAAGCCTGTTTTTCGCTTTGCGAAGAATCCAATTTATTTTTGCCGCAAAGATGGTGGACGGCTCCCGAAAGGTTATGTTATGACCTCTTCGCATTGTTTCGGGTCTTTAAAGGACTGTATTAAAGTTGGTGATGGTTGTAGATTACTATTAAATATTTTATTGAATCAGGCGTATTACATATAAGATTATTTAAAAGCGAAAAAGTTTTTCGGGTGTGCCGGTGGGATTCGAACCCACGTCTCCTGGTATGTAAGCGATTAAGAATTTCGGGGGAGTCGGTTGGATGCGACGTGGTTCAATTGGTAGAACATCCGCTGGGGCGCATACCCAGGAGACGTGGGTTCGAATCCCACCGGCGCACCCGAAAAACTTTTTCGCTTTTAAATAATCTTAGATTCGGTGAGCAGCCGTACTGCTAATAAAATATATAGTATTACATTTATTCATTTAATACAAATATTATGAAACAATAACAATAATTAAAACTTAACTTTAAACTAAATATCTAATTTAAAAACTAGGTACTAGACTAAGTCTAAAAAAGGCCCCCGTGGAATCGTACACAAAAGGCTGGCAGCATTCCCTCGTTGAATGGCGATGGCGATGCGTTGAGAGAGATAGCTGCCATGTGCCAGCTCTTTGGTCTCCAGTGGTGTCGACCAGACGCTTTTACAGATATTTAATTAAGTTGTGTGCGCCGGGACCCCAAGGACCCAGAGTCTCAAAACCGACAGCAACAAAATTGCGGAGGTCCATATTAATGAACTGAAACGATTACTTTGCTCATCCGCGGCATTATGATAGTCACTCTGAAGATGAGCTCTGGTTGAGTTCGAAGAGCGTCAGTGTAGTTTGGTGGTGGTGATGGTTGGGTTTGTCTAATTTGTGTGTGTTCGTACAGTGTGGAGGTGGAAGAACTACATGAACACGCATTTCTTACATAAACGTAACTATCGTAAGGTCGCGGTAGAGCAAAGTAATTGTTTTAGTTCATTACTATTAAATATGGTTTCTTAGGATTCTGTACCCAAAGGGTGCCAACGGGACCCTATTTTTGAGACTCCGCTATCTGTCTGCTCATCTGCCACAGGTCTAAATATCTCTTGAACCGTAATAGCATGCCGCGATAACAAAAATAATTTGAAAAAAATATCAACGTGTTGCACTCCGGGAGTGCCGGCAGAAGTGAAAACTTGAACATTAACGTTGTGCCGTCTTACGAACCCCCCGGCCCCCCTAAGCCCTAAGCTACTATAGAGAAACATTTTAGACGACCGGATAGCCTAGTTGTTAGAGAACCTGACTACGAAGCTTGAGGTCCCGGGTTCGATTCCCGGTCGGGACAGACATTTGTGTGAATAATACGAATGTTTGTGCTCGAGTCTTGGGTGTTTAATATGTATTTAAGTATGTATTTATCTATATAAGTATGTTTATCCGTTGTCTAGTACCCATAGTACAAGCTTTGCTTAGTTTGGGACTAGGTCAATTGGTGTGAATTGTCCCGTGATATTTATTTTATTTTATTTCTCTAGGCAGATCTTAAGAATTTTCGATCAGGGTCACGTGTCCTGACGCGAGATTAACCATCCCAAAAAGTGCACTACGCCGCCAAAGAAGTTTCACTTCAAAAATATTTAAAAAACTAATACCCGACTACGGAAAAAAACGCGCTTTAAAAAGTATGAAATAAGACAAATTTCAAGAACTATACATGATTAATTTGCTCCTCCGCGACAACAAATATGAGCCTCCGCAAGGTATATGTATAACGCCTGATTCAATCAACCAAGAAAATATTCTTGTCCGAAATTCTTATACACAGACTTCAGAGGAGAGCCTGGTTGCTTACTTAACAATTAATTTTATGGTGGCATGCGACGAATTACCTCTCTAATGACTACTACTATGCCACTTTTACTACTTTTACTGCTACTTTTAAGTCTATCTTTATTATGGCTTTAACTAGATACTTGAAATTTTCACAGAATATGTATTGGTAGAGCCACTATTGCACCAAGTTTTTAAATTTGACCTCCAAGATTTGTAAACAAAATAACATCAACAAGAAAACATCCTGATAATGAGAAGTTTTTCGCGTCAAAACTACGTATAGGTAAAAAACTTAAGTACATGACCTGTTGTATGTGGCAGTGCACAAAATTGATATGGAGTTCAAGTATTTTTTCTAATTTGGAACGTCTATTTGTTTATACGGACACGTTACTACTACATACAACAGGGGCTAAATTATTATTCAGGAACGGCGCAAAACGGTTTGCGAGTGCTAATTCAATCGTTTGTGAGAGGATAGGGATGAACTGCTATTCAGGAACGCCAAAAATCACTAGTTTGCGAGAGGTTTGGGCTGAGCTTAGGATGAGCCTTAATTTTTTTTTTAATTATTTATTTAATTAACAGGAAAATAAAGCTCATCCCAAGCTCAGCCCATTCCTATCCTCTCCCAAACGATTGAATTACCGCTCGCAAACCGCGTTGGGCCGTTTCTGAATTCACCGCGGGTATCTTCTTAAGTTTTTACCTATAGTGCGCTTTTAATTCAACACCTACTACACCACTTCGTTTTGCGAAAACTTTTGAATGCATGACATGACTTTTGGCATCTTTTCTTTGCCCAAAACTTCAGACATATCTTGCCCCGGATGCTCTGCTATTCGCCATTTGACAACTGGCAAACTTCCCGGCCCAACTTTGCCCGGAAACTCGAGTTTAAAAACTTTCCACCTGGCTTGTTGGGGCGAGTTTAAAAAGTTTAATTTGTCAGCAAATAAGTGTTTCTGTTGCTTTGTTGCAAAAAGTTTCAAGAAATGGCTGTTTTAAACGATCCTTTTGCAAATAATGATGGTTCAATGTAATCGACCGCTGCAAAGTAACGCCATAATTTATGAACTGAAACAATTACTTTGCTCACTCAGGACCTTACAATAGTTACGTTTATGTAAGAAATGCGTGTTCATGCAGTTCCTCCACCTCCACATTGTACGAACAAACACAAATCACACAAGCCTAACTTTGACTACCACCAAACTAGAATGAAGCGTTTCGAATTCAACCAGAGCTCATTTTCAGAGTAAGCAACACACCCGTAGTACGCTATGCTACCAAATATTAGATGTTGTTTTGTCTCCACACTTCTACTTTTACATATATTATTTGTACGGAAGGAATTAGTAGCAAGACAAGTGTCATATCTCATCCAAGGAGCAGATAAGCAGGTCAAGAGCATTGCCCTTCATTCTAGCATCTGTCAAAGGGTAGTCTCCAGGCTCATTAATGCTTGATGTGGCACAGATTGGAACTGTGAATGGGCCTGCTTAGAGGGCCGGATGTAGCTCTGACTTATGACATTTGGACGCTCTTTTCGAGAGCTATTTTTAAACGTTTCAGTAACGAAACGAGGTTTTTAAATCATTTTTTTAACAACAATTTTTCAGATTACATAAAACTCACAACGGCTGATAAAAAATTACAATTTTAGATGTGAAATTTTATATAGAACTAAAGTGACAGACATAGCTGGAAGAATCGCCAGGCTTAAGTGGCAGTGGGCAGGGCACGTCGCTAGTAGAATTGACGGCCGATGGGGCCGGAAAGTTCTTGAGTGGCGTCCGCGGACCGGAAGACGCAGTGTAGGTAGGTTTCCAACAAAATTGAGCGACGGTTAAGGTTGCTGGAACGCGTTGGATGAGGATGGCGCGGGCCGATCTGTTTGGCGAGCCTTGGGGGAGGCCTATGTTCAGCAGTGGACGTCTTTCGGCTGAAATGATGAAAATGATGATACGAAATGTACAAGGCGTCCAGGTTAACCTGATACCGGGTAAGAAGCCAAGTTTTAACAGTTCTAGAAAAAAAAATAAGAAAAAACCAGTCACATATTATTTAAGCAATAATAGACAATTGGCAATGTCTAAAAAAAAATACCACTTGTTTTTATATTTTTTTTGTATAGAAAAGTCAATTATAAGAAACTAATTTCAATATTTTGTCATTTAGTTCACTACTTTTTTCAAAATTAATTACTGAAACTATTTTGGTTGATGACGTCAGATTGTAATTGAGAGCTCCCACACTGCCAAATTTCTAAATGTATCTAAAAGCGTACGATAAGGCAACCCCTTTAATTATTTTTTGCGTAGTGGTACACTTTCACTTCTGTCACTTTACTGGCGCTGTCAAAGTGCTAGATGTCAGACAGCAGGTCCAAATCAAACTCCGTAGTATAATCCACGCGTAAAATTTTGAAGAATTCTAACCGCACTGAATAAAGTACGACTTGGACCAGTCACGCAATTTACACCAATGTCAATTGAAGGTCATTTCTTATTTGGTATGTAATAAAGTCATAACATAATATTAAAATTAAATAACTACAGAAAACGGGTTAGAAAGCATTTATCTCGAAATGGTTTTCGATTTACTACACATTGCAAAAAATAGACATCCCCAATTCTAATATCTCTGCGTTACGGCTTCCGAGAGGTATGAAAAGCATAGCTATAATGTTGTAACAAAAATATGTTTCTTTCTTCTTCTTGCATTCCCTTTCTTTTCGAAAGCCATTACGTCCTTATATTACTCGTCTTTCAACGGTTTTGCTCATTAAATAATATAAGCCGGTCCCTCAAGACAAAGGCTTGAAGCGTCCTTGACAAAGTATTGCTATCAGCGGGAAACATTGCGCCGGGGAATCGAACCGGAATCGGGGCTGGCACTCGGTCATGCGACGCGCCGCCGTTTGTCTTATAGCTTTTGTATCCTGGCGTAGTCTAGGGGCTCGCCGACGTTTTTCTATACAGGCATAACATTCCATAATTTCATCTACCATACAGTAAAATTACATAAAGTTTACCACTGACAGATGGTTTGCCTTCATTTCACATTCAACTTTAACGACCTACAAATAAAGCCAATTTTAGAATACTGTTACCCACGTTTGCAGATTTTGTAATAGCTACTTTATTTGTATCACAGAAATATATCGAGATAGAAGGAAAGAGTTTACGTACGCCGACTGGCCAAATGGAGTTTATAAGCCCCAATGCTCGCCGCGAACTTCAGTCTGCTCCCGACCGCGATCTGCGTGCGATGTCAGGTTTTAAAAATAAAATGACTCGTTGTTCAGTAATTAACTGTTCAAATACTACAGATAAAGTTGGAGCTGTTAGTCGAGGTATTTCCTTTCATTGGTAAATACTATTTGTCCTAAAATATCTGTTATTAATTAAAAAACGATTTATTTTATTATTTTCATCAGAACAGTAGCGGGCGATAGTGTGTCCACGCTAGCTTTCCATTGCGGCTTTAATTTGACGAGCCAGACATGGCGTGCGTTCAAAACCAGCAATGTAAAAATAAGCTATTCAAACTATCGAGTCACGTCCAAGGTCAATTTATCATTTTTTCTGTCAAAAGTAAGAATAGTGATGTACAAGTACACTATCGCAGTTCTTACTCGATTAAAATCGATTTTGAAAGCAGAGGAAATGATAATTACGTTTTTATATTATTATGTAGCTATATAATGTACGTAGTGCAAAGCAAATATTATTAACAAACAGGTTATGGTTACTTCTACTATATTGCAATTTTATTTTAGTTTTCCGAATGATCCTCATATTAAAAATAAATGGATTGAAAACAACTGGTCGTAAAAAATGGTTTCCTACAAAAAACAGCAAGAATTGTTCTATACATTTCCACGAAGACACCTTTACTGGCCCATCAAAGTACCGACGAGTAATCAGTACAGCTTATCCGACTATTGATGTAGTGATGATGTCATATGATGAAAAGGTACACATTTACATAAGGCTAAATATTATTTTAAAAAATGTGCGTGCGTTTGTGTGTGTGTGTGTAGTACTTACACGATTATAGGTAGCTAGGTAATAACGAGCTATGGAGAGGACTGTGCTCAGAGTTTCTCTACGGGATCGAATTAGAAGCGAGGAGATCCGTAGAAGAACCGGGGTCACTGACGTAGCCAAACGGATTAGCTCGTTGAAATGGCAATGGGCAGGCCATATAGCATGCAGAACATTTGGTCGTTAGAGCCCAAAAGTTCTCGAATGGAGACCACAGACTGGCTAGCACAGCGTGGGACGTCCACCAACGAGATGGACGGACGATTTGGTGAAGGCCGCAGGTTCAGGGTGGATGCAAGTCGCTTTCAACCGTAATGATTGGGCGTCAATGAGGGAGGTCTATGTCCAGCAGTGGACGTCCTACGGCTGAAATGATGATGATGATGATGAATAACTGCAGCGGCTATAGTAGGTACTGACAAATGTAAAGCAATTTATTGGTTAGGTAGGTACCTACCTACATTTATATTTTTCGATTTGAAATTCTGACCTTTCTCATTTCCTCTGTCGAAAATAATTATCATTTCCTCTGTGCATAAGAATCGGTTCCCTAATCGATCTGTGTATCGATGCTTTTGAATTGATTTCGCGCGGCTTATGTTTCCCATCACTAAATTACATTCGTGACATCAAAGTACCTACGCAAGATGTTACAGGCTCGGTCTCGCTACAAATTGCCGAGCATTTTCCTTCTATCTCGATATATTTCTGTGATTTGTATGGTGTTAAAGTTGGAAATGAAATGAAGGCAAGCCATCTGTCAGTGGTAAACTAAAAGTAAACGTATTGTAACAACGTTTGCCATTCATCATCATCCCAGTCTATAATAATAATTTATTCATTTAATTTTATTCAGACAATTACATCAATTTTGTTAGTAACAAAAGACACACATAACTTATCACCTATTGTTAGTAAGATTATTAATTAATCACAGTTTGATTTTTCTATATTCTTGCGTTCTACTGCAGGAGCAGGGCACAAGCCCTGCAGAATGAGTGGGCTCAGGCCATAGCTCCCACGCGGGCCCAGTGCGGGTTGGGAACTTCACACACACCATTGAATTTCTTCGCAGATGTATCTACATACATACAGCAAAAATACATATTTTACAGCAAAAATTTTGAGGATAGGTAGATACCTATCCTCAAAATTTTTGCTGTAAAGCTCATGGTATATTTCAAATGTAGTTTCGCACATAAATTTGGAGCCCGGGTGTGAACCCACGACTCTGCTTGAGAGGCCACAGGTTAAAACAATAGCCTACTAGCGTTTCAACCGCTATCACTCTCCTGTCGCATATACGTAAGAAATAAGCTACAGCTAGAGTTAAATTTCAACAAATTTAAATTATACCACAAGCACGCTGTATCGTTATATAAAAACCTTCCGCTAGGTGTCGCTCATTTACTTATTATATGAGGCAGGAGAGTGATAGCGGTTGAAACGCTAGTAGAACTAGCCATCCACATCCAATTCACGCAATTAGACATCAAGGCGGGAGGACATCTCTACCCTTATGTGGTTTATGTCGCTAGGATTCCAATGGCCTGCACGAAGCGGATTGTTTCATCTTTACTAATAAGAACTACTAAGGAATAGCTCCCGTCGTCTGTGTTTCCAGATAGATACAAATAACCTAGGGCTCGTCAAGGCTAAACCCGGACCCGTATTGCACGGTGTCGAACCTTGTGAGTTCAGAATTCATTTGCGAAATTCCATTGGATTTTACTACGATCTTTACGGTGATGGAGAAAAAATTTAAAGCAAAGATTCCAATCCGTACAGGGCCCGTTAAGAACTACGGCCCTAGCCCTCTCATTTTGAGACCATGCCTGTGCCCTGAAGTGAAAATGAAATGAAACACTAAAGCAAACGTTTACCAAACAAAACAATCTACTGTGTAATGACCTTAACAGACTGGATGCTTTTACATTTACAAATAAATGTATCAACATACCTTTAGGGTCTACGCTAGCTGACGCGAACGCCCGCCGCGTGCGCACGCTCGCGGGTCTCGCTCCGTAAAAAATCTACCTAAAATCCGTCGCACGCGCCCGCGCCACTTACCTAGCGCTGTTCATACAATTTCTTATTAGATGCGCGCACGACGGGCGTCCGTTCCGGGTTATCCGCGTCAACTAGCGTAGGCCCTTGCCCGATCTTCTTCTTGTAGTGCCCCCTCCTACCGGTGGTCGGCAATCATTAGAGCTATCTTATTTTAGAGACTGCCGCTCGAAAGAGGGATCTGGTACTCATCCCGAACCAGTCTCTAAGGTTTCTTAACCAGGACGTACGTCTTCTGCCAGGTGGTCTCCGGCCTTGTATCTAAAATAATAAGCTGAAGCAGACCATACTTATCGTTACACATTATATGCCCCAAATACAACAGTTTCCTCTGTTTTATAATACGTATCACTTCTAAGTTTTTATTACCCGATGACGTAGCCAAATCGACTCCGCCGCTCGGCCTATAAAAATGTTCTTTTCCATGCAACGTGTAGTCATCCAAGAAACATTTCGCTTATTTATTCAGGGTCTACTGAATCTGCGGAATACATCTTAGGCTTGATATTTTATTCAAGGGATTGGATTTTGGATTGATTTTTTTTTCACTTTTTCGTATCCTTTAAGGGCGTTTTTTCGTTTCTAGCGGATAAATGCTTGGGTGGTCCCTCGATTTATATTGTTCGAAGGAAAGACGTAAAGAAATTGTTAAAATTATACGTAGAAAACAATGCAATGATTCTTTAATGTACACCACATTGAAAAAAAAAACAGAAAAACAAGTTAATGGAAATATATGAGGTAAGCAATAGGCGGCCTTATCGCTTCGGAGAGATCTCTTCCAAAGTAACAAACCCACATACATACACACACTAACAAGCTCTCGTGCTTACTCTATTAGTAGAATAAATTCATAAGAAGTTTATTACTAATCTTTTAACAGTCCACAAAATATAAGAGGATAAAACGCAAAGCCAATTACTGCATTCCTTGAAAAGAAAATGCATTTTCATGCAAATAAATCACAGGATCCAACAAAGTTTACAAAGCCCGCGAATATAATTTCTATAAATAACAAACCGGGATTTTCTTTCGGAACTCCGGAATTCTGGTATAATAACTGTAGGGAAAGAATTTAGGGATGGGACAGAACGATTAACGGGTATCGGTTGTCCCAAGATACAGGCTCAGCCTATTTTGAGGCCCACTGAATACTGATATGCAAACGCTTTTTCTGTAAACATATATTTTCATTTAACTAATTTCCATTGCATTGTTAAAATAGCCAAAATGAAAGAGTATAGTTTGCATGCTGACTCAAGCAGATTATTGGCTTACAGTCGAAGAAACAGAACCAAAGAAAGAAAAAAGAAAGAATGAAATTACATTTATTTGCAATGCAATGGTGGTAGAATTTGGATAAGGAAAATTAACAGGACATGAAAAACCCGTTTGAACAAAGTTCCTTTCTGAATTAAAGCATTTCAATGCTGGTCTCAATCCCAGTCCATGTTCTGATCTTTATCCCTGTTATAACAGTGTTCTAGCTGCCGTCCAAATACCGTTCTCAGTCCTTTTCCCAGGCTCAACCCCGTCCAAATGCCGATTAGAGCCGTTCTAAGTTTTTGTCCCGCTCTCGGTCCTAATCCCTGTTCTGGTGCCAGTCCCTGTCCCTATTATAGTCCCTCTCTCAGTATCGGCTCTGTCCAAATGCCGATTAGAGCCGTTCTCAGTTTCTGCCTCGCTTTTGGTTCTAATCCCTGTTCTGGTTTCAGTCCCTATCCCTATTGTAGTTCCTCTCTCAGTATCGACTCTGTCCAAATGCTGATTGGAGCCATTTCAGGCTTTGTACCTGTTTCGGCTTCAGTCATTGTTCTGGTCGCTGTCCCTTCCCTGTCCCAGTCTCGACTCGTGCAGGTCTCTATTCCTATCTCGGTCCCCACCCCAGTTCTGTTTTAGTCCTAGAAACCCACCTACGTGGGTCAACGCTCCAACGAATGCTCCGTATCATCATTTCAGCAGAGACATCCACTGCTGAACATAGCCCTCTCTCTAGGTTCGTCAAATAGACTGGTCCTGTACCATCCGCATCCAACGCGTTTTCCAACCTTATCCAGGTCGTTGCTCTTGTTGGTCTACCTACGCTGAGTTATCCGCTCCGTGGTCGTCAGTCAAGAACCATTTGGCCCCATCGGCCATGCGATGTGCCTGTGATGTTGAGTGTAGCGATTCTTCGAGCTATGTCGATGATTTTAGGGTGTCCTGCGTTTTCCCAAAAGCGCTTGGCATTCCAGAAATCGTCTGCTACACCGATTATCAGTTCCACACGCCACCTTTGTACTCATATTAATAGGCATTTTCTTCCCATCACTAGCTGTAGGTAAGCCTCGCAAACTTCCCGTAACTTCGGGATTGTTCAACGAAGTTATTTTTAAAACGTCTTTAAAAAATGTACAAAACGTTTTGGACTCTTTTAATGGAGAGTAAAGTGTTTGCAGCTTAATGGGGGCAGGGGGGAGGGAGCTTTAAAGCCTCGAAACTGAACCAGAGAGCTTAAATTTTAGGCTTTGAGGTTTTGGACAAAGGCTTTACTATTTCAAAGTCAAAGTCAAAATGATTTATTGCATATCATATTACAGGCATAAGCTGGAATAATAGACTAGGTCTACATGTGATGCCCCGTAAGGGCACGGCAATATCAGAGGGCTATTTTTACAATTAAACATTTTAGACATTTTTCCTATATTTCTGCTAATTTAATTGCATATTCTACATATTCTATGTACTGACCGCCTTATACTTTTCGGCGAGATTATCTATATAAGTATGTTTATCTGTTGTCTAGTACTCATAGTACAAGCTTTGCTTAGTTTGGGACTAGGTCAATTGGTGTGAATTGTCCCGTGATATTTATTTATTTATTTAAATAGAAGTGTTTGTGTTAAAAACGCGAGACGCGAAAA
Source organism: Archips xylosteana (assembly GCA_947563465.1). Classification (NCBI taxonomy): domain Eukaryota; kingdom Metazoa; phylum Arthropoda; class Insecta; order Lepidoptera; family Tortricidae; genus Archips; species Archips xylosteana. Next base: position 15,409,706 of record OX387365.1, on the reverse strand, counting down.
TGGATAAATAGCCATAGATATATTTCTTTTCCCAATCCAATTTCTAACGAAGCTAATTGAACTGAACAACAAACAATTACTTTGCTCACCCGCGACCTTATGATAGCTACTTTGTAGGTACAAGAAAAGTGTGTTTATGCAGTTCCTCCACCTCCACACTGTACGAACACACACAAATCACACAAACCCATCTATCACCACCACCACACTAAGTGACCCATTTCCAAATCAACCAGAGCTCATCTTTAGAACCACACACTTGTTCATCACATCATGCTACCTGTTGTGTGTTCGTGCAGTGTGGAGGTGAAGGTACTGCGTGAACGAACACACATTTCTAACGTAGTTATTATAAGGAATTTCTATTTTTCCTTGTAACCAATTAAGAAATTGTTAATAGGAAGCTAAAATTAGTCCGTTTCGTTACGCACTTTTTCAAGCCTATTTATAAATAAAAACGTAACAAATCGGAAAGTTTAACAATGTTTAACAAGAAGTGAAGAATTGTTCGGTTCGTTACGTTTTTTTATTGTAAAAGCATGAAAAAGTGCGTAACTAAACTGACTAATTTTAACTCCCTATTAACAATTTCTTAATTGGTCACAAGGAAAAATAGAAATGCCCTTGTCCTTCTAAATTAGATCCTTAGAAATTGAGCGACGGATTATCGTAATTTTTTGTATGGGCATAGTTGAACGGCTGGAGAGTGACATAGGCTACTTTTTACCACGGGAAAATATATCATTCCCACGGGAAAACACGTTTTAATCTACTTCAACTGGGGCGAAGCCGCGGGCGTCAGCTAGTTACACATAAAAGGTTTTTTGGTATCATCGAAAGCTAATAAGAGTGGTACAACCGTCGGGCTCCACGTAAAATAATAAAGTGAGTGAACACGAGTCCCTCGACCGTCGTTCTGTCCTAAGTGGAGGACATAGTAAGGCAAGGCGGGAAAAAATCTAGCCAAGTGCGAGTCGTATCGTACTGTACGAGTATGACTACTGGCTAAATCGAATACAAATCATATGCACGGAACATTTCACACCAATTGACCATATCCCAAAGTAATCATAAAATATTAGTAATAATAATAATACTGTCCGAGCCGATTTCGGCTACAGCGACTGCTGGACAGGCTCAGCAGCTGGCGCCTCATTGGTCCGCGCGTTGGTGTGCTCGCATGTGACTGTTGTAGCCAATTTTGGCCTTAAATGTTCTTGAGCATATCGGACAGGTGAGAACGCCGCCACTATAATTGTAAGTTAACGCCGTTGGTGGTCTGGCTTTTAGCTCGTCTCTTTTTGCGTCGAGCTCGTCTTTTCGTAGCTTTTCAAAGGCTTCGATGTTCTGCCTTAAAAGACGTCTCCATTCCGGGCGATTTGCAGCAGATGACTCCCATGTTAAGGGGTCAAAACTGCAGCTTTTCATATGCCTTTTGAGCACATCTTTAAAATATTAGTATCTTTTTACTAGTTTTAGTTATGGTTTTAATTTAATTGAAGATATTGTGTAATGTATTTATTTATCTATGATTTATTTATTTACTTATTTGTCCTTGTAATAAGTTTATTACAAAATAAAGAATTCCAACCTCAATATCACTCCAATCCGGTCTGCTTTGTGCGAAATGATTCTTTTTTCGTTTTTGATTACGGAATCCTGAAAACGGCCGGTTTTTAATGTTTTTCTCGGATTATCTTTTAGATCCGCTTTTCCACCACACAAGGATTTCTACAGAAAAAGTGTAGATTCTATAGGTATACAAAAACGTGAGGAAAAAGAGATTATCGGGGGACCGAATAATAGCTCTAAGAGTATCCTTAGAGGCAAGTTGTCGATTATATCAAAATGTCTACTGTTTTTAGATGATTACTGCATCAAAACGTCGACTATTTATATTTAAATGTCCACTGGATCAAAATGTCGACAATATTTAGATGAATTGCATTAAAACGTCCACCATAAATGACCACTGCATCAAAACGATGTCAGTTTTAAATGACCTGTGCATAAAAACATCGACTTTATTTAGATGACCACTGCATCAAAATTTTTTTTTTTTTTTTAGTATTCTATACAGTGTCCCACTGCTGGGCAAAGGCCTCCCCTTTCTTCTTCCACTCGTCTCTGGCTTTTGCAAAGTGTTGCCAGTCCGGCTGGAATCGCTCCAAATCGTCCCGCCACCTCCTTTTAGGCCTACCTCTACTTCGGTGCCCGTCGTTTGGAACCCAATCAGTAGTGAGTTTGGCCCAGCGATCCGGATGCATCCGGCAGACATGACCTGCCCAGTCCCACTTGAGTTTGGCGGTCTTTGTCCCCACATCAACAATTCGGGTTTTGGAGCGCAGTTCAGTGTTTCTGATTCTATCAGCTCTTCGAACACCTAGGATACTGCGCTCCATAGCCTGCTGGCAAACCTTGAGTTTGGACTTCTGGGCCTCAGTCAAAGACCAGGTCTGGGCACCGTAGGTTAGGATGGGCAGAATGCACATGTCAACGAGCTTGCGTTTTAAGGCTAGGGGAAGTTTACCCTTCATTAGTGCTTTCATGGACCAGTAGCTCCTCCAGGCATTTTCGATTCGTTTGTCGACTTCTTTGCGTTGTCGGTTTTCGAAGGAGACTATCTGGCACAAATAAGTATACTCGTTGACATATTCAATCACATGCCCCACTACCATTACCCTACGTTTGATGCTATTCGTCATCAACTTAGTCTTTGACCGATTCATCGTAAGTCCAACTTCAAGGCTTGCTGTGCTTAGTTCTTGAAGCATTTCTCGTAGTTCGATTGCCGATGTTGAAAAGAGAACGATGTCATCAGCAAAACGAAGATTTGTCAACTTCTTGCTTCCAACATCGATTCCCTTGTTTTGCCAAGAGACCGCCAATGTCCTGAACACTTCTTCGAGGCAACTGGTAAACAGTTTGGGGGAAAGTGGGTCACCCTGTTTTACTCCTTTTTCCACTGCAAACGAAGGGCCGGGATTATGGAGTTTTATGCTGGCTGTGCTATTACGATAGATTAGGCCAATGAGCTCCACATAGGTTGAATCTATCTGTTGACTGCGCAGTGCGGATAATATTGCACAATGCTTGACACTGTCGAAAGCCTTGCTGTAGTCAACGAATGCCAGATAAAGTGGCCTATTGAACTCATTGGCCTTTTCCATCACTTGATTTAGAGCATGTAGATGGTCGGTCGTGGAGAACGAAGGTCGGAAGCCAGCCATCAAAATTACTATATTTAAATGACCACTGCATCAAAACGTCGACTATATTTAAATGACTAGTGGATCAAAACGTCAACTATATTTACCTAAATAACCACTGCATTAAAACGTGTTTAGTAAACGTTCTGATGCGCAATTAAATACAGTGGATGTTTTGAAGCAAAACAAATAGGAACTCCTAGAATATTTCTAAACCAACAACTAAAAGAACCACCAACACCATAAATAATAATCCATAAACGTGATACTTCGCGATCGATGATACTTCGAGAAGAGGCGAAACCAGTGTCCGAATTATTATCTATGATAGTGGTGGTTCTGTTAGTTGTATGTTTTGTTACTTTTGGATCACCATTATCTTATAAGTTATTTAAAATTGCACGAAAAATAATATTTTCAACGCAAAAGTAACTATTGTTCATGACTTAAGCTCACTATTTCGCGGAGTAAAATATTTAACTATTTCATATATTTCATCTACCTATATGTTAATTTATTGAATCAGGAGTTACTTTGCGAAGGTCCATATTAATGAAACGAGTGAGCAAAGTAATGGTTTCAGTTTATCTATCTGTTATTATAAATCATCGATAGATATAATATTGTAGCGCGGCCAGTGCAGGCGTGTCACGTAGAACAATAAAGCGTGTGGACGAGCGTCCCTCGGTGCTAATACGTCCTCAATACTGGGACATACAGTCTCGCGGTGTAGACGGGCACGCCTGTTTTATGCAATACAATACAAATATCCTTTTCACGACACTGCTCGAAAATGTGGCCATAGATAACCTAAATCCAGTACTCAAAACTGCCTATATATGTACATTTAACAGCTGACTCATTTATGGCGCGCAAACACGACAACAATGTTACACTAATCGAAAACAGGACGTATCAGTATATGTATTTCATAATACGATACGACTTTTTGAAAGATAATTTCTGAATTTCATTCCTGGCGTGCTGAAACGACACTATTGGACCAATTAAAAGTTATCGTCTGCTGTATGTGATGGATGGATGGATGGACGGACGAACGGACGGACTGGCGGACGGACGGACGGAAGGACGGACTGGATGGACGGATGGACGGATGAACGTACGGACGGACTGGATAGACGGGATGGACGAATGGACGGATGGACGGGATGGACGGGATGGACGGGATGGACTGGATGGACGGGATGGACGGGATGGACGGGATAGACGGGATGGACGTATGGACGGATGGACGGTATGGACGGATGGACGGGATGGATGATTATGATGATGATGATGACGATTTCCTCGCATTAGTCGTGAAAAGCACAATGTTTAGTCTCGGCCAAAAGTGCAATAGATGGACTCGTACTTTCGAGGGCCTCCGCTACGCGTCGGCCCTCAAACAAACTCATCCATATATTGCTTACTTTCCAGCCTCTACAACAATGTACTATTATTGATCACCAAAAACAGTACGGTGACATTATAAAAATAAAAATTCGGCACATAAAATAGTATGCTAGATGTTGCCCACTACTCCGTCTGCGAAGAATCGGGGTATTATAAATAGCCTACGACCTATGCTTAGACATACCAAATATATAAAAAAAAAAACATAAAATCGGTCAAGCCGTTTCGGAGAAATTCGATAGCAAATACTGTGACACGAGATTTTTATATATTAGAAAGAAGAAGGATTAGAAGATGATGATGATAGTATATTTTTGTGATTGTTTCTGACATAAATTAAATCAGTTTTATTTTTTTAATCATCATCCATCATTATCAGCCTATAACGTCCCACTGCAGGGCAAAGCACTCTCAGAGTGCAAGCGCCTGGGAAGTTGGGATGTAGTCCCCAAGCGGGCCCAGTGCGGATTGGGAATTTCGCACACACTATTCAGTTTTTTTTGCCTGTGAGTGCTGGATTCTTTACGATGTTTGCCTTCACTATAAATCTCATGGTAAATTTCAAAATGTAATTTCGCACCTAAATAATATTGCTATTACCTAAAAAATGTCGTGCTAATTGACAAATTAATCATCGATAATCTATAAAACACAATGGTCATTTGATTTTTGCTATGGAAATTCCGCCCCTTGGTATCACATTACATGCTACCTATAGTTTAGTCAGTTAGCGGGGAAGAGGACAATATTTCACAGCTGAAACCGCAGCGCTTTTACCCAAACATCCACTCTTATATTTCAACCCAGTGAAGGTGAGAAGGGAAAAGGGAATAGCAATGAACCACTCGCGACCCATATTACGCAAGTTATATTAAAAGTTCCGCTGTTAGGTATAGATCGTGACCTCTTTGACCTCTTTAGCGGGGTCTGACATGGCCGGAGATTGCTACAGGGGTCCATGGGACCTCGGGAGTTTTGCATTATTTTGTTGCCCAAATTGTATTACTTGCATCTACAGGGAATATGATTTTGTCATGATGCCGACAGCCATTTTTAACGGACAGATTATCATCATCCTAGCTACATAGATACGTCCCACTGCAGGGCACAGGCCTCCTCTCAAAATGAGAGGGGTCGGGCCGTAGTTCCCACGCAGGCCCGGTGCGGATTGGGAACTTCACACACACCATTGAATCGCAGGTGTGTACAGGTTTCCTCGTGATGTTTTCACCGTGGTAAATTTCAAATGTAATTCGAACATAAATTCCGAATAACTCAGAGGTGCGAGCCGGGATTTGAACCCACGACCCTCTGCTTGAGAGGCCAAGGTCAAACCACTACGCCACCACGGCTTATTATCATTATCATGGGTAGAAATTTTATCGTCACTGATTCTGATGCTCCGTTCTATGTTCGTCTGTTCATCTGTCCGGGCTGTCTTTTGATTCTTAATAGATAAACCAGGGGTTCCCAAACTTTTTCAGTTCGCGGCGCACTTTGAGGTTTCGTATCTTGTTTCGGCGCCCCAAATAATTGAAAGAATGAAAAAATCGATCAGCAAGTGAGCGTTACATACAGTTTCACGGCGCTTTTCTTTACCCTGTACGCCGCGGCGCACACTTTGGGAACCCCTGAGATAAACACTTGATTTTTTCCGTATTTGATTTACTATGGGCTTTGTTAAAAACAAAATAATACACAACATACGTAGATCTGATGGCCGATGGGGCCCAAAGGTTCTCGAACAGCGTCAGCGGACCGGAAGACACAGTGTAGGTAAGCCTTCAACAAGATGGTGCGACGAGCTGGTTAAGTTTGCGGGAACGTGTTGAATTCAGCTATGAAAATTCCGCTTGGCCGATGATTTATGCCGTTTGGCATACCTTGGAGGAGGACTATGTTCAGCAATGGACGTCTTTCGACTGAAATAATGATGATGATGATAATGAATACAAAACAGTAACAAACATTTGTACATCCGTCCATATACAAACTTCCGCATTTAGAATATCAGTGAAGAAAACCTTCCTATTGTAGTATATTTATTTAGTGTAGGTAGTTTGCTATGTTTCTAATTGAGGGTATCTTTTAAATAAACTAGTGTCTAACCAACTTGCGTGTGTTTCACTACATGGTGACAGCGGTGGATGTTTTTTCGTGTTTTAACGTGAAAAAGCAGTTACGAACAGTTAATATTTTGTGTACTGTGTTCACTAAGTGTTCAGTGTGTTTGTCGGAAATATGGAGCACGCGCGTCCTCCGGCGGAGTTATCACTTGAAGGCGGTCCGGCCACACGTTCCGAATCGTGGCGTAAATGGCGGAAGCAATTCGAAGTGTTCCTCAAAGCATCCGGAGTGAGCAAAGAGCCTAAAGAAGTCCAGGCTAGCTTGTTGGTTAACCTCATCGGATCGGCTGGTTATGAAATTTTTACAACTTTTTCGTTTGGCGAGGGTGAAAGTGAGGAAGATATCAAATGTGTGTTGAAAAAGTTCGAAGAACATTTCGGTACCAAACCGAATATTACATTGAGACGATTTAAATTCTTTATGCGCAGCCAAGAGGAAGGTGAAAACATTGACCAATATGTAACCGCTTTGAGGGTGTTAAGTCAGCAGTGTGAGTTCACCGACCTACACGACAGCTTGCTGCGCGATAAAATCGTGTGTGGTATCATGAATAACACAGTGAGGGATCGACTTCTTCGCACAGACGATTTGTCGTTAACTAAAGCGATACAAATCTGCCAAGCTGCCGAAATTTCACAAGAGGAAGGTCGCTGCATAGACAGCGGTACATCGGGGACCGCGCACGTAAATGCAGTGCATTATGGAGACGGACGGGGAGCGCAGGCGCGCGGGCGCCGAGGCGGATACCGGGGGCGCCGGGCGCGTGGCGCGCGGGCGCCGGCCGGCGGCGCGCCGCGCCCCTCCTGTGCCGCGTGCGGGGCGAGGGGCTGCGTCGGCGACGTGCGGTGCCCAGCGCGTAATGCCTTGTGTTTTATTTGTGATCGAAAAGGACATTTTTCGCGAGTTTGTGAGCAAAAGGAAGCAATACGAAAAGTGCTAAATCTTAATGTAGATACCGAGCGCAGTGACGGTGACGAAAGCGATTGCGAAATGTTTTATGTCAATACAATAGAGGAGGACAAAAAACTGAGTAAGTCGACTAAAGAATGGGTGGAGGTTTTAAAATGTAACGGGAAAAATGTGCATCTAAAAGTAGATACCGGTTCGATGATAAACGTTCTTTCGAAAAATGAATATTTAAATTTAGGATTACCAATTGTCAACCTTAAACCGTTTACAAAGCGAGTACATTCTTTTACGGGCAACCGGCTACCCATTATTGGCACTGATAAGGTGACATTTGTTTACAAAAACGAGAATTATATTTTGCCGGTCGTTGTCGCTGATTTAAACTGTCAGAACGTACTCGGATTGGAAAGCTGTATCGTTATGGGATTAATTAATCAAATAAATACTGTAAATATAGATCAATATGCGGAATTATTTCAAGGGCTGGGGAAATTACCCGGTAAATACAATATCGTAGTTGACAAAAAAGTACAGCCGGTAATCTCTCCAACTAGAAAAATTCCGTTAGGGCTAAAAGATAAGTTATCAAATGAGCTGCAAAGAATGGAAAGCTTAGGGGTAATCAGAAAGGTTACGCACCCAACAGATTGGGTGAACGCTATAGTTTTGGTGGCAAAAAAGGATGGTAGCATTCGTGTCTGTTTGGATCCGCGACCTCTAAACCGGGCGGTGCGGCGCGCGCAGTACACGCTGCCGACAGTACCGGAGCTGGCGGCGCGGCTGCGCGGCGCCCGCGTGTTCAGCGTGCTAGACGCGCGCTGCGGGTTCTGGATGGTGCAGATCGACGACGCCAGCGCCGACCTCTGCACGTTCAGCACTCCTGTTGGTCGGTATCAATTCCTTCGCTTACCGTACGGAATAAATTGTGCGCCGGAAGTGTTTCACGCGAAACTCAGGCAGCATCTGGAAGACCTGGACGGTGTGGAGTCGTTCATTGACGATGTCATCGTGTGGGGACGCACCAGGGATGAACACGACCGACGGCTAGAGTCTCTTTTGTGTCGCGCTAGGGATATAGGCATGAAATTTAATCGCGACAAATGTAAGTTTGCTGTCAAAGAAATTGTATATTTGGGTCACAGGTTCGACGCTGACGGGATGCGGGCAGACGAGTCAAAAATAAAGGCCATAAATGAGATGCCATATCCGACGGATAGAAAGGCTCTGGAGCGGTTTTTAGGTATGGTGAACTATTTGGCGAAATTTATTCAAAATTATTCGGAATGTGTAAACGTTTTAAGGTCGCTTTTAAAGAAGGAGTCGGAATGGTCTTGGGAGCCGCAGCATTCTCAAGCAGTAGACGAATTAAAAAAAAAATTAGCCAGTGCGCCCGTACTGGCGCTGTACTGCCCGTACACGCCGGTGGTGCTGTCGGTGGACGCGTCGAGCGCGGCCCTGGGCGCCGTGCTGCTGCAGGCCGGCCGCCCCGTGGAGTTCGCCTCGCTCACGCTCACCGACACGCAAACGAGGTACGCGCAAATTGAAAAAGAGATGTTGGCTATCGTGTTCGCAGTCGAACGCTTCAGGCAGTATATCTATGGTAGGTCTGACGTCACCGTGCACACGGATCACAAACCGCTGGAAGCTCTATTTAAGAAGCCACTCGTGTCGGTACCGGCCCGTCTCCAGAGAATGATGATGAGAGTGCAGGGCTACGAGTTTAAGGTCGTGTACACCCCGGGTAAGTACATGTATATTGCAGATACGCTCTCGAGGGCCGCCCTCAAAGAGACGATCCATGACCGTGTCTCAGAGGAAGTAGAAGTTCAAACTTGTTTCATGCTGCAAAATGTGCCTTTTAGCGAGCAAAAAATGGAAGCAATCAAAAGGGAAACGGAAATCGATAACGATGGCATGTGGCTTTTAAGATACATAATCGACGGTTGGCCTAAAAGCAGACGAGACGTCAATGAAAATGTAAATATTTTTTGGCCATATCGAGAACAATTACACGTCTTGGACGGTCTAATTTTTAAAGGCGACAGCGTATTTATTCCACGAGCATTAAGAAAACAAATGGTTGAGCGGGTGCACGAGGGCCACCTGGGCATCGAGCGCTGCAAGCGCCGCGCGCGCGAGGTGATGTTTTGGCCGGGGTTGTCCGGCGACGTGGAGCGCGCGGTGCGCGGGTGCGCGGCGTGCGCGCTGCACGCGCCGCGGGCGCGCCGCCAGCCGCTGCTGCAGCACGACGTGCCGCCGCTGCCCTGGCACAAGCTCGCTTCAGATATTTTCGAATACAAGAAGAAAAGCTACATAGTATTGGTAGATTACTTTTCTAACTATGTGGAAGTGGGACAACTGACGAGCATAAATTCCAAAAACGTCATCAACTTTATGAGAGAACAGTTCGCCCGTCATGGCATACCAGCCGAGTTGGTGACCGATAACGGACCAGCTTTTAGCTCGCTGGAATTCAAAATGTTTATCCGAGAGTGGGAGATTAGTCACGTGACGTCGTCTCCGCTCTACGCCCAGTCCAATGGAAAAAGCGAGAGAACCGTCCAGACAGTAAAAAACTTGTTGAAGAAATGCATAGATACGAATCAGGACTTTTTTATAGCATTATTAAATTTTCGGGCCACACCACGAAATGGCTTAGATTCACCAGCGCAAATTCTTATGGGAAGACGGCTAAATACGAAGTTACCGATTAGCCAACAACTACTTACTGAGTCGGTAAACAATGAACGAAACTATCGAGCATTAATGAACGACAAAGAAAAAGTAAAAATCCATTACGATAGATCGGCACGGCCGCTAAAGCAGTTGTCCCTAGGAGATAAGGCTACATTAATAGATCACAATGCAAGGAAGCCTGTATCTGTAGTATCTTATGCACCGCAACCTCGCTCGTACGTAGTGCAAGATGAACGTGGACGTTGTTTTCGCCGTACTCGCAGTCAGCTCATTAAACGTGCTTCCAACTCTACAGCGGACATAGGCAATGTCTCCAAACAACCGCCTATGAAATCGACAACAAAAGTTAATGTTAGAACTCAAAAGGCGCTAACAATCACGGGTGTTCGTAAACGTAGGCAGAACACAACAGGTGGCCAGTGTGTCACAGAAATCGAAACGCCGATAATGCCGCTTACAACTAGTGACAGCGGCTCGGACACGCTCACGGCGGAAGGACCGGAAGACGGTTTTTTCAGCCCGGCGGCCGGCAGCAGCAGTGACGTAGCCTCACCTGCCGAGCCGTCGCCGTCAATGACAGTCACGGCAAGGTCTAAGGAAAGAACTGCACGAATGTTAAAGACTTTCATTTTTGGCCATCAAAACGAGTAAATGTACATACATGTTACTTATATAGGTTCTGTTGCCCCATACTGTCTTTCTATGTTTAAAAAAAAAAAAACTTATAATTTTGTATAAATTACATAATAGGCAGTATTTTTTTTACTAAATATTTTGTACTAACTTCATAATGTTACTGTAAAACCGTATACTAAACCATACGTGTTAAAAAAAAAAAAAAAAATTAGACTGGTGTTCTAGAGTTACATACTACATTGGTTAAGAATAAATGTAACTTTATATCTTAATATTGTAAAATAGAATAAGACATAATTTCTTCAAAAAAAAAAATGTGAAGAGGAAAGAAAAGTGTAAAACTATTAGAGTTAAGTCTTAGTACCTAAGTATATATACCTACTCGTATATCTGTTTGTTTATTTTGATCTCTTTGAAGGAAAGAGATGTAGTATATTTATTTAGTGTAGGTAGTTTGCTATGTTTCTAATTGAGGGTATCTTTTAAATAAACTAGTGTCTAACCAACTTGCGTGTGTTTCACTACACCTATTACACTCCCTAGACTAACTAGTAGATCGCTATTACAGAATAGTAAAAAATTCTTGCAAAATTTTAATCATACCCGTACATTTATTATAGAGCAAACCTTTCCTTTTTATATCCCGTAAATAAACTAGTGGAGCGTTAAAACAAAACTGTAAAAACATTTTTGTGAATTTACAACCTCAGCTCAAAAGGCCTGATCTTAAAAGCTTTAGTGGTTTATCTGGAATCCTAGACAAAGCATTTGAATGCATGATACGTGAAGCTCTACCGTTTGCCACGAACTTTAAGCTTTAAACTTTGGCATGAAACATTTGTGTGTAATGCAGCAATGCGATATCTCCTGCAGTGAACGCAGGTTGAATGTTTTATTATGATTTAATACTTTATTGAATCAGGCGGTACTTTGTGGAGGTCCATATTAATGAACTGAAACAATTACTTTGCTCACCTGCGACCTTACGATAGTTACGTTTATGTAAGAAATGCGTGTTCATGCAGTTCCTCCACCTCCAAATGTGAGTCTAACATTTGGTAGCATAGCGTACGGTTGTGTTACCAACTCTGAAGATGATTTCTGGTTGAGTTCGAAACGCGTCAGTGTAGTTTGGTGGTGGTGATGGCTGGGTTTGTGTGATTTGTGTGTGTTCGTACAGTGTGGATGTGGAGGAACTGCATGAACACTCATTTCTTACATAAACGTAACTATCGTAAGGTCGCGGATGAGCAAAGTAATTGTTTCAGTTCGTTGATTTTATTACTATTACAAATCTCCATGCATTTATTGTGTTAATTGCAACTCTTTTTTGTTTTCAATTTTGTTTAAAAATATACTTTTAAAAGATTGGGGCCATCCATAAATTACGTCACACCAATTTCGATCAATTTGGACCCCTCCCCCCCCTTGTCACACTTATTACTATGAAAATTGCCATTATTTTGTTCTAGTGTCACAGATCGCTTGACCCCCCCCCCCCCTCCCCATCCCCCTAAATGTGTGACGTAATTTATGGATGGCCCCTTGTATGTTTTGAACGCATGTACTAAACTTGAATTTTTCACATTTCTAAAGGATTGCCGACCTAACTAAGATTATTTCACAACTATTTCAACTTGCCTCTAAACTTACGTCGAGGAAACTGAATCGCGTACCAGGGTGGAACTTCTTCACAGCCCATTTCCCGATGATCAACATGACATTTGCAATAAAAAGGTTCCATCTTGGTACGCAATTCAGTTTCCTCGACTAAACCTGAAATAAAAGGATCATGACAGAAAGACTGATGATCAACGAAGTGATCCTATTACGGGTTCCCGTTTTCATTCAACGAAACTCTTCATTCAAAACTGCTTAGTAGATAATTAAAATTGCGCTCTTATTGTTTTGCTCGACACGTGTTAAACTGAAGGGTTGATTAACCCTCTGTATTCCGTGCACGTCGTATGCAAATTGGGCCGGGACGTCCAGCGTTGACGCGGACGGAATGTAGGTTGCAGCGGAGGATTAAATTTTGAAGCGGTTAATGTGTTATATTACGATGTTAAACAACGTTTTTAAAGTTACAGGGTGAAATCCGTGGTTATCAAATGGTTTTTTTGAGGAAATACAAATCACTGACTTTTTACAAGCTTTTATTTAATTTACAATGTTTATTTTCTTTCAGATCTTGTAAACAGAGTTTCATTTGAAATTTAATACGCATGTAGTTTAAATGACATTAAAAGAAAATCCAACAAAACGTAGGTAAATAACTATAATCGGGGGTTAAAAATAACTTGTATTAAATATGACTTTTTTAACAAAAGCTTATTAATATTTGTTCAAAAGTTAATAATTGTATTCTCTGCCAACGTCAAAGCGAAGCTTAAATTACTCGTTCGATCCGTCGTCTCTTCTACTATCCTACAATCTAACTTTGGTTAGCATTTAATTCCTAACCCGAGAGTAGAAAGTAAACTTAACATTATAATTACGAAAATTGAAAAGTCTTGCTAGTTATCTGCCATCTTTTAAGTTGTCAGAATATAAATAGTGACGTACCTAGCTTTTGACTAACCGCCGAAAGACGAGAACGTGTTTAGATTTTTAAACCTAGTTCTCGGCCTGGAGTAGTAGCATTTTTAAGTCTCGGGGGACATAATCGGAAACATAAGGCAAGAAGTCACCCCTCTAGTAAAAGTCTAGAATCAATTTTTCAGTAATTTGATTGGCTCACTCCGTTGGTTGTCTGAAACCCCAAACCTGCCTACGAGTGAAATTCTATCACACTCTTACCAGTCTTGCCAGCGCATAAGAGTAACACGACCCAGCACGATAGGCTTTGATGTGTAACAAATATTCTATGCAATATGAAGCAAATGTAGTACATATTACTACAGTACCGTAATTTGGGGTGGCTTTGATCAAATTGGGGCAGCTTTGATAGTCATAAAATCGCTATAAAGTCGACATTGTCCATATGAGGTAAATGGTTGACATGTAGACAGAACGAAGATCGATGAAGACATCGATAAGGAATAGCAAATGCTAAAAAAATGCGTGAGTTGGTCGGCAAACTACTTTTCAAAGTCGCCCCGCAGTTCAAAGTCACCCCGATTTACGGTACCTAATTCTGTAAAAACGAAGTATGATGATGATGAATTCTATTTTAGAGAAAGAGGCGGCGACACGCCGGGATTTCAGTAAATAAAAAGCTGTTTATGTATTTATTTCTTATGGAAAATTAACAAAAATAGAAACATGACAAAAGATAACCATATACGTTACTTAACGTGGACAGCAAATCTAACTCCTTGTGTATGAGTTTTATGTCAATTTCTTTGCCGTCGGCGAAACAATAACTTCACTAGTGCACTCGAAATCCAATCTGAGGGAACAAAGGCCGTCAAGTCTGTCAAAGACGACCTTGCAGCCCCGAGGGTCTCGCCTCTGAGACCTTGATCCGATGTTGAGTGCCTTTCCAAACAAAGATTTTTAAGTAATTTCTGAATTATCTCTCCAAAGTTTTTAAAGAAAATTTATGTTTATTTATTTGCGGTGGACTTTTGTTTTTGATGTTAAAATACGATTTAATGTTAGTATGACTGTTCAGTCAGTATAACAAATTCATTTTCAACCCAATATTAAGCAGGCACTTCATTAAATTATAGAATTTTAATTATTAATATTACTGAATGAAGGAATTATTAACGACTAAATTTGTCCTCTTTGAGTTCCAGATTTGAATCAAGATTTGACGTAGAGTTTAATTGATATTTATTATTCGTATTTCAGCCTAATACTAGAAATGAGAAAGCCGGTTTAAATTGAGAAATTGTAGAAAAGTCGTCTATACGGAGTAAGGATGGATAATAAGCGAATAAAATTCCGATAAAGAAAACCTTTATTAAGTTTTGAGATCCCGAAAACGGTTCTAAAATTTTGATGAAATTTAAATTGAAAAAATTAATTAAATGAAATTGAGTTTTTGGGGATAAAAAAAACGATCTAGCTTCTTCTGATATCTGGGAAAACGCTTTTTAAAATTTTACAACCGAACTCTGCGTGATCAGGCGAATTGTAGTACCTAGATAGGTACTACAATTTTCTGTAAGCTGGAAATGGGTGGGGCCTTGAAGCATTTCTTTATCTGTATCCCGTATGTTACCTAAATCGACTAATTATAGTACGTCCATCAACTAAAAATCCTAATGACCAACACGCGTGTGTGTACGCAGAATTGCAATTGGTTTTAGTTTAGGGACATGTTCGATCAACAATACAATGGTCGCGAATGTGTGGAATAGTGTGGATCTTAAAATGGTTTTGAATTTTTGTCTCTGTTCATTCATCATCATCATTATCATCCTCTCCTAGCTGTATTCGGCCACAGCGACTGTTTCTTATAATTCAGAGCATAGCTGATGCGATTTTTGCAACGAATGTTCTGCCACACTCACCACAGGTCAGCACCCGTCCGACGTAGTTATAGTTTATGGCCACAGGTGGTCTGGCCTTCAGCTAGTTTATTAGTTAATAAATGTAGCTATAAAAGTACACATTCAAGTGGACAGAATTCAGTTTTTATTTTGTAGGTAACTTTATCTAGTTGTATTGATGATCAAAGAGAGACATTATCCTTGGACTTTCGTAAGACCCAAAATATGGCGGTCAAAACGCTTCGCCCAAAGACTTCTACGTTTACACAGAAACTTAAATTAATTAAATGAAAGTGGCTGCATATTTAGTGATGTAATGTGATCATTTTGTCCTCAGACCGCGAATGCCCGGAGCTGGAGCACCCCGAAAATGGCAAGGTGGCTGTCACAGGACGATTCTTTGGCGATAAGTAAGTACTTAAAGTCCTCCTATACTCTGCGACAGTGTAAGGAACAAGGTAGGATACTCACGGCTTGGCGAATAAGAACGATCCTTCTGCTCCGCGATCGAACGATCGCTGGAGTTGGGACTCACGGGGCTCGGTACCGTAAACGGCGTCGTAATATGATAGAATTAAAACTAGAAAAAAATAAAAGAATTTCCCCTCGCGGCACGGACCATGTATGCGTGAAAAATCATTTCGTCGTATCCTACGAAAAGGGGCGTAATTACGAAAAGTTGATTTTACAGGAGACGGTATAAACTGTTTAAAAAAATCAGCGTAGAAGCTTATGATCTGAAACTAAAAACTAAGAATACTTAATACCTTACAATTGATATAGATAAATATTATTTTTATTATTCAAGTTATTTGTATAAAATATGTTCGTTAATTCTTTTTTCCGCGCTAATTTAAACCAAACGTTTATTTTTTCACAAGGAATAAGGGCGTAAGCACCATAATGTCTTTGATCGTCGTGAAAAAGAGGGTCTTAAACGCATTTAGGGCTTTCTTCAATTATGTCTGATATGTTTTTAGTCGAATTTAATCCTATTACTATTACTAATATGAAAATTTATGAAGATGTTTGGATGTTTGTTAGTCAATCACGCAATAGCGGCTGAACGGATTTACATGAAATTTGGAATGGAGATAGTTTGAGGCCTTAGGATTAATGTTATCATATGATTGTTTTTATACCGGAAAATTGCATACTTTCCATGGGATAGCGATAAACGTATTCTTCGCAGACGGAGTCGCGGGCAACAGCTAGTATAAAATATATGAGCTGACATAAATGATAATACTTGTAAAATAAAATTTGCGTTGATCACTTTAATAAATATTAACATGATTTTCATCACCATCATCATTTTAGCCGAAACACGTGCACAGCTAGACATAGGCCTACCTCATTGATACCCGATCATTACAGTTGGAAGCGGCTTGCATCCACCGTGAACCTGCGGTCTTTACCAGATCATCCGTACATCTCGTTGGTGGACGTCCAACGCCGCGCTTGCTAGTTCATGGTTTCTATTCGTGAACTTTTCGATCCCAACGACTATCGGTTCTGTGTGTTATATGACCTGTCCATTGCCGTTTCAACGAGCTAATCCGTTGGGTTATGTCGATGACCCTTGTCCTTCTACGAATCTCCTCATTCCTGATTCGATTACCTAGAGCAGCGGTTCTCAATCTTTTTTTGGTGACGGAACCGTTTTGGAAAGCGAAATACTTGACGGAACCCTACAATAAAACAATAGTTTATTAATAGGCGTCAGAACGGTCGACCAGAGAGAGGTGTTTTGATTTTTTTTTTCAATTCTTGCGGAACCCTTACAGGGTTATCGCGGAACCCTGGGGTTCCGCGGAACACACTTTGAGTATGTCTGACCTAGAGCAACCTCGCGCATATCCCTCTCCATAGGTCGTTGAGCGACTCTGATCTGAGCCTATTCACCCACACACTGTTTAAAGACTTTTATTCTTGAGCACTGTGGTAGTTCAGACGAAAAGACATTGCGGAGTTATCCGAAAGCTGTCCATCCGAGTTGAATTCGACGATTTTGTCCTCATTTTCGAAGTTTAACCTTTCAAATTGGACAGTTTGTCTCAGGTCGAATCGAACTCTCAACCATAACGTGGTTAGGGGGCCACATGGACATAAAACATGACTTTCGTCGTGTTCATATTCATTCTGAGGCCTATCCGTAGGGAGACTCGGTTGAGGCCTTTGAGTATCATACTGACTTTCTCCATCAATATTGTCAGCAAATTGAAGTGAGTGATGTGTTCGCCGTTGACGTTGATATCTAGTCCTTTCTGTTCCAGGCACTTAAAGGCGATTTCTCGTATATATATTACTATTTTTTTTCCTTTTATATTCATAATTTCTTGGAGATAAATGTGGACTTTCACTAAAACTGGCATCCAACTGAACTGTTTAAGGAACCGAAGAAATTAGAAAACTGAAATTACTTAGGGCTTTCAACGACAATGTGTCATCAGAATAATTTTTCAGTATTTCGCTGCTGTCAACAATTTGATGAATCAATGATAAAAGTGGTTGGTCTTTTTGCTGGCGATACTTGTTTAATATGGCTTGTGGCCGAAAACTTTACTCTATTAATTACTGCTTTATTGCTTTGTGCCTTCATATCTTTTTGTACCGATAAATCAAAAATTAATGGACAGCAACTTGAGAGACATGGTTGCTAGGCAAATTATCTTGCAATGCCAACGAAGTATCCCGAAATTTCTGGATGGATTGTAAAGAAAATTGTTCTGGTAGTAATGGCTGCAAAGATCGTCGCAGATGCTGCGTCTGCAGATTGCAGAGCTTGATGAATCAGCATGAATTTGTGCTATAACGCCAGAAGTTCTCCCTAAGTATATTCCAATTTCCTTCCTCCCTCTCTTTGCCATAATTTCAAAAAATTGGTATATTTCCATCCTGTCCATTAAAATATAATTTTAAAATGAAGTAAAAATAATTTTATAGTGAAACTAGCTGTTGCCCGCGACTCCATCCGCGAAGAATAGGGGTACTTATAAAAAATAACCTACGACCTATTCTCAAACCTACCGAATACAGGAAAAAAAAGGTTTCATAAAAATCGGTCAAGCCGTTTCGGAGGAGTTCGATAACAAACACCGTGACACGAGATTTTTACGTATTAGAATAAAATAATTATGTTAGTAAAATGATTTAAAAATTACTGAAGCTATTTTTTAGGAATGAGTAGGTATAAACTTGTCATTACATCCACACATTCCATTAAATATGTAATTTCGCTCTCCAACCCTTGTGGAATTGGTGAATCTGGTGGGGCTGAAAATAATTAGGCACATTCAATTACTATTAAAATGACAAAATTTTGTAAAGGCTGATTATTTGTTCACTTTTTAAACGGGCATAACGTCTGTTAAGGCTTTTTACGTGTACAAAGAACCGTAATGTATTTTAATGTGAGGCATTATTTACGGTATCATTTGATGTTATTCGTTTAATATTACATCTATAAAACTTGTTTTTTTGCTTAATACTCTTCTTTTTTACATATTTGACTAAATTATCTCGTTTTAAAATTATTTCCATCGAAAACAGGCGTAACGATCATAGCGACACCAGCCAAATGTCCGTGGAAGCGGGACCTAACGTTAACTTGTGGCTTGTTTCCACGGAGTCTGCTTATGTAATTTAAAATCTTGATTTAACCAATTTAACACACAATTTACGGCTAACACTATTAATTTTTGCTAAAACATACACCATTGCTATTGCGCAAACGCTCCGTGTGTAAAGGGCGTAATGGCGCCCGCGGCCGGTGGCGTAAGCTCCCCGCGCTTCAACTCTCCGCGGAATACGGCTCTTACGGCTATAGCGGCGTTATTCGATGAAGAAATTGGAGCCACTGCAATTGTGGCTAATTTGAAAAAGTTGAATAACTTTTCCAAATAAAATGATAGGGTCTTATTTTTTAGGTCAGTAGATGTAAAAAAAATCGTAGAATTCGAATATCAAAGAAGAGGAAAACAGTATTAATGGCGATTACGCCCCTTTTCCTAGGATACGACGATTTGAGAGTCTGTATTTCTTCCGTTCTTCCAGGGCGGTTTACTCGTGCATCCAAGGGTCCCACGTGGTGGGTCTTCAGAGCCGCAGCTGCCAAGCCGACGGGCAGTGGGCGGGGCAGCCGCCAGCTTGCAAGAAAAACAGTAAGTTTATCACCCTCACCATCACACTAAAGTCCACTAAATGTCCTCCTCCTCCTCGCGTCGTATTCCTCAGTACTGAGGACTGTGACTAGGGATTGGAACCGGTACTGAAACAACTTGTATTATACCGGTATTTATTGGTTTTTCGTTATGCTCCAGAGAACCGGTTAAAAAAAATACCGGTATTGGCAACGAAAAACATAAGTTCTCTATATTGGTTCTTACACATGTTGGTATGTGAGACGTTGCCGTTTAGTACGGTGCGAAGCGAGTGATCGGTTCCTGTTTCCACGGGAAAACTCACAATGTGAGTAGACTTATTGTGCTCTATTCTCTCCACGCACACATTCGAATACCTACCGGTATTCCAACTTCTTAAAACCGCTAAATTGCATCCATCATACCGGTTCCCAAGGTATCAGTATCATGTAAGACCTATGCTTGGTTCCAGTACCCCAATATACGTACCAAGACTAATACCGCTTTCTAAAGCAAAGGTCACGATACCGTTTCTGGAAAATACCGGTATTATATTTCTCCATCAGCTTCTGTCTCAATGGCAATGTGAAGGGCGCTGTGAACTGTAGAGTCGACAGCGGTGTGGATCTGGCCTTAAACTACGAAATTCGATTTTCGACCTTTCGTTCATGCTAATAGTACTTAGCATAAGAGTGAAAGGGATGGCACGATACGAAGATCAAAAATCGAATTTCGTAGTAGCCCACCTGGTCACACCACAACGGGATGGTCCTAGAGGCTTTTCCCATCTACTTTTCCGGTTGCGACAAGATTCTTGAGGTTGCCACCGTCTTTCCACTTAAATGTCTCCTCCAAATGCCCCTGACACGAACGGACACATGGAAACTGCTGTAAAAACGGTAAAATGGAATTTTAACTGAAAATAATAAAATTTTAGAAAATTAGAAAATTAATGCAGAAAATACGAAACTACCGCTAACAAATACCAATAATGATGGATTGTTAGAGTTTGCTTTGAAGGATTGTTGCTTTGTTCAATGAAAGAAGCGTTACCACAAGTAATGATGGGCAGATATTTATGGAACCCGCCCTGATCATCAATACAATTTTAGAATTTATGTTGTCATATTAATTGTACTATTTGCTGTAATTGTTATTAAAACGATCGGACCCTAGGAGTTATTGACATAGAGTTAGGACGCAACACACTCAAAAAACAAAAAGAAAGACTTGTAAGCACATATATTTGTGGACTGATAACTGCCTTCTCCGAGGTTTTTGAAGTTTGTTTCTATTTTAGAATATTAACCCCCTGTTTCACCATCCATTGTTCAAATTTGTTTGACGGATAAATGTGATGCCGTATCTGTTTGTTTTGTTCGGATAGACGGAGACGGCATTACATTTATCCGTCAGTTAAAACTAATCAATGGGTGGTGAAACAGCCCCTAAGATTAAACAACTGTATTTCACTTGGTTATGCACACCAATTTGCCCATCATTCTTGGAATTCCGCGCGAACGAAGTTGCGGGCAAAAGCTACTCCTGTATCAAATTAGCATTTTACTGAAGCCAAAACAACACTTAAGCAAACATGTATACAATATGTATTAAATGGAAACAAACGTATAATCAGTTAACTTATAAAAAACCTCATTCATATACGAGAAAAGAATTCCCTCAATACGTTGCTTTTAGAACCAGCATTTCCACAAAAAGTAAACAATGGAATATCAGGTGTTCGCAAAGCAATTAGTTTCCTCAAAAAGAACTCTGGTAGGAAATCGTGCAACCCTTAAAACATGGAAATAATGAGGTTGAGACGAAAAGGAAAACAATTAGACGGTAGATGGGAACTATACAGAAAAATAATAAAAGTTACGTCACCGTCTCGTGCTATACAGGGTGTAATCGTTAAGTGTACACAGGTGATTATTCCGTAACTAATATTACATACCTATAGCAATTTTTTGAAATAAAATCAAAAACTTGTTAACAATAAAACGAGAAATATCTAAAAATGTTACATTAAACACTCCCATACATTTAGTACAAGGTTAGTAGAAAGGTTTTTGTTTCTTTATTTTAAAAGGTTATTTTTTACGCTTACTGATAATTAAGAAAACTTACGTAACAAAGTAATAAATCTTTATTTTAAGTGAATGAAATCAATAATTTGTTGTACCCGCTATGGCAATTTGAGCCTTCCTCCTGGCTTTTAAAATATTATATTAAAATTCTTGTGATCAAATATAAAGTGAAAACGTTAAAATGTAGTCTTATAAAGAGTTATTTTTAAAAATACTTTTATATAATTACATGAAACTAAAACTAAAAGGCGTCAAATGTTGCACCCGCGATAATGGAATGGCCCATTAACGAGTAGGATATTTTCATTCGGGATCATATATTCATTCCGCTCCGAATGAACGAAAAATTAACAGTCTGTATGCTTAGTATAAGTTTTCCTTCACTTCAATACTTCTCGATCGCGTTTACGTAAAAATTTCAATTACTAGGGAAACATGGACAGCGTCTCCGCGCGCGCGCTTCCATGTTTCCATAGAATTGATTTATTTACGTAAACGCGATCGAGAAGTATTTTGGTGAAGTAAAACTTATACTAAGCATACTGAACACAGACAGAACGTTCACTCGGATTTGGCCATTTAGGTAATCTTATTCCAACACGCACAACTTCAATCGACGCCATATTGAAAGAAAATACGGATAAATGATCATTTCTGCGTCATTCCAGCTAAGACGTGTGAACATGGAATGTAAGAAAAATTTAGTATACACTCGAGTAAATATTCTCAAGTGAACCGTACGATATCACCTTTATTCAAAATTAATAGATTACCTCAACAATAGTGCCCTCATAAAGCTACAGTTTCAAATTTCCATTTTAAACCGCAACTCGTGTCCACAATCAGATTCATTTCATTTGCGGCCTACCACAATTTCTCCATAATCTATTTAATCACGATGGAAACTTATTTCCATGGGCATAGGGACTAAAATGCTGATCATAATTTGAACAGACGAACGCTGGCAGTTGTGTATATTTCATGGTAATGAAATCACATTGGTGGATAAAATTAAGCCGATTTTCGGTTCAATCAAAGCCTTTGTAGGTTTACGTGAATTGGTATCGAATCGAGTCGGCTGCCGAGTTACATTAATTTTATAAAGCGGAATAATTTCCAGTGTGGTGCAGAAATAAAAAGAATCATCGCCTCGGTCTATACAGGGTGATTTTTTAATAGGTGCACAAGTTTCTATGCTTACATCGGTATTGTTAATCAATAACTCTTGTCGTATTAGTTTTACTCGAGCTTAAAAAATATTAGAGGTATTGCTGAATGATTTTACTAACTTGAGAGATGAAAAAGCTTTAGGTACCACTGTGAATTCGGCGCGCAAGAAGTCGCGTCGCGAGCAAAAGCTAGTTAATTTATAATATTTTAAACTGAAATAATTTCCGGTATGGTGCAAAAGTAAAAACAGTAATCATCTCAGCAGGCTGGAATGATGAATTTACCACGAACCATTGCAATATGTCAGTGTTTGTAACATCCAACTTCCTCCCCCAGTCTACTGCCTGCAACCCCCCACCATCGAGCACGCTCGCCACTCCGCACTCCCCGAGCAAGTGACCTTCGACCTTGACGCCACGGTGCAGTACCACTGTCACACTGGTTACGTCACCAACGGGTTCCCGAGGGCCAAGTGCCTCGCTATAGACAACCAGGCCTCGTGGTACGGGCCGGACATCAGTTGCGAACGTAAGTACCCAGTTTAGATCAAGAGGGCTACTCCGAAATTCAAAAATCGAAGTTTGGGTTGTACCATCTCGCTCGCTGTCGTATTAGATACTATTAGCATGAGCGGAATAGCCCGACACAACTCAAACAGAAGTCGAGTGACTGACAAAGTAGCGCCATCTAGTATAAAGGACAACAACTACGCAATTCGCAGAGCAATATACGTAGACACTAGGTGGCCAAAAGAAGAACAAAGAAGCGTGTACTGCCTTTTCGGCGAATTATTTTTCGCAAACTGATTCATTTGGCAAATGTTTCATTTCCCAAATGTTATTTTTTTCTGAAACTGTAAACTATTCAGGATATATTTCAGGACTATCCTGTAGGTTAAGTTAGGTTAGGTTAGTTTTGTTTTATAACAATCCTGAAAAGTTTACAGGTTCAGATAAAATAAACATTTGGGAAATGAAACATTTGCCAAATGAATCATTTTGCGAAAAGTTTTTCGCCGAAACATTAGTAAACCCAAAGAAGTCTGATATTGGACTTGCTTACTTTTATAATATTGATGTCATTTAATTTTTTTATGTTTAGGGTTCCTTACCTCAAAAGGAAAAAACGGAACCCTTATAGGATCACTTTGTTGCCCGTCCGTCCGTCTGTCTGTCAAGACCCTTTTTCTCACGAACGCGTGGAGGTATCAAACTGTAATTTATATCAAATACTCAAGTCTACTGTCCCTTGGAGCTGTGAAAAAATCAAACTTCTAAACTAACGCAATCAAAAGATACAGCCGTTTATGACGCAAATTTCCGCATATTTTCGAAACTCGCAAGGGAATCAAAACCTAAAGGGTACTTCCCGTGAACTCAGAATCTTGAAATTTTGGTACGAAGCAAGGTCTTATAGCACATATAAAGGAAAAATTGCGAAAAGCATAAAATTTTTTTTCTGTCTGTCTATATCAGTAAACAACGCACATTTTCGACACTCGCAAGGGAATCAAAACCTACAGGGTACTTCCCGTGAACTCAGAACCTTGGAATTTGGTACGAAGCAAGGTCTTATAGCACAGATAAAGGAAAAATTGTGATAAGCATAATTTTTTTTGTCTGTCTGTCTATATCAGTAACCAATCTACAAAGATCCCACACTGCGCACATTTTGCTTAGGAGCAGGGGTCTGCTAAGACTGCATGTTCATAGATACATATAAATTTGTACGGAACCCTCGTTGTGCGAGTCCGACTCGCACTTGGCCGGTTTTTTTTGAGTAAGTAGTATTATTTTCCACGTAATTTTGACCATTTTCCTATCTTTGTAAATTTTCTCTTTCAACTGGGTTTGGATGCGGATGGCGCAGGGCCGATCTGTTTGGCGAGCCTTGGGGGAGGCCTATGTTCAGCAGTGGACGTCTTTCGGCTGAAATGATGAACTGGGTTAGCTGGGAGAAGGCTGAAAGTGATCCTTTATTACGGATTACTTCGTCACTGTACTTTATTCTGTTAATATCTACTTTAATTTTTAATTTATATGTACAATAAAAAGTGTATATTCATGCATACAGTGTATATATAGTACCTGTTTTCAAAAACAGTGCTCCAAAAACTCTTTATGATCACCTTTTTGATTGACTGACCATCTTGTATCTTGACACAACTAATTGTTGCGGTCACAGAAATATATCGAGATAGAACGAAAGAGTTTACGTACGTCGACTGGCCAAATGGAGTTTATAAGCCCCAATGCTCGCCGCGAATTTCAGTCTGCTCCCGACCGCGGTCTGCGTGCGACGTCAGGTTTTAAAAATAAAATGACTCGTTGTTCAGTAATTAACTGTTCAAATACTACAGATAAAGTTAGAGCTGTTAGTCGAGGTATTTCCTTTCATTGGTAAGTACTATTTGTCCTAAAATATCTGTTATTAATTAAAAAACGATTTATTTTATTATTTTCATCAGAACAGTAGCGGGCGATAGTGTGTCCACGCTAGCTTTCCATTGCGGCTTTAATTTGACGTGCCAGACATGGCGTGCGTTCAAAACCAGCAATGTAAAAATAAAGGTTAATTAATCATTTTTTCTGTCAAAAGTAAGAATAGTGATGTACAAGTACACTATCGCAGTTCTTACTCGATTAAAATCGATTTTGAAAGCAGAGGAAATGATAATTACGTTTTTATATTATTATGTAGCTGTTTAGTAGTTTTTGTTCTCTTCGATAGCTTATTAATGGAACTGACCTGATGATGATCTGGAGGCGCTCCGGGGGGCCCCCTCGGTTATGTATCCACAGGATTATCCCTGGATTCCTCTGGGTTCACGAAGAGCTGCTATTTGTGGCCTTTTGAATTTTTCGCGAGCTCGAGCAATACGAGGTGCGAGCATACGTGCTAACCGTTTTGGAGGGAAGCTGGCAAGTGACAGCTGTCAGTTTGCATTTTGATCTCTCACGCAGAGATGCGTTCAGTTAGTCCATAGTATAAACCATCGAATCGAAGAGATTTATTCAAACAAAACTAGGGTTAAAAACACGCTGTGTCTGTGCTAGTTAAAATACATAAGTACGGAACATGCCGCCGACCATAAAATAATGCTTATTTTATTAATGAACTAACCTAAAGAAATATGATGTACTATGCTACAGTACTATGCTAACTTAAGACTAAAACATGTAATGTCATAGCTAGGTAATTCCTATTCAACAGGTAATGGGCAGACCTTAACTACAGGTCGCTTACTCAAAGTGTTGCCGATGCGTACAGTCACGACTCGAGTAACACCGTCGACGCCAGGGTGCAGTTTGTGCACGCGCGCAAGACGCCAGCGCAGCGGTGGCATTGTGTTGTCCATCAACACGACTACTGAACCCTCACGGAGGGGTGAGGTAGCGTTATCGTGGAACCATTTACCTCTTGGTTGGAGTTGGTGTAGGTATTCGATACTCCAGCGCTTCCAAAAATGTTGGACAGCTTGTTGTATGACCTGCCATCTTTCGAGGCGGTTAGGGTTGTCGTTAGACAAGTCAAATTCAGGAAGAGACGTTAATGGTTCCCCGATTAGGAAGTGTCCGGGTGTAAGTGGCAAAGGATCCGCAGGATCGTTGCTCAGAGGACAGAGGGGTCTCGAATTGAGCACAGCTTCAATTTGACAAAGTAAAGTGTTGAATTCGTCCTGGGTGAGTGTGAGTGTACCTATGACGCGGTGTAAATGTCTTTTTAGACTGCCAACAGCTCGTTCGACGAGACCGTTAAAATGTGATGCATAAGAAGGACTAAAATGCCAGGTGACTTGCACGTTAGCCAGCTGGTTGTTTATGGCAAATTGATTTGATTCGTTTCGCAGGAACGTGTAAAGTTCGGTGAGATACCTATTATATCCTACATAAGTACGTCCGTTGTCAGAATATATGTTTTTGCAATAACCACGGCGAGATATGAATCTTCGCAACGCGTTAAGAAATGATTCTGTAGTTAAATCGGGTACGAGTTCCAAATGGATTGCTTTCGTAGACATGCACACGAAAACGCAGACATATGATTTGAAAATTTTTGCGTTACGGAACTTACTCGATTTTAAATGAAAATGACCAGCAAAATCTACCATTGTATCTAAGAAGGCACGTAATGCTCGAACTCTAGCTGCCGGCAGTTGCGCCATTGACGGCTGCGGTGCGACAGGGCGTGCGCGGACGCAGGGGATGCAGCGCAGTGTGCGCATACGAACGGCGTCGCGGGCACTGAGAATCCAATACGTCTGAGCGAGGGCAAACTGCAAAGTTTGCGGCCCTACATGCAGATGGGTTCTGTGATAAAAATCTATAAGTAGATTCGTGAAGTGATGCCTTTTGGGTAAAAGAATCTGATATTTGGCATCGTGCGGTACGTTCGCTCGACTTATCCTGCCGCCGACCCTGAGGAGTCCAGCATCGTCCAGGAATGGTTTGAGTTTTTGCAGACGTTTTGAGCATCTGTCTTCATCCTTGAGACGTGAGATGTCTTCAGAAAATTGATCACGTTGAACAAGTGAAATAATGCGACTAAGAGCTTGATTCGTCTCAGGAACTGTGACGTAATTTGTCAGATAGACATTGGTCTTACGACACTTGTTGATGAACCGAAGCATGAGAGCTACTATGCGTAACATCTTGGGTAACGACGAAAATCGTTCTATGAACTCTAGGCTAGGTTCATTAGTTTGTGTGAAATGAACATGCTTACGGCGTTCTTCATCAGTATGACAATTCACATTTGAAATAGGCCACTCAGACTCAGGTCGCCTGAGCCAAGATGGTCCAGTAAACCAAAGTTCATGGTTCAACAGAGAAGGAAGAACCCCTCGGGACGCGGGATCCGCGGGGTTGTCCGTCGATTGAACGTGATGCCAGTGTGAGGCAGGCACGTTGCTTGTCGTCTCCGCGATGCGGTTTGACACGTACGTACGCCACTTCTCTGGAGCTGAACGCAACCATGCAAGGGTGATTGTTGAATCGCACCACGCGTAGACTTGATCAAACGATAAAACCCTGCTGTAGGTAGTGATGATCTTTTTCATCAGTTTTGCTAAAAGATGAGCTCCGCACAGTTCCAAACGTGGAATTGTGAGACGTTTAAGAGGGGCGACTTTTGTCTTACCTATTAAAAGGTTTGTATTTATAGTCCCGTCTGAGTCGCATACCCGAATATAGACGCAGGCAGCGTAGGCCTTTTCAGAGGCGTCAGAGAAACCATGAAGTTGTACGTGATTCGTGCTAGGGAGCACGTGACGAGGTAACGAAATGTCTTGTAGTAATGGCAGTTCGTCGATGAACTGATACCACAGCTCACAGACACCACGAGGAGGAGCTTCATCCCAACCTGTGCCTGATACCCACAAGAGTTGGATGAGATGCTTAGCAAATAGCGTAACTGGACTTAGGAATCCAAGAGGATCGTAGATTCTCGCGATTTCCGCTAACATTATTCGCTTAGTACATTTACGTGACGGAGTATCCGTTTGATAAGTGAATGTGTCAGACTTAGGGTTCCACTTGAGCCCTAAGACCTTGACAGAAGTGTCAGTATCGAGTGCTGAAAGAATGAGTGCGTCGTCTTGATTAGATTCGTCTATGTTTAAGTTAGATAAGAATTCAGAACTGTTACTAGTCCACTTTCGTAGTTCAAATGTACCCGCCTTGCAAATACCAGTAAGCTGACGTTGAAGATTCACAGCGTCTTCGAGTGTATTAGCTCCACTCACAATATCATCAACAAATACTTCGTTGAGCAGCACTTGTGAAGCAAGTGGGAAAGCCTCGGCTTCGTCAGTAGCTAATTGTCGTAGCGTGCGCAAGGCAAGGAAAGGTGCGGAAGCAACGCCGAAAGTAACACAGCACAGGCGATATTCCTGTACAGGATCGTGGGGTGAGAATCTCCAAAGAATGCGATGAAAGTCGCGATGTTCTTCAGCAAGACCGATGTAGCGGTACATCATCTTTATGTCTGACGTAAAAACTATCTTGTGTAAACGATATTTTAGTAGAACCTCAGATATATCGAGATGTAGTTTTTGACCTTTCAAAAGGTTGTCGTTAAGAGACCGACCTGATGTGGTCTTACAACTGGCGTCAAACACAACTCTGTGCTTAGTTGTTGCAGCAGACTTCTTCACTACGCAGTGATGAGGTATGTAATAGGGAGGCGTGTCACTGTTCGCAGAATCAGAGACAGGCTCCATGTGTCCTAAGTCCAAGTATTCTTGAAGACACTCATTGTATTTCTCACGTAAGGTCAGGTCACGTGACAATCTAACCTCTAACTTGTGCAGACGCGATACAGCAATAGATCGAGATTCGCCTAGAGGAGGAGCGTTCTCCTTAAAGGGCAGCGAAACTGTGTATTTTCCGTTTGAGTCCCTTGTGTGAGTATCAACGAAAATCGACTCACAGCGAAGTTCATCTTTGGTAAGATGAGGATGTTCTGGTACTGATTCCAGTTCCCAAAACCTTTGAAGTTTGATGTCAAGTTGACATGTACTCAGATTGGTACAAATCTGTGTCGAAGGTGCATGGGAGATCCTGCCGTTAAGCAGGTAACCAAAAATGCTATTGATGGCTACAGGCGTCCCGTGAGGACCCTTGATGTTGTCGTGCAGCAGTATGCTGTCACTATAATCTGAACCCAGCAAGAGTTCAACCGGACGCGCAGAACGCAATTCTGGGTCCGCTAAATTTAGACCTTTCAGGTGAGAAATGTTCTCAAAGGAATTCGGAATATTAGGTAAGTAGCTCGTGATTTTTGGTAAAATAAGAGCTTCGATAAAGAGCTTCGGCTCTGATTTGTTGTGGGGCGTAACCTCACACATCGCGTAACCCCGTGGTTGCTCGTTGCTGTCACCAATGCCGGTGACGGTGGTGCTTGTCTTCGCGGGATACCGCGGCAAGCCAAGACGTTGGACACACGACTCAGTAATGAGCGTGGCCTGAGATCCTTGGTCGACAAGGGCGCGTACTGACTGCGGCGTATAAGGCCCATGGCACATGGGACGCACCCTTACAAGCGCAGTCGTAAGTAGTACGGTACAGTTTTTATTATTGTGTTGCCCCGTAGCTTCATGTAATGAAGTGGGCGAAGAAGTTTCCGCTACCGAGAATGACTCAGGGGAAGCACTGCATTCCGTCATCAGCGTGACATTGGAAGCAGGTGTATCTTCATGTAAAGAAGTGTGATGGCGCTGATTGCAGACGCGACAACTGTGGCGCGACTTGCAATCTTTAGTATCGTGACCGATAAACAAGCAATTGTTACAAAGTTTATTTTCGCAAATAAAATATTTTCTTTCATTTACATTAAGTGAGTGAAACTTATCACATTTATATAAAGGATGCGAATTATCCTTGCAGTATGCACATTTAATTTTGCTCGCGGAATTCACTGCCATTGCTGCATGAACACTCATAGTACGGGACGTGCGCGCGAGGGGCACGCTCGGTGTGCGTGAAACATTATATTGAACATCAGAGTGTGCACGAGTCAGCGATATCGCGTGGCGGGCCGCCTGCGCATGGCGCGATGGCGTCACAACAGACGAGCGAGCCGAGCCGGCCGCGCTGCCAACAGCGCCCGCGGCGGCGGTGGCAGGGCGCGCGGCGGCGCTCATAATCTCCAATGCGGCTAGTTCCTTCTCTAAGAAATCGAGTAATTCGGACACGGCAGGAATATCATTTGAAGTTTTCAAAGATAACTCAAAACGACGACGTACATTCGACGTAATTTTGCGCAGCAAAATGTTTAAAAGAATGAAACTCCATTCTTTTACCGGAAATCCTAATGATTTTAAAGCCGTAATGTTCTCGTGATAACAGTTAACCAGCTTACGTAAGCCAGATTCAACATGTTTTTCGGACATAGGTTCTATATCGAAAATATTATCGAGATGTTTTGTTGAAATAATTCGTTTGTTTTCGTAACGATTTATTAATACCTGCAAGGCATTTTCATAATTATATTCAGTAACGGGAATCGATTTAATAAGATTATAAGGTTCATCTTTTAAGAACAACAACAAATACCGAAAACGTTCGACATTACTTAACGTTACGTTATCGTGGACAAGCGATTTGTATAAATCATAGAAAGCATTCCATTCGGTCAAAACACCCGTGAATGCTTGTAACGATAATTGAGGTAGTTTTACCTTGTTTTGTACAGTGGGCTGGGATGCGCCACATCCCGCGTTTTGTTCTATAGGTATACCATAGACTGACGTCATACTTTGTTTACGTTCCTCTTTAATAGTGTCCAAAGTAACTTGTATTTGAAAGTACAATGAATCGAACGTGTTACGAAAAGACAACTGTTCTTCCTTTGAAAAAGATGCATTTTTTGCCATTAATTTTTCAATCTTTTCTTGAACCTTAAAGAATGATTTTTTTATTGTATTTAATTCTTTGACGCGTACTCTGAACTCCGCTAAGTTACCCGAACAATCAACAATACGCTGGGCCCCGTTTATGGCGAGGTCACGTTCAAAAGATAATTGTTCAAGTTCCATGTCCACTGCAACTCTGCTATTAGGTAGTTACTGAATAAAATTATAAGATTTGTACTTGTAAAATGTACCTACCTAGTTTAGGCTTTGATCTAGATAAAGGGTTCGGTAGCTATACCTACACCGCTAATAATACGCTATATGAATACGAAAATACACTATGTACGAAAATACAAAGTGCAAATGTTTTGTACGATGTATGAAAGACAATAAAAATGTAGTCTGCGACTATTCTTACTATGCCTAGCGCTGCGCGGACGAATATCGCACGCGTTTAAACACCTACCGCACGCTCACGAAAAATACAAGTGAAAAGTAATTTCACAAAATATCGCTTAGAACCATATGAATGTATATATAATTAGAAAGTGTTCGTCGAGATCGCACTGTAGACACCGGTATTATCGTAAAATAACACGCTAGACGTCGGCAAACTCGATATTTAGTTGTGTGAATGTCGGTAGAACCCGAGCTAATTCGACATGTAATGAACAAAAGATTTAGACCTTAGTATGTAATACTAGCACAGACAACAGCTTTCGCGAATTTATTGTACATAAAATAACCAGTTATAATGCGGTATATCCGGTTCGAAATCTATGTTTAGTAGTTTTTGTTCTCTTCGATAGCTTATTAATGGAACTGACCTGATGATGATCTGGAGGCGCTCCGGGGGGCCCCCTCGGTTATGTATCCACAGGATTATCCCTGGATTCCTCTGGGTTCACGAAGAGCTGCTATTTGTGGCCTTTTGAATTTTTCGCGAGCTCGAGCAATACGAGGTGCGAGCATACGTGCTAACCGTTTTGGAGGGAAGCTGGCAAGTGACAGCTGTCAGTTTGCATTTTGATCTCTCACGCAGAGATGCGTTCAGTTAGTCCATAGTATAAACCATCGAATCGAAGAGATTTATTCAAACAAAACTAGGGTTAAAAACACGCTGTGTCTGTGCTAGTTAAAATACATAAGTACGGAACAGTAGCTATATAATGTACGTAGTGCAAAGCAAATATTATTAACAAACAGGTTATGTTTACTTCTATATTGGATTCAGAAAAGTTATTGGCTGTCTTAAAATAAATAGGATTAAATAGTGTTAAGGTTATTTTAAGTGCTTATTTTAGAACAAAAAATGTTTTACTACTTGTCTTTTATTCAAAATCTACTTAAAAACATTAGGTGTATAGGTATTTTGCATTTGATTATTTATGTTAGCATGTAGTGATGATGTCATATGATGAAAAGGAACACATTTACATAAGGCTAAATATTATTTTAAAAAATGTGCGTGAGTGTGTGTGTACGATTATAGGTAGGTAGGTAATAACGAGCTATGGAGAGGACTGTGCTCAGAGTTTCTCTACGGGATCGAATCAGAAGCGAGGAGATCCGTAGAAGAACCGGGGTCACCGACGTAGCCAAACGGATTAGCTCGTTGAAATGGCAATGGGCAGGCCATATAGCATGCAGAACATATGGTCGTTAGAGCCCAAAAGTTCTCGAATGGAGACCACAGACTGGCTAGCACAGTGTGGGACGTCCACCAACGAGATGGACGGACGATTTGGTGAAGGCCGCAGGTTCTGGGTGGATGCAAGTCGCTTTCAACCGTAATGATTGGGCGTCAATGAGGGAGGTCTATGTCCAGCAGTGGACGTCCTACGGCTGAAATGATGATGATGAATAACTGCAGCGGCTATAGTAGGTACTGACAAATGTAAAGCAATTTATTGGTTAGGTAGGTACCTACCTACATTTATATTTTTCGATTTGAAATTCTGACCTTTCTCATTTCCTCTGTCGAAAATAATTATCATTTCCTCTGTGCATAAGAATCGGTTCCCTAATCGATCTGTGAATCGATGCTTTTGAATTGATTTCGCGCGGCTTATGTTTCCCATCACTAAATTACACTCGTGACGTCAAAGTACCTACGCAAGATGTTACAGGCTCAGTCTCGCTACAAATTGCCGAGCATTTTCCTTCTATCTCGATATATTTCTGTGGTTGCGGTCATTTACAAGTGGATTCTTATAGACACTCGCAGAAACCAAGGCAAATGCATTACTTACAACGTATTTTCTTTGATATCCGTGAACTCTGAAAAATGCTGTTCATCAGTAGAACACTACCTGGTAATGATTTTTTTTAAACTTGCCATTTCTCCCTCCAGCGCGTTCTTGTGGGGAACCAGGGGACGCCCCCCACGGTTGGGTGACAGCTGACTGCCACACCTTCGGCTGTCGTGCCGTGGTACAGTGCGGCCAGGGGTTTGAGCTGGTGGGCAAAGCCGAGCGCTACTGCCAAGCCGATGGGGCCTGGGCACCCAAGGAGCTGCCGACTTGTGTCCGTGAGTAGACTTTCTGGTCTTTTGGATTCCGGTTTTGGTTATGAGTTTCGGCAATGAGTATGAAGATAAAACCCTGAAGTTTCTAAACCTGAAAAAGAAGGGTAATTGAAATATTTTTGAATTCTCAGTATAACATGTTTGCACACAGTAGTCCATGCAACAAAACTTGTTATTAGAATCATGATACTAATGGTCTTTTACTTTAATTGTTTTGAAGTTTACAGTATTTTGATGGAATCGTATACAAAGATGTAGATGCTTATTGAAAACATTGAAAACTAACTTATGAAGTTCTAAAAATTTTAAAATATCTGATAAATCATAACAATGAATAGTATGATACTGTATTAATTTCACAGACTTCAACAGATGCAAACTCATGACCAAAACCTTAAACGTAAACCTTATCCCGTACTTCTAGCATTGCTTCGTGACAATGTAGTTGCCGATTTCAGTGTCGTCCTTCATTTTGGAATGTTGCATGATTTACAAGTTAATGTGAATATTGGAGATCTACAGTTTTTACATCGGCCATAGTAAAATGAAAGGGTTCAAGTTACTGACGTTCTAACCGAGCCGAATAAAAGGCTTAGATATCCTTTAGAATATTGTTGATTCATTCTAATGAGTATCTTCGTCTCCCTCAGTTGGGGTTACGGTTTTGACGTGAGCATCAGACAAGAGTTATCTTTATGGAACGCAATAGTTTTCACATGTGCGCGCTCTACAGGACATAATTAAGAATAAGCCAACTTTTGTTGGTTTTCATTAGGAGCGTGTGTTTGAATTCACGTGCGTTTCTATAAATTTGAACGACCTGATTTAGTCTAGAAGAACGGTGATGTGCGTGAAATAGAGAGATATCTTTTTATTTTACGCTTGAAGCCTTCTTCCCTGATTTTGTCAGGTCCCTCTTTCATTGTTCTATGTGCCGGTTAGTTCGCATGTGAAGCTTCCTCTGTGATTATCATGGCTATCATAGTAAGCAATTTCATTGTCATGACGCAATTAGGCTAGTGGATCTCCCACTTAATTGGATTTAAAGTTAGAAAGGCATTAGTTTATCTACAAGGTATTTTTAAATTGATTTGTTATATTTCAACAGATGGAGTTAGTTTACTGAACACTTGTAAAGATTTTTCATCGCAATTTCTGTTAAAAAATATAGTCAAAGTCACATCTTTAACCTGGTGCATTTTGAGCATTGATTGATGTATGGAAACATTTTTCAACCACTCTAACCACTAACTCAATCACCCGCCGAAATATTACAGATTAATTTTGAAAAAAACTTGTACAGAGATGCGCATTGGCAACTATGCAGTATGCACTATCAGATCTATGGAAATATTGAGCATTTATAAACTCTGTCGAAGTAACTACTGAAGTGACATAAGTTGCACTTGATGAAGTTTACTGGACATAGTTCTAAATTTGCTTATCGTTTCCAATAATTCTGTGCAGTTGCTTCTGTGTGTTCTTCTTTACTTATTTTGTTCAGTTTATCGTCCAGTCGTTAACTTTCTATGATAAAGTTTTAAGTTTTATTTTTAACGAGTTCAAAATAAAAAATTCTGATGATCTTAAAAATGAAACGGAAATAACCACCGAAAGGTGAAGAATATTTTTGGTTGATTTGAGATTTTGTTTTCATTTTCGAAATCAGACTAGTTTACCAGTGGGATGTCCACTAATTTAGTTTTAAATGATGAAATTTAAAACATCTTTTTTCTCCTTTCCTGCTGCTCTTTAGAAGGAGAAGAGAAGGGGACAGATTGAGTCGATCATTACATTACGTAGTGTGTTTAACGAAACATATTTGTGATCATTATATTATATACTTGTTGTTGTGTTCAAATTCTATGACAGTAGCAACAGTACTTCAATAGCAAGTCGAAATTTCAATGGCCATGATAAAATTTGACTTTACATAGGTCTTTACTGCCCTTAGCTTATCTACAGCTACTTGAGTAGATCATATTAAATATGTAGTAGCTTTAAATCGATGTTGAACGTGCAAGAATTTACTGTATAAAATTTCTAAACTGTATCTTATACTATGCTGTAGTGAAAATAAATGTAAAAATAAAACATCATTGTTTTATTCGCATGTGACGCTTTCGTTTTGCATGTTTCAAAGAATATCCTTTATTGATAACAGTTCCATCTGTGTTTAAGAGTTTGAGTTACGTTAAAGCGACACGTGTCGCCATCTAGTGGTCACGCAGGTGCAGTGCCCCCCGCCAGAGGCGCCGCGCCACGGCAAAGCGGTGTATACTTCTTGCGCCTACAACTCTGTCGTTTCGTACGAATGCAAGTACGGATACAGATTGGTCGGAGACGCTACGAGGAGATGTGGTGCCGACAAGAAGTGGTCTGGCTCGCAGCCTTTATGTAAAGGTAAGTTTACATTATTCTAGTTCTGTTTTCATTATTTCACTTAATTATTCCAGGACTAGCATCGCCTGCGTGAAACATCCAGTTGAATTAAAATTCCGGGATTTCCCCCGGCTCGCACTTCTGAGTTTTTCGGAATTTATGTGCGAAATAACATTTAAAATATAGCATGAGGTTTAAGGTGAAGAAAGCCATCGTGAGGAAACCTGCATACATTTGCGAAGAAATTCAATGGTCTGTGTGAAGTTCCCAATCTTCAAGTGTGACACTGCACTGCACTGAATCCGCGTGGTAACTACGCCCCGTCTCCCTCTCATTCTGAGAGGAGGCATGTACCCTGCAGTGGGACATATATGTATAGGCTGGGATGACATCTAAACAAAATACAGAATCAATTGAAGTAAAGGTATATTTCATGATAACTTGACTCCGCTATAAAATGGATTTTGAGCGGAATCGAAATTAGGCATCACCCGACCCGCACATCGCCAAATTTCATCCAAATTTATTCTACCATTTTATGAACGACACACGATTGCACCCCCATAAAACTTTCACACTTATAGTAAACTAGACGAGTCGTTGTAAGTTCGTTTTTGGTTATGAACGGTTTTCCAAAATTTCCAGAAATCAACTGCGGCCACCCTGGTCAGTTGTGGAACGGGTGGCTAGAGAACATCTCATCAGGCACTGGACTTGGCGCTTCCATCATCTTCCGGTGCCAAGATGGCATGAAGATGGAAGGCAACGGTTCAGCCATTTGCCAGAGCGATGGCACTTGGAGTCATCCCCTGCCACAGTGTTTGGGTAAGACAGAAAATTGAAATTAAGCAGAACTACTTCTCCCACACAAATAGCATTAGAATTTATCACAACCTTGCTTTAAGTATATAAAATGGTATGCTGTTCTAACTACAATACATCTTCCGTTATAACCTTACGTTGCACAGAGAAGAACCCGACTCAATACCGCCTGGTAAGCTTGGCCTACATTGCTCCGATCAAAGAAGAGGGACTGACATAGCGACCACTGGCGCTCTTTCTTAATCATCCGCACAGCAAAGGAGTGGTATTCCCTACTTGGGGCTGTATTCCCTGAACGCTACAATCTGGCCGTTTTCAATCTAGAATGAATAAGCATTTTCTAGGCAACCGTGCTCCACTGTAGACCTCATCTTCGCTTCCCATCAGGCGTGACTAAAATAATTAGTTTTTGTGGTCAGTGCTCACTTTAACGCTTTTGAACGGGGCCCCGTATTATTTGATAACCAAAGGGCCCTGGCATGCCCTAAGACGGCTCTAATAACCAAGCGTGATACAGAACAACTATTGCGCATTTATACCTAAATAATAATTACGTGAACTTCAGCTAGCACCTTCTCTGTTTGTCCTTCCAGCGCCTTGTGTGGTGCCTCATGTGTCCCAAGGCAAAATCAGGCTGGTGGAGAACAAGACAGGAGACAATGAAACTGCGGAGGAGAGCACTCAGATCGTGGGCAGTTCTTCCATGGTGCAGCACGGTGAGATCAACACACTGCCATATTCTTAAGTTATCTGCTCATAAATTATGCGTAAATGAGACTATCTAAGATCGATGACGACGTCATCTAAGACTGGTCCGTCGCCGGCGAACACTTTCACGAACTAGGCAAGGTATGCTTGTCTCATATGGGTGAGTACGACTAGAAGAAAGATCGCATAGGCATTGATAGCGGTGGGGAACATAATAATATCACGACCACACGACATCTCATTAAAATTGAAAGACTATCCCCCTGTTTCACCGTCCATTGATCAAATTTATTTGACGGATAAATGTGATGCCGTCTCTGTTTGTTTTGTTCGAATAATAGACGGAGACGGCATCATATTTATCCGTCAGTTAAAATTAATCAATGGGTGGTGAAACAGCTCCTAAGTGGACTTTATTGATCTTCATCTCGATTCTTCTTTAACTTGAGGTCTTGTCTACTTAATTTACAGGTGAAATAATCCTGGTGGATTGTGAGAAGAACTACGAGTTTCCATCGAACAATGCGGCGGTGACGTGCAACAATGGAACCTGGACGCAAATACCTAGATGTACACCTGCCAGGTAACATCCTACTAATGGGAGGATGTCTAAATACATTAAGTTTTGAAAATAGTAATGGACGAAATAAACAATGGTAATTTTAATATATCGCACATCTAGATCTAAAGAGGGTCAACTCAAAATAATATACCATTCTAATTTAGACTACAGTCAATTTCTAAAAGATCTGAATTAAAATGGTATATTATTTTGAGTCTTTTTAGATCTAGATGTGCGATATTTTGGTGACACTATTAATTAAATAGACGGAATTTCTTGATCATTCAATCTAGAGATTGGTTTAGGTTAGGTAAGGCTTGATCGTCCCAACCTTCATACGTGTATGTGTGGGTGAAGTTCTCTATCCGCACTGGGTAATGTGCCATGCAATGGGAAGTATAGAGGCTGTGATGATGATGAAAAGTACTGTGGAAATATTTCAGATGCAAGAAGATGCCCCGCTTCCCCCGCAACGGGATGGTCATCGCACCGAAAACGGAGCACGGCATGAAGGCCAGGTTCCGGTGCAAGGACGGCTTCGAGCTGAAGGGGAATCCCATAGTAGTGTGCTCCTTTGGCAACTGGACTGGGGAGACTGCTAAGTGCGAAGAAGGTACGGTTAATTTTAAAGGAGAACATGCTAATGTTCACCTTCCATTTCAAAAGCATAATGAAACTGAGAGTGCCGGAGTAAATTTAGTTGTGCACAACTGTTAAAAAATTGTTTTAACATTATGCCTTCTACTGCCAGCGGACTTCGCGGAGAGGGCAAGCCGGGAAATGAGATGAATCAGTAAGCGAAGTCCGTTTAAGACAAGCGTGTGACGCCATAACACAGCGGACTCATTTTAACTCACTCAATCCGCTCCGTTTATTCGCTCGCAATGGAAGTGCTTGTATAAAAATCAGTGTTGCGTTGCGAGTCGAAGGGAGTCCGCGCGGAATCCGCTCGACTCTGAAAACACTTTTGTGACTCTTTGAACTGGTTTAGTCCACTCTGCTTAGCACTACTATCCAGTTCGCCATTGCAAGATAAACGAACTCCGTACGGAACCCGTTCCGCTCGCATCTGAAGGCGAGCATAAGGTGTTCTGAACCTTATTCTAATCCTTGCAATTTTTTGGAAGCTCCCTCTTTTTTACTGCCGCTGCTCGACCGTTGACTTTCAACGACTACAATGGGGCGTTATTGTCCATGTCTAGAACCTGTGTTTTTAAGAGAACGAAGCAAGAACCTGCAGAATTGAGTTATCACAGCCATATCCTTTAGCTGCATTTGCTTGTTCATTACCTCGTCGGAAAGTGGCTGTGTGCTTTGTCTGTCAGTGAGTCAATCGCGCGGCCGGTAGTCCTGTCAGTTATAAATAGGTGGGGTTTACGAGATTAAAGATGACAAGAAGTGTATCATATGCGAAACCGACTCGCACTTAGCCGGTTTGGTCTATTTTATAAATCATTAGAATCATTGAAAGTGTCACTGAGAAGATTTATTCGCTAATATCTTGTTGTTTCTTTTCAGTATTCTGTCCCTTTCCGGGTTACATAGAAAATGGGAAGGTGCTTCTAGTCGGCAACATGGGATTGTACGACTATAGACCTTACGTGAAGAAGGTAAGTCTCAAATCACTCCCAACCTATGTCCAAAGAACGATTTTTGACCACACATCTGGCTGAAAGATCAGATATATGTAAGTTTTCAGCAACTTCCGTGGACCTTATACATTTGCAAAAGGTCTGAAATTCAGCGATCAGAGTCGACGTATGGGAACATCACTGTCTTGTCTCAGAGGCTG
Source organism: Archips xylosteana (assembly GCA_947563465.1). Lineage (NCBI taxonomy): Eukaryota > Metazoa > Arthropoda > Insecta > Lepidoptera > Tortricidae > Archips > Archips xylosteana. The sequence continues at coordinate 15,369,725 of OX387365.1, read as the reverse complement.
TCTTTTCAATGTTAAAGGACCCTGTCAAATCTGATCGTAATCGTTATCATTTCAGCCGAAAGACGTCCACTATTAAACGTAACCCTCCCCCAAGTTTTGCCAAACAGACTGGCCCTGTGCCATCCGCATCCAATGCGTTCCCGCAACCTTAACCAGATCGTCGCTCCGTCTTATTGGAGGCTCACATACGCCGCGTCTGCTAGTCTGTGAATACCATTCGTGAACCTTTTAGTCCCATCGGCTATCAGTTCTACGTGCGATGTAATCGATTAATAATTCTAATTTTAATGAGATCCTGCTAAGAAACTCCGAGCATGGCGTTCTCCTCTGAACCAATAGTCAGACGCAGAGACAGTACTTTTACTATGATGTTAATGTTCCAGGTAGTCAACAACAAGCAGATAATGTATGAATGTGAGAAAGGCTACGTGCTGTCTGAGGGTCCACCTGGCGCCACCTGCGTCGGGGGCCACTGGAGCCCTCGGGAACTGCCCAAGTAAGACTACTTTACTGACGATAACTGATGCCGGTTGGGCCAGTTTTTATTAGGTTTCAAAATGGTCAAAACGGGAATCTTACAGTTTCACTATGTCCACACAGACTTTTAGCGTGGTTGAGGTAATAATTATGTTTAGAGCTCGGTTACTCCCTAATTCTGGTGAGAATGACGAGAGAATTATCGTGTAACTCTCTCGGACTGACGACTGATGGCCCGGACTGATGAAAATTAAATATTTTAAATAATATTCGCGAATCCGTTGTGAAACCAAAATAATGGAATGAACTGAGCCCAGAATTAACGTGTAACTGATGTCATACACTTTACTACAATCGCCGTCATTTCGTGTTTGAACTTGTATTAAATCATCAGAAGGGAGTGACAAGGTGCTAACTAAAGTGTAGGTAAAGAGATCTTTGACCTCCATTATACTAGAGCACTGTAATTTGGCAAGGATGTGCATAATAAAAACATAAATTTAGGGCTTCTCTCTAAGGTAGAAAGAGAAGTAGGCATGAGTTTTTTTTATTGTCTGACTCATGGCGTGAGGTGTCGTTCAAATATATTAAATCTAGGTCAAAATAGATCTTTCAAATATTAAACAAGTTTACCAAAACCAATTTTCGATCCATAAATGTTTAAAAATCCGATAGAGAATATTAGTTTTTTTTCTTATACTGTTAAAAGCGTAATACTTAATTTTGTTTTAGGTGTACACTGTACCAACATCCTCGGATACGATGGAGTCGCAGGCGCAGGTCTATACCTGAGCCAGAAATCCGCCACAGACGGTCTGCCTTCCTCAGACACTATTACAACAACATCCGGCATCAAACCGAGTCTCCCAATCAATACAACGATCTGTACAACAAATACAACCACGACGATCCAAAACCTACTCTGCGACACGCTAATTTTAAAATCATGAAGAAATTTGATATAGACTTTGATGGAGAAACAATGGAGACTGATACCGAAACTGGACATGGAGATGGAGAAAACTTCCCAACTGCTGTATACACTGTTTACAATGTACACGGTGAACCTATTGGGCACCGGATGTATTCGTATCAGCCAGTGTATGAACCAGAAGAAGATGAAATCGTCCAACGAGACGATACTTCTGAGTATGAAGAGACATCGGATTTTGATAATGAACTGCCTCATATTACTGTTTTAAAAGGTGGCTTATTTCCTGATCACGAAACCGAGAGGACTGCAAAAAATATTAATAAATTGAAACATCAGTATTTTGAAAGATATGTTGATAAACGACGTAAAAGGTTTCTGACTTCTAAAATTAGTGAAGATAACAAAACTTCTGTAGATTTAGATTTGCAAAGTACTGAGAGTAAAACAGAAGTCACAACCAAAAATGTTATAGAAACTTCCATTAAAACTAGAAGGAAACGTGCTGTAAATCAAGAAGAATATGATAGAGAAACGTGGACGGAAAATCCATTAGCTAAAAATGCTGACTCAATAAATGAAATATACGAAAACTTACTCAGTGTTATACCTCTCAAGACAAAATCTGAAAATGAAACCAGCAATGATAGCAAAGAAATGGCTGTTATACCGTTGCAATACAAAAGAACAAATTCCACTGAAGTTGACAATATTTTAGACAAACGGGATAAAAGAACCAGCAGGAAAACTGATAGACTGAATCAAACTACAGCAACTATACCTAAAACGTAAGGTATTTTAGTTAATACGGGATAATGAAATAATTACATTAACCATGTTCATAAATTGCACACTACAAATTGATATTTTTCTTATAAAACTTTTGTTCTTACTTAGCTTGAAAAATGTATTTTGTTGTTTCCAGTGGTAGAGAAGGAAAGAGTGGTAAACTAAGACAGCAACAATCAGAGGACAGTGATGAAGGAGCAGGACAGACAGATTCCAAAGAAAATGGTGGTAGCAGTGGTGAGAAAGGGAAGAAAGGAAGACCAAAGAGCCCTTGTGAACCTATAGAAAGTGAACCATACGTGAATATTGAAATAGTGAAGCTTGGGCGTGATCCAAATAATACTTTTAGTTCAGGTAAGCTTAAAGAATATTTTACTTATCATATATTAATAAAAGAAATACTAGGTGGTGTATTTTTCGACGTTTCAATTCAATCTTGTGGCTTAAGTGGTGCGTTTTCTGAATTCAGGTACAATAGTCAGGGTAGCATGTGGCAAGGGCTACGGTCTTAACCTAGATCAGAATGCGACAGCGAAATGCGTTAGAGGGAGATGGAAGCCCGACAAACCGAAATGTGAAATTCGTGAGTGGTACAATAAGATATCGATACGGAATGAATTTTGATCAGATTTTCTGTAATGCGCATGTCAAGCTTCCCAGCCATACTTTTGTGATCGCATTCCAAGTTGATGGGAAAGGCAACGTAAAATTATTTTTTAAGCTTCCAATCTTAAAAATTCAAGCACTAGAAACTATTAAAACTTAAGTTTAAGTTTCTACACTACTATTTTTGTTGCTGTATAAACATGAGGTTTAAACTTCTTCAATCGACACAATTTAGGCCTTTGATTATATTTTTACAGTAAAAGTCAGTCTGCAGATTTTTACACACTACATGTCTTCGTTATAATATTCTGTTACTTTACTCTACTCTAATTTTCGATATGCCTTTCCTAAACTATTAGCGATCCGATCAATGGTTTCTCCTTGATTTCAATAATCATGCGAGTCTTAACCAATCGTAATGTTTTCCTATCTTTATAATCTTCTTCAACAACATCTTCGCATTCCATTTCCTTTTACTCTAAAAAAAGATTATAGTCTGTTTTTAATATGATGTTCGCAGTACCGTGCCACGTGCCTTCTACGGAGTATGGTATCTATACCATGTCCCCTGATGCAAGCCATACTAACGTGGGTCCCATACTGGGTAACCCGGGCACTGGACATGCTGAAGAGAAGGAACTGAATGAGACAGACCCTGTGCCGAATGGGCAGGTGGTGCACTTCTCCTGTGAATATGGGTAGGTATCCAGTAATTGAGATATTTCGAGGATGAGCCAATATTATGAAACTCAAAAGATCCTGACCACAAGAGAAAGAATCTAACTTACGATGCATTTTTTCGCGATAAAAGATGCGACATTGCTCTTTCTTAATGTGGCCATTCACACTAGCCTAAGGCCAAAGACAAATGTGTATGGCCGCACCATAAAAGGTGGATATTTTTTTGCATGTTTGGGCTCATTTCACTGGTGCAGCCGGTAGGATGTGTAACTAAACTAAAATAATGAAAACAATAATGTCATAGACTTGAAAATGATCGTTGATCATTTTCCTTTCCAGTTACAATGTACAAGGGCCAACGAACCTACGCTGCTGGTTGGGGGAATGGGCCGTCACCAGCATGCCCGAGTGTGTTCCAGGTAAATATTTGCATTATTTAGTTTTCTTTCTTTACCAACTGACAAAAAAACTGCTTAAAATCGATATTAGCCTTCGTTATTTTAAACTATCTCTTTGGTACTTTTTTATAAACTGACATCGACTAACGGCCATGTGGGGTTCACCTGATAGTGAATCATCATCGCTGCCCATTATGACATTAGGAGTGCTGATACTTTACGGACCTGCTGCTGATGTTGGAAAGTCTCCAACTGCCAATTCTAAATTTTGCACGTACATGGCAAGAAACATCGCTTAACCGTTCAGTCGAGGAGCACTGTCCATCGAGGTGGTATAAATGAAAATTCCGGAACTTGGCAGCTGGAAGAATATTATTCTAAGTGCCTTTCATCGTTTATAACCTCAAGGTTAAAATATTTTAAGACTGAACTTTTGCCTGCCGTCATCCTAGTGCAGTCTGCCCCTAAACATTGCACTCGGTTAACAGTTATCAAAAGTTCATTTTCAAAATATTTCGACAATAGTGGGACTCACCCTTTCGACGGTGTCCCCCGCAGCGCCCTGCGAGTTGCCCCTCCTCCACGGGGCGACCTATGAGGCGGGGTATCGCGCCGGCCTCACGGTGGCCCATGCTTCATCTGTGAACATAGCCTGTGAGGCTGGTCGGTCGCCGCCGGCTACGCTGAACTGCCATCTGGGCAGGCTGCAGCCAACGGTTCATGACTTCTGCAGGCCGTTAGGTAATCACGATAACTTTTGTATATTTTGTTTTGTCTTCATCATCAGAATGAGAGAACTTGGGCTACAGTTTCCACTATACACGTTGGAAACGTCATATTGGGCTATTTCGCATGTAAATTTCCACTTAAATTTCAAAAAAATCGGCGCTGGGAGCTAAGTTTCAAACCCAGTAGTGCACCATGGCTTTTTGTAACGGTTATTATTTAGGTCTATTTCCAAATCATGACTAAAAATGGTTCAAAGTGGATCAATAAATAATACGTGTCCTGATTTTCTTTTGTGAATCACTGATAATATGATTTCAATTGCTGTTGCGGAGAAATGATTCCCGCTTAGGCACTATTTTTCTTTATTATTGTATCCTATTTTTTGTTTTATTTCTACTAACATAGCTCGTAGCTATAAGTACGTTGTTACTAACTCATTTATGAGTAGAATCAATGATCTGAATAAACAAATTATTATCATTATAACTTTAGTTGACATACTATTAACCGACAAAATCGAAGCAATAAAAGCAGTAAAAAGATACGACTACCTTAACATGTCAATACATGATTTACCATTTGATTATTGTGCTTTATTTGAGAACGTCCGAATAAAAATGCTAAACAAGGAACTTCGCTTATTTCAGCAAATTTATCAAGACCACGTCCGACATCAGGGTTCCAGAGTGGATCCGACATCGTGAGAGAAGACGTCTCAGACCTGGAACCAGATTTGGACGGCAAACCGGTGGCGGAGTGCGGTCCACCGGCCAGGTAACAAACTTTCTGAACTGCCTGTGTAAATCTAACATATGCTAAATGTTGTTTTGAAGCTATTTTCAAAGCTGACATTAACTGTTGTGCGACCTGGTCTCTTAAAATCGTAGACAAGTGTTCATAATTAAAATGATGGCACAAGTGATGATGGCATTCTTTTATTTTTCTTGAACTTCCAGTCTTTATTAGGGTAACGCCTATCATTTGTCTTGTCTTTGGAAATTTAGCTGTCCTGATATTAAAAGACCAGGTTTCACAAATGACAGTGTTATTGTTTGATTTTGAAGCGCTTTCATTGTAGCTTATGTGTTTGTTTCTTACATCAACATAACGGACATCTCATGTGAGATTTCATTCAGGTCATGTATGACTTTGGTTGTTCATTTGTAGAATGACAGCGAGAAAGTACCGGAGCTTTGATCGCGTCAGATTTTTGTATTTTGTTTTTCAATAGTTTATTTTGCTGATGTCTTGTATAATTATAACTTTTGTTAAGAATACGTTGCCTTCTACATACAAGGAAGGTATGATAGCGTAGAACACTGGAGTATAGTTGCGACATAATCTACTACGTTAATCTTACTGTTTACATCAGTATTTTGCTAACAAACACGAATCATTAAAAACTTTGATCAAACTTACACAACTTCGCATCTATATTCAAATATGCCTTCCTTAGTTAAATTTGAAACGAAAGCAACATATTCTTATTGCCAAAGTCGAATGTCATCTGCATTGGTGCAACTAAAAAATAGTGTTTTTGCAAAGTCTGCATTTTATATTTGCTGGCTGACAAGACTGAAAGGAACGCAGGCGTTCAGGGACGCCAAGCCCTGGTGAGAGCCTTATAGGTTCGGAATTTTGCTTCCATTTTCTCAATCATTTGATCATGATTCATTAAAGCGATAGATGCATCTTCATCGACCACCACGGTTGTTGGATCGGTTGTTTGATTAAGGCTTGTCGTATTTTGAGTATGTTGGACTTCTGGATGGTGTTTATTACCTATTAATAATACAACAGTTTTAAGTATGTGATGTATATTATGGTTTATGGTAAAACGATCTCAGTCATCGACTGGGTGTAAAATATTTGTAAAACATATTATTTTGTTTTTCTACAAAGTTTTATTCAAGCACATTACGATGTGTTCAAATTGCTTTGAAATGTATCAACATCCATGAATATTTGTGTTTAAATACAGACACCTTTACTGTAGTCTGTGTCAAGAAGATAACTTTCAGGAAGATTTTACTGTAGTCTATTTTGATCGAAGGAAGATGTTTTTCAGAATAGTTAATCCATATAAAAAATACAGAGAGATTCTCTGATACCTCCGTTAGTCTTGCATACTGAAATCATTCTCGCTCTTAACAAAACAAACGTTTTCAAATACCAACATTTTTAGCTTTTTCAATGACTCTGTAAATTAAATTTTGAACTTTTAAGGTTTTTCCGTCACCATAACTGTCTACAGTGAAATCCTCAGAAGGCAGGGCTTAGTTTGTTCTTTCTGACAAGTGACAAAAAATGAGCATCTGAAGATAGCTCAGATGAAAGATAAGCGTGGATACCATCTCTGGAGAGCCAGAATAACCCGACTTCACGGTGTTTTTTGTTTTAATTCTAATATTGGCAAGGTCGATAGTAAAACGTAACAATACACCTTTGCAAATGGTGAAATGATCATACCTTACAACTTCTAAATCATTGTACAATCGAATTCCTCAATATCTGTACAGCCAACCGTTCATAAATATCTATACATAGACCTGGTTCATGTATAGATATTTATGAACGGTTGGCTGTACAGATATTGAAGAACTCGACTGTAACTAGGGTAAGGTTAGAAAACGAACTAATGTATTCTGTTACTCTATTTAAACGTGGCATCTAGGCTTGTCTTTGATCTGTGGGAGATAGCACGGTGTGTTCTTTCTAATTTACTGACCACGTCTCTATCATTAATCTAATACTTAAATGAGTCAATAGGTGTATCGTTTCAACCGTCTCACACATTTTTCGTGGTCACATTTTTTACAAATTGGCTGTAGATTTTGATGGCGTCTTCGGTTATTTATTAGAGGTCCTGTACTTCTACCAGATAACTAGAAACTGTATCACAATCTGCTGCCATTTGTACAAAAATAGGTCTACGAAAGTGTTTTGGAACGAACGCTGGAATAATGACCTAAGTAGAATAAGCATCGAGTGATAGAGGACAAACATCATGCTATGCTATCCTGGTAAGAGATACACAGATTTCGTATCTGCGTATACTTCATCATATGACTCATTATGTCCACAATTCGTTACCCGTCTGCTCCCCCAACATAACAAAGTTGGCTATGTGTAATAGCGAAAACAATGTACTGTTAACTTTTACGCATACCTGGATCTTTGGTTGGGCCAGGAGATGAATTGCGAATAGTGAGCTCCCAACACGCCAATTTTCCGAAGGAACGATGTTGAAAATGTTTGGAGAACCAGAATCCATTAGACAGTAGGTATCATACCACGTACGTATGGATCTTCAACAAAGCAACCTAAATCTGCCGAATCTTTGCAGTATGTAATAATTGCAGCAGCGACGCGGCCGTAGGTGCAGGAGAAATGAAGAAATGAATTTGATTCTCAAATTACTGTACTTACTTCAATTTGAATTCCTTCAGAAAATTGGTGCGTTGGCATCTTGCCGTCTATTTTAGGTGATTGTAAGGTTTTGTATAAGACAGCTATTTGTATGGCCACAGTTTTCGCTTCTTATGTCTTGGCCGGGCTTGGGTTTAGTTGCTCTCTTCTGAGTCAATGTTAGTGCATGAAGCATTTTGAACTTATGAAACACGACTTGATTTTATGACATGAACTTTTGCGTAGTGGTTTCGTGACCTATTATTTTGAAGCCCTAAATTTTACTTAGGTACCAAATTGTTTTAAGATATTTTAACGGACGTCGAGACAAGTCCCGAACGTCTCTGCTCATTTTAACTAATCAACGAAAAACAAAAAAATGTCACCTAATCGCTACCTGGAAAAGTTTTTATAATCAAACATTTGAGCGCACGCATGCTCGTTTATCTAGGAGACCAATGGTCTCTTCTTTGCCAAACTACCCACGAGCCAGCAGCTCCTCGAAAAACGTCGCATGCTGGTGCAACCTTTCTAAAACTCGAGCAACAAGACGATGTATAATGTGCCCCAAAATCTGACACTATTGAAACCACTAACTTTATCCGAAGGGTTCAAGGGACCCTTATATACCGGGATGGGGCGGAGATGAACGGGACCCTGGTGATGGAAGGATACCCCCACGGGACGGAGATCACCTTCAAGTGCATAGCCTCCATCATGGGGGAGAAGACAACGTGGAAACTCATCTGCGAGCACGGGAGTTGGGTTGGCAAGAGCTTCAATTGTGGTGAGTGTGACATCAACTAAATCCGCCACCTAAATAGCATTAGATAAATTGGATATGATTGATTATGTTATACAGGGTATCACAGAATGAATCCAAAGTATTTTAGCCAATGGTTGGGCAAGTCCAAAAAACATCCACTGCTGAACAAAGGCCTCTTCCAAAGAGTTCCACAAGTAGTTTCTGCGACATTTACCAGGTCGTTGGTCTATCTTGTGTCTTCCGGTTCGCAGTTGCCACTCTAGTACCTTACTGCCCCTTCGGCCGTCGGTTCTACGAGTAGGTCTGCTCACTGTCCTTAAGTCTGGCAATTCTCCGCTACATATGTCAATAATACCCTAGTAATTTTAATTTCAGATAGTCAAAATATTTCACTACATTTAGCCGATGTTCACGTGTGATTTGTTCACCCGCTGTATGAAATATTTATTACAGATTCATTCAGTGAAATTTTTATAAAACTTCAACCTATTGTTCTATAACCAGTCCAATTGAGAGACTGCGTAAGAGCAGGTGTGGTCGACTATTCAGGATTGCTAGTGAATCTTCATGACGATTCTGGGAAAATAATAATTGTGGTTTTCCTTAGCCTTCCACACAGCATTCCGGAGCTCATAACTGGCGATAGAGAACGCTACTGCTCATTCACACATCACAAGTCGTATTGTGTCACGTGCTGGCGTTCACAGCATTCCCCATCTCTTTCTACCCGCATCCTATATCGTGTGATAGAAAGAAAGGGAGAAAAATTTGGTTGAATTGTGACTCCTAGTGCGATAGACAATAAGGCTTCCAATTCTTTAGTCTCCTTCGATGATACTATCGGGGAGAAATAGGGCTAGTTTATTCTTAAGCCGGACACTGCATTGATACCTTTACAATAACTCCATAATTACATGTTCTAGTAAATATTCCTAGAGGCCAGTTTTTGCCTAAAGCGCCACCTCACCGCATGAAATATTCCATGCGATAGTTGGGAAGATCTCGCGAAACAGAGATCAGAATGGCGCAGCTCTGTGAATAAGGCTGTTACAGATTTACGCATCGCTTAGAGCAACTGGGTGCCAAACGCCTTATTATAAAGACCCGTCCGAGACCTACCTACACTTACACACACAATGATAATGGCCAAATACATTGCGCACTTTGTGATAGAACCTTCAAAACAAAGTTTGGCTTTGCCAGCTGATAAGTCTTTAGGCTGTTACTGGGAATCTAGTAATATAGCAATAAAAGACGTACGCTCATCACCTTAATCTATTGCAAGAACGCCAAACCAATATGAAACTACCCACCACCACAATATGATACAACCGTCGGATCTACCAGACATATACAACATCAGCCATGTAGGACACGACATGGAAGTAAATTTCAGATTCGATTCTCGATTTGGGTCTAGCTGGAAGGTGACTGACTTCAGTTTTCTGTTTTTTAGAGGAGATAGAAGCCCAGAACGAAGAGCTGCTCAACAACAACAGTTGCACGTACCATAACGAGGAGCCACACGTGGTTTCCTTCTTCAATGACCTTGAGATCACCGAGACCGTTGACTTCCCTGCCGGCTCAGTCATTGTCTCCAGGTATATCATCATGAATCAAGCTTTTCTTATGTTTAACATTCATCTTAATTGATTATAAATGCGTGTGTGTATTGTAATCTTTCACGCTAAAAAGGAGGACAGATTCGTTTTCTGTCAGTCAGTTAGATAGTCACGTTTCTTTTATAAATGTAACAATTTAATATTTTTGCAGGTGCAGCGACATTGGCAAATATGCTATGACAGGTTCGCAGACCAGAAAATGCATCGGAAGCAACTGGGATGGCACCAAACCGAGCTGTTTCGGTCTCAACCAGGAGAATGACTATGCCAGTAAGTTACTTATCTTTAACAAATTATTTAACTCATTTAGAACTTATCGGCAATTGATTTCATCTCATTTTTTGGTGAAAACTTCAGTCATACCATTAAATGGCTTCGCAAGTGTGTGGGGGTTTCCTTTTAGTGTCTTCCTTCACCATAAAACTGGCCATGGGATCCACGTGGTTAGCTTAAAACTGCTGGTGCAGTGAATATCAGTAGGAGTGTTCCCACAAACACATGGTTCCCTGCTGTTAAACTCCTAGGCTACAGAGCCGGCCTTAAGGTAGTATTCGTGGAGCAGCGGCTTTTGGCTTCAGGTGGCGATAATAGGGATGTTGACGCTATTAAAAAATAATTCGAAGACACGACTCTAGTAAAAAAACGCTTTATTTTAGTTCTGAAAACCAGATTAATTTCAATTAACTGCAAAATTAGATTTTTGTTGCTTTAAAACAAATAAATAGTTAAGTAGAGTTAAGTAGTTGATAGAGTTGGCGAACAAGTGACGTCATAAGATGCTATTGCCATTCAAACTCTATGGGAGAATTGGGTTTCGACAGCTCATAAAAAGTTTGTCAGTTGATTGGTGGTATCAACATCCCTATTGTGATGGCTTTTGAGAGGCGCAATCAAAGGATAACCTACCCAACTACCTATATTACCTATATTACCTTTTCCCAACAACTAGTCTTTATAAAAAATCTGAAGTCCTTTCCGTACGTCAACTCTTCATTTTTCACATAATTTTAAAGCAACACTCACTTACTCATTATGATTCGAATATTTTATCATTTAAACGTAGGAAGGATAAGGTATGTCTACTATCGAAGTTTAACACATGTTTCACTCACAGATTTTTCTGTTACTTAGGAGGTTTCCTCTATAATAAAATCCCCTTACTTTATCTCGATGCAAAGTGACTGTATCTAAATGGCTACAGGGTCTTGACTATGATGCTACTGAAGTTTTACTTCATCCAGTCTCGTAAATTTATATTGAAGTTTTTACATGAATTTAGGTCTAACACTCTTACTCACTCACACGCGCTCACTGACGCGCATACTTACTTACACAGGCTCACACACTCACTCACTTACACAAACACACACACACACTCACACACACACACTCTCACACACAGTCACTCACTCACACACACACACATACACTCACATACTCTCGTGCGTACGCATGCACTCATACTCTCATACGCACTATAAGTTTTGTTTAATCTTGTTAATTGTTACTATTGTAATTAAGTTGTTGCGGACGACAGAGGGTTGGAGACCTGGGCCCAATTGCATAACAAAGTACAACTAATATTACAAGCGGAACTCTCGCTTCAGTTATATTAACTAGAAAGGGAGTTCCGCTTGTAATATAAGTTGTACTTTGTTATGCAATTGGGCCCTGGTGACCTGAAGCACAGGTTCTACCTAGTTCAGGCACCAGCCTCCCCCACTCAAGTCAGTTAATTTGTACTACGTTGTATTTGTCTGATTTTTACTTTTACTTTGTAACTTGGTGGTGGAGAAAATAAATATATCTTATTATTTATTATTATAAGGAGGGGGAGGAAGATTGCCTCGCTGCTATGGCGAGTGAGGTTAAGTATTCTGCAGGTGATCGCCAGCAGATTTAACTGTCCAATTCTCAAATATTGAATTAGACTGATAAAAATCGCGGCAAAATTTACCGTGATTTAATCCAATTTGTTTTAATTCAATTTCACTTAATTTCAATTATTATTATGTCTATACTCACAATAATCTTTTGGTTTACTACTTACCATCTTATGGATCATTGTTGTCCGAAATAAATAGTATTGTTAAAATTATTATAAAGGACGCTAAGATAACTTCCCTCCACCCCGATCGAAGGTTAGGGTCGCTGCTAAGTTACCACGGCCTGAACCATGTTCAGTGTGAACTGGTGCCTTTCTTCCTCACTCGTTTCAGTGGAGAAGCCCCCGACGATCCTGTTCCGGTACACCGGGGGGCCCATCGCGCAGACCAATGATGGGAAGTTGCTGGTCTATCCAGGGGTGTCGCTGCATATGGAGTGCTTGTGGATGAGGAGGTTCGGCAACCCCAAGTGGAACTTCACGCTCAATATACCGGAGTGAGTAGCTTTATACTGTCTTAAACTTTCGTGATTTTCACTCATAATGATTATACTAAACGGGACTTAACAAAGCCCCTACCATTTATATTCAGCAACAATGCTACTTAGTTAAAACTGCTGTGAATAATTAAATAGGCTCAAAATACTCATCATCAACATAACCCCAGCCTATAATACGTACAAGTACCACTGCAGGGCACAGGTCTCCTTTCAGATTTAGACGGCTTGGGCCGTAGTTCCCACGCGGGCTCGGTGCGGATTGGTAACTTCACATACGCCATTGAATTCGCATGTGTTTACAAGTTTTCTCACGATATTTTCTTTCACCATAAAGCTCATGGTAATGTTCACAGCTTTAGTAAGGGAGCAAATTGTTACTTAGGTAGTTATTATTTTTTACGCTACACATTCTCATGTTAATGTTAGTTTTCTGCCTCTATACCAGAGAGCAGTGGAAATGTTGGGGGAGGCCTTTGCTCAGCAGTGGCTAATAATAATAAATAGGTATCCATAGTCTTTTTAAAGTAATGTCACGTTTTCAAATACCTAACGTTATATTGCTCGGTTAGTGGTAACTTTACTGGTTGGTGTATAATTTGAGATTTCTATTGTAATTAGCCATATTGTAACGTTTGTACCCAAATAAACATTAAAACAAAACAAATTTTGTAAGCATGCAAGGTCCCGTAATCCCAATTCTTCATACGACGTTAATGACTTCTTCAGTCCGGAACGCAAGTACACAGAAGGCTGGACAACGGATCCTGGGAGAGACAGCCAGCTGGAGTACCGTCTGAGCATCATTGGAGCCGTGAAGGAGGACTCAGGAGTGTACCGCTGCGAGACGCCCGCCCGGCAAACTCACCAGGTCGAGATCATCGTGGAAGGTTAGTCAGCAAGGTTTACCTGCTCACTTTCAAGTCTAAAAAATAAAATCTTTTTGAAATATTATAAACACACAGGTCGAACAGAAGTAGGCGGGGTCTCCACCATTACGTTGTTTGTATTCCCAAAATCCGCACAAAGCATTTTCGCTCTTCCTTCATCAACCGCACAGCTAAGGAGTGGAATTCCCTACCTGCGACTGTGTTCCCTGAACACTACAAATTTGGCCGCTTTCAAGTCCAGGGTGAATGAGATCGTAGGCCTCATCTTTGCTTTCCATCAGGCGTGATTGTGGTCAAACTCAAGCCTATATAACATAAAAAAAAACTGCAAAACTTGACGACGGAAGGTAACTTTGTTGGTGATTTTTAATCTTCCATTGTAATCTATACATATAATAAATCTGTAACAAGTCGGTGTCTGTACATTGAAGATATTTGAGAAAAACTGTCACTAGGGCTATTTACTAGCGCAATAGAACCCAAAACAATGTTTTTTAGAATGATTGTCTGTTTGTCTGTTTATCTGTTTGTCTGTAAGTCTGTTTGTCTGTGCGTTTGTGCGCGCTAATCTCAGAAACGGCTTAACCTAGAAGGATGCGGTTTTCACTGATATGTTGGTATTTTCTTGGATTAACATTTAGTGTTTGTTTCATTTGAATCGGTTCACAAATAAGAAAAATACGTCTATTTTAAGAATTTAAACAGTTTTTAGAAGTAGTGACTTGGGAGTAGGTACGGTGGTGAATGTGAACGCGGGTGTGCGGGGGGGGGGGGGTTCGGTGGGGAGACGGTGACGGGGGGGGGGGGTTTGCGGGGGGCGGGGTAATCTTTTTTACATCGTTGAACTAAGGAGAGCCATAATTGATGGAAAACAAATTGGATAAAAAAAATAAGCTGCCCAAATTACTAATTCCTGCATAATTTTATGACACACTTTGAAATTTTAAAACGACAGTGATACATATCCACACTACATACATTGAGCGTGCCCAGACATGTACCGTATTTATACAGGGTTATTTGTAATTCACTAGCATCCTTTTAACCCTAAACTCCTGCCACTTAAACAAATGTTTTTTGTTTTACGGCTTTTGTCATAACTTAATATTTTTGGTGTAATAACGTTTTGAAAATTTGAGATTTCCTCTTATTTTTACGATACTCTGTGTATTTGTATGGGAAAAACGTGCTTCATTTTAAAAAGTCGTAAAACAAAAAACATTTGTTTGAGTGATAGGAATTCAGGGTTAAGAGGATGTCAGTGAATTAAAAATAACCCTGTATTCATATCAATCGTAACACGGCTGCGCAGACGCCGACAGACACGCGCCACAAAATAAAAAGTACAGAAGTCAATCAAGTGTATGTACTTCACTTTTCATACCTACGCTCGGCGGTCGCTCTAGGGTTGTCAATTATGGCATATGCACATAAAACTTATCGTGAAAGTGGCACTCGTTTCTAGTTGTTTGATTTATTGTTGATATTCAAACGGGAAGAATGGAAATATAAAATAATAATAATTAAAATACCTACCTACAAAATTTAGCGTTTGTCAATTTTCACTATCGAAAATCCCTAATAACTTCTAATCGGATTATCCTAGTTATACAATTTCCATTGTGCTATCGGTTTTAGACCTAAACCTATCTAATGACACTAAAAACAACACAATATCTATACAAACAAAAAAACATGTTTTCAACTTACGTAATATTAGTGGCATGAATTTACCTTACAAAAATGTAGTTAGGTATAAGTACCGAACCACATTTTTTTTAAGGTAACGTTTATTTATACTGATTCAAAATAGGAAACTATTATTACTTTGGGAGTCGGGGCGAGGTGCTTACCTATCTACCTAACTATTCTATGTAACGTTAAAATGAACTATCGAAATACAAGCAGATACCTACTAAACTTACCTCTCTGAAACCACTGGTAGCTTAAAAAACGACCATTCACCGTTTAGGGTTGAATTTAAACAACCGTCCACTGAACAGTTACCTATAATAACCTTTTTTTTGTTGCTCCATTATTGCACTCGAAAAATTCCACAGACGCGCGACACAAAATAAATAAGTACGCGCGACCACAGCGCGCGCCTCACGCGGATGGCAATCGCGCTCGGACTGATCCGACTGATCCGAGATATCGTGTCTGTGAACAGTGTCTATGTGTGCATTGCTCGAGCGCACTTTGTATGTAGATTTATTTCTGTACTTACTGTGCCCGGCCAATACGCGAGGAAAGAATATTTTGTAGTTGTCTGTTACGCTCAATGTCTGTAGATTTTCTGACTTTTTATGGACGTATTCATGCCACCTAGTTTCTGGTTTCTAGTGTATAAACAATCAAATTTTCCTTCTTACTCTGACTCCACTTATTCAAATGCTGAAAATGTTCCTAAACAACAAACGTCATGATTGTCTGGCAACATCGCGCAACACGTGTTTCCAGCGACGTCGGGTGAAGTGTCGCGACATTGCCGAATTTCGCTCGACATTTCTTTGCCTTTGTCTTTTATTTTATGTATTGTATACTAAAACTGTACTACCACCCACCATTTAAACCGTCTTCTGCCCAGATGTCCACTGCCCGCCGTTGCCCATTCGCCGTGGACTGGTCGCCAGCGGCTCGGGCACTAAACTTGGCACGGAGATCCGCTTCTCGTGCGCCAATGGGAATGCGCTGCTTGGCGCGCATAGCTTGCTCTGCCGTGCTTCTGGGAACTGGAGTGCCCCTCTGCCTGTCTGCGAGAGTAAGTTAGAACAGTTAATCCCAAGATGTGGTTTACGGTAACCCAAAGTTACAGAGGCTTTTGTTTGATTTCACAACTATGGGGCCCAGCTACCACGTGTTCAAAACATTACAAATCACAAAAAAATCGGCTAGTACTACCTGCAAAGAAAGAAAATACATTTCATCATCATCAGCCGAAAGGCGTCCACTGCTGAACATAAGCCTCCCCCAAGGCTCGCCAAATAGATCGGTCCCGCGCCGTCCGCATCCAACGCGTTCGATTACATTTATGTACAGCAATACAAGACACCTTGGTCACATTGCGGTTAAAAATCGGACACTGGCTCAGCATGAAAGCTCACTGAAGCGTTTATAGCACCCCAGCGCTGATATTCAGCCAGCATCGTCGGTGACACTCGGTTAGCTATACGAATATATTACACACTATAACTACCAGAATACTACCTGAATAGGTAATTTGCACATTATGAAACATCTTAATGTCTTCACCCGTGTGGTTTCGGGTTTAGTTTACACCATTTCATTTCATCCGTGGATGGATCCTTAGGTGATAGGCTAGCAACCCACCACTTTTATTTAACCTAAAACCTAAAAGTACTTAGTCCCGAAACGTAAATGTGCCTTTCGTGTGCTCTGCCTATCCCCTTTAAGGCTATACATATGCGTGATGTGGATATTTAATGTCTTCAGGTGTGGAATGCGGCGAGGTGGTCCATGACGTGCCACTGAACGAGGGCGAGCGGCGCCCTCGCGTGTCCGTGGTCTCCCGCGGAGTGGGGGGCAGGGCTGCCTTCTCCTGTCCAGCAGGCTGGGCGCTCAGCGGAGCCGCTGAGACGGTGTGCTTACCAGCTGCTGACTGGGCCAAACCCTTCCCCATTTGCAGAGGTGGGTTTACACCTTATTTTTGGTAAGCTTCAGTGGTGAAGGGTACTAACTAACAACCCGATTCCCCCGGGTTGACTAAACTTTCGCAGTTACCAAACGCTTCTCTTCCAGGAAGAGGATAAATGGTTTTTTTTTGCTCCAGCTTTAGTTGGAAAAACTTTCAAGTCCCGCCACTGGTAAGCTTCTTTTAGTGCCACTTCATTATGCTGACAGTCGTGGCCCAATTGCATAACAAAATACAAGCAAATAGTAAGTATTAAAATCAAAAGCACAAGTTTTTCTTTTTGATAATCAATAGAGAAGGGGACTTGTGACCGGGTTTTTTAATCCGTGCAAGTCGGACACTATCTGGGCCCTCCATTCCCAGTTCGTCCGAACGGATTTTTCTTGGACTCAAGTCACCCTTCCTACTCTAAAGTAAAAAACAGCAAGGACTTCGCGTCTTTGGCCCCTCTGGCGACTCATTAAAAAAAAATTAGTAAGTATTAGTGAATTTCAATACAAAATAGCTTGTAATTTGTTATGCAATTAGGCCCTGGTCTTTAAATCTCATTTTATCCATAGCCAATTTAAATAGCTGTTCTACAGTCGTGATGCCGGTCCATTCTCTTACGCTACGGAACCATGACATTTCGCGTCTTCCGTCCTTACGTTTTCCGGCTATTTTGCCTTTCGTGATAGTTTGCAGAAGGCGACATTGTTGGTGTTGGAGGATATGGCTCAAATACGTGACTTTCATTGGTTTTAGCTATACAAGTTCAACCTTCTTTCCCATTCGCTGAAGAACCTTAGATAAGCTTTGAGATTATAAAGACTTTGCTCCCTGACTAACTAGGTTTTAACTTAAATGAGTTACCAGACAAGAATCAGAGAGGTAAGATTGACTGATTCATTGATTGGTAAATACCAGTTTAGGTGCTAAATATTTACAGAGAAAATTGTATGTAATCAATTGTGATAGGGTTTAAACTACTTACATAATTTTAGTAAAAAAATCATCAATTTCTTAATTTACTATAACAAATTATTCTTGTAATTTATTGAATCAGCCGTTATTTTGCGGAGGTCCATATTAATGAACTGAAACAATTACTTTGGTCGCGGGTGAGCAAAGTAATTGTATCAGTTCATTAATTATTCTGGTATCACGAATATCATGGTGCCTCTTTTCATTAAAATATATTCTATCAGATCAGTCCACTTCCATCCACTGCTTGGTAAAAGTCTTTTGCCCACCCTCTCTTGTGCACTTTCTTGACCACCTTGCCCGTTTTTCGATGCCAGACTCATCGTCACACCAGGTTGTCACAACATTGTTATTCGACCTAATTTAGCCTATTTGCCCTTCGGGCGTCTATAGATACATACCGAACCTAAACCTAACCTACCTACTTTTGCGGAATAAAAAAGATTTCTGACGAATTTCTCACGAAAACGAAAGGATAAGTCTCTATAGTGGTGTGAAAACCTGGTGTGACGACGTGTCTGCCCCTCCCGTTTCAATACCATTCACAAACGTCGTTTCACTAATAAGTCGGTAGTCTGCCCCCTGATCTTCGACCTTATCTTGGCTTTTGTCTGACGTTTGGCCAAAGACAGGTTGCCAACGGGTCTCATTCTAAATCCCTAGCATCGTTTGTCCTAATGTAATGTTTGTCCTAATGATCGTTTGTCCTAACACTTTTTTTCTCGGAAACCGTGAATTTTTCAGGAACTTTTTTGTGATTATCCTGTAGAACTCTATAGGTTAGGTTAGGTTTGTTTTATAAAAATCCAGAACAATTAATAGATTTTAAATAAAAATAGTTAGGACAAACGATCATTAGGACAAACATTACATTAGGACAAATAATCATTAGGGATTTAGATATAGAGCCGTTGCCAACATCACATTCTCCCCTTCCAGAGGTATCCTGCCCCTCGCTGCCGCCGCCAGCGTCCGGCTACGTGCTCGGGCGCGCCCCGTACCGCGCGGGCGACGTGCTCCAGTTCCACTGCAACCCCGAGCATACGCTGCACGGGAGACCTATCCTCGTGTGCCAGGACAGCGGCCGGTGGAGCGACAAGCCGCCCACTTGTGAGTAGTCCGCTCTGCGCTGAAGAAGAGGGAATCCACGGTTGTAGGCAAGATGGGCCCTAACCCCAATAATAGACCCAAGGGAACGTGCAGAAACTATAGGCTGCACTAATGCGACAGAAGAAACAATATGCGGACTGTAAAAGAAACTTATCAAACTTATCAGGGTAAAACTTTCAAATTGATGGCACTAGTTGGCACCGTGATAGTGATCGTGCAAAAACTATAGGCGGCAGCACTAATGCAAAAGAAGAGACACTATGCGGACAGTAAAATAAACTTATCAGGGTAAAACATTCAAATGCAAAAATGAATGTTGGCAGCACCGTCTATGTGCACGTTCCCTGATAGTGAACGTGCAAAAACCATAAATGGCAGAACCAATGCGACAGAAGAGACACTATGCGGACAGTAAAAGAAACTTTTCAGTGTAAAACAGTCAAATTGATGGCACCAGTTGGCAGCACCGTCAATGTGCACGTTCCCCATAGACTTTAGACGGGGGTTAATAAAGAGGGATAATGACACAACCAATCAACTGACATTTCTCCTCTAGATTTTGTACGGAAATCGGTGGTTACGACGACACTTCTACGCCAACTCAATTGACAAACTACTCATTTGTTTTAATGCAGCCACAAATCCAAATTTCTAGTTAATTGAAAATTAATCTAGGTGTCAAGCCTAAAATACTTGGAATTATTCTTTTATGTTGTCATCATACTGATTGATCTAGACATTACTTTGCGGAAGTTAATTAAGTACATACCGTTTTGCCATGCTCCGCTACCGATACTCGATCTCGATTCCCTTCAAGTTTCCTAATTTTTTTAACCCCCGACGCAAAAAGAGGGGTGTTATAATAAGTTTGACCACTATGTGTGTGTGTGGCATCACAGCTCTTAAACGGGTGAACCGATTTGGATGCAACTTTCTTTATTTGAAAGCAGTTTTCTTGACGATGGTTTTTAGACATTTTTCATCAAAATTCGTTTAGCCGTTTCAAATATTATATCAGCTCTTTTGTTAGCTGCGTAAGGGACCTTAGACGCGTTAGACGCATAATGGGCATTTACTTTATTTTCAAACATATGCGACCTGATTGCGTGGGGGTTTTTTAAATTTATAGTTATATCCGATGTTTGCAGGTGCCCAAGCCTGTACGTACCCAGGCACCACTATTTCTGGACGCATGTCGTCCGTCAAGTTCTACTACAAGATCGGTGAGACCGTCACCTTTACCTGCGAGCCTGGGTACAAGCTCAAAGGCGCGCCGATGCTGCGGTGCCTCAAGTAAGTCAGTCTCGGATTCATTAGAACCGACCAGCTTTTCGGGAACGCTGGATGGGATTCTAAGCTGGAGTCACTTGGCACACTGTTCCGAAGCATCAGAAAAAACTTTAGCTCATTAAAAAAATAGATTTTTACGACATTGCAGCGGAATCTTAGATTTCGTTGAGCAAATAACGTAGTGCTATTTTTTTTCAGTAGCCTGTCAGACATCCCACTGCTGGGCAAAGGCTTTCCCTTTTTCTTTCCACCAGTTCCAAATCATCCCATCTCCGTTTTGGCCTGTCCCTGCTCCGGTACCCGTTGATTCGAACCCAATCGCTGACGATTATTGCTCAGCGATCCGGTTTACTTAGTTCTAATAAAAAACAAAAATAAGTTTTTGTAAAAAAAAAAACAAAATCAAAAAGATTTCTTCGCTGACTATACATTTTGCTGACTGTATTTGCATTGTAATTCAAATAACAAATCCGTGCCAACTTTCAAATCGATACCATAAACCGTTGAAGAGTTCCCCTCCTGCGAAAACTATCCTGGACAGACCCAACTATTACTGTTTATTACGTGGTGTACAATAAAGAGCAGCGCACAGGCTGTGCAGAGCAGACGCTCTGCTTTATAAAAAAGCAAAAACATTAATTAAATTTCATTTACGTTGCTAGAAATATTGTGTATGTTTCTTTCAAATTCAAAGCCGCGCGCCCCCGCTATGTAACAAAACCAGCACGATATTCCCGCACTGTCTTAACGAAGCCTAACCTACTTATCTTCTTTATACAGAAACAGAAAATGGTCCAACGCCATTCCCCTCTGCGCACCAGTCTCCAACTACACATCCTCGGACACTCTGGCCATGCTCAATGCAGACGTCGACGCCATGTTGTCCGACGAGCCGGCGGACATCTTGAAAACGCGCGAAACGCCCGCCATCTTGTCGCCGGAGAGCTTCAAAGCAGCAATGACACGCGTTTCCGCGGCGCGTTTGTTACACAGAGGGCCTATTGAAATATATAAAAATAGGATTTCTAGGGTAAATAGGCTGCTCAGGCGAGATACTGAGAGGTAATTTGAGATAGTGTTCAGTGGGTGACTCATACAATTGATTAATTCAGGCATTTGCCTTCAGTTTATATTAATGAACTACATCTTTTTATCCAGTTTCTCCATAACGCTCTATTTGGTAGCGGAGAACCAAGGTAAACAGATGGAAGTTCATGAGTAACTTACATTGTAATGTGAGGTATAGCTGTAGAAGGAAAGCTTAGGTCCCTGGTTTAAACCAAAACGACTATTGTAAAGACAATAGCGACTTTTATAAGGGCTACTTGATTGCCTAACGATAGCATATTTTTAGCTTGATCTGAAAGGGTGGTAAGAAGATTGTGGAAAATTGAACAGATAAAGAACGTCTAATTGATTTGCTATATGTGAAAAATTAAGTAAAGGGCCTGTTGTACGTAATAGTGCACAGATTTGATTATGGAGCTTAAAGGCCACAACAAACCAGGAGCGGCCAATAACACTGAATCAAATACGGTGAATCGCGCTGCCGGTGTGTGCCACCGTATATTTGATTCAGTGTTATACTTAAAGCGCGCTGGGACGGCTCATCGGCGCCCCGCTCTCCCGGTTTATGTTGGCCTTAAGTTATTTTTCAAATTTGGAACGTCAATTTGTTACACGTTACTACTACATGCAACAGGTTATTTACTTAAGTTTTTCACCTATACCTAAGTCATTATCGCTCACATAGTTTAGCTCTCTTTCGTACTTACTTGTTTAGTTAGAAATGGAGGCGCCTAGTGTCAAAGCAAGTAACAGTTTGCGGTGTTAACTAGCTATTACAAGCTGAATAATGAATCAATTTGGTTGATAATACCATAGAACAATTCCAAGACGCTGCTCTAGTAAAAAAAAAAAAATATTTAACCAGATTAATATTCAATTAACAGTTTTTTTTAATTCTTTTATCGATGCCATCGATTGATGATAGCACAGAACATAATAACCCTTCCTTCTTCGCAGTCGGGTAAAAACTATTCCGTGGATGAGAATGTATTTAGCGACCGCTTTAGCCTAGTTGGTAGTGACCCTGCCTACGAAGCAAGAGGTCCTGGGTTCAAATCCCGGTAATCTATTTGTGTGATGAGCACGAATATTTGTTCCTGAGTTATGGATGTTTTCTATGTATTTAAGTATGTATTTATCTATATAAGTATGTTTATCGTCGTCTAGTACCCATAGTACAAGCTTTGCTTAGTTTGGGACTAGGTCGATTTGTGTAAGATTGTCCCCTAATATTTATTATTATTATTTATTATTATTATTTATTGGTCATCACCAATGGAAAGTTTCTAATACACCAAAACAGACACCAATCGTTTAACTTCGAACAGTAGCATTGATCAGCTGTCGATTGATCGTTCAGCGACCGGTATCCGTCGATGAACCAAACCTGCACCCTTACGGCTTGGCCACGACATCACACGACAAGCGGCAGCGGCGAGCGTTTTATCAGTTCATTGCGTGTGCTGCCAGTTAATCACTGTGCGGCGAACGTCGCGACCGCGCAATGAACGGAGAAAACACTCGCCGCTACCGCCGGTGAAGTCGTGGCCGGGCCATTATTCACGATAAACGTCTAGCACTTAAATTATACTACACATTCGCAGGTTTTGTTTCAAATGAAAATGCAGCTCTATGCGGTTTTTAGGCTCCCTTAGACGTTGTTAGATACTTATTAATACTCAAAGGTAAGGTTCAAAACAACAAGGTACTAAAGTTTAAAGAATTTTTCGGAGAGCGGTGGAAATTAGTCAAATTAATAAGAACGACTATTTATGGCTTAAATTTGTCAGATAAATTATGATTAATTAGCTCAATTTTCTTGGTTAAGTATATCAAAGATGAGTAAATGACTGTCATTATGTCTATACAGATGGAGTGCAAAATGATTTTCCATCGGGAAAACTCGGATCTTAATCGGAATACGATAGCACCCGAACTGTCAATCAATGATTGTATTAAATGAGTGACGTTTTCATATCCATTAATATGGAATTTTATTGTTTAGTGTCAAATGGCAAAGTGAAAAATGTAAGATGGGTACTGAAGCTAATTGAGAGAGCACGATAAATACTAAGTTTTCCGATAAAGTACGAAAAACACTTTGCAGTACATCTATACATCGTTGCCTTTCTTTAAAATAATAAACCTTCTGGAGCTAGTTTTACTAAGCACAAAGAGATCATTAATTTTGTATGATATTTTGATCTCTGCTTAGCTTAATACAATAGCGACATCTATGAACTCAATGGAGAATATAACTAGAGATGAATTTTTTTTTTTTTATTGAACCTTAGAATACAAATATTAAGAAAAAATAAAAATTAATAAAACTTGACTATAAACTAAATATCTAACTCGTCAAAATGCTGGCAGCATTCTCTCGTTGAATGGCGATGATGATTCGTTGAAAGAGCTAGCTGCTTCTTTTTTTGCCTTTTATCTGTTTATTCCCCTAAACTCAAGTCTAGTGTGAATGAGCATTTACTAGGCAACGTGCTCCATCGTAGGCCTCATCTTCGCTTTCCATCAGGCGTGATCGTGGTCAAACGCAAGTCTATGTTACATAAAAAAAAGATGGTGCTATTATGTTAATCAGGAAGTACGAGTAACATGCAAAATTAATGGTACAGACAGCTATCCATAGCGAAACTGGCTACAGTAAGGTGATTATTGTAAAGAAAAGCGATATTTTGTAGACATTGGACCTTGGTCATATCTAATTGTTGCAATTTAATCAAGATTTATTCAAGGCCTCTTGCTGAGAAAAGTAAATGTAGATTTATACGTTAAACCTGGTTTAAGCTTTACAGTTTTACACATTTTGGAACTAGAGATGATCTACGATAACATGGCCCGCCCCTCCACAATTCAAGAAGTCTTCAGTGTATTGTGAAAGTATTTATAAAGCACCACCAAAACTTTCAACGCATGTGTGCGTGTTGAGACAGCCGTGAAACAAAAGCAGCTACTACTACATTTAAACTCTTTCGCAAATATGTGACTAAACACATTGAAATAGTCATGTGGAGGGACAGGCCATGATATCGTAGTTTATCTCTACTAAACTAGGCATATTTGAGGGGATGTAGATGGGTGAATATTTAGCGTTTTTACTGCATTTCATTTTCATCATTACCGTTACAGCAAATGTTTTTATAAGAGATGATGCTCAGGGTTAACTTTTTATAAAAACTAAAAACAGTGAACTGATAAAATTGCTTTACTCACACGCAACCTTGAAGGTCATTAATATGATTGTTTCAGTTCATTAAATATGGACTTCTGCAAATTAACGTCTCATTCAATAAATTACTAAAAACAGTAAAACATTAAACTGTTTGTTACAATCATCATTAAACACTGGTATTACTAAACTATGCTTAACACTAAATCGAGTTTTTCTTCAGCAAGTGGCCATTTTGTTAGACTAAATGCTAGATAAACTAAACAATGTGATTCGGTAGTACCGAAATGTAGTAACAAAATGTATCAATAAGCTTAAACAATTTTTCGAATATTGTATGTTTTCTTCATAATTATGTACTTATTTAATAATTATTTTTATTTATATGATTATATCGTTCATCTCCCTGATAACTGTCGTAACTAGCATTATGATACCTTGTTACATACGAAAGTTAGCAGGAAAGAGAGCGATATACATAATATTATAAAAAAAACTCGTTTAAGTTTAAATGAAAAGTTTTACCAAGTTACCTAAGTACTTAGTGATAATGATAAATAATCAAAAATAATTTGAAGATTCCAAGATGTTATGTAAAGAAAACCCTCCTTGTGCAATGTAAAAAGTGTATTTGTAAATATCTTTGTGTTTGTATTTGTTAGGATACTTTTAAAATATGGAATTAAATCAAAGGATTTGATAAATTTAATCAAAAGCGTTAAAATAAAACTAAATGTGATTTTATCGCTTAATTTTATTAATACTTAAATGCATTATAATAATAATACTCATACTGATAATTGTTTTAATTAAAATTGTTTCAAAACTACATTCCAAATAAATAAAAATGTAAATACCGCTTCGCCAAAGATAACTAGAATACAATATAAAACATATCTAGGTTAAAAATAGTTATTTAAGATTAAGAGATAATAATTCGGGATTGTAATTATTTTTTAGAAAATCGTAGTTATTAATAAAAGCTAGATCTTTACTCGATGCCACGCACAAATATTTGGAAATATTTAAAATTATAAAATTGGCTCAAATTCAATTTCTAAGTCCTCAAAATAATAGGCGCATCAATATTTTATGTCACTTTAACGATCATTTACTTATTTTGTTAAAAAAATACTAACTTTATTTGGACAAGTCATTAGTCACAGTACATTTACTTGACAATTTGAAAATAAGATCTTTATTCAGCTTAAAGATAAATTCTACTAAATTTATGAATTGCGTAAGTTGTAAGTATATGCGTACGTTAGTGTTTGTATATATTTATTACTTTGAACATTTTGAATTTCATTTGAATAAAATTTGGTAGGTACTTATATTAGTTTGCATGACTAATTTTAGTTACACGAAGGACGCGAACGTCATTTTGTTTTCATTAAGCTCTTAACTATGCATTTTTTTAAAACGACCTCCATCTCCTAATTTCATAGTAACGTCAAAAAGTTGTTTGATTACCGGACCACAAAGAATTTGAACTTGGGCTAAAAAACTAAATTCAATTTTATGCATATCAAAAAGGCCGCATATCTTTTTACTTCGAGACATATTTCGTGTACTTACATTTTTAATCGTATACGTTCCATCGGGATTACATGTAATTTAACTCTGTCCCAATAAAATAAAAATGATATTAAATATAAGGTGAATTGACAGACGTTGTTTTATTTAATTTAAATTTAAAAAAATCCTGATGTACAGGCTGTCCCGAAACTCAACTATAACCTGGTACTGGGCGACAAATCTGATCTATACCAGTAGTGTGCAAGTGGCCCTTGATTAAGCGGTAATAGAATCGCTTAACATACTTATCACTTTTAGTATTAGATGTTTTCGAAAATTGGCATGTGGAATGGCGTGGCAATGGAAAAATTGCATAATTTCCGTTGGATAGCGATTGGCGAATTCTTCGCAGACGGAGTCGCGGGCATCAGCTAGTCATTTATATGCCTATTCCCAAAAGTCAAATTGATAAAACCAAGTTCCAGTAACAACTAAGCAACGACTAAACCATTTATTTGACTGCTTTTTAAGCAACAGCATTTAATCAAGTATAATAAATGACGCAAACAAGAGGTTGTGTCAATCTGTTCCATCTATTGTGATTTTTATATGCCACCAACTAAATAACTAATAATTACGCATTGTACATTACTGCTCTAGCACTGGCTTAACTAAAGCACGCGGTATGAAAAGCAGCAGTGGATATAAAACGCTGAGATGCGTTCATGAAAATGCATGTTTAACTTGGTTCCTGGGTATCAGATTCGAACGTAGAATCGAAAACTCCAGTGCAGCGCGGGCCGTGGGACGCGTCGGACGTTTTAAAAAGTTATTTGTTTTCGCGCCAAAACGCACCCTTGCCGACTGTGAATTAAAAAAAAAGTGCTCCGTTTTTAAATGTTAAAATCGCCGTGCGCGTTCGCGAAGCGTGATACAGATATGTTTTTAGTGTCGTGTTGTGGTATTGTTTAGTGTTGCAATCCAGCCGATAAGGGCGATAATTCATAAGGTGGGTTAATAGTTTTAGTCGTTGGACATGGATTTATTTACCTGTTTCTAATTTAGATAACATTCCTGGCCGTTACACGGAAAGGGCCTACCCACTAATTACACTGCATTTGTTTTACTGGCATTTAATAAGGTTAGACAAAGTTTAATGGCTGGAAACAAAATTAAAAACAATTTTTTTTTTTTTTAGTGGCGTTTTTAGTTTTTTCAGCCAGTTCGTGTGGCTTTGATATAGCAATAAATGCTCGTGTAATTGGTTTTGGTTTCAAGTTAAGATGACAATAATGAATTTACAATAGTAAACCCTATATTTCAAACTAAATACAAACTGAAATATAGATGCACAGAAAAAACCCCAGAAAAAAGACCAATGCTGGGAATCGAACCCAGGTCCTCAGCGTTCCGTGCTGCGTGCTTACCCCTACACCATCACTGGTCTAGAGGTTAGCGACGAATTTTTCCCATACATCGTACATTCCAGTCTGTTATGCAGTGATAAAGCGCGCATCTATGTTATGCCCTCTACCGAGAGACTTTAACACTCCTTCGGAACTAACCGATCACCTGGACCAAGAGATGGCACTACTGTGCAACTCTAAACAAGTTAGGTATGAAAAAAAAATAAGTAAAAGTAATAAAAATTAAGTTGAAAAATAAATACAGAAAAAAGATACTTCATACCTAACTTGTTTAATAGTAAACCCATTCATCATTTTTCTTTCTACCCTCATCATCTACCATGTGATAGAATGAAATGGTGGAAACGATTACGTTTCCAAGTGTTTTAGACAATAAGGCCATGGTACATAGGACACAGTACATTATAATTTTTAATTGAATTGAAACTGGCATTAAGTATTACCAAGCTTGAAATGATACGTTTAGCTGCCTACCGACCTACCCATTTTTCATTTACTGATATTGATAGGGGACGAAAGGAACCAGCGGTATTTTTTTAAATTATGGCTACTAGGAGATTACCCAATTACAAAGTTAGAGAAACTAGGATCGGAAAAATTTGGGAGTTAAAATAGGTACCATTAATTTTGCATGTTACTTAAACCTATGCCCTATGCTCAACACAATAGTGCCATCTTTGTTTAGTTTCTTCATTGAGATAATAGATGGCGCTCTTGTGTTAAGCGAAGGTCAAAATGCCATACGAAATGAATGGTACAGAGAGCTCTCTATAGCTATAGTACAACTAGCTACAGGCCTTATACTACGAAGTGCAAAATTCGAATTTCGTATCGTGCCATTCCCCTCACGCTAATAGTATTTAATACAAGAGCGAGCAAGACGATGCGATGCGAACTTCGATTTTCGAATTTCGGAGTAGCCCCCAGTAGTTTTTTTTTTTTTTGGCCCGCACTGTTTGTGCCCCCAGTAGTTTATATTATTATAAAGCGCGACGTTGAAGACTATAGTCCGATAACTCGTGCGCGACCCTCCGCGGAACCCTGTCGCAGTCAGCGTTTGCCGCGCTTATTAAAAACAATCTTGTTAAGGACAGCAGAGGCTCCCTGCGACAGGGTTCCGCCGAGCGCCGCGCATGAGCTTGTCAAGGTATAGTACTCTGCTGCTGCTAATCGATAGTCCAATATCGATAGAGTATCGATATGCTATCGATAGTTAAGACAAGACCAATAGTATCGATAGTCTTATCGACATTATCGCCACGTGTTAATATTATCGATAGTATCAATAGGGCTTTTTAAGCAAATTTCTGATAATGGGCAATGGCAATAATATCGATGGTACAAAACTATAGATCAGATACTATTGATAGTATTATCCGTAGATGTCTTCAATCACGTCTAAAATATTCTCAAATACTTATACTGTATATCGGGCTGAGAAAAATATATATCATAAAACTAGTAACTTTAAGGATTTTTTGAAAAAAAAGTGAACTTTGTAATACTTGCAGTTGTTCGGTTACTCTTTGCTGCCGTCGATATTAGACATAAAACTATCGATAGTTACTGTCGATACTATCTACACGTGGCGATGCTATCGATAGTAAGTACTATCGATATCCTGAATAGTTTTCGAGGTTATCGATAGTTCTGCAACCTGTTGTAAACATTAGCAATCCTCTTTAATCGTTCTTTATACGTACCTATTCACAGTAATTGACTTAGATTTTATTCATCTCTTATTGCGTTCAACTTGGTCGCATACATACCATACATAATTCAATACATGGGCATTGCCTACTACGCAGTTCTCTAACTAGATTACTCGGGTATCTATAACTATGCCTCTATACCTATATACTCGTATGTGGTGTAAGTATTATAAAGTATAACTGTGCTGACTGTGCTCGACACTGACCATCTACAATCTTATGTCATAGTAAGAGAGGTCACAAATATCATTGTGCACCTGTAATATTAAGGTTAGTAATAGGGTTGTACCAGCGAAGACTTCAGTCACTATCGAATGGTAAACAGATATCTATATGGTATACAGATAGCCCTGTAATGAAAACTGCATGGGTATGGTGACTGAGTCTTCGTTTGTATATTTTATCTTTTTATTTTTAGTAAAGTTATGTACCTAGTTAGTAAGCATCACTTGGCACAATAATCTTATTGCCAGAACGTGACGCCAACAAACTGTTTCACAGTTTGGCGTACTTAAATATATTGTTATGTATGTGCTAATATTAAAAAAAAATAAAAAATGGGTGTCATCTACTGGGCGTTGAGGTGTCGAACATTGTTACGTTTACTTACACAGGCCATACAGTCTACGAACCCGAATGAATTCTTATATCTTGTGGAAGGTTCTTAAGGAAAAATATCCTACAGAATAATATCCTAAGAATATATTTATTTTGATTCAAAATAGCTCATCTCTGTAACTGTAACGCCCAGTTTTAGACTTGCAAGTAAATCCGTGGAAGTTGCATTACATTGCAGCACTCGGTTGACCACTTCAAACACGTTCGCTTTACGTCTCGCAATGTAATGCAACTTGTACGTTTTTTCTTGCAGGCTAAACTCGGCTTTATAGAGACTTGAGACTTGATAAATTGGTCGTTTTCCGAAAAAAAGTACATAATTAAGACCTTAATGAAAACAAAATATTATTAAATATTATTTGAATCCCTTAATAATATATTTTTTATTAAATGACTCAGATATTTATTTATTTATTTATTTAGATATCATGTTTTAAGGATCATTACAGTTGCAGTATGAGAAGGAGTCTTTGAAATTTCCCACGGGAAAGACAGATGGGTTGTCTATAGGTAAGTTATAATCCCTGCGCGAACGAAGTGGCGGGCAACAGCTAGTATTAAATACATATCATAAGTCTTTTGGTACTATACTTCATTTAATTTAGAATTATAAACCACAACAACATTATATTGCGGCTCGTGAACTGTAATCTCTTTACAATTTGTACTAGAGTAACAATAGACGACACGCAAATAAAGTGACATTAAAACAATTTTATTTTGCGGCTCCCAGACTATTGTACTGTACTATTCTATTGTACTGTACTATTTCTAATTCTAAATTAAATGAAGTATACATCCATGACTCAAGAACACCATTCAACTCCGCCTGGAGATCTAATCTGGGACCTAAAGCTTCATATGCAGGTCCTCTAACCACTAAGCTATCTAGTTAATAACTTTAATTTCAATACAAGATGACAAAGAAGCCGCCTGTATAATTCCCGTCCCCATGGGAATTCTGGGAAATACATACCCTATGTCACTCTCGGAACTGAGACAAATCTAATGACACCTCACACTTCAAAATCCAATGCCGCCGTTTAGGCTGCAGGGCGTGCCAAAGAATAATAAATAAATAAATAAATATCGACGAATTAGACTCGGCTGGGCAGCGTTCGGGAAGCTCCGCAGTATCTTGTCATCCGATATACCGCAGTGTCTCAAGTCAAAAGTCTTTGACCAGTGTGTGTTGCCAGTGATGACTTATGGCACTGAGACGTGGCCGCTAACGATGGGTCTTATAAGGAAGCTCAAGGTCAGTCAGAGGGCGATGGAGAGGGCTATGCTTGGAGTTTCTCTGCGGGATCGCATTAGAAATGATGAAATCCGCGCGAGAACTAAAGTCACGGACATAGCTCGAAGAATCGCTAGACTTAAGTGGCAGTGGGCAGGGCACATCGCCCGTAGAACTGACGGCCGATGGGGCCGAAAGGTTTTCGAGTGGCGTCCGCGGACCGGAAGACGCAGTGTAGGTAGGCCTCCAACAAGATGGAGCGACGACCTGGTGAAGGTAGCGGGAACGCATTGGATGCGGATGGCGCAGGGCCGATCTGTTTGGCGAGCCTTGGGGGAGGCCTATGTTCAGCAGTGGACGTCTTTCGGCTGAAATGATGAAATAAATATCACGGGACAATTCACACCAATTGACCTAGTCCCAAACTAAGCAAAGCTTGTACTATGGGTACTAGACAACGGATAACATACTTATATAGATAAATACATACTTGAATACATATTAAACATCCAAGACTCGAGCACGAACATTCGTATTTTTCACACAAATATCTGCCCCGACCGGGAATCGAACCCGGGACCTCAAGCTTCGTAGTCAGGTTCTCTAACAACAAGGCTATCCGGCTATCTATAATACATACATACATACATATACATACATACAATCACGCCTTTTTCCCAGCAAGGGGATAGGCAGAGACTATTTGTTTCCACCTGCATACATACATACATACATAAATAAATATCTACCTCTGAGCTTTGTTGTTAACCTTTTCAACGCTCTGTCAAATACAACAGCTCTCACTCATACGCCATGACATCGGAATGTCAAACGCGAAGTTGAACCCTACAGAAATGCATGTAGGTAGATATCGCTCTGCACGCCTTGACTGATATACACGGTGATTTTTAATTGGTATACAGGAATAACAAAAAGCGATAAAGTCGGCCATACTGAATAACTTTTCCCATGGGACCAATACGAAAATCGGGAAAAAAATCCGTGGTTCTATTCATGGAGGCTGGTGAGGCCCTGAAGTTTTCTATGAAATAGCTGATTTTTTTTCCCGATTTTCGTATTGGTTCCATGTGAAAAGTTATTCAGTATGATCGTCTTTTCGCTTTTTGTTACTCCTGTATACCAATTAAAAAAATCATCGTGTATGAGTCGTTGGCTTAGAACCTGCGGTGCTTGTATATGTGTCGTTGGCGTCGAAAAGGTTAATAAGATTTGTATCTATCTATCTATCTATAAATAAATACACTCGAAAAACATAACCCTCCTTGGATAGTCAGGTGAAAATGCGCTCTGACTGCGACACGGCCCGAACGATAGAAAACTTATAAAGACAACCATGGTAACAAATGCATTAATTAACTGCGTTACGTAATAGTCAAGATTAAACTAATCGGTTTAAGAAACCTTCCGTTCGTAAACAAATAAGTTGAACCGTGGAGAATTAAGTTAGTTCCGTTTCGGATTGTTGGTTAAAATTCTGTTAAGGAAATCGGAGTCTTAACAAAGAATTCCGTACTGCTGTATAATTGTTATCTTACTAATTTTACTAACGTTATTGACGCCAAAGTTTGTATGGATGTATGGATGTTTCTTAGTCTTTCACGCTAAAACGGTGTGACAGATTCTAATGGAATTTGGCGCACAGATAGCTTATAACCTGGATTAACGTGTGGCCATGACCATGTGTCTGGGTGGTTTTGACCAGTGGTGGTGTAGGGGTTTATAGCACGCAGCACGGATGCTGAGAACCTGGGTTCGATTCCCAGCGCTAGTCTCTTTTTCTGAGTTTTCTGTGCATCCATGTTTCAGTTTGTATTTCGTGTGAAATTGCATAGCTCCCGCGGGACAGCGATAAACATATTCTCCGCAGATGGAGTCGCGGCAGCAGTTATTAATTATACTTCACTTGTTCTTCCGAGAGATTATATTACTTGTAGTAGTGTCCTCGTACGGCCGTTGTCACAATATTTAGAGTATCTGCTCAAAAAAAAAAATTTTTTATGCATAAAACGGAACGCAATTTTCTCCTTACCCCCACCTCACAGCGAGCGCACCTTAACCAACTGGTGCGCCGCCATGTCATTCTTTGTTCTTGTGCGCCGTTGTTCACACAACTATGGATAGAAGACGGAAAAGAACGAGAGTGCTTTCTCAACGATCAACATCACCATCGGAGGCATCACCGGAGCGGCATCCGCCCAAAAAACGTCGGATAATTTATACCGATTCATCGGAGCCAGAGCCTGACAACGAAAACACAAATGGTAAGTAAAATTAAACCAGTGTGTACGTTAAATATTATTTTATGTACAGTGTTACTCTGGTATGTTGCAAGTATTGTCTGGATGGCATACGCAATAAAAACCTACAAGTTGCAAGTATTACCTGGATGGAATACGCAACTATGTACTACCCACATCGCTTATAAAATTGTGTAAAAATGTCCTAATTACTAAAGCAAAAGTATGCTATCTAACTGTATAGATATTATGCATCTCTGTATGCGCATACACAATGGCGGTGACCTAATTACGTTGCAAGTGACGACTGTATGTCTCACGCAACTAAAAAAACGGGTTAACTACCCTCAAATTATTATTTATTTTTGATCAAAAATATTATCCGTTAATTTCAGTTGCCACAAACGTACAATCGATCGATGAAAATACCGATGACATTTTTTCACTTTTG
Source organism: Archips xylosteana (assembly GCA_947563465.1). Lineage (NCBI taxonomy): Eukaryota > Metazoa > Arthropoda > Insecta > Lepidoptera > Tortricidae > Archips > Archips xylosteana. The sequence goes on along the minus strand of OX387365.1, from coordinate 15,335,558 downwards.
GGTGAAGATCCGACCCAAAATAAAGAATACGGTGAAGATATTCACGCGCATCTTGCTGTAAGATGGAACCACATACTTGCAAAGGGTATAAAAAAGGAACAGCGCCTAGATTTATTGAAAAAATATTTACCACCTGCAAATTGCAACTTATTAGAAGCTCCCAAGCTTAATGAGGAAATAAAGGCCGCTGTTCAAGATTCATCGTTAAAGCGAGATGAAAAATTGGTAACAAAACAATCTCAGCTCGGATCTGGTATTACGTGCATTGGCAGAGCGTTACAAAGCGCTTTTAAAATACCAGATAAACAACTGCGAGATCAAATCATTAAACATTTAGGCGACGGAGGGCAAATATTATGCGATTTACATTACTTGGAGACAGTTACAAGAAGGTCTTTGTTAGCTCAAGGGCTTAACAAAAGTACCAAGGAAGCCGTAAAAAATTTAAACCGCGATAAGCTGTTATTTGGAGAAGGTCTCACCGAGACGTTAAAAGCTGTCAAGGCATGTTCCAGATCAGCAGGTGATATTAAAAATAAACCTGCAAGACTTCCACAACGTGGCCCTAGCGAGAACGTCGCCGGGCCTAGCACGTCGAGAGCAACTTTAAACTGGAGGGGCCCGTCGCGTCGACCAGCAGCGTACGCGCCGACGACGGCGGGCGGGTACCGCGAGCGTCGCCCCACGGCCGCGCCGCCGCCGCGCCGCGTGCAGCCCGCGCGCACCGCCAGGGCTCCGCCGCCAGCGAGGCGGTATTAACGGACGACCAGGTACTTGCAGGCAGAATTCGACATTTCTACCCACAATGGCAAAACATTACTAACGACGCGACTATATTGTCGTGGGTAAACGGATTTAAAATACCGTTCTCTCGAGTCGTTTATCAAAATGAACCTCTTATTACTCGGCCGCATAACGCCGAAGAGGACAAATATTTTTTGAAAGAGATCGAAAAGTTAATTTTAACAGGCGTAATAAATAAATGTGTGCCTTGTAAAGACCAATTCGTGTCAAGAATATTTTTATTGGATAAACCAAATGGTGAAAAACGAATGATTTTGAATTTAAAAAATTTAAACAAATTTATCGATACTTCTCATTTTAAATTAGAAGATCTTAGAACTGCAATAAAGTTGCTAACCCAAAATTGTCACATGTGTGGTTTAGATTTAAAAGACGCTTATTATACAATAAATATTGATTCAAATTACAGAAAATTTCTTCGGTTCCAATATAAATTTCAATTATACGAATTTTCGGTTTTACCATTTGGTTTAAATGTGGCGCCTTATGTTTTCACTAAGTTAATGAAACCGGTTATGCAGTACTTGAGACGACAAGGTCACTTATCGGTCATATATTTGGATGACGCTTTGTTACTGGCTGAAACATATGAGCAATGTAAAGACAATTTATGGACAACTATTGATCTATTTGAATCTCTAGGTTTTATCATAAACTAGCTTTTGCCCGCGGCTTCGCTCGCGTGTACCATGAGTATTCCAAAGAACCAAGATATCAAGCATGCAAGCATAGAGGCAAGCAAGAAAGCATGCAAGCATACATGCACGCAAGCAAGCAAGCGTGCAAGCAAGCACGATTAAACTTCAGGTAGATACGGTCCTTTGCAATATTTCTTTGTATACAATGTTTTTCACTAACTCGGAAGCGGGCACTAAAAATCTTAATTACCAGAAAGAATACAACTAAAGGTCCATACGTGCATATGATATTTAAAGAAACTTCTTATAACTCCTAACCGTTAAGGAGTTTAACCTTCCATCATCAGCTAACCTGGATAACCTGAAAAAATACAACTAATTGTCTATACGTACCTATAATATTTGAAAAAATATCCTCAACTCCTAACCGTTAAGGAGTTTTACCTTCCATCATCAGCTCATCAACATGAGATGATGTCTACCAGACGCAAACACTTAAATAGCTTGAGAAAATATATGAAAAACGTAATGAGTGCCTACAACATTTGAAGGTTGCCCTCGATTTCCCTGAGATCCCGTCATCAGATCCTGATTTGGTGACGATGGGACCATCTCAGGAGTATATTATATTCTTTAGAATAAAAAAATAATTTTTAAAATCGGTCCACAATTGACCGAAAATCGGTGAACATACCTCCATAAAAAAAATACATACAGTGGAATGCATAACCTCCTTCTTTTTTTGAAGTCGGTTAAAGACCCTTTGTGGCCTACTTACAGTATAAACTTTTGAATTTTTAAATTTTACCTTTCTACATATCTTCTCATTTCTCATTTTTTCTTTCTTTTTTGAGTTCATAAATGTCATCTTGGAAGGAAAAGTAGAAGGGAAGCGAAAAAGAGGGAGGCCGAGAATTGATTATGTAAATCAAATAAAGGAGAAGGTAGCCGTCATGTCGTATAAGGAGGTCAAGGAGGCAGCTTTGAGGAGAGAGAAGTGGAGAGCCATTCATCGGCTACACCGACAAGAGTTTAACTCTTAAATAAGAATATATAATATATATACCTTTCTACAACCAGTAAAACGCAAAATCCCGTTTTTTCTCGTTCCCGTAAGAATTTCGGGAAATGCTTTATTAATGCTCCCTTACACTCCCCAAGGAACCCACTCGCCAAATTTCAGCTTTCTACGACCAGTAAAACGAAAAATCCTGTTTTTTCCCGTTCCCGTGGGAATTTCAGAAAGTCCTCTCTCAATGCTCCTCTACACTTCCCAAGCAACCTACATGCCGAATTTCAGCTTTCTACGACCAGTAAAACAAAAATTCCCGTTTTTTCCTTATCCCGAGGGAATTTCCAAAAATCCTTAAAACGGTTATATACTATTATAATTTCCTGCTTCTATGTCAAATTTGAAGAGTCTAGTAATTATAGTTCATAGGATTCCGTTGAACTGAATATATAATTCCCGTTTTTTCCTTATCCCGTGGGAGTTATGAAAAATCCTGATTTTAATGTTTTAACTAATGTAATACCTCCTTCCGTATCAAATTTGAAGAGTCTAGTTATTATAGTTACTGAGATAGGGTCACTCGGAATCGAATATATAAATCTCGTTTTTTCCCATTCCCGTGGGAAATCCCAAAAATTCTTCCTTAGTGGATGCCTACATTGTATAAGGTATGTGCAAAATTTCAAGTCTCTAGGTCCAGTGGTTTGGGCGAAACCTTAAAAACGACATCCATATTGATATTTAGACATTTCAACCCCATCGCACCCCATCCAGGGAGATGTTATTTTACGTATGCCACATCGGATTTTAAAACCGTTGTTGTTTTCATAACCAGCGACCCGATAAACCATAGAAACAACACCCATGTTAATTTTCAGACTTGGTTACCCCTTTCCCCCTTTTAGGGGTTGAATTCTCAAAAAACCTGAAACACGTGTTTACTCATTTATCATTAGGACTACTTATGTGAAGTTTCGAATAAAATAGTCGAACGAATCTTGTTTCCCCATACAAACTTTGGACCCCCGTTTCACCCCCTTAGGGAGTGAATTTTGAAAAATCCTTTCTTAGTGCACCCCTAGACCTTATAAGGAACCTACATGCCAAATTTGGAATCTCTAGGCCCAGTGGTTTGGCCTGTGTGTTGATATGTCAGTCAGTCAGTCAGTCAGTCAGTTTCTTCTTTTATATATATAGATTATGAAAAAAGTCAACTAATACCGAAAACGACCTGTAAATTTCTTGGCTTTTTTTTAGATTCGAATAATCTTTCAATCCTTCTTCCGGATAAAAAACGTAAACTTATTAAAAATGAGTTATTGGAATTAAAAAATACAAAAATATGTACAATAAGATCAATTGCGCGGGTAATTGGATTACTTTCCTCAGCATGTCCAGCTGTAAGTTACGGCTTGGTGCACACTAAATTATTTGAAAGGGTTAAATACCTGCAATTAAAAGATACGGAAGACTATGATAAAACCTTCACGATTCCGAAATATTTACATGTCGATTTTAATTGGTGGTTAAAACATATTGACAATTCAGTGAATTTTATACGTAAGGCTAATTATGTTACTGAAATATACTCTGACGCATCCATGAGCGGATGGGGTGCTGCTTGTGGTAGTCAAAAAGCTAATGGATTTTGGTCTACTGACGAAGCCAAGAAACATATAAATGAGCTAGAGCTTATGGCGGCTTATTTTGCATTAAAAATTTTTGGTAAAAAATTTCTTAATTCGGAATTGCTTCTACGCATTGATAATAAAACTGCTATTGCGTACATAAACAGAATGGGTGGCATACAGTATCCACATTTGAATAAAGTCTCTAGAGACATATGGGAATGGTGTGAAGCTAGACATAACTTCGTATTCGCTTCATACGTACCGTCAACTGAAAATTCAGTCGCTGATTTTGAATCTAGGCAAAGAAATGAGGATACTGAATGGCAACTCAATAACCTTGCTTACAGAACTGTTGTACAGAATTTAGGAGAACCTGATATAGATTTGTTTGCCAGTCGCTTAAATCATAAATGCCCAAAATATGTCTCTTGGCATGGGGATCCAAATTCTATAGCTATTGATGCATTCACGATTAATTGGAAAGGATTACGTTTTTACGCGTTTCCTCCCTTTTGTTTAATTTTGAAGGTGTTATCAAAAATTATATCAGAAAGCGCCAGGGGCATTGTTGTGGTGCCAAATTGGCCCAATCAACCTTGGTTTCCCTTGTTTCATCGCCTTCTAGACTCTGAGTTAATCATCCTTAATGCTGATCCAGATTTGTTATCCTCTCCTTCCAGAGTCCAACATCCGCTACACAAAACCCTGTCTTTGATGGCAGGAATTTTGTGCGGGAAGCGTTAGTGAGAAGAGGAGCTCCTATAGAAGCGTTAGACGTGTTATTAGATTCCATTTCTGTGAATACTTTTAAGCAATATCAATCCTGCTTGAAAGAATGGTACAACTTTTGTACCGAACATAATTATGATTATTTTGATTCATCACCATTAATAATTTTGAAATATCTTACGTCAATTTATAATAAAGGTAGTAAATATGGTACTCTGAATACTCATAAGTCGGCTTTGGCTTTTCTGTTAGGCCAACAAGCCAGTGATGATTTGATTTCAAGATTTTTAAAAGGAGTTTTCAGACGAACGCCTTCTGTACCCAGGTATAATTCTACGTGGGACACATCTATCGTGTTAAATTATTTAAATACATTAAACAATGAAAGCATATCTTTGGAAACTCTTTCTAAAAAATTGATTACGTTATTAGCATTAGTGACAGCTCAAAGAATGCAGACATTGTCGCTTATAAAAGTGTGTAATGTAGAAAAAACTGACACCAAAATATGTATAAAAATTCCTGATTTTATAAAAACGTCTGGTGTAAACAGAACTCAACCTGTTTTGGTCTTACCATTTTTTCGGGAAAATCCAGAAATTTGTCCCGCACAAACACTTAATTGCTATTTAGACAGAACAGAAAATATAAGAAGAGACAATAATGTTAAGGAATTATTTGTTAGTTTTAAGAAACCTCATGCCAGAGTATCATCACAAACACTTAGTAGGTGGATAAAACTTACGCTTGAAGAAAGCGGAATAAACACATCAGTGTTTAATGCGTATAGCACAAGACACGCTTCCACTTCCACAGCTCAAAGGTTAGGAGTAAATCTTCAGTTAATACGAAAAACTGCTGGTTGGAGTGGAACATCCAAAGTTTTTGCCGCGTTCTATAATAGACCGGTCATTGATGATACTCTGGTTGAAGAAAATTTTGCTAGATCAATCCTGTCCCAGGTTGATACATAAATATACTTAGTACTTATTGATTACTCAACTGATTATGAAAAAAAAAGTTTCACTTTAATAATTATAAACTAGGTTGATTATTTAACATTTATTTTATTCTATACTCTGAACATCTACAAGTAATATAATCTCTCGGAAGAACAAGTGAAGTATAATTAACTATTAAAAGAAACTTACCTAAGGGAAGTTCAATAGTAATTATACGAGCTTGTTCTTCCGAGAGATTATGACAGGATAACCCCACCCAACCCAGCCCAAATTATATTCGATAAAATAAATATTAACTACGGGGAATAATTCTTTAAACTGAATGACATGGCGGCGCACCAGTTGGTTAAGGTGCGCTCGCTGTGAGGTGGGGGTAAGGAGAAAATTGCGTTCCGTTTTATGCATAAAAATTTTTTTTTTTGAGCAGATACTCTAAATATTGTGACAACGGCCGTACGAGGACACTACTACAAGTAATATAATCTCTCGGAAGAACAAGCTCGTATAATTACTATTGAACTTCCCTTAGGTAAGTTTCTTTTAATAGTTAATAATATACCTACAAGTGTTAGCTTAGAAACCTACGTGTAAACAAATTAGCTATTCAAATTATACTTATATAATTGACATAAGCCACGTCCTTGCAGCCGAGCGTGACAACAGTATGCGGGCCAAGAGCGCCGCGCGTCGCTGGCAACGCTGCCCTTTGTAAATCTGTATACACAGACAAGTACTACAATAACAGAAATTAAAGGCAATAAGAGGAAAAGATGAAGAGTACCAGGAAAGAACATGTCTTAGTCACCTGAGCAAGTTTTTGAGATATTAAAAATCTCGTGTCACGGTGTTTGTTATCGAACTCCTCCGAAACGGCTTGGCCGAATTTTATGAAAGTTTTTTCTCTATATTCGGTAAGTAGGTCGTAGGCTATTTTTTATACCCCTAGGTGATAATTATGGCAAAACAAAGTTTGCGGGGTCAGCTAGTAGGTATATAAAAATATCGTGTCACGGTGTTTGTTATCGAACTTCTCCGAAACCGTTTGACCCATTTTAATATTTGGTAGGTCTGAGAATAGGTCGTACGTAGGCTATTTTTATACCCCTATTCTTCGCAGACGCAGTCGCGGGCAACAGCTAGTAAAAGTATATTATTTTCAGATCATCATCATCATCATTTCAGCCGTAGGACGTCCACTGCTGGACATGGCCTCTCTCATTTCGTTGGAAGCGACTTGCATCCACCCTGAACCTGCGGCCTTCACCAAATCGTGCGTCCATCTCGTTGGTGACGTCCCACCCGTTTTGGTTTGATGGATTTTCAGATACCTATCCATATTTAGCCATGGTGGCATATAGTTTGACCTATGGCCTCTCAAGCAGAGAGTCGTGAGTTCAAATCCCGGCTCGCACCTCTGAGTTTTTCGGAATTAATGTGCGAAATTAGGCACTTTTGAAAAGAAATGAAAGGAGGCCTGAGCCCTGCAGTGGGACGTATATGTATAGGCTGGCAGTGGCGAAGTGTACTAACAACCCGATTCCCCCCAGGTTGAATAAACTTTCGAAGTACCCAAACGATTCTCTTCCATTACTTACTGCACTTTTCAAGAAGGGGATAAATGGGTATGTTTTTAGATGTTTTTGCTCCAACTTTACTTGCAAAATGAAAGAGTAACAAACATCCATCCATACAAATCTTCGCGTTTATTAAATCTTCAAACAAACTCTTGTCAGTGCTACAAACAATGCAAACATTTACCTCAATGCCAAGGTTAGAGATACCAACGGCACGGAAAACTCGTAAAAACGTCTCAAGAAAATCACAAACCATTTAGCTACGCATATAAAAAACCTAATAAGGTAACTCTTAAAACAAAGGGCGTAGCGACTATTTTTAAACACTGGCTGGTTGGAGTTTTTTCTTAATTATATCTGTAAGTTGGCAGAACGCGCGAGAAAAACATCTTGCTTTTTTTCTTGGTCGATTGTTTCAATGTTTTTATGGCAATAGCGTGATGATACAGCCAGCGTGACGTGAAAGTTTAATTAGATAAACGATTATCGATTTTTAGTCGGTTACAATTTTACCTTTTTTAGGGTTCCGTAGTCAACTAGGAACCCTTATAGTTTCGCCATGTCTGTCTGTCTGTCTGTCTGTCCGTCCGCGGCTAAGCTCAGAGACTGTTAGTACTACAAAGCTGTAATTTGGCATGAATATAAATATCAGTCATGCCAACAAAGGGGTAAAATAAAAAATAAAAAATAAAATTTTTTTAGGGTACCTCCCATAGACGTAAAGTGGGGGTGATTTTTTTTCTCGACTAACCCTATAGTGTGGTGTGGGATATTGTTGGATAGGTCTTTTAAAACCATTGGGGGGTTGCTAACATGATTTTTGTATTCAGTGATCTGTTTGCGAAATATTCAACTTTAAAGTGAAAATTTTCATTAAAACGACCGTCCGCCCCCCTCTAAAATCTAAACTGTTGGGAGGAAAAATTTGAAAAAAATCAGTATGGTAGTAAATATATTAAATTTACAAGGAAAATTATTATCAGCAACACGTTTATTTTTTTGTAAATTGTACCTACATTGAGATGGAGATTGCGTCTGAACGCTTTATGGATTTTTGAACAATCCCGGCATCTAGTTAGGTACTTGTTATAATAAACTAGTCAAATTCCAATGAATAAAGGTAAATTTCAAAAAACTTAAGATTCTACGTATTCTACTTAGGAGACAAAAAGCGTTGACGAAATCAACAAAATGCTTGTGGAAGTCACCTCAATGATCATAAACAATGGATATTTATTATGAAGATGAAGTAAATGAAATCTTTAGCAAAAGCAACTAAAAATCGGTTGGCAATTATCTAGCAATGACGTTCGTTAGTCGTATATACCTATAGTTCCTTTTACGGCACCAATATTTATTGTGTTTTTGTTTAGCTTGCCTTGTATGTGACTTGTGTCTTGTGTGAGTCTATCTAGTAATTATAATTCAAAGTCGAAATTCTTTATTCAATTCAGGCATCAATTAATGCTCTTATGAACGTCAAAGAATCTACCATCGGTTCGGAAAACCTTGTTGAGAAGAAACCGGCAAGAAACTCAACAAGGGATATTTTTATTAATAACATACATCTAAAGTATTTATTACAACTAAATTTTTTAACACAGTAGATACGCTATTTGAGACTAGGGATCGCCAATGCGGATCGGAATTATTTCCAAACAGCCCTGTCCATGATTATTGTCATTAATTTTATAGTACGCCTTAGATATTAATGTGTGAGTGAAATTACATTTGAAAACTACCATGAGCTTTTCGGTGAAGGAAAACATCGTGAGCGAACCAAACGCACCTGAGTAGAAATTAAATGGTGCGTGTGAAGTTCCCAATTCACATTGGGCCTGCGTTGGAACTGCAGCCCAAGCACTCTCATTGACTGAGACGTATGTTGTGTGCTTAGACGACCGGATGGCCTAGTGGTTAGAGAACCTGACTACGAAGCTTGAGGTCCGGTTTCGATTCCCGGTCGGGGCAGATATTTTGTGTGAAAAATACGAATGTTTGTGCTTGAGTCTTGGATGTTTAATATCTATTTAAGTATGTTTATCCGTTGCCTTGTAACCATAACACAAGCTTTGCTTACTTTGGGGTTAGGTCAATTGGTGTAAATTGTCCCGTGATAATTTTTTATTTACGGGGATTTATATTAAAATGACCGGACTACATCTCGTCTTAAATTTGTGTACCGCCACTTTCAACTGTCATAATACTTATTACGTGTCCTAATTGAACAAAGCTGTATAACATGACAATAGATAGCGAAACGATGCGGTAACCTAGAAATGTAAATACTTAACAAACATAACTCGTTTATGAAAATTTAAGATTGTATCACTGTACAATACGTTTACTTTTAGTTTACCACTGACAGATGGCTTGCCTTCATTTCATTTCCAACTTCAGCACCATACAAATAAAGTAGCTATTACAAAATCTGCAAACGTGGGTAACAGTATTCTAAAATTGGCTTTATTTGTAGGTCGTTAAAGTTGTATATGAAATGAAGACAAACCATCTGTCAGTGGTAAACTTTATGTAATTTTACTGTATGTGGTTACGGCGGGTAGGTACTCGTCAAAATGACTGTAAACTCATCATTATCATCATCCCACTGCATGAGAGGGCTTAGGCATTAGTTCCTACGCGGGCCCAGTGCGGATTGGAATCTTCACCACCAACACCAACCACCAACCAACCATCAACTTCACCATAGAATTTCTTCGTAGGCATAATGCAGGCTTCCTCACGATATTTTCCTTCACCGTAAATCTAATGGTAAATTTCAAATGTACGCACGTAAATTCAAAAAACTGGTGGCGCCAGGTAGTTTCTACAACGTGCCCACCAGGTTTGAGGCCATATGAAGTAATATTAATGTTATGTGAACCTAGGTCGAGATTATTTTTTTTATTTTTTCATACATAATAAATACGCAATCCCAGCACCTCCACCACTTTCATAGTAAAATTTAAACATAAAAATGGAAATATCTCAAAAACTAAGCATATTTCGACCTAGGTACAGATAACATTTATTACTCCATATGGCCTCAGGAGTGCGTGGTTAGACTACGTTGTATAGAAATGCTATGCCATCAGGCGAAGTCAAAGAAAATCAATAAATCATGGTGTATGACCACGTGTCATTCAAATAAGATAATAAGCTACACGCGCCAAGAAACTTGACGTCATTTATATGTCGCGAGTGAACCGGTTCGAACAATAGTTCCCAAGTCTAACCTTCACTCTGTACTACTGTACAATAGATATTCAGTTCATTCGAACATACTATGAGTTTCAAACAACATTAGGACTGGATTTGCTATTCCACTCGTTGTCAAATTTTAGAGCTGGCAACTCTAAAATTGATAACTAAATCTGTAAATTCCTGAAATAAAAAGGTTCTTAAGTTTTTTTTTATACAATATAGGCTGATAGAAAGCGAAGATAAGGCTTACGATGGAGCACGCTTGCCTTACTGCCTAGCAAATAAATAAATAAATAAATAAATATCACGGGACAATTCACACCAATTGACCTAGTCCCAAAGTAAGCTTAGCAAAGCTTGTGTTATGGGTACTAGGCAACGGATAAGCATACTTATATAGATAGATACATACTTAAATACATATTAAACACCCAAGACCCGAGAACAAACATTCGTATTTTTCATACAAATATCTGCCCCGACACGGGAATCGAACCCGGGACCTCAAGCTTCATAGTCAGGGTCTCTAACCACTAGGCCATCTGGTCGTCTAAAATGCTCATTCACCCTAGACTTGAATTTAGGGGTTATAAGCAGAAAAAAAGGCAGTTAAACGCGGTGTTGCGCGCGCTCCCAAGCAGTGCACCGTACAACAAAAATACGGGGCACTGTAACCGGTACGCGCGCTGCACAACTGCTCAGACCCTTCCTCCAGAATTGCTTCTGCAACAGGCCGCAACAAGACAAGTCGCTTGGCAGCCTGGCTCAACCTGTAAGGTGATGACTGGTGACCAGCCACACGGCCGAAGCCAACCACCGGAGTATTATCGCTCACTTAGCACCACCCAGGGGTCACGTCTAGGGACTCGACTTCAACCCCCAAACCCCAAAAGTAAGACGAACATTCGCGAGAATGCCCGAAGTCTACCATGTCATGTGCTACTCGATTGATTTTTAGGGTTCCGTACCCGAAGGGTAAAAACGGGACCCTATTACTGAGGCTCCGCTGTCCGTCCGTCCGTCCGTCTGTCACCAGGCTGTATCTCATGAACCGTGATAGCCAGACAGTTGAAATTTTCACAGATGGTGTATTTCGGTGGCCGCTATAACAACAAATACTAAAAACAGAATAAAATAAATAGTTATTTAAGGGGGCTCCCATACATCAAACGTGATTTTTTTGCTCGTGTTTGCTCGATATTGATAACGGCAACAGGTAGACGCTTGAAATATTCACAGAATATCTAGTTATATATAACTATTTAATGGAAACAAATATTTAATGGGAGCTCCCATACAACAAACGTGATTTTTTGCCGTTTTTATAGATAATGGTACGGAACCCTTCATGCGCGAGTCCAACTCGCACTTGGCCGGTTTTTTACTTTTTCGAAACGTGAAAACGAGAGGTCCTTGGTTCGATCCATTCATTAGAACCATTGTGGATTTACTGAAATTTCATTTTCCAACTAGATCTTTCTTCTTAAAACGTGGATCTAATGAGATGTTATTTATTAAATAGGCTTTGATGTTTTGAGCCGTAAAATTGACATTGAATCTTAGGATGGTAAATGTACGATTATGTCTTGGTTGACTATACGTAAAATTTATTAACTCTTGTAAAAAACTATGTGAAGACTTCGGTCTGCAGACCCGGATGTTTCTTGTTTTTTCGAAGAATATTAATGTAATAGCTTGTTGTGACGCTTGTACATTTACATCTTTCAGCGGATAACGACGCCATTACTATAATTGGTAACCTGCTACGTAGCAATGAAAACTGGTCGAATTTTAGCAGTTACACTAGGTTTGTATACGTACCTACGTAGTTGCAAATGCGCCAGTCATGAGAAAGATTTTTGAGCTTCTCAGTTCCCCTGTAATATGTAATATGTAATATGTTTTCTCTGTTCCCTGAACACTACTATCTGGCCGTTTTCAAGTCTAGGATGAATGAGCATTTTACAAAGCAAGCGTGTTCCATCGTAGGCCTTTGCCCTCCATGTGGCATTCAGTTTTTCCACCCCGTACAGTTTAAACGTATAGGTAAGTGTACTAGACTCATCAAATTTGGGTTGCAACTAGGTAATTAAGACAGTAAAAAAAAATCAGGACTTTTGGAAATGGTTGGCTGCGTTCCTCGTTGTATGGCAATGCCAACACATTCACACAGGAAAGCGCCAACTCCTTGGTCACCTATGGATCGGACAAGCTTGTTTAGTTTTGGGGGTCGACTTCGCTCGCATCCGTAGGTGTAAACTCTACACAACGACCCCTGGGTGGTGCTAAACGAGCGATACAACTCGGGTGGTAGGCCTCGGCCGCGCTGGTCACCACCCTATTGGTTGAGCCAGGCCGCCAAACGACTCGTCGTGTTCCGACCTGTTGCCTATAGTAGCCATTCTGTAGGAAGGGCCTGAGCAGTTTGTGCAGCGCACGCGTACCGGTAACAGTGTCTCGTAGTTCTCACGCTGTTGCACTGCTAGGGGGCGCGCGCAACACCGCGCTCAACTGCCTTCTTCCTGCTTATTCCCCTAAATTTAAGTCAAGGGTGAAAGAGCATTTACTAGGCAAGCGTGCTCCCTCGTAGGCCTCATCTTCGCTTTCCATCAGGCGTGATTGTGGTCAAACGCAAGCCTACCTATATTGTATAAAAAAAAAGTTATAAGTATTTAAAGTTATTTACAAATTGTCCAGTCCCCGCAGTATAGCGATAAACGACGTCACTGGCAATAGTGTAATAATATCCAACAGTGGGCGCACATTACCATTTTTTTGGGAACCTATCGATGTTTAGAAACTCCTTTACTCGAATTTCATTTATCCGAAAACGGCTCTCCAACTTTTTAAAATCCATAATGTTTTGTTTTTCCACAACTTCACAATGCCACGGATTCATTTAATCACAGTTTTATTTGCCAACAAATTCAAAATCCCGAATTACAATAATCCATTTTTTTATTTGCCAACTTAATCAGTTGCCATATTTTCATAATCTAAATGTAACGAAAAGCCGAAAGTAAGTTTTTATTATCTACCTAACCTAACATCAGAGTAAGACAACATTGCTTAATTTTTTAAGCGACTCGAATAGATTAGGTTCAAAGGCTAATGCGGGAGCGTAGCGGAGCGAAGCTCCCGCATTAGCCTTTGGTATTAGTTATTTTTTTTATAACCACCTACAAAACCCCCTACCCACATAGCAAACTCAATAAAATATTTGGGAAACATGAATATTACGCTCCACACATAATTGTATGGTCGCCTTTTGTATCCCTGACCTTTGCGGAATAAATATATATTTGGCAAATGATCCTACGGAATTTCATGCAGTTGGATTTTGAATCATTTGGCAAATAAAAAAATGGATTTTAAATCATTTGGCAAAAGAAAATATGGTAAATAAAATTTCGGACAAACAATAATTTGGAAAATGAAAAAAAGGAGTTTCGTTTTCGGAATTTTAATATTCGGAAATAAGCTTTTCGAGAATATGATAGGTAACCCATTTTTTTACTATCTCTTTTTTTGGCTAAGGCGAGTCCCCGGCGCGCGTTGAAGCTCGAACGGACTGGAGCGCGCGATTGGCTTTATGGAGAACACAGCGGCGTTCAGAAACAGCCAAGTTACCTCACTGGTTATTATTACGCTATGCAATAGTGCGATATGCGGTATGTATAATCTTGCCTTGAATGAAGTCATTATAGCCGACATTTGCACCGGCACGTATGGCGCGGGCGCCGAAAAAACGCACAGTAAAAAGTAACCACTAAACGGATAATTGGTCCGTAATGCTCCGATTATAGTAAGTACACGTAGGGTCGTCGCAAAGTAAAAAAACAATCATTAAATTTAAGTTCAAATTCATTTATTTATATATATTAATAAACATAAATTATTAAATTTAAAAACCCCCAACGCAATTGGGATGCACCAAAAAAATTAACCTATAGTTTTCATATTTTTTTTGGAAAGAATAGGATATTTTAAGATACCATTTTCATCGATTTTGAATTTGGTTGAGTATTTAATTATTTATATTTTTTTTAAGAAATACGTTGGATGACGTCACAGTGAGAAAGCCACGTTCCATTGCCTACAAAAATTCAAGCCGTACATAACATAATCTGTGGCATTACTGATTTGTCTTGTCACTGTCAATAATACAAGCACGGCTTAGGGTCCTAAATGAACCATGACAAATAGTTTTATTTATTTCTCTTCTTTTAGCTTCTATTATTCCTGTTTGTTTAATGGTGTGATAGTAAATAGATATTTTTTATTAAAATCTGATATTAAAACTCTTTCATATTTACTTGTAACATAGTAATTTAATAATTAAATTTGTAAAAATACATTGCGAGTATTGTATACATTTCGGACTTTATGATAAATGACAACTGTTTAAAACCAGGTGCTCATCAAGTGATTAAAGTTCTGTCTTTGTCACTCTTTGCTATTATAAGCAGGACAGAAACATTTCAAACTGTCAATTTGCTTTAGAGTGTAGACCTGCTTTATGTCTGCCTATGTGACGATTCACTGCAGGGGTCAAATGAAGGTCATTACTTAAATTTTCTTTATTTAATTCAGTTTATCATATTTTTGGAATCTGATTTCTGAAAACGATTCACAAAGCCTATTTCTCCAAACGGTTTACGATTTATTATACGTTGCCAAAAATTGGGACATCCCAATTATGTCACACATGTGTTTGAAAAACAAAGTAAATGCTCATTATGCGTTTAAGATCCCTTCCGCAGCTAACAAAAGAGCTGATAACTTTAAAACGGTTTTCTAATGTTTCGCAAATTACGTTTCCCAAACTGATTCATTTGGCAAATGTTTCGTTTCCCAAATGTTTATTTTTTCTGAAACTGTAAACTTTTCAGGATTGTTATAAAACAAACCTAACCTAACCTACCGAATAGTCCTGAAATATATCCTAAATAGTTTAGTTTCAGAAAAAATAAACATTTGGGAAATGAAACATTTGCCAAATGAATCAGTTTGGGAAACGTAATTTGCCCAACGAAAGTACACCCATTAAAACGCCTTAACCAATTTTGATGAAATGTGTCTAAGAAAGAACCATTGCCAGGAAACCTGTTTTCAAATAAAAAAACAACGGGTTGCACTCCGGGAGTGCTGGCAGAAGTGAAAACTTGTAGATTAACGTTGTGGCCCCCTCCCCCCCCCGCACTAAATTAATTCAATTTCGGGGTTGATTTTAAAAATTCGGACATATTATATTATATATTATCTAAATTAAATTCAATTCAATTCATTTATTTGCCAGAATACACAGAATATAAATACAAGGTATTGATGTATTTCAAGTACAGTATTCAGTCAGATTATGTGATATGACTATCCCCGATTGATATAGGCTACTTTTATTTCGGGAACAACAAAATTATCTAAATTAAATATCAAAATCTTATTACTTAGTTATGTTGGCAACCCTGGAGCTTACACTAATAATAAAACCGCCACGCTCGTCCGGATTATAAAATTCGTTACCAACCTTGCCCGTCTAATCATTGTTTTTACGCGCATCGTGATGGGAAACATGATCGAAAATGACGTAATTTGTTTATCTATAACTAGGTAGCCTTCCGTCCGCAGCTTCGCCCGCGATAAATTAATTTTCCCGTAGGAAAAGGTATTTTCCCGCGGTAAAAAGTAGCCTATGTCACTCAGTGATACTGATAATGTAGCTTTCTAACGGCAAAAGAATTTTTGAAATTGGTCCAGTAGTTTCGGAGCCTATTCAATGCAAACAAACAATCAAATCTTTCCTCTTTATAATATTAGTATAGACATCATAATATGTATCCCGAGGCGTCGTCCGTGTTAAAAAAACCATGAAAAAGGTTACTGTAAAGTTTTTAAAGCTACATGTACGTACAACGCCATCTATGGATTGCACACAAAGTTAACAAATTATCTTGATAGCCGAGGTATGGGCTCCCACACAATACTGAGATGCGATGCGATGCGACGCCGTATCGCAGGAACTAACGATGCGAATTGCTGCGATGCGATTTCGTGCGGTAAGTCCAAAGTTCAGGTGACCATATAATTTGTATGATCACCTGTACGCTTAGTATAAGTTTTACTTCACCAAAATACTTCTCGATCGCGTTTACGTAAAAAAATCAATTACTATGGAAACATGGACAGCGCCTCAGAATTGAAATTTTTACTTAAACGCGATCGAGAAGTATTTTGGTGAAGTAAAACTTATACTAAGCATACTGAACCTTGCGCGATGCGAATCAGATCGCAAGTTCTTGCGATGCATTCGTGCAAGCTCGCAGATAATTGCGATGCGATGCGAATTCGTAGTATTGTGTGGGAGCCCTATAATAGTAACGCCACGAGAATTGAGGCGAATGAATACACACACAGCTACATAAAAAAGTAGTGAATGAATGAAAATGTGAATTATATGATCTTATGGTAAAATACCTACGCAATACTATGCATTATAATTATCTTTTTTCGTATACCCTTTTTTGAAATAAAACAATTTGAAACTGATAAGAAATATTTGCAACAAAAAAAACGGTACTATTTTATATGCTTATCTGATTTAAATAAAATAGATCAAAATATTTTATTTTCTGTTTTGTTTGAACTAGATATTTTTAGTCAATCTTGTAATTCACTGTTGAGTCTGTTGAACTTGCTATCGCTACGAATAAATGACTGGGTAATTTAACCCTACTTTAGTTCAATCCTTCTAAACAATATTGATAAGTGGTTATTTTAATTGTTTCAGTACATTTTTCTGGGAATTTCTACTCGAGGTTGTTAACCTGAATTTACCCTTTCTCATCGAATCCGACCTTCACTTGACAGGTGCCTCAGGTCACGTATTGTCAATTGAAATCATCAAAACACAGAGTCAATGCACTTTTGATTGCCAAAGGGTTTTTACGTGTGTTTGATTCGATGACGGTATCATCAAAATTATGGACCAAATTAAGTCGGAATTTTGCAAACAAAAAGTTAGAAACCTTCAACGTTTGTTTTGGACTTCGCTCTCCGTCTGTCTGTCCGTCTGTCAGTCCGTCAGGCTGTATCCCATGAACCGTGATAGCTAGACAGTTGCAATTTTCACAGATGATGTATTTCGGTTGCCGCTATAACAACAAATACTAAAATAACTGAATAAAATAAATATTTAGGGGGCGTGATTTTTTGCTCCTTTTAGCTCGATATTAATAACGGCAACAGGTTGACGCTGGAAATATTCACAGAATATTTAGTTATACATTCACTTTAAAAATAAATACCTAAAATAAAATAAAACAAATATTAAAGGGGGGCTCCCCGACAACAAACGTGATTTTTTCTGCCGTTTTTATAGATAATGGTACGGAACCCTTCGTGCGCGACTCCGACTCGCACTTGGCCAGTTGTAATAAATCTCATTTTGGCTTGAGGTATTAAGTAACATGTTTTAAGCCCTGATCACACATCAAAAATCGCCGTGTAGACATTTAGTCCGATGAGCTGTCCAGGGGCTAAATTCAGGAACGGGCCTTCACGTGTTTGGTAGCGGTAATTCAATCGTTTGGGTTGGGTTTGGTTTGAACTGCTATTCAGGAACGCCAAAAATCACTGGTTTGCGAGAGGTTTGGGCTGAGTTTGGGATGAGCCTTATACAATACAATACAATACAAATATTCTTTATTGATCACCAAAAACAATACAGTAACATTACAAAGATAAAAAATTCAGGTAGACAATAGGCGGTCTTATCGCTAAAAAGCGATCTCTTCCAGACAACCAATTACTCAGAAATTAATAAATATCAACAGACTAATGTAGGTGGCAGAAATAACAGACAAGAGAAACTTAGTAATAGACAATAAACAATAAAATCAATACAAATATAATATAAATTTTATAAATAAACACATATATTCAATATAATACATATACACTACATATACTTAATACAAAATATCAATGGAAAAATGTCAAAAGGCCGCATGTGAGAAAAGGATTTAAAAAGGAAATTAAAGAAACAATATAAACAAAAAACAAAAAGAACAAAGAAGTGTCCAATACAATAAAGAAGTGTGTATTATGTTAGTGACAAATAATGAGCCTTTAGAAGGTTTTTAAAAATGGGAAGGGATTTCGCTTGCCTTAACGCCAAAGGAAGAGAATTCCAAAGACGAATGGCGGTCATAGTAAAGGAGTTAGTTATTTATTTGTTTATTTATTTATTTATTTACAAAGCGAATTAACAGAAAAATAAGGCTCATCCGCAGCTCAACCCATTCCTATCCTCTCCCAAACGATTGAATTACCGCTCGCAAACCGCGTTGGGCCGTTCCTGTATGCTTAGTATAAGTTTTCCTTCACATCAATACTTCTCGATCGCGTTTACGTAAAAATTTCAATTCTATGGAAACATGGACGCGCGGCTGCGGAGACGCTGTCCATGTTTCCCTAGTAATTGAATTTTTTACGTAAACGCGATCGAGAAGTATTTCGTGAAGTAAAAACTTATACTAAGCATACAGTATGCTTAGTATAAGTTTTCCTTCACTTCAATACTTCTCGATCGCGTTTACGTAAAAATTTCAATTCTATGGAAACATAGACGCGCGCGCGCGAAGGCGCTGTCCATGTTTCCCTAGTAATTGAATTTTTTACGTAAACGCGATCGAGATGTATTTTGGTGAAGTAAAACTTATACTAAGCGTACAGAGTGCTTAGTATAAGTTTTACCTCACCAAAATACTTCTCGATCGCGTTTACGTAAAAATTTCAATTCTATGGAAACATTAAACGCGCGCGCGCGGAGGCGCTGTCCATGTTTCCATAGTAATAGATTTTTTTACGTAAACGCGATCGAGAAGTATTTTGGTGAAGTAAAACTTATACTAAGCGTACAGTACGCTTAGTATAAGTTTTACTTCACCAAAATACTTCTCGATCACGTTTACGTAAAAAAATCAATTACTAGGGAAACATGTGCAGCGCCTCCGCGGCCGCGCGTCCATGTTTCCATAGAATTGAAATTTTTACGTAAACGCGATCGAGAAGTATTTTGGTGAAGTAAAAACTTATACTAAGCATACTGTACGCTTAGTATAAGTTTTACTTCACCAAAATACTTCTCGATCGCGTTTACGTAAAAATTTCAATTCTAAGGAAACATGGACGCGCGAGCGCGGAGGCGCTGTCACATGTTTCCATAGAATTGTACGCTTAGTATAAGTTTTACTTCACCAAAATACTTTTCGATCGCGTTTACGTAAAAATTTCAATTCTATGGAAACATGGACGCGCGCGCGCGGAGGCGCTGTCCATGTTTCCCTAGTAATTGAATTTTTTACGTAAACG
Organism: Archips xylosteana; assembly: GCA_947563465.1. Lineage (NCBI taxonomy): Eukaryota > Metazoa > Arthropoda > Insecta > Lepidoptera > Tortricidae > Archips > Archips xylosteana. The sequence continues at coordinate 15,315,632 of OX387365.1, read as the reverse complement.
CGATCGAGAAGTATTTGGTGAAGTAAAAACTTATACTAAGCACTCTGAATTGTTGATCGAAGCCCAGCTTATTCTGAGCATGCGTCTCATTTCCAGAGATTTAATGCCACACCATCAAACTTGTATTACTCAAGTTCCAAACTAACTAATCTTCACTAAAGTTAACTTAATTTAACTAAACAAACTGTGGGAAGCAAGCGGAAAGTTCTTCAGTCTACAACGCCTACCAGCAAAAAAGTTCTAACTCCCGTAACATTGAATAGGAATATCAACTCTGAAACTGCTGTAATAGAACTTGAATTGAAAGTGCTAGTGAATGTTACATAGAACCTTGTTGTAGTCAGTTGGGCGGTAGCGAGACAAGGTCAGTGTGAGGTCGCTGATCAGGCGGGAAATTAGTGGCTTTACTGACGAGTATTATGTAAAGGAAGCAGATTCTATGATTATGTAAAAAACAGCTAAGTGTGCGGGGTTCCTTATTCATCATCATCATCATTTCAGCCGAAAGACATCTACTGCTTTAATTTTTTGCTTGTTTTTGCTCAATATAGACACAAAATAAATAAGTACAGAAGTAAATCAAGTGTATGTACTTCACTTTTCATACCTACGCTCGGCGGTCGCTCTAGGGTTGTCAATTATGGCATATGCACATAAAACTTATCGTGAAAGTGGCGCTCGTTTCTATTTGTTTGATTTATTGTTGATATTCAAACGGGAAGAATGGAAATATAAAATAATAATAATTAAAATACCTACCTACAAAATTTAGCGTTTGTCAATTTTCACTATCGAAAATCCCTAATAACTTCTAAACGGATTATCCTAGTTATACAATTTCCATTGTCCTATCGGTTTTAGACCTAAACCTATCTAATGACACTAAAAACAACACAATATCTATACAAACAAAAAAACATGTTTTCAACTTACGTAATATTAGTGGCATGAATTTACCTTACAAAAATGTAGTTAGGTATAAGTACCTAACCACATTTTTTGTAAGGTAACGTTTATTTATACTGATTCAAAATAGGAAACTATTATTACTTTGGGAGTCGGGGCGGGGCGAGGTGCTTACCTATCTAGCTAACTATTCTATGTAACGTTAAAATGAACCATCGAAATACAAGCAGATACCTACTATACTTACCTCTCTGAAACCACTGGTAGCTTAAAAAACGACCATTCACCGTTTAGGGTTGAATTTAAACAACCGTCCACTGAACAGTTACCTATAATAACCTTTTTTTTGTTGCTCCGTTATTGCACTCGAAAAATTCCACAGACGCGCGACACAAAATAAATAAGTACCTACGCGCGACCACAGCGCGCGCCTCAAGCGGCTAGCAGTCGCGCTCGAGCTGATCCGGACTGATCCGAGATATCGTGTCTGTGAGCAGTGTCTATGTGTGCATGGCTCGAGCGCACTTTGTATGTAGATTTATTTCTGTACTTATTTATTTTGTGATATAGATAACGGCATCAGTCAGACGCTTGAAATATTTATAGAATATTTAGTTATAAGTATATTTATTTTAAAAATAAATAATTAAATTAAAATAAAACAAATATTTAACGGAGCCCCCATACAACAAACGTGATTTTTTTGCCGGTTTTGTAGATTTTATAGTACGGAACCCTTCGTGCGCGAATCCGACTCGCACTTGAACGGTTTTTCTTTTGTTAATTTAAAATTGCGTCACGAATAAATGTTTTTCTTCCTTTAAATTAATTAAAGATATTTTGACTGCGATTTTCACTTCGTAAAGGAATGTCTGAATAAGAAAATAGTCTTTTCGTAAGCCTCTTGAAATAAAAATACAGGGCTATCTGGACTTGCTAAACCACCTAATACATCCTAGGTCTCTTCGAGGCTAAAACCCAGACAGCATTGCACGCTGTCGACAGAGGAGCCCCATGGTAATAATGGTATTAACGGGCTAATTTCCGCAACTCGACGTCTTCTACGCGCCTATTTTGCGTAACTGGCTGTAAGCACTATTCATGCCAGCCCAACTCCTTAAGGAAGCCTAGCAGACCCTTCACGTTGCCGACGACTTCCTGGAGCGACCTCGGTGTCCCGAGGTGCAGTGCCCTGTAGCTCGCCACACTAGCGCACTCCAGCAGGATGTGTGAGGCTGTTTCTTCTGCCTCCATGCACGCTCTGCATAGGGGGTTGTCTTTAACACCTAAATTGTGTAAGTGTTTGTTAAGCAAGGCATGTCCAGTCAGAGCCCCGACCAGTAGTCGGAGCTGTGTTCTTCCATAACCGCGAAGTTTACGGGATAATCCGGGGTTGATCTTTGGAAGAGCTTCTCTGGTCGGCCTGCAGGTTACTAGGTTTGACCAATATTCTTGGTGCATTACCTTGGTGTTGTGGCGCAACTGGCTGCGCAACCATCCGAAAGGCAGGGGCAGAATGGGTTCAGGTCCATAGACCCTCAACTCCGATCCCTCCCTCGCCAGTCGATCGGCCGAATCGTTGCCTCGCGATCCACTGTGACCCTTTATCCATTGAAGGGTAATGGAGTTTGTCTCACTTACCTTCGTCAGAGCTCGATGGCACTCATATATTAGCCCCGATGTCATAGTGTTGCTCTGCAGGGCTTGCAGGACCGATCTGCTATCAGACAGTATACGGATTGGAAAACCCTGTACCTCTCTGGAGCAGAGGAGCCCCATCGCGGGGCGGCCAGTGGGCGTTGCGGTGACTCCTTGTGCTGTGTGGCGTTCACAATGGCAACGAGGGAATCCGTGCGGCTTTTAGTGGGTAGGCCCCTTGTGGGAGAGCCCCACATACCCTCTGTTTCGCCGAACAGAGACGAATGCATAAGCACATTTTCGGCACCATAAAAAAAAAACCGGCCAAGAGCATGTCGGACACGCCCAAGATAGGGTTCCGTAGCCATTACGAAAAAATCAAGTAATATTTTTCTAAGGATTTCGTATGTGTACGGAATCTTCCAAGTTAGGTATCGTCAATACTTTGAAAAAAGCTCGTATCTCAAAATCGTTAATCTGGCAAAGTGAACTTTATTACGCGCGATCAAGGTTCAGTTTTGTTTACATGCTGATTTGAGATACGAGTTTTTCAAAGTAGTGACGGTATGTTTAATACCTTAGGCGACTATTTACTCTTAAACTACAAATAATTCCCAATCAATCTTAGCCGCTGTTATTTTCCTTGTAAATTTAATATATTTACTACCATTTTGAATTTTTTAAAATTTTTCCACCCAACAGTTTAGATTTTAGAGGGGGGGACGGTCGATTTTAATGAAATTTTTCACTTTAAAGTTGAATATTTCGCAAACAAATCACTGAATACAAAAATCATGTAAGCAAACCCCCAATCGTTTTAAAATACCTATCCAACGATACCCGACACTATAGGGTTAGTCGAGAAAAAAAAATCACCCCCACTTTACGTCTATGGGAGGTACTCTAAAAAAAATTTTTTTATTTTTTTTTATTTAACCACTTTGTCGGCGTGACTAATATATATATTCATGCCAAATTACAGTTTTCTAGTATTAACAGTCTCTGAGCTTAGCCGCGGACAGACAGATGGACAGACATGGCGAAACTATAAGGGTTCCTAGTTGACTACGGAACCCTAAAAAACAGATTAATTCTGCGATACCTTGTCTTTCTATCGAAACACTTGTTAACGATTGTGCGTAAATATAATTTCTTTGAAATTGTAAGATAGTATCGCCTAATGACAAACAATAACACGCCAATCTATACTAATCTTTGTTGACACAATGCCTTTTGCAATAATCACTCTGATTTCATGATTGTGAAATTTTATATCGACGCCTGTTACGATCATTACTGGTGTGAAAAACAAGTGTCTAGCCAACTTTTGAAAGTGTATTTTCTTAGAGCTCGGTTAAATGCTAATTCTGGCGTCAGTCTGAAACCTGAAACTGAAACCGGGATACCTACTTGAAATGCAATAATTGAATTGAGTTTAATTGAATAATGGATCCGTTATCTATTTGTGATCAATCTACACTAATATTATAAAGAGGAAAGATTTGTATTTTAGTATGTATTTAACGACTACTAACTACTGGACCGATTTCAAAAATTCTTTTGCTGTTTGAAAGTTACATTAGATATCACTGAGTGACAAAGGCTACTTTTTATCTACGGGAAAATTAATTTATCGCGAGCGAAGCTGCGGACGGAAGGCTAGTCGATCATAAAGTCTCAGAGTAAGGCTCAGAATCGCTCAATGAACTATGGAGAGGGCTATGCTCGGGGGTTCTCTACGGTGTATCGAATCAGGAATGAGGAGATCCGTAGAAGAACCGACATAGCAAAGCGGATTCATCATCATCATCATCATCATTTCAGCCGAAAGACTTCCACTGCTGAACATAGGCCTCCCCCAAGGCTCGCCAAACAGATCGGCCCTGCGCCATCCGCATCCAAGAACAAAAGAACTAAAGTCACGGACATAGCTCGAAGAATCGCTAGACTTAAGTGGCAGTGGGCAGGGCACATCGCCCGTAGAACTGACGGCCGATGGGGCCGAAAGGTTCTCGAGTGGCGTCCGCGGACCGGAAGACGCAGTGTAGGTAGGCCTCCAACAAGATGGAGCGACGACCTGGTGAAGGTAGCGGGAACGCATTGGATGCGGATGGCGCAAGGCAAAGCGGATTAACTCGATGAAATGGCAATGGGCAGGTCATAAAGCACGCAAAACAGATGGCCGAATGGCAGAATAGATGGCTGTTGGGGCCGAAAAGTTCTCGAATGGAGAACACGGACTGGCAAGTGCTGCGTGGGACGTCCACAAACGAGATAGACGGACGATTTGGTGAAGGCCGCAGGATCAAGTTGGATGCAAGTCGCTTCCAACCGTAATGATTGGGTATCAATGATGAGGCATATTGTCCAGCAGTGGACGTCTTGCGGCTGAAATTATGATGATGATGATGATCATAAAGTAGCGAAGTAATTAGTTTCAGGTAATTAATAAAAACTCCGCAAAGTAAAGTGTTATTCGATAAATTCCTCTAACGAAGCGTAGCGAATTTTTAAAGATCCCTTAGAAGAGCTCAAAGTTATGAGGCGCCGAATCTAAACATAATCAAAATAATTTGACATGCTCAATACAGACATATTTATGAATAGCCTCACTTTGTTCGCCGAATTCTGTCTGCAGGTCTTATTTTAAGTTGATTATTACAAGTTCTTGAGTGGAGACCACGGATCGGCAAACGTAGCGTAGGACGTGCTCAGACTCGGTGGAGCGATGATCTCCGCAAGGCGGCTGGCAAGAGCTGGATGAGAGTGGCCGGGGATCGTGCTCAGTGGCGTGCCATGGGAGAGGCCTATGTCCAGCAGTGGACGAGCATAGGCTGATGATGATGAATTATTTCATATATCGTTCTCTTCCTCGCTAAATGTCGTTTCTAACAAGGAATACATATAGCCGTGGTGGCCTAGTGGTTTGACATATGGCCTCTCAAGCAGAGGGTCGTGGGTCCAAATCCCGGCTCGCACCTCTGAGTTTTTCGGAATTTATGTGCGAAATTGCATTTGAAATTGACCATGAGCTTTACGGTGAAGGAAAACATCGTGAGGAATCCTGCATACATCCGCGAAAGGTGTGTGTGTGTGAAGTTCCCAATCCGCACCGGGCCCGCGTGGGAACTACGGCCCAAACCCTCTCATTCTAAGAGGAGGCCTGAGGCTGAGATGATGGTGATGATGAACAAGGAATCGCAAGCTAGTTACGACAGTTATCAAAAAGAGATATTACAAACAGTTTCTTCTAATGACGGCGCAAAAATCAAAATAAATCACTTGTCAATCAATAATTGTGTTGAGATGCAAAAAGCAAATACACGCCGCCATCGTAAAAACTGTGGAGCGCCCAAAAGGCGAAACCTATGGTACAGTATCCCGTGTCAGAACAGTAAGATACCCTAGCGGTTCTCTACCTGTGAACTACTACTTGCTACTTTAAGCACTCAAGCTCAACAGGCAGGCAGCTAATCAGGCGTTACTTTGTAGAGTCCTTATCAATGAACTGAAACCATTAAGTACTTTGCTCACCCGCGACCTTATGACAGTTACATTTATGCAAGAAATGTGTGTTCATGCAGTTCCTCCACTTCCACACTGTACGACACACAAATCACACAAAACCCAACTAACACCACCACCAAACTACACTCATCAGTGCAGTTTGATGTTTCGAACTTAACCAAAAAACCAAATGGTAGATTGCTACCATTAGTAGCATAGTAATCGGTTGCGTTAGGTACTTCAAGGATGAGCTCTGGTTGAGTTCAAAACGCGTCAATGTATTTTGTTGGTGGTGATAGTTGGGTTTGTGTGATTTGTGTGTGTTTATACAGTGTGGAGGTGGAGGAACTGCATGAACACATTTCTTGCATAAACGTAACTATCGTAAGGTCGCGGGTGAGCAAAGTAATTATTTCAGTTCATTGATAAGGACATCCGCAAAGTAACGCCTGATTCAATAAATGAGTAAGATACTAGCGGTTGTCTTTCTTATCGCCGTAAATATTTTAGCCATGATTCATTTTCAACTGTTTTTTTCTGAAACTCGAACTTCAGGATTGTTTTAAAACTAATTTAACCTAACCTATTAGAATAGTCCTGAAATACCTTCCTGTTAATTTCATGTTGTTTATGTACAATAAAGAGTTTTACTAACCTAGGTACATGTATTTACATACATATCCTGAATAGTTAACGGTTTCTGAGTAAAAAAACAGTTGGGAATGATTCCCATACTCTAGCTCATAGGTGCTTAACCCCTTGGGTTTTAAGATTAGAAATATTATTGTTTTGTATAAGTTAATATAAAATTTAAATGTCAGGTGAATGAATGAATGATGAAGGATGAATGGGTGTGTGCCTGAACCCATAAGGGTACCACTAAAAAATAAGATAAAAGTTGTGAAAATGATTAACTAAAGATTAATAATGGCCTTGTCTATGACAGGATGAATATTGTAAAAATAAAAAATATATAAAAAATCTCCTTGGGTGCTTAGCACCTTATTTTGCCCACCCCCACCCACTTTAGATCCTCGTAGCGATCCTAGCACCGCCTAGTTATCGTAATAAACGAACTACTACGTCGCAAAACTCGCAAAAGTGGGTAACGCTGGTGACTTCATTTATATTCGTCACCGCGTTATCAAAGTTTCTATATGCGTTTTGATATATAAATATTACTTTTTGTACAATAAGGGCCGGCGCTCACTGCCGGCACGGCACGGCGTGTCATGGCAAAGGATTTTATTACTATCAAGTTATTTTGAATCTTATTTCAATGAGTTTAGAATTCATGTTACTTTATCTCGATACACCGATGCCGCGACGTGCCGAGGGATGCTGCGGTAATAACCTGCAGTGCCATGCCGTGCCATGCCGTCAGTGAGCGCGTGAGTGAGTGAGTTTTCTTTTACTTCTCCTTAGGACTTTGCCACCACATATAAATCTGCTGAAGAAGTTAGACTCCTAATTGAGTTAAGTATAGAATGTTAATTTGAAAAATTCTTATAAGTAAGATTGTAGGTACATTCAATTAACCTAATACATCTCGCTCTTCGCGTATTATCCTATTTCTGCAAGGTGCAGCACAATTCAGTGCCGAACGCACAATAGTGCAATTTACCTACTGTTCAAAACTCATTACTGTGACCGTAACCTAGCATCGATCACGGCTGGACTAACTGTTAGCCGTCCACAGTTAGGTGCGAGAGGGATGGTAGATCGAACTGCTGCTGTGTTAGATAGGGACGGAAGAACGTGAAGCCATCAATTCGTGCACGCGCAAGTGGAGTGTGAAGTTTGAACAGGGTTGAACGAGTTATTGTTAACGTGAAACGTTGAATGTATTGGAAGCGTTCGAGACTGGCAATGGGGTGTTGTGACCACACCCACACACACAACATACATACATACATACATACATGAATACATACATGCATACAATCACGCCTCCTTCACAGCAAAGGCAGGCAGGGAGAGACTATTTGTTTCCTCATAATTTCAGCCGAAAGACGTCCACCTCTGAACAAAGGGCTCCCCCAAGGTTCACCAAACAGACCGGTCCCGCGCCATCCGCATCAACCATCTTCATCATCTTGTTGGAGGCCTACCTACACTGCATCTTTCGATCCGTGGACGCCACTCGCGAACCTTTCGGCCCCATCGGCCGTCAGCCGTACGAGCGAAGTGTCCCCACTGCCACTTGAGTCTGGCGATTCTTCGAGCTATATCGGTGACATGTCACTTGTCGCTCGACATTCGTGATAATTATAAAAATTAAAAATCTATCGTTTAATTTCTTCCGTCGCCAACCCTATGCTAACGCGATCGTGCATGACGCATCGCGTGCGCACGTTACTAAACAATAACAAAACGTCGTAAGTTACATGTGTCGTATGAGCACTTGCGTCCTTTTACTACGGGACGCGCGGCACGGGAATACCTTACATCGGTGCAGCGTTGGAAGTAAAACGGTGTAAGTTACTAATGTTACAAATTCATTGTTTTTGTTAGGAATATGTGATAAACGAGTTGGTCATCTCATCATCATCATCATTCCAGCCTGAACGTCCTACGTCTTAGAATGAGAGGGCTTGGACCATAGTTCCCATGCGGGCCCAGTGCGGATTGGTAGTTTCACACGCACCATTGAATATCTTCTCAGGTTTTCCTTCACCGTAAAGCTCATGAATCTCATGATACATATCTCTCATACCAAATTTCATACAAATCCGTCCAGCTGTTTTAGTGTGAAAGATAACATAATTTTTCGCATATTAAATTCGGGATAAATTTTTCAAACGAGCACTAGCTTTTTTGGAATATTTACTTCCCAAAATGCCGTAGAAAAGAGATCGATCTAAATAATTGGGAAATAAAAATTTGCGTCCTCTCATCAAACTTAGCACGTGGCTTCCAAAGTGGGATCTTAGATAATGTATCTAACAACAGTATAGTCCGTTTTGGTCTACCATTCAGACCTGCTAATAGACTAAACGGACGAAATAATCCATTTAGTCCTACTACTTCTGGCACGAATTTTAATAGGACTAAACGGACGAATTGTGAAACGTTGAATCTGCTCATCAACTGACTATGACTTATTTAAATTTCTTATCTATTGCCTGATGTCTTTTCATATACTTGCATTAATATTTTGCATGCCTGATAGGTGAAATGTGTGAAACTATTTTTCTGTACATTGTGACCTACTGTACCACATTTTAAGCATAATAAAGATTGATTGACTGATTGAAATAATCCATTTAGTCTTACTATTTACTTCTGGCACGAATTTTAGTAGGACTAAACGGACGAAATAATCCATTTATTTCCAATACTTCTGGCACGAAACAGGGCTGGTTAGATATTTTTTGTATACACATTAACAGGTAGGTTAGGTTCTTTAGGTATCTTCAGATGTCCGAAGGGCAGACTGCCTAGAAACAGGAGCCCCGCGAAGCGGATCTCCGTCGACAAGGCGTGGGTTGCCTAATGCAGTCATTCCGTTTAGCTCTACTACTGGAACTAAATGAATAAATAAATAATTTTGTCTGTTAAATCCTATTAGAGTCAATATCAAAAAAATTGTACACAACTAAGGGATTTACTTAAAACTAAACTTAATTGATTCCTTTGTGTAACGCAAGTTACTCGTATAATTTGTATGGCTAACTTTCGTTACACAAAGGAAGCGATCGTGATTTTATTTTCATTAAGCCCTTAACTATGTACAATTATTTTGAAAACGACCCATTTGTGGGACTAAACGGAATTTTATGTCCGTTTATTCCTATTAATAGGACTGAATGGTAGACCAAGCCGGACTAAATCTCTAACAACAGCCTTTCCTTCTGTATAAGATCAATTTGATCTTTATTAATGATTATAATGATGTAAGTAAACTAGATTTAAGTCAAAAGATTTGCATGCCTACTTTTATAGGGCAGCTAACACTATTGAAACTTAATTATAATCACTATAAGAAATTTCAACATCACATTTGTATACATAGTGTTATAGCAAATAAACATTTCATTTCATTTCAATCAAAATCAATAAAATTGATCAATCTAGTATAGGTATAATAGCTTATCACATTAATATACAGGTTTCAAAGTACGCTTTCATTTTATTACTCTTTATCTAACGTTAAATTTACCAATCAGTTGCATATTTCTATTTAAATTCCTAAAGTAATTAATGCATTTATAAATAATCAAGGCATACCTTGGAGTGAGTTTCTAATTTACTTGACTATAGCTGTTAAAACTGCATTTAAATATTTCATGCACATTATAACGGCAGCTCTAATGTTGAAATAAATTACCGCTGTTTTCCTTTGAATGCAGTGTTCAGAATAATTTATTGTCATTACATTACAACTTGGAAATAAATAATTTATTTTATGATAGATGCATATCTTGTCATCCGATATACCGCAGTGTCTCAAGTCAAAAGTCTTTGACCAGTGTGTGTTGCCAGTGATGACTTATGGCACTGAAACGTGGCCGCTAACGATGGGTCTTATAAGGAAGCTCAAGGTCACTCAGAGGGCGATGGAGAGGGCTACGCTTGGAGTTTCTCTGCGGGATCGTATTAGAAATGATGAAATCCGCGTGAGAACTAAAGTCACGGACATAGCTCGAAGAATCGCTAGACTTAAGTTGCAGTGGGCAGGGCACATCGCCCGTAGAACTGACGGCCGATGGAGCCGAAAGGTTCTCGAGTGGCGTCCGCGGACCGGAAGACGCGGTGTAGGTAGGCCTCCAACAAGATGGAGCGACGACCTGGTGAAGGTAGCGGGAACGCATTGGATGCGGATGGCACAGGGCCGATCTGTTTGGAGAGCCTTGGGGGAGGCCTATGTTCAGCAGTGGACGTCTTTCGGCTGAAATGATGATGATGATGAGATGCATTGATCCTACTAATATCATACTAAATAAATATAAATGATAAAGTTTAAAGATAATTGTTACTCAGGCACGCAATAACGATTGAATGAATTTGGATGAAACTTGGGATAGAGAGATACGTAATATACCTAATTATAAATTCGAAAGTAACTCTGTCTATCGGTCTAAAATCTTTCATTAATATGGACCTCCGCAAAGTAACGCCTGATTCAATAAATTATTTAAAATCTTTTCACGCTTAGTCAAACTATTTTCTATATTCTACACCTAAACAATACTGACGAATGAACACAACCTATACCACTGACGTTAGAGACTTGAAATTTTTCAGACGTCCCAAGATAAGTAAAATAAATGTCATAAAAGCACTCAGAAAAGATATTTCGAAATTAATGCCGAATAGGGTTTCCAATTTTTTTTATTAATTTAAATTTTCGCCAAGCCGCGACTTACTCTTAAGTTTATCCCTAAATAAATTTAACTAGATGTTACGTGATGATTTTTGACTAAAAAAAAATCATGTTTTTATTTAACACCAGAAAAATTTATTCTTATCTTTTTTCAAGTGCTCACATACATACTTGTAATCACTTACGACCTTTTACCTTGAAAGGTTAAACCGCACGATTAATACTATGCGCGATGTAAAACTTACGTCCTTTTGTAGCGTGCAGACTTCCTGTACTTTTATGGCATCCTTGTAGGGAAGAGGCGTTTTTGTGGCTTTATTCGCCCGTGACCTTTGTTTATAATGAACTATCGTGTCAGTCTGGGTGTATAGTTATTGTACTTATTGTATACTTACGACTTTACTGTTTTTTCTTCAAGTATTATTATTAGAAGTACCAAGGACGATTTAAAAAAGGGGACAGAAAAAGAAAACATTTATTTTGAGATCACTTCGTTTTCCATAATTTGATTTGTCATAATTTCATTTGACATTGCTCAAAGAATTAGTTCGCTGAAGTGGCGTTGTGCTGGCCACGTCTGTCGCAGAGCTGATGAGCGGTGGAGCAGACGAGTCCTTGAATGGAGACCACGGACGGGGAAACGTAGTGATGTGATGTGATGATGATGAATTTCATTTGCCACATAAAACATAGGGTGTCATTAAAACTCAAGGAGAACCTGGTACCGAGCGAGAAACCAAGTTAGAACAGTTTTGAAAAAAAAAACCATGTTACTGTGGTGAATATTCGATTGATTCCTTTATAGGGTCTCGTAGTCAACTAGGAACCCTTATAGTTTCGCCATGTCTGTCCGTCTGTCTGTCTGTCTGTCCGTCCGCGGCTAAGCTCAGAGACTGTTAGTACTACAAAGCTGTAATTTGGCATGAAAATATATATCAGTCACGCTGACAAAGTGATTGAATAAAAAAAAGTAAAAAATTTTTTTTTAGGGTACCTTCCATAGACGTAAAGTGGGGGTGATTTTTTTTTCCTCGACTAACCCTGTATTGTGGGGTATCATTGGATAGCTACTTGAAAATAAATAGGGGTTTTGTAAAACCATTTTTTGATAAAGTGAATATTTTCGGAGATATTCACTTCGAAAGTTCAAAATAATGTGTCACCCTCTAACTTTTGAACCGCACGTCTAAAAAATATGAAAAAAATCACGTAAGTAAGTTAAACTTAATAAAAACTTTCTAGGAAAATTATTTTCAACTTAATCAGTTAAGCAGTTTTTAAGTTTTTGTAAAAAAATATTTCTAAACTAAGATTGTAACCGCCATTGCAAGCATTTTTTTTCTTTAAGTACCTATAAGATCACGCTAACAGTATCTTCTTTCAAATAAAAAAATATATTACATCTGAAAAACAATCAACATACATACTAGTTCTAGTAGACTGCTGATTAGATTAGTTACCCAATTCGCCGACAGATGGCGCTGTACCGCTGACGTTGGGACCAAAACAACCACATTAATAAATAATGCAAAGATTTTTCGCACCTGTCTGCTACGGAACCCTATCTTGGGCGTGTCCGACACGCTCTTGGCCGGTTTTTCGTCTTATTCCTGTCTGGACATATTTTTGTTTCGGCACATTCCGTTTTCAGCAAAAATCATTATAATACAACAAATGAAATCCATCCTTGGTATCGTTATTTTTTATTTTCAAGACATACTTATTTTAGAGTAAGTATAAGTAAGAATATGCCGAAAACTGAATACGTCCAAACAGAAATGTGCCGAAACCAGAATATGTCCAATCAAGAATACGACGAAAAAGGAATCAGTCAGAATTATTAGTAGTTTAAGAGTAAATAGCAGCCTGACCTAAAAAATATTGCTTGTTAAATACGGACAGTATAATTAATGGTCAAATTAATAAGATTTGCAAGGATTATTTCGTAACAGCTGCGGTACCCTATTCTGGGCGTGTCCGACACGCTCTTGGCCAGTTTTTTTTCTTTTTTTCTGATTTTTCTTTGTAAATGCAACTCTAATGACATTTGTTACGCATTCTCTCTATGCGCACACTTGCACGGTCTGTTTGCGAGACCGGTTCAAGGCTGGCCCGAACAATTACAGCCAATTAATATGTTCGAAGCCACGAGCGTGTAATGCGAGACTTTCATGTAATTAGAAAGATCTCAATTTAGACAGGCAGTCAATCTGTAGCGATATGTAATTTGTAGTGACATTATATTTAAATTCTTATTAAATTAATTCTTTATTCTTATTTAATTCTTTAGTATTTTATGACAAATTCAAATTCTTAATTGATTAGGACATGAAATTGGTACGACATGAAATTGGACATGTAGGTATGCAATTTGTAGTGACATTATATTTAAATTCTTATTATATTAATTCTTTATTCTTATTTAATTCTTTAGTATTTTATGACAAATTCAAATTCTTAATTGATAAGAACGTGAAATTGGTAAGGACATATGGCGGATTATAATTTTAAATTGCATGATTACTTTTAGTTATTTGATTGTAAATGTGTGTACACCTGTAAGGGTAGAATTTGGTAAAACCATAGCCTGAATATAATATTATATCTGTATTTGTTACCTGAATTTCATACACAATAAATGATTATTATTATTATTATTTATTATTTGATATTAACGAACGGTGGTCATCACCATTGTCCAAGCTTATACAGTGTGTAACTGAATGAAGAGCTAAGCGGATGGTTGATGGCCAAGAGAACCCTTATAGTTTCATGTCTGTCTGCCTGTCTGTCTGTCTGTCTATCCGCGGCTTAGCGCAGTGGCTATTAGTGCCAGAAAGCTGTAATTTTGCATGAAAATAATATATAGCAAAGACCCCAAGAAATTGAAAAAAAAAATTGAAAAAAAATGGTACCTCCCACTAACGTAAAGTGGAGGTGATTTTTTTTCTCGTCTAACTATATAGTGTGGGGTATCGTTGGATAGGTCTTTATAAATCATTACGGGATTGTAAAGACGATTTTTCGATACAGAGATTCGTTATCGAAATATTCAACTTTAAAGTGTTTTTTTTTTGTTAAAATCGAGCGTCCCCCTCCCGCTCTAAAAGTTAAACTGTTGGAATAAAAATTTTGAAAAAATCAGGATGGGAGGAAATATTTCAAATTAACAAGGAAAACCCACAAGCTCACCCGGCTGGGACAATATCCCTACCCTCTTTCTCAGGCTAGTTAGGAATGAGATCGCCCCTGTTGTGAGTCACTTGGCGAATCTATGCTTTGGTACGGGTGTCTTTCCTTCCCTGCTTAAACAATCCTTGGTAACGCCTGTGCACAAGAGTGGGGACAGTGACGCTGCAAACAACTATAGACCCATATCTGTGCTACCTGCCATGTCCAAAATACTTGAAAAATTAATAAATAATAGACTCACTTCCTATTTAGATAAATTTCATTTACTTTCTGATTCACAATTTGGCTTTAGACATGGTAGATCCACTGAAGATGCTACTTTGGCTGTCACTAATTTAATTGCTGGTATTGTAGATAAGTCAAATAAATGTCTGGCAGTATTCCTGGATTTACAGAAGGCGTTTGATACCGTTTCTCTCCCCATTCTTGTGCGTAAGCTGGAACAAATTGGAATCAGAGGCATAGCATTGGATTTGCTAAGTGACTACCTTCATGGTCGAACTCAAAGAGTAAAGATAGGTGATGTGGTGAGTCGTGAAGCAGCTATCACTTTCGGTGTCCCGCAGGGAAGCGTGCTTGGCCCCACCCTATTCCTTATTTATATTAATGACCTGACTGGCCTGCAACTGGGGAGTGGCAGCGTTTTCTCCTATGCTGATGATACTGCTTTAGTCTTTGAGGGTAAAACTTGGGAGAGTACGTTCGAATCTGCAGAATTGGGACTCAGGGCGGTGTCATCTTGGCTCAGGGATAACCTCCTTACTCTTAATATAAGTAAAACTAACTACATATGTTTTTCTAAATATGTAAGTTCACAGCCTTGTAGTGGTTTTAAATTAAGGATACATAACTGTAACCAGTCTTGTTCTTCTCGGTGCAGTTGTATGGAAATTGAGAGGGTTGCTTCCACAAAATACCTTGGCCTAATGCTTGATCAGCGTCTCTCCTGGCACACGCATGTTGAACATCTTAATGGTCGAATTAGGAAGCTTGTCTGGTTATTTAAAAAGCTGAGGCATGTAACCACTAAAGTGCTACTTAACCAACTTTACATTTCCCTCGCACAGTCCATTATGACCTACTGCATTTGTGTCTGGGGAGGTGCAATAAAGACCAAATTCCTTGAAATAGAAAGGGGCCAGCGCTGCATTGTGAAGGTCATGTATTTTAAGCCATTTAGATTCTCTACCAGTGAATTGTATCGCATCAGTGGCCTCTTAACGATGAGAAAGTTGTACATTCTATCCACAGTACTAAAACTACACAAGACCCTAGTATTTAACCCATCTCTCTTGAATCGTAGGCGTATTGATGTTGTTGCCCCATCATCAATTTGCAGATCCGTTTTCGCTCGTAGACAATTCTTATCGCAATCTGCGTACCTGTATAATAAAATTAATAAAATGATTAATATTTACCCGCTTACCTGGTATGACTGTAAGAAAACTTTAAGCGTATGGTTGAGAGACCTGAGCTATGACGATACAGAAGCACTTTTTCACCGCGTAGCTTAATCATCACACACACACACACACACACGCACACACATACACACACACACACACACACACACACACACACACACACACACACACACACACACACACAACAAAAAGGGTATAAAATTAAATTATAATTGTAATGTATCGAATGTGGAATTTTATGAAATTGTAGTTAACTAATAATTGTTATTTTTGCATGATATTATAATTAATGCATGAAGTTAAAATTTATTATTTATTGCTTACATAAAATTATAATCGTTATCTTTATTGTATAATATTGCTGTGATTGTTTTATATAATTATAAGTGAATTATCTAATGTTACTGCTTTTAGTCATGTCATTGTAGTTACATTTTATTCTAGAGGAGCGGGATCTCCTGTCACAGGTATTCTCACATACCTACTAGGAGGTCTCTAACCTTCTTGTATGTTCTATGGCTATTGAAATAAATACATTTTCATTTTTTTTTTTTTTTTCATTTTTTTCAAACTATACCGGCTAAGTTTGCTTGAGAATTATTAGTAGTTTAAGAGTAAATAGCAGCTGGACCTAAAAAATATACGACGGTTAAAAGGCAAAACGCATGAAGCGACACTTTTTGTCAAAATGAGTTATATACATATTTGAAATCAGCGAATTTTTCTCCGTCGTTTGAGCCGGGTTTCTGTAAAGTTCAAAAAATGTCGCTTGATGCGTTTTGCCTTTTAACCGCCGTATCTACTTGGGAATTTCCGTAAATACCAAATCCTTAGAATAATATTACTTGTTGAATACGTATAGTACACGTCGTAATGGCGGAACCCTATCCTGGGCGTGTCCGACACGCTCTTGGCCGGTTTTTTTATTGACTGTCCGTTGGTAATGGAGCTGAGGAATTAGATTGCTCGAGTCTCAAAGGGCTCTAGCAACTTCAGCTCATTTAGGCTCCAAGTGCCTGCCAAGCACCAGCACATGTTCCTGCGCTCCGACTTCTGGTCGGAGGGTGTTCCCTCATTTTAGGAAAGCGACGAAGACTTCTTTCAAAAATCCATAAATTGTTCTATTATTTTTTCTTGTATAATTTGTTTCATCATTATCCCAGCCTATATACGTCCCACTGCAGGATACAGGCCTCTCAGAATGAAAGGGCTTGGGCTGTAGTTCCCACGCGGACCCAGTGCGGATCGGGAACTTCACACACCTCAACATCATAATATTTAAGAGCTAGGCTCTTGTCGCTGGGGTCATTTCCAGCTTTTTCTTTCCTTCGCTTCTTTACATAATGAAACATTTATTTTTTCTTTTATTTGCTCCATATATTATGCCCTTCTTCCCCTTAACCTACACACACACTATTGAATAATAATTTGTTTATAGGTAATAGTAAAACATAATCTTTAATTGTTAGTCTAAGTTTCATGACGCATCGCTTATTAATGTAGGTTATCTACTATATAAAAATAAGTCGGGTTTTCCTTCCTGACGCTATAACTCCAGAACGCACGAACCGATTTCCACGGTTTTGCATTCGTTGGAAAGGTCTCGGGCTCCTTAAGGTTTATAGCAAAGAAAATTCAGGAAAAATTTCAACAGAAAAGCGGGAAAATCTTTTTTCACATACAGCGCCATCTCTGATACATAGCATGTACTACAAACCAATACTATTCTCCGCGGACGGAGTCGCGGGCAACAGCTAGTGTCATATAACGTTTTTATCAATAAATAATAATACGTATCTAATAATAAATCATATAATTCCTCCCACTCACCAAAATTCCCGACAAGGTCGTATTATTCACCAGGCCTTCGCATATTCAGGCTGTATCTTCAGTGAATAATAATCAGCCTTATCAATAAAGTCACCCGACCTTCGTTGGTTTGCCTTGGCTTTATGGTATCGTAAAGGACGATGCCGTAAACAATTCGTACGTGATAATACTAGTCCAATAAAAGTGTTTAAAAATCCACACATTTTGACGTCAAGAGGAATAATGAAGAAGTAACACGCTTTTATTGAAAAAATTGGGATTATGATTAAAAAGGCAAATGTTTAATCACTACATACATTGAGATATAAAACAAAGTCACTTCCCGCTGTCTGTCTGTCCCTATGTATGCTTAGATCCTTAAAACTACGCACCGGATTTTGATGTGATGTGGGTTTTTTAATAGATATAGTGATTCAGCATTGCACCCGTGCGAAGTATTAAATATTTGATGCTAATGAATGTTGTGGAAGCAAAAGATGTATGTCAGGATCGTAGCAGGTGGAAGCAAATAGTAATGCGTGGTCTATTTTTTATCAGAATCAAATTATTTTCAGCTTTTTAGTTCTTTTTATTAACATCTACTTAATAAAAGCTAATAAAATCAGCACAAACTTAGCGGCTTATGCCAACATCGCGTTGAATCGCCGGTGTTGTATACATGTCGTCATTGTTATGGGAACACGAGCGGCGTTCGTTCTCATAGGAAAGCGGCGCGGGCGCAGCGAGAGCGGCGGAAAAACTGACGTAGGTAGGTACTTTAGGACTGTGGAACGCCACAATAGAAAGATCTTTTCATATACCAAAATACATATATTTGTAGTGGTAGAGCCATGTTGTAGCTAGCCGCTGCATCACGAATGGGCCGGCTCGTCCGGGGCAGTACCACCCTCTCACAGAACACCGGCGTGAAGCAGCAGTAATCCTGCTTGCGTTTCGTACGGTCAGTGAGAGTGCCGGGGGCCCAATACCTCACCCCTTCCCTCTCCCCCTCCCTCTCCCCCTTCCCCTATTCCCTCTCCTTTAGGGCCGACAACGCACAGGCATCGTGTAAAGCGCTGCGGGTGTCTATGGACAGTGGTGTTCATTTAACATCAGGTGACCCACTAGTTCGTTTGTTTGGCCTATCTAACATAAAAAAAAAAAAAAAAAAAAAATCTAATATAAAAAAACTCGTGTCACGGTGTTTGTTATCGTACTCCTCCGAAACAGCTTGACCGATTATTATAAGTAATTTTTTTTGTCTATATTGCTGCTCAAATCATTACAATAATAGAATAGTAAATAGAATCTCCTCCTCTTTGCCAGCTTTTATTTAACTTACAACTTTCATTGAATCAGGCTTACAACTTTCGTATGTATGTTGTTTATATGTACTTATTATAATGTACTTAATTAAGTTATATTTAAAAAAATTGCGAAACATTTTTTGACTACTTCCTGGTAACCGATTGATCTGAAAGGCATAGGTACTTACTAAGTTATGTTAAGGCAACGTAAGTAAGGTGTCAATACAATAATTTGTTAGTGTACTTTGGTAGGGTCCTACCAGGATTGTCACCGCAAGACGGAACTCTTCAACAGTTAATAACAGTTTGGATGACAATTTAAACCACAGTAAATCAAATGAAATATTTTATTGCTCTTTTTTTCTACTTCTGTACTTTTATCTGTTTTTTACATGGTCGCGAACAATTAAATAAGAACATAGATAATATGACTTCAGAAAATTCTATACTCTATTACCAAGAGCAGTTGTGTCGTAATGTCGTTATTACGAATCACCTAGCTGCCATTGATTATTTTTTTTTTTTTGAATGAGTCGCTAGAGTGGCCAAAGACGCGAAATCTTTGCTGTTTTCTACTTTAGGGTAGGAAGAGTGGCTTGTGCTCGGGAAAAATCCCTTCGGACGAACTGGGAATGGAGGGCCCAGACAGTGTCCGACTTGCACGGGCTAAAAAACACGGTCACAAGTCCCCTTCTTTGTTGATTCTATCTATCTATCTACAGCCGTTGTCCGTCCACTGCTGGACGTAGGCCTCCCTCATATTGCGCCAAAATTCGCGATCCTGGGCTTCCCTCATCCACCCACTGCCAGCTGTCCTCCTAAGGTCATCAGTCCCACGCTCTGTTGATTATTAATACAAAAAACGCGTGCTTTAATTGTGCCATTGATTATTTAATGTAGGTAACACTCAACACTAACATGGATAAAGTAGAAAAAATATTGTATGCAACGGTATATAATTTGGTCTAAACGGCTCATGCCGTTTTCCATTGCGATACTCACCATTCGTACGTATCGCAACTCACGTCACTCGCATAACTCGCCATTTAAGACCTCACTATACAACCGTTGCATAAAATACTCTTATATAGTCTTTACTAGCTGTGCTCGCGACTCCGTCCGCGAAGAATAGGGGTAGGTATAAAAAATAGACCTACCGAATGTGGAGAAAAAAGTTTCATAAAAATCGGTCAAGCCGTTTCGGAGGAGCTTGATAACAAACACCGTGACACGAGCTTTTTATATATTAGAAGAATATTATTCATTTATACAGGCAACAAGTACAGCCAGTAAAAAATCTTTTAACAAAATCATCTGCTTTCGGTTAAAAACTATCACGGAAGCAAATTTTATAGTCGGGGTAAGAAAACGTTCGTCACTTTTCGACCTTAACTCGTTGACATAGAGTCGAAAAGTGACGAACCTTTTCTTACCCCGACTAGGTATACCTAAACATAAAAATGAAGAAACCAATAACAAAACCGGTTGTAATTGTTATCACTCGTTCCGTTGTGAATATAACATGCAACCTTGACTTTACCGCGTTGTGAAAAATTGCACGTTTCCGCGCATTATCTACCTAATAACAGGCGAACAATAGGATGGTTCTGCTGGAAAATAGTTGACAAAATTTGCTGTGTAAGTATCAATGGCGTGGCACCGTAATAACTTAAATCCCAACGAGTTGCCTAAATTTTTGACATGGTGTCAATGATGACCACGGCTTGCATTTTTCATCGCATGGTAGATGGAAGAAAACTAACGAGTCGATATTAAACCAAAAAGTTTAACTCATGTTCATACTCATACTCACTCATTTCCTTAGTCCCGTAATACTTTTATCCCTTTATTAGGCTGACAGATTGAAAATGTTAGTCGAATGTTAGTCTTACTTACCTAATGCAATTAAAATTATTATTTTAGTACAATGTGGGAAGTCTAAAATATACTCTACTCTAACGTCCGTTGATGTAGAACGATTTGAACCAATATAGAACCTGTTTTACTCTAGAAAACAGTAGTAATTTTCAAATGGACAATACACACGCCGTGCCTTGTCAAGATTTTGAAGCACCCATTCCTGTATCTATAGTTTTCACAATGTTATTTTTTTTAATTTATTGAATCAGGCGTTACTTTGCGGAGGTCCATATTAATGAACTAAAACAATTACTTTGCTCACCCGCGACCTCGCTGGAGGTCGCGGGTGAGCAAAGTAATTGTTTTAGTTCGTTATTTTTTTTATTGTGTGACAGTTAATCTTTTTATTTAAAAATATAATTTAATTCATTTCCAATTATTTATTTAATTTAATGAATGAGTATGAGTATGAATATCAGTTAAATTTTTGCTTTAATATTGACTCCATAGTTTTTTTTTTCATTTTACCATACGATGAAAATCCGAGCCTGAATGATGACCAGACATCGAATTTTAGGGGGTAAAATTTATTGACATTCCTACATTGATTAAGTCAAATGAAACAAAATAATAAACACTTCAAGGTATCAAAAAGGTTTTTAATTTTTTTTTAGACGACCAGATGGCCTAGTGGTTAGAGACCCTGACTATGAAGCTTGAGGTCCCAGGTTCGATTCCCGTGTCGGGGCAGATATTTGTATGAAAAATACGAATGTTTGTTCTCGGGTCTTGGGTGTTTAATATGTATTTAAGTATGTACCTATCTATATAAGTATGTTTATCCGTTGCCTAGTACCCATAACACAAGCTTTGCTAAGCTTACTTTGGGACTAGGTCAATTGGTGTGAATTGTCCCGTGATATTTATTTATTTATTTATTTTTAACAGCCTGTTTCAGTGTCCCACCGCTGGGCAAAGGCCTCTCCCCTGGACTTCCCACTCGCCCTGCCTGCACTTGTGTTTGACCAGTCACTCGAGAACGTGTCTAGGTCATCCCACCATCTCCGCCTTGGCCTGCCGCTGCGCCGATAACCTGGGGCACCAGAGTGATAACCCGCTCCCACCTCTCTGGGTGCATGCGGCAGACATGGCCAGCCCAGTCCTATTTCAGCTTGGCGGTTGCTTTGTCTACATCTACAATGCTTGTTTTGGAGCGCAGTACAATGTTCCGGACTCGATCGGTTCTTTTTACGTCTAAAATGCTGCGCTCCATAGCTCTTCGCAGACCTTCAATTTGGACTTCAGAATCTCAGTCAGGAACCACGTTTGATCACTGTAGGTTAGGATGGGCAGTATACATTTCCATTTAATCAATTAAATTACGTCAGCTTAAAGGAAGCCATATTGTATGTAACAAAGGCTTCTATCATGTGCTTGATATTTTACGGATAGAAAATGGCTCTGATATTGTAGTAGCTGGTTAACATGTATGTATATATATAGACGACCAGATGGCTTAGTGGTTAGAGAACCTAACTACGAAGCTTGAGGTCCCGGGGTCGATTCCCGTGTCGGGGCAGATGTTTGTAAGAAAAATACGAATGTTTGCTCTCGGGTCTTGGGTGTTTAATATGTATTTAAGTACCTATGTATCTCTCTCGTTGCCTAGTACCCATAACACAAGCTTTACTTAGCTTACTTTGGGACTAGGTCAATTGGTATGAATTCTCCCGTGATATTTATATAGAAGTAGGTGTTACCCGCGACTTGATTGGATTGTTGGTGACACCGATTTCACTGAACCCAATGAAACTCTGTCCATGATATCCGCATGGTTTGCTGCCAATAACTTGTTACTAAACCCTAAGAAAACAAAATGTATTAAATTTTCATTGTTAAATCCGCCTCATTCAAATTCGGTCTCAAATATTAAACTTAACGGTCAAAGTATTGAATTTGTAAAATCTACGGTATTCTTAGGAATAACACTGGACTCTAAATTGCAGTGGGGATCGCACACCACAGCAATTGCGAATAGGTTGAGCTCTGCTGCGTTTGCAGTCAGAAAGATACGGCAGCTAACCGATGTGGCGACGGCACGGTTGGTGTATTTTTCCTACTTCAATAGCATCATTTCATACGGCCTTATTTTATGGGGATCTGCTGCAGACTTGGAATCAATTTTTATTTTGCAAAAGAGGGCTATCAGAGCGATATATAACTTAAGGACACGCGATTCTTTAAGATCTTTTTTTAAAGAAATAGGTATCCTAACCCTGCCGTCGTTGTATATATTTGAAATAATCATGTATGTAAGAAAAAACATATGTGATTTTCCCACTAACGTCGATAAGCCAAAGGTTACTAGAAACACAGGGAAGCTTAAAGTTCCATCTTACAGACTGGCTAAAACTAAAAAGTCGTTTCTGGGAAGATGCATACGTTTTTATAATAAAATTCCGAAAACAATAACCGAACAAACTGACACAAAATTCAAATCCATTGTGAAGAAGACATTAATATCTAAGGCGTACTATAAAATTAATGACTATATCATGGACAGGGATGTTTGGAAATAATTCCGATCCGCATTGGCGATCTCTAGTCTCAAATAGCGTATCTACTGTGTTAAAAAATTTAATTGTATTAAATACTTTAGATGTATGTCATTTAATAACAATGTAGATCTGATTGAAAAAAATATACCTTGTTGAGTTTCTTGCCGGTTTCTTCTCAACAGGGTTTTTTCCGAACCGGTGGTAGATTTTTCGACGTTCATAGGAGCATCAATTTGATGCCTAAATTGAATAAAGAATTTTGACTTTGACTTTGACTTTGACTTTGACTCCGTATAAAAAATAGCCTACGACCTATTCTCCGACTTGCCGAATATAGAGAAAAAAGATTGATAAAAATCGGTCCGTTTCGGAGGAGTTCGATAACAAACACCGTGACACGTGATTTTTATATATTAGATTATTAGATGATTTATCTATTTAGCAGTCGAATTGAAATTCCGATATTTTACTAAATGGATCACACACAGCGGAAGTAACAAAACTAGATAGATAGATAGATAGATAGATATAATCTTTATTCTCCAAAACAAAGACATGGCTTAGTAACTAAAGAATAATAAAACTAACAAAAGCAAAGAGAAACATAAAATAACAATTAAACATATCAGACACATATTAGATGAGAAGCCATGTGATGCACTGAAGAATAGGCGCTGGCTCAGCATAATGCTGCAGCAAGCCGCAGCGCTGATATTCTGCCAGTACCCATACCGAGTAAGGACTCCGACCAACGTGATAAACTCAGCCCAATCTCGTCATATAATGAGTTTAATTATTAAATGGGAATCAAAAAGTATCAGCGAAAATTTTGAATTTAATTAATTAGGTACTACAAGCATTTCCTTTTATGTATAAATTAGGTACTACCCATATTTATAAAGGCTTTAAATTAAATTGTCTAAGAAGTGAAGCGAAAAACGAAAAGAAGATATAGTTGAGGTGAGAGGGTTCAGAACTTTTCAAGATAAGAGTCTCTGGAGAGACAGTAAATGCGATCTGAGCTTAATACGAAAGTTGGATTTCGATTCAATGTTGCGGAGTGGTGGGGGAATATTATTCCAACAACTAGTCTCCCCTGTGGACATAAAACTAGTGACTCCGAGTCAGCACACTTAAGATTTATTTAAACGGGCTGAAAGTTGGCCAGGCGTCCTATACGCCGATGTAGACTTGACTAAGAAATATTGGCTACAGACCCTTAACTTTTGCTTTGTCTACAGGAGAACCGCGAACAAAAAAAAAGTGTATAACCCAAATGTATGTTTGTATGAAAAACACGAAAGGTGAATTGATTCAAGCGCCACCCTGGTTGATATTTAATTTAAAAGATTAAGATTTAAAGATTTATTGAACATAATAACATGCATATTTTAAAACAATTAGATCGTAAGCCGCTGCATTAGTAGGTATAAACTGTGTCGCAGCTGTTTACGCCCACCTCGGGACATGGAAGCAGTTATGTTCTAAAATGATACATAATAGGTTAGTAAGTGTACTTAATTAAGTATTAAAAACTATATTAGAATAAAAGTAGAATATTGCACGTAACATTGGTCCTTAATATGAACAGGCAGGTGAGTATCAAATTTAGATTTGTACTACCTCTTTTTTTATTACCTATTATTTTAACAATAAGACATACGTTCATCAGTATCCAGTAACAAGTGTTTCAGTCTCATCATAACAGAGGTTTTTTAGAAAATTTGTTATTTTATTTTTGCATTCCCAGTACGATTGTTCATGAATATCTAACAATTTGTTCAGTTGATTGTACATTTTAGCAGAAAGATAGTCGTAGTGATATTTTACAAGAGCAATACGAGAACGTCCGAGTTTGCAGATGCAGCCAGTTCGTCAGTTCGTTATATATAGAGAATCAAATTAGAGTAGCTAAATAATAATATGCACACCCACATGCACACCCTTACACATCCTTATACACTGACACTCACACACGGTTGCACATAGGTGCTTATACATGCACGCACACACACATACACTATAATTAAGTTGTAGTAGTCCTGGTCAGTTTAGCATTCTTCGCCATTTTTCTTTTAAATTTGTAAATTAATAACATCAATAACATATCGGAGCAATTGGCTAAGTAAAGTTTTTTTAAGAGGTGTTAATTATATTTTTTTTCGAAAGTTGGCGTTCTGAAGATCGAGAAACTGCAACTGTTTTATTTTTATCTCCTATTGTTTACTGGAACTATTTTTTTAAGTGTTCGAGATGACATTTGTGAGATTTAATGGCTGTCAAGCCGTTCGTGCTCAGACCTTAGTAGAAACAGAAAAAAAAACGAAGTCATCTGTCACTTTTGTTCATGTCAAACCGTTTGCTTTGCATTTTGGTATGATCAGTGTGATTTTTGGACTATTTTTAACGACCTCCGGTCAAAATCCGGATTTTCAATTTTACCGCATTTCTCCACGACCTATGCACGATAATGGAATCACGATTGAATATTTTCGATCACTATTTTGGAACTGCTTCATGGACAACGCAAAGTAAACGAAACGCAAATGGTTAGATTTCATTTGACATTGACAATTGACTTCGTTTTTTTTTTCTATTTTTATTAAGTACTGAGCACGAACCGCTTGTCAGCCATTAAATCTCACAAATGTCATCTCGAACACTTAAAAAAATATTTCCAATAAATAGTAGTAGGCAAAAAAAAAACAGCTGCAGTTTCTCGGTCTTGAAGACGACTGCTGTCGAAAAAAATTATAATTAGCACCTCTTCAAAAAACTTTACTTAGCCAGTTCCTTATTAGCAATTCGCATCAATTATGTAAAGCTATATCTGAATCGGTTACCTACGAGACAGGCTGCGCCTAGTGTACGAACCTGTGCAACCTCAATTGCTGAATCAATAGTACATGATGTAATGCAGTTTTTAGAATGCGGAAACTTACTTTAGTTTTTTTTTTATGTACTTTTGTTTTTCCTTTTTATGTAATAATAAAGAATTTGTATTTGTACTTGTATATACGTTAGGCTGATTCCAATTAGGGTTATAAATTCAATATCGTTCAGGATGGCGCTTGAGTCAATTTGCCTTTTAACCGTCGCTTTGAGTACATAATAAATTTTTGTTTCAAATTCTATTTTGCCGACTGTACTTTTTGCCCCTGGTTACGAAAGTACTCGCAAAGACAAATCAAACGGGTCCGATCTCGATGCGATCGAGTCGTTTTATTAAAGAGTTCCTATAGCCACCTTCCAGCTCTATCATCAGATCAGCTCCATGTCATAATAATATTGTAATGTTATCCGAATTACACTTGTATACAAAATTTCAGCTCAATCGAAAACCGGGAAGTGGGTCAAATTTACCTTGCACGATTTGACCCGTAGGTACCATCGCCCCAGACGTCAGATACCCATTTTCATAACAAATTTGCTTGCAGCCGTTGATGTTTATTGCTATGGATTGTTATGGACAGATGTCTAGCCACTGCACGCAAACTGGGCCTTTAAGGTGGTTATCTGGCGCTTGGGGCGATAGTACATACATAAATACAAAGATTGCTAGTTGATAAAAAGCTTGTAAAAACATGAAATTAACAGTTAACAAGAGAAACAGTTTACGAAATCGAACTTATCCAAATATCCGAACATCGAAATATCCAAACATCTTCATAACTTTCTCATTTATAGGATTACCAGCTGATGATGATGAAAAGTAGATTTAAGGAATTATTGTATTTAAGTAATGTAAAAAAGTCCGGTTGGAAGGAGCGGTCCTTTCCAACTCAAGTATTGCTATACTTACCGGGGGGGCTGGACATAACTGATGTACAAATTAGTGTTAAAATTAATAAATATTTTTGTTTTTTTTTTATTTTTTTGATGCCCGCGACTCCGTGTGAACAGAATTCGTTATCGCTATCCCGCGGAAACTATGCAATTTTCCGGGATAAAAACTATCCTACGTCTTTCCCAGGGTTTCAAACTATCTCCATACCATATTTATCTAAATCGGTTCTGCGGTTTAAGCGTGAAGAGGTAACAGACAGACAGACAGAATAAATGTAAAAAAAGCATAAGTGGTCCGATATCTAAATATTACTCGAATTCATATTCTAAATATCCAGACAAAACAGAATCTATTTTTTTTAAGTCGGTTAGTTAATAGGAATGGTTTGACTCATAATCCAGTATGAATGAGATTCTTGCGAAATGAAACAATGACATGCAACAGTACCTGCTTATCGCGAAGATAATGAGTCGTAAACCTTCCACGAAGCAGTGTGTACGCGGTGCAGTGTAACTGGCCATTTGAACACGATAACTTGTTGTCCTCAAGTGTAAGTTTTTGATGCATTCCTATACTACACTCATCGCGACACCTTATGCCTTTAGGTATCTTCGTGTTGTGTCTTGACGCATCCGAGCAGTATCGGTTTCATTCATTGGTGGCGACTGTAAATATCACGGGACAGTTCTAGTCCCAAAGTAAGCTAGGCAAAACTTGTGTTATACCTGATTTACACTCTCGCCTCGTCACCTCGCCTCGCGCCTCGCCTCGTCGTCTCGCTCCGGACGCGAGCCTCAAAATCAAGGCAAATCACGAGACGAGGCGCGAGGCGCGCCTGTTCACACTCTCGTCTCGTGGCTCGTCCCGCAGTTCGTCTCGCCACTCGTACGCGAGTGTAAACCAGGTATTACGGGTACAAGGCAACGGATGAACATACTTATATAGATATACACACTTAAATACATATTAAACACCCAAGACCCGAGAACAAACATTCGTATTTTTCATACAAATAGGTATCTGCCCCGACACGGGAATCGAACCCGGGACCTCTAGCTTCATAGTCAGGTTCTCTAACCACTAGGTCACTAGGCCATCTGGTGGTGAAAGGAATCATCACCATCAGCTCATCTCCATCTCCCGCCGTACGACGCCATCATGGGCTCACCAGTAAGTTTTTCCTTCATTTCATCTCTCCTAACCTCAAACCTCATCTCGTCGTCGAGTGTTATTGCCACCAGCGATAACATCCTTAATTCAATTACTTCAACATCCTTCATTGATGTCAAAACACTTAAATCCTATCTTAATTCTCACCCAACATATCGCTAGTACTCGTAATTGGGTCGTGTAAAACTAATTGTCCGTTTATTATCACATTACTAAGCCATTAAGCGATAGTGATATGATGATATCAGTATCATTGTGCAAACAAACCAAATCTTAAGTCAAACGTGACGGCAATATTTGAACAATCTGCCTTAAGTCGCGTATGAAAAATAAGGAATAATTTTTTCACGCCACTGCTCGGAATTGTGGCGAAATATGGTCTTTTCTTGGTCCCCAAAACAATCAATAGTTGTATTATATTGAATGAACAGGCCTTGTGAATTTAAACTGGACAACAATAACATTGTTGGCCTGTTCCATTGAGCAAGTCGACCAATCACATCGGTCCGCTGATCACTGATTCGACTAATCAGAACACGACTTGCGCTGCATATGAAATTAAATTGACCAATGAGAAGTCGTTTTATTTTTTAATAATATTCATCCCTTCACGAATAGGCAAAGGAATCAGATTCCATACAGCCGTATATGTCTGTTTTTAATTATCTGAAGTATAGTTCTGTCACGGTCAGAGTCGTCAGTCCGTCCGAGTCATGTCCTGTCAGCTCCTCATGCCTTCTGTAAAGCGATATAGTGTCCTTTATGGCGAGCTACGACGAGCGGCCAGCGGCTACTAGGGGGTAAACAAACAAAGAGAATACACGTTTTAACTTGAATCCTTAATTTGCTTACACGTTCATTATAAGAATTGATTATTATTTCCTCGCAGTAGTCGTGAAAAGCACTGTGTTACGCCTCGGCCGAAAATACAATACTACGCGTCGGCCCTCGCACTGACTCGTCCATCTGTTGCTTACTTTCTAGCCTCTACAACAATGTACCATAATTTAAAAAATTATAATACCACTTTTAATTTGTTTTAGCTTCTAGTTTCATCTGTCCCGTATGTCTGTAATCAAATCTTGCAAGTTAAATTTGACCCACTTCCCGGTTACCGATTAAGCTGAAATTTTGCATGCATGTGTAAATCTGGTGACAATGCAATTTTATTGTAACATGGAGCTGATCTGATGATGGAGCTGGAAGGTGGCCATAGGCACTCTGTAATAAAACTGCACTACCCCATCGAGTTTGTACTCATTTGATTCGTCTCAACGAATACTTTGGTCCTAGATAGTAACCAGGGGCAAAAAGTACAGTCAGCATAAAAAGCTTGTATTAAAAATGGAATTTTTACAAAAACTTGTTTATTGTTTGCTACTTGTTGACCGCGGTTGCAATAAATTCGTATATATCGCAATCGTGGAATTTCTGGGATAAAAACTGTGCTATGTCCTCGCAGCGTCTCCAACTATCTCCATATCAAATTTCAATCAAATCGGTTCAGCTTTTAATGTGTCAAGTTGTAAGAAACAGTCAGAGTTACTTTCGAACATTTTTAAAACTACCAGCACTTTTGGAAGGACCATCTTGCCAAGAAGAATGCGCCGCAAGAAACTTGGCAGAAAGTCATATTTTCAAACTTATAATTTATATTATTAAGTAAAAGATAAACACCTATAAAATTACCAAAAGTGTAATAATTATTCTCTTTTATTTCCAGATCGTGTAACAGTGCAGTCAACGGTTAATCAAGTTAGAATCTAGTGTTTCAAGTCACAAGGAATTAGCACAATTCATCTTCAATTTAGTTTGGTAAAAAGTAATAAAACAGTGAAAAGTGAAACGTTGCAACAGTGAAAAGTGAAGCGCTGCGACAGTGAAAAGTGAAGCGGGCGTAGTGAAAAGTGAACTAGTGCGTATTGTATGATGAGTGGCGAGTATGGGTGATCAGACCATACACAAGACCTGCGTGAGGGTGAACTCCGCTGAAGATGACGAGTCCCGGGACGAGGTGGACCACGAGTTACCCAAGAAGAACCCTTTTGTGCGGGTGAGTTATTTATGATTTAAATCATTTATTTGCATAAAAACATGGTGAGCTTTGATGACATGAGGGACTAATACCAACCAATATACTCATGACCAAGCAATAAATAGCTCTGCAGTTTGTAGCGAATAATCTGGTGTGTTATATGTATAGTTTAAAAAGTTATCATGTGCTTGCAAAATATTAAATTAAATATTTCGAAACTGACAAAACTTTTCGTTCTATGAGTAGGTATACAAGACATAAATATCACAATAGATAGAGGAGTATATCGAAATAGTTAACATTACACCTTTGAAACGGATTTACTTAGCTATACGACAAACTTTTTGTTCAGTTCGGGATTGGCATTGGGTTTACTAGCATAACAATGCGTATTCCTTTATCGTTATCCCGCAAGAACTATGCAATTTTTCGGGAAAAAAAATATTCTATGTCCTTTCCCGGGATCTAAAATATCTCTGTACCAAATTTTATCTAAATCGGTCCAGCGGTTTAACCGTGAAGTAACAGACAGATAGACAGAATATTACGTATGGAAGTATGGATATTGCAATCTTGAAGTAACTTCAGACGATTTCTGTCTCCGAAGTCATTATAATCAACAAAGAGGTGCCCCAGTTTTGTTTTTGTCGATACTCGCGGTACTGAGAAGCGGCGGTGAAGCCGGCAGTGTTGCCATGTGAAAATATCTGAATGTTTGACGTGACAACGTCTAATACCTGGTTTACACTCGCGTACGAGTGGCGAGACGAACTGCGGGACGAGCCACGAGACGAGAGTGTGAACAGGCGCGCCTCGCGCCTCGTCTCGTGATTTGCCTTGATTTTGAGGCTCGCGTCCGGAGCGAGACGACGAGGCGAGGCGCGAGGCGAGGTGACGAGGCGAGAGTGTAAATCAGGTATCATAAATCGATGAACGCAGGCTGCATCCACGAAAAAGGATGACGCAATATAACGTACATGTACTTACATGTCCAGTACATGTACCTACAGAGCCACGAAGGCCAGTTGCAAGAGAGCCGCGAAGGCCAGGACGTACAATGCGGGATGCGCGGGGGGGGCGGTATTAAAGGGGGTTTCATTTTTGTTTTTTGAATGTTTTTTAATGGGGAGGGTGCGGGGGGCTGAGGGGGATGCGGGGGTCTCAAAGGGTGGATGAAAATTTCATTGATTTTGCAATAGGATGCACCGTTTTCAAGATATTTGACAAAACACCGGTTCTCGTCCGACCACCGAGATTAAGCAACGTCGGGTGCGGTCAGTACGTACTTGGATGGGTGACCGCCTGGTTTCATTTTTGTTTTTTTGAATGTTTTGTTATGACTTTGTCGCGTTAAACTATCGTCCGTAAACCGACTTTTTATTCTGAGCGGGAAGCAATCTAGCAGGCCGGTCATCTGATGGAAAATGATCACCACCGCCCATAAATATCAACAACTCAAAGAGAGTCACTGATCTGTTGCCGGCCTTTAAAGGAAGTACAAACCCTTTTCTTGAACATATAACATTTACGGGTTTTATACCATACCTATATCATCACAAGTAAAAAAATCCATGGCAGTAAAGTTGTACTTAATGGAAGTGACTTTCGGAAAATCCCACGGGATAAGGAACACACGGCATTTATGTATTTTATTAAATTTCATTCCTTTAGGATCATGGAGGCGCAGTGAATAGGAATTTTGGAATTACCCGCGGAATAAAGATCAGCAGGCTTATTGTCTAACGCTTCTGACGCTTGCCTTTTGCATTCACTGTTTCTTTCTGCTCTGTCAAACGGTATAAGATAATGATAGAAAGAGATGGTGAAAGCGAAGACAATGCGGCCTCAGGAGTTGATCAACATGTTAGTTGAGAGAGCACAGCGAGCTATTCTCAAAGTCTCTACTAATCGCACTTTCCTATATCCAACGGACCTCCTTTATAAATCCTGTAAAGTTCTAACGGTCAGACAACTATTTATAATAAGCACAGTACTAAAACAGCACGCCGCACTTCCTTATAATATAAATATGACAAAAAAACGACGGCAAGATACTGTTTGCCCTCGAAATATAAACAAAAAACATCCCTTCTCATCTAGATTTTACGCATTCCTAGCACCACTTCTTTACAATAGATTAAACGCCCAATTAGACATTTACTCCCTTAATTATAATAAAGTTAAGATAATTCTCCAAACAGCACTTCTACAAATGTCCTATGAAGATACAGAAAAATTATTGTCAGTCTTAAAATAAATATGCTTAGATATGTATATAGTTTGTAAGAGTTGTAGTTACTGTATTTTTGTTCATAATTAATTTATTTTTGTATCTATGTTATAAATGTTAAGATTTTATTTTATTTTATTTTCTTTTGTTTTTTAATGTGGTTAAATATTTAAGACTTGTTTTTTATGTATTCCTTATTTTACACCTGAAACACAGGAATTTTTTTTATTCCTAGTTCAGGTATACGTAACATGTTTCCCTTTTTAAATATGTTTAGTCTATAAGTTGTTATGTTTTGGTACTTTTAGTATGATAAATAAAGATTATTATTATTATTATTATATTTGTGCGCAGACAAATTCTTGGGCAAAACTAGTTTTACAGATATTTCTGATCTTATACCTGGCAACACAAGATTATGAGTAATGAAATCTTAATTGCACGTACTTTTTGTTCTGCTACACAAGTATACAATGTCTCTGAGCTTACTTTTACGAGTAGGTACGTTGATTAATATGATTGTGCTAATCTAGCACGGTTATCTTCTAGTTATCAACGTGCGGGGGAGGGGTTGCGGGGGTATTTAAGGGAGGATGAAAATTTCATTGATTTTGCCGTAGGATGCACCGTTTTCAAGATATTTGATTAAACACCGGTTCTAGTCCGATCGCCGAGGTTAAGCAACGTTGGGCGCGGTCAGTACTTGGATGGGTGACCGCCTGGTTTCATTTTTAGGGTTCCGTAGTCAACTAGGAACCCTTATAGTTTCGCCATGTCTGTCCGTCTGTCTGTCTGTCCGCGGCTAAGCTCAGAGACTGTTAGTACTAAAAAGCTGTAATTTGGCATGAATATACATATCAGTTACGCCAACAAAGTGGTAAAATAAAAAAATAAAAAATATTTTTTTTAGGGTACCTCCCATAGACGTAAAGTGGGGGTGATTTTTTTTTTTCTCGATTAACCCTATAGTGCGGGGTATCGTTGGATAGGTCTTTTAAAACCATTAGGGGGTTGCTAACATGATTTTTCTATTCAGTGATCTGTTTGTGAAATATTCAACTTTCAAGTGAAAATTTTCATTAAAATCGACCGTCCCCCCCTCTAAAATATAAACTGTTGGGTGGAAAAATTTGAAAAAATTCAGAATGTTAGTAAATATATTAAATTTACAAGGAAAATTATAGCGGCTAAGATTGCTTGAGAATTATTTGTAGTTTAAGAGTAAATTGTAGCCTATGGTATAAAACATACCTAAACTTGGAAGATTCCGTACACATACGAAATCCTTAGAAAAATATTACTTGATTTTTTCGTAATGGCTACGGAACCCTATCTTGGGCGTGTCCGACACGCTCTTGGCCGGTTTTTGTGTTTTGTTATGACGTTGTCACGTTAAACTATCGTCCGTAAACCGACTTTACAGACAACCGGTTTTTATTGTAGACTGTGGGTAGGTACATATAATATGCTGAGATGATGATGAAGTTAAAAGTTAAGAAAAAAATACATTTTAAACCGGTACCTAATCAATTAGACATTACTTGGTTTCCTTTACCAATTATAGCGTTAAATGAATTCCTCTTGCGACATACTTTTATAGGGTAGGTATATTGGTCTCGTTTGTACTGAGTAAAAATACTTGTTACCTACATAGAACTACCTCTGGATACTCATTACTAATCACAATCATTTATGTCGTATGTAAAACTCTATAATGTACATGAACTCATGAAATTAATAGTTAGCAACTGAAACAGATGTACATAGGCGAATTTTTTGCCGTCGAGTTTCGTATCTTCGCCTAAGCTACCTATGTTCGCCTACTTTGACATAAGTTGCAGATGTAGGTCACAATGGCTTTCCATCGTATTTCATCGGAAAAGTTCGTATGTGATGTCTCAATTAGTTTATGACATACGCACTACATCTATATCTGGGTGGATCAACTATTTCTTGTCCCGTCAGCGAGGGGACAAAAGTAGTACACTTTAATTAGAAGAAATGTTGTGTCACATTAACTAACATGCTTATTACTTAGATGTCCAATTGTAGAAGGAGTTTAAAACTACCACAAAAATGCATGTTTGGCAAATTTTAATCAGATAAACTTCAGGTTTAAAGAGTGACCCAGGAGATCGTCACTATAGCAACGAGTGACAAAAAAAAGTTGATCGACCCATCTGTACAAAGAATAAATATAGTAAATAAAAACATATATCACAATAAAACTTTCTTATATACGCACATAAACACGAAACGAAAAACAACATTTCTTTGTCTGATAATTATTATTAATTATTGGCGACCGCTTTAGCCTAGTTGGTAGTGACCCTGTCTACGAAGCAAGAGGTCCTGGGTTCAAATCCCGGTAAGGGCATTTATTTGTGTGATGAGCACGAATATTTGTTCCTGAGTTATGGATGTTTTCTATGTATTTAAGTATTTATTTATCTATATAAGTATGTCTATCGTCGTCTAGTACCCATAGTACAAGCTTTGCTTAGTTTGGGACTAGGTCGATTTGTGTGAGATAGTCCCCTAATATTATTTATTTACAATACCAAGTATAAATACCAAGTATTTAGGCGAGCCCTAGCAGTCTAGCCAGGAAAGTACTTAAGGTTGGGTAACCTACAAATATGTTAGGACAACTCTCACTCGCCATTTGCTTTTTAACTAGTTTTCCCTGCGGTTTGTAGCGTTTAAAAAAAATCTAGTTTGCAACACAGCGTTTGTGACTAAACACTTGGTGTCAGTTTCATCATCATCATCATCATCCCAGCCTATAAATAAAATTCTCCAATAAATAAAAATAAAATAAAATAAAATATATACGTTCCACTGGCAGAGCACAGGCCTCCTCTCAGAAATGAGATGGCATGGGCCGTAGTTCCCATGCGGGCTCAGTGCGGATTGGGAACTCCACACACAACATTGAATTTCTTCGCAGGTGTATGCAGGTTTTCTCACGATGTTTCCCTTCACCGTAAAGCTCATGGTAAATTTCAAATGTAATTTCGCACATAAATTCCGAAAAACTCAGAGGTGCGAGCCGGGATTTGAACCCACGACCTTCTTCGAACATGTCGCTCTCGCATCGGTCTAGCCAGCCACGAGAAAGACGTTGTGCGCAGGCAATGTGTAGGTACGGTTGACCAAGAAAGTGGTCTACCAGTTTAGACAAAAGTTTCTGTGAGATCTAAATTTCGCTAAGGTTGACTTTTCTGAGTGAAGTCATTCACTGTCATCATATACATATTATTGAAAGGGAAAATCAACCTCCTTGTATCATGATGTGCAAATTTAATGAATTGCAGCCGTTGGGTGGTAGACCATATTTTTGGCCAACTGTACGTGTGTACGAGTGTGTGTCTCGTGCCGCGATCAGGCGATTTTAATTATTTTGTTTTATTATTATGTTATTTTAAGTTTCATTTTTAAATTAATTTGTTTTGAATGTGATGTTAAATTTTAATTTTTGG
Source organism: Archips xylosteana (assembly GCA_947563465.1). Classification (NCBI taxonomy): domain Eukaryota; kingdom Metazoa; phylum Arthropoda; class Insecta; order Lepidoptera; family Tortricidae; genus Archips; species Archips xylosteana. Next base: position 15,279,401 of record OX387365.1, on the reverse strand, counting down.
TGTCATTTTTAATTTTGGACTTTTTAATTATCAATTTAATTTTATGTTGCTTTGATTTTTAATTGTTAAATATATTGATTTTACTTATGATTTTTAATTATTAATTTATTAATTTCATTTCGATTTAAGTACAATCCAATTTTTCACTACTAACATTATTATAAGATTGTGTGTATACTAACGATATTGAGATCTACGTTATCTTGAAATAAAATATCATTCATTCATTCATTCAATACGCCAAAATTCGTCTGAAAGAGACTCATAGCAGACTCATAGGCCTAAATAAAGATAAACGAAGGCTGTTCCGCAGTCCCACGGACGTGTAAAAAGCCGCTACGTTAATAAGTCAAAATTATTTCCACACACCATTGTTTCGCGTCTGATAGAAAGCACCTCCCTATGCCGTGCTAGGGATGTGACGATATCGATATGTGAATGTTCTTGAATGTAGTGAACATGCCATATATTCTGGAAAAGGATGAATAAGGAGCACGTATAATTTTAAGACAACACCCTGTAAACAACCCCTTTTCTAGCAAAATAAATTATTTCATTTCATTTGAAAGAAAATTTTGATTTTTTATTTAGTTAGTATTACCTGGTTTTTGTTTTTTTTTCTGTAAACAACGTAATGTATGTTACCAAATAAACAGCCATCATCATCATCATCATCATCATCATCGTCCCAGCCTATATGCGTCCCACTACAGGGCACAGGCCTTCTCTCATAATGAGACATAAATAAACAACCATAGTTACTTGAAATGTATTACTTGGGCAGTAGTGGCGTAGCTAAACGAGTGGGAAGCGGCCCTTCGCCCACGGGCTCGCATTCTGAGGGTCTTCGCGCCTCGAAAGGTTGTTGTTTTTTTTGTTCAATTATAAATCTGTCATTTCGTGTGGTAGGTACCTACTCCGTCATATTGCCTCGTAAAATATATCTTACCCTATCTTGGTTTTTCATTTTTATTACTACTTAGCTGTTCCCGCGACTCCATCTCCAAAGAATTCTTTTACCGCTATTCCACGGCAACTGGGCAATTCCGGGATAAATACTATCCTATGACCTTTCCCGGGACTCAAAATATCTCTGTACCAAATTCCATCTAAATCGATTCGGCGGTTTATTTTCGTATCTGTAATAGTAGTAAGGATTAAAATTTCCTGCATATGTAAGAATGCGTTAGTTTTAGTTTCATTTTCTGAATCACGAAAAAATGCATATGAATATTAAAATATTCTCATCGATCGCTACTGAATATCCGTTGCGTCACGTCCCTAGCAGTTACGTGCGCGTACGCATGGCTAACAATGGCTTGTTTACAAAAATATCCCATTATTTTGTCACTCCCAATCTCCCATGTCGCTTTCGCCGTTTTCTTCTAATTTGGTACTGTTTTTTAGTTTTTCCCCATGTTTAGTGAATAATAGCCTACGACCTATTCTCAGACCTACCGAATACAGAGAAAAAAGTTTCATAAAAATCGGTCAAGCTGTTTCGGAGGAGTTCGATAACTTTGGGAATTGAGCGATAACAAACAACGTGACACGAGATTTTTATATATTATAGTTAGTACCTGGGCGACCGAGCTCTGCTCGGGCAGAAACTCGGTACCAAGCGTTTTCCCAGAGATAAGACCAAGCTAGATCAATTTTTCATCCCCGAAAACCCCCAAATACCAAATTTCATCGAAATCGTTGGAACCGTTTCCGAGATCCTGATTATATACACCGGAGGGGTGGGGGGGGGGTTGAGAGGGGGAGGGGATGCGGGGGAGGGAGCGCGGGGGTATTAAAGGGGGGATGAAAATTTCATTGATTTTGCCGTAGGATGCACCGTTTTCAAGATATTTGACAAAAACACCGGAGGGGGTGGAGGGGTGAGTCACGTTAAACTATCGTCCGTAAACCGACTTTACAGACAACCGGCTTTTCCTGTTCTGTGCTCCCAATAGGGAACGTGCACATAGACGGTGCTGCCAACTGGTGCCATAAGGGTGCCATCAATTTGAATGTTTTACCTTGATAAGTTTGTTTTACTGTCCGCATAGTGTCTCTTCTGTCGCATTAGTGCTGGCGCCTATAGTTACTGCACGTTCCCTATAATACTTTTTTTAACAAAAAAGTAACTTTTTCTCGCAAAAAATAACTTTTTCTCACAAAAAAGTAACTTTTTCTCACAAAAGAAGAAACTTGACGTTTTCTCATAAAAAATAAACTTAAAAAAAAAACTAAAAATCTTGAAAAAAAACGTGGTATCGAACCGAGGTCGGCTGGATCCGCGACCACTCGATTTCTAATATGCCATTATGATCTGCTCGAAGTCGGCGAAATTTAGCTTTATATTCTAATGCAAACAAAAATAGCCGGAAAACACGAGTAAAAGCGATTTTCTGAAAATGAAACATAGCTAGATCAGTTTTTCATCCCCGAAAACCCCCACATACCAAATTTCATCGAAATCGTTGGAGCCGTTTCCGAGATCCTGATTATATATATATGTATATATATATATATATATATATATATATATATATATATATATATATATACATATATACAAGAATTGCTCGTTTAAAGGTATTAGATTAGATTAGACTAGCTGATACCCGCGACTCCGTCTGCGAAGAATAAAAAATGGCCTACGTACGACCTATTCTCAGACCTACCGAATACAGAGAAAAAAGTTTCATAAAAATCGGTCAAGCTGTTTCGGAGTTTTTCGCAATTTATGTGCAAAATTACATTTGAAATTTACCATGAGCTTTACGGTGAAGGAAAACATCGTGAGGAAACCTGCATACACCTGCGAAGAAATTCAATGGTGTGTGTGAAGTTCCCAATCCGCACTGCACATTAATAAATTACATTTTATTTGACCCTGAAATAATTATGCTAGCACACATTTTAGCCTAATTTTGGCATATTTTTTACTGTTGTCTGGCATATTTTATTTTACTCTTGTTGGCAACACTGATTAAGACGCAAGACAGACAAAGATGGATGGCCGAAGCCACAACGCTATTGGGTCAGGCACATTATCTGCGCAATGCGACTCATTTACCTGCGCCTGCGTGCTGGTAACTATTAAACTACCGATTTGATGGGAAATTTATCATTGCAGCCTTTGATCAATTATAACTGAAGATACACATTGCCGAACAAAATCCCCTTCAAAGAATGTCCGAACTTTTTTATTTGTTTGCATAACAATTAAAATCATCTACACAGAAATTTGAACCTAGTCTTTACTTCATTACAGTCGAATTTCGGTTGACACTTGACAGCTAAACTTGACAATTTCACGCAACGTACTGAGAAAAAAGAAGGCCACTTTTATCAAAGTGGCGCTCATTTGGCTCGGACATTTTCGGGCGCGCGACTGTGGATCTACAGTTATAATTGATCAAAGATTCCAGCCAAGTTGCAGTAGAGTTGTGATTGCTGGGGCCAAATTCAGGAACGGCCCATCACGGTTTGCGAGCGGTGATTCGATCGTTTGCGAGAGGATAGGGATGAACTGCTATTCAGGAACGTGAAAATTACCATAAGCTTCACGGTGAAGGCAAACATCATGAGAAAATTCTTCCACACCTGCGAAGAAATTCAATAGTGTGTGTGAAGTTCCCAATTCGGACTGGGCCCGCGTGGGAACTACGACTTAAGCCCTTTCATTTTGACAAGAGGCAGGCAGTGGGACATATACGGTCGCGTGCTTTAATTTGGGACCCATTTCGAAAAAATGTCCTTTGAATTCCTATACGATATGACAGGACTGTCAACCTTGAGTGGGTCCCAAATTAAAGCTCGTGATTGTAAGTACTACAGATGATGATGTAAGTTTTGGGAATTCCCGTGGGAATTTAGTAAAATCCCGGGATAACAATTTCAAATGCGGAATCTACACGAGCAAAGCCACGGGTGAAGGCTAGTCTGTCATAATTTTATTCATAAAAGAAATATTGTCGCAAAGTTTCATTTCAATGAACCCGCTCTAGACATTTCACCGACCGCTGCATTGAATTTGTGACCCTAATCCGAAGACCGTTAGTCGATTGTTGTTTGATTTGGCGCATGCATGTGACAGATGTATTGTATTATTGTAGATGCGGCATTTTAAATTTTTGAAGAACTAAATACTGCAGACTCCTGCCCCCTGTGTCACTATAGTTTCTGTCAATAATGACACACTAACTCCGTCCCACGTCCGTGGAACAGCAAATCAAGCTGGTGCAGCAGCAGAAGCGGCAGAAAAACCTAAGAAAAACAAATACTTACAAAGGTCTTGGCTCTGAATACAACTTTGTTCCATTCGGGGTTGAGACCTTTAGTCCGTGGGGCTCCAGCGCAAAAAGTCTTTACAAAGATATTGGTTGATTTTGTATTCCGATAGATGTCGCTTTACTGAAAATAAGACTGCTGAAACGCGCTCAAATTTATTAAATTATCATTTGCCGAGGAACTATCGTATGATTTAGAGATACATCTACCACACCACCGCACACACACCACCACACCTCAGCCTATATACGTCCCACTGCAGGGCACAGTCCTCCGCTCAGTATGAGAGGGCTTGGGCCGTAGTTCCCACGCGGGCCCAGTGCGGGTTGGGAAATTCAAACACACCATTGAATTTCTTCGCAGGTGTATGCAGGCTTCCTTTTGATGTTTTCCTTCACCGTTAAGCTCGTGGTAAATTTTAAATGTAATTTCGCACATAAATTCCGTAAAACTCAGAGGTGCGAGCCGGGATTTTAACCCACGACCTCAAGCAAGCAAGCATAGGCTTGAGAGGCCATAGGTCAAACCCCTAGGTCACCACGGCTTCCGATCCGACCTTTAAGACGCTGTCCACACCAACGTCGGCGCACACTGTCTATTTGTATCGGAGTAAACGAGATGCCGCTATGACTGGGCAGCCGGGTATATTGAAATTTATCGGGCAAATATTGAATTAAAAAAAACTGTGGATTATTTGTGAAATATGACTCGTTAGCGGTTTAGGTATGAATATGTTCACTTCATGTTTTTAATTGCAGACGCATACGCCAAAAAAATAAAGACATAGAACCGTTTAATGATGATTTTAAGACCTATCTTTGCAATTATTTTCTATCGAGCCGATTTCGTCCAATTATGTATCGAGTCCGTCCACGGTCTTTGAAATATGATGAATTATTAACATATAATTTTTTGATATGCTAGAACAAACAGTTTTTCTTAAAAAACTGTTTAAATGACATCAATTTCAACAAAATTAGGTGTTGTCAGCCTCTTAAGCTCCAAATGTACAGACAGCGGAAGCGTGGCGCAGCGGGCAGCGGTGGCGGTGACGGTTGTAATATTCTAACTTGTATGAATGAGTTCGCAGTACGGTACCGCACAACCGTTTTATACGAGTTAGAATATTACAACCATTGTTGCCGTTTTGACAATTTTTAATGCTAAATTTGGCACCTTTTCACCTTAATTAGCATGTTAAATTTAAACTTAGCATATTGCATTATTTAGCATTTTTTGTTTGCCAAGCAACTTAGGGGCTTAAAAGTGTAATTATCAGTAATTTTATAATAACAACCAAACAAATATGTTATTTTGGACTATTGTCTATGGCAACACTTTATGGGGAAATCCCGAGCATCGTTCAGAAATATCATCTTGTACGTCATTAAGGGTATTAAAGAACACGCAGTGGTTGATGAAAGTGGCCCGTCAACGCCACAACAAGACGAACCTGTTGATGACCTTCAGGTATTCTTTGAAATAGAAGACTAAGGGCCTACGCTAGCTGACGCGGACGTCCGCTGCGTGCGCCCGCACGCGGGTCTAAAATGTACCGAAAATCCGTTGCACGCGCCCGCGCCACTTAGCGCTGTTCATACAATTTCTTATTAGACGCGCGCACGACGGGCGTCCGTTCCGGGTAATCCGCATCAGCTAGCGTAGGCCCTAAGATTTTATTTTTTGATTAATAAATACTTTAAATTAAATTGGCATTTTATTTAGCATTTTAAAAATTTTACTTAGCATCTTTTAGCATTTTTCCGGCGAAAAGTTAGCATTTTTCTAAATTATAAAACGACAACACTGATTACAACCGTCACCGCCACACCTCTTCTGTGTGTGCGTTTGGATCTTTAGTTGCCCGTTTTTACAATGCGGAATGCATCTATCATTCACCGTATCTATAGGTATGGTGTGGGAGCGACGGCGGCGCGTGCATTTTTTATTGTTCAGCCGCTAGCCGGAGAATACGTCGTGCGCGACTAGCGGGCTGCGTTTCCGTGCTGACATGCGCTTGCGCATACGGCACGGTATAAGCACCCTAATAAACCTAAAAAATTGCATGGATATGTGTTACTCTTTCACCCTAAAACGGTTTTACGGATTCTAATAAAATTTGACATGGGTACAGTTTAGAACCAGGATTAACATTTTTTATCCCGGAAAATTGCATATTTCCCGCGGGATAGCGATAAACGAATTCTCCATAGACATCGCGGCCAACAGCTAGTAGCATATCAAACTATACACCGTGTTCTTTTTCATGTTCCTTACCGTTAAGGGAACATACAACAGAAATTCAATTATATGTATACTATACATGCGATAAACCAGTGTTCCGAAGATACTGGTAGCGTTTCCTCTTTGAAAAGCTAAGCTAATTCTTTATCCCACGAAGCTGTGACGTCGACTAACCTCTTTGATATTATTCTCCATAAAGCTTCATAGCGCTAGGGCCCCACGGGTTGTTATTGTTTCTATCAATGTACTATGGCATGGAAATTAACAAATATCAAAGACCAATCCCTATAATTTCAGCAAATGGATAGGCAAAATCACACTCAGTCAGTCCGTGCAGTGCTATATCCTTCTAATGATATGTAATAGTATATACAGGGTTATTTTTAATTCACTGACATCCTCTTCACCCTGAATTCCTATCACTCAAACAAATGTTTTTTGTTTTACGACTTTTTAAAATGAAGCACTTTTTTCCCATACAAATACACAGAGTATCGTAAAAATAAGAGGCAGAATCAAATTTTCAAAACGTTATTACACCAAAAATATTAAATTATGACAAAAGCCGTAAAACAAAAAACATTTGTTTAAGTGGTAGGAGTTTAGGGTTACAAGGATGCTAGTGAATTACAAATAACCCTGTATTGTTGTGTAGGTATGTATATATATGATGTAAAATTGATATTTCATTTTGCACCACACCTTTTGCTTGGCTCCCTTCACTTTAGTTTAAAACAAATGCTTAGGCCTTGTTTGTGTATAAGTATTTTAGTAACAGGTGGAGCTGTCGTGTAGCTCAAATCTGGGCTCTACAGAAAGCCAGCGTTGCTACACTCTCTGTGCAGCAACACATGCTGAGTGGAGACCCTTTTTCGGTGACAATTGGGATGTCCCAATTTTTAACAACGTATATTAAATCGAAAACCGTTTGGAGAAATAGGCTTTCTGAATCGTTTTCAGAAATCAGATTCCAGAAATATGATAAACTGAATTAAATAAAGAAAATTTAAGTTATGACCTTCATTTGACCCCTGCAGTGAATCGTCACATAGGCAGATACAAAGCAGGTCTACACTCTAAAGCAAATTGTCAGTTTGAAATGTTGCTGTCCTACTTATAATAGCAAAAAGTGACAAAGACAGAACTTTAAACACATGATGCGCACCTGGCTTTAAACAGTTGTCTTTATCATTACATTAAGTCCGAAATGTATACAATACTCGCAATGTATTTTTACAAATTTAATTATTAAATAACTACGTTACAAGTAAATATGAAAGAATTTAAATATCAGATATTAGCAAAAAATATCTATTTACTATCACACCATTAAACAAACAGGAATAATCGAACCTAAAAGAAGATAAATAAATAAAACTATTTGTAATGGTTTATTTAGGACCCTAAGCCGTGCTTGTATTACTGTCAGTGACAAGAAAAATCAGTAGTGCCACAGATTATGTTATGTACGGCTTGAATTTTTGTAGGCAATGGAACGTGGCTCTCTCACTGTGACGTCATCCAACGTATTTCTTAAAAAAATTATAAAAAATTAAATACTCAACCAAATTCAAAATCGATGAAAATGGTATCTTAAAATATCCTATTCTTTCCAAAAAAAATATAAAAACTATAGGTTATTTTTTTTGGTACATCCCAATTGGTGTTTCTACCTTAACAAACTTGTGTTATTAGTTGTTAATGTTGTTTTCTACTGTTTGGTGGTGGTACTCTTGAAACCTGAAATAAAATATTTTTCTTTCTTTCTTTCAAAATTAAGAGATTTCAAAGTCACATGAAATTTACATGTTGAATCGTGACCTTACGGTCTCTCTAAATCATACGATAGTTCCTCGGTAAATGATAATTTAAGGCTCTACCGAGCTTTTGGCGCATTTATTGCATTCATTTAATCTCGTGCTGTACAGCGTAGGTATATATTTACCGTATAAATACCATGCGTATCATTACTAGCAAAGCTTTAGTCCTGAAATTTATGTGTAAGATATTTGAGGATTCACTCTAGGGACCAGTGTTTATCGAAACACGATTACTTTTATTTCGCTCGATAGAAAAAAATCCAAAATAGTCTCTAAAAAATAAAATAAATTCTTAGTACGACGTAGACACTGCACGGCAGACTATGACTATTTGGATGTTTATTTATTTATTTATTTCAAGATGTTTTCTAGAGCCTAGTGTTACTACATTTTTAAAACATGTATTTGTTTTAGTAATACGATGAAAATACCTAAATACACGCGCGGTCTGACCAACCTATATTGAGCCGTCGTCCTTCCCCCTTGGCCGTATAGTTAGTTGCGTTAGTTCTCCTTCGGCCATCGGATGGGGAACTTATGTTGCGCACAGCTTTGATTCCAGCCGCTCTCACGCACACATACACTAATAAATAGAATACCTAAAATCGATTAGCGCCAAATGCTCGGCAGAGCCTTAACTTTGACACTATATTTTTAATACAGCGACATCTATCGGAATATAAAATCAACAACTAAACATTTCACAGCATCATGAGTGTATTGTATTGTATGGAGTTTATCACGCGCCTTTGAAAACGCGAAGTCACTGCCGTTATTGGTTATCAAATAGGTCGCGAATAAGTTTTACGATTGCTATTGTATGCTAAAACAACCACCCACGCCTCTGACGCACCTACGCTGAGATTTAATTTAATATTATCGCAATACAGATGAGTAATTTCATCCATACAAAGCCACATACCACCAACTATAATTTTTTTATACAATATAGGCTTGCGTTTGGCCACAATCACGCCTAATGGAAAGCGAAGATGAGGCCCACGATGGAGGACGCTGGCCTAGTAAATGCGCATTCACCCTAATTTAGGGGAATAAGTTCACTGAATGGCCTTCAGAATGGCTTCTATATCCAACAGGCCGGAACACGACAAGTCGCTTGGCGGCCTGGCTCAATCTATAGGGTCATATCCGTCATATCATACCTCTCTCACTGCCCAAAACAAGGGTGATATTTTCTAAAGTGCAAGTGTAAGTGCAAGTGTGGTGTGTGTTTTGTAGGTGTGTGGTGGAAGGATCTTGTGCAAGGTCCATCAGGCAGGATTACTACCATCAGCAAGCAGCAGTACTCGAGCATTGCGCTCCGTCGTGGGCAGTAAGACAAACGGTAAAAATACCGGTACATGAGACATTCTGTCTTAATCCTCATTATCATCATCATTTCAGCCGTAGAACGTCTACTACTGGACCTAGGCTGGGTCTGGGCTTCCCTCATTAATACCCAATCATTACGGTTGAAAGCCTCATCCATCCACCGTGAACCTGCGGCCTTTACCAAATCATCCGTTCATATTGTTGATGGACGCCCCACGATGCGCTTGCCAGTCCGTGGTCTCCTCTCCATTGGAGAACTTTTCGGCCCTAATGGCCATCTGTTTTGCGTGCTGTATGGCCTGCGCATTGCCGTTTCAACGAGCTAATCCCTTTGGTTATGCCGGTAACCCTTGTACTTCTACGAATCTCCTCATTCCTGATTCGATCCCGTAGAGAAACCGAGCATAACCCTCTCCGTAGTTCTTAATCCTGCAGGCTGGCAATTACATGAGAATGAGAATTTGAATGATTAGGTCGTGCATTGTTGTCATTCATTCCGGGTCGGCAGTTACGGGTCGTATATTAACCACACTATAACCGACCCAATACCACAGCCGCACCTAGATCGTGATTGCCAATGGCGAAGATGTTCGCATTCCAGCTGGCAACATCGAGTAAATGTCGCCGGGTTCCCAGAGAGGTCGCTCCGAGGTCGCGCAGTACTGCCAACATAACAGTTTGGTAACAGGCTTAAAAGTTATTACATAAGGTACTGGCTATCAAGGACGCCTTTAATTTTGAAAAAAAAAGTTTCGCGAATTTAGATGATGACGGAATAGTCCGTTTTCCTTTAGTTTTGTTGATTTTTATTTAGTTTATGTCCCGTGGCTTAGTTTTATCATCATTATCACGCTAGCCTCTTCGCAAGGCGGCTGGCAAGAGCTGGATGAGAGTAGCCGAGGATCGTGCTCAGTGGCGTGCCATGGGGGAGGCCTATGTCCAGCAGTGGACGAACATAGGCTGATGATGATGATGATGACGCTAGTCTACATACGTCCCACTACAGGGCACAGGCTTCCCCTCAGAATGAGAAGGCTCGGGCCTTACTTCCTACACGGGCCTAATTCGAATTGGAAACTTCACACACAATTGAATTTCTTCGCTAATGTGTCCATGATGTTTTCCTTCACCGTAAAGCTCATGGTAAATTTTAAATGTAATTTCACACATTAATTCCAAAAAACTCAGAGGTGCGAGCCCGGAATCGAACCCATAACCAGCTTGAGAGCCCATAGGTCAAACTACTAGGCTACTACGGCTTTTCATTTTAATGGTAAGATAACTATGTACAGTGATGATTAAGCAATACAAGCCCTAGAGTAGGTTCAAACAGCATCTGTCACTCCCTGCATTCCTATTGGCGAGCAAGAATCTCGTGTGTTGCGAAACCTGCGCGTGCGCCTAAACAAGTGTACAAACTTAACTGTACCGCCAAGGCCGAGGGCCATAAGGCACTAACGACGGGAGTCTTACACTCCAGCGTTCGTAAGTAAGAACAACTAGACGTACCTGAGGACGTCACTTCGATGTTTAAATACAAAATTTAGTATTTCATCATCATCATCATCATCCTAGCCTATATACGTCCCACTGCAGGGCACAAGCCTCCTCTCAGAATGAGAGGGCTTGTACCTAATTTACTATAAGCTTTACGATGAAGGAACACATCGTAAAACAGCGTGCGGAGGATCGGGGGGGTGCAGGTGGTGGTGGTGGTGGAACGTGTGCCAACTCGTGACCACAGTTGCAGCAATGTGGCCGAAACGTCAAGGTAATGTATGGTAATGGTATGTTTGCGTGATGAGTCCCGTTTAGTATAATAATTACGAGTGAAAATCACGAAAGTTTAAAAGAGTATAGGTATCGTGCGGAAACCTGAGTACACCTGCGAAGAAATTCAATAGTGTGCAATTCCCAATCTGCAGTGGGCCCGCGTGGGAGCTACGACCCGAACCATTACACTCTATAATGACATTTTATTGCCAGTAGAATGGCGATATAGCCTGTTTAATGTAAGCTGCATTGTTAAGTTGGTAGCTATGATACGGTATGCGGAGAGCCTTGACTGGCTGACCGAGTGACGGGTTCGACGCCGACCGGTCATTCGCTGGGAAGGCCGTTTACTAGGGCTCCCAAGAGTACTACTACGTAAAATAATAAGCGCCTAATGAAAATTAATAGCAAGGTGCTCTTCTCGCGTTGCTAAGACATTTGCTACAGGCGTTGAGTTTCGTTGCTATAGTTTTAGGATAGGCGTTTAAGAAGAGTAACATTATAAATTATCGTTATTTTGTTTATTGCTTTGATTATTATTCACTTTTAATATAACAACTGTCTTTTATCATTTAATCTTTTGTCATTAATCAGTACCTGTCGAATGTACTATACAGGGTTATTTTTAATTCACTGACATCTTCTTAACCCTGAATTCCTATCACTCAAACAAATGTTTTTTGTTTTACGACTTTTTAAAATGAAGCATTTTTTTTCCCATACAAATACACAGAGTATCGTAAAAATAAGAGGCAGAATCAAATTTTCAAAACGTTATTACACCAAAAATATTAAGTTATGACAAAAGCCGTAAAACAAAAAACATTTGTTTAAGTGGTAGGAGTTTAGGGTTAAAAGGATGCTAGTGAATTACAAATAACCCTGTATAAAGTACAAATTACTCAATGAACAAATAATCTTAAAAACCTACGGTTAAATGCTTAACTACTATATGCCTTAAACATTTTTTCTACAAGATCACATTAGAAATGATTAATTCAACGCGAGAACTAAAAGTCACCGACATGCTCGAAGACTCGTCACCATCTCGTCACTCAAATGGCAGTGGGCAAGGCACATCGCTCGTGGAACTGATGGGCAATGGAGCCAAAAGGTTCTCGAATGGCGTCAACGGACCGGACTGGAAGACCCAGTGTAGGTAGGCCTCCAAGAAGTTGGTTCGACGACCTTGTTAAGCTGTCTAGATTGTTTATAAATAAAAGTTTAAAAATTTATAAATATCAGTCATTTGTTTCGAATACGAACTGTCAAAGAACAGTTATTTATGCGATTGTGCATAATTACTTAGGATTAAAACACTCGTGTGATCTTATTATGAAACTCGCCTTCGGTTTGTTTCATAAATCCACACTCGTGTTTCATGCCTCTCATTATGCACCAGTCACATAAATAACTAGGTATAAAAAGTTAACGGTTTCAGAATAAAACGTTTATGTTGTTTGACCCATTCGATATTTTAAAGCATCGGTCTTTTATAAGTACTTCGGTATTACGATACATACCCGTGATACCCGACGGCAATCAACCGCAACTCGCATGATATTTCTCTCTCTGTCTAAATAAGGCTTTAATCTCGTAATCGTTCCTTTATTTCTTGACCCGCCATTTCGATCATAAACTGTCAAGTGGCCATCTTAGTTCCGTTATTTACAAAGCTATTGGTGCCGGTGGATTATTTGAGAACTAACGCTGGTCAATAATAGTAATCTGGCTTATTGTTGGCGAGTGGCGCCGCGGTGGAGCGCACGGATAAGTTTGTAATATCTGCGGTCAGCTTGCTTCCGCGTTAGGTGCATCCTCTTAAGGCGAAGATGGTATTAAAATTAAATAAAAAGTTCAAAAATTAGTTTTAGTTAATTATCGTTATCGCGGCTTATATACGTCTCACTGCAAAGCACAGGCCTCCTCTCAGAATGAGACGGTGCAGTTCCCACTCGGGCTCAGTTCTACTAGGTACTAAATAGTTATTTGTTTTACATCATAATTTTATTGTTAGTGTTTAAATTTTGTAAGGAAAAAACCGGCCAAGAGCGTGTCGGACACGCCCAAGATAGGGATCCGTAGCCATTACGAAAAAATCAAGTAATATTTTTCTAAGAATTTCGTATGTGTGCGGAATCTTCAAAGTTAGGTATCGTCAATACTTTGAAAAAAGCTCGTATCTCAAAATCGTTAATCTGGCAAAGTGAACTTTATTCCGCGCGAATCAAGGTTCAGTTTTGTTTACATGCTGATTTGAGATATGAGTTTTTCAAAGTAGTGACGGTATGTTTAATACCTTAGGCTACTATTTACTCTTAAACTACAAATAATTCCCAAGCAATCTTAGCTGCTATAATTTTCCTTGTATTTACTACCATTTTGATTTTTTTTTAATTTTTCCACCCAACAGTTTAAATTTTAGAGGGGGTGGGACGGTCGATTTTAATGAAAATTTTCACTTTAAAGTTGAATATTTCGCAAACAAATCACTGAATACAAAAATCATGTAAGCAACCCCTCAATGATTTTAAAAGACCTATCCAACGATACCCCACACTATAGGGTTAGTCGAGAAAAAAAAAATCACCCCCACTTTACGTCTATGGGAGGTACCCTAAAAAAAATTTTTTTAGTTTTTTTTATTTAACCACTTTGTCGGCTTGACTAATATATATATTCATGCCAAATTACAGTTTTCTAGTACTAACAGTCTCTGAGCTTAGCCGCGGATAGACAGACAGACAGACAGACGGACAGACATGGCGAAACTATAAGGGTTCCTAGTTGACTACGGAACCCTAAAAAAGAAAGCTGACTGAATGATTGACTAACTGACAGGAAGTATTTTTTCAAACATGAAACTACCATGAGACTCACTCATAGTGAAAATAAACGGGTATGTATTACAATACCGAAGTACTAAAGACCGAATGTATTAAAACATCGAATGGGTCAAAAGACCGACACGATCAGAAACTTTTCAGAATTTATTAAAACGGCATCATACAGAACCCATTAGGTTAGGTTAGGTTTGTTTTATAACAATCTTAAAAAGTTAACGGTTTCAGAAAAAAATCGTGTCGGTCTTTTGACCCATTCGATGTTTTAATACATTCGGTCTTTCGTACTTCGGTATTGTAATACATACCCAAATAAACGGATCACTCACCTCTTAAAACGAGCTTAACTCGACTTGTTTCGGGCTAATCCGTAGCCCTTTTTCTCGGGTTTTAAGACGTGAGTGATCCGTTTATTATCACTAAGTATTTTTTTCTTAACACATATTACAATTTTTGCAAAATATCCCAAAACTCTGTTTAGCGAGCCTTGGGGGAAGCCTATGTTTAGCAGTGGACGTCTTTCGGCTGAAATGATGATGATTATCCCAAAACTCAACAAAACTTATACTTCGTTTTTTTAGCATTAGAAAGAAGGTAAGCGATTTTGACGTGACTTTTTATTGAAAAACATTTTTGAAAAATAAGTCACAGCAAAATTAAATATGTAACAGTTAGCAAGGACATATTTGGTCATCTACAATCTTTATGACACAATACGTTTACTTTTAGTTTACCACTGACAAATGGCTTGCCTTCATTTCATTTCCAACTTTAACAACATACAAATAAAGTGGCTATTACAAAATCTGCAAAGGTGGGTAACAGTATTCTAAAATTGGCTTTATTTGTAGGTCGTTAAAGTTGAATATGAAATGAAGGCAAACCATCTGTCAGTGGTAAACTTTATGTAATTTTACTGTATCTTTGTTGAGTTTCTTGCCGGATTCTTCTCAACACGGTTTTTCCGAACCAGCGGGGCTACTCCGAAATCCGAAAATCGAACTTCGTATCGTAGCGTCTTGCTCACTCTCGTATTAAATGCTATTTGCGAGAGCGGGACGGCACGATACGAAGTTCGAATTATTGGTCTTCGTAGTATAAGGCCAGTGGTAGACGTTCATAGAGTTTCATCATCATCCCAGCCTATATACGTCCCACTGCAGGGCACAGGGCTCCTTTCCGAATGAGAGGGATGGGGCCGTAGTTCCCACGCGAGCCCAGTGCGGATCGGAAACTTCACACACACCATTGAATTTCTTCGCAGGTGTATGCAGATTTCTGGTAAATTTCAAATGTAATTTCTCACATAAGTTCCGAAAAAGTCAGAGGTGCGAGCCGGGATTTGAACCAACGACCCTCTGCTTGAGAGGTTAAGGGCCCTCGCCCACGGCAACTTTTTATAGCGATGCTGTCGCGCGTTTTCGAAACGCGCTACAGCATCGCTACTAACGCGCTACAGCATCGCGACTGTATCGATGCAAACGCGCGACCGTGTCGGACGACATCGGGGAGGGAACGGAGAGAGGGTGGCGCGGTAGTGGAGAACCGCGTTTGCATCGCGACAGAAGCGCGACGGTATCACGTTTGTATCGCGACTGAATCGTGTTATGTGGGCGAGGGTACACAGCTAGCGACCGCATCGCGACTGTATCTATGCGAACGCGCGACAGCATCGCTACTGCATCGCCACAAAAAGACGCCGTGGGCGAGGGCCCTAAGTCAAACCGCTAGGTCACCACGGCATTTCAATTGAAGCCTAAATTGAATAAAGATTTTTAAATTATGAATTACTGTGAAAACGTTCTATGATGGGTCAGAAATCAAATGGTTCGGCTGTACAAGTAATTCCTCCTCCTTAACTCTGCTCGCTCTCTTGGCTGCGCACGCGCATTCCCGCGCGACCGCCGCGCACGCCGCTCGTGCGATGTGAGTGACAGTGACAGTGACAGCCCCGACTGACGGTTGGATTTATTAGACAAGTTTATAGTGTCTGAATATATTTGTCGTTGGCAATAAGCTTTGAATCCAGATAGTTAAAAAAAAGTGTGTGATTTAGTGCAAAAGAAGTGGGTGAAATTGTGAGGAAACCTATACGTAGTGGGATGGTTTGATTTTTTAATTAATAAATAGTGTTTATGTTTTGATAAGGGTGTAAACATTCTCGAAAATATCGAAAAATAATAGATTTTTTTTTATCATGAAATAAGATACTAATTCAAAGATAAAAGTTAGAAGGAGAGCTAGATTTAAACCTATTAGAAATTATTGGACTAAAATGTAGATTAAAAGATAATTGTAGTAGAGATTTATTTTAGCCAAATCTTAAGTTGTACTTAAATTTAAAAAGTTTGTTTTTTACAAAATTTTACTAACTTGCTATGTTTGGGTCAAATCTTGGAAGTCAAATTTGACCCACTTCCAGTGGTCGGACTGACTTGAAATTTGGTATGCATATGTAGATTGGATGCCAATGCCAGTAAAGTCAACAAAAAGTACAGTCAGCGAAAAAGCTTTCCTCGAAAACTTATTGAAACATACCACACTAACCAACATACTCGTACAAGCTAAGTTTTCAACCTATATCTACATATTTAAAATGCCATTAAATCTTTCTGCTCCACATTTTCATAACATTCATATTTCATAACATAATATTACTAAAGCTATAGATTAATTTAATCTTTGACCCTTTCATTAACTGGGGCAACCGGTCAAGTTAGCGTCAACTTTTTAAATTTAAAACCGTAAAAATGTCGCGTAACAGTCATTCTTACGACTGTATCGATTGTATGTTTCACTGTTCTGATTTGTGTTATTCAACAAACAATTTTTTTTACTATCTGTTCCCCGCGACTCCGTCTGCAAAGAATTCGTTTATCCCGCGGGAACAAAACGATTTTCCGGGATAAAAACTATCATATTACCTTCCTAGGGTTGAGACCCTAGACTCAGACCATAAAAAGGACAGGAAAGTCCTTTCTATTGTCTGAGGTCTCAAACTATCTTCCTAGTGCACGTTTGGCAGCCGTGACGTGTGGCTCCGGGAAGAAAGGCTACGGATTAGCCCGAAACATGTCGAGTTAAACTCGTTTTAAGACGTGAGTGATCCGTATATTTTCACTATGAGTGAGTCTCACGGTAGTTTCATGTTTAAAATAAACTTCCTACCAAATTTTATCTAAATCGGTTCAGCGGTTATTGATTACTCATACCTACAAACTTCCACCCCCCTTTTTACCCCTTCAAGGATGATTTCTGGTATAACTGTCCTATCTTCTTTTCCGGGACTCGCAATCTCTATCCTCGTGTTGACCACCAACAAAATACACAAAATGAAAAATGCGAGTGAAATATTAATCAACTGTAAATAGCAATAAGATTTAAATTTGTTTTGGGTCCGATTTTTCAATCCCCAGATAAAAGTATCCGTCAGTCAAAACTATCGCTTTCCTTTTCTCAACTCATAGGAAAAAAGGACAGAGCTTACATTTATCTGACAGATACTTTTATTTGGGGATTGAAAAATCGGCCCTAAAACGAACGAAACAAAGTAAATGCAACTCTGTTCCAATTTAGAATGATATAAATTCCTTTGAAACGGGGATGTCCTTAATCAAGCACATTGGGCAGGCCGAGGCTACAAATTTCATCTAAATCGGTTCAGCGGTTTAAACGTGAAGAGGTAACAGAGACAGACTGACAAATTGTCGCATAAACATGTAACATATAGTAAAGTCATCGACGTAGCTCGAAGAATCGCCAGACTCAAGTGGCAATGGGCAGAATGAGAATGAGGCGCTCGTAGAACTGATGGCCGATGGGGCAAAAAGGTTCTCGAGTGGCGTCCACGGACCGGAAGACGCAGTGTAGGTAGGCCTCCAACGAAATGGAGCGACGACCTGGTTAAGGTTGCGGGATCGCGTTTGGCGAGCCATCTAGCCATGGGGGACGCCTACGTTCAGCAGTGGACGTCTTTCGGCCGAAACGATGAACATAGAGTAACAACTCTATAACTGCAGATTAATTTATCAATTTTTTGCATTGACCTCAGAAGTCGGGTCTAATTTTGTTCTCATTTAAGAGTAATCATTATGTTACCGCCGGAGAACAAATCCGCCCGACTTTCATTTATTATACTTTATTTTTATTACGCCGTACTTTCTACTCTCGTTGTGCTTACTTGGACATAACCGCATTTTTACTTGACGCTTTATACGTTAGTCAGCAGCCATCCTAAATTCATATTTTGGTAACTGTAAAATCGTGGCCTATTTTACAAGCTCTTGTTTATGTTTTGGTAGTTGTAAAAAGGTGACCTATTTTGCAAGCTCTTGTTTATATTTTGGTTGTTGGTAAAAAGGTGACCTATTTTGCAAGCTTTTGTCAATGATATTATATACAAAAAACAGGTATAGATACGCCACCAACGCACCAAAAGTGTGCCGCGAAATGGTCCTAATTGTGACCATTGGAATCAGTCGGATTGTGACGTTTGCTTACACTTCTCATATTTCTTCATATCGTCTTAATGAAGCCATCTCTCTTAATACCGTCTGTTAATGTAATAAAATGTAAGTAAAATGAAACGTGTATGTGTGTGTGCCTGCCGCCGCGTGCGGAGCATTTTCTTTGGGCATAATGTGAGCATATAACGTATCTACACTTAAAATATCATTGGCTTTTGTGTAACTTCGTGTTAGTAGCAGCTGTAAAACAGTGAAATATTTTACAAGTTTTTATTTAAATCTTTTCAGTAGCTTTAAAACATTGGCCTATTTTACAAGCTTTTATTTTATTTCAATAGTAGCTGTAAAATAGTGGCCTGTTTTGCAAGCTTCGCTTTATATTTTGGTAGATATAAAATGGCGGCCTATTTTAAAGCTTTTGTTTAAATTTAACATAACACAAGCTATGCTTAGCTTACTTTGGGACTAGGTCAATTGGTGTGAATTGTCCCGTGATATTTTTTTTTATTTATTTATTTTTATTTATATTTAAGCCATAAACGTAAAACGGTGGGCTATTTAACAAGCTTTTCAAAACTTCTAAAGTTGAATAACACCCACTTTTAGTGATCGGATTGACTTTAAATTTGATACAGATATTTTTTTTTTTATATGAGAGGGAGGAAAACGAGCAAGCGGGTCATCTGATGGAAAATGATCACCACCGCCCATAAATATCAACAACTCAAAGAGAGTCACTGATCTGTTGCCGGCCTATAAAAAAGGAGAGGGAATAGGGGAGAGGGAGGGGGGAGAGGTATTGGGCCCCCGGCGCTCTCACTGACCGTACGAAACGCAGCAGGAGTACTGCTGCTTCACGCCGGTGTTCTGTGAGAGGGTGGTACTGCCCCGGACGAGCCGGCCCATTCGTGATGCAGCGGCTAGCTACAACATGGCTCTACCACTACTATGTATTTTAAATGAGCAAGTACAGGTGAATACAATAGTTTCAGTTAAGAAATAATAATAAATAATCCTACTATTCGTAATATTAAAAATAAGTTAAATTATGCGTGTGTATGTGTTTGTTGTTGTTGGTCTTTCACGCTAAACGATAAATGGATCTTTGGAATATCACATAGGCCACTTTTTATTCCAATATTACGCCTAATCGAGATTTTACTATCGTAAAATCCTGAAGTCCCAACCTCTAAGTGTAAAGACATAAACATTTGTATTGGCGGTCGTCATACAACGTAAATAAAAACGATAATAATTGACAATCGCCGAAATCAACCGCTAGATTCAATAGTTCACAACGAAACCGGAATACTTGGTAGTTTGACAAAGCGTCGCGTAAATAACATAGACCCTAGAACTTTCTACAGCCATCAGACAATGGTCACGGCGAAAGGTGTTATACGTCAATTGCGGCATATTGACACTTCTTTAGCAATTTCCGTACGTTTGTTATGTAAGCTATGACCACGCACATCCGAGAAGTTATATCAATAGTTAACGTTCTGGCGGTTACAAGAAGGTCAAGTTACCTTTGGTGTTAATAAAAATAGCATAGAAAATTTAGAAACTTCGCGTCATTTTCTATCAGGAGTCAAAGATGCACAAGATTAAAAAGTTAAGAAAAGATACACCTAATTTAATTGTTCAGTCGACTACAAAGAATCGTTCAGTCGATATGGCCAGAGATACGTTTCGCTCACACGACGACACGATTCGGTCACATTGCAGTGCCGTTAAAAAATCTTGGTCAAGTGCGGGTAGTTCGAGGTACGGCTGCTGATTCTAATCGGGATCAAGTATGGGTAGTCCGAAAGACTCGTGTGGCTAGACGAACTTGACACCCTACACTTCAGTTAACTCGTGACCACGGCTGCTGCAACGTGGCCGAAACGTCGAGGTAAATATTGATTGCGTGATAAGTCCCGTTTAGTATAAGTAATTATGAGTGAAAATCACGAAAAATTAAAACATTATCTTTCTTGACATTTTTAAGTGCCAACGGCAGGGTAAGTCTTTTCTATAATAATATGTACCTACATCTCTAAGCACGCGTTCAGCGTTCAAAAGTTCAGTGAGCAAAAATTGATTTGTTTAGACCAGGTTATTATTTTTCAAACTCTTATAAAGTTATTTTGAAATGCATATCAAGGAAACCACTGCAATCTGCCATTGCAAATGTTTACGTCACTCACGCATAGAGGGTGCCGTTTATATAACATGCTTATATACAATATAATGACACATTGCTCAATGGTGTTGACAAATTATTACATTCCTAAGCCTGCCTGCAGCTGTCTGCTAGACCATTTTTGATTGAGTAACAACTGTGGCTATAAAAGTCTAGAAATACAAGGATTTGTGTTTCTAAATAATACGGAAATGAAACAAAGTCAGAGCTGACAAGTTATAGCTCTATATTTGAGCTTGGGTTGGGCATCGAACCCAGTACCACAACTTTGCGGGATGCGTGCTTTACAGCTATAGGTCCGTCAATATTCTTGTGGTTCACTTATAACAATTTATAGATGTTTAACCATTCTCACATTGAAAACTTAGATATCCTCCCGCCCTTTATCTTTAATAATAATAATAATAATAATTCTTTATTTCCATAATAATGTACAGGTATCTTATACAAATATATGTGGAAACTAGATAAAATCATAAATAAAGTGGGCCACAGATGCCAAACTAGGTTTAAAACCTGTATTTCAGCAGTCGGAGCTCTTCCATGAAAGCAATAAAAGTGCTGAAATCTAGCAACAACACAATCCTACAATACTTGCCAATAGAAATACGAGTATAATACAGAGAACATTATTTAACATGCTTAACAGAACCAAAGCCAAAAAGAGCAGCTATTATGTGTATAAGTATGAGTATGTGTGAGTGTGTGTGTGTGTGTGTGTGTGTGTGCATGTGCATGAGTGCGTGAGTGTATGCATGTTCGAGTCGAGTACATATCTGTTATATTTATCGTTACATTATCGAAGAATAATAAGAAGTTCCTCAGTTTCCTCATAAGTAAATTTTTGTAGCAATTTTTTTATCTCAGATTTACATTGGATCCTATTTAATGGATGCACAAATTTTAACTTATTAATTTTATTATATATGTAGGGACCAAGAAAACAGAAAAATCTCTTTATAAATGAAGTACGGAATTTTAGAGGCTGATGTACGATAATGTCCTTTCTTCGTTTCTTGAAGATTGACTTATCATAAATAGTTAGACCGTGTTGCTTCATGATGACGCTGAGCAGGAATAGTTGTCTAACATTGAGTACATCACAGGATTGGTATAAAAGATTGGTAGAGAACAAGATAGGTCTAAAAGTACAAACTTTGAGTATTGCACGCTGGGCTGGGCTGGGCTATCTCTCTTTATATGCTCTATATCTATATATATATATTTTTTCAATTTAAACAATAAATAACTTAACTGAATACGTTTTTAAGCCTTTCGTTATCTCAATACAAACATCGTAGTTGTGGATTTTGCGGAGAAGCACTGCTTATTCTAAAATACAGGTCTACTAAGTATTTGAAAGCAGAGTTTTTCTAGTATTAATGACAATCTTGTTACTTGATTTTCTCATGAAAGATTATTATAAACCAAACTATTCAATTCGTGCTGCTGGCCACTAAAGCACAGTTACAAAAAACTTGCGTCCAGTAAAAAAAGGTTTAGTTGCAATATAATTTGGAAAAAATAATTTCACGCCGGAAAACTGCAAAAATAGATTACAAACGGCAAGTAAAGTTGCCGAGATTGACAGTAACTAGCGAATAAATCATTGAATAATTACTCGTCAAAGTGTCGGATATGGCTTTATAATTCGCGTTAAAACTACAGATTCTGATCTAACTGAAAAATAGAATGCCACGCGAGGCGCAAATCTGACTTAAAAAACTGGCTGTTTGTTACAGAGATTGTGGTTCAAAAAACCAATTGACTGAAAAACAAGAAAACATGCAAAAGAAACGTCATAACACTTTTTAATTTCATGCGGCAACATTTTGACATTTCTTTTCCGCTTATTATGTGGTTAGAACCTCACTTTCCCGCGTAATATCTTTAATATATAAAAAAACAGTTAATTGAGACTCCGTGAATCCATATCGTGTTAGTAAAAAGAAAAACTTAAAATGGATTGGTAACATGTTTACATTTTCAAAGAAAATAGAATGGAATTCAAATTTTAAAGGGTTTTTTATTAGAAAGAAATAACTTAGGTTAAGTTTCTTACAAAAACTATCTTAAATTACGACCTAAAATATTTTGAATAACACAGACAGTAAAATCGACATGTGTTACGAATTTACTTACTAATCGAAATGAAACGTGAAGTAATTTTTATGATTTATGACGTTTTAAATTGCAAACTTTGCGCTGAAATCCAGTTCAAAGTATCACAAAACGAAATGATCTTTTTCGTGAATGAACCGTAACTTCGGCGACAAAAACTAAATGAACCGAAAAACATTGTCGCGCTTGCGTTCTTTGAAATCCCTGCTGTCAAATGATTTTAAACTTTACTGGTGCGAAACTGGAGTTAATTTTTTATTTGGATTTTATGCCGATGGCTTAAAATACGTAAATGCCAGTATCAACTGTCTTCGACCTCGATTAACACTTTTTTATTAAAAATAAGTAACTGGCTGGCTTACTTCTGAACGTACATCCTTTGTGTACAACTTTTTTAAGAAGTATTTATTATTCTTTTTTTCTGTTCGTGACACCAAATCAATTTTGGAACAGCTACAGCCTCTGTTATTTTTTAAATACTGAATTTTATTTTTTAATTTCCATCAAACATCATACTATTAAGAGAAAAAAAATTGTTTGTATTTATTTGCTTGTTTATTATAATGGATAAACTCAAAAACTATTGAATCGATTTGAAAAGTTCTTTCATGAATAGAAAGCTATATAATCAGCAAATAATGTAATGTGTAAATTTCCTATGGATCGCAGACTAAGTTGCGATCAATAGCTAATAAAATACTTACTCAATAATGTAATAAATCCAACCAATCAGCGGGCCTCTAACAGAGTTATTTTACAGTTGAATTCGAATTTAAATTGTAGTTACATATAATAAGTGTATCTGAGTTTAGGTACGATGTTAAGTGTTGTCAGTGATACCTGAGTGATTTCAATTGTGATGTGAACAGTTTTAGTGATACCATCGCAAATAACCTGGACAAGATGATGAAAATGGCAGCTGTGCTTATGGTGAGTGAAATAGCATAACTCAATCAATTTTAAACTAATTTAATTAAAATGGCTGCAGTGCTTATGGTTAGTGAAATAGCATAACTCAATTAATGGTGAACTTACTCAATTATAAATAGCAGGTGTCCTTATGGTAAGTGAAAGGACATAACTCAATTCATTTTTAATGAACTCAATTAAAATTGTAGCTGTGCTTATGATGAGTGAAACAACATAACTCAATTCATTACCTATGAAGGGAACGTGTCAAAATATATAATAAAAATAATAATAAATATTAGGGGACAATCTTACACAAATCGACCTAGGCCCAAACTAAGCAAAGCTTGTACTATGGGTACTAGACGACGATAAACATACTTATATAAGATAAATACATACTTAAATACATAGAAAACATCCATAACTCAGGAACAAATATTCGTGCTCATCACACAAATAAATGCCCTTACCGGGATGCGAAACCAGGACCTCTTGCTTCGTAGGCAGGGTCACTACCAACTAGGCTAAACAGGTCGTAAGGACGAAATACACAATGGTCATTTGATATAATTTTCGATGTAACTATTAACTAGACGAACTGCTTTTATCATGTAATCCACAGATGGTTTAGGCTACAACTTACGTTAGGTTTATAGTACAAAAATCCTGTAAAAACGATAATTTTGAAAAAAAAACACATATCAAGTGACCATTATTTGTTTTGTCCATTATACCTTTCAAACTCTTCTACTGCTCTACTATTGAACTATGAAATGAAATGAAATTTATTTATTCTGCTTTAGACATGGTATTACAAAATATGTCGTAGAGGAGTGTTACTGTGCCGTGACATCTCGAGCCAGATACAATGGCATGCAAAATATACTAAGTATACTAATAAAAAGCGTATAATTATACTTTTTGCTGATTCAACGAACTGAAAAAAAAAAAAAAATATATTAGGGGACAATCTTACACAAATCGACCCAGTCCCAAACAAAGCAAAGCTTGTACTATGGGTACTAGACGACGATAAACATACTTATATAGATAAATAAATACGTAAATACATAGAAAACATCCATAACTCAGGAACAAATATTCGTGCTCATCACACAAATAAATGCCCTTACCGGGATTCGAACCCAGGACCTCTTGCTTTGTAGGCAGGGACACTACCAACTAGGCTAAAGCGGTCGTTACTGAGCGGAGTAACTGAAACACTTACTCCGCTCAGTAATTGTTTCAGTTAATTGATAATTATGGACCTCCACAAAGTTACGCCTGATTAAATAAATTTTCTACTGACAGACAATCGACAAAGAAATTTCTTTACCACCCTAAGGTCCAATGACAGTTGTAGGAACGGCTTAATACATCAAAGGCTACATATATATTACAAGTCAATGTGACAGTCAGCCTTATTGTTTTTTAACCCCCGACACAAAAAGAGGGGTGTTATAAGTTTGACCGCTATGTGTGTGTGTCTGTCTGTGGCATCATAGCTCTTAAGCGGGTGGACCGATTTGGATGCGGTTTTTTTTAATAGAAAGCAGCTTTCTTGGCGATGGTTCTTAGATATGTTTAATTAAAATCGGTTCAGCCGTTTTAAAGTTATCAGCTCTTTTGATAGCTGCGGAAGGGATCTTAGGCGCATAACGGGCGTTGACTTAATGTTCAAACTTACGAGTGACATAATTGCGTTAGGGGTTTTTAAAATTTTTAATTTATAGTTATGTACTGATGTAGGAACCGTCATAATATCAAAGCACTTAGTCGACTATAGCAACTCTTCAACCAGGCGTTGACATAATCTATCCAATTAAGAAATAATGTCTAATTAGCATAATATATTTATACTTACTGCTTTATAAGATACGTACAGTTGGATTGCGTATTAATTGGACCTGGGTAAAACGAGCTCTTCCTGAGTAACAAAGTAGGATAAGAATGTCCTGAGTCTGTCTGATCCTGATTCTGAGAGGAGGTCTGTGCCTTGCAGTGGGACGTACAGCAAAATTACATAAAGTTTACCACTGACAGATGGTTTGCCTTCATTTCATATTCAACTTTAACGACCTACAAATAAAGCCAATTTTAGAATACTGTTAGCCACGTTTGCAGATTTTGTAATAGCTACTTTATTTGTATGGTGTTAAAGTTGGAAATGAAATGAAGACAAGCCATCTGTCAGTGGTAAACTAAAAGTAAACGTATTGTATACATGGGCTAGAATGATGAGGTAAGATCTACTAAAAATTTGTATACTTAATTGTTAGTATTGTTATATTGGTACCCATTGCCGGACCGTAGCTGGTTTATTTTCATTTGTCTATGCTGTTGTTTTGATATTCCTGTAAGTAGGTACCACCTAATTATGTTATGGCGATAACCATCTATCCATCTATCTCCAGTTCACCAACGTACATCCAGGCGGGGGAAGCGTCTTCATCCTTATGTGGTTAGTATTCCAGTGGCCCGTACGAAGCGTTTCGCGTCATCCTTCCTAATGCGAACTGCTAAGGAATGGAATTCGCTCCCGTGTTCTGTATTTCCAAATAGATACAACCTGGGTTCTCTTCAAGGCTAGAGTGAATGCTGTTTCTGAACCAGTGAGGTACACCTTTGGCCTCATTTTCATTTTTCATCAGGTGAGATAGTGGTCAATCACGGGTCTATGTCTATAATAGGCTAGACGACAAAAAAAAACTGTTTAGTCCGTCAGTTAGATTATTAAAAAATATTGTACACGTATTTTTTCTTTTGTTTGACAAACAAAAAATGAGGAGGATACAGTGCTTAGAAGTTTCGAGTGACGTCACTATATGATACCATTTTTACCTAAGGGTGACGACACAAGCCCCCACTCCGGAAGTTTGATGATCTATATCTTTGTCGTTTTTTAATAATTTGATAAACCAAAAAATACGTGTCCCATATTTTCCCATAATCTAAATGACGGACTAATTAGAATGACCAATTTTTAACCCAGTCGTCATCCCTATTATGCCATCATTGTAACCACGTTTCGCTCTCCTCGAATGTGGCCTGTAAGATGCAGAATAGGGTTCCTGAAGGATTAGTTTGTCACTTCGCGTGCGCATGCGTTGCCTGTCGTGAATAGATACCGCTGCCTATCGCACAGGGACGCCGTGGAGATGCCTTTACATGAAAGCATTTTAATAAATAAAATAAATAAATATCACGGGACATTTTTCACACGAATTGACCTAGTCTCAAAGTAAGCTAAGCAAAGCTTGTGTTATGGGTACTAGGCAACGGATAAACATACTTATATAGATATATATACTTAAATACATATTACCCAAGACCCGAGAACAAACATTAGTATTTTTCATACAAATATCTGCCCCGACACGGGAATCGAACCTGCCCCTCAAGCTTCGTAGTCAGTTTCTCCAACCACTACATCTGGTCGTCTAAACATTAAACCAAATGAAATATAAAACCAATTGTTGCAGTTTTTTTGGGCGGAAGGTCTAGAATCGAGTGAGGTTATCGCCGAGTGATGACACTTGTGCTAAATGCCATAGTCCTAAACTTAGCGGTTAAGATTTTATTTTTACATGGATCCCGTGGGAATGTTGGGATGAAAAGTAGCTTATATATTATTCCAAACACACATACACGCACGCACGCCCACGCACACACACATGCACTCTTGCACGCACGCACACACACACAAACACAAGCACACGCGCAGTTTTGCACTTATAATTTTAGTAGATATACATACGCAAAAATTTTCAACAACTACAATCACTCCAGGATCTGGGTTGGATGTCAACATCCAACCAGTCAGTCAATCTGAACTTGCTCGAATTTGATGAGTTGTCATCAAATTCGAGCAAAATCTCGGCTCGGGCGTACTTTCTGACTGGAAAATAAAAGCCTCACAAAGATTCCGTTGCCGTGTCTTCCAGGTCAGGGCCTTTTTGAATATAAACTACCTACTTATAGGTAGCACTAAGTCTAATATTTTTTTAATAAATGTCAACAAGTCTCGTCGGCGGCTCCACGTACCTCTGTCCAGGGTCGTTGGTCGGGTTACATAACTAGTCAACTCCCGCGTCGATTTATCTGGATTTGCAACAACATACTTACTATAGTAACGCTTAATTTAAAACCGGCCAAGTTCGAGTCTGGCCACTTGTAGCATAGGTTCCGTAATAAAATGCAAGAACTCCTCCGAAAAAGCTGGACAAAGGGTAAACGGGACCCTATTACTACGACTCCGCTGTCCGTCCGTCCGTCTGTCACCAGGCTGTATGTCATGAACCGTGATAGCTAGACAGTTGAAATTTTCACAGAATATGTATTTCGGTGGCCACTATAACAACAAATACATAATAATATATTACAAATAAATGTATTATTATATTATTATTATTATTACCTACTAAAAACAGAATAAAATAAATATTTAAGGGGCTCCCATACAACAAACGTGAGTTTTTTGCTTTTTTTTTATATAGTATAGGGGGCAAACGAGCAGACGGATCGCCTGATTGCTTGTTTTTGCTCGATATTGATAACGGCAACAGGTAGACGCTTGAAATATTCACAGAATGTTTAGTTATATATTCGCTTTAAAAATAAATAATTAAATTAAAATAAAACAAATATATATAAGGGGAGCTCCCATACAACAGACATGATCTTTTTTGCCGTTTTTATCCTACTCGCACTTGGCTGGTTTTTATTTTGGTGTAGTAACTGTCATAAAAAATGGCTTAGACTATACATCAAGTGGCGGGGAACGTGAACATTTATTCTCTAAGATTATTTAAAAGCAAAAAAACGTAGGAGTCGTAGCTTCTAATAGTTGCGATAGATGTTACCACACGCCACTGTTGGCGTATGTAAGCGATTAAGAATTTCGGGGGAGTCGGTTGGATGCGACGTGGTTCAATTGGTAGAACACCCGTTGGGGCGCATACCCAGGAGACGTGGGTTCGAATCCCACCGGCGCACCCGAAAAACTTTTTCGCTTTTAAATAATCTTAGATTCGGTGAGCAGCCGTACTGCTAATAAAATAAATAATATTTATTCTCTATTCAAAGTCAAAGACATCGCGATACATTATATGTGACATTTTACTGTGGGAGCATTGCAACAGTACAATCGAGTCTGTTTGTCTACCCTTCTAACTATCGCTTTTACAAATGTTTGTATTAAAAACCTTCATTACTTAACTATTTTAGTGCCAATTAACGTCCAAGAGTACGATAAAAAGGCTTCTTAGCGATAAACAAGCAAACATCGAAGGCTCTCACTTTTCCTGTTTAAAACTGAAAATATGCCGGAGAAATACACGGAGTCTAAGTACTTACACGATGATAATGAAATACGCTGTATCTAGTATCATTGAAAATTGAATTGTCATGCTAGGTCGAAATCGACCTTATAGTTGTGTGAAACTTGAGTTTTTAAATTCGCACTATGAGATAGTAACTTTTAATTAAACAACAAATGATAAAGAGCATAGGTACAATTAAAACAAAATTATGTACCTACTATCAAGGAAAAAATCTCGACGACGTTTTTACTCGTATTTTAGCTTATATTCAGTTTTAGTTTTTTTAATAGCCTAGCCAAGTTGGTAATGACCCTGACTACGACGCAAGTGGTCCTGGGTTCGAATCCCGGTAAGGGCATTCATTTGTGTGATGAGCACGAATATATGTTCCTGAGTTATGGATGTTTTCTATGTATATTTTAAGTATTTATTTATCTATATACGAAAAAAAAATCAAAACGTTTATTCTGCAAGTAGGCCGCAAAGGGCTCTTTTACATGTCATTTTTTTTAAACTACCAGCGCTTTCGTAAGGACCATCATTGCCAAGAAGAATGCGCCGCAAGAAACTTGGCAGAAAGTCATCTTTTCAAATTAAAATATAATAAATTACAAAATTAAAAAAATCATACAAATATAGAATTAAGTAAATAAAAAAAAAATTATATAAAAAAACAATACAGGGATGTATTGGGTCCCTTAGTTAAAAACCTAAAACAATACCTACATCTTAACTACATCTACGTTAAGTGGAAGTGTAGAATGCTTCCACCGTCAAAAAAAAAAATTAAAAGTAAAAATAAAAAATAAAAATATTGGAGATGTCTTCCAAAATCACAATAATTAAAAATGATTGTGTTAAAAACACATTTCAGGTCAAGTAACCATTAAACTTTGGATTCCAAACGCAAACGCTTACGCCTGCCGCCCCCAAAGTTGGCTCACACGCACTCATGTCATGCTCTGAAAGCAGAGCGGTACCGAGGGCATGTATCGCTTCCGTTCCCATATAAGCCTATAAGTAAGCAATGAGCTATCGGCGAAGTTCTCACCCAAGAAACGAACAAAAGATAATCGGTGTAAAAATAAAAGAGAGAGATATATATTTATGGGTATGTATTACAATACCGAAGTACGAAAGACCGAATGTATTAAAACGTCGAATGGGTCAAAAGACCGACACGATTTTTTTCTGAAACCGTAAACTTCTCAGAATTTATTAAAACGGCATCATACAGAACCCATTAGGTTAGGTTTGGTTTGTTTTATAACAATCTTAAAAAGTTAACGGTTTCAGAAAAAAATCGTGTCGGTCTTTTGACCCATTCGATGTTTTAATACATTCGGTCTTTCGTACTTCGGTATTGTAATACATACCCATATTTATAGTTCATCGCTGACTGTTCACACTGCCGGTGAGGACTCTCTTCACTAGTTGATCGCAGCGATAAAAGCTATCAACGATAAAACTCGCTCAGCGGTACTCGGCGATGAACGCTTGGCGATCAGCGACCATTCTACCGTACAATCGCCCGTCGCACTCGAACACTCGCTTATAGCCGAGCGACAAAACTATCGAAACTACACTGTCTTCTTGCCGCTCGCCCACTCGTTTCTAGTTTCTAGTTCTACTCTTTTATCGCTCGTCGCCGGTGGTGGGACCAATGCCCTAAGCTAGTACTTTTTCAGGAAATCCGGTACAACCAGATTGCCGGTAATACTTGTATTAGATGCGGTTAGAAATTGCTTACGCAATATCGGTGATGTGATGTGAAAATTACGGATTCACTTTAGTCTAGTGGAGGGAAAAGCTATTTTCATCATCATCATCATCATCATCACACAGGCCTCCTCTCAGAATGAGAGCATAGTACCCACGCGAGCCCAGTGCGGATTAGGAACTTCACACACACCATTGAATTTCTTCTCAGGTGTATGCAGGTTCCTTGCGATGTTTTCCTTCACCGTAAAGCTCATGGTGAATTACAAATGTAATTTCGCACATAAATTCCGAAAAACTCAGAGGTGCGAGCCCGGACTCGAACCCACGGCCCTCCGCTTGAGAGGCCATCGGTCAGACCACTAAGCCACCACGGCTAAGTCCCCCACCACCACTAGGCCACTCTTGCGCATGGTGCCTACCATAAAATTACGGATTTTTTTTTTCCTATTTTATCAAATAAACCAACATACTTTCCAACCTCCAAACCGCAAACTTTCAAACCGCAGCATTTAACCTTCCTCGTCGTAATCGGTAAAGCAACTCATTTGGATGCAGGGCACGCTCTGACAATATATGTATATGTTTATGGTTATTCCAATAGGGGTTTGGTTGAACTCTGGTGACCCCACTAAATGACCGTCACGGCAGAAGCGCTTTTTCAAAGTCAAAATGTCCCAATCCCAAACTAAATGAATGTACAATAGTAGATTGATGACCAAGGGTGGAAAGTGACCTATTGAACCCGAGATATTTCGAGGGGTAATAGGTAATTTCACCCGAGTTAGACACTCTACTTTTCATTTCGACTGTGAGGAATGTAAAATACTACAAAAAAATGAGAATAATAATAAATTGAATTTACTTATAGCCAACCTCCAACCTTTTCGCCCTGGCCACTTGCCACGGCCGAAAAATCGAGTTGGTCACGACCAAGGAGCTTATACACAAAACTGGAGGTTGAACGCCAAACGAAGAAGTTTTGACCTTTATTACTTATTTATATTTTTCTTTCACATTTTCGCGAATGACTTCCATCTCTTTCTTAACCTAACTAAAGAAAAAGATGGAATATTTTCGTGACGTAATAAAGATCAAATTTCTTGTTTCAAACGGACATCCGAACATTCGGCGTACAACCTCCAGTGTTGTATATACATAAGCTCCTTGGTCACGACGTGCATCTAGATGGCCATGCCGAAACGTGAAAAAAAGTGTCATTGGCGTAACTGAATTATCTTCGACTCCGTGGCTAATCGTAAAAATGAATAAAAATTACTTTCCACCCTAGAGATGAAAACGCTATTTTCCACCCGGCTATCTACCCACGAAAATTTAACTTTCTGAACAGGAGCGATGAAAAAGCTTTGTTTAGTTTGGGACTTCTTCAATTGGTGTCAATCGTCCCAGGATTTATTTATTACTTACAAAAGTTGCAAATTAAATAAAATGTAAAAAAACCGGCCAAGTGCGAGTCGGACTTGCGCACGAAGGGTTCCGTACCTTTATCTATTAAAGCGGCAAAAAAATCAGGTTTGTTGTATGGGGGCCCCCCTTAAATATTTGTTTTATTTTAATTTAATTCTTTATTTTTAAAGTGAATATACAGGGTTATTTGTAATTCACTGACATCCTCTTATCCCTGAATTCCTACCACTCAAATAAATGTTTTTTGTTCTACGACTTTTTAAAATGAAGCACTTTTTTTCCCATACAAATACACAGAGTATCGTAAAAATAAGAGGGAATCTCAAATTTTCAAAACGTTATTACACCAAAAATATTAAGTTATGACAAAAGCTGTAAAACAAAAAACGTTTGTTTAAGTGGTAGGAGTTTAGGGTTAAAAGGATGCTAGTGAATTACAAATAACCCTGTATAACTAAATATTCTGTGAATATGTCAAGTGTCTACCTGTTGCCGTTATCAATATCGAGCAAAATGAGCAAAAAATTCACGTTTGTTATATGACAACCCCTTTAATATTTTGACTTTATTTTATTTTTAGTATTTGTTGTTATAGCGGCCACCGAAATATACGTACATCATCTGTGTAAATTTCAACTGTCTAGCTACTAGTATCACGGCTAATGAGATACAGCCTGTACCTCTACCATGAGTTACACTAGTTTACAGTGACCGTACTCGCTAGCGACGGCGTAAATGATTTGTATGGAGAATTGTACTTCCGTAAGTGACCGCTAGAGGCGCTGTACACAATTCTCCATACAAATCATTTACGCCGTCGCTAGCGAGTACGGTCACTGTAAACTAGTGTAACTCATGGTAGAGGAACTGGTGACAGACGGACGGACGGACAGTGGAGTCTCAGTTCCCGTGGAACTAAAAAGTTGGTTTAATGCACCAACTAAATCATCATCATCATCATCATCATTTCAGCCGTAGGACGTCCACTGCTGCACATAGGCCTCCCTCATTAATGCCCAATCATTACGATTGGAAGCGATTTGCATCCACCCTGAACCTGCGGCCTTCACCAAATCGTCCGTCCATCTCGTTGGTGGACGTCCCACGCTGCGCTTGCCAGTCCAACCAACCACCAACCACCAACCAACCAACCAAATACCTCTACTTATCTCTTAATCCATCCCAATTATCAGTTTCTCACATTAATTGTAAACATTACGCCGGACGTTATTCCGGTGTACGGTACCCAAGAATTTGGGTCAGCCGTGCCGTGTGACGTCACGTCCGCCGCCAGACTTGATGGACTTCTTAACTGTACTAAGTCGGTTATTATCGGAGTAATGGTGGGTGCGGTTAATGTACGACCGACACTTTGTCGACCCATCGACATGATATTTCGTGCCCTCGTGCAATTTGCCACAAGGGCATGAATTATCAACTTGTACATTGTTGTTGTTAATTTTTTTTTGACGACCGCATAGCTTATTCTTGGATGTTTAATATGTATTTTAGTATGTATTTATTTATACGAGTATGTTTATCCGTTGTCTAGTACCCATAGTAGGTACAAGCTTTGCTTAGTTTGGGACTAGGTCAATTGGTGTCGATCGTCCCATCATTTATTTTATTCTTTATTCATTTATAATTTCGAGTAGGCAAATTTAAATCATATTGTTTTTAGATTAATTTAGTTTAAATTTTATTTTTCTTACAAACATGTATCTTATTTTTCTATATTTTGTGTGTAAATACATACTCTCAACGTAAAAAAAAAACAAAAAAAACGCAAATCAAATATCGCTTAAGCCTCGCTACCCCTTTGCCATGTCCTAATCCTGTGTTTTAGATTAAGTAAGGTAAACGTCCCTGTGCTCGACACTGGGCCAATACATGGCACCTTCAATCTTAATATGTCATAGTAAGAGAATAGGGATGACGACTGGGTTATAAAAATGCCATTCTATTTAGTCCGTCAATTAGACAATGGAAAAATATGGGACACGTATTTTTTGGTTTATCAAATTATTAAAAATCAACAAAGGCATAGATCATCAAACTTCCGGAGTGGGGGCTTGTGACGTCACTCTTAGGTAAAAATTGTACCATATAGTGACGTCACTCGAAACTTCTAAGCACTGTATCCTCGTCATTTTTTGTTTGTCAAACAAAAGAAAACCATACGTGTTCAATATTTTTTAATAATCTAACTGACGGACTAAACAGTTTTTTTTAGTCGTCTAGCCTATTGACAGAGATGGGTGTCATCTACTGGGCGAAACACACACAAAAACACATCGGTCTTTGGAAAAAGACTGCAAATGTCCGACATTTGCCGAGTCTTTTCTCAAAGACCGTGTGCAATCTTTATACCTGGTTTATACTCGCGTACGAGTGGCGAGACGAACTGCGGGACGAGCCACGAGACGAGATGACGTCTCGTGATTTGCCTTGATTTTGAGGCTCGCGTCCGGAGCGAAACGACGAGGCGAGGCGCGAGGCGAGGTGACGAGGCGAGAGTGTAAATCAGGTATTATGGTTGGGTACTGTAACTTCGAATTTTCCTAAACAACATTTAATTGCAACATTTTCTATATACTTAATATTTGTAACGTTTTTTACAGGAAAAGAAATAAATCAGACGCTAATCGTTATTAATAAACATCCGAAAACCAGTTTGTTACGCGGCGGAGAACAGTTATCGA
This sequence comes from Archips xylosteana, assembly GCA_947563465.1. Lineage (NCBI taxonomy): Eukaryota > Metazoa > Arthropoda > Insecta > Lepidoptera > Tortricidae > Archips > Archips xylosteana. Next base: position 15,244,248 of record OX387365.1, on the reverse strand, counting down.
AGAGGCCGGTTTTGGTAAACTGTAGCACTGGGGCACCAGACACGGACTTACTGTCGAATTAGACAACGCATGTTATGATGAATGAACTGAAACAATTGACAACATTTCATATTTCTAAGACTACAATTTGATTATTTCTCTGTATTCTGTTTGGAAAGAGAAAGACGTATAGTTTTTAATTTTCACTAGGATTATTAATTAATTTATTACAATTTTTTAAAGATGTGCTTATTCTTAAAGAGCGCAACGATAGAATAGATCCATTACTTTTGTCTAGTCACTGTTATAATAAAAAATAATATTAGGGGACAATCTCACACAAATCGACCTAGTCCCAAACTAAGCAAAGCTTGTACTATGGGTACTAGACGACGATAGACATACTTATATAGATAAATAAATACTTAAATACATAGAAAACATCCATAACTCAGGAACAAATATTCGTGCTCATCACACAAATAAATGCCCTTACCGGGATTTGAACCCAGGACCTCTTGCTTCGTAGGCAGGGTCACTACCAACTAGGCTAAAGCGGTTGTTAAAAAAAAGTGATGACGTAAATTTGACGTTAAGGTTGCTATCAAATTTAAAATTATGACAGCTCTTTTTTCTAGTGAAAAGGGTAAAAGAAACATATCTATTGGCACTACCTCAGGTCTCTGACAGAATACCAGCTCTGTGGCTATCCGTAGCTGCAGTACATGCTGAGTCAGCGCCTATTCTCCACATCATCGCATGGCTCTCTTAATTTTGGAATTCTGTTGCATGTTAGTTTTTAAGTTTTCCATGTTATTTTTTATATTTTTCAAGTCACTTTATCATTGTTATTTTTTTTTTTTTTTTTTTTTTAAGCCATGTACGTGTTGTGGTGAATAAAGTTTTTTATCTATCTATCTATCTATTCTGTGGCAATATTTGTAAGTACACATATGTTTTTTAAATTTGTTGTATTTTATTAAATATGGAGAAATAAATTATAATAACTATTTTTCCGTGTTCAGGAGGTGAAACTCTTTCGATTCCTGTAGTAATTTAAAAAAATTAAAGGTTGTCAATTACTTTGCTCACCCGCGACCTATGATAGTTACGTTTATGCAAGAAATGTGTATTAATGCAGTTCTACTACCTCCACACTGTACGAACACACACAAATCACACCAACCTATTAATATATAACTAAATATTCTGTGAATATTTCAAGCGTCTACCTGTTGCCATTATCAACGTCGAACAAAAACGAGCAAAAAAATCACGTTTGTTGTATGGGAGCCCCTTAAATATTTATTTTTTTCTGTTTTTTAGTATTTTTTGTTATAGCGGCAACCGAAATACATCATGTGTGAAAATTTCAACCGTCTAGCTATCACGGTTTGTGAGATACAGCCTGGTGACAGACGGACAGACGGACGGAGAGCGGAGTCTCAGTAATAGGGTCCCGTTTTTTTTACCCTTTTTGTACGAAACCCTAAAAAACGAAGTATAGCATTTTAATCGTCTTTGAATCTCCTTGCGTGCGAGTCGCTTGCTAGCGACGCCAAAAACACTCGCCGCGCACACATTCTAACTTACTTAGTCTACTACCTCAGTACGTCTGTGGCATAGAAATAGAATCAGTGGGAAATTCGTTCCGCGAACGCAATTACTTTGATTGTGGTTCAATTGGTTGCAAATTGTAATTAGATTAGTAACACCAGCGCTCTAGATTAAAGTGTGATGTGAAATGATCGGCCGCTAAATTAGCAGTGGCGTGGTGCTGTAACAACTCGCCATCATCATCATTATCATCCTAGCCTATATACGTCCCACTGCAGGGCACAGGCCTCCTCTCAGAATGAGAACGCTTGGGCCGTAGTTCCCACGCGGGCGCAGTGCGAATTGGGAACTTCACACACACCATTGAATTGATTCGTGGGCGTGTGCACTGTGCAGTTTTCCTTCACCGCAAAGGTCAAACTGAACATAACGACAAGAATTATTCAAAATTAGCAAGAATTTAAAAGAAAATGTAAATTCCACTACAAAAGTATCTACGTTATTTTTTTTTCTATTTAGTAGTGGTAGAGCCATGTTGTAGCTAGCCGCTGCATCACGAATGGGCCGGCTCGTCCGGGGCAGTGCCACCCTCTCAAAGAACACCGGCGTGAAGCAGCAGTACTCCTGCTGCGTTTCGTACGGCCAGTGAGAGTGCCGGGGGCCCAATACCTCTCCCCCTCCCCTATTCCCTCTCCTTTTTCCTGTACCTAAAAGGGTCGGCATCGCACCTGTGATTCCCACGTGTTGCGCGACGGTGATCGCTCTCCATCAGGTGACCCGTCTGCTCGTTTGCCCCCTCTTATATAAAAAAAAATACCTCATTCATTCACGCTTCAACTCGCATAGTAATTGTATTAATCGCTACATATTATAGCATTCTTCTGTATTTCACGCAAATTCGATATTTCATAACCTCCACAATTTACAAACATAAAACCGACATCGTTAAATCAAAACACTACCATAACCAACCTTAACACTTTGCCATAAAGAATACCATTCAGTTAACAAAGTGCATTAAATTACCAAATGTATTTTGCTAGCGCGTAAATCAAAAGGCATTTGATTTTGAATCTTTTCCCTTGGCATTAGAGTTTGTAGTGCGCATTTCTAAGTGTAAATGTATCGTGGTTTTCGGAGAAGATTGGCCGAAATCACGCAAAGTTAGGTTCGGAATAGAAAACGCATTGCGTAATTTTTAACGATTTGCCTCTAAATTGTGTTCGAATTGTTATTGGTTAATGGTTATCGTTTAAACCGGAGTTCTATTATTTTGATTATTTGGTCTTCATGGTTTTAGTGTGTTAAATTTTATGAGATAATTCGAGGCAAATATATGTATACAAGGCGTTTTTTTAATTGTTCCAGAATACTTCAGCAGGTTGTTTTGTTTGATAAAACCATTATGTCAATAACCGCACTGGGCCCGCATGGGAACTACGGCCCAAGCCTCCTCATTGTGAGAGGAGGCCTTGCAGTGGGCCATGGTGTAGGTTGGGATGATGATTTTTTTTATTATGAGAAGGAGGCAAACGAGCAGCGGGTCATCTGGTGGAAAATGATCACCACCGCCCATAAATATCAACAACTCAAAGAGAGTCACTGATCTGTTGCCGGCCTTTAAGAAAAGGAGAGAGAATAGGGGTGGGGGAGAGGGAGAGGTATTGGGCCCCCGGCGCTCTCACTGACCGTACGAAACGCAGCAGGAGTGCTGCTGCTTCACGCCGGTGTTCTGTGAGAGGGCGGTACTGCCCCGGACGAGCCGGCCCATTCGTGATGCAACGGCTAGCTACAACATGGCTCTACCACTACTGAATGATGATGACGATTATGTCAATAATTTTCTGAATATTTAATTGCGACTGACATATGCGTCTAATTCTTCTATTAAATTTATTATTTTTAATTTATTTATTTATTTATCTATAGAGGTGGAGTAAAAAGGAATTTTTGGAATTTCCCACGGGATAGATAACGGGATTGACCATGAATTGTATTTGTGCGCGGTACCACAAAGAAGAAGCTACTGTATTGCAAAGTCATTTTTATATTTAACATAAAAATCAAAGACTAACGCGCTCAAAGAACTTAGATCAGAAACTTAGTAATGTCTAAGTTTTAAGAGTTTGGTTAAATTATTTTTAATACCTACAGTAAGCTTCTTGGCGTCTGTTTTTTTTTATTGACTATTTGCATTGCCATCCAAACTAATATCCGTACCAAATTTTAAGTCAATCAGGTACCTCGGTGAAATTCGCAATTTTCTTCTATGTGTGTGCCGAACTAAATTGTCTTCCGATTTCGCAAGTTAAATTTAAACTACATACTTCTACTGTAAAAGGATTCACTTGAAATTTAGTTGAAATAGCATAGATATGTAGCTTAGTAATGCGAGAAGAACACGCAGCAATAAAGCTTCCACTTCAAAAAAATTGTCAACTCTTAATTTTTTTCACTCCGTATTTTTTCTTAAGTCTATTTGTCCAAATTAAATCATTTAAAGCACTATTGCGAAACTAAAGCGCTATAGAATTTACCACAGCGTAAATCCGAGTGAAAGTGTCCAGAGAAATGGGCATAGAGCCGCGCACATAGACAATTAATGCGCAAATAGAAAGCTTCGCGCTCGGCTAAGGGCTTCATTATAGAATGTCCATAAATGAGTTATTTCATTAATGATCAGTACCTCTACCATGAGTTACACTAGTTTACAGTGACCGTACTCGCTAGCGACGGCGTAAATGATTTGTATGGAGAATTGTACTTCCGTAAGTGACCGCTAGAGGCGCTGTACACAATTCTCCATACAAATCATTTACGCCGTCGCTAGCGAGTACGGTCACTGTAAACTAGTGTAACTCATGGTAGAGGTACTGTTCTCCAAAGGCCGTTCACCAATATGGATGTTGACGCCATTAAAAAATAATTCGAAGACACGACTCCGTAAAAAAAACCGGCCAAGTGCGAGTCGGACTCGCGCACGAAGGGTTCCGTACCATTATCTATTAAAAAATGGGAAAAAATCACGTTTGTTGTATGGGAGCCCCCTTAAATATTTATTTTATTCTGTTTTTTAGTATTTGTTGTTATAGCGGCAATAGAAATAGAATACATCGTCTGTGAGAAAATTTCAAGTGTTTAGCTGGTAACAGACGGAAAGACGGACGGACAGCGAAGTCTCAGTAATAGGGTCCCGTTTTTAGCCTTTGAGTATGTAACCCTAAAAACGCTTTATTTTAGCCCCGAAAACCAGATTAATTTTCGATTAACTGTAAAATCAGATTTTTTTTTGCTTAACACAAATAAATAGTTAGGGCCTACGCTAGCTGACGCGGATTACCCGGAACGGACGCCAGTCTAATAAGAAATTGTATGAACAGCGCTTAACTGACGCGGACGCGTGCGACGGATTTTAGGTAGGTATTTTACGGAGCGAGACCCGCAAACGTGCGCACGCGGCGGGCGTCCGCGTCAGCTAGCGTAGGCCCTTAGTTGATTGAGTTGGCGAACAAGTGACGCCATTCAAACTCTATGGGAGAGTTGTGTTTTGACAGCTCATAAAAAGTACGTTAGTTGATTGGTGGTGTTACCACTATGTCAACATCCCTGTTCCCCACATCTTCTTATGGCTTACTTTTGACCGGATAGCCCAGTTGTTAGAGCCTGACTACGAAGAGTGAGGTCCTCGATCCCCGGTCGGGGTAGCCATAATGAAAATACATAGGTATGTTAAAAAATTTATAACCTCCCAACGCAATTTGGTCATATATGTTTGAAAATAATGTAAATGTCCCTTCCGCAGCTAACAAAAGAGCTGATAACTTCAAAACGGCTAAACCAATTTTCATGAAACATCTCTAAAAATTATTGCCAAGAAACTTGCTTTCAAATAAAAACGCACCCGAATAGAAAGCAGGTCTCTTGGCGATGGTTCTTAGATATGTCTTATCAAAATACGACCTCCTTAGCCTAGTTGGTAGTGACCCTGCCTACGAAGCAAGAGGTCCTGGGTTCGAATCCCGGTAATTTTTTTGATGAGCACGAATATTTGTTCCTGAGTTATGGATGTTTTCTATGTATTTAAGTATTTATTTATCTATATAAGTATGTTTATCGTCGTCTAGTACCCATAGTACAAGCTTTGCTTAGTTTGGGACTAGGTCGATTTGTGTAAGATTGTCCCCTAATATTTATCTTATATTTTATCTGTTCAGCTGTTTCAAAGTTATCAGCTCTTTTGTTAGCTGCGGAAGGGATCTTCGACGCATAATGGACGGTGACTTAATGTTCGATACGAGTGGCATAATTGCGTTGGGGGTTTTTAAGATTTTTAATTTACAGTTATTAGGATAGGACAGCCTCACGGCCACGTAATGTAACCAAACCCGCATATTTCTCCCACCGTTTAAATGCAGTTTTAGTATCTAATCGGTTGGTGCACTTCTATAGAACCACATTGCAGCAAACAAGGTGCACAGATTTTTCCGACGTGTTATGTATGGCTAAAATCATATAGGTAGGTACCGTTACTAATTCGAGTACCAAACTGTTATTTGGCGCACATTATATTGTTGGAACGAGTTTTGCAATATCCCATACATGATGAGTCGGAACAATCGCAGTAGGAACAGCCTATTCACTTGTACAATCTTCGTTTGCATTCAACGGAGCTGAACACGATATTGTTAACCGTTTATCGTTAATTAACGAAGTTAACATTTCGTTCGTATTAATTTGTTACTTGTTGTTTGTTGGTGTTGTTGTAGTGTAGACTCACGTGGCAGTGGGCAGGGCACATCGCTCGTAGACCTGACGGCCGATGGGGCAATAAGGTTCTCAAGTGGCGTCCACAGACCAGAAGACGCAGTGTAGATAGACCTCCAAGGATGAAGCGAGGGGTTACGGTTACGGGATCAAGTTGGATGCGGATGGCAAAGATCGATCTGTTTGGCGAGCCTTGGGAGAGAACTATGTTCAGCAGTGGACGTCTTTCGGCTGAAATGACGATGATGATGAATTTGTTAGTTAACAGTCTTGTTAACTTTTTCTCTACGTTATTTGCTAGATATATTTACTACGGGATACAAACCGCAATTATTTATATTTGGAGCTGAACACCGTTAGTCAGATAGTTGAATTCGTTACAAAAAATGACCTCGTTAAACGTTAAAACGTTACATTTTAGAAGATTCGTTAAGTTTAAAGCTGAATTAAAAGTTAATCCGTTAGACCAAATATTCAGTTGCTCGAACCTTACTGCACAAATTATAAGTTTTGAATTTACTTAAAATATAATGTTTGAAAATTAACTTTAAAGACAGCGTTGACGTTTGGACACACTATGCATAAAAGGGATAAAGTGATCAGGCTGCCCCGCCCGACATTTTTACCGTACGTCGTGCGCCGGCGCCGCTAACTGTTCCAACGTGCGGGAGCCGGACACCTGATTACGCTGTGACCTCCGTGACCTCACGGGTGATGAGAGCCGTCTATACTTCATTTAATTTAGAATTGAAAACCACAACACCATTATATTGCGGCTCGTCAACTATTTCTTACCTAGCAAATAGGACAGTACAATAGTCTGGGAGCCGCAAAATAAAATTGTTTTAATGTCACTTTATTTGCATGTCGTCAATTGTTACTCTAGTACAAATTGTAAAGAGATTACAGTTCACGAGCCGCAATATAATGTTGTTGTGGTTTATAATTCTAAATTAAATGGAGTATAATTGGGATATTCTAGCTATACAGTCCTATGTTTTGACCTGTGTGTGTTGCCAGTGATGACTTATGGCACTGAAACGTGGCCGAAATCGATGGGTCTCATAAGAAAGCTCAAAGTCACTCAGAGGGCGATGGAGAGGGCTATGCTTGGGGTTTCTCCGCGGGATCAAATTAGAAATGATGAAATCCGCGCAAGAAATAGACACCGACATAGCTCGAAGAATCGCCAGACTCAAGTGGCAGTGGGCAGGGCACATCGCTCCGCGGACCGAAAGACGAAGAGGTAGGCCTCCAGCAAGATGAAGCGACGTCCTGGTTAAGGTTGTGGGACCCATCTGTTTGGTGAGCCTTGGGGGGGGCCTATGTTCAGCAGTGGACGTCTTTCGGCTGAAATGATGATGAGTGCTCTGTTTTTGCGTGAAGGATATAAACTGGGGATACAACGACGATCAAATGGCCGTTGCTATGTGATGTTGGGTTGTGCTTTATTTTGTAAAATATTATAAGATAAGATAGATAAGATTATTTCTTCATTATTTTGCAGCACCTCAAAAGTGCACTTTCAATCAAAAACGAATTTTGAAAATCGGTCTACAATTGTATCCATGAAAAATTCGAAATTTGTATTCAACACAAATATCTGCCCCAATCGGGAATCGAACCCGGGACCTCAAGCTTCGTAGTCAGGTCTAATCTCTAGTCCGGTCGTCTAAAAAAAGACCGAAGGACCAGTTTCACTCCTCTCTCACTATTTAGTTCTTGTTTTATGTGACAGATGTCTGAGATACCGTCTCTGTTGGTTTTATCGCTTAAACATATATCTGTCACATAAAATAACAGGACATATTTAGCAAATAAAAGTGAATGAAAGAGCGGAATGTAGAATAAGCTGGATTACTCCACCGAGCTCTTAAATATTATGTTGATGAAAATAACAGAAGCGCATTAGAGAGCACATAATATGTGAACATGCTTACAGGCAAACAAAAAAGGTATAGTCGGGGTAAGAAAAGGTTCGTCACTTTTCGACCTTAACTCGTTGACATAGAGTCGAAAAGTGACGAACCTTTTCTTACCCCGACTATACTTGATCTTTGAAACCGTACCAAACTTAACACTTACAGATAAATATATAATTATGCACTTAAGTTCATTCAAATCGCAGGCGAAGATTAGATACAAAAACAATAGGTTTCGCAACGATCGGCGCTAGAACATTATTTGGGGTCGACCACATCCCACAAGTTCCGCCATTTCCTATTGCACATATCCGTTAGTCCATTATATCAGGGTTATCTTAGATCATATTTAAATGCAGTGCAACGGCCCTTCACCTTTAAGGCGCAAGCCACAGAGAAGAGAATAAGTTCCCCTTGAATCAGTTTTCATACTAAATCAACTAAATGTATAGAAATTACCATACCAGATTCAAACGCCAGCAAGAGTGGAAAACACTGGTAGGTCTAAAGCATTCATAACGCTTCATCGAAAATGTCAGCACAAGCTGGACTAAAAAACTCTAGACTCAGTAGGAAACAATTCCGGCACATCGTCCGGGCATTTACAGGTCACTTCGATACTAAACACACAAGTAAAGATGGGACTACAGGACAATGAAGATTGTAGGATATGTGGTGAGGAACACATCATGTGTGAATGTGACGCCCTCGCCAGATTGAGAAAGAGACTCTTTGGCGATGGATAACCCGCAGCAGGAGACTTTAAGGCACTACCGCTACGTCAAATCATCCAATTTATGGACGAGGTGATAAAAGCGATGGAGTAAGTGCGAAGGAGGGGTAATTTAATTACACAAAAGATTCCTACGGGTTGAAGTGTATCCGCAAAGACCCCTAATATTAAGATAAAATAAATGTATAGAACACTGGTCAAAGACATTTGACTTGAGACACTGCGGTATATCGGATGACAAGATATTGCGGAGCTTCCCGAACGCTGCCCAGCCGAGTCTAATTCGTCGATTGACCTCTTTCTCGAAGTTGCACCTACCCAATTGGATTGTATGTCCCAGATAGATATAGTCGTCAACAACTTCGAGCAAAGTATCTCCGATTACGACGGGAGTTGGTACAACATGCCATGCCAGTGTGTGTTGCCAGTGATGACTTATGGCACTGAGACGTGGCCGCTAACGATGGGTCTTATAAGGAAGCTCAAGGTCACTCAGAGGGCGATGGAGAGGGCTATGCTTGGAGTTTCTCTGCGGGATCGCATTAGAAATGATGAAATCCGCGCGAGAACTAAAGTCACGGACATAGCTCGAAGAATCGCTAGACTTAAGTGGCAGTGGGTAGGGCACATCGCCCGTAGAACTGACGGCCGATGGGGCCGAAAGGTTCTCGAGTGGCGTCCGCGGACCGGAAGACGCAGTATAGGTAGGCCTCCAACAAGATGGAGTGACGACCTGGTGAAGGTAGCGGGAACGCATTGGATGCGGATGGCACAGGGCCGATCTGTTTGGCGAGCCTTGGGGGAGGCCTATGTTCAGCAGTGGACGTCTTTCGGCTGAAATGATGATGATGATGAAATGTATAGAAGCGTCGCGATCCAAAGCAGACAGAAGAGACGGGGCGGAGACGCGGCCTGCGGACAAACGACGCGGAGTGCGTCGCGCCATGGCACCTAGTGGGACCGCTCCTCTCACTCTACCAAAGCGCGCTGATTTACCTTATAGTTTTAGAACTATGAGGGAACAATTACCTTATACTAGGTACAGAGTACAGAGCGCTTCGGAGCAAAATGTACAAAACGCAAAATGTACCATCGACAAAAAGGTGGTCTTGACACCTAATAAATAATAATAAATATTAGGGGACAATCTTACACAAATCGATCTAGTCCCAAACTAAGCAAAGCTTGTACTATGGGTACTAGACGACGATAAACATACTTATATAGATAAATAAATACTTAAATACATAGAAAACATCCATAACTCAGGAACAAATATTCGTGCTCATCACACAAATAAATGCCCTTACCGGGATTTGAACCCAGGACCTCTTGCTTCGTAGGCAGGGTCACTACCAACTAGGCTAAGCGGTCGTTAACCTTAAATGTCCATTTTGCTTGCAGTGGCTAGTCATCTGTCCATACCAATCCATACCAATGAACTTCAACGGCTGCAAGCAAATTTTTTTTTAAACTATGCAGGCCTCGCTTTGGTCGACTGTACGTAACAATAGCAAAATCTGCAATACGCAAACTGTACACGACGCATATTGTGAAACACGCGGAACGTACAAAAAGCAAAAAGTACATTCGCAAAATGTACAAATCGGAAAATGAACAAGTAATATTTTTCTTACCATTTACACGTTTTATTTTATATTATTTAAGGGATTAAAATCTGTCCCTAGGCCCTAGCCTCGCGTGTTCATATAATATTACAATACTCTTTGCCTCGCGCCCACGCTGCTACGCTTATTGTATTGCGCAAATGATGTCTTTTTTTTTCTTTCTTTTTCGTTTTGCTCCTTTAAAGAGTGGCAAAGGCAATCGGGGCTATGAATACAGTGTCGTACGTTTAATTAATTTTTATTTTGTATTGTTATTATATTAGTCGTGTTTTGTGTTGTATATTTTCAGATGTATGTATGTGTGCTGTTGCCTAGTTGTCGGATTGGTTCCAACGGAAGACCAGCGTCGGCTGCAAGGCCGACATCATGCTGAGTTGGGACCATTTCGTGACAATATTTATTAAATACTATCTGTTTCCAATTCCTCTTTTTGTATTTGTTTTTTCTTTGTCACGAATAAATGTTTTTCATTCTTTCTTTCTTTTAATAATTTTGCCGATCTGTACATTTTGCGAACGTACTTTTTGCTTTTTGTACATTGCGCGTGTTTCACAAATCGTCGTGTACAGTTTGCGTATTGCAGATTTTGCTGTTGGTTACATTTTGCGTGTAGTGCACATTCTGCGTTTTGTGCATTTCGCTCTGAAGCGTTACAGAGCAACAACAATATTAATAACTTTACTCTTGACCCCGCTGCATTTCTCAACCAACATAATAAAACGTTTTTATAAGTTATGAGTTAGGTATCGCCGCGCTCTGCTTGTCATGCGGAGCGTATAAATACTAGATTTGTATCATTATTTAGTTTAATTGCCTGGTTAAGAACTATAAACTTGGACCAAAGTCAAGGCCAAATTAAAAAGTAAGGTTAGATGTTTATTTTCTAGATTTTAAGCGATAAAACCGCCTAACCTAACATAAGCTAACCTTGTTTTTACAAGCTTTTATTTAACTTTCAATGTATGTATGTACGGGTCAAATCTTGGAAGTCGAATTTGACCCACTTCCAGTAGTCAGATTCACTAGAAATTTGGTATACTTATGTAGGTTGGATGACAATGCAAGTATAATCAACAAAAACCAAAATGATCATTGATAAATCATGCCTAAATCAACCGAGAATTTACGACACAAGCATTAAGGAAATACGATCAAACAGAGCAAAAGAGACCTAAATATGTCATAAAATCGCTTCTATGGGCTTCACAATACGGTATAAAATAACAAAACTGATAGAACAACCTTTGATCAATTATAACTGTAGATCCACAGTCGCGCGCCCGAAAATGTCCGAGCCAAATGAGCGCCACTTTGATAAAAGTGGCCTTCTTTTTTCTCAGTACGTTGCGTGAAATTGTCAAGTTTAGCTGTCAAGTGTCAACCGAAATTCGACTGTAATTCGACTAGGTTCAAATTTCTGTGTAGGCGATGATTTTAATTGTTATGCAAACAAATAAAAAAGTTCGGACATTTTTTGAAGGGGATTTTGTTCGGCAATGTGTATCTTCAGTTATAATTGATCAAAGGAAACAACAACTAAATCATCTTAACGGACGCGTCTCTCAACGCGTCCGTAGTTGATTCACTAAACGTGAACAATCGAATCGTTACGTAATCGTGTCGCGTCGTAATCGTGTCGGATCGATGGTCCGTGACGGACGGATCATTGCGTGGCCTCGGTCATCTGCTAATAAAGCGGCTGCTACACTCACGAACATTCATTTATGCACCAGATTTGCAATACCTTCACGAAAAACATTTACAATCTTATTTATGGCCTAAAAAAAGGTTACAAGCACGTACTGAAAGTCGAAGAATCTACCACCGGTCTGTTCGGAAAAACCCTGTTTTATGGTTCCGTACCCAAAGGGTAAAAACGGGACCCTATTACTGAGACTTCGCTCATGAACCGTGATAGCTAGACAAATGAAATTTTCACAGATGATGTATTTTAATTGCCGCTATAACAACAAATACTATAAACCAGAATAAAATAAATATTTAAGGGGCTCCCATACAACAAACGTGATTTTTTTGCTCGTTTTTGCTCGATATTGATAACGGCAACAGGTAGACGCTTGAAATATTCGCAGAATATTTAGTTATATATTCACTTTAAAAATAAATAATTGAATTATAATAAAACAAATATTTAAGGGGGGCTCCCACAACGTGTTTTTTTGCCGTTTTTATAGATAATGGTATGGAACCCTACGTGCGCGAGTCCGACTCGCGCTTGGCTGGTTTATTTTTCAAACAAATCTACAATGTTATTTAAACACATCTAAAGTATTTTTTTTTTTTATGTTAGATTGGCCAGACAAACGAACTAGTGGGTCACCTGATGTTAAATGAACACCACTGTCCATAGACACCCGCAGCGCTTTACTCGATGCCAGTGCGTTGTCGGCCCTAAAGGAGAGGGAATAGGGGAAGGGGGAGAGGGAAGGGGTGAGGTATTGGGCCCCCGGCACTCTCACTGACCGTACGAAACGCAAGCAGGATTACTGCTGCTTCACGCCGGTGTTCTGTGAGAGGGTGGTACTGCCCCGGACGAGCCGGCCCATTCGTGATGCAGCGGCTAGCTACAACATGGCTCTACCACTACAAAAGTAAAGTTTTTAAAGTATTTAAAAACGGCATTTTTTGACACAATAGATACGCTATTTGAAAGTAACGATCGCCGATGCAGATCGGTATTATTTCCAAACATCCCAGTCCGTGATATAATAATATAGATAGGTAATCATTTAATGTTATAGTACACCTTAGACATTAATGTTTTGTTGACGATGGATTTCAAATTTTAAGTATGAGTCTAATAGAGATTTTGTATAGTGTGATGAGCAAATTCATCATTCGCTATGTCCGTCCTTCTCTAGCTAAATCTGTAAGAAAGAGACAGATTAACAGACTAATGATAATTGACTGTCACGCTAAACACGCTGTTGTGTACTACTGCGTACTTTTTAAAGGTACGGCGCGTGCTTCCATACTAAAAGGGCCCATTTCGTTGTATGACTAATGCAACTCTATTCGTTACGACATAAAATTAAATATAGAACATACATTAATGAGACATAAGCCCTTCCAGTGATGAACCAGTTTCGTAATATATGTGCTCAAAATTAAACTTTAAAATTTGAGTTAGAAGTTCGAAATTAGATTACTCCTAAAATTATCGACATTACTTTTGTTATACTTGGACGTTTAATTTTAAGGTCGAATGAGTTTTAGTAGTACCAGAACCATTGTCCGAAATGAGGGCATTTGCGCTTTTGTAGTTTTGTTAAACACATCTTCTGCTGTTGTGAATTGAACCAAAATCGCAATCGAAATTTACAGCCAATTTGTTGAAAATGTGACTACGAAAATGAAGTGGTTGGAAAACCCAGTAATCTATTGGGATATCGTGACACAAAGTTTCTTTATATGTAGTTAAAAAATCAAACCACGCACTTTTAAATTCAGATAAAATATCCTCTAAACAGCAACTAACTCTGCGCTAGCCTACTTTACCACCGAATATAAATTTAAAATTTCACACAAGTAAACTTAAATAATAAACTAATAATGCTTCTTGAATAGAATCGTAACCAACGCAATCACAAACAAACTAGAGTTCAAGCAATTGTCTTATTAAAACTGTTTTGAAATGGTATTGTTCATTATTCCAGCCATAGATAATGTCGTTACAAAATAACAGCAGAATTAAAGCGATTGTAGAAGTTTTATCAAGACAATCGTCTGATGAATTTTCTTTGACTTTTTCATTTTCTTTCCTTTTTGCGGGCTGGGTTATGTTTCAAATTAATTTCTAGAGACCGGACAACTCTTTGCATGTGACAAATGTTTACCAATAAAAATTCCAAAGGAAAGTATGATGGTTATCTCTTAAGTTTATGTTTATATGAGGCGTCGTCAAGAACATAACAGTCGGAAACTTAAGCAGTAAAATTATAGAATAGACATTTCTATTTCTCCAGAAACTGATAGGAAAGACACGTTTTAAAAAGCGTGAAGATGTTATCGAATGGCGGAAGATTTAATAATTTCGTATTAACTTGCAAATTAGTGTGCCGTGAGAGCCTTTGTGATGTAGGTAGCATTGTAAATTGTGTTGCGGTTAACTCCCGATGAAAAACAGTTAGGAACTAGCTTTTGCAATTGTAACAGAAGTCTCCCAGATGCCACCAAATTGAAGCTCATTATGTGGGCAAGTTTAAGTGGTATAATATTTTTAGGTTATATTTAAACTTAGACACCTGTTATGCTTCTTTGAGACACCTTTACTTGATTTGGCAGATAACTACTTAGTTCACAACTTTTTTAGAATCAAAAGAATGAAAGTTTGTTTATATCCGTTATAGGTATTACTTAGATGCACTTAATTTTTTTTTATTGCAGAATTTAATATCAAGTCGGCATTTCGCAATATTCGTTGGTTCTTTATAAAGAGTGACCAGATTTGACGACCAGATGGCCTAGTGGTTAGAGAACCTGACTACGAAGCTTGAGGTCCCGGGTTCGATTCCCGTGTCGGGGCAGATATTTGTATCAAAAATACGAATGTTTGTTCTTGGGTCTTGGGTGTTTAATATGTATTTAAGTATATATCTATCTATATAAGTATGTTTATCCATTGCCTAGTACCCATAACACAAGCTTTGCTTAGCTTACTTTGGGACTAGGTCAATTGGTGTGAATTGTCCCGTGATATATATATATATATATAAAAAGAGAGTTTCTGTGCACAATTTCATTTTTCTAGGTCTAAGGTCTTAAGCTGAGCGTCGATAAACCAGTCAAAAGGATTTTCTTTTAATTGAGATAATGTGAGAGATTAGCAGTTAAAACAGGTAGTAACGGTCCATTTTTGCGCTTATTATTGACGTGAAATTTGTCCACACAGTGAAACTAAATTCGGTAGCATCTGAGAGGCTTCTGTTAAAATTGCAAAATCCGAAGCAATTCATCCTAACCGTTTTCCAGTTAAAAGGTAAATCATCTTTCCTAGCTTGAACCGTAGACTACGGTAACGATCTTTGAGGTCAACAATTTCAAATCACTCATATTTTATTTGCCCTGGTCCACTTGTGCTGCATACTCCACTGACTAGTGGAGTCATTGCGTTTGATGTTTGCTTGACAGATTGCTCAAGAGATTCCATAGTCACGCAAACTATAATTTTCAGCTTATAATTTTAGCTTCGGATTTGCTTAGTATAATTTCATTTTCCGTCATTGTTTCACAACGGCAGTGTGATTTTCGCTGAAACAGATTCTCGGCTTCATTTTAGCTATTATTGTATAAAAACGACAATTTAGGATCCATTTATAAGTTGAAATGGTTCGTTCATTCATTCGTACTGAAGCCATTACGGCATATTTTTGCACTATATGCAAATTTCTGGCTACCATGCTAGGTTTATTTAAATGAGCCCTGTTTTTTGTACTTTGTTCATATCTTAGATATGCTGTTACAGCTTGTTTTATTTCAAAGTTGACAAAAGCTATAATTTTAATTATAATATGCAACCTCGTAGGTCCTGACTTTTTTTAACAGACATAATGCTACTGAAAAGTTGGTGTCTTGGGTGTCGTATTGTATCAGGATGTTAAACACTCCTATAATTTAAGAAGAAGAGTGTTAGTTTAGTTTTGTGATTTTGGAAAATGTTTCTAGAAGTTTCAAGTTTTCTTTATACTTCACATAGAACATTTTGCTGTTATTCTTACGATGGATTTGTACGGTCAGCATCAAAAGTAGCTAATCATGTTTGTACTTTATCGTATTTAATAACACAATTGTCAATCAAGTATGACGTTTTGCACCTAACTGTAGAGCGACAAGGTACAAAAGTGACCAGCTACTTTTGATGCTGACTGTGCATAAGCTCATACTCGTACTTACTGTTAAAACCATTTCTAATTTTCACATTCGTGCAATTATAACAAGGCTTGCAATTTGAATGCGGCCGGGCCGTCCAGTTTCACCACGATTAGTATGTTTTGCCCTGCGCCCGCGCGTGCCAGTAGAAATGCCGGCTAATGGCTGCAGAGCCAGTGATAGAAAGTCTATTGATTTAGCTTAAAACAGTCCACTGAAGAAGTCATCGACATTATCATAAAAAAACTACAGGGTGCTAACAAATTAGGTAAACAAATATTTCTTTGGCTTTATTTCTGTAAAATAGGGTGCCCAGAAATGACAGATAGGATGTTTTTTGGGAGCTTATAATTCGAAGCCGATTGCTCGGGAATAGACAGACGTACTCTCAAACCTTAACTTATATACATAACATATACTAGCGCCACCACAAGTTGTGAGTAAAATTAGAACTACTGAGGTGATTGGTTGTCAATCAGGCATCAATTGTTATTACTTAATTAGCAAGCCATCTAGTTCGGCAAATACATTGTAGATGGCGCTGTATTAAACAATTTCTTTAATCTATTCATCAAAACAAGTCACTTTTGTTGTAACAACTTTTTTTTTAAATTAAAAAATAAACTCGACTTTCCATTACTAAAGCAGTAATCCGTTTGGATGGATATGTATGAAAAGTTTACGTTTTTTTTTTATTTTTGAAAAGTTGTCTGAGTGAAAGTGCCTTGTTTTGATGAGTAAGTTACGCCCTGGAAATATTGATACCTAATTTATTAGCACCTTATACTATAAATTAAAAATTTTAAAACCCCCAACGCAATTTGGTCACACAATTTGTAAGTTTGAAAACAAAGTAAATGCCCATTATGCGTCTAAGATCCCTTCCGCAGTTAAGAGCTGATAACTTTAAAACGGCTGAACCGATTTAGATGAATCATGTATGAGAACCATTGCCAAGAAACCTGCTTTCAAATACAAGAAACCGCATCCAAATCAGTTCACCCGTTTAAGAGCTATGATGCCACAGACACATCACACAGCGGTCGAACTTATAACACCCCTCTTTTTGTGTCGGGGGTTAAAAAGCGATTTAATTTTGGAACAAAGGCTCGAATAATGAAATTAATGAATAATGACCCACCAGAATTAGTGACATTAACATTTTTTAAATGTTAAAAGTTAAAGGTGCATGGCATGCAACAATTAAAATATCTACTTAACATTGATATTGTTAAAATGTGAAATCAAAATCAAAATCAATAATCAAAATATATTTATTTGTATGAATACGGTTACAAGGTCTTATGCAAATATAAGGTACATGCGTATTCAACCTGCATGCAGGTGTACAAATTTTCAATGACAAATTATAGTACTTAGTCTAATGTCAAATTTATAATATTTCGATCTTTGATCAATTATAACTGAAGATACACATTGCCGAACAAAATCCCCTTCAAAGAATGTCCGAACTTTTTTATTTGTTTGCATAATAATTAAAAACATCACCTACACAGAAATTTGAACCTAGCCTTTACTTCATTACAGTCGAATTTCGGTTGACACTTGACAGCTAAACTTGACAATTTCACGTAACGTACTGAGAAAAAGAAGGCCACTCTTATCAAAGTGGCGCTCATTTGGCTCGGACATTTTCGGGCGCGCGACTGTGGATCTACAGTTATAATTGATCAAAGATTTCGATTTCAAATTACAATTATTATTTTATGTCAAATACTCTTTAATACTATAGAAACATGTGACAATTTTCTTTCTTCATAGTCATAAAAAAATGTTACCGTAACCAGTCCAAGTGCTTTTATCTGTAGCAATTAGCTGTTGTGAATAATAAAATTAAGCTTTTATCTTTTTGAAGGAAATAAAGAAAACGGTGTTGTTGTTTAACTTAATTATGGGTGTGAACGATCCATTGTCATTTACTGTGAGTGTAGGTTTGTTCTAAATTACCTCTCCCAAATCATTTATTGAATCAGGCGTTACTTTGCGGAGGTCCATATTAATGAACTGAAACAAATACTTTGCTCACCCGCGGCCTTACGATAGTTACGTTTGTGTAAGAAATTCGTGTTCATGCAGTTCCTCTACCTCCGCACTGTACGAACACACACAAATCACACAAACCCAACTGTTACCACCACCAAACTGTGTTAGCTAACATTTGGTATCATAGCTTACGGTTGGTTGAGTTCGAAACGCGTCAGTGTAGTTTGGTGGTGGCGACAGTTGGGTTTGTGTGTTCGTACAGTGCGAAGGTAGAGGAACTGCATGAACACGCATTTCTTACATAAACGTAACTATCGTAAGGTCGCGGGTGAGGAAAGCAATTGTTTCAGTTCAATGACCATTCAGTTCTTGAGTAAATTAATGATAGACTCACTCAAAGGCCAACTAGAAAGTTCTAGAACTTTCCTCGCTCAAGTTCCGCGTGGCTATACTCTGCACCTAGTACTTGGAGCAGGAAGCAAACCGTTAGGTTGCCCTAGGGCCGAGTTCGATAGCCGCGCGATTGTAAATGCCTTGGCTTAGAGCACTGAGCTAAACGGAGGCGCCTTGCGCACTATATCGTACAATATTGTGTCTAATGCCATCTAGAATGAAGTAAACTTATTTTTGCGGGGCATTTTGCGGGCATCCAATTGGTAAGGTTTACAAATTACACATTATTTAGACAATTTAAGATAAATAATTTATACAAAATTATGTATTTAAGATTGATACATGATAACGGGTATGTTATAAATACTTTCTGTTTCACTATAGGCCTGATGAATTGGCTGAGTCGCTCAACGAGTTATGGAGAGGGCTATGCTCTCGAGCATTCTCTACGGGATCTAATCAGGAATGAGGAGATCCGTAGAAGAACAAGGTTCACCGACATAGCAAAACGGATTAGCTCGTTGAAATGGCAGAATAGATGGCTGTTGGGGCCGAAAAGTTCTCGAATGGAGAACACGGACTGGCAAGCGCAGCGTGGGACGTCCACAAACGAGATGGACGGACGATTTGGTGAAGGCCGCAGGATCAAAATGGATGCAAGTCGCTTCCAACCGTAATGATTGGGTATCAATGAGGGAGGCCTAGGTCCAGCAGTGGACGTCTTGCGGCTGAAATGATGATGATGATGTTACAAATACTATAAGTATCTTGCTAGTTAATTTCATTTTAAACCTTACCAAATGACGTGCCCGCAAAATGCCCGCGGGAGTGCGACGTATGAACTTTAAAAAAAAATGAACTTTATTTGCATTTAACAGAAGTAACTTATAAACATTAGACGTAATATCGTCGAGGATAGTGAGTGACAATCAGCATTTCTACCATACGTAAATGCCGCGTGTTTGCACTACATTGGGTATTACAGGGGATGGTTTTTCATATTTATTTTATTTTAACGAATTTGTGAAAAAAATGGAAATTGGCTAAATTTGTCAGATTCGCAGATTTGCACTATCCACGACTATATTTTGCACTACGGGAATTGGACTGTTTTAGCTACAGCTACCGTTAAGACACACATTTACGACCGGATACCCTAGTGGTTAGAGAACCTAACTACGAAGCTTGAGGTCCTGGGTTCGACTCCCAAACGGGGCATATATTTGAGTGAAAAATAAGAATGTTTGTGCTCGAGTCTTGGATACTTAACATGTATTTAAGTATGTATCTAATATATAAAATACTCGTGTCGCGGTGTTTGTTACCAAACTCCTCCGAAATGGCTCGACCGATTCTTATGAAATTTTGTGTGCATATCGGGTAGGTCTGAGAATCGGTCAACATCTATTTTTCATACCCCTATTATTCTTCGCAGACGGAGTCGCGGGCAGCAGCTAGTTTATCTTTATAAATATGTTTATCCGTTGTCTAATACCCATAGTGCAAGCTTTGCTTAGTTTGGGACTAGGTCAACTGGTGTTAATAATTGTCCCATGATTTATTAATTTAATTGTATAAAATACTATTGTCGGCCTCCGTTTGGTTTAATACTCTAAGCTTCAGAATGCTAATTGGTTTTATTTATAGTATATTTCTTATACCGTTAGACTTGTGCCGTGATGGGTTGTTATGGAGATGTGTTATGCGATGCGTAATCATTATAGATGTCTGTTTTTGTTGTTCGATGGTTGAGATATTAATTCAATGGTATCTGAATAATTTATACATTCTTATGAATTAATTGATAGTCGAGACATCACAGTATATAATTTTATTATGCGTGTTATTTGAGACCGTTCATTAAATGTGATACAGTAGCGGGGAGTAAACATTTTAATTAGGCAAACTAATAATTATTCTGATTCTTTATTGCTTTTCCATAATTTATGTTACAGATTTTAAGTAAGGATATATTATGATCATCATGGGCCCTGTTAGGCATAAACATTGAGAAGACAGGGCAACTTTTAATGTATTTATAATTATTGTTTATTTCAGATTATGCCTTATATCTATAAATATTCATAAACTAAATTTTGTACATTTATAACGTGCGTTAACTATTGTCTTTTTACTTATGTCTATTTTACATTATAACTTATCATCTAGGTATTCATTTATGGAATAGTTGCAATTTTCTAACATAAATTGTTTCAAGTTTTTTTTTTTTATGTTAGAAAGGCCAGACAAACGAACTAGTGGGTCACCTGATGTTAAATGATCACCACTGTCCATAGACACGCTTTAAGCGATGCCAGTGCGTTGTCGGCCCTTAAGGAGAGGGAATAGGGAAAGGGGGAGAGGGAGGGGGAGGGGGAGAGGGAAGGGGTGAGATATTGGGCCCCCGGCACTCTCACTGACCGTACGAAACGCAAGCAGGATTACTGCTGCTTCACGCCGGTTTTCTGTGAGAGGGTGGTACTGCCCCGGACGAGCCGGCCCATTCGTGATGCAGCGGCTAGCTACAACATGGCTCTACCACTACTACTTTCAAAAACTGATTGGGGCGCCGCAACCGCGACGCACCGCTGTCCCACTTCCCTTCTTGAAGCCTCGCCACTGCCACATCAACTTACTGTAATATACCTTTATTAATATGAAAAATAGCTCATGATTACTCGGAACTGGTTAAGTGCTTTTTTGTAAGCACAAACTAGTTTTCATTCCCTGTATTGCCCGTAATTACGTAATCACTATAATCAGACCCCAGCTACCGTAATAGGTTTATTTTAAGTTATCAGCTGTATACTGCTAATGCTATTAAGAGGCTGACATCACCTAATTTTGTTGAAATTGATGTCATTTAAACAGTTTTTTAAGAAAAACTGTTTGTTCTAGCACATCAAAAAATTATATGTTAATAATTCATCATATTTCAAAGACCGTGGACGGACTCGATACATAATTGGACGAAATCGGCTCGATAGAAAATAATTGCAAAGATAGGTCTTAAAATCATCATTAAACGGTCTATGTCTTTATTTTTTTGGCGTATGCGTCTGCAATTAAAAACATGAAGTGAACATATTCATACCTAAACCGCTAACGAGTCATATTTCACAAAAAATCCACAGTTTTTTTTTTAATTCAATTTTTGCCCGATAAATTTCAATATACCCGGCTGCCCAGTAATAGCGGCATCTCGTTTACTCCGATACAAATAGACAGTGTGCGCCGACGTTGGTGTTGACAGCGTCATAATGCGGTAGTTTTTGTGTATGTTAGTTACTCTATCACACCGAAACGGCTGGTTTCTGTAAATCTCGAGAATAGTAGGTACTTTTAATAATAAATCTATGAAGTAAGTGCCCACTTAGAATTGGCTAAGTAAAGTTTTTTGAAGAGGTGCTAATTATATTTTTTTTCGACAGTCGGCGTTCTGGAGACCGAGAAACTGCAGCTGTTTTATTTTTATCTCCTATTGTTTACTGGAAATCTTTTTTTAAGTGTTCGAGATGACATTTGTGAGATTTTATGGCTGACAAGCCGTACGTGCTCAGAACTTAGTAGAAACAGAAAAAAAAAAGCGAAGTGAACTGCCACTTCTGTCAATGTCAAATCGTTTGCGTTTCGTTTGCTTTGCGTTTTGGTGTGCTCAGCTTTGATCAATTATAACTGTAGATCCACAGTCGCGCGCCCGAAAATGTCCGAGCCAAATGAGCGCCACTTTGATAAAAGTGGCGTTCTTTTTTCTCAGAACGTTGCGTGAAATTGTCAAGTTTAGCTGTCAAGTGGAGTTTTGCCGCTATCGAAAATCGACTGTAATGAAGTAAAGACAAGGTTCAAATTTCTGTGTAGGTGATGATTTTATTTGTTACGCAACCAAATAAAAAAGTTCGGACATTCTTTGAAGGGGATTTTGTTCGGCAATGTGTATCTTCAGTTATAATTGATCAAAGGTGCTCAGTGTGATTTTTGGACTATTTTTATCGACCTCCGCATAAAATCCGGACTTTCAATTTTACCGCATTTCTCCACTACCTATGCACGATAACTGGATCACGATTGAATACTTTCGATCACTATTTTGTAACTGATTCTTGGACAACGCAAAGCAAACGAAACGAAAACTGTTAGATTTCATTTGACATTGACAGAAGCGACAGTTGACTTCGTTTTTTTTTCTATTTCTTCTTAGTACTGAGCACGAACCGCTTGTCAGCCGTAAAATCTCACAAATGTCATTTCGAACACTTAAAAAAAAATTTCCATTGAATAAAAGGAGATAAAAATAAAACGGCTCCAGTTTCTTGGTGTTGAAGTCGACCACTGTCGAAAAAAAATGTAATTAGCACCTATTCAAAAAACTTTACTTAGCCAATTCTAAAATCTAGTTCATAACACTTTGAGTTTAAGTTCTCTTAAAGTTATAAGTTTCTTAGATTTTATCCTATAACCAAGAAACATTCTATTTTCTTACGAACGCCCATGTTCCATTAATGTCTCGAATTAATTTTATCTAATGACATTACATTACACCTTGTTACGACAAACTTATTTAAAACGATACCCGTGGCGCTGTCATTCATTGAAATACGAAAAAAAGTATGAATATAAATTAGTTCCAGCTTTGTCCGTCAGCAAATCTAAAATTGTGACGTTTTAATCAATCAAAGATGGAAGCAGCTGTCAGTGCAACTTTTTTAATGGTCGCAGTTGCGCAAGGGAACTTGTCCATACAGCCAGTTTGAACGAATTTAGATACGATTTTTAGAAAACCGATTTCTAATTTACAATCTATTTATTTTGAAGTTGTTTGATTAATTGTTGTGAGTAAATTTACTATTTAAACATATAAGCTGCTTTTAATGTTTTTCTGTTTTAATTTAAATCATCATCATCATCCCAGCCTATATACATCCCACTGCAGGGCACAGGCCTCCTCTCAGAATGAGTGGGCTTGGGCTATAGTTCCCAGGGCTCAGTGCGGATTGGGCCCTAAATTAATTTAAATAAATAAATAAATTATGGGACGACTGACACCAAATGACCTAGTCCCAAACTAAGCAAAGCTTGTAGGTACTATGGGTACATACTAGACATAATAATATAAGCATTATAACACATATAAATAAATTTTGCTTCATTTTATTTTATTTTATTATAGATTTTAGAGGTTATTTTTATAATATATTATAATGGTTTAGTGATTTTAATATTTGCATGTGCTGACATTTTATAATGAGATTGTGATATTAGAATTTTGATAAAATAATTAATTAGTATAATTTTTAATTTCCGATTAATTGCATGCTTCTTTGGCGAAATGATGAACTTTTATCTGTTAAATTAAGACCTTTTGTAACATTATTTCAAGCAATAAAAACTTATGATTATGATTATGAAAAAATGTTTGAAACATTAATCACATCAAGGACATCAAGGTTGGGACCTCCTTTTAAATATACTTAGATAAATGCATACTTAAATACATATTAAACATACTCAAGCACAAATTTTCATTTTTTTTTTTCATACAAGTCTGCCCCGCCCCGACCGCTAATCGAACCCAGGACCTTAAGCTTCGTAGTCAGGTTCTCATTACCCGGTTGTCTAAATAGATGAATATGATTTTAATTTCTCGCATTATTTGATTATTACTAGTGTTTTAGTGTTTAAATATACCTACTTTGTTTTTTTACCTATGGGGCCATCCACAGGGGCCGTCCATTAATCACGTGAGGCTTGAAATGGGGGGGCGAGGTGTTTGACAAAAATCACGAAATATCACAAGGGGAAGGGGGGTCTAGTAAGATATCATGTGTATTTATTTTTTCGTCAAACACGTAATTTTGATTAAAATGGCAATCAAAAACAACCTTTTATTATGGTCCTTAATTTCAGAATAAAGTAAGATTATACTTTATACGTCTATATTTAAAGATAATATTCGAAAAAATTTAAGATTGTTTGTAGGTACCTACTAAAAATAATACACGTGATGTTGGATGGGGGTGGGGGGGGCAGTCTTAAATCTCACCACATATCACCAAAGGGGAGGGGGGGGGGGGTTAAAAAATGCTAAATAAAAGATCACGTGATTAATGGACGGCCCCTATGCCTAGTGATCTGTATAGTACCTACCTCTATTTTAAAACCACAAACTTCACGACTTCTTAATTCTAGTTCGCGACGGAACCTTTACAATCTCACCCGGATTTGGTATGATTTAAATTTCAAAAGATCTGTATTCATAAATTTAAGGTAAAAAACTTGACATTTCGCTATAAAAGTGGTCCTGACGCATATTAACAGCAGGTCAATAAAAATGTAAATTTGATAAACAGATTTGATACAACATTTTGATAGTTTACTGTTTTGAAGTATAAAAAGTCCAAGTAACTAACGTCTAGAGTTGTTTTTTTAAGTTACTAGCTTTTGCCCGCGACTCCGTCCGCGTGGAATTAGTAATTTGGGCAGCTTATTTGTTTTATCCAATTTGCTTTTTCATCAATTGTGGCTCTCCTTAGTTCCTCGATATAAAAAAAATTACCATTGCTATAACAGCAAATACTAAAAAACAGAATAAAATAAATATTTACTTAAAAGGGCTCCCATACAACAAACGTGATTTTTTTGCTCGATATTGATAACGGCAACAGGTAGACGCTTGAAATATTCACAGAATATTTAGTTATATATTAAATTTTAAAATAAATAATTTAATTAAAAAAAAAACAAATATTTAAGGGGGGCTTCTATACAAATAACGTGATTTTTTTGCCGTTTTTATAGATAATGGTACGGATCTCATCGTGCGTGAGTCCGATTCGCACTTGGCCGGTTTTTTACATATAGCAAAATAAAATCAAGATAAATCTTTGGCAAGAAAAGTAAAGCAAGTAAAGTCCGCGTTTGGCAGCCGCCGTGACTTGCAACTCCGAGAGTAAGGGCTACGGATTAGCCGAAACATGTCGAGTTAAACTCATTTTAAGACTTGAGTATTCCGTTTATTTTCACTATTAGCACAGAATATATACTAACGTACAGAATGGACACGCTCCGCCCCGCACCGATTCGAGTTACCCCACCCCTCAAGGCGCAGATAGCCGGAAACCGCCAGAAACCAGAAGAGTGCGCGCGCGATGTATGTAGGCGTACGCGTGTACAGACGTCGTCGTGCTTATGTAGATTCAAGAACGCGTATTTGTACGTCGTGTCCGCCGCGTGCTATTAGTGAGTCTCACGGTAGTTCCATGATTAAAGCAAGTAAAAAGTTGAGGATCGTACTCAGTGGAGTGCCATGGGAGAGACCTATGTCCAGCAGTGGACGAACGAACATAGGCTGATGATGATGATGAAGGAAAGTAAATGCCCTTTATTGAATGTATGTGTCCCTGCTGAACCCAAGATATTGTCAAGAGCACACATGCATCATGGATTTTATAAGAAACTAAGTACTTAATTATTAGTTCTTTGGCATTCAATACAAAGTAATCAATCAATGAAGATTCCATTGAGGTATTACGATCTTAAAAGTAAGACAAGAAATGTCGTAAATTGCAAACCCAATGAATTATTAAACAACCTGTCATGTGGGAGCGCTTTGCATTGCTTTGTCATAAGACGCATAAGTAGGTATATGTGTTATTAAGGAATAATGCTAATTGAAAACGTTTCATACGTATTCATGGCTTTTTGTTCTTCATTACATAATTAATTGAGGTAGGTATTTTTTTGTGGCTTGTTTAAAAGCCTACCACATATGTTCTTAATGCTTGCCAAAACGGATGAATGCTAACCTTTTTTTTTCGGTGGGAAAATGCGTTACGCCGCAAGGCCTGTGTATTTGATTAGTGCGAGTGCAAGTGATTAGTAATTGAGGATGTTTAGTGCAGGTGTGTAGTGCAAGTAGTGTCCAATTCTTGCTCTGGCTCCGTTAAGTAAATTCCAAACCAGACGTGTTTAGTGGCAGGCACGCTGCGAGTGAGGGGGAAGGGAGGGCGCGCGGGACGTGGCTACTCGCAGTTCACTCGCAAAAAAATAGAACTCGCTTCTAAACACGTTACTACGCAGCCAACTAATCACCTGCACTAATCAGACGCTGTCCACACTTGTTTTCTCCTAATCACTAATCACTTGCACTAATCACCTGCACTAATCACTAATCAAAGTGAATCCAGGCCTGTACGGACGGCGGGGTGGGGACGGCGCGGAAGTTATGTGGGACTCTCTTCCCCCGCAACCTTCTTCCCTAGTGGGAGGCCTACCCATTAAAACCTAACCTAACCTAATATTTGGTGAGCAAAACATCCATTCTGGGAAGCAAAAAGATATATTTTGGTGAGCATTTTTGATTCTTTTTTCTCTAGCCTTTTTCCTACCTATAAAGGAGTAACAATTCAACAGAAATAGTCTTTACTAGCTTTTGCCCGCGATTTCGACCGCACAGAGATAAAAGGTATACTTCCCAGCCCCTGTTCCGCGCGGGTGACGACTCATTTAAACGGTTTAACTATATCGATACCGGAAATCTCAAATGGCGTAAAGGACAAAAATGCGAAAATGCGAAAATGAGTCTTAAATGCCATCGTATACAGCTTCTTTTTTCCTTATCGCATTTTTGTCCTTTACGCCATTTGAGATTTCCGGTATCGATATTGTACACCTTCTCTTGCTCGACTAGGTGTTCACTTCGACGAAGTTTTGTAATTTGAGCTGAGTAGTTACTTCGAGTCTATAAATTTTGGTTGAAATTAAATTATACAGGGTGTTTGGTAGCTACGTGCAAAGCTTTAAGGGGGTGATAGCCGAGGTATTTTGAACATTTTTAGCCATATATGCCTTAGCCGAAATTTGATGTTTTTTTTTAAATTGATGACTTACAAATTTTAGGAAAATACCCAGAATTTGACAGTCACGAGTCAATATTGCCCCAATGAGCGTGAATTTGGAAACCAAATCTTTTATTCCGGATAGTTTAATGTGTATTTGACCAAATGAAATAGTTTTTAAGTGTCTTTCTTGCCACAAAAACAAAATGGAGGCATTCGAAATTACTAAAAATGTCTTAGGTTCGAACAGAGTCATTTTTCTGTCATAAAAAAAATTAAAAAAAAACCTTGAAATGTTCAAACATTTTTAGAAACATGCCTGTTTATTGTTCTTTCTTTTAAGGTATCACTCATTAACATTGCTTGCTAAATCTGAGATAAAAAGTAAAAACCAAACTCAGGGAGCACTCGCTAAGAATGCACTAGTCTTGAAATTTTACTAGTAAATAACATGTGAAAATAAAAAATAAAATAAAATAAAAAACCATTTATTGCCCACAAAAAAAGAAGAAAAAGGAAAAAATACACAAAATTGTGGCAAAAGGCTCAGGCTCAGCATGTGCGGTGAGGATTACTCATCACCGCGCTGGTTTTCAGCCTGCGCTCTTATAGCGTGCTGACATTGCAAAAACAGGCGGATAGGACTATAAAAAAAAGGTACAGCGGTATAGTCAACCAAGAAATCCCTTCACCATCCAAGGTTCAATGACAGTTGCATGGCTCAAAACATCAAAAGCTAAGAAAAAAACAAGAAAAAAAAAAAAAGTCAGTCAAGTCAGTCAGTGAAAAAGACAAGTCTACGTCATTTTTCTGTGCCACATTTAAAATTTCCAAATTAACGCTTATTGGGCTTAATATTAATTGACTCGTGACTATCAAATTCTGGTTATTTTCCTAAAATTTCTAAATCTTCAATTTTTTTAAAAAATCGAATTTCGGCTAAGACATATATGGCTAAAAATGTTCAAAAATACCTCGGCTATCACCCCCTTCAAGCTTTGCACGTAGCTACCAAACACCCTGTATATTTAGTAGCAAACTCCGATATACAGGGTTATTTGTAATTCACTAGCATCCTTTTAACCCTAAACTCCTACCACTTAAACAAATGTTTTTTGTTTTACGGCTTTTGTCATAACTTAATATTTTTGGTGTAATAACGTTTTGAAAATTTGAGATTTCCTCTTATTTTTACGATACTCTGTGTATTTGTATGGGAAAAAAGTGCTTCATTTTAAAAAGTCGTAAAACAAAAAACATTTGTTTGAGTGATAGGAATTCAGGGTTAAGAGGATGTCAGTGAATTAAAAAGAACCCTGTACATACAGATGTAGAAAAGGATGAAAAAGAACAAAAAGAAAAGAAAGAAACTCAGTATTTCCATACAAAATTATTACCATATTCAAGCAGTAGATTTCATTTATTTTCTATGTATTCTTTTATGTCAGAGTCTAAAACTTGAATTCAATGAAAAAGAATTTTGTTTCTCTCAAATTCTGGAAACTTTAAAAGTCACGTGGCAGACTAAATATACCGAATATCAAACAGGTGCTCGTTCAAGTTCAAGGTAACACATGACTCGTATTTTAGAAACAAACTGAAGAAAAAGACAACTAATTTATGCCGTCTAAAATAACAGGTTATTCTGAACCCATTTGCAACAATGGGCCTTATAAAGAAGCTAAAGGTCACTCAAAGAGGCGATAGAGCGAGTTATGCTCGGAGTTTACCTGCTTGATCGAATCAGAAATGTATGTATAGATAGAAGAAGAAGATTCACACGACGAGAACTTTTTTCATTGTTGAAAAGTACCCGATTTTAATGAAACAAGCTTAAATGTTGCTCCAAGTTAAGCTTCATCTATCTGCGAAAATCGCAAGAAAATTCGTTCAGTAGTACCGGAGATTTCTTATCGTGTACATACAGACAGACAGACAGACGCATGATTTCTACTGTTTTATTATAAATTCAACACCATGGTGACTTAACGTTCTTCAACTTTGTAAGTTTCCGTATAAGATAACTAAGCAATATACCGCTATTGCATGCAGATTGTGCAGTGGTGCACTCATTGAGACGCTGCAATATTGCATAGCGCGATGCATTTTAGATTTTCTCCGTGCTTCCGTAACGATCTCTGTCTAATTTGTATAATAAATCATTTACTGTAATATCTTATATGGTTAACTACCATAGGCTGTTCCTCTTCAATAATTTTCTTCTTTCATTCAGATTCAGATTCAGATTCAGATTATTTATTGGCCAAGTAATCAACATTACATTTTAGCTCGTCATTATAACTAAGCACATTAATGAGTACCCTTTGATCAATTATAACTGAAGATACACATTGCCGAACAAAATCCCCTTCAAAGAATGTCCGAACTTTTTTATTTGGTTGCGTAACAAATAAAATCATCACCTACACAGAAATTTGAACCTAGTCTTTACTTCATTACAGTCGAATTTCGGTAGCGGCAAAACTCCACTTGACAGCTAAACTTGACAATTTCACGCAACGTTCTGAGAAAAAAGAAGGCCACTTTTATCAAAGTGGCGCTCATTTGGCTCGGACATTTTCGGGCGCGCGACTGTGGATCTACAGTTATAATTGATCAAAGGTATTACCACTAACATGCATATAATTGTTATTTTACATTTTAATATGATCACATAACAATAATATTGTCAATATAACATTTATATCAGTGGAAGATAAATAATAGGTATAATATACATATTCAATGATGTGTGTGAGGTTCCCGATTTGCACTGGGCTTGGGTAGGAACTACGGCTCAAGCCCTCTCATTCTAAGAGGAGGCCTATGCCCCGCAGCCCCCTTGTACGTCCCATCGTATATAGGCTGATGATGATAGTGACATGTAGTCATCATTTAGACGACCAGATGGCCTAGTGGTTAGAGAACCTGACTATGAAGCTTGAGAACCCGGGTTCGATTCCCGTGTCGTTGCAGATATTTGTATGAAAAATACGAATGTTTGTTCTCAGGTCTTGGGTGTTTAATATATATTTAAGTATGTATCTATCTATATAAGTATGTTTATCCGTTGCCTCTAGTACCCATAACACAAGCTTTGCTTAGCTTTTGGGATTAGGTCAAATTGGTGTGAATTGTCCCGTGATATTTATATTTATTTATTTATCTACATCGCACTATCCAGGTTTCCCAACTTACCTAGCAGTGGCGAAGGGTACTAACAACCCCATTGCCCACGGGTTGACTAAATTTTCGAAGTTACCAAAAGATTCTCTTCCATTACTGCACTTTCAAGAAGAGGAAATGGGTTTTAGGTTTTTTATGCTCCGGCTTTACTTGCAAAAATTTTTCACGCCCCGCCACTGTTACCTGTTTGTTTTTATTCCAATGTCAATTGAAACTACGTTATTTATGAAGCATAATAAATAAATCGCTCCTGAAATAGATCTCACGCTTATCATCGATCTGTAATATTTATATTTTCTCTTTGCTCTCGCGGCACGCACATCCGATGCACATATCTGAGTAACAGGATAGCTTAACTTCTTATTTAGTTGTTTACATTTTATAGTAACATTACTAGCTGTTGCCCGCGACTCCGTCTGCGAATAATAGGGGTAGGTATAAAAAATAGCATACGACCTATTCTCAGATCTACCGAACATAGAGAAAAAAATTGATATAATTGGTCAAACCGTTTTGGAGGAGTTCGGTAATAAACACCGTGACACGAGATTTTTATATTTTATTTTAACTAACATTTAAAATTAGATAATATAACTAACATTTAAAATTATATTTTTTCACGACTGTAAAATATAAACCTGTAATACCTGCAATGGGCGAGCTTTGGTCGGAGTTCTTAATTGAAATACAGTTTTCTTGTTTATTAAACTAGGGGCGGTTTCAAACAAGAGTTTTTTTGCGCTTCAAAAAACTCTAGTCTGAAATCGCCCTAACTTAATATGAAATTAAAACAAAATATAGAAATAGTTTTTTTTTATTTCTGTATAATTAGTTAATTACTTTAATGTTATGTTATTAGAAATAAATTAAAATATAGAAATACTAAGTTATGTCTGAGTGGGATTCGAACCCATGACACCTATTTACAATTCCAAAGCTTATACAGCAGAGCACCGCATTCACGTTGATGGGAGTGAAATTACACACGAGAAAGAGAAACACGTGAAAACTCGATAACACAGCAAATTTTATCGAAATTGTTTGAAATTGTATGAAGAAAAGAATACCTGTACAAAATTTCATGTCTCTTGGACTTAGCGGTTGACTTCGGTTGATTCGGTTTCGTCAAACAACGCCGTCACGTCGCGAACGCCACGTAAAATATAAGGGCTAAAATATCCTCTTGACATCTAACTTTTTTAACAGACGTAGTGCACCAGTTATGTTATTTGTTATGTAAATTATTACACTATACTTTACTTACAGTTCTTTATTCATTGAACAATTTGTTCTTCATAAGGGCCTAAGCACACGGCGTTTTTTAAACGCGCCGTCGACGCGCGTTTGTATCGATACAAACGCGATGCGCACGCGGGTTGGCTGTTCTATGTTCTATGTCCATGTAATTATGGCAGTTCTATGGAATGAATAACACGCTGTAAACGCGCGTTCCTAAAACGCGCGTCGACGGCGCGTTAAAAAAACGCCGTGTGCTTAGGCCCTAATATACTCGTAGTACATTCGGCCGTC
The DNA here is from genome assembly GCA_947563465.1 of Archips xylosteana. NCBI lineage: Eukaryota > Metazoa > Arthropoda > Insecta > Lepidoptera > Tortricidae > Archips > Archips xylosteana. The sequence goes on along the minus strand of OX387365.1, from coordinate 15,211,829 downwards.
TTGATTGGTCCCACATAAAGTACGCTAGGAACTCACGTCGCTTTTTCTGTCTCTCTCACTCCAAGCTCGCTTCACCGCTACTCCAGTTACACAGTTACATGAAGGTACAGTACATACCTTGGCCCTTCAAATGATTGCAACGAATTCTCATAAGTCAATCGAGTCTCGTCAGTATGCGATACGTGCGCATGGCGACGTGCGAAGGTTCCAGAAGCATTGCTACAATGATTTATGTTGAGAAACGGCGCCATATCGAGATGGACAGGGTTGTATACACGTCAAATTGGGTAACAAAGCAATAGTTCATCATCATCATCATCATCATCATTATCATCATCATCCCAGCCTATAAACATACCACTGCAGGGTACAGTCCTTTCAGAATAAGAGGGCTTGAGCCAGGGTTCCCACGCGGGCCCAGTGCGGATTGGGAACTTCACACACACCATTGAATTTTTTCGCAGGCTTCCTCACATTTCCTTCACCGTAAAGCTCATGGTAAATTTAAATATAATTTCGCACATAAATTCCAAAAATCCTCTAGCACGAGCCAGCAGGATCCGCGCAAGAACTACCTCAAGACACGGACATAGCTCGAAAAACCGCTAGACTTAAGTGGCAGTGGGCAGCACACCGCTCGTAGAACTGAGGGCCGATGGGGTTGAAAGGTTCTCGAGTGGCGTCCGCGGACCGGAAGACGCAGTGTAGGTAGGCCTCCAACAAGATGGAGCGGCGACCTGGTGAAGGTAGCGGGAAAGCATTGGATGCGGACGCCTATGTTCAGCAGTGGGCGTCTTTCGGCTGAAATGATGATGACGATGATGATGACACGTTTATAAATGAAAGTACCGACAAAGTCATTGATAGTCGCACCGTATCAATCAAATAACTAATTAATATGGGCAGTCCGTATCATAGCGCAGTATTAATAATGCTAGATGCAAGCCGAATGCCTTTTTGATATAATAATTATCTAACCAACTTACGTAATGTTATGTTAATATGCTAATTTAACGTGTCTAGTATCTAAATGGAGGCAGACATTTTGTACAGGTTCTATTGAGGTCGAGACTCAGAATTAGATAGATAATTCTTATGCTAAACGTTTCATTTTTAACCGACTTCAAAAAAAGGAGGAGGTTCGCAATTCGGTTGTATGTTCTTTTTTTTTAATGAGTATTACCTCAGAACTCCGTCATTTATGAACCATTATATCACTACATATGCAATTTCACGCTCTCGGTAATTTATCTGTACTTTACAAATAGTTTTTTTTTTTATTTATTCCAAAGAATGTTCATCGCTATTTTAAAAGTTTTGGCGGAATAAAATATACGGATATCGACCTACATATTATTGATATATCTTAAAAAATTCAGGTAAAACTGAGATAGGGAAAACTTTTCAGTGTTTTTCACATTAAATTATATACCTACCGCTATTTGACTTAGTTCATTTGATATGTATATTTTTAGGTTTTTTTTTGAGATAAGTACCTCTTTTCGGCTTAGCACGGCAGTATGTATATATACCATACAAACACGGCAAGTTAAACAAAACCATGTAAGAAAGATGTAGCATTTCATTACTGCTACAAACGTAAGATCATGTTCTATCAATTTCATAATAAATCGTGCTGTCATGATGTGCCATGTATGTATGTATGACACGAATATAATCATCCGCAGTGAAAGCTGATCTGTCATTCAGCTCTCCGCTGTAATGGATCGCTGGAATGTCAAAGACGTAATGATAAACAAGTATCATCATCATCGTCATCATTTCAGCCGCAGGACGTCCACTGCTGGACATAGGCATTGATAACCCATTCATTACGGTTGGAAGCGACTTGCATCCACCTTGAACCTGCGGCCTTTACCAAACCGTCCGTCCATCTCGTTGGCGGATGTCCCACACTGCGCTTGCCAGTCCGTGGTCTCCATTCAAGAACTTTTGGGCCCAACGGCCATCTGTTCTGCGTGCTATATGGCCTGCCTATTGCCATTTGAACAGGTACATTTCAGTCAAATCCAAAGATTTTGAGCCTGTTTCACTACACACTGATAAGTCCCTGATACTTTAAGAGGGTTTATACCTGCTGAGCTGGCATCGTTGCATTTTTGTTTGTTTTCCTCGATTATTCCATAAAAATTGAATGAAAATTAAAAATGTTTTGAATACAAATTGTTCTAATATATAAGCTAATGTGTCTACTGCAATAATAATTCGTGATAGACTTTTATTTTCTTTAAAAACGAACAAATTATTACCTAACGGTTTTTAAAGAAAATAAAAGTCTTTTCCACGAATTATTATTGCAGTAGACACATTAACTTTTATATATTAGAACAATTTGTATTCAAAACATTTTTAATTTTCATTCAATTTTTATGGAATAATCGAGAAAAACTAACAAAAATGCAACGTTGCCAGCTCAGCAGGTATAAACCCTCTTAAGTGACAGATATCACAATCTCAATGAAAATTAACAATGAAGGAATGAATGATGGTCGCGGGTGAGCAAAGTAATTATCACAATCACAATCCCAGTTCAACAGCGTATCAATTATTGATGTAATTATTGATTTGAAGAAGACATTAATATCTAAGGCGTACTATAAAATTATGACTAGGTATATCATGGACAGGGATGTTTGGAAATAATTCCGATCCGCATTGGCGATCCCTAGTCTCAAATAGCGTATCTACTGTGTTAAAAAAATTAATTTTAGACATATGTAATTTAATAACAATGTAGATCTGTTTGAATAAAATATACCTTGTTGAGTTTCTTGTCGGTTTCCTCTCATCAGGGTTTTTCCGAACCTGTGGTAGATTCTCCGACGTTCATAGGTGCATCAATTGATGCCTAAATTGAAATTGAACAATGAATTATTTTTTTAACCTATTTTATTTAGACTTCATTCGATTTAATTAAGTAAATTAATTTAAGATTTACATTGAGGTTCTAAACGCAAAATATTGTTTATAAAATATCCCTAATTCTAGAGGAAGGGTCTGAGGAGTTTTGCAGCGCGCGCATACCGGTTACAGTGCCCCGTATTTGTTGTACGGTTTGCACTGCTTGGGGGTGCTTGGGAATAATTAGAAAGAAGGCGTTCAACTGTCTTCTTTCTGCTTATTCCCCTAAATTCAAGTAAAGGGTGAAAGAGCGTTTCCTAGGCAAGCGTGCTCCATCGTAGGCCTCATCTTCGCTTTCCATCAGGCGTAATTGTGGTCAAACGCAAGCCTATATTGTATCATCATCGCATCATCATCATCCCAGCCTATATACGTCCCACTGCAGGGCACAGGCCTCCTCTCAGAATGAGAGGGCTATATTGAATAAAAAAAGAAAAGGCCGGGTGCGTGCAGTTCCTCCGCGCGAAAGAAGTGAAACTTCGTAATGTGGAAATGAAAAAAGCACTTATACATCAATATGAACCTTATTGCAATAACTTAAAGAACTAAATTTACTTATGCATCTATGTGTTTAAATTACTCACTAGATGGCGCTTTTATCAAGACTCATACAAATTTGCACAGACAGTATGAGTTCTGCATCGCACTGTCGAAGTTTTTAACATCCGTTAGTGTATATACAATGTGAGATTACTTGCTTCGGCAGTACATAATACTAATGCTTTCATATCCACTCCGTGGTAGCATTAAACGTTTAACGCGACCTTATTGGAAGTCGCATTAGAAGTTTCACTTCAAAAAGAAAAAAAAATTGTTTGCCTTATGGCAGCCTTCTCCCAGGCCTTCCAGTGACAGTGTCTCTTCCACATTATAATAATTTGTTATTTCGGTTGTCTCCAGGGTTCAGACCCGCGCGTGGCGACGTGCCGCGGGCGGCTGCAGACGCGGCGATGCCAGCTCAACCAGGAGATCAACAAGGAGCTGCGCCTGCGCGCCGGCGCCGAGAACCTCTTCAAGGTAAGAGGTTGTTGCATCGCGCGATAGAGGGCGGTAGTCGGATGCAGCGCAAGTCGCACGGAAGAGACGTGGATCGGGGGCACAGGGTCTCCGCCCCTTTTCTGTCTGCTTTAGATCGCGACGCTTCTATAGATTTAGTATGAAAACTGCGCCCCTGTCCCACGTCTCTTCTGTGTGGCTTGTGTCTAACACGGGCTGCACTGCTGCCCTCTATCTTGAGCGACAGGGACAAAAGTTGCTAATAAGCAGGGAACTATTGGTACGGATGACGTTAAAATATGAATGATGTGCTTTTGAATAAAGAAAGTGGTCAAGTGGTAGAAACAGCGCTGTTAAACCAACCAGGATATCAACAAGGAGCTGCGCCTGCGCGCTGGCGCCGGGAACCTCTTCAAGGTACGGGACTGTTGTATCGCGCGATAGAGGGCGCTAGTGTTACACGGGCAGCACTACTGTCCTCTATATTGCGCGACAGGGACTAAAAGTTGCTAATACGCAGGGAGTTATTGATTATATACGGATAACGGAACTTTTACCACACGGCGGACACGACGTACAAAATACGCGTTCTTGAGTCTACATAAGCACGACGACGTCTGTACACGCGTACGCCTACATACATCGCGCGCGCACTCTTCTGGATTCGGGCGGTGTCCGGCAATCTGCGCCTTGAGGGGTGGGGTAACTCGAATCGGTGCGGGGCGGAGCGTGTCCACTCTGTACGTTAGTACTATTATATATTCTGTGCTTTTACTAAACCTAACTTAGGTTACATAAGTCCAATTTAAGGATCAGCCTAAAGTGCCCTGTCGGTGGATAGAAGTTTGTACATCATTTACTTACCCCAAATATCGAAATGTTTTCCATTTTCCCATAGTTAAGATAAAAACTGACCATATCGTTTTGTAGAACGAAATAGGTATAGGTAGGTACGTATACTCCAATTATTTTAATATTTGAAACTTCACGGTAAAATTTGCACACGTTTTTAAATGAAACAACGAAACTAATTAAAATTGTGTTAACTTCTATAACCAATGAAAACATAATAAATACCGCTAATAAACGTATATAATACATATTTTTAGTCCATTTGTGATCGAAATACCGAGAAACGTGTGTTACAATTGACCGTTAATTCAAACCTTAAATTAAACGAAGTATAGGTACCTACGATGAACATTTTAACTCCTCTAAATGGTTTTGTGATTTACGACGATTTTATTGCTTTGCAATTCTCCACATTTCTACCACAAAGGGCAAAGGGGGGTGTCAATCAAAACGACAAGACGACGGGAAAACTACCATTGCAGTAGAAAGGTTTAGTATTACAATCAGTACTTTAAAACTACTGAGTTGACAGCGCGTTTAAGAATGACATCATTGTGTTCCGACGTCGTTATTTTGGGTCTTTTGTTTCTCAAACTTATTTTGCGTTAGTAGTTCCCACGCGAGCCCAGTGCGGATTAGGAACTTCACACACTCTATTGAATTTCTTCGCAGGTGAGTGGAGGAAATGTAATTTGGCACGTAAGTTCCGAAAAACTGAGAGGTGCGAGCCTGGACTCGAACCCACGACCATCTGCTTGATAGACCATAGGTCGAACCACTAGGCTGTTAGGCTACCACGTCTTTCCTTTCATATTATACAGGATGAATCTTATTTAAGTCGTGAACCGAAATTATTGTTTCTAACTCCGTTGATATCATGGTCAATATAATGCACTAAGGGACCACTTGCACGGTACGGGGTTAAGAATGACAGTTCCATACATTTTGACACTTCTTAACCCTGGGTTAGCCATTAGCTTGGAGTTAAGTAGTTAACCCAGGTTCGCGCAAGCCGGCCTAACTCATAACGTTTTTATTTTTTTGGGTCTATAATGACTCCCATAAAATTTTAAGTCATAATGTATCATTAGTCATAATCAACGTTAGTCATACAGTGATTTATTTCTGAAACAATTTATTTTTCGGAATTGTTATAAAACAAACCTAACCTAACCTACTGCATTCTACAGGGTTATTTGTAATTCACTAGCATCCTTTTAACCCTAAACTCTTACCACTTAAACAAATGTTTTTTGTTTTACGGCTTTTGTCATAACTTAATATTTTTGGTGTAATAACGTTTTGAAAATTTGATTCTGCCTTTATTTTTACGATACTCTGTGTATTTGTATGGGGAAAAAAGTGCTTCATTTTAAAAAGTCGTAAAACAAAAAACATTTGTTTGAGTGATAGGGATTCAGGGTTAAGAGGATGTCAGTGAATTAAAAATAACTCTGTTAAGATGGCATTTAAAAAGTCCTGATAAAAATACCGTTTCAGAAATAAATCACTGTATGACTAACGATGATTATGACTAATGATGATGATGATGATGTATGGGGACGCCTCGCTGAGCCAGGCGGGCTGTCGACCGTTTTGCACAGTCATTCAGCCCAGTTCCCCGAGGTTGGAGCCGACGGTTACTGTCCCAGCAGCGCTCCCACACAGCATCTCTCCTCGAATCTTCTCGTTCTCCTGCTGAACATAAGGACATCTTTGAGACTGACATCCTTTAGCTCCTCCTCCCTCAGCTCGTCACTCCCGAATACATCACGCCGCGCTGCCGCGTACATGACACACTCGGCTAGGATGTGCTCACTCGTTTCCTCCTTCCCACAATGTGGACAGGAGGGGTCACTTTTTATACCTATTATACTTAAGTGTCTATTTAACAAATTATGGCCCGTAATTATGCCAGTTATAGTTCTCAAGCTACTCTTACCTAGATTTAGGAGAAACCTAGTTCTTCTGTGGTCGATACCATCCAGCATCATCTTCGATTGTTTAATGATACATTATGACTTAAAATTTTATGGGAGAAAAGGGGCACCGTATTTTTTTTTTGTCCTGCGGCAAAAGGAGCAGACTCGCCTAATGCTGCGCTTACGCTTATGCTGTTTTTCTTATTATCTTATTATATTTGAGGTTTCCATACATTGAGTGGTTTCAGAGTTCACAATAATGTATCATCATCATCCCAGCCTCTATACGTCCCAGTGCAGGGCACAGGCCTCCTCTCAGAATAAGAGGGCTTGGGCCGTAGTTCCCAGGCGGGCCCAGTGCGGAAATAATAATGTATGGACACCTCAAATTTAATATGTATCCCACTATTCAAAAAAATTAAATATTTTACCTTTGCCGTGCTTGTACATTAGAGATATGTGTGTTTTTGTGGAATCCCATCCAGACTATTTTAAAAAACGCAGTGAAGTTATTCAGAGGCGGACAAGAGCATGCGTTATGTCTCTTTTGTACAGGCCACGCTGTCGTTAAGATATTTATAAAAGAAACGCTTTCAACATGTGCATAATAGTTTTTAATAATTTACCAGATGAATTAAAGGTGTTGTCGGGAGAAATGTTCAAACGCAATTTGACGAAATGGTTACTGACAAAGTGTTTTTATAGTGTCAAGGACTACTTAAATTATAGACAATATTGTTGACATTATTTTTTTTTTGGACATTTATTATTATTATTATTTATTTTAATTAGATTATAAAATTACCTTTAGCTTCTTTAATGAAAGTACCTGGGCGACCGAGCTCTGCTCGGGCAGAAACTCGGTACCAAGCGTTTTCCCAGAGATAAGACCAAGCTAGATCAATTTTTCATCCCCGAAAACCCCCAAATACCAAATTTCATCGAAATCGTTGGAACCGTTTCCGAGATCCTGATTATATACACCGGAGGGGTGGGGGTGGGGGGGTGAGAGGGGGGGAGGGGATGCGGGGGAGGGAGCGTGGGGGAGTTAAAGGGGGGATGAAAATTTCATTGATTTTGCCGTAGGATGCACCGTTTTCAAGATATTTGACAAAAACACCGGAGGGGCTGGGGGGGGGGGGGGTGAGTCACGTTAAACTATCGTCCGTAAACCGACTTTACAGACAACCGGCTTTTCCTGTTCTGTGCTCCCAATAGGGAACGTGCACATAGACGGTGCTGCCAACTGGTGCCATAAGGGTGCCATCAATTTGAATGTTTTACCTTGATAAGTTTGTTTTACTGTCCGCATAGTGTCTCTTCTGTCGCATTAGTGCTGCCGCCTATAGTTACTGCACGTTCCCTATAATACTTTTTCTAACAAAAAAGTAACTTTTTCTCACAAAAAAGTAACTTTTTCTCACAAAAGAAGAAACTTGACGTTTTCTCATAAAAAATAAACTTAAAAAAAAAAACTAAAAATCTTGAAAAAAAACGTGGAATCGAACCGAGGTCGGCTGGATGCGCGACCACCCGATTTCTAATGTGCCATTATGATCTGCTCGAAGTCGGCGAAATTTAGCTTTATATTCTAATGCAAACAAAAATAGCCGGAAAACACGAATAAAAGCGATTTTCTGAAAATGAAACATAGCTAGATCAGTTTTTCATCCCCGAAAACCCCCACATACCAAATTTCATCGAAATCGTTGGAGCCGTTTCCGAGATCCTGATTATATATATATATATATACAAGAATTGCTCGTTTAAAGGTATTATTTAAAGGTATTAGATATTAGATGGACACCTCAAATTTAATAAGACTAATTAAAACAATCGAGTTAGTGCATTAGATTGTCCAACATCAACTGAGTTAGAAACAATAATTTCGGTTCACGACTCATGATCTCTGTATAAACTGCAGAATCACTTACTTTAAAACTTTCATGTTGACAGCGCGTTTGAGGGCCGGCGCTCACTGACGGCATGGCATTTTATTACTATCAAGTTATTTTGAATCTTATTTCAATGAGTTTAGAATTCATGTTAATTTATTTCGATACCACGACGCCGCGACGTACCGATGGATGACGCAAGGCATAACCAATAAAGTAACATGAATTCTAAACTCATTGAAATAAGATTCAAAATAACTTGATAGTAATAAAATGCCATGCCGTGCCATGCCGTCAGTGAGCGCCGGCTCCAAGAATGACATCATTGTATTCCGACGTCGTTATTTTAGGCACTTAATTTTCTCTCAAACTGTCCGTTTTGGGTTATAATAGCTACGATTGGGGAACTAGATGGCTATTAAAGTCACTGTTATTTACACAATACGAGTCATATTGCTTTGGCGAAGAGTTTCTTTTGTTTCCGAGATTAACTAATAGATATGTTAGGTTTGGATTGTCGCTTAAAGTTTAATGGTCAATGGTTTAATTGGCATTTAAATCCTACGTATATCTACGTGACTTGTATGGTGACAACATACCTAATTAAAACCATATTAGTAAGATTCCGTTTCTTTAGCAGAGGTAACATAGATGAGTTAGAAATTGAGATAAAGATCACTAATGACCTCGAACGTTGTGTTTTTAAAATGTTATACAGGGTTATTTGTAATTCACTAGCATCCTTTTAACCCTAAACTCCTATAACTTAAACAATAGTACATTACTGCAGAGGCCGGGACTTAAGGGGTTGCCGGCCGAGTATCTAAGTTGACGGCCGAGTGGTACACGAGGCCGGCATGATATGAGGCCGGCAACCCCTGTTCCGGCCGAGGCTTGTATAGTGCTTTTCTCAAACATGCACCATCACCATCATCATCAACATCATCATCATCGTCGTCGTCATCATGATGGTGATGGTGATGATGGTGATGAATGATGATGATGATGATGATGATGGTGATGAATGATGATGATGAATGATGATGATGATGGTGATGAATGATGATGATGATGATGATGGTGATGATGATGGTGATGAATGATGATGATGGTGATGGATGATGATGGTGATGGTGATGATGGTGATGATGATGATGATGATGATGAATGATGATGATGATGGTGATGATGATGATGATGAATGATGATGATGATGATGATGGTGATGATGCTGATGATGATGATGATGATGATGATGATGATGATGATGATGATGATGATGATGATGATAATGGTGATGATGGTGATGATGATGTTGATGGTGAAATATTTCTCTAGGCAGATCACCATTACCATCACGATCACCATCTTACCTTACCTTAAATAAGCGTAGTGGCAGAATGTCATAATGAACCAAAACGCAAAAATATTGCTTATAGTTTTTTTTTTAAATGGCTGAATGCTATGATGCCATAGACCTATAAACATCATGGTGCTGTGTGACATGAAACAATAGACGATCGCATTGCCGGCCTAGGCCTGCAACGGTGTATTTTGAAGCCTGTTTTAACGAACACAACGTAAACATTACATAGCATGTTTGAGAAAATGTTTTTTGTTTTACGGCTTTTGTCATAACTTAATATTTTTGGTGTAGTAACGTTCTGAAAATTTGATTCTGCCTCTTATTTTTACGATACTCTGTGTATTTGTATGGGATAAAAAGTGCTTCATTTTAAAAAGTCGTAAAACAAAAAAAATTTGTTTGAGTGATAGGAATTCAGGGTTAAGAGGATGTCAGTGAATTAAAAATAACCCTGTAATACCGTAATCTATTTTCAGGCCATAATCGAAGATTGTAAATGTATGGAACGGAGACAAAACCGCGGGTTTAGGCTACTTTACATAAATAATGGATTTACAATGACTCGAAATACTAACAACATTGTCAAGATTATATTATAACGTTACGTTAACTTAAATGTCACTTAATACAATAAATTACGTTTTTTACAAATATCAGATCAAACTAAAAATATAGCTATTACTATAAATGGGACAGCAGTCGTGGTCACGAGATGACTGAAGTGTAGGGTGTTATGTTATGTTATAAAAAAAAGCACAGAAATTCCAACCGGGATGATAGATAGAGTTTGCCAAGCGAATCGTGTTCGTGTGAAGGCGGCATTTTCAAAAATCTTTTATATTTCAACACTAATAATACTGATAACTATGATTGATACTCGAATTTTTGTAGCAGTAAGTAGGTAATTAAAAAGGCAGCTACATAAACAAGTATAAGGGCATTTTTATTTTTTCTTGTTTTTTTGACTTTTTTTTTAATTCGGCAAGTTTTATGTGATTTCTGCTCAGAATCACGAGCTCTTTCGATCCTACTAGGAGAAAAAAAGTGTCCAAAGTTTTTTTTCCCCTTCCGTTACCATTTTTCCTTAGATTATTTATGCACTAGATGGAGCGTCAGTAGCAAACATTGCGATACAGAACGTCCACAAATCCATTTGACAGCTTCATATTACGATCGCGTGACGTCATTCCGGTTGTCACTGTGTGCGTGCTTAATGATACCAGTTAATTTCACATTCCCCAAAATGTGGGGAAAGTGAAGCTGATTGGGGAATGTGTGGGGAGAGCTTCAATTCGGGGAAAATGAGGGGATTTTAAGTATGAACACAAATACGCGACATTTGACATCAAATTTCTGCTTGTCTTGATTAATTTCCTACAATTCATTATTCGTAACAGCTCTAAACTAAGTCACTCGGCCCACATAATTTTTCATTCCCCACACGTGGGGAATTTCGACAATGCGTTTGGGGATTTTAGCATATTACTATTGGCAACCCTGCAAAAGACGCAAATGACATATAAGCCAACAGTTGGTTTATATTTTTACGGGACGTTTCCATGCCACCAAAGCTCTATCTAGTGCATAAATAATCTAAGCATTTTTCATAGACTTTATTATGACCGTAACGGAATGGAGGAATCGAAAATTATATGAAAGTTTTGGGACACTTTTTTTCTCCTAGAAGCATCGAAAGAGCTCGTGATTCTGAGCAGAAATCACATAAAACTTTCCGAATTAAAAAAAAAGTCAAAAGGTACAAGAAACAATAAAAATGCCCATAAATCATAATTTTCAAAGTGTTATTAGTGTTGATATACGTATAAAAGATTTTTGAAAATGCCGCCTTTTTCAAGGACGCGACTCGCTTGACTGACTCTATAAGCTTACGTCTTCATGAAATCATGTAATAAATACCTAAATGTCGGTGTCGGGATGAATGTTCGGAGAGGCCGTTGGACGTTGTTTGCAAGATAGATAAGTCTCGTTTATAGTAGGTAATATAATGAAAATTACGAAAGTTTAAACACAAATAAAAATATTTTAAATACTTCAAATTCCATATATTTCATACTAAATACAAACTGAAACATGGATGCACAGAAAAACCCAGAAAAAAGACCAGCGCTGGGAATCGAAGTAATCGAACCTAGGTCCTCAGCATTCCGTGCTGCGTGCTAAACCCCTACACCACCACTGGTCAAACTGGTGGTACCTATGTAGGGGTTTAGCACGCAGCACGGAATGGGGGTTTTTCTGTGCATCCATGTTTCAGTTTGTATTTAGTATGAAATATTATGGATTTCACGGGATGACCGTAAAAGTATAAAAAAATATTTGGAGTTGAAAAACAAAAATACAAAAAGACTCCAAAAAAACAAACTTTTCTTCAAATTCCATAAATGCCAATATCATAAATCGCCGTATGTTAAGAGGCTGACAACACCTAATTTTGTTGAAATTGATGTCATTTAAACAGTTTTTTAAGAAAAACTGTTTGTCCTAGCACATCAAAAAAATTATATGTTAATATTCATCATATTTGAAGCATTTAAACTACAGAGCTACCCGTTCTAGACAAAAATTTGATGACACAAATATAGTTTCCCTTGAAGACCGACGCACATTGAGAGACCAATTATTTTTGTTTAAATTGATCAGTGGATTTATTGACTCCCCTTACCTTCTTGGTAAAATTGATTTTAGAGTTCCTCGGCTTAATAGTCGTCGTACTAATTGCTTATTTCGTGTCCCCTTTGCCCGAACCAATTATGTAGGTAATTCTTTTATTGGTAGAGCATGTCATAGTTACAATTCATCCTTTTTTGAAATTGATTTGTTTAACACTTCCTTGTTTAAATTTAAGGCTTCCCTCTTAGATTTAATTAATCGTTAGGTTTTTTTTTTTTTTTTTTGGTGGCTTAACTTAGTTTGTCCTCTTTAAGTATTTTTTTTTTTTTTCTCTTTCATGAACATGAATTTTATTAGATTGTCGTGTATGTTGTGTTAGATAAGTCTGAAAACACCAATTCACCCAACTTGTATTTATGTGTTAACTAATGGTGGCATCTTTATTGGTTAATGTTAGATGTATGCATATTAGATATAAGTATAATTGTACCGTTTGTGCCCAAATAAACATTAAAACATTAAAACATTAAAACATTAAAACATATTTCAAAGACCGTGGACGGACTCGATACATAATTGGACGAAATCGGCTCGATAGGTCTTAAAATCATCATTAAACGGTTCTGTCTTTATTTTTGTGGCGTATTCGTCTGCAATTAAAAACATGAAATCAACATATTCATACCTAAACCGCTAACGAGTCATATTTCACAAATAATCCACAGTTTTTTTTTAATTCAATATTTGCCCGATAAATTTCAATATACCCGGCTGCCCAGTAATAGCGGCATCTCGTTTACTCCGATACAAATAGACAGTGTGCGCCGACGTTGGTGTTGACAGCGTCTTAAATATTTTATTCACTGTATTGAACACAATACAGAGCAACTTTTAAGACCGAAAATCAACGTAAGAATCACCTTAAAATTGGTCAAACTTTTTTGGGTAATCCACCTTCTAAGTATAATGATATAAGTAGGTTCCCATCGAGGTTAGGGGTCAGAGACCCGTAAGAAAGGGTGTTACGCTTCTATGCCCACGCGCAGCTTTTTTGTCTGTGTACTATGAGACGCACCGCGTGATGTGAAGCTTAAAGAAAAATAAAAATTGTAACTTGGTAACATTTTGACATCCATCCATACTTAATATTGTAAATGCGAAAGTCTGTCTATTTATCTATCTTTTACCTCTACACACTAAAACTGCAGAACTGATTTAGATGAAATTTGGTATGTAGATAGTTTAAGATAGTTCTCGCGGGATAGCTGTGAACGAATTATTTGCAGACGGAGTCGGCTGCAACAGCTAGTTTCTGATATTTTGTCATTATAATATTATTAGCTTGTAATGCTAATGATTGATCCTCCTGCCACCCACGTCAAATTTTGTTTCAATAGACTTAAAACTTTATGTCACAATTGAGTGAGTTCGATGTCGCATTACAATAAGTCCTATAAAAAGGGCACAGGGAGGCAGGAGGTGTGTGTGTTTGAATAAATAAATAAATTAATATTACACCATCCGTTTTCTGAATTACCTAAAACTGAGTCTCCTCTTGTTTCTGATGTCCTATCAATTCCATCAGCTGACCTCCTGCTCGTTTGCCTCCTATCATATAAAAAAATCCGAACACCCAAACATCTAAATATATTTCATGTTATCACATCTGCCGTTGGCAGTACACTCCCCTTTTTAAGTCAGCGCACGACAAGGAGCCTGTGACTCACCGTTCGTGGAACCGCTTCCTGTCATATTGACCTGCCATTGTGTTGGACAGGTTAAAGTTCCCGACGTTTGTCACTAAAGCACCTTAAACACAAAGCACTTTTTAGGGTTCCGTAGTCAACTAGGAACCCTTATAGTTTCGCCATGTCTGTCCGTCTGTCTGTCTGTCCGCGGCTAAGATCAGAGACTGTTAGTACTAAAAAGCTGTATTTTGGCATGAATATACATATCAGTTACGCCAACAAAGTGGTAAAATAAATAAATAAAAAAAATTTTTTTTAGGGTACCTGCCATAGACGTAAAGTGGGGTTGATTTTTTTTTTCTCGACTAACCCTATAGTGTGGGGTATCGTTGGATAGGTCTTTTAAAACTATTGGGGGGTTGCTTACATGATTTTTCTATTCAGTGATCTGTTTGCGAAATATTCAACTTTAAAGTGAAAATTTTCATTAAAATCGACCGTCCCCCCCCCCCCCCCCCTCTAAAATCTAAACTGTTGGGAGGAAAAATTTGAAAAAAATCAGAATGGTAGTAAATATATTAAATTTACAAGGAAAATTATAGCGGCTAAGATTGCTTGGGAATTATTTGTAGTTTAAGAGTAAATAGTAGCCTAAGGTATGAAACATACCTAAACTTGGAAGATTCCGTACACATACGAAATCCTTAGAAAAATATTACTTGATTTTTTCCTAATGGCTACGGAACCCTATCTTGGGCGTGTCCGACACGCTCTTGGCCGGTTTTTTTACATAAAACTGACCCGTGACTGACCAGTATCTTAACAGATGAAAAGTGCAAATGAGCCGACTGGTTATCGGTATTTCCTAGAATCAAAATTGCAATTCGCTTTTTTAACCCCCGACACAAAAAGAGGGGTGTGTGTGTCTGTCTGTCTGTAGCATCATAACTCTTAAACGGGTGGACGGATTCGGATGGAGTTTTTTTTATTTGAAAGCTGGTTTCTTGGCGATGGTTCTTAGACATGTTTTTGTTTTACGACCAGATGGCCTAGTGGTTAGTGACCCTGACTATGTAGCTTGAGGTCCCGGGTTCGATTCCCGTGTCGGGGCAGATATTTGTATGAAAAATACGAATGTTTGTTCTCGGGTCTTGGGTGTTTAATATGTATTTAAGTATGCATCTATCTATATAAGTATGTTTATCCGTTGCCTAGTACCCATAACACAAGCTTTGCTAAGCTTACTTTGGGACTAGGTCAATTGGTGTGAATTGTCCCGTGATATTTATTTATTTATTTATTTATGTTCTATCAAAATTGGTTTAGTCATTTCAAAGTTATCAGCTCTTTTGCTAGCTGCGGAAGGGTTCTTAGCTGCATAATAGGCATTTACTTGATTTTCAAAATAAGTGTAACCAAATTGCGTCGGGGGTTTTTAAAATTTTCAATTTACATATCGTTATTCTCACTAGGTATATTGGTAGGTAGGTTTTTCACTGAAGCTTATTTTCACAGCATTTTTTCCCAATTTGAATTGACACAGAAACTGTGTCGACGGAGCTCCGCGTTGAGCTCCTTCTTCTGGACCTCTACCATGAGTTACACTAGTTTACAGTGACCGTACTCGCTAGCGACGGCGTAAATGATTTGTATGGAGAATTGTACTTCCGTAAGTGACCGCTAGAGGCGCTGTACACAATTCTCCATACAAATCATTTACGCCGTCGCTAGCGAGTACGGTCACTGCGAACTAGTGTAACTCATGGTAGAGGTACTGTTTGCTTTAGGCCTTTCGTGCCGATGCAAACATAACATAACCTAACTATGTTTCTATATTGATTAAACTTAGGAAAAAACGCGATTGTGTAAATAAGCTTCAGTAAAAAACTATCAATAGTGAGAAAAAATGCGAATGCAAATTTTGCTAAGGAAACAACGATATTGGTAAATTGATCTAACCAGTCTAACTTACTAACCTTGCCTAACCTTATGGGTTTTGTAGTTACGATGCAGTTTTAATCAATCCTGGGGCTAAATTCAGGAACTGGCCTTCACGGGTTTGGTAGCGGTAATTCAATCGTTTTGGTTGGGTTTGGTTTGAACTGCTATTCAGGAACGCCAAAAATCACTGGTTGGCGAGAGGTTTGGGCTGTTTGGGATGAGCCTTATTTATTTGTTTATTTATTTATTTACAAAGCGAATTAACAGGAAAATAAGGCTCATCCCAAGCTCAACCCATTCCTATCGTTTATTCCTATACTTTACGATTTCAGCATAATGATTAAAATTTCAGAAAAAAATATATATTTTTCCCGTTTTAACTGCTCGTAAAAAGGACGCCAATTCATTACTGATAGCATCTACCCTATTGTATGTGCTGCAAAGGGCTCCCGTTTACTTGTATGTTTGTCTGTCACAGGCTACGACGAACCGCAAGCTGCGGGAGACGGTGGCGCTGGAGCTGAGCTTCGTGAACTCGAACCTGCAGCTGCTGAAGGAACAGCTCGCAGAGCTCAACTCTTCAGTGGAACTCTATCAGAACGACAGGTGAGCGTACTCTCTTCTGCAAAGTCTTCTTAAGACGCGGTCAACACCAACGTCGGCGCACACTGTCTATTTGTATCGGAGTAAACGAGAGGCCACTGTTACTGGGCAGCCGGGTCTTAGAAGATAATAATAAATAAATATTGAATTAAAAAAAAACAGTGGATTATTTGTGAAATATGACTCATTAGCCGTTTAGGTATGAATATGTTGACTTCGTGTTTTTAATTACAGACCCATACGCCAAAAAAATAAAGACATAGAACCGTTTAATGATGATTTTAAGACCTGGTCTATCTTTGCAATTATTTTTTATCGAGCCGATTTTGTCCAATTATGTATCGAGTCCGTCCACGGTCTTTGAAATATGATGAATATTAACATATATTTTTTTTGATTTGCTACAACAAACAGTTTTTCTTAAAAAACTGTTTAAATGGCATCAATTTCAACAAAATTAGGTCTTGTCAGCCAAAATCTATATCCGTATTTGTGTCCGTTACTTTGGCGAACGTTAACGGTCTTTTACTTCCATCATCATCATCATCATCCCAGCCTTAAAGGGTGTGATCTTCAAGGCCGCACCGAGCTTTTGGCGCATTTATTACACTCATTTAAACCCTTGCTGTATCATTACTAGCAAAGCTTTAGTTATGAAATTCATGTGTAAGATATTTGAGGATTCATTCTAAAGACCAGTGATTTTCGAAACAGGATTACTTGTAGTTTGCTGGTTAGAAAAAAAATCAAAGTCGTCTAAATACTGCAATTTAAATACCTAAACAAGATGTTTTCTAGGGCCTAGTTAGTAGTAGACAATCTTACACAAATCGACCTAGTCCCAAACTAAGCAAAGCTTGTACTATACGACGATAAACATACATAAATCGAAGCATCAGGAGGCTCGGCGGGACAGTCTTTACCTGCACCTTCCATTGGGGCGTACAGATGATTGAAGAACAGAAATAAAAGCACTTAGGTCACATACGAACACTACCGATTTAATTCAAAAACACTTTAAATTAAAATCACAAGTGATTAATGAAATATAGCTGGATTAAAGAGCCAATAGGTTAGCACGCGTGCACCACCGAGCGAGGTTATCAAAAAGAATGACCAACTGTCAGTTGGCGGCCACCTGCTACTCTATTCGGGGTTACCCGCTCTTTTCTTTTACACTACCTTCTATAATTTTATAACTGTCAACGTTCGTTTGAATACTACCGCCTTACTATTACTACAATTAACTGCATCAATCATTGACGTTTAACAATCAAAACAAAGTGCCAAGTGAAACACATAATCAAATCGTGTTAATAAATTTAGGTCTAGCTAGCATTAATTTGGCAGCGCGCCGTCGCATATATAGATAAATAAATACTTTAATACATAGAAAACATCCATAACTCAGGAACAAATATTCGTGCTCATCACACAAATAATTCCCTTACCGGGATCCGAACCCAGGACCTCTTGCTTCGTAGGCAGGGTCACTACCAACTAGGCTAAAGTGGTCGTTAGCCGTGCGTCTACGTCCATAAGATTCAATGTGTTACAGAAGTTTTAAGTGTAGGCAGTCAGCGTTTATAACAGGTTTCTGGCAACGCGAGCGACCCTATGCTGTTCGGATGTTTACCTACGTATAAGTCTGCGATTTTAGTAGGTACTTACATTTTGGCGATTTTTCACTAAACTGTTTTTAAAACATTGTACGGAGGTACGGAACCCTTCGTGTACGAGTCTGACTCGCACTTGACCCCTTTTAAGGGTTCCGTACCCAAAGGGTAAAAACGGAAACCCTATTACTGAGGCTCCGCTGTCCGTCCGTCCGTCTGTCACCAGGCTGTATCTCGGGAACCGTGATAGCTAGAGAGTTGAAATTTTCACAGATTATGTATTTCAGTTGCCGCTACAACAACAAATACTAAAAAACGGAATAAAATAAATATTTAAGGGGGCTCCCATACAACAAACGTGATTTTTTGCCCGTTTTTGCTCGATAGTGATAACGGCAACAGGTAGACGCTTGAAATATTCACAGATTATTTACTTAGTTATATATTCACTTTGAAAATTAATAATTAAATTCAAATAAAACAAATATTTAAGGGGGGCTCCCTCCGATACAACAAACGTGATTTTTGTTGCCGTTTTTAATATTTATGATAATGGTACGGAACTCTTCGTGCGCGAGTCCGACTCGCACTTGGCCCCTTTTTTATTTATTAAGTGCATCAAAGAAACCATTATCATCCATCACTTTCCACTGCCGTCAGAATCATTTCTCTGTCACCTTATTAAGATCAAGATAAATGATTATTAATGACATGATTATTTTGATATAGGTATTTATCTGAGCAGTGGAGCATTACATTTACCTGGGCGCAGTTGTGTGCCGGAGATAAAAAGACGCATTGGTATGACCAAGGATGCTATGACCCGCCTGAACAAAATATGGAAAAAGAGGGGAATCACTATTAACACCAAGATCCGGTTAGTACGTGCTTTGATATTCCCCATTTTTCTGTATGGCGTGGAGTCGTGGACGATACGGGCTCGAGAGAGGCAGAGAATTGATGCCTTGGAGATGTGGTGCTGGAGGCGTGTGTTGAGGATACCTTGGACGGCCAAGCAAACAAATGTGTCGATTCTCTCACAGCTTAAGATAAAAACCCGTCTGTCCACGATATGCTACCAACGAATTCTTTCGTATTTTGGCCACATAATGCGAAGAGGTAATGAGAGCCTGGAGAAATTGATCGTAATTGGGAACACAAATGGCAAGCGAGCCCGACGCCGATCTCCTACCAGATGGACCGACCAAATAAAAGACTCCAGTTCCCCGAGGTTTAGCTCCGTCGTCAGGGCCGCGATGGTCAGAAGCCGATGGAAACACATAGTTCATTCCAAGTGTGGACCACTTGTTGATGACCACGATCCTCAGTCATGAGGGAACGACTAGAGAGAGAGATTTATCTGAAACTGGCCGGAATCTGGCTGTGTAATTATATAACGGAATGATGCAATAATTAAGTAATTATTTTAGATGACCAGATAGTCCAGTACTTAAGGGCCGGTGCTCACTGACGGCATAGCACGGCATGGCACGGCAGGTTACATACGAATTTTACCGCAGCATCCCTCGGCACGTCGCGGCATCGTGGTATCGAAATAAAGTAACATGAATTCTAAACTCATTGAAATAAGATTCAAAATAACTTGATAGTAATAAAATGCCGTGCCGTGCCATGCCGTCAGTGAGCGCCGGCCCTAAAGAATCTGACTGCGAAGCTGAGGTCCCGGGTTCGATTCGATCCCTGGTCGGGCCAGGCATTGTGTATGAAAAATATGAATTTCAACAGTTTCAACGCGATATTCTTTATTTATCGATAATTTAATGTTTTTAAGAATTAAGTAAGTAGGAATACGTTAAATATGTAACAATTAGACAGAATAAGCAACAATTGGACAATTTTGTGCTCTCAAATTTCCTAACTTAACTTTAACTTTCCTAACGTAAAATTTATCAGTAAATAAAATAAATAAATAAATAAATATCACGGGACAATTCACACCAAATGACCTAGTTCCAATGTAAGCTAAGAAAAGCTTGTGTTATGGGTACTAAGCAACGGAAAAACATACTTATATAGATATATATAGTCCTCCTCATCGGTTTCGATGACGGCGACCCCACTATTCTATAAATTAAGACGCCTATCATGGGCTCTGATATGGCAATATAGATAGATACATACTTAAATACATATTAAACACCCAAGACCCGAGAACAATTTTATTTATTTATTTATTTAACAAACATTCGTATTTTTAACCTCCGACACAAAAAGAGGGGTGTTATAAGTTTGACCGCTATGTGTGTGTGTGTCTGTCTGTGGCATCATAGCTCTTAAGCGGGTGAACCGATTTGGATGCGGTTTTTTTTTAATACAAATCAGGTTTCTTGGCGATGGTTCTTAGATATGTTTCATCAAAATCGGTTCAGCCGTTTCAAAGTTATCAGCTCTTTTGTTAGCTGCGGAAGGGATCTTAGACGCATAACGGGCATTGACTTAATGTTCAAACATCAGAGTGACATATTGCGTTGGGGGTTATTAAAATTTTTAATTTATAGTTATGCAATATTCGAAGAGAATTTCAGTTTTTCATACAAATATCTGCCCCGACACGGGGATCGAACCCGAATACCATAGACATTTTTTTTCTTTTATTCGTCCGTTCGGGCAAGCTAATGTCCGGGACCATGTCGCCTCGTCATCAGTTGACGTTGTATTTTTCGTTATTTAAAGATTTAATGTAAGTATGTTTTATTTAAGCATCTGATTCGAAAAAACTTCTATTTTCTGCCAAAGAAACACTTATAACGAACAAAAACCTCGATTATCAAATACAGAAACTGTCATGTAACCAATGTTGCCATATTTAAAATTACTTCCGAAAATGTTTTTTTTAAATATCGATATTTATTATTTTTTCGATATGATAATATCGTATCAGCAATGCTAATATACCGATAGATTATTATATTGTGAGGTCGAAATTATCGATATTATCATATCGATAATGATTAATGTCATAATCGATATTATCGTATCGTTGCAACCCTAGCTAGTCGCCCCTAGCGCTGAAACATCCGTCCAACTTTCGATCGTGCGCGTACGCAGGTAAACATAATAAGAATGTGAAAGTGTTCGCGATAACGGACGTGCTAACTTAACTTGTGCAATTAATTCAACTTATCCGAGGTTCTGAGGTATTTTTATTAATTGAACATTGAGTTGTGGTGTGAATGTAGTTTTATTACTTATAGGTAATTTCTACTCGAAGCATCTAAAGAAAAGACTGTAGAAAAGAATTAAAAACCGTAGCGGCCGTAAGGTCACTGTTAACTCTACTGGGTATGTGAGAATATTAAGGGAGTTCCTGGCATCACAGGTATACAAGAATTTACTGGCTACAATCAAAACACGTGGTTGATGCGAGACGGAGCCATTTGCCATATCTCTAACAAGTCTCTACCAGTAGTCAAGGAATTGTTCCCTGGTAAACTAATTTCTAAGGGAGGAGGCATCCCGTGGCCCCCCAGGAGTCCCGATTTGAAGCGTGCAGATTTCTTCTAATGGGGATATTTGAAGCATCGTGTTAACACTAATTAAACCAATATCACTGCTTCAATCAAGAGCAAACATGAGAGAAAAAATGTCTGCAATCTCACGCCCCCTTTGCCGAAGAGCCTTCAAAAAAATCGATGTTATATTTAAAAAATAAATTCCTGTTTATTGTCATTTCAATACCAAAAATAAATTTTGAATAACTTTAATAGTTTAATTTTTATAAAATATTTAAAAGTTAACAAATTCATGGCCCACCCTGTATCACAGCAAATATGTAACAATTAACAAGGAAATGTGGTTATTTACATTATTTTGGAAATGAAATGAAAATGAAATGAAATGATATGAACATTTTATTTGTTAATGGTGGGTTTACATAAAGGTCGTAAAATTATGTAGTCGTAAAATCGCCACATTATGCCAACAAACTGACGGTCAAATTTGGTTTCATAAGTAATAGTTAATATTTTTTAAAAAGCGTTTTTCAATAAAAAGACTCATCATTATTGTTTACCTTATTTCTAATGCTAAAAAAACGAAGTATAGCTGTTCCCAGCGCGTACGGTAGCGAAGATCTCCTGCGGGGGAATGAAGAGGACTATGTAATTTTTGAGAAATCCCGGAATTTCTATTCGTCTGACAGACCTAATGGTTTACATGTACGATGCCCTGAGTTAAGACTTAAGGCTAGTGAGTTATAAAACTTTCTTCACCACTAACTGTCCCCAGGCTAAAACATTAGCTTCATAATATTAAGTGAGTAAATGGCGAGTGGCGTTCATATAGCAGTTACGACGAGAATTGACTTTAGCTTATAGGTATCAGCTGTTGGCCGGAACTTTGGCAGTAATTTTGTAAAGCATCTTTTTCAGAATTAAAAGATTGCGTTTATCCCGGTTACAATCAGCCTGTGCTGTGTGTCATATTTTATTAAACCGTTTATGTGTAACAAACGTTACATGCAAAAATTAGCATTCATAATTTTTTTTATACAGGGTTATTTTTAATTCACTGAAAAACCCTGAATTCCTATCACTCAAACAAATGTTTTTTGTTTTACGACTTTTTAAAATGAAGTACTTTTTTTCCCATACAAATACACAGAGTATCGTAAAAATAAGAGGAAATTTCAAATTTTCAAAACGTTATTACACCAAAAATATTAAGTTATGACAAAAACCGTAAAACAAAAAACATTTGTTTAAGTGGTAGGCGTTTAGGGTTAAAAGGATGCTAGTGAATTACAAATAACCCTGTATTTACGAATAAGTAATATTGAAGTTAAATAAATAATAAGCTGCTTTGTATTACCAAAGATGGAATTTTATTTTGCCTTCACAACTTATATTTTACCGTCTGACATTCAATTTTTTTTATGTAAGAAAAGCTTAAGGTTTCGACATACAGCGGGCGTCGACGGGACGCCGACGGGACGGTACAATCTGTAATGTACTACTTTAAATAGACGCCGTCAAACAACGCCGTTTGACGGCGTCTATTTAAAGTAGTACATTACAGATTGTACGTCGGCGTCCCGTTGATGCCCGCTGTGTGTCGAAACCTTAAACAAAACAGGAAACTGGACGCTTCAAACATATTGACTTACACACACACACACACACACACACACACACACACACACACACAAACAAACATATTGACATAGTTAAAGTAAAGAGTATTTGCATATTTTAACAAATATTAGTAGGATTTGTTTTAAAGGGGGAAAGAAAAAAATATGACGAGCTGACTGCTTATTTTCTCTAGTCCGGTAAGCACTATAAGATGAAAAGGGCACAGACAGATATAATACTCAGGATCTTGCGCAGTACCCACGGGGGCTGAAAAAATTAAAAATATATCGTTTCAGCCACTTCTAAAAAATCACAGAGCTACTATTGATAATGAGCTTGTAGGATCGTTTTGAGCTGAGTGCAGAGTAAGATGTGTGTTGTGCTACCTCGCTCCCCACAGAAGTGGCAGAAAAAAAATGAAGTGCAACAACAACACAACAACAAGATTTACGTAGTACTTTCATAATCGGATTCAAACTGGTTTGTACTATAATAATTTATTTACATCGAGCTACGTTTTATTAGTATGCACTTTTTTGCAATGTTGTACCTATTACAGAAATAAACTTTACTAGTGCAAATAATATTTAAGTCAACTCCTGTTCTTTGTAGCTCAACGTAGTCGACTTAAGATGTTGCCTAACCTGACTCCCACATCGGCCACCCACTGGATCTGCCATAAATTATCTGCCCAATTTGTCTACGGCAGATTTATGCTTTAATTGCTGTTTGATAAACCTGAACTCTTAAAATACTGGCCAAATTAAGGCAATGAAAGGAAATCTAGTCATCGTGTTGTGACCTTTTTGGTTGAAAAAAATGAAATCAAAAAAAATGCAAATTTAGAACTTAATTTAAATTTTTATTTAAATGCCTGGAGCATAAAATTTTGATGAAGTTTTTACTTTGAACTTTTACTTTAACCTAGGTATATTCTTTTTTAATTTTCTAATAAAATTATACCTACCTATTTTTTTATATTGTTGAAAAATAAATTCTACAAATATTTTGTTTTACTTTAAGTACTTAAAAATAAAGTGTAACAAATAAATACACACAAGCACACGACCAACACCACCAACACAAACTTTTGAATTTTTTGTGTTGTATAATGTCTACTGGCCCCTAAAAGTGCAAGGCTAGCATAAAAACGGCAAATGGCCCATAATGACAAGTAATGGCTGTCGGCTTGTTGACGTTAGCCCGAGGCGGAAAGTGCCAGTGTTGCCATGCTGCGACCACCGCCTTTTTGTGTAGCCAACTATATTAATGTTTAATGGCTTGATGGTCCCAAAGGAAGATCAGCGCCGTTCGCAAGATCAACATTTTTGCTGATTTGGGACCAATTTTTGTGACACGCGAATGTTATGTTATCATTGTTTAATTGTTTTCTTTCGTTATTTAATAATTATAATAACTTTTGAAGCGCTTAGAAATTTTATTTACAAAATAGTCTTAGGTGGGTGAATTAACTTTTTTGTGTTGTTTACTCTGTCCCCGGTTGTCCAAGTGACACTTCATACTGTTTCATAGAAAAATGCTTAGCTTGTCCAAGGGACTAAATTTGTGTAAACAAACATAGCAACGGGTGGCACTAAAAAGTGGATTCACCCAGTTATATCTGTGTTAAAAAAAAATTTAAAAAATTTAGACTATTTATTTCATTAAAAAAAAAATACAATATTACATGCATTATCTTAACTACTTAATCTTAACTTAAAAAGATTATTGAGTTAAGAAGTCCTTTTGTGTAACATATAGTCAAGGTTTTAATTAATAATTATACAAAGTAATCTATTTCTACGAAGTTAAATCAAATATAATTGACATTGCTAGTCAGGGTTGCGTAGGTATAAATATACAAATATTAAGTAAGTTTTATGTCGGTAGTTTGCCCTCTTATTGTAAACATGTGTCTTTTTATATATTAATGTCTGATTTAATCTAATCTTTCTTCTAATAAAAATCTCATGTCACAGTGTTTGTAATCGAACTCCTCCGAAACGGGTTGACCGATTTTTACGATTTTTTTTATCTATATTAGATATATCTGAGAATGGGTCGCCGGTCGTAGACTGCTTTTTATACCCTCTTCGCAGATGGAGTCGCGGGCAACTTGTAATAATACATAATAACAATAACTGGATTATTTTATTATTTATGCGTTTGTTCTGAATCACTTTCGTGGACACGTGTAGAAACACAAAAAAGGTTTCTAAGTTCGCACAATTAAGAGACAATCTTTTGAAAATGTATTACCATATAAAAACCGTAGTGATTAAAACCTATACTTCCCGCTGATATAGAACAAAACTATGGAATTCGGCAAGAAGCAATGCTACACAATAACGACAATAACGACCGCTTTAGCCTAGTTGGTAGTGACCCTGCCTACGAAGCAAGAGGTCCTGGGTTCAAATCCCGGTAAGGGCATTTATTTGTGTGATGAGCACGAATATTTGTTCCTGAGTTATGGATGTTTTCTATGTATTTAAGTATTTATTTATCTATATAAGTATGTTTATCCGTTGCTTAGTACCCATAACACAAGCTTTGCTAAGCTTACTTTGGGACTAGGTCAATTGGTGTGAATTGTCCCATGATATTTATTTATTTATTTTATTTTATTTTTAATACACAAATGAAGAAAAAAATCTGAAAATTAATGATCCTCAAAAATACTGCTGAGTATGTGTGTGTGTGTGTGGATAGCCTAGTTGATAGAGAACCTGACTACGAAGCTTGAGGTCCCGGGTTCGATTATATTGATATTTGTGTGAAAAATACGAATGTTTGTGCTCAAGTCTTGGGTGTTTAATATGTATTTAGGTATGTATTTATCTATATAAGTATGTTTATCCGTTGTCTAGTACCCATAGTACCAGTGGCGTAGCTAGGTAACCAAAGGCCCTGGGGCAAAAAAAAAACTAGGGCCCCAACCCGTGTTTGTTTATGTGATAAGACAAGAAGTAAGGATGAATGCACTTTAAATTCACTAGACTCGCGTACTTGTAAATTCACTAGTAGCGTTTTATAGCCACTTTTCTCATAGGTCCGCGTATATAGTTTGGTCAGAGTCCGAGGGGCCCCCTGAGCTTGGGGGCCCCGGTGCACTGCCCCGGCTTGCCCTACGGTAGCTACGCCACTGCATAGTACAAGCTTTGCTTGTGCTACGCCACTCACTGCATAGTACAAGCTTTGCTTAGTTTGGGACTAGGTCAATTGGTGTGAATTGTGCGTGATATTTATTTATTTATTTTTGTTGCTCGCTTTTAACATTGTACGGGGAATGCTCAATACGCGAGCGACTTGCACTTAGCGGGTTTTTTTTCTAAGAACACGCAAACACAATCAACACGAATATGTGAAGTTCTCAACCCGCGTTGGGCCCCCGTGGAAACTAAGACTTAGGCTTATCCTGAGACTGTGCCCTGCAGTGGGACGTATGTAGGCTGGGACAGTGTCGCCGAATTCCCTTACAGAATACGGCAATTCCAAAATTCTGCGCTTGCAACACTGATGCTCGAAGGATAATCGGTTAAAAATTACGAACCATGCTAGCGTAATTATTATGACGAAATTCGATATTAAATGAGCGAAGACTGCGTAAAAATAATTATAAACATCTTTTTGTGGATGGTGTATTGTTGGGCCGGTTTGTCAGCAATCGTCCTTGTAATTTTAATAAGGGTTTTCCACCAGGTTAAGCCAATAAATTATCGGCCAATCAATGGGCTTCATGAAGAATTTATTAATATACCGCGATATGAGTAGGATAATTATGCTATTGGACTCCGATTAATTGAAATACTTTTTACAAGCTGTCAAAATGCAAATCCCTAGATGATATTATAGCCTCCTGCCTGCCCCTGCCGCCCACGAAAAATTTTGTTTCAATGTACTTTAAACTTTGTCACATTCAAAACAATAAGTCCTATATTGTATACGACACGGCGGCAGGAGGATAGGGGGGATAGGGTAACACTGAACTAATACGTTACCTATCTAAAGAACTCAATTTTGACTCTTTATTTACCTGTTTCAAAGCTGCTCAAAATCTAGTTTTGTAGTTAATTGAAAATTAAACTGCGTTTACGGATTAAAATCCATTTTTTTGTTATAGCCGTGTCTTAGAATTATTTAATAATGGTGTCAAATTTATTAAGTTGGCAACATTAAGTTAAGTGCAAAATAAATTTGACAATTACCTTATTTCCATAAAAATTGCTTCTATTACAATAAACATCAAAGAAATCATTGGCTCAATTTGAATCAATTAATCCGTTAATTTCTCTATTAATACAGCCTGAGAACCGCTAATTAAATTTTTCAAACCATTTTCAATGATTCACAAGCCTATTAACGAAATTGAGAGAGTGCGCAAAAACGTTTCCGCCATTGTTGAGTTTTCCCGCGCTTTGTCGAGTACCACAGAGTATGGAACGCGGACTAGGCGGTGCGGTGCGCGGTTTTTTTTTCAATTGGGTAGACTACAGAATCTCACGGAGTTTGAAAACGGTTAGGCGGCTTGAGACACACGTCCATTTTTTCTTGAGTTCAGTATTTTAAACATTAAAATACAATGCTTGATTCAAATACAAATTTACGTGCTTGTTACGCCAGAGATTTGGAATTAGACAATTTCCTCTTTTTCCTTGAGTAGTCGTTTGAAGAAAGATGTACACATATTAATTAATCAAAAGATATTTATTCAGTTCAGTATCATAAATTACGTTAAAATATCTGTGCTGGTGACTCTTTTTAAGTATTTTTAACCCCCGGCACAAAAAGAGGGGTGTTATAAGTTTGACCGCTATGTGTGTGTGTCTGTCTGTGGCATCATAGCTCATTAACGGGTGCACCGATTTTAATGCGGTTTCTTTTAATAGAAAGCAAGCTTCTTGGCAATGGTTCTTAGATATGTTTCATCCAAATCGGACCAGCCGTTTCAAAGTTATCAGCTCTTTTGTTAGCTGCGGAAGGGATCTTAGACGCATAACGGGCATTGACTTAATGTCAAACATACGAGTGACATAATTGTGTTAGGGGTTTTTAAAATTTCCAACTATAGTCATATTTTATTTGGTAAACCAACAGCTTATACTTATACGCTGGATACCTTCTGCTAAAGGTGTAAAACTTAACTAAGTGGTAGTAAAGTAAGTAAGTATCTAGAGACTCCTATAGGGTTCTAAATTGGTTTGTAGATTGACAATAACGATAGAAAACGGATGAAAGCGTTACTACAATGACAGTTTCGAAGTAGCGCCTGTGAACTATGTATCTACTCAACTATTTATATATTTACCGTCATAGTCAGGGGGCTACGAATTTACGAATATTCGAAGATTTTCCGTTTATAACTATTCTATCTATCACGAACGAAATGGCAAGATACGAAGTCCGAATTTCGAATATTGTAGCATCATGACATTTAGCCCTAGCATAGAGTAAAAATTTCTAAGCGTAGCTGCAAAGCCTCGACGCGTAATGAAGATCGGAAGGACTGGGATCTGTGAATTAGTATTGGAGGGGGGGGCCTGCCCCGCTACGCGCGTGCCTCGTCTCGATTGCCGAGTTACCTTATTGTTATAACTACGCTACAGATGTAGCCATGTCTTATATCTATACTTCTTGTACCATTATACGCGCAAGAGCTCTACCGGAATGACAACATAATAGAGCGGCGGCCTTTGTGTTTCTAAAAGGCTTTTCACAACCTTATTTTAAGTTTTATAGCAATTATGTTAAGGTTGAGTTCAGGTTGACAGGGCCCTGTGGTTAGTTGGGTGCTTAGCTTTATAGGGCTTAGATCCTGTGATAGATACAGATGAGATATCTTCTAATCTTCTATTATACAGGGTTATTTGTAATTCACTAGCATCCTTTTAACCCTAAACTCCTACCACTTAAACAAATGTTTTTTGTTTTACGGCTTTTGTCATAACTTAATATTTTTGGTGTAATAATGTTTTGAAAATTTGATTCTGCCTCTTATTTTTACGATACTCTGTGTATTTGTATGGGAAAAAAAGTGCTTCATTTTAAAAAGTCGTAAAACAAAAAACATTTGTTTGAGTGATAGGAATTCAGGGTTAAGAGGATGTCAGTGAATTAAAAATAACCCTGTATAAAAATCTCGTGTCACGGTGTTTGTTACCGAACTGCTCCGAGACCTCTTGATCGATTTATATGAAGCTTTTTTTCTCTGTATTCGGTAGGTCTGAGAATAGGTCGTATTCTACGATTCTTCGCGGACGGTGTCGTGGGCAACAGCTAGTTTTATTATAAGATCCTGGCCTCATAAGCAGATGCAAAACTACAGATAGAATTTAATTTTTAATTAGTTGACGAAGCGAAGTACAGTTGTTATTTTCCATTGTTTTACGTCGTAATTAATGACAAATTTATGAAGCAAAAGAACTAAACTAATCAGCAGTGACCGGAATTTTGGGAGCTAAACTTTGACAAAACTTGCCAAGCGGGCATGAAACAGTGCTTACAGACATGAAAATATTAATAAACTACTGAAAATCTGAGATTTCGCTATAGAGTTAAATTGAACACTAATCTGCCAATAATATTCTTATTTTTCTTGGTTGTAAATTCTCCTTAATGTCAGCTTTACAAGTTTTGTTAAAGTTTAGCTCCCAAAATTCCGATCACTGCTAATCAGACTGTTAAAAAGTGGGACCAACAGGCTAATTGTCTAACTCCCTCGCAATCGTCCTTGCGTTCATTTTGACTATATGGGCTGACAATTGGTATTGGAAACAGCCAGCTGTCACAGCCATACAAAAACTGTCATTTCAATCCGTTGCCGAGTGTCAAAAGAGTTACACAATTTCCCTGCTGGGGCATTGGTTCTTCTACTCTTATTTTAAATTTATCACAATTTTTACCATTCACGAATGATATTTTCATACACGTGAGTTCAATAATCAGCCCCCAGTTTTGAATCAACTTATTTACTACAATGATTGGATATTGTATCGCTTTGTATATCTTGACTACTCAGCCTGCAGTGCGCAGCGCCCTAATCTTCATTGGCCTCAACTATTTATTCTGTCGTTAGGCCCCATCTAGCCCACTTAGCCCACTATGTGAGCAAACGTGGGCTGATTAGCTTCTTACCAGATTTATTGTTAATTGTACCTAATGGTTAAATAACATTTACGAACCAGTGAAGGGTTTAGAAAACACACATTACACATACATACGTAACTTACTGGCGGTGTAGGGAGCATTTTCTCTGTTTTATTAGGGTTCCGTACCCAAAGGGTGAAAACGGGACCCTATTACTGAGACTTCGCTGTCTGTCCGTCAGTCACCAGGCTGTATCTCATGAACCGTGATAGCTAGACAGTTGAAATTTTCACAAATGATGTATTTCGGTTGCCGCTATAATAAAAAATACTAAAAAATAAAACAAAATAAATATTTAAGCGGGCTCCCATACAACAAACGTGATTTTTTTGCCGTTTTTATAGATTATGGTACCTACGGAACCCTTCGTGCGCGAGTCCGACTCGCACTTGGCCAGTTTTTGTTTCTGTTGTCAAGCTATTTTTAGGGTTCCGTACCCAAAGGGTAAAAACGGAAACACTATTACTGAGGCTCCGCTGTCCGTCTATCCGTCCGTCCGTCCGTCTGTCACCAGGCTGTATCTCGGGAACCGTGATAGCTAGAGAGTTGAAATTTTCACAGATGATGTATTTCGGTTGCCGCTATAACAACAAATACTAAAAAATGGAATGGAATGGTGAATGAATCACTAATATCGTATCTGTAATAATAACTCATATTTTTGAATAATTATATTTAATAGATAATAATCAATATATTTGGTGTACTTAGGGCACTGACATAACTCGCAATATAAATGTATCTTGGCGAGCTTAATTTATTATTAAATATTGTATGCCAAAACTGGCTGATTGTGGCGGCACGTCTCTAATAAGTTTAACAACTGCTGTATATATGTACCCACAGTCTACAATAAAAAGATTTGACTTTGGAATTAAATAAATATTTAAGGGGGCTCCCATACAACAAACAAAATTTTTTTGCTCGTTTTTGCTCGATATTGATAACGGCAACAGGTAGACACTTGAAATATTCACAGAATATTTAATTATAATATAAATTAAAAAATAAACCATTAAATTAAAATAAAAAAAAATATTTATGGGGGCTCCCGTAAAACAAACGTGATTTTTATAGATAATTGTACGGAACCCTTCGTGCGCGAGTCCGACTCGCACTTGGCCGGTTTTTGATCTATTCTTCACTTTGATCATAATACCTATGATCGAAGATTTTTCAATTTAAATATTCTGAATGTTTCCGTAAACTTCGTAATGTTTCATAAGTAGAGGTAACGCCACCAGAGTTGAGGCCACGCACACAACCACATCTCATGTAATGACAGCGGGATTTTGACGTTGTGTTGTCGTTAAACGTCAACACAACGTCAAAATCCCGCTGTCATTACATGAGATGTGGTTGTGTGCATGGCCTCAACTCTGGTGGCGTTACCTATATTATGCGGGAATTATTCGGAAACTTTCCCGCCAGCAGCACGAGACAGACCTTACTTAAAAATAAGTGTACTAAAACATATTCATGAACGCTTGTTAGCTTTACATTAGTTTTTAGTTTTTAAATTTTATCATTTTAGTTTTAAGCAAAAGGAACTAAACCTATACAGCCACAATATTTTATTTTACTATACATATGTTACGTTTTATTAAGGCTAGGCGTGCACAGATGCCAACAAGGCGTTAAGATCTTTATTCTTATAATTGCGTTTTTATCTCTACCAAAGCTAACATTATATAATTTGTGGCTACGAAGAGATAACGATATAGCGCATTTAAATGTAGGTAGGTATTTTTTGATTTACTTACGGTTTCGTTTTAATCAATAGATGTTTGACATGACCAATCAATTGATATACCTACTTTTAAC
This sequence comes from Archips xylosteana, assembly GCA_947563465.1. Taxonomy (NCBI): domain Eukaryota; kingdom Metazoa; phylum Arthropoda; class Insecta; order Lepidoptera; family Tortricidae; genus Archips; species Archips xylosteana. Next base: position 15,179,334 of record OX387365.1, on the reverse strand, counting down.
GAGCTGTCAAAACGCGATGCCCCCAAAAGATTATGTATACCTATCAAGAGAGTACTGTGAAGTCAAACGATTTATTTGGCAAGTCAATAGAGAGATGGGATGATGCCACCATCAAACAATAACTCAAAGACGCGATTCTAGTAAATAAATAAATAAAATAAATAAATAAATAAATATTAGGGGACAATCTTACACAAATCGACCTAGTCCCAAACTAAGCAAAGCTTGTACTATGGGTACTAGACGACGATAAACATACTTATATAAATAAATAAATGCTCAAATACTTAGAAAACATTCATAACTCAGGAACAAATATTCGTGCTCATCACACAAATAAATGCCCTTACCGGGATTTGAACCCAGGACCTCTTGCTTCGTAGGCAGGGTCACTACCAACTAGGCTAAAGCGGTCGTTAGTAAAAAAAAAACACTTAATTTCAACCCTGAAAACGAGATTAATTATATGTAAGCTAGTATTAGTAAGTACACAAACAACAATAAAAACTCTATAACTTAAAACTTTTTAAAAAAAATGTCACAATTGACTAAGGTATAGACTTAGTGAGCTTGTAGAGTTAGGCCGTGTAGAGTTAGAAGCTTGGCTCTACAAGAGATAATTTTGACAACTTTTTGAAAACGAAACTCTGATAACTTTTTGACAGTGCGACGTACAATTAAGTGTAAAAATATGGGTGCACACAACTTGCTCATAAATATGTCCCATAGCTCTATGTCGTCGAATTAAGGTACAGGTATGTAACGATGGGAGGATTAAATCGATACTTATTTTTGCACTTGACCGTACATATAATGGTCTCGTGTTGGCAACATTTACATGGAAATGTTTTTGGTAGGATCTAGCTTTTCTTTATTTATATCTATGGATCATCATCATCATTCCAGCCGAAAGACGTCCACTGCTGAACATAGGCCTCCCCCATGGCTCGCCAAACACATCGGTCCCGTGCCATCCGCATCCAACGCGATCCCGCAACCTTAACCAGCACCATCTAGCATGGATTATGGATGCATCTAGGATAGATATAGCAGCATCTATGGATAGAAGTAGTATGGATTGTGCAAGTGGCTGAAAACTAAAGGAATCCATATAATTCATACTAAATACAAACTGAAATATGGGTGCACAGAAAAAAAAACCCATGATGATGTTGAGTTGTGTTTTGACCAGTGGTGGTGTAGGGGAATGGCACACGGCACGGAATGCTGAGTACCTGGGTTCGATTCCCAGTGCTGGTTTTTTTTCTGGGTTTTTTTTTCTGTGCATCCATAGTTCGGTTCGGGATGACCGTAAATTAATAAAAAATGAAGTTGAAAAAATAAAAAATACAAAAAGATACTTCATATCAAACTTGTTAACTAAAGGAACTCTAAATAATAATGTTTTTCCTCCTTTTCCAGCAAAGAATGCGTGATGCCGATGATTCCCCTCGGCTTGAAGGAGACCAAAGAGGTGGACTTCCGGGAACCCTTCAAGGACTTCATCCTGGAGCACTACAGCGAGGACGCGGCCGCGCACGAAGACGCCATCTCGGACTTTATGGACATGAGACAGGTATGACTTAACCATACATCATCCATCATCATTTAGCTAGATCTAGCTAGGAGATACAACTCCGCGGTGTTAGGCTTCGGCCGTGGCTGGTCACCACCCTATAGGTTGTAATTAACCGAGAATCTTTATAAATCGTCCGCTCTAAACAAGTTCTTTGAGATCATATTTTTTTACTAAAGTTTTTGTTCATCGAGTAACTTACCAAAATCTCTACTTTACAGGCAATCCGCACCCCAGTCCGCTCGACAGCCGGCGTGGCGCTGCTCTTCAAATACTACAACCAACTGTACTTCATCGAACGGCGCTTTTTCCCGCCCGACCGCTCGCTCGGAGTGTACTTCGAGTGGTTCGACTCCTTAACAGGTGAGTCCATCTAGCGGGTAAGTTTGGTAACAAGCTCATGCTACTCGGCGGTAGATGGCGCTTTTTTTAAGATTGTGTTTTACTAGTTATAATAAAATTATGTCATTCCATATACAATATCCATACTAATAATACAAATGCGAAAATAACTTTGTCTGTCTGTTACCTATTCGTGCTAGAACAGCTGAACCGATTTAGATGATTTGGTATGGAGATAGTATGAGACTCTAGGAAGGACATGATTAACGAATTCTTTGTGGACGGAGTCGTGGGCCACAGCTAGTTAATATATATTAGAATCAATGTCTATACTAGGGTTCGTTGGGTTTTGTTCCCGGGAAATCAAGCTCGAGAAAACTCGAGAAATCATATTTGAGTCTATGAAATTATAAAATAAAACTATTTGCGTTTGCCGTTTGTTTTAAACGCGCGGCGGCGGGGCGGCACGGGCCAAAGCGCAATGGGTTTGTTCGACAAGTTTCACAAAAGCATTTTTTCATAGTAGCGAATTTTCACATCGCGTTCTTTCATGATCGCAAATTTAATTATTCGTCTTTTTCCATGTAGCGATTTTTCATAAAGCGTTTTATAATGTTCGCGTTTATTTTTTTCGCTTATTTTACCAGTAGATTAATTTATTAGTCGCAAATTTTTTCAGTATAATTTAGTGCGGTTTGTTAGACATTTTACTCGAAATCATTATTCTAATAAATCTATAGTTCACCCTCTACCGTAACCTTCTTAGTGTCCATATTATTACGTAGTAATAGGTAGGTTAGGTTTGTTAGTTATCTTCAGATGCCCAAAGGGCAAACTGCCCAGAAAAAGGAGCCCCGCCAAGCGGGGCTCCGTCGAACATAAGGCGTGATGGGTTGCCTAATTCTACTGAAAAAATTTGCGTCTAATAAATTAATCTACTGTTAAAATAAGCGCGAACATTTAAAACGCTTTGTGAAAAATCACTACATGAAAAAAACGAATAGTTAAATTTGCGATCATGAAAGAACGCGATGTGAAAATTCGCTACTATGAAAAAATGCTTTTGTGTAACTTGTCGAACAAATCATTAAGTAATTATGTTGAAGACTGTCAATAAAAGTCTTATAATTATTTTGATACTTTTATTTAAAATAAATAAAAAAATAAATATTAGGGGACAATCTTACACAAATCGACCTAGTCCCAAACTAAGCAAAGCTTGTACTATGGGTACTAGACGACGATAAACATACTTATATAGATAAATAAATACTTAAATACATAGAAAACATCAATAACTCAGGAACAAATATTCGTGCTCATCACACAAATAAATGCCCTTACCGGGATTCGAACCCAGGACCTCTTGCTTCGTAGGCAGGGTCACTACCAACTAGGCTAAAGCGGTCGTTAATACCATTATTATTATTATTATACATCATTATTATTAGACCATTATTGTTATTTGAGAGGAAACCACTGAATTTGTTGATTAATCACATTATTGGAACCGAAGAATATGCAAATCCGTACGTAAATGTAAATTTCTCGACAAGAAGAAGAAGAAGAAGAAATGTATATTTGCTTTTAGAATACGTAACAAAAGGTGACATAAATAAAAAAGGTAACAGTATTCAGCCGGCATACCAGCATGCAAATTATGATACACAAACAAAATAAAAATAAAAAATATTATCAAGTCATCACAAATAAAATTATAAATTAACATATGAACAAAAAAAAATATATATTAAAATGTCGAACTACAAACTAAACAATAATAATCAAAATAATAAAAATAGAATTTACAGGGATGACAAAATATAATCAACCCGAGAAGACCCGAGAAATTAGCCTCGAGAATTCTCGAGACCCGAGAAATTGATAAGCTCGAGAAATCATGAACCCTAGTCTATACAAACTTTAGGCACTTTAAATCAAATCTATTCTATTTTGCAACTTTTTTATTCAACTTGCAATCTTTGTTCAATTATGAACTATATTCTAATGCACATTTCTTCGTGGTTTCAGGAGTGCCATCGTGTCAACGAACGGTAGCATTTGAAAAAGCATGCGTCCTTTTCAATATTGCTGGCATCTACACACAAATAGGCGCTAAACAGGTACTTCATTTTTTGACGGGTTTGTCTATAGGGAACGTGCAGAAACTATAGGCGGCAGCACTAATGCGACAGAAGAGATACTATGCGGACAGTAAAAGAAACATATCAGGGTAAAACGTTCTTTAATGGCACCAGTTGGCAGCACCATCTATGTGCACGTTCCAGGGAACGTGCAGAAACTAAAGGCGGCAGCACTAATGCGACAGAAGAGACACTATGCGGACACTAAAAGAATCTTATCAGGGTAAAACAGTCAAATTGATGGCACCAGTTGGCAGCACCGTCTATGTGCACGTTCCTTTGCTAGTGTGTACGGAATGAAGGAGGGAGTAAGCTTTAATTTATATCTACCCTCTAACGTTCAGAAATAACGGACCATTTTGCATACAACTTTATCTAGTTTTAAATTGTTATTGAACACGATTACAATAGTACCTTCTATATGCCGCATCGTCCGTCAAGTACAGACGATATATTTGTTCTTGATTTTTTTCAGGAGAGGCATACGTCGCTTGGCTTGGACGGTGCAGTGGACGCCTTACTACGCGCAGCCGGGACGCTTCGCTACATCCACGAGAACTTCACCAACGCGCCGTCGGTGGACCTCGCTGCCGACACGCTCCTCGTACTGGCTGCTACTATGACGGTATGTTACACGTTCAAAGTAGTTTTGTTAAGAGTTATGGGGCCAAAAGGTTGTTGAAACGTGTCCATGGACTGGAAGATGCAGTGTTGGTAGGCCTACAAGTAGATGGAGCAAAGACCTGGTTAAGGCTGCGTATCCATCGGAGCTGTGCGAGGATGCGTTGCGAGGGATGTGTTTGTCATGAACCAATAGAAACACTTCATTTACCTATCCTTGCTCTGCTCAGCTCTGGTGGAAACCGCTCAGTGGAGCGAGGTTTTTGTACTTACAAAACATAAGAAGGGAAAGATGTGTGCGAGGAATGTGTTGCGAGGGATGTGTTGCGAAGCAGCGTTGCTCCGCTCCCGCCGCATCGCACCCCGCCCGCTTATTTGAAAAGAGCCCGCTACACATCCTCGCTACGCATCCTCGCACCGCTCAGCTACCTCGCACATCTTTGGTGGAAACATTCACACTGTTACACATCCTCGTTACACAGCCTCGCACCGCTTAGCTACCTAGCACATCTCTGGTGGAAACGCAGCCTAAGGCTGTGGGAACGCGTTAAATGCGGATGGCGCAGGTCTTTTTGGTGAACCTTAGGATATTTTAAGCAATACTAATACCTCAAGTCGATACTTATTAAGTCTAATTCAGTTTACGCCGCGTGACAATCGTAACAAATGTTTACTTTGGAACAGAGGGATAATGGAGTGGAGTCTTGAAATAGTAAAACTATCTTAGTATGTACACTTATAATTATAAATTTGAAGAATATGTAAGTAACTCAGTACCTACTTAGTTGCATTAAAATAAAACAGGTTGAGGTGGTTAAAATTAACTTCTATTTCTATGATGCATCTCACAACACACTTGAATAGAAAGCTCAATAAGGGATCCTCTAGTCTAGCTGACCACTTTCTCACTGCCCTACCTATTACAGGTACGGTAGTAAAAAAAAAAAACAAATTACACAAATTAGACAACCACAGTGCCAGACAAGGTTGAGTGGAGGCCAGTGATTGAAATAAAAAAAAAACAAATGATATAATTATATAACTTTACAGTAAGTAAATTTACCAAGGTTTATGAATTGTGTAATGTTCAAGTACGTACAAAAACCAAAAATTAACAAAAATAAACATACATTGTTGACGGACATTGTTCTACAATTGGTCATCTAATAAGCATGTTAGTTAATGTGACACAACATTTCTTCTAATTTAACTGTACTACTTTTATCCCCTCGCTGACGGGACAAAATAACAACAAGAAATAGTTGATCCACCCATTTAATATTTATTCCATATTATTGACATACCGCAGAAAAAAAAACAATAAGCGACTCTATTCATTTCATATTTGACTATGTTCCACTTCATACATCTTCCATCCCCTTTCCACTTAATACAAGTGCCGCGCGAGGGAAAGAGCCAACTGCGTAACGTCAAATGAAGATAAATATTGAAATTAATTTAAAAAAAAAGATGTTTTAATGAGTTTGGCGGCATGTTTTGCCACAAATTCACTACATTTAAAACTATTAACTAGTATTTACCGAAAATACGATATGCCATCCTTTTTCAACGTGGTTAAAGTATTATTTTTGCACTTTTTTACGGAGCATTTCGGCATGTTCACTCGATAACGGATCGCGCGTTACTAAGAGAGCAACTGTGCTTAGAAGAAATTTAAGCACAGCCTGCTGTAGCAAGACACATTTTGAGCGTTAGTAGAGTATCTAGGGTATTCTATAGCGGTGATCCAAGTACACTATGCCGAAAATAAGCGACCATAGTTCCGTTGCTGATTTTGCGTTCCGACTTTTTGGCTGAATTAATCAATTGTAACACCATAAGCGTGGAAATTACGCGACAGAAATTCGGCGTAATTACGCCTGTATTGGAATTTAAATTACTAGCAAGTCTAACACATTTGCCGAAATTACGTCACGTTTCAGTGTCTGTTGCGGAGCTTCGGTTCGGAAACCGTAGAGACCGTGAATGTGATCGTTAGCGCCACACATTAGACAATAAAACCTCGGATTTCGATGTTATTACCCTTTTAATGCTGTTTCAATTGAAAAATGCATTGTTAGTAATTACTAACAATGCATTTTTCCGAAATTACGTCACGTCTTGTCGTCATCAGTTGGGCGTAAACTGAAATTCACGTCAAAATGTGACGTAATTTTGGCCATTTTTTTGACATGACAACGTATAATAAATCGATGAACGCCGGCTGCACGCACGAAAAAGGATGACGCAATGTAACTTACATGTCCCGTACAGAGCAGTGAACGTCAGTATGTACAAGAGAGCAGCCAACGCCAGGTTTTGTTGTATGTTTTGTTATGACGTTGTCACGTTAAACTATCGTCTGTAAACCGACTTTACAGACAACAGGTTTTTTTCTAATAATTGTAATCATGCCGAACTTGAAACATCTTTGAAAATCCTTGAACCTTAAAAAAATCCTGCTCCACATATTTTTTTTTTATTGAATAATTGTAATGATATTTATTACTATGTTGTTGGCAGGCGCAAGCGCGCGAGTGCCTATTTGAAAAGCTTCAACTACAAGCTCGCGAGTGCGCGCGCGGCGAGCTGCGCGATGACCTCGACATGTGCCTCGACTTCGCGCAGGAGGCTGCCCAGTGCGCGCACACTTACCACCAGCTCTACCAGAAGGTGAGGATACGTTCAACGCCCTTAGTTGTCCGCCAAGTGCGCCCACGCAGGGGAGCTACTCCAAAATTCGAAATTCATATCATAACGTCCTCTCACTCTGGCATAAAATACTATTAGTGTGAGCGGGACAGCATGATACAAAGAGATCACCAGAAGTTGAGGACATCTTCAGTACCCTGTATAATTGTATATGCAAGAAAACGTCTAGTAGGTGCAGACTTACCACCAGCTGCAACAGAAACTGAGGACACTTTCGACGCCTTTAGTTGCGTGCAGGAGGAAGCCCAGTGCTTGCAAACTTACCACCAGTTGTACTAGAAGGTGAAGACACTTTTAACGTCTTTAGGTGTGTACAGAAGGCCGCTCAGTGACTACCTAGACTTACCATCAGCTCTACCAGAAGGAGAGAACACTTTGAACACTACTACTACTACTTTTGTGTAAATGATATCGATGTGTTTGATGTTGCAGATGCAAACAGAGGGAGTCTTCAACTACGTGCCATACTCGTGGGTCTCATTGGTCCACGTCAAGACTGAATTTTATAAAGGTAAAACATTTTGCCTTTTTCATACAGAATACTACCTATACAATTATGCCGAATATACGCTACTGAAATTCCGCGGCTGATTTTACTTTCCAACGTATTCTACTGACATGACACACGCGGAAATTACGCGACAGAAATCCGACGTGATTACGCTTGCAGTGAAATGTCCAATACTCGCAAAGCATTGCCGAAATTACGTCACGTTTTGGCATGATCACCCGCGGAATTTCAGTTTACGCCCAACCGATGACGGCAAGACGCGACGTAATTTCGGCAAATGCATTGTTAGTAATTGAAACAGAATTGCAAGGGTAATCACATCGAAATCCGAGGCCGTATTGTCTAATGCGTGGGCGCTAGCGATTATATTCACCGTCTCGGTTATCCTATACCGTGTGACGAAAAGAAGTGGTGAAAATTGTAATTCCAAGTGCATTAGACAATAAGGTCTCCGGTCGCGTAATTTGTGCAGTGTGTCTTTAACAAAAATGAAAATGAAGTTGAAAAAATACAAAAAAGAAAACTTGTTAAAAGTGGGCTTAGTAGCGACATCTCATGTCCGGGTGAGCGGCTAGTTCCGAAGGAGTGTTGACGTCTCTCGATGAGGGTGTGACAAAGATGGCGCTGCATCACGGCTATATGGGCTTAAATGTGATTAGTTAAATGAACTGAGATGTGCGATGTATGGGAAAAATTTGTGTCTAAACTCCTGACAAGTGGTGGTGTAGGGGTATGGCACGTGGCATGGAAGGCTGAGGACCTGGGTTCGATTCCCAGCGCTGGTCTTTTTTCTGGGGTTTTTCCTATGCATCCATGTTTCAGTTTGTATTTAGTATGAAATTTGAATTATGTTGTAACTGAATAAAGCATCTATACCTAATGCTCTCAATTTTTTTTCTTGATTGGTAGCCCTAGCCCACCAGTACTGCGCAACTGGGTTACTTCATGCAAACTCGACGCCGCGCGCGCGCGACCGCGTCGCAGCGCTCTACCACGCCGCTAACGATCGCAGCGTCGACAACGGTAACTATTCACCGTTCTAGTTCTTGGTACTCGACGAGAGATGGCGCTAGTTGACTATTAGTTATGTTGTTGAAAGTTTAATAACACAATAACAGATGGCGTTAATCAAAACACAATTGGGGTGTGACCCGTAATTAACAACAATAATACAATTTTCAGACTATTCGAACGGACGGCAACAACATAAGATTCTAACTCCGTTCGAAGCTTTTTAACACTACGCACCTCGTACGTTGTTGCCGTCGAATTATACGAGAATTTGAACTGTAATATATATCAGAAATAAATGAAGGCAATATATTATGTCAATTGAAACATACCATTCCTACTGCTTAACAACAAAATTCTTCACTCAATGACAAAAGTATAACATTTTTTTTTCAAATTTATAATAATTTGTTTTTTTCTTTACAGATCATACAAAATTTTTAGTCTTTAAAGTCACATGAAAGTCTTGTCTTGTTATCCCTAACGCTTAAAATTAATTAGTTCCTATAAATGACCAACAGATGTCGCTAACCTCAGCTATTTTCCAGGCTCCGTAACGACATCTGTGAAGTTAGAAGACGAGTTGGAGTTTGCTGTTCTGGGCCGCGCGCACCTCGCGGAGGCACAAGCGCTTTACGAGGAAGCGCTGCGGCTGCAAAGGATGTGCCGGTCAGTTTAGTTATCCTACTTATTCCTATATACAGGGTACTTAGCACATTTGAATTGTTGTCAATTGTATCGCTACAAATTAAATGGGTCAATCAACTTTTACACCAACACTGTGGGCGTCTCCTGCGTTACCAAAATTGTCTCTGGCGTTACCAAAAAATCGTACTTCCAACAAGATATTTCACGGTTTAATAGGTTAAACTTACGTAGGATGGCATGTATTCATGTACACCATCTATTAAATTACAGAAAAAATATGTTTACTTACAAAAATCTGCAATTGTTTGAAAAATGTCGCGGACAGATTAGTGTCGGTATAAAAGTTGATTGGCCCAAATACCCATTATACGTCTAAGATCTGTACCGCAGCAGCTAACAATTTGTTTTTACACGTAACAGTGAGCTCCGCGACAAGGAGCCGTTGGCGCGCATGGTGCGCGCGCACGCCGAGCGGGCCGTGCGCGAGCGCAGTGCGCTGCGGGATGCGCCAGACATCGGGGAATTGGAGCTGCTGGACGCTCCCACTATACTACGTGAGTCATAACTATCCTTTGATTTGGGCCCAATTGCATAACAAAGTACAACTAATATTACAAGCGGAACTCTCGCTTCAGTTATATCAACTAGAAAGAGAGTTCCGCTTGTAATATAAGTTGTACTTTGTTATGCAATTTGGCCCTGCACGGGGTCTCAAATTCTAAATCAATATTATCTAGATCGGTTCAGTGATTTAAGCGTAAAGAAATAATAGACAGACACTTACTTTCATCATCATCATCATCATTTTAGCTGAAAGACGTCCATAGCTGAACATAGACCTCCCCCAAGGCTCGCCAAACAGATCGGTCCTACGCCATCCGCATCCAACGCGTTCCCGCAACCTTAACCAGGTCGTCGCTCCATATTGTTGGAGGCCTACCTATACTGCGTCTTCCGGCCTGCGGACGCCACTCGAGAACCTTTCGGCCCCGTCGGGCATAAGTGTGGCAATTCTTCGAGCTATGTCCGCAACTTTAGTTCTTGCGCGGATTTCATCATTTCTAATGCGATCCCGCAGAAAAACTGCAAGCTTAGCCCTCTCCATCGCCCTCTGAGTGACTTTGAGCTTTCTTATGAGGCCCATCGTTAGCGGCCACGTCTCAGTGCCATAAGTCATCACTGGCAACACACAATGGCCAAAAACTTTTGACTTGACACTTACTTTTGCATTTATAATATTAGTGAGAATTTAAAAATCCATCTAATCTATATTTTCCCAACGTTCCAGCATCCTCGAAATTCCAACTGTCCCTCACGCCACCAGACTTCGCACAGCACAGAGTCGACGACCTCTTCAAATCTCTAGGCCCCATAGCAGTCTTCTCGGCCAAACGCCACTGGAGTGCCCCTCGCCTCATCACTCTACAGAAACACACCGACCAACGCCGCGCCAGCTCCAGAAGAAACGAGAGGCAACGACGAGACTACACTGACATAGAAAACGGGAAAAGATCCGAGAAAAGGGACAGATCCGAAGACAACAGCACTTACTACAACTCCATAATCAGGAACGACGAGAAATACGACGATTACGACAAGAAACTACAAAGGGTTATGAAGCAGAATGGAGTCTACATCAACAGCTACAACAATATCGATTACCATCCAAAAGTTTTAGATTACGACAAATATGACTATAGGAATAATGAATGTTACGTCAAGACTAATACGGAGAATGTGAATGGGAAGTTGAAGAATGGGAGGGAGAGGAGGAAAGATCCTTTGAGGAGGGTGGCGAGCGAATACAATGTGGCGAATTCGAAGACTGATGATGAAGGGTTTGGGTTCTCGGTGAGAGGAGATGCGCCTGTCATGATTGCCGCCGTTGAACCTAACTCGTTGGCTGATGTGAGTATTTCAAATATCTTCCTTCCTATCGTGGTCAGTATCTGGAGCAAATTATCTGCCTCCACTTTCTGAAGGAATATAATTTGCCAAATTCGTTTTAAGTGTCTCCCTGCAGTAGTAGTTCAAACTCCTGTAGTTTTAAAGGTTAATTTTCTTCTGTGGGTAGAAGTCGCAAGAGAGAACTCTCTCTCCAGGCAGTGAGTTATCACAGCACACAGCCAATACAACAAATAAAATTAAGATCAATACGACTAAATAGAAAGACGCTTGTTGATGTAACTGTATCAACTACAAACAATCACTATTTTAAAGTCTATATTCCAACTGCAACCAAGTCGTATAGGTCTTGTTATATTTATTTTCACCATCTTGACTTTTTTCATTTCGTTTTTGACCACAACCATGCCTTATAGTAAGCATAGATTTGATCTAAGAAAGAGCATGCTTGCCAAGTCTGATGAATCTTGGTTTCAGATGGTACCATTCAAGAAACAGACGCAGGCAGGGAACTACAGCATATTTTGATTTTACAGATCGGCGGTATGCGTGAAGGGGACTTCATCATCTCTGTAGGAGACAAGGACGTGAAGTGGAGCTCCCACGAAGAGGTGGTCGCGCTCATACAGAAGGCTGGAGAGTCGCTAGCCCTGCGACTCGCCACGCCAATGGACAAGAGCTTAGCCAAAGTAATTAACTTGATTAATGGTGTTTTCCGCTCCCAATCTGTTAGAATATGTGATGAAAAATAACATATAACAATTTCATTCACATACTTTTTTTTACCCACCTTGCTCAGAACATTGAAAGAAAGTTTTGCAAAAAAATCGAATGCCTTACAAAATGCCTAAAATTCCTTCACCTCAAAATTCAGTGACCCTTGTTATACAGGCTGATTCAGGAGTTATGAGCAGGAGTGAAAGGGGTGACGAGGGAGGCTATACTGAGCAACTACGGGACCAGCCACGAAATCGCAAAAAAATCTGCTATTCCATAAATTGCGATCAACAACTCTTGTTAAGATGTTTTTTTTGCGTTTTCGGACCTGGTTCCATGGTAAAAGTTGCTCGTTGTGAATCTGCCCATCACCCCTTGACTCCTGCTCATGACTCCTGAATCACCCTGTATATTTATTAAACACCTAATTTGTAACATCAACCTTTCTTCCAGTCATCCCCCGACATCGCTCGCCAATCTAACTCCAACCAGGGTTCCGTGTCAGCTGCCTCGTCAGCCTCCAGCGGTTCAACAGCAGCCACCGCGCGCTCGTCAGCGCGCCGGGCGCCATCTTGGAACCCCTTCCGACGTAACACCACCAGAGACAACAGCTCGCACCGAGGTTCGCACACTAGCAACGTCATATTCCGATAAGCTGAGAACAGCGACATCTGTTGACCAGTAGCTGAGTTTACAACTTAAATATAACACTCATCTGGGCTTGCTGGTGCGCCATTGATTGCTAGTAATAGAGTTAGCGACACCTATCGATAAGTAGCGTGTACTAACGGTGTTCTTAGGTTATTGTGATGTCAGGGTCTTTGAATGCTTTATAATTGTTATGGTGTAGTTAGACTCGTGTTTATAAACGAATATTGTATTTAGCTTCCAAAATAATAGTGATGCACTTAATTTGGATTTTATGTAAAAAAAAGAGTGTACTATAATACAAGTTAAAGAGTGTTTCTAATGAGAAATGTTTAATTAGTTGGATTTAAGAAAGTGATATGAAAAACTTGAAATGTATTTTAGTAATTAAATCCATCCATAATCCGTCCAATTTGCAACAGAAGTGTACTTATATAGTCTAAGGGCAAGAATGATTTTTTTGACTGTTTATGTAATGCGATATAGACTTTCTTTTCGAGTCAGCGCCATCTATAGTCGAGTAGCTTGAGTTTAGATTTGTATTTTTTCCTGTGCAGAAGAGACTCAGTGGTAACCAATGCTGGCTAATGCAACTATTATATATTTAGCTTTTTAAATATATAGTTAGACTATCGGTTCCTTGAAGAAGGCTATGAAATTCCAAAGTTTCTTTACGAATTACTTATTGATTTGAAACGATATGAAATAGCGCGAATAATTATTGAAGATATAAATTTTGAACTTGAAATAATATTAACGGTTTTAGGTCGCGGGTTCGATTTTTAAATATTGGTGTCTTGTTTTTATTATTTCATTGTATTATTTTTGTGTTTATATTTGTCATTATTATTATTATGTATTTTACACAAACTAAATGGCGTTGGCAGTTGTAATCATTTTTTTAAATCCAGTCATAGCTGAATAGATGGCGTGAAATGCAACGAGTTAAAATCAGCGCCATCTAGTTTAATAATTACTTGACTTTATTCTATTGTGTACAGCTTTAAGTCTGAATTTATCGTATTCATGTGTAGGTACAGTCAGCATCAAAAAATTCAAACAAAATTCACAATGTCAACTCATTCGATGCTGCTAACTGTGCAAAACTTATTTAACTTATTATCTATTCGCTACGTACGAACTGCCACGTCTTTAGTTTTTCAAGACGTATGCAGTTGGTGGTAATTGAATGAAAAAAAAATCTTATTATTTTCTTTACTTCATATTTCCACCTAATCTCAACATGTATCATCAATTAGATTTATGTTATGCGTGTTCGTCACAAAATTCAGTATTTATAAAATAGTTTAATTTAATTTTGGTTGTGATCGATTTTTAATCATTTACATTGATCGCACCCAGAAATATAAAGAACGTATTATTATAGTTTGTTTGATAAATGTTACGTCATGTTATGTATAAAGGTAGTTAAGGAGATGTATATCATTGTAAAAACATAAAAGTTGTAAAAATTGTTATGGTTAAAGTGAACAATAAATTTTGTTTAAAGGATTTTTTTATTTTTTCTACTAATAGATTATACATTGTTGTAAAAAAAATACCCAAATAAACTATTTAATCACATTAATGAGAAAAACATTAATAAAGTTGATGTTATAACGAGATACATATTAATTAACGGATTCTGCAATGTGCATATAAGAAATAGAAGAGAAAATAAAATTAAAATAGTCCTTATTGAACACTAGAGATCAGTACCGAAAGATTATACAAATAAAGTAATTATAATTCCGTTTGGATGAGGCCATGTGGAGACCAATAATGAAACATCAACAATATTACCATAAAAACTTAAATAACTTTTGAATACGTATTTAACATGCATCAGTTCATAGAAAATAGTCATTTTAGGCAAGTTAAATAATACATCTTCAAATAGATCTGTCACGGCTATTCATCAACTCACTTGAAACTTAGTTTCACTACTTCATCAAGAGATGGCGCTACAAAAATCAAAAAGCGCCATCTAGATTAAGAAATCTACAACCAAATATATTAAGTATCTTGACCTAGCAACATTTTCTCCACATTGCTTTTAATCTCATCGTACGCTCCGAAAAAGAAAAAATAGCTGGCCATAAGCGTGATCATACGTGGTGTATACCCGGCGAATAGACCCCGCAGTCCTGCTTCTCGGTATATCACGCGTAGTACTGTCTGTATGCGCAAGCTGTGTGCGGTGCTGTGCTCAGCCTCTGCTAGTATGATGCGGGTTTTGGTGACGTCAAAAGGCGTTGTGATTGTACCGGCGACTACACCTGCCGCCACACCGCAACATGCGCTCTGTAAAGAAATGTGAACAGAATGCTTATGCAAAGCAATATTAAGGGGCTGTTTCACCACCCATTGATTAATTTTAACTGACGGATAAATGTGATGCCGTCTCCGTCTATTCGAACAAAACAAACAGACGGCATCACATTTATCCGTCAAATAAATTTGATCAATGGATGGTGAAACAGGGGGGTAGTTAGCGCTAGGAGTAGCAACACTAGCAACAGCATCAAATCACCTGAAAACTAGTGACAGTCCCGTCATTCCGTCTCCTCACTTGTTCCTTCAGCCACTCCCAGATGGGCATGTCGATCAAACTGCGAGGCAGATCTCGAGCTACGGTAGATAAGTAGCCCCGGAATACACCCCTGCGAATACCTTCTGATTTATAAGCCTGTAGATAAAAAATTTTACATTTATGATGATTTGCTTTAAGCTAAGAGAAGATGGAGAGGCTACCCTTCATTGAGCTGGTGAAAGAACGTAGAAGAGACCCCGAAATAGTCCAGAAATCTGAACAGACAACCCAAAATCGACTGACTTGGCACAGAAGAGTTAGATAAATTAGAGAGAGTGAAAAGATCTAAGTATTTCAACTTCCATTTGGATTTATTTTGCTTATGAGTAGGTATAAAATTGAAGGGATGCTTGTTCCACTTTTGCTGGAAGCAGTAACTAAATAAACTTACGTTATAAAGAATGCTAAGACTGCTTCTCTTATCGACGCCGACATAGGTCTGTTTTCTTTGCTTCATAATTTCAGCCGGCACTCTGATCAGACACGTAATCTAAAGCAAAAAAAGGGTGCGGTTAAAACACGACTCGTAATTGTCAACCCAGAATGAATCACAATAATAGTACTACCTGATGATTGAATTCCTCAAGTTATTGCCACAAGAGTTTGAATCATCAGGCCGTGTTGTTGTTCATTCAGGGTTAAGAAATATAGAGTCGTAGTGTTTTCACCTCACGCAAAAAAAAAGTAGTTAATTATTTAGCCCAGCGTGCGCCGATGTTAGCATCAATGCCAAAGGGAAGGTAATGCTTTTAGCACTCTATGTATTGATTTTTGAATGAAGTGTCAGTAGATTCTTTGATATGGTCCGAAGTTTAGCAAAAATTGCATTTTAAAGTTGAATATTTCGCAAATGAATCACTGTTTTGAAAAATCGTCTTCACAACCCCGTAATGATTTCAAAAGGCCTATTCAATGATGCTTTACATTATAAGGTTAGACGAGAGAAAAAAATCACCCCCACTTTTCTGAATTTTTTCTTCTAACTTTATTTTACCACTTTGTCGAGGTAATTTTTTTACACATCCATGCCAAATTGCACCTTTCTAGCACTAATAGTCTCTTAGATAAGCCGCGGACGGACGAACGGACAGACAGACAGACATGGCCAAACTACAAGGGTGTCGTTTTTGCAATTTTGGCTCCAGAACCCGAAAAAGGATATCTATATCATCTACTTTTAACCCAACTCACGATCTCAGCAACACCGGCGGCACCGCTGTGTGCCGCGGGCACAAACACCGGTGGCACCAGGGGCTCTACAATTGCTTTTGTAGTCTCATAAGACACAAAAAACAATGCCGCTATTGGCATCGCCGCTACGGCTACTGGAGCTAATCCTGTAACATAGTAATATTAATAAATAATAAATAAATCTTTATTAACTTTTACATCGTATTTGACAAATATAACTAAAAGGATAAACAAACAGTAAAAAATTTAAATAATACACACCCTGAACTAGGATAAAATAAAATCCTGTGTTTCAGGAATAAAAGGACTTAAAATGCTAACATAAATAATCAAATGCAAAATACCTATACACCTAATGTTTTTAAGTAGATTTTGAATAAAAGACAAGTAGTAAAACATTTTTGGTTCTAAAATAAGCACTTAAAATAACCTTAACACTATTTAATCCTATTTATTTTAAGACAGCCAATAACTTTTCTGAATCCTCATAAGACATTTTTAGAAGATCTTCTTGGAGAATTTTTTTTAAATATTGATATATGAATATTGATAACTAGGGGTGTGTAATGATCGATATAACAACATTTGATATAATCTTCTTTTCATATAACAACATTTGATATATTTTCAAATGGTATAATCACTCATTTCATATAATAAACGTTTGGTATAATTTTAAAACATATAATTTTATATGGTATAACGTTATTATATATTTTATTGTTACATCTCGTGAGACGCAACCATTTGTTTTGTGTAGGGGGTTGCAGTTCTAACCTAACCTACTTTTCTGGCATTAAATACAACCATTATTATATAACCATCATTATATCTTATGAACGTTATACGAAAAGTTGATTATATCAAATGATAATATATTAAGTGTTGTTATAAGATTCAATAATTATATCAAATGAGCGTTATAGCGACTGAAATTATATCAAAAATTTTATACCGATCGTTACGCACCCCTCTATAACAGCTACAGTTACAGAGATAAGGTTAAGTACTTAAATTAAATGAGCAATTCTTCTCCCAAACGGCCATAATTATATTATTTCAAAGTTATCAGCTCTTTTGTTAGCTGCGGAAGGGATCTTAGACGCATAATGGGCATTTACTTTATTTTCAAACATAATTGACAACATTTCATATTTCTAAGACTATAATTTGTTTCGTTCTGTGTATTCTGTTTGGAAAGAGAAAGACGCTGATAGTTTTAAATTTTCACTAGGATTATTAATTAATTTGTTACAATTTTTTAAAGATGTGCTTATTCTAAAAGAGCGCAACGATAGAATAGATCCATTACTTTTGTCTAGTTTCTATTAAAAAAAAGTGATGACGTAAATTTGACGTTAAGGTTGTTATCTAATTTAAAATTATGACAGCTCTTTTTTCTAGTGAAAAGGGTAAAGGAAACATATCTATTCTGTGGATGTATTTGTAAGTACATATATGTTTTTAAATTTGTTGTATTTTTTTAAATATGGAGAAATAAATTATGATAAAAATTTTTCCGTGTTCAGGAGGCGAAACTCTTTCGATTCCTGCAGTAATTTTCAGGTGTTAAAAAAATGAAAGGTTGTCAATTGTGGGACCAAATTGCGTTGGGGGTTTTTAAATTATAGTTTTAGATAAATACTATACGGATACGCGGATGTGTCATTTTTAATTATTTTATGCATCAAAGTTGAAAAACTTCGATAGTGCCATGTAGATTGTTGTAGTTTCTCTTATTGATGACTAGGTGGTGCTAGGGGTCGCAACAGCGCCATCTTTCGCTAAGTAGCTGGTACTAAAATTAAACCATCATCTTTTTACGAGTAAATAAAGTGTAAATAATAAATTGTTTATGGCAATTTCACTAATATTTTATGCATTTATTTTATTTTCGTAGGGAGCCTACAAGTATTGACAGCATTAAAATATTATGTGCGAGAATACACTCATCATCATCATCATTTCAGCCGAAAGACGTCCACTGCTGAACATAGGCCTCCCCCAAGGCTCGCCAAACAGATCGGTCCCTTGCCATTCGCATCCAACGCGATCCCGCAACCCTAAACAGGTCGCCGCTCCATCTTGTAATACCCTACACTGCGTCTACCGACCTACACTGCGTCTTCCGATTCGTAGACGCCACTCGAGAACCTTTTTGTCCCAACGGCCATCAGTTCTGCGAGCGATGTGCCCTGCCCACTGCCACTTGAGTCTGGCGATTCTTCGAGCTATGTCGGTGACTTTAGTTCTTGCGCGGATTTCATCATTTCCAATGCGATCCCGCAAAGACACTCCGAGCATAGCCCTCTCCATTGCCCTCTGAGTTAGTGAGTGAGAATACACTGCTAGATCGAAAATGACTGGCAGCTCCATCTATTGTCGGATAGCTAATACTTCAGCCCGAACGCTCGAAATCTGAAACATCTTTGTGGGAATTCCTCATGCAATTTAGTTCACGACTCCACTTCATCTACCTTAGATCTGTAAATAGAATTGTTTTGTCCCAAACGTAACCTTTGTAAACCTCTTTAAATCTCCCTGACTTGTGGAATCCTTGTGCACTCTGCAAGCGAGTCTTGAGAGTATCGAGCGGGTACAGACTCGTCGCCACGGTAAACCCGGCTACTGCACCTGCCTAAAAGTAAACATTTTAAACAATGAATAATAAACCTTTTTTCGACGACCGGGGCCCAATTGCATAACAAAATACAAGCAAATAGTATTAGTGAATTTCAATACAATATAGCTAATACTATTAGCTTGTAATTGGTATGCAATTGGGCCCGGGTAGTGGTTGGGACTTTGACGAATACGAATCCATTTTAAGGACATCTTTATGCAATGGAACGGTTGAACGGAACGGAACGGAATGGAATCGAATGGAACGGAAGAGAGTACATGTATTGTCATTCTGGCACAATTTGAACGCTAGATTTTAATCTAATAAAAAAAATCTAACTGAAAAAATGTTTCACTATCTTATTTATTATACATATAGGTATCATACAAATTTAAAATCTAGCTTTACTGGTTCAAGCTGTGCGTTGTCTGTCTGTCAGTCAGTTAGTCCCAGTTCTATTTTATAAGTATACTAGCTGTTGCTCGTGACCCGTCCGCGATGAATAGGGGTATAAAAAATAGCCTTCGACCTATTCTCAGACCTGCCAAATATGGAGAAATAATTTCATAAAAACCGGTCAAGTCGTTTCGGAGGAGTTCGATAACAAACACCGTGACACGAGATTTTTATATATTAGAAGATTTAGATGACATGAATTCAGGTGGATCGTTTTATGAATAAATTGTCAATGTAACAACATGTCATTATGAAGTAAGTGTAAGTACATTCCGACAAATTTTACATCAGATACGGACGATTCACAACAGTTGGCACGAACGGATCGAATGAATGCACATGAAAGTATCTATTTGTTATTTGAATACAATTCACACAAATATGAAAATGTCATGCATCAGTCATTTTCAAACACCGGATTGACGGGGGCAAAAATGTACCAGTGCTAGTGATTCATTCAAAATCGACTAAGTTTATCGACATCGATAAAAGAACAATTTTTAACCATAATTATCATAAGTAATGGCTAAATTTGAATACTTTTAATTATGTGCAAACCTCTTTCATTTATACTTATCGCAACTGTAAACAATCGATATTTGACATTGACTGTGTCGAGTCACTTTTGACAACCATTGAAATTACATTGAATAATTCACCCAGTACAACAATATTATAAAGAAGTAGAACTGAGTCGTACAGAAGAAATTCATCCACACTATAAATTGTTTGAATTTGCTCCAGTTACTACAGTTGACCTAGAAAGGTCATTTAGTTGGCTAAAATGGATATTGTCGCCCGGGCGACGAAGATTGAAGTCTGAAAATATGGAAGAAATGTTGATCATATACATATTATGAAAATTATATAAAATATTAAAGAAGTTAATTTCTCAAAACGTTTATTTTTGTGTATGACGTTTTCTTCTTAATTCAAATTCTTAAAATTAGAAAACGGTTGTACGTCATTTTTATCGATAACAACTAATAAAATTAGTTTAATCTGTCCTCGCACTATAAAACGTCAGTACAGATTTGCACCCGTCAATCCGGTGTTTGGCATTTTCCTACAAAAATGTCAAAGTGACATTACTTTAGTTCTTTGCATTCGTGCCAGCTCTTGTGACGTATAAATACTAATTAAATTCGTTCATGTTAATTTTTAATTGTTATGTCAAGTGTGTCTAGCGTGTGTCATGTAGAACCACCTGAGTAAATTTAATAGAAATAATTAACATATCATTGACATTTTTTTAGATTCTATCAAAGTCATCATCATCATCATCATTTCAGCCGAAAGACGTCCACTGCTGAACACAGGCCTCCCCAAAGGCTCGCCAAACAGATCGGTCCCGTGCCATTCGCATCCAACGCGATCCCGCAACCTTTACCAGGTCGTCGCTCCATCTTGTTGGTGGTCTACCTACACTGCGTCTTCCGGTCCGTGGACGCCACTCGAGAACCTTTTCGCCCCATCGGCCATCAGTTCTACGAGCGTTGTGCCCTGCCCACTGCCACTTGAGTCTGGCGATTCTTCGAGCTATGTCGGTGACTTAGTTCTTACGCGGATTTCATCATTTCTAATGCGATCCTCCCCTCCCCTCAGAATGAGATGGCTTGAGCTTGCGGATTGGGAAATTCACACACAAATAATTGAATTTATTTACAATTTATTTTGTATACAGGTTTCCTCCTGATATTTTCCACAAACTCAGAGGGGTGAGCCCAGAGTCGAACCCACGACCCTCTGCTTGAGAAGCTGGGTCAAACCACTAGGTTACTACGACTTCATCATCATCATCATCATCCCAGCCTATATACGTCCCACTGCAGGGCACAGGCCTCCTCTCAGAATGAAAGGACTTGGGCCGTAGTTCCCACGCGGGCCCAGTGCGGATTGGGAACTACAACGACTTATTTCTTACTTAATTAACATTTTGTGAATTATTTAGTAAAGAAACTACTTACAATTCCAGGTGCCAAATATGTAGAATTTTGAAATTTCGGCGTCTCCAATGTCTCCATAGTACCCACAACTCAACTTCGAAGACCACAATATTACCACGTGTAAACCGTCTATTACTATGTTAAAGTTAAAACAAAGATTAAGTACTTAAATTTGTTTAAAAACAGTACTTATACGAAAGAATTGTGAGACGGGTTTTTAAGCCTTTTCCTTATAACTACATGTTTGTATACACTTGAAGATATTATCTTATCACATATTACAAGAACAAAATAAACAGAAATACAAACACAATTTTTTACTGCACTGTTATTTATTACATAATTAGTAGTTTAAAGTTGCGTAAAAATATTATGTTCCTAGACAAACTTTCAAAGATTTATTTATCAAAAATTGTTATAGCACTAATTACAGAGAAATAAGTTGTCAGTCAAAATATAAATATGTTGTATAATTAAATTAAATAAATCGTTTATATGAATGTGAAACACGTGTGCCCGCGTCTTCTGAAAGGATAGAATGAAAACCCTACTCCAAGGTGGTCATGGAAATTATAATATTAGTCATTATGATATTATGGGAAAATATAAAACCGGGCAAGTATCAGTCGGATTCGCACACGAAGCACCGGCGTAGCCAGGGGGGGGGGGGTTTGGAGGTTAAAACCAAACCAAATTTTAAGCTGTTTGTTTGCCATTAAATAAATAAATAAAAATTAAAAATATACAATTCTATTACATTTTTCGTTTTGCCGACGAAATTTGGCTACTTGAATCACAAGAATGTAAAAAACTAGCCTTCCGTCCGCAGCTTCGCCCGCGATAAATTAATTTTCCCGTAGGAAAAGGTATTTTCCCGCGGTAAAAAGTAGCCTATGTCACTCTGTGGTAATGTAGCTTTCTAACAGCAAAAGAATTTTTGGAATCGGTCCAGTAGTTTCGGAGCCTATTCAATGCAAACAAACAAACAAACAAATCTTTCCTCTTTATAATATTAGTATACACTGACGAGCAAACATGAAGGGTCGGTTACAAAAATGACGATAACTACAAAACCCGCTGTCGCTGTGATAGCTTCTTCGAATAAAATGAGCTTAGTAAAGAGTTTTATTCTTAACAAGAAAAAGTTTATTTGAGAATAAAACTCTTTACTAAACTCATTTTACTCGAAGAAGCTATCACAGCGGGTTTTGTAATTATCGTCATTTTTGTAGCCGACCCTTTATTTTTGCTCGTCAGTGTAGATGGATAAGTTTTTGAGCATGCGCGTATTTTGTTTTTGTTGCCACTTCACGCTAAAATGGCTAGATGGATTCGGATGAAATTTGGTAGGTAGTATGTATGTAGGTTACTTTTATTCCATTATTCCCACGGGATCCGAGGTGTTTTCCATGCAACGTTAATGAAATCAAATCAATGACTTATGTTTTGGGATTTGTTATGGGAATTATAGCGGACATAGCTCGAAGAATCACTAGACTTAAGTGGCAGTGGGCAGGGCACATCGCCCGTAGAACTGACGGCCGATGGGGCCGAAAGGTTCTCGAGTGGCGTCCGCGGACCGGAAGACGCAGTGTAGGTAGGCCTCCAACAAGATGGAGCGACGACCTGGTGAAGGTAGCGGGAACGCATTGGATGCGGATGGCGCAGGGCCGATCTGTTTGGCGAGCCTTGGGGAGGCCTATGTTCAGCAGTGGACGTCTTTCGGCTGAAATGATGATGATGATGATGGGAATTATTGCATAATTCCGAAATTCTAAATGTGATGGCTATCGCGAGCAAAAAAAAATTAAATGAGATTAGGTAAGTAAAAAATAAAATGACTATTGTTTTCATTAGAAATCATTTATTTTTAATGTATTAATTTACTTGTGTTTTACTTGCCAAATTTTATAACTGTACGTATATGTCAACGTAAGTAAATTAAAGTATACAACTAAGTGAGTAGTGATTTGATAGTGTTTTTTAATAAAAGGACGTCATTAAGATCGCTTACCTTCTTTCTAATACTAAAAATCAAAGAAATATAGCTACATCAAAAAAATGCATGGATTTTTATTTCACTAAAATGTACACTTATACTTACAGTTCGACAAACTCGTGCGTGGCTCTCCGCAGAACCCTGTCGCAGTCAGCGTTTGCCGCACTTATTAAAAACAATCTTGTTAAGGACAGCAGAGGCTCCCTGCGACAGGGTTCCGCCGAGCGCCGCGCACGACCTTGTCAAGGTGGGTCAATCAACTTTTTTTTGTCAACGATTTTCTGCTACTTTCTATGAAAACCGAAATAATTAAAAAACTGATTATTTTTCCTTATTTAAAGTATACTTTTCAAAACGCTAGATTGTTGTAGTCAATAATGGTATAATTGCCATATTTATTTTATTTTGTTTAGCTTCTATTTCGTGGGTGACCCAGGGGACAATGATGTCCCCGAAATTTGTATGAAAATAGTGGTATGTCCCCTGGGTGACCGGATTTTTTCATAGAAATACTTATTTTTTCTGGTTTTCACATACGCACTATGATAAACAGTTTATTTAATTACTACAAAATCATGGTTTCACTAACCAGAGATTACAGAGTTACTTGTAAAGGAGTAAATAGAAATTTACAAGAAAAAGTTGATTGACCCAGGTATGATGATGTATGGGGACGCCTCGCTGAGCCAGGCGGGCTGTCGACCGTTTTGCACAGTCATTCATCCCTGACCCAGGTATAGTCAATAATTTTTCACTTCTCATGCTCTTAAAATGTTACTTTAGTCTCTGCATATCGGGACTAAAGCTCTTTTTTGATCTCAAGGGATTAAAGTAAAATTTTTTTAATTGACTATGGAAACCCCTAAACTGCCAATCACGGTGTTTGTGAATGGAGGATTATCGCCATTTTCAGTAACTGGGTATAGACAATTTTAAAGCTTTCCACAGACCGAAGCGCGCTGCGGACGCACTGTTGCGCCCTGCGCTTTGGTCTGTGGAAGCCTTTAGAGCGTGGAAATAACCTCAAAATGACAACTGTATAAAAAATATTTAAAAAATAATAATTTCGTGAAACACATTGAATAATTACGAATATTAATCTATTTAATTATAAAATATTAAAGATGAATTCATTTTATTTTGGACGTAAAGAAAGATTTCCTTTAGCTTAGGTGTTTTTAATTTGTTTTTTTTTTAAAAACGCTGTCGGCAAAGCAGTTCCCTGCTCTGTCGATAAAATAGCAATCCGCACTCTCGGCAAAGCAGTGCTGGAGTGTACGGTAGATAGAGCAGTTACGTTTGAATGTTAATATGGCGTGACTTCAAAATAATGCGATGTCAGTTGCATTTAATAGTAAATAGAAAGTATAAAAAAAACATACAGATGAATTGAGAACCTCCTCTTTTTTTTGAAGTCGGTTAATTAGATATAATTTAACAAAGAATTGGCATATAGAAAATAAACTTAAAAAGTCATTTCTTTATTCACGGGTAAGTGTTTCAGTTAACAATATATTTTGTGTGTGAACTTAGATCAATTAGGTTAATTTATTTGCCGATTCTAATGAATGAACAATTATCATTCTAACATGCATAGTCCAATTAGTTTTAACATAGTCTTTAAGTTAGAATCTGTTGGCTAATTATGCAAGCATTTAAAGCGTCACTTTACAAAAAAATATAAAAGAAAAGAAAAGACAGCGGTATTTTTTTTGCTATTTGAATTTTGAACAGATGTCCATTGCTCGTATTGAGCATACGTTGTAAAAAAGTAATTTTGTACGTCGTTTTTTTCCTCGCATTCAAAGTGAAAAGTAGAGTGTTTAACGCGGGACTAAACTACCATAATGACAACTCGAATTATAGCCTCCCTCGCTATCGCTCGGGTGGCTAAATATCTCGTGTCATTATGGCTTGTTTTAGTCCCTAGTTGAACAATCTACTATAAAATATGCAATAATAAACTAAAAATCTGTAAATTTACGGGACTTTTTCACACATTTAAGCCATGATTAAAAATGCACTGTTTCGCCGTTAAAGAAAAAATAATCAATAATCTAAACATTATAGACCACGCGCGCGGCGCTCGGCGGAACCCTGTCGCAGGGAGTCTCTGCTGTCCTTAACGAGATTGTTTTTAACAAGTGCGGCAAATGCTGACTGCGACAGGGTTCCGCGGAGAGCCGCGCACGAGCTTGTCGGACTGTAGCTATACTTTTGCGGATATTTTTCAACTCACTTGAAGCTTAGTTCCTCTAGTTCATCAAAAGAGGGCGTTAGAAATATCAAATGCTCAACTTAGCGCCATCTAAATTAAGATACCAATAACCAAGAAGCGGAATTTCTCATAGCAAAAATCAAACATCAAAGGGATTGACCAAAAGTTTTATCGACTATTCCAGCTATCGATGTTATCAAATCGACTCTTCGCTTGTCACCGCCTTTTAACATTATTCTGTAACATTTGACCTCTTTGATAAGCGACTTGCAACTCCATATTAAAATAAATCGCGTTGGGCTAGTTAGAAAAAAAAATGAAATAAGTACCCACTAGGATCAGGATTCCGGACTATGACCTAATTCGCGACCATGCCGATTTTATAGCAAAAACTGAATACAACCAAAACAGCATTATGGAATACTACAAATACGCTCCTGTTACATATATCAACGGAGGTAGAACTCTTTCTCAAACTATAATTGGATCTACAATGATAACAGGACCAATTTAAAGGGTGACAATATAGAATAAATTATGACAATTCTCTATTACTACAGAGAAGATGAAGAAAATACGATTAGTACAGAAATAGATTCGATTGTTATTTTGAATGAAGGTTAGATTTTAGTTTCGTTGCATTTCTGTTTTATATTTTTATTGTAATTAACTTAAAAAGTGCTATTTTAAAAGTACCTACTATTTTCTGTTTTATTAATTGCTGAAATAGTTATCGATAGTCGATAAAACTTATATTCAATGCCTTTGATGTTTGATTTTTGCTATGAGAAATTCCGCTCCTTGCCAATAACTACAACGTGGTAGCCTACTGCTTTTGCCTCTCAAACAAAAGATCGTGGGTTCAAATCCACGCTCGCACCTCTGAGTTTTTCGGAATTTATGTGCGAAATTACATTTGAACTTTATTTTGCACTCTACGGTGCAGGAAAGCTACATACATACGAAGGAATTCAATGGTGTGTGTGAAGTTTCCTATTCGCACTGGGCCCACATGGGAACTACAGCCCAGGCCCTCTCAATCTGAGAGAAGGCAGGCCAGCAGTGAGATATAGGCTCAAATGGTGAGGTACATATTTAAATTACCCTAGTCTTTCAACCTCTTCTCCACAATGCTTTTAATCTCATCGTACACTCCAAAAAACACGAACGAGCCAATCATAAGTGCGATCACACGTGGTGTACACCCGGTGAATAGACCCCGCACTCCTGCTTCTCGGTATATCCCGCACAGTACTGTCTGTATGCGCAAGCTGCGTGCGGTGTTGTGCTCAGCCTCGGCTAGTATGATGCGTGTTTTGGCGATGTCAAAAGGCGTTGTGATTGTACCGGCGACTATAGCTGCCACTGCGCCGCAACACGCGCTCTAAAAATAAAGACAATATTTTAGTAGTGAAGTCTTAGCTATCCGACAATAGATGGGGCTGCAATGGAGCTACGGTGAAACGTTTTCGCAAGGACTATTTTAATGCTGTCGCCATCTATGGGCTGCCTAGGAAATCTAAGGAAAAGTACATTGTCACTACACATAATATATTATATAATATTATAAAGATGAAGAGTTTGTTTGTTTGGTTGAACGCGCTAATCTCAGGAACTACTGGTTCGAATGGGAAAATTATAATTAATTAATTATTTTTATCGAAGAAGACTATAGGCTATATAACATCACGCTACGACCAATAGAAGTTGAGCATCAATAATTAACGCGGACGTAGCCGCAAGCACCAGGTAGTATATTATATAATTCTTCTGTACGTGTTTGTCACCTAACTCTAAACGGCTAGACCGATTCGAATGAAAATGAAAATTTGTGTGTTTGTGTGATCAGTACGCGGCTATTTATGGGTGACCGCTAAGGGTTATTTTAAGAAATATAGTAATTAATTACGTCACAAAACTGAAACGTCGCGCTTAGGTAAAATTGCTGACAAATTAACATTCTGAAAAATAGTTAGTCTATGATTTAAAAGCCAATGACCTGAACAGCTGATCGCTAGTGTTGGGAATCTTCTAAAAAACATGTCGATATTTTCAAAAAGTTTCGATATCGGTTTTTTCCATAACCATTATAGCTAGAAAAAAAAGAACAGCGCGCAAAATTACAGTTTTATTTACTGTTCATGGGGTTTCAGGCTTTAGGGGTTATTTTGTAACACCCTGTATATTGGTTCCTGGATGGTTTGGAAACACGATTTGACCCGGCAGGTGGCGCTCTTGTGGGCAGAACGTCTGCCAGATCCGCTGGTCTAAATAGGATTGTTTTTGTGTCTATTACGTGACAAATTTACCTGAAAACTGGTGACTTCTCCGTTATTCCGTCTCCTCACTTGTGCCTTCAGCCACTCCCAGATGGGGATGTCGATCACACCGTAAGGCAGGTCCCGGGCAACGGTGGATAGGTAACCTCGGAACAAGCCCCTGCGGATACCCTCCGATTTGTAAGCCTGTGGATGAACAATGAGATTTAAGGATTTAAGAGAGCACCGAGCTTCTAGCGCTAATAAATTTTAGGTATTCTATGCACTAACGCTAACGACAGGGGGAAAGCGCGGCGCCTCAAAATAGGTTGGTCAGACCGCGCGCGTTTGGGTATTTTCTTCCTATTACCAATTATTACTAAAACAAATACATATCATGATATCATAAAAATGTATTCGTGTATACGCTATAGAAAACATCTTGTTTTATTATCATTCAAAAACTCATGAGCTGCCGTGCAATCTTTGGTTTGTTTTTTTTCCATCGAAGTACAAGTAATCGTGTTTCTAATGTGACTGATTTATAGAGGGAATCTTCGAATATCTTACATATGAATTTCAAAATTAAGCATGAAGGGATTAAATGAATGCAATAAATGCGCCAGAACCCCGGCGGGTTGCACAAGGTGTTTGCTTTAAAAATAATCGTTTTATTTTCTCTGTTTGTACAGATTCTATCCAGTTCCAGTCCTTTTTTGCACTGTCGGTGCGCCATCTATAGGACTAAGACCCGAACTAGCAGATGTCTCAAAGTCGTTCGATAGCTGGGGAGCTCCCGCGGGGGCATGACCGAGCCTCTACTAGTTCGGCGCGAGGATGATAGATGGCGCTGAATGTAACATGACACAGAATAAAGGGAGGTCGCCTGCCATCGACTTTGTAGAAGAAGATAGAAAGACAATCTTAAGAAAGCCTAGTTACAACATGCAACCTAAATTCGACTGCCTTGGCGCAGAGAAAAAAAAATAGGAGAGAGGGAAGATTTCTTTTGGCCTATGATGTCTATGAAAAGGTAATGTTGCTGGAAGTGGTAGCTGAAAAAAAAACTTACGTTATAAAGAATGCTAAAACTGCTTCTCTTGTCAACGCCAACGTACGTCTGTTTTCTTTGCTTCGCGATTTCAGTCGGCACTCTGATCAGACACGCAATCTACAGCAAGAAATATATTATTACTATAAAATGTTTAGCTGCTATAATAAATTTATGTTCCTTTTTTTATAATCCTTTTTTTATAAACCTTGTATATTTTTCCATGTACTTGTTTTTCTGTATTCTTTTCTTTTTGGTGTACAATGAAGAGTCATTGTATTGTATTGTATTTAATATTTTTAATGCGAAGGTAACTATGTCGGTCTATCTGTTACCTCTTTATGCCTAAACCACAGAACCGATCTAGATGAAAATTGATATGGATGGAGATAGTTTGAAACTCTAGGAAGGATAAAGATAGATTTTATCCCAGTAAATGGCAGAGTTCCCGCAGGATAGCGATAAGTACATAAAATCGCTGCCTTACTCGTATTCATCATCGTCATCATTTCCAGCTTGTATAGCTCTACTGATGGGAACAAACCTCTCTTAGAACGGGAGGGGATAAAGCAGATTTTTTTTGCATATGATAGCAAAGCGATCACGATATGAACTTCAAATTTAAAAATTTGTAGCAGCTCCCCAGGACCGATAATACAGAAGAAAAATTGGCCCAACATGCAAACATTAGTATGATTTTAAGCGGCACTTTGAGGGCCCTGCATGCAGGGATACAGGGCTTTGAGTAGGGCACTTTAATAGCAACTCACGATCTCGGCAACCGCGGCGGAACCGCTGTGTGCCGCGGACACGAACGCCGGCGGCACCAGGGGTTCCGTCAGCGCCTTCATGGTCTCGTAGGACATGAAGAACAGGGCCGCGTTTGGCATCGACGCTATGGCTACCGGCGCTATGCCTGCGAACATAATAAATAATACTGGCGGGTAGCTATCATTATATCGAAATTCGTTACGCCGATTTTCATTTCATCGAAAACTATTCCACGAATTTCATTAAGTTTTTTGTTCTATCTAATCACATAGGTAATCTTCATTTCATTACTTTTTATATAATCGATCAACTTTTCGTCGTAAATCGTTTCAAATTTGTCACAAATCGTAGGTAGCGTAACGATTCATCGAAATTACCTTTCATAGAATAATCAGTTATTAATAGTATCAAATTATCAAAACATGATTCCCAGGCGGTACGTCCTATTATGTTATTATTGCCACGAACTATGTTTCATCACCGTAACGTTCGATGCATAGATGCGACGATAAGAATTTTTAAAAATTGTAGACATATATAGTAATCATGTGACAAAGTCGACGGAGCTCCTATTCCGCGTAGTTTAGCCGCTTCGCGCCTTGATGCAATACTAACCTAACCTATTAAATCTCGATAAACCTGAGCTTCTTAAATGGTTCTGTTATGGCGGGGGGCTCCGCCCCCCCGTACCCCCCCTTTCCAGCAATCTGTCAAAATACAGCGTCTCGATGAAATGTGTTGTCATAGAAACGTATTATCAAGTATTAGGATTTCAAATCCTGTATGTCAAATGCGGTGGTGGGGCGCGTCATTTTAAATTAGACAAGCTCTAACACTGATGAAACGATTTTCTGTGTTATAAGAATTTTAGGAACTGAAACTTACCTACGATGAACCAAAATTATAGTACAGGTGATTCGATGAACTGCTATGTCGATATACAAATAAAATGATGAAGTAAAATTCGATGAGTTGATTCTTGTGTAAAAGGTAGGTAATTCGAGCAATTGTATGAGCGATGTAACGAAGTTCGATGAATGATTCCTACATGTTAATAAAATTCTGCGAATAGTGTTATGGGAAACTAAAATCGAGGAAACTATTTTCGGTAAAATGATGGTTTACCAATACTGGCATTATTATCACAGTGTTTCTAGTCTTAAGTATACCTCAGATCAAATAAAAAGTAAAGATAGAGCGCGGTGAACAGCCGAGTGAGGTCGGTTTCATAAACATGTGTACGTAGGCCGGTGTTGCCATAATAATTCTTAATACCCCGATACTACGTTGCGTGTCACGTTGATACCGTTACTACAATAAAAAACGTTGATAATGTATTACAAGAAACAAATAAATTCACGTTGCGTGTCATTCTCACGTTTTAAGCCGTGCTAAGAAAGAGTAGAATTTAAAATGACAAAAGAAAAGGTTGTAATAATAGGGTAACTACAACATTATAATGGCAACACCAGTGTTGACGTTTTGGGTTCTAAGCAAAATTTGGTGTAGTTTGGTTGCAAGTGTGTGCGTGCCACTGTGTAAGCACATGGATTGGTGTAGTTTGACCGGCCTCACTTCGTTGTTCGCAGCGCTATATCTTTACTTTTTATTTGATCTGAGCCTTATACTACGAAAATCGATTTTCGAACTTCATATCGTGCTGCTCACTCTAATAGTATTAAACAGAAGAGTAAAAGGGATGATACGTACCTACTTCGAAATTCGAATTTTTAAAATAAATAATTAAATTAAAATAAAACAAATATTTAAGGGGGCTCCTATACAACAAACGTGTTTTTTGCCGTTTTTATTGGCTACGTGCACGACGGTGGCGCCGCGTAGCGTTGACAACATTTCCTCAACATTTTCTGTACCCCCACCACCCGCTTCGCACATAGCCAATAGATAATGGTACGGAACACTTCGTGCGCGAGTCCGACTCGCTCTTGGCCGGTTTTTTTATCGAGCGTACCTTTATAAACTCCTCTGAAGCCCCCTGACTTGTGGAGTCCATGGGCACTCTGCAAGCGAGTCTTAAGAGTGTCGAGCGGGTACAGACCCGTTTCAACAGCAAATCCGGCTACTGCGCCTGCCTGAAAGTAAGATACACCTAAATCATTTAATATTATTGTATTCGCGGACCGAACCGCGCGATCTCGCCATCTGTTACATAAACCAGTCATGGTTTTTAACAGTGGCTAGCAATGTAAAAAATATAGAAATCTATTATATGAGTAAATAAACTAAAAAAAAAAAAATCAACATTGCTACCATTAAAATTCGCCATGTCTGTCCGTCTGTCTGTCCGCGGCTAAGCTCAGAGACTGTTAGTACTAGAAAACTGTAATTTGGCATGAATATAATTATATATTAGTCACGCCGACAAAGTGGTTAAATAAAAAAAACTAAAAAAAATTTTTTTTTTGTACCTCCCATAGACGTTAAGTGGGGGTGATTTTTTTTTTCTCGACTAACCCTATAGTGTGGGGTATCGTTGGATAGGTCTTTTAATACCATAATTGGAGGGTTGCTTACATGATTTTTGTATTCAGTGATTTGTTTGCGAAATATTCAACTTTAAAGTAAAAAATTTCATTAAAATCGACTGTCCCCCCCCCCCCTCTAAAATCTAAACTGTTGGGTGGAAAAATTTGAAAAAATTCAAAATGGTAGTAAATATATTAAATTTACAAGGAAAATTATAGCGGCTAAGATTGCTTGGGAATTATTTGTAGTTTAAGAGTAAATAGTAGCCTAAGGTATTAAACATACCGTCACTACTTTGAAAAACTCGTATCTCAAATCAGCATGCAAACAAAACTGAACCTTGATACGCGCGTAATAAAGTTCACTTTGCCAGATTAACGATTTTGAGATACGAGCTTTTTTTCAAAGTATTGACGATACCTAACTTGGAAGATTCCGTACACATACGAAATCCTTAGAAAAATATTAGGTACTTGATTTTTTCGTAATGGCTACGGAACCCTATCATGGGCGTGTCCGACACGCTCTTGGCCGGTTTTTTTTTTTATTTCCGTTAACTTTAAAGGAAGATTATTCAGGTAATTTTTTTCGAGATATTCAATAATTATTAATGGCTGAACAAATAAAAATAACCAGTGTAAAAGGAAAAAATATATATTTTTCGGGAGTTAATCACGAACTATACCTTTTCAACGCCATGCCTAGTTAATCGTTAAATGCTTAACTGTTTTCCTTGATCTAAAAAAAGCCTTTGATACAGTCTCCCTCCCCACTCTTGTAAACAAACGCGTATAGGTATCAGAGGGTTGCCCTTGAAACTGCTAAGAGATTACTTAACAAACCGTAACCAAAAAGTTAAAATCGGCAGTTATGTTAGTGACGATTCAGAGGTCCATTTTGGAGTGCCGCAAGGTAGTGTTCTCGGTCCGACATTATTTCTTGTCTACATTAATGATCTCACTGATATTTCTGTACAGGACGGGCATGTCATCTCGTATGCTGATGACACAGTGGTAGTTTTATCTGGGAAATGCTGGGACTCAGTGTATAAAACAGCTGAAAATGGTTTGCGAAGGATGAATATGTGGCTAATCTCTAACCTTTTAACGCTCAACACCGAAAAGACAAAATATATATGTTTTTCCAAAATTAACAATACACAACCCCAAAATAACCTCACTCTTAAATTTCATAACTGTAAATCAGAGCTAGTCACACACTGTAACTGCACACCTTTGGAAAAAGTCACTCTAATTAAATATTTAGGTGTTATTATTGATCAAAGATTGTCTTGGCACCAGCACTTACAGTACATTACAAATAGGATACGTAAACTCATATGGATTTTTAAACAACTTAGGCACATTACTAGCACTATCCTAATAAAACAAATCTACAAAGCTCTGGCACAATCCATCATGTCTTACTGCATTGCTGTTTGGGGGGGTGCTACAAAAACTAAATTCTTAGAAGTTGAGAGAGGGCAGAGGTGTTTACTGAAAACCATGTTTTTCAAGCCATATAGATATCCCACAGTGGAATTATATAAAGACTGTAATCTTCTTACCATACGTAAATTATACATAACAACTGTAATAGGCTAGACGACTAAAAAAAACTGTTTAGTCCGTCAGTTAGATTATTAAAAAATATTGTACACGTATTTTTTCTTTTGTTTGACAAACAAAAAATGAGGAGGATACAGTGCTTAGAAGTTTCGAGTGACGTCACTATATGGTACAATTTTTACCTAAGGGTGACGTCACAAGCCCCCACTCCGGAAGTTTGATGATCTATTTCTTTGTCGTTTTTTAATAATTTGATAAACCAAAAAATACGTGTCCCATATTTTCCCATAATCTAAATGACGGACTAATTAGAATGACCAATTTTTAACCCAGTCGTCATCCCTATTCTAAAAGTACACAAAAAACTAACTTATAAAGCACCCGATAGGAGTCGTAGAAGGATGGTCGCAGTTGCACCTGTGCCCTCTTGCAATTCTGTATTTGCACGAAGACAATATGAAGCCCAATCGGCATACTTATACAACAAGATTGACAAGGTACTGAATATATACTTACCCTTTAATAAGTTACGATTGTAAAGAAGCTTAGTTGTGGTTAATTGGTTAACTGAACTTAATTACGAAGAAACGGAAGCATTTTTGTTCTCTCGGCATAATTAGTTGAACATTGTAATTTATATGCATGTTTGTATAATGATGTGTCATTATTTTAATCTGAATTTACGAAACACACACAAACCCATACATTATTAACGCACGTGCATACACACACACATACACACGCACACACACATACATGTACACACACACACACACACACACACACACACACACACACACACACACACACACACACACACACACACACACACACACACACTCACACACACACACACGCGCACGCACTCACACACTTTAAATACAACTTACAATTTAAGATAATTAATATAGCTTAAGTTATTATTACTTAATTTTTAAGAATTAACATTAGTGGGTAAACTAGTTTATTTCTTTTTAGTCTACGCAATTTAGTAATTTAAAGGAAGAGCGAGTCCTCCTAACACAGGCGTAATACGCCTACTGGGAGGCCTCTCCATTTGTCACCCTACCCATTGTTTGTGTGGAATGAAATAAAGAATTTTTGATTTTTTTTGATTTGAATCGTAAAGCTACTTTGAACTTTATGTCATTACGTTAAGATCACTTTGAGGTTGTATTTTGTGACGCATATATCCGCCGTTGGGGTTGAAAATATTGCTGAAATTACCTCGACGGTTCCACCGCATTGCAAGTGGCCGTGGTCATTAGTCGAAGGAAGCGAGTGGGGGGAGTGAAAAGTTTAAAACATTATATTAAAAAATACTTACGATGCCAGGTGCCAAGTACGCAGAATTTTGGAATTTCGGCTTCTCCAATGTCCCCATGGTGCCGCAAAACCACTATAAATACCCAATTCAAATCTGAACACCAAAATAGTAAATAATTAAATAGTAGGTCCCAAATGTTTATTTACCTTTCCTACTAAATGCAAAAAAACGTTATCCAAGTATATTAGAAACACATTAGCATTTGTATTCGAAACATAAAAAGCACTTCAGCCCATTCGATTATAAGTAATTACTTATACTAAATCGTGAGTAAATCAAAAAATATCTTCACTTCACAAGGAAAAAACTGCACTTTAATTTTTACTTTAAAATTTTGCAATAAAATTTTACATATCACTAAAAGTAATTTTAGTCAAATATTCCCGCGCAATTCACAACTTTAAAGCTACGATTGAACACGTTTAGTTTTACAATTTGTAAAGCATTGTCCCTTTCTAAAAAAGCGTGTGCGAAAGAGATGGATGCTTTACGGCCGAGTATCCCAACGAATCACACGAGACACTGAATCAAATCACATGTGCTTGAACACAGTATATCGTTATCAACCCGCAATCTGGTAAAAAGATAACTGACATATTAAATTGTAATAAAATGGGGAAGTACACTCGGTTGCTTCTCTGAAATAAGATAGCAGTATGACGCAACACTACGAAAATGAATGAACGGAAAACCGTAGCTGACTCCAAGGTCGCGGAGATTGTGAAATTAGTTAAACTTACTAGTCGTTAAGTGCTGTTTTGTTCGTGAAAACCATTAGGTCTCTTTTATTAAAATAAAATTACGATATTTTACTAAATTTCCATCGGAATTCCCAGAAATTACATCGTAGTCTGTTTAAGTTGTGTCTTGTACGATAGTATCGGCAATACTATCGTGACCTCGAAAAATAGTAACAATATCGATAGGCCTATCGATAATATCGATAGTATCGATAGTAATTTCAGACCAATTCTATTGATAGACATCAATACTATCGATACTATTGATCTTTTATTATCAATACTATCGATAGTATCGATACTATTACATTAACAATACTATTACATTTTTACAAACTATCGATAGTATTAAATAAATAAATAAATATGAGGGGACAATCTTACACAAATCGACCTAGTCCCAAACTAAGCAAAGCTTGTACTATGGGTACTAGACGACGATAAACATACTTATATAGATAAATAAATACTTAAATACATAGAAAACATCCATAACTCAGGAACAAATATTCGTGCTCATCACACAAATAAATGCCCTTACCGGGACTTGAACCCAGGACCTCTTGCTTCGTAGGCAGGGTCACTACCAACTAGGCTAAAGCGGTCGTTAAAATTGATAGTAAAATATAAATAGTATCGATAGTATCGATACTATTGAAAACAAAACTATCCATACTATCGATATTATCGAAACTATCGATAGCCCTATCGTATATTGTGACTATTTTTCAAGGTCGACTATCGATAGTCAAACTATCGATAGTTGTGCAACGCTAGAACACGCGTGCGAAATAGGGATGTTGACACCATTAAAAATAATTCGAAGATACTACTTCAGTAAATAAGCGCTTTATTTTAGCCCTGTAAACCAGATTGATTTTCGATTAACTGCAAAATTTTTTTTTTGCTTTAAAACAAATAAATAGTTAGTTGATTGAGTATGCGAACAAGTGACGTCATAAGTTGGTATCGCCATTCAAACTCAATGGGAGAATTGTGTTGTGACAGCTCATAAAAAGTACGTCAGTTGATTGGTGGCGTCAACATCCCTATTTCATGTCCCCAGACTTCAAGTTGCTGAGATTTCTGGATTTTAATCACTCAAAGTCACTCATTTCAGCCGAAAGACGTCCACTGCTGAACATAGGCCTCCCCCAAGGCTCGCCAAGCAGATCGGCCCTGCGCCATCCGCATGCAATGCGTTCCCGCTACCTTAACCAGGTCGTCGCTCCATATTGTTGGAGGCCTACCTACACTGCGTCTTCCATCAAAAATCATTTCTATTCTATTTCTATTTTATTCCGGTTCGTGGACGCCACTCGAGAACCTTTCAGCCCCATCGGCCGCAGTTCTACTCGTACGAGCGATGTGCGCTGCCCACTGCCGGGATTTTAATGTTTTAATGATATCCGTTCACCCCTTTTTTTATAATAAATAAATAAATAATAAATAAATATCACGGGACAATTCACACCAATTGACCTAGTCCCAAAGTAAGCTTAGCAAAGCTTGTGTTATGGGTACTAGGCAACGGATAAACATACTTATATAGATAGATACATACTTAAATACATATTAAACACCCAAGACCCGAGAACAAACATTCGTATTTTTCATACAAATATCTGCCCCGACACGGGAATCGAACCCGGGACCTCAAGCTTCATAGTCAGGGTCTCTAACCACTAGGCCATCTGGTCGTCGTTTTATAGTGCGGAAAATGCGCCTTACGCTTTCGTCTCTGTTCGGGAAACAGAGGGTATGTTGGGCTCTCCCACGAGGGGCCTACCCACTAAAAACCACACGGAATCCCTCGTTGCCATTATGAACGCCACGGGAGCATGAAGAGACACCGCGACGCCCGCTGGGCCCAATTGCATAACAAAGTACAACTTATATTACAAGCGGAACTCCCTTTCTAGTTAATATAACTGAAGCGAGAGTTCCGCTTGTAATATTAGTTGTACTTTGTTATGCAATTGGGCATTGTCGCCCCGGGATGGGGCTCCTCTGTTGACAGCGTGCAAAGTCAATCAACGTCATAAATAAGTGATCAGTTGATCACTTTTGTACCTTATCGCTTTCAGTTTGTAGCGACTACTAGCGCCATCTAGTCATCACATAAGGAACTAACTACTACAATCCTACATCACGCTATCGAAGTTTCTCAACTCGGCTGCATAAATACAACTTCCAACATTTATCCATTGGACTTCGGTCCCCAGGCATAACACCTGCCAGGAGAGAGATCTCTCTATTGTAACTACCCCCAAATTGGTGACTCACGACATTGGACAAAATCGCAACCTTCAGACACAAGACGATGACGCAGTCTCACAGCAAGCCATACTCACCGCACTGTGCACCATTAGCATGCATCTATTATCTGCCTGGTGTCTACAGTTCGCAAATCCTCCTCCCACTACTTCCACTTGCCTATCAATCAACCAACGCTCGCCAACAAGGCTCCGAGCAATCACGCAACAGGCATGCATCACAAGTAGCAGAGGAACAACAATGCTCGCCGACGAGGCTCTGAGCGACTGGCCCTTGCAAGCGCCCACATGACGCACAGACTGCACTCCACTGCAATTCGTATCGACCTCCGGTCTAAAAGGGAGGCTGATGTAGCGACTACTAGCGCCATCTAGTCATCACATAAGGAACTAACTACTACAATCCTACATCACGCTATCGAAGTTTCTCAACTCGGCTGCATAAATACAACTTCCAACATTCATCCATTGGACTTCGGTCCCCAGGCATAACATCTGCCTAGAGAGAGATCTCTCTATTGTAGGCTACCCCCAAAAGTTGTTACATAATTTCGTATGGCATTTCAAACATGACGTTGAAGTGACAAGGTACAAAAGTGATCTGATCACTTACGTATTTATGACGTTGACCCTACATCCCTATCCCGTTAGGTCGCAATCAGAATCTATCTGTCAACGTAACAATAGACAGTAAATATAAATGCTTACGGTCTCTACCTAGGTACAAGTTAGGTAACATCTGTACCTACCATATTCTAAGAAATAAACCATTTGTATTTGTATTTGTATGAAGTATCTTTTTTCTGTATTTATTTTTCAACTTCATTTTTATTACTTTTACGGTTATCCCGTGAAAACCATATATTTCAAACTAAATACAAACTGAAATATAGCTGCACAGAAAAACCCCAGAAATCAAAAAACACCCAAAAACTAAAACGCAAAAAATAAAATAGAAATTGAACCGACTACAAACAAAAAGCATAGAAATATCTTTCTTCTAACGGTGAAGCCACACGAGCGTAATTTTGTGAGTCGTGAGCGGCAGAATTTCGGTTCGCGCCATACAATATGCGGGCCATCACGTGACACTCACATGACACAATGTATGGCGCAACCGAAATTCTGCCGCTCACAACTCACAAAATTACGCTCGTGTGGCCTCACCCTAATCTGTTTGAAGTCGGTGCCTCAGCTCGAGCCAGCAGGAGTGGTAGAAAGAAACCCAATAGATAGTACGTACGTAAGGTCGATGGCTAGGTCCACTCCTGCTGGCTCGTGCTGAGTCACCGACTTCAAACAGATTAGGGTGAGGCCACACGAGCGTAATTTTGTGAGTTGTGAGCGGCAGAATTTCGGTTGCGCCATACATTGTGTCATGTGAGTGTCACGGGATGGCCCGCATATTGTATGGCGCGAACCGAAATTCTGCCGCTCACGACTCACAAAATTACGCTCGTGTGGCCTCACCGTTAGAAGAAAGATATTTCTATGCTTTTTGTTTGTAGTCGGTTCAATTTTTATTTTATTTTTTGCGTTTTAGTTTTTGGGTGTTTTTTGAAGTCGGTTTTATTTTTTAATTAAAAATTATTTTATTTTTTGCTTTTTAGTTGTATTTGTACATACGTATTTGTTAGATACGTAGGATAAAATCATCAGTTTGACCTCGAAATAAGTTTGTTACAAAATCTATTTTTAATACCAGTTTTTTTTTGCTCACTGTACTTTTTGCCCCTGGTTACCAAAGTACTCATAAAGACAAATCCAACGAGACCAAATTTGATATGGTTACGTCGTTTTATTACGGAGTTCTTATGGTCACTTTCCAGTTCCATGTTCAGACCCTGGTTACCATCTAGGATCAAAGTACTCGTCAAGACGAATCAAACGAGCCCAAACTCGACGGGGTTGTGTCGTTTTATTGTGGAGTGCCTTTGGCCATCTTCCAGCGCCATCATCAGACCCTAGTTACCATCTGGGATCAAAGTGCTCGTCAACACGAATCACACGAGCCCAAACATGACGGGGTTGTGTAGTTTTATTGTTGAGGCCTTTGGCCATCTTCCAGCTCCATCGTCAGACCCTGGTTACCATCTGGGATCCAAGTGCTCGTCAAGACGAATCAAACGAGCCCAAACTCGACGGGGTTGTGTCGTTTTATTGTGAAGTGCCTTTGACCATCTTTCAGCTCCATCATCAGACTCTGGTTACCATCTGGGATCAAAGTGCTCGTCAAGACAAATCAAACGAGCCCAAACTCGACGGGGTTTGTGTCATTTTATTGTATAAGTGCCTTTGGCCATCTTCCTGCTCCATCATCAGACCCTGGTTACCATCTGGGACCAAAGTGCTCGTCAAGACAAATCAAACGAGCCCAAACTCGACGGGGTTTGTGTCATTTTATTGTAGAGTGCCTTTGGCCATCTTCCTGCTCCATCATCAGACCCTGGTTACCATCTGGGATCAAAGTGCTCGTCAAGACGAATCAAACAAGCCCAAACTCGACGGGATTGTGTCGTTTTACTTTGGAGTGCCTTTGGCCATCTTCCAACTGCATCATCAGACCCTGGTTACCATCTGAGATCAAAGTGCTCGTCAAGACGAATGAAACAAGCCCAAACTCGACGGGGTTGCGTCGTTTTATTACAGAGTTCCTATGGCCACCATCCAGCTCCATCATCAGACCAGCTCCATGTCGCAATAATATTGCATTTTCATCCAATTTACACAAGCATGCAAAATTTCAATTCAGAAACCGGGAAGTGGGTCAAATTCAACTTGCAAGATTTGACCCGTTGAGGAGTTCCGTTGGCCATCTGTGATCTTCTTCATCAGATCCAGTTTACCAAATGACATTTTCTGAATGAAAATGCTTGACTAGATGCTAAAAATTCTAAAATCGTCATAGTTGTGCCTATAAAATTTGAGGGTTTCCGTCGATTTACCCAAGATTCCATCATCAGATCTTGACTTGGTGCCAATGGGACCACCTCGGAAGTATGCTCTTTTAAACAAAAAAAGAATTTTGAAAATCGGCCTACAATTGGCAGAGATATCGATGAACATACATAGAAAAAAAAAAAAAAAAATATAAACAGTGGAACATAGAACCTCCTCCTTTTTTGAAGTCGGTTAAAAAGACCAATGCTGGGAATCGAACCCAGGTCCTCAGCGTTCCGTGCTGCGTGCTTACCCCTACACCATCACTGGTCTAGAGGTTAGCGACGAATTTTTCCCATACATCGTACATTCCAGTCTGTTATAATCTTAATCACTTTATGCAGTGATAGCATACCTTAGAAAATAATTAAAAAAATAATCTTAATCTTAAAGTGGGTTCCTTGTTACCCAAAGATGTCGACTTTGTAATCACTAAGGAATACAAATCGGTTGTTTCTTGTACGAAAAAGATGGATACAATATTGCACAAAATTGCCTGCCATATCTAAAAATCAATTATGATAGTATAGTTCTTTCTGACATCTTAAAGTAAAAATAAAACAATTATATTTAGTTCAACCCTGTATTAGCACTACAAACTAAATAACATTATAATACTAGCTTCGTAACGAACGATAAATAAAATTAATTTTCAACATATTTGATTTAACCAAGAACAACTTAATCAAAAAGACTCTCAATGTCTACACGATGTCGTGATCCTTTAAATAATAAGGCTGTAAATCTCTGTTTAGTTTCTTCATTGAGTTCATAGATGGCGCTATTGTGTTAACCAGAGGTCAAAATGCCATACGAAATTAATGGTACAAAGACCTCTATGTAGTAAAACTATAGCTAAACCGTTTAAATAAGTCCTCGCCCTCGCGGTACAGGGGCTGGGGGTATGACGACAAAGGGGCCCTTTACCGCGGGCGAGG
Source organism: Archips xylosteana (assembly GCA_947563465.1). NCBI lineage: Eukaryota > Metazoa > Arthropoda > Insecta > Lepidoptera > Tortricidae > Archips > Archips xylosteana. Next base: position 15,137,117 of record OX387365.1, on the reverse strand, counting down.
ACTCATCTAAGAGGATATGATGGCTGAGAGACTTTTGAGAAATAGGTATTAATGAAATGTCGCTGTCTCGCCCGAACCCCTCCGTGTCAGTACAGCGAGAGCGGGACAACTGCAGCTCAGACCGTTAATAGGCGCGTATAATTGATCAAGACAGCATTTCATAGTCCCCTGTTTTCTTTTCGAAAACTGGACCATTAAAATTATTTTTTTCAAAAATAATTAGACGGCAGATTTAACTATGCCCCTATGTTTTCCTTTTTTTGTTTATATGTGGGATTCATTTCTGATGAGTGTCTGAAAATGACGTTGAAATTGGGCAATTTTTTCAGTTTTTAAAAGCTCATATTTCTAATTTTAATTGGAATATGGAAAAAAACGAAACATAGGGGCATAGCTGTGGTAGATACAGATTACACAGTAAAAAAAATTTGGCTCAAAAGCCATTATCCAGGGAGGAAACAGGGGACTACGTTTGTATAAAGAAACTGTGCGCATCGTATCCTCTAACGTTTTAGCTATAAATTAAGCGACTTTGTATAGTATAGACATTCACAGTCCTCTTGATTTTATCGTTCTTGGTATAATTTTAACCCTTAACAAGGTAGAGGCGATTTAGCGACCACATGCATTGAGTTGGAAACTCAACCTTATTACTTTGATAATACATCACAATTTCCATTGTAATTATTGGAAAAACGACTAGTTTTAAAAATATCCGTTGTCATGTATGTATTCGGTAGCTGCTTTTGATTCTGCGGTAGTATGCTCCAATAAAGGCGACCTTATTAAGGGTTACAATTTGTTATACTTAAGAATATGACACATTTTAAGTGAAGGGGTTCGATGATTTGTGACACAAAAAAAACATTTTCATAGTGATATGTGTGACGTACTATGCATGTAAGTTACCATTTAGGTAGAATTTTTACAACAACCGATTCAGGTTGTCAGAAATGGCTATTTATTTTAATTTTATTTACATATAAGAAAATGAACAGTATTTCCTTCATGAAAACGCCGTATAAGCGATCAATTTAACCATCATAGGGGATATCCATAAATTACGTCACACCAATTTCGATCAATTTGGACCCCTCCTCCCCCCCCCCCCCCCCCTTGTCACACTTATTAGGGCCAATCAACTTTTAAACCGACGTTTTCGGCGTCTCCTGCGTTACCAAAATTGTCTCTGACGTTACCAAAAAATCGTACTTCCAACAAGATATTTCACGGTTTAATAGGTTAAACTTACGTAGGATGGCATGTATTCATGCTATTCATCTATTAAATTACAGAAAAAACATGTTTACTTACAAAAATCTGCAATTGTTTGAAAAAAGTCGCGGACAGATTATAGTCGGTTTAAAAGTTGATTGGCCCATTACTATGAAAATCGCCATTATTTTGTTCTAGTGTCACAGATCGCTTGAACCCCCCCTCCCCCTAAATGTGTGACGTAATTTATGGATGGCCCCTTAATAATAACGTGAAATATATAAATAGCAACTTATGTTTTCGAGTCATCTCTCATCTATTTAACTAGCGCAGAGTTGTGCAAAAATAAATATACTTGCATTATTCATATCTTATTATTATTACATATAAATTATTTATTTACGCATGTAGTCTTATGTAGCTATTAGTGTGCAGTTTATTTATTTATTTATCTATCTATACTTACAGCGATCCGGGTGTCACCAACGGTGCTGGCTGAAAATCAGCGCTGGGGTGCTATAAACGCCTCAGCATTATGCTGAGCCAGTGTCCGATTTGCAACCGCAATGACGCATTCTATCTTTAGCTTTCGTGTTGTCTTTTGTTTTGTAAATATTGATGATGTGTCTTGTGTTGTTGTAAATAAATGTATTTCTTTCTTTCTTTCTATAAATACGCATAAAAATGAATCTCTATTTATTTGGTCACACCACAACCTGAGAAAGACTTGACCGATTTTATTCAACTTTTTTTAAGTTTCCTAATACTTTGTTGAAGGTTCTCAAGGAAAAATAGGAAATGTAGAAGAAAATTCGAAGGATTGCAGTAGTTCCTGAGATTAGCGCGTTCAAGCAAACAAACTCTTCAGCTTTATAATCTAAATATATAAAAATCTCGTGTCATGGTGTTTGTTATCGAACTCCTCTGAAACGGCTTGACCGATTTTTATAAAACTTTATGTCTGTATTCGGTAGGTCTGAGAATAGGTCGTAGGCTATTTTTTATACCTACTCCTATTCTTGCCGGACGAAAGCGCGGGCAACAGCTAGTATTAGTATAGATTTGTGTGTCTATCAATCCAAATAGCCCTCAACAACCCTCTTACAGTCATCATAGACCCCAAAAAAGACGAACCCGCCAGCCATGAACGCAGTGAAACGAGGTGTACACCCGGCGAAGAGGCCCCGCAGCCCGTTCTCTCTGTATATCGCGCGCAGTACCGGCTGTATGCGCAACTTGCGTGTGGCGGTGTATTCTGGGGCCAACATGATGCGGGTTTTGGCGAGGTCGAGGGGCGTTGTAGCGGCCGCGGCGAAACCGCCGGCTAGGGAGCCGCAGCACGCACTCTGGGGATAGAAACTTTGGTAAAAACAAGGTTCTGCAATAAGAACTTCAGGGCATTCTTTAATATACCAAGAACAACAGAGTATTCTTAGACCAACAGTTTATTCTTAACCCTTCTTTTGAGGGATGTGTTTGTCATGACTCATGAGCCAATAGAAACACTTCATTCACTTAGGACCTTTTAAATGAAGTGTTTCTATTGGTTCATGACAAACACATCCCTCGCAACGCATCCTCGCACAGCTCCGGTGGATACGCAGCCTGAATAAGGCAGACGGGATTTAGCGACCACATGCATTGACTTGGAAATTCAACCTTATTGTTTTAGTAATTAAGTCACAATATCCATTGTAATTATTGAAAATACTACTAGCTTTTAAAATATCCTTTGTCAGGTGTATTCGATAGCTGCTTTTGATTCTGTGGTAGTACGCTCCAATAAATGGGGCCTTATAAAGGGTTAAATATACTAAAAACAACAGGGTATTCTTAAATATATCAAGAACAACAGAGTATTCTTAAATATACTAAAAGGGTCGATCAACTTCTTTTTGTCACTCGTTGCTATAGTGACGGTCTCCTGGGTCACTCTTTAAACCGTAACTTTATCTGATTAAAATTTGCCAAACATGCATTTTTGTGTTAGTTTTAAACCCCTTCTACAATTGGTCATCTACTAAGCATGTTAGTTAATGTGACACAACATTTCTTCTAATTAAACTGTGCTACTTTTGTCCCCTCGCTGACGGGACAGAATAACAACAAGAAATAGTTGATCCACCCAAAGACAAGATATTCTTTACTAAGAACAACAGGGTACTTTCGGTATTTAGATACGTTTAGATCTGTGACTGTAGTCTCAATACCTGAAAGCTGGTGATCTGTCCGTCATTGTGCAACCGGACTTGGGTCTTGAGGTACTCCCACACCGGTAGCTCCAGGAAACTGAACGGCAGGTCCCGAGCTACTGTTGACAGGAAGCCGCGGTACACGCCCGACCGTAGACCTTCTGCTTTATACGCCTGGAAAACATACACTGTGCCATTCATGGACTTATACCTAACCTGGACTGAGTACTAACTTTTATTAGTCAAGCAAAAGTGACCCATATTACCAAGTCATACAGTTTAATAATGGCAACTCGAGACAGCGGTCCGAGAGATAACAACAAACTAGAGAAACTAGAGAATTGTGTCCCACTCGCACCAGTACTTGATCACCCTAATTAGAACGAGATGCAACTCTCTGGTTTGTTTTTTTTTCGGCCTCACTTTTTTGTCGCAGTACTCAGTCCAGGTTAGGTATTAAACATTTTGACCGCCAATCCGAATGAACTATGAATTACGAACCAGTGTTGTTGCGATAGCGATAGTCTATCGATAGTATCGTGATACTATCGTGGCCTTGAAAATCAGTCATACTATCGATACACACACACACACACACACACACACACACACACACACACACACACACACACACACATCCTTATGAACTATGGTTAAAATCTATTACGTATTCTTAATTTAATTTGTAACGCAAATTGTTTTCTTTATTTTTAAGCTGTAACTCAGTAGTTGCGGAAATCTGAGAGCAGGAGACCTGGTGACCTGACACACAGGATCTCCCTAGTTCGGGCACCAGTCTCCCCCACTCAAGTCTCCCAATTACAACTTTATTGTAATATTAAGTTCCAACATTGTACTTGGTGGTGGAGAAATCAAATAAATTTCTTATTTCTTATTTATTTCCTATCGAAACTATCGACCCTTGACGATACTATCGATAGTGAAAATTGTTGAATTGTGTGTGTCTGCATGAGCTAATGTCATGTCTGTAGTATAAAGGATAGCTACCTCAATCAGTATCTTGATGCTGCTCCGCTTCTTGCTGCCGACATATGTTTGCTTGCGCTGTTTCGCTATTTCTGTTGGCACGCGAATGACGCACGCCAACTGAAGAGAAATACAGAAGATTTCCATAACCATGATGCTATACAAAGACTTGCTATACCAGCATCGCTATCATCAGAGCACTATTTCTTTCTGTCAAACGGTATAAGATGATGACAGAAAGAGATGGTGAAAGCGAAGGCAAGCGTCAGAAGCGTTAGACAATACGGTCTCTGGAGCCATAAAACTCCGTTTTCGGACCTCTCGCTCGCTCTTGGGTGGTTATCGGATCTCTCGCTCGCACTTTCGTACCCTCATAAAAGCTCCAAACGTACAGACAGCGGAGGCGTGGCTGTGCGGTGGTGGTGACGGTTGTAATATTCTAACTTGTATGAACGAGTTCGCGGTACGGTACCGCACACGTTCATACAAGTTAGAATATTAATAAATAAATAAAAATAAAAATAAATATCATGGGACAATTCACACCAATTGACCTAGTCCCAAAGTAAGCTTAGCAAAGCTTGTGTTATGGGTACTAAGCAACGGATAAACATACTTATATAGATAAATAAATACTTAAATACATAGAAAACATCCATAACTCAGGAACAAATATTCGTGCTCATCACACAAATAAATGCCCTTACCGGGATTTGAACCCAGGACCTCTTGCTTCGTAGGCAGGGTCACTACCAACTAGGCTAAAGCGGTTGTTAATATTACAACCGTTTTGTGGCCACAGAGCTCAGATGCTAGCGATGCTGGTATATAAGGGATTTAGCAACTGACAACGACAGCTGAATTATTTTGTGTTAAAATAGTCTGATATTATAGATACACTACAGTAAAATTACATAAAGTTTACCACTGACAGATGGTTTGCCTTCATTTCATATTCAACTTTAACAACCTACAAATAAAGCCAATTTTAGAATACTGTTACCCACGTTTGCAGATTTTGTAATAGCTACTTTATTTGTATGGTGTTAAAGTTGGAAATGAAATGAAGGCAAACCATCTGTCAGTGGTAAACTAAAAGTAAACGTATTGTATCTGGGATATGATACAATGAGTTAAAATTACAGTTAAAATGATATAATGAAAGACGTATACTACTGAACATGGGCCTCCCCCAAACTGATACGCGTGTCTTCCACTCTGTGTAAATTATAACTATTATAAAAAGTCTATATTGTAGTTCAAAAGATACCTGTGACAGATAGCTAATCATGAGAAGAAGAGATGAGAACTTTTTCGCTTTTAATAATCTTAGATTCGGTGAGCAGCCGTACTGCTAATAAAATAAATAATATTTGAATAAATAGACGTGGTACATCATTTCTTACGCATTTCCAATGTAATTTGGAACGTAGGAGTCGTAACTTCTAATAGTTGCGATGGATGTTACCACACGCCACTGTTGGCGTATGTTAGCGATTAAGGATTTCGGGGGAGTCGGTTGGATGCGACGTGGTTCAATTGGTAGAACACCCGTTGGGGCGCATACCCAGGAGACGTGGGTTCGAATCCCACCGGCGCACCCGAAAAACTTTTTCGCTTTTAATAATCTTAGATTCGGTGAGCAGCCGTACTGCTAATAAAATAAATAATATAAGAAGAGATAGATCGCATTTAAGCAATAAGGCCGCCTATTGTCTACCCTCCATTTTGCCTATTTTGTGATTTATCAAAAAAGATTATTTGTATTGCATTATATTGGTTTTAGCTCGAAGAATCGTCGGACTCAAGTGGCAGTGGGCAGGGCACATCGCTCGTAGGACTGATGGCCGATGGGGCAAAAAGGTTCTCGAGTGGCGTCCACGAATCGGAAGCCGCAGTGTAGGTAGGCCTCCAACAAAATGGAGCAACTTAAGGTTGCGGGATCCCACTGGATGCGGATGGCACGGGACCAATCTGTCTGGCGAGCCTTGGGGGAGGCTTATGTTCAGCAGTGGACGTCTTTGGATGGAGCAGAGGATAATGAATAATGATATTAGTTTTGCCACTGACTCTTTGACTTTCTTTGAAGCTAAATAACCACATGCATAATTCTGACCTACTACCTAGTATTGACGTGACAACGTCTAATAAATCGATGAACGCCGGCTGCATACACGAAAAAAGATGACGCAATGTAACGTACATGTACTTACATGTCCCGTAAATGTACCCACAGAGCAGTGAAGGCCAGTATGTACAAGAGAGCAGCAAACGCCAGCATGTACAATCTTAGTACTAGCGCTCGGGTAATTTTCAATGCTGGGGGTGAATTGAGGGGGGAGTGCGAGAGGGGTGCAGAGGTATTAAAGGGGGATGAAAATTTTATTGATTTTGCCTTAGGATGCACCGTTTTCAAGATATTTGACAAAACACCGGTTCTCGTCCGATCACCGAGGTTAAGCAACTACTTTTAAGGTACTTGGATGGGTGACCGCCTGGATTCATCTTTGTTTTTTTAATGTTTTGTTATGACATTGTCACGTTAAACTATCGTCCGTAAACCAGCTTTACAGACAACCGGTTTTTTACTTACCACCTCACCGACACATGCCGCCGCACTGTGTACCAACGGGGCATACTGAGGGGCAACTAATGGCTCGGCAATCCTTTTAGTAGTCTCATAGGACATGAAGAACAGCGCTGTGGTGGGCATTGAGGTTGCTGCCACTGTTAGCAAGCCTGCAACAAGAAGATTATAAAGTAAAGAGAAATGGAAAAATTGTTATTATCATTAACAAGGAGCGGAATTTTTCATAGCAAAAATCAAACATCAAAGGGATTGAACATAAGTTTTATCGACTATCAATAAATATTTCAGCAAATAGTAGGTACATTTAAAATAGCACTTTTTAAGTTAATTAGAATTAAAATACAGGGTTATTTGTAATTCACTAGCATCCTTTTAACCCTAAACTCCAACCACTTAAACAAACGTTTTTTGTTTTACGGCTTTTGTCATAACTTAATATTTTTGGTGTAATAACGTTTTGAAAATTTGAGATTTCCTCTTATTTTTACGATACTCTGTGTATTTGTATGGGCAAAAAAGTACTTCATTTTAAAAAGTCGTAAAACAAAAAACATTTGTTTGAGTGATAGAAATTCAGGGTTAAGAGGATGTCAGTGAATTACAAATAACCCTGTATAAAACCTTAAACGGAAATGCAACGAAACTAAAATATAACCTTCATTCAAAATAACAATCGAAATCTATTTCTGTATTAATCGCATTTTCTTTATCTTCTCTGTAGTAAATAGAGAATTGTCATTATTTTTTCTACTTGTATATTGACACCTTTAAATTGGTCCTGTTATCATTGTAGATCCATTTATAGCTTGAGAAAGAGTGCTCTACCTCCGTTGATGTAAGTAAGGGATGTTTTTTATCCATTTGTTAATCGTTTTTCTTTTAGGATTAACCATTTTAATAACACGGGAATGACTTAGAAAAACTCAAGCAACATAAATATCATATGTGACGTTGACGCGATTTATTTTAATATGGAGATTTTTTTTTTTTTTTTTTTTCTCTTTTTTTTTTTCGAGGCTTAAGTGCACCTGTGTGACTATGCCAGCCTCATTGGGAGACTCAATGGCCAAATTCATCAAACACTTCTCCCGCTATGTCCAGATTAATATGGAGATGCAAGTTGCTTATCAAAGAGGTCAAATGTTACAAATAATGTTAAAAGGCGATAACAAGCAAAGAGTCAATTCGATAACATCGATAACTGGAATAGTCGATAAAACTTATGTTCAATCCCTTTGATGTTTGATTTTTGCTATGAGAAATTCCGCTCCTTGATCATTAACATTCTCATCATCCCAACTTATAGGTATGTGTCCCACTGCAGGGCACAGGACTCCTCTCAGAATGAGAGAGCTTGGGTCATAGTTCCCCAATGGGAGCAGTGCAAATTGAGAGACAGCATTGAATTTCTTCACTAGTTTTCCTTCACCATAAATGTAATTTTGCACATAAATTCTGAAAAACACAGAGGTCCAAGCACGGGTTTAAACCTACGACCCACTGTTTGAGAGGCCATAGGGCAAACTACTAGGCTACAACAGCTTTTTGTAAAATGTGTGAATAAAAAAAAATAACCTTTATAGACCCCTCTGAAACCGCCCGCCTTTTGGAAGCCCTGTGCACTTTGCAGACGCGTCTTGAGCGTATCCAAGGGGTACAAAGCAACATCTACCGAGATGCCAGCCACAGCACCTGCCTGGAAACCAAATAAATATGTTATAGAAAGGATTTACTAAACGAAAATATTGGTATAGAATACCTAATTAGACTAATTACACAGTTAATAACTTTAGAACCGACTGAAAGTCAACTTCGTAAGTTAAACTAGTTATGTAAACCAAGAAATAGATACAATTAATTCAGAAATGTTAAAAAATATCGTAGAAAACGCTCGGAGAATTCCAGAGTTTCGCAATCGGTGCGTTAACTATTTATTACTTAAAATATGTAACAGATTGATGAATGAATTACTTACTATTAAAGGCGTCAAATATGTAAGTTTCACGGCTTTAGGTTCATTTAAAGACCCCATTTTCAATTATTATTGCAACACGGGTATATCAAGGCGAACCTAACCTCTTCACAAGACGTTTCGAAGATGAAACTAAAGAATTATTTACACAGTAGTGAAGCTGAACAAACTGATTTTTTATGTAACTGAAACGGCTAGGCCAGTGCCAATATTTCATCTCAATTAACAATACTTTCATCACTTCAAACTTTAAAAGTTTTGAAAGATATTTCTTATTTTGACATTGACATGTTAGGATTTTAAATTTGGGACTATGCAGCTAGGGAATGGTTCCCATAAAATATCAGATGTATTTTCTTGCACTAAAAAAAAGATTCTTTTATTTACCATAAGAATTATCCTTACTGTGGAAGCCATAACCATAACCATTTTTTTGCATAAAGCTTGGACAGCATAGCGTCGTACTGCGAAAATTCACTATTCAGGATGATTTAGAAGTGGGATTTATCGTCTGTACTGCACAAAAGAACATTAAAAATACAATTCTATTAGTTTTAATTCAACGTTAATAAAACAACAGAATAACATATAAAAGAGGGCAAATTTAAACCTTTTGTCGCATATGGTCCCGTGTCGGCAATTCGTCCCGTTCGCAATTCTTCCCGTTACCAAATCGTCCAAATTCGAGGTGAGGTGCGTTTGCGGGGCGATCAGTACGCTTAGTATAAGTTTTACTTCACCAAATACTTCTCGATCGCGTTTACGTAAAAAAATCAATTACTATGGAAACATGGACAGCGTCTCCGCGCGCGCGCGTCCATGTTTCTATATGTATTAGACGCGGGTTTGGGAGATTAAGATACTAATTGGATGGACACACAATGAAACAACCTTTTGTCTTGCGGTAGTTAGCAAATGAACAACGTTTATTTTCAAACAGTTATATTTATATCGAACGCAGCCAACCACAGATAACACAACATGCCCTTTCTTTAATAAAAAAAACAACAGACTGACAGTTGTGACATCTAACGTTTGACTTGACTGACTGACAGACAATGACATTTAATTATTAACAATAACATGCAAGATTTTTAAAATACATTAGACAATTAATTAGAATATAATATTAACAATACAATTATAATTATAAGACATTATTTGACTAGACTATTTACATCGATAATTCTATCTTATATAAATTATGTACAATAATTTTACAATTTGCAATTAAATGTTTACAAATCCAACCTGTTAGTTTTCTTTAGCAATCTGCCTCTAGAACTGTATCTTATTTCAGGAGTAATGCTACTAATTGCCATATCTAACATTTCTGGTAAGTTTTGAACATTATTGCTTGATTCTGACTGACTTTCTGACTGTGACATGACTATTTCATTTTCATTCAAGAATTCTGTATCTTGATTTCTTTCATTTATTTCCACAAACAATGGCGACAATATTGTATATTCATCATTACTTATTTCTGACAAAGGACTTACAATATTAGACATATTTGACATTTCATTTTCAATATTAATATGACTTGATACATTGTTATCATTTGATGGACTAATTACATTCGACTGACTTGACTCCATCGACATAAAACTTTCATTTATGGAGTTTGTTTTAGAGCTACTTTGACTATCATTTGTACCATTCATCAAATCGTTTTGAGCTTTAAGAATGTACTCTGGAATGTAATAATATTTCACATTATCATTCTCCTTTATTTTTTCACATTGACTTGGACTTTGACCTTTCGACCTGACATTGAAATCCGACTTATTTTTATTGTTTGTATGTGTTTGGCTAGACTGATTAAAATGTGACTTCGACAATATTTGATCTTTGTTAGTTTGACTATGACGACTTGACTGCAATGATATGCTTGACTTAAACAATTTTATATGCTGAGAATTTCTTCTATATGTTACACCATTTTCATCTTTCACTAGATATGATCTAGGAAATTTAGACTTTGACAAAATATAACCTTTAGACCATGTTAGATCTTTGGGGTTTTTCTTAAAATATACTTGATCATTAAGCTGAAAATCCTGAGATTCTATAGCATTTCTATCATAGTATGACTTTCTTTTTTCTATCATTTCAGACTTATTTTTGAAATGATTAAAAAATTTGACAATTTTAGGCTTTAATTGACTAGTTTTAATGGGTATTTTTGTTCTTAATCTTCTTGACATTAACAATTCTGACGGTGACTTCAAATTACCTCTAGGTGTTGACCTGTATTGTAACAAACCTATATAAATATCTGTGCCTGACTTTTCACATTTTCTTAATATGTTTTTAATTATTTTTACAGATATTTCTGCGAGACCATTCGACCTTGACAAATGAGGACTAGACATAATGTGTTCAATATCCCAATCTTTCATAAAATTAAGGAATTCATGGGAATTGTACGGTGGACCCCCGTCACTCACCAACTGCACTGGAATTCCGTGACGGGCAAAAATAGACTTTAATTTTTTTATTATAGTTTGACTTCGACTATCAGTATTTAACTCAGCTATTTCGATATAATTAGAGTAATAATCAACAACTAGTAAATATTTTTTGTTATTGTACTCAAATAAATCTGTTGCAACTTTTTGCCATGGCAAAATTGGCTGTTCATGAGTTAATAAAGACTCTTTAGTTTTATTTGCACTGTATGTCATACAAGTCTCACATTGTCTAATTTTTATTTCTATGTCATGATAAATGTTTGGCCAAAATACAATACCACGGGCTAAATTTTTAGTTTTTTCCATGCCCATGTGACCCTCATGCAACTGCTGGAGTATTTCTGATCTCATTGACTTTGGAATAATTACCGATTGATTTTTGAATACTATTTCATCAATTACATGAATTTCATCTCTAATATTCCAATATGGTAAGGTTAATGGATCACATTGTTGTTTATTATTGGGCCAACCCATTTTATGATATTCTATTAGTTTTTGTAAAATTTCGTCCGACTTTGTATGAGATACAATTTGCTTTAATCTACCCTCACTTATTGATAAATTTGAAGTTAATAATTTGACTTGACAAATAATATTGTTTTCAAATTCATCCAAGTCTAATTTTTCTACCTCAGTATTTAAGACAGGTGCTCTAGACAAAGTATCTGAGATATACATTTCAGATCCTTTTGTGTATGACACAATTAAGTCGTATGATTGTAACGTGATCATCATCCTTTGAAGCCGTGCTGGAACATCTGATAATGGCTTTTTAAATAACGTGATAAGAGGTTGATGATCAGTTTCGACATGTGTTGTTTTGCCATAGATGTATTGATGAAACTTTTTACACCCGAAAACAATTGCATACAATTCTTTTTCAATTTGAGCATAATTTTCCTGAGTTTTTGTTAAAGATTTGGACGAGTAAGCTATGGGGTTTTTTCCATGAAATATGACTGCCCCGACTGCTTTTTGACTCGCATCGACTGACATTCTAACTGGTTTATTTACATCATAATGTACTAAGACTGGTGACTGACAAATTAGTTCTTTTAAATTTATGAATTGCTTATCATGGTTGATTGTCCATTGCCAAATATTTTGTTTTTTAAGTAAATCTCGAAGTAGACTTGTTTCATGAGCTAGATTAGGAATATATGAACCCAGGTAGTTCACCATACCTAGAAATCGCTGGAGGTCTTTGACATTCTCCGGCTTTGGCATTTTCATTATAGCTTCTACTTTTGAACAATCTGCCGATATACCATTTTTGTTAAAGATATGCCCTACATAAGCTATTTCGGTCTTATTAAATTGACATTTTGACTTATTGAATTTTAAATTGACTTCTCTAGCCTTCCTTAAAACATTTTCTAACCTTTTGTTATGTTCTACTTTGTCTGAGCCATATACTAAAATATCATCGACAAATATTAAAACACCAGGCAATTCACCAAATAAATCCGTCATAACTCGATGAAAAATTTCACCACTTGAATTTATGCCATAAGGTAAACGAAGGAATTTATATCTACCAAATTGTGTATTGAATGTACAGAGGTCACTACTTTCTGCATCAAGTTTAATCATCCAATAGCCTGAATTTGCATCTAATTTTGAAAATATAGCAGCACCAGCCATTTTTGAGCGTAAATCATCTAAAGTTGGATATGGAAAATGAGGTCTTTTAATAGCTTTATTGAGATTTCTTGGATCTAGACAAATTCGTAATGAACCATTGGGTTTTTCAACAGGGACTATAGCATTAACCCAATTAGTTGGTTTAGTTACCTTTTGAATGACTTGCATTTTTACCATTCTGTCTAACTCTGACTTAAGTTTAGGGTGCAATGCATAAGGAATTCTACGAACCGGACAGACTTTAGGAGTAATAGTAGTGTCTACGTCTAAATGAGCTTCAAATGGCAAACATCCTAACCCTTCAAATGTATCTTTGTAGTTGTCAAGAATAAATTGTACTGACCTTTGATTCTCACTAGTGATTGGACTATTTGTTAATTTAAACATTCTTTTGACAATGCCACATTCCTCACAAGTCTTCCAACCTAGTATTGTTGCACATTTACAATTTACTACCATGAAATCAATGTTCAACTTTTGACCGTTATCGAAAATACATGTCAATGTAACACTACCCACATTTTCTATAAGTTGACCTGAAAATGAGAATATTTTATTATTTGTTCTTTTTATAGGGATTTTAATGCTACAAACATTTTCTAAATGGTACAACGTATTCAAAGAAATTACATTTATGTCAGCTCCTGTGTCAATTTGACAGTTAACTATCTGTTCAAAAATTTTTACATTTATTTTCCAATTATTAGACGAATTACAATTATTATCATTTTGGCTATTATTTAATGAATTAATTACAAAATTATTAGAATAATTATTAGTCACCTCCATGTCAGTTTCATTTACATTTAAATTACTGGAATTAATAGAACTTACATTTTTATTGTTTTTAATTCGGTCGCTGAAGTAACAATATGCTGCAAAGTGGTTTGGTTTCTTACAGTTGGAGCATATTTTTCCTTGAGCTGGACATCTTATTCTGTGCTGTTGACCACATCTTTTACAGATTGTATTATTGCCTCTGGAATTACTTTTTGACCTGCAATTGCTAGAAAACAAATTATTAGTTCTTCTTTCTTGATTTTGACTATTATTTCTATTTTTTCGCTGGCTGTCGAACTTAGGTCTTGATTTCTGTCTCGTCGGTGTTGAACTTCTGCTTACATGACTTCTTTTTACAATGGCTTGTACTTGAAGATCGCTTTCCTTATTTCCCAACTTTTTTGATCTCTGGCATGATAATTCTATTGTCTTGGCTGCTTCAACTGCTTCATTGACATCAATTAATTCTTTTTGAAGAAGTTTTTCTTTTATTTGACTGTCTTTAATGCCAATTATGAACATATCTTTGACTAGAGATTCTTTTAGTGTCTCGAATTTGCAACTTGAGGATAAATTATTTAAATAAGTCACATACTCATCTAGACTCTCATTTTGTTCTTGATAACGGGTAAAGAAATTATATCTTTCAACCGTTACATTTTTATGTTCGTTAAATTTTAAATCAAATTTTTGAATAATGGACGTTAACGTTTCCGTTTTTGAATAGACATTGAAAGAATTATATATTTGCAGACCTTCATCGCCTATTGCATTTAAGAATATAGCGATTTGCTTTGGCTCTGGTACTTTTTCCAAATCATTGGCTTCGAAATAAATAAGGAATTTTTGTCTCCACAACTTCCATTTTTCGGAATTAGGACAGTCTTTTGTTAAGCATAAAGGTTTTAAATTATTAGCTAGTATGACATTATGTACCTTTTCTCCCATTTTACTGTTGGTTTCTTGACTTCTTTAAAATTCTTCAGACTTCTTTGACTTTTCCCAGATTTCTTCGACTTTTTCAGACTTTTGGACTTTTTTAGACTTCGACTTTTTTTTCAGACTTATTTCTTCTTTTCCGACTTGTCTTCCACACTCTGACACCATGTATTAGACGCGGGTTTGGGAGATTAAGATACTAATTGGATGGACACACAATGAAACAACCTTTTGTCTTGCGGTAGTTAGCAAATGAACAACGTTTATTTTCAAACAGTTATATTTATATCGAACGCAGCCAACCACAGATAACACAACACTATAGAATTGAATTTTTTACGTAAACGCGATCGAGAAGTATTTTGGTGAAGTAAAACTTGTACTAAGCATACCGCTAACGGGGCCAGTCGCGAACGGGACGAATTGCCGAACGGGACCATATTTATGCGACAAAAGGATCGAAAATATAGGACAACAAAGAAAAAAGTTACGAGTTTTTCTAAAAAAAAATTGTTTTTTGTCTCTCCTGAAAAGTGCCATTTTGTCCTTTACGCCAATTGAACCTAAAGGTGTAGATATATCGACAGATGTGAAGATTTTATCTACAGATAAATACAGGTGGTTGCGCAGAGGCACACTTTCATCATTATCATCATCCAGTCTATATACGTCCCACTGCAGGCAGAGGCTTCCTCTCAGAATAAGAGGGTTTGGGTCGTAGTTCCCACGCGGGCCTAGTGCGGATTGGGAACTTCAGTGTATAATAAAATAAAAATATAAATACGTACTACTTAAGCAAACAACAAGTCGTTCTTGCGTAGAAATGCATTTTCGCATTTTTTTACATTTTATGTGAAGAAATAAAGAAAGTGTAACGCGCTTTTACTGAAAATTCATTGCAGCCTATATCTATCTCTCAAAAGGCCGGCAACGTACCTGTGACACCCTTAATGTTGCGGGTGTCCATGGGCGGCGGTGATTGCTCTCCATCAGGTGTCATGCTCGTTTTCCCCCTTTTATATAAAAAAAGACATCCTGTATAAACAATCCGCACCACAAAACACGTCTAATCAGCTCCGAAATTTTAGAGTGAATGTGACACCTCGCATCTGCACAGTGTGTGATATCTACGGATAAGTTTTTATATGCAGATAATGCCGGCTCCACATGCTCGATGTTTGCCACAAATACCAAAAATCACCAAACATCGTCCGAAATCACCCAACACAAACACGGCATCCCCAAGCTTGGCAAACACACTATTCTTGCACGTTCGCCAAGTGTGGGGATGACCCAAGGGATGACCACTACCTACTGATACATTCTGAAACATCACAAACACGTTTGTCGAACACCCTTTGATTTGTGCAAAAAACCACCAACGCCGATCACTGGCAAAGACAAACAAAACAGGCAAACACCTGCAAACACTTATCCACACGTTCGTGTTTGTTGTTTGGTGTTCGCTGTTTGCCGTTGTTTGCCAAGCATGTGGTGCCGGCAACCGCATCTGCGCTGTGTGTGACACGCTTAATAAATAGAACAAATTTCAACTTCTAATCAATTGCAAATAGTTTGTTGCTTAGCGACATGATAATTGTTGTTTAGCAAGTCTGTAGGTTTTTAGCTGAACGTCACAGTATTTCTTGAATTTATCAAAGTATTAGTTCTAAGTGTTTTATATTTGTTTATTTACAATGGCGCCTCCAACGGCCAACCCACACGACTTTATTCCTTACCACATTGTAAAAAAAGCGACGAAAAGAGTCGAACCAGGATGCTATCAACTACATAAGTAATTATTATTTTTTACTTACCTATAACTTAATTGCCAGTTTTTAATTAAGCGTTACAATTATCATCCTTCCTTTTATTATCAGATTCGCCACAGCTAGGGTTGCCAGATGGCCGAGAAATCCGGGATTGTCCCGGAATTACCGGCCTTGTCCCTTGTCCAGGAATTACATTTAAAATCCCGGATTTCGGTTACTATTTTACGGTTTCGGTTACTATTTTTTTTATTATGTTACTAAACTTACTCAATAAAAATTAGCGAGAAAGCGATCTCAATTTTTATTGTTTAGTATTTTTTTAAGTCTAAATATGAGCCAATATTGTTTTTATACCAAATGGACATTGTATTAACAAACACTTATGCCGATTTTTACCAAAGTTTTATGTCATGAATAAGAAAAAAGCAGAACTAAATGGTACGTAAGTACTCAATTTGAGTTTTGATGTTTTGAAAATACACTGCAATGTATTAGTAATGTAGGTAGTTCAGTTTCTTTTTATCTATACTAATATTATAAAGTAGAGGAAAGATTAGATTGTTTGTTTGTTTGTTTGCATTGAATAGGCCCCGAAACTACTGAACCGATTTCAAAAATTATTTTGCCGTTAGAAAGCTACATTATCACTGAGTGACATAGGCTACTTTTTACCGCGGGAAAACACCTTTTCCTACGGGAAAAGTAATTTATCGCGGGCGAAGCTGCGGACGGAAGGCTAGTCAAAGATACAGTTGTAAAACACCAAAAAAAGGGGCGATTTACTAAAAATATTTATCTATTTTCGTATATTTTCCTATCGACCGAATTCGTGACTTTCCGATTGTCCCGGAAACATAATCCCTGAATCTGGCAACCCTAGTCGCTGCCCCATCAGTCGTAGAATTATAATCAGTATATTTATTCGATTCCTCTTTCAGACTCAATGACTGCCGCCTCAAATTCCCTATAACCAACCGTCCCATACACAAATGTGAGCTTCCGAAGAAAGAGATCATATTGGTCCCTCAAATAGGGAGCTGGAGGCGCCTCGCGATCCCCAGGGGAGAGAGGAATTACTACCCCATCGTCATGCATAAGAACGAGTTTGACAGGCTGAAGCGGCAAGCTAAGGTTTTAACCTAATTATGCAATTAAATTGTTTAGGTTAAAGTGTATTATTTCAATATTTAACCTTTACAACGCAAGGTACAACAGCAAAAGTAGATGAGCTGTTGTGGTGTTCATGATCTACATAATCTCTTCATCATCCCAGCCTATATACATCCCGCTGCAGGGCACAGGCCTCCTCTCAGAATGAGAGGACTTGGGCCGTAGTTCCCATGCGGGCCCAGTGCGGATTGGGAACTTCACACACACCATTGAATTTCTTCGCAGGTGTATGCAGGTTTCCTCGCGATGTTTTCCTTCGCTGTAAAGCTCACGGTAAATTATAAATGTACCATCGCCCCAGACGTCAGATACCCATTTTCAAAACAAATTTGCTTGCAGCCGTTGATGTTTATTGCTATGGATTGTTATGGACAGATGTCTAGCCCCTGCACGCAAACTGGGCCTTTAAGGTGGTTATCTGGCGCTTGGGGCGATAGTAACACAATTTCTGATCGCCTCGGAAATAGAGTCGTGTGTAGAGTGTAGATCATTTCGAGAACCAGAACCGCTCATCCATTTCTGCTGATTGGTACAAATATCACAAATGAATTCGGAGTATTTTGTCCAGTGGTCGAACAAATTCTTGCTTCTGAAATGCTTATGGTTCAAGCTACCAAAGCCAAACGAAACAAAATACTACTTACCCACATAAAATTCATCGCCAGATCGTCACTCAAGAAGAGCAGATCGCAGCCATGTACGAGCAAGAAGCGACCGTCCAGAAGGCGGCGAAGGATTCCGAGCAGCGCAAGGCGATGCTTAAAGCGGCGCTCAAGCCGCAGCCCGGGGCTGAGGCAGCGTCCGGGGCCCAGGACACCGAGCTGGAAGGGCCAGACCAGGCGGCGCACACGCTCAGCCGGGCTGAGAGTAAGGAAACTTGTTCATCTAAAATTAGACGTTCTTCAGTTGGCATCAGGGTACGGAGTATTCTAGTGTAGTGACTCCTTGCGCCATCTAGTCATCAATTAGAGAAGCCGCTACATTCAACATTACACTACCGAAGTCTCAAAACTCGCTGGACTGAGAGTAAGGAAACTCGTCTTGTTCAAGTTCTACGATTAGCTTTCGGGAAAGGACCTACATCTCGTCTGTCTGTCGTCGTCTCGTCGTGTCTGAGGTCCAAGATACTGACGTGTTCCCAGACAAATGGCAGACGCTACTTTGTCATATTATGTCATATTTAACGGGCTGGTTGTTTTAGTAATTGTAGACAATTTTTATGTTTATTTTGTTTTTATTTTCTTTGTGCTCTTATGGGCACTTTGGTTCTTACTGTAAGCCCGTAACTGTGAATTTAATAAATAAATAAATCTCTTTATGCCATTATCGGGTCTATAATGACTCCCATAAAATTTTTGTTCCGAATTTTCAAGACCATAACGTTTTCTGTCATAATTTTTCTTTGTCATATTATCGGAAGTCATAATATTAAACAACATAAATTGGAGCTACGATTTTCTTAAGTCATAATTATTGTAAGGACTAATAAGTAAACTCATATCATTTAGTGTCAAGAAGCATCACACTTCATAATATTAAAGGTACTAAAGTCACTCATAATAATTATTGCAAGGTCTTTTTTCGCAGGTCATAATTATTTTAAGGCACAATATTACTTTGTAATAACATTCAATGTCATGGTTGTATGACATTTCATAATATTAAAGGTAATAATCCTTTTCTGTGCTGTCATAAAAAAAATACCTAACATCGAAGGCTAAGGCGGGAGCTACGCTTACGCTTCGCTCCCGCCTTAGCCTTCTGAACCTAACCTGTCCGAGTCGCTTCTGCCCTGAAAGTCTTGCTTGCTCGCTTCGCTCGCTCGCTGCCAGCGATATGTCTTACAATGTTTCTGAATAATTATCAATGTTCCTTTGGATGTTATAGAATTCAATGTAGATGGTTAGTGCATTTTAGGTAATGAAAAATTATGACTAAAAACAATTATTACTTTAAGATATATGCCCTATAACGTTTCTAAATAATCAACTATATTCCCTTAAATATTATTGATATCAATATTATGACTTTTTAAAGTTATGATCAATGGGATTATGGCTCATTGCAGTTAGAACTATTAAGCGATATGCTTTACAAAAATTATGACCATCGATATTTATGAGCAAGAATATTATGAACATCAATTTATGACTTTCAAAATTCGGATAAAAAAGATTATGGGAGAAAAGGGGCACCGGCCATTATCATTATGGTAGGGACACATGTATAGCTGCTTTCGATACAGTAATCATTATGTCTTCAAGCTTCCATGTTGCAGTGTTGAGGGCGGACAACATGCAGGGCCCTCGGCTGTGCAACCGCATCATACTGGCGTCCAAATGCCACGCCATCCGCGACGCTCAGATCCTGGAGAAAGAGCTCATCAAGAAGGAGCTCACGGAGGAAGAGAGGCGGTAAGGAAACCAAATTACAGTCAAGGAATTTAATTCCCTACCCATTTCGTAAAAATGTCGTTTAACATTCGCAACGCATTAAGATCGAAATGACAACGTTAGAAAAGCTTGGGAACCCTTGTTATGTGTATGTGATATTGATATCGCAAGAGTTGCGGGGAACCGATGGATACAAGTGGCAAGTTGTTGTTCATTGTGGCGTCGTAATATAAGTGAGAGGCCCTTATTCAACAGTGGACGTCTTCCAGCTGACGATGACGACAACGATGATGATGATGATGATGATACATGTAGATCGTAGTCTGCTACGACTCTGCTGTCTATCTGGGATCTGGCATATACGGGTTCTTTACGGGTTGTTTCATAAACAATACCTACTATAGGTTCTGTAGTTCACTGATGTTGTATAAAAAACTGTTCTGCCGTCAGTCTGGACGCCATAATGGAAGAAAACCGCGTAGCGGCGGTGGCGCGTGCGGAGGCTGAGGAAGAGAGGCGGCACGGGCTAAGGCTGCAAAACCTCGCAGCGCTTAAAGAACAGATCGGCGCCCATGAGACTGCCAAGGTAACGAAGGAATGGAGACTGAGATAGAGGGAGGTAGGAAAGACTGTTGATGCGTGGAACTCTAAGAACAGAATGGTATCAATGAGACTCATGGTAGCGCAGGGATGGAGACTGAGGTAGGGGGATTTAGTACGAGAGGAGACAGGAAAGACAGCCAACGTGCGGCGCTCTAAGATCAGATCGGTGTTAATGAGACTGCCATGGTAACGCAGGGAGATGTACGAGGGGAGAGAAAAGGAATGCCGATGCGCGGCGCTCAAAGAGCAAATTGGTGTCCATAAAGTAACGAAGGAAACTAAGGTACGGGAGGAGATAGGAAGGACTGCTGAGCGCGTCGCTCTAAGAGCAGATCGGTGTTAATGAAACTGCCAAGGTACCGAAGGGAAATTGAGGTAGAGGGAGGTAGTAAGAAGGGATATAGGAAAGATTGCTGATGCGCGTCGTTTTAAGAGCAGATCGGTGTCAATGAAACTGCCAAGGTCAGAAGGGAAAGAAACTGAGGTAGGGGGAGGTAGTACGAGGGGAGATAGGAAAGACTGCTGATGCGCGTCGTTTTAAGAGCAGATCGGTGTCAATGAGTCTGCCAAAGTAACGAAGGGATGGAGACTATGAGGTATACGGGGTGGTAGTGCGACGTGGTAGCTCTATTTATTGCAAGCCAGCTAACGACTCTCAAACAAAACCCAGTTTTGGTCCGGTTCGAAAATTCAGTAGATTCGGCGCTAGGCAAAAGTATAGTAGCAGAATGAAAAGGTTCGTCACTTTTCGATCTTAACTCGATGACATAGAGTCGAAAAGTGAGGAACTTTCATTCCGCGACTGTACAAAATTCTACGCAGATGAGGTTGCGGGAAAAAACTAGTACTGTATAATAGAGCTTTAACTGTATTCTTCTACGTAGGTAATGGAAGCGGAGCGTATCGAAGAGGAGAGTATCCGAGTGAACCAGTCCAACATAGCGATGCAGATTGACGAGGCGCAGAAGCTGAAGGAAAAACACAGCCGCCAGCTCAATCTGAAAGAGACGCTCGATCAGGGTGAGATGAATAGTGTTAGGAAAATAGTAGATAAACTCACCGGCAAAAAAATTGACCTTTCATACAAACGAGGCTACTTTGATGCCTTATTTCTACACCAGGGTAGTGCCCCGGTTGAGATCTGATGATGGATATCCAGAGCATCTATAATGGTGCAGGTGGTCCAGAGTTTCTAACACAAAGAACTGATTCAACAACCAGTTTACACCACAGCGAGAGAATTTGTACAGCACTGAGATTTTCATTCATTTTATTGCCGTTTTAGCTGTTTTTCTAAATGTCTAATTTCCGTGTTAAACGCAGATTGAATCAGTTGGGTATCTTAGAAACTGTGAATGTCCTTTATCAATGCTCGGAGTAGCCGTCATCAGATCACAGCCAAAGCACCGCCTAGTGGAGAACCAAGACATTCAAAGTGACCTCGTTTGTATGAAAGGTGTACTGTGGGCCAAATTTTTTGCCGGTGAGCGTAGTTTTTGACCAGCGAGTACAAGCTTTAACCTTTTAAATGCACAACGATGGACACGTGCCCACCAGGTTTCCGCGAGAGCCTAACCACGCATTCCTGAGGGCGACATTTATATGTTATCGGAACCTAGGTCGAAATATCCTTAGTTTTGAGATGTTTCCATTTTTATGTTTTAACTAGCTTTTGCCCGCGACTCCGTCCGCGTGGAGTTAGTAATTTGGGCAGCTTATTTTTTTTATCCAATTTGCTTTTTCATCAATTATGGCTCTCCTTAGTTCCTCGATATAAAAAAAAAATACCCACCCCCCCGCACCACCCGCAACCCCCCCCCCCACCGAACCCCCACCCCGCACACCCGCGTTCACATTCACCACCGTACCTACTCCCAAGTCACTACTTCTAAAAATTGTTCTATAAATTCTTAAAATAGACGTATCTTTCTTATTTGTGAACCGATTCAAATGAAATCGTTTTGGGTTCTATTGCTCTAGTAAATAGCCCTAGTGACAGTTTTTCTCAAATATCTTCAATGTACAGACACCGACTTGTTACAGATTTATTATATGTATAGATTTTACTATGAAAGTGGAGGTGCTGGGATTGCGTATTTATTATGTATGAAAAAATAAAAAAGTTAAAAAGCCTAATTCGACCTAGGTTCACTTAACATTTATTACTCCATATGGGCTCAGGAATGCGAGGTTAGACTCTCGCGGAAACCTGGTGGGCACGTTACGTTATATGCGTCACAAAATAAAACGTCAAAGTGATCTTCACGCAATGACATAAGGTTTAAAGTAGCTTTTCGTTTTGGCTAGACTTGGCGTTGAAAAGTTCAAGGCACTGGGACGTTCCGGAAATTGAATTAAGGTTTAATAAAAGTGCTGCCTTTTTCGTGACGTGGGATCTAATTATATTATGTTGTTCGTTTCTTGAACGAGAAAATAGTCGATAGCTAATCGATTCTCGACGGCGATAGGACAAGCGCCTGAAGCTTCATTTAGAAGCTTTGGGAAACACTTGAGGGTTTTACTAGCGGATCCCCGCGGCTTCACCCCCACTGAAGTAGATTAAAACGTGTTTTCCTGTAGAAATCAGATATTCTGCCGTGGTAAAAAATAGCTTATGTCACTCTCCAACCGTTCAACTATCTCCATACAAAAAATCACGGCAATCCGTCGCCCAGTTTCGACGTGAAAAAAGGACAAAGAAAAAACGAAACACTTTCGCATTTATAATATTGAGATAATGAGGGTAATGACAACTAGTACGATATTTCTCGCGCTCTAAAATGTGGCAAGTTTCAATTCTCTTCAGGCAACGCGGAGCTTCTGTACTTCAAGCAGCTCCAGAACGAAGAAGAACGCATCAGCGACCTTCGCGTCGCCAATTTCCTCAAACAGAAGCAGGAGCGGGAGGCCAGGAACAGGGCAGAGGCCGAAGCCGTCAAGGCCGCCAAGCAGAAGGGGATCGACCACATAGCCAAGGCTCAGAAGGTAAGTCGTAGAAAACGAGATGTGACGGTTTTCCAAATTATGCTGAAACTAGAATATATGTTATGTATTGAAAAAATAAGTATAGGTTATGCAGGAATCTACCCAGTTCTTCATGTCACTCAAGAACACAATGGCGCCATTGGAGACTCTCTACTCTAGTCCATCCTTCTCCATCATTTTCTGATGTGTTCCGAAACAAAATAAAATGACGGTGTCCCACTCGCACAAGTTGCCAATACAAATGAATATATTTTTCTAGTTTAGTTTCTTTGCCGGTCACACTTTTTTGTCATAAAGTTCATGAAGTTCAGATATATTCATGATTCATGACTCATATTTAACCTTATCCGAATGAAAATTGACATCTGTCACTTTTGACATTGAAAAGGTTAAGCGCACCAAAAAGTATAGCAGCGTTCTTAAAGCTCCGCTATTCTTTATTTATAGGCGGAACAAGAGCTGAAAGAAGAGTTGGAACGCATCCGTAACCTGAAAATTCAGGAAGACGTGGAGCGCGAGTACCGCCGCAAGGAGCGGGACGCCGCCATACGGAGGAACAGGGAGATGAAACAGCTGCACGAAGCTCGAGTGCAACAGGTGAGAAATTATTTTATTAAAATAAAAATACGTGCTATTGTAAAATAGGTTCTTTACACCACCAGTCGAATTATGATTATTTATATGTTGCCGGAATTAAATTCCTTCGTGGTTGTATACGTCTACACACGTTCCACCACTGCTGGGCACATGCCTCCTCTTTGATTGAGAATACTTGGGCTATAGTTTACACGCGAGCCCAATGTGGATTGGGAACTGCACACACGACATTGAAAAGCTTTGCAGATGTGTGCAGTTTTCCTTCACCGAAAAAGCTCATGATAAACTTCAAAATCAGAGGAGCTAATTCGGGTTCGAATCACAATCAAGATGTAGGTCAAATCACTAGGCTACTATAGTTTTTTAATTAAGTACTCTATTTTCATTTCAGATAAACGACATCCACCGTTTGATCGCGCGAGAGATCTCGAAGGACGAGCAGAGCTTCAATAACGCGGCGAGACAGAACGAGGAGTTCCTGCAGAAGGAGAAACTGGTGTGTTGTAGATTTAATTTAACCCGTTTAACCTTTTCAACGCCAAGCCTAGCAAAAGGTAAAGCTGCTTTGAACCTTACACGATTGCCCAAAGAAAGTCTTAACACGGAATAGAAAAACAAGATGAAATGGCACATCAACGAGACACACTGATCTGCAAATTCAATTGAGCATGGTTACGTCAATTTTGTTGCCGAATTTGAATTTGGTAATTCGAGTAGCAAACGGTAGTTCTGTAGCCATGTTGAAACCAAATGCTTATGAATAGAGTTCCTTTTGCATTGCAATTATTTAGAGAAGTCTATCGGATGATGGCTACATTTTTTTTTATAAACAGCTGGCAATTACCTTTCCGCTAATCCGCTCTAGGTGGCAGCCAATTTCGTTTAAACAGATACCTGCCCAACAGACTCAACGATAGAACCTTTACGTTGCCGTAAAGTTCTAATTATTACTTTTTATGAACTTATGACATTTCCTCTCCTTTCTTGTTATTCTATTTTGTGGTTTAGGGATTTCTTTGGCCAGTCGTGTAAAAATAAGAGTGATTACTGATTACTTACTTTGAAAAAAGTCTCGAAGGGGGACGTGGGCAAAGAAGCTTGCTAACTACGATTTAACCTTTACATTATTATTGTTTGGATTTAACCTTAGTTATCGTTTATTATTATTACTATTGGAGTTCCGTGTTTGACATTTTGACAACGTAATTCTGATACTGACATTGGTTTTTGCAGCTTGATGATAAACGAAAGGCGCGTGTTGAGCAACATCGTCAAGAAATAATGAAACAGATCAATAACCAAGAACGAGCAAGGTAAGATACCAATGTATTTAGTGTAGCCGATCAAGAAATCCCTTTACCACCACTTTACCACCGGAAGGCTCAATGTCAGTTGGCTTAAAAATGTTTTTATTCCGACGTAAGAACTGTCATAAAAAAGATAAAGCCCTTATTTGGTCGACCATACCCAAATTTTTTTCACTTAAGATGAGCCGCGGACGGATTGACATACAGACAGAAGGACGTGGCAAAATTACAAGGGTTCATGGAGCCCAAAAAAGACAGAAAGAAAGTGAAATACCTATTTTTGTATTTCAGGGCAGAAATGCGTGAAAAGATTCACAACGAAGGAGTTGCCCTCAGAATGGAGCAGGAACAACAAGATAAATACGAGAGAAGAGTTATCAAAGAGAAGGTGAGATATTTACCCCGTTTTACCATCCATTGATCAAATTTATTTGACGGATAAATGTGATGCCGTCTCTGTTTCACACATTCATCCGTCAGTTAAAATTAATCAATGGGTGGTGAAACAGCCCTTTAGCCTTTTAACGTTTCTTGAGGGGTGTAAAACGGAACTTAAATGACCAAGCTCTGAGGTAGCAAACATAGAATATAAATTGAGAACCTCCTCCTTTTCTAGTGGGTTAAAAAATATGATTTTTTTAAAATACATATTTGATACTGTCGCCATCAGAAAAATCGGAGCTGCCTTTGATCAATTATAACTGTAGATCCACAGTCGCGCGCCCGAAAATGTCCGAGCCAAATGAGCGCCACTTTGATAAAAGTGGCCTTCTTTTTTCTCAGTACGTTGCGTGAAATTGTCAAGTTTAGCTGTCAAGTGTCAACCGAAATTCGACTGTAATGAAGTAAAGACTAGATTCAAATTTCTGTGTAGGTGATGATTTTAATTGTTATGCAAACAAATAAAAAAGTTCGGACACTTTTTAAAGGGGATTTTGTTCGGCAATGTGTATCTTCAGTTATAATTGATCAAAGGGAGCTGCCTAGTTTCTCAAAAATATCTGTACAAAAGTACTGTACAGGGGCTATATTCAGGATCGGCCCAACACGGTTTGCGAGCGGTAATTCAATCGTTTGCGAGAGGATAGGGATGAACTGCTACTCAGGAAAGCCAAAAATCACTAGTTGGGATGAGCTTGGGATGGGCCTTATTTATTTACAAAGCGAATTAACAGGAAAATAAGGCTCATCTGAAACTCAGCCTATACCTATCTTCTCGCAAACGATTGAATTGGCTAAGTAAAGTTTTTTGAAGAGGTGCTAATTATATTTTTTTTCGACAGTCGGCGTTCTGGAGATCGAGAAACTGCAGCTGTTTTATTTTTATCCCCTATTGTTTACTGGAAATATTTTTTTAAGTGTTCGAGATGACATTTGTGAGATTTTATGGCTGACAAGCCGTACGTGCTCAGAACTTAGTAGAAACAGAAAAAAAACCGAAGTGAGCTGTCACTTCTGTCAATGTCAAATCGTTGGCGTTTCGTTTGCTTTGCATTTTGGTGTGCTCAGTGTGATTTTTGGACTATTTTTATCGACATCCGCATAAAATCCGGACTTTCAATTTTACTGCATTTCTCCACGACCTATGCACGATAATTGGATCACGATTGAATACTTTCGATCACTATTTTGGAACTGATTCTTGGACAACGCAAAGCAAACGAAACGCAAACGGTTAGATTTCATTTGACATCGACAGAAGCGACAGTTGACTTAGTTTTTTTTTCTATTTCTTCTTAGTACTGAGCACGAACCGCTTGTCAGCCGTAAAATCTCACAAATGTCATGTCGAACACTTAAAAAAATATTTCCAATAAATAAAAGGAGATAAAAATAAAACAGCTCCAGTTTCTTGGTGTTGAAGTCGACCACTGTCGAAAAAAAATATAATTAGCACCTCTTCAAAAAACTTTACTTAGCTAATTGTCGCTCGCAAACCGAGTTGGGCAGTTCCTGAATTTAGCCCCAGATCGAATCACAATGGATTGAATGAGTGAATGAAAGTATTTGTGTGTTACCCATTTGAATACACTTCACACAAATATGAAAATGACATGCATCAGTCATTTTCCTACAAAATTGTCAAAGTGACATTACTTTCGTTCGATCCATTCGTGCCAGCTTTTGCGTGCCAGCGTGAATGTTGTATTCAGACATTTTTGAGCACTTTTATCAGAACGACTATACTATGCTTGCTATTTGTTTTTTTTTATATTTTACGTAAGGGGTTCAAGTTAAGTACTAAATGCTTTACTTAAATATTTTACAGGTAAACGCAATGAGGCAGCAGAAAGTTTCCGAAAAGTATGTGAAAGAAGTGGAACAGACCCTCGGCCATTACGGGTACAAATGAAGATATTATGTATTTTATTATTAAACCTGAAATTATCAGTTTTTTTTTGTTTAGTAATAAATGTGCACTTTGTCTTGGGATTTCTGTTTTGATTCAATAAACTACGACCTTTAATTGTATGCCAAACCTTTTTTTCTATGAACATTTTACATTCTATTATGCTTAACATAATATTTAACCTTTTCACCGCCACACATCATTTTTGACAAAATTGATTCTTATGTGGATGTGGGTAGGTTAATTTTTGTATTACCGTATTGTCGTGTCTAAAGCCGACGTTGGAAGTTATTTGTTGGATAAATTTGCCGTCAAACAGAAATAAAAGCCGATTCAAATTAGCAATATTTACGGACCAAAAACGAATGTCTTGACAGGGTTGTCAAATGATTTAAAGGTTAACACGTTTAGTCTACACTGTAGACTCTACAGTGATCAAAAGGAATCAATGAAACGAAGACTAAAATTAAAAAAATTATAATTAATCATAATCAATTAATTACACTAAAATACACACAATATAATAGCTACAAACACACTATACTATAATTATTTCACATTCATAATTCATTCTCATACAATTCGCACCACGTAAGTTTACGTCTGTGAAGTTAGTCTCAAGTCTGTTGGGGCAAAGTTTCTCCACGACCGCCTCCCGTTTTGACATGCATAGAAACGGTGCCAGACTCGTCGTCACACCAGGTTGTCACACCACTGTCATTTGACGGAGCCCTGCTGCAGGCAGGGCTCCTATTTCTAGCCTATTTGCCCTTCGGGCATCTATAGATAGATACCTAACGAACCTAACCTTAGGTTTTGCGGAATAAAATAATAGGGATGTTGACACCACCAATCAACTGACGTTCTTTTTATGAGCTGTCAAAACACAATCTCCCATAGAGTTTGAATAACAATAGCGACATATGACGTCATTGTTCGTATACTCAATCAACTTACTATTTATTTGTTTTAAAGCAACAAAAAATCTAATTTTGCATTTAATCGAAAATTAATCTGGCTTTCAGGGCTGAAATAAAGCGTTTTTTTACTGGAGTCGTGTCTTCAAATTCTTTTTTAATGGTGTCAACATCCCTATTTCTGACGAATTTCCCATGAAAGCGATATGACAAGTCTCTACATATAGTGGTGTGACAATCTGGTGTGACCACGAGTCTGGCCTTGTAAAACTTACTGCAATGCTGTTAGTAGACGTCAAAGATGCAAACTTATTTCGTGCAAATAATATCTCAGATTACTAATAAAAAATAAAGTTAAATTCGAGTTTATTTCTAATTGACAAAGAAATATCTTTACCATCCTAAGTCCTACACGCTGTCATTATAATGCCAAAAGCGAATTTGAACTTTGAGCAAACACGCGTAGGTCGCTATTGCATGTAGTTCGAGACTATGTGGGTCGATGGCGTTGTGGGCACGACTGACGTCTGTGGGCAGACTTTAGGCGTCGCTGGCGTTGAAAAGGTTAAAACATTAAAGGCTATTTTCACTTACAAGTCAATGTGACGTCAGCCTTATTGTTTTTATTGTAATGTAGGAACTGTCATAAAAATAGTAAAGCACTTGATCAACTATACATTTTAACCTTTTCAATGCAACTTTAATGCGGCACACCCTTTTGAAAAACTAACTGCCACACACAGAAACATCAATAAACTGGAATCCTAGTTGATTTATTCTTAAATTTTTGCAGAGTACCAAAGTTAGGTAAATTTTAACCATTACATATCAAGCATAAAATACTGTGTTCTCTGAAAATCAGGTTGTTTGTTCGCTTGCTAGTAGTATATTTCCAATGGCATATATATAGGTTTGGTGCTTAGAGTGTACCGGCTCTATACAATTTCTTTCTTAACCTTTTAACCTTTAATGACACAGACGGTTGAAAAACGCAAAGTGTCAATGTCAGAATTTCACAAAATACTTACTTACATTTTTACAATTTACAATACATGCTTATTATGACTTGCCTATTTTGCATTTAGCCACAAGAAGCTATCCGTAAATTTTAAACACATTTCCTGATGATTTGTCACACAAATAGATTTTTCTAAGCTAAAAAATAACTCCGCCTTGACCACCTTATTAAAGGAGTATGAGTTTGTGGCGCTTGCGGTAACATTATTATAGCCAGCATAGGGAGGGGTAATACCGCTAGCATAGGCACCAATCAATCAATTAGACGAGAATTTTGAACATTCCGTCTTAAATAGAGTTCATTTTTAATTAACCTCATTTATTGTTAGTTTTTATAGACAATGATATCCTGAGCCAAAACCAAGGATGATATAGACTGGATTAGCAATCGCCATAGTACAGATCAGCCGCGATTTTTATAGTTCGATCATTAAATCTAGATGGCGCTGAAATATAGCCCAAGGCTTTGAAAGCCAAACAATAAGACTACAGATGTTTCATATTACTACAAATGTATTATTTTTCAAAAATAATGCATAATAATACATTTGCAGTAATATGAAATATCTGTAGTCTTATTGTTTTGCTTTCAAACCCTCGGGCTATATGTCAGCGCCATCTAGATTTAATAATCGAACCATAAAAATCGTGTCCTATCTGTACTATGGCGATTGCTAATCCAAGTCTATATCACCCTTGGCCAAAACTTATGCCTATATAGAACACATCTGTACAATAAGGTCAACTTACACTGTTCACTTGAACGCATTTTCCCCGAGTTTCACCACTTTATCCAGGTTGTCTTTGAGGGTCTTCAGCTGGTGCATCACGTTGGCGTCCATGAGGGAGAACGGGATGAAGGCCTGGGACTGCCGGAGCTGTCTCGGCTGGAGGGACAGCATTGTGCCGTCTTTGAGCATGATGTTGCAGTTTGCTTTCTCATCGGAGGCCATGCTGGAATGTTAAGGGTTTTAGTGAGTGATGTTGATGAAAATACTAAAATACAGCAGTGACTAGTGAAATATAATTATTGAACCACTTTTTTTTTACATAATAATGCCGTGGTATCTTAGTGGTGATCTTAACCTCTCTTATGATGAGACTGAAACACTTGTTACTGGATACTGATGAACGTATGTCTTATTGTTAAAATAATAGGTAATAAAAAAAGAGGTAGTACAAATCTAAATTTGATACTCACCTGCCTGTTCATATTAAGGACCTATGTTACGTACAATATTCTACTTTTATTCTAATATAGTTTTTAATACTTAATTAAGTACACTTACTAACCTATTATGTATCATTTTAGAACATAACTGCTTCCATGTCCCGAGGTGGGCGTAAACAGCTGCGACACAGTTTATGCTAATGCAGCTGCTTACGATCTAATTGTTTTAAAATATGCATGTTA
This sequence comes from Archips xylosteana, assembly GCA_947563465.1. Classification (NCBI taxonomy): domain Eukaryota; kingdom Metazoa; phylum Arthropoda; class Insecta; order Lepidoptera; family Tortricidae; genus Archips; species Archips xylosteana. The sequence continues at coordinate 15,105,793 of OX387365.1, read as the reverse complement.
TTATGTTCAATAAATCTTTTAATCTTTTTTAATCTTTTTTTTTAACCTATAGTCTCTCAGCAGAGGATCTTGGGTGAAGGACAAACATCCCAAAGAAACCTACATATTACAGTTGCAAAGCATTTCATTCAATGGTGTGTTGTGCAGTTCCCAATCTGTACTGGGCGTGAGTGGAAACTATGGCCCAAGCTTTCTCATTCTGAGAGGAGGCTGGTGCCGAACAGTGAGACTGAAATTAATCTTTTGAGTTGCTAACAATAAAAGAAGGGATTTCTTGGTTGACTATACCACTATAAGTACGTTATTTTGATCGTCCTACCCGCCTGTTCTGCAATGTCAGCACGCTATATAAGGGCGCAGGCTGAAAACCAGCGCGGTGAAGAGAAATCCTTTTTTTTTTTACGTGGGGAAATCCTCATGGATACCCACCATCCTCGGGAGAGGAAGATGGGTTATGTCAGACTCCTACTGACTAAAACCCCACGGTGTTCCCTCTCTCCGCCTAGGTAGGGGCTACGGGAACGGTTACGCCATCCGCGGCCCCCACCGGCGGCTGCCCTTTCAGGCCCACCTCTGTGCCCCACAAACAACTGGAGCGCCTTACAACCTCGGTACATCTTTGGCGGGTGACGGACCCCCCGATCCACCACCCGATGTCCCTCTGAGGGAAGCGGGGTAAGCTCGCCTCTCTGGGGCCAGGAAAAGACCCAAGGACATCAATCCTTGGGCCATCCGGGGCACTCAGGCCCCAGGATAGTTTTAGTTTTCCTCCAGGAGGCCCCCGGAGCTACCCCACTATGCCGAAGGGCACCCCGCATCGCCGCCGCAGCCAGTGCCTAAAAGGCAGAGGCAATCCAGCAACTAATTTCAGGGGTCCTTCGCCCTCCCCGTCATGCGCCTACGCGCCCTTCCTCGCAAGGACTTGTGTCCGAGAGCGGCCGATGTTGTGGCCGCTCAGTCCCGGCACTGACCCCCCGAAGTACGGTGGCCAAAACACCGTACCCTTGACAGCCACCATGGCTGCCCGTTATGCCCTTGCGGGCCCACCTCGCGCCGAAGCGCTGCCGCGTCCCCTGTCCACTCTGCTGAGTTAGAGGGATACTGGGAGCGGCCACACCGGGGTACCTCTTGGCCCCGCCGCAGGCCGGACACATTACATGCGGCGAGGAGCCCCCCCCCCACTACGACAAGGTGGGTACCCATCGGGGGGGGGGGGGGGGGGGGTTTGTTGGGGGTGAAGAGCAATCCTCACCGCACATACTGAGCCTGAGCCTTTTGCCGCATAATTTTGTGTATTTTTTATTTTCTTTTTCTTTTTTATGGGCAATAAATGTTCTTTTATTTATTTTATTTTAGTTCATTTACATTTTTATGTCATGTTATTATAGCTAAACCGTTTAAATGAGTCTTAGCCCGCGCGGTACAGATGCTGGGGGTATGACGACAAAGGGGGCAGGGAGAGGTGCGGGCGGCAGGCACACGAGGCGCGCTCGCCGCCCGCACCTCTCCCGCCCCCTTTGTCGTCATACCCCTCAGCCCCTGTACCGCGCAGGTGAGGACTCATTTAAACGGTTTAGCTAGTATAATCAGCCACGAAAGGCGTTGTGTGTCTAATAAAAACTCGTCTCAAACAGATGCGTAGTCCTAAACCAGACCAGACGCCCTACACGACCAGATAGATGGCCTAGTGGTTAGAGAACCTGACTTTGAAAGCTTGGGGTGTCGGGGCAGATGTTTGTATGAAAACAAATGTTTGCTCTCGGGTCTTGGGTGTTTAATATGTATTTATTAAGACGCTGTCAACACCAACGTCGGCGCACACTGTCTATTTGTATCGGAGTAAACGAGATGCCGCTATTACTGGGCAGCCGGGTATATTGAAACTTATCGGGCAAATATTGAATTAAAAAAAAACTGTTGATTATTTGTGAAATATGACTCGTTAGCGGTTTAGGTATGAATATGTTGACTTCATGTTTTTAATTGCAGACGCATACGCTAAAAAAATAAAGACATAGAACCGTTTAATAATGATTTTAAGACCTATCTTTGCAATTATTTTCTATCGAGCCGATTTCGTCCAATTGTGTATCGAGTCCGTCCACGGTCTTTGAAATATGATGAATATTAATTAACATATAATTTTTTTGACGTGCTAGAACAAACAGTTTATCTTAAAAAACTGTTTAAATGACATCAATTTCAACAAAATTAGGTGTTGTCAGCCTCTTAAGTATGTTATATATCTATATAATATATCTATATAATATATCTATATAAGTATGCTTATCCGTTGCCTAGTACCTATAACACAAGCTTTGCTTACCTTACTTTGGGACTGGGTCAATAGGTGTGAATTGTCCCGTGATATTTATTTATTTTATTTATTTTAATACTTACGTGCATACAGAAGGCACCATGACGGGTGATCCTGACATGGAGACCACCATCTCGCCTTGCCGCGGCTGCCTCAGCACCGTCAGCGGCGTGTGTGGCGCCACCTGACATACAAACACCATTTAATGTTGATATTATATGATGCTCTTCATCATCATCATCATCATTTCAACCGAAAGACGTCCACTGCTGAACATAGGCCCCCCCCCAAGGCTCGCCAAACAAATCGGCCCTGCGCCATCCGCATCCAATGCGTTCCCGCTACCTTCACCAGGTCGTCGCGGGTATGTATTACAATACCGAAGTACGAAAGACCGAATGTATTAAAACATCGAATGGGTCAAAAGACCGACAAGATTTTTTTCTGAAACCGTTAACTTTTTAAGATGGTTATAAAAAAAACCTAACCTAACCTAATGGGTTCTGTATGATGCCGTTTTAATAAATTCTGAGATGTTTACGGTTTCAGAAAAAAATCGTGTCGGTCTTTTGACCCATTCGATGTCATAATACATTCGGTCTTTCGTACTTCGGTATTGTAATACACACAGGTAATACATACCCGTCGTCGCTCCATCTTGTTGGAGGCCTACCTACACTGCGTCTTCCGGTCCGCGGACGCCACTCGAGAACTTTTCGGCCCCATCGGCCGTCAGTTCTACGGGCGATGTGCCCTGCCCACTGCCACTAGAGTCTGGCGGTTCTTCAAGCTATGTCGGCGACTTTAGTTCTTGCGCGGATTTTTTTTTATGATGCTCTTGTTTGAGTGAGTTAGGTGATTGTTGCGTAAAGAAAGGCAGCGTTTTGTTACCTTGGGTGTGATGGCAGGGTAGTTGTGTTGCGCCATTTTGTTGTACGCCGGCGTGCGATACACAGATCGCGAGCGACGCCGCGTAGTTTTGGCGGCGGTGGTGGGCGCGGGGATTTTGCGCGACGAAGTCTCGGCCGAGCGTGAGCGTTGCCCGCGGACCGTGGATGGGGGTGCTACGAAGGTACAATAATACAACATAACTGGAGCCCGTACATTTGATGCGGGTATTACAATACCGAAGTACGAAAGACCGAATGTATTAAAACATCGAATGGGTCAAAAGACCGACACGATTTTTTTCTGAAACCGTTAACTTTTTATATCTGTATGATGCCGTTTTAATAAATTCTGAAAAGTTTACGGTTTCAGAACAAAATCGTGTCGGTCTTTTGACCCATTCGATGTTTTAATACATTCGGTCTTTCGTACTTCGGTATTGTAATACATACCCTTTGATGCCGATGTCGTCACACCGCGCAGGTTGATTGCAATTTGAGTAGTTATGATAATCAATCATTAATCATCAATCATTAAACATGTAGTGTTTTGACTTTTTCTACATCGAGGGCTTATCAAACTCACCCTTAGAAATTTTTTCTAATGGACTTAAAATTTTAATCTTAAAACAATAACCAAATGAAACTAATAAAGTTAACCTATTTTGGCTAAGCTTTGGTATTAGAAAGATCTAACCAACAAGCAGCGAAGAGTTAAGTCTTTGCCTGTACCATAAACTGTACCATACCATGACCGTCCCAAGACAAATACAAAAATTGGATAATTGACACCTTTAACTTCAGTTATCTGGTATGGAGATTTTAATATCAACAAAACGCAATTAAAAATTTGTCAACAATGGTTAAAAGTTCTTGCAAATATTCATCATCATCATCATCCCAGCCTATATACGTCCCACTACAGGGCATAAAGCCTCCTCTCAGAATGAGAGGGCTTGGGCCGTAGTTCCCACGCGGGCCCTGTGCGGATTGGGAACTTCACACACACCATTGATGAGATGATTGATATTTACCAAGGTCAGTGGTATTTAAATTAATGCTCTGTCCAAGTTTCATTGTGTTTTATTATTTCAATGTATGATGACATGGCCCCTATTTCACCGTGATTGTCAGTGTGGCGTTGTAGTGTTAATGACTATTATAGGGCCGTCCATTAATCACGTGATCTATTATTTAGCATTTTTTAACTCCCCCTACCCTTTGGTAATATGTGGTGAGATTTAAGACTACCCCCCCTCCCCCATCCAACATCACGTGTATTTTTAGCACCTACAAAGAATCTTAAAATTTTTCGAATATTATGTTTAAAAACAGGTATAAACTATAATCTTATTTTATTCTGAAATTAAGGACCATGATAAAAATGACTAGACAGAAAGGTTGCAGGTTGTTTTTGATTGGCATTTTAATCAACATGTTCTTTGGTCTCCTGAAGTGGCAGCTACCTCGCACAACGTATCAGCATTGCTATACAGCGAGGTAATGCTGCCAGTGTCCTTGGGTCCATGCCGCGGGGGGAACCTTTTGTTAATTTTATTTAGTTTTAGTTTAAGTTAGTTTTATTTTATTTATAGTTAATAGTTATAGTATTAATTTATTATTGTTATTGTTTCTTAATATTTGTATTATCGCAATTTGGTCACACATATGTATGTTTGAAAATAAAGCTGGAAACATCAATATGTTTGACGAAAAAATAAATACACGTGATATGATTTTTGTCAAACCCCTCCCCCCCCCCCCCCCCTTTCAAGCCTCACGTGATTAAAGGACGGCCCCTATGTTGTGAAACAATAATATTTTTTTTTAGTCAACATGTTTGTAGATTTGTTGGTAAATCGTGACACGGGATCAAAGCTGTGTCAGTCTTGCGTTACAATTGTAGTATTTTGTGGTTAACATTTGTGTGTTTAATATTCATCATCATCATCATCATTTCAGCCGAAAGACGTCCACTGCTGAACATAGGCCTCCCCCAAGGCTCGCCAAACAGATCGGCCCTGCGCCATCCGCATCCAATGCGTTCCCGCTACCTTAACCAGGTCGTCGCTCCATCTTGTTAGAGGCCTACCTACACTGCGTCTTCCGGTCCGCGGACGCCACTCGAGAACCTTTCGGCCCCATCGGCCGTCAGTTCTACGGGCGATGTGCCCTGCCCACGCCCACTTAAGTCTAGCGATTCTTCGAGCTATGTCCGTGACTTTAGTTCTTGCGCGGATTTCATCATTTCTAATGCGATCCCGCAGAGAAACTCCAAGCATAGCCCTCTCCATCGCCCTCTGAGTGACCTTGAGCTTCGTTATAAGACCCATCGTTAACGGCCACGTCTCAGTGCCATAAGTCATCACTGGCAACACACGCTGGTCAAAGACTTTTGACTTGAGACACTGCGGTATATCGGATGACAAGATATTGCGGAGCTTCCCGAACGCTGCCCAGCCGAGTCTAATTCGTCGATTGACCTCTTTCTCTAAGTTGCACCTACCCAATTGGATTGTATGTCCCAGATAGATATAGTCGTCAACAACTTCGAGCAACGTATCTCCGATTACGACGGGAGTTGGTACATACAACATGGGCGTTCGACATGACCTTCGTCTTGTCCATGTTCTAGAGGATACGTTCAAGACTCTGAACTGGGAAGGGCGTGGCATCAATGTAAATGGCGAATACTTCACTCACCTGCGTTTTGCCGACGACGTGGTGCTTATGGCTGAGACCTTGGAGGACCTCAGTGCGATGCTCGCTGACCTCGGAAGAGTCTCCGAGAGAGTTGGTGTTTAATATTATTTGCATGTAATTAAGGTGTGACAATTGTCATGTTGGTGAAATAAGAGCCTGATGGTCCCAAAGGAAGATCAGCGCCGTTCGCAAGATTTTTTTACCCTTTTACCGTTTTATAATTTATGCATGTTGTCATGAATAAATGTTTTCTTTCTGTCAAGTGACAGTCGTAGTATGATACAGTCTAGTTCGGGAACTACTAATGAGCACTTACCCATCTTCTTGTCGCGTCCGCCGGAGCCCTGCGAAGTCTCGGTGAGGTAGCCTGCCCCAAAAGCGCCCGGTTAGTGGAAACGTACATGGTATGGTTTTGTTAGTTGTGAACAAGTAGGGTCAACGACGTAAGTGATCACTTATGAACCTCGTCTTTCTTATTTCTGTATTTTTAATCATTTAAGTGTCAGACATACCCGAATTGACCATTTAAAATGGGGCTGGACAGGTCACATGCTGAGATGCAAAGAAAATAAGTGGAGCAAACAGGTCACACTAGGGACGGCACCAGGAAAAGAGGAAGACAAGGAGATGGGTGGATGAGATCCGCTTGATCCTGGGCCACAATGGACCAGAGTTGTGGATGGCAGAGCACAGTGGAGACTGTTGGAGGAGGCCTATGCCAGACAGCACACCAATATTAGAGACATTTTATAAATAATTGTAAAAAGTGTTAAATTGGAAATAAATGGCATTATTATTATTATTTGTACCTTGTCCCTTTAACATCATGTTTGAAAAGCCATACAAAATTATGTGACAACTGAAAGCAACAAGGAACAAAAGTGATCACATTTATGATGTTGACTGTACGGTCGCGTGCTTTAATTTGGGACCCATTTTGAAAAAATGTCCTTTGAATTCCTATACAATATGACAGGACTGTCAACCACAAGTGGGTCCCAAATTAAAGTTTGTGACTGTACCTATAGAGGCAGAGAAGGTATTCTATCAATCAATGTTTTAAATGAAAGAAAATTGAGGCCAATGCTTCTACAAGATGTGGGTGGTATTTAAAATAAAATAAATAAATAAATAAATATCACGGGACAATTCACACCAATTGACCCAGTCCCAAAGTAAGCTCAGCAAAGCTTGTGTTATGGGTACTAGGCAACGGATAAACTTTCTTATATAGATAGATACATACTTAAATACATATTAAACACCCAAGACCCGAGAACAAACATTCGTATTTTTCATACAAATATCTGCCCCGACACGGGAATCGAATCCGGGACCTCAAGCTTCGTAGTCAGGTTCTCTAACCACTAGGCCATCTGGTCGTCTAAAAAGGTTGAAAGTAATTATAAATAATATGACTAAGACTGAATATTTGTTTCCTCTAAAAGATTTAGAATACAGAATCAACTTACACATACAATTACAATACAATGAAACATAATATGTAACATTTTATGTTGAGACAAATATTTTTTTAGTCAAAAGTCAAAGTACAAATCTCAGTAATATGAGCTGTCTCCACGAGACTATGGAATAGCATAAAACAAATTCTTCGCCAACAGAGTTGCATGCTTAGAGATAATCTACAATAAAATGGCCCGCCCTTTCAAAATTCAAGAAGTCTTCAATGAGACAGCCATCAAACAAAAGCAGATACTCGGATTAATTGTTTGCCTAGTTGTGTGACATAACACATTGAAATAGTAATTTGGAGGGGCGGGCCATGTTATCTTAGTTTATCTCTACAGCTAGGTTATAACATAAGTATGAAGTATGATTTTCCAAAGATGCTCCACAGGATTAATGGAAATTCAAGAATGATAAGACCATTGCTGAATGTGGCAACTGTTTTGGAACATACCATCATCATGTGAGGCTGACCGGCTGGAATTCCTCGTTTTCCTCATGGAATTGGCTACTTCTTTTATATGAAGCTCATGTTTCTGGAAGCAATAGAAAAATAAAAATAATTAACATAAGGAAAGCAAAATTTTGGATTGAAAGGAATATGATTGAGCATAATATTTGGATAATGTGAACTAAATTTTTGGTTGTACAGTAAGTGTCAAAGATAGTCATCATCATAATCATCCCAGCCTATATACGTCCCCGGCAGGGCACAGACCTCCTCTGAGTATGAGAGGGCTTGTTAGAGGACATGTTATATGTGAGGATGTAAAGCAACCAAGTACAAGACACAGAGTACAGCTAGTTTTGTTACTGACTGTACTTGTAGTTAATGTCAAATATATTCAACTACTAGTTGTTGTCAGCCCATGACTCCATCTAGAAAGAATTTGTTTATCACTATATAGTTTCATACCATTTCCATACCAAATTTCATCTAAGTTGGTTCCAAAGGTTAAGCATGAATAGGTAACAGATAGATAGCCAGAGTCACAAAATATTGCAGCTAGTTTTGTTACTGACTGTACTTTTAGCTAATTTCAAGTATCACTTAACCAATTGGTCACAAAGGACGATTAATACCATACTTATGTAAAAATATGATTCAATTATTAAAAATTAATTTGTGATAGTAATCTAAAGGAAACTTTACCAGTTGTCCAACAGTCTTGTTTAAATGGATATTACTAATGGTCCCGAGGAGTATCTTGAACGCCAAGTCCACATTCCGACACTCCATGTGAATACGAGAGTCTATGTTCGCTTTCTGTTCTGCCACTGTAACATTATAAAAAAATGCCATTAAATATGGTAAGCAACCATGTTTGTTTTTAGTTGTTTCGGTCATAAATTTCATAGGTTTGAGACTTGACACGATTTTAGCACGGTTTGACTTTAATATCCATTAAAATCGTAAACACTGTACCGATTTTCTCAAGTTTTTTCAGCACATCATCTTTGACTCCAGCTTTCTCTTTAGTGCTTGCGGGTCGTTTGGTCCTAGGCATTGTCAATACTTAAAAACACTTTTTTATCACTAAAACTCCACAATATAACTTAAATAATCGAGCTTATACACAAATTCTTGTAAATATAGCAATTTCCTAAATATTTTAGACAGAACTATAAACGAAATTCGAATGAAAAAAGATAACCGTCACCCGACACAACTTAACGTTACGAAGTAAGTTACACGTGAACTTTTTTTAATTTATGTTTGAGATTATAACTTGATAATTGTATTTCTTAAGAATAATGGCGGTATTTGATTTAAATAAACTTAAAACAAAGTTTTGAAGAAACCAGTAAATTAATGTAAATTTTGTTTAATTTTTGTGATATGTAATTCAACGAACGATCTACAAATTTTCTTTGTAAACGCATCTAAAGCCTTTTGCCGCTGTGCTCGCTGGAAGGTGTCATATTGCTTAAATCTTAGACTAAGGATATGGCCTAAGCTTAAATATTGCGTTGCGTTTAGTTTCTTGTTTGTTCTATTCTAGACATCATAATATATAGCGTTTTAGAAGATTTCAATTTTAATAACTAAACGCAGTCGCAAACCGGATAATCCGGATGTGTTCATTCATTGCATCGTTTGGTTATCAAATCATTAATTATGGTTTTCCTAAATACCTTTTACACTGATGTTTTGTGTTAAAAAAAATAGTTGTCATTTATGTTAGTTTACTCAATAATTTCATATTTCTAGTGTTTTGCGTTGCCTTTTAATGAGAGTAGTTTTGAGCTCCGCAGTGCATTGTTATGATGAACGTAGAATGGCGGACGTTGTCATTGTGGGATGTTTGTTCACATTTTTATTGATAAATGCTTGCCATGGTACGTAATATTACTTTTAATAACTGAATATCAATCTAAAAATAATATAACACCAACCTGCCAAATTTAAGCTGCGTACGTTAGTCATAGCCCATAAACGAAACGCTTATTTTTTCTACATGACCAACCAGTTTGTGTTTTCCGAATTACAATGTGTTTTCTAACATTAAGATTGTTCTTTTAATAAATTCCTATCCATATTTATGAATATTGGAATGAACCAGATCTGTTGGTACTATTTTAAAGCAGTTTTTATCCACAGTACATTCTAAATGAAATGTTTACTTGATTTCATTGTTTTATTTGACTTAGTTTTTTGTAATAATTATTTAATTTTATCCGTTCTTGCTGGTTTAAAGCAATATTTTCTTAATTTGAATTACTATACCTTGTCACTTACCTCCAAGAGAGCTTTGTCTCCTTGTAAAATTCAATGTTTTAAATTTCTTGACACAACTTTTTTACATACTTTTTTTAGGAGGTCTCTCTAGCTTGGAAGACTTGGCTGAGGACACAACACACAGCTCTGGTATTGATGTCCAGCTTGTGGATGACCCGGAGTCTGTCAAAAAGATGATGGTACAACAACCCAGGTTGGTAAACATCAACTAAATCAGTATCACTTTACATACTTTTAAGATATGTGGCAGAGCAAATGGGACTCTATATTGGCTTGCATGAAAATAATGACTATGCTGCTGATAACATTCTTGTTTTTTCCAACAACGGTTCACAATTTTTTTTGATGTCCATGGGTCGTATTGTGCTATAAGAGAGCTCGGACAGTGAACTGCTACAATTGCTACATTGTTCTTAACCCTAGAATTGATAATGTTGGTGTAACTATAGGGTGGCAGGGCTGGCAAAATGCCACGGGCTCCGACCCTAGAGGGTTCCGGCCCAAGACGCCGCAACTTTAAATAAAATTCAAATTAAATTACAACATGGTGATTTTTACTGCGAGGGTCCCATCTAAATTATTTGTCACAGGCCTCAGATGGTATAGTTACACCACTGGTCGCAAGTTTTACATTACGACTTCATAAAAAAATGTAAATGTTAAATATATAGGTCATGTCAATAGATGTTGCAATAGGTAACAAATTAGTAAAGTTATGGAGTATAGCTAATCCGTTTAAATGAGTCATCACCTCCCCCCTTTGTCGTGCTACCCCCCATCCTCCGTACCGCGCGGGCGAGGACTCATTTGAACGGTCTAGCTATAATAATCTGTGCACAACTATTAAAATCTCCTCAGCTAATAGCATTGAGTTATTTCTACATATTAATGAGTTTGGTGATATAATGTGAAATTGTTGTTGTGTTTCTATGCTGATATCAGACGATGGAAATTTGAGAAGAGGTAAGATTAATGTATAAATATGACTAGCTGTTGCCCACAACTCCATCTGCAAAAAATTTATTTATCACTATCCAATGGGAAGCGATTTTGGTTCTGTCGCGTATGGACCTGTTCGCAATTCGTCCCGTTAGCATGTCGTTCCGCATTTGCACCTCGTCCCTTTCGCGACTCGTCCCTTCGCAACTCGTCCCGATTGCAACTCGTCCCGTTCGCAATTCGTCCCGTTAGCAAGTCGTCCCGCAGTCCCACGTCGACCCTTTCGCGACTCGTCCCGTTCGTAATTCGTCCCGTTAGCAAGTCGTCCCTTTCGCGACTCGTCCCTTTAGCAACTCGTCCCGTTCGCAATTCGTCCCGTAAGCAAGTCATCCCTCAGTCTCATGTCGTCCCTTTCGCAACTCGTCCCACTCTTCGATCGATTTGTTTGTCTGTCTGTCGACTGTTGACCGATTCACGTGTGGTTTTCACTAATGTGTAGCTTGCAAAAGGGACGGATAGAAAGACTGGGACGAGTTGCTAAAGGGACGAGTCGCGAAAGGGACGACGTGAGACTGCGGGAGTGCGGAACGACTTGCTAACGGGACGAGTTGCGAAAGGGATGAGTCGCGAAAGGGACGAGGTGCGAATGCGGGACGACTTGCTAAAGGGACGAATTGCGAACGGGTCCATCGCGACAGAACCGCGATTTTTTGGGATGAATGTCGAAAAATTATTTAGTATATTTTACAAGCTTTTATTTAATTTGTCCTGTGCATTTGGGTCTAATTTATCCCTTAATAAAGTAGAGACGATTTAGCGACCACCTGCATTGACTTGGAAATTCGACCTTATTGTTGCAGTAATAAGTTACAATATCCATTGTAATTATTGAAAATACTACTAGCTTTAAAAATATCCTTTGTCAGGTATGTATTTGATAGCTGCTTTTGATTCTGTGGTAGTATGCTCCAATAAATGGGGGCTTATTAAGGGTTAACCCAAGATATATAAGATAAATAATCGCTTCCTTTTGGGAGTAGTGCCTTAATATAGTAATGGCATCCTCAGGTACAAATGCCATCAGTGCGAGCCGCCGGACTGTTCGGAAGGCGGCACGTTCTGCGAAGAAGCCCTGTTCTGCTACAAGTCCTCAGTGCGGGACGCGGCTGGAGAACTCCACCACTCCCGAGGGTGCACCGCCGCGCGAGATCACGCGCAGTTCACGTGCAGGCATCGCCCCACGCAGAGGTGAGTTGATTAATATATTGTTTACATCTTTATAGCTAAAGCCATTCGCGAAGGCGCGTGAATTTGTCAAAATTAGACATTAATGACATTACAATAAGAATCAGAGCATGCGTCATCTTGAATGACTCAATGTATAATGAACAGACATAGGAATTTAGGGGGCAAAATTTAATGGCAGGTAGGGAGTTCCTTCATCGATAAACTCAACTATCAACACTTTTTCCATACGGTAGTGTTCGCCCCCAGCTTTGTAAGTTTGAATTATTTAGTATGTATTATTTTGGAAACAAATATGATAAAGTTTACACAAAGAATATTTTAAATAATAGCTGGGTAATGACTATTATAAATATTACAATAGGTAATACTGGGTGATTTTATATCGTCATCCATATTTATTTACTAATCTGATTGAAAATAAATCGCACAATAAAAATTGGTAACAATTTAATTACATTAAACGCAAATAACCTAATCAAAAGTATCCACCTGAAGACTGACGATTTGCTGAATCAAAATGCGAGTTAAAACGTCTAAATAAAATAATAAACACTCATAATACCGTGACAGTACCGTCAGTCATGAGTTCTTTTAAAAATAATCAGTCTTCGAGTTCTTTTTGGCAGGCCTCAAGTCTTTTTACAAAAGACTCCAAATTCTGAAGGACTTGAGCTCTAAGTATTATTTATAAGACTCGAGTCTTCAAAAATAGCTCAAGTTTTATTAAATAAGACTCCAAGACTCTAGTTTCTTACAACACTACCCTCGGCTGTGGTGAAAGTGATTGTGATTCCGAGTGTGTTAGACAGTACGGCCTCTGGGATCACCCCAAGACCTCAACCTTCACAGTCAGGTTCTGGATGAATCAACTTTTTCGTATTGTTTATCTTCATACTGTTTCATAGTAAAATGCTAAGGTTGTCCTTGAGACGAAATTTGTGCAACTTCTAACAAACAAGCTATCCGGTCTCAAAACTCGTGGTGTTTCTTCCCCCAGCGTCCGCAAACGGCACGCCGGGCAACTCAACGTGACTTGCTGCGCCGGCGACCTCTGCAATGGCGGCGACTTCCCCCCCCTCGCGCCGCACGACACCGCAGTAGAGCCCCTCCCTGCCCACGCGTGGAAACTGTGGGCAGGCGTGCTGGCTGCCGTGGCAGCTGTCACAGTCGCCGCTGCTGCTGCCATACTGCTGCTGAGAAGGAGCCATAGGTACCAACATCATTATCAACCCTTTGCACGACTAATTTCCAAAAAGAAAAATGTTGAAGACTTCATAAATGTCCAATCAGTAATTTGAGCAGACATATTGAAACACATAACCAGATAAAGGACCAGCTATTATAACGTCCAGCCTTAAAAATGTCAAACTATAAAAACACCCGACCAGGGGCCTGTTGCATAACAAAGCACGACTTATATTACAAGCGGAACTCCTTTTCTAGTTAATATAACTGAAGGCTGCTGATGCTGCTCCGCAACCTAAACATCATTAATGTCGCCCGTTTGCGCAATAATGCGTCAAAACTATTTAAGTTAAAACTATAAATAAAACCTGCTATTGTGCTACAAAAATGTTCTCATAATGCACCTCAAATTGCCGGAATCTGGGAAGCTATCGTCAAGTTGTACAAACACCAGCCCTTGTACCTTTTGTTGGCGGTATAGCGTGCCCTTTATAACATCCAAACCTAAAAAAAGTAATTAAAATAACCCTTCATTTGTAAATTCAGGTTACGCGTGTCGCGAGCGGCGCTGCACAAGTTGGGGGCTGATTCTAACTACTTCTCAAGTAACATCTACAGTCCACAAGTCACGAGTGCTTATTATGAAGGTAAGCTATCGACTACGTCAACTTTTTTGTAGTGGTAGAGCCATGTTGTAGCTAGCCGCTGCATCACGAATGGGCCGGCTCGTCCGGGGCAGTGGCAGTACCACCCTCTCACAGAACACCGGCGTGAAGCAGCAGTACTCCTGCTGCGTTTCGTACGGCCAGTGAGAGCGCCGGGGGCCCAATACCTCTCCCCCTCCCCTATTCCCTCTCCTTTCTCCTTAGGGCCGTCAACGCACTGGCATCGCGTAAAGCGCTGCGTGTGTCTATGGACGGTGGTGATCATTTAACATCAGGGGACCCACTAGTTCGTTTGTCTGGCCTCTCTAACATAAAAAAAAAACTAAGTTTCTGGGTGAATCAACTTTTTGTGTTGTTTACTCTGTCCCCGGTTGTCCAAGTGACACTTCATACTGTTTCATAGAAAAATGCTTAGGTTGTCCAAGGGACAAAGTTTGTGTAACCATAGCAACGGGTGGCATTAAAAAGTTGATTCACCTTTCTGCAAAGAATCTTGCGGCGCATTATTTTTGGCAATGATGGTTTTCTAAAAGCGCCCTAATGAATATTGATACATTAAACAATAAAAAGTTGATTGAAAACATCCATATATTTCATACTAAATACAAACTGAAACATGGATGCACAGAAAAACCCAGAAAAAGAGACCAGCGCTATTATCGCAGCTTAAGTGATTAAAGCACGCTGAGATGTCCGATGCATAGGAAAAATTGTGTTTTAATTCCTGACTATACCTTGACCGCTCGGCGGAACCCTGTCGCAGGGAGCCTCTGCTGTCCTTAACAAGATTGTTTTTAATAAGTGCGGCAAATACTCACTGCGACGGGGTTCCGCGGAGGGTCGCGCACGAGCTTATCGGACTATAGTGGCGGTGTAGGGGTTTAGCACGCAGCACAGAATGCGGAAAACCTGGGTTCGACTCCCGCGCAGGTATCTTTTTGTGATTTTCTGTGCATCCATGTTTCAGTTTGTATTTAGTATGAAATACATATATGGATTTCACGGGATGACCGTAAAAGCACAGAATATATAATAGTACTGACGTACAGAATGGAAACGGTCCGCCCCGCACCGATTCGAATTACCCCACCCCTCAAGGCGCAGATAGCCGGAAACCGCCAGAAACCAGAAGAGTGCGCGCGCGATGTATGTAGGCGTACGCGTGTACAGACGTCGTGCTTATGTAGATTCAAGAACGCGTATTTGTACGTCGTGTCCGCCGCGTGGTAAAAGTAAAAAATTTTTAGTTGAAAAATTAAAAAATACAAAAAGTCTCCAAAAAATTAATCTTGAAAACATCCATTCAGTAATCTTTTCCACAGCTTTCTTAGCAGCATCTGGATTAGGAGAAACCCGGTGTCGAGTCATATCAGGAGGTCGTATATATATGAAGGATGAGTGGAAGATATTCCACCGGCAAGACTGTAACTCTTAACCTTGGATGATAAGAATAAGAATAAGAAATCTTTATTTCGCATAAGTAATATGTATAGTCGGGGTAAGAAAAGGTTCGTCACTTTTCGACTCTATGTCAACGAGTTAAGGTCGAAAAGTGACGAACCTTTTTTTACTCCGACTATACATGCTAAGAAGAAAAATAAAAACAATAATTAAAAATTGAAATAAGATTCATATGTAAAAAAGTAGTCCACTCAGCACTCGTCTGGTCACTAAAGGTGGCTCGACGCTGATATTATGTGGATCCTGGTTAGCATCCGATACAGAGCCGCACGGCACACATGCTCCCGCAAACTCTCCCAATATGACTATAAATATATCTGTCTCTCTTATTAAACAACAAATCCATGGATACAATAAAGAGTTTCACAAACATACATAACACAATTCGCTCAAACAGCACCCCACACAAAATTATTGTAGCCTGGTGAAATTGTGTCTCAAACCGCAACACGGTAACTCCAACCAGCAACAGGGCACTCCATAATACAATACAATACAATACAAATATTCTTTATTGAGCACCAAAAAAAAAGTACAGAAAAAATAATAATAACAATAAAAAATCAGGCAGACAATAGGCGGTCTTATCGCTCAAAAGCGATCTCTTCCAGACAACCAATACTGGATACATGTACAAATATGAACAGGTTTATGTAGGTGGCGGAAACAACAGACAGGAGAAATGAAGAGATATTAATCAATAAAATATTAAAAACAATACAAATATACAATATTTATATACATAAATAAACATATACATAAAAATATAATACTTATACACTACATACACTACATATACAGAATATCAATGAGAAAATGTCAAAAGGCCGCACGTGAGAAAAGGAACTCTGATTTAAAGAAATGAACAGGGAAGGACCGACGATTGAGGATTAAGTTAGTGACAAATAGTGAGCTTTGAGGAGGTTTTTAAAAATGGGTAGGGATTTAGCTTGCCTTAACGCCAAAGGAAGAGAATTCTAGAGACGAATGGCAATAATATGATGTGTTATGATGCCATGTTCCAGGGGTGGAAGGGTCCCAGAACGGCGGGGGGCTCCGCGCGACGGCGGCCGGGGACTCCACGCTGCGGGAGTACCTCCAGGGGTCCCTCAGCAGCGGCTCGGGCTCCGGCCTGCCTCTCATGGTGCAGCGGACGCTGAGCAAGCAAGTCTCACTCCTGGAGTGTGTGGGCAAGGTACTCTAGTGCTACCTTTAATTATAATTCTGCATTACTGAAGAGACCAGTAAGCAGTAAGTAAGCAATACTGGAAGAGTACGATTTGAAATCTGAGCCATAGGCGAGAATTTCTATGGACGAGTCCAGTATGGCAATTATTGGTTGAAACTTGTATAGTGCTTTTCTCAAAAATTATACAAAAATACAAAATAAAGTAAATGACAACGAAATATTTCCAAAATGTTAAGATTTTCCCGCTCTTTTTATTGCACGAACGCCACGAAATTTTTTTTTTATAATTATCGCGTTCCGTATACTGCCTAACCCAACTCTTAGAGTTGGAATAAATATTTGTTAATTGAATGAATTTTCTACTAATCTATTTATATTTATGTTTCAAACAAGATAAATCCTAATAAAATAGTTAAAGGTATAATAAATTATACGTTTATTGTTCAACATTTTTAATGACCCAAAGGTGCACTATTAAAAAAAAATATGATATAGAACGGGTAGTAGAAGCCAATAACCTTGGTCTACTTATGGACGGCAAGCTGAGCTTTGAGAACCACATCCTAAAGGTTGTGAGTAACTGCTTCTACCGCCTCAAGGTTCTGTACAATATACGCGATTACCTTAGTGTTGATTTGCGTGTTAACCTTTGTGAATCGCTTATATTGTCCAGATTAAACTATTGTGATGTTGTTTATGACGGCTGCATTGTTGGTCGTTCCAAGAGGCTTCTACAGCGAGTGCAAAACGCATGCGCTCGTTTTTGTTTCCGTGTCCCGCCCCGGTCCCACATCACTCCGTACCTGAACGCCGCTAACATGCTGAACATGCCTGCACGCAGGCGCATGCACCTCGCCACTTTGCTGTTCGGTGTGAGACGCTACAGGACACCTTTGTACCTCTTCAATAAAATTGTTTGGTCGAAGAGCGAGCGCAGGAAAGCTATGGTTCTTGTGCCTAAACACCAGACAGCGGCATTCCGTGGAAGTTTTAAGTTCGCGGCGTCCAAGTGCTGGAATGATATTCCTCCCCCTATCCAAGGAGCGTCAAGTAGGTACACCTTCAAGCGCAAGCTGAAGGATCACTTCTTAACGCTCCAAAAATCCTATCCGTAAAAACCAGCACCTACACATTGATATGCCAACCTGTTGTTTTTAAACATCTTCTCCGTTTACTTTTTCTTTATTTTAATTTATTTATTTACTTATTAACTTATTATGCTACTCTATAATAAATTTATACTATTTATCAATTCTTTATCACTTTATTAATTTATTTCTATATAGGTAAGTGGTTCATTATAGTATATTTGTGTATCGTTCCGTGAGTCACAGACGGTTCTGACAGAAAATCAGCGCTGCAGGCGTCTAACGCCTCAGCATAATGCTGAGTCAGCGACCGTTTCACTTTTGCGGGGACACACATGCTGAGCTGTGTATTGTACATGTTTATTTCTCCATTGTTTGTTATCTTAGTTTTTTTTTTTTTTTTTTTTGTGTGTACTTTCTTGTATATGTGTGTCTTGTGAAAGTGAATAAATGTCTTCTTTCTTTCTTTCTTTCTTCTATATATTTTACAAGCAGTTCTAAGTTCAAATTACAATAATTTTATGAGATTTGTATCATACTTACTGGACACTTTTTTCATTCCTTATGCAAAACCTTTTTACTTATGTATCATTTTTGAGAAAGTAATTATAATATCTTGTAAATATTCGAACAATTTCGTATTATATTTTTGTTTGACCGCTTTAGCCTAGTTGGTAGTGACCCTGCCTACGAAGCAAGAGGTCCTGGGTTCGAATCCCGGTAAGGGCATTTATTTGTGTGATGAGCACGAATATTTGTTCCTGAGTTATGGATGTTTTCTATGTATTTAAGTATTTATTTATCTCTATATAAGTATGTTTATCGTCGTTTAGTACCCATAGTACAAGCTTTGCTTAGTTTGGGACTAGGTCGATTTGTGTAAGATTGTCCCGTGATATTTATTTATTTTATCTTTGTCATTGTATTTAAATAGAATTAATTTTCTAATTTCGTTCGCACTATAAAATATTTTCTGTGTTTTATCTAAAATTGTATTTGCATGCATTTAAGTATGTTTTATCGCAAATAAATAAATGATGATGATGATGATGATGATGATGATGATGATTTATTTTAAATAAGAGGGCGTTAAGTTAAGTCTCATACACATGCTACGCCACTGCGTGAACAACGGTCAAAACGACAATGTCAAGAGATGACGACAGTGTCAGTTTGAGCAACAATAAACACACAACCCGCTTTCCCCAGGGTCGGTACGGCGAGGTGTGGCGCGGCCTCTGGTGCGCCGACAGTGTCGCCGTCAAGATCTTCTTCTCTCGCGACGAGGCCTCGTGGCGGAGGGAGACGGAGATATACAGCACAGTGTTATTGCGGCATACTAACATACTGGCGTATATCGGCAGCGATATGACGAGCCGGAATAGTTGTACACAGGTAATATGATATGACATTTATAATATTACTAAAGTTTGTGGAGATGTTTGGATATTTGGATGTCTGTTACTCAATCACGCAATAACGGCTGAACGGATTTACATGAAATTTGGTATGGAGATAGTTTGAGACCTTAGGAATAACATAGGATAGTTATTATCCAGGAAAATGGGATAGTTCCCGCGGGATGAAGAAGAAAAAAAGAAAAATCAATTTATTGCCACAAAATCAAATTAAACAATTAAATTCTACATATTATCATATTAAACACAAAACATAGTCGTAGAAGTTTGTAGTCAAAGTGACGTCCCAGAGGTTATCGACTATCTCTTGTTTTATTAATGAATTTAAATGACATGCATACTCTAAACTAGTGTTAGGTGTTTTATTATTTCATAACGAACAAACGATATATGTATTTAATCGATTTAATCTGTTATAGTGAACAATTTATAATAAAATTAAAAATAATATTAACCAGGTCAATCGATTAAATTACGAACAAAATGTTTAGAATTTCTGAACATTACCAGTGTAATATGTAGGTTACTATAAAAGTACACATATTTGTAATAATAACAGAAAGGTGCCCTTTTTATATTGTTCCTTTAAATGCTTACGAATGTTTCCACGGATTTGTTTTACTTATAAATTGGTTTTACTAATTTGTACTAAGCGTAATCATTGAGTTTTACGTTTCCTCAGATTCAGATTCATTTATTGCCAGATTGTCGATAATTATACAGATGCTACATAATTCAGTAGTGCGTCACAATCAACCGATTTACGGTATACAATGTTTTAGGTACCTAAAGTCAACATGCTTAAAAATTATTAATCTACAATTTTATCCAATAATTATTCAATTAAATTTTAACATGTCAAAGATAAGAGAATAAGTTAAATAATTAAAGATACCAATAAATATGTCACAAATTTAATAATAATTAAAAGTATTCATTTAATTTAAATTGCATAATACAGCCGTTGCAAACATAATCATAATTCAATTGTCAATATTAATATTTCTTACTCGACGGCGTGATATTGATTTAATTGCAGTGGCAAAGCATTTGTTAACCATTTTGATCTCTAATTTCGTATTTAACTTTACATCAAAGTGTCCCCAACCAATCCACCCGAATAACTTGATCGCTAGTATACACAAGTCTTGAAAGATATTAATAAATAAATAATAAAAATAAAATAAATATCACGGGACAATTCACACCAATTGACCTAGTCCCAAAGTAAGCTTAGCAAAGCTTGTGTTATGGGTACTAGGCAACGGATAAACATACTTATATAGATAGATACATACTTAAATACATATTAAACACCCAAGACCCGAGAACAAACATTCGTATTTTCCATACAAATATCTGCCCCGACACGGGAATCGAACCCGGGACCTCAAGCTTCATAGTCAGGGTCTCTAACCACTAGGCCATCTGGTCGTCTAATATTGTTTTTCATTCCTTAGCTGTGGCTAATAACGCACTTCCACCCGCTGGGGTCACTCTACGAGCACCTCGCGCGCAGTACGCTCACTCGGCACCAGATGATGGCAATCTGCCTGTCCACAGTCAACGGGCTGCTGCATCTACACACAGATATACACGGGACACAGGTAACTCGAGACGCGTGCTTTACCATACACAACAAACTGAGCATGTTATGTATGTAAACCCTGGACCTACCGTGTTTTTTTTTTTTTTTTTTTTTTTTTTTTATGTTAGATAGGCCAGACAAACGAACTAGTGGGTCACCTGATGTTAAATGAACACCACTGTCCATAGACACCAGCAGCGCTTTACACGATGCCAGTGCGTTGTCGGCCCTAAAGGAGAGGGAATAGGGGAAGGGGGAGAGGGAAGGGGTGAGGTATTGGGCCCCCGGCACTCTCACTGACCGTACGAAACGCAAGCAGGATTACTGCTGCTTCACGCCGGTGTTCTGTGAGAGGGTGGTACTGCCCCGGACGAGCCGGCCCATTCGTGATGCAGCGGCTAGCTACAACATGGCTCTACCACTACTACTTTTGGTGCATTTATTGCATTCATTTAAACTCGTGCTGTATCATTACTAGCAATGCTATAGTCCTGAAATTCATATGTTGGATTTTTGAGGATTCACTCTAGCGACCAGTTTTTTTCGAAACACGATTACTTGCAGTTCGCTCGATAGAAAAATAATCCAAAGCCGTCTCTGAAAAATAAACTCGTAGTACGACGCTAATACTGCACGGAAGGTCATGACTTTTTGAATGTTAATAAAACAAGATGTTTTCTAGGTCGTAGTTTCGCTACGTTTTTTAAATATGTATTTGTTTTAGTAATAAAATTAAAATACCCAAAAACACGCGCAGTCCAACCAACCTACCTTGAGCCATCGTGCCTCCCCCACGCGGAAAAAATCGATTAGCGCGAATAACTTGGTAGGCCCTTGAGGCCCTACCGAGCATTAGGCACTAATCGATTTTAGGTTATTCTACGCACTCGTGTATGTGTGCGTGAGAGCGGCTACAATCAAAGCCGTGCGTAAGCGCGAGCGACACGAGTTCCCCGTCCGATGGCCGAAGGAGAACTAACGCAACTACCTATACATACGGACAGGGGGGAAGCACGCCGGCTCGAGATAGAATGGTCAGACCGCGCGTGTATTTAGGTATTTTCATCGTATTACTAAAACAAATACATATTATAATGTTTTGTTGTTTTTAAGTTTGTTTTATCGAAGGTTGAGTGATGCGTCACAATATCAAAATTAGTGAAATTGCTGATAATTCACTACAGTAGCCAGAATAATCCTTGGCGTAATTTGTTGCGGTTTAATGGTTCAGATACGATTAAACTGTTCAAGTGTTGCCATACATACTTCCGGTTTGTACCTATTTAGGTTTTGTTGCGAACTACTTTCCGCTGGCGTTCGTGTCATCACAGTGTGTTGTGTTGTTTTTTTTATTTTTTTCTGTGTTTAGTTTTTAAATGGGTCCCACTGAAAAACAGCGTTGCGGCTTGCCGCAACATTATGCTGAGTGGGGCCCAATTTATACTATTCGATGATTTATATTTGTATCTTTTCCTGTCAACTGTATTTCCTGTGTATCGAATATGTGTAAATAAACATCTCTCTCTCTCTCTCTCTCTCTCTCTCTCTCATATTTTAAAACATACATTAGGCCCTAGAAAACATCTTGTTTTGTTAACATTCAAAAAGTCATGACCTGCCGTGCAGTATTTACGCCGTACTAAGGATTTATTTTATTTTCTAGAGACGACTTTGGATTTTTTTTTCTATCGAGCAAACTAGAAGTAATCGTGTTTCGAAAATCACTGGTCATTAGAGTGAATCCTCAAATATCTTACACATGAATTTCAGGACTAAAGCTTTGGTAGTAATGCTACAGCAAGGGATTAAACCCAATACCTTTACACGAGCAATTCTTATCAGGTTCTCAGAAACGGCTCCAACGATTTCAATGAAATTTGGTATGTGGGGGTTTTCGGGGATGAAAAATTGATCTAGCTCGGTCTTATCTCTGGGAAAACGCTTGGTACCGAGTTTCAGCCCGAGTGGAGCTCGGTCGCCCAGGTATTGAATGCAATTAATGCGCCAAAAGCTCGGTGGAGCTTAAGGCCTTCACAGATAATGCGTCGTGTGAAAGTCAATATTGCATTTGGCTGGCTAACCCAACGCCATAACTGTTGGTTGTTAATGTTTGTTTACATTTAGTTAAGTATAAACATTTCTATTATAACTAATAATTGGCGAGATTTCATTTTTTTGACACCTGAAAATTACTACAGGAATCAAAAGAGTTTTGCCTCCTGGACACGGAAAAATATTTATTATAATTTATTTCTCCATATTTAAAAAAATACAAGAAATTCAAAAATTATATCTGAAATTACCAATACTACGACAGAATAGATATGTTTCCTTTGCCTTTTTCACCAGAAAAAAGAGCTGTAATAATTTTAAATTTGATAACAACCTCAACGTCAGATTTACGTCATCGCTTTTTTTTAATACAAACTAGACAAAAGTAATTGATCTATTGTGTGGTAGTTTTGGAGTTACGCCATTTTAGAATAAGCACATCTTTAAAAAATTGTAATAAATTAATTAATAACCCTAGCGAAAATTTAAAACTATCAGCGTCTTTCTCTTTCCAAACAGAATACAGAGAACGAATCAAATTATAGTCTTAATAGTACCTACATTGTATTGTCGTGGCCTGGAAGTAGACAATTGCTGGCTGAGTATGAGTATTAAATGGACTCGCAAACTAATACGAAGCCAGCAATTGCTATTCCAGCCGAGACTAATATAAAGCTTTTCTCAAGAATTGCAAATCACTTAAAATTAAATGTCATTTAACCCTTTCCCGCCTTTTTTCATTAAAAAAAAAACTGCAGATGTATTTTTCCACCGAAATCACCACAAGCTGTTTCAAACACAATAAAAAAAGTCCAGAGTTCCAACAAAACAACTGATACCGGTCATTTGAGATGGCTGTATACGAATAGTGCCAACTTATTATAGGTAACGCCACCAGAGTTGAGGCCACGCACACAACCACATCTCATGTAATGACAGCGGGATGTCGTTAAACGTCAACACAACGTCAAAATCCCGCTGTCATTACATGAGATGTGGTTGTGTGCGTGGCCTCAACTCTGGTGGCGTTACCTTTACCATGGCCGTTTTAATTTTTTAAAAAGTTTGAGACTCGACAATAATGGAATTTGTATGCGACATTGTTGTCGAGTTTATCGAGCCTGCAATGTTTTTAACTTTTTAATTTTTTTACTGTCCATAAACTATGCACTTCGTGTTCTGATATGTAAAGAATAATGACAACTTTTACGAATATTTTTGAGAAAAAATATGAAATGTTGTCAATTACGTATGAAACTTTGCAGGGCAAACCGGCCATAGCGCACCGCGACATCAAGTCGAAGAACATTCTCGTGAAGGTGAACGGCGAGTGCTGCATAGCGGACTTCGGGCTCGCCGTGACCGCCGCGCACGCCGCGCGCGCGCAGCCCGGCGCCCGCCAGGGCACCAAGAGATACATGAGCCCCGAGCTGCTGGACCAGACGTGAGTATACACCGCGGGCTCGCCGCGCCGGCCGGCAACGCGCGCGCAGCCCGGCGCCCGCCAGGGCACCAAGAGATACATGAGCCCCGAGCTGCTGGACCAGACGTGAGTATACACCGCGGGCTCGCCGCGCCGGCCGGCAACGCGCGCGCAGCCCGGCGCCCGCCAGGGCACCAAGAGATACATGAGCCCCGAGCTGCTGGACCAGACGTGAGTATACACCGCGGGCTCGCCGCGCCGGCCGGCAACGCGCGCGCAGCCCGGCGCCCGCCAGGGCACCAAGAGATACACAATTCTCCTAAGGGCCGAAACAGACGGACTGCATTCATTAAACAAGACTACCAAATGGCTTAGTGGTTAAAGAACCTTCGTACCGATAGCAAGTTCAGTTCAACAGACTCAACACAGAATTCTAAAAATTTCTTTAAAAGAACTCGTCTACCCCAACGGTAAACCCCAACCCAACGGTGGCTTAAGTAGTGTCGCGTCTCGTGTGGTTCGGGTTTGTCCCACCCCCCAGGAGAATAAATGAGACAAATAACTGCGCAACAATAAATAACAATTTAATATGCCCGTAGGCTAAGCTCAGGAATTTAAATTTACAATTTAAAAAGTGGGTAGGTAAATATAGTTTATTGAATCAGGCGTTACTTTGCGGAGGTCCATATTAATGAACTAAAACAATTACTTTGCTCACCCGCGACCTTACAATAGTTACGTTTATGCAAGAAATAAACTGGCTGCTTTCCATTGTTATGTTAATAGATTGCTGACTGTGCCTCTTTCTAAGGAACATTTTGATTTAGAGTTGAGTACTATTTATCAGATAGCGATCTCAAATGGTTATACAAAATCAATGGTAGATAGTTTAGTTCAAAAGAAGCAGGCACGGTTAGTAAATAGCATGCTTTACCCTGCGTTACCTTCTCAGTCTACTAACAAATATAGATCTAGCATCTCTTACGTTGGGGGTTTGTCTGATAAGATTTATGGCATTTTAAAATCAAACAATATTAATGTTGCCTTTAAGACTAACAACTCTTTGTACTCTAGGCTATGTAACCACAAAGAACAGGTAGATAAGGGAACTAGATCGGGGGTATACAAGCTTACTTGTAATGACTGCAATGGGATATACGTAGGACAGACAGGCCGAAGTTTTAATACTAGATTTAAAGAGCATGTTTCGGCATATAGGAATGAGCATCCAGATAGATCGAATTTTGCAAAACATTTGTTGGAATCAAATCATTCATTGTTAGATTCAGATTCTTATGAAGTGTTACATTATTGCGGCAAGGGGTTGCGTCTGGATGCTCTGGAATGCATGGAAATAATTAGGTACAACACTATGGGGTCTATTATTAATGAACAGGTAAATTTAGTATCTTCTCCTTTACTGCGGCTTGGGTCTAATTTGAACAGTTAGTATTAATAAATATGCCTTATAAATAAATAAACAAAAATTCAAGGTAGTTTTATAATATGTCAATAAAAGTTAATTTTTGTGGGGTAGTTTGAGAATAAGAAAAATAAAGTGGGTACTTGTGAAGTTACAGTGACAAGTTAAAACATTTGTTTTGGTTTGTTAGTTTAACATTTGGTAGCATAGCATACGGTTGTGGTAACTCCGAGGATGAGCTCTGGTTGAGTTCGAAACGCGTCAGTGTAGCTTGGTGGTGGTGATAGTTGTGTTTATGTGATTTGTGTGTGTTCGTACAGTGTGGAGGTGGAGGAACTGCATGAACACACATTTCTTGCATAAACGTAACTATTGTAAGGTCGCGGGTGAGCAAAGTAATTGTTTTAGTTCAGGTAAATATAGGGTGTGGTTCGAATCTAGTACGCAAGTCTAACGGAAAATACGATTCCTATTATTCTTCCTAGTAAGCACTTCCCTGCACTGAAGCCGCAGAAGATGGTCGAGCGCTGATCCGTGGGCGTCGGGTAGAACACCCAATAACGGCCGACGTTCTGGCCGCAGTGTGGCAGTAGAAGGTGGAAGAGATAGGCCCCCAGTGAGTCAACCCGTACTTGGGACCCCGAGATTGGGGTTGAAGAATACACTGAACAAATTTATAGTTTAACTAGATTTCCGCAGATTAACGTGTAGGGACGAAAACATTGGCCGGTTACGTGAAGTACGTAGTAAGACCGGAGATGTTAGCGTGCGTGCACCTCTGCGCTGATATGGAGTGTGTGGCTTGCAGCTCGCCGCGAAAATGACCGGCGCCGGCGCCTCATAACGGTTAGCGTGACGTCACAGTAGTGATGTGCGACAAGCGAAGTAAGATTAAATCGAGTACAGCGTGTTAAGAGGGTACGATGGCTGAGAGACTTTTGAGAAATAGGTATTTTAATGAAATGTCGCTGTCTCGCCCGAACCCCTCCGTGTCAGTACAGCGAGAGCGGGACAACTGCAGCTCAGACCGTTAATAGGCGCGTAAAATTGATCAAAACAGCATTTCGTAATCCCCTGTTTTCTTCTCGAAAACTGGACCAATAAAATTATTTTTTTCAAATATAATTAGAGAATAGATTTAGCTATGCCCCTATGTTTTCCTTTTTTTGTTTATATAAGGGATTCTTTTCTGATGAGTGTCTGAAAATGACGTTGAAATTGGGCAATTTTTTCAGTTTTTGAAAGCTCATATTTCTTATGTTAATTGAAATATGGAAAAAAACGAAACCTAGGGGCATAGCTGTGGTAGATACAGATTACACAGTAAAAAATATTTGGCTCTAAAGCTATTATCCAGGGAGGAAACAGGGGATTACGTTTGTATGGAGAAATGGTGCGCATCGTATCCTCTTAACGACTAAACAGTGCTAGTTTTGTAGATAAAACACTGTAAAACGTGATCGATAAGAGTTTTTTTTTTTTTTTTTTCCATAGTTTAGGACCGGGATCCTTTACTTTTTATTTATTTATTCATAAAAAATACAAAATATAAACATGAACATGAAATAATCTTAGGTCTAGATAGTAAATTTAGTTTAGTCTAAGCTAGGTTACAAGTGTAACCTGTGTTATAGACAAAATGAATCTAAAGAATTAAAATACAACTCGAGCATTTAACATCGCAACACAATATCTTAAAACATAATACTTAGTTGGTAATCTATATATATAAAATTCTAAACTGACTGACTGACTGACTGTTGATATATCAACGCACAGCCCAAACCACTGGACCTAGAGACTTGAAATTTTGCACATAGATTCCTTATACAATGTAGGCATCCACTAAGGAAGGATTTTCGGGAATTCCCACGGGAACGGGAAAAAACGGGATTTATAGATTCGATTCCGAGTGACCGTATCTCAGTAACTATAATAACTAGACTCTTCAAATTTGATACACAAGTAGGTATTACAATAATGAAAACATCGATTTCAGGATTTTTCAAAATTCTCACGAGATAAGGAATAAACGGGATTTATATATTCAGTTCAACGGAATCCTATGAACTATAATTACTAGACTCTTCAAATTTGGCATAGAAGTAGGTAATTGTAATAGTAAAAAACAGTTTTAAGGATTTTTGGAAATTCCCACGGGATAAAGAAAAAACGGGATATTTCGTTTTACTGGCCGTAGAAAGCTGAAATTCGGCATGAAGGTTGCTTGGGGAGTGTAGAGGAGCATTGAGAGAGGAATTTCCAAAATTCCCACGGGAACGGGAAAAAACGGGATTTATATATTCGATTCCGAGTGACCCTATCTCAGTAACTATAATAACTAGACTCTTCAAATTTGATACACAAGTAGGTATTATATTAGTTAAAACATTAATTTCAGGATTTTTAAAATTCCCACGGGATAAGGAAAAAAACGGGATTTATATATTCAGTTCAACGGAATCTTATGAACTGTAATTATTAGACTCTTCAAATTTGGCATAGAAGTAGGTAATTATAATAGTAAAAAACTGTTTCAAGGATTTTCGGAAATTCCCACGGGATAAGGAAAAAACGAGATTTTTCGTTTTCTGGTCATAGAAAGCTGAAATTCGGCATGTAGGTTGCTTGGGGAGTGTAGAGGAGCATTGAGAGAGGACTTTTCAAAATTCCCACGGGAACGGGAAAAAACGGGATTTTTCGTCTTACTGGTCGTAGAAAGTTGAAATTCGGCATGTAGGTTGCTCGGGGAGTTTAGAGGAGCATTAAGAGAGGACTTTCCAAAATTCCCACGGGAACGGGAAAAACGGGATTTTTCGTTTAACTGGTCGTAGAAAGTTGAAATTCGGCATGTAGGTTGCTTGGGGAGTGTAGAGGAGCATTGAGAGAGGACTTTCCAAAATTCCCACGGGAACGGGAAAAAACGGGACTTTTCGTTTTACTGGTCATAGAAAGCTGAAATTTGGCATGTAGGTTGCATGGAGAGTGTAGAGGAGAATTAAGAGGGTTTTCCAAAATTCCCACGGGTACGGGAAAAAACGGGATTTTTCGTTTTACTGGTTGTAGAAAGCTAAAATTCGGCATGTAGGTTGCTTAGGGAGTGTAGAGGAGGATTGAGAGAGGGCTTTCCAAAATTCCCACGGGAACGGGAAAAAACGGGACTTTTTGTTTTACTGGTCGTAGAAAGCTGAAACTCGGCATGTAGGTTTTTTGGGGAGTGTAGAGGAGCATTGAGAGAGGACTTTTCAAAGTTCCCACGGGAAAGGGAAAAACGGGATTTTTCGTTTTACTGGTCATAGAAAGCTGAAATTTGGCAAGTGGGTTCCTTGGGGAGTGTTGAGGAGGATTAAGAGAGGGATTTCCAAAATTCCCACTGGAACGGGAAAAAACGGGACTTTATGTTTTACTGGCCGTAGAAAGCTGAAATTCGGCATGTAGGTTGTTTGGGGAGTGTAGAGTAGCATTGAGAGAGGACTTTCCAAAATTCCCACGGGAACGGGAAAAACGGGATCTTTCGTTTTACTGGTCACAGAAAGCTGAAATTTGGCAGGTGAGTTCCTTGGGGAGTGTAGGGGACCATTAAGAAACATTTCCCGAAATTCTTACGGGAACGGGAAAAAACGGGATTTTGCGTTTTACTGGTTGTAAAAAGCTAAAATTTCAAAATGCATAAGTTTATACTGTAAATAGGCCGCAAAGGGCTCTTTAACCGACTTCTAAAAAAGGAGGAGGTTATGCATTCCACCTTATGTATTTTTTTATGTAGGTATGTTCACCGATTTCTTGGTCAATTGTGGACCTGCTTGCTTGCTTGCCTGTATGCTTGCTTGCTTGATATCTTGGTTCTTTGGAATACTCATGGTACACGCGAGCGAAGCCGCGGGCAAAAGCTAGTATTATATAAAAGAAGAAACTGACTGACTGACTGACTGACTGACATATCAACACACAGCCCAAACCGCTGGGCCTAGAGATTCCAAATTTGGCACGTAGGTTCCTTATAAGGTCTAGGGGTGCACTAAGAAAGGATTTTTCAAAATTCAATCCCTAAGGGGGTGAAACGAGGGTCCAAAGTTTGTATGGGAAAACAAGATTAGTTCGACTATTTTATTCGAAATTTCACAGAAGTATTCCTAACGATAAGTGATTAAACACGTGTTTCAGGTTTTTTGGGAATTCAACCCCTAAAAGGGAGAAATGGGGTGACAAAGTCTGAAAATCAACATGGGTATTGTTTCTATGGTTTATCGGGCCGCTGGTTACGAAAACAACAACGGTTTTAAAATCCGACGTGGCGGACGTAAAATACCATCTCCCTGGATGGGGTGCGATGGGGTTGAAATGTCTAAATAAACTAAATGTCTGTTGATATATCAACGCACAGCCCAAACCACTGGACCTAGAGACTTGAAATCTTGAACATAGATACCTTATGCAATGTAGGCATCCATTAAGGAAGGATTTTTGGGAATTCCCACGGGAACGAGAAAAAACGGGATTTATATATTCGATTCCGAGTGACCATATCTCAGTAACAATAATAACTAGACTCATCAAATTTGATACACAAGTAGGTATTACATTAGTTAAAACATTAATTTCAGGATATTCAAAATTCCCACGGGATAAGGAAAAAACGAACGACCCGGTCATGGGTGTTTTGCGACCCGAAAAGTTACAAACGTTGGATCTGAAGATATACCGGAGATAACAAAAGCTGAAATACAGGCTGCCCTATCTAAGATGTCAAACGGCAAGGCCCCTGGTGAAGTTGATATCATCATAGAAATGGTCAAGGAAGGGGGGAACGTGATCTTACAGTTCCTCGTAAAACTCTTTAATAAGTGCCTAGAAGAATGCCGAATACCGGAAAAGTGGGAAAGCGCTATGATCATTCTACTGCTTAAAAAGGGGAACAAATTAGACCTGAACAACTACCGCCCCATCAGTCTATTATCACAGCTGTACAAATTATTTACGAAAATTATCACCATTCGTTTGACTAAAAAACTTGACTATTACCAACCAGTTGAGCAAGCCGGTTTCAGAGGTGGTTTTGGCACTATGGATCACATATTAACTATGTGAGTCATCATTGAAAAAGCCACCGAATATCAATTACCACTATGGGTCGCATTTATAGACTACAAGAAGGCCTTTGATAGCATCGAAACTTGGGCAGTGGTTCAGTCCCTTCAAAATGCCCGTATTGATCACCGCTACACTAACCTCATAAAAAATATCTACAACAATGCAACTTTAAAGGTTAACTTGCCATCAGAAACTCAACCTGTGAAGATTCGGAGAGGAGTTCGACAGGGAGATGCACTCTCTCCAAAACTGTTCACCCTAGTACTGGAGGATATTTTCAAGAAGTTGGATTGGGAAGAGCGTGGCATTAGTGTGGAGGGCAAGAGACTGAGTAACCTACGATTTGCAGATGATATAGTGTTGTTCGCAGACAACTCGACTGACCTTCAATCTATGATACAGGAACTCAACCAAGCATCTGAACAGTGTGGTTTAGTAATGAACCTTGACAAAACCAAAATAATGACCAACATTCTAAATGGTACCGCAAACATATGCGTAAATGGCACTGTTATCGAAAAAGTCGATAAGTATGTGTATCTTGGTCAGGAGGTCGTAATGGGAAAGGACAATCAGGCTAACGAAATTGACAGGTGCATAAGACTGGCTTGGGCAGCTTACTCCAAACTCAAGTTCGCGTTCAACATGAAGCTCAGTGCCGAACAAAAAGCTCGTATTCACGACCAGTGCATCTTGCCTGTGCTTACGTATGGGGCTGAGACTTGGGTTTTTACTAAGGAGATCCTCCACAAACTTCAAGTAGCTCAAAGAGCGATTGAGAGAAAACTGGTAGGAGTTACGCTGAGAGACCGTAAAAGAAATGAATGGGTCAGAGAGCAAAGCAAAGTGAGCGATGTAACTAAACGGGTTGCGAAATTGAAATGGGAGTGGGCTGGTCATGTCGCCCGCAAGCATGGCTCGTGGTGCAGGGCAGTGGTAGAGTGGAGACCGTGGGGTGAGAAACGCCCGAGAGGAAGACCGCAGATGCGTTGGTACGACGATATCAAAAGACTGGCGGGAACAAAGTGGTTGGAAACTGCTCAAGACCGGAACAGATGGCATAAACTGAAGGAGGCCTACACCTTAGAGGTTGAGAATGGCTAAAGAAGAAGAAGAAGAAGGAAAAAACGGGATTTATATATTCAGTTCAACGGGATCCTATGAACTATAATTATTAGACTCTTCAAATGTGGCATAGAAGTAGGTAATTATAATAGTACAAAACGGTTTTAAGGATTACTGGAAATTCCCACGGGATAAGGAAAAAACGGGATTTTTCGTTTTACTGGTCATAGAAAGCTCAAATTCGGCATGTAGGTTGCTTGGCGAGTGTAAAAGAGGATTGAGAGAGGGCTATCTAAATTTCCCACGGGAACGGGAAAAAACGGGATTTTTCGTTTTACTGGTCGTAGAAAGCTAAAATTCGGCATGTAGGTTGCTTGGGGAGTGTAGAGGAGCATTAAGTGAGTACTTTCCAAAATTCCTACGGGAACGGGAACAAACGGGACTTTTCGTTTGACTGGTCGTAGAAAGCTGAAATTCGGCATGTAGGTTCTTTGGGGAGTGTAGAGGAGCATTAAGAGAGGACTTTCCAAAATTCCCACGGGAACGGTAAAAACGGGATTTTTCGTTTTACTGGTCATAGAAAGCTGAAATTTGGCAAGTGGGTTCCTTGGGGAGTGTAAGGGAGCATTAAGAAAGCATTTTCCGAAATTCTTACGGGAACGGGAAAAAACGGGATTTTGCGTTTTATTGAGTGTAGAAAGCTAAAATGTCAAAATTCATAAGTTTATACTGTAAGTAGGCCGCAAAGGGCTCTTTAACCGACTTCAAAAAAAGGAGGAAGTTATATGCATTCCACTTTATGTATTTTTTTTTTATGTAGGTATGTTCACCGATTTCTCGGTCAATTGTGGACCGATTATAAAAATTATTTTTTATTCGAAAGAATACAATGTACTCCTGTGATGGTCTCATTGTCACCAAATCAGGATCTGATGACGGGATCTCAAGGAAATCGAGGGCAACCCTCAAATTTTGTAGGCACGCATTACGTTTTTCATATATTTTCTAAAGCTATTTAAGTGTTTGTGTCTGGTAGACATCATCTCATGTTGATGAGCTGATGATGGAAGGTAAAACTCCTTAATGGTTATGA
Source organism: Archips xylosteana (assembly GCA_947563465.1). Lineage (NCBI taxonomy): Eukaryota > Metazoa > Arthropoda > Insecta > Lepidoptera > Tortricidae > Archips > Archips xylosteana. Next base: position 15,072,751 of record OX387365.1, on the reverse strand, counting down.
GTTCAGGATATTTTTTCAAATATTATAGCTACGTATAGACCGATAGTTGTATTCTTTCAGGTTATCTAAGTGAGCTGATGATGGAAGGTTAAACTCCTTGATGTTTAGGAGTTATAGGAAGTTTCTTTAAATATCATATGCACGTATAAATAGACCTTTAGTCGTATTCTTTCTGGTTATTCAGATGAGCTGATGATGGAAGGTATAACTCCTTAACGGTTAGGTCACACAACACCTTAACAAGATACTATAATATGTATAATATCAATGCTAAGTAGGTACACAGCGCTTCCAGTTACTCAAGTTTCCGTAGAAGGTAAGAAAACATTGAAATATACCTAATGCAAGATAGGGGAAAGTAATAATAGGTTTTATATTATTAACAAGCCTGGTTATTTTAGTGCCGGCTTCCAAATTAGTGAAAAACATTGTATATAAAGAAAGTTTAGTCGGGCTTGCTTGCACGCTTGCTTGCTTCCGTGCATGCATGCTTGCTTGCATCTTGCTTGCATGCTTGCTTGCATGCTTGCATGCTTGCTTGCTTGCCTGTATGCTTGCTTGCTTGATATGTTGGTTCTTTGGAATACTAATGGTACACGCGAGCGAAGCCGCGGGCAAAAGCTAGTTAAACTATAATAATTTAATCAAGTGTCAAATAACAAAACAAACAAAGAACACTCGGCTACACAGCGTCACCCTCACCTTGCAATCGTCAGCAGATTTTCAGTGTCAACATAAGAAAGACCTTGCAGCCACGCAATAACCTTAACCTTGCACACTTTACGGTTTAAGTCATAAATATTTAGTACTTTATTGATTTTATTGTATAAATAAGGTCCAAGAATGGGAAAGAATTTATGCGCGAAAGCATGAGAGGTGCTTTTGGGAAAAAAAACTATGTCTTTGCGCCTTTTGTTGTTCACACTAGGGTTATACGGAGCTGAAATATGCTGTTTCATAATTAGTGATAGTATGAAAAGTTAATAATGAACTCATTCTATTTTTTAAACCATTTAATAAGAAAATGTACGTACAACGTTACAGTAGTAACCAAATAAGTTTGTTTCCAGCATGAACATCCAGTGCCTGGAGGCGTACCGCAAGTGCGACATATACGCCCTGGCGCTGGTGCTGTGGGAGGTGCTGGCGCGCGTGGCGCCGGCGCGGGAGGCGCGGCCGCCGTTCCACGCGCAGGCGCCCGCCGACCCCAGCTTCGAGCTGATGCGGAAGGTCGTCTGCGTGGACGGCGCCAGGCCTCCGCTGCCGGACACCTTCACGCACCCGGTCGGTACACCTTGCCTTATGTGCTCGGCTTTCTCAGTAGGAACGTCGTCGTTTATTGTCACGGAAAAATACACTCACGATCAAATAATTGAGAATGTCTAAAAAAATACCAGTGGTATGTATATTTTTTTGTATATAAAACTATATTTTGTCATTTAGTTCACTACTTTTTCAAAATTTATTGGGAATGTCTAAAAAAAATTACCAGTGGTGTTTTTATATTTTTTTTTGTATAGAAAAGTCAATTATAAGAAACTAATTTCAATATTTTGTCATTTAGTTCACTACTTCTTTCATAATTAATTATTGAAACTATTTTGGTTGATGACGTCAGATTGTAATTGAGGGCTCCCACACAGCCAAATTTCTAAATTTATCTAAATGCGTACGATAAGGCAACCCCTTTATTTATTTTTTGCGTAGTGGTACACTGTAACTAGTGTCACTTTACTGGCGCTGTCAAAGTGCTAGATGTCAGACAGCGGGTCCAAATCAAACTCCGTAGTATAATCCACGCGTAAATTGTGAAGAATTCTAACCACACAGAATAAAGTGCGACTTGGACCGGTCACGCATTTTACACCAATGTCAAATGAAGGTCATTGCTTATTTGTTATGTAATAAATTCATTACATAATATTAAAATTAAATAACTACAGAAAACGAATTAAAAAGCATTTATCTCGAAATGGTTTCCGATTTACTATACATTGCAAAAAACAGACGTCCCCAATTCGGCCCACGGTCCTCCTTTCATACAAACGAGGCCACTTTGATGCCTTAGTTCTACATCAGGGCGGTGCCCCGGTTGAGATCTGATGATGGATATCCAGAGCATCGATAGTGGAGGTCCAGAGTTCCCAGCATACACTACTGATTCAACAAGCAGTTCACACCACAGCGAGAGAATTTGTATCAGCACTTAGATTTTCATTCATTTTATTGGCATTTTAGATATTATTCTGAACATGTATAATTTCCGTGTTAAACGCAGATTCAATCAGGTGGGTATCTTAGGAACTCTGGATGTCCTTTATCAATGCTCGGAGTAGCCATCATCAGATCACAGCCAAAGTACCGCCTAGTGGAGAACCAAGACATCAAAGTGACCTCGTTTGTGTGAAAGGTGAACTGTGGGCCAAATTTTTATTTTTTTTATTTTTTTTTTGTTTTTTTTGAACGAGATATTTCACACGAAATACAAACTGAAACATGGGTGCACAGAAAAACTCAGAAAAAGAGACCAGCGCTGGGAATCGAACCCAGGTCCTCAGCATTCCGTGCTGCGCGCTAAACCCCTACACCACCACTGGTCAGGAGTTTAGACACAAATTTCTCCTATACATCCATCTCAGCTTTTAGTCACTTAAGCAGCGACACTAGCGACATTATGTAAGCTCTCATCGAGAGACCTCAACACTCCAAACGAGATCACTGTCAAGGTTGATACCACGAAAAACCTACACTAAACTCGATAGATGTCGCCACATTTTTAAAATTGATTTTTTTAACAGACGATGGCGGGCATGGCGTCCCTAATACGCGAATGCTGGCACCAGAATCCCTCGGTTCGTCTTCCCGCGCTCCGCATCAAGAAGACTCTACTCAAACTGGCAGCCAACGACAACTCCATACATCTCGACGACGAGAACGAGGTCTCTGTGTAACGGTATGGACCATAGACAGTTAGTTTTACAGTTTAAGATGATGAGCTAAATGGACCATAGAGAAAAGAAAATTATAATTATGTGAACAGTGGATTCTATAACTTAGGAGCCTAAACAATTATCGGCGATTTGGTTGCCCTTGGAGGTGAATCGCGTCAATCGTTATAGTAGTATGGATATGTCACGGGATTCATGGTTTTGTGTTATCAGAAAAGTAAACTCTTTATTGCACATAAAAGTTTAAACTGTACACAGAATGTAGTACAAATGCGAACTTATCCTTAATGAGATATATATTCCACTTAACCTAATTATATGTTTTTATCTTACATAATATCAATTGGTAGTATGGATCTAATGTATTTTTTTACTGTTCAATAAAGATACTCTTAATTGATTGAACATAAGTACAATCGAAGGTATAAATATCTGAGCCATCGCAGCAAATATATTATGTAAACAAACACCAATCTTATGGTTAGTGTCATAGAGGTGTATAGATATTTCTGACGCCTTGGTAACGTACATATATTTATGATCTTGACTGTACTTATACATGTATCTCAATGTTAGTCAATCGCGATTGTTTCTTTACTTTGTACAATAAAGGGTTTATATAAATACATTAGCTTTATTATAATATGTATTTATAATCAGTACCACGGGCTTAGTGGCGTATCCATACTAACATTTCTATTGGTTATCTTGCGGCGTGCAACCACATCGTCCATCAATGCATATGCTGGCACTACACGATGAGCCACTATTATGGGCCAGCGTGTGGCACAGTACAGAAAAAGGAGCAGTAGAACGTCTTCATACAAACGGTTGGAACGCGAGTTATACCTACGCGCCACGAATTCTCAGCATACCTCGGCAACCATCAGTCATCAGTCGCGAGTGCCTCGCGGCTGCGTACGGTCGGCGCGGGACTCACGCGCATTTATTACGTACACCTACCTAATTATGTCACGACGATATAAACAGTATTGTTCGATGTACTGATGTTTCAATTCATCTATGTCAAAACCGGAATTGACATTTTTTAGATTACCAACTCAGTCGGAATTTATACTCTTAAATTCAACAATAAAGCTTCTCGCACATCCCAGAAGAAGCGCAAATACTTCTCCGTAGCTAATTTGTAGGTAGCAAATATACGTAGTGATGAAACTAAATAAAACCGTTTAAAAACATAATACGTTTTGTGGTTTATTAAAATAACGTAAAATGTATTTTTTTAAACACCACTTAGTCCATTCCTTCCATAATTTCCTAAAGCTCCTAATCCTTTCCCTACTTTAAATATCATGTGACATTATCGAAACGTAACTGAAGAGTGACTGTTAGTTAGGCAGCCCTATCGCGAGTTTGTGTACCGAGCGTAGGTAATTATTATCAAGGACGCTGCCGAAACGTTATACTGCTCCTTTTTTCTGTACTGTGCTAGTGGTGTCGGATGGCTTATGGCGCGTGCGATGGCCGTGGAATGGCGTCGGTATCGGTCTTTGGCCGCACATCAAAAGTATCAAAAGAACGTCGCCATCGTGTAGATTTTTAGTGGCCACTGTAGAGGAGCTATTACCATAATTACTCTATGGTTTAAAATATAAAGTGCCGTTTGTAAATATAATTATGAAAACTTGAATAAATTACTAGCAACAAATTGAACATTCATGAATCTTTACAATCAGAATCAAACGTGACAGCTTTTTTGTTTTAAGACTATGTTTATAAGAATGCTGCTTTAATCATACAGACATAATTGTTATTTAGGCGTCCATAAATTACGTGAAGCGTTTAGGGCATGTATACTCAACCTGTTCGACAAGCTTTTTGGCTACTTTTATAGCTATAATATCTTTACGAAAAAAGGTTGGTATGGCTGGTTTAAGGGGCTTACCCCCTTAAGGGGCTGGGCGAAATCTCACTCAATCTCATGTGGGGTGTATCGGCAAATATAGCGAATTATCGTTTTTTTACAAGAATACAGTGTAAAATAGCAAAAAAACGGGATGAAATAAAGTAGTGTTTCTCCACTAAATACTATACCACTATGACTAAATACTATATGCAATCAAGCACATATTACACTAAATACTTTGAAAAATCTCATGTGAGGTGTGAGGGGGCTGAGCCAAGTCTCACGAGATCTCACCAGGGGTCGCAAGTGGCCAAAAATCGCTTCACGTAATTAATGAACGCCGCTTTATCGAGTACAATTTGACAATAGATATGTTAAACAAGTACATACGTGGAAGAGTTTGAAACCAAAATTACAATCGAGCGAATATATTTACTTTGATATAGTGCCTATAGTCAGTGCCTGTTTAAAATGTTTTACTTTTATCTTCGATCGAACACTTTTGTAGTTTTTCCGCAGAACTAATAATAAGTGGAATGAGTATGTCAATTGAGGTGAAATACATTATAATATTACCAGCTTCGAAAAATTCAAAGATACGACCCTAATTCTGTAAGAGATGCGAAAACTTCATGAAGTTTGGTATATTTAAAGTTTACTTTGCCTAACGCGGAACGTAATATGAAATGAAAAGCTTTACATTAATTTAGTTAATTATACTAAATGCTTCCTATTTATGGCATACGTGAATATCGTCTAAGTTTTGTTACATTACTTTTAACTTGATGTAGTTCTAATTGTTTGCAATTCTAGCGTGATGAGTTTTAACTGTCGACACGATTACTTCGATTGGGGCTCAATCACATTTTATCTACGGACTCTTCTAAGCTCATCAGTTTTTAAATTCAAAAAGCAGGCATTATAGCACGCAGAACAGATGGCCGTAAGGGCCTAAAAGTTCTCGAATGGAGACCACGGACTGGCAAGCGCAGCGTGGGACGTCCCCAACGAGACAGATGTATGCTCGACGGAATATAAATTTAAATAATTCTTATACCGCCCCATTACTTTATTTTATTATATTACAGTTCTGCAATTGTTAAAACTGATCATACTAGACTTAAACTGTTTTTCATTTCGCTTTAGAAAAAAGATAAACTATATTGACATAACTTTTTATTGGAGAAGGCTTATTAAAAATGAATGACTTTCTTATGAAAGCACAGCAATATAAATGACTGTATCCCATTGTGTAATTGTTGCTTGCTGTTAATTATTTTGCAAAAGTATCATTCTGTCAAAAGACATGTCGAGATGGTTGACCTTTTTTCTAAAGTGAATAAAAACTTAATACACAGGTTGTTATAAAAATATCCCTAAAACGGGAAGGGAGTTAAAAGACCCCTTGTAAAGAGTCCATTGATACATTTAAAAAAATATTATTGAAGTTTTTATTTTAGTTAAATTAAAGAAAGACAACATAGAAAATCCTTTTCACAAATTGTTGTCGGTGACAAATGACGTAATAATGTATAATTGGGAATGTCTATGAAATATTACCAATGGTTTTTTCAATTTTTTTTGCATAGAAACTAATTATTGAAACTATTTTGGTTGATGACGTCAGATTATAATTGAGGGCTCCCATACAGCCAAATTTATAAATCTATCTAAATGCGTACGATAAGGCAACCCCTTTAATTATTTTTTGCGTAGTGGTACACTGTAACTAGTGTCACTTTACTGGCGCTGTCAGAGTGCTAGATGTCAGACAGCGGGTCCAAATCAAACTCCGTAGTTTATCCACGCGTAAATTGTAAAGAATTCTAAATAATGCTATTCAACACCGATTAAAGTACAACTTGGACCGTCAACGACATTTACTTCAATGCCAAATGAAGGTCATTGCTAATTTGATATGTAATAAATGCATTACATTAAATTAAAATTAAATAACTACAGAAAACAATTTAAAGAGCATTTATCTCGAAATGGTTTTCGATTTACTATACATTGCAAAAAAATAGACATCCCCAATTGTTGTCGGTGACAAGTGACGTAATAACGTATAATTGTCTCAAATTTCAACTTAATCGGTCCAGTAGATTCGGAGCAAATTGGCTGTGACAGTCGGACAGACAGACATGATCCTACAAGGCTTCCGTTTTCCCGCTCGAATGTGAGCCATTCTTTTATTTAAACAGCTGACTGACATTCTAACCTACTTTTGACTTCGATAAACATTTTTCGGGTATTTTTGTAACAAGTTGTATAATTATAGTAAGTAAGCATAAAACGTGTCTTACAAAATATGTCTTTTTGTTGTGCGGTCGTTACATTGAGAGCTACTGTTAAGGTTTAGATACTTAAATAATGATAAAAGAAGTGCCGAATAGTATTGTAATTTAACCATAAGATGTATAGTATAGATATAACTACGGTATATAAGTATAGCCTGTATTTGTGACGCTGTATTTGAGCTTTATGTTTTGTTTATTGGAAGTAAGATAATATTTAGTAATTATTCCAAACATGTTTGATTATTGATGTAGGTACAGTCGTCTCGGTCGTGGAATGGAAAAGTTCGTTTTAAAATCGACTTATACTTGTTGACAAGCTGTTGTTCGGCAAGGACACGAAATTGCAATGATTATTGATAGAAGCTGTTTGCATTAAGTTTTTATCATCGTAAGCCAATAGGTTTTATCACATCGTTTATCAGAGTATAATGTCAGTTTGAACTATAGCTAGGCCGTTTAAATGAGTCGTCGCCCGCGCGGTACAGGGGTTGGGGGGGTAGGACGACAAAGGGGGCCGGGAGACATGCGGGCGGCAGACACAAAAGGCGCGCTCGCCGCCCGCACCTCTCCCTTGTCCCCTTTGTCGTCATTATACCCCGTTATCAAGCGGGCAGTTTGTTGGCTACCTAACATAAGAATGTGCAATATATGCCAATAAAAAACTTTTTCTCAAACATGCTATGTAATATTGACGTTATGTTCCTTATAATACGCCACGAACTGTCACGTTGCAGGTGCGCCTAGACGAGAGGTCAATAATGAAATTTCATACAACATTGCTGGCCTTGGCCTTGGCCAGCAATGTGATCGTCTATTGTTTTATGTGACACAGCACCATGACGTTTAATAGGTCGACGTGGTCGACGTGGATGGATGGATGGATGGTGGACGGACGGATGGATCGATGGATCGATGGAACGATGGATCGATGGATTGATGGATGGATGGATGGATGGATGAATCGATGGATGGATGGATGGATGAATCGATGGATCGATGGATGGATGGATGGATCGATGGATGGACGGATGGATGGATGGATCGATGGATGGACGGATGGATTGATGGATCGATGGATCGATCGATGGATGGATGGATGGATCGATCGATCGATCGATTGCTCGATGGATCGATCGATTGATCGATGGATCGATCGATGGATGGATAGATCGATCGATTGATCGATGGATCGATGACGATAACGATGACGATGATTATGATGATGATGATGATGCATGTTTGAGAAAAACTCTATACAAGCCTTGGGCACGAACAGGGATTGCCGGCCTCGTATCTCTAGATGGCCTCGTTAACACTCGGCCATCTATAACTACTCGGCCGGTAATCCCCTATTTCGCGGCCGCTGCAGTAATGTACTATTTTTAATTGCGTTTCAGATAAATTTTGGACTTCCCATACATAGCTACAACGTCGAGTCTTGGATAGTTTGTATTGCATATCACTAATGTTAGGTAGCCACCAAACTGCCCGCTTGATAACGGGGTATAATCGTCATACCCCCCGCCACTGCACCTAGCGGCCGAGGACTCATTTAAACGGTCTAGCTATAATAAAAAGATTTTAACTAGGAACATTAATTCGACTAAATAATAAATAACCCTATTAAATAATATGCATTCTACTTTTCGTTGACCAGTAATTTTTTGTACTGTGCTCTTTTAATATTTTTTTTACAAAAACGGTAAAGTGCTCGGTTTAAATCATTTAAAATTTAAATAGGCACATAATTAAGCTTACATTTAAAATTATCACTACGTATAAAAAGTAATCATTATTATCTATAAAGTAAGTAACGCAGTGGACATGCATGTCCCCGCCATTTGTATGGAAATTGATGTATTTTCCGCTGAGTTACCAATTTTGTCCACAAAATTTCTTTGAATTTAAAGTTTTATTGCTTTAAAACATTAAATTTAGGTGTTTCAGTTTGTATATAAGTTATTTACACTTGAAAAAAATCACCAGGTATGCCTTCTATTTCACAAAAGATTAATGGTTACTTAAAAGTAGAATGGCCCATATAGTTCAGAAAGGTAACATATTGTGCTTGCAAATTGTTAAAGCTTTTTCTCAAAAATATCCGTAAAAGTTGTCATTATTCTTTACATATCAGAACGTGAAGTGCATAGTTTATGGTCAGTAAAAAAATTAAAAATTTAAAAACATTGCAGGCTCGATAAACTCGACAACAATGTCGCATACAAATTCCATTATTGTCGAGTCTCAAACTTTTTAAAAAGTTAAAACGGCCATGGCAATAAGTTGGCACTATTCGTATACAGCCATCTCAAATGACCGGTATCAGTTGTTTTATTGGAACTCCAGACTTTTTTATTGTGCTTGATACAGCTTGTGGTGTTTTCGGTAGAAAAATACACCTGCAGTTTTTTTTTAATGAAAAAGGGCGGGAAAGGGTTTAATGACATTTAATTTTAAGTGATTTGCAATTATTTGTACCTATTTAAGGTAATAAAAGTTTATTCTATTTTTTTTCCTTCACCATTTTTGAGGAAAACTTTATATTAGTCTCGGCCGGAATAGCAATTGCTGTCTTCGTATTAGTTATACTCATACTCAGCCAGCAATTGCCTACTTCCAGGCCACGACAATAATGTAGTATTGAAAACTGACGTACCTTTTCGTTCCGCGACTGTAAATGTTATCAAATCTAAACCTTCTCGCAACAAATGTCATTACGATATCACGTGGCCCAACTAAGAAAAACATTACTTGGTACACACTTTATATGGCGCCTATAATTTAGTCCTCCTCCTATACTTTTTAATTGAATCGTCATTGGTATCCATCAAGTGTTCATTTCTGTAAGGCAACTATAAAGAGGAGTTAAGGCACCTTTTTTTCGTAAATATACTATTTACATATTTGTAAATATAAATCATTTGTTGCCATATTATTTTTATACTAAGCAGAGTTCGGATAAATCACCACAAAACATATACGGAACTAGAACGAGATGCAATAGAGTCGGCATGTGTATGATTGTTATCTAAAGATGATATTTGGGGAATTTCAATAATAGGGTGGGTACAACTATATTTTTTTCTCTGATTTTAGAAATTTTTGCATGAATCTGCTCAGAATCAATCTATCGATTATAATGGAGTAAAATAAATGTCCCCAGTTTCTCATACAAAAATAAGTGTCGGTTTTGTTACCTTCAAACACCAATGTATGAAAAGTAACAAAATTGACCTGACTTTTCTCTATGTAGAATCGATAGTGCTAGTGATTCCTGAGTAGATCCATGGTTTTTTTTTAAATCTGAGAAAATAAATGTATTTTATCCTATTTCTGAAATTCCCCATTTTCGCAATTAGCATTTGACCTATTCTGTTTTTCTGCCATAGTTTTGTCACAAGCATAAAATTACTTGTTGTTTTTTGGGTGAATCAATTTTTTTGTCTTGTTCACTCTGTCCCCGGTTATCCAAGTGACATCTTCACATCTTCATACTGTTTCATAGAAAAATGCTTAGGTTGTCCAAGGGACAAAGTAATCAGGGGCGTAGCTACCGCCTTATATGCCGTATCAATTATACGGGGCCCCCGGGCGACGGGGGCCCCCGACGTGCGTAAGCAAAAATTAATAAAATTTCCCAAATTTTTTTTTATTTCAGAAATGACAAAAGTCAAAAAAAGCAAATGTGACAGATAATTATGATGAATAAATATTTCTTTTATTCTTTTTTTCTTTTGTGAGAACTCTTTGCCCTTCTTAAGGGCCCCCAAACAAATTTTTATACGGGGCCCCGCCAAGGCACGCTACGCCACTGACAAAATTTGTGTAACCATAGCAACGGGTGGCAAGGGAAAGTTGATTCACCCCCATTTCTAAATACATATTTTAATATGAGGTGGATCAAGGACTTTTCTGACCTGTCTTAATTATGGTTATAATTATTAAGAATATCGTACAATACGATTCTATTATACTTCGTTTTTTTAGCATTAGAAATAAGGTAAACAATCTTGACTAGTCATTTTATTGAAAAAAGCTTTTAAAAAAATAGTAAATGAAACTAAAAGAGTGTAAATGACCATATTTCCTTTCAAATTGTTACATATTAGCTGTGACTTGTTTTCAAAAGTGTATTTCAATAAAAAGCCACGTCAAGACCGCATTCCTTCTTTCTAATGCTAAAAAAACGAAGTTTAGAGCTTGTCTAAGCTAAAATGACGCGCGCCCCTCTACTGAATCATCAGTTGATTTTGATGTGTGCGTGCAAATATTAATTAAGACTCTTATCTGTTTGGGAGCGTCGACTATTCCGTGAACTATGATCAGTGTGCAACATCACGATCGACAAATCACAAGAAAAATACTGTGCGTAAATGCGGTGGTGGGGCGCGTCATTTTAAAATATCCCTTTCTATTTCCGAGTTGTAATTGTTTTGCGATGATTAGTTCTCTGATAATAAGCCATGTTATTGCATTTTTGTGGTTGCAAAGTTTGTATTCCTTTTTTTATTCTTTTGATTATGATTATGCTGTCTAGCAATAATAATTATTTGACCTGTTATTTGTGGTCGCCGGTGTAGTTTTTACTAAACGATTTATGAATTTTAATAAATTACTTTATTTTGTTTATTACTGTAAAAGTCAATAGGTTTATGTTTTATATACTAGACTGGTGTTAGGTATATTTTAGTTTTAATAACTACATACATAAATTTGTATACTTAGATATATTGAAATGTATAGTCGGCATACTGGTTATTTTTAGATCATATTCGGAATTCAATTCTTAGCAGCGACTAGTTTTTCCGAGTTTTGAAAAATCGTTTGGAAGAAACGAAACTTTGTGGGTAATTAACAGAAACGTATACAATATAAGGTATTGATCTGTTTAACGTACTGCCGCACGAACGTCAATTAGTATTCAGCAGCGGTTATTCAATTATTGTCACTCAATTTCATTGAATATAATTGGCATGAGTGTGCGAGTGAGTGGTAATTTCTAAACGATTTTTTTAAATGTACAGTCGAGTCATGTGTGTGCAATTAAATCTAAACATATTTTTGCACTTGACTGTACAAAACAAAGTGTTATTGCAGCTCCAAAATACTTTTTAAAATTGAAAAATTATTTCGAAAACGTTTAGGTTATTAGAATCGCGAAGAATCTCTATTTGGTCACTCGTTAAAATTGTACACTCGTGAGATTGTAGTCCACCGTGCATTTATTTCGGTTCCTGATCACTGAAATACTCGAAAAGACAATAAGTATATTTGTAGTCACTGTGCAAAAAGTAGGTTATAAGGTGATTTTACCCGATGGCTATTGATAAGCTAGTCAAATCAATGTATAATTTTCTCATCTGTGGCCTTAAAAATATTACTAGAAACGATAACGCTGGACGACATTCTATCTTATTCAACGACAGGAACACCTTAGCGTGTTACCAAACCGATCGATCGTTGATCGATGGCAGAATGGATTGGTCGACGTCGATCGATAGTTACTACTACACCGGTAGAATGGATTGGTCGACGTCGATCGAGAGTTTCTACTCCTACTACTCCAAAACCTACCACACGAATCGATGGATGGCATATATTATTATCAGAGATGTGCAAAATACTTTATGAAATGTATTTAAATACAAAATGCAAATACTTCTTGATTTTTCTATTTCAAATGCAAAATACAAAATACTTTTTAGTTATGTATTTTAAATACTAAATACAAAATACGTATTTCCAAAATACTTTTCCCAAATAAAATACTTTTAGATTTTAACTGCCTGTTCATTCAGGTTTAAATACCTAAGTTTTTTTTAACAAAGTATATTTCGTTACATTTTAATTTTGTAACCAAACCGTAGATCGTATTAGCTGACATGTCAATAAAATTCAAAACACAGGCGCTGTCCTCCGCATTTATTATTTATTTTCAAATAAAAAAAGAAAAAACTGACTATCTCACTGGCTGACTCATCGATGCCAATCCTTTAACCCTTGGATCTAGAAACCTGATTTTAATAATGTAGATTGTAGATGTGTTGTTGTTCATCGAAATTTTCAAGGGACAAGGAGTTTAACAATGAAAGCGAAACTGCTTGCACAAGCTAGTAAGTAAGTAACACTTAGAATGTTGTACAGTAAACTTATCAGTTCAGTGTTGCCATATTGAGGGAAATAACTCATAATTGTTTATCAAATTTATTGATTTTGTGGGCTGAACTTAACAAAAAGTATTTTGCATTTTGCAAATACAAAATATGTTGCAAAAGGTATTTCAAATAAAATACAAAATACTTTTCCTAGAAAAGTATTTAAATACAAAATAGAAATAGGTATTTTGCATTTTGTATTTTGCATTTTAAGTACTAGTATTTCAAATAAGTCACATCTCTGATTATTATGTCAAACGAACGCTTTCTGTCAACAGATCTGGCTAATAGATCAAATATACGCTGCCAGATTATTCTGGATAAATTATTTTCTTGTTATCTAGTAGTTAGCACAGTGACTTTCTACTTATGCCTTTTGTATGTTTCCATGCGTAAATGACTAGATTTGTGTTCAAAATGTAAATAAGTTTATTAATTGTAAGGTCTATGTTCAAATTATAGAGAGAATAAATATTTGTCTATTGAAGTACACTTCATGTTTTATTTTAATTAAATATTTAATTCAGAGTAGCTTCAGCAGATTGGATACTTTTACTGTCCAACTTTATAAAAATCTTAATTAATCGTGGTGAGTTAAATAAAATAAAAGCAAGGTGGTAAAAATATCCCCTTTGCTTTAAAAGAGTACTAGCTATCCTGCGGGAACTATACAATTTTCCGGAATAGTAATTAATAACTATCCTTTGTTCTTCCTCAGGTCTCCAAACTATCTCCATGCCAAATTTCATCATGATCGGTTAACTTTTGTTAACGCGATAGCTGCCGGCTATCTGACTCGAGACATCTTCAGGTGCCACAAACGCACATATGCGTTCAAATGACTGCCAAACTATGACAACTGCTCTGGCACGGCTCTGGACTAAAGTCACGAAAATTCATAGGGTAAATCGTCAATAACTGGCTACCCTTCAATAACAGGCTCCCTCATATAGGTAACGCCACCAGAGTTGAGGCCACGCACACAACCACATCTCTTGTAATGACAGCGGGATTTTGACGTTGTGTTGTCGTTAAACGTCAACACAACGTGTGCGGTTGTGTGCGTGGCCTCAACTCTGGTGTCGTTACCTCTACTAAAAATGAACTCTGTTCCCCTACAAACAGATTTCAATTTGGTTTTTCCTTGGCCTATAATTAACACCATAAACTAAAAATGAATTCTATTATGGGTGAATAAGAGTTCATTTTTAGTATGAGGTGGCCAGTTATTGGCGATTTATCCTATATATGGCGTTCCCTGCGCTGAATGCTTTAATTAACACTACGTTTCAGAATCGATATACTAAAGGAGGGTGGGCAAATTGGCCTATTTGTTTTTTATGCATTTTCATATTTTTTTTATCTTGCCATACTTACCTTTTTTTTAAACAGCGATTCGAGATTTCCCGCCATACAAAAACGTTGTAGAACATGAAAACCTTTCCAATGATATAATGTATAGCTTGTCGTTATTGGACTCTAGGCCAGAGTACAAATCCCATCCTCCTTTGAGTCCTACAAGGATTGTGGTTTCTAAACAATTGGTAAGAAAGAAGACTAAATTTGTTTAAAACATTTAATTATAAATTAATATATAAAAGCATACAAGACATTACAATAACTTAAGCTAAGAAATGCACGAATTGGTACGTTCCTTATTATCATCAAACATGTTTTACTTACGGCTACATAAAATTCAATTCATCAGTAATACTAATATTACATAGCACACCGAGACTCATGCCTCAATTTTAATTTGTTCGTTGGTCCGTGGATGCACGAAATGCGACAGCCTTCGTTGAACATAAAAATAGTTCCCAGCTAGGATCTGACTTCATGGTATACCCTACAAACCCAACAATATGTCCGATCTGAATCTGAGAAAATATATGACCCGAAGAATTCCACAGATAGTACAGTTGTAGAACAAAAAATTTCCTATTTTAAAATACTTTGCAAGCACATGTTGCCTTTATAAACTGTATACATCGATATAGAATACCCTAGATACTCTACAAACGCTCAAAATGTGTCTTGCTACAAGTCTGCTTAAACTTCTTCTAAGCACACTTGCGCTCTCAGTAACGCGCGATCCGTTTTCGAGTGAACATGCCAAAGTGCTCCGTAAAAAAGTGCAAAAATAATACTTTAACCAAGTTGAAAAAGGATGGCATATCGTATTTTCGGTAAGTACTAGTTAATAGTTTTAAATGTAGTGAATTTGTGGCAAAATATGCCGCCAAACTCATTAAAACATCATTTTTAAAAATTAATTTCAATAAGTATCTTCATTTGACTTCAGACGACCAGATGGCCTAGTGGTTAGAGACCCTGACTATGAAGCTTGAGGTCCCGGGTTCGATTCCCGTGTCGGGGCAGATATTTGTATGAAAAATGCGAATGTTTGTTCTCGGGTCTTGGGTGTTTAATATGTATTTAAGTATGTGTCTATCTATATAAGTATGTTTATCCGTTGCCTAGTACCCATAACACAAGCTTTGCTAAGCTTACTTTGGGACTAGGTCAATTGGTGTGAATTGTCCCGTGATATTTATTTATTTATTATTTATTATTTATTTGACGTTACGCAGTTGGCTCTTTCCCTCGCGCGGCACTTGTATTAAGTGGAAAGGGGATGGAAGATGTATGAAGTGGAACATAGTCAAATATGAAATGAATAGAGTCGCTTATTGTTTTTTTTTTCTGCGGTATGTCAATAATATGGAATTAATATTAAATACCTAACTATAGTCGATCAAACAATCAGACAAGTAAGTAAATAAGTTTTTTATTTATTATTCCAGAATTCCTAAAAATGAAATTGAAAGGGAAAAATGGCGGAAAATTATAGCTAATGAGAGGAGTGAAGATTTTTTTAAGCCAAATGTTTCCAGTGTGGTTTGCTCTTGTCACTTCTCAGAAAATGACATGTATTATACGAAGAAAGGATTTCGGAAAATAAAGAAAGGGGTCCTTCCATGTATTGCAGTAAGTTATTATATAAAATATTGTGTTCTAATGAGTACCCAACATACGTATACATGTTAATACATATCAATCTTTTTTAGATCGAAATAGTAACGACACAATTTAAAAATAAAAATGAACCTAGCACAAGCAGAGTTGGTGACAATTCGGAGGTAAGAAAATATTGGAAATGTATGCTTGCATTTAAGCTATTCGGCATACAAGAAGTTGTTGGCTCATTTAGAATTGAGCAAAAAATTTAGCGGTAATTGTTTACCACTGGAAATCATACCAATCTTAAACAGCGGTGAATCAACTGCAAAAATAAATAATACCACTACTGGGATACGACGTGAGGATGAAGACGAAGAAAACATTTCTAAAACATTTTTAGACAATCGCAGAAATCTGAAAACAATTGAAGAAAAATACGACACAAATTGTAATCATCTCTCTGAACGATTAGTATCAGAACAGAATAATGTGACTGACCAAATAGTGGGATATATTTCTGGATTTGTTGTCTACCATTTGTTAAAAAAAATAAACTGCGATGACTGTAAAAACCATCTACTTGCTACAGAAAAAGAATGGTTTCATAAATTGGTGGACATTAAGGACGTAGGAGGTTTGTGCTATGCATCCAAGGATGTATATTTAATATGCAGTAAATCAGAGAACATAATCCGGCACTTTATTAAATTAAGTGGCAGAAAATCATTATTGAGGAAATATGATGGTCAATATTTAACAATGAAAATTCTTCGGTCACTCATAGACGTCAAGCTATTTACAAACATAGATGCTCATACAAGTAATCAGTTCAATCACATGTATGAACTAACTAAAGCTGCAGTAAGGAAATATGTTGATGTGCGTTTGCATTACATTTGCAAAAAAGAAAATATTGAAAAAAAATTCAGTTCAAAACGGCAAGTGTACAATAAACTAAACCTTTTTCAGGGTACATAAAAAAAGTTAATTTAATATTAGGATATTCTACAGTACTTAAACAATTTATGATCATTATTATTATTATTGAAGTTTTATTTTCAAAGAAACTATAGTTTTTAGAAATCTTATTTGAATATTGTATATTTTTTGTACATTCATAATTTTATTTTTATTTATAAACTTAAAAAAAATATATTTTTTATTTTTTGAAATATATGTTCTCCCAGAGCTTTTGTGTTATATTAGGATAGTTTATGTAGGAATTTTCATCGAGCAAAGGCACATTGCATGAGTTGAGAATTATAATGTATTGCATGACATTACTTATTGATGGTTGCTATTATTCAATTTCTGATTATTTTCGTGACAATTTTTAATTCTTTTAATGTTTAATGTTTATGAATGTAATAATGAGATGAATAATATTTGTTAATTGTTTAATATTTGTACTAACTTAATTTAATAACAACTTGACATTTGATTTTGCATGCTTATAAGCAAAGCATAGTGTCTCTAAAATACACATTTGTGACCACCACTGTAACCAGCAGTAATACCTATGTTTGCAAATAAATCACTTTGACTTTGACTTTGACTTTGACTTTGAAATTCTTTAAATAAATGACTGAATACGGAATAACATTCAATACATTATTTTCGAATAATATTATTGAGCTTATTGAGCTTTCTATTCTAGTGTGTTGTGAGATGCAACAGAAATATGGGCCAATCAACTTTTAAACCGACGTTTTTGGCGTCTCCTGCGTTACCAAAATTGTCTCTGGTGTTACCAAAAAATCGTACTTCCAACAAGATATTTCACGGTTTAATAGGTTAAACTTACGTAGGATGGCATGTATTCATGCTATTCATCTATTAAATTACAGAAAAAACATGTTTACTTACAAAAATCTGCAATAGTTTGAAAAATGTCGCGGACAGATGAGTGTCGGCTTAAAAGTTGATTGGCCCATATAACTTAATTTTTACCACCTCAACCTGTTTTATCTTAATGCAACTAAGTAGGTACTGAGTTACTTACATATTCATCAAATTTATAATTATAAGTGTACCTCCATACTAAGATAGTTGTACTATTTCAAGACTCCACTCCACTATCCCTCTGTTTCAAAGTAAAAATTTGTTACGCAATCGTAACAATTCACGCGGCGTAAACTGAATTAGACTTAATAAGTATTGACTTGAGGCATTAGTATTGCTTAAAATATTATTACCTACAGCTGAAAGCAATAAAATTTGACCATTGGCGTGATGGTCTAATTTTGTAATGTCGTAACCGCCAAACGCGCGCACTCGAAATCACACCTTAATTCTGGACTCATAAGGTTGCATGTAAGAAAGACTGAAATGTTCTTAAGTGCATTATGTGTTTTAGATTTACCTTAGTAGACGAACACACTTGTAACTTAGCAATGGGACACTTTTGCGACTTGATTTTGTCCGTGATGGTGCATCTTTGGTATTCTATATCGATGACTGTATAACACAAACACACCAGACTCTTGCATAAAAATTTGACAACAGGGTTAACATTTAGTCTAACCAATGTTCCTTGACTATGAATAGTTGAGCTAAAAACTTTTTTATTAGTTTTACCAGCCACTTACTCTATAAACGAAGTGATAAAACCTACTTATTCGCTTACGATGGTTGAAACTAAATGCAAACAGCTTCTGTCATTTCTGTCAATATCATTGCGATTTCGTGTAATTCCTTGACGTCAACAACTTTGTTGTCTACAAGCAAAGGTCGACGTTAAGATGACGAACCATTTCATTCCACAACTGTACATTGGAATTCGAAAATACCTGCCAGTCTTTGTTAAAAAGGCAGAGACCATGTAGTTTCGGGCTATGTTTTCCCAGACTAAAATAAGACTTATTGCTCAGACACCAACACTTTCGAAATCGCTCATAAATTCGGAAAAAATCACCAGGATTTTAGAGCGACATCATCGGTCTTCTTTAGTCGTGGTGCTCGTCTTGGCCCAGCTCCTCTAGGTCCTCCTGGTCGAACTCAGTATCGTCTTCCGCTGATGCTTCCTGGTACTGCTGATACTCCGACACCAGGTCGTTGACATTACTCTCAGCTTCGTTAAACTCCATCTCGTCCATGCCCTCCCCAGTGTACCAATGCAAGAAAGCCTTACGTCTGAACATAGCCGTGAACTGCTCCGAAATACGCTTGAACAGCTCCTGGATCGCGGTCGTGTTGCCGATAAACGTCGAAGACATCTTCAGACCCTTGGGAGGAATATCACACACGGCCGTTTTTACGTTGTTCGGGATCCATTCTACGAAGAAACTGCTGTTCTTGTTCTGGATGTTGAGCATCTGCTCGTCGACCTCCTTCATGGACATGCGGCCGCGGAAGATGGCGGCCACGGTGAGGTAGCGGCCGTGGCGCGGGTCGCACGCCGCCATCATGTTCTTGGCGTCGAACATCTGCTGCGTCAGCTCGGGCACGGTCAGCGCGCGGTACTGCTGGCTGCCGCGGGACGTGAGCGGCGCGAAGCCGGGCATGAAGAAGTGCAGACGCGGGAACGGAACCATGTTCACGGCGAGCTTGCGGAGATCCGCGTTCAGCTGCCCGGGGAACCGCAGACACGTGGTCACCCCGGACATCGTGAGGGACACTAAATGGTTTAAGTCTCCGTACGTGGGGTTAGGCACTTTGAGGGTTCTGTAGCAGATGTCGTAGAGAGCTTCGTTGTCTATGCAGTAAGTTTCGTCTGTGTTTTCAACGAGTTGATGTATGGAGAGGACAGCATTGTAGGGTTCTACTACGGTATCGGAGACTTTAGGGGAGGGTACTACGGAGTAGGTGTTCATGATTCTGTCGGGGTATTCTTCCCTGATTTTTGAGATGAGGAGTGTTCCCATGCCTGAGCCGGTGCCGCCTCCGAGGGAGTGCGTGAGCTGGAAGCCCTGGAGGCAGTCGCAGTTCTCGCACTCCTTGCGGACGACGTCTAGTACCGCGTCGACGAGCTCGGCGCCCTCGGTGTAGTGACCCTTGGCCCAGTTGTTGCCGGCGCCGGACTGGCCGAACACGAAGTTGTCGGGGCGGAACAGCTGGCCGTAGCCGCCGGAGCGGACGGCGTCCATGGTGCCGGGCTCGAGGTCCAGCAGGATGGCGCGGGGGACGTACTTCCCGCCGTTCTCCGCGCACGCAACTGAAGCAAAATAAACAACTATAGCATGCCTTGTGAACACTACTTGGGGTGAAGCCAGATGAGCGTAATTTTGCGAGTCGTGAGCGGCAGAATTTCGGTTGCGCCATACATTGTCACGTGAGTGTCACGTGATGACCTGCATAATGTATGGCGCGACCGAAATTCTGCCGCTCACGACTCGCAAAATTACAGCCGCATTAATTAAGTCAGGGTTAAAGGCCGGTCTACATATTGGTCCTACGTTCCACCATAAGGGCCTACGCTAGCTGACGCGGGTTACCCGGAACGGACGCCCGTCGTGCGCGCGTCTAATAAGAATTGTATGAACAGCGCTAAGTGGCGCGGGCGCGTGCGACGGATTTTACGTAGATTTTTTACCCGCGAGCGTGCGCACGCGGCGGGCGTCCGCGTCAGCTAGCGTAGGCCCTAAGGAAGGCGATTTTAGGCGAGTAGTTAGAGCAACATACAATAGCTTCCCTCAAATTGACAGACGTTGGGCCAAATTGTAAAATGTTAAGTAAAACAGTAATCAAAATGAAGTGTCATCTTGTGATCTTTCAACTAGCGAGCGAACTCAACTAGCCAACCATCCGAAAATGTAGCTATTATTATAAATCAGCCGCTCAAATTGAATTTTCCAGAAACTTCAAAAAAGGAGGAGGTTCTCAATTCGACTGTACGTTTATAAATACTCTCTTAGTATTTCAAATTCAGCACAACTCCCATCTCATTCAAATGAGTGAATATCAAGTAAGTAGGTTTGGTAGGGTAGGTAGGTTTGGTAGGGTAGGTAGGTTTTTAGGTAGGTTTTAGTACCTATCAAAAATTCAGCACAATGTTCATCGCATTTAAATGGTATTATCAAGTGTGCTATGATATCAAAATCAGTCCCTGGAACTTCTTTCGGTTGTTTTCTTAGACAAGAAAGAAAAAACTTGTATCAAACTACGGTAAACAATTCTATCCATCTAGGTACATACGAACACATGGGTTAGACGAAGACAGTTAATGTGGTCAAAATAACCTTAATATAGGTTAACGCGCGCTGAATCACCGGAAGCTCTATTTTTAAGGAATTCAGTTCACTTATAGTGGGCAGTAATTAAAATTCTAATTACAGTTCTAGGTTTACTATTTGCCAAGCGATGGAGACTGTAATTCACGTTGATTTAGCTCGGCCATCTAACGGGTTCTCGGTACTTGTTTAATATTTATATGTTCTTTGTGCAGTTAAACGATCTTTCACGATATGTGGTTTATTATGCAGAGTTGTTTTATTGAGCGTGATTCTAAACAAACCTTGATTACAATTATTGTTATGTGCTTTCGAGAAAATTAATGTTTGCTTTGGAAACGTATGGAATGTATGGTTCAAACTGAGTTACTACGTCATGCGCAATATACAGGGAGTCCGAAAACTCGACGATAACTTGGTACCGAGCGAGGCGTCAAGTTATAACAGTTTTGGGAAAAATGGAAATAAAATTGGCTCTATATCTAAGTCCCTAATGATTATTTGTCCTAATGTAATGTTTGGCCTAATGATCGTTTGTCCTAACTCTTTTTATTTAAAATCTATTAATTGTCCTGGATTTTTATAAAACAAACCTAACCTAAACCTATAGAGTTCTAGAGGATAATCACAAAAAGTTCCTGAAAAATTCACGGTTTCCGAGAAAAAAAGTGTTAGGACAAACGACCATTAGGACAAACATTACATTAGGACAAACGATGTTAGGGAGTTAGAATGAGACCCCGTAAGTACATATCGACGACAGTGGAAAGTTCTTTCCATTCTTACCATTGAGAAATAAATAATCTTAAACCGTAAACCGTATATTCAGTAAAATGTCTATTATTGCTTTATTACTTCGTTTTTTTTAGCATTACAAATTGGGTATGAAACCAATATAATGTAGGTAAATGACTATTATGTCCTTGCTAATTGTTACATATTTCGTCCCAGCCTATATATACGTCCCACTGCAAGGCACAGGCCTCCTCTCAGAATGAGAGAGCTAGGGCCGTAGTTCCCACGCGGGCCCAGTGTGAATTGAGAACTTCACATATACCATTGAATTTCTTCGCAGGTGTATGCAGTTTTCTTCACCGAAAAGCTCATGGTAAATTACAAATGTAATTTCGCACATAAATTCCGAAAAACTCTCAGGTGCGAGCCGGGATTTGAACCCACGACCCCCTCTCAAGCGGCCATAGGTCAAACCGATAGGCCACCACGGCTTTTTGTTACAATTTGCTGTGATTTATTTTTTAATAGTGTTTTTCAATAAAAAGACACGTCAAGATCGCTTACCTTCTTTCTAATGCTAAAAAAACGAAGACTTTTCTTATTTTTTATAGAACTATTAAAACTGGACTGTCGCCTAGTGCCAGTTAGGTTATCGTTGAGTTTTGGAACACCCTGTATATATTTTGTATAATAGCAGTATATTTTATAACAGGTTACTTTCTATGAGTTTATGTATTGTATTTAATAAATAACTGTATTGTAGCTTTCACTAGCTATTTCTGACTTCTAAACTCATTCTTTATCTGTCGTAAATACTCTCATCCACTCAATGGCTGACTGGTGGAGATCCCTTAAAGGGATGCTTTCACCTTTGTACAGTCGACAAAACTGAGGCAAGCCCAGTTTCAAAACAAATTTGCTTGCAGCCGTTGAAGTTCATTGGTATAGATTGGTATGGACAGATGTCTAGCAACTGCAAGCAAAATGGACATTTAAGGTGTCAAGGCGACCTTTTTGTCGATGGTACATGTATTGTATAATAATAATAATAATAATAATAATAATAATTCTTTATTTCCATAATAATGTACAGGTATCTTATACAAATATATGTGGAAACTAGATAAAATCATTAATAAAGTGGGCCACAGCTGCCAAACTAGGTTTAAAACCTGTATTTCAGCAGTCGGAGCTCTTCCATGAAAGCAATAAAAGTATCTCATCTCAACGCCTGTGAAGTGTTTTTTTTTCAATATTTTTGGGTTGTTTTTATTTGTGGGTCATACCTACATATACTCGATGTCTATTTCCTCACTCTATAGCTCTATTCTAATCTTTGTCAAGATGCATCATCATTGTTAAAGACCTCTAATCCGCAGTCAACGACCTGCGCAATTGTCCGACAATTAGAGTAATTGTCCAATTGTTCTACAGGACTGTAATCTTACAGTTGTTAGACTTAATACCTAGGATTGAGTAGGCTCTCGAATGTTGTAATGATTCGACGTTAATGAACGACTGACGGTCGAAGCATAAGAATCGGCCAAGTGCAATGGTATCGCGCACAGAGGGTTTCAAATTTGTGGGTATGGGTATGTCAAAAATAGTCAAATATACGCTTTAAACTGCCTTATCTGTAAAAATCCTGCTTCTAAGCAAAATGTACGCAGTGTGTGGTCATTTTTAGGGTTTTTATTGATTGGTTGGCAACATAAATACATCATCTGTGAAAATTTCAACTGTCTAACTATCACGGTCCATGAGATACAGCGTGCTGACAGACGGACAGACAGACGAACGGACAGCGGAGTCTTAGTAATAGGTGGTAATAGGGTCCCGTTTTACCCTTTGGGTACGGAGCCCTAAAAAGCACCAATTAGAATATAAAACTTCGAAGGATGCTTTTATTTAGAAAATGTTGAGTTTGAGCCGATATAACAAAACCGTACCCATTATTTTTTCATTACCTACTTCATTATTTTCGGTATATCAGTTTAAAGTTTTCTGATATCGCAATATGGAATAATTGACAAGATTTCATATTCTAAGACTATAATTTGATTCGTTCTCTGTAATCTGTTTGGAAAGAGAAAGACGCTGATAGTTTTAAATTTTCACTAGGATTATTAATTAATTTATAACAATTTTTTTAAGATGTGCTTATTCTAAAAGGTCATAACTCCAAAACTACCACACAATAGATTCATTACCTTTGTATAGTCTCTATTAAAAAAACTGATGACGTAAATCTGACATTGAGATTGTTGTGAAATTTAAAATTATTACCGTTCTTTTTTTCTGGGGAAAAGGGCAAAGGAAACATATCTATTCTGTGGTAGTAAATACTGGTAAATTCTGATACATTTTTCTCTTTGGATTCTTGTAGTAATTTTCAGGTGTCAAAAAAATGAAATCTCGTCAATTGCATGGCTGCATTTAACGATTAGACGCTCCTTGGGCTGGGACGCTGATGGACTTACCAGAGGCCTCATTGTAGTAGACAGAGATCCGCTCGAGCTGCAAGTCACTGGTGCCCTTGTACACGCCGCAGGGATCGATGCCGTGCTCCTCCGATATTATCTCCCAGAACTGCAGACAACGGAAAATGTAACGTTAACTTCAGTAGGCCAGCAGCAGACCGTGACTCTCCTGGAGTTGCTGATATTCATGGGATTTATAAAGTCACCGACAGCTCGAAGAATCCCCAGTTTTAAGTGGCAGTGGGCAGGGCATATCGCTTGGAGAACTGATGGCCGATGGGGCAAAAAGGTTGTCGAGTGGCGTCCACGGACCGGAAGACGCAAAAAAGTAAACTATTATAGAAAGAAATGGGGTTTTAGTGGGACTCGGCTGTGTCCTCTTAAAAAAAAAGAAATCGGTAAGTAAGCACATTCAAGTAAAGTAGGTACCTAACCGATACCAAGAACTCAAAGGTCATCCTCATTCCTGTACTTCTCTGGCAACCGAACCCGAACATGTCGGAACATGTAAGCTATAAATATTTCCTCATAGAAAACAAGTTTTAACAAATCTCAGAACTAAGGGTCTTAATAACAAAAGGCTATCTATTTATATTCAAAGTTCAACGCACATCTTGGATACGATAGCAGTTGTTATTTAAATGATAAAAACACTAAACAGGGGGTTGTCTAAAAAAACATGAATGCTTTTTATAGTTTTTTTATCATTTTATATTCGTATGTTATTCTGACACTTAATGGTGATATAACCTTAAACGTTCCGGCTTCTAAATGGGAATAAACGTCAACGCTTTAAAGATTCAGATTTATTTTAACGGATGACCTGCATTCCCCATTACACTCCCATTTAGTTCGGATGGGCCATCAATAACGATTGTAGGAATAACAAATGTGGGCCGAATTACTATTGATTAGTTTTAGTTTACTGATGTTTGGGGCAGGGGTGAACGACTGCGGTTGGGTCAGTATATACCACTAACCTTAAATTTTGACCAATGTTGTCATATAGACCACAATCTTGGAATATTTATGTTATTATTTTTATAACTATTGGTACTTACTTCGATCTGGGGTCCATGGGGACCCGGTCATTTTAAAGGCATTCATGGAACAGAAGCCAACTTAAAGAGGCCTTATGGTACTGCATTATAATATAAATGAGATGCGCACAACTATGGAGGTCTTACCCTAGCTAGAGGACAGTCCTTCACAGTTGCCAAATTACTTATTGCCGGTAGCTTCGATCAACAATGCAATTGTAGTGTGGATCGAAGGCCGGTAGGAAGCAACATGGAATCGGCTATGGGGTTGGGATATTGTGGACAGGGTTACTGGGCTTTAGAGAGAGATAACGCGGACACCACCATTGCAATGTCTCATAAATTGAATTCGGTAGGCGGTGACTCGTTTACCAAGTAAATGGGCCACTTTAAACTATAGCCCGTTCGGGGAAACGAGGTGGCAATATTTGGTTTAACGGCTAACGATGAGGATGGAGGTGTTTGTGGACTTAAAACTTCGAAAGGCCAACTTACTTACTAAATAATAAACTGAAACAATTACTTTGCTCACCCGCGACCATACGATAGTTGGGTGAATCAACTTTTAAATGTCCACATGATGAAATTTTGGATTTTTATTTTTTGTTCTTATTTTCCAATTTTAAATGTTTTATTTAAAAGATAATTTTCTCTCGTTTATGAATCTGTATAGAGCAGAGCTGTTTCTTTGAGAATTTAGTGCGTTTCACTAGAAAAAATTCACCAGCCCAGATCTGCCCTGTCCCCTGGACCACCATTCAAAATTATTTTTAGCTAAACTAGACATCAGTTATTTTTAATACAATTATCTTACTTACATTCATTTAACAATACAGTTTCATTTTTTATTTTTATATATGGCATATATCTCAATAATTTCACAGTATTTCCCATAATCATGTCCCCAGGACAACTCTAATTTCATAGAAAGTGAACTTTTCAATTAAAATGCGTAATAGTAACAGTAACTTAATAATTTTTTTCCTGCTACTTTGTTTTATATTGTGTTATTGTATCTTTTAAAAAAATTAATTGTTTTTGAATTTAAAAATACATAAAATAATGATTAGTGTTTTTTAATTTTGGGGACAACTTGGTTGTCCCATAGACATATCTGGTTGTCCAATGGAAATATTAGAACCAAAAATCTTACAAGAGGGTACAGAACATGACCCGCTTCGAAGAATAACCAGCTTGGAACCCGTAGTTCTTATATTTTTCGTATTTTGTTTTCCACTTATTAGCTTCACTTCGTAATTTTAAATTTTCTTTATGTATCTTAGTTCTATCTTACACATTACGATAAGCAGAGCCTGGAAAACGTCGCTACTTGATGCTAGGAATCGCCGCGGCGCTGATGTGGATAGCGATCATCATCTTGTCATCGCTGATGTACGTCTCAAGATGGCAGCACGCGTCGTAAAGTTGGAAGGCATCCAAAAAGTTCCATTTGCAGAAACTTAGGACCAAGGAGGGTCGGTGTTTGCCTCCTTAATCAATTTGAGCTTTTGGAAGAGCTGGAAGACGAGGAAATGGATGAAACTTGGAATCATTGTACGCACTGCTTTCACTGTAGCCGGCGAAAAAGTCCTGGGCTATAAACGCTTCAAGCCAGAACCCTGGATGTCCCAAGTGCTGTGGTCCGCGATAGAGAGAAGGCAGAGCGTAAAGCTAGAGCAGTTGGCCGCTGAATACACTGTCGCTTCGGATGCCCGAGATGAGGAGTGCCTCACGCCTCCGCATCCGAAAGCTGGCGAGACGTGACAGACGGCGTGCCGCCAACGAGCTAGCAGACCAGACTAATGCAGCAGCCAAGATAGCCAACATGAGGGAGTTCTACGACGTTAATAAACGCCTGTGCAACAAATCACTTTCCTCCAAAAAGCCGCTAAAAGACGCCACTAGCGAAGACGAGAACGAGCACTTCTCCAACCTGTTGACTAGCATTGGCTAAGCCCAACCGATAACTGCTTCAGACAACTCCGGACCACCTCCCTTAAATCTGCCAACCACTCCACCAACATACGCAGAAGTAGTCGCCGCTATTAAACAGCTGAAGGCAGGAAAGGCACCAGGGATTGATAACATCAATGTGAAGCTATTAAAAGCGGATCTGGCTAGGACAGCCGAAATACTTTATCCGCTGTTGCAGCGTATTTGGGAGGAGCGTATTCCCTGCGATTGGAAGCAGGGTTTGCTCGTGAAGGTACCGAAGAATGGGGATTTGTCAGTCTGCGATAGCTGAAGGGGCATAATGCTCTTACTGACTGCGGCTAAAGTTCTGGCAAAATGCTCCTCAACCGAAAGTCCTCAGAGATTGCAGGGACACTTCGGGAAGAGCAAGCCGGGTTTCGTTCTAGCAGGTCATGCACCGACCACACGAATACCTTGCGCATACTTATAGAATCGTGCGTGGAGTGGCGAGCCGAACTTTTCCTTGCTTTCGTCGACTTCGAGAAAGCGTTCGACTCCGTGAAGTGGAGCGCACTGTGATCCTGTCTTAGGCGAAGTGGAATACTGTATATAGGTATCATCAAGTCCCTATATAACTGTAGCATCTGCAAGGTTTTACACGACCAAGTTCTAGGGGAACCAATCCCAATGACTTCAGGAGTCAAGCAGGGCTGCCTCCTGTCACCGCTGCTCTTCATTGTCCTACTCGACGACGTCATGCGGAAGGTAACTCAAACATCTAGGGGCATTCCATGGAACAAAAGCTCGCACCTGGAGGACCTTGACTATGCAGACGACATAGTGTTGATTTCGTCTTCACTGACCGTTCTCTAAATGAAGCTGGACTCATTACGAGAGGAAGCTCAAGATAAGGGTCTACGAATCAACACTAGGAAGACCGTCGAAATGCGAGTACAGTCTTTGGAAAACAGACCCATCAGACTCTATGGTACACCACTGGAATCTGTCGCAAAGTTTACATATCTCCGCAGCAGCATGACCAGCAGCGGCGACTCTGATGATGACGTCAACGCGAGGATCAACAAAGCGAAAGGTGCCTTTACCCAGCTAAAACTTGTGTGGGATTCGAATTTGCTCACCCGGCGGATCAAGTTTTCCCTCTTCGATTCCATAGTGAAGTCTGTTTTGCTCTTCGGCTGCGAGACTTGAAAGGAGACAAAGAGTCTGACGAGCAAGCTACAAGTGTTCGTCAACAAATGCCTGAGGTCCATCCTGCGCATATTTTGGATGAACACTATCAGCAACGAGGATCTGAATCTATGAAAGCGATGCCACCAAATCTTGATGAAGTGAGAAATCGCGCAACGGAAATGGAAGTGGATAGAAAGCAAGAAAGAAATAAAAACATAGGGCACACCCTCCGAAGACCAGAGGACAATACCACCAGGGTCGCGTTCACGTGGAGGCCGCATGGGAGCAGACGGCGGGGCCGACCGGCACACACGTGGCAGCGCACCGTGGACGCCGAGCTGCGGGCAGCCGGGCTGAGTTGGAGGGACGCGGAGCAACAGGCGCAGGACAGGAGTGGATGGCGACGTCTCAGGAAGGCCCTCTGTACCACTGGGGTGCCATAGGACAACAACGAATTGTTTTTGTCCAAGGGACAACCAAAATGTCCTACGGACAACCAATTCCGTTGTCCAAGTGACTAGTTGTCCGAGGGACTTATCTAAAACTTTGTGCCGTATAATAAATATTAATGATTTTTTATGTTTTATTTCACCCTTACGGTAAAATATTTATACAATAGTATCTGGTACAATATAATTTATTGTAATAAGTTAAGTACTTACGTAGTTGTGCCAGTGGTCCAATGGACAGACAATAAAGCCACCCACAGTCTTCAACAGTACTCGACCGACTAACGCTGCGAGTTTTGTGAAATCAAAATAACGGCTAGGCCTATTTGCTTAAAAGAACTTTTAGCTTGTTGTGAAGTATCTTAGTACGCCATCAATAACTATATTTTATAACTATTTTATGGTTGCCCAGTGGACCTGCATAGCGTGTGTAATTAAAGGGACAAAATTAAAAGGCAAGAAATTCATAAACCGTTTGGTGCAAATATAAGAAATCGGTGTGTTTTATTAATGATACTTATCCATAAAAACGATTATGTGTATAAATATCAATTCCGCAACAGTATTTTTTCGTGATACAAAGTTTTACGGTGCACCGTTGCAAGGGGACAATCTGTCTTCTATTGAAAACCAACTTTTGGTCTTTTGGACAACCATTACAGAACAGATAAATTGTAAACAAAATGAAATATTTTGTGATAAAATGCTAGGTAATATTAATAGGAACATAAAGGAACACAAATAAAAGTCATTACTTTTATATAAATTTGTGTTATCGATCCGGGACTCTGTACGTATGACGTTGAACACTAAAAAGTTGATTCACCCAGTTACGTACGTACGATACGTTTAGTTTACTTTATACATCCCTTTGCTATACCTATATTTAAGGCTGTAAGTATATTGTTAAGCTTATGGATTTAAACTTTTATATTTTAATTAATACTTTATTAACTAGTCACAGGCCCGCGACGTCGAAGTTCCCAAGACGGCCCCATAAGGCTTATGGGAACGGAAGCGATACATGCCCTCGGTACCGCTCTGCTTTCAGAGCATGACATGAGTGCGTGTGAGCCAACTTTGGGGGCGGCAGGCGTAAGCTTGCCTTTGGAATCCAAAAGTTTAATGGTTACTTGACCTGAAATGTGTTTTAACAAAATCATTTTTAATTATTGTGACATTGGAAGACTATCTCCAATATTATTATTTTTTATTTTTTCCTTTTTTATTTTTTTTTTTGACGGTGGATGCATTCTACACTTCCACTAAACGTAGATATAGTTAAGATGTAGGTATAGTTTTAGTTTTTTAACTAAGGGACCCAATACATCCCTGTATTGTGTTTTTTTTATATACTTAATTATTATTTTTTTTTACTTAATTCTATATTTGTATGGTTTTCTTAGTTTGTAATTTTTAAGAGTTTGTAATTTATTATATTGTAAATTGAAAAGATGACTTTCTGCCAAGTTTCTTGCGGCGCATTCTTCTTGGCAATGTGGTCCTCACGAAAGCGCTGGAAGTTTTAAAAAAAAGGTGACGTGTAAAAGAGCCCTTTGCGGCCTACTTGCAGAATAAACGTTAGAATATATATTTTTTTTTACATATGTAAGAAATGCGTAAATGTGTAACGTAACTATCGTAAGTCGCGGGTGAGCAAATGAATTGTTTCAGTTTATTAATATGGACCTCCGCTATGTAACGCCAGATTAAATAAATAACTTACTTATTG
The DNA here is from genome assembly GCA_947563465.1 of Archips xylosteana. NCBI lineage: Eukaryota > Metazoa > Arthropoda > Insecta > Lepidoptera > Tortricidae > Archips > Archips xylosteana. The sequence continues at coordinate 15,041,811 of OX387365.1, read as the reverse complement.
TTATTTTTTGTTAAAAGAACATCTTCGTAATAATAACAGAGTTAATTAATTAATTAATTACTCAAGTAAGACTAATATGCTGAACGGAACTGTCCCGCTCTGAGGTAGGTACTCTGTCCCGATGTCCCGAAAAACAACACGGGGACGGGATTATGTCCCGTTTTCAGAAAATTTTAAATGACGACACATACGCGGTAGTCGTACATGTATTTTCTTTGATAAATTGCGGACAGCATAGGAAAAAAAATGGAAGATGTTCGTTATTGCAATAAAAAGTTTGTTTCTACCCAAAATTGCCTTAAAAAATCGTTGTCTCGTTTTAAGGTGAAAAAAATGGTCAGGTTAAGTAAGACGCATAATATCTGCCTGGAAAGAGACCTTTGTGGCCTTCCCCACACTGGTGGTTACCCCGACGTGATCCGTGCCATGGACAGCTGTGGTGGCATCACGTGACATCAGGTCAGACCAATCTGTGACGTACCTCCAATCGATATTTCCCCGTTGGTTTAAAATTATTATAATCTATACCACCTATGCTATGTAGACCGTCTAGACTCGAAGCTAGACTTTTACGATAACGGGGTGCAGTTTACGAGTTTCAACATTGTTTATTTACACGTACTTATATTAAGAAACGTCTGGCCTGGTTTTCGCTTGCCACCTATAATGCATGTCTTTTAGTAAATAAAATCTTATAGCATGAAAAATTTTGCAAGTAGGTACCTAAAGCCGGAGCAAAAAAAAACAATTTATACTCTTCTTTAAAGTGCAGTAATTGAAGAGAAGCGTTTGATAACTTCGAAAGTTTTGTCAACCGGGAATCGGGTTGTTAGTACCCTTTGCTACTGAGCCGTAGAACGAAATGGTTCGTCATCTTAAAGTCGACTTTTGCTTGTCGACAAGTTGTTGACGTCAAGGAATCACACGAAATCGCAATGATATTGACAGAAGCTTAGATTATTTACACACTAGATAGTGTCAGTAGCAAACACTGCGATACAAAACGTCCAAAAACCCATTTGACAGCTTCATCTTAAGATCGCGTTACGTCATTCCAGTTGAAGGGGCAAATGACATATAAAATAAAATAAAATAAATATTAGGGGACAATCTTACACAAATCGATCTAGTCCCAAACTAAGCAAAGCTTGTACTATGGGTACTAGACGACGATAAACATACTTATATAGATAAATAAATACTTAAATACATAGAAAACATCCATAACTCAGGAACAAATATTCGTGCTCATCACACAAATAAATGCCCTTACCGGGATTTGAACCCAGGACCTCTTGCTTTGTAGGCAGGGTCACTACCAACTAGGCTAAGCGGTCGTTAAATATAAGCCAACTAGGGTTTTCTACCCGGGTACCCGGGGCCGGGTATACCCGGGTAATTAAGGACTTGTGTACCCGGGTACCCGGCAACTACTTAAAATACTATTTTTGCTAGTACAAAAATTAACGTCTTCAATAATTTTGTAACAAAAACTCGAAACAGGCTTTCGGATCGTTCTATTAATGCCATAGTGTATCTAAAGACCTGTTTTTTGCAAGATGAGAAAGGACCTTAAAAATCTCATGATGAGATTGAGAATCTCAATTTGAGATCTATTCTCATCGTGCAAAAATTATGAGAATCTATTTTAATATTAATTCAAGGAGAGAGAAGATTTTTGTTTTGAAATTGCAATTTTGTTATTGCGTTTAGATTTCGTTTTTTTTTACAAGTGTTTTTGTTTTATTTCAAAGAATTTAAAACGATGAAAAGAAGTGAATTGTATCGTTAATTTTATGTCCCTGAATGATTAAGATATTTATGATAGTTCCTATATGAAAAGAACGACGATTAATAAAAGACAATTATTTTAATTCATTTTTTTTCTTACAAATATTCGGTACCCGGATACACTCGGGTACCCGGGTATTAAACAAAAAAATACCCGATACCCGGGTATCGAAAATGGCCGGGTATTCGAAAACCCTAAAGCCAACAGTTGGCTTATATTTTTCGGGACGTTTTTATTCCGCCTAAGCTCTATCTAGTGTATAAATAATCTAAGGACAGAAGCTATTTGCATTTAGTTTTAATCACCGTAAGCGAATAGGTTTTATTTATAACTTTTTAAATTAATTCAAGTCAGTTGATCAAAGAGCGCAATTTTGTGCAGATGTTAGGTTCCACACGTTTCTACTTTTCTCTATAATATTATAGCGGAAATAATAAAAAAAACAACCATACGCTTCCAGGAACGGGGTAAACAACACTAATGACCTAGGGTTGCCAGCACTTTGCGGGTTTCCCGTACTTCCCCCTAATTGCAGGTTGTTTCGCGACATGTAGAATACCTACTTAATGCAAAATAGTGTTAATATTAACTAGCGAGGATATAACAAAAGGATACATTGAGCGAGAATCCCTAACAACGACGATGAGTGAATGCCAGCCTACCAAAATAATAAAAACTATAATTTAAACATTTATAACCTGATATGAACTTTATGTTTGAAATAAATGAATAAATAAATAATAAATAAACCCCCAACGCAATTTGGTCACAAATGTTTGAAAATAAAGTAAATACCATTATGCGTCTAAGATCCCTTCCGCAGCTACAAAAGAGTTGATAACTTTAAAACGGCTGAACAAATTTTGATGAAACATATCTAAGAACCATCGCCAAGAAAAAAATAAAAAAAACCGCATCCAAATCGGTTCACCCGTTTAAGAGCTGTGATGCCACAGACAAACAGATACATACACACACACGCACACAGAAGCACACGGGGATTACAAACCCTAAAAATCGAAGCGATTAGAAAGATTTGAGATGACCTTTTGTCACAAGGGTCAATTGAATAAAGAAAGATGTCAAGTGTCTATTAAAAAAAACGTCGAGAAATGTCGATCCTCTAACTTTCATTGGCTAAACAGAAGTTCTCAAACTGTGCGCTGCGAAGGGGAACCCAGAACGTATCAGATACATAAAGTTGAAAGATAATACCTGATTGACAAAATGCCATACTTAATGGTCTTTGGCATAATGCAGTTTTCTCAGAATTTATCAACTTTACAGGATTATTATAAAACAAACCTAATCTAACCTAACCCAATCAGGATTTCTGACTTCTGAACTTATTCTTTGTCGGTCCCTGAGTGATGTTCCTCTCACACATTCAATGTTTCGCAAATTATTTTTCCGATACTAATTTATTTGGCAAAATGTTTCATTTCCCAAATGTTTATTTTTTCTGAAACTGTAAACTTTTCAGGATTGTTATAAAACAAACCTAACCTAACCTAACCTACAGAATAGTCCTGAAATTTATCCTGAATAGTTTAAAGTTTCAGAAAAAATAAACATTTGGGAAATTAAACATTTGCTAAATGAGAATCAGTTTGGGAAAAATAATTTGCCAAACAGAAGTACACCGGTTTGGACACGTTTCAGTTGTGAACTGACTTAGAGCTACGCGAGATATAGTAGGTACACCGGTTTTCTGATCTTCTACTGTTTTTTCTTTCTGAGTTGTCATAGTTATGAATGCAATCTCGCTGAATTTATATTCTGTAAATAGGCCGCAAAGGAGTCTTTTACATGACTATTTTTTATACTACCGGCGCTTTCGGAAACACCATCGTCGCCAAGAAGATACGCCGCAAGCAACTTACAGGTCATCGAGACTGAAGCGTCATGATCTAAGTTTGGAAACCACTGGCAAAGACTTCGTCAAGTGGAACCCGTATTGAATCAATCACAGCCAATGGTTACCTATTGTTGTTCGATTAGGCACGCCTGAGAAATTTAGATATGTTTTAGCAACGATTCGACAACGACCGTCTGAGCAATACTAACTCAAATCTTAACTTTAGGCTCTAGACAGACGGACTGCAATTCAACTGCAATCCGACTGCCAAATTGCAGTTCAGATGCAGTTTGATTGTTGTCGGCACGACTACAATGAAAATAACATGATAATGCATGTCAATGTGCAGTTTTTTTGCAGTCGGTGTGCAGTCGTCGTGCAGCACCAACTGCACAATTACTGCAAGCTAACTGCACGTCGACATGCATTACTGACTGCAAGCCAACTGCACGTTGCACCGTTTTTGGCCGTTGAGAAATTCGATGCCATTTAAATGATTACTATTGTTCCAATGCTTAAGTAAAAGTCCGCAAAAACTGTTTGTCGAACGCACCAATTGATTGAGGCATTAACTTTGAAACTGCGTCAATAAAAACGAAATCAAAACGATTAAAACGGAATCAGTTTTAAATGCCATCTCGAAATACAGTTAAGCAAGCAAGACATAAAAGTTATTAAGATATCTTCGCAGATTAATATTTAAAGCACCGTTGAAATGCAATTTGATATTGTAAATGAGATTTTGCAATTGAGAGCAAATAATTTTGCGAGGATAAGTAGTGAAAGTTGGAAAAAAATCTGATTTCGATCATGATTTCATCTTGATTGACAAAAACTCACTGTATGATGATCGTGTCACGTCGCAGACGGCTAGACGAATCAATCAATGACGGAGAAAGGCTTTTTCAATTTCGACGTCATAATCTGTGACAGCTAGACATTTGAAACACAATCAATAAGGCGAGTGTGAAATTGCCATAAACGCGTGTCAAAATTGGCAACACTGAAGCTGTCAAGTCTTATTTAAATATTGTTTAGGAACGCGTACCGCCCCAAGAATGTTGATGGCCAGTTATAAAAATATGTAAATAGGTTTCAATGTGTTTGCGTTTGTCAAACATTAACCAACTAAAACCTTTTTGTAGTTCTCAAACATACCTACTAAACGGATTTGAATCCCGTTGTTTCAAATTTAGAAAGCTACCTCCTGCATTTCGAAATACACGGCTATTTTACATAATTTCTTTTATTTCCCTTTCCCGCGTCCGCCGCGCCGCTGCAATTTGAAAATAGAAACGTGTTTTTTTTTCTTATTGCATCTCGAGTTGGCCGTTGACATCCACTGCGTCGTATTTTCGGCCAGTGCGGGAGAGATTCCATATCTGGCAACTGAAATGGATACCATCCGATCCGATCAACGGGGTCTGTATATCCATGATGATTAGGCAAAGAGGATATGATCCGTCAACGTACTCTATAAATGTACTTTAATGTTATTTTACCGAGGTCGAGGTGAAGGGATTGAGTTTAATAACTTTAAATTACGTACTTTATATGAATATAATTAAAAATAACGCCAGATGTTGTCGACTGTCGATTGAATAGAAACACGCGTTCTAGGAATAGAATAATTACGGACTTGTAAACAATACCAACAGCAAATGCAACTGACCGAATACTAATCATGTTGATACATTTCACTGTATATTTGTAAAGAATATCAAAGTTATTTAAAACAAAAAGGCACAGAGAACGGTTCTTTATTTAAAAATATCGAACAAAAACACAGCGAGTGAACATGTTGAAATAAAACTACTGGCACAATGTAAACATACCTACCGCGGGCACTTACCGGGAGAGGAAAAAATTTAAACTAAACGGAAGCGGGTGTTTTCTTTTTAAATTTATTACGGGAATAAGTGGTGTTTCGTTTTACGGTGTTGCCAAGTACCTCCGTCCGTATTTCAGACAGTTACATAGGCTCATGATTTTACAGGTTTAAAAAGTGAAACGGTAAATCTCAGCGAAGTGTCCGACATTGCATTGCAGACGTCGCAGTGATTTAAATTGCAGATAGTCTGCATCAGACTGGTATCGTTCTTAAGTAACTACTGCGGATATAATACCAGTATACAAATAGGTAAGTACTGTCGCCATTTTAAGCACTGGAGCTGTCTAGGAGCTCAAAATATCTGAATTGATAATACTTAAGGCAACTTTAGCCATTTAAGTCACATTAGAAAGGATTAAGAAGGAAATTTGACCCTACAGAGATTTTTACGTATTTTCAAATCCAAATGACGAAAGTATGTAAGTATCCTATATATGATTAACAAATCTTCCAGCTGTTAAACTTAGTTTATTTGTGCGGATGTTTGGAGAGCGGACATAAAGGGGAGGGCTCATCACAGTGAAAACAAGCAGAGCAAGATTGCTTATTTTTGGAGCGCGTTTTGTAGTGCCCTCTGATCAAAGCATAAGGTTTTTTTTTTAATTTTAAGATTAGACGAAGCTCATGTCTTTTAGCTGCATCAGCATAAGTAAGTATAAATTTAAATGTAAAAATCGGTAAACATCATCTCAGTGACATGAGACCCCTGTCTATTTTCAAACAGTTTTCTTTATAAAACGCTAACACTTTAAAGTATTAAAAAACAATTTGAGCCACCCATCAAGCGTATATAAAGACTTGAGTGTTATGAAAGCTGTACCTATGTCAGGATCGATGCAGGTGGCAACAAATAGTCTCTGCTCTGCCTTGCCTATCCTTTGCTGGGAAGGAGGCGTGATTGTATGTACCATCGCCCCAGACGTCAGATACCCATTTTCAAAACAAATTTGCTTGCAGCCGTTGATGTTTATTGCTATGGATTGGTATGGACAGATGTCTAGCCACTGCACGCAAACTGGGCCTTTAAGGTGGTTATCTGGCGCTTGGGGCGATAGTACAGTCAGAGCGCGCGCAGACAGAGCGCGGTCTGGAGTTCCGCGTTCCGCGTTCAGAGTTCTGCGTTCTTTCGAATGTACTGAGTCCCTTACAACAACGCACACAGCAGGCGGTCAGACCGCGGCGTTCAAACCGGAACGCCGCGTTCTTGCGTTCTTTTGCCGCCGAGACAGAGAACGCCGCGTTCACCACGATGTCTGAAGTTACAAATACAGAAAAACTGATCAAACTGGTTAGAAAAAGGAGATTATTATATTATTTAAGTCATGTATGTACACTACAAAAATCGTTACAAAAAAGCAGAAACTTGGCTTGAAATGGCCGCGTCAAGGGATTCTTCTCGTGTTGTGTTAATTATATGCACCCAATGTCTTCTACTTTTTTAGAAGTTTCTGGGCTCCACAAAATCAATGCTTCTTCTTCGAAAGATAAACTTTCTAGCGACATATGTTACACATACAAAAACATGGAACGCATGAATTTGACCGCCTCTTGTGTGCGTTGGAACTCTCGAGCGTTCAGAACGCAGAACTCTGGACGTGGAACGCGGAACTCCAGTACCTCTACCATATGAGTTACACTAATTTACAGTGACCGTACTCGCTAGCGACGGCGTAAATGATTTGTAAGGAGAATTGTGCACAGTACGCTTAGTATAAGTTTTGCTTCACCAAAATACTTCTCGATCGCGTTTACGTAAAAAATTCAATTATTAGGGAAACATGGACAGCGCCTCCGCGCGCGCGCGTCTATGTTTCCATAGAATTGAAATTTTTACGTAAACGCGATCGAGAAGTATTTTGGTGACGTAAAACTTATACTAAGCATACAGTATGCTTAGTATAAGTTTTCCTTCACTTCAATACTTCTCGATCGCGTTTACGTAAAAATTTCAATTACTAGGGAAACATGGACAGCGTCTCCGCGCGCGCGCTTCCATGTTTCCATAGAATTGAAATTTTTACGTAAACGCGATCGAGAAGTATTTTGGTGAAGTAAAACTTATACTAAGCATACAGTATGCTTAGTATAAGTTTTACTTCACCAAATACTTCTCGATCGCGTTTACGTAAAAAATTCAATTACTAGGGAAACATGGACAGCGTCTCCGCGCGCGCGCTTCCATGTTTCCATAGAATTAAAATTTTTACGTAAACGCGATCGAGAAGTATTGAAGTGAAGGAAAACTTATACTAAGCACTCAGTACGCTTAGTATAAGTTTAACTTCACCAAAATACTTCTCGATCGCGTTTACGTAAAAAATTCAATTCTATGGAAACATGGACGCGTGCGCGCGGAGACGCTGTCCATGTTTCCCTAGTAATTGAAATTTTTACGTAAACGCGATCGAGAAGTATTTTGGTGAAGTAAAACTTATACTAAGCGTACAGTACGCTTAGTATGAGTTTTCCTTCACTTCAATACTTCTCGATCGCGTTTACGTAAAAAATTCAATTACTAGGGAAACATGGACGGCGCCTCCGCGCGCGCGCGTCCATGTTTCCATAGAATTGAAATTTTTACGTAAACGCGATCGAGAAGTATTTTGGTGAAGTAAAACTTATACTAAGCGTACAGCGCCTCTAGCGGTCACTTACGGAAGTACAATTCTCCATACAAATCATTTACGCCGTCGCTAGCGAGTACGGTCACTGTAAACTAAGTGTAACTCATGTTAGACGTACAGACCGCGCTCTGTCTGCGCGCGCTCTATAGGGCAAAAATATGTATACACTTTAGTACCTTGTCTATTTTCGTCATATTTGACCTGCCATATATGAACAGTCACAGTGATTCAAGTGACAAGGTACTAAAGTGTATACATATTTTTGCCCTTGACTGTACCTAAGAACAATTCGATACACTTTTAATATTTCACATTGATTGATTAAGTACTTTTTTCACATGTTTTTTTGCTTAGCAACAATGGGCAGCCTTTGCTTAGCAAATAAATCGTTCCAACTTACAAGTTAGCGGGCGCCGGCACAACAGGAAAACTGCATTTAGTCAAGTCACTAAGCCGCAAAAACTCATAACAGAATCACGAATTAAAGCTTGCCCACACCGGCCGACGCCCGTCGCACGTCGCGCATCGTTCTGACGTGCATATCCCGCATTATGGTCACACCCACAAATTTTCAATTATCAAATTATATTTATTTGTGAAACATAGTTATGCATGTCACATTTGTATCACTATAATAGCTTGATTCACATGCAGCATGCAATAGGTACACGAACTAAACAAAAAATGCTATTTTTATTTCTAAACTAAAATTTCAGGAGTCACTCAATTATTCTTGAATGGAATAATATGCTTTCGTGATTAGAAAATCACAGTGCCACTTTGAATTGTGTAAAGTCAACTAGTTGCAGTATTGTTTTTGGAAATTTTTTGTAGATTTTTGGCGCCATTACTGAGCAGCGCCCGTTTTACATAATCCGTTTTTAATTTGGTCCTGGTGACGATATTTTCACAATAATTTTCATTCAGGATGTTAAACTGTAGCAAACAAATATTGTTTTTAATTCTACTTATTTTTAAAAGGCATTAGGTATGTTACGAGATTTGTCCTTACTAAAAACTTCTTAGTAATAATTAATTTGGAATGAGCGAAAAGGCACAGGCTAATACGAAATTCGAAGTTAGTATCGTGCTATCCCTTTCACTCTTTTGTTCAATACTTAAAGCGTGAACGAAACGGCACGTTACATAATTCGAAAATCGATTTCGTAGTTTAAGGCCAGAATGATTGTCTTGTACAGCAAACACCTCGGGTTTCTGTCAGAATTCAGACCGGCAGGCAGGTTACTGCGGTATATGCTGAGTCAGTGCCTATTCCCGACGTCGTGGCACTGCTCTTTATTTAGAGAATAACTAGGTAATGAACTTTATTTAACTAAGTGAATGTTATAACTTAAAAAACAAAAATTTATTGCGCTTAAACTTTGTTAGGTTTTATTATTTTTATTTTATTCCGAAAATAAGAAATTTAAAAATATATTTCTATCAATGCTGAACGAATTCTCGTTTTTTTTATCATTCATTCATTCATTTGCTATTCGAGCCTATTCGCGGTCGCAGTGTGTGCGCCGCCTAACGTCTGACAGATCAGCAATTATGGCCGCCGGCCGTTGAACCGTCTGCTGCGAAAAAATAACCCATTTTGAAATTAGAATGACGTGTTTTTAATGCACGTTTGACGCATAGACGGTACTACAATAGCGCAGTGTTTTATTTTTTTTTATGGTTTGGCTTAGAAACAACGTACGACGGTTTTTTGTTTCGTTTTTGAGCAATAAGTAATTAAACATTAAATAAATTGAAATAAAATATTTTTTGTATTGTTCTTTTTGTAAAAATATTTATGTGTCTTGTGTTGTTGTAAATAAATGTATTTTCTTTCTTTCTTTCTTTCTTTCTTTCTTTCTTTCTTTCTAAATACGGCTAGTTAGTTTGTTGCTCGATAAAATACCTACATTTAATATAAAAAAAAACTACAAATAAAAAACCAGGAATATGTAGGTATTGTAAGTAGTTTAGATTGATTTAGATGATCATCTAAATCAATCATCATCACAATCTCGATCATCATCTTAGCCTATACTATATATATATATTTATATATAAGTATATGTCCCACTGCAGGGCACAAGGCTTCTCTCAGAATGAGAGGGCTTGGACCAGTTCCCACGCGGACCCATTACGGACTGAGAACTTCACACACACCTTTCCAGGTGTGTACAGGTTTTCCTTGTGATGTTTTCCTACACCGTAAAACTCATGGTAAACAAATGTAATTTCACACCCAAATTCCGAAAAAAAAATAACACAGATGCTAGACCGGGCTCGAACTCACGACCCTCTGCTTGAGAGGCTATAAGTCAAACTACTAGGCCACGACTTTTCGTCTCCATCTGGATTATAAAAAAAAATGTTACAGTGACAGGGTAGCGATCCATAAAACATTGGAGATATAGAGTAGCTAAACTTTGTCTAGAAGCTGTCATTAGCGTCGTTACTCCAATTATTCGATTGCTCCCATTCAGGTGAACTCAAGTAATGACTACATGTCGTGACACCGTCGTTCATTTTGGGATCTAGGTTAGGCACTTTTAAACTTATTGCCCCCATGAAGCCTTGTAATCCCTGAACCCTATCATCAATACCTGTGGCTACTTGTGCTACTTTCCCCGTTATAAATAAAAGCTTTTTAAAACTTAAGTCAGCAAAATTTTTAAGTGTCAATTTTTACATTACTTAATTACTTTTGGCACGGAAATATTAGATTGTACAACAAGAGCATAAAATAAGCCATTTTACCCGAGACGTTCCAGCACATTAACTTTCACATTTAAGTATCAGAAGAATAAGTTCATTAGTTCACACCTATGTCTATCTCTTTTTACTTGATGCCATGTAGTTTGGTGTTTCATATGACATAAAGCGTTAACTTATTAATTTTAGTAGAATTAATGTTATAGAAACCGAGCATACTGATACTGGAGTTAATAGATTCTCCAAACGCACATACAACTAATAAAACGGATCGTAACTTCCGGGAGCTCCTTGGCAGGTTTCCAAACCTATCAAACACTCATAAAAAACATTATGAAATGATATGGCAGGTTACTACTAAAAAATACAACTAAAAGATTTTCGGTGAATTTTGAATATCTAACAAAACATTTTTACGTGTTGTTTTTGGATCATATTCGTACTTTAAACGTCTAGAAAAACCGGTGAGAATGTTAAATTTTAATTTTAAAAATGAGCCACAAAAATATTGTACATAAATCATTCGAATTAAATAAATTAAAACCATGTTTACACGCTTACACCGCTGACACGAGCCATCCATTCGTTCGTTTTCCGAAATGGCGCCACACGCTAATTACCAACATACAAAAACTTAACAATAGCTAGCACGCGGAAGACCAAATTTCGCGGAATGTTTGGAATGACTAAGTAAGCACAATGCAAGTTTTACGCGGAACGCAATCAGAGTGAATCAAGATCACAGAGAAATGGATTATAACGTGATTCATTTTGTAACAAACCTTTTTATTCTTCTCTTAGTCATGTTCTTAAGCAATGACTGAGCCAAATAAGCTGTTAGATGGTTTTGTAAACACCGACCAAAAGTGCAATTCTTTAAAATAACAAAATAAAACATCGGTGTTCAGAGTTCGTTCTAATCGTTCTTCTATAAAAAGGCAACCGTCACTGACGGGTCTATCAAAGTACAGCCCGAACCACTGAACTGAACCAATTGTGCTGAAATTTGGCATACCGTTAGTTATTCCGCTAAGAAAGGATTTTTGGAATTTCCCACGGGTTAGGGAATAAAAAGGATTTATATTTCCACTTCAAAGTGGCCCTATCTCCGTAACTATAATTATCAAATAGAAAGTTCAAATTTGGCATGTGAGTAGGTGATTATAACAGTAAGAACTAATTTAGGATTTTGGTAAATCCCACAGGTTAAAGAAAAAACGGGATTTATACACTCAATAAAATTCAATGGAACCTTATTTCTCAGTAACCATCCCGTTTGGAACATAGAGGTCCGGTAAAAAGGGACTTTTGGAATTTCCCACGGCATAGAGATCGAGAGATGACCATACATAAGTCGCGAGAAATAGCTAGTTACGGATAAAATGTAATGCGAGTACGACTATTATTTGGGTCTAATTTTGGCGTATTTAAAATGTTACCCAATTTCAAACAGAAATTTTTACTCGATTTGTCTGATAAAAGGAATTTCTAATTCAAGATTTTTACCCTATTTAAAAAAAAATGTCTCGCATAAATTATCTTCAAGCGCCGCAAACATTCAGCATTAGCCTATCACGAGTTTGCAGCGCTTGCTTTTGAGACAATTGCAATGGGACCATGGTCAGAAGATACTATTAATTTTTTTATGAAAGATTTTTAGATAGATTTTAATGATGGTTTTGGCTTCAGGCGACCCCGGCGCTGGGACTCAGCTCCCTCATGCCCCATCCAGATTCTCCACGAGGGTGCGCTCGTGTTGACTCGTCTTCCCTCGCCTTGCCTCGCTGTCGCTCCACTTTCACTTTGTGTCGGTTTTTCGGACGCGAGTAAAAGGACGTGAGTGAGTGACGTAGCGGGCAACTGAAATCGAGAGTGTGGATGGATAGCACTCCTGCAGCCTCCACTCGCCAAGACTCGGGCCGAAAGTCTCTAGGAGTCGCCTCGCGAGAGTCTGGAGCCGGTATCAGAGATTAGGAATAGCAGTTCAGAGAGGTTGCAGCCAGTGTCTTGAGGTGAATGCCTGTGGCAGATAATCTTGACGACGTTCTAGTTTTCTAATTGTCTTTATAATAGTGTTTTAAGTAAATGTCAGTCATTTTATCTTCTAAGTAGGTAATTTCGAAACCCATTGTTCTTGAGATAAAAGTCTTCCTTCGAATAGGAAGTGATCGAAGACCGTGGCAATGAATGAAGATTATCAAGATTCGGTTCCGAGTTCGACCCTGACACGTGCGTTGAAAGCAAATGCGCGCTTTGTTCACTCGTCATGTATTTGCTTATGATTTATTTATTTTAGTATTTGCAGCGTTAAGAGGTATAAGTACTTATAGGCCGTGCTTTCATCGTAAGCAAATTCTGATGGATGACGCACTGAGAAAATTGAGATTGAGTGCGTTGGTACGCCTTGTAAGTTTTAATCCCCGTCATCCCAGCCTATAGGGCACAGGCCTCCTCGGAGAATGAGAGAGCTTGGGCCTTAGTTCCCACGCGGGCCCAGTGCGGATTGGGAACTTCATACACCATTGAATTTCTTCGCAGGTGTATGCAGGTTTCCTCACGATGTTTTCCTTCACCGTAAAGCTCATGGTAAATAACTCAGAGGTGCGAGCCGGAATTTGAACCCACGACCAGAAGATCCATTGGTTAAACCACTAGGCCACCACGTTTTAATGATTATTTACGTAAAAGCTCTAGGATTGAGCCAAAGATTAAAGTAGCAACCATTGTGTGGGAACTGTGGGGTTTATGGTAAAATTAAGAACTAGGTAATGATTATTCAATTGGAACGCTTTTAACCATCTTGAAATAAGGTGTAACTGATGGACTAATTATAGTTTTTTAGGAACTGCTGAATACCGTGTTGCTGATAGTAACAAAGGTTAAAAGTAAACCGATGATTATCTTACCAACGACGATTCATCATAAAAATTGTTGACAAACAAAACAAGAAGTCTACCCTCTTGTATTATATTATACGGGCCGAATCTTGCAACTATTAAAGATCGGTAGGGATTCAGTAATGTGACTTTAGGAGAGGATGCTACATCATTGCAATTTTGAGCAGGTCGTACTGAAGCTTTGTACTGAAGTCAAAGCGTCCTGTCTTGCATTTAGTCTGCGAGGCATAATGTCCGTTTAATGCGAAGGACCGCAGAGAAGAAAGCCCAGGGAGCAAATCGTCCGTAATTAAAAATGCCCTTGAAGCAAATCGTCATCAACGAAAAATTACAAAAAAAACAAAACATCCCTAATGCATAATACACTATTTATAAAGAAGAAGAAGAAACAGTATATTTTATAGATAAGTTCACGTAGTGTCGAGTACAATTTTAACCTTTGATCAATTATAACTGAAGATACACATTGCCGAACAAAATCTCCTTCAAAGAATGTCCGAACTTTTTTATTTGTTTGCGTAACAATTAAAATCATCACCTACACAGAAATTTGAACCTAGTCTTTACTTCATTACAGTCGAATTTCGGTTGACACTTGACAGCTAAACTTGACAATTTCACGCAACGTACTGAGAAAAAAGAAGGCCACTTTTATCAAATAAAAGTGGCGCTCATTTGGCTCGGACATTTTCGGGTGCGCGACTGTGGATCTACAGTTACAATTGATCAAAGATTTTAACTGCATACGTTTTGCTCCCGTGACGTATTACGTTACGGACTTCTATTCAACGAGGAAGTTTTGCAATAAGGACCTATCAATGTTAATACGTCAAATAAAATAAGGAAAACGAGCTAACCTGGTAAATCGAGGCAATCCGATAGGTTCGTTGCAAACCACAGCGCACTGTTGACTGCTGGCGGACCGCGGTCGATCAGCAGGAAACACTAATTATATCATTTGTGTGGGTTTGAAACGAAACAGTTTGAGGAAATTAAAGTAGAAGACTTGTTGATTTGAATGCAATAAAGCGATTGAGAATTGACGTCAACTGGATGCTTAATGAGGTATCAGTTTTAACCGAACTAGTCCTACACAGTTTAGCGCACAGCAAAGAAGAGTCTCAACAACTAGTTTAAATTTTTAAGCATCTTTGGTTCCTCCTCCTCTACATCAAAAAGCAATGAACAACTAGGCTCCTAGTGGGAGGCCTGCCAACGCTGTCTTCTATTTCATTGACTATTCAAGAACCTTTCTCCTCCAACGGTTATCTGTTCTTCGAGCGTTGTTCCTAGGTTAAAGATCAACCAAATCACCAGCAAAACAAACGATGACCAAATTCTTCTTGCTTAGATCTTACGTCCAGCGTCAAATACCTAATACAGATTAACCTGTTTCGTCTTAACGGCTTAATTTAGGTAGTCTAACGAGTCCTATCAAGATCCATCTGCCATCTACGGCGCCTATTATGCCAAAAAGTGCTTTATAAACGCCAAATTTTGCACAATTAGCGTCAAATAGCCTAAAAAGGACGACAATTGCTGGCAGGATGTTCGTCAGCTGTGCAGGACAATAGCAACATGGCGGCGCTATTATTCCGACGCACGCGCAGCGACTTGTAGATCAGGGTGAATCACTGGGCTGGCTAAGACGTTGTGACGAAAGTTTTTTATGGTGCCCGCCATTGTGTACATTACGATATGAAAATTGCAATGCTAAAGAGATGCAGAGGTGTACTGTCTAGCTCAGTGGTTCCCAACCAGTGGTCCGCGGACCACCAGTGGTCAACACTGGGGGTCCGCAGAAGCCAAAATATGGTCCGCGAATGATTTTAAATTTCAATTTCCCATTGAGTTTTTTATTAAAGTTTCAGTTTGATTATTACAGTTTATTATTTTTATTAAGCATACACCTACATAGTGGTCCCTGCTAACAAGTATAATATAAAAGTGGTCCCTGACCAAGAAAAGGTTGGGAGCCCCTGGTCTAGCTGGTATCAAATTTAGTTATTTATTATGGTCAGATGTCTTGCCAATTCCTTTAGGTCAGTACTTTACAGTTAAAATAGACATGTGACTGACAAAAATGTATGTGTGATAAGAAGTCAGTTACAGCGGTGGCGGTTATGGTTTTAAAGAATGTTCTTTTTCTCAAACATGCTTTGAAATGTATGCGTTAATGTCACGAAATGAAGCCATGAAGTTTGTTGTTTATGGCTCCCTACATTACTTCTTGGCCTAGGCCATAAAAGTAAGTATGAAAAACCATTATTGTCCGCTGCTGTAACTTTTTAAATTTGCTTACTAACACTAAACTGACAAAGGAAAAATTACATACAGCCAACTTACGACATTAAAAAAAATCTATCTTCTTTTATTTCTATAAAACCGCCTAAACTACTGGTGATGGATGGATGGATGGATGTATGGATATATGGATGTATGGATGGATGTATGGATGTATGGATGTATGGATGGATGTATGGATGGATGTATGGATGTATGGATGGATGTATGGATGGATGGATGTATGGATGGATGTATAGATGTATGGATGGATGTATGGATGGATGGATGGATGGATGGATGGATGGATGGATGGATGGATGTATGGATGTATGGATGGATGTATGGGTGGATGTATGGATGGATGTATGGATGGATGGATGTATGGATAGATGTATGGATGGATGTATGGGTGGATGTATGGATGGATGTATGGATTGATGTATGGATGGATGTATGGATGGATGTATGGATGGATGTATGGATGGATGGATGGATGGATGTATGGATGGATGTATGGATGGATGTATGGATGGATGTATGGATAGATGGATGGATGGATGGACGGATGGATGGATGGTTGGATGGATGGATGATGATAATGATAATGATGATGATGATGATGATGCATGTTTGAGAAAAGCACTATACAATCCTCGGCCGGAAGAGGGATTGCTGGACTCGTTTTATCCGGCCTCGTCTACGACTCGGCCGTATACCCCAAATCTCGTCCATCAATCCCTTACTTCACGGCCTCTGCAGTAATGTACTATTTTTCAATGAAATTTCCGCATTTTACTCCAGCAGTTCAATAATTGACGTCATTTTAATTGCAGATGCTAAAAAGCCTTAATTATTGAACTACCATAACCGGGTGGCTTTGAACTGCGGGGCGACTTTAAAAAGTAGTTTTCTGACCAACTCACGCATTTTTGTTAGCATTTGCTATTCCTTGTCGATGTCTTCATCAATCTTCTTTTTGTCGACATGTCAACCATTTACCTCATGTGGACAATATAGACTTTACAGCGATTTTAAAACTACATATCTAAGTTGCCCCAATTTAATCAAAGGCACCCCGCGGTACTTAAGCTTCTAGACATGGCGGTATGTAGGTAGTATTGTCTACAAATTTTAATTAAATTTTAGAAATATTTAGAATTTAACATAAGATATCTGTAAAGTCATGTCTACATATTTATTTACTCAATTAAAGAAAATAAAAGAAGCAGCATATGTAGATAGCCTCTAGGCTAACACAAACTAGGTTAACAGGAACTTAATGAAGAAGGTTGAATAGCAAAGGGTACCTAAGTGTCAATAGTACTGTATTTTAAAATTATTTTAAGCTAGTGTTCTCGTAAATTATTAGTGTCTATTTAAATCGTAAAGATACTCATAAAATTCTACAAATTCTTGATACCACGGAAGAACATATAACGGCTACAGATAACAATAGGAAACTACAAAACAATTATTAGTATGCGATAAGATTAGACGTATCTTGAATGAATGTATTTATCGCGAACGAATGAATAATGTTTACGTAAAGATAAACCCTTGTAAACAAAGTATTGGCGGTTTCTTTATCAGGTGACAGGTTGATAGTTCTAGCGCGGTCGTAAAAAGGACCACGTTTGTCAAATCTAGGCAAATAAGAAATATGGCACTAATTGGGAAAATCACCAATACATTTTCTTGTTTGTGTCTGAAACCAGACTAAAATGAATCTGAGTTTAGATAATTAGAAAATATTAGATTATATAAATATACAATTGTCATTTGTTTATTTGTAATAGATAAACATAAAAACCACAGAATTGATTATACATATAAAAAGTGTCTCGCCTATATAGAAAGCTATTGTTATCAACGAGTAAGATATTTGATCCCGCGAACGTGTAAATTTCCACGGGACGTAGCAACAGCTATACAATAAAACGAATTTTACCCATGACTTCTACACTTCGTCGCGCTTAATAAAATGACCATTTAACACGTCTGTATCACCTCAGCAAAGGAATAAGGTTGTTACACGTTCCGCATTCAAACTGCCGAGACGGCATCCAGAGGCTTCTCACGTCACACGCTAATAAAAATTAAAAAGATTGACCGCAAGAATTCCATTCGTTCATTCATTACCGATTGTAATCGCGTATGGATTCCATATTTGAAAGTGTTCTGATGATAAAGTAACGGTGGCTAACGGTCGGGCGACCACTTTTCTGTAATAATGGCCAGTAGTAATGACAAAGTAGAATTATTATCGTTAGCCGCACAAACTTATAGAATGCAGAGCACTGAGATTAACACCGTAATAAGTTCCATCTCCGGTTTGGAATGGCGGTGCCGTTGACAGCAGATATAACTTTGCCATGTTATAAGGCTGGAGAAGCAATTAGATACGAAATTATAGACGGCCAGTGTCAGTTACAGATGTTGTGTCTCGTTTCCCCGCTGGTATTAAATGTTCAAGACATCATTCAGCTCCCGATGTGATTATTCTTAGTCTTAGTTTCAACTTAGGCTATGAAAAAGCCAGTGTCGTGGTTTTGTATGGCCTTTTAGCCATAGAAATTATTAGAACAGCTGAAACAACTGATATTCGAATAGCCATTGATTCGAAAAAGCGTTAAATTTGAAAACAATCGTGTAAGTGGAAGTAGTAAAACATTCCTCTGCATTTTCGTCATAGACTAGTGCCAGCTGAGTTAATGTATGGTAACGATCTTAACGATATTAATGCTAATTAACGCATCTGTTATCACGCTGCTATGGAGGTCAATGTACGCTAATTATCACTTCAGAGGGAAAGTTTGTTAATGGTCATTATGTTTTTATAGTTCCATAAATTTACTGAAAAGAGAGTAAAAAATAATGCTATAAAGTAAATGACGATACATTTTGTATAATAGTGGCCTATTAATAATTTAATTGTTTATCAGGTAGTCCTGAACCCGTTCTTATTAATGTGTGTTAAAGTTTTTTCAAAAAACAATCTAGAATTTTAAAATTAATTTATTCATTTAACACATTTCCAATCGCGACAAAGTAACTTTTTTATGATAAGCTTTATATTTTAATCAATAGTTAATCCCATAATCTGGTATTAGAATTAGCAACCAGTCTTGTCTTAGGAAAGTTGGCACAGTAGCAGACACAAAATGCAAATGTTAATTTAAGAACTTGCTGGATTTAACACTTAATTCGAATATTAGTCGCGGACTTAATTGATATGAGGAAATACCGTAAGGAGCAGAACATAATTTTATTTTTTTATAAAATGAATCTGTTGACTTTGAAGTAAAACCAAGAATTTATAGCTATTTTACATAATGATAGTACAAAATTAGCCAGTCCTCTTTTTAATGGAATCATTTTTCTTTATCGAATCTTTTGGCAATTGTCATCTTCATCATAATTTAACTGCGCGGCATTGACATCAGCTATCAACATTAACTTTCTTCGCAGTTGTGTTATTTCAATTCAACTTGTTATACTCCTTGCCGCAACAATTATTTAGAATTAACGTCTCTGATTTCGAGTTAGCACAAAATTAGTATAATTAGGCGTAAGTAGGCTACTTTGAAAACTGTAAGTGGTGCTGTGTTACGTTAGAAAGCATATCGGTTGCTTTGCTCCAATAAAAAAGGTGTAAGAGCGTACGATCACGACCGTAACACTTAGCTTTGGTGCTGGCCGGTAGGAATCATAGACACCGTTTTGAGCTGGCAATTTTTTTTAGAAAAAAGATTTTTAAAAATGGAATAAATGCTTAGACGATCGTAGGTTTAGGGTGATGAGGTTAGTATATTATAGTATATTAATCTAGAGGAACAAAACTAAACGACAATAAGTGGTATGGACCAACAATTTAACATAAGAAGAAATTTGGAGAGGATAAAAGGATTGTAATAAGACTGGAAACTTTTAAATGTTCATTGAAACGTTATGCACCTAAAGTATTTTTTGCAATACAGTTACTGCATCTAATGTACGGGTAACAACCTTTAAACGGATTTAACGACGTTGAGCTCAGCGCTGTGGAACCGAAGGGTACTCATTCGACTAATTAGGCATTTGATTTACTCTTTTTGAAGAAAATATTTTTATATTGGTTTTAAAGTGTCTAAGAGACCGTCAAACTGAGGTGTGATAGCTGCTGGGATTTACATTTTGTAAAAAAGATGAACTGGATTGGTAAATGACGCTTGCACCAAAAAATATAATTACGATTTAAAAGTTACCAAAATCCAATTACAATTTATGTCAACTTCTGAAGTTCTATGGTTTAATGTTTATTTCAATATTTTACATTAAGTAAGGAAAAATTAAAAAAAATATATTTATTTCTGTTTATTTATAATGTAAGTCTATAAAATGTAAAATAATTTTCCCACTGTGTAATGATAATTTTTCTATATTTAAATTATAAATAATGGGGAAACACAAACCACAAAGATATAAGCCTGGAATAATACCGGGTAAACGTAACCTGTTAACTAGCGACGGTTGCAGGAAAGTCAGTGCATAAATTTGTCATTATGACAACTTTGATGTTGATTTGTACCCATTTTTAAGTTATAAAAATTATTTTAACTATAAACTATCGTAAAACTGCATATTCAATCAGAATTTATAACTGTAACAAAACAAACTAATGTTACAACCCTAATTAAAATCTCGTACTAAACTTGACGCGTTAAATTTAAATACTATCTCTTTCTACGTATATTTTAATCTGCTAGATAAGTACAATTTGAGACAAACGTGACTAGAAAGGGTTTTTCTTCCAGAATATGAGAGATTCAATCCCGATAAAAAACCTTCAATTAACTTCAAATTAAAAAAATTACTCTTCGAACTTCAACTGTCAGTCAATATTCAAAAGTTCCTTCGCCACTACAATTAAAAAAAAACTCACTTTTGCTCCAATCTGGTTCCCGCACTGTCCGGCTTGAAGATGCACAATTTCCCTCATATTTGTTTTCTTTTTAATTTCTTGTTTGACAAGTCGTGGTGACGGTTGGTGTGGGACTAGCGCTCCCGCCGGCCGGCTGAACGAACTGAACTGGATTGAACTGAACGAATGAACAAATCCGCACGGACGGAGGGTGCGTGTGTGGCCGGCTTTTTGTTATTCCTCTAATTGAATGGAAGTGGCGTCTTAAGTGAATTGAGTTGTTTATTTTAACCGACTTCAGAAGAATGAGGAAGGTTATCAGTTTGTTTGTATTTTTTTAAGAAATGAATTAACTCCAATTTATTTACTCTCGTTTGGGGCTTTTTGTAGTTGTAAATTATTATGATAAAATGTAGGTATCCTTGATTAAATGCTTAGTCTAATACCTTTAAACGAGCAATTCAAAGTATTTATTTATTTATTTCGGGGATCTCGTAAACGGCTTGAGCGATTTTGATAAAATTTGCTACATGCAAATTTGCATTTGGGATTCGATTTAGTTTGTTCTTATCTCAAAGAAAGAAAACACGTATTTCCGATCTTTAGACCGAGTCGGTCGCTCAGATGCTACTTGATAAATTTTTGAACTTTACTTACTTCAGTATCGGATCAATGCGTATGTATTAGCTATAAAAATGGTCTTATATTAAAGAAACGATTACATTGAGCACAGCAAAGCGGAATTTATGCACTTAAAAAGCAGTCTCTTCACTAAAAAGCGATTTATATCACCATCTGACCTCTCTGATTCTGATTTGACGGCCGGATAGCTTAGTTGTTAGAGAACCTGACTACGAAGTTTGAGGTCCCGGGTTCGATTCCCGGTCGGGGCAGATATTTGTGTGAAAAATACGAATGTTTGAGCTCGAATCTTGGATGTTAATATGTATTTAAGTATTTATTTATCTATATAAGTATGTTTATCCGTTGTCTAGTACCCATAGTACAAGCTTTGCTTAGTTTGGGACTAGGTCAATTGGTGTGAATTGTCCCGTGATATTTATTATTTATCTCTCCTATCCTATGCTTAGTAACTTCCTACCGAAAAGTGACATTTATACGAAAATATTCCTACGTCCAGGGATTTTAAAACCCTTACTCTGGCAACACCGATGATTCATCCTAGGTTAGCGCGACAAAGAAACCATAAATTAATTAGAATCGCAATGTGGCCACTAACCACGCCACTTGAGCCCTGGCCATTAGGAACGCTAGTACAAACCGGAGTCCTAAATATGCTGGATTTAACTTGAACTTTTCAAGGCGCCCGATATTTATTACACGATTGCCGAAGGAAAAAGAGTGTATACCCACACGTATGTTTTCCCCAGCCTATATACGTCCCACTGCAGGGCACAGGCCTCCTCTCAGAATGAGAGGGCTAGGGCCGTAGTTCCCACGCGAGCCCAGTGCGGATTGGGAACTTCACACACATCATTTAATTTCTTCGCAGGTGTATACAGGTTTCCTCACAATATTTTCCTTCACCGTAAAGCTCATGGTAAATTTACAAACGTACATTTTACGTATGTTTTAGCAGATGTTTTTAAGGAATTTATATGGCTGAGTCGGCAAACTTTGTTTTGCCATATAAATTATAGCCTATTACGACCTATTCTCAGATATAACGAATATAGACAAAAAAATCATACATAACAAACGGTCAAGCCGTTTCGGAGGAGTTCGATAGCAAACACTGACACTAGATTTTTATATGTTAGATTGCTGTTGCCCGTGACTCCGTCTGCGAAGAATAGGGATATAAAAAATAGCCTACGACCTATTCTCAGACCTACCAAATATAGACAAAAACTTTGATAAAAATCGATCGAGCCGTTTCGGAGGAGTTCGATAACAATCACCTTGACACTAGATTAGATTAGATTAGCAGATTTTTAAATATTAAAATAAAATAATAAAAAATAAATAAGTATCACGGGACAATTCACACCAATTGACCTAGTCCCAAAGTAAGCTAAGCAAAGCTTGTGTTATGGGTACTAGGCAACGGATAAACATACTTATATAGATAGATACTATTTATTTATTTACTTAAATACATACACCCAAGACCCGAGAACAAACATTCGAATTTTTCATACAATTATCTGCCCCGACTCGGAAATCGAACCCAGGACCTCAAGCTTCATAGTCAGGTTCTCTAACCACTAGGCCATCTGGTCGTCAAAAAAATATATAAATTTCATAAATATATTCGTCTTTTATATATTAAAAAGGGTTTACTAATGTTACGGCGAAAAACTTTTCGCAAAATGAATCATTGTTTATTTTTTCTGAAACTGTAAACTTTTCAGGATTGTTATAAAACAAACCTAACCTAACCTACAGGATAGTCCTGAAATATATCCTGAATAGTTTACAGTTTCAGAAAAAATTAACATTTGGGAAATGAAACATTTGCCAAATGAATCAGTTTGCGAAAAATAATTCGCCGAAAAGGCAGTACACGATTAAAAAGATATATAAAAGATTAGTTGTAGAGTAGTAGTAGCCGTTGTAGCCAATGGCCTGTCAAGCAGAGGGTTGTGAGTTCAACTGGGGCTCGCACCACTGAGTTCTTCAAAATTTAAGTACTTCTTTAGGTACTCAAAAATGTTTTCTAAAAAATAGTTCTTTTTTAACCTGACTCGAATACGCTAGTCTTTAGAAAGACTAGCGATTTCGAGTGATGTTACTAAGCCTTGTTGGAGACGCAATAAGAACATTCGGAATTCTTTTGCACAGCATTCTGCCGCTGTTTGCATACAGGCATCCCCTCAGGCATTGGCTGATGTGCGCTTTCCATAGGAAAATGCGGGCAAAGTAGGACGTGTGATTCAATGATAATCAAGTGAAATCACTAACTACTTATTGGTATGTTTATTTTCGTTAGACAACCTGGGGTCAGTTGCATAACAAAGTATAACTTATATTACAAGCGGAACTCCCTTTCTAGTTAATATAACTGAAGCGAGAGTTCCGCTTGTAATATTAGTTGTACTTAGTTTTGTTATGCAAAAGGCCCATAGCCTGTTTTTACAATTAAAATAATTTTTTTTAACAATTACATTAGCCTATAGGGCAAAAACAACTATACAGAAAAACGGATTCTCGCAATGCAATTTATAATCTTTTTCTAATACATAATAAAAATCTCTGTAAAAAATAAAAAAAAAATAAAAAATATTAGGGGACAATCTTACACAAATCAACCTAGTCCCAAACTAAGCAAAGCTTGTACTATGGGTACTAGACGACGATAAACATACTTATATAGATAAATAAATACTTAAATACATAGAAAACATCCATAACTCAGGAACAAATATTCGTGCTCATCACACAAATAAATGCCCTTACCGGGATTTGAACCCAGGACCTCTTGCTTCGTAGGCAGGGTCACTACCAACTAGGCTAAAGCGGTCGTTAAAACGCGGCGGTCTCTGTCACTGTGTTTTTTATCGAACTCCTCCGAAACGGCTTGACCGATTTTAATGAAACTTTTTTCGCTATTATTGGCAGGTACGTCTGAGAATAGGTCGTAGGCTATTTTTTGTACCTAAACCTGTTCTTCACGGACGGAGTCGCGGGCAACAGCTAGTAATAATATAACTTTGTCACATCAGCCAACCCGAACAGAATCAACGTCAAAATTCCCACAAAAATTCCCGTATCATATTCGCTCAGGTTGGCTGCTGCACCCAACGCCTCCCTTGCATGGCGATTCCAAACACATTCCACCAACAAATGTTCTAGACATCTTCTACTGTACCACATAGTTCACAATTTGGTGAATCAATTTTCTTCATTTTCTTCTTCACATAACTGGAGTGACCAGCCTTCACGGCCTTCGGTGGCTTGGCCATCTCGAGCGCATGGAGGACGGTCGTGCAGTGAAGAGGGCCTACCAGGGCAGGCTAACAGGGCGGCGTCCCGTTGGCCGCCCTAGATACCGTTGGGCAGATGTGGTGGAGGCGGATCTGCGCGAGCTTGAGGCTGGTGACTGGCGAGAGACGGCACAGGACCGGGATCGTGGAGGAGTAAGTAGGTAGGTAGTGATTTTCTTCATCAGATGTCCAAACTTATTAAGAGGTACTACGAAATAAAATTTTGGAACTACTTATCGTGGCATTCTGTTCGTAATTTCGAAGTCCGTATCTTGCTGTTTCACTCTTCTGTTTAATTTATTAAATTTTTACGATACGAACTTCGAAATTCGTAGTAGACGGAGAGTAAGAGAAGCGTGGGTTACGTATGTCTTCAGATGCAATACTTTGCAGGTAAGTGTACCTTTTGTTTTTCACCTAACCTAACTGAAACGAATTATTTTGTTTCATTATTATACTTTCTATGGAATTTTATTTTTACAAAAAAAACTTGGAGCGTACACTAGTATATTGGAAAAGCGTTAGTCGATAAAAGAACTCCCTACTTGTCATTAAATTTTGCCCCCTAAATTCTTATGTCTGTTAATACTAAAGTACTTGGGCGACCGAGCTCTGCTCGGGCAGAAACTCGGTACCAAGCGTTTTCCCAGAGATAAGACCAAGCTTGATCAATTTTTCATCCCCGAAAACCCCCAAATACCAATTTTCATCGAAATCGTTGGAGCCGTTTCCGAGATCCTGATTAGGGAATGCAATCCCGACTCGAGATCGTAAATTCGGGATCCCGCGGGATTAGAAACATCAATCCCGCGAGATCCCGAAATTTTCGGGATCCCGTCTAGTTAAAAAAAATTAAGTTCGGATAACTGAAAACGATGTAAATTGCTTGTTTCTGATTTTGAGGTTAATTAAAATAAAATATTATTTGACAGAAACCAAATCTTTATTCTTTAATATTATTAATTAAACAATTTAACAGCCTTTTTTTTGTAAATTAACAATAAAAACAAAAATTATTACTCATGGATATTAGAAAGTAGTTAAGGGTGATTTTGAAAGTAGCTTCTTAAAAAACAAAGTGTATTAAGCGTATTATCTGCTAAACGGCATCTAATGTCCGTTGCAATGTACCCAGCTGCTGAAAACGCTCTCTCCGACTCAACACTAGTTGGCAACAGCGTGATCAAACAATTATATGCAAACTGCAAAAATCTACCCCTTGTTCCTCCACACTCGAACAAATCCATTTCTTTTTTTATGAGTAACTCTAACTTATCTAAGCTTGTGGACACAGGTTTAAAAGGACTTTCAGTTTTAGACGCTCGCAGAGTTTCTTCTAATTCCTCTTGAAGCGATGTATAATTTTGTGCAGCAATAACACGTAAATTCAAATCCTCTGCAATCATAGAAAGAGGTAAGTCATCTTCATTTAATACTGTCGTATTAATCTCGGCTTGGTTTGCTTCTTTACGATATAATCGTGTGATTATATTTTTAATTTCTTTTCTTATGAGATATTTGCTTGACAATTGAAAAGTCTCGTTACCTTTCCATTGCTCAAAGTCATCTTGATAATTATTTGGATTTTTCAAATACAACAGCACTGCAGTCGCTTTTATGCGACGTTCAGAGATACGATTGTTCATCGAAGAGACCAACTTTTCTGAGAGAGGAGTTTTCAGGTCTCCTAGCTTTCGAACCATGAAACGTAAAGTATGTTCTGCACTTACTAAATCAGTATCTCGCCGGCACAGTACCTCAACAGCCAATTTTACTGGCTGAAATGTGTTTTCTAAATCGATGAGGACAGCGTGTTCTTCATCCGTGAAAAAGTATTCTGGATTGGAACTGAGCGAAAGGTCAACTAGGGTCTTAGCTACACACTGCTTTACTTTATTGTAGGTACTTATCATGTTGCATAGGCTAGACCAACGCGTTTTGCAGTCAAGAACCAGCTGAATTGTTTTGCCAAACTCTTGCTGAATATAAATCTGAAGCGTATCATTCTTGGTAGGAGAATTCTTAAAAAGTTTGACGCATTTCCTTAGTTTTGATATAATCATTTGGTATTCTGTAGCCAAATCAACTTGTCTTATGGGTAAGGAAAAGTACAAACCATCATAATTATCCGGATTGTCATCTAGAACTTCTTCCTCCTCCGCGCTGCGATTTGTGTTCATTTCAGGGTCTTCAAATTCTTCCTCTGCATTCGATTGTACGGTCTTTTTATAAATGACGTCTGTTATACCTAATTGTACACCATGGGCGTAGCAAAGCTGTTGTATTCCTGATTATATATGTGCGGGGGACGGGGGAGGGGGAGGGGGTTCAGGAGGTTTCAAAGGGGGGATGAAAATTTCATTGATTTTACCGTAACATACAACGTTTTCAAGATATTTGACAAAAAACACCGGAGGGGGTGGGGGGGGGGGGGGGGTGAGTCACGTTAAACTATCGTCCGTAAACCGACTTTACAGACAACCGGCTTTTCCTGTTCTGTGCTCCCAATAGGGAACTTGCACATAGACTGTGCTGCCAACTGGTGCCATAAGGGTGCCATCAATTTGAATGTTTTACCTTGATAAGTTTGTTTTACTGTCCGCATAGTGTCTTCTGTCGCATTAGTGCAGCCGCCTATAGTTACTGCACGTTCCCTAAAATACTTTTTCTCACAAAAAAAGTAACTTTTTCTCACAAAAGAAGAAACTTGACGTTTATTCATGAAAAATAAACTTAAAAAAAAAAACTAAAAATCTTGAAAAAAAACGTGGAATCGAACCGAGGTCGGCTGGATCCGCGACCACCCGATTTCTAATGTGCCATTATGATCTGCTCGAAGTCGGCGAAATTTAGCTTTATATTCTAATGCAAACAAAAATAGCCGGAAAACACGAGTAAAAGCGATTTTCTGAAAATGAAACACATATATACAAGAATTGCTCGTTTAAAGGTATTAGATAGATAGATTAGATAAACGTGCCAATGCAATGCGGCATCACTTCACAGTCCGTTACTCGCAGACGAAGACAAAAAACAGCCTTTGTACTGTGATCGCACTCGGCAGGACTGTGGACGGCAACTAGCGCCGACGGCGCGGTGTATTTTAGTTGGAGCAATGCACTCCGCGATGCACTGAACATGCACCTACTTTACGTACAATTTTGATCACGATACAATGTATTTTTTTCAGAAATACACTAATACTCATTGCATGGACTTAATACCTAACCAGGACTGAGTACTAACTTTTATTAGTCAATCAAAAGTGACCCATATTACCTAGCCATGTACAGTTTAATAATGGCAACTAGAGACAGCGGTCCGAGAGATTACATACTAACTGATTGCACCAGTACTGATCACCCTAATTAGAACGAACTAGTTTTTTTTTTAACGGCCTCACTTTTTGTCGCAGTACTCAGTCCTGGTTAGGTATTAAGTCCATGCTAATACTAGAACATGTTATTACTTTGTTTATATAAAAGTAGCCTTAATACCTTCCTTAGACGCTTCGGCAAATAATATTTACGAGTTTGAACGACATTAAAAATATAAAAACCATTAATTATCACCACAAATTATCTATAAAAATCACGTTTGTTGTATGGGAGCCCCCTTAAATATTTTTTTTTATTTTAATTTAATGATTTATTTTTATAGTCAATATATAATTAAATATTCTGTTCTGTTGCCGTTATCAATATCGAGCAAAAACGAGCAAAAAATTCACGTTTGTTGTATGGGAGCCCCCTTAAATATTTATTTTATTCCATTTTTTAGTATTTGTTGTTATAGCGGCAACCGAAATACATAATCTGTGAAAATTTCAACTCTCTAGCTATCACGGTTCCCGAGATACAGCCTGGTGACAGACGGACAGACGGACGGACAGCGGAGCCTCAGTAATACTTGCGCGAAAAACTCGGTAGTCCCTTAAATCCAGCGTAATGTTGCAAAAGTTCGCAAATAGGTACTATCGCCCTAGACGTCAGCTTGCCATTTTCAAAACAAATTTGCTTGCAGCCGTTGATGTTTATTGGTATGGATTGGTATGGAGAGATGTCTAGCCACTGCACGCAAACTGGGCCTTTAAGGTGCTCAGCTGGCGTCTGGGCCGATGGTACTTCGCTCCCACGCGGAATCGAGGGCACTGGTCCAAGGTTGGAGGGTCCTCGGACAAAGAGGGCTCTCGCCTCAGACGTATAAGAGCTTTTCACAACATTCCTTTGTGCTTATTGCACTGGTTTGACATTATTCGCGTCGAATGCTTTTAGCGGGGCTTGTGAAGATGACTCAGTTCACTTAAAAATAACCACTAAATAGGTACTATCGCCCCAAGCGCCAGATAACCACCTTAAAGGCCCAGTTTGCGTGCAGTGGCTAACATCTGTCCATAACAATCCATAGCAATAAACATCAACGGCTGCAAGCAAATTTGTTATGAAAATGGGTATCTGACGTCTGGGGCGATGGTACGTACGTATACTTACCTATATTTTTGGGTTAAAGTCAAAGTGAAAGCGATTTATAATTTTAACAATGTTTAGAAGGACCCTATTGGGTATGCAATATTTAAAGTCACTTATACCCAAATTCGAGAACCTTTCGGCCCCATCGGCCGTCAATTCTACGAGCGAGTGCCCTGCCCACGCCACTTAAGTCTGGCGATTCTTCGAGCTATGGCCGTGACTTTAGTTCTTGCGCGGATTTCATAATTTCTAATGCGATCCCGCAGAGAAACTCCCAGCATTGCCCTCTCCATTGCCCTCTGAGTGACTTTGCGCTTTCTTATGAGGCATCGTTAATGGCCAAGTCTCAGTGGCATAAGTCATCACCAACACACACTGGTCAAAGACTTTTGACTTGAGACACTGTTCTCGAGTGGCGTCCGCGGACCGAAAGACGCAGTGTAGGTAGGCCTCCAACAAGATGGAGCGGCAATCTGGTTAAGGTTGCGGGATTGGGTTGGATGCGGATGTCATGGGACCGATCTGTTTGGCGAGCCTTGGGGGAGGCCTATATTCAGCAGTGGGCGTCTTTCGACTGAAATGATGATGATGAATGGTACCCAAATTAAACAGTATTAATAATTCTTACAGATACAGAATAACAGACAGAACAAGTATAGTACAAATCTTCCCAGGTGAGTTTTTCGCATTGAGCCCTTACCTTTCAAAATAAACGGTATCGTCATAGTGTTAAGGTTCAAATTTAATGTAATAGCTCGAAGCGAAAAATTCACCTGGAAAGATTCAGTTACAGAATAAGTAGGTAAGTTAAGTTCTCAGAGGGTCCAAATGGTGACATTCATTTCTTGCTCGTCCGTTTCTCACTGTCATAGACTCACCTTTTGCACCGTTGTAGTTCTTACTTGAAGTTACCATTGCACAGGTTTATATGACTTTATCTCATTCGGTGTCGAGACCCTTGGTCCATAAAGAATTTACAAAAGAGGACCGAAGAGCTGGCAGCTTCCTCGGACAAAGAATTAAATAATATGATATGACATGATTACGTAGGTACCGATTATGTCGGTTTGTAAAAAAATTCTAACCCGCCATTAAAAGTTTGGAATATCTCTGTTTCATCACACACTAAATTCCGAGACGAAAACAAAGTTTGCACTTACCCCGCAGATACTTAACTTATCTAGAAGTTGTTTACGAGCCGAAACACTCTGCGGGAGTGGACAAATGGCCAAACGGCACATTCCGACGGTACAGCTGATAGCTAATAATTAAGATAACTTATTAAAAAGGCGTTGAACGTGGCTTTTTGTAAACAGATAGTAGGTAGGTATGCATAGTAGGTATGCAAGTATATTTTTTGGCCTCACTCGAATATTTTTAAATAAATCTCTGCCTCTCTCTCTCTCTCTTTTCCAAATAAAAATATACTCTTCTGTAACTAATAGTTGACACCAGCTATGCTAAATGTTGTATGTGTTGAAACGTGGCCGCTAACGATGGGTCTCATAAGAAAGCTCAAAGTCACTCAGAGGACGATGGAGAGGGCTATGCTTGGAGTTTCTCTACAGGATTGCAATAGAAATGATGAAATCCGCGCAAGAACTAAAGCCACCTACATATGTAGCTCGAAGAATCGCCAGAACTGATGGCCGATGGTGCAAAAATGTGGGTTCTCGAGTGGCATCCACGGACCGGAAGACGCAGTGTAGGTAGGCCTCCAACAAGACGGAGCGACAACCTGGTTAAGGTTGCGGGTTTGGGTTGGATGCGGATGGCACGAGACCGATCTGTTTGGCGAGCCTTCGGGGAGGCCTATGTTCAGCAGTGGACGTCTTTCGGCTGAAATGACGATGGTAATGACGATGCTAAATGTTACTAAAATGTTGGGAGCTACAGTCTAGGTAATTACGGTCTACGGCGCAAACACAGAAGAGACGTGGGACGGGGGCGAGTTGCAGTCGCGGCGCCCCTTGAAACACTTTTTATAGTAAAAAATGTATAGAAGCGTCGCGATCCAAAGCAGACAGAAGAGACGGGGCGGAGACGCGGCCTGCGGACAATCGACGTGGACTGCGACGCGCCCCCGTCCCACGTCCCCTGGCCCTATACTACGAAGCGCGAAATTCGAACTTCGTTTCATGCCGTTCCGCTCACGCTAATGATATTTATTACGAGAGTGAGAGGGACCGCACGATCCGAACTTCGAACTTCGAATTTCGTAGTAACCCCCCTGTGTAGCTTGCGGCTACGTCTCGCCTAATCATATCCTACTACTTTCTCTTTCTTTCTAATACTTATATAAAAATCTCGTGTCTTGTTTGTTATCAAACTCCTCCGAAACGGCTTCTATATGTTAATTCAGGATAAACCATTTATGTGCCAAATTTCATCCGAATCCGTCAAAACATTTTAGCATGCAAGAGTAACAAACATCCATACATCCATCCATCCATACAAAGTTTTGCGTTTTTAATATTATAAGTATAGTATAGTATAGTAAGTAAGTAAGGTAAATAAGTCAGTCCTTCAGTCGAGGAAGATTCACCAGCACCTTAAAACCAAAATCTTCAACCAGTGTATCTTGCCCGTCTTCACTTATGGAATGGAAACCACCACACTGACAGAGAAGTCTGCAGAGAAACTCCGTGTTGCACAGAGAGCAATGGAGAGGTCAATGTTCGGGATAACTCTCATGCATCGAAGAAGGAATGAGTGGATCAGACGAGTCACAAAAGTTCGAGATGTGGTGGAAGAGATCGAGAGGAATAAGTGGAGATGGGCAGGGCACATTGCCAGGATGAATTACGATCGTTGGGCGAGGCGTACACTCGAGTGGAGACCTCGTGAAAACACTCGCAGTAGAGGAAGACCACCAATGAGGTGGAAGGACGACATCTGCCCACAGGCGGGTGGAGGATGGATGCATATGGCTGTCGATCGCCAGGCGTGGAGAAATGGAGAGGAGGCCTATGTCCGAAGACGGACGAACTAAGGGCTGTTATAGATAGATAGATAGATAGTATAGTAAGATACTGTACTAGCTGTTGCCTACAACTCCGTCTGCGAGGGTGCGAGGAATTGATTTATCTAACTATGAAATAAAAATAAACTATGAAAAAAGTATCCTACTCATTGTTGATCCAGGTTATAAACTATCTCCACCAAATTTCATCGGAATCCATCAAACCGTTTTAGCGGGAACTAACCAACTTCTATAGTACTTTATTGAATCAGGCGTTACTTTGCGGAACACATACACACACTTAGTAACATTTGGTAACATAGAGTACGGTTGTGGTAATACCTACGCTGAAGATGAGCTCTGGTTGAGTTCGAAACGCGTCAGTGTAGGTTGGTGGTGCTAATAGTTGGATTTGTGTGATTTGTGTGTGTTCTTACAGTGTGGAGGTGGAGGAACTGCATGAACACGCATTTCTTACATAAAGGTAATATCGTAAGGTCGCGAGTGAGCAAAGTAATTGTTTCAGTTCATTAAACTTCTATACATCCATGCATATAAACATTCACGTTTAATGTTTATAGTAAGATAAGATATATCGCGCATCTTACCTCATAGAGATCTTTGGCGCCATGGCTGGCAAACCGCCAACATGGGAGCATGTCAGTGAATCCATCTATCGGCGACTGACGACTTCCAGGTGAAGTATTTTCGTGGTTACGATTGATGGGTTGAGTAAAAACAAGTATCCTATGTTCTTTCCTTTCCTGAGACTCAAACTGTCTCTATACCAATTTTCACCTAAATCGGTTCAGCGTGAAGGGTAACAGACAGACAGACACACTTTTGCATTAATAATGTCAATATGGATTAAAGTGCATTAAATTGTTGAAGCTCACGAATTTTTATACCATCGTAATCGACAATCGTAAATCTATTAAATAACAAGCAATCATTTTCTCATTATACCTACTCCTAGCTGTTGCCCGCGACTCCGTCAGCGAAGAATTGGGTTATAAAAATCGGACCTCGGACCTACCAAACAGAGAAAAAAAATCATTAAAATCGCTCAAGCAGTTTCGGAGGAGTTCGATAACAAACACCGTGACACGAGATTTTATATATTAGACTAGCTGTTGCCCGCGACTCCGTCCGCGAAGAATAGGGGTAGGTATAAAAATTAGCCTATAAAGTACGACCGAATACCGAGAAAAAGTTTCATAAAAATCGGTCAGGCCGTTTCGGATGAGTTCGATAACAAACACCGTGACATGATATTTATATATATTAGAGAAGATTAAATGAATAAAATTGCTTAGTTATTTAATGGTTAGCTTTAAGCTCGACTTACATCATCTAGACGGAAATAACAATTTTTTTGCTGAGCTCCTAATATTTAATTGGTCTTAAATGATGCAACGTCAACGCCTTGGACTTTTAAATTAAACCATCTTCAGTGTGGCCATGTGTTAACAAAAGCCAATTTGTTTATGAGAGGAAAATATCGGAGCACGGGTTCTTTTTAAGTGACTGGAAAAATAAAATACTAACCTAAAAATTTTTATCATCGTCACGGTAGATAATTATGACGTCCCAATCTCCCAGTGTAGGGCTTATGCCTCAGCTCTAATGAAAGGCTTGTTCAGTATTTCCCTCGCGAGCAAAATGCAGATTGGTTATTTCACACACACCACTGAATTTATTCGCAGGTGTGATTTTGCCACGATTCTTTCGTTCATCGTAAAGCTCATGGTAAGCTGGAAATGTAATTTCGCACATAAATTCCGAAAATGTCAGAGGTTCGAGCCCGGAATCGAAATCACGACCCTCTGCTTGAGAGGCTTAGTTAACGTCAATCATTATCTACCTGTGATATCTACATTATTTTTATTATTACACGCTTTACCTATACATTTAACTACTTCTTTAAATTATTTTAAATATTTTTCTAGACGAAAACAACGTATCTATATCTGTCCTGAACAATCAAAATGTTGGCCTTCTGTCAGACATCAAGTAAATGTCCCAATAAATAAAATAATACTCCATTCCAAGTTATTTGAAGTTATTTATGTAATAACTTACAACCGGTATCATTCTGAAGCTGCTAATGATATGTTTACATTGGTGATTCATTGTGAGATCTCGAATCGAGTAGGATGTATGTCTCGTGCCGTGGTCTAGCTTATTAAAAAGTTAAAAGCTGCAGCCATCATTGAATTTCGCGCGCGGTTTTGTGATCATTTCGTGACTTTTATATTGATTTATTTTGTAGAGGTAAGTTATTATTTAATTACACCATATTATTAAACAAGGAACATATTAATTTAGTTTAATTAATTCGATTATTTAATAAATAAAGTTAACCGGTTTACTCGGTTTTGTATAAACTCAAGGCGTTAAACTCAAGACATTAGTTTGGCGACTTTGGTGGCATTGCACTTCGAATCTCAAATGTTTTTGCAATAAATAAGATCATACGAGTCCTCACATCATGGAAAGAATCCAAAACAAAAGATCCATTAACATGTATTTCGTGGTTATGTTGTCTTTACGTAAATGAAATCCACCGTAGCTTGTCAAATTCTGGATAGAGGTGCGTACCCTATCAAAAATAGGGTAAGTACCGAGGTATTGGTTTGGTACCGAGTTAAAAGGAAATAATTTCATTTTTTAAGTGTACCTACATACTTATAAATCCTAATGATTTAGGGCTATTGCTATGTAAGGTAAGTAGTTCAAACATTCTTGTAGATTCCTACCAAATGAACGTATTTAATCATTTTTACGAGTTCGTGGATACAAATAATGATGCGATAAAACGGATCTTAACTGTACCTAAATTAATACAACGATAACAGTGGATTAAAGAAAATTACTTACAAACGCTTATCTCTGTTAATTTGACCTTACATAGTGTCATCCGATTTACCTTGTCGCAAGTCAAACATTCTGTTTTTCTGTTTGGCCATTTAATTCTCGGTATCAGCAAAAGTCGGTTATTCTCCAGCAAAAGACTAGCCATCAACACATTAAGTAACTGGTAGTTTATTTAATACTTTGTTTATCAAAAAATAATTAAAGGTTCTTGTGTATTATACGATGAATGAAAATATACGATTATTATTATTATTATTCTTATAAAATTATAATCATTCGTAGCAAAAGAAACTGTAGTTCTCTACTCAAAGATTCCCTCCGATCTACAATTTTATCTTAAATAAATACTCTCATTCGCTTTCCGTCAATTTTGAAGTTGCCATCGCTGAAAAAATCATAATACATACTACCTATTTATATTGAATAGTCTGTCCCTGACTCTCTACAATTGGTTGGCCTATTTAAATCGGTCTGTGGTGCAAAGTGGTAATAAGACTTATAGAATAGACTACCAATAGATACATAATAAACACAACCAAAAATTATCCACGATAACCCAAAATGTTTAAGCAAAATTTGGCGTTTGCTGTTCTTGCAGCTCTTTCTTGCACCTTTCCTCTTCTAGACAGCGACCTGTGGCCCTAGCTAGCTATATGATTCCAGAGTTTCCTGACCATATTTTGGAAGTTACCAATGAAAAAAATAAGTTTTTGCTAAAAATTACATTTTTAGTACAAGCCTTTTTTGCTGACCGTACTTTTTGCCCCTGGTAACCATCTAGGACCAAAGTTCTCGTCAATAGGAATCAAACGAGTCCAAACCCGATGGGGTTATGTCGTTTCATTACAGAGTTCCTATGGCCGCCTTCCACCTCCATCAACAGATCAGCTCCATCTCATAATAGAGAAGTGGGTCATATTTAACTTCCAAGATGTGATGACACACAGACAGACGGGACAGGTGAAGGTAAATAAAAGCTTGTAAAGAAATGTCATTGATATTTGTCCCTCAGGCAAATGTAGTACGACTTTTCAGGCACATTTTTATCAATAATTTCCGAAGGCAAATAATTTGATAATTTCTACGAAACACAATTTCATCGTTGTGGTCGTAATACTCTCAGGTTTGGAACTAATGTTGTTTGTGAAGCTCTTCCTTTGAGCAAAGGTGACATTGAATACAAGGCTGGTATATACACTAACAGAGCCGCCGCTAAGATAGAGCGTAAAAACTAGGAAAAATTTGATGGCTAGGACCCAAACAGCAAATTATAATAGAAGGGTGGAGGTACAAATCGTTGATCAAAGTACGCCAAAGGACATCCTCGGACTGCCCCTATTTTGCTGCGGTTTGGGCAGGCGCCGGATACTAGATGTTGAAGATAAAAATAAATTGTAAATGGGTCTACTTGGGTATTGTCTATTTCCTGTATGGGCACACAGGGTCCCGTCCGAAAATCTGAAAATAATAATAATAATAATAATAAAGGCGTAGGGATGTGACGACCCCATCGCCCGCTGGTGTTGTAGTGTCACCAGCGCAGTCAGTCAAAAGGCGTAGGGATGTGACGACCCCATCGCCCACTGGTGTTGTCGTGTCACCAGTGCAGTCAGTCATCGCAGGGCGGCTTGCGGCGAGCTGTTGGTGCGTAGCGACACCACGAACCCGAGACCTCCAGGGGTACACATACACACATGCGCTTATATACACACTCACACACAGTTACACACCCACCCCGCCTCTAGTTTGCCTTTGTTGGCCGCCTAGAGTGGAGCGCAAGAGCTAAATGCTCGAAGGATGGATGTGTTTGGCCGTAAGTGGCGAGTTGGCGTTTTGAAGTTTAAAGTCCAGGGACACCTCTCCATCCTTAGCCGTTCACACCAATGTTGCCGCCTCGTTGCCCCGAGCGGGCAATAGTTTGAGGGGCCCATTTAGTGAATGGCGAGTCACCGCCTACCAAAAGTTCAGTTTATGAGATATTGTAATGGTAGGTGTCCGTTATCTCACTCCATAGCCCGGTAATCCTGTCCACAACATCCCAACCCCATAGCCAATTCCATGTCGCTTCCTACCTGGCAATAGTTTGGCAACTGTGGAGGACTGTCCGCTAGCACATCCTCAT
Source organism: Archips xylosteana (assembly GCA_947563465.1). Lineage (NCBI taxonomy): Eukaryota > Metazoa > Arthropoda > Insecta > Lepidoptera > Tortricidae > Archips > Archips xylosteana. Next base: position 15,004,474 of record OX387365.1, on the reverse strand, counting down.
GGTGTATTAGGGGATAGACCTCCATAGTTGCGCCCATCTCATTTATATTATATGGTGCCAAAGGCCTCTTCATGTTGGCTTCGGCCCCATGAATGCCTTTCAAATGACCGGGTCCCCATGGGCCCGTGATCGGAAATCCGTACCAACATAATAATAATAATTTATTCGATGCATGTGGGACATGGGTTACATTTGCAGATTACAGTACATGAAATAGAGTATCACCAGACCCTACCTTTTCAGGTGTACATACAATTCAGTTAGCATAATATTTATCATTTTAAGAAATTATAATTTATAATATTAATTACTTGACGTGACGAGTCTCAAATTATCACAACTAATAAAATATATAACATTTGATGTGTCAATCTTTATCATTAAAGTAATCAATAACACTATAGTAACATCTCCCAGCAAGCCATGTCTTAACAGATTGTTTAAAATTATTCAGTGTTTTACATTTGAAAACATCAGGAATTTTATTGTAGACTGAGATACACATATTATAAGAATTCTTTGAAGTCAATGCTAGTCGCGTAGGGGGCTTGTATAGTTTGTGCGTATACTGAGATCGTACTTTACGAGAACTCAGCTGCTGCACTTCAGTAAACTGGTCTTTATATTTATGGACAAATGCGGCAACCTCAAAAATATACAGGCATGGGAAGGTAAGAATACAGTTATCTATAAAATACTGACGACAAGATTCTCTTTGACCAATGCCGAACATAAATAAATAAATAATAAATAAATAAATCTTTATTAACTTTTACATCGTATTTGACAAATATAACTAAAAGGACAAACAAACAGTAAAAAATGTAAATAATACACACCCTGAACTAGGATAAAATAAAATCCTGTGTTTCAGGTATAAAAGGACTTAAAATGCTAACATAAATAATCAAATGCAATATACCTACACACCTAATGTTTTTAAGTAGATTTTGAATAAAAGACAAGTAGTAAAACATTTTTGGTTCTAAAATAAGCACTTAAAATAACCTTAACACTATTTAATCCTATTTATTTTAAGACAGCCAATAACTTTTCTGAATCCTCATAAGACATTTTTAGAAGATCTTCTTGGAGAATTTTTTTGGTTTTATTATAATTAAAAGAGTATATGCCTAATTTAGCGTGTAATCTATTGTACAGTAGTGGTGCCAGGAAAACATAAAATCTGGAGGAGAAGGCATGTTTTTTATTAATATTAGGAGGGCAAACTAAATCCTTACGCCTTTTTTTTGTAGCCTCATTGTTAAAGGGAAGTGCAGCGTGCTGTTTAAGAACTGTGCTCATTATAAATAATTGTCTAACTGTTAGTACATTACAAGATTTATATAGAAGGTCAGTAGGGTAAAGATAAGTGCGATTTGTAGAAACCTTTAGAATTGCTCGCTGTGCTCTCTCAATGGTTAGTAAAACCGATTTATACGTGCCACCCCATGACGTAATACAGTAAGTTAATATAGATTGACATAGGGCAAAATAAACTTGTCTTATTGTTGTCGAATCCATGACTGTACGTAATTTTTTGAAAACATATATTAACTTACGGACTCTGCCACTTAAAGCTTCAATATGAGGCCTAAAAGAAAGAGTTTCATCCAATATTACACCTAAATACTTAATATTATTAGCCATTGCAATGTTTGGGCAATTACACGGGTTAGTACGGGAGACATCACATTGGTGGGCAATTACTGTTGGACTAGTTAACTTCGATTTGCGCATTGAAAATTGTACACAATTAGTTTTTCCCGCATTTAGTGTTAATATGTGGTTCCGAAGCCAATTATTCACTACATTGAAACCTTGTTGAGCAAGTATATAAACCTCTCTTTCGGTGCCTGCTGAAAATAACAAGGCAGTATCATCAGCATATGAAATAATTTTACCACCATCCAATTTTAGATTACAAAGGTCATTTATGTAAATTAAAAATAAAGTGGGGCCTAAAATACTTCCCTGTGGCACGCCAAAAGATGTATTTTCCAAATCAGAACTAAACGTTGTGCCAATTTTTACACATTGAGTGCGCTCATCTAGATAATTTTCAAATAATTTTAGTTGGGTCCCTCTAATACCTAAAGATTCAAGTTTCTGCAATAGAATAGGTATAGAAACTGAATCAAATGCTTTTGCGAGGTCCAGGAAAATTCCCACTGTCCGATTACCCTTGTCCAGTTCCCGCACTACGTAGTCCGTGAGTTCATGCACGGCATCCGCAGTCGATAATTTGGATCTAAAGCCAAATTGTGTTTTTGACAGTACGGATTTTTCTTCCAAGAATTTTACTAGTCTGATATTAATAATTTTTTCTAATATTTTTGATATTGCCGGTAGAATTGAGATAGGCCTGTAATTTGTTATTTGCTCTTTACTGCCACCTTTATGTACGGGAACAACAACGGCTTTTTTTAAACATTTAGGAAAACATCCTTTAGCCAAGCATTTATTAAAAATATTACTTAATATAGGGACAAATAAGTGCTTAAATCGTTTCAGTATAATATTAGATATGTTATCCCAACCAACTGCAACATAGCTCTAATACAACGCTTTTGATGAATATTTTGTTTCTATCTCTGCAATTTCCCCATAATACTACACAATATCGTAGAATAGAATTTACATAGCCATTATAAGCAGTAACAGCGGCTTTTATTGAAACAGTTTGCGCTAATCTTCTTAATGCAAATACAAAACCATTCACTTTAGCACAGATACCATCTAAATGTCTTTGCCAGTTGCAATGACAATCAATTGCTATACCGAGAAATTTTGTATGCTGTACTTCTTGAATAGTTTCATCACCATAGCAAATATTTAAATGTTGTGGGTTTCCCCGGCCTGTATGAAATTGAATAAAATTTGTTTTGTTTAGATTTACTTTTAAATTGTTATTTTGTAGCCAATCAATAGTTTGCGTCAATGTCCTATTAATATCTTCATTATATGTAGCTAAGTCTTTACACGGTATAACAACTGATGTATCATCTGCGAATAAAATACACTCATTTGACAAGTAGTTAGGAAGATCGTTTATGTATATTAAGAATAGCAACGGCCCTAATATACTACCTTGGGAGACTCCGTATGTATTAGTTGCATAAGATGACCTGTGTGGCACAAGACATTTAGTTTGAGAACAATATTTCAGAATCTCAACACATTGGCTTCGGTTCTCCAGGAATGTCTTGAGCCAATCAAGAGCTAAACCCCGAATACCGTACCTAAATAATTTCCCCAACAGTCGCCTATGACTCACACAGTCGAATGCCTTACACATATCCATGAATAGGACTGTGACAGGTACCTTGCTGTCTAAAGCTTTTAGTACACTTTTAATTAATTTAAATGCAGCCAAAGAGGTACATCTAGACTTTCGAAAGCCGTGTTGTTGCTCATTTATTATACCTTTTTTTTCTAAGAAATTTATTAGTCTATTATGCATCACTTTTTCGTAGATTTTCGAGAATATAGGAATTAGAGTTATTGGTCTATAATTACTCATTTCAAATTTATCCCCCTTTTTATAAATAGGTTTCACTATAGACTTTTTTAGTACGTCGGGAAAACTACCCTGGGCTAAGATAAATTCAATACATAAGCAAGTGGGTTCGCAATAACGGGCATACTTTTCTTAATGATATCCGTTCTCAATTCATCATAACCAACTGCATTGGAGTTTTTGAGCTGTTTTACAATGTTAATTAATTCATTTGGATTCACAGGATTAAGAAAAATAGTTAAAAAAAAAAAAAAAAAAATATTAGGGGACAATCTTACACAAATCGACCTAGTCCCAAACTAAGCAAAGCTTGTACTATGGGTACTAGACGACGATAAACATACTTATATAGATAAATAAATACTTAAATACATAGAAAACATCCATAACTCAGGAACAAATATTCGTGCTCATCACACAAATAAATGCCCTTACCGGGATTCGAACCCAGGACCTCTTGCTTCGTAGGCAGGGTCACTACCAACTAGGCTAAAGCGGTCGTTAGTAAAAAAAAAACACTTAATTTCAACCCTGAAAATGAGATTAATTATATGTAAGCTAGTATTAGTAAGTACACAAACAACAATAAAAACTCTATAACTTAAAACTTTTAAAAAAAAATGTCACAATTGACTAAGGTATACACTTAGTGAGCTTGTAGAGTTAGGCCGTGTAGAGTTAGAAGCTTGGCTCTACAAGAGATAACTTTGACAACTTTTTGAAAATGAAACTCTTTGAACTTTTTGACAGTGCGACGTACAATCAAGTGTAAGTGTAAAAATATGGGTGTATAATCATTATTGACAATATTACAGTCGGTATCATTGCAATTTCTAGATGAAGCATTTTCACAGACAGTTTTAACAAAGAAATCATTAAAAGATTCTGCAATTTGCTCAGGGTCGTCAACACTTTTATTACCTATTAATAGCTTTTCCACAGATTTGCTATTGCAGTCAGATGTGGTGTACTTCTTAATGACATTCCAGACTGCTTTACATTTATTGTTATTTTTATTTATATAGTTTAGGTTTGTAGTCTTTTGATGAGATATCATGCATCTTTTTAATAGACGAGCATATTTTTTATACCGTAGTTTACAACAAGTGAATTTCCTACTTGACAAATATAATTGCCTTTTTTTATGGTAGTATTTGCGCATCCCTTTTGTTAATTGTTTCATGTGATGGAGTTGATTCCTAATTTTTACTTTAAACACTGGAAAACACAGGTTGTAGAAGAGAGTAAAGAGATCATGAAAAACATTGAATGCGCGTGATGCATTAGTCTCGTTAAATACCTCATTAAAACTTAAACACGATAAACAGTCTATAAATTTTCTTATATTATCTTGGTGAAAATCTCTTCTCATTTCGTACCACCATTTTACAGGAGGGACGAGCCGTTTCTTCACAGGTATTAGGTAGGATTGAGCGGTATGGTCCGATAGTCCTAGATCATGGATGTTAGCTGCGGCTCCCTGCACACTCGTAGCTATGTTATCAATACAGGTCTTTGATTGGGCAGTAATCCGCGTTGGACCGCTTATAGTCAATCGTAGGCCATAGTTCTCTAGGATCCGCACAAACTCTTTGGATATTAATGAATCTTTCATGGTGTCGATATTGAAATCGTACGACATACCGTCTTCTATTATTTTGACAAACAATGCGCAGCATCTCGTCGAGTTTGTGAAAGAAAATCGATGATGGCGACGTTGGTGTTCTGTTTGTATATAAACACATAACTGTTAATTATACTGAGGAGCAGTAACCGCACAGCATTCAAAGATATGTGATTGTGAAAGCATATCAATTTCTTTCACGACCTTACAAGAAATGTTTTTTTGAAACAGAATTGCTACCCCGCCCCTTTTTGAGTGCTTGCGGCAAAAACTGGCAGTTACATGAAAGTTGTTTAACTTTAAGTTGCAGACCGTCCCATGCATCATATTTGTTTCGCTCAGACATACAAATAATAATGAGTTTGAGGCGTCCAGGGGGACCAAAGGGCACAACAAACTGGGAGTGCGGGGCGCTGACGGAGCGTGCCCAGCGCAGTCAATGACACTGAATCAAATACGGTGTGCCACGCAGCCGGAGTGTGTCACCGTATATTTGATTCAGTCCTCGCCCGTGGTACAGAGGCGCGAGGGTATACGACAAACGGGACCGGGAGAGGTGCGGGCGGCGAGCGTGCCTCGTGTGCCTGCCGCCCGCACCTCTCCCAGACCCCTTTATTATCATACCCCCTGCCCCTGTACCGCTCGGGCGGGGACTCAGTCAAACGGTTTATTAGCTATAGTCTAGACATTTGGTCAACCACCTAGAATGACTAAGGCTTCTGTTACACATCCGCAACCACATACCTATCAATGACATGCTCTTGGGTAATGAATACGTATTCCATGCGACCTACGAAATTTTATATTCTGTTGCGCAATCATGGAAATGTTTTCGAAGCACGGCATAGAAACATGACAGTCGGTCATTAAAGCCACATTCATACAACGGCTTTTATTGGTGATATTGGCAAGGTTTTATTTAGCATGTAAATTGCAATGTTTATTTATTTTGTTGTCAAATCTTGCAGGATGAAATTGGAACTTCTATCTAGTGATTGGTTTGACTTGACAGCAAATATTGATCTTCGAGTTATTTTCATATGAAAACGAAACTTACAGTAAAGAGACAGTCCAGTACCAACCACTACCATGAGTTTGCAGTGACCGTGCTCGATAGCGACTGCGTAAATGATTTGTATGGAGAATCCATACAAATCATTTACGCAGTCGCTATCGAGCGCGGTCACTGTGAACTCATGGTAGTGGTACAGTTTGATCAAGATTGTTTGTTGCGACCGTTGCGACTGTTCTCCCGTTGTTTGCGGTATTAATCGTGAGGTATCGATTAATGACTTTTGGACCACTCGAACATTCATCCTGCTGCATTCACGACTTGTAACTTTTAATAGGTACAAGTTAAGTCTGTCCATTTGTATTACAAGTAACAAGTTGTCAGGAAACCGGATCCCTGCAGTCGACCTTAGAAAACATAGATTAGAGTAGAGGTTAGATGAGAAAAAAAATCACCTCCACTTTACGTGTATGATATTTTATTCTACCACTTTGTCGGGGTAATTGCTACATGTATTCATGCAAAATTACAGCTTTTAAGCACTATATTCTCTACCATAGGCCGCGGTCGGACGGACGGACAGACAGACATGGCAAAATTACCTTAATATCTTAATATTAGGGATCCTTGCGGATACATTTCGACCCGTAGGGATCTTTTGCGTAAGAGACGTGGGACGGGGCGCGTCAAAGTCGCGGCGCCCGTTGGATCAGTTTTAATACCTGATTTACACTCTCGCTCACCTCGCCTCGCGCCTCGCCTCGTCGTCTCGCTCCGGACGCGAGCGTCATACCTGGTTTACACTCGTACGCGAGCGTAAACCAGGTATCATACTAAACGCATAGAAGCGTGTCACTGCCTTAAGACGAAAGTCTTTAACCAGTGTGTGTTGCCAGTGAAGACATATGGATCCGAGACGTGGTGCTTCACTATGGGCCTGATGAATAGGCTCAGTCGCTCAACGAGCTATGGAGAGGGCTAATGCTCGGAGTTTCTCAAAGGGATCGAATCAGGAATGAGAATATCAGTAGAAGAAAAGAACAAGGGTCACCGAAATAGCAAAGCGGATTTGCTCGTTGAAATGGCAATGGGCAGGTCATATAGCACGCAGAACACATGACCATTGGGGCCGAAGAGTTCTCGAATGGAGACCACGGACTGGCAAGCGCAGTGTGGGACGTCCTAAACGAGATGGACGGACGATTTGGTGAAGGCCGCAGGTTCAAGTTGGATGCAAGTCACTTCCAACCTTAATGATTGGGTATCAATGAGGGAGGCCAATGTCCAGCTGTGGACGTCTTGCGGCTGAAATGATGATGATGATGCATAGAAGCGTCGCGATCCAAAGCAGACAGAAGAGACGGGGCGGAGACGCGGCCTGCGAACAAACGACGCGGACTACGACGCGCCTCCGTCCCCACGACTCTTCTGTGTGGCTTCCATACTTTAGTTATACTTTTCTTTTACCAACAGATGTCGTCACTGGAGCAGCTCGCAGCGCAGTTGTACGACGCCGGCGCAGTCCGGCTGGGCGACATCGAGGCTATGAAGGGGAGGAGGACGCCCATATACTTCGACCTGAGGGTCATCGTGTCACATCCTACCGTCATGGTAATCAGGCGTTAGTTTGCGGAGGTCCATATTAATGAAGTAAAACAATTACTTTGCTCACCCGCGACCTACAGGAGGAGGTCGCGGGTGAGCAAAGTAATTGTTTTAGTTCATTAAGACGCTGTCAACACCAACGTCGGCGCACACTGTCTATTTGTATCGGAGTAAACGAGATGCCGCTATTACTGGGCAGCCGGGTATATTGAAATTTATCGGGCCAATATTTAATTAAAAAAAAACTGTGGATTATTTGTGAAATATGACTCGTTAGCGGTTTAGGTATGAATATGTTGACTTCATGTTTTTAATTGCAGACGCATACGCCAAAAAAATAAAGACATAACCGTTTAATGATGATTTTAAGACCTATCTTTGCAATTATTTTCTATCGAGCCGATTTCGTCCAATTATGTATCGAGTCCGTCCACGGTCTTTGAAATATGATGAATATTAACATATAATTTTTTTGATGTGTTAGAACAAGCAGTTTTTCTTAAAAAACTGTTTAAATGACATCAATTTCAACAAAATTAGGTGTTGTCAGCCTCTTAATGAAAATAGCGTTAGGACTTAGGACCATCCTGGACCTCGAGGAAATGTCAACATCTTGGTCATCGAGAAAGGAAATGATTAAAACTAGTACGGTACCATTTTTCGCATGGAACCGGGACTTTTACAAAAGGTCGGCTCTATTCTATTGGTTGTTGTTGTTGACTCTACGCACGTTCCTAGTATAGGATCGTGGATTCAAGACAAGCCCAGGCTCGCGCCTCTGATTTTTTTCTAAATTTATGCATGACATTACGTTTGAAATTGACCATGAACTTTAGGTTGCCTATGCCTTCCACCAGAAATGTACTATGCTACGTTGCTATATGGGTTTGATATCCGCCAATCAGTGTTGCCAATTTAGCATAATTTAGGCTAAATTTAGCATTTTTTTTGGCATTTGGCATATTTTTTTATCATATAAAAAATTGAAAGCGGACACCGGATCACGGGCAGACCAAAATGGAGATGGTGGGATGACTTGGACCGTTTTGACCAACTTTGGCGGGATTTTGCGAGAGACAGAGAGGGGTGGAAAGAAAAAGGGGAGGCCTTTGCCCAGCAGTAGGACGTCCATTAGGCTAAAAAAAGGCGAAACCATGAAACAAACGCCAATTCATACGTTAGATTCGATCTCAAGAAGGCGAGGATGTTCTGCTTTTCCTATAGGTACTATCGCCCCAAGCGCCAGATACCCATTTTCATAACAAATTTGCTTGCAGCCGTTGATGTTTATTGCTATGGATTGTTATGGATAGATGTTTAGCCACTGCACGCAAACTGGGCCTTTAAGGTGGTTATCTGGCGCTTGGGGCGATAGTACATAGTCTCGGACAGCGTACTGCGCTCTAGAAGATGATTTTTAATCAGTAATCAGGGCCCAATTGCATAACAAAATACAAGCAAATAGTATTAGTGAATTTCAATACAAAATAGCTATATTATTAGCTTGTAATTTTTTATGCAATTGGGCCCGTAAGTTGAAAATAGTAATCCCTAGCCAAGTTGGAATGAAAATGAAAATGAAAAATGTTTTATATGTTAGGTAATAAAATTATACATAATAGTGGTGGTGGTAGTGGTGGTAATGGTTCGTTGGAATGGGTAGGGTAACTCTGAAACTACATAACTACTTACTACGTAACATAGAAAGATCTTTTATATCTAAGACCCATGTCATTGATTTTAGTGACAAGAAAATCTGCACTCATACATTTAAAAAAATCATACTCGGGAATCGAACTCGGTACTCGGAACTCGGAAATATTTACATTCCGTCACGGTGCCCGTCTCCGTAACCAAATCTATAAAGTTATATTTGACGCACTTCTCGTAGTCGGATTGACGTGAAATATGGTATACACATGTAGATTGGATGATAATGCTAATACAGTTAACAAAAGTACAGTCAGCAAAAAAGACTGTATTGAAAAAAAAATCAGAAATAGTTTTTTTTAATCTATGAATGCAGTTTTTCTTAGCACTAAAATTGATGACATGTCGTCATGAACCATGGTTCGTTAAGATCTTTTTACGCCTCGTACATTAATTACTATTACATACATTTATTTGTTGCCGGTACAAAAAAAGTTTAAGAATGGCCGGTTTATCTTTCCGACCGTACTATTAAAAAGAGTCCGAAATACCTTCGAGAAACTATTTTGACTGGAAGTTATCATTTTGTCGTCTGCAATATGTTAAAAGTTCAGAATAGAACGGGCGGGAAATGCACAAATTCCTTTTCAAAAAAACCATCTTCACTACAACACTTGTAAAAAAGAATTGCTCTAATTTTGGAACTTAACTCTCAGTAATAAGAGCCAGTTATGAAAATGATGCGTTTTACGGTTGCACGGATAATGTTGTTTTGGGTTTACCTTATTGTATTTGATCGCGTCTTGAGCGGTTATTTAAGTAGATATATCTATTCGAGAACGCAACGGGTATCTTACTAGTTGTCGCGCGCGACATCGGCTGCGTTCCGCGGGAACTTTGCATTTTCCCGTTTTCACGTGCTGAACAAACAAACAAACAACAACATGTTTTTATGCAAATAAATGATAATGATTATGATTATAAAGCCGCTTATAGTGAGATTTTGTTAAAAATTTCATTTTCAATGCAAGTTTTTTCGCTGGCTGTACTTTTTAGGGTTCCGTAGTCAACTAGGAACCCTTATAGTTTCGCCATGTCTGTCCGTCTGTCTGTCCGCGGCTAAGCTCAGAGACTGTTAGTACTAGAAAACTGTAATTTGGCATGAATATATATATTAGTCACGCCGACAAAGTGGTTAAATAAAAAAAACTAAAAAAATTTTTTTTAGGGTACCTCCCATAGACGTAAAGTGGGGGTTATTATTTTTTTCTCGACTAACCCTATAGTGTGGGGTATCGTTGGATAGGTCTTTTAAAACCATTTACATGATTTTCGTATTCGTATTCAGTGATTTGTTTGCGAAATATTCAACTTTAAAGTGAAAAATTTCATTAAAATCGACCGTCCCCCCCCCCCCCTCTAAAATCTAAACTGTTGGGTGGAAAAATTTGAAAAAATTCAAAATGGTAGTAAATATATTAAATTTACAAGGAAAATTATAGCGGCTAAGATTGCTTGGGAATTATTTGTAGTTTTAGAGTAAATAGTAGCCTAAGGTATTAAACATACCGTCACTACTTTGAAAACTCGTATCTCAAATCAGCATGTAAACAAAACTGAACCTTGATACGCGCGTAATAAAGTTCACTTTGCCAGATTAACGATTTTGAGATACGAGCTTTTTTCAAAGTATTGACGATACCTAACTTGGAAGATTCCGTACAAATACGAAATCCTTAGAAAAATATTACTTGATTTTTTCGTAATGGCTACGGAACCCTATCTTGGGCGTGTCCGACACGCTCTTGGCCGGTTTTTCTTGACTGTGCTTGCATTGTCATCCAACCTTCCAAGTTAATCCGACCACTGGAAGTGGGTCAAATTCAACTTAAAAGATAAATAAATAAATATCACGGGACAATTCACACCAATTGACCTAGTCCCAAAGTAAGCTAAGCATAGCTTGTGTTATGGGTACTAGGCAACGGATAAACATACTTATACAGGGTTATTTTTAATTCACTGACATCCTCTTAACCCTGAATTCCTATCACTCAAACAAATGTTTTTTGTTTTACGACTTTTGAAAATGAAGCACTTTTTTCCCATACAAATACACAGAGTATCGTAAAAATAAGAGGCAGAATCAAATTTTCAAAACGTTATTACACCAAAAAAATTAAGTTATGACAAAAGCCGTAAAACAAAAAACATTTGTTTAAGTGGTTGGAGTTTAGGGTTAAAAGGATGCTAGTGAATTACAAATAACCCTGTATATATAGATACATACTTAAATACATAATTAAACACCCAAGACCAGAGTGCAAATATTCGTATTACTCATACAAATATCTGCCCCGACGCGGGAATCGAACCCGGGACTTCAAGCTTCGTAGTCAGGTTCTCTACCTACTAGGCCATCGAATCTGGTCGTCTAAAAAAGATTTGACCTAGGTACATTGCAAAATAATAAAAAGCTTTTAAAAACTAGCAACTACAACATTTCACACACATCACTGAATTTCTTCTCAGGTATTTGCAGGTTTCCTCGCGATGTTTTCCTTCACCACTCATGGAAAATTTTCAAAACGTAATTTCTCACATAAATGCCAAAAAACTCGAGGTTACTCAGTAAGATTATTTCCACTCTGGCACTTGGCAATTCTCGACATAATATTATGTACCATCGACAAAAAGGTCGCCTTGACACCTTAAATGTCCATTTTGCTTGCAGTTGCTAAACATCTGTCCATAGCAATCCATACCAATGAACTTCAACGGCTGCAAGCAAATTTGTTTTGAAACTGGGGAGGCCTCGGTTTTGTTGAGTGTAAGTACTATCGCCCCAGACGTCAGCTTGCCATTTTCAAAACAAATTTGCTTGCAGCCGTTGATGTTTATTGCTATGGATTGGTATGGACAGATGTCTAGCCACTGCACGCAAACTGGGCCTTTAAGAGGGTACGATGGCTGAGAGACTTGAGAAATAGGTATTTTAATGAAATGTCGCTGTCTCTCGCCCGAACCCCTCCGTGTCAGTACAGCGAGAGCGGGACAACTGCAGCTCAGACCGTTAATAGGCGCGTAAAATTGATCAAAACAGCATTTCGTAATCCCCTGTTTTCTTCTCGAAAACTGGACTAATAAAATTATTTTTTCAAATATAATTAGAGGATAGATTTAGCTATGCCCCTATGTTTTCCTTTTTTTGTTTATATGAGGGATTCTTTTCTGATGAGTGTCTGAAAATGACGTTGAAATTGGGCAATTTTTTCAGTTTTTGAAAGCTCATATTTCTTATGTTAATTGAAATATGGAAAAAAAACGAAACCTAGGGGCATAGCTGTGGTAGATACAGATTACCACAGTAAAAAAAATTGGCTCTAAAGCCATTATCCAGGGAGGAAACAGGGGATTACGTTTGTATGGAGAAATGGTGCGCATCGTATCTTCTTAAGGTGCTCAGCTGGCGTCTGGGCCGATGGAGTACATCGAGAGAGATCGGAAGTGCATTACTTAGATTAAATAGGTTTGGATATTTTATGTGACTAAATTCTAGGATTTTATATAAGTAACCTATGAGAAAACACGAACCTTTACGGTTAAAACTAACTACTAATCGATTTTCGGTGGGCGATTTCGGGCGTGGTGCCGCGTGGGGGAGGCACGATGGCTCAACTCTCAAGATATGTTGGTTGGACTGCGCGTGTTTTTGGGTATTTTCATCTTATTACTAAAACAAATACATATTTTAAAAATGTAGCATAACTACGCCCTAGAAAACATCTTGTTTTATTAACATTCAAAAAGTCATGACCTTCCGTGCCGTATTAGAGTCGTATGGTCGTACTACGAGTTTATTTTATTTTGTGATTCGAAAAAAACTGGTCACTAGAGTGAATCCTTAAATATCTTACATATGAATTTCAGGACTATAGCATTTCTAGTATAGGTAACGCCACCAGAGTTGAGGTCACGCACACAATCACATCTCATGTAATGACAGCGGGATTTTGACGTTGTGTTGAAGTTTAACGACAACACAACGTCAAAATCCCGCTGTCATTACATGAGATGTGGTTGTGTGCGTGACCTCAACTCTGGTGGCGTTACCGGTAATGTAATTATACAGCACGAGTTTAAATAAATGCAATAAATGCGCCAAAAACACGTTAGGGCCTTAAGGAGGCGTCATAGCCAATAATAGAGGCGTACACAGAGGGTAAAAAACGTATAAAAAGTATAAAATTAGCACTATCGAACGTAGGTATTTGCGTTTTGGCATGTTCTACGCGATTTGATATAAACAATAATAAACATAGACGTAAACGTTTACGTTTCTGGTTTTTGAACCCGGATATTCTGTTAGAACGACTGTTACATTTTCAGGTCACATAGTATGGTTAGAATTAGGAAGCTGCGGGTTTGAAGGAAGTGCCCGTTTTGAGACGTGATAGGAAGTAACTAATTGGGGATCCTGGTTCCTTCATTTCTCACTAAACACAAGTTATTTACAAGATGGAGCGGCAACCTGGTTAAGGTTGCAGGATCGCGTGGATGCGGATGGCGCGGGACCGATCTGTTTGGCGAGCCTTGGGGGAGTCCTATGTTCAGCAGTAGACGTCTGTCGGCTGAAACGATGATGATGATGATGATGACAAGTTCTTTATTGAATCAGGCGTTACTTTGCGGAGGTCCATATTAATGAATTGAAGAAATTGCTTTGCTCACCCGCGACCTTATGATAGCAACGTTTATGCAAAAAATGCGTGTTCATGCAGTTCCTCCACCTCCACACTGTATGAACACACAAATCACACAAACCCAACTATCGCCACCACCAAACTACACGTTTCGAATTCAATCAGAGCTCATCTTCAGAGCACCGCAACTGTACTACCTAATGTTATATGTGTGTATTGTTTATAATGACCACGGATAACCGCAACTGACGTGCTTGTAGTATATCAAGGGCATAAATATTACGTTACCAAGGTGACGAAAATATCTATACAACTCTATGCCACTAAACATAAGATCGGTGTTCGCATTATATTTTTGATGCGATGCTGTAATACTCTCTATCTCTAAATTCTTTGTATACTCTTTTACTGTCCAGGCTATTCGGCTGTGGAACTGCCTACCAATAAACCTAAGGCGTGCCAAATCCTTGCTAATCTTCAGATCCTTGCTTAAGGAGCACTATAAATTATCTTGTACATAAAAATTATAGCCTGTTTACATATTTAAAAGTATATAGGGAACGTGCACATAGACGGTGCTGCCAACTGGTGCTATCAATTTGACTGTTTTACCCCGATAAATTTCTTTTACTGTCCGCATAGTGTCTCTTCTGTCGCATTAGTGCTACCGCCTATAGTTTCTGCATGTTCCCTATCAGGGAGCGTGCACATAGACGGTGCTGCCAACTGGTGCCATCATTCGACTGTTTTACCCTGATAAGTTTCTTTTACTATCCGCATAGTGTCTCTTCTGTCGCATTAGTGCTGCCGCCTATAGTTTCTGCACGTTCCCTATCAGGGAGCGTGCACATAGACGGTGCTGCCAACTGGTGCCATCATTCGACTGTTTTACCCTGATAAGTTTCTTTTACTATCTGCATAGTGTCTCTTCTGTCGCATTAGTGCTGCCGCCTATAGTTTTTGCATGTTCCCTATCAGGGAGCGTGCACATAGACGGTGCTGCCAACTGGTGCCATCATTCGACTGTTTTACCCTGATAAGTTTCTTTTACTATCTGCATAGTGTCTCTTCTGTCGCATTAGTGCTGCCGCCTATAGTTTCTGCATGTTCCCTATCAGGGAGCGTGCACATAGACGGTGCTGCCAACTGGTGCCAACATTCGACTGTTTTACCCTGATAAGTTTCTTTTACTATCTGCATAGTGTCTCTTCTGTCGCATTAGTGCTGCTGCCTATAGTTTCTGCATGTTCCCTATCAGGGAGCGTGCACATAGACGGTGCTGCCAACTGGTGCCAACATTCGACTGTTTTACCCTGATAAGTTTCTTTTACTATCTGCATAGTGTCTCTTCTGTCGCATTAGTGCTGCTGCCTATAGTTTCTGCATGTTCCCTATCAGGGAGCGTGCACATAGACGGTGCTGCCAACTGGTGCCATCAATTTGAATGTTTTACCCTGATAAGTTTCTTTTTCTGTCCGCATAGTGTCTCTTCTGTTGCATTAGTGCTGCACGTTCCCTATTGTTATGTATTATTTATCTGTGTGTTTTATGTTGTAAGTATTAGGTTGTTTTTTGTATAATGTTTGTTTATATTACTATTTACTATTATATATTTTTACCACCTGCTGTAATACATATTATTATATTCCTTGCTGTCATTATTTTGTCAAAATTTTGCCCGGAAGAGATCGCTCCGAAGCGATAAGGCCGCCTATCGCTTACCTTAATTTTTTTCCATGTAGGTACCTACTTGTTTTTCTGTATTGTTTTCTTTGTGGTGGACAATACGGAGTCATTGCATTGTATTGTATACTTTGCCTTCGACTGTACAATCGGCCCAAGCGCCAGCTTGCCAGTTTCATAACAAATTTGCTTGCAGCCGTAGAAGTTCATTGGTATGGATTGGTATGAACAGATGTCTAGCCACTGCACGCAAACTGGGCCTTTAAGGTGTCAAGCTGGCGTCTGGGCCGATTGTACAATAGGCTGGAATATGATGATGATCGAACATCATTGAGAAGGAAACTAAATACACGTGTTTTATAATTTACGGAAGTAATTGCAAACCACCTTGATTTTTTTAGAATCAATTTTAAAACAATTTAAATTATATTCCTCCCAGTGTGCCTTAACCTTAACCTTAGGGCCGTTACAGACGGGCTACATTCCAAACGCTATGTTACCGCAACTGATTTTTTTTTAATGTAGTATGTTTTATAATATTTTAAAGGTTTAACGAAAGTGAAATGACTGAATAAATAAATCGCAATCAATTTAATCGTAATTAATTCAATTTCAAATTATTAAGTCCATCCCTTTCGCTCTTCTTTTAACACTGTAGCGTGAACGAAATGGCACGATGATGAAATGATACGAAATCAGAGGCCGTATTGTCTAACGCTTCTGTCGCTCGCCTTCGCTTTCACCGTCTCTTTCTGTCATCACCTTATACCGTTTGACAGAAAGAGATAGTGATTGCGAAGGCAAGCGTCAGAAGCGTTAGACAATAAGGCTGCAGATTTCGTAGTTTAAAGCCGCTAAAGCCAGTTCTATTACAGTCGACGACTTTGCCCAAACTGCACGGAATCTACCCGCTAGAAGATAAACTAGGATAACAATGGCCCGCCCCTCCAAATTACTATTTCAATGTGTTATGTCACATCGTTACGAAAGTCAACAGTGTATGTAGTAGGTAGTCTGTTTTTGTTTGATTGCTGTCTCAGCACGCACACATGCGTTGAAAGTTTTGGTGGTGCTTTATAAACACTTTTTTCATCACACTTGCTCGTCAATGGTGTTATTCCATGCTTGTATACTAAATGACAATGGCCTAAATTGTTCTTAAGGGAGTTATAGATTAACGTACAGTTTTTCTACCCAAGGGAGTTCTAACTTTAGTTTTAAAATTTGCAAACAAGTCATTTCAGACTAAGGAGGTTTCAAGTCAGCCAACGTTTTATTTATTATCTTTAAAACTTAGCTATAACCCAAATTTTACAACACAAAACTTATCTACGCTTCATGAAAATTCGTTATTTTTATATTTTAAATTTATATCAAATAGTTTTGCAATAATTTTAGTAAAAATATTTTTTTAAACATGTTGGCAGAATCTGGCCGTATGACCTTTTGAATTCTAAACTAAACACAGTTTACATTATCTAAGGTAGGTGATTCGAAAAAAGTGACAATCTGTATTGGCGGGTAGCCATTATTTTATTCAATTTAAGTGTTTAGAGACAAATTAATTTTATTTTTGGATTTTTTTTTCTCGCAATGTGATGAAAATCATTGTGTGTATCACGGGCAGTAAGGGGATTACAAACTCGAGTCATTAAAAGCCCTCCGCCTTCGGCGTCGGGCTTCTAATAGACTCTCATTAGTAATCCCCTACTTACGGCCCTAGATGCACAATGTACTATAATACATTGAAGACTTCTTGAATTTTGGAGGGGCCCCATGTTATCGTAGTTTATCTCTAACTTCAGTCCTTCATCTATTGTACTTATCATAGACTTGGTAAAAATAAGATTATTTATTCTTCTGTATTTTTATATTAAGCGAATTTTTTTTATTATATATACAGGGTTATTTGTAATTCACTAGCATCCTTTTAACCCTAAACTCCTACCACTTAAACAAATGTTTTTTGTTTTACGGCTTTTGTCATAACTTAATATTTTTGGTGTAATAACGTTTTGAAAATTTGATTCTGCCTCTTATTTTTACGATACTCTGTGTATTTGTATGGGAAAAAAGTGCTTCATTTTAAAAAGTCGTAAAACAAAAAACATTTGTTTGAGTGATAGGAATTCAGGGTTAAGAGGATGTCAGTGAATTAAAAATAACCCTGTATGAAGCAATTGTCCCGACAAAGTGGTTAAATAAAATGAAGAAAAAATTGTTTAGGGTAAGTCCCATAGACATAAGGCGGGGGTGATGTTTAGGGTTCCGTACCCAAAGGGTAAAAACGGGACCCTAATACTGATACTTCGCTGTCCGTCCGTCCGTCTGTCACCAGGCTGTATCTTATGAACCGTGATAGCTAGACACTTGAAATTTTCACAGATGATGTATTATTTCTGTTGCCGCTATAACAACAAATACTAAAAAATAACGTTACAAAATTAAAGCGGTCGCCATCGTCATACAAGAAACGTGTTTTTTAGTGTGCAGGAAGCAAAATGCTTTCGGATCGAATATACATTTTTAAGTGTTTTTAAAATGAAATGTCGTCAATTGCGATTATGTTGCGACTGGAAAGTAGTCCGTGTGTAGCGGTCTGTAGCTGTTAATT
Source organism: Archips xylosteana (assembly GCA_947563465.1). Classification (NCBI taxonomy): domain Eukaryota; kingdom Metazoa; phylum Arthropoda; class Insecta; order Lepidoptera; family Tortricidae; genus Archips; species Archips xylosteana. Next base: position 14,986,063 of record OX387365.1, on the reverse strand, counting down.
AACTAAATAGCATATTTAAATTCAAATTATTGGCTTCTTGGCTTTATTAAGAGCGTAACTCGCCTTGGATTGTTATTAGATTATAAATCATCCGTTACCTCATTAGAAATATAGTACCTGGGCGACCGAGCTCCGCTCGGGCTGAAACTCGGTACCAAGCGTTTTCCCAGAGATAAGACCAAGCTAGATCAATTTTTCATCCCCGAAAACCCCCACATACCAAATTTCATCGAAATCGTTGGATCCGTTTCCCAGATCCTCCCATATATATATATATATATAGAAAGAAAAGAAAGAAAAACATTTATTTATAACAACAATAACACGTACACAGGCAAAAATAAGAATACAATAGACATAGACAGATAGATAGATAGAGCTATGTACACATTAATGCTGTCACAAAAGGGACCCGACTCAGCATGTTGCTAGTTAAAACCAGCGCTGGTCTTCCGCCGGGCCACAGTGCAGTAACTCACTCATATGTATACAAGAATTGCTCGTTTAAAGGTATTAGATAGATAGATTAGATTAGATTAAATTAACAGCAGTAATAATAGTTTAGTCTAGTTGTAAAATGTTTATTTCTGGAATTATCTAGATACGGGTCGAATGTCAAGTGTAATAAAATAATCGTTTAATTTTATTACTAACTAGCTGATGCCCGCGGCTTCGCCCCCGTTGTATTTTTTAAATTTCTTTCATAAGAACTTCTCCTGACAATAACAAACGCAATAAAAAATGCATTATCCAATTTGGTGCAGTCGATCGGAAGTTATGCGCTTAGCAACACATTCAGCGATTCATTTTTATATTATAGATAGATCGGGACTCAGAATCGGGAAGTCATCATCGTATCATTTCAGCCGAAAGACGTCCACTGCTGAACATAGGCCTCCCCCAAGGATAGCCAAACAGTTCGGTCCTGTGCCATCCGCATCCAACGCGATCCCGCAACCTTAACCAGGTCGTCACTCCATCTTGTTGGAGGCCTACCGACACCGCGTCTTCCGGTCCGTGGACGCCACTCGAGAACCATTTTACCCCATCGGCCATCACGCCATCTGTTCTACGAGCGATGTGCCCTGCCCACTGCCGCTAGAGTATGGCGATTCTTCGAGCTAGGTATATCCGTGACGTGGCCGTTTACGATGGGCCTCTTGAAAGCTCAAAGTCACTCAGAGTGCGATGGAGAGGGCTATGCTGGGAGTTACTCTGCTGGATCGCATTAGAAATTGTATTAGACGCGGGTTTGGGAGATTAAGATACTAATTGGATGGACACACAATGAAACAACCTTTTGTCTTGCGGTAGTTAGCAAATGAATCTCGTTTATTTTCAAACAGTTATATTTATATCGAACGCAGCCAACCACAGATAACACAACATGCCCTTTCTTTAATAAAAAAAACAACAGACTGACAGTTGTGACATCTGACGTTTGACTTGACTGACTGACAGACAATGACATTTAATTATTAACAATAACATGCAAGATTTTTTAAAATACATTAGACAATTAATTAGAATATAATATTAACAATACAATTATAATTATAAGACATTATTTGACTAGACTATTTACATCGATTATTCTATCTTATATTAATTATGTACAATAATTTTACAATTTGCAATTAAATGTTTACAAATCCAACCTGTTAGTTTTCTTTAGCAATCTGCCCCTAGAACTGTATCTTATTTCAGGAGTATTGCTACTAATTGCCATATCTAACATTTCTGGTAAGTTTTGAACATTATTGCTTGATTCTGACTGACTTTCTGACTGTGACATGACTATTTCATTTTCATTCAAGAATTCTGTATCTTGATTTCTTTCATTTATTTCCACAAACAATGGCGACAATATTGTATATTCATCATTACTTATTTCTGACAAAGGACTTACAATATTAGACATATTTGACATTTCATTTTCAATATTAATATGACTTGATACATTGTTATCATTTGATGGACTAATTTGGACATTCGACTGACTTGACTCCATCGACATAAAACTTTCATTTATGGAGTTTGTTTTAGAGCTACTTTGACTATCATTTGTACCATTCATCAAATGGTTTTGAGCTTCAAGAATGTACTCTGGAATGTAATAATATTTCACATTATCATTCTCCTTTATTTTTTCACATTGACTTGGACTTTGACCTTTCGACCTGACATTGAAATCCGACTTATTTTTATTGTTTGTATGTGTTTGGCTAGACTGATTAAAATGTGACTTCGACAATATTTGATCTTTGTTAGTTTGACTATGACGACTTGACTGCAATGATATGCTTGACTTAAACAATTTTATATGCTGAGAATTTCTTCTATATGTTACACCATTTTCATCTTTCACTAGATATGATCTAGGAAATTTAGACTTTGACAAAATATAACCTTTAGACCATGTTAGATCTTTGGGGTTTTTCTTAAAATATACTTGATCATTAAGCTGAAAATCCTGAGATTCTATAGCATTTCTATCATAGTATGACTTTCTTTTTTCTATCATTTCAGACTTATTTTTGAAATGATTAAAAAATTTGACAATTTTAGGCTTTAATTGACTAGTTTTAATGGGTATTTTTGTTCTTAATCTTCTTGACATTAACAATTCTGATGGTGACTTTAAATTACCTCTAGGTGTTGACCTATATTGTAACAAACCTATGTAAATATCTGTGCCTGACTTTTCACATTTTCTTAATATGTTTTTAATTATTTTTACAGATATTTCTGCAAGACCATTCGACCTTGACAAATAAGGACTAGACATAATGTGTTCAATATCCCAATCTTTCATAAAATTAAGGAATTCAAGGGAATTGTACGGTGGACCCCCGTCACTCACCAACTGCACTGGAATTCCGTGACGGGCAAAAATAGACTTTAATTTTTTTATTATAGTTTGACTTCGACTATCAGTATTTAACTCAGCTATTTCGATATAATTAGAGTAATAATCAACAACTAGTAAATATTTTTTGTTATTGTACTCAAATAAATCTGTTGCAACTTTTTGCCATGGCAAAATTGGCTGTTCATGAGTTAATAAAGATTCTTTTGTTTTATTTGCACTGTATGTCATACAAGTCTCACATTGTCTAATTTTTATTTCTATGTCATGATAAATGTTTGGCCAAAATACAATACCACGGGCTAAATTTTTAGTTTTTTCCATGCCCATGTGACCCTCATGCAACTGCTGGAGTATTTCTGATCTCATTGACTTTGGAATAATTACCGATTGATTTTTGAATACTATTTCATCAATTACATGAATTTCATCTCTAATATTCCAATATGGTAAGGTTAATGGATCACATTGTTGTTTATTATTGGGCCAACCCATTTTATGATATTCTATTAGTTTTTGTAAAATTTCGTCCGACTTTGTATGAGATACAATTTGCTTTAATCTACCCTCACTTATTGATAAATTTGAAGTTAATAATTTGACTTGACAAATAATATTGTTTTCAAATTCATCCAAGTCTAATTTTTCTACCTCAGTATTTAAGACAGGTGCTCTAGACAAAGTATCCGAGATATACATTTCAGAACCTTTTGTGTATGACACAATTAAGTCGTATGATTGTAACGTAATCATCATCCTTTGAAGCCGTGCTGGAACATCTGATAATGGCTTTTTAAATAACGTGATAAGAGGTTGATGATCAGTTTCGACATGTGTTGTTTTGCCATAGATGTATTGATGAAACTTTTTACACCCGAAAACAATTGCATACAATTCTTTTTCAATTTGAGCATAATTTTCCTGAGTTTTTGTTAAAGATTTGGACGAGTAAGCTATGGGGTTTTTTCCATGAAATATGACTGCCCCGACTGCTTTTTGACTCGCATCGACTGACATTCTAACTGGTTTATTTACATCATAATGTACTAAGACTGGTGACTGACAAATTAGTTCTTTTAAATTAATGAATTGCTTATCATGGTTGATAGTCCATTGCCAAATATTTTGTTTTTTAAGTAAATCTCGAAGTAGACTTGTTTCATGAGCTAGATTAGGAATATATGAACCCAGGTAGTTCACCATACCTAGAAATCGCTGGAGGTCTTTGACATTCTCCGGCTTTGGCATTTTCATTATAGCTTCTACTTTTGAACAATCTGCCGATATACCATTTTTGTTAACAATATGCCCTACATAAGCTATTTCGGTCTTATTAAATTGACATTTTGACTTATTGAATTTTAAATTGACTTCTCTAGCCTTCCTTAAAACATTTTCTAACCTTTTGTTATGTTCTACTTCGTCTGAGCCATATACTAAAATATCATCGACAAATATTAAAACACCAGGCAATTCACCAAATAAATCCGTCATAACTCGATGAAAAATTTCACCACTTGAATTTATGCCATAAGGTAAACGAAGGAATTTATATCTACCAAATTGTGTATTGAATGTACAGAGGTCACTACTTTCTGCATCAAGTTTAATCATCCAATAGCCTGAATTTGCATCTAATTTTGAAAATATAGCAGCACCAGCCATTTTTGAGCGTAAATCATCTAAAGTTGGATATGGAAAATGAGGTCTTTTAATAGCTTTATTGAGATTTCTTGGATCTAGACAAATTCGTAATGAACCATTGGGTTTTTCAACAGGGACTATAGCGTTAACCCAATTAGTTGGTTTAGTTACCTTTTGAATGACTTGCATTTTTACCATTCTGTCTAACTCTGACTTAAGTTTAGGGTGCAATGCATAAGGAATTCTACGAACCGGACAGACTTTAGGAGTAATAGTAGTGTCTACGTCTAAATGAGCTTCAAATGGCAAACATCCTAACCCTTCGAATGTATCTTTGTAGTTGTCAAGAATAAATTGTACTGACCTTTGATTCTCACTAGTGATTGGACTATTTGTTAATTTAAACATTCTTTTGACAATGCCACATTCCTCACAAGTCTTCCAACCTAGTATTGTTGCACATTTACAATTTACTACCATGAAATCAATGTTCAACTTTTGACCGTTATCGAAAATACATGTCAATGTAACACTACCCACATTTTCTATAAGTTGACATTTTTAATGTTTTTATTTCGGTCGCTGAAGTAACAATATGCTGCAAAGTGGTTTGGTTTCTTACAGTTGGAGCATATTTTTCCTTGAGCTGGACATCTTATTCTGTGCTGTTGACCACATCTTTTACAGATTGAATTATTGCCTCTGGAATTACTTTTTGACCTGCAATTGCTAGAAAACAAATTATTAGTTCTTCTTTCTTGACTTTGACTATTATTTCTATTTTTTCGCTGGCTGTCGATCTTAGGTCTTGATTTCTGTCTAGTCGGTGTTGAACTTCTGCTTACATGACTTCTTTTTACAATGGCTTGTACTTGAAGATCGCTTTCTTTATTTCCCAACTTTTTTGATCTCTGGCATGATAATTCTATTGTTTTGGCTGCTTCGATTGCTTCATTGACATCTTTTAATTCTTTTTGAAGAAGTTTTTCTTTTATTTGACTGTCTTTAATGCCAATTATGAACATATCTTTGACTAGAGATTCTTTTAGTGTCTCGAATTTGCAACTTGAGGATAAATTATTTAAATAAGTCACATATTCATCTAGACTCTCATTTTGTTCTTGATAACGGGTAAAGAAATTATATCTTTCAACCGTTACATTTTTATGTTCGTTAAATTTTAAATCAAATTTTTGAATAATGGACGTTAACGTTTCCGTTTTTGAATCGACATTGAAAGAATTATATATTTGCAGACCTTCATCGCCTATTGCATTTAAGAATATAGCGATTTGCTTTGGCTCTGGTACTTTATCCAAATCATTGGCTTCGAAATAAATAAGGAATTTTTGTCTCCACAACTTCCATTTTTCGGAATTAGGACAGTCTTTTGTTAAGCATAAAGGTTTTAAATTATTAGCTAGTATGACATTATGTACCTTTTCTCCCATTTTACTGTTGGTTTCTTGACTTCTTTAAAATTCTTCAGACTTCTTTGACTTTTTCCAGATTTCTTCGACTTTTTCAGACTTTTGGACTTTTTTAGACTTCGACTTTTTTTTTTCAGACTTATTTCTTCTTTTCCGACTAGTCTTCCACACTCTGACACCATGTATTAGACGCGGGTTTGGGAGATTAAGATACTAATTGGATGGACACACAATGAAACAACCTTTTGTCTTGCGGTAGTTAGCAAATGAATCTCGTTTATTTTCAAACAGTTATATTTATATCGAACGCAGCCAACCACAGATAACACAACAGAAATGATGATATCCGCGCAAGAACTAAAGTCACCGACATAGCTCGAAGAATCGACCATTATACTACGAAATTGGATTTTCGAACTTCGTATCGTGCCGTTCCGTTCGCACTCATAGTATTCAACATAAGAGTGAGAGGGACGGCACGATACGAATTTCGTAGGGCTCCAGCGTAACTCGTTTTTTTGTTTGAAAGTTTCGAGGAAATAATGTAGGTACGTGAAGCAGTCGTTTTTTGTGGCAAACAAGAAAGTGTACCTAATGGAAAGAAAGCCAGCCATCCGCAATCCAAAGTGATAAGATGCATTGCTCGCTGAAGGCAAAGATAGATCTCATACAATTTCACTGGCTTTCTCACTCTTCATCTGGAACAAAGCAAGCAAAGCACTGCTGCTAGGCGCCAGGATTAGTATTCAGTATTCAGTATTTATTGAATCGCAACATTTCTTACAAAAATTTGTACAAAAATGATGCCCTGTTGGGGCGTAGCAATTTAACTTAAAATTAAGCAGTAGGTACATATTTCAGTACATATAACTTTTAAACTAAATTTATAAGTACATTAGTTTGTACTTATCTGTACAACACGTAATGTTAGTGTCCGCGTAAGTGACACTTTAAAAAATAAAATTATTATTTAAAATTATTAAAAAACAAAAATAATTTTTATACATTATAAACTAATAAACAATTTCGAACAATTAAATAAACAATTTCAAACAATTTTAAATTACAAACTAATAACAAACTAATAACTTGTGGCACATTGTAAGGAAATCATCCTTTGACTAAATACATAACATGACAATAATTAAAAATATTACTTATTCTTGTAGATATTCGTTTATAGTGTAGTAGCGTTAATGAACTAAAACAATTACTTTGCTCACCCGCGACCTTACAATAGTTACGTTTATGCAAGAAATGTGTGTTCATGCAGTTCCTCCACCTCCACACTGTACGAACACACACAAATCACATAAACACAACTATCACCACCACCAAGCTACACTGACGCGTTTCGAACTCAACCAGAGCTCATCCTCGGAGTTACCACAACCGTATGCTATGCTACCAAATGTTAAACTAATTGTTTTAGTTCATTAATATGGACCTCCGCAAAGTAACGCCTGATTCAATAAATTATGTAGTAGCGTTTTTGGAGTAAGAAATCTTTTAGTGTGTAAGATGATGGCAGAGCGATCCAAATGGACAAATTAGGTACCTATACTATACTGGTCAACTAAGACAATTACTTTGCTCACCCACGACCTTCCTTCTATTCTTTTCTTTTTTTCATACATACAAAAAAAAAAATTGAAGTTGAAAAATAAAAAATTCAAAAGATTCCAAAAAACCAATCTTTCTTTTTTTCGTCCTTTTTTCAAGGTCGCGGGTGAGTGAAGTAATTGTTTCAGATCATTAATATGGACCTCCGCAAAGTAACGCCTGATTCTATTAATTATACTGGGGCCGTTGGGACTCGTTGGTGCCCAAGGGCTTGCCCTAAGACGGCTCTGAATGCAAAGATAATCCAAAGATTCTAAGACACTATCCTAATGGGAAAAAACACAGAATTCCGGGGGAAAAAAGTCATTTAATTAAATACTTTAAGAGGATACGATGCGCACCATTTCTCCATACAAACGTAATCCCCTGTTTCCTCCCTGGATAATGGCTTTAGAGCCAAATTTTTTTTACTGTGTAATCTGTATCTACCACAGCTGTGCCCCTAGGTTTCGTTTTTTTTTTTTTCGCTTTCAAAAACTGAAAAAATTGCCCAATTTCAACGTCATTATCAGACACTCATCAGAAAAGAATCCCTCATATAAACAAAAAAAAGAAAACATAGGGGCATAGCTAAATCTACCCTCTAATTATAATTGAAAAAAATAATTTTATTAGTCCAGTTTTCGAGAAGAAAACAGGGGATTACGAAATGCTGTTTTGATCAATTTTACGCGCCTATTAACGGTCTGAGCTGCAGTTGTCCCGCTCTCGCTGTACTGACACGGAGGGGTTCGGGCGAGACAGCGACATTTCATTAAAATACCTATTTCTCAAAAGTCTCTCAGCCATCGAACCCTCTTAAGCGCCCACTATTAAAAATGTGCATAGTTTACCTAATTAAGTCCCAACTTATTCCACAGATGGCGGTCGCGTTGCACCTACAGAACTTGGCTGACGAAATAGAACATGACATTTTATGTGGAGTGCCGTACGCCGCCCTTCCAATTGCCACAGTTATGAGTGTCAATACCAATACTCCCATGATAATGAAGAGGAAGGAAACAAAATTATACGCGACCAAGAAAATTCTCGAAGGAATCTTCCAGCCAAAACAAAAATGCCTTGTCGTAGAAGATGTAGTGACATCTGGCGGCAGTCTGCTAGAAACTGTTACCACGCTGCGAAACGAAGGCTTGAGTGTCACTGATGCCGTAATAGTTCTTGACCGCGAACAAGGTGGCGCTACTATACTCGAAAAGAATGGCGTCCGAGTTCACTCACTTTTAACATTGAGAAAACTAGTGAAAATGCTCAGAGATGCCGGTCGAATTAACAATGAAACTGTTGATACTGTATTGGATCACATAAAAGAGTCTCAGTTCGCTGCTGGCGATAATTTAGAAATTGCTGAATAACATAACGCATTTTAATCGTCATTAGTTCTGCTGACGTATTGTGACCGGCTTTGTTAGGAAATGTGGCGCGACTTCCTTTCCTATAACTTATCGTCCTAACTCCTAATACGCTGGAATCGCTACGTGACTTGACGGCTGTATTATTTTGAGTCAACATCTTGCCTTTTCCCCTATAAGTTTTGTGGAGGCGGACAGCCACACACAGCCTGCCATTTTAGGTGGGAGGAATAATCTTTGGGTGAATCACACCGAACAATCAATCAATAAACATGTTACCTCATACTCAAACCATGTTTCTACATAACATATTCTGAGAATCCCTATGTTTGCTAATCGATAGCGTATCATAACATCGTCTTTGGAGCGAAACAACAGATGTTCAAAGGTGTTCTTATCTTGCCGACCGGTATTACTTTATCTATTCCCTGGCTGGACATTAAGTGATATTGAATTCAGGCATAAAATACCACTAGGTATCTATATTTTATTTCTTGAAGGAACTGGCATTTACGGCTATGTAAATTGTAACTACTTTTGTCGATAAAATTCATGAGTAAAGTCATTAATCTTGGCCCTCCGACATCAATTTACAGCTATTATATTATGCACTAGCTAGCCGTATCTCGCGATACCCCGTTAGACTAGGTACTCAAGGAAATGTATGCCTCGGATGCAGTGCATGCCAAAGCATTCGACTTACATTGCTATGGATGGATTAAGTTTTCTTTCTATGTATTATGCAAATAGAATTACAATAACTAGACTTGTGAAGTTGGACCGGTTTATCGGACTATGAAATGTTGCGGATATCGATTGCTAATGAGTCATGCAGGTTCATTAGCAAATGCAATTGTTCGAATTGAATCAACAATTTTATCATTCTTCATTATCGAGCTTTATGTACTGTGTACTTTATAAGGACCTAGATGGAATAAAACAAATTCATAAATTCAATGTATTTTATTATTCACCAGCTGGAATATAATAATTAAAAACTTTGATCGACTTCGAAAAATTGTACGACAATTAGCTTTTTAGTAAAAAGCCTATGAAAAGACGCATCACACTGGTTACAAAGAATTAATAACTAACTTAGGTATTAATAACTCAAGTTCAGCCTTATAAAAAAGATCTTTTCCTTTCGTGTTGCGTGTTGTGAGCACCATACGATGGTCGGTGAAGGGGCCACGTCATTTCGGGAACTGTTTATTCAGGAATAAACATTAGAGAGAGCCGCCCTTCGTCAAGGAAAACAACCGGGAATGTAACCGCTATTCATGCATCGCAACATCAATGTGTACTCCCTAGCGAGGTGGGGAACAAAACGTCAAAAATATTGTAAAAAAGTACTGTAAAAATACTGTAGAAGCAAAAGAAATGGTGTCGCGCGACGCGGATCGCGCGCGACGGGGACTGGGGGTAGTGTGATGGTGGCGAGGGCGGAGTGCGAGCTTAGTTGTCCTCGATCTCCTGCTCCTGCTCCTCGTCGAACTCTGCGTCCTCGTCGGCGGTGGCCTCCTGGTACTGCTGGTACTCCGACACCAGGTCGTTCATGTTGCTCTCGGCCTCCGTGAACTCCATCTCGTCCATGCCCTCTCCGGTGTACCAATGCAAGAAAGCCTTGCGCCTGAACATAGCCGTGAACTGCTCCGAGATGCGCTTGAACAGCTCCTGGATCGCGGTCGAGTTGCCGATGAAAGTGGCCGCCATCTTGAGCCCGCGCGGCGGGATGTCGCACACGGCGGTCTTAACGTTGTTCGGGATCCATTCCACGAAGTACGACGAGTTCTTGTTCTGGATGTTGAGCATCTGCTCGTCGACCTCCTTCATGGACATGCGGCCGCGGAAGATGGCGGCCACGGTGAGGTAGCGGCCGTGGCGCGGGTCGCACGCCGCCATCATGTTCTTGGCGTCGAACATCTGCTGCGTCAGCTCGGGCACGGTCAGCGCGCGGTACTGCTGGCTGCCGCGGGACGTGAGCGGCGCGAAGCCGGGCATGAAGAAGTGCAGACGCGGGAACGGAACCATGTTCACGGCGAGCTTGCGGAGATCCGCGTTCAGCTGCCCGGGGAACCGCAGACACGTGGTCACGCCGGACATGGTGAGCGACACGAGATGGTTGAGGTCGCCGTACGTGGGAGTGGACAGTTTGAGCGTGCGGAAGCAGATGTCGTAGAGAGCCTCGTTATCGATGCAGTAGGTTTCGTCTGTGTTTTCGACTAGTTGATGGACTGAGAGTGTGGCATTATAAGGTTCTACTACTGTATCTGATACTTTAGGCGATGGGACAACTGAATATGTGTTCATAATTCTGTCTGGGTACTCTTCTCTGATTTTGGAAATGAGGAGTGTGCCCATACCGGAGCCAGTGCCGCCTCCGAGTGAGTGTGTAAGTTGGAAACCTTGTAGGCAGTCGCAGGATTCTGATTCTTTTCGCACGACGTCTAGGACTGAATCTACGAGCTCAGCGCCCTCAGTGTAGTGACCCTTGGCCCAGTTGTTGCCGGCGCCAGACTGTCCGAACACGAAGTTGTCGGGGCGGAAGATCTGTCCGAAGGGTCCAGAGCGTACCGAGTCCATGGTGCCGGGCTCCAGGTCCACAAGGATGGCGCGGGGCACGTACTTGCCGCCGGAGGCCTCATTGTAGTATACATTGATGCGCTCCAATTGCAGGTCCGAGTCGCCATGGTAGGCGCCGGTGGGGTCGATGCCATGCTCATCAGAGATGATCTCCCAGAACTGTAACAATACAAAATAACTGTTAGTTAACGCACTTCACATTCAAAGTAGCTATACAGTTTCTGATTCCCCATTCCAAAAGTGGAGAAAAGCGCAGGCTGGTACCGCGTGCGTGTGGGATAGGATGACTCATTGGTCGCCTAGGCGACGACGCTCGAAACAAACACTGAGGTCGTCCCGCATTAACATATTTTCGAGGGCATAATACATTTGCGTAACTTTATCGATCTTACAGATGCATTAAATTAGCCGTATAAGGCTGGGTTACTGTAAACGACATGAATCAGTCGTTGCGCAAATTGCTGCAAAAAAGTCGCCATAAGTGAGATGACCGCCCACTTTCGTGGCTTTATGTAACGGCACCATATAAGTGGAGAGCGCAATGCAAGTTTCTTATTTTGGAGCTTCGCCTTGTCGGGCTGTCAGTCCGTAAATCAAGGGGCGCCGGGTCGAACTCGACGCCGGCTTAGTGGGACGAAATAAGCATAATTCTCCATGCCACCTCGTACAATACTCATACATTAACATAAAATTGCGCACAGATGTTATCGCGGGATCGAGTGATCGAGTGCCTTTCTACTCGACCGTGAGCAAACATCTCCGTTCCGTGAGTGCTTCTTTTGATAACATCAATAATATTAATAAAGACTTTGATCAATCTGTTAGTAAAGAATGATTAGTTTAGATGGAATGCTGTGGCAAAACAAATTGTTCATTGATTCATCGACAACTTCAATGGTACTATTCTCATGCGATGAGTTGGATCTAGGTAGGTATTTCAAATAAGTAGGTATGTCATTTCGAATCATCCATTTTCTAGACTGGATTAGCGAGTTATTGTGTTTTAACAACCGACTTCCTGTTAATTAAGTGGCTAGTCAGTCGTATTTTAAAGGATTTGCTAAAAATACTGCACCAAATTCTTAAGGCAAACATCTGATATCTGTTGGCACAATGCCATGTGCTGGAAAAAATGCTTTTCCGGGATATTGCATTTTGTCAGGCGACTTGGCCGGTAGTCAAGTTTTTTACACTTATTACACGGTGATTAATTATAAATTAACATTTACTGGCACAGTTTAACGAGGATCAGCTATCTAGTTTTATTTTTCTTTTGATATAAGCAGGTATCAGCCTGAATAAAAGAAAGAAAGGTTTTTCAATGTGGTAGAGCCACGCAAACAATGAGAGAAAAAAAAAGTTATTTAACGGGTAATTATTCTACTTTTTGAAACTGCACTAAGTTGTCTACTGGAGCTGATTAATTGGCTGATTAACGTTTATCCAATCAAGTCAAAACCAACTTTTTGTACCTAGCTATTAGACATGTAATGACTTGAGCATGGGTGTACTACTGTCTAACAAACTCAGTTAGCAACTAGGTAAGTTGTATTGTAGGTTAATGCGAAAAACAGGAAGGCAAAATCAATAATTGAAATTAGCAGCACTAATGAAATGAATCACGATTTAATTCCTCCATCTCAGTTTTCACATCTCAGTTTTGGACATCCAGGCGGGGGTAGTCTTCATGTATATTTAGTTTATAGTATGTTATTGGCCGCACGAAGCGGTTCGCTTCATCTTTCCTAATGCGAACTGCTAAGGAGTGGAATTCGCTCCCGTAGTCTGTATTTGCAGAGAAATACAACCTAGGGCTCTTCAAGACTAGAGTGAATAAGCTATTACTGATCCAATAAGATACGCCCTTTGCCTCATCTGCACTTTTCATCAGGTGAAATAGTTTAGTCATGGGTCAGTTTTATGTAAAAAAAATGATGTTTTCTTTTTTTTTTCCAGATATATTCTGTGTATTTAGTTCGATTTTTAAACCAATTAGGCATGTTCATCCTGATTACCTAGGAATTAATAGAAACATCCGTCTGGATTAAATATAATTTCCTAAATTAACTACATACACTCTTCGATACGCAGGCAGGCATGTGTGTCATCATCAACCCAGCCTATATATGAATTCTCAGAGTTAACACAAGAGTTAAGTTTTTCTAATACAAATTGATTTAGTTAGATTTGTACCTAGAAGTTTTTAAAGTTACATTGCTTATGCTGGTCTAAATTCTTGTAAAAATCAGAGACGAGCAAGTACTAACATTAATTTGGTCAGTTTTATGGCTAGAAAGATATTGCTCATCTTGCTATTTTGGTCATTGCACTCTGCTATAAAACTGAACCTTTGTTTCTGTGATAAAACGTTGTTTCCGCGCTGGTGGCTTATTTTAACACGCGGAAGACGGTTCAACGACCGAGAGCCACGAGATTCCAACATAGTCTGCTATCTTCTGTTTTTCTAGCGAGTTAACTATGTAATTATGCAAATTTTGTTAATTGGTCGCCGTTTTTGAAGATTAAAATTAGTCCGAAAGGAAAGCTTGTTTAATAAAGCCCGTCTCGTAATTATGTATGATCGATAATACATTTATACGTACCTATCTTCTAGGATTTTTTAAGACTGAGGCTGCAATGAACGGTCTGGACTTTACACGAATAATGGAACCAAAATTTGAAACGCTTTTTATTAGGTTTTTTGTTGCGTCCAAGCGGCAGACAGTCGTCAAGTCGACAAGTACAACAAAAAATTTCTATAAAATAATATCCCAATACGTTAGCTCACTTAACCAATTATCTTTGAACACTACACAAAAAAACAAGTCTTTCTCAAGCCCTAAATACGTAAAAATTGAGCATGTTACCCATCTGTTGCTATAACGGTTTTTTTCGTTGTACGATTAAAATTCGAACGTTACAAATCGAGGCCTCTGATTGGACGGCCCTTATCGCGTCAAACGTAAATAACCTTGAGTAGGGTTCAAAACATACGCGTCCCATTTTTAACGGATTTTAATGGAAGGAAGCGTCGGATTAAAAGAATTAAGATAGATACCATCCTGCTTTGAAATATCGGGTTAATGTCCAATGCAATAAGACAGAGATTAAGGTACTTATTTATTGTGCATTTGTTATCAAGATAAAGTTTGACGTCCGCAACAAACAAGTTCTACCTCACACGCTTCGACTGCACTCGCTCGATAAGATACCGCAAAATGCCGGTCGGTCACGTAGCGAAAAGATTCAAAGAAAACCGAGGAGGGATATGTGAATGTGAGATACAGCAAATGGCGACACGTGGAAGAAGACTTCAGTCACCGCCTTACCATCGCTTTGACCGATCAATACAAAGGTGTGGTTCTACAGTACGGAATAAAATCGCGCGATGAATAAAACGTGGCATGTTTTAAAAGGTGGCCGTGGTTTCGAGTTCGAAAACAAAGGAGATTACTACCTGGTCTGGTAGTTACTATAGCTACTTGTTTCCATTTCAAACTGCCACACCCACTCATATTTTGCGAGAAATCGCAATTATAATAACATTTTAGCGACTTTTATAAAATAGTTAACGCTTAAGGAGCAAAGAATGATGTCATTATCCGTCTATAGCCAATTTCACCGGTCACAAAATGCCGGCCGGAAGATTCGAAATCCGAATTAGTTTTCACTTTAATCGTAACAAAAGAATAGCGAATTACCTTAGCGCCGATCTGGTTGCCGCACTGTCCAGCTTGAATGTGCACGATTTCCCTCATTTTGTTGAATGTGAACTTATTAGATTACTTAACACTATAAAATTTGTTTGCTCCGCACGCACCACGTACTTCCGTGGTAGCTTGTTGAAGAATACGACGAATTTCTGTTCGCGCTAGCTACGTAGACGAGCGAGTGCGCTAGTGATGTGCCACAAGTTGAGATATCGATAGAAAGTGTCGCAATGCGACACGCCTACACATTATTTATGTATATATTGTAAGTATATTTTATGATATATTATAAAAATCGTGGTAAACTAGTTGTTAGAACTACGCCTCGCGATCAAAGGAAAACTTTGTGCAGAAAAATCTCCACTCACCAGTGCCAACCAGTTCTGTAGTGTGTGTACTGAACCCTTGTGGAAATTACATCTCATACGTCGTATCCGCCGCCTAAGGCCGCCTATTGCTTACCTTGTATCTTTCTCTCTGTGTACCTGTTTTCTGTATTGCTTACTATTCCTGGTGTACAATAAAGAGTCATTGTATTGTATTGTATTGTATTGTCGTATTCTGAGTGGTTGCCAGAGCCCAACAGTGGGAGGGAGGTTGTTTTTGAACCCAATGCTACTAATTAAATTAAAACCATTTATGTTATCGTTGAGGTAAGTACATACATTTGTATGAAGTTAGTTACAAAAACTGAAATATATAATCCAACTAAAAATATAAATCCAACCAAATCAATCATAATATCAATTGATATTTGTAAGCATGTTCTGTTATTTAAAAGCGTTTTTCAAATTTGTCATGACGCAAAAATAGGAGAGGGAATATTCTGGGGCATCTGATACGACATGACAGTTACATAAAAACTATTTTGGAAGGGCAAATAGAAGGTTAGGCGAGGCAGGGGAAGACCGAGACGGTCATTTATAGACCAAGCCAAGGAAAAAGTCAATGTGATGTCGTATCAGGAGCTGAAAACGCTGGCAGAGAACCGAAAAGAGTGGCGTTTACTCCACCGACAAGAGCTAAGCTCTTAAATTAATGATGATGATGATGCAAATTCATTGCAAGACATTGCTGGCAGTATTGAATCTTCTAAAATGAATTTATAGTAGAATTATTATTTGAAATAAATATTCAGTAGTACAGTTGAACGAATGAACTAATTCAAACCAGATTCATAATTTCAAATTCTTAATATTAAAACTTACTACAAAACTTAACAATTAATAATACTATAAAATCAAATGTCTGTGAGGATGGATGCACTTTTCACATTAAAATGAGTGAATGAAATTAGGCCCATAGTAAAGTAGCTTTGATAACATATGTATGGGTAACTTATTTATTATTCCAGAAAATTGCGAACTTTCCACGGGATAGTGATAAGCGAATCCTTCGCGGTCGAAATCATGGGCAATACCTAGTGTGCAATAGTGTTAACTTTGTTTATATCAATAAGATTCAAACTAAAACAACTTTTTTTTTGCTTTATTTGTTTCTTCTTCAAGTGGGAGTCGGGCACGCACACGAAGGGTCCCGTACGATTATCTATAAAAACGGCAAAAAAAATCACGTTTGTTAACTGGGGCCCCCTTAAATATTTACTTTATTGTTTTTTAGTATTTATTGTTATAGCGGCAACCAAAATACATCATCTGTGAAAATTTCAACTGTCTAGCTCTCACAGTTCATGAGATACAGCCGGGTGACAGACGGACAGACAGACAGACGGACGGACAGCGGAGTCTCAGTAATAGGGTCCTGTTTTTACCCTTAGGGTGTGGAACCCTAAAAAATATCCGGACAATACTTTCTTCATCTCTTGTATCCACTGTACTACTATCTAATTTCACTGTCTATTTTCATGAACAAAATCAAATCTGAAAGACCATTCTTACATGTTTTCATTATATGAAAGATAAAAATAATTACACAATTATGCGTACTTGTAGATGTATGATCCATATTAAATTAATTTAATGCATTTTTGAAACGATCGATATCGACTCGAAAAAATAACATCGACTCTGTCACATCCCTGGTTTGACGAGCTCTCTTCCCATTGGTCGACCCGGTAACGCCACGGCCATTTTCTATCCAATTTAGCCAACTTGACGCAGCAAATAAATGGAATCGTTTCCTTTATTTTTTTCAAATTACTGGTAATTTAATTGGTTACATAATTTTATAATAAGGAATACGTAACTATAGGCTGCAAATAGTTGATATTTTTAATGATACTTGTATATTAAGCTTGTAATACACGGCTTTTTAGCACAGGTGTTTCGTTCATTATGTTGGTACACTGCAACCGGCTGCCGGCCGGCCGGTCAAATAATATAACTATACTATAACTAAACTACAATGTATTGTATGGTAACTATCTACGTAAGTATGTATAGTAGGATATTAAATTAAGTACAGATAGAATACTGCAATATTTGTAGTAGCTATCTCTATAAATGTATAGGTTGTTGGGTAAATTATTTATTTACTAGAACAAAGTCTAATATAAATGCTGAATACCAAGATGTGTAAGAACTTATAATTTACCTACTTAGATTTGGGTGTGGGGAGGGGACCGATTTTTTAAAATCACACTCGAAACGGAATTATGATTCGAAAGTGAAAAAATGCGCTGAATTTGAAATATGAGTAGCATAATAGAAAACTACAGCTATAGTATTTAATCTTGTCAACTTCAACTAGAATAAAAAAATAAAATTGAGCTGTTGAGTTGACTTACCTTTTCCTAGTTTTGTGGCTATATTTTGACGGGTATGTATTACAATACAATACCGAAGTACGAAAGACCGAATGTATTAAAACATCGAATGGGTCAAAAGACCGACACGATTTTTTTCTGAAAGATTGTTATAAAACAAACCTAACCTAACCTAATGGGTTCTGTATGATGACGTTTTAATAAATTCTGAAAGGTTTACGGTTTCAGAAAAAAATCGTGTCGGTCTTTTGACCCATTCGATGTTTTAATACATTCGGTCTTTCGTTCTTCGGTATTGTAATACATACCCATTTTGACCGGTTATAGACCGATTTTGGCCACTTGAATGGAATTTTCGACTAATGTGATTTAATTTTATAAAGCGGTAAAGTGCGAGTCCGACTCGCGCTCTGCGGATTCCATAGGTATAACTTTGTAAGCATAATCAAAATTACTTTAAAGTTTAAACCGTATCCATATCCAGTGTAAGCACAACCTTGCTTCTTAGCAAAATATACGCAGTGTGGGGTCATTTTACATTTGTTGTTTGGGACCCGCCTTAATTTTGGATTTACGTTTGTTTTTGTTATTTGTTGTTGTGTACCGGCAATAGGAATTACACAATTACGTTTAAATTTCAGCTGTCTGTTTATTACGGAGATACCCCTGCGACAGACAGACGGACAGAGTAGCAACCTTAATAGGGTTCCGTTTGTTACCTTTCGGGTATGAATATGAAACCCTAACAATCAATCCTCAGGGGCTACATTCAGGAACGGGCCTTCACGTGTTTGGTAGCGGTAATTCAATCGTTTGGGTTGGGTTTGGTTTGAACTGCTATTCAGGAACGCCAAAAATCACTGGTTTGCGAGAGGTTTGGGCTGAGTTTGGGATGAGCCTTATTTATTTATTCACAAAGCGAATTAACAGGAAAATAAGGCTCATCCGCAGCTCAGCCCATTCCTATCCTCTCCCAAACGATTGAATTACCGCTCGCAAACCTGAATTTAGAATTTAGCCCCAGGTGACCCACTTGCTTTTTTAACCCCTCGACACAAAAAGAGGGGTGTTATGAGTTTAACCGCTATGTGTGTGTGTCTGTCTGTTTGTGGCATCATAGCTCTTAACCGGATGCACCGATTTGGATGCGGTTTTTTTTAATAGAAAGCAGGTTTCTCGGCGATGGTTTTTAGATATGTTTCATCAAAATCGGTTCCGCCGTTTCAAACTTATCAGCTCTTTTGTTAGCTGCGGAAGGGATCTTAGACGCATACGGGCATTGACTTAATGTCAAACATACGAGTGACATAATTGTGTACTAGGGGTTTTTTAAATTTTCAATTTATAGTTATAAAAAAGTCCTTGAGACCCCAGTATTTGTTCCATGTTAATTTTATTCTTTCCTCTATTTCTATGTTTTTAACCGACTTCAAAAAAAAAGAGGAGGTTCTCAATTCGTCTGTATGTTTTTTTTTTTATTCCAAAAATGTACCAACCAGATTCCAATCTGCCAGAACCCCTCTACAAGGTGGACTGATGATCAGAAGCCGTATTGGCGTATTGTCACGCGCGGACGCTTGCTAACGCATTCACTATTTCTTTCTGTCAAACGGTATAAGATGGTGACAGAAAGAGATGGTGAAAGCGAAGGCAAGCGTTCGCGCGTTAGACAATACGGCTTCTGAAGGTCCCAGGAGTTCGATGGATGCGGGCGGCGCAGGAGTGGTCGTAGGGCGTTCCTTGAGGGCGGCCTACATCAAGCAGTGGACGTCTTTTCACCCGACTGTCGAAAGAGGGTTATGTTTTTCGAGCGTATGTATTGATACCTATATGTATCATTCTTTAGCACGCCCTGCAGCCTAAACGGCTCAATGGATTTTGAAGTGTGAGGTATCATTAGATTCGTCTCAGTTCCGAGAGTGACATAGGGTATTTATTTTCCCGGAATTCCCATGGGAACGGGAAAGATACAGGCGGTTTTTTTTACTATCCAAGTAGTATTGAAATTAACTTCCGAGTATTTTTTTTAAATTATTTATTTACTCAAATACAAACAAAAGAAGTACAGAAATACTTATCTCTAAATACTTCAGCCAAACTGCATAGCAGTTTGTTGACAGAAAGTGTAGAAATTTCTAGTGTAGAGATTACTGTCGATGTTTGGTGATTCTAGTCTAGGTATTTGTGGCAATTTGGCAAACATCGAGCATGTGGAGCCGGCATTAATTAATAAGTGGGTCCATACACAATGTAAAAAAAACAAAGGTTGTATCTCCTGTGGTGTGGTCATAAAATTAATTAGCAACTGCGAGTCAGCCAACTTAAGATTTATTTGGCCAGGCGACACACGCCAATGTAGACTTGACTAATAGTAGATTGTTCAACAAGGGACTAAAACAAGCCATAATGACACAAGATATTTAGCCACCCGAGCAGAGGCAGTTTAGTCTCGCGTTAAACACTCTACTTTTCACTTTGAATGCGAGGAAAAAACGATGTTTTAGGTATACTAATCTACAATATTACTTTTATACAACGTACGCTCAATACGAGCAATGGACGTCTGTTCAGAATTCAAATAGCAATTAAATTTGTTCCGCGGTTTTTTTTTGTAGAGTGACGCTTTAAATATTTGCATATTTAGCCAACAGATTCAAACTTGAAAATTATTTCATAGCTAATTGGATTAATATTCGTAATTATTCATGGTGTTTCACGAAATTATTATTTTTAAATAATTTTTATACAGTTGTCATTTTGAGGTTATTTCCACGCCCTAAAGGCTTCCACAGACCGAAGCGCAGGGCGCTACGGAGCGCTACGGGGCGCTTCTGAGCGTCCGCAGCGCGCTGCGGTCTGTGGAAAGCTTTAAAATTGTCTATGCCCAGTCACTGAAAATGGCAATAATCCTCCATCCACAAACACCGTGATTGGCAGTTTAGGGGTTTCCAAAGTAAATTAAAAAAAAATTATTTTAATCCCTAGAGATGAAAAAAGAGCTTTAGTCCCGATATGCAGAGACTAAAGTAACATTTTAAGAGCATGAGAAGTGAAAAAATTATTGCTTTAGACCAGGGGTCACCAAATGGCGGACCGCGAGAACACAGCAACTTGCACTAGAACTAGAGATTACGTACCTAATTTTTTAAATAAAAATGTATCCCCCGCATTACGACGACCAGATGGCCTAGTGGTTAGAGAACCTGACTATGAAGCTTGAGGTCCCGGGTTCGATTCCCGTGTCGGGGCAGATATTTGTATCAAAAATACGAATGCTTGTTCTCGGGCCTTGAGTGTTTAATATGTATTTAAGTATGTATCAATCTATATAATATAAGTACATATGTTTATCCGTTGTCTATCACCCATAACACAAGCTTTGCTTAGCTTACTTTGGGGCTAGGTCAATTGGTGTGAATTGTCCCGTGATATTTATTTATTATCTTTGTGACGTCAATTCGAAAACGGCCGGGCGAAGTAACGATCTAACAAGCGAGAAAGACTTCAAACTTCAGACAGACGTCCGCAACAAAAATTACATTTTTCTCATTGATATGTAAAAAATACCTTTGTGTAATTTGTCATTTGTTTAATAAAGTTTTTTTTTCTATAAAATGTTGCGCGGACCGCGATGGTCATTTTCATTTCTTAAAACGGACCCCGCGCAAAACTAATTGGTGACCCCTGCTTTAGACCCTTAACCACAGAATATATAATAGTACTAACGTACAGAATGGACACGCTCCACCCCGCACCGATTCGAGTTACCCCACCCCTCAAGGCGCAGATTGCCGGACCCCGCCGGAATCCAGAAGAGTGCGCGCGCGATGTATGTAGGCGTACGCGTGTACAGACGTCGTCGTGCTTATGTAGATTCAAGAACGCGCATTTGTACGTCGTGTCCGCCGCGTGCCTTAACTTAACTTTTGACGACCAGATGGCCTAGTGGTTAGAGAACCTGATTACGAAGCTTGAGGTCCCGGGTTCGTTACCCGTGTCGGGGCAGATATTTGTAAGCAAAATACAAATGTTTGCTCTCGGGTCTGGGCCGTCCATAAAGTACGTCACACATTTAGGGGGGGGGGGGGGGGGGTCAAGCGATCTGTGACACAAAACAAAATAATGGCCGTTTTCATAGTAAAGAGTGTGACAAGGAAATGAAATGAAAAATGAAATGAAAAAAGTTTATTTCACACACAAAAAAAAACAAACAATTTTTACTATTAAAACAATACAATTTCAAAATATAAAAAAAAAAACAATAAAAAATAAAAAACAAGCAAACAAAAAATGAAATAAAATAAAAAAATAAAATAATATATTAAAAAGTGTGCGAAAAAGATCCCGCCTCAGCATAAATGCCACTTTGGTGTGTCGTACTTTATGGATGGCCCCTCTTGGGTGTTTAGTTTAATTTAATATGTGTTCTAGTACATGAGTAGCAGGCATAAGTCCGCCTGGTCAGCTGCATCGTGTCGCGGCGTGTCCGCAAAGGACGGGCGTGCCGTCGCAGACGCTCGTGCGGCACACCTTGCCGATCCCACTCTAATAAAACCGGCCAAATGCGAGTTGAACTCGCGCACGAAGGTTCAGCCTTTGGGTACGGTACCCTAAAAAACACGTTTCTTGTATGACGATGGCGACCGCTTTAATTTTAAACGTTATTTTTTAGTATTTATTGTTATAGCGGCAACAGAAATAATACATCATCTGTGAAAATTTCAAGTTTCTAGCTATCACGGTTCATAAGATACAGCCTGGTGACAGACGGACGGACGGACAGCGAAGTCTCAATATTAGGGTCCCGTTTTTACCCTTTGGGTACGGAACCCTAAACATCACCCCCGCCTTACGTCTATGGGACTTACCCTAAACATTTTTTTTCTTCATTTTAATTTACCACTTTGTTGGGACAATTGCTTCATACAGGGTTATTTTTAATTCACTGACATCCTCTTAACCCTGAATTCCTATCCCTCAAACAAATGTTTTTTGTTTTACGACTTTTTAAAATGAAGCACTTTTTTTCCCATACAAATACACAGAGTATCGTAAAAATAAGAGGCAGAATCAAATTTTCAAAACGTTATTACACCAAAAATATTAAGTTATGACAAAAGCCGTAAAACAAAAAACATTTGTTTAAGTGGTAGGAGTTTAGGGTTAAAAGGATGCTAGTGAATTCCAAATAACCCTGTATATCCATGCAAAATTACAGCTTCCTAGCACCAAATGGTCTCTATACGCTAAACCGCGGAAGGACGGACAGACAGACATGGCGACATGGCGATGGCATGGGTGGGATAAGGGTTCCGTTTTACCACATTGGTTCCGAAACCGTAAAAACTTCAGACCAACAATAAATAGGTACTTACCCTATATACAGTTCATATGCGACGTTATTGGCTATGTGCGAAGCGGGTGGTGGGGGTACAGAAAACGATCGCAGCGCACAACATGGCAAAAATTGGAAGTAAATGAGGAGGAAATGTTGTCAACGCTACGCGGCGCCACCGTCGTGCATGGTCCCAATATGCTTAAATTAAATAACCCAATCATATTTTAAAACAAACGACATGCATTATCAGCTAACGGATATTTAAAAAGAAAAATCAATAAAAGTAAATCTACTTTTATCTGACATGTTAATATTGTCACGAATGCATTTGAATTTCGAATGCGAAATTCTAAATTTAAATTCTTTACTGGAATAATGTGGCAGTATTGATAAAGTAGGTATCATTTGCCGTAGGGTTGTCACGAGCTCAGTTTTTAGGACATTTACTTTTATTTTTAAGATGGATGACAAAGGAATCTTAAAAAAGGTTAGTCAACAATTTTACTCCAATTACAGTTCTTTGAAACATAAATGTTTTTGCCTATTCAAAGTGTTATTTTGTATAAGCTCCAATTTATTACGGTTTAAAAATAAACAGAGTGACCAGTCAGTCATTAAAAGTAACACAGCATGCTGATTCACTGCCGCCATTAGGTATTGTGTTGACATATTTATTATAATGTGGTTTCTTTTTAAATGAAAACTGCAGACACTGCAAGCCACAGCTGTCATTTGTTTACCTCAATTTATCAATCGAGGTGACCTAATTATCTTAGAATGTCGTCTACGAGGAATAAAGCCATTTCAATGAAACGTGCTGTCATCAATTTGTTTGCACAGAACAGCCAACTGAGATGACATAAGGCTCGCTGTTTACTGATGACTTCTGACATCATGGCGTTATCAGAGGAAACTGTAGCACCAGTTTAAAACGACCCCTCAGGCCTCTAAATAATTGGTTAAACATTCGATGTATTGAGGTCACGCACGCTGCTCTGAGGTCTATCTTAAATGGATGTGGCATATAAGTGCATTTCTAAATATAGACTCAAGGTAAGTGATGTCATACGGATAGAGAGACCAGACTAACTGGACAGTTATTACTTTACGAAAATGATTTGGTAAAGTTTCTTTAATGTTACATTAAAGTTAATGTAGGCTGTTTCGTTTGGAGTACCTACTTTAATTTTGTTTACTTCCTTGTAGCATACAGCCATGACATACTCCCAAAACACAAGTTGGCAAGTGGATAAAAGGGAGGTAATAAATAATGATGACATAGTCCTGTGACCGAAGATACTGCTCGTCTTGTGTATGTCAAGGATTACGTATGACTGACTGAACTAACCAGTTAGCTCATTATGGCTATATTATTAATTATTCCATCGATTATCGCAGGTTGGTACGACCTTCAAGAAAACTCAGACTAATAAATAAAAATCTTTATTATATACATTAAATTAATGATCAAAACAATTTTTATCATAAAACTTCGGTTATTGAAGCCCTCATTCATCACAATTCACATTCGGACCACGTATATGACGTGGGCAAAATTTAATACATAAAGAGTGTCTAACGGATCAGCCTTTACTGGTTTCAGATCTTACTCGCAACGACGCTGTTGGAGCCAGGGAATGTATTGAATCAATACAAACGAACGCAAACATTCACGCATGTCATGACCGGGGTTTGTTAACACGTGCATTCTGTTAAAAGTTAGAAAGCAGGCATTTTCAGTATACGTATAGGAATCATTAATGTTACACAAAAAGTAACGCGAGCTAGGATGGCATGTACTTCGTCGCCTCGGCAGCGAGTGGGGTCGGCGTCTAGTGGTGGTCCTCGATCTCCTGCTCCTGCTCCTCGTCGAACTCTGCGTCCTCGTCGGCGGTGGCCTCCTGGTACTGCTGGTACTCCGACACCAGGTCGTTCATGTTGCTCTCGGCCTCCGTGAACTCCATCTCGTCCATGCCCTCTCCGGTGTACCAATGCAAGAAAGCCTTGCGCCTGAACATAGCCGTGAACTGTTCCGAGATGCGCTTGAACAGCTCCTGGATCGCGGTCGAGTTGCCGATGAAAGTGGCTGCCATCTTGAGCCCGCGCGGCGGGATGTCGCACACGGCGGTCTTAACGTTGTTCGGGATCCATTCCACGAAGTACGACGAGTTCTTGTTCTGGATGTTGAGCATCTGCTCGTCGACCTCCTTCATGGACATGCGGCCGCGGAAGATGGCGGCCACGGTGAGGTAGCGGCCGTGGCGCGGGTCGCACGCCGCCATCATGTTCTTGGCGTCGAACATCTGCTGTGTCAGCTCGGGCACGGTCAAAGCACGGTATTGTCTGCTTCCACGAGATGTGAGGGGTGCGAAACCGGGCATGAAGAAGTGGAGACGTGGGAAGGGAACCATGTTGACGGCCAATTTTCTGAGATCAGCGTTCAGTTGACCAGGGAATCTGAGGCAAGTTGTGACACCGGACATTGTGAGGGACACCAAGTGATTGAGATCACCGTACGTAGGTGTGGATAGTTTGAGCGTGCGGAAGCAGATGTCGTAGAGAGCCTCGTTGTCGATGCAGTAGGTTTCGTCTGTGTTTTCTACGAGCTGGTGAACTGAGAGAGTCGCGTTGTAGGGCTCCACAACAGTGTCTGACACTTTGGGCGAGGGGACTACGGAGTATGTGTTCATAATTCTGTCGGGGTATTCTTCACGAATTTTGGAGATGAGGAGTGTTCCCATACCGGACCCGGTGCCGCCACCGAGGGAGTGTGTGAGCTGGAAGCCCTGGAGGCAATCGCAAGATTCTGATTCTTTTCGTACTACGTCAAGAACGGAGTCGACGAGCTCGGCGCCCTCAGTGTAATGACCCTTGGCCCAGTTGTTGCCGGCGCCAGACTGTCCGAAAACGAAGTTGTCGGGGCGGAAGATCTGTCCGAAGGGTCCAGAGCGCACTGAATCCATGGTGCCGGGCTCCAAGTCCACAAGGATGGCGCGGGGCACATACTTGTTGCCAGAAGCCTCGTTGTAGTACACATTGATACGTTCCAGCTGCAGATCTGAGTCGCCATGGTAAGCGCCAGTGGGGTCGATGCCATGCTCGTCCGAGATGATCTCCCAGAACTGTGAAAGAAAGAGAACGTCCGTTAGTTCCGGAAATAGGGCGCAGCACGGAATGCAGTCAATTAAAATGCCTTCACGAAAGCTCTGCGTCGGCCATCGTAAGTGCGTCTCGGTTCATTGCGACTTTCGAACCGGTTGCGTGCTCGGGTAAAGCGATATCTCTCGAGAGTCGCAAGTACTCGCGAGTTCCATTACTGTGGATCCATTCAAATTGAAAGTGGAAGTGAGACAATGGTGATCTCAGTGGCTGTCAACTGCAATAAAGCTCAATGAACCATCGCGTAAATGCCAGACAGGATACATCTTTAATGAAGTTCTGTACAGTTGAGCGGATTACGCAAGACAATGGGCTGAGTTATGGCACGCTGCCGTCGGCGCCGGGCGACGCCCACGGCTCCTCCGAATACGGCTTATCTCACCATATAAGTAGAGAATGTCTTGCCTGCCTTAATACTCATTAGCATTCGAATGTTACTAGTTTTCGATTCTCCTTAAGCCCATGGCCTCATTGCAGTTCACCATATGGTTGCAGTTTTTTTGTAAAGAAACCGTAACCCAAGTTTATTCATGAACTACTTGCCTATTCTTCATTTGCAAACTTAAAATAAAATAATACAAAAACGAAAACTGCATACGTCAATATCAACAAAAAATCAACTGAAAAGACAAGTGAAAAGTCTTGTATGACGCATTGTAATTTCATAATGCGGCTTGTTTTGCTCAGCCTTACGTAATATTCTAACTAAATATTGTAGAAATCCTTGACAAAGACAAAAGAACTGGTCTTTTGAAGAACATAGCAACTGTTCGAAGAGCATTAACATTCATCGAGCCGAGCGAGAGCGACAATCGACTACAATATGATGTCATCCTGCAGTAGGTGTGTGGCTAAGGCGACCGAGACTCGACTGACAATGCCATATAAGGCGAAATGACTAACGCGGAGGCCGACTTTTTGGTTCAGGGCTTTAATTCATTGAATAAATAACATTCAAATCTCCATTTAGCTTCTGAGATACAAGCCTATTTATAAACGCGTTCAGACAGTTACAAGTAATGGACTTTTAGAGATAAAATTATATTCAGATTTCGGAGTCTGCGTCGCCAGTGATTACGCACGGCGCAGCGGGACATGTAAAAATATCGACTTTCAAAACTTCATGACTGATGATTTTTAATAACAACAAAAAGTGAAAGGCGATCTGGTGTTGTTCGGTGCGAAAGGCTGCTTTCTTAGTCGTAACTAGATAAGAGAAGGTCCGATGAAAGTGGCATGTGAACGGCGTAGTGCGCCACTTGCGAGGGAAACCGCGGTTCTTACTAGCCAGCACAATAGGTGTTTTGTGCCTCACCTGAGACACAATGGAGTTTCGCCGCAACCACTAAATATGAATAAAACTGAATAATTCATGGCCTAATTGAATACGGGTCGGGGATCTCTTAACGGCTCTCGAGACAAAAATACAAGCTTCGAAAGCGTGTAAGTGCATTCGGAGTGTACTCCGCGCCATGGCGGTCGATGGGAGCTATTTATATGCGCTGGTCATCGTCCGCGAGTTCAATGCTCTCTATCTAGCCTTAAGTTCCGCCAAATCTGGGATCCCGATAAGCTATCACTCCGCGCCCACTATTATCAGTACAGTAACTAACTGTCTTTAAATATTACCATGAATATAGCGCTAGAAACGATTTACATACCCTAATTCATCACTTTCAAACAGCGTGATCAGCAGAGTAGAAAACCTGAATCACCATGGTATTTCATCGCCATTGTTTCGGTCCCCAATCATGCCCTCAAATTGCCCGTGACCCCATACGCAGACAAACCTTTGTTCATGATATTAAAATCGCGAAAATGTAGAGCTGCGATTCATAATAACAAAGCGGTATATTTTTTCTACGTAAACTTACAATGAAAACGGTCCGTCGACGAATAATAAAATCGTCACGAAACAATCCATATGCCATCTGACGCTAGTGATATTCGACTTAGCGGATTCTCATAATAGGATAGAGTTTATTGAATCAGGCGTTACTTTGTGGAGGTCCATATTAATAATATTAAGGATAGACTTTACAAAGCGTGAAACATTGGAACAAGCGACACTACATCCGTAGGAATATTATGAACTTGCTGCCGCATTTTGGATCATGACTAAAATTTCTTTGTAAACGACAACACAATGATGTCATTCATCTACCACCTTCATTGAAATAAAAAAAGCTTACCTGGCCCCACTAGTCTAAATGACTTTATAATAGTTGGGCGGGTAAAAAGCAAAACTAACGGATTTAGCATTGGGTTGGGACTAATCCTTTACTCATGTTTCATTTGCATTACGTGAACTCTAAATGTATGAAGAAGTGTTGACACAGCTTGTATGTGCTAAACGAATGCAATGGCCGTGTCTTTCTACGAAGAGATTCCAAGGCGTCTCGTGATCAGTGATTCACGATTTGACTAACAAATGAAATGATCACATAGGCTGGTAACAATGTTATTTATTTCTACACATCTGCTGCATTTTCTACACATTGTGGGAGACAGTGGCATGGAAGTTCTATTCAGAATAAATCCAGAGAATAGTACCTACTAATCGAAGACGTTGTTAAACATTTTTTTATGTTCCGCTAAATAAAATCCATGCATGTTAATAGCCTAATGGTTTGAACAAAAGTCCTTAAGCAGAGTCGTGAGTTCGGGCCGGGCGCACACCATGAGCTTTACGACGAAGGAAAACATTACGAGAAAACGAGCACACACCTGAAAATAAATTTCATATTGTGCGTGAAGCTCCCAATCTACACTGGACTCGCGTGGGGATCGGCCCAAGCCCTCTCATTCTGAGGTAGGCCTGTGCCCTGCAGTAGGAAGTATATACTTAGGCCAAGATGATATAAAATCCATTACGAACAAGACTTGCCACCAAGCATGTTTAAATGTTGTAAGCTCGAATACTTTTGAGGTAGCAAACGCATCGAATAGTTATAAAAAATGGAAGTTGAACGAAACAACTGTTCAATTAAGGCCAATAAATTGGAATCTATCGCCGTACCGTAATAATTCCACGGATCAGAAACGTAATGCGAAGTGAAACGAACATTCAATCCCACACTAAGTTATTGATTGACCCGTTACTTCAGTATTCTATTGAAATAAATTTCTCTTTTATTACTAGCATATTTATTACAGGCGTAGTTCGTCAAGTACTTTGTAACTTTATTTGTAATTCCAATTCAACAATATTACAGATAAACAGTTATGTTTAATGTAGTTTATCTCAATTCTAAGAAATGCCACAACATCCTTATCCTTCCTCACATGTCATTTTGATTGGCCTGCTTAACCATTCGTCATTAAACACATTGTATTCAATTAATTTCAGACAACGTCTGGATATCACATTATTGACAGTTGTTCAGAATAGTAAGCTTTTGATTGATCTGTTTGTGTCTGTA
Organism: Archips xylosteana; assembly: GCA_947563465.1. Lineage (NCBI taxonomy): Eukaryota > Metazoa > Arthropoda > Insecta > Lepidoptera > Tortricidae > Archips > Archips xylosteana. The sequence continues at coordinate 14,956,208 of OX387365.1, read as the reverse complement.
GAGTACGCCAAAATTCAAACTAATTCACTCGTAAAAGAGAATAGAAATTTTTAATTAGGAAAACCGATAATTAGTAGATCGATATCAAAGTAGCCAATAGTCGGTGTAAGCAAATCGCATGGTTTGTGCACCAGATTTCACCGTCTGCTAAGAAAGTTGATAATTATGTGCAATTCAGACTGTTAACACTTCGTTGCAATGTCGGCGACCTATTTACGTTACGAGAGGGCTCAAACAAAAATGTGTGCTTAATCTATTCTAAAGTGAAGATCTTACATCATAACGGCAGAAGCGGACACTATTCTAATACCTACGTAAGAAGATAGGACATTATTTACTGGGAAAATGACTAACAACAATGAATAAACAGGATAACCAAGGGCAAAACTATGTCATTGTCGTTGGTTAAATCGTACTATTATAGCAGAACAGCTTTTCGACTCATTTACATCTCATTTTCTTAACTACCAGTGCTTGGAAGAAACAATGGATGCGTAAAAAACACCAAAGAAACTTTACATACTAATTATCTGCGGCTAGTTCCCATCTTTGGTAAAATAACACGAAAATTGTTATAAATATATTTTATTGCCCGTACATTCTAGAAGCTTTATCAACCAAACCCGAAACTGGTTTACCTTCGAAACATTATTATGTCATTAAAACGATATGCGTCCCGTATCAGGCTATATTTTTTTAATTCTCTTACTACAACGATAAGACCACGTCAACCGTTGAGTCACGGCCGGTTTTAGAACATGAGAATTACAAACGAGAAATGTTTTGACTTAATACATTAGTCACTTAACTTCGAAGAACAACTGAATGAATAACACAAATCAATTATGTATTCACAGCTGTTTTCGGCATCACTAATTTTACTTTTCTATTAAAGATTTTATCGGAAATTGGAGCATGCGCGGTGGAGGGTGCGACAACCCTAGCCCCGCTCATGCGCGAAGTTCAAAATTCGAACGGTTTCAAATGAACGAAACTATGCAAGAGTTCTCACACTTTTCCACAAAAGGCTCCTTTTCGCTTTCGCATGAGAAAACTTTTGTTACCAAGAGCAGTGAGGTAACACAGAAACATGTTAATTGTGTGTAAAATGTAAATGCATGTCTTTATTCCGGCGCGACCGTTACGACCGTTATACTACAAACGTAGATAATATGTACTTAAATCAAAGTTGAAATTAGAATAATCGAAATTAAATGTAAACTTGAATTTATTACCTTAGCTCCAATCTGGTTGCCGCACTGGCCGGCCTGGAGATGCACGATTTCCCTCATATTTAATGTTTTAAAGCGGATAACTACACTATACGCGACTCTCGCACAACACTGCTCGGTGATTTGATCGGCGTAGCGGCTCAGTGGGGTTTTTTGAGGGCAGCATCGCCTCCGCGTTGCGTCTGAATCGAGCGCTGTGATTGGACGGAGGCGGCCATATTGGCATAGGGCCCTGCGGCTAACTTCGCGCCATTTGGCAGCTGTAGAGTCAAATCAAATGCAGAAATGGAGAGAGATTCTTCTAAATATGGATATGATGGCTTATCGATGTGAAGTTGAATTTGTTTCATCTCTTATTAAATTAAGTAGTTAGGATGCTTTGTTTTGTTTGAATGTTAAATTGGTTTTATTTTATTGTTTGGTTCCTTTTGACATTGAGTCGGGTTGGTTGGGTGTGATCATGCGTGTATTTTTAGTCGTTAAGCGGGACCGTGGGCCATTTATTTAGTTATTCGACGCGCCAAGCCACCCCCTGACGCGAGGGACTCATGGACAGAATATTTACTGACTAACCTACATAAATATGAGGCCATTACTGAATTATGTAGATTGTTATCGGAAAACAAATAGGGTGTTCTCGATTTTTGATTTGTAGATGTTGACATTATATCACGGCATGTAAATGTGCCTGCTTTGGGTTGCTATGGATATTTTGTGATTCATTTACCTATTACAAATGACCAACACCCTTGAAGTTTAAATAAATAAATATTAGGGGACAATCTTACACAAATCAACCTAGTCCCAAACTAAGCAAAGCTTGTACCTACTATGGGTACTAGACGACGATAAACATACTTATACAGGGTTATTTTTAATTCACTGTCATCCTCTTAACCCTGAATTCCTATCACTCAAACAAATGTTTTTTGTTTTACGACTTTTTAAAATGAAGCACTTTTTTCCCCATACAAATACACAGAGTATCGTAAAAATAAGAGGAAATCTCAAATTTTCAAAACGTACACCAAAAATATTAAGTTATGACAAAAGCCGTAAAACAAAAAACATTTGTTTAAGTGGTAGGAGTTTAGGGTTAAAAGGATGCTAGTGAATTACAAATAACCCTGTATAGATAAATAAATACTTAAATACATAGAAAACATCCATGACTCAGGAACAAATATTCGTGCTCATCACACAAATGAATGCCCTTACCGGGATTCGAACCCAGGACCTCTTGCTTCGTAGGCAGGGTCACTACCAACTAGGCTAAAGCGGTTGTCAAACGGTTGTTGTTTGTTAGACATAACTATACACCGACCACTCCACCGGAACACGCAGTGTAGGTAGGCCTCCAAGAAGGTGGAGCGACGACCTGGTTAAGGTTGCGGGATTGAGTTGGATGCGGATGGCACGGGACCGATCTGTTTGGTAAATCCTTGGTTAGGTCTCCCTATGTTCAGCAGTGGACGTCTTTCGACTAATATGATGATGATGATGAATTATATATACACCGTGGGTAAGGCAAATGCGCCAACATCATAAGACATATCTGGGACCCTAGTGAAAAAGGGGTTAAGTCTGCAGAAATTAAACAGCTACCTATTTTCTATTTTATGTGTAAAGGGGGTTAAGTCGAAATCAGCTGTTCAAGCTCTGCAGAATTAACCCCTCTTTCACTAGGACCCCAGATATATCTGAACCCCAAAGGAGTAAAAAAAACTGGGGTCTAATAGGCAATTCATCTTTCCTTTTTTATCAAACAACGAGCAGGCAACGCATTCTATATTGTTATGACGTTATCTTTTTTAAATAGTAGATTGTACAACAAAAGCTTAAAACGAGCCGTTTTACCCGAGACAGTACCTATTACTGTTTACACTAGTGATACCCAAAGGAGTCTATATCGACCCCCAGGGGTCGATGAAGGAAGACCTATGAAGGGTAATGTAAAAAAAAAACCCATTTGAAGTCTATTACTTTGTGATAAATCAATATGGCTAAGGGAGGCGAGGGGTCTACCAGACAATATCTCGGGAATTCGGGTTTATATTTTTCCAAAAAAAAGCACCGATGAGAAATATATACTAAAACAGATATTCCCTAACCCGAATTCCCGAGATATTGTCTCGTAGACCCCTCGCCTCCCCTAGCCATATTGATTTATCACAATGTAATCGACTTCAAATGGTTTTTTTTTACATTACCCTTCATAGGTCTTCCTTCGTCGACCCCTGGGGGTCGATATAGACTCCTTTGGGTATCACTAGTGTAAACAGTAATAGGTACTATGTTTTATTGTGTCGGGGTTTACAAAAAGAATGTCTGTAACAATCTAATACTTATATAATAAAAGTCTCGTGTCGCGGTGTTTGTTATCGAACTCCTCCGAGACGGCTCGACCGACTTTTATGAAACTTTTTTCTCCATCCATTTCTCCATCAGGTCTGAGAATAGGTCGTAGGCTATTTTTTGTACCCCTATTCTTCGCGGACGGAGTCGAGGCAACAGCTAGTAATAATATAATAATAATTCATTTATTGCAGAAACAGAAACTAGCATCGGAAGCCGAGGAACTTTAGGCTTATCCTTTACAGATGGCGTGAAAACCCCGATGGCCATGAAATGGGTTGATTCATAAGTTGTCGAAGTAAACAGAACATGATATACCCACGTAAGTACGTACATATGTTTTACCTTGATATATACATACATATTAGCATACATCTGTTCCAAACTTACCTATTAAATTAATCTATTAAAGAATTAGAAGTTAGTTTAAAAAACCTTGGACAACCTTTCAAAAACGGAAAATTTGAAATGTAGAGACTTCAAAAATTAACGCTATAATACAACAATAGTACATTTATTATTTCAGAGGCCGGCAACCCCTGTTTACCTATAGTGCTTTTCTCAAACATGGAATTTAAATAAATAAAAAACTTCAAGAAATTAAAATTGCGAAGAAAGCAACTATTGCTTATACATATTTTTTTAGGGCTGAATGCCATGATGCCATAGACCTATTATAAACGTCATGATGCTGTGTCACATGAAACAATAGACAGACGATCGCTTTCCCGGCCTAGGCCTATTATTTGGAACGTTTTTTCATCGAATCTTTGAGAAAAATAACATTATAGATCGAAAAAGTGATCTTAATTAAAACTTATCTATTTTGTTTAATAAAATCCCCTGTGTTCATTATTTTCCCAACAATAAAAATAAATAGATTAAGTATATAGTCGGGAGTCCCACCCGGTAAAAGAGTAAAAGATGATGGACGAAAGAAAGATCAGTATGAAGCATGTAAGTGCGAGAGGCATTAAAGCGAGAACTGGTATGAATGAGTAATAGTTAAACGAAGGCCTCGAGGCATGTCGAGGGAAAACAGAAAAAAAAAAAAAAAATTAAAACTTATTATCATCATTAAAAGCAACAAAAAATCAAATTTTACAGTTAATCGAAAATTAATTTGGTTTTCAGGGCTGAAACAAAGCGTTTTTTTTTTACTGGAGTCGTGTCTTCGAATTATTTTTTAATGGCCTCAACGTCGCTATTGATGGCTAGTTATATATACCATTCCTCTATCACGGGCGTAGCCAGGTTTCAGTATCGGGGGGGAGGGGGGGGGGGGGGAAGAAAATAAAACAACAAAAATGTGAATGAAATGACAGGTATTTGTTAACGGTTTAAAGAAATATTTTGAATATTTGGGGGGAGGGGGGTTGAACCCCCAAAACCCCCCACTGGCTGCGCCCGTGTTCTCTATTATCGATTATTGTCTAGCTTCATTAGCTGTAAGTTCGGAGGAAAATGTTTTATGTTAATGACAAGTGTGTCAAGGGAACATTAATATACGCAGAAACGGTTTGCGGTTTATCCATATTGGTGAAGTATGCGCTAAATACCTAAGTCGTAAGATGTTTTATTTAGAATTTCTCTACATTTTGAACAAACATGCCGAGAAAACAATGAACAATGAATTGTTCTATCTTGAGACAATTGGGATGTCCCAATTTTTGACAACGTATAATAAATCGAAAAACGTTTGGAGAAATAGGCTTTGTGAATCGTTTTCAGAGATCAGATTCCAGAAATATGATAAACTGAATTAAATAAAGAAAATTTAAGTAATGACCTTCATTTGACCCCTGCAGTGAATCGTCACATAGGCAGATATAAAGCAGGTCTACACTCTAAAGCAAATTGACAGTTTGAAATGTTGCTGTCCTGCTTATAATAGCAAAAAGTAACAAAGACAGAACTTTAATCACATGATGCGCACCTAGCTTTAAACAGTTGTCATTTATCATAAAGTCCGAAATGTATACAATACTCGCAATGTATTTTTACAAATTTAATTATTAAATTACTACGTTACAAGTAAATATGAAAAAATTTAAATATCAGATTTTAGTAAAATATGTCTATTTACTATCACACTATTAAACAAACAGGAATAATCGAAGCTAAAAGAAGATAAATAAATAAAACTATTTGTCATGGTTCATTTAGGACCCTAAGCCGTGCTTGTATTATTGACAGTGACAAGACAAATCAGTGGTGCCACAGATTATGTTATGTACGGCTTGAATTTTTGTAGGCAATGGAACGTGGCTCTATCACTGTGACGTCATCCAACTTATTTCTTAAAAAAATTATAAAAAATTAAATACTCAACCAACTTCAAAATCGATGAAAATGGTATCTTAAAATATCCTATTCTTTCCAAAAAAAAAATAAAAACTATAGGTTATTTTTTTTGGTACATCCCATCATCATCATCATCGCAGCTTATGTACTTCCCACTGTAGGGCACAGGCCTCCTCTCAGAATGGGAGGGCTTGGGCCGTGGTTCCCACGCAGGCCCAATGCGGATTAAAGGATTTGTCACACTGGATGCGTTCTGCGGTCGCGGTCAGGTCAAATTGAACGCAGCCCGCATTATGTATGAACAACATTGTCGGTCTCTATATATTGCGCGTGCGGGCGATCTGACCGTGCGGTCCGTGCGGTCAGATCGCATATCTGACCTGTAAATTTCTTCTCAAGTGAGTGCAGGTTTTCCTTCAACGTTTAAAAATGCTCGTGGTAAATTTCAAATTTAATTTCGCACATAAATTCCGACAAAGTCAGAGGTGCGAGCTTGGAGTCGAACCCACGACCCTCTGCTTCAGAGGCCATTGGTCAAACTAGTAGGCCACCACGGCCTTTTTTAGGGTTCCGGAGTATTGGGCCCCCGGCGCCCTCACCTCACTGACCTTACGAAACGCAGCAGGAGTACTGCTGTTTCACGCCGGTGTTCTGTCAAATTCTAAAAGATGGTGCCAGAAATGGATGGTGAATGAGATAGGTACCAAACGTCGGCGCGTTAGACAATGACTTCCTTATTTCTTTGAGCTTCATCGTTACTTTTTAAAGATGTAATTCACCTCCATCATTCCGTATTGTCCCTTACACCACGCAATTCGATTCTTGAACTTCGTATCATGTCGTTCCTTTTACGCTAATAGCATAAAACATAAGAGTGACAGGGACGCGATACGAACTTCCAATTTCGTAGTCCCAGTTATCTAAGGATCCTCAATCGCACGCGAAACTACCCAATTGACCCACATCCAAGGGCGCCAACAATTACTAACTATCCGCGCTCTACGTGGGCTACTGTGTGGGATGAAACGTAGTTCCTATCCGCTTATATGCCTTTCAGATAACAATAAGCAAACATAGTTGACATAAATATACCTTCAAGGTCAAAATTCTTTATTCAATTTAGGCATCAATTGATGCTCCTATGAACGTCGAAGAATCTACCACCGGTTCGGAAAAACCCTGCTGAGAGGAATCCGTCACGATTTAAATTAATCGATGATTTCGATGGTAAATTTTAGATGTGATTTCGCACATAAATTCCGAAAAACTCAGAGGTGCGAGCCGGGATTTGAATCCACGACCCTCTGCTTGAGAGGCCATATGTCAAACCACTAGGCCACCATGGCTATCAGGCCACCACGGCTATCAATTTAGTTTTAATCACATAGTATAACATTAGGTATACTAAGGTAGTATCTCATTAAAATTAACTACCTACTCTATTAGGTACTCGAAACAAATGAATTTTGTTTTATTTATAGCCTTTAGCATGGGGTCTATAATGACTCCCATAAAATTTTAGGTTATAATACATCAATAGTCATAATCAACGTTAGTCATACAGTGATTTATTTCTGAAACAATTTATTTTTCGGAATTGTTATAAAACAAACCTAACCTAACCTACTGCATTCTATAAGACGGCATTTAAAAAAATCCTGAAATAAATACCGTTTCAGAAATAAATCACTGTATGACTAACGTTGATTATGACTAGAAACCGGATTATATGCAAATGCATATTTGCATATGGAATTGCATATTTAGCCCATTTTCATCTATCATGGCATATTTTACCTAAAGCCTTGTCATGATGCATATTTTCGCTAGATAAAGTGCAATATTTCTGGGCAAGATAATTAATGATTCATTGCTATATGTAACATAGCACCTAAATTTAAATATTGTCTGGTTAACTCAGTGTAAGTAGAATGGTCGTTTTCCACTTGAAAAAATATTTTGTGTGATTAACCCCCTGTTTCACCATCCATTGATCAAATTTATTTGACTTATAAATGTGATGCCGTTTCTGTTTGTTTTGTTCGAATAGACGGAGACGGCATCACATTTATCCGTCAGTTAAAATTAATCAATGGGTTGTGAAACAGCCCATTAAGGCACGATTTTAGTTTATGTAAAGTAGAATGTTTGGAAATGTACCTCATTGTTATCGTCTACACTACAAGAATACAAAATGTTAAATACCTGATTCTTAATTTACTCTTGATATCTTACTATTCTTGATAATCTTGATAACTCTATGTTGCATATTTTGACAGTTTTCGTGCATATTTATAACATTTTTCTTGCATATTTCAAGCCTTTTATGTTGCATATAATCCGGTCTCTAATTATGACTAATGATACATTATGACTTAAAATTTTATGGGAGAAAAGGGGCACCGCTTTAGCATGCGCTCGAGCCTATGTATTGTTATATGGAATAAAACATAGTAATAGAGGTCAGAATGGCTTGGTAAACAGACGGGCGATACAATAAGTGACATTAAGTGGATGTCTGTCTCAATTTACGCGGTCGTACTTGTTTGTTGTGGGTTTGACAGTTAGGGCGGGATGCTCGGAGGGATATGTCATGGTTATTTTTAAAATACGAAGCTCCTGCGGGACAGGCTACGGAATTCGATTTTCGGATTTCGTATAGTGCCGTCCCGTTTACGCTAATAGTGTTAAAGCCACGAGTGAAAGGGATGGCACGACACAAACTTCGAATTTCTTAGTAAATTACCTACGCCCCCTGGCGATGTCGCGAGAATAGCAAGTATTTAGTACAGTCTACGTCATAAATAAGTGATCACTATTGTACCTTATGTCGCTTTTGCTACGGCTACACACATCGCGATAGAATTATCGCAATAAAACTTCGTCTTCGGCCTACGGCGAATGTGCATGGACACACTGCTATAGAGAGCAATGCCACACCCGCAGAGTTTGGTTTAGTTTAGCAGCCTTTGATGTGCGAATATTCGCGTTATCGCGATGTGTCTAGCCGCAGCATTTCAGACGTCGCACAATTTCGTACAAAAGTAATCACTTATTTATGACGTTGAGCCTACTTGTTCGTACTAAGTATAAACATAAGGTTTCTCTTGGAAACCGGCCAAGCGCGAGTCGGAGTCGTATGAGGCTCCATGTAATTAAAGTCAACACCATCATCATCATCATTTTTATGGTTGTAAGACTTGTGAGGTCAAAACCGCAGAAATGGATAAATAAAATAAAATAAATAAATATCACGGGACAATTCACACCAATTGACCTAGTCCCAAAGTAAGCTTAGCAAAGCTTGTGTTATGGGTACTAGGCAACGGATAAACATACTTATACAGGGTTATTTGTAATTCACTAGCATCCTTTTAATCCTAAACTCCTACCACTTAAACAAATCTTTTTTGTTTTACGACTTTTGTCATAACTTAATATTTTTGGTGTAATAACGTTTTGAAAATTTGAGATTTCCTCTTATTTTTACGATACTCTGTGTATTTGTATGGGAAAAAAAGTGCTTCATTTTAAAAAGTCGTAGAACAAAAAACATTTGTTTGAGTGATAGGAATTCAGGGTTAAGAGGATGTCAGTGAATTAAAAATAACCCTGTATATGCTGGGATGGGATGATGATGACGATATATGAATATGATGTTACTTTTTAAATAAAAATTGCGTCTATTCACGCAACATCCCGATCGATCTCCAAGACCGCAGTAATAAGTACCTACTTACGCTCCTGCGGGCGATCGTATCAGCCATTACCGTAATGGCCACTTTTCTGCTTTAATGGTTAATGGTCCTCCCGTTGCGCAATATTTATTTAGCTACTAGCTGATGCCCCCGGCTTCCCCCTGCTGAAGATTTTTTTGACGACCGGAACCTTGAGGTCCCGCCGGGTTCGATTCCCGGTCGGGGCAAATATTTGTGTGAAAAATACGAATGTTTGTGCTCGAGTCTTGGATGTTTAATGCAAGTATATTTATCCCTTGCCTAAATAGTACCCATAGTACAAGCTTATACCGCAATATCTCAAGTCAAAAGTCTTTGACCAGTGTGTGTTGCTTGCCTATGGCACTGAGACGTGGCCGCTAACGATGGGCCTAATAGCCCTCATAAGAAAGCTCAAAGTCACTCAGAGGGCGATGGAGAGGGCTATGCTTGGAGTTTCTCTGCGGGATCGCATTAGAAATGATGAAATCCGCGCAAGAACTAATAAGTCACCGACATAGCTCGAAGAATCGCCAGACTCAAGTGACAGTGTGCGGGGATCATCGCTCGTAGGACTGATGGCCGATGGGGAAAGACGTCCACTGATGAACATAGGCCTCCCCTAAGGCTCGCCAAACAGATCGGTCCCGTGCCATCTGCATCCAACGCGATCCCGCAACTTTAACCAGCCAGCCAGTCAGTCAGTATAGGCAGTCTTTGGTATAGGCAAGATATAGGTATTGAAAATTAATTTACAAAATTAATTTAAGTTGACAGTTATAATTAAGATTGGTAAGTTGCATTAAAAATAAAACGGTACATAACAACCGTTCATTCCATTATTTCCATTCGTATACGTGACTAAAAACTATTGTTTTTTATTTGATTACAGCAAATAATTATAATTAACTGTGGCAGAATGACATCACGCCCTCGTTCGGCCTGAATCATCACAAACAAACAGAAAAAAAATATTATTGTCTACCACTCAACACCATATGAAGTGTGTTTGGAGTTTTCACGGTCAAATATAAGTAGTTGGCGTATCTAACTTAATAATTCTTGGTAGTCGCTTTGAAAATTCACCCAACCAATGTGTCTACCTAAGGTTCAGTCGACATCGACAAAACCGATACGAGGCCTGCCCAGTTTCAAAACAAATTTGCTTGCAGCCGTTGAAGTTCATTGGTATGGGCAGATGTAACGTCTAGCCATTGCAAGCAAAATGAACATTTAAGATGTCAAGGCGACCTTTTTGTCGATGGTTCATTTCAGTAGAATCTGACCATCTCTTAGATGAACTGAAACAATTGGCTAAGTAAAGTTTTTTGAAGAGGTGCTAATTATATTTTTTTTCGACAGTCGGCGTTCTGGAGATCGAGAAACTGCAGCTGTTTTATTTTTATCTCCTGTTGTTTACTGGAAATATTTTTTTAAGTGTTCGAGATGACATTTGTGAGATTTTACGGCTGACAAGCGGTTCGTGCTCAGTACTAAGAAGAAATAGAAAAAAAAACGAAGTCAACTGTCAGTTCTGTCAATGTCAAATCGTTTGCGTTTCGTTTGCTTTGCGTTTTGGTGTGCTCAATGTGATTTTTGGACTATTTTTATCGACCTCCGCATAAAATCCGGACTTTCAATTTTACCGCATTTCTCCACGACCTAAGCACGTTAATTGGATCACGATTGAATACTTTCGATCACTATTTTGGAACTGCTTCTTGGACAACGCAAAGCAAACAAAACGCAAACGGTTATATTTCATTTGACATTAACAGAAGCGACAGTTGACTTCGTTTTTTTTTTTTTTCTATTTCTTCTTAGTACTGAGCACGAACCGCTTGTCAGCCGTAAAATCTCACAAATGTCATCTCGAACACTTAAAAAATTACGTTTATGTAAGAAATGCGTGTTCATGCAGTTCCTCCATCTCCACACTGTACGAACACACACAAATCACACAAACCCAACTATCACCACCACCAAACTACACTGATGCATTTCGAACTCAACAAGAGCTCTTCTGAGTACGTACTAGGTACAACAACCGTTCGCTATGTTACCATTGTTACCAAATGTTGTTGTTTTAAATGTTAAATTTTGTAGGTATTGGTTTTTTTTTAACCCCCGACACAAAAAGCGGGGCGTTATAAGTTTGACCACTATATGTATGTGTGTGTGTGTGTGTGTGTGTGTGTGTCTGTCTGTCTGTGGCATCACAAATATTAAGCGGGTGAACCGATTTGGATGCGGTTTTTTTTGCAGATTTGGAAGCAGGTTTCCTGGCGATGGTTCTTAGACATGTTTCATCAAAATTGGTCCAGCTGTTTCAATGTTAGCTGCTCTTTTGTAAGCTGCGGAAGGGATATTACACGCATAATGGGCATTTACTTTATTTTCAAATATAGGTAATTGCGTTGGGTTTTTTTTCATTTTTATTTGTCTAACATTTTCCAGGCATAACATCTGCCTTGAGAAATATTTCTCTATTGTGGTTCCTTACAAAATCAATATCCTTCCATGTGGTATACGGTATACAATTCCAGCTTCAGCCACGACCACACGGCGGACACGACGTACAAAATACGCGTTCTTGAATCTACATAAGCACGACGACGTCTGTACACGCGTACGCCTACATACATCGCGCGCGCACTCTTCTGGATTCCGGCGGTGTCCGGCAATCTGCGCCTTGAGGGGTGGGGTAACTCGAATCGGTGCGGGGCGGAGCGTGTCCATTCTGTACGTTAGTACTATTATATTCTGTGCCACGACCTTGCATTGTAAAGCTAATTTTGCCACCGACATACTAAAATTATCCGTTAATTTTGGTTATTTAACCAAAGTGGCCTAAATTAGCCAAATTCAATCTTTATGACGCAAACGCACTTTTTTTTATTAAATAGAGGTTTTTATTAAATAGTAAACGAGCAAGCGGGTCATCTAATGGAAAATGATCTCAAAGAGGGTCACTGATCTGTTGCCGGCCTGTAGGGTGAGGCCACACGAGCGTAATTTTGTGAGTAGTGAGCGGCAGAATTTCGGTTGGTTTCGGTTGTCACGTGATGGCGCGCATATTATATGGCGCAGACCGAAATTCTGCCGCTCACGACTCACAAAATTACGCTTGTGTGGCCTCACCCATAAAAAGGAGACGGAACAGGGGCGGGGGCTCTCCCCTAGGAGAAGTATTGGGCCCCCGGCGCTCTCACTGACCGTACGAAACGCAGCGTAGTACTGCTGCTTCACGCCGGTGTTCTGCGAGAGGGTGGTACTGCCCCGGACAGCCGACCCATTCGTGATGCAGCGGCTAGCTACAACATGGCTCTACCACTACTAGACAAACAAATGTACCTTGTACAGCATGTACTATGGACATATGATAGTTTTTATTCCGGAAAATTGCATAAGTAATTCCTGCCGGTAGCCATAAGCAATTCTCTGTAGACGGAATTGCGGGTAACAGCTAAGTATTATTATGTACCTTTCTAAGTCAGTATTATAAAAAAAATGGTTCAGACGCTTCATGGAAACTCCGCCTCGTCAGCCAGCTGTTGCTAACTTAACCTTGCCGTTAATAGCAATGTTCACACTCTTCTGTTCCGGTTTAGGTTTGGAGATACGATTAGAGCTGTTTTATGTTATGCCGATGCCCTAGGATACCGAAGAATATGGAGTCCCTAAGTGTTAAAACGGTGACTTAATTCCTCCATCTCCATTTTATCAACGAACATCCAGGCGGGAGCGTTTTCACGCTTATGTGGTTAGTATTTGACAAGATTTCATATTTCTAAGGCTATTATTTCATTCGTTCTCTAGAGAACAGTTTTTTCTCTACAGCTGTATTCGGGCCAATCAACTTTTAAACTGACACTTTGGGCGTCTCCTGCGTTACCAAAATTGTCTCTGGCGTTACCAAAAAATCGTACTTCCAACAAGATATTTCACGGTTTAATAGGTTGAACTTACGTAGGATGGCATGTATTCATGTACACCATCTATTAAATTGCAGAAAAAACATGTTTACTTACAAAAATCTGCAATTGTTTGAAAAAAGTCGCGGACAGATTAGCGTCGGTATAAAAGTTGATTGGCCCATTCTGTTTGGAAAGAGAATGACGCTGATAGTTTTAAATTTTCACTGGGATTATTAATTAATTTATAACAATTTTTTTAAGATGTGCTTATTCTAAAAGGGTAACTCCAAAACTACCACACAATAGATCCATTACTTTTGTCTAGTCTCTATAAAAAAACTGATGATGTAAATCTGACGTTGAGGTTGTTATCAAATTTAAAATTATTACAGTTCTTTTTTCTGGTGAAAAGGGCAAAGGGAACATCTATTCTGTGGTAAATTGGTAAATTCAGATATTTTTTTTAATTTCTTGTATTTTTTTAAACATGGAGAAATAAATTATAATAAATATTTTCCATGTTTAGGAGGCAAAGCTCTTTCGACTCCTGTAGTAATTTTCAGGTGTTAAAAAAATTAAATCTCGTCAATTCTGTGGCTGTCTGTATAAAGTTGCAAACGAAAAGCAGTCAGCATTGAGCGGGCGACACCTAAACGAGTACGGGCTCCCACTCGATGACTTCACGCGTTGAATCACGTCCGCCCACCGCTGCGCCTGCGCCTCCTGGGCTCGCAGCGAAGAGGGCTTTCAAATCGCAGCTTCTATGAAAAGTTACAGAAGCCAAAAGTTTTGCAACAGTTGAAAGCTTTATATTTCATACTAAATACAAACTGAAACATAGATGCACAGAAAAAACCCCAGAAAAAAGACCATGCTGGGAATCGGACCCAGGTCCTTGGCATTCCTTTAACGACCGCTTTAGCCTAGTTGGTAGTGACCCTGCCTACGAAGCAAGAGGTCCTGGGTTCAAATCCCGGTAAGGGCATTTATTTGTGTGATGAGCACGAATATTTGTTCCTGAGTTATGGATGTTTTCTATGTATTTAATTATATATTTATCTATATAAGTATTTATTGAATCAGGCGTTACTTTGCGGAGGTCCATATTAATGAACTAAAACAAAAGGTCGCGGGTGGGCAAAGTAATTGTTTTAGTTCTTTAGTTCTATATGTATTATTCCGTGCCACGTGCTAAACCACTACACCACCACTGGTCAGGAGTTTAGACACAAATTTTTCCTATGCATCATACATTCCAGCTTGCTATCATCACTTTTGCAGTGATACAGCGCCATCTATGTTCAGTTCTCAGCGAGAAACATCAACACTCCTTCGGAACTAAGCGCTCAAACGGACTAAAACGCCACGGAATGCCAAGGACCTGGGTTCGATTCCCAGCATTGGTCTTTTTTCTGTGCATCTTTCAGTTTGTATTTAGTATGAAATATAAGGTTTTCACGGGATGACCGTAAAAGTAAAAAAAAATGATGTTGAAAAAATAAAAATACAAAAAGATACTTCAAAGCAAACCTTGTTTTAGTTAATAGCTTTGTTCGTCGGCCGCACTGAGCTTTTGCATCTATCGCATTCATTATCCCTTACTGCCTTACTGTATCATTAAGACGCTGTCAACACCAACGTCGGCGCACACTGTCTATTTGTATCGGAGTAAACGAGATGCCGCTATTACTGGGCAGCCGGGTATATTGAAATTTATCGGGCAAATATTTAATTAAAAAAAAACTGTGGTTTATTTGTGAAATATGACTCGTTAGCGGTTTAGGTATGAATATGTTGACTTCATGTTTTTAATTGCAGACGCATACGCCAAAAAAAAAAGTCATAGAACCGTTTAATGATGATTTTAAGACCTATCTTTGCATTAACATTAACAACCAACAGTTATGGCGTTGGGTTAGCCAGCCAAATGCAATATTGACTTTCACACGACGCATTATCTGTGAAGGCCTTAAGCTCCACCGAGCTTTTGGCGCATTAATTGCATTCAATACCTGGGCGACCGAGCTCCACTCGGGCTGAAACTCGGTACCAAGCGTTTTCCCAGAGATAAGACCAAGCTAGATCAATTTTTCATCCCCGAAAACCCCCACATACCAAATTTCATTGAAATCGTTGGAGCCGTTTCTGAGAACCTGATAAGAATTGCTCGTGTAAAAGTATTGGGTTTAATCCCTTGCTGTAGCATTACTAGCAAAGCTTTAGAAAAAGTTCTGACATTCATGTGTAAGATATTTGAGGATTCACTCTAGTGACCAGTGTTTTTCGAAACACGATTACTTAGTAGGTAGTTTGCTCGATAGAAAAAAAAAACAAAGTCGTCTCTAAAAAATAAAATAAATCCTTAGTACGGCGTAAATACTGCACGGCATGTCATGACAAGATGTTTTCTAGGGCTTAGTGTTGCTACATTTTTAAAATATGTTAGGTTAGGGTTTTGTGTGGCCGTGCTGGCCTAGTGGGTTCAAAACAAATCCCAGCTCGCGCCTCTGAGTTTTTCGGAATTTATGTGCGAAATTACATTCGAAATTTATGAGCTTTACGGTGAAGGAAAACATCGTCAGGAAACCGGCAAACACCTGCGAAGAATTTGTTTGAAGTTCCCAATCCGCATTGGGCTCGCGTGGGAACTACGGCCCAACGCAAGCCCTCTTATTCTGAGAGGAGCAGCCTGCAGTGGGACGGATATAGGCTAGGATGATGATGATGATGAAGCCAAAATTATGCTCCAAATATGTCCGCAATTGTTGGTAATTCCACTAAGCTCCGCTCTCTCTAATAAGTCTTTGCTTTAATTATAATTTTTGATCGAGATCGGCCATCGTAATAACTGAACGGTGCATTACATAAACTTGAAATAATAGAGAGTGTTATATTGGGGTTCCTTGGGAATTCTCAAAAATTAACGCTCGTGACCAATACATATAATTGTGTAAGTAAATATTTTTTTCACACAGAGATTTGGGACTAGGTATAGTCGGGGTAAGAAAAGGTTCGTCACTTTTCGACTCTAAAGTGACGAACCTTTTCTTACCCCGACTGTACTTGCCATAGTAAAAGTTTTAGAACTTAGAATTAGATCCACAATCACATATCGCTTGTTCTTATTGGCCATTAGGGTAAGTTCACTTAACCCTTTTCCGGGCATAGCTTTTACGGATCCCACTAGATACAGGCTCAGCCTATTTTGGAGCCCACTGCGTACTGATTTTGTAAACTCTTTTACTGTAAATGTTTTTTTTTGCTATAGGGTGCCTAGACGCGCGCACGTTACGCCTTACCTAAACGAGAGACAAATACTGAATATGTCGGCCCGGAGGGACTTACACCTGACGACTCAAGTGCATAAAATAATAAATACACAACGACCACAATACTTGTATGACAAGTTTAAATGGCCACGAGCGGGTCGTGATCGAGGTGTCCGGAGTATGCACGCCAATAAAGTTATCATCCCCAAACTCAGGTCCGTGGGGTTCAGAGGGAGTTTCCGTTTCCGTGCCTCTAAGATATGGAACGATCTTCCTCCCCCGCTGCGAGCCCACATGTCTTTCCCGGTCTTAAACAAAAAATTAGGAAAGTGCTAATGGCGGTCCAAATTGGAATTTAAGTAGATGGAAATTGATACTTCCCCAAAGACCACCAGAATACCTAAGGCTATGAATATGACTGTGATGTCCTACCATTTCCTTAGAAAAGAACTGCCAGATTTCCCTTTCTTCTTTTTTTTTGATATTTATTTCTGTAATTTTTTGGTTGTAAATATTCTCTGCGTAAAGGGACTATAGAAAAACAAACTGAAAAATGTTGATATATGGGGAAAATTTGTGTCTTAACTCCTGACCAGTGGTGGTGTAGGGGTATAAGCACGCAGCGCGGAATGCTGAGGACTTGGGTTCGTTTCCCAGCGCTAGTCTCTTTTTCGGGGTTTTTTTCTGTGTATCCATGTTTCAGTTTGTATTTAGTACTAGCTTTTGCCCGCGACTTCGTCCGCGTAGAATTCCAATTTGTGGTAAAGCTTATTCATCTCTTTCATTGTATAAAACAAAAATCCGGCAACGGCAACATCCATCATTATTATCATTTCAAAATTTGTCCTTATTCTATGCAAATTTTCGCTTATTTTTATCCCGCGGGAATTTTGCATTTTCCCCGAGAAAAAGTAGCCTATGTCCTTAAAAGTGTAGCTTTCTACCGGTAAAAGAAGTTTTAAAATCAGCCCCGTAGTTGAATTTACTTATTTTTTTCCCGTGGGAATTTTGCTTTTTCACGGAGAAAAGTAGTCTATGTAAATAATAGTTGGTGTAGCTTCCTACTAGTGAAAGAAATTTTCAAATCAGGCCTCACGTGATATTCACTTCTTTCTATCCCACGGGAATTTTGCATTTTACCGAATAAATAGTAGGTAGCCTAGCCTATACCAATAAAGGATAGTGTAGCTTTCTATTGGTCATTTTTTTAAACTCAGCCCCGAAGTTAATTTTACTATTTTCTATACCGCGGGAATTTTGCATTTATCCGGAAAAAAGCATCCTATGTTAACCAAGGACAGTGCATCTTTTCTATTGGTGTAAGACATTTTAAAATGAGCTCCGAAGTTGAATTTTCTTTTTTCTATCCCTTGGGAATTTTGCATTTCCCCGGAAAAAAGTAGCCTATGTCAATAAAGGATAGTGTAACTTTTTACTGGTAAAAGTTTTTTTTTTTAATCGGCTCGGAAGTTTCAGAGATTATCTATCCCACAGGAATTTCCAAAAATCCTGCAATAAGTTTTTTTGTTGTTATGGTCATTTTCGTTAATACTGTATTTGAAAAGATTAGTAATTGTAGTTACGGAGATATGGTCCAGTTGATTTGAGTTCCTACATATATAAATCCTGATTTAACTTTATCCCGTGGAAATTTTCAAAATTCTTTATATTCGCTTTATATTCTAATAGTCTAATTGCATGCCCAATATGTACAGTTTAGTAATCTTCGTTATGGGCATAGGGTCACTCTTGATGAAATATATAAATCCCGATTATTCCTTATCCCGTGGAAATTCCGGAAAATCCTTTCTTATCGGATGCCTACGTCATACAAAGAACACACCCTCCACGTTTTAGGTCTCTACATACAGCGGTTTAGGCTGTGCGTTAATCCGGCAGTCAGTCATTTAGGACTTCAGGACAAAGCATTTTATATGTATTTGCATTGCACCAAGCTTTTATGCGAGTTCAACAATGATATTTGAATACTCAATTCGATTTTATTCGAAAAAGGTTGAACTCGCATAAAAGCTTCATCATCATCATCATTTCAGCCGTAGGACGTCCACTGCTGGACATAGGCCTCCCTCATTGACGTCCAATCATTACGGTTGGAAGCGACTTGCATCCACCCTGAACCTGCGGCCTTCACCAAAACGTCCGTCCATCTCGTTGGTGGACGTCCCACGCTGCGCTTGTAAAAGCAAAAGCTTGGTGAAATGCAAATACTTAATACATATAATTAGCTATTATCAGAGATCAGATCAAGACGTGGTTGACAAACGTAGACAAAAATGGTTTGCAATATTTGAAGTTTCGTTTCGTTTACAATGTGTCAAAACAAAATGTAATTTAAATCAAAAGCACTAAGGAGTATTGATATCAACTTCGAAGCAAATCACCCCCAAAATAACTTTCTACTACTTTTTGACCCCGTCAAGGGATGAATTTCAATAAAATACGAAACACGTCTTCCATCAATTTTGTTAAAGAATGTTTATGCAAAATTTGAAGTAGATTGGACCAAGGAATCACGATGTCTCATACAAACTTTGCCCCCCTTTTTTACCCCCTTAGAAGTAGAACTACAGAAAATCCTTTCTTATCGGATGCCTACGTCATACAAAGAACACACCCTCCAAGTTTCAGGTCTCTACGATCAGCGGTTTAGGCTGTGCGTTGATCCGTCAGTCAGGACAAAGGATTTTATATGTATAGATAAAAATATTAGGATTTCACGGGATGACCGTAAAAGTAAAAATTTGGAGTTAAAAATAAGAATACAAAAAGACTCCAAAAAACTAATCTTGGTTAATTAAATATTTTGTATTTACGTACCTAATATTGTGAGCTCTGCCCTTCCCGTATCATTGCTGTGTTTAACGCGCCGCGGGAGGGCGCAGGCTGAAAATGAGCGCCGCCGGCTTCCTAACCGGCAGCATTTATGCTGAGCCTGAGCCTATTGCCACGAAGTTTTTTTTTTTGTTTTGTGTTTCTGTTCTTCTTCTTTTTTTGTATTCTTTGTGTTTCTTTTTATTTTGTATGGTTGTGGCAATAAATGGATTTTTATTTTTATTTTTTAAATAAATATTTTCTTATCAAGATTGGTTTTTGGAGTCTATTGTATTTTTATTTCCTGAACAGTGGTGGTGTAGGGGTTTAGCACGCAGCACGGATGCTGAGGACCTGGGTTCGATTCCCAGCGCTGGTCTCTTTTTCTGGGTTTTTTCTGTGTTTCAGTTTGTATTTAGTAAAAAAATATTTTCTTATTTCTTATAGCGAGCGCATACAGCGACCACATAAATCTACACAAATGAAATGAAATGAAATGAAATATGTTTATTTGCCTTAAATGTAGTACAATTAATGGTGGTAAAAAAAAAAAACACAGATTCGACCTTACTCCCTTTACAATATGGTAGAAAATGTATTGAATTTGTTTTACAATGCTTTGCTTTGCTTTTTTTGGGTCCCACTGAAAAACAGCGTTGTGGCTTGCCACAACATTATGCTGAGTGGGGCCCAATTTATACTATTCGATATATTTTTTTAATTTGTAAATTTCCTGTCAAATGTATTTTTTTTCTGTGTTTGTATCGAATATGTGTAAATAAACATCTCTCTCTCTCTCTCTTAAATTAATCCTGCATTTGTTAAAATTATAAAAAAAAGATTCTTTTTGTGGTTGTGTATCTAATTTGTCGGGGCCTGAAAGGTTTAAATAGGAAAGGCTACGGAACTGTCTTTAATTAAACTGATCAACCAGCAGCAAGCGGCGCCGGCGCAGCGCGGGCGGACCGGTCGCGCGGCGTGGGCGCAGTCGCAGCCTCTCGCTCGTTTCTGCAAGGGAATTGTTAGTTAGTTAGTATACATATCATCATCCCAACCTATGTACGTCCCACTGCAGGGGACATTCTCATAATGAGAAGGCCTGAGCCGTAGTTCCCACGCGGGCCCAGTGCGGATTGGGAACTTCACATCAGCGACTGAAAAACCGCAAAAGACCGGCAACCTAAAATACCAAAAGTACCGTTTGGTTACCAAAATTTCGTAGCCCCAGTACGTCAGCTGTGGCTGTAGGCAGTTACGAAATTTTGGTTACCAAACGGTACTGAACCCTAAAATAAGGGTATAAATTGAAAGGGTATTCGAAAATTACGGCACCCGAATAAATAAAATTTAAAAGGTTACCTGTTTCAAATGGTACCCGGCCCGCGAAGCAATTCAGTGATGTATGTGAAGTTACCAATTAGCACTGGACCAGTGTGGGAACTACGGCCTAATCCTCTCGTTCAGAGAGGCCTGTGCTCTGCAGTGGAACATATATATTAGCTAGGATGATGAAGATGATTGTTGACGATATAAATAAAAAGCACGGGTTTATAATGGTTTTTAACTATAATATGAAGGGAATCAAAAGGTACAATGTTAGCAACCAATCTGACAGGACAACGACTTCTCTGTCATACCGATTTCAATCGATTCTAAATAAAGAAAACATAGACAGTAGGACCAACAAGATGGAGCGAACCTGGTTAAGGTTGCGGGATCGCGTTGAATGTTGATGGCACGGGACCGATCTGTTTGGTGAGCCTTGGGGGAGGCCTATGTTCAGCAGTGGACGCCTTTCGGCTGAAATGATGATAATGATGATGATAGACAATAGGGATGTTGACACCACCAATCAACTGACGTACTTTTTAAGAGCTGTCAAAACACTAGTCACTTGTTCGCCAACTCAATCAACTAACTGTTACTATTTATTTGTTTTAAACTAAGGTTTTAAATCGAAAATTAATCTCGCTTCCAACCGTAATGATTGGGCGTCAATGAGGAGACCTATGTCCAGCAATGGAGGTCCTACGTACGGCTGATATGACGATGATGAGGTTTACCCTTACATATTTTACGCCGTAACGAAGCCACATAAACATAGCGCCTGATATTTGTACAGTCTCTAGACGGTAAACAGAATGTCGTGTGAACTACCCCTCTGAGTCACCCCTGACGTCACCGGGGGAGGGTCGGTAGGGATGTACCGATTTTATACAAGTACCGTAAAGTCAACTTATTTTGGGGGTGAATCAACTTTTTAATGCCACCTAGAGCTGCCATCACCTCTCCGCGTTTGACCCGGAGTCTACGGGTATGAATAGTGCATATCCGGGCTACGGGTTTAACATCGATATGCCCGGGCGGCGAGAAAAAGTCAAACTTTCATTGGACAACGTATCCTGAGTTCTTACAAGCAACGACTTTTCAACGACGTCAGTTGGTTTGCAATGAGCTGGAGGTGTTTAAAATCACAACTTACGGAATTGCCGAAAATAATAGGCGAAATGTTATCAATTGCAATAAGTAACGCATTCGTTGAGCATGTTTTGTCATTGATGGGGAACTTATGGACCAACGAGCGAAACTGCTCATGCTGCGTAAAGACGGAAGAGAAATTGTGATGTTCTCCGGGTCTGCTTTTTTTAAAGCTGGCAGCCCTGGTGCCACCCGTTGCTATGGTTAGGTACACAAATTTTGTCCTTTGGACACCCTAAGCATTTTTCTATGAAACAGTATGAAGATGTCACTTGGACAACTGGGGACAGATTGACACGAAAAAGCTGATTCACCCTTGGCCTTGAGGGGGCGCGTTTCAGAATGTCGAGAGTTAATATATCATCATCCTCTCAGAATGAGAGGGCGTGGGCCGTTGTTCCCACGCGGGCCCAGTGCGAATTGAGAACTTTACACACACCGATGTCGAAATTAAAAAGAGAAAATTTTAGTCAAAGTATCTTTATTCGTTTTATTCATTTAATTTTAGGTGTTTTTTTCATTTATTTCATAAGTGGAAACTGTATCACAATCTCCTGCCATTTCTTAAAAAAATGTGACCAGATATACCTAATAAATGAGGCGGTTGAAACTCTCGAATAAAATACCCAAAAATACTTGGTATAAAAATCATAAGTATCCTTCCTGAGTAAATAGATACTTTGGTTTTTCTATGGGAACATCCCTTATCCCGAAGTAATATGATAATGTGGGGGCGAGTTCAAATTAGATTTAGGCGGCCGTTACTATAGAGATAAAGTGTCAGTTTTGTCATGTTTTTGGTTATGAGTTATGTTCTTGGTTGTGCCAATCCTAGACGTACCTACCTACCTTTTCTAATCCTTACTAATATGGTATCTCATCATCCCAGCCTATATACGTGCCACTGCAGGGCACAGGCCTCCTCTCAGAATGAGAGGGCTAGGGCCGTAGTTCCCACGCGGGCCCAGTGCGGATTGGGAACTTCACACACAACATTGAATTTCTTCGCAGGTGTATGCAGGTTTCCTCACGATGTTTTCCTTCACCGTAAAAATTCTGAAAAACTCAGAGGTGCGAGCCGGGATTTGAACCCACGACCCTCTGCCAGAGGGAGATTGAGATGCCATAGGTCAAACCACTAGGCCACGACGGCTTCTATGGTATATTATGGTAACTACTTATAGTAAACTAGCTTTTGCCCGCGACTCCGTCTGCGAAGAATTCGTTTATCGCTATCCCGCGGGAACTATGCAATTTTCCGGGATAAAAACTATCCTATGTCCTTTCCCGGGTCTCAAACTATCTCTATGCCAAATTTCACCTTAATCGGTTCAGCGGTTTAAGCGTGAAGAGGTAACAGACAGACAGACACTTTCGCATTTATAATTATGGATTAGTATGGATAAATCATTTGTCATAGTTACCATTGTATTATGAGGTTGTCTAGTGACAACGGAACGGATAAACATATTTATATAGATAAATACATACTTAAACACATATTAAACATCCAAGTTTCGAGCACAAACATTCGTATTTTTCACACAAATATCTGCCCAGACTGGGAATCGAAGCCAGCTTCGTATTCAGGTTCTCTAAAGGCCTTACTTGGCTAAATTTAGGATTCTAAATGATTTAGAAACCTAATTTAGTAAAGTGTAATCAATCGCGGTTAGCTAGTGAGGATCCTAATTAGAACTTAGAAGCAAGATTGGTTTCTGACAAGCTGAATTATTTAGCATCCTAGTTAGGACAGGTGTTAGGATGATTAAATTTAGCCTAGAGTAGGTAATAAGCCCAAAACTAGGCTATCCGGTCGTCTAAAAAGATGACAATTAATGATAGAATATGATATGGTAGATAGGGGAAGATAATAATGTTGTCCCTGTCATGTTTCGTTTCGTCTTTTCATTTATCTTATTGAATCTCTTTCGGGTGTTGAATATTCGTAAAATATTTGTATTTGTAATGTATTTGAATAGGAATGCCAAAAGACGTGCGAATATTCCCGAACGCAAATACGAATATTCACCACTATACTCCACTGCAATGTTCGACAACTTAAATTCAGAAACAATTCAATAAAAACCCCTTCACAAATACACAAAATTCACGAAACCGCAATACCATTGAAATTAATGCCAACTGCACGCGGTGCCGTTTAATAAAAACTTTATAGCGGCCATCTTGGAAAAGATAAAAAACCACTTATACAAAGAGCCTTGTCAAACTACGCCAGCATAATACAGCAATACAGCGACGCGGTAATACCGCTGCGGGTGGGTGTGGCAAGGTTCCAACGCGGCAGAATTTTGGCAGAGCAAGTCCACGTATATGGGCAAGAAAGCATCGACAGATGCTCCTCGAAAGATCCGCATGACACACATACTTATAAATATTCCTGCGTCGCCGCAAAACTTATCCCATCCTATCTAACCACAGTAGCGTAGCGTAGGGGGGGCGATGGGGGCGGCCCGCCCCGGGCGGCACGTTTAGGGGGCGGCAAATATTTTGTACATATTTGGACAATTCCATATTGTAGTTTTTTAAATTGGCTAAGTAAATTTTTTTGAAGTAGGCAGGTATACAAGAGGGCGGCAAAATTTTCTTCCGCCCCGGGTGGCTGACACCCACGCTACGCCACTGTCTAACCATGTAATATTAGAAAACGGCCAAGTGCGAGTCGTGCACTGAGGGTTCCGTACAAATTTATAGGTAAGTATGTCAAAAGGCCGTAGTCGGGTTTCCATAGTAAGTCGGCCTTTACATCAAATGGGCTCGGGTTTTTTTTTAGCCGAGTATGAATTATGAACGAACATCCTGCTTGTGATAGTTTTTGACTTAAGCATAATTTTTACAAGTTTTTTTTTTAATGTATGGTTTTCAGGATTTATACAAGCGATTTGCTTAAAATTTTGAAATTGTGTTCTTTAGATAGATTTGCATGGCCACCCAAAAAAAACTAATACTAGTTATTGTATAAAAAAAAAAAAAAAAAGAACTTATTAAAAAAAACACATTTTTTTTATGTGGTTGTGAATCTCTACTACCTCTAGATTTTTTTTCGAATTAGACCATGCATTGGCCTACTACTTGTCTAAATATCAAAATATTCCAGGCGGCGGTACTTCCTACCAAAAATCAGCAAAATGTGTGGCCTAGTTCTGTAAACAATCGGTGTTTGTTTTTCAACGTAGTATACAAACTCTTCCTGCGAATAATTCAATGGTGTCTGCAGTTCCCAATCCACACTTGGCCCGCGTGGGAACTTCGGCCCAAACCATCTCATTCTGAAAGGAGGCCTGTGCTATACAGTGGGACATATAAGCTGTAATGATGATGATGATTAAATAAGAAGTACGTGATTTGATTGGTGTCATCATTCCTATTCACCCCCACCCATTGTACCCTCCTAACATAGAGCCCAGGTATCCCAGTAACACAGCTCGATAATTCTAGAACTTTCCTCCGAAGTCTGTAGCCCATCCCGTTGCCATGGCAACCGAGCCCCACCCCGGGGACCTAGCCGGTGGAACGAGGGCTTAACTTACGCTTAAATAACGGTTAACGGATGAACAAAATAGCTAATCAAATTTTTACAAGGAATGCCATTGCCAACACAGAAAAACATTTCTTCAAGCATGTTATCAAATAAAATGTACCTAATGCCCAAATTGCCCAATAACTTTTTCAGCTGAATATTGCTTTTTGCATTTATTTATTTATTTATTCATAAAGTTCATATAAGATACAAAATATAAACATGAAATAATCTTAGGTCTAGTTAGTAAATTAGTTTAGTCTAAGTATAATTTGTTATAGACAAATGGAATCTAAGGAATTATAGTACAACTCGAGCATAAAAACATCGCAATACAATATCTTAAAACATAATACTTAGTTGGTAATTAAACTAAAATAATGAAATCAAGTGTCAAATAACAAAATAAACAAAGAACAATCGGCTGGCTACACAGCGTCACCCTCACCTTGTATCGTTCAAACAATTGTTATGTCATTCGTTAAAACAGTATTTTTTTTGTCCCGTTAACCTGTGTCCCGAGGGAAATTTACTAGTTCCTAGGGTAAAATATAGGCTAAAATACTATGTATAAAGCTATATTATAGCTTTTGTAGGTAGGTGATAGACTAATTAAAATCAGTTCAATCGTTTTTGAGCTTTATCCATTACAAGAAATACACAACGAAATATTTTCTCTTTATAATTCCTCACTAATATAAGTAATATTATAAATGCGAACATAACTCTACCTAGTGAGAAAATACGGATCACTCACGTCTAAAAACGAGTTTTACTCGACTGTTTTGGGCTAATCCGTAGCCCTTTTTCCCGGAGCCACACGTTACGGTGTCTGCCAAATGCGCACTGCGCGCTGCCACTCTGGTCGCGCGGCTGCTAGATGCAACTGACAGCGATACACAACTACCCCCGTTTTCATCATCACTTTTATTGTTTGTTTTATTGTTATTGTCTTTTATTGTGTAATGTCGAGTTAAACTCTTTTTAAGACGTGAGTGATCCGTATGTTTTCACTATAACTCTATCTGTCTGTTTACCTATTCATGCTTAAATCACTGAACCGATTTACATAAAATTTGGTAGTTTAAAACTCGGGGAAGGACATAGGATAGATTTTATCTTAGAAAATGACAGTGTTCCCGCGGGGTAGCGATAAAAAAATGATTTGCAGTACGCTTAGTATAAGTTTTACTTCACCGAAATACTTCTCGATCGCGTTTACGTAAAAAATTCAATTACTAGGGAAACATGGACAGCGTCTCCGCGCGCGCGCGCCCATGTTTCCATAGAATTGAAATTTTTACGTAAACGCGATCGAAAAGTATTTTGGTGATGTAAAACTTATACTAAGCACTCAGCTTGTATTAAATAATTGAATGAGCCTACGTCCAGCAGTGGACGAGCATAGACTGATGATGATGCTGATGACAGGAGTTCAACTAAGGCAACCACAAAAGTCGCTCGCTTGCACGTTTCAAATACAAACTCAAGTGACAGTTATGAACTTACTTATAAGATCAACTCAAGATTGAATTTATATTTTGTCATAAATTACACGGCCTACGTGAGTCTGAGATAAATTGGAGAGGTCAGAGACCTTTAAATTGGAGCCGAACGATGTGTTGTTTTCCCTTAAAAGGTATAAGACGTAGCAGTAGACTTTACTTGCGATTTATGTCAGAAATAAAGTGATTCCCAAGCAAATAGAGGCCCAATCCGATATATTTGCAATTTGAAAGGCTTAATCAATCAAAATTAAATAAAAAAGGCTCATAACATGATTAAATTTATTAGTCGTTTCGATAATAAACTATGCTTACTCATACAATACTCGTTCCTGCTAGATATAGCTATAGCTAGTGTCATTCACGAAGGCGTGTGAATTTATCAAAATTAATGACGTTGCAATAAAGAACCACGCCACGCGTGATCATGAATGACTCGGCCTATATCGTAGGTACTAGCCTCAATATAGTTATATACTATGGCAATAAATAATGGCTGTAAAAGCTGACTATAAAAATTAGTGGGTAAAAAAATTGAAGTTGAAGAAATAAAAAATACAAAAAGATACTTCAAACCAAACTTGTTAAATTACTGGATGTAAAAATTTCGTAGACAGATGTCCCTAAATAGAATTTGACATGTAATGTAACTAAATAACTAACTAATATAATATAACTAATATAATATTCATTTTTATTTATCTGTATAAATAAAAATGAATCACCGAAATGTTTGTACGCGCATAACTTCCGATTGACTGCACCAAATTGGATAATTCTTTTTGTGTTGCGTTTGGTACTGTCAGGAGAAGATTCTTATGAATAGAACAGGGGCGAAGCCGCGGGCATCAGCTAGTAACTAAATAACGTAATGTACAGGTCGGTTCACAAGAGCTGGCACGAATGGATCAAATGAGCGAATAAAAGTATATTTGTTACCTATTAGTTATATTATATAACTTGTTAACTGTGTTCTCGCAATAAAAGTTTTTCATTTCATTTTCATTTCATATTTGAATACACTTCACACGAATATGGAAATAATTATAATTATTATTTATTTAAAATATGGCTTCTGTCCCATTACAGGACAATTTCGCCAGTGTCAAGGTAAGCTCTCTTTGGTAGCGACGTTGTACGGTGATTGTAGTTTTTGCAACTTGATAGTAAAATTCCAGAAACCACGTGGAGACAACTTACGCATTAAAAAATTTCAGACACGAGAGCAATATAGAATTTTGTGATCACTGTTAATTAAGGTTAATCGCCGCATAAAACACTATCAGAATTATACTTGAACTAGCCAAAGAAACAGAAATACCAAAATTATATACTTTCTACATCCGCCATGTTCGAATGCTACAAATCGAATCTATGGAAATGATTATGCATCATTCATTTTCCTACAAAAATGTCAAAGTGACATTACTTTCATTCAACCCATTCGTGCCAGCGGTGCCAGCTCTTGTGAATCGACCTAGTCTAAGTTGGGATCCTCTTTAAATACTCCTGCTGAATTCAAGTAAGTACTTTCAAAGCGTTCTACCACTACCTGCGGTAATACCGCAATGCGTTATCATACTGTAACTACGCAGTAGTTAACCCAGTGATTAAACCGCGTTTAGTGCGCCGACGCACCGGCCCAGGCTCAAATCCAGACTATTGATCGTCGCCGCCAACATACCTAGTGCTTCATATCAACGCAAACCAGTGAGCTCGAACCGCGGGGCAACCTTGTCGCAGTACACCACTATTGTAGTTATCGAGGGCTCATTGGGGCGTTTTATTGTGATAAGGTTGTATTGTGAGTGGATGTTATGGTGGCTTACCTAGGTCTCAGTTTGTTGGAATTATGTTGGAACTAGAGATTATGTTACTTAGTTACGAACGCATTATTAGATATTGCTAGCATTTGACCGCGACTTCGTTCCCATAGGCTATTGGATCTAGACATACTTAGGCATAAACATTATTCGACAGAAAGAAATAAGTACATTGACTGATACAAAAAACCCGGCTAAGTGCGAGTCGGACTCGCGCACCAAGGGTTCCGTACAAATTTTAAGGTAGGTATGTCAAAACATACGCCGTAAACAACCGTAACTATAATAATCCAGTGTTAGTAGAACCCAGCTTCTAAGTAAAATGTACGCAGTGTGAGATCATTTTATATTGGTTTGTCAGGACCCCCTTTAATATTTAATATAATTATATTTTTATTAATTGTTGTTTACCAGCCATAGTAATACATAATCGGTGTAAATTTCAAGTGTCTATATAACGCCATTATAAAGATAGAGTTAAAAACGCTGATAAAAACACGTTTCTTGTATGACAACCCCCTTTGATTTTAAACTTAATTTAATTTTTCATATTTGTTATTATAGCGGCAACCGGAATACATCATCTGTGAAAATTTCAACTGTCTAGCTATCACGGTTCATGAGATACAGCCTGGTGACAGACGGACGGACAAATACGGACAGCGGAGTCTCAGTAATAGAGTCCCGTTTTTACCCTATGACCCTTTGAGTACGGAATCCTAAAAAATAAAAACATAGTTAATGATCCCGAAAAGGAATTTGACTCAGCAGTAGGGTCATACACATTGTAAGAAACAAAATTAGTCTCTCCTGTGGACATAAAATTACTTACTTACTTACTTACTTTCGCTGGCTCAGCGACCCGAAGTGGATCTTGGCCTCCGACATTAAAGTGCGCCATTCCTTCCTGCTCTGTGCCAAGTCTGACCAATCAGACACGTCCAGCTCCTTCAGATCTTTAGCAACTTCATCTTTCCACCGGTATCTTGGTCGACCCACCGGACGCCGTCCAGATGGTCGCCCAAGATACGCTCTTTTGGCAGCTCGATCCTCTCCCATTCTTTCCACATGCCCCAGCCATCGAAGTCGGGCAGCCTTTATTTCCCCGATGATATTCGGCTCAGACACTAAGTAGTTCCTCTATTTCCTGGTTGAACCTTCGCCTCCAATTTCCGTCATCGTCCCTTGTTGGACCCAGAATCTTTCGCAAAATCTTACGTTCCGCAACCAAGAGTTTGTTTTCCTCCTTCAACGTTAGAGTCCAAGTTTCGCACCCGTACAATAGAATCGGCCTAATAACTGTATTGTAAACGCGGATCTTTGTAGTCTTGCTTATCAACTTGGACACCAGTACCTTGTGAAGGGCTGCCGTACATCTTAGCGCATTGACTATACGGATGTCGATTTCGTCCTCCCTTTGGTTAGCTAGTGTCGACATAAAATTAGCGACTCCGATTCAAAAAACTTAAGATTTATTCAAATGGGTTGAAAGTTGGGCAGGCGTCCCACGCGGCGATGTAGACTTGACTAAGAAATATTGGCTGTAGACCCTTAACTTTCGCCATGTCCACAATGCGGAAATGCGTCTGTCTGAGTCGATCTATCTCAGTAATCGTCTGTTTGTCTGTCTGTCTGATACCCCTAAAAATAAAAAAATAAATATTAGGGGACAGTCTTACACAAATCGACCTAGTCCCGAACTAAGCAAAGCTTGTACTATGGGTACTAGACGACGATAAACGTACTTGTATAGATAAATAAATACTTAAATACATAGAAAACATCCATAACTCAGGAACAAATATTCGTGCTCATCACAGAAATAAATGCCCTTACCGGGATTTGAACCCAGGACCTCTTGCTTCGTAGGCAGGGTCACTACCAACTAGGCTAAAGCGGTTGTCCCTTCATGTTTAAATTGAAATTTGGTACATACATAGTTAGTTTGAGTCTACAGAAAGGACAAATAATAGTTTTTATCTCAGAAACCATCCTTTAAGGGGGTGAAAAGGGGGATGAAAGTTTGTATGAGGAATAATTAAAGCTGAACCGATTTATAACAATATGAAATTTGGTATGAAAGTTTTGAGTTGTGGGGAAGGTTATAGAATAATTTTTATCCCCGAAATTAAATAGTAAACAGGTGGATGAAAAAGCAGATCGGATAAGCTTCCCAAATTAATTATTCCACGCAGACGAAGTCGCGGGAAAAAGCTGTACTTACCTATATATGTGTGGGTTTGTATCCGCAGTGGCAGGTCGTTGCACTTAGTGCAGATTCCATAGAGAGAGAGAGAGAGAGAGATGTTTATTTACACATATTCGATACAAACACAGAAAAAAAAATACATTTGACAGGAAATATACAAATAAATATCGAATAGTATAAATTGGGCCCCACTCAGCATGATGTTGAGGCAAGCCACAACGCTGTTTTTCAGTGGGACCCATTTAAAACTAAACACAAAAAACATACACACTGTAACGACACGAACGCCGGTGCACAGTTCGCAACAAAAACCTAATTGGGTGGGAACACAGCCCGACCTTGTGAAAACCCGTAAGTACATAAAAAATTAAAAATAACTACCGCCATTTGCTTGTAAAAGAGAGAAAAAAAAATATATATATATATATTTTAACAGAAACAAAACGAACAAACAAAGAGTCAATGTGCCAATCTCAGATGCGCCCAATTTACTTGTCACCTATGAGTGCTACGAATACCATAGGGAATGCATTTCTCGTCCCCCCCCCTCCATCGACGTCATAGTAGAGCACGGGCGTGGTTTTTCAATGTGGCATGAAGGGAGGTTTGAAATATCGCTCATGTACGTACAAGAACACTGACGCAATTGCAAATTATTGTCATTTCAAAACTAAACTTTATGTAATAAGATAAAAAAGTTTAGTTTTGAAATGACAATAATTTGCAATTGACGAGATTTTTTTTTTGACACCTGATAATTACTACAGGAATCGAAAGAGTTTTGCCTCCTGGACATGGAAAAACATTTATTATAATTTATTTCCCCGTATTTAAAAAAAATACAAGAAATTAAAAAAATATATCTGAATTTACCAATTCTACCACAGAATATATATTTCCTTTGCCTTTTTCACCAGTAAAAAAAGTTCTGTCATAATTTTAAATTTGACATTAACAACCAAGCCAATTGTTGTAGTGGTAGAGCCATGTTGTAGCTAGCCGCTGCATCACGAATGGGCCGGCTCGTCCGGGGCAGTACCCTGCTTGCGTTTCGTACGGTCAGTGAGAGTGCCGGGGGCCCAATACCTCACCCCTTCCCTCTCCCCCTCCCTCTCCCCCTTCCCCTATTCCCTCTCCATTAGGGCCGACAACGCACTGGCATCGTGTAAAGCGCTGCGGGTGTCTATGGACAGTGGTGTCCATTTAACATCAGGTGACCCACTAGTTCGTTTGTCTGGCCTATCTAACATAAAAAAAAAAAAAAAAAGCCATAATCTCCAAAAAAAAAATTTTTGACATTAACATTGAGACTTGACAGATACATATTTAAATGATCTATTTTTATTAATGTTAATGCACGATCGACGTGTTATTGATTTAAATAAGATTTTAAAGGACCCCGTAGTTGTGATCGAAATGCATGAAAGAACCAAACCACCTAAGCAAACCACACACAACGTCAACGTCAGATTTACGTAATCGCTTTTTTTTAAATAGAGACTAGACTAAAGTAGTGGATCTATTGTGTGGTAGTTTTGGAGTCCTTTTAGAATAAGCACAATCTTAAAAACTTTGTAATAAATAAATTAATAATGCTTGTGAAAATTTAAACTATTAGCGTATTTCTCTTTCTAAACTGAATACATATAGAAAACGAATCAAATTATAGTCTTAGAAATATGAAATCTTTTCAATTGCGTCAGTGTTACTCTACCTACATGAGCGATATGTATAGTAGCTGAGCTGTTGCCCGCGACTTCATCTGTGACTGTGCAATGTCCTTCCCAGGGTCCCAAACTATCTCCATACCAAATTTCATCTAAATCGGCTCAGCGATTTA
The DNA here is from genome assembly GCA_947563465.1 of Archips xylosteana. Lineage (NCBI taxonomy): Eukaryota > Metazoa > Arthropoda > Insecta > Lepidoptera > Tortricidae > Archips > Archips xylosteana. Next base: position 14,923,187 of record OX387365.1, on the reverse strand, counting down.
AGCGCGAAGAGTTAACAGGTATACATTTTCGCACATAAATTAATAAAAACTCAGAGGTGCGAGCCCGGTCTCGAACCCACGACCCTCTGCTGGAGAAGCCGTAGGTCGAACCACTATGCCACCACATCGCGAATATATATGGTAGTAGAAATATGCCGGTCGAAATCACAATATACAGTTTAAAAAAGACACGTAAAATAGCCCTTAGGCGGGCTTGCGCGGACCTGGGTTAGCTACTTAACTCCGAGTTAACTGAACTGCTAACCCAGGGTTAACAAGTGTCAAAATGTATGGAACTGTCATTCTTAACCCAGGATTACTGATTTAATTGTTTAAACCTGAACTGTGCAAGTGGCCCTTAACATTAGATTTTTAATTTTTAATTTTCTTTTTCAGTAGGTTAAATAAACCTTAAGGTGGAAGCGCACGCTCTAGGCGCGAAATTCAAACTTTTTACAGTTTTTAATTTATTGTGGGTAAACGGTGTAACTGTTTAACTTCATATGGTATTTGCGCTTGTAAAACAGTGTTCTTTATATTATTGTGTAAAGTTTTTTAAGAATAAAACTATTAGCTTGAAATAAAAGTTGTCAAAACGTTGAAAGTCCGAATTTCTATGTTTGACAACTTTTATATCAAGCTAACAATTTTATTCTTAAAAAGCTTTACACAATAATATAAAGAACACTATTTTACAACCGCAAGTACCATATGAAGTTAAACAGTTACACCGTTTACCCATAATAAATTTAAACCTGTAAAAATTTTGAATTTCGCGCCTAGAGCGTGCCGTTCCACCTTAAGTACCTACCTATAATAGGGATGTTGACGACACCACCAATCGACTGACGTACTTTTTATGAGCTGTCAAAACACAATTCTCCCATAGAGTTTGATTGAATGGCAATAGCAACTTTATGACGTCACTTGTTCGCAAACTCAATCAACTAACTATTTATTAGTTTCAAAGCAACCAAAAATCTGATTTTGCATTAATCGAAAATTAATCTGGTTTTCAGAAAGCGTTTTTTTTACTGCAGTCGTGTCTTCGACTTATTTTTTAATGGCATCAACATCCCTTTACATGATGTAAATAATGATCAATGATACTTTTCGTCATGAATGTATTAAAGCATACTATATCTAGATACGGAGGGTTCGCTTCCACGCAAGAATGAAAAGTTAGCCCAGATCTATGTTATTTCTTTGACTGTACCGGATAAGTATTTTAATTTCTTCAGCCAATCCCTAATTGAGGAAGGCCAAGGCCCGCCATCAGGCAGCATCGCCATATATCACCGATTGTCTATGCGCATCGACCGTGGCGCCGGCAGAGACAAGCGCCTTTATTTTTATGACCACGCTGCATCATTTAAGGCAACGGTGTATAGTGCATTCAGCCAGAATATGTGAGCCGTTCCCAGTTGTTTGCATCATCATCATTTCAGCCGAAAGACGTCCACTGCTGAACATAGGACTCCCCAAGGTTCGCTAAACAGACCGGTCCTGCACCTGCGCTATTCCCATCCAACGCGATCCCGCAACCTTAACCAAGTGCATCCATCTTGTTGGAGGCCTACCTACACTGCGTCTTCCGGTCCGTGGACGCCACTCGAGAACCTTTTTGCCCCATCGGCCATCAGTTCTACGAGCGATGTGCCCTGCCCACTGCCACTTAAGTCTAGCGATTCTTCGAGAAATAGGTACCGTGAATTTAGTTATGGAGAGCCATCGTCCTCTGAGTGACTTTGCGTTAGCGGCCACGTCTGAGTGCCATAAGTCATCACTGGCAACACACACTGATGGTCAAAGACTTTTGACTTGAGACACTGCGGTATATTGGATGACAAGATATTGCGGAGCTTCCCGAACGCTGCCAAGCCGAGTCTAATTCGATTATTGACCTCTTTCTCGAAGTTGAACCTACCTAAATAGATTGTAAGTCCCAGGTAGATATACTTAGTCGTCAACAACTTAGAGCAAAGAGTCTCCGATTACAAAGGGAGTTGGTACAACATGGGCGTTCGACATGACCTTCGTCTTGTCCATGTTCAATTTAAGACCAACTTTCTCGGAGACTCTTCCGAGGTCAGCGAGCATCGCACTGAGGTCTTCCGAGGTGTCAGCCATAAGCACCACGTCGTCGGCAAATTGAAGGTGAGTGATGTATTCGCCATTTACATTGATGCCACGCCCTTCCCAGTTCAGAGTCTTAAACGCATCCTCTAGTGCAGCGGTGCAAATAACATTTCCTTGTCTGACTCCCCGCTGCAATGGAATAGGCTTCGACATCTGGTCCAGAAGTCAGACGAACATTGTGGCGTTATTATACAGACAGACAGACAACGCTTCGATGTACCGGTAGTCTACTTGGCACCGTTGGAGAGACTGCAGTACAGCTCAAGTGTCGATCGAATCAAAGGCCTTCTCGTAGTCCACAAATGCCAGGCAAAGGGGGCGGTTATACTCAGCCTCAGAGAAAATCGCCGAAGAAACACGCTTGTGTGTAGGGCCTTAATCATCCTTGATATTACATTAAAAAAAATTCGACGCACTACAATTTAGCGTGCGGACTATAAGCTCGTTAGGGGTTCGCTCTAATTAAATAATAGTTTTAGACAATAAGATAATTTCCTAGCGATTTGGGCCTCGAGGCCTCGAACTATCGACCTGCGACAGCACGACCATTTATCTAGATTTAGAACTATTCAGAATTAATTGGACTCATTTGAACAAGATAAAATTCCGTTTAGGAGAATTTTGGATAAATAGAACCATAAATTATCTGTTCGCTAATGCCGACTTCATCATCATCATCATCATCAGAGCTTTTAGACATCTCACTGCAGAGCGCTTCCTCTCTCCCTCTAATGAGAGGGCTTGGGCCGTAGTTCACATGTAGGCCCAGTGCAGAATGGGAACTTCACAAACAACATTGAATTGTGCAGCAGGTTTCTTCGCTATTATTTCCTTCGACGTGAAGCTCATGGTAAATTTCAAATGTGATTTCGCACATAAATTTCGAAAAATCAAGAAGTGTGAACCCGGATTTGAACCCAGGACCTGCTTGAGAGGCCATCAAACCACTAGGCCACCAGGCTTACGCTAATAGCATTTAATACGAGAGTGAGCGAGATACTACGATACGAACTTCAATTCAAAACATATGCACACACACACACACACACACAACCACCAGTTTAATGACCATAATAATAATATTTATATTTCTTTTCTTTTGTGTATTTAAATACTTAAATTTTAGTTAAACTTTTGTATTAATTTTGGAACTAAATCACTTTGTTTACAGAGGGGGGCGTTGCTACCTGCGACACAGTTTTTAACTTCTGCGGGTGACATCGTTTTTCATTTTTTGTAATGCACCTAATTGTTACTGTTCCAAATAAAGATTTATTATTATTATCATTATTAATTTTCTAATTTTGGAGTACCTGTTTGCGAGCGGTAATTCCATCGTTTGCGAGAGCAAAGAGAGCGATGGAATTCGCAAACCGTGTTGGGCCTTTCCTGAATTTAACCCCTGTACGCTTAGTATAAGTTTTTACTTCACAAAATACTTCTCGATCGCGTTTACGTAAAAAAATCAATTACTAGGGAAACATGGACAGCGCCTCCACGGCCGCGCGTCCATGTTTCCATAGAATTGAAATTTTTACGTAAACGCGATCGAGAAGTATTTTGGTGATGTAAAACTTATACTAAGCGTACTGTACGCTTAGTATAAGTTTTACTTCACCAAAATACTTCTCGATCGCGTTTACGTAAAAAATTCAATTACTAGGGAAACATGGACAGCGTCTCCGCGCGCGCGCTTCCATGTTTCCATAGAATTGAAATTTTTACGTAAACGCGATCGAGAAGTATTGAAGTGAAGTAAAACTTATACTAAGCATACTGTACGCTTAGTATAAGTTTTACTTCACCAAAATACTTCTCGATCGCGTTTATGTAAAAATTTCAATTCTATGGAAACATGGACGCGTGCGCGCGGAGGCGCTGTCCATGTTTCCCTAGTAATTGATTTTTTTACGTAAACGCGATGGAGAAGTATTTTGGTGAAGTAAAACTTATACTAAGCGTACTGGTCATTGTACGACTCTCTCCGTGCTCCGCGACCGTGCTTTACACGGCTTTATTTGTATTATCATAATAATTATTGCAGCCATTAAGTCTATAACCGTCGCTATTTATTCGTAAACGGGTAATTTCGTCTGATACGCAAAAAACAAATTATGCACCGCCAATAAATCACACGCAGCCCCAAAAGGTTCGTGTCATGGATCACGCAACCGCAACTGAAACTTGTTAAGGACTGACAAAAAGGTATTTTTAGCCAAAAACCTGCGCAAAAAGAAATTCAATGTTGTGTGTGAAGTTCCAATCTGTTTTGGGCCCGCATGGGAACCGCAGCCCAAGCTCTCATGCTACGAGGAGACCTCTACAGTGGGAAGTACAAATAGGCTGGGATGATGTTTTAAAAAAAAGCTGTGATGGACTAGGGTTAGACCTATGGTCTTGCAAGCAGAGGGCCGTGCAGGGTGTCAATTATTTTACTCAAAAAAGTGATTTTCCAAACAGTTTTTACTAAAAAAAATATAGAAGTTTTGTCATGTACCTAACTGCAAATTAAACGTGGTCGCCACCGAATACTGATCTAGAGAAATTGGTTCCTGATTACCGACTAAAAATCAACGAGTACAAAAAAAGTTTTTTTGCCTGTAACATGAATTTCCTAAGTCATTCATTAATACAGGCCACCACAAACCGGGAGCGCGGGGAGCCGACGGAGCGTGCCCAGCGCGCTCTATAACACTGAATCAAATGTACGGTGACACACCGGCAGCGTGGCACACCGTATTTTATTCAGTGTTATTGAGCGCGCTGGGCACTCCGTCGGCACCCCGAGCTTCCGGTTTGTTGTGGCCTTACTTTTGCTAAAAAAAATACAAAAATACGTGTGGTAAAAAAAAACGGGGTTCGGCCGAGGATGGAGCTCTCATCTCTGGGCTGGCGCACCCCAATATCAGCTGCTTTCACTTGATCGCATACAGCGCAGGGCGTCCCGAGTCGTCGGCAACCCTTCACTCTCCGATAAACTCGATCCTCTTGCTCTCCGCAGAGACGTTAGAGGTAACGCCACCAGAGTTGAGGCCACGCACACAACCACATCTCATGTAATGACAGCGGGATTGTGACGTTGTGTTGACGTTTAACGACAACACAACGTCAAAATCCCGCTGTCATTACATGAGATGTGGTTGTGTGCATGGCCTCAACTCTGGTGGCGTTACCTCTAGCTCCCTTTGCGTGTTCTATAAGATCTACAAAGGGCCTACGCTAGCTGACGCGGATTACCCGGAACGGACGCCCGCGTCAGCTAGCGTAGGCCCAAAGGGGAATGCTCTGAGGAACTCTTTGACCTCATTCCAGCTGCGGGTTCCATTACAGATCCACCCAGTGGCGTAACTAGACCATGGGGGGCCCGTGGCAAAATCATTGGATGGAGCCCCCTTACGCTAGGGTTCCTCTCTTGCCGTGGGGCCTCTCGGTCCGGTCCGCAGCTTTTCTCGACCCGCGTGGCCCCCTCTGGCCGGGGGCCCGTGGCAATTTGCCCGCTCTGCTACCCTATATAGTTGCGCCACTGGATCCACCCGTCGTAAGCGTTCATTTAATTTTCATCGTCATCATGTTGATGAATGGCAGTCTTCGACGGTGCGTTTTAAGCGGTCTTTTTTGCCACGAACTTGCAAAATCTGGAACGAGCTTCCCGCTGGGGTCTTCCCATCGAGTTACGACCTGGGTGCCTTTATTTATTTATTTATTTATTTATTTAAATGATTTGTATGGAGAATTGTACTTCCGTAAGTGACCGCTAGAGGCGCTGTACACAATTCTCCATACAAATCATTTACGCCGTCGCTAGCGAGTACGGTCACTGTAAACTAGTGTAACTCATGGTAGAGGTACAGGTGACCCACTCACTAGTTCGTTTGTCTGGCCTCACAAATATAAAAAAAATAAAATTAATCTGTTTATTGCAAATTAAAGTATTACAAAAATTTTTCTTTATATACTTAGTTATACAATAACTAAGGAGTACGAAGGGGGCGCCCCTATGTTTGTAATTGAACGAGGAGAAAGAAGGTAGATATTTCTATAACAACCTACTGAACCCAATACATAACAGAGACCCTAATTCGGCTGTAATTGCAGTTGGCATTAGTTCGGAAAACAGACCCAATCTTGATCAATTAACTTTTCTATTTCCGTGGGCATAAAAATGAATTGCCTAATCTTTATGTTAGTTGGGAAAACCTTGTACGGAAAAGTAATATTGTAACTTAGAAAACGCGAAGGCAAGTTTTTGTTTACGAAGTAATTTTACTGTTAGTCAACTCAGCTTCTGAAATATCTACATTATAGAATTAATAGAAATCCTCATCCTCATTCCAGCCTTTATACGTCCCACTGCAGGGCACAGGCCTCCTCTCAGAATGAGAGGGCTAAAAGAAATCAAAATAAAAAAATATTTTTGTAAGAGGCGCTGACCACACTTAATTTGACAGACATACAGCACTCATAAATATACCCTGTTATCTAACGCTCAGTTTGGGGGCAAGCTAAAATAGTGATGTAGCTTCACATAATTATTTGATTCACATTTACTTATAAATAGTCATTTGTCAAAATGAAATTATTCTTTTGTGAATGTTCTTGAGATAACTCATTCATTGAATCTATTGGATCGGATAGGAGGGCGACAATTATTGAATTACCAAACGTATTAAATAAAAGTCCAGGCATTAAATCTGTAAGTAATATTAATCAGTTGTTAGAAAATAAGAAAGTTCAAATCGATAAAAGTATTGTAAACAAAAGCTGCATAGAGCATTACAAAAAACTACAGTTTTTGCCAGTTACATCTGTACTTCATATAATTTGGAAAAAAATATTGTTAATATATTATGATGTTTATGATATATTTTTTTTCTTTCTTTTCACAATAATTTAAAAAATCACTATAGAAGAGCTCTGGTAAGAATGGATCTTTTTGATAATTATGTTAGTGAGTGAGTAAATGAACTTTATTTTTTATCGATTCAGATTATCGAAACTGCCCCATCACTTGCCCCCAAACTGAGCATTAGATAACGGACGGGGTCTACTCATAAATAAAAGTTAAGATTTGATAAGTTGGTTACGAAAAAAAGCAAAAAGCCAACGGCACGCGGTGTTCCCAGGCGGTCACCCATCCAAGTACTGACCGCGCCCGACGTTGCTTAACTTCGGTGATCGGACGAGAACCGGTGTATTCAACGTGGTATGGACGTTGGCGACAACATATGCAAATTTTATCACTATAAGGAGAAAATTGTACCTAACTACGTCACACAAAGTCATTTTATTTTAGTCAACACTACTACGAATAGAGAATTATTATTCGTAGCGACAATATGTGAGAATCATGTATTGCAGAAACTAAGAAAATTGCGGCCAATTTTTGATAGAAATCACTTAACCTTCGCGGCTAACAATAGCTCGTTTAGTGAATAAATTTGAGCAGTATGGTATTGTAAAAAATAAAGCAGCTTCTCGTCGTGTCAGAGGGCTCGTATAAAGCAAAATATCCAAATTGTTCGTCAAAGTTTAGTCGAAAAACCCACATTGTCTACCAGGCGACGTTCTCAACAACTCGGAATTAAGAGGACTTCTCTACAGACGGTTTTAGACCTTTGTTTCCATAAACAGATAACTCAAGAACTTGAGCCTCGGGACCATGAACGCCGTCGTGTTTAATGTAGTGTTAAGCTAACCAAGCTGGGAAGAGACCCAGATTTTCATCAAAAAATCATTATGAGTGACGAAGCTCATTTCGACGTCAGCGGATTTGTTAATAAACAAAATTTTCGCTATTGGGGAGCAGAACAACCTTCTTTGATCCACGAACGACTTGCATCCTCGTCAAGTAACAAGTTTCATGTGAAATTTGGTCAGGAGGGGTAGTTGGGCCTTATTTCTTTGAAGATGCTATGGGTGCTGGTTACAGTGAATGGAGGTCGGTACCGTGATACGATAAACAACTTTTTCTCGAATCAAGTGAATCAGTTGGGCTTGGGAAACATGTGGTTTCAACAAGACGGGGCCATTGTCAAACGGCACGAGCCACAACAGAAACGTTAAAAAGAAAGTTTCCCGGCCGATTAATTTCGAGAAACGGTAACATTGATTGGCCCCCAAGATCGCCTGACGCGCTGCAAGCAAACTCGCGTCGACGGCGCAGCGTAACATCTGCCTAGAGAAATATTTCCTATTGTATTGTATTGTACACCCGTCAAGCGATCGCCTCCCCAGTCATAGGTACTTAGGCTGCACGTGCACCTAAATTGCTGCGAAGATGTGAAAGCTACGCTACGAAACTGTGTGACCGTTTCCACCCACAGATTACTAATATGTAGCTAGCTATTTCCACCAATGCTATGTAGCTGTGCGAGGAAGATGCGTTATGTAGATGAGCAGCCGCGAGGCAGGTGCGAAGATGCGCAGCTCGAGCTATGCGATGTATCGACAGGGGCGCGCGGGGCGGCAGCGCGGTGAGGGGAGAGACTCGCGGGCATTCATAGCACAGGATGATATAGACTGGATTAGCAATCGCCATAGTACAGACCGTCCGCAGAAAAATAGTTCGATTATTAAATCTAGATGGCGCTGAAATATAGCCCGAGGTTTTGAAAGCAAAACAATAAGACATAATAATAATAATAAATTTGCAGTAATATGAAATATCTGCAGTCTTATTGTTTTGCTTTCAAACCCTCGGGCTATGTCAGCGCCATCTAGGTTTAATAATCGAACTATTTTTCCGCTTCCGATCTGTACTATGACGATTGCTAATCCAGTCTATATCATCCTTGATAGCACGCATCTTTCTATATAAAAATCACAGCTTAGTTGAGCCCATTTCCACCAGCGCTATGCTACGTGGACCAATGGACATGATTGGTGGATATCAGACACATCCACATAGAACCTAAGAAACGCGGTGTGCAAAGGCCCTTACCGCCCGGCCACGACTTCGCGCGTTTGGCGGCGCGGCAAGCGTTTTATCTGTTCATTGCGTGTGCCGCGAGGTAACCACTGTACGGCGAGCGTCTCAGCCGCGCAATGAACACATTAAAAAAAAAATCGTGCGTGCAGCTCCTCCGCGCGGAAGTGAAACTTCGTAATGTGGAAATGAAAAAGGCACTTAGACATCAATATGAACCTTATTGCAATAACTTATGCATCTATGTGTTTAAATTACTCACTAGATGGCGCTTTTATCAAGTCTCATACAAATTTGCACAGACAGTATGAGTTCTGCATCGCACTGTCGAAGTTTTTAACATCCGTTAGTATATATACAATGCGAGATTACTTGCTTTAGCAGTACATATACTAAAACTTTCATACCCCCCCATGGCAGCGTTAAACGTTTAACGCGACCTTGTTGAAAGTTGCATTAGAAATTTCACTTCAAAAAAGTCCACTGGGTCAGTCAATGAAATAAAATCCAAAAATAAAGTAAAATAAGTTTATTGGCAGTTATGCCTACGCGTCGGCGATGGTGACCTCGACCTCTACACCCGGCTCGATGTTGATGGAGGTGATCTGCTTGACAATCTCCGAGGGGGAGTGGAGGTCGATAACCCGCTTGTGAATCCTCATCTGGAACCTGTCCCAGGTCTTGGAGCCTTCACCGCAGGGCGTCTTGCGGGTGGTGATGCGGAGGATCTTGGTTGGCATGCGGACGGGGCCCTGGAAAAACAAATATTGTTGTTATAGAATACGTTAGACATAAAGAACTTAACACTTTTCAGAGATCAAATCTATGGCAGCCAGGCAGGATGCTTTATTTATAAGAAGTAGCATCTTTTTATTATACTTCATACAAGCAGCCCTGGATCTAAGGGGGGGCAAACCGGGGCCATGGGGGCGCCAAATCCTTGAGGCAAGATTTCGAAATATCAAACAAGTGAAGGGAGGGGGTGCCACTATCAAGTTTTTGCCCCGGTTCGAAAAAAATCGTAGATCCGGGGCTGTATACAAGAAAAATAACAGTTGCAGGCAATAGTAGTACCTGAATGAATGTAAATTAAAGAGCAGACCAAGATAATTATTAACTAACACAGAATGCCATGGAGTTCTAAGTACATTAAGCTTCCCTGTTGGGGTGCCCCCAATGTGGGGTCATGATTGATGAAGCTTTTTTGAGGAACCTGTGCTTCCACTATTGGTTCACAACTTTAAAGTGGAAGCTTACTTGGATATTGCACACCTAGATCAAAAGAGTGTCAACTCAAATTAATATACCACACCACTTTAATTTAGACCTTTCAGAAACCTTAAGAGGGTACGATGGCTGAGAGACTTGAGAAATAGGTATTTTAATGAAATGTCGCTGTCTCGCCTGAACCCCTCCGTGTCAGTACAGCGAGAGCGGGACAACTGCAGCTCAGACCGTTAATAGGCGCGTAAAATTGATCAAAACAGCATTTCGTAATCCCCTGTTTTCTTCTCGAAAACTGGACCAATAAAATCATTTTTTTTTTCAAATATAATGAGAGGATAGATTTAGCTATGCCCCTATGTTTTCCTTTTTTTGTTTATATAAGGGATTCTTTTCTAATGAGTGTCTGAAAATGACGTTGAAATTGGGCAATTTTTTCAGTTTTTGAAAGCTCATATTTCTTATGTTAATTGAAATATGGAAAAAACGAAACCTAGGGGCATAGCTGTGGTAGATACAGATTACACAGTAAAAAAAAATTGGCTCTAAAGCTATTATCCAGGGAGGAAACAGGGGATTACGTTTGTATGGAGAAATGGTGCGCATCGTATCCTCTTAAGGAGTGCGATATGTGACTTTTGTATCTCCCCTATGAGCAGAGTGGTGTATAAGACAGGCACACTGCACTTTGAAGAGAGGTGCTGTCGCGCCCGTTTAGTGAACACACCAGTACAGACTTGATGTGTCTTCATCAAGGCGCATTCTTCACCATCAGAGTGATGAAATAAAGTGAAATCTCCTTTATTACTGAATTTGTTGAACTTGCGCAATGAAAAGACATTTGATTCCAGTTTGTTACGAGTAGATTACATGAGAGCTAGATAAAATTAAATGTCATTTCACTAATATGCTAGGTTTACACGGGCTTAGTAGCTAATGCTTAGTACTTGTCACATAGTACTTGTATTAGTAATACTTGCCACTTGTTGAGTGGTGTAAACATTTAATGACAAGTGCAATCTGATTAGTGATTACTCAAAGCTCTTGTAAACTAATACCATTCTCTAACACCAATGTGTAGACGGTTACTTGTCACTGTGCATACAAGTCCCTAACCACCCACACTAATGACGAGTACTAAGCCCGTGTAAACCTAGCTTAATGCTAGGTTTACATGGAGCTTAGTACTTGTCACTTACACTTGTCAGAAGTGTGTCAGCATATTGTACAAGTGCTTAGTATTATACAATTCACGCATCTGACAAGTGTAAGGGCCTAAGCACACGGCGTATTTTTAACGCGCCGTCGACGCGTTATTTAAAAAGCGCCGTGTGCTAGGGGCCTTAAGGCTGTTCTAATGGAATGAAAAACGCGCTGTAAACGCGCGTCGACGGCGCGTTAAAAAAACGCCTTGTGCTTAGGCCCTAACTGACAAGTACTAAGCATTAGCTACTAAGCTCCGTGTAAACCTAGCATTAGTCATACTAATATTTTGTATTTTGTTTCAAACAAAATTAAATACCATGGTACTTGCAAACATGGATGTGGTTAAAATGTTGCCATTTTTGACCCAGAATGTACTACAATAAATAATGCAAAACCTTATGACAATAACATTAAAGTTGGAATTATCTGGTCATGATGCATTACTATTGTTCATTCAGGGTCAACAAATAAGTCTTATTTTAACCGTAACATGCTTGGACAGTTTTTGCCCCATCGGCCATCAGTTCTAAGAGCGATGTGCCCTGCCCACTGCATTGACTCTGGCGATTCTTCGAGCTATGTTGATGACTTTAGTTCTTGCGCAGATTTAAATAATTTCTCATGCATTTCTTATGGCACTGAGACGTGGCCGCTAACGACGGGCCTCATAAGAAAGCTCAGTCACTCAGAGGGCGATGGAGTGGGCTATGCTCAGAGTTTCTCGGCGGGATAGCATTAGAGTATGCGCGCACGAGCGACTTAGTCTCCGCGACTATTTTATCAAGTCTATGGGTTAGTATGGAAGTGCACACACGTAGCACCGCGACTCCCAGGGTACAAATACACAGACTTGGTAAAATAGTCGCGGAGACAAAGTTGCTCGTGCGCGCATACCCTTAGACGTGAAGGTACTAAGGATAAATACCTTTGCTTGCTATAACCCTGTAAAAAAAGGTTTAAACAGTAATACCAACCTTCACGCGCAACTTCTGTTTCTTGGCGCCATTGATGAGATCAGCGCACACTTTCTCCAAGGATCGTACGTTCCGGGACGTCAGTGTGATCCTGATACGATGGATCGGGGAAATCTCGGCCTGAGGCTTCTCGATGTCCTTGCCTGACACTACAGCGGCTGCCTGAAAACGAAAAATAAATGTGTTGAAATCATGTTATGATTATGAGTCACATTTCCCGAATTATCGACGGGAATTTACACTAGACTGGTGTGCTAGGCGTAATCATCGTATTTCAGTAGACAATAAACGGCATTATCGTGTAAAATGTGGATTCAAAGCAGGCACGTGCCGACCTAACCTTAAAAACAAATTACGTGATATTATATTGTTAAGTGCGCAGATAATTTAATAAAAATAAATTTGTGGAAGAGCTAGCTAAGGATTTACTTACCATGTTTGCGTGATTTCTCGGTCGAGTTAAACAACTTTATGAAAGTTTGCTCAGCGCTGAACCGGAGAACAGCTTTACTTTACTTCTGTCAAATGAAAGAGGCCATTTTATTTCTATGGCAGCGTTGCCAGCGTTGCTGTCAGAATTCGTTCAGAAATGATTAATTTTCACATTTGTGAATACATAAATGCACCAGTAAATAATCCATACACCATTCTAATATTAGATTTTTTTTAAAAAATAAATACTTATACAAGTATCTTACAAACACTAAATTATTTATGATAAAATTTGTTTGTTAATTTTTGAACGTATTCATTCTGACACTAGTGTGTTGCCGTCTACGTTTTTCTTTACCTTGTAAATCACAAAAATCTACTTGCGAAAACGACCCAATGCACATACGAATTGTCTGTCTTATTTATTTTATTATTCAATGAAAAAAAACACTAATTTACAACTTTTTAAATTATTAAAACTAAACTTGTCCGATCCACAGGTGACCATAAGGCTGGCTCTTTCCTCGGTCAACGTATTGGCGTTGCCATACAACGAGGAAACGCAGCCAGCATTATGGGCACCCTGCCCATTAGCAGCGATCTGGGAGATATTTGTAAATACAGGTTTTTAGGTTTAGATTAAGTAAATTTAAGTTTTTTATTTTTGTGTTTTAAAATATGTTTGTGTAAATATGTATATTTTGTTGTTGAATAAATTATTGGTGTGAGTATAAAAAAAAAAAAAAAATTTACAAAGTCTGTGGATTATTCATTTAGTCATAGACATGCTGCATTATCTTCTAATATAGAAAAATCTCGTGTCACGGCATTTGTTGTCGAACTCCTCCGAAACGGCTTGACCGATTTTTATGAAACATTTTTGTCGATATTCGGTAGGTCCGAGAATAGGTCGTAGGCTTTTTCATACCCTATTCTTCGCGGACGGAGTCGCGGGCAACAGCTAGTAAGCTTCTAATATGATGGAAGTTCGTGTTCATTTTGAAAAGTGTATAAAAAAATATATAATTTATGCATTTAAACGGGCAATTTATGGATACTTCTTATTTTTGGAGGGTCTTGGAAATGGCTACAACGATTAAGATTAATTTGCCATATCGGGTTTTTTGCGGGCGAACAATCAATCTAACTTTGTTTTATCTCTAGGATAACGAGTGTTTTTGAGTTTTCGCTGGGTCACCCCGGTATTTGTTTTAAGTACAACAAGACAAGACGCTTTTAAAAGTAATGTTATGTTGTTATCTATTGAACCAATCTTGGAGCTAGCATAAATTTCTGTATCATCGAGGAGATAGATTGTTTTCTGGAATTGTATGGAATACTGATCAAAATCTCTTAATCGAGACAGTATAATAAGTAATAGTTGAAATTTTAAACTTGGATAGCATGCGATTAAAACGTACTGTTTATTGATGACATATTTTCATGCTTTATTTTATAACGCAATAGGTGTACAAAACTTTTGACACCACTCATTGTAAACTAGGTAGGTAGAATGCACCTACACAATCATATATTAGAATCTTAAAGACTTACAAAAATAAAATCGTAATCTATGCTAAACACAATAATAAGTAATAACCTAATATATTCACAATAACTTTTTATACACCTTTACATATTATAATGTGGTATAGGTTACAATAAATTTATCTAGATTAGAACACCGCTTCCTGCGGTACATTTTACACATTGTTTAGCATTAGACTCTTCACTTGCTTGTCAAATTTTCTGAAACAATGAGATAATATTAGTACATATTCGTAAGTTAGTGATTTTATTATTGCAACTCGTGATATACTATATTTTATTATTATCGTCGAATGAGATTAGTAAGTACTGTGGTCGGTTGTTCCTTTTAAAATAATTAGTTGCACATTTTTTTCTTTATTTCTTTCATTCACAAAATCTAACCAAGATTTCTAAGTGTATCTAAGTACATCAAAATCACTAAGCAGTTATAGAGAAAGTTAAGGTCCCAAAGAATGATATTGAAGCCGAAGGTGATAGAAAAATAAGAACCAAAGATCCTAAGCGTTCCTCAGTATTCAGTGTTTTCTATATTTTCAAAATACTCACGGTGATGTTATCTGATCTCCTGGCAAGTGAAATGGATTACAAATTGCGTCAGCGTACAGTGCATGCAAGCGACGTAACGCTGTCCTTACTTCTGCGTCTCTTATATTGCTGCCGCTTGGCGAAGTAGAACTGGTCACGAGGACCAATTTAATCCGGGTATTTGTAACATAGCCATAACTGAAACAGTAGAGTAAATTTCATTAGACATTTAATAAAAATATCGCTCAACGAAAGTGGTGTTAAGGGGATGGTTATTGAAGAGTTAGTTAATGCAAGGACCATCTATGACGTGAGCATTAACACGCAATCCCACAACCACACAATACATAATCTTTTAAGATGGTGTTTTTTATTCCCTTTAGGGATCGGTTCAGTTTGTACGTGTATTCAAGCTTTGTTTGCTTTTTATTTTTGTACAATCAACCACTACTTTCAATGAGACCGGCACAGTGTCTCAATTATTACCACACCCGGAATTAATCGCGCAAAATGAGTAATAATTTACGATGTGGCCGAAACATCAAGGTAATTATTACTCGTTTAGTCTCGGGTGTGGTAATAATTATGACTGGAAATCAGGAAATTTTTAAACATTACACGGCAGTGTCTGTTGCGCAACTTGTGCATAAGAAGTCTTTTTTCCGCGATATCAAAGTCAGCTAAGTATCTAACGAAAACCACATTGCAGAACTTACATTTTGTGGGTATCAGTGGAGTAAAGCAGACCCAAATACAAATCCCGCAGGTCAGTTCGAGCAGTATTGGTTCCAGCTGCAGCATTATTTGTGTTTGTCGTTGCCAGTCGCTCCTCTAGTGCGTCTAGAGCGGTGTGAACTAACCATTGACGAGATAGCTCGTTATCAGTGCCAGTATCATTGCCTATACCACCTATGTACAAAGGTGAATTCTGAAAACAAAAAGTAAATTACAGCAATAAACCTTGAAATAGCGGCGATATAAAATTGGCATCGTAAATAAAATGTATTTTTTTTACGTCAAAGCGTTAAAGAATGTAATTACCCAAGTAATTACCCACAATATTGGTAATTTTTATCACGCTGTCACCCGTGAACTGTCAAGTCAAGCAAGACGCCCACCATACGCCACTGCACTGATTATGATTATTGATTAAAAATTCATTCAAGATTCCAGTGAGGAAAAAGGGAGCTCATTAAATTAAACTGCGATTAGTGATAGCATGAACACTTTTGTGATCGATAAATACATTTACAAGAAACAAGATTAGCCTGCCAAATCGTAAAAACTTACATCTTTTCCAATAACTGCTACACACACAGCCATTGTCCACGACAGTTCAAGAGCAAGTGTTGCCAGTTCTTAGAAAGTTAGGGTCTGTGGACTTGTCAATCATAAAAACATACAGGTGAAGCTAATATAAAGCGTGTAAAAATATAATAAAACAAACCAAACAAACAGTTCTGTCTGTGTTGTGTTCATGTGTTGTTTACTTACAACGACCTATTTATCGCTACAGCCGATTTTGCGTTCAGTATTCAGTAGTTTTAAGTTTACCAATTTTGCTAGTTGAATATCCTAGGTCCTATTTCGGCCTGATGGCTATATTCGGCGATGGGGCTAGAGACGACGACGCTCTTCTATTCGAAGTGGACGAAACCGGAGCCCAGGAGATGGTTCGCTCCATAAATTCGGACCACCGCGTGTATATCCGCTTTACGAACGTCAGCTCGCGCCCTGTGAACGTATGGTGGCGAGACTTCGACGGACACCGACGGTTCTACGTGCTCATAAAACCGGGTGAGTTTTGTGACATAAACACCTTCGCGACACACCCGTGGGAGTTTACCGACGAGGCCACTGGAGAGCGCTACTATGTAGGTGAGAATGTGATCTTCCGTGCTCCGAAAATGAGAGGCGATGTGAGGTATCGTACCAACTGGAATATTAGTATTGGTCTGCGCTCGCTGAGGGATGCAGCGTTGATGCAAGTTGCGTTGAGTGTGCCCGATGTAGAAAAAGTGGCCAACCTCGGTTTGCCCCGGGTGATCAGTGATGATCTACGACAGCTGGTGGGAATTCTCTCGCGAAGACGGATTATGCAGCAGGGTCTGGAATGACGGTTAGCTTACATCGCTCGGGCTGACAAGGTTTTCCGGGTGCTTACTGGCAACATCATCTCGTGTGCGTTGACCTACTCCGCTGCAATCGCTGTTCGTTACGTACTGGAGTATATTGGTTGGTATAAGGAAGAGTAAGATTTTGGTCCGTCAAGAGAATGTTATGTTACCTTAAGTTAATGTTTTGTTTAGTGGGGGAGGTTCCAAAAAAAATATGTTGATAATTTGGGTAGTGAGTAATAAAACAAAATCCGTAAACTACAGAAGAAAATCAGGCAAAATTAACCTCCAGAGCCCTACTTTTTTGACAAATGTAGTGCTTAAGAACTAGATGAGAATCACAAATTTTACAGATTCGTAAATTATTTCAGCATTTTTAATGTTTTTTATTCATTGAATAATTTGTACTTCAAGTAACACATTTTTTCAATCATTATTGCTGTTGATTTGTTCTTCATAACATACATGAGCACTCACAAGGTTAAAACACATGAGTTTTTTGTAAAATCATGTCACATTTTTTTGCTGGATGAAAATAAATTAGGTTACTTGAGGTTTCTATTGAAATCTTGGTTAGATCCATCATAAAAAATAAGAAAAACTACTTAGTTTCCATCATTTTGACTGTTTTATAATACCTTGGCTACATTATAAATGTACCGATAATGAAGTTATTACTGTAATGTAAAGCTTACAATAAATATGTATGTATGTACGTAAACTCTTTGTTGTACAAAAAAAAGAAAACACTATTGACAACCACTGTAATAAATGTACGTATGTATATGTATGATTAGATGTCAATTGTATCTATAATTTTTTTTATTATACAAAAAATTATTATACATACTTAGACTGTAATTTACAAATATATAAATTAACACTATGTTTAAAAATAAAATAAAACTAACAAAACTACAACTAGGTAAAATTAACAAAAGGTTCCCCCCGCGGCATGGACCCAAAGATACTGGCAGCATTACCTTGCTGTACAGCAATGCTGATACGTTGTTTGAGGAAGCTGCCAGCTCTTCGGTCTCCTGTATCTTGCAACTTCAAGGTCCTAAGATTATTATTTATTCTGATACCTAACCCTACTGACAATACATATCTGTTACTATTTAACTACTTAAAATATTCTACCAGGTATAAATAAATATGCCATGAATTAGTCTATTCATATATAATTATAATCTGTCTTCCTTCCTACTTAAAATATAACTTTGCGTTTTTTTCTTTAAAATTACATTAATCATTGTTTATAAATTTTATAATCATAAGGTGAACAGCAGTAGAATAAGAATGAAATTGGAAATCTGTAGGTCTTTACAAAGAATTTTGTATTTAGTACTAAGGCTAATAGAAAACTAAGTAATTTATGTTGATTTTATATTTAACACTTTCACAGTCCAGTGCCCCATAGAAGGGTCACAGGGCTGTGCTCACACATGGGGCACTAAGAAACATCCAGACTTGCATCCAGTCTTTGATCAATTATAACTGTAGATCCACAGTCGCGCGCCCGAAAATGTCCGAGCCAAATGAGCGCCACTTTGATAAAAGTGGCCTTCTTTTTTCTCAGAACGTTGCGTGAAATTGTCAAGTTTAGCTGTCAAGTGGAGTTTTGCCGCTACCGAAATTCGACTGTAATGAAGTAAAGACTAGGTTCAAATTTCTGTGTAGGTGATGATTTTATTTGTTACGCAACCAAATAAAAAAGTTCGGACATTCTTTGAAGGGGATTTTGTTCGGCAATGTGTATCTACAGTTATAATTGATCAAAGCATCCAGTACAATATCTTCTTTAGCAGGATGGTACAATGATTAAACTAATTCCCTGGACTTACTGGGAATTTGAAATTTGTATGGGACTGTGAACATGTTAAATAGTTCTAGATAGTGCAGTTGTAACAATTGGGTAGTGATCAAATTATTATTTAATATGTTTAAACCAAAGCCACAAGAAGCGCTGAAAGCACCTTCTGTGGCAGCGGTTCTGGTTGCCCCTGAAGCTTTTGCTTGTTATGTTTGTTATAGAGAAATCCAGCATTTTATATGCTATGCTGTTCTGTGTGTGTTATGTTATATTTATGTGTTATGATAAGAATGATAAATGTAAACCCACAACCTATATACATATTATAAACATGGATGCTGTCCCAAATAAATTATTCTTGATTTAATAACTGGAACTTTATACATCAGCATTTAATGTTTGTTCACAATTGGTAATTGTGACACCATTGATCTGTAATACTGTTTGGTTTTGACTGTGTAATAGAAACCTTATTTAGAGTTCATATTTGGCCTTATGATAATATGGAGAGCAGGTGCCATGCCAATGTTTATGCGTCCATTGGTTAAAAGAGTTAGGTTAAGGTGTATTGAATGAGATATAACAGCTGTCATTACTGTAGCAGTATAGTACAGTGCAGTAAGGGGACATTGAAGTATTACGTAAGCATTAAAAATGGTCTTTGCTTTGCTAATTTTTGATGAAATGGGGGGTGGGGTGGGAGTGGTTTGGAGGGTGATGGTGGTGATTACGTCAGTATTTTGTTTTCGGATTTTCCAATAAATATAGTCAATTTCAATTTTCATTTGAAAACATAAGGCAACCAATTACTTTATCAATAATTTACTTAAATAAATTTTGTGTGTGCTTCCTAAGAATCTAATTTCTAGTCTTGATAACTGCTGCTCATGATCTGATAATGAATCAATAACAAAACCAAAACAGAAAAAAATGTATGTACTTACGTAAGCATGGGATGGGGGCGGAAGGCAAGAGATTTGCTTACTTTTTCTGCCATGGGGGAGACAGGGGTTAATTATAAAAAAATGCTAAAGAACGTAATACTTGAACGTCCCTAAATATAAGCATGTTTTTGTAAAATACAAACTGTAGGGGGTGGAGCATTAAAAATATACTTACTAGCGGGCATGGGGCGTAATTTTTAATCAGTCTGGTTGTCAATTGACTGAATAGCGGGACTTTATCCCTGGTGGTACGAAGGGTATAGTCTGACTGAAGCTGTAATTAAGCTTATTATATTTTGTATGCATTTATTTTAATGTCTGTGATAATATATAATGAGGATAGAGTCTCAATTGTAATCAATTAATATATTAATGATGGATATGTATAAATGTATTTCATTCAATGATGATGTTTAGTCGTGAAACAGCTACAGATTAGCGTATCTGAAGAAAGTATTTAATGTTTTAGGTTCTGTATTTGTGAATAGAGAACCATATTTTTATGCTGCAGCCAATCGCAGCTCTGACTGAACATCTTCATTATTTGGATTTAATACTAAAGAAATAGGCTATTTGACACCACCAAGCAATTTAAATCATGACATACTTTTTTATGAACTATCATAACGCGATTCTTCCATGGATTTTTTATAGGTAATATCATCATCATCATATATTTAAGAGCTAGGCTCTTGTCGGTGGAGTAATTTCCAGCTTATTCTACATTCCGCTTTCACTTCTTTATATAATGAATTAATGAAACTTTTTTTTGTTGTGTGTGCAGTGCATCTAATTTAAATAGTGCACGCGCGAGAAGCTGGACATTTACCTTTTATATCTATGGTTTATTTGTGAGTTAATTTTTTGTTTATCAGATTTGTCTACGAATTATTGATTAGTGGTGTCAAATATCCCACTACAGGGTTATTTTTAATTCACTGACATCCTCTTAACCCTGAATTCCTATCACTCAAACAAATGTTTTTTGTTTTACGACTTTTTAAAATGAAGCACTTTTTTTCCCATACAAATACACTGAGTATCGTAAAAATAAGAGGAAATTTCAAATTTTCAAAACGTTATTACACCAAAAATATTAAGTTATGACAAAAGCCGTAAAACAAAAAACATTTGTTTAAGTGGTAGGAGTTTGGGGTTAAAAGGATGCTAGTGAATTACAAATAACCCTGTATAATGCTAAAAATAAGTGTAATCATAGAATTCCCCGTTTTACTACTAATATTTTATTGTTTACTATTAAAATGTCGAGTAACACATAAATTATTTTGTATGTTGAAATTGATACAGGGTAAGTTTTGAAACTTATCGACTGGGACATTTTTCCAAAAAGTTTAGTCAACTAAGAAAATTAGATCAATTATTATAAGATTTATAAGCCGTAGTTAAGGATGCTTCTTTGTAACATTTTTAGTAACGACAACGACACAGCATTGACGGTGGACATCGATACACTTCATGTCTTTCTTTAGTCAGCTTTCGGGAAAATGTCTTTGAGTGAGGGGCGCTGAACAGTAGCTTATGTCGTGGATACATATCATCCATCTCTTACCCACACGCAGGTAAGAGCGGGATGCTAGCTATGCAAATTCTAGTTCCCTACCTTGAGTATTCCTGCTCAAAAACCTCTAGTATAATAGGAACTGGATAGAGACTCGTGAAGCCCTTTGGCGAAGGCGGCCCCTAAACGGTCAATTATATTGCGCAATATTGCGAATTATGCAATATTATTGACCGTTTAGGGTTAATATTGAAGATTGCGCAATGATTGACCGAAAGTTTGAGCGAGTTTAATTTTTATTGCACAATATTTTTCCATTGCATCGTGTAGGGTCAGTATTGTGCAATATTTTAGTATCCGACTGAACACGAAAACATTGTGCAGTTCGTATTATTGTGCAATATAATTGCTCGTTTGGATTCAGAGCGCCTTTCAATCTTATTGTACAATAAAAAGTATTGTACAATGTTATTGTAGGTGTAGGGGCCGCCTAAGGTGCCCCAACGTTTGAAAACGTTAATATCGGGAAAATGGACAGCGCCTCTAGCGACGTGTATCCGCAACACGTTCTTTTGCGATTTGAGAATTTTATATTTTGGAATAGGATTTAATAAATTGGGAACTTCGAAATTGGCTTTAAAAACCATTAGATGGTTGGTAAAAATTGGATGCTAAATCGCTTTAATTTTAAGTTGTTATTGCCGAGCCGCACCTACCGCTAACATTAACACCAATCCTTTTGGCGTACCGAGTTCAAGAAGCCGGATTTTTCGCAGTAGTTCCTACGCCCATTCGTGTAGGTATTCGTAGTGTCATGCCTCGGGCAGACAAGCGCAAAAAGAATCGCAATAGTTCCATTAAAGGGATTACAGCAAATAATCCAAGAAGCCATAGGGGTCGCCGGCGTACCCCTTAATTTGAGCCGTGGATCACAATAATGAGGGCTGGCGGTGGACTCCACGAGAATGAATGCATCCGAAAATGCTTGTGGCTGGTTTTGTAGCGGGAGCATTGGGGGCCACCGGCGGGTCCCACGGCAGGGACAGTGTTAGCTCAGATCGACATCGAATCCTTACACTCGATGTGGTTTTGTTCAATGGTATCGGTATGGTTGCGGTCGTGCGGCCCCACCAAAAATATACTTAATATTTTTATTCTATGATATTTAAGAGAAGTGCCATGTTTTGTATACTTAACGGATAATTTACTAAATGTTAGTGTTTATGTAGTAAAATTGATGTGACAATAATTTTGTTTTATTTACTCTAATAATGCGTCAATTTACATGCTTTTTAAATATCTCTATCTGTGTCTTATACAGAATGTTTCTAAACTAAACGATAACTTGGTACCGGGCGAATGGTTATAGGTCATGCACCAGTTGTAATGAATGAAACTGTAAGAAAGATGGCACACCATGTGCACGCGTCTAGTGCACCAGCTTTCTTACAGTTTCATTTATTACATGACGTGACACGCACACACGCATCCTGTCTGCGCCGGCCTTAAGTTATAATAGTTTGGGAAAAAATAAGAAATAAAATCCACGTCACTTTGTTAAGTGATAAGATAATCGAGTCACGTAACATATAGGTAACGCCACCAGAGTTGAGGCCACGCACACAACTACATCTCATGTAATGACAGCGGGATTTTGACGTTGTGTTGTCGTTAAACGTCAACACAACGTCAAAATCCCGCTGTCATTACATGAGATGTGGTTGTGTGCGTGGCCTCAACTCTGGTGGCCTTACCTTTATCACTTCTGTGTGGCTTGCGCCTCTAGCACTCCATTTAGTTGTAGTAGGTAGCGAGTTAGAGAAACAATATTTTTGAAAGTGTTAAATGCTCTATACTATAACACTGAATCAAATATACGGTGACACACACCAGCAGCGCGGCACACCGTATTTGATTCAGTGTTATTCATGGGCTTATACCAGGTATAATTAGGTCCTAACCTGGACTGAGTACTAACTTTTATTAGTCAATCAAAAGTGACCCATATTACCAAGCCATACAGTTTAATGTTTAATAATGGCAACTAGGGACAGCGGTCCGAGAGATAACAACAAACTAGAGAATTGTATCCCACTCGCACCAGTACTTGATCACCCTAATTAGAACGAGATCAACTCTCTGGTTTGTTTTTTTTTTCGGCCTCACTTTTTTGTCGCAGTACTCAGTCCTGGTTATGGGTATAAGTCCATGGTGTTATTGACCACGCTGGTCACGCTCCGTCGGCGCCAAAGAGTATTGTAATATTATATGAACGTAAGCGCCCCGCGCGCGTTTGTGTTGGCCTTTAGTCTATTGACTTTGATTTGAAGTTCAAATTGGTTCAAATATAACTTTTTATGACAGCTCTGTGGGCAAATTCTACATCGATTATGTTTAGTATTGTCCTTTTTTTATTCCAAACTTGTTACTTAACCAAACGAAGCATCAAAACGTGGGATTAAAATAAAATCATCCATTACGGTATAAAAAAATATTTATTGTAAAAAAAATTGCGATCACAATAATGCTGTTACGTTACGAGTACGTTAATGTTATGGCAAGTCATTCTGATTTGTGCTCCTTATGTATATGTGCTACCAGGGCCAAAGCCCCGCCGGGAATGAAACGAACAAAATTATCCGCCGTCAAAGGCCCTAGGGCGTACATCCCCTTTGGCGCGTATAACATTTCATGGGTGCTTTTGTCGATGGCTACGGGATTCCCCCTACAATCTACTCCTTTCTTCGGATCTATACCGAAACCAATCCCGCTCGAGTAAGGATTGGAAGGCTGACATTGACATTTAATCTTATTCTCTAAAGGATCAGAGTAAGGCATAACCTCGCATTTGCACTCGCGTTTGTTGCAATCGGGCACAATACAAGTTGTGTCGTTCCCGTTTACTTCTGTATAGTTCAAGTATCTAGATTTGCAGCTTTGTATGCTTTGTCCAAGTACCGATTTGAAATAATGCCAGTGATTTTTGAAGAAGCAGCGGTTGTCCTCGATTTTTCTCTTGGCAGCGTGCTTGCTTTCGTCGGTGCATTTGATGCAGTCGTTGACGTCTATGCAGTTAAGGTTGAAGTTTGTCTGGAGGAAGAATAGGTCGGGCTTGGAGCCGATGAGGACTGTGATTACTGAGACGGTTATTTCGACCAAGTCGTTTGTGACCACGTTGAGTAGTTTTACGGTCTTGAGGCATTCCTCGTCGAGTTCGTCGGCCATTTTGGGGGACTTCTTGTTTTTGTGGGGGGTGACGTCGGCGATTTTGTGGTGGGGGTACGGCGTGTAGTTCTTGTGGCTGCCGGTGGGGCCGTCCATCATCATCTTGTAGACCTGTGGGGATAAATGTGGGTTAATATACTGGGAGTTGCGAAAAGTAGAGGGCTTTTGGCTGGTAGTGGGATACAATGAATTATTATTTTATAGTCTATATCAATTATTATAATTTTAAAAACTTTGTAAAAAGTTGCTCGGAATCAGGGGTTTACGTTTTCGTCGTAGTTTCGTCCTCGGAAGACTCGGAAGTGCAATAAAAAGTTCAAGGGAATTGGGGATGTCTATTTTTTTGCAATGTATAGTAAATCGAAAACCATTTCGAGATAAATGCTTGTTAACTCGTTTTCTGTAGTTATTTAATTTTAATATTATGTAATGAATTTATTATATAACAAATAAGCAATGACCTTCATTTGACATTGGTGTAAATTGCGTGACCGGTTCAAGTCGTACTTTATTCTGTGTGGTTAGAATTCTTCACAATTTACGCGTGGATTATACTACGGAGTTTGATTTGGACCCGCTGTCTGACATCTAGCACTTTGACAGTGCCAGTAAAGTGACACAGTGTATAGTGTACCACTACGCAAAAAATAATTAAAGGGGTTGCCTTATCGTACGCATTTAGATAGATTTAGAAATTTGGCATTGTGGGAGCCCTCAATTATAATCTGACGTCATCAACTAAAATAGTTTCAATAATTAATTTTGAAAAAAGTAGAGAACTAAATGACAAAATATTTTTTTTAGACATTCCCAATTAAGAGCCTTTGGCAATTATCAAAGATATCATCTTGTGAGATTTACTTTTTTTTAGTTTTTGTTTGAGCGCGAGGTCGCAGTGCACGCGTATACTGTGGTGTAGTTTGACGCGCGTGTGGTGACCTTAAGCTGCGTACGGATTATGCGTACATTTGTACGCGTAGTCGATTACGCGTGTCCTGGAATGCCATGTCCGTATTTGCAGCTACGCGTAGTACTCTAGGGGAACGCGTGCCGCGCGAGCTCGGCTCGCAGCAGCCGCCATCAGTCGGTTTTTGGTCGCGCGTGAAAGCGATCGCCCACGCCTGGGAACGCTGTATTTAGACGGTCTGTTTCGATTCATGGTGAATGACTGAGGCTCGGCTCGCAGTGAATCGATTGACCTCGCGTTCAGGTTCGCGGTGGTCCGTACAGGAGCTGTATCCATTGTACGCGTGGACTGCGTATCCCGACTACGCGTAACACAGGAACGCGCAATCCGTACGCAGCTTAACGTGCGTGTGGTGTAGCCTGACGGGCGCGTGGTGTAGCCTGACGGGCGCGTGGTGTAGCCTGACGGGCGCGTGGTGTAGCCTGACGGGCGCGTGGTGTAGCCTGACGGGCGCGTGGTGTAGCCTGACGGGCGCGTGGTGTAGCGGCACGTACCTGGCAGTAGTCGGGGTAGGCGGCGGGGTCGAGGCGCGCGAGGGCGGGCGCGGGGTCGCGGTGCGCGTGCGTGTGGTGTAGCCTGACGGGCGCGTGGTGTAGCCTGACGGGCGCGTGGTGTAGCCTGACGGGCGCGTGGTGTAGCGGCACGTACCTGGCAGTAGTCGGGGTAGGCGGCGGGGTCGAGGCGCGCGAGGGCGGGCGCGGGGTCGCGGTGCGCGTGCGTGTGGTGTAGCCTGACGGGCGCGTGGTGTAGCCTGACGGGCGCGTGGTGTAGCCTGACGGGCGCGTGGTGTAGCCTGACGGGCGCGTGGTGTAGCGGCACGTACCTGGCAGTAGTCGGGGTAGGCGGCGGGGGTCGAGGCGCGCGAGGGCGGGCGCGGGGTCGCGGTGCGCGTGCGTGTGGTGTAGCCTGACGGGCGCGTGGTGTAGCGGCACGTACCTGGCAGTAGTCGGGGTAGGCGGCGGGGTCGAGGCGCGCGAGGGCGGGCGCGGGGTCGCGGTGCGCGTGCGTGTGGTGTAGCCTGACGGGCGCGTGGTGTAGCCTGACGGGCGCGTGGTGTAGCCTGACGGGCGCGTGGTGTAGCCTGACGGGCGCGTGGTGTAGCGGCACGTACCTGGCAGTAGTCGGGGTAGGCGGCGGGGTCGAGGCGCGCGAGGGCGGGCGCGGGGTCGCGGTGCGCGTGCGTGTGGTGTAGCCTGACGGGCGCGTGGTGTAGCCTGACGGGCGCGTGGTGTAGCCTGACGGGCGCGTGGTGTAGCCTGACGGGCGCGTGGTGTAGCCTGACGGGCGCGTGGTGTAGCCTGACGGGCGCGTGGTGTAGCCTGACGGGCGCGTGGTGTAGCCTGACGGGCGCGTGGTGTAGCCTGACGGGCGCGTGGTGTAGCCTGACGGGCGCGTGGTGTAGCGGCACGTACCTGGCAGTAGTCGGGGTAGGCGGCGGGGTCGAGGCGCGCGAGGGCGGGCGCGGGGTCGCGGTGCGCGTGCGTGTGGTGTAGCCTGACGGGCGCGTGGTGTAGCCTGACGGGCGCGTGGTGTAGCCTGACGGGCGCGTGGTGTAGCCTGACGGGCGCGTGGTGTAGCCTGACGGGCGCGTGGTGTAGCCTGACGGGCGCGTGGTGTAGCCTGACGGGCGCGTGGTGTAGCCTGACGGGCGCGTGGTGTAGCCTGACGGGCGCGTGGTGTAGCGGCACGTACCTGGCAGTAGTCGGGGTAGGCGGCGGGGTCGAGGCGCGCGAGGGCGGGCGCGGGGTCGCGGTGCGCGTGCGTGTGGTGTAGCCTGACGGGCGCGTGGTGTAGCGGCACGTACCTGGCAGTAGTCGGGGTAGGCGGCGGGGTCGAGGCGCGCGAGGGCGGGCGCGGGGTCGCGGTGCGCGTGCGTGTGGTGTAGCCTGACGGGCGCGTGGTGTAGCCTGACGGGCGCGTGGTGTAGCGGCACGTACCTGGCAGTAGTCGGGGTAGGCGGCGGGGTCGAGGCGCGCGAGGGCGGGCGCGGGGTCGCGGTGCGCGTGCGTGTGGTGTAGCCTGACGGGCGCGTGGTGTAGCCTGACGGGCGCGTGGTGTAGCCTGACGGGCGCGTGGTGTAGCCTGACGGGCGCGTGGTGTAGCGGCACGTACCTGGCAGTAGTCGGGGTAGGCGGCGGGGTCGAGGCGCGCGAGGGCGGGCGCGGGGTCGCGGTGCGCGTGCGTGTGGTGTAGCCTGACGGGCGCGTGGTGTAGCCTGACGGGCGCGTGGTGTAGCGGCACGTACCTGGCAGTAGTCGGGGTAGGCGGCGGGGTCGAGGCGCGCGAGGGCGGGCGCGGGGTCGCGGTGCGCGTGCGTGTGGTGTAGCCTGACGGGCGCGTGGTGTAGCCTGACGGGCGCGTGGTGTAGCCTGACGGGCGCGTGGTGTAGCCTGACGGGCGCGTGGTGTAGCGGCACGTACCTGGCAGTAGTCGGGGTAGGCGGCGGGGTCGAGGCGCGCGAGGGCGGGCGCGGGGTCGCGGTGCGCGTGCGCGACGCGCAGGCCGGCGCGCAGGCAGAGCCACACCGCGTCGGCCGCGCTCACGCCGGAACCCACCACCAGCGCCAGCGGGGGCTCTGGGAAACAAATCAACTAATAACTACATCTGGACATGTCAAAGAGACTCGGACAGAGATATAGTACGAATTATTTGAGGTGTCCCGATCTCGTTAAGAGCCCTTTCGAACAAAGCCATTGTATTCTATTATGTCATCAAGTTAATAATCCTCAGTTTAAAATGAACGTAAATATAAGATAAAATAGCTCATTGAAATAACGACTTTATTAATTACAGTGAAGAGTTCATTTTAAATGAAACTATATATATACAGTGGTGGTCATACAATTAAGAACGATTTGAAGTTTCCGATTTTTTTTTATCTACATCATGTCATATGTCTAGTTGTGTTCCTTCTTAGAAGTAACAAGTTATGTTATAAAATAGCCACATGGATAGAGCAAACGGGATTAATAATAATAGTGTATAATTGCTAACATTTTTTTTTACAAATTTTATTTGTTCTCTATACTAATAAATTCAAATAGTAATGAAGCTGGACAAATAATTAAGAACGATTTATTAAACTGCTCGAGAGTTGTTTTATATGAAACTTAGATTAAATAAATCATATTAATGTGAAGTTGGTATAGAAAAAAAAGCAAATTAATACATTTGAACTAAAATTAATAGTTAGTAGCATGTCCACGGCTTTTAATTACGGCTTTACACCGGCGAGGCATTGAATCTATCAATTTTTGACATTTCGCAAGAGAAATAAGAGTTCCATTCTTCTAAGAAAACGTCGTACAGCTCTCTCAAATTGCCACACTGTCGATTTGAAACCTTTTTCTTGACTTCGCACCAAAGATGCTCTATTGGGTTAAGATCTGGGCTGTTGGCTGGCCAATCTAAGACTGAAACTGATTGTGATGTGAGGAATTCCTTAACGGTGCGTGCAGTATGCTTTGGATCATTGTCGTGCTGGAATGTCCAAATAACCGGAAGCACGTCTTCGGCATATGGTAACATTGTTTCTTGCAGTATATTTTTGTATTGGAATTGATCCATGTTTCCTTCTATCAGCCTAACAGGTCCAACGCCATGTCCAGAAAAGCACCCCCAAATTTTCACATTTCCCCCGCCATGCTTTAATGTCACTTTTGTGTACTTTGGGTCGAATGCTTTATTCGGAGGGCGTCGTACATATCGTTTTCCATCAGAACGTACCCTATTTATTTTTGTCTCGTCAGAAAAAAGAACGTTTTTCCACTGTCTGACTGTCCAGTTTTCATACCTTCTTGCAAATGCAAGTCGGGCTTGCCTATGACATCGTTTCAACATAGGCACCTTCCTTGCTATCCTTCCGTTCAACTTATTTTCTACCAAACGCCTTCGAATAGTGCGTGCAGAGATTGCTGAAGGGTTGTTTTCACCAAAATATTCTTTTCTCAACTCATTAGACCCTTTAAAAGGATTTTGTTTTGCCAAACGAACGATATTTCGATCATCTCGACGAGATGACTTTCTCTGTCTAGGTCCACGCGGAACGTTTGAAGTAGTTTGATACGTGGAAAAATGCTTTACGGCATGGAAAACCATTGTTTTTGAACATTGCAGATGGTCGGCTATCATTTTATACGACCAATTCTTCTCGCGAAGTTTTATTATTACTTCTCTTGTAGATTTATCACAACTTTTATTTTTCCCCATACGAAGTAATCACTTTTAAGACTTTAACAGCACGAAATGGCGCCAAAATTATACGAATAATAATCTACAACCACAGAGCCACACAGTGTTCTCTATTTAAATTTGAAAAAATAATAAACTATTCAGCGTTCTTAATTACGTGACCAGCCAGTAAGTACTAATACTAGGTTCAGATCGAATGTATAAAGTTTCTCTATTAATTTTTTAGCCAACAATGTTGCATAAATGAATGTACCGGTAGTACGGAAAAGTTTTGCAATACCGAGAGAAATAAAAAAAATACGGGCAATTAGTTATACTTGTTACTTTGAAAAAATCATCTCAATAAATAATCGTTCTTAATTATATGGCCACAACTATATATATACAGGTGTCCCAGAAGTCGACGTCAAGCCGAAATCGGGTGATAGACCTACTTATATTGGTTATCAGGAAAATATAACAAAAAATCCAAGTTATGTATTAAAAACAGGAACGCGTGGTCATGAAATGCGACGTTGCCATTCCGACATTTTGTTAAACTGACGATTAGTTAAGTGGTACGGTACTTAGTTCGCACAGGACCGGCCGGAGTAGTGAAACTGAAAAAACACTAGCCGATAGATTTGTCCAGTACTTAGTTTATTCATTGGTTACGTAACCAGCAGTTTGACAATAAGGTGGTGAAACCACCCTCAAGGTGACAAAATGGGGCTGTACGACTAGTCGTATCTAGATTGTACCTTGTGCGTCGGGGACAGTGGGCAAGGCGCGCTGCAGCGCACTGAGCGAGTGCAGCGCGTGCGGCGCGACGGCGGGCGCCAGCGTGTTGGGCCGGGCGCCGGCGCCGCACGACCACGTACCTTGTGCGTCGGGGACAGTGGGCAAGGCGCGCTGCAGCGCACTGAGCGAGTGCAGCGCGTGCGGCGCGACGGCGGGCGCCAGCGTGTTGGGCCGGGCGCCGGCGCCGCACGACCACGTACCTTGTGCGTCGGGGACAGTGGGCAAGGCGCGCTGCAGCGCACTGAGCGAGTGCAGCGCGTGCGGCGCGACGGCGGGCGCCAGCGTGTTGGGCCGGGCGCCGGCGCCGCACGACCACGTACCTTGTGCGTCGGGGACAGTGGGCAAGGCGCGCTGCAGCGCACTGAGCGAGTGCAGCGCGTGCGGCGCGACGGCGGGCGCCAGCGTGTTGGGCCGGGCGCCGGCGCCGCACGACCACGTACCTTGTGCGTCGGGGACAGTGGGCAAGGCGCGCTGCAGCGCACTGAGCGAGTGCAGCGCGTGCGGCGCGACGGCGGGCGCCAGCGTGTTGGGCCGGGCGCCGGCGCCGCACGACCACGTACCTTGTGCGTCGGGGACAGTGGGCAAGGCGCGCTGCAGCGCACTGAGCGAGTGCAGCGCGTGCGGCGCGACGGCGGGCGCCAGCGTGTTGGGCCGGGCGCCGGCGCCGCACGACCACGTACCTTGTGCGTCGGGGACAGTGGGCAAGGCGCGCTGCAGCGCACTGAGCGAGTGCAGCGCGTGCGGCGCGACGGCGGGCGCCAGCGTGTTGGGCCGGGCGCCGGCGCCGCACGACCACGTACCTTGTGCGTCGGGGACAGTGGGCAAGGCGCGCTGCAGCGCACTGAGCGAGTGCAGCGCGTGCGGCGCGACGGCGGGCGCCAGCGTGTTGGGCCGGGCGCCGGCGCCGCACGACCACGTACCTTGTGCGTCGGGGACAGTGGGCAAGGCGCGCTGCAGCGCACTGAGCGAGTGCAGCGCGTGCGGCGCGACGGCGGGCGCCAGCGTGTTGGGCCGGGCGCCGGCGCCGCACGACCACGTACCTTGTGCGTCGGGGACAGTGGGCAAGGCGCGCTGCAGCGCACTGAGCGAGTGCAGCGCGTGCGGCGCGACGGCGGGCGCCAGCGTGTTGGGCCGGGCGCCGGCGCCGCACGACCACGTACCTTGTGCGTCGGGGACAGTGGGCAAGGCGCGCTGCAGCGCACTGAGCGAGTGCAGCGCGTGCGGCGCGACGGCGGGCGCCAGCGTGTTGGGCCGGGCGCCGGCGCCGCACGACCACGTACCTTGTGCGTCGGGGACAGTGGGCAAGGCGCGCTGCAGCGCACTGAGCGAGTGCAGCGCGTGCGGCGCGACGGCGGGCGCCAGCGTGTTGGGCCGGTCGCCGGCGCCGCACGCGACCACGACACGCCGGCACGCTATCCGGAACGGCCGGCCGCACGACTTGTCGTATCTGGAATACAGTTGACGATTATGAGAAAGGGGTTGTCATTGGTTTAGTTGGTTACATGTAGGCTCCTAGTTCATAAGTAAATAATGTAGCGACTACTAGCGCCATCTAGTCATCACATAAGAAACTAATACTATCGTAGTTTCTCAACTCTGCTGCATAAATACAACTTCCAACTTTCATCCATCGGGCAGAACATCTGTCTGGAGATATCTCTCTACTGCAACTACCCCCACAGTAAATTTTTGAAAACTTCATAATTTAGATAGACCCCCTGCTACCTAAAATTGAAAAAAAAAACCGGCCAAGAGCGTGTCGGACACGCCCAAGATAGGGTTCCGTAGCCATTACGAAAATATCAAGTAATATTTTTCTAAGGATTTCGTATGTGTACGGAATCTTTCAAGTTTAGGTATGTTTTAGGCTACTATTTACTCTTAAACTACAAATAATTCCCAAGCAATCTTAGCCGCTATAATTTTCCTTGTAAATTTAATATATTTACTACTATTCTGAATTTTTTCAAATTTTTCCACCCAACAGTTTAGATTTTATAGGGGAGGGAACGGTCGATTTTAATGAAAATTTTCACTTTTTAGTTGAATATTTCGCAAACAGATCACTGAATAGAAAAATCATGTTAGCAACCCCCTAATAGTTTTAAAAGACCTATCCAACGATACCCCGCACTATAGGGTTAGTCGAGAAAAAATTCACCCCCACTTTACGTTTATGGGAGGTACCCTAAAAAAAAAAAAATTTTTATTTTTTTATTTTACCACTTTGTTCGCGTATTTGATATGTATATTCATGCCAAATTACAGATTTTTAGTACTAACAGTCTCTGAGCTTAGCCGCGGACAGACAGACAGACAGACGGACAGACATGGCGAAACTATAAGGGTTCCTAGTTGACTACGGAACCCTAAAAAAGGCTAAGTAGGAGTCTACGAGACACAGAAGTTTGATGATCTCTGATTTACAGTGTTTTACAAAATATAGTGGATGCATCTGGTGATGAAGCCGTGGTGGCGCAGTGGGTAGAGCTATGGCCTCTCAAGCACAGGGTCGTGAGTTCAAATCTCGGCTCGCACCTCTGAGTTTTCGGAATTTATGTATGTGCGAAATTAATTTGAAATTTACCACGAGCTTTACGGTGAAGGAAAACACTGTGAGGAATCCTGCATACACGTGCGAAGAAATTCAATGGTGTGCGTAAAGTTCCCGATCCGCACTGGGCCCGCGTGGGAACTACGGCCCAACCCCTTTCATTCTGAGAGGAGGACTGTGCCCTGCCGTGGGACGTGTATAGGCTGGGATTTTGATCTGGTGATGATGAAAAAAAAATGAAAAAGCGTTTATTTCAATAGTTTTCACAAAAATAGTTACAACTAAGGGCCCTGCGCTAGGATACCCAGTGTTACAGGACCCTTTCGTAGTGATACATTATTGATTGCTATAAATCGTACGATGATGTACGATGTCGTATGATGATGGCATGAGGGCCAAGACACTTACCCGGAGACGAGGAATCTCGCGTTGTTGGGGCACGCGGCGCCGGCGCAGGGCGGGGCGGCCGCGCGCGGCGCGGGGGACACCCCCGACACGATCACGCCTGACCGGAAGTAGCGCTGTAACGTAAAAAAAAATGTTGAGAGCGAGTTGAGAGCCAGCCGCCTGGTCACAGCGTCAGCACCGAGGGGGGGAAAGTGTGCCACGGGCGACACTCAAGACTGTGTGGTCTATTTGTTGGCAAACTCACCTGTATCTTACACGTACTGCCGGCAGTAGTTAGCGACACGCGTGGGGGGGAGTGAGAGCCAGCCGCCTGGTCACAGCATCAGCACTGAGGGGGGAAAGTGTGCCACGGGCGGCGCCCAAGACTGTGTGGTCTATCTGTAGACAAACTCACCTGTATCTTACACGTACTGCCGGCAGTAGTTAAAGTGAGAGCCAGCCGCCTGGGCACAGCGTCAGCACTGAGGGGGGAAAGTGTGCCACGGGCGGCGCCCAAGACTGTGTGGTCTATCTGTAGACAAACTCACCTGTATCTTACACGTACTGCCGGCAGTAGTTAAAGTGAGAGCCAGCCGGCTGGTCACAGCGTCACACTGAGGGGGGAAAGTGTGCCACGGGCGGCGCCCAAGACTATTTGGTCTATCTGTAGACAAACTCACCTGTATCTTACACGTACTGCCGGCAGTAGTTAAAGTGAGAGCCAGCCGCCTGGTCACAGCGTCAGCACTGAGGGGGGAAAGTGTGCCACGGGGCGGCCCAAGACTATGCGGTCTATCTGTAGACACTTACCTGTATCTTACACTTCAGCACGTACCGCCGGCAGTAGTTAGCTACACGCGTGGGGGGGAGTGAGAGCCAGCCGACTGGTCACAGCGTCAGCACTGAGAGGGGAAAGTGTGCCACGAGCGGCGCCCATGTCTATTTTGGTCTATGAGTTGGCAAACTCACCTGTATCTTACACGCACTGCCGGTTGTAGTTAGCGACGGCGTGTGGGGAGTGAGAGCCAGCCGGCTGGTCACAGCGTCAGCACTGAGGGGGGAAAGTGTGCCACGGGCGGCGCCCAAGACTATTTGGTCTGTCTGCAGACAAACGCACCTGTATCATACACGTACTGCCGGCAGTAGTTAGCGACGGCGCGTGGGGGGGAGTTAGAGCCAGCCGACTGATCACAGCGTCAGCACTGAGGGGGGAAAGTGTGCCACGGGCGGCGCCCAAGACTATGTGGTCTGTTTGTTGGCAAACTCACCTGTATCTTACACGTACTGCCGGCAGTAGTTAGCTACACGCGTGGGGGGAGTGAGAGCCAGTCGACTGGTCACAGCGTCAGCACTGAGGGGGGAAAGTGTGCCACGGGCGGCGCCCAAGACTATGTGGTCTGTTTGTTGGCAAACTCACCTGTATCTTACACGTACTGCCGGCAGTAGTTAGCTACACGCGTGGGGGGAGTGAGAGCCAGTCGACTGGTCACAGCGGCAGCACTGAGGGGGGAAAGTGTGTCACGGGGTCACCCAAGCCTATTTGGTCTCTCTGTAGACACTCACCTGTATCTTACACTTCAGCACGTACCGCCGGCAGTAGTTAGCTACACGCGTGGGGGGGAGTGAGAGCCAGCCGACTGGTCACAGCGTCAGCACTGAGAGGGGAAAGTGTGCCACGAGCGGCGCCCATGTCTATTTTGGTCTATGAGTTGGCAAACTCACCTGTATCTTACACGCACTGCCGGTTGTAGTTAGCGACGGCGTGTGGGGAGTGAGAGCCAGCCGGCTGGTCACAGCGTCAGCACTGAGGGGGGAAAGTGTGCCACGGGCGGCGCCCAAGACTATTTGGTCTGTCTGCAGACAAACGCACCTGTATCATACACGTACTGCCGGCAGTAGTTAGCGACGGCGCGTGGGGGGGAGTTAGAGCCAGCCGACTGATCACAGCGTCAGCACTGAGGGGGGAAAGTGTGCCACGGGCGGCGCCCAAGACTATGTGGTCTGTTTGTTGGCAAACTCACCTGTATCTTACACGTACTGCCGGCAGTAGTTAGCTACACGCGTGGGGGGAGTGAGAGCCAGTCGACTGGTCACAGCGTCAGCACTGAGGGGGGAAAGTGTGCCACGGGCGGCGCCCAAGACTATGTGGTCTGTTTGTTGGCAAACTCACCTGTATCTTACACGTACTGCCGGCAGTAGTTAGCTACACGCGTGGGGGGAGTGAGAGCCAGTCGACTGGTCACAGCGGCAGCACTGAGGGGGGAAAGTGTGTCACGGGGTCACCCAAGCCTATTTGGTCTCTCTGTAGACACTCACCTGTATCTTACACTTCTGCACGTACCGCCGGCAGTAGTTAGCGACGGCGCGCGCCGGCAGCCGGCCGCCCCCCTCCGGCGCGTGGGGGGGTAGCGAGAGCCAACCAGCCGGTGACAGGGTCAGCACTGAGGGGGGGAAGGTGTGCCACGCGCCTCCTGGCGGCCCTCGGCCCAGGACTATGTGGTCTATCTGCAGACAAGCGTGATAATAAATCATGGGAAAATTGACATCGATTTATTGACTGTAGGTCAAACTAAGCAAAGCTTGATGGGTACTAGACAACGGATAAACATCTAATATATAAAATTCTCGTGTCGCGGTGTTTGTTACCAAACTCCTCCGAAATGGCTCGACCGATTCACATGAAATTTCGTGTGCATATCGGGTAGGTCTGAGAATCGGTCAACATCTATTTTTCATACCCCTATTCTTCGCAGACGGAGTCGCGGGCAACAGCTAGTACTAGTATATAAAATTTAAAAACCCCCAACGCGATTTGGTCACACGTTATGTTTGAAAATAAAGTAAATGCCCATTATGCGTCTAAGATTCGTTCCGCAGCTAGCAAAAGAGCTGATAACTTTGAAACGGCTGAACCAATTTTCAGGAAACCATCGCCAAGAAACATGCTTTCAAATAAAAAAAACACATCCAAATCGGTTCATCCGTTTAAGAGCTATGATGCCATAGACAGACAAACATAGTGCGGTCAAACTTAACACCCCTCTTTTTGTGTCAGGGGTTAATAAATACATATTAAATAACCAAGACTCGAGAACAGACAGTTGTATTTTTCACATTAATATCTTTTCTGACGCAGTAATTGAACCAGGACCTCAAGCTTCGTAGTTAGTTTTCTCTAACCACTAAGCTATCCGGTTGTTGTTGTTGTCTTTAGCAGGGACATACAATCACGCCTCCTTCCCTGCAAAGGGGTAGGCCGACACTATTTGTTTCCACTTGCTACGATCTTGATATACATCTTCGATCCCAGGCCTCTGTCTTGAGATAGATCTCACTATAGGGATGTTGACGTTGACTCCACCAATCAACTGACGTACTTTTTATGAGCTGTCAAAACACATTCTCCCATAGAGTTTGAATGGCAATAGCAAAATATGACGTCACTTGTTCGCCAACTCAATCAACTAGGTAACTATTTGTTTGTTTTAAGGCAGCAAAAATCTAATTTTGCAGTTAATCGAAAATCAATCTGGTTTTCAGGGCTAAAATAAAGCGTTTTTTACTGGAGTCGTGTCTTCGAATTATTCTTTAATGGCGCCAACATCCCTAATGTGGCTTAAACTGAACTAGAACCATAAGAATAAATAATAACAGAGTAGAAGGGAAACTCCCGCTCCGGCCGGACTCAAGGTCATGATATTAGAGTACTCCCTAAGAGAGAACTCAGTCAGGGTGTCACGGCCGGCGTCGCCGCACGCGTGTTTGGTTGTTAACTGTTTGCGCGTTCGTTTTATTGGAAACAAATAACAATTCAAAAACGATGCCAAATCACCTTAAATGGCTTCTTTTGGTATGGCACTTGTAATAAATTCTTACTTAGAAGTACCTACCTATAATTTGTAGGAACGTACAGTCAAGGATTTTAATTGTTAGGCCACTTGCCACTGTTCGCATTTGGCCTAACAATTAAAATCCTTGACTGTACCTAATGATTTATAAATCTCATATTTTGTAAAACTAGAATAAAATAATGATTTCAAAGTAAATAATAACTTAATATTTTAGCGATATTATCTTTAGAGTAAGTAATATTTAACAGTAAGCAACCCTAGCAACACGCCTGGACGTCAGAGGGGTGTAACGACGTGAGGGGGGAAGTAGGTATATAAATGGCGCCGGTTTGGACGCAGTCAAAAGAGATTCCCTTCTACTCTGTTATTATTTATTCTTATGCTAGAACCGTCTTCTACATGACACTGGAAAAAGTGTCCTCCAATGGACGTTGGCGTGTGAGACAGTTACATTGGCTGTCACGACTACATGACTGAGGCGGTGAAGAGGTTAAGCTTCGTAACGCACACATCAAAACGATTACACTTACTTGTTTCTCTACGTCATATTTCCACTCTATGAGTGAGTCTGCTTGGATGCCCAGGTCTGCGCAGGGCCTCAGTAGATTGTCCATCTGGAAAAAACATCATCATTGTCATCATTTCAGCCGCAAGACGTCCACTGCTGGATATAGGCCTCCCTCATTGATACTTAATCAAATCATCATTGTGGTTGGAAAAAACAGCATAGGATAAATTATCATCATCATCATCTCAGCCTATATATGTCCCACTGCAAGGCACAGGCCTTCTCTCAGAAATAGAGACTTCGAAAAATTGGTTAATGAAATCTCGACTGAAAGGAATGGTCATTTTATTTGGAGAACAATTGGCTAAGGGCCTCCACTCCTTTTATGGCCTGAGGCCTCCAGACCTCTAAATCCGGCCCTGTATGAATCGGTTCAGCGGTTATTGATTGTCCATACAAACTTCCACCCCCCTTTTCACCCCTAGTTTGTTACTCTTTCACGCTAAAACGGTTTGACAGATTCTGGTGAAATTTGGCAAACAGTTTATAACTTGGATTATCATCGATCAACCAATCAATCAACCCAGCCAGTCCCACTGCAGGTCACAGGCCTCCACTCAGACTGAGAGGGCTTGGGCCGTAGTTCCCACGCAGGCCCAGTGCGGATAGGGAACTTCACACACACCATTGAATTTCCTCACAGGTGTATGCAGGTTTCCTTCCTTCCTTTTCTTTCACCGTAAAGCTGATGGTAAATTTCAAATGTAATTTCGCACATAAATTCCGAGCCGGGATTTGAACCTACGACCCTCTGCTTGAGAGGCCATAGGTCAAGCCAATACGCCACCACGGTTCTTGTGGAGTGGATTATCTATCATATAGGATACTTTTTATCCCGAAAAAAAAACATTGTTTCCGCGGAATATCGATAAACGATGATGATGATGATGATGCATTCCTGTTATCCCTCATTAGGGACATAGGGCTGGTAGAAGAGTTTTCCATTTGGCTCGATCTTGCGCGGCTTCTTCCAGCTCTTCCCAGCAGAGACCAATTGAGCCAGCCTCCTTCTCAACTGATCGCCTCCACGTGGTCCGAGGACGTCCTGGCCGTCTTGTGCCAGTAGATTGCCAGCGGAGACCCTGCTTGGGCAGGTGGGTATCTGACCCTCGAAGCGTGTGTCCAATCCATCGCCACTTCCTTGTCAGAACTTCTCGGCTTACTGGCTTCTGGTCAGTCATTTGCCAATTCTTCGCAAAAGCGTTACGGGCAACAGCTATTAGGTATTTATTTAAATCGGTTGACGTTTCTGTATTAAGGAAAAACGTTATTAAAACACATGACGGTTTTATCATTACGCAACTGAACTCTGACGGTCAAGGCTTAATAAATCGTGCGGTTTTTTGTCTCTATTTTCGCGGCGTCGAGACCTTAGTCTGTTTTTTATTGCAATAAAAAGTGAAACAAGTTTATTTACACTACAGGAAAATTATACCGAACTAGCTAGCTGTGGCCCGCGCGTTCGTCTGCGAATAATTCGTTTATCGTTAAGACGCTCTCAACACCAACGTCGGCGCACACTGTCTATTTGTATCGGAGTAAACGAGATGCCGCTATGACTGGGCAGCCGGGTATATTGAAATTTATCGGGCAAATATTGAATTAAAAAAGAACTGTGGATTATTTGTGAAATATGACTCGTTAGCGGTTTAGGCACAGAAATATATCGAGATAGAAGGAAAGAGTTTACGTACGCCGACTGGCCAAATGGAGTTTATAAGCCCCAATGCTCGCCGCGAACTTCAGTCTGCTCCCGACCGCGATCTGCGTGCGACGTCAGGTTTTAAAAATAAAATGACTCGTTGTTCAGTAATTAACTGTTCAAATACTACAGATAAAGTTGGAGCTGTTAGTCGAGGTATTTCCTTTCATTGGTAAATACTATTTGTCCTAAAATATCTGTTATTAATTAAAAAACGATTTATTTTATTATTTTCATCAGAACAGTAGCGGGCGATAGTGTGTCCACGCTAGCTTTCCATTGCGGCTTTAATTTGACGAGCCAGACATGGCGTGCGTTCAAAACCAGCAATGTAAAAATAAGCTATTCAAACTATCGAGTCACGTCCAAGGTCAATTTATCATTTTTTCTGTCAAAAGTAAGAATAGTGATGTACAAGTACACTATCGCAGTTCTTACTCGATTAAAATCGATTTTGAAAGCAGAGGAAATGATAATTTCGTTTTTATATTATTATGTAGCTATATAATGTACGTAGTGCAAAGCAAATATTATTAACAAACAGGTTATGGTTACTTCTATATTGCAATTTTATTTTAGTTTTCCGAATGATCCTCATATTAAAAATAAATGGATTGAAAACAACTGGTCGTAAAAAATGGTTTCCTACAAAAAACAGCAAGAATTGTTCTATACATTTCCACGAAGACACCTTTACTGGCCCATCAAAGTACCGACGAGTAATCAGTACAGCTTATCCGA
Organism: Archips xylosteana; assembly: GCA_947563465.1. Taxonomy (NCBI): domain Eukaryota; kingdom Metazoa; phylum Arthropoda; class Insecta; order Lepidoptera; family Tortricidae; genus Archips; species Archips xylosteana. Next base: position 14,882,849 of record OX387365.1, on the reverse strand, counting down.
CTATTGATGTAGTGATGATGTCATATGATGAAAAGGTACACATTTACATAAGGCTAAATATTATTTTAAAAAATGTGCGTGTGTTTGTGTGTGTGTGTGTGTGTAGTACTTACACGATTATAGGTAGGTAGGTAATAACGAGCTATGGAGAGGACTGTGCTCAGAGTTTCTCTACGGGATCGAATTAGAAGCGAGGAGATCCGTAGAAGAACCGGGGTCACTGACGTAGCCAAACGGATTAGCTCGTTGAAATGGCAATGGGCAGGCCATATAGCATGCAGAACATATGGTCGTTAGAGCCCAAAAGTTCTCGAATGGAGACCACATACTGGCTAGCACAGCGTGGGACGTCCACCAACGAGATGGACGGACGATTTGGTGAAGGCCGCAGGTTCAGGGTGGATGCAAGTCGCTTTCAACCGTAATGATTGGGCGTCAATGAGGGAGGTCTATGTCCAGCAGTGGACGTCCTACGGCTGAAATGATGATGATGATGATGAATAACTGCAGCGGCTATAGTAGGTACTGACAAATGTAAAGCAATTTATTGGTTAGGTAGGTACCTACCTACTTTTATATTTTTCGATTTGAAATTCTGACCTTTCTCATTTCCTCTGTCGAAAATAATTATCATTTCCTCTGTGCATAAGAATCGGTTCCCTAATCGATCTGTGAATCGATGCTTTTGAATTGATTTCGCGCGGCTTATGTTTCCCATCACTAAATTACATTCGTGACGTCAAAGTACCTACGCAAGATGTTACAGGCTCGGTCTCGCTACAAATTGCCGAGCATTTTCCTTCTATCTCGATATATTTCTGTGGGTTTAGGTATGAATATGTTCACTTCATGTTTTTAATTGCAGACGCATACGCCAAAAAAATAAAGACATAGAACCGTTAAATGATGATTTTAAGACCTATCTTTGCAATTATTTTCTATCGAGCCGATTTCGTCCAATTATGTATCGAGTCCGTCCACGGTCTTTGAAATATGATGAATTATTAACATATAATTTTTTGATGTGCTAGAACAAACAGTTTTTCTTAAAAAACTGTTTAAATGACATCAATTTCAACAAAATTAGGTGTTGTCAGCCTCTTAATCGCTATTTTTTTTTAAATATTGATTTTGGTGTTTACTTACCACTCGTGTTCACGGAAAATCACCTACTTTCATATTAATTGTCAAGTAAATCAGTATAGCCAACATTCAGGTGTTATTATTGTATGTCAAATTAATTCATTTATCTGTGTCATGTTTATTTTCATACGACGATCATTCATTCATTCAGACGCTAACTCTGAACGTTTCATCAACACAAATTTCAGTTATTTCAGAAGAAGATTATTGTTAAAATCAATTTAAGTGTATTCTTGTGTGGTTCAGATTACATTCAGTGAATCGCCAGTTGTTTTCCATTTAGTCCACTGCTGAACATAGGCCTCCCCCAAGGCTCGCCGCCAAACAGATCGGTCCCGTGCCGTCCGCATCTAACGCGGTCCCGCAACCTTAACCACGTTGTCGCTCCATCTTGTTGGAGGCCTACCTACACCGCGTCTTCCGGTCCGTGGACGCCACTCGAGAACCTTTCGGCCCCATCGGCCATCAGTTCTACGAGCGATGTGCCCTGCCCACTGCCACTTGAGTCTGGCGATTCTTCGAGATATTTCGGACTTATAATAATATGACGTGGTGGTATTTCCACAATTGCTACACGTGGCCGAGAATATTTAGTGATACAATGCAGCACTTATTCATTAATTACGTATGCTTATGGTAATTAAGGTAATTTATTGTATCTTATCTGCAGAAATGACTCATCACGGGAGAGGATAATTGGATGCCGGTTGTATTTAGTTTACTGTCGTAGTTCTGTGCTTTTGCTTTGCTTATTTTTGATGACGGGGGGAGGTGGCGGGGCGTGAAAAAACGCCTAAAAACATACCAATTTATACTCTCTTTGAAAAACAGTGCAGTAATAATGGAAGAGAAGCGTTTGGTTACTTCGAAAGTTTAAGTCAACCCGGGGGGAATCGGGTTGTTAGTACTCTTCGCCACTGGGAGGTAAGACAAGTTGATTGGCGATGACGTCAGCGATATTTTATTATTTCCAACTAGCTTTTGCTTGCGACTTTGTCCGCGCAATCGACTCAGGGGACCGAATGTGCCTAAGCAGTACTACAGGTGGTACAGGGGCTGGGGGGTATGACGACAAAGGGGACCGGGAGAGGTGCGGGCGGCGAGCGCGCCTCGTGTGCCTGCCTCCCGCACCTCTCGGCCCCTTTGTCGTCATACCCCCCAGCCCCTGAACAGCACGAGGACTCTATTTAAACGGTTTAGCTATAAATACATTGTTCTAGTGTTCTAAAACAATATTTTATTATTGCCTTCCAAATGAAACCAGTTTGGTGCACTTTGGTTGACAGGGTATCTTAAAACTCAACCATAACCTGGTAGGGTCAACATCATAAATAAGTGATCACTTTTGTACCACGTCATGTTCGAAAAGCCATACGAAATTAAGTAACGACTGAAAGCGAAAAATCCAGGTCGCTTAGTTAAGCGATAATAGAGTCACATTGCATACCTATCACTTTTAGTATGTTTTTTTTATACATATACATGAGAAATCTAATATATAAAAATCTCGTGTCACGGTGTTTGTTACCGAACTCCTCCGAGACGGCTTGACTGATTTTTATGAAACTTTTATCTCTTTATTCGGTAGGTCTGAGAATAGGTCGTAGGCTATTTCTTATACCCGTAATATGGCAAAACAACGCTTGCCGGGTCAGCTAGTCTATTATATAAAAATCTCGTGTCACGGTGTTTGTTACCGAACTCCTCCGAGACGGCTTGACTGATTTTTATGAAACTTTTATCTCTTTATTCGGTAGGTCTGAGAATAGGTCGTAGGCTATTTCTTATACCCGTAATATGGCAAAACAACGTTTTTGCCGGGTCAGCTAGTCTATTATATAAAAATCTCGTGTCACGGTGTTTGTTATCGAACTCCTCCGAGATGGCTTGACCAATTTTTATGAAACCTTTTTGTCTATATTCGGTAGGTCTGAGAATAAGTCGTAGGCCATTTTTTATACCCCTAGGTAATGAAATGAGAAATAATTTATATGTCAAAACAACGTTTGCTGGGACAGCTAGTATGCTTATACAATTTAGGCTATTAAGTATTTACATTTTATATAAAACTATGCTAAAACTAAAAACCTCAAGAAAAATAATTTAAACTAAGACATATTATTAAAGGGAGTCCCTTTAGGCAAGATTCCGAAGATACTGGCAGCGTTCCGCCTCTGAATAGCTAAACTTATTCTTTGTCCGATGTAGCTGCCAGCTCTTCGGTCTCCTGTGAAGTATTAAGTAGTATTCTATTTCGAATAAAATGTCCATTATTGCTAAACTAAGTGACATGGATTTTTTATTTTTTCCAGAACGATTATAACTTTGCCGTTCCAGATTACCGTTGAATTTTTGGACAATCTGCGTCCTAGCGGTACCAACTTTGCCAGTAATGTGGTACTAGATCCACAAACCGGTATCAAAAATACCGCTAGTAAACCGGTACCGGTATCCAGCCCCGACAGCAAGCATTATCCTGCCAGCAGCAATTCTTCGACAAGAACTTGGGCACTTTTATGCATGCACATTCTGCTGAATTTGGTGCTCCAAAAAACACTAAATTTTCCATACAGTAGAAAACATTAATTAAATTGATAAAGAAGCGTCAGTCATCCGAATTAGTTGCGCCATGATATCGTTCGTGGCGTATTCGCTATCGCAGAGATATGGCGATGGAGTGACCTTTGCCGATATACGACTTGGTGTATGGGAGGGCATCAGGGCGTTCCACACTAGAGCACTATCTATACTACTACTATGACGTCTGTGCGCACGGATCCGTCGATTAAGGCCGCACCAAGTTTCTTACGTTAATCGATTTTAGGTATGCTATGCACTCGTGCGTGAGAGCGGCTAGAATCAAAGCCGTGCGTAAGCGCAAGCGACACAAGTTCCCCGTCCGATGGTGAACTAACGCAACTAACTATACGGGCAAGGGGGGAGCACGACGGCTCAAGATAGGTTGGTAAGACCGCGGCGTGTATTAAGATATTTTCGTCATATTATTAAAACAAATTATTTAACGACCGCTTAGCCTAGTTGGTAGTGACCCTGCCTACGAAGCAAGAGGTCCCGGGTTCAAATCCCGGTAAGGGCATTTATTTGTGTGATGAGCACGAATATTTTTTCCTGAGTTATGGATGTTTTCTATGTATTTAAGTATTTATTTATCTATATAAGTATGTTTATCGTCGTCTAGTACCCATAGTACAAGCTTTGCTTAGTTTGGGACTAGATCGATTTGTGTAGATTGTCCCCTAATATTTATTTATTTATTTATTTAAATACATATTTTAAAAATGTAGCAACACTAGGCCCTAGAATACATCTTGTTTTGTTAACATTCAAAAAGTCATGACCAGCCGTGCAGTATTTACGCCGTACTAAGGATTTATTTTATTTTTTAGAGACGACTTTGGATTTTTTTTCTAGCGAGAAAACTACAAAAAATCGTGTTTCGAAAAACACTGGTCACTAGAGTGAATCCTCAAATATCTTACACATGAATGTCAGAACTAAAGTTAGGGCCTCTGGCTACGGCTACGACTACGTGCGATTGGCGCGGCGAGCGTTTTCACTGTTCATTGCGGCGACCGCAGTTAGAAACCGACACACCTATGTATGTAATGTTTGCCTGTTTATATTAATTTACTGTGCCTTACTTGTATTAATAGTTAAGTGAAAGCCCTTCGCTTTTCGTTCGTGAAAGCGTCCACGAACGAGATGGACGGATGATCTGGTATAAAAGCCGCAGGATCACGGTGGATCAGTGGCGAAGGGTGCTAACAACCCGATTCCTTCCGGGTTGCCTAAAATTTTGAAGTAATCAAACGCTTCTATCAATAACCCGTTGTTTGTAATACAGGCATACTCTTCCCTAATAAACTTAACTTTTTTTCAACACGATGCAGAATCAAAACGCAACGTAATACTCTCACAAAAACGATTCATTCACGATCTCTAATAGTAAATGCCGGTCGGAAATATTAGAAATTGTGCACTCAGACATTTAAATAATTCATTGACAAACACCCACACCACTCCAGGAAACATCGTGTGTTTATGCTACTTAGATAACCCGGGATTAAGCGGATTATTACATTTAAAAAAAGACTTTGTGTGTTGTGCGTAAGGCTCACTTTCACTTTGCCTGCCGAAGCCGCGAGCCGCGAGCCGTGAGCGGCTTCTTGGAACATTTTTGGCGCTACGATCGCCTACTTATACAAAATTACTGCAGCGAAATGGAACGTAAAATATCGATGATTTAGTGTAAAACAAAAACAATTATATTTTATCTGCTTTTATTATTAAGGTTTATAAACTGGCGCAATTAATATTAGATTAGAATTTTATAAAATAACACCATCACTTATTGGAAATAATTGTAATGGCAACATTACAATTATTTCTACAATAAAATCAATAAAGTACTAAATATTTATGACTTAAACCGTAAAGTGTGCAAGGTTAAGGTTATTGCGTGGCTGCAAGGTCTTTCTTATGTTGACACTGAAAATCTGCTGACGATTGCAAGGTGAGGGTGACGCTGTGTAGCCGAGTGTTCTTTGTTTGTTTTGTTATTTGACACTTGATTAAATTATTATAGTTTAATTACCAACTAAGTATTATGTTTTAAGATATTGTGTTGCGATGTTAAATGCTCGAGTTGTATTTTAATTCTTTAGATTCCTTTTGTCTATAACACAGGTTACACTTGTAACCTAGCTTAGACTAAACTAAATTTACTATCTAGACCTAAGATTATTTCATGTTCATGTTTATATTTTGTATTTTTATGAATAAATAAATAAATAAATAAATATTTAAATAAATAAATATTACGATTGATTTGTCATTGATTACAAACTTCATATTTCGTTTCTTGTTGTGAAGTATTATTATTGTTTGTTATTAGTAGTACATATATTGTTTTAATTTAATAAAAAAATACATAGCCAGATTAGTGTTGATGCTCGAAACCAGTGAAATTTCGTAATATAGGATTGTGCAAACTTATAGTGTCAAGTGGTCAGTTTAATTTATATTTTATCTTCGGTCGGACTCGCTAGATAAATTATTTTGTATTTACTAGGCTTAATAAAAGTAGAAAAGGCTCCTTTAATTAAAACTGATTGTGGATGCGAATTTGTTGAGTGACGATTTTAGAAGTTACGTCCTAATTTTCAAGAAGAGAATAAATAAAAAGGGTAAGATAAAGGTTAATAGTTTTCGCCAGAGGCGGCGCTGGGTAAAGGCGACGTGGGCCACCGTCCTCGGCCTCGCGGTCTGAGGGTCCTCGCGCCTCGAAAGTTTCCCGTTTTTTGCTCATTACATCCGTAATCTAATGTGTGACGCGCCATCACAGGGCCTCACAAAATGTGTCTTGTCTTGCCCACACCAAATTTAGGTCCTGCGCCGCCACTGGTTTTCGCTACGGCTTTACCTGAAAAAAATTTCACGCTTCGCCACTGCGGTGGATGCAAGACTCTTCCAACCGTAATGACTGGATACCAATGATAGATCTATGTAGTGGACGTCATTTGAAAAATAGGTATTTTAGTTAAATATCGCTGTCTCGCTTCAACCCCCCAGTATCGATACAGCGAGAAAGGAACGAAAGCAGCTCAGACCGTTAATAGGCAAATAAAATTGACGAAAACAGCATTTCGTAGTCCCTTATTTTCTTCTCAAAAATTGGACCATTTATAATAAATTTTTTTTAAATAATTAAGGGAAGGCTTTACCTATGCCCCTATATTTTCGTTTTATTTGAGTAATCTTTCTTTGATGAGCTCTGAAAATGACATTGAGATTGGACAATTGACAACATTTCATATTTCTAAGACTATAATTTGGTTCGTTCTGTGTTTTCTGTTTGGAAAGAGAAAGACGCTGATAGTTTTAAATTTTCACTAGGATTATTAATTAATTTGTTACAATTTTTTAAAGATGTGCTTATTCTAAAAGAGCGCAACGATAGAATAGATCCATTACTTTTGTCTAGTCTGTATTAAAAAAAAGTGATGACGTAAATTTGACGTTAAGGTTGTTATCTAATTTAAAATTATGACAGCTCTTTTTTCTAGTGAAAAGGGTAAAGGAAACATAACTATTCTGTGGATGTATTTGTAAGTACATAATATGTTTTTAAATTTGTTGTATTTTTTTAAATATGGAGAAATAAATTATAATAAATATTTTTCCGTGTTCAGGAGGCGAAACTCTTTCGATTCCTGCAGTAATTTTCAGGTGTTAAAAAAATGAAAGGTTGTCAATTTTCATAGTTTTCGAAGGCTCCTATTTCTTTGAATAATTGGAATTCGGAAAAAAGCGAAACAGGGGCATGGCCGTGGTGGATATAGATTTTATGGTAAAAAAAATATTTGCTCTAATTCAAGAAGGAAACAGGGGACTACGTTTGTGTGAAGAATTGGTTCAACATGATCGCATCGTATCCTCTAACGCGCCTAATTTTTCGAACTCCACCCATAATGTACTAGATCTCAGAGTGTGCCTACACGTGGCTCGCTGCGGTGCCGTGATAACCCCCCCGATGGGGGTGACCGGACTGACCGTAACTGATAGGTATTCGATAGCTAATTTTATTCAACCGACACCGCATGACGACCGCATGCTATCGGAAATACTTTTGTCTCACGGGAACTATCGCGACGGCCGCCGCACGGATGTAAATCATGGAACATGCTAAGTGTACGGCATTTCTTAGCACTATCAACCCATAACTATAGCTCCACCGTTTAATCTTTTCGACGCCAACGACATATATATATCGGCACTGCAGGTTCTACGCCACCGACTGATATATCAGTCACGGCGGGGTTGATCTCAGGTTGTCCAGGTCGCAAAATGACTACATATATGTTGATTGACCACATCGCGTAATTACTAGGTCGCAAAATGCATAGCTAGCTTATTTTTGTCCTTCCGTACCCGTGGTCCAACTATAGTTTGTCCAACTGCTTTTCTACGCTCCCCTTCGTGGCTATTTTGCCTTTCGAGCAACTGAAGTTACCTAACTAACCTAACGGGGAGGAAAAAAGGCCGATGAGTGCGAGCTGTTGTATTTGACAAAGCGTTGAAAACGTTCAATGTGTCCTCGCCCGCGCCGTACTGGGGACGGACGGGGGTAGGACGACAAAGGGGGCCGGGAGAGGTGCGGGCGGCCGAGGACTCATTTAAGGTGGAACGGCACGCTCTAGGCGCGAAATTCAAAATTTTTACAGGTTTTAATTTATTGTGGGTAAAACGGTGTACCTGTTTAACTTCATATGGTACTTGCGGTTGTAAAACAGTGTTCCTTATGTTATTGTGTAAAGCTTTTTAAGAATAAAATTGTTAGCTTGATATAAAAGTTGTCAAACATAGAAATTCGGACTTTCAACGTTTTGACAACTTTTGTTTCAAGCTAATAGTTTTATTCTTAAAAAACTTTACACAATAATATAAAGAACACTGTTTTACAAGCGCAAATACCATATGAAGTTAAACAGTTGCACCGTTTACCCACAATAAATTAAAAACTGTAAAAAGTTTGAAATTCGCGCCTAGAGCGTGCGCTTCCACCTTAAACAGTTTAGCTATTATTAAAGATGAAGGTTCTGCCGGTAGGTAAGCCAGGGATTACTGCCGACAGCGCCCAGGAAGTCGTGCCGCAAATATCCATGTAAACTGGTGCGATGTATCACGCTATGGGAGCATATGGCTATATCTAATTAATTTCTCAAGAGTAGCATTACATTGATTTTTGTCAGACAAACACTTACAAGTAACGGTATGGGGTTCTGGCTCCTGCCCTCCAGGCCTTCTGCCAGTTCTGTGAGGTCCGCCTCATACAAGCTCTGTCCTTCTGGTATGTTTTCCAATCTGTAATTAAGAAAAAAGCCGATTGTAAACTATGGGCAAACAATTAGCGTGCGTTATTGCACTCTATTTTTGAAATCATCCCTGAGTTTTATTTTACAGGCTTCTTATTAACTTGCAATGTATGTATGTTTGTTTCGGTGGAATCTTTCAACTCAAATTTGAGGTAGATATCTTCAACCGATTGAGCTGAAAGTCGCATGAATGTATAAATCCAATGACAATGCAATATTATTAGGTATTTCTCTGTAATAAAACGACACGACCGCATCGAGTTTGGGCTCGTTTGATTCCTCTTGATGAGTACTTTGGTAACCAGGGACAAAAAGTACGGTCAGCAAAAAAAAAACTTGTATTAAAAATGTAATATTTAACAGACACTTATTTATTTTATGCCCATGATTTTATAGTGAATGTGACTAGGGGCAGTCGAAGGCATAAATGTATAACAGCCATTGCGTCAAATAAATGTAAACATTAACCTTATGGTTAATGGCATAGACTCTATGCCATAGAGTAGTATAGATATTTTTGACGCCTCGGTAACTTCCTTTACGTACGAGTTGACTGTACGTACGCCATTTAACTCCTTCCCAGTCCGGGTGCCCCCAATGTGAGGTCATGAAGCTTTTTTGCAGGAGCCGTGCTTTCACTATGGGTTCACAACACACCTAGACGCAAGCCACATAGAAGAGACGTGGGACGGGGGCGCGTCGCAGTGGCGGCGCCCCTCGAATCAGTTAAATACTAAATGTATAAAAGCGTCGCGGTCCAAAGCGACGCTCTCCTGTCTAGAAGAGACGCGGCCAGCGAACAAACGACGCCGAGTGCGACGCGCCCCCGCCCGACTTCCAGGTCTTTTCTGTGTGGCTTGCGCCTTAGACGTGTAAATTTGTCAAATCATTTTGTATGGGGTCAGTGAACGTGTTAACAAGAGATAAGGCGAGTCCACTAACAGCGTGGTTATTTGAAGCGCTCGCAAATGGATATCTTCCGCGTATAAAATTTGAGGCGAGCAGTAGGTAAGCTTTTGGGGTTTATACGACCTGTATTTGTCGACAGTGAATGAACGACAGTAATATACGACCTGAAACTCGCAATGACAATAGTTTTAATCGTGATAAGACCTCGTACAAAGATTCAGATTGCGAGCGAGTTTACTAAGTTGGACTTGGACTTTTAAGCCATATAAATAAGAAGGTACCTTGACTCTAAATGGAAAGTATAGGTTGTCAGCACTATCAAGTGCGCGCGCACCGGATAATCACCTGGCTCTGAGCATGTCGTCTATGGGCAGGTCAGCGGGCACTTTCCTCAGGTACGGCACGTTGCCAGCCAGCATGAACGACGTCACCATGCCGCTGGGGCCGTTGCCTGGAGAAGAGTCAGAGAATAAAGGCTATGCTACAGGGGGACACCACTATCACAGCGAAACCAGTCGACAAAGTTGGTTTGTTGCGCAAACGCAATTGAAAAAGTTTTTGAGTATGCACGATGATTTTTAATCGGTGTTCAGTAGAGATGTGCCGATTATGACTTTGGCCGACTAGCCGATTAGTCGGTTGTATAGTTGTGTGTCGGCCAAGCCGATCACGGTTTCGGGGGTTTCCGTAACGCTTTGTTTAAGGCGTGTCCACGTTTGTGACAATTTGCCGAACATTATCCCGTGACCGTATCAGATACACATGTCAGTAGCGATAATGTGGACGTCTTTTTGTTACGCGAATAATTGTCGCAAGCTGCAGTACGATTCAATCCATTCCGAACACAGACACCACGACCGACTCCTGTAGCGATGCCTTGCCACGCAGTCTAGTTCGACACCATGCGTTTACACTTGTAACATTTCATCGTACATGGTATGTGACCGTGTCAGCACAACCTAGACCGTCCACATTTAGCGTAACATGTCCTGTCCTGTAGCGATGCCACGTAGTCCGGTCCGTCATCATGTCACAAGTGGACCCACCTTAACACTTGATCCGCGCGAAAGTCGCAAAAGCCGGCGCGGCGCCGCCTGCGAGCATTTCGGAACCGGAAAAATATTAATCAAGGTTTTTATTTTATGTGATTCCCCCTACATGCATATTACTGAGAAATACATACAAAGTAAGAAGCCGGTTAGTCGGCGCTCATTGCCGAATGGTCGCCGACTGGCTGGATAGTCGGCTTTACCGACTAGTCGGCACATCTCTAGTATTCAGGAACCAATTTTTCTTATGATTATGATCCTTTGGAAAGTCACATGGTTTAGTCTAAGAGCCCAAAAACCTATGTGACAAGTTAGTTTCTTAAACAAACTTTGACATGAGACCTTTCAAATTCCCCGCCAAAATAATGAATGACACTTACCGAAACTAGTTAACTTCAACAAATATAAGATAACCATGCATTCAGGCAGGATGAAGGAAGTTATAAAAATAACTTTTTTTAATTAAACTAGCGGCCCGCCCCGGCTTCGCACGGGTGCATTTATGCATGTATTGTACATATAAACCTTCCTCTTGAATCACTCTATCTATTAAAAAACCGCATCAAAATCCGATGCGTAGTTTTCAAGATCTAAGCATACATAGGGACAGACAGACACAGACGGAAGCGACTTTGTTTTATACTATTTAGTGATGACGACAAAGGGGCTTGGAGAGGCGGCGAGCACGCCGTGCGCCTGCCGCCCGCACCCCTCCCCGCCCCCTTTGTCGTCATACCCCCCAGCCCCTGTACCGCGCGAGCGAGAACACATTTAAACGGTCTAGCTATAGGTAACAGTAACTGTATACATTATAAAGGCAGGTTTAGAAAGGGTCAGTAACTGACTTCGAATTCGAGACAAGTCAGCGCTGACCCGAGAAATACCCAATGTAAATTGATTTGAAGTCAGTACAGCGGTGGGAGGTCAGCGCTGATTTTCAATTTACATTGGGTAGGTAGGTATGTCTCGGGTCAGCGCTGACTTGTCTCGAATTCGAAGTCAGTTACTGACCCTGTCTAAACCTGCCTTAACGATACAGATGCAACATAGTCATTATCTGCGACTATTCTCGAACGTTACACTCGAACGCTATCATAGCGTGTAACGAAACATTTTAATTAATTGGTAATTAAGCAGGAGACCCACAATTTAGCGGCGGTCGCATCAATTGACCCTCAAGCCAGACTAACGTAACTTCCACTGGCTCATTAAACTTTTGAGAACCAGTATTTTTTGTCACGAAACCATTTTTTTTTACAAAAACGGTAGAGTGCTCTGTTGTGTTAAAATTTAAATACCTACATAATATTAAGCTTACATTTAAAATTATCACTACATGTAAAAAGTAATCACTAATCATTATTAACTATAAAGTAGGTAACGCAGTGGGCATGCATGTCCCCGCCATTCGTATGGAAATTGGTGCATTTGGTGAGTTACCAATTTTTCCCACAAAATTGCTGTAAATTTAAAGTTTTTTTGTTTGTAATTCCGCACACAAACGAAAAACTCACGAGGTGCGAGCCCGGGGTCGAATCCGCGACCCCCTGCTTGAGAGGCCATAAGTCAAACCACAAGGGTACGTATTCTAGGCGTAGCTATGTGAAGTTGCCAATCCATACTGGGCCCGCGTGGGAACTACGGCCCAGCCCAAGCCCTCTCTTTCTGAGAGGAGGCCTGTGCCCTGCAGTGGGACGTATATGATGATTCACCAATGAAAATCAAGTGGCCCCTATTTTCTTTTGAGCTTTATTTTTAATGTGCTAAACGCAAGTGGTGTTCATTTAACATCAGGTGACCCATTAGTTCGTTTGTCTGGCTTCACTAACATAAAAAAAAAAACGTCGGTGATGTCATTGAACAAAACGCATCGTCACCGAGGTATATCTTCAAAAACATTTGAACAGCGCCGCGAATATGACATGACAGTCGTAATTATTAAAACAACATATCACTGCCAAAAATAAAAGATAATGTCTTCAAACATGTCTTATAGTATGTAGTTTATCGCTTATTTTTATAAGTGTACAGTTTATCTATCTGTGTGGCGTTCCGGGTATTACGGAACCGGTTATAAACGCCTCAGCATTATGCTGAGCCAGTGTCCGATTTACAACCGCAATGACACACTCTTTTTTTAGCCTTTGTATTGTCCTTTTTGTAAAAATATTTGTGTCTTGTGTTGTTGTAAATAAATGTATTTTCATTCTTTCTTTCTTATATGCATATGTAATTAAAGTTTCACAGAACTAATAAGAAGTAAGTAAAAGCGTGAAGTAGTGTTGCCTATGCGATCTGCTATTGTTTTGATGATTTTAATTAATGTATCCTATCTTATGTAGGTACTGTTAACTGACATTGTGTTTACCTATCTTCTGTATTTCGTACGCCGGTAGGCAACATCATACCTTATTCTCTTGCTTCGTTAACAATGTCACCTAAATGTACGGGCCAATCAACTTTTAAACCGACGTTTTTGGCGTCCCCTGCGTTACCAAAATTGTCTCTGGCGTTACCAAAAAATCGTACTTCCAACAAGATATTTCACGGTTTAATAGGTTAAACTTACGTAGGATGGTATGTACTCATGTACACCATCTATTAAATTACAGAAAAAACATGTTTACCTACAAAAATCTGCAATTGTTTGAAAAATGTCGCGGACAGATTAGTGTCGGTTTAAAAGTTGATTGGCCCGTACATATGTTGACGAAATAAATGAATATGACTTTGATAGTTAAGAGAAAATCAATAGTATCGATAGTCTACGATACTATTAACACGTGGCGATACTATCGATACTATTGGTTATCCCAATCCGCACTGCACCCGCGAAGGAACTACGGCCCAAGCCCTCTCATTCTGAGAGGAGGCCTGTGCCCTGCAGCGGGACGTATATAGGCTGGGATGATGATGATGATTGCTTTATAAGCAATACTACTGATAATGGCAATAAGATCGATAGTATCGATAGTATTGCAAAATCAGCCAATAGTGACCATAAACAATCGAATTTGTGACGAGGTAACAGACAGACAGACAGATACACTTTCACGTTTATAATATTAGTATGGAAATTCCCAGCTCAGTCAGAGACGCAGTTAACAGCTTAGAAAATATGTTATTGCGGAGGTAATGGTTCCAAAAGGATTACGTTTCATTGGTGAGTACGGGAATTTACTAAAAGCTACGTTATTTGGAAATTGAATTTAACTTAAAAAATAAAAATCTTAGTTGCATGGCGTTAAAGTCTTGTGTCTTTTTTCTAAGTTTAAATAAATACAAAAAAAGCTTACCGATGACAACAACTTCTTTGTATACAACGTCGTCTGACAGGGTGTGTTGGCAAGGTTTCTGGCTATCTTTCATTTTGTATAAGTTTTCTATATAAATACGGTCAATAATGTCTTCTTTTTGATCTGCGATTTCTACCGTCGGGGTTTCTTTGAGTCTATGTCTAATTAATTAACTAAAATAAATTATATCACATGCAGTTTACAGTCGTACGGACTTGTTTAAGTTTACGTTGAATAAGCGTTGAACGCGTGTTGAGTCGGTGAGTCGACACTGGCCGGTTACCGGATTTTGTTTTATATCTGAAACAAAAAAGAAAATGGTTATTTAAATGTTCAAACTTAGGATCACCACGATGTAACAGTATGTCATACTCGCAAATGTCTACTAGACGACTTCAAGTACGAATTCTCAACCGAAATTCGTGATCAATTTTTCGGTATCCCATTGTCTCGCCTCATTCGTGTTTCGTTTAATTCTTATTTCGTCTTCCGTCTTGTTCGCTATCCGTCACTATCTTTTTTGGTCAAATTCTGCAACTTGTCTATCTCTTAATTTATACGTCTTATTCGTTTTTTGTCACGGTCTTCCTTGGACACATTCGTCGTTCTTCCCTTTCGTTTTTTGTCTCATTTCCTTATTCGCCAAAATTATTTCGATACGTTCGGTGCTGGTAAATATGTTCGTAAGTAAAGTCAAGAGAGAGAGACAAGTTACAGAATTTGACCAAAAAAGATAGTGACGGATAGTGAAAAAGAATGAAACGAATAACGAATGAGGCGAGATAATAGGACACCGATTTTTCAAATCACTACCTTAAAAATACGATTCGAAAGCGGCGAGCAATTGTCCGAAATTTGAAATAAGAATAAAGTAAAAAAAACTACACCTCTATTTAATTTTGTCAACTCGTCAAAACCTTATTTGAGCTGTTAATTTTGTAGTAATAGTTTTGTAGTGATTTAATTTGAATAATTAGTCCCCAGATTCTAAAAATCAAAAGCAAAACGTTTGTTCCGTAAGTAAATAGGCCGCATAGGGGACTTTTATACATATGTCTATTATTTTATATTACCACTGCTTTCAGAAAGAGCATCGTGCGAAGCTATACCAAAGAAGAATGCGCCGCAAGAAACTTGCCAGTAAGTAATTTTTTTCCAACAAGTTATATTGAAATCGCAAGCATAAAATAGTATTTAGTAAACAATACGCTTATTGTTCACCTGTACCCAAATAAAAGTAAAAACGTGAGTATATTATTATTTACATAAACTTACTACAAACACTGTTTCATTGTCTAGGCAGTAGGTATTTATAAAAACCGATGACCTAATCCAGTAATTTTTTTACTATTGCGGCTTTGCGCTAAATCAAAACGACTCATTGAAGTTATTGATTCATTCAACTTTAAAAAAACAATGATGAGTTTGCATGGATGGACGAGTACGAGGATGTTTGTTACCTAACTTACTCTTTCACACTGAAACGGTTTGACGGATTCTGATAAATTTTGGCACACAGATAATTTATAATCTGGATTAACGACCCCATTAAAGCGGCCGTGGATCGGTTCACGATCGCTGCAATGTGGTCGAAACGTCGAGGTTAATTTTAGCAATAAACTACCGTAACGTCATAAGTCCCGGTTCTAAATAATGGAACTGCGTATCATAGTTATCATTATAACTAAGAGTGAAAATTTCACTTGGGGACAAATGTCCCACGACAAGGTGTTGGCATGCGGTGTCGAGCGAAGTGGCAGAATGTGCCGAACTTCGCTCGACATGGCTGTGGCGATATTATTTATGCTGGCACTTCACGATGAGCCATCGCGATGGTCCACTATGCTGCGCCAGCGTGAGGAGGGCGTAGTGGTGTCGGATGGCTTATAGCGCGCGCAATGGTCGTGGGTGCCGGTTTTTCGCCGCACATCAAATGAAACGTTAAGATCACAACTGAACGTCGCCATCGTGTAGATGCGTTGCAGCCATTACTGGGCCATCGCACCGACCATTTAATGGCCCATCGTGTAGAGCCATTACATGGGCATATTATGTCGAGCGAAGAATGCCAACATTGTGCCACTGCAACCTACGCCGCGGGACATTTGCCCCCTCGTGTGTGGCTTTAAAACAAAATTTCTCTGTGTCGAGTTTTCTTAAGTACCCGAACTTTAAAAAGTTCTAGATATACGTATAACGTAGTAGACTAATTATAAAACTTATCGCCACTATGCCAGGAGACTCATATCACATAGCCAATGAACCAACGTCGCCTGAACTGTGATCTTTCTACGATTGTTGTTAGTGATAAATTAATGAATGGAAGACTTGTGGAGTGATAGTCATCATTTACGTATATGATTTATTGTGGTTCGGAGTTCAACGTACATAATGAATATAGACTAAGTATTTTATTGGTAGGTATTGCAGATGCTAGGTTAAGGATGACAGTCCATACATTATTACACTTAACCCTGGGTTAGCACTTAACTCGGAGTTTTGTAGTTAACTCTGGTTCGAGCGAACGAGTCATCGCTCGTAGAACTGATGGCCGATGGGGCAAAAAGGTTCTCGAGTGGCGTCCACGGACCGGAAGACTCAGTGTAGGTAGGACTCCAACAAGATGGATCGACGACCTGGTTAAGGTTGCGGGATCGCGTTGGAAGCGGAAGGCACGGGACCGATCTGTTTGTGGAGCCTTGGAGGAGGTCTATGTTCAGCAGTGGGCGTCTTTCAGCTGAAATGATGATTATGATGATGATACGACGTATTTCATCATGTTACTGCGACATAGTCACATACTATGTATATTGTTTATTCAGAGAAAAGTGACATTATTAGCTAATAGCCGTTAAATGTGCATTTCAGTCTCATTCCCTAGAATGTCTGGAATATTGTGTATCTTGCTGATTTAGCTTAGCGACTAACGATCTAGACGAATACCTAGGCAATAATTATACTTTGTTGCACATTGGACACGAGCCAAGTCTAGGCGCCACACATACCAATGACCTATAAGATCTATGTCTACAACGATTTGACAAGGCGCGCTATCCGTTTAAATGAGTCCTCTGGCTGAAGGGTATGACGACAAAGGGGCCGGGAGAGGATGGAGCAGGCGCTAGAGGTAGTTGAGTATGCAAAATGTGAGGACCGAATTCAACCAATGGATTTGAGTTAAGAAAAGGTCAAAGATTAATAATGTGGATCTTGCCAGTCAATTTTTTGGTCCGTTTTTTTTTACCCCCTACTTTTGCCCCTTATTTTTTTTCTCGTCTAACTTTATAGTGTGGGGTATCGTTGGATAGGTCTCTTAAAATAATTACGAGATTTTCAAGATGATTTTTCGACACAGTGATTCGTTTTCGAAATATTCAACTTTAAAGTTGTTTTTTTTTTTGTTAAAATCGAGCGTCCCCCTCCCACTCTAAAAGCTAAACAGCTGGTTTGAAAATTTTGAAAAAGTTCATGATGGAAGTAAATATATTAAATTTACAAGAAAAACTATAACGGCTAATTTGTCTTGAGAATTAGTAGTACTTTAAGAGTAAATAGCAGCCTGACCTATAGTGCAGGCGCTAGAGGTAGTTGAGTATGCAAAATGTGAGGACCGAATTCAACCAATGGATTTGAGTTAAGAAAAGGTCAAAGATTAATAATGTGGAACTTTCCAGTCAATTTTTTGGTCCATTTTTTTTTCTCAAACCAATCTGTTCTCAAACCAATTTGGACTTACGGAATACAACTCTGGAGTGTGGCCAGTAAAACCAACATAGCATGCTTGCAACGTGTACAGAATGCAATCCTCAGACAAATAGTGAATGGACCGTGGTTTGTGAGAAACTATGAAATCCATGAGCATTTGGGCATGCCAACAGTTGCCGAAGAAATCGAGCGATACAAAGAGTCTCATGCAGCTCGCTTAGCCGGGCATCCTAACCCACTGGCAGTGCATCTACTGGATGCCACCAATAGCACCAAAAGGCTGAAAAGACGCCAAGTTTTATAAAAGGAGAATAGGGCAAAGGCCTTATTCCCTTACAAGTCTAAACTCACCCTCACCAAATCCGATAAAAGTCTTTCGACTGATTGCGGATAATATAATTTAAAAAAAAAAATAAAAGAATTTTTTTTTTTACCTATCCAACCCCAACCCCACACTATAAAGTTAGGCGAGAAAAAAAAATAAGGGGTAAAAAATAGGGGGTATAAAAATGGACTAAAAAATTGACTGGCAAGATCCACATTATTAATCTTTGACCTTTTCTTAACTCAAATCCATTGGTGGAATTCGGTCCTCACATTTTGCATACTCAACTACCTCTAGCGCCTGCTCTAGGAGGTAGAGTCAAGGATGTAAAGGTTCCATCTAAAATTCAGCTGTACTTATAATACACACACACACACACACACACACACACATGTACGCAAGCAAGCTCGTTTGCATGTTAGTAAGTAATTATATACTACTATTGATTTGTTTATAGCTTGTTGACCTCCTATAAACCTCATAATACGAGTACCTATGTTATTAAATTGAAAGTTGTACCTACTGAAATTGTCAGCACTTATCGGTGAGTTTCCGGGATGGGGGCCTGGAGATCTGTAAATACAGGTTTTACCTAGTTCAGACTCCAGTCCCTCGCAAAAGTTACTAGTATCTAACTTATCTACCATAATGTTGTATTATTTATACCTATTGCTGTTACCTATGTACTTTTGTGAGGAGAAAATATACGATTATTATTATTATTATTAATAAGATTGACTAGTAAAGTTTTGTATGACCCAATTATCATCATCATTTCAGCCGAAAGACGTTCCCCAAGGCTCGCTAAGCAGGGTCCTGCTACATCCACATCCAACGCATTCCCGCTACCTTAACCAGGTCGTCGCTCCAGCTTGTTGGAGGCCTACCGACACTGCGTCTTCCGCTCCGATTAATTACACGCAAGTACATCAATCTTAAGTGGCAGTGGGCAGGGCACATCGCCCGTAGAATTTTCGGCCGATGGGCCGAAAGTTTCTTGAGTGGCGTCCGCGGATGCATTCACCATTTCATTCTGTCACACGGTATAGGATGAGGGTAGAAAGAGATGGTGAATGCGGCGAGCGCCCGCGCGCTAGACGGTTACCTATCATATTCTCGAAAAGCTCATTTCCGAATATTAAAATTCCGAAAACGAAACTCCTTTTTTTCATTTTCCAAATTATTGTTTGTCCGAAATTTTATTTACCATATTTTCATTTGCCGAATGCTTTAAAATCCATTTTTTTATTTGACAAATGCTTTAAAATCCTACTGCATGAAATTCCGTAGGATCATTTGCCAAATATATATTTATTCCGCAAAATCATTATCCCGCAAAGGTCAGGGGTAAAAAAAAGGCGACCATACAATTATGTGTGAAGCGTAATATTCATTTCGTTGTTTAATGTTTCCCAAATATTTTATTGAATTTGCTATGTGGGTAGGGAGTTTTGTAGGTGGTTATAAAAAAAATAACTAACACCAAAGGCTATAATGCGGGAGCTTCGCTCCGCTACGCTCCCGCATTAGCCTTTGAACCTAATCTATCCGAGTCGCTTCTGTTCAGTATGCTTAGTATAAGTTTTCCTTCACTTCAATACTTCTCGATCGCGTTTACGTAAAAATTTCAATTCTATGGAAACATGGACGCGCGGCCGCGGAGGCGCTGTCCATGTTTCCCTAGTAATTGATTTTTTTACGTAAACGCGATCGAGAAGTATTTTGGTGAAGTAAAACTTATACTAAGCGTACAGTACGCTTAGTATAAGTTTTACTTCACCAAAATACTTCTCGATCGCGTTTACGTAAAAATTTCAATTCTATGGAAACATGGACGCGCGCGCGCGGAGGCACTGTCCATGTTTCCCTAGTAATTGATTTTTTTACGTAAACGCGATCGAGAAGTATTTTGGTGAAGTAAAACTTATACTAAGCATACAGTACCGTCTTGCTCGCTCGCTTCGCTCGCTCGCTGAAAATTAACCAATGTTGTCTTACTCTAATGTTAGGTAAGGTAGGTAATAAAAACATACTTTCGGCTTTTCGTAACATTTAGATTATGAAAAGATGGCAAATGATTAAGTTGGTAAATAGAAAAAATGGATATTGTTTTTCGGGATTTTAAATTTATTGGCAAGTAACACTGTGATTAAATGAATCTGTGGAATTGTGAAGTTGTGGAAAAACAAAACATATGGATTTTAAAAAGTCGGTGATAAGTTTTCGTATAAATGAAATTCGAGTAAAGGAGTTTCTAAACATCGATAGGTTACCGCGCTAGACAATACGGTCTCTGATCTAGGCTATTCTTGACTGTTTTCCTACCGGGGATTTTACATGACGCAACTTATAAGCATGCGTAAAGTTAAACTTATCCTGTTGTCGTTCAACTATACGAGTATTTTTCTTAAAGACTGCATGTACAGTCAGCATCAAAAATAGCTGGTCACTTTTGTACAGTCAACCAATTTGATTCCTAGGCTACTACAGAACCATGTCATAATGAATCAATTTCAGTGATTATTGCGTGATGTACGCCATGATGACATCTCGATTTTATGGAAGATGCGCCAACGACAAAATACAGGAAAGGAGTTTGCTTGTACAGTCAAAACCGTTTATAGCGACATCAATTACTACGACATATTGGATGTAACGACCAAGAAAAAAACCCAACACGATCTTATATACCAAAGTAATACTGGTACAATGACCAACCGTGTTTAACGACCAAATATTGCTGTCCCTTGAATGTCGTTATTATAAACGGTTTTGACTGTATATTAATGACTTGAATTGTCACTGTCCGTTTATCAAAACTTCTTTATCTTCTCATGTCATGGAGCGAAACGTTTATAAACTCTTTACGTTTTTTGCATGTTGTGATTGGAAAGTTGACAATGCTTTAACCCCACTGACGTTGTTATTATCTAGTAGTTAATGCGATAAGGTTCTATAGTGGCCTAGGAGTCAAATTGGTTGACTGTACCTTACCTTACGCTCTACAGTTTGGTGCAAAACATCATACTTGATTGACAATTGTGTTATTACGACAAAGTACAAAAGTGACCAGCTACTTTTGATGCTGACCGTAGTGAAAACTTGAACATTCTTACGACCCCCCCCCCCCCCTTGAACGACGCGTGTCCGCGACCGACGACGTTCAAATGTTTTGTTCGGGAATGTTTGAGGGTGGCACAGCGTGCGACGTACATCCAGACGCCGCCGGTCGCGTGTGACGGGCCATAGAAACCAGGTCAGTAATAGGGTCCCATTGGCACCCTTTGTGTACGGAACCTAACTACTAGTATAGAGGCATTCCATCTTAGTCTTCACTTCAAGAAGCCGTCCTAGGCCGTCTGTGTGGTTGCCTTATGTCCTTGGAGCTCAGTTTCCACTTTCCACCACTGGCCTGCGAGCTTGTCTCCCTACTCAATATAAAAAAAACCTTAACCTTGACTCCGAATACAATGTGTATCTGGGCCAATCAACTTTTAAACCGACTATAATCTGTCCGCGACATTTTTCAAACAATTGCAGATTTTTGTAAGTAAACATGTTTTTTCTGTAATTTAATAGATGAATAGCATGAATACATGCCGTCCTACGTAAGTTTAACCTATTAAACCGTGAAATATCTTGTTGGAAGTACGATTTTTTGGTAACGCCAGAGACAATTTTGGTAACGCAGGAGACGCCAAAAACGTCGGTTTAAAAGTTGATTGGCCCATCTATACATACTTACATAGTATATATGTGGTGTAGTAAGCTATTGCGCAACATTTTGTAACCGAATAGCAAAAGCGCAGCTGAAAAACTGCTTCTTGTTTATATCGCGCTCCTGAAATTGTTCTTAGCCGATTGCTCCGAGGTTGGGAGGTTTATGGTGTCAGAATGAAACTATGTAACTTTAAAGAAGATTAGTTACTTACTGAAAAACGACCTAACATGTACTTAAACATATTTCTGTAACTTTAGCCGTATCGATGTTTTTGTAGTCGACTGTGTCAATATAAATTTTTCTCGACTGACAACAAGTTTCAAATTGAGATAGTTATTTTTCGTGGGCTTTACGAGGCTAGATGAGTCACGTCTATAATGATACGTAGGGTGTATAATAAAGAAATCGATAACATGAGCTTTCCCACACCCTCTACGATGTTTGTGCTGGTATTGATTAGTCGTGTGTACTACTACTAGAGATAATGATGGAAAAATATTTCTTTAGTACTTTAGTAGTAGGTAAAGGTAAACATCTTTTACCTATAAGGCGAACTCAACCAGAGTTAACGATATGGGGGTCATCGATAAACTTTTTTACTGGTAGTGCCAAGTTGTAGCTAGC
This sequence comes from Archips xylosteana, assembly GCA_947563465.1. NCBI lineage: Eukaryota > Metazoa > Arthropoda > Insecta > Lepidoptera > Tortricidae > Archips > Archips xylosteana. The sequence goes on along the minus strand of OX387365.1, from coordinate 14,860,182 downwards.
CGCTGCATCACGAATGGGCCGGCTGTCCGGGACAGTACCACCCTCTCACAGAACACCGGCGTGAAGCAGCAGTACTCCTGCTGTGTTTCGTACGGGCAATAGTCAAAAAGAGCGCCGGGGGCCTTAAACGTTTCCCCCTCCCCCTCCCCTATTCCCTCTCCTTTTTTAAAGGCCGGCAGAGAATATTAAGTACCTATCATCATCATCATTTCAGCCGAAAGACGTCCACTGCTGAACATAGGCCTCCCCCAAGGCTCGCCAAACAGACCGGTCCTGCTCCATCCGCATCCAACGCGATCCCGCAACCTACCTACACTACGTCCTATGCTAAGTCTCAATCTAATCTAGATATTTGTCTGCACGCCAAGTTTCATCCAAAAGGACTAACAAACATCCAAACGTCTAAACAGCTTCACAAACACTCATTTATATAATATTAGTAGGATTGGATATCTTATCGATATTAAAGTGAGCAAGATGGATTTGGTAGGTACTTCAGTCAGTCTGTCGATGCCACATTGGACGTTGACCCCGTGATGTCACCTCGTTGCCGACCGCGAATTTAAGCCCAGCTCGTGACATCACAATATTAAATACCTATTATGCGATTCAATGAACATATCAGACTTTTCACCCAACTGTCGAAGGAGGGTTATGTTTTTCGAGCGTATGTATTTATGTATGTATTATCTTTGGCACGCCCTGCAGCCTAAAAGGCTCAATGGATTTTGAAGTGTGAGGTGTCATTAGATTTGTCTCAGTACCGCGAGTGACATATAGGATATATAATAAATAAAGCTTGTACTATGGGTACTAGACAACGGATAAACTTAGTTACATAGATAAATACATACTTAAATACAATTATATTAAACATTCAAGCAAGACTCGAGCACAAACATTCGTATTTTTCACACAAATATCTACGGAAAAACAATGTTATGTTAAAGCTAAATAGACGGACGGAAGAAAAATACTTAAACACATGTAAATTACGCTGACTCACATGACTTTTTATATATGGTGTACTTCCAAAGTTTTTCGTTTTGCTAGATGTACCTTGAACACAAAGTCTGCGGAACACTGCGAAAGACAATATAGCCTCAGATGCCATGTTCCGGATTCTATCGTGCAAAGAATCTCCGACCATAGCTCTATACAGGGTTATTTGTAATTCACTGACATCCTCTTAACCCTGAATTCCTATCACTCAAACAAATGTTTTTTGTTTTACGACTTTTTAAAATGAAGCACTTTTTTTCCCATACAAATACACAGAGTATCGTAAAAATAAGAGGAAATCTCAAATTTTCAAAACGTTATTACACCAAAAATATTAAGTTATGACAAAAACCGTAAAACAAAAAACGTTTGTTTAAGTGGTAGGAGTTTAGGGTTAAAAGGATGCTAGTGAATTATAAATAACCCTGTATAAGTAGTCTTTAAACTAAATCAGAGGCTAGATTCAGGAACGGCCGTACATGGTTTGCGAGAGGATAGAGATGAACTGCTATTCAGGAACGCCAAAAATCACTGGTTTGCGAGAGGTTTGGGCTGAGATTGGGATAAGCCTTATTTATTTGCAAAGCGAATTAAAAGGAAAATAAGGCTCATCCCAAGCTCAGCCCATTCCTATCCTCTCGCAAACGATTGAATTACCGCTCGCAAACCGTGTTGGCCCGTTCCTGAATCTAGCCCCAGTTTCTTATCAATTGGCACAAATCTGTTTTTTTCGTGTAAATTTCCAAACGCGGAAATAAAGCAAAAACAAACTATATTTAAGAGATTTCCATTTAACAGAAATGATAACTGACACCGATATGTCCGTCTTATCGATCAATTCATTGATTGAGTGGCGGGGAATGAACATTTGCATTAGGCAAACCGGTGGGAGTCGAGTTGCTACGGCGGGCTTTCCTGTCTTTCGTACAACTTTCTTCGTAGGTATATCAAAATACAGGGTTATTTTTAATTCACTGACATCCTCTTAACCCTGAATTCTTATCACTCAAACAAATGTTTTTTGTTTTACGACTTTTTAAAATGAAGCACTTTTTTTCCCATACAAATACACAGAGTATCGTAAAAATAAGAGAAAATCTCAAATTTTCAAAACGTTATTACACCAAAAATATTAAGTTATGACAAAAGCCGTAAAACAAAAAACATTTGTTTAAGTGGTAGGAGTTTAGGGTTAAAAGGATGCTAGTGAATTACAAATAACCCTGTATTTATACCCTAAAACGGCCGTATCTTTAAATCCTGCGTTAGTAGACCCAGCTTCCAACGAAAATTTCTTCATCGTTTTCATTACCATCCCAGTTTACGTTCCACTGCAGGCCTCCTCTCGGAATGAGAGGGCTTGGGCCGTCGGCCCCACGCGGGCCCAGCGCGGATGAAAACTTTACAGACACCATTGGATTTCAACGCAGGTGTGTGCCCGGGTTCGAACCCAAGACAGTCAGCTTGCGAGGCCATAAAAGCACGGCTTTTACAAAAATTACGCAGTATAACCTATGATTAGCTGTTAAAAAAAGTATGTTATACTTTTAGAGTAAAATATAAAATACTAGCTTTTGCCCGCGACTCCGTCCGCGTGGAATTAGTAATTTGGGCAGCTTATTTTTTTTATCCAATTTGCTTTTTCATCCATTATGGCTCTCCTTAGTTCAACGATATAAAAAAAAATACCCCGCCCCCCGCAACCCCCTCCCCCCGTCACCGTCCCCCCACCGAACCCCCCCCCGCACACCCGCGTTCACATTCACCACCGTACCTACTCCCAAGTCACTACTTCTAAAAACTGTTCTACAGGGTTATTTGTAATTCACTAGCATCCTTTTAACCCTAAACTCCTACCACTTAAACAAATGTTTTTTGTTTTACGGCTTTTGTCATAACTTAATATTTTTGGTGTAATAATGTTTTGAAAATTTGATTCTGCCTCTTATTTTTACGATAATCTGTGTATTTGTATGGGAAAAAAAGTGCTTCATTTTAAAAAGTCGTAAAACAAAAAACATTTGTTTGAGTGGTAGGAATTCAGGGTTAAGAGGATGTCAGTGAATTAAAAATAACCCTGTATAAATTCTTAAAATAGACTTATCTTTCTTATTTGTGAACCGATTCAAATGAAACAAACACTAAATGTTAATCCAAGAAAATACCAACATATCAGTGAAAACCGCATCCTTCTAGGTTAAGCCGTTTCTGAGATTAGCGCGCACAAACGCACAGACAAACAGACAATAATTCTAAAAAACATTGTTTTGGGTTCTATTGCGCTAGTAAATAGCCCTAGTGACAGTTTTTCTCAAATATCTTCAATGTACAGACACCGACTTGTTACAGATTTATTATATGTATAGATAATATGTACGCGCAATCCGTACGCAGCTTTAACTCGCTGCGCGTTCACATCGCTATTAAATTGTCCGCAAATCGCCAGTGTGGTAAAGTTCTAAGTCTAAGCGTGCATATCTCTTTCCAAGTAGGATTAACATGTCAAAATTATTTCACTTTATCATTGGACAAGTATTTTATCTCTTTATTAATATATATACACGGTCCTTAGATAAGACTATGATTGTTTATCAATTCAATCACGTGTCTGTTTGCAGGTAGCTACAGCGAAAACATTCCACGCTGTAACCCTGTCGCAGTGAGCCATCGTAGTACTAATAGAGGATGCCACTGTGACATTTATTGCGAAACGGTTCTAGGACAAGTCACGATGTTTATCGTAAGTCTGCGTTTACAGGGGGTATTCCTGATATTTCAGATAAAGTATTTTTATTTTATGAAATCCGCGCAAGAACTAAAGTCACGGTCATAGCTCGAAGAATCGCTAGACTTAAGTGGCAGTGGGCAGGGCACATCGCCTGTAGAACTGACGGCCGATGGGGCCGAAAGGTTCTCGAGTGGCGTCCGCGGACCGGAAGACGCAGTGTAGGTAGGCCCCCAACAAGATGGAGCGACGACCTGGTGAAGGTAGCGGGAACGCATTAGATGCGGATGGCGCAGGGCCGATCTGTTTGGCGAGCCTTGGGGGAGGCCTATGTTCAGCAGTGGACGTCTTTCGGCTGAAATGATGATGATGATTTTTATTTTAGCGTGTAAAAAAGCTATTTTTAGCATAGCCACAAGAAGCCGTGGTGGCTATAGCTAGGTACCGTTCAAATGAGTCCTCGCCTGCGCGGTACAGGGGCTGGGGGGTGTGACGACAAAGGGGGCCGGGAGAGGTGCGGGCGGCAGGCAATGTTTTTTTCAAAACAGATACACAATATTATTTGGCATAGCTTTTGCCCGCGACTTCGTCCGCGTGGAATTAGTAATTTGGGCAGCTTATTTTTTTTACCAATTTGCTTTTTCATCAGTTATGGCTCTCCTTAGTTCCTCGATATAAAAAAAAATACCCCCCCTCGTACCCCCCGCAACCCCCCCTCACCGAACCCCCCCCCCCGCACACCCGCGTTCACATTCACCACCGTACCTACTCCTAAGTCACCACTACTAAAAACTGTTCTATAAATTCTTAAAATAGACGTATCTTTCTTATTTGTGAACCGATTCAAATGAAACAAACACTAAATGTTAATCCAAGAAAATACCAACATATCAGTGAAAACCGCATCCTTCTAGGTTAAGCCGTTTCTGAGATTAGCGCGCACAAACGCACAGACAAACAGATAAACAGACAAACAGACAATAATTCTAAAAAACATTGTTTTGGGTTCTATTGCGCTAGTAAATAGCCCTAGTGACAGTTTTTCTCAAATATCTTCAATGTACAGACACCGACTTGTTACAGATTTATTATACAGGGTTATTTGTAATTCACTAGCATCCTTTTAACCCTAAACTCCTACCACTTAAACAAATGTTTTTTGTTTTACGGCTTTTGTCATAACTTAATATTTTTGGTGTAATAACGTTTTGAAAATTTGAGATTTCCTTTTATTTTTCCGATACTCTGTGTATTTGTATGGGAAAAAAAGTGCTTCATTTTAAAAAGTCGTAAAACAAAAAACATTTGTTTGAGTGATAGGAATTCAGGGTTAAGAGGATGTCAGTGAATTAAAAATAACCCTGTATGTATAGATGTTAAATGTTCCCTTACATGTAGTTAAAGTAAATCAAAAATAGCACGGAGTATTGTTCTTCATATTATGTAATCAATGTGATGGTTTTCAGTTACTTAAATAGCAAATGACTATAAACACGCCGGCTGTCGCTGGATATTTATTAAATAGAAGAACTGTAGCTTGTAGCTTGTTATGTTACTATGATATGAAATAATATTTGGTATAACGAGGGCCGAATGTGCATGAATATATTTTTTATCGCTCTCAAAATCATATAATTAATGGCATTAGTACGTTACCGTATCAATTATCATACTCAAATTTCCTTGTTACTTATTAGTACAAATTGTTAAGTTTATACTGCCGTGGTATTTATATAGGTAACGCCACCAGAGTTGAGGCCACGCACACAACCACATCTCATGTAATGACAGCGGGATTTTGACGTTGTGTTGTCGTTAAACGTCAACACAACGTCAAAATCCCGCTGTCATTACATGAGATGTGGTTGTGTGCGTGGCCTCAACTCTGGTGGCGTTACCTATAAAAGGCACAACTGCAAACTTGCTCGGAAAAGAAACAGCATAAGTTTACAAAGAACAAGTATGCACTTAGGCTTTTACTGTTTCACTAAAAAAACTAGTTGTGCCCCTTTTTCTTACGACGGCAGTATATTTACACTAGGAATTCGCCCCACCAATGCAACTTTGAAAAAAAAGGTTAGAAATGAACAATAATCAATTTCTAAAAATAAAAATCGATTCGTTTGTTCTGTAAGTAGGACTATTTTAGATTATACATATGTATGTTTTATACTACCAGCGCTTTTGGAAACACCATTATTGCCAAGCTTAGATTATTTATGCACTAGGTGGAGCGTCAGTAGCAAACATTGCGATACAAAACGTCCACAAATCCATTTGACAGCTCCATATTACGATCGCGTTACGTCATTCCGGTTGTCACTGTGTGCGTGCTTAATGATACCAGTTAATTTCACATTTTTCAAAATGTGGGGAAAGTGAAGCTGATTGGGGAATGTGTGGGGTTCAATTCGGGGAAAATGAGGGGATTTTAAGTATGAACACAAATACGCGACATTTGACATCAAATTTCTGCTAGTCTTGATCAATTTCCTACAATTCATTATTCGCAACAGCTCTAAACTAAGTCACTCGGCCCACATAATTTTTCATTCCCCACACGTGGGGAATTTCGACAATGCGTTTGGGGATTTTAGCATATTACTATTGGCAACCCTGCGAATGACGCAAATGACATATAAGCCAACAGTTGGCTTATATTTTTACGGGACGTTTCCATGCCACCTAAGCTCTATCTAGTGCATAAATAATCTAAGTTGCCAAGATTGTGCCGCAAGAGTTGCAGCCCGGGCCTTGAGAAGCCATGGGTCAAGCCACTAGACTATACTTCATATAATTTAGAATTGAAAACCACAACATCATTATATTGCGGCTCGTCAACTATTTCTTACCTAGCAAATAGTACAGTACAGTAGTCTGGGAGCCGCAAAATAAAATTGTTTTAATGTCACTTTATTTGCGTGTCGTCATTTGTTACTCTAGTGCAAATTGTAAAGAGATTACAGTTCACGAGCCGCAATGTAATGTTGTTGTGGTTTATAATTCTAAATTAAATGGAGTATTATAGGCTATCACAACTCTTTTACAAACTTATTCAACTTGGCGTTTTAGTATGGGTTAAATCTTGAAAGCCATTTCATCCATTTCTAGTGAACGGATTCGTTTGAAATTTGGCACGGACATGTAGTTTGGATGATAATGGCGGTACAGTCAGCAAAAAAACTTGTGTTAAACAAAAAATTTCAACAGAATATTACTTCTTTTAACACGCTTTTTGCGTTGTGTAATGGCAATGACGTGAGCCACGTGCCCACGTTCCAAAGGGTGACGTGGACCTTATCGTTGTAGATATCATTCTTATCGTGCGTTAAGTGCGAATTTCACAATAAAAGTAATCAAGATACCTAAATGTTGACTTTGTCGACCCGTGGTCTCGCCAGGATTCACTTGCATTAATAAGTAACAATATTGTATTGACACCTGATTTGCACATGCATGCAAAATTTTATCTCAATCGGTAATCGGGAAGTGGGTCAAATTCAACTTGCAAGATTTGATTACAGACAGACAGCGGGACAGGTGAAACTCTATAAAAGCTATGTAAAAAGACAGAATAATAATACCTAATACAGAATAGTTAAATATGTATGGAAAAGACGAACACTTACAGCTATAAGGTATAATTAAAAAATGAAGAATAATTATAATCAGTGGCGTAGCGTGCGTTGGTGCCTTGTCCCTGTATCAAAATTAGTTGGGAGGCCCTACAGGGTAAAGATTTCTCACAATAGCTACAGTTCACATGTTAGGGGCCTCTGTAGCCCGGGGGCCCCGTATCATTGATACGGCTGATACGGCGGTAGCTACGCCCCTGATTATAATCATATTAAAAGTTGCCCTTTCATCTAAAGGTGTGAGCCATATATTGATCATCCCCTTATTTAATTTTAAAATCTGTAGCATACATTGTGGAAGAACAATAAAGAATTGAGTATTTAGTTAATAAACAAGCCGCAATATAATGATGTTGTGGTTTTCAATTCTAAATTAAATGAAGTATAGTTTTTCACGAGAGGTTACGGAACAAGGCATAGGTGACACAAGTTGAAGAAAGTTTTTTTTTTAACAATCGTTGACCCAAAAGTAAACGGAATTGTACTCGTAAATTTAAAAATAAAGTGTCACACGTCTACGTTATCTAGGTCGGTGCGACAGACGAGGCAGAATGGGAGGACAAATCGCTATTTCGTAAGTAATGGCTGTTTACGTGGTCCCCTTAAAATTATCTTCAAGGTTCCTTAAAAATGTAAAATATTAGAAGCAAAATTACTTAGATTATTTATACACTAGATAGAGTGTCAGTAGCAAACATTACGATACAAAACGTCCACAAATTTCTTTTGACAGCTTCATATTACGATCGCGTTACGTCATTCAAACTGAAGGGAGGCAAATGACATTTAAGCCAACTGTTGGCTTATACAGGGTTATTTTTAATTCACTGACATCCTCTTAACCCTGAATTCCTATCACTCAAACAAATGTTTTTTGTTTTACGACTTTTTAAAATGAAGCACTTTTTTTCCCATACAAATAACAGAGTATCGTAAAAATAAGAGGCAGAATCAAATTTTCAGAACGTTATTACACCAAAAATATTAAGTTATGACAAAAGCCGTAAAACAAAAAACATTTGTTTAAGTGGTAGGAGTTTAGGGTTAAAAGGATGCTAGTGAATTACAAGTAACCCTGTATTTTTCGGGACGTTTTCATGCCGCCAAAGCTCTATCTAGTGTATAAATAATCTAAGCAAAATTAATATATTAATATTATCTTCGGCACGTATTGCCGTAAAAAAGAAAGATAGAAATAACTTTAATTTCAACACTATACGAAATAAAACCCGCCTGTATGCTGTTCCCGTTCCCATGGGAATTCCGGGAAAATATATACCCTATGTCACTCGCGGAACTGAGACGAATCTAAATTCTAATGACACCTCACACTTCAAAATCCATTCAGCCGTTTTGGCTGCAGGGCGTGGCGTAACCAAACGGACAAATTTTAACTCCCTGTTAACAATTTCTTAATTTTGGTACAACGAAAAATAGAAATGCCCGCGTGCCAAAGAATGACATATACGCTCGAAAAACATAACTCTCCTTCGACAGTCGGGTGAAAAGAAACATTTATTTGTGCAGTTACAAGAGTTTCGACAAAAACAGAAAAAATAAACAGGAATAAAACAGTCGTATGATTATCACGAAATTGTCCCACCCAACTCAACATAAAACTGGTGGAGCTCGTTGGGAGGGTCAACGCCAGTGATCACTTTTGTACATTGTCACTTTAACGTCATGTTTGAAAAGTCATACGATGTCATTAACGACTGAAAGCGACAAGGTACATAAATGATCACTTATTTATGTCGTCGACTGGACATTCAGGGAAACCGATATCTAAAATCTTTTTTAATACTTGTAAACAAAAAAGAGAACAATAAACTGGAATATGACACGATATTTTATATATTAGACTAGCTGTTGCCCGCGTCTCTGTCTGCGTAGAATAGGGGTATCAAAAATAGCCTACGACCTATTCTCAGACCAAACGAATATGAAGAAAAAAGTTTCATAAAAATCGGTCAAGCCGTTTCGGAAGAGAAGATGAAAAATGAAATATAAACAGTGTCAGTATTTCAAAAAGCTAATTATCCCAATTATTTCTCGTCTAAACATGCACGGGTTACAATATTTCGTTTTCGTTGGTTTACATAATACATAATAATAAATACTGTAAATTAGTAGTACTTTCCTCTTGTCTCAAGGATGGTGAATGGTTGGACCATAATAATTGGCAAGCGGCCACCTCCGTGGCACAAGTCATAAGAATAAGCGTTAAATCCATATCCATACTAGGACCCTTTAAATAAATAAATAAATAAATATCACAGGACAATTCACACCAATTGACCTAGTCCCAAAGTAAGCTTAGCAAAGCTTGTGTTATGGGTACTAGGCAACGGTTAAACATACATACTTATATAGATAGATACATACTTAAATACATATTAAACACCCAAGACCCGAGAACAAACATTCGTATTTTTCATACAAATATCTGCCCCGACACGGGAATCGAACCCGGGACCTCAAGCTTCATAGTCAGGGTCTCTAACCACTAGGCCATCTGGTCGTCAAAACCCTTTGTTTCGTATAATTTAATAAGTCATAATGTATCATTCGTCATAATCAACGTTAGTCATACAGTGATTTATTTCTGAAACAGTAATATTTTTCAGGAGTTTTTTAAATGCCATCTTAAAGAATGCAGTAGGTTAGGTTACATTTGTCATTTAACAATTCCGAAAAAAAAATGTTTCAGAAATAAATCACTTTATTTATGACTAACTAGCTGCCCAATCAGCTGCGGAGGGGAGTCAGGCAAGGGGATGTTGTATTATATCCCCGAAACTGTTCTCCAATGCGTTGTAGGATATTTTTATTATGTTACTGGACTGGAGCGGACATGGCATAAACATCAACGGTTCATACGTTTCTCACCTCCGTTTTGCCGACGATAGTTTTGCGCTGGTGCTTGTGAAATGTTGTCGAAGATTGGCAAGCATGTAAACCTAGCATTCATCATCATTTCAGCCGAAAGACGTCCACTGCTGAACATAGGCCTCCCCCAAGGCTCGCCAAACAGATCAGCCCTGCGCCATCCGCATCCAATGCGTTCCAGCTACCTTAACCAGGTCGTCGCTCCATCTTGTTGGAGGCCTACCTACACTGCGTCTTCCGGTCCGCGGACGCCACTCGAGAACCTTTCGGCCCCATCGGCCGTCAGTTCTACGGGCGATGTGCCCTGCCCACTGCCACTTAAGTCTAGCGATTCTTCGAGCTATGTCCGTGACTTTAGTTCTTGCGCGGATTTCATCATTTCTTATGCGATCGCGCAGAGAAACCCAGCATAAACCTAGCATTATAGCGAATAAATTAAAATAAAACCGCGACCGCTCTTACTCAGACCACCGAATCGAAACCAAGTCGTGTTTAATCATTTCATTCGACAGAACGACTGTCAGAAGGACACGGTGTTTATAATGACTCACCTGTTTCCATCCGTTGACTATTTTCAGTTCAAGATCATTTATGCTATTAACGATAGAGTCAAATTGACTTTCAGACACTTGCGAGGCAATTCAGTTGTGTATGTGAAGTTCCCAGCGTGGGAACTACGGCCCAAGCCTTCAGAATGAATTCAGGGTTAATTAAGAGTGGTGTTTATATAACAACTAGCTGTTGCCCGCGACTCCGTCCGCGAAGAATAGGGGTAGGTTATAAAAAATAACCTACGACCTATTTTCAGATAACGCTGCCTAATCTGTGTAATCTAATAGTGAGAAAATGTAGACACTTTCTGCAATGACCGCAAGTGAACTCAACCCTGTACCACGATAACCGCGTAAAGTTGATTTAGCGATAATTTTCATACATTTAGCGACAGTCGTTTTTAAACTTGAGATAACATAATACTTGAGGAGTAATGAACTTTTAGGCAGCGTTATCTGGCACCTAGTATACCGGGTACAGAGAAAAAAGTTTCATAAGAATCGGTCAAGCCGTTTCGGAGGAGTTCGATAACAAACACCGTGACACGAGATTTTTATAATATTAGATTAGAGTAGCTGTTGCCCGCGATTCCGTCTGCGAAGTCAAGAGTAGAGGTATAAAAAATAGCCTAAGACCTATTATCAGACCTACCGAATACAGAGAAAAAAGTTTCATGTTAATCGATCAAGCCGGTTCCAAGGAGTTCGATAACAAACACCGTGACACGAGATTTTTATATATTTAAAAGACTACCTGTTGCCCGCGACTCCGTCTACGAAGAATAGGGGTAGGTATACAAAAAATAGCCTACGACCTATTCTCAAACCTACCGAATATAGAGAAAAAATTTCATTAAATCCCGGGCAAGCCGTTTCGGAGGAGTTCGATAACAAACACCGTGACACGAGATTTTTATATACTTAATAGATTAGATTACGCATTAAATAACTTAAAAGGCTTCAACAAAGGCTATTGAATATGAAATGTCAATAAAAAGCCACCACACACAGGGAGTTTCAGTTCACCCTTAATAGCTCGCCTATTTCACAACAATTCGTAATCCAACTCAAGTTAACGTATAACAGACAAGTCCACCCATACAAGATTGCTACGCTTCAGTAGAACACGAAAGTACCCATAAGCAGCATGACTTGCAAAATATGTGCTTAAATATACCTATGTATGTTGAACGAGCGTTGATATACATAGGTCGAAATAACTCGGTTGTTTTCACCCGACTGTCGAAGGAGGGTTATGTTTTTCGAGCGTATGTATTTATGTATGTATCATTCTTTGGCATGCCCTGCAGCCTAAACGGTTCAATGGATTTTGAAGTGTGAGGTGTCATTAGATTCGTCTCAGTTCCGAGAATGACATAGGGTATATATTTTCCTGGAATTATACAGGCGGGTTTTTTCATCTAGAATTGAAATTAAAATTATTTTCAAGATTTTGCGAAAATCCTACTAAAATTAAAAACTAGCTGATGCCCGAGACTCCGTCTAAAGCATTCGTTTGTTGCTATCCCGCGGGAACTATGCAATTTTCCGGCTTAAAAACTATCCTATGTCCTTCGCCTTCCCAGGGTCTCAAACTATCTCCATACCAAATTAAATCCAAACCAGTTCAAGCCTCATTAAAATATTATATTAAAAAAATACTTAGATATAATATATGTAGATGGATGCGATGCGAAGGTTTGTGAGTAAAGCGTGTGTGTATGTTTATTATTCCTTTACATTAAAACGCTTCTATTTAAATTTATTAATTAACATAGATATTATAAGACTTCAAGTTGGATTGATGATGAACATGTCAAAGACCCAAATTATGACAAACAGTACGAAACGTAGGATCAAAACAGATGGGCAAATAATACGCTATGTCGACGAGTATATCTACTTGGGCCAAGTAGTCTCGTTCAAATGCAGGCAGGACAAGGAAATTGAGAGGCGCATTGAGAATGCTTGGATGAGCTACTGGTCCATGAAGGAGCACATGAAGGGCAACCTTCCAATGTCACTGAAGCGCAAGCTCGTCGACACGTGTATTTTGCCCGTTCTGACCTATGGTGCACAAACATGGCCTCTGACTGAGCATCAGAAATCCAAACTGAAGGTTTGCCAACGAGCGATGGAGCGCAGCATGTTAGGCGTGAAGAGAATAGACCGTATTCGAAACACCACTCTACGCTCCAGGACTCGAATAGCTGACGTGGGAAGAAAGACCGCCAAGCTCAAATGGGATTGGGCCGGACATGTGTGCCGAATGCATCCTCAAAGGTGGGCGCACTCAGCCACGTGGTGGGTGCCGCACGACGGTTACCGACGGCGAGGCAGGCCCAGGCGCAGATGGCGAGACGACCTGGACGCGGAATTAGACGATTGGCCAGATATGGCTCGAAACAGGGAACAATGGAGGACCAGAGGGGAGGCCTTTGCCCAGCAGTGGGACACTATTTTAGGCTAGTAAAAAAAAAAAAATTATAAGACTTGGGCTTGAAATAAACGTATAATTTATTATTATTAAAACTTCTCGCACTTGGCCGGTTTTTTACTTTTTAAAATAACCTAGTCCTCTTAGTAATTAATGTTAGATGACCGAATGAGACGGAATGAAATATATTGGAAGGAAGGAATGCTCGTTTCTTAGGGGCTAGATGATCAGTCCACATTCATAATTAAGGAAAACAAATTAGTTTTCGTCCTTGTTAAGTAGATTTAATATGCATCGTTTCTACAAAATTACTTCACAGTCCTCATCGTCAGTTTTTTTAATTCAATACAAATAATATCCTTGAACATTTTGCAATAAGTTCATTAAACTATAAACACAATTTTGCAGGAAATGTAAAAAAAAAACCTTTAGAAATAAATAAAGAAAACATTTGAATTATGTAATAGAGCTGTTGCTCGTGACTCCAACTTTAAAGAATTCGTTTATCACTCATCATCAAGGGCGGATCCACCGTTGTGGGCATGATGGGCATGCCCAAGACAACTTTCAAACTTTCACACTTTCACGATCTATTGTGATCGAAGGCTGATGATAACTCCGACTCGCTCTTGGTCGATTTTCAGGTGGCTGTGACCACAACCTTTTTTGAAGGTTGGATCCGCGCATGCTCATCATTAGAGACCGGATTATATGCAAATGCATATTTGCATATGCAATTGCATATTTAGCCCATTTTCGTCTATCTTTGCATATTTTACCTAAAATCTTGTCATGATGCATATTTATTTACGCTAGATAAAGTGCTATTTTTCTAGGTATTTCTGGGTATTAACTTAGGATACTTTTTATCCCAAAAAATTGCATTGCATGGAGATAGTAAACGAATTCTTACAGACGAAGTCGGAAGCAACACTTAATCCAGTAAAGTCTTAGTCTTATACTTCATTTAATTTAGAATTGAAAACCACAACATCATTATATTGCGGCTCGTCAACTATTTCTTACCTAGCAAATAGTACAGTACAATAGTCTGGGAGCCGCAAAATAAAATTGTTTTAATGTCACTTTATTTGCGTGTCGTCAATTGCTACTCTAGTACAAATTGTAAAGAGATTACAGTTCACGAGCCGCAATATAATGTTGTTGTGGTTTATAATTCTAAATTAAATGGAGTATAGTTAGTAGGCTCCATACAGTAATATTTTAAAGTAACATTATCATCCGCATGTTAAAGATAAAGAAGGGACCGCTCTATCTATATTTAAACAATTACTTAGACATTACTAATCAAATATTTTTGTTGCACCATTTAATGTACGTAAAGTACCGTCCTAACAGTAGGTTTTAAGTTAATAATTGAATTAACTTTAGATAAATCGCTCCAATATTTTAGCAGTCCTTTTTCATTATTAATAATACCTACTACAGAAAAAGAAAAACAATCGTCTCAAAAAATAATAAATAAAATTAAAATGCCGCATATTTTTTCCTAGGTATACTAATTAATCACTAAAACAAGCATGTCGCATAATATGTAAAATTAAAAAAGAAGCATAAAAATGCGAAAAACCTACCTGAACACACTGCTTCGAATTTCACTTGTGAAAAACCACGACCTGTTTTATAAACTTCGTAATTTAATCCACTGAGATATCGGAGCTAGGGACGCACGTGCGCTCTCAATCGCGTCTGACGACCAACTGACTAGACGTTCTAAATATAAAAACCTGAACGCTCATATAATATAAGAAGACGGTGACAATTGCGCGTGTGAACGTCTGAAGACTTCAGGGAATGCGATACTACTGATACTACCCGTCGCTTTTTCATTGGTTTGAGTAGAAAGAGATGGCGTGCTGTTTCGCGTAGACTTGAAGATTGCTGTTGTTATAATGGATTGTGTGTGCTACTCATGCATTTGTTTACATACTAAGAGTTAATTTGCTAAATGTGTGGGAAATTAGCGCGTGGCTGATAAATAGGCGCCGTTTAATGATTTATGAACGATCTATGCCCATATTGGTTCGGGGCAGGATTCCTCAAATTTATAATTTTCCAGACGACACGCTTTTTCGTACACCGCCACCGGCCATGCGCCGAGTTTTAACAAAATGTTCAAAAAAGCGTGTGAACTTGTGGCCTGTTTGCTCTGAGCCTTAATCTTGAAAAAAACTTTGTACAAGGTTTTTAATTACAATTTTACCTCAGTGCCTTAAGACGAACAAGAGTGTGTTGCCAGTGATTACATATGGGTCCGAGATGTGGTGCTTCACTATAGGCCTAATAGGCTCAGAGTCGAACAACGAGCTATGGAGGGCGCTATGCTCGGGGTTTCTCTACGGGATCGAATCAGGAATGAAGAGATCCGTAGAAGAAGGTCACCGACATAGCCAAACGGATTAGCTCGTTGAAATGGCAATGGTCAGGCCATATAGCACGCATATTTAGATGGCCGTTGAAGCCGAAAAGTTCTCGAATGGAGACCACGGACTGGCAAGCGCAACGTGGGATGTCCACCGATGTTATAAAAATCTTAAATGTTTTTTAATCTTAAATATTAAAGATTGTAACTAAGTACTTATAAGAAAAAATATGTAACACTAATTTGCAATAAACAGATTTTTTTTTTTTTTTTCACCAAGATGACAGACGATTTGGTAAAGGAGGCAGGTTCAAGGTAGATACAAGCTGCTTCCAACCGTAATGATTGGGTATCGACGAGGGAGGCCTATGTCTGGCAGTGGACGGACGTCTTACGGTTGAAATGATGATAATGAAGATTGGGAATCGAGTTGTGTATCTATCAAAAGTATGAAAAAGCTTGCGCTTAACTTCTTTACGTCAGACTTAACGACTTTTAAGTTAGAATCATTATGTGGCATGCATTTAGCTTCTCGTTTAACAGCTTAACCTCATTTCCTTTATCAAAAACAAAGTTCTTTACGATATCCGGTGAGTTACGAAATATCGATAGGCAAGTCCCTTAAAGATAACCAAAAGAAAACATAAATTTACCAGCTCTTGCCCGCGACTACTGCTTTTCCTCATTTGCCCGGTTTTTATTTATTTATTTACTAAAAACCACGCAAATATAAATTTTAAATATAGAGATGAAGTAATGATATACTGTTATGCATATTTTTCTAAAGATAAAGAAATATAAAGATCTAGTTCAATCAAGATAAATTTATCAAGTCATGTCTGACGCAATAACGGGCGTTGTAAAGGTAACGATCGAAAATAATTATGATGATCCCAAAAGTCTACTAGTCTACTTTCAGCTAAAATATCAAGCTCCGTCAGGAAGAAACTGGTGAAAGTCTACATCTGGAGTACAGCCCTCTACGGCTGCGAAACGTGGACCATGACCCAAAGAGACAGAGAGAGATTGGAAGCGTTCGAAATGTGGTGTTGGAGGAGGATGGAAAAGATCAGCTGGACAGAAAAGAAAAGTAATGAGGAAGTTTTAAATATAGTTAGCGAGAAAAGATGTTTGTTGAAAATAATTGAGAACAGGAGAGGGAAGATGTTAGGTCATCTCTTACGGCACGATAATTACATTAAGACTATAATAGAAGGAAAGATAGAAGGGAAAAGGAAAAGGGGAAGACCAAGGACATAAAAGAAAAAATAAATGTTTCATTGTATAAAGAAGTAAAGGAAAGAGCGGAATGTAGAATAAGCATAGAATAAGCTGGAAATTACTCCACCGACAAGAGCCTAGAGCCTCTTAAATATATGATGATCCCAAAAGATCAGCGTTCGCAAGACCTATAGACGTTTCGACCACATTGCTGGGGCTATAGTCTCGAGTAGACTCACTTTACCTTAGGCGCAAGCCATCAGAAGAGACGTGGGACGGGGGCGCGTCGCAGTTGCGGCGCGCCTTGTATCAGTTTTCATACTAAATGTATAGAAGCGTCGTGATCCAAAGCAGACAGAAGAGACGGGCCGGAGACGCGGCCTGCGAACAAACGACGCGGACTGCGACGCGCCCCCGTCCCACGTCTCTTCTGTGGCTTGCGCCTTACATTACTCGTCGTCGTGACTCTACTAGTGACCACGGCCGCTGTCACGTGGTCGAAACGTCGAGGTAACTTTAGTGTAGCGATTCCTAGCGCCATCTTGACATCAGATAGAGAGATTGTTAGATCCAGCATCGCGCTATTGAAGTTTTTCAACTCGGCTAAATAAATACAACCAACTTTCTTCCATCGGACTTCGGTCCCCAGGCATAATATCTGCCTGGAGAGAGATCTCTCGATCAAGGGCCGATTTAATCGATCACGTGCCCCCGTGCCCCCCCCCCCAGACGGTATTTTTGTGTACTGTGGAGTATGATACTTCAAGTTTATTTCTATTAGTTATTGTTGATTTTTTTGCCCGTCCGCCTTTTGTGCCCCTCCCAGAAAAAAATCCTGGATCCGCCCTTGCTGCTCTCGATTGCAACTTGTATTGGGCAGGACACGAATTGAAAAAGAGTTTGTAATGCTGCATTTACATTTATCTGACGTTTTGTGATGTGATGCATCAGAGCAGTATTCTTTCCATACATTTATCAATTTTATCATGGTCGCGTTCATATTTCTCTGATGCAGCGTGTTGTGATGGCTAGTGTTAAACCGATACTGTTCTGATGCGTCACGACACAACACGTCAAATAGATGTGAATCCGGCTTAAGAGTAGCTTCCTTCTTTTTTGCACTCAACCAGTACAATGTCTTACTTCAAATGAGGCAAGGCATACTGATACTGAAGCTCGGCGATACGATTGAAGTTAATACAAAATGACATTTGATGTTATTGTCGATCGTATGGAGCATGAGTAACGCGACTGCCGCTGCGACATAAAATTTGAAGTAGACAATTTGTAGAATTGTAGTACACTTTAAAATGTTGAGCCCCTCTTACATTTTGACGTCATCTACGTCACAAATGTAGCGCCTCTTGTATGGCCTATTCAACACTATGCAACTTCTTCCCCGTTAGCAATTAACTGTGGCATTCAAGCCCCGGACTGTAATAATATCTATACCTATTATCCAAGCTACATAATAGTAATAGCTCAATGTTATGGGATACCACGGACTGCAGTATACTTGCGCTAAGCTAAATTGTCAGAGGAATAACAACAGACTTTGATGCTAGTGGTAGTACGTTGTTGGCGATCATTCAAGGAAGCACGTGTGTAAACATCATGCTTGATTGATATACAAAATGTGAATTTGGACGGCAGATTATTTTCGGATAGAATCAGTTCTAAATGGAACAGGTGAGGGCTCAAAGCTGCGGAGCACCTATAAGATTGTCATATACATTTTTTGCGTCTCTCCTGTGAACATGCCATTTTAATTTTTTAGTCCAAGCCTAACCAACATAAGGCCCATTTAAATAAATTTTAAGTTTGATTTTTTTTATTTTTACGTTAGAAAGGCCAGACAAAAGAACTAGTGGGTCACCTGATGTTAAATGATCACCACTGTCCATAGACACCTGCAGCGCTTTACGCGATGCCAGTGCGTTGTCAGCCCCTAAGGAGAGGGAATAGGGTAAGGGGGAGAGGGAGGGGGAGAGGGAAGGGGTGAGGTATTGGGCCCCCGGCACTCTCACTGACCTACGAAACGCAAGCAGGATTACTGCTGCTTCACGCCGAAATTCTGTGAGAGGGTGGTACTGCCCCGGACAAGCCGGCCCATTCGTGATGCAGCGGCTAGCTACAACATGGCTCTACCACTACTAAACCTCACGATCGATAACTCATTGTTCTAATTTTATGTTTGTTTCTCATGCTGTTTATGTCATGACCCATAAGTCGCGGTTTTGATACTGAGTCCCATCTATACATTGTGACTTAAAATTAATTCTATCCTGCTATACCTAACTGCTATATAAAACAAAAAAGAGCCCCACTCAAATATTTGTTTTATTTTAATTTAATTATTTATTTTTAAAGTAAATATAATAAATAACTAAATATTCTGTGATAATTTCAAGCGTCTACCTGTTGCCGTTATCAATATCGAGCAAAAACGAGTAAAAAGAAACACTTTTGTTGTATGGGAGCCCCCTTAAATTCTATAACAACACATACTAAATAACACACACACATCGGATCGGAGGAAATATGCGGAGCTGACTGCCAACCTCCACTAGTTGGAGGGGCACTACAAGAAGACCAAATAAACAAAATTCTAGGGATATGACTAGTGGACTCATTAAACATATGTGTATAAAGTTTCAATTAAGCCACATATTTTGACTAAGGTGTAGTTTATGAAGTTAGGGCTTGTAGAGTTAGAGCGTTAGAAGTTTGACTCTACATTAGATACGATAACTTTTCGACAATGCGAGGTATGGTCTTGTTAGCAACATTTTACATGAAAATGTTTTTGGTGGGTAACATACTTTTTAAGATTTTTTAAAAGTGGTTGACAAAATGTTTCCATATGTTCGACGTGACGTTCAACGTGTACCGCTGCACGCTGTAAAGGGTTAAGTGTCTTGAGCAAAAAATACAATAAAGAACCTTAGGTTGTTCAGTTAAATTTACCAAACTATCTGCTGAAATTAAATAACGCGAATAGGCTTTACGTAAAGCCTATTGCATAGTACAGTCAGCTGCAGATAATAGGTACTGTAAACTCTACAGACTCGTTTGATGCTGGCACTCTAGTGCTATATTTGAATTTAAAATAAGAACGTATCGAATGTCTGTATTGGAATCCTAAGCGCTGAGTGAATAAACTACTTAAATAGTAATCTTCGTGTTTATATAAGCTAATACACCCTAAGCAAGAGCCAACAGAACTCCCCCCCCCCCCGTGGTTAGCGTTCTCTGGAGCTGACTGTACCAAAGGGCTTGGTAGGTACTATAGCTATGATAATGAATCAATGTTAAATTGTCACTGCGCAGTTATGGCAACCAAGGCCAGATTAAATTTATACGATGTGTAGACAAACGATTACGCAGGTCATTGGGCAGCAACGTGTCTAGTTATCAATTGTCCTTCTTGATTTGGCAAATCTTTGGAATTTTCCGCGATTTCCCTACGAAGATTATCCTAGGATTAATAAATTACTGGTAACGATAAAATTTGGAACGCATTATACATACAGTGTCTCAAAACTCAACGATTTTCGGACGAGAAGCGAAGTTGTAATGGAAAAAAAAAACCGTGTCACTTTTTGTTAGTAAGTTAGTAAATTAATAAAATTGTATTTCCACTTCCACAGTTTACTTCCCAATAATAGTAGGATGTGTTACCAGTGTACGTTGCCAGTGATGACTTAAGGCACCGAGACGTGGCCGCTAACGACGGGCCTCACAAGAAAGCTCAAAGTCACTCAGAGGGCGATGGAGAGGGCTGTGCTCGGAGTTCCTCTGCGGGACCGCATTAGAAATGATGAAATTCGCGCAAGAACTAAAGTCACCGACATAGCTCGAAAAATCGCCAGACTCAAGCTGCAGTAGGCAGGGCACATCGCTCGTAGAACTGATAGCCGATGGGGCAAAAAGGTTCTCGAGTGGCGTCCACGGACCGGAAGACGCAGTGTAAGTAGGCCTCCAATAAGAAGGAGCGACGACCTGGTTAGGGTATCGCGTTGGATGCGGATGGCACGGGACCGATCTGTTTGGCGAGCCTTGGGGGAGGCCTATGTTCAGCAGTGGACGTCTTTCGGCTAAAATGATGATTAGTAGAATGTTACCTATGCAACTTGTATGTATGCTACTTATTTGACATAAACGCAAACCTATTGAGTGAAGTCATCCGCGGAACCACAGATGGGACAACAAATAATGATTATCTCATTCAATGGAGCAAATCTGTATTGTTCAGAGTAATTGGTCAAGTGTAACAACATTGCTACACTCCGTTAAGCCAATGCGACAATAGCAGTCAATAGCAAGGTTGAAGGATCATTTTGATTATGCAAGTTTCTTGTAAAAGCAGCAATAATTGTATGCAATATTTTTTTTGTAACAAGAATCGTACCAAAGTTTACACAAGATCTGCGAAATTCCACCATCGCACTTGTTGCCGAAAGTCTAAGTTCAAATGGCAGTCTACCACTGTACGTTTTCTTCGGCACTTCCTGCCACGTACTATCGCCCCAGACGTCAGCTTGCCATTTTCAAAACAAATTTGCTTGCAGCCGTTGATGTTTATTGGTATGGATTGGTATGGACAGATGTCTAGTCACTGCACGCAAACTGGGCCCTTAAGGTGCCTTCTTAGGTCTGGGCCGATAGTACGGTGAAACTGTGGAATCAACTTCGGCAACTTCCGGCAAAAGTGTCCGGCAACAAATCAGTAACTCTCTTTGAGTTGTTGCTATTTATAGGTGGTGGTGATCGATCATTTTCCGAAAATTATCAATATTTAAAAAAATTAATTCAATTATTATATACATACAGCCAATATTTATTTTAGCGATAAGACCGCCTATTGTCTACCTGAATTTTTATTTTTGTAATGTTACTGTACTGTTTTTGGTGATCAATAAAGAATATTTGTATTGTATTGTATACCTATTGCAGAATTGAAATTGCTTTCAATATGCCAGAATATCACGTTAGGTTTAGACTGAATTTTTTATTTCCTCGATTTTATTGTATGTATGGCATGTGCAAGAAAGTTATATAATCTAAAATCTAGCGTTAAAAGATAAAACGTAATGAATTTAACCAAAAGATTCGAAGCATTTTATGTTTACCGTGTGTGTTTGTCTATGGCATCCTGGCATCGAAGCTCCCAAACGTAGGGACCAAATTAGACAAGACGAGTGGCGCTTAAGAGATATTTTACTTAGAAAAGAAAATATGGAGGTTTTTATTACGTACCTAAGTTTAGATTTAATTTCTCTATTCAGTCCAATTGAATTAAATCTTGGTCATTAGTGAAAGCTACGTTTGATAGCTTCACATAAAATAAATATGCTTTGTTTTATTGCAATTCAAGTTTTAATTAATAGTTATGTCCAAATAAGCAATAATGTAGTTTAAAATATCATTATGCGAAACGATTATTAAGCGAAGAAGATATTATGCGCAAAAGTATTATGCGAAAGAAGTGTTTATGTGAAACATTGCTACGAGTGCGTATCACATTATGTAATGTCATATTCATAATTATCTAATGAGCTGTCGAGGTCTTAGCTACGAACAGTTTTCACATCAATTAAGATTGTGAGACCACGTTATATAAATGAGTTTATAAATAATCCATAATATGTTTTAATATTATCGATCCTCTTTATAAATACGCGGCGAATGTGCGTCGAGTTACGGTCCAAAAGTTTTTTTAAACATTTTATTATTATGAGAATACAGTCGAGTTTCTTTAACATAAACTTTATACGACCTTTAAATATGTAGCGTAATAATAATAACGTTTAAAGATTTTTCACACCACCTGCTCGACAATGCCATATTATAACATGCAAACCTTTCTCAAAGTAAATCAGGTCTTGGATTTCGCCGGGGCGTAATGTTGTACTGAATTTCATTATAACCCGCCGGGCAGTAATTAGATTCTCACTTTTCATAGTTCTTATTGTTATGCATTTAAAGTCTAATTTCGTCAAAATCGCACGGCGTGCAGCAGGGCCTGCAGGGTGCGCAGGTGGCCGTGCGCCGCGCCGCGCCGCGCCTCATTTATTTGCAGCTCCGCGGCCGAAACAAATTCAAATACTTGAAACAAAAGCCGCGACTGTTTCATTACGCGGCAATTTTAAGTAGGTATCAAAACTGCAAAAAAAAATAAAAATTTAAGAAAATATCGAGTGACGAAAGTGATTTGACTCCGGATTCCATTAAATTAGACGCCTAGAATTAAGGCCACTTGCACAGTTCAGGGTTAAAAAATGAAATCGGTAACCCTGGGTTAAGAATGACAGTTCTATACATTTTGACACTTGTTAACCATGGGTTAGCAGTTAACTCGGAGTTAAGTAGCTAACC
Source organism: Archips xylosteana (assembly GCA_947563465.1). Taxonomy (NCBI): domain Eukaryota; kingdom Metazoa; phylum Arthropoda; class Insecta; order Lepidoptera; family Tortricidae; genus Archips; species Archips xylosteana. The sequence goes on along the minus strand of OX387365.1, from coordinate 14,836,961 downwards.
CAGATACACGCAAGCCGGCCTTAGGCATTGTTAATAATCTAGTTCCAGAGAAGTCGAAGGAAAAATACTTAAAAGCTTACGACGATTTCGACAAATGGAAAACTGCGAAAGGCGCAAAGTCTGTGTCGGAATCTGTGCCTTGGCTTTTATTGTCTCGCAAAACGTGAGAAAAGTAGAGTATAGTAATGAGTCCCTCACTCGTGAGGTACCTCGTTTGAGTTCCTCATCGCGACAAAATGAGGGAGTACTCGAATTGCAACTTTGAACCACCTCATTTAGCTCCTCATTTTCTATCACGAGGCGCGAGGATAGAGTACGATTCGCGAGGTGCGAGCACAGATAACGAGGCGCGAGGCGCGACTCGGCGCGAGCACAGATAACTCACTATTTACTCACGGACGGATGGTGGCATATTTAGTCTATACTCAAACTCACGAGCGAGAGAATCGAGCATTCGAGGGAGACGGATTTACGAGTTTGATGGAACAAACATTATTTGTTACTAAATGAATATTAATTAAAATATTATTTGACAAGTTGTTTATATAAATAAAAACCAGCCAAGGGCGTGTCGGACACGCCCAGTTACGAAAAAATCCTTGCATATCTTATTAATTTTTCTATTATTTATACTTATACTGTCCGTAGTCCGTGTTTTAACAATATTTTTTATAGGTGAGGCATGGCGAAACCATAAGGGTTCCGTTTTTGCTATTTCGGTTCAGGAACCCTAAAAATGGTCTTAAAACTTGTATTATATTTAATTATATCCACTGTAGGGATGTGCCTGACGGCGGCTCGGCCACGACTTCGCCGCGCGTTTAGCGAGCGGCGCGGCGAGCGTTTTATCAGTTCATTGCCTGTGCCGCCAGGTAACCAAACCACTGTAGTACGTACGGCGAGCGAGAGCGACTCAGCCGCGCACGCAATGAACCAGAAAACGCTCGCCGCGCCGCTAAACGCGCGAAGTCGTGGCCGAGCCGTCACGTTGTATGTTACTGTGGTGGGTGTGACTGATTTTATACTACCTAGTAAATTTGATTTTCGAACTTCGTATCGTGCCGCCCGCCCGTTCACGCTAATAGTATTAAACAGAAAAGTGAAAAAGACGTTAAAGACGGCACGATTTGAACTTTGAATTTCACAGTAGGTTTCATAGTGAGTGAGGCAAGGTGAGAAAAAATAGTCACAAAATAAGTAGTTAAAAAGAAATTTTAATAAATTAGAAAACAATTACTACATGTTTCCGTGCAAAAATAAAATCATGCGTACTTTATTCCCATGCAAACGATTGCGTCTGTCGGTAATTACATGGCCTGCTTTCGAGAAAATTCTTTCGGACGGGGTTGATGTAGCTGGTATACAAAATTGTTTTTTTACAATATCGTACAGTCGCGGATATATATGTTTTTTTGTGTTCCACCATAATAGACAATTATTAGACTTTCTGTTTACAGGGGGTTCGTCCAAATATTTTTCCACTTCTATGATGGCACCTGCAGTAGGATTTTGATTTTTAATTGTGTCCATCACTTTGATGTCAAAATCATCCCAAATACTAGGGGTTTCAGTCGCAACGTTTTGTATGTTTTCTGGTAGTATTTCAGTGTCGTCATTGATTTTAACAGCTCTAGCTAAATTTGTTAAGTTGATTTTTGCTCGATCAACACTACTTTGCTTTTCATCTGGAAACCCATACTTTTTAAATCGTGGATCAAGGAGTGTACTCACGGCAAACAATTTATTGTCTTCTATATTTCTGAAACGTGACATCAGATCTGTATAAAGCTTAAAAGCCATGTTGGTAACTATTTCAGGAATACCTTCTTTAGCCATAAACGATTGGCACTTGTTTTTTAACAAATTTGCTAATATTATAATTTGCGATATTGTGACGTGCTTCTCTGCACTCATAATTTCTGTGACAGATTTGAAATGTCTCAATAATTCACAAATATTGGACAAAATATCAATATCCCCAGGAGTCAAGTTTGGTGTATTGGGATATTCTGTAGCAATTGTTGTAATCACACTTTTTTTTGTCTGCAAGATCCTATCAAACATGTCATAGGTTGAGTTCCAACGTGTTATTATGTCCTGTTTCAATTTTAGCTGCTTTTCCCCAAACTGATTTTGTGTGGCTTTGAGGCGCTCACTGGCCAAAACGCTTCTGCGAAATAACTCTACTATGGATTTAACTTTTGTTTGAATATCTTTTATTTCGGTCAAAGACGCTTGTACTATTAAATTGAGTGTGTGTGCAAAACAGGGTATTGATTTCCATCGGAGCAACGCAATAGCAGCTTGGATATTTGCTGCATTATCTGCCGTTACGGATACTACTTTGTCCGTAATTTTCCAGTCATCACATATTTTTTTTAATAAATCTGCCAAATTTTGAGCAGTATGTCGCTGCACGTCAGGAATGCATTCTAGCATGTACGATTTTAGGTTTGTTTCTTTATCGAGAAAATGACCTGTTACAGCGACATACTGTTCATGAGAAGCCGATGTCCAGGCGTCAGTTGTTAAGGCAATGTATTCTGCTTGTTCGAGCTCTTTTTCAATGTTTTCTTTGACGGAGTTATAATATTTTTGTAGTAGACCATTGCTCACAGTTTTTCGGGTAGGTGTTGAATACGAAGGACACAATTCGTGCACAAAGGCATTGAACGCATCATTTTCTACAATTGAAAAAGGTAAATAATTTTTTACTATCATATTAAGTAACAGTTTGTTAATTGTTTCTTGTTTTTTTACTGATACCGGTTTTGGGAAATATGCACTGATTTGGGTATTTTTTTGTGTAGGACGAGTTGAAAGCGGCTGGTTTTTATCCTGTACTTGTATTTGTGTTAATACTGTTGATCCATCTTGGCTAGCTGAAGACTGTGGCACCGGGATAACTTGTGATGTAATCAGGGCTGTACTACTACCAGTAGAAATCGTAGTAGGGATGAGACTGGCGAGAGTATTGCTTTGACCGGCTAACACAAGCGGATGGTAGGATTTTAAATGTCTTGTTAAATTATAAGGCCCTGCACCCTTAAAAGACAAAACTTTCAAGCATATCGTGCATTTAGCCTTATTTTGCCCTAGGTCTGTAAAAAACTCCCAGGTTTTTGACCTCTTTACCGGTGGAACCATGCTTAATTATTATTCTTATACCTACAAGATTAGCATAGCAAGCACGTACGTGCTACCACCAGAAACACAAATTAATTAGTTAATAGGTTTTGTCAACCACCATGCACGATAAAAAGCAAATTCAATAATGTTAGTTCGTTAGTTCGTTCGTTTATCTTCACTCACACACACAAGAGAAAAGTACATAGGCACTACCTAGATATTCGGTTTAGTTAGGGTTAGTTCGTTCGTTTATCTTCACTCACACACAAGAGAAAAGTACATAGGCACTACCTAGATATTCGGTTTAGTTAGGGTTAGTTCGTTCGTTTATCTTCACTCACACACAAGAGAAAAGTACATAGGCACTACCTAGATATTCGGTTTAGTTAGGGTTAGTTCGTTCGTTTATCTTCATTCACACACAAGAAACAAAAGTACTAAGGCACTACCTACTCGGTACCTACATATGCGGTTTAAATTAAAAAAAATGCAAACGATGTTAACACTATCACTCGATCACGGTACACTTACTCAACCAATGTTATAGGTCAACCGGCAGTTAAAAAATACGTATTGAAATTAATTTAATAATTCTGGGCATTGCATTCATTGCGGCGCATAAACGATATGATCTATTGTTATTGCGCGCTCGCGCTCGGCATCGGACGGAAAGCTACGCAGTGTGTGTTGCCGCCTTACTCCAAAAGTGCTAATACGCTAATACACTGTAAAATGTAAACCAGTATTTAGAAGAAAAGAATAGGTAATATGTTCAATTATTGTTAACATGAAGTCAAAGACGACCTTATAGTATTATGCCAAAAGTAATTAGTTAGTTGAAGGCTAGAGGTATAATTTTTACTTTATTAATATTATTTTTATTTTAGATGGCTATGTTAGCTATGTAATGTATTTATAAACTTGGTTCTAAAAGTTATCATGTAGGTACCTATTTAATATATTAATATGTACTGTACTACGTACCTAGTTAATGTTTTTGTAAAAATGTTGCAATACAATACAATAGGTACAATTAAATCAGTAGCTGTCCCAAAACTCACCAAATAAATACATTTTAAAAACGAATATTTCACTTGATGTCACTAAACTAAAAGAAAAAAAAGTTTGATCGACTTTAGAAGTCGCTGAGCATTTTAGTACTTTGTCACTTTCAATATCGTGACATATTTCAAACTTTACAGTATAGCTGGTCATTGCGACAAAGTACTAAAGTGTTCAGTGACTTCTGAGGCGGATTGTGGGTAATAAAATATCTATTATGAATAAGTAATTTAATTCACTAAATCTAGTGACAAAGTCATTAAGGTGGCAACACTAGATCCACTTGCTCCGCGGCCGCGCGGCGGCGGCAACCGACCGACCGACCGACTCCCTCCCTCTCACCTCACATTTAGTGCGAAGCGGCAACGATGCGCGCGGCGCGCCTCGCTACGCACTTCATTCAACTCAACTTTGCGTTGCGAGTTTTAATTCCTCACACCTCACCTCACCTCAAATGAGGGGTACCTCGCGAGTACCTCACGAGGCAAAATGAGGTCCTCCCTCATCCTCATTTAAAAAGCAAGAGTTACACAACACTAGTAGAGTATACTCCTCGGGTATAACACTGATTTTGCCTTGGGCGCGTTTAAATCCTTCATTGCACTCAGGACTCCATCTTAATTCCCTCGCTTCGCTCGGGAATCAACTAGAAACACCCTCGCTGCGCTCGGGAGTTAAATCTGGAGTCCCTTGTTACGCTCAGGATTCAATATCGCGCCCGTGACATAGTGCAGTGCTTTATCCCCCTGGTGTACAATACAGTGTGTAAATTTCATAAGGGCATATATTTTATCCAGACATAGTTTACGACCATACAAATCACGTGAAATAGATATTTTGTTAATAACTTTTATTAATGAAGCGTAGTTAATTTTTTAAAAAAATCTAAGGAGCAATGTAACGCGTACAATTTCATTTGACATGAGTGTTTATTTACCTCATGTTATGTTGTCAAACCCTATTGTTAGGCAGAAAGATCTTCTGAACTTATGATAAAATTGATGCTACGATCATAAAGCATAATACTGAAAACCATCTTGCTAACTTTCTGCTAAGATCTTATCGTAATTTACTTATTAGTGACTGTCGGAGGCAATGGAGATACTTTCGTGTTAAAGTTCCTTTTGCGAGTCTTCACAAATCACTTAATTAAAAAAATGTTTCGCATTCCAAGCAGGTGGTGGTGATAGCATGACATGAGTTTTCAATTTCATTAGCACTTAAATAACATTGTTTACATTTAAAACTACCTTAATCAATAAGTACCTAATCTTGACGTTCCTTATTTGACACTTTCATAATGAGCCTAGATAACATAAATATCCAACGCCATGAAGGTAATTAGTACTAGGTAGTATTACAAGTTCGTTGTCTTTGTCGCGTTTGTTTTCTTTTCTATTCAACCTTTAAGAATAAAACCACAAAATTCAATAGCAAATGTAGAGCGAACTCATTGGTGGTGTTTCTTCTGACATAATTTGTCATGACGCCGCCGACACAAATCAATAAGATTGTTTTCGTAAACAATACGATAATCGAATATTAGTACCAATGAACTCTTCGAATAATAATGGCATATGGTGAAGCTGGACAATGTGGAAGAAGAGTATTAGAAATCTACAGAGAGCGATTTCCGAACCGGCGACCTCCGCGAAACTCACGAGTCATCATCAATGCTCTCCAGCGTATTCGCGATGGTTTGACTCTGACTGGGAGATTCAGTGATCACTCTTTACCAGCTGAAGAACGTGTGCAGCTTTTTTTGCTGAATACGTTCGAAATCAATGGATTAGGAGGTTTGGTCCTTGCCGATGGCCTGTAAGAAGTGGATTTTTTTCTATGGGGAGCTGTGAAAAACGAATTTTACCTACTCACAACCACGAGTATTAGTGGAGCAGCTAAGGGAGAAAATCACGGAAGTTTTTCAAAAACTTCAAGAAGTGAATTTACGAAATGTGAGAACGTCCATCAGTCGTCGTTGTGTCGCCTGTATTCGAGAGCAAGACAATGTAGAAAACAAATATCTCAGGCGAGTGAACAACATTTTAATTAAAAATTAAATAAATTAATGATCTTTATTTTTACTTTTATTTTTGAACTAAACAAATGTCGAACCGTTTGTGTTATGACGTTGTTCGTAAACGTCATTTTCAGGTAGGTACGTTAATTCATCGACGCATTATGCTGTACATTGCTTGCTGAATTAATTTGTACGAATAAATGAAATACAGCTAATGTTGATTTTACACATGTAATTACGTTAATTAGTATGTATACTAAACGTTGTTAAATTATATGATCGTATGAAATTTACACACTGTATACTATTAAAGATTTTGTTTTACTTTTATAAAACTTTGCTGATTCACTTTTTACTAGTGTTCCGGAGCTAAAGGGTAAAAACGGGACCCTATTACTAAGACCACTGTCCGTCCTGCAGGCTTATTGTCTAACGTTTCTGACGCTTGCCTTCGCAATCACTATCTCTTTCTCTCCAACGGTATAAAAGGATGACAGAAAGAGACGGTGAAAGCGAAGGCAAGCGACAGAAGCGTTAGACAATACGGCCTCTGGTACTGGTCTTAGGCGTTTCGGTATTTAGGTATTTACGAAATTACGTTTGACAATCAGGAGCTTTGCGCACACTTGTGTGTGAAGTTCCCAATCTGAACTGGGCCCGCGTGGGAACCGCAGCCCATGCCCTTTCAATCGGAGCCGTGCCCAGCAGTGAATCCATAGATAAAGAGCTATACTTCATTTAATTTAGAATTGAAAAGAACGACAACGTGATATTACGTCTGGTCAACTATTCCTTACTTAGCAAATAGTACAGACAATAGTCAGGGAGCCGCAAAATAAAATTGTTTTAATGCCACATTATTTGCGTGTTGTCAATTGTTACTCTAGTACAAATTGTAGAGAGATTACAGTTCACGAGCCGCAATATAATGTTGTTGTGCTTTTCAATGCAAATTTAAATGAAGTATAGTCAAACGAGAGCTGCGGGTTAGTCATCATCATAATTTCAGCCGAGAGATCCACTGCTGAACATAGGCCTCCCCAAGGGTCCCCAAACATATCGGCCCGGCGCTCTCTGCACCCAATGCGTTCTCGCGGCCTTAACCAGGTCGTCGCTCCAACTTATTGAACGCCTACCTACACTGCGTCTTCTGGTCCGTGGACCGGCTATCAGTTCTACGAGCTAACCAATAATCATCATCCCAGCCCATTTACGTCGCACTGCAGTGCACAGACCTCTGAGAATGAAAGGGGTTGGGCCGTAGTTCCCACGCGGGCCCAGAGCGGATTGGGAACTTCACACACACCATTGAATTTCTTCACAGGTGTATGCAGGTTTCCTCGCGATGTTTCCCTTCACCGTAAAGGTCGTGGTAAATTTCAAATGTAATTTCGCAAATATATTTTGAAAAGCTCAGAGGTGCGAGTCGGTAATTGAACCCACGACCCTCTGCTTGAAATGCGATAGGTCAAACCACTAGGCCACCACGGCTTTTAACAGTTTTAACCAATAATAATCAGTAATAATCTATGACACATAGATTACCACACGCGTCGTCATCCACCGACCTTCAAATGTCGCATGTCATTCTGACGTTTAACTCTATGGCAACGAATGCAAACACTACATGCAATTTGTTCAATTATCATTAGCATGTTATAATGACAGTTAAAGTGGTTTCAAGCCACGCCCATTTGGTTAAGTGATGGTACACTGTCGATGGTCTTACGCTCGATAGTTCTTCTAAAATAAGCTCTAGGTATAATTCGTTTTTAAAATTTAAAATTTAACGCTTAAATGAAAAAACGGGACCCTATTACTGAGACTTCGCTGTCCGTCCGTCACCAGGCTGTATCTCACGAACCGTGATAGATAGACAGTTGAAATTTTCAAAGATGTATTTCGGTTGCCGTAAATAATTACTTATAAGCTTAGATTATTTATACACTAGATAGAGCTTCGGCGGCATGAAAACGTCCCGAAAAATATAAGCCAACTTGGCTTATATGTCATTTGCCTCCCTTCAGTTTGAATGACGTAACGCGATCGTAATATGAAGCTGTCAAAAGAAATTTGTGGACGTTTTGTATCGCAATGTTTGCTACTGACACTCTATCTAGTGCATAAATAATCTAAGCTTATACTTATAAGTAATTACTTATGAAACCAAAAGAGTGTAAATTACTTTAATTCCTTTCAAATTGTTACATATTTGCTGTTATTTATTTTTTAAAAGGGTTTTTCAATAAAAAAGACACGTCGAGAACGCTTATCTTCTTTCTATTGCTAAAAAAAACGAAGTATAGGGCGCGCTGGGCACGCTCCGTCGGCGTCCCGCGCTCTCGGTTTGTTGTGGCCTTTACACTTCCTTTTGGCTTTTCTTTTTTTTTTATCGTGTAAAAATACAGCCACGTAAATAGAGTCACCACTCCCGACCCTACCTACCCGCTCCCGAACCGCTGCCATCCTCGTGGTTTAAGATTTAATGATGACAGCAATACTGAAAAGTAAAAAACCGGCCAAGAGCGTGTCGGACACGCCCAAGATAGGGTTCCGTAGCCATTACGAAAAAATCAAGTAATATTTTTCTAAGGATTTCGTATGTGTACGGAATCTTCCAAGTTAGGTATCGTCAATACTTTGAAAAAAGCTCGTATCTCAAAATCGATAATCTGGCAAAGTGAACTTTATTACGCGCGTATCAAGGTTCAGTTTTGTTTACATGCTGATTTGAGATACGAGTTTTTCAAAGTAGGGACGGTATGTTTTATACCTTAGGCTACTGTTTACTCTTAAACTACAAATAATTCCCAAGCAATCTTAGCCGCTATAATTTTCCTTGTAAATTCAATATATTTACTACCATTTTGAATTTTTTCAAATTTTTCCACCCAACAGTTTAGATTTTAGAGGGAGAGGGACGGTCGATTTAAATGAAAATTTTCACTTTAAAGTTGAATATTTCACAAACAAATCACTGAATACAAAAATCATGTTAGCAAACCCCCAATGGTTTTAAAAGACCTATCCAGCGATACCCCACACTATGGGGTAAGTAGAGAAAAAAAAATCACCCCCACATTACGTCTATGGGAGGTACCCTTTAAAAAAATTTTTTAGTGTTTTTTGTATTTTCACTTTGTCGGCGTGACTGATATATATATTCATGCCAAATTACAGGTTTCTACTACTAATAGTCTCTGAGCTTAGCCGCGGACAGACAGACAGACAGACAGACAGACGGACAGACATGGCGAAACAATAAGGGTTCCTAGTTGACTACGGAACCCTAAAAATCATCAATCGCAGAACAGATGGCCGTTGGGGGCCAAAAGTTCTGGAATGAAGACCACGGTCTGGCTAGCGCAGCGTGGGACGTCCACCAACTTGATGGACGGACGATTTGGTGAAGGCCGCAGGTTCAGGGTGGATGCAAGTCGCTTCCAACCGTAATGATTGGGCATCAATGGGGGAGGCCTATGTCCAGCAGTGGACGTCCTACGGCTGAAATGATGATGATGATTAAAAATCATTTCTCTCGCCTCCACAGCTCTGCAATGTAACAGTGACCTTGATTATCGCATTAAATTAAATAACCGATAGCAGTCAATAACCTGACATAATATCGTAACACATAAAAACACTTGTGATTATGTACTGAGCGGTTTGCTTTTGCAATCAAACGTAATAACTAACACTTGTCATTTAAAAATCAATCTTATTTCTTTAAACATCGAGTCGCAATTTGAATTACGTTTTCATGGTGGTTGGGTTAGATTAATCGCAACTTTTGCAAGCCAGCCACTGGTAATTAAAAGCGATATCTAATTTAAGTGTTGATACAATTTCGATTATATGCTTTGGTGATTGAGTTGAAATTTGTAGGGTATTGATTTCTGGATTTTCTGGCTGTTAGGACGTTGTTTTTGAAGAGATATGTAACGTAAGTCTGTGCCAAGTTCAATATACGCATGCGTTTCACACTTCCTAACATAAAGTACTTCCTACATAGTAATTGGTTATGTACAAGTATGCGTCAATACCTAATAGGCCCCAATTTAAATTTGAATACCAGTCAAGACCCAAAATAAACTTCATTGGGACCGGAAGACACGGGTATGTATTACAATACCGAAGTACGAAAGACCGAAGTATTAAAACATCGAATGGGTCAAAAGACCGACACAATTTTTTTCTGAAACCGTAAACTTCTCAGAATTTATTAAAACGGCATCATACAGAACCCATTAGGTTAGGTTAGGTTAGTTTTATAACAATCTTAAAAAGTTAACGGTTTCAGAAAAAAATCGTGTCGGTCTTTTGACCCATTCGATGTTTTAATACATTCGGTCTTTCGGTATTGTAATACATACCCGAAGACACAGTGTACGTAGGACTCCCAACAAGATGGAGAGACGACATGGTATGGTTGCGGGAACGGATTGGATGCGGATAGCGGAGGACCGATCTGTTTGGCGAACCTTGGGGAGGCCTATGTTCAGTTCAGCAGTGACCCTCAAAATAGCGCTTGATGTCTCTTTCTTGGCGTTGTCGTTGCTTTTAATATCCCTAGCAACCTTTGGGAAGAGCTAGCTACGACCCAAGCCCTCTCATTCTGAGAGGAGGCCTGTACCTACCCTGCAGTGGGACGTATATAGGCTGGGATGATGATGACGAATCCTCTGTTGCGGATGCAGATGCGAATGTTGCACTGTTCTGAAACTAGGTTAGCTGAAACGCTTCTCGATCGTCAGTCCCCACCAGTACGCTTAGTATAAGTTTTACTTCACCAAAATACTTCTCGATCGCGTTTACGTAAAAATATCAATGCTATGGAAACATGGACGCGCGGCCGCGGAGGCGCTGTCCATGTTTCCCTAGTAATTGATTTTTTTACGTAAACGCGATCGAGAAGTATTTCGGTGAAGTAAAACCTATACTAAGCATACAGCTGAGACAACAGTATTACGCGAGCCGAGGTCACGGTCCAGCCTGAATGGGACTGACGTTCGTGTTATTCAAACAAATCAAACTTTAGGGCGCCATAACAAAAACATTCAACTTCCGTTTCCTTCGGGCAATGGAATCTTTCCAGCGTCACACTGGTGCGGTGCTCAAGAGTCATCGAGGTATACTAGGTGCCAGATAACGCTGCCTAAAAGTTCATTACATTTCAGTAGAGGTAACGCCACCAGAGTTGAGGCCACGCACACAACCACATCTCATGTAATGACAGCGGGATTTTGACGTTGTGTTGACGTTTAACGACAACACAACGTCAAAATCCCGCTGTCATTACATGAGATGTGGTTGTGTGCATGGCCTCAACTCTGGTGGCGTTACCTTTACCATGTGTGAGCAGGGCGAAGGTGAGAGGGGCGGCCGTATTACATCAGCATTAATTCAGCTCGACGAATTAACAAAATGTTAAATTAAAAACCGGCCAAGAGCGTGTCGGACACGCCCAAGATAGGGTTCCGTAGCCATTACGAAAAAATCAAGTAATATTTTCTAAGGATTTCGTATGTGTACGGAATCTTCCAAGTTTAGGTATGTTTTATACCTTAGGCTACTATTTACTCTTAAACTACGAATAATTCCCAAGCAATCTTAGCCGATATAATTTTCCTTGTAAATTTAATATATTTACTACCATTCTGAATTTTTTCAAAATTTTCCACCCAACAGTTTAGATTTTAGAGGGGGGGGGGGGGGGGGACGGTCGATTTAATGAAAATTTTCACTTTAAAGTTGAATTTTTCGCAAACACATCATTGAATAGAAAAATCATGTTAGCAACCCCCTAATGGTTTTAAAAGACCTATCCAACGATACCCCGCACTATAGGGTTAGTCGAGAAAAAAAAATCACCCCCACTTTACGTCTATGGGAGGTACCCTAAAAAAAAAATATTTTTTATTTTTTTATTTTACCGCTTTGTTAGCGTAACTAATATGTATATTCACGCCAAATTACAGCTTTTTAGTACTAACAGTCTCTGAGCTTAGCCGCGGACAGACAGACAGACGGACAGACATGGCGAAACTATAAGGGTTCCTAGTTGACTACGGAACCCTAAAAATTAAGTTAAGTACGAAAATGGTTGCCAAAGGTTCTTTACCTTTTCGTAGCAATGAACTTTTAGGCAGCGTTATCTGGCACCTAGTATAGCAAACGGTTAACTAAATAAATGTGCTCTCGAGTGAATGCTCAATTTTAGGCGTAAGCCAGAAGAGAGGTGTTAGAAGAGAGGTGGGACGGGGGTGCGTCGCAATCACGGCACCCATTGAATCAGTTTTTATATTAAACGCATATAAGCGTCGCGATCTCGCGATCCATAGCAGACAGAAGAGATGGCGAAGAAGACGCCGCCTGCGAACAAACAACGCGGACTGCGGCGCGCCCCCGTCCCACCCACGTCTCTTCTGTGTAACTTACGCCTTAAGGTTTCATTCTACAAAAAACGAAGCCGATTTTTTGTTAGATCAAACATATGGGTCTTTCAAGCAGCGGATCCTGGTCACATCTGAGTTTTTTAAAATTTATGTGCGAAAAAAGAAAACGTGAGTAAACCTGGAAACAACTTAGGGCCTACGCTAGCTGACGCGGACGCCCGCCGCGTGCGCCCGCTCGCGGGTCTAAAATCTACCGAAAATCCGTCGCACGCGCCCGCGTCACTTAGCGCTGTTCATACAATTTCTTATTAGACGCGCGCACGACGGGCGTCCGTTCCGGGTAATCCGCGCCAGCTAGCGTAGGCCCTTAGAAGAAATTCAATGGTGTGTTTGAAAGTTTTAATGAATGCATGAACATGGGTGCGTTATAATTTAACGAACAGCAACTTGGCTTCCTTTTCTGGGTCTTGGCGATTTCGAAGAGGGTCATAAATTAGGAACTATAGTCGAAAATACCTAGCATGTGCGCTGCGCGCGCCACCGCTAAGTCATTCCTGTGCCGACTTGTTCAACATCTGCATCCGCATAGGCTCGAATCCGCATTGATTTTATGCAGATGCGAATGGGCCATTCTATACTTTTAAGTAACCATTAATCTTTTGTGAAATATAAGGCATACCTGGTGATTTTTTTCAAGTGTAAATAACTTATATACAAACTGAAACACCTAAATTTAATGTTTTAAAGCAATAAAACTTTAAATTCAAAGAAATTTTGTGGAAAAAATTGGTAACTCAGCGGAAAATACATCAATTTCCATACAAATGGCGGGGACATGCATGTCTACTGCGTTACCAACTTTATAGATAATAATGATTACTTTTTATACGTAGTGATAATTTTAAATGTAAGCTTAATTATGTGCCTATTTAAATCTTAAATGATTTAAACCGAGCACTTTACCGTTTTTGTAAAAAAAAAATTTGAAGAGCACAGTACAAAAAATTACTGGTCATCGAAAAGTAGAATGGCCCGAATGTCTGCAACACCCCTGATATGAACATCACTAGGGATTGCAATCCAGCAGTATTTTCAATCCAGCTGGATTTTTGCAAGATTAGCCTGAATCCAGCTGGATCCAGCGCGGATCCAGCAAACTATGGAATCAAAATAAATACATGATTTATATATTTCTATTTGTTTATTTATCATTTAAAGCTTTACTACAAACTAATAAAATAATCATTTGGTCGTAACCATATCAATGTTGCCGTTCAATCGCACTTGTGGCACGTGCTCCCTGCTAGTGCGATAGAACGGCAACGTCGCCGACTCGCGATTTTGAAAACGCTAACGTTTTCGTAACGCTCTCGTCATGCATTCACCAGCTTACTCCCCAAGCCAAGCGTGCGTATAGAAGTTTTTATTTCAAAAAGCGGCTAATGAAGACATAAAGTAACTTTTTTTGAATTTGATAAGTTTGCGGATCCGTGCTGCTGGATCCAGCATGTCAAAAAAAGCGCTGGATCCAGCTGGGTTGCTGGATGCTGGATCCAGCGATTGCAATCCCTAAACATCACCCGAGGGCAGGCGCAGGTCAGTCGTGGGAGTGTGTGAAGTTGTTCATATACCGCCACGTAAACAGGTCGCCGCACTCCCGACCCGACCCGCTGCCATCCTAGCTGGGAATACACATGCCCGTAGCTTGCACACTAGCATACCAGCACCTTGCACGTGCCAGCTACTGTCAAGTCAAGTCAAGTCAAGTCAAAATTCTTTATTCAATTTAGGCATCAAATTGATGCTCCTATGAACGTCGAAAAATCTACCACCGGTTCGGAAAAAACCCTGTTGAGAAGAAACCGGCAAGAAACTCAACAAGGTATATTTTTTTCAAGAAACTCAACAAGGTATATTTTTTTCAAGAAACTCAACAAGGTATATTTTTTTCAAGAAACTCAACAAGGTATATTTTTTTCAAGAAACTCAACAAGGTATATTTTTTTCATGTCATGTCATGTCATGTGCTAGCTAGCACAACATTTGATTTACTTGCATGCCCGTTGAGGGAGGGGACGCGGGGGTTGCCGAACTGTCACGTGTGAACAGACGCGACAGCTACGGGCATGCCTAGGGTTGCCAACCGTGCTATAATATATAGTATTGTACTATATTTTGACTCTGTGTACTATATACTGTTGAAGAAATATATAGTACGCAAAAATACTATATTTCGGTCAGTCCTTACGCATGCGGTTTGGGTAGGCTATTTTTACTATACTAATGTTTAATGAATCAGTTTTCGCTATTTTTAGTACTTTGTACTATTTTTTTTTCAGAGTACTGTATTTTTTGTACTTTGGGCTGGGAAATACTATATTTGCTTGAGAAATAGTTGGCAACCCTAGGCATGCCAGAAAACAAGCAAGGGCACAACTTGCATGCCAGTATTACTTGCAAATGTATCCACAGTGTGCCAGTTACTCGTACATGCCTGTAACTTTCATGCCAGCTACTTTCCAGATTTACGGGCATGTGTATATTCTCAGCTAGTGTGGTTTACGCTTTAAAGTTCTTTCAGTCGCTTAAATCAATTAAAAAGACAATAAAATCCCAAGGCGAGGTTATATGGAGTAAACCTTTCACATTACGCGTACCGCCAATGTTATTATTTAACGAAGGTATATCATTAATGTTTATACCAAACAAGGCATTGTTCGTACGGCGGTTTGCGTAACCTTACACACTTGTTGTTTCTGTACTTATCTATACTAATATTTTTTTATATTATAAAGCTGAAGAATTTGATTGTTTGTTTGCTTGAACGCGCTAATCTCAGGAACTACTGCTCCGATTTGAAAAATTATTTCAGTGTTAGATAGGCTATATATCATCACGCTAACGCCAATAGGAGCGGAGCACCAATGAAGAATGTTTCATAATCGGGGGTTTTTGAAGTAAAACTTCTATAGGCACGCTTGACTTGGGAGTACGGTGGTGAATGTGAACGCGGGTGTGCGGGGGGTGCGGGGGGCGTTGGGGGTTGCGAGGGTTATGCTAGAGAAAGATAGCACGCATGTGAAAGAGACAGACAGATGATCCTGTTTCCGGAATATTCTAGAAAGTATGCGAGAGCACACACAGACGAACGATGAAGTATCCGAGACAGACAGACGATGTCGTTGCCGGAACATTCAAGACGCATATGCCAGAAAGTTCGAGCTGGATTATTCTCGAACTTTGTGGACCGATTCACTGAGACTATACATATAATAATAATATGACGATAAGTGTCAAGTTATCATTTTTTTATATCGAGGAACTAATGAGAGCCATAACTGATGAAAAAGCAAATTGGATAAAAAAATAAGCTGCCCAAATTACTAATTCCACGCGGACAGAGTCGCGGGCAAAAGCTAGTTCTAAGATATAATTGTTTTTTTTTATACAATATAGGCTTGCGTTGGACCACCATCACGCCTGATGGAAAGCGAAGATGAGGCCTACGATGGAGCACGCTTGCCTAGTAGATGCTCATTCACCCTACACTTGATTTAGGGGAATAAGCAGAAAGAGGGCAGTTGCGCGAGGTGCTGCGCGCGGCTCCAAGCAGTGCAAACCGTACCGCAACAGCGTAACAAAGTCGGGGTGCAGTAATCGGTACTCGTGCGCTGCACAGCACAACTGCTCAGACCCTTCCTTCAGAATGGCTTCTATAGGCAACAGCGAATACGACGAGTCGCTTGGCGGCCTGGCTCAACCTATAGGGTGGTGACAGCCGCGGCCGAAACCTACCACCGGAGTTGAATCGCTCGTTTAGCACCACCCAGGGGTCACGTGTAAAGGTAAACCTACGGAAGCGAGCGAATTCGACCCTCAAACGGACGCTTTTTCCTTTTCATTTCACTCACGAATCACATTACGGGAGTAGCTTTTAATGCTGGCACTTGGCGTATTTGACGAAATAGTTGCGCGTGCGAGAGAGGAGCACTATGCCGATTCTAGCGTGAAAGACGGAGATGGCAATAGCGCAACGCGAACACGCAACGCCAAGTGAAGTGCCGCCATAAGCCCAGTTTGGAGGTCTAAACTGGACTTAAATCAACATCATCGATCAATTGGCGTGGTTGGCTTGGCTGATCGACTGATAACGGTCCGATAAACGATTGATCGTCTTAGTATTAATGTCAACAATTTTTTTTAACTTAACTACTAGTGCTGCTATCTAAGTTCTATGCGTGTAACGAAACGTATGAAAACAAATGACTGTTGTACAGTTAACGTGTTTCAAGTTTCAATAGACCGACAGCCGATCAATGCTGCTGTTCGACGTCGATCGATTTGTTTGTACACGATGGGCCATCGCGATGGTCCACTATTGGGCTGCGTTTCCACCAGAGATGTGCGAGGATGCGTTGCGAGAGATGTGTCTGTCATGAACCAACAGAAACACTTAGGACCTTTTGAATGTAGTGTTTCTATTGGTTCATGACATTCACATCCCTCGCAACGCATCCTCGCACAGCTCCGGTGGATACGCAGCCTAATGATGGTCGTGGGTTGCGTCGGTGTCGGTTTTTGGCCGCACATCAAAACAATCAAAAGAACGTCGCCATCGTGTAGATGCGTTGCAGCCATCGCTGGGCCATCGCACCGACCATTTAATGGCCCGTCGTTTAAAGGAGCTATAAGTTATTACATAAACTTATATCATTAAAATAAATCAAGTGGCTACTATGTTACATGTTTGTATGTGATATGCGTCAATGCGTCTTACATTGACGCCAAGGCCAGCAGGCTCCTTCGACTGTACTTAACCATAAATCTGTTTAATAGACTAGACACATTTATCATCAAATATTCCCATTCAAAATAATGAATATGATAAATACAGCTAACTTGTTTATAAAAGTCGTGGTAGATTAGTGGTATGACCTATGGGCTCGCAAACAAAGGGTCCTGGGTTCGAGTATGGGGTCGCATCTTCAGTTTTTCGGAATTTATGTGCGAAATTACATTTGATGCCCCATCCACACTCTCCACGAGGCTACACGAGGGGACGCGAGTACGAGAGTGAGGACGGCGCGCTCGTCTCGTGCTCGCTCACTTGGTTGTTGACGAGGCGCTTCGCGAGAGTGTGAAGGCGGCATGAAATTTACCGTGAGCTTTACGGTGAAGGAAAACATCACATTCAATAGTGTGTGGAGGTCCCAATCCGCACTGGGTGGGCCCGCGTTTTAATTACGGTCCAGGTCCTCTTATTTTGAGAGAAGGAATGTGCCCTGCAGTGGTATGTATAAGGGAATTTTCAAAAAAGTGTACCGTTTACATTTTTTTCAAATGAGGGGGGTTTTCTTACTCTGAATCAATTTTATCATCAAAAACAATGGCGTTTTGATGATAAAATAAAATGTCACAAATTTTAATTTGTCAACATTTATTTTCTCGCACATTACTATGACATACCTATACCAATATGTGCAAAAAAATCACACTCAGTCAGTCCGTGCAGTGCTATATCCTTCTAATGATATGTAATAGTATATATTGTTGTGTAGGTATGTATATATATGATGTAAAATTTATATTTTATTTTGCACCACACCTTTTGCTTGGCTCCCTTCACTTTATTTTATAACAAATGCTTAGGCCTTGTTTGTGTATAAGTATTTTAGTAACAGGTGGAGCTGTCGTGTAGCTCAAATCTGGGCTCTACAGAAAACCAGCGTTGCTACATTCTCTGTGCAGCAACACATGCTGAGTAGAGACCCTTTTTCGGTGACAATTGGTGTCACTACCTTTACAAACTTGTGTTATTAGTTGTTAATGTTGTTTTCTACTGTTTGGTGGTGGTACTCTTGTAACCTGAAATAAAATATTTTTCTTTCTTTTCTTTCTTTCTTTCAATATATAATTACTATTTTAAATATTTAATATTGCTTTGTAAAGTCTTTCATTCCATTAAGGAATTTAGCAATTGTATAGGTATTAGGTAGGTATTGACAACAACAACCTACTGCCATACGCCTGCCCGGAAGGCGCACCGGCCGAACATACCTAAACTGCGGTGTGAAACCCCCGTCTACGCTATGCATTACTTCCTCTCTCCGCTCCAGTGTGAACAGGCAGCCTTACGGGTAAGGGTGAAAGAAAAGATCATTGTTTATATGAGAAATCTACTTTACACTTACTTCACAATCCTTTTAATAGTATGTTTTTTTAAGCTGAATCAGTGAGACATACGTTAATAGTAAACAGTAAATTCATTAATGTTCAGACTGGCCTAGTCAGCTTAATACCTTGTTTACATTATTCCAGTAGCATGCCACTGCAGCACTCCTTTGATCTCTGTAAGTCGTTAGCATCACGGCCCTGCAATGTCATGCTACTGGAATGATTTTATTGCGAGTAATGTCAGCAGGGTCTAACAAGATTTTTTTTTTGGTGGAGTGTATATGACTAAGGCTAACCGTGAGACATATTTGACTGATTTAGACCTTTTTAATGGGGCAGTGAATATTATTTTGAGTTGTCCTGTATCAGAAGATGCAGTATGAATATACAGGTTCATCAAACATTCCTTTGCAGCCAGAGAATCTGGTCATAGCGGGAGAAGTGTTTGATGAATTTGGCCATTGAGTCTCCCAATGAGGCTGGTATAGTCATACAGGTGCACTTAAACCTCGGAAAAAAAAAGTTCTTTTAATATATTTGTTGTTGTTATGTTTTAGACAATGTTTTCTTTTTATGACACTTTAGTTTGCAGGTAATTTTCCAAACATAATCTCTGAAATCTAAACACCTTTGCAAACTTATCTGGATATATCTATTTTGTTATGATAATTATATTTAAAAACTGGATATAAGCTAGAGCAGATACTTGGTTTCATTTTCTTTTGATTACCAATTTAATCAAGATGAAGGAATAATGTAAAGTGAACCAATGCCAAATTAGACCTAAAAAAAAGTTCACCCCTTATATTTTTAGCAGGTATTTTACGGTCCGTTCAAGCCAAAGCTGACCTGACTGGTTCGCACGTGTTTCACCGACATGCCGGCAGGTCTACGCAGAATTGACCGAACGGCACTTAGTGACAGATTATTATGATCACAATGCACTCTCCAGTTACCCACAACAAGCCGGCACACCGCCTCACAAAAGCAACCAAACCGTGAATCGATAAAACCAGCCTACGAAAAAATAAAACATGAACCATCAAACATACGTACTTTATCGATTCGCACAAATTTTCACACTCCCACCAACGTAATACCTGTTTAAAATCACGTTAAACTACGTAGTAGTCGTTAGTACTAATGCAAGTAAAGATTAAATACAACTGATGATACAGAAAAAACAATTTTACTCACGTAAATGCGAGGGTCTCCGGAGTTGTAACTCGAATGGCGAACACTAAATATATCACACACTAATTGAATATTTTACATATTAATGATTTACGGTAAAGTTAATGAGGTGAAGAACTCTGTGAAGCTAAAGGTCAGAATAAATAAATAACGAAATTGCGATAATACAGCAAGAGCAATCCCGATACCTTAGCAAGTGTGTCGTACAACCAAAACTACCACTGCTAACTCAATTTCAATTCGTTCTCGCGTATTGACAGCTAATTTGACATTTCATTAAACCGGTCCTATACGCTACAGCTGAGCCAGCCGATCAATGGAACGAAACCGTTTTGAGATTTTGTCTGACTGTTGGCTGTATGATCAATACCTTTTGTGTAAAAAAAAAACTTTAGAGATATATTGTCTGTGGTTATCTGACAACGCTCCCGTAAGATTCTTGTCCCGGACCATCCCGGACCTTAAGGCCACCACAAAACGTGAGTGCGGGGCGCCATCGGAGTGTGCCCAGAACGTTCTATGACACTGAATCAAAAATACGATGACGCACACTGGCAGCGCGGCATGAGCGCGGCACACCGTCCATTCGACAGCGGTCCATTCGGAGCGGTATGAGTCAGCGTTTATGATTGTGTTATACAACGCGCTGGGCCCGCTCCGTCGGTGGCCCCGCACACCTCATGCTTCGGCTTGTGATGGCCTTTAGTAAACGCAAGACATTAACATTAACTATTATTATAATCTGTGGTAAGCAATGTCATTTCCATGACATTGACAAGTTGTCAAGTCAATGACATTTAATTTAAGTGTTGCCAATTTAGCATATTTAATCTAAATTTGACATATTTTTTATCATTTGGCTTATTTTGTCATTTAGCATATAAAAAACCGGCCAAGTGCGAGTCGGACTCGTGCATGAAGGTTTCCGTATTATCTATAAAAACGGCAATAAAATCACGTTTTGTTGTCTGGGAGTCCCATAAATATTTATTTAATTCTTTTTTTTTTAGCATTTGTTGTTATAGCGGCAACAGAAATACATCATCATCAAATTTCAACTGTCTTTACTATAACGGTTCATGAGATACAGCCTGGTGACAGACAGACAGACGGACAGCGGTGCCTTAGTAATAGGGTCCCGTTTTACCCTTTGGATACGGAACGCTAAAAAAACAACGAATTTAAAGTGGAACCATGAAAAAAAACGCCATTTTATATGTTAGATTCGGCCTCAAGAAGGCAGGGAAGAGGTGCTTTTCTTTCATAGTCTCGGACTTGGATAGCGCACTTCGCTCTTTAGGTACCAAGAAGGAAGAGTTACATTACAGTCTTGACTCTAAAACTTGCATACTACAAGCACGTCAGTTGCGGATAAAGACCGACATATCAAAATTTTATTCGAAAACATAGTCGATTAAATACTGTTCACCAAGTGTGATAAAATTTAGTTAATTAGTAAACAATTAAATAGTTATTTGTTATACAAGGGGGGAAAGTTGTATTTTACCAGCGAGTGTTCATTTGAAACAAGAGCTATCGGAAGGAGTCTATGATTGACCACGAGCGAAGCGAGTGGTTCAAAAATAGAATCCTTTCGATAGTGAGTGTTTCAACACACGAGACGTAAATTAACTTTTCACCCGTGTATAACACAAAACTTTTCACCTCACTACAGCGAGGAAAGTAATTAGAAAAACATGCGAATATTTAATTGTAAAGTTTTGACTTAAGTTTTTTTTTATTATTTCGGATGCGTTTTGTTCGCACATCGACTTACTTGGACTGTCATAACATTTTATCCGTTTTTACAACAAGAATGAAGGTTAATGTTGAATGCTGATATTTATGATTTAAAATAAAGTTGTAAGACTGTAGGTATTTAGTGTTTTTTACTCGATGCAATTCATTAATTGTGATTTTTAAAATTACGTCGACATTGGCAAAATACGCCTTGCTAAAAAAGCAAGGGTGAAAGCCAAAAGAAAAAAAAAAAAAAAAAAAAAAAAAAAAAAAACGATCTTCTCAATAGATGTCAAACAAACAAAAAGGGCTTTCCGAGCTAGTGAGGTGAAAATAAACTTACATGTTAGCGTACACTTTAGCATAATTTTGGCGCACTTTTTTTTGTTGTCTAGCCTATTTATGCTACTCTGTTGTTGTTGGCAACACTGATTAATTTCTTTCACTGTCACTGTCACCCTTCCCTTCACCTTATCGTGTTTGTGTTTATCGTGCTGGACGTTCGTGTTTGCTCATTAGTTTTTAACTTTTTCTTTGAATAAAAAGTAATGGCGTTAGATCCTCGATCTGGGAGGCTCGCTTATGAAATTAAGCTGTTTCAAACAAGGCCTCCATGGGGCGTGGTTTGCCATTTCGAAAGCGACAAGTACGACATGTTTTTGGTGACAATGCGAGGGCCTAAAGGGAGTCCGTATGAAGACGGATCATTTAAGCTCACGATAACAATCCCCGAGAAGTATCCGTTCGAGCCGCCGCTTGTCAAGTTTGTAACACCGGTGTACCATCCTAATATTGATAAAGGTTAATCGTTTACATATTTTTTACCATTCAATACACTAACTAGCACAGGGATGCCGAACATTTCTTGGTGAATGTGACATTTTTTAATGAAAAAAGCAATATTCTGGCTATGAAATGCCAACAATAGCATACAGTACAGAAGGATCAATCTCGAACAAAAGTCAACTTTAGGTATAAAAATTTGCTTACTCTTCAGACTGTTAACTGCTTACAAGCGAAATTGAAACTTATTGTGTAGTATGAGCGTTCTTTGGGGGTAGCTGCAATAGAGAGATCTCTCTCCAGGCAGATGTTATGCCTGGGGACCAAAGTCCAATGAATGAAAGTTGGAAGTTTTATTTATGCAGCCGAGTTGAGAAACTTCGATAGCGCGATGCAGGATTGTAGAAATTGAATTGATGACTAGATGGCGCTAGTAGTAGCTACATCAGCCCCCCTTTTAGACCGGAGGTCAATACGTATTGCAGTGGAGTGCAGTCTGTGCGTCATGTGGATGCTTGCAAGGGCCTCGTCAGCGAGCGTTGTTGTTCCTCTGCTACTTCTGGATGCCTGTTGCGTGATTGCTCGGAGCCTTGTTGGCGAGCGTTGGTTGATTGATTGGCAAGTGGAAGTAGTGGGAGGAGGATTTGCGAACTGTAGACACCAGGCAGATAATAGATACATGCTAATGGTGCACAGTGTGGTGAGTATGGCTTGCTGTGAGACTGCATCATCGTCTTGTGTCTCAAGGTTGCGATTTGTCCAATGTCATGGGTCACCAATTTGGGGGTAGCTGCAATAGAGAGATCTCTGTCCAGGCAGATGTTATGCCTGGGGACCAAAGTCCAATGGATGAAAGTTGAAAGTTGTATTTATGCGGCTGAGTTGAGAAACTTCAATAGCGTGATGCAGGATTGTAGAAATTAGTTTCTTATGTGATGACTAGATGGCGCTAGTAGTCGCTACATTCATATTCCGTTGGGCACCGCTGATCCAAAACCAAGAGCACAGGGTTCCCTCCTACTTGCCAATATTTAGGTAGGTATATAAATCAAGAAAGATCAGTGTGTATTAATTCGGTAAAAAGTACCTTTAGTAAGTAAGTTAATTATAAGATTGTTTAGAAGTTATTGTTTGTTGCAAAAATCACAGTAAAAAAGATGGTTAATTACTCGCGACGCGCGGCTGGCGTGCGAACCGATAGCCGAGCGACAACCTACTGCCATACGCCTGCCCGGGAGACGCGCCGGCCGAACGTACTATCGCCCCAAGCGTCAGATAACCACCTTATAGGCCCAGTTTGCGTGCAGTGGCTAGACATCTGTCCATAACAATCCATAGCAATAAACATCAACGGCTGCAAGCAAATTTGTTTTGAAAATGGGTATCTGGCGTCTGGGGCGATGGTACCTAAACTGCGGAATGAAACCTCCCTGCCGTTTTAGCCACAAAAGGGAAAGCTGGACAGCAGAGCCTGTGCCATGTGAAACATTTAATTTTGTATGAATTTATATATGAAGTCATGGTCTAAGTTCACATAGTTCAAGCATTTAATTAGGTTAGGTCAATTCATGTAAATTTTAACAGTATTTATTGTATTTTCAGGCGGTCGGATTTGTATGGATCTGCTCAAAATGCCACCCAAAGGTGGGTGGAGGCCCACGATAACCCTTGACATGCTCCTCGTTTCGCTGCAGACTCTCTTAGCCAACCCAAACCCCGATGACCCCCTCATGATGGATGTAGCGATGGAGTACAAGGAAAATATAGATGCATTTATGAAGAATGCCCGAGAGCACACAGCAAAACATGCTAGGGAAGTGTGAGAACTTCTTGTGTAGGCTAGCTCCTATGTAAAATCTAAGGTTATCATAGTTTTATTTGTAAAATTGATAATACGTATTTGAGATGAACAAGACTGAACAATATTAAAGGATAATGAGGCTGCCTGTCCACTGGATGAACAATTCAGCAGAGCGATGAGCGAGATAAAAATCTACCAAAAGAATAGGGATGTTGACGCCATTAAAAAAAAATTCAAAGATACAACTCTAGTAAAAAAACGCTTTATTTTGCCCTGAAAACCAGATTAATTTACGATTAACTGGAAAGTTAGATTTTTGTTGCTTTAATACAAATAAATAGTCAGTTGATTGAGTTAGCGAACAAGTGACGTCATAAGTTGCTGTTGCCATTCAAACACTATGGGAGAGTTGTTTTGACAGCTTATAAAAAGTACGTCAGTTGATTGGTGGTGTCAACATCCCTATTGCGATCCCCACACTGGTTTTTTACTGAAGCCTATTATCACAGAAGCATTTTTTCCCAATTTGGATTGAGACAGAAACAGTGTCGACGGAGCTTCGCTCACGCGGAACCCTTCGGGCCGATGCAAACATAATATTAACCTAAACCTACCCGTTTCTGTGTCGATTAGAATTGGGAATAAACGCGATTGTGAAAATAGGCTTCAATAAAAAATGCGAATGAAATTAGCTGCTAGAAAATAGTGATTCTGGTAAATTGATCTAACCAACCAGAATTGCATAAAATTTTAAGTGGATACAGACTTGCAAATGTGGTTTAAAAATTCATACAAAACCGGGAAACTGAACGAGGACGAGGAGCGGGAAAGCGGGGCTGAGAAACAAGCGCGGGCTAGCTCCGCTATCTAGCTCCGCGTCTATGGATAGACACAGTCCGCTCCGCACTACCCCCTCCCTCCGCTCCAGTGAAGAGGCAGCTTAAGGCTTCAAAATTATATATAACGGCTTGGCCACGACTTCGCGCGTTTAGCGGCGCGGCGAGCGTTTTCTGTGTTCATTGCGCGGCCGAGACGCTCGCCGTACAGTGGTTACCTGGCGACACACGCAATGAACTGATAAAACGCTCACCGCGCCGCCAAACGCGCGAAGTCGTGGCCGAGCCGTAAGGTGCTTATAAATTAGGTACCAATATTTCCAGGGTACATACACATCAAAACAAGTCACTTTCACTCAGACAAGTTTTTAAAATTTTAAAAGAACGCAAAAAATTTCATACATATCCATTCAAACAGATTACTGCTTTAGTAATGGAAAATCGAGATTATTTTGTCAAATTTTAAAAAGTTGCTACAATAAAAGTGACTTGTTTTGACGAGTAGATTAAGCCATTGAAATATTGGTTACATAAATTGTTGTATACAAAGTGAAATTTTAACACATTCACAATCCAGTGACCCATATGTGGGGCACAACAGCTCTTATTCCATTGTAATAAGGTTCTACTTTAAGGAATGGACAGGGAATGTGTTACATGTGGTACAAAATCGATTGATTCTAGCTCTGTTAATACTGGACAATATGATGCAATAAACTTAGGGCTGCCATCCGTACGGGTTTCCCCAGAATTGTCCTAATTTAGAGAGCATTCAGGGAATGTACGGGCAGGGTTCCATTTGTAGTCCGGTTTACCTACTACAGGGAAATTAAGGAAATATGATGGCAATTTTACCATTAGGTATATTTAATTTCCCTGAAACGGAAAAACCATAAGCGCGGCACGAGCAACTTAGTCGCAAGGCGATTTTTTTTGTGTTATGTGTATTTGTATCTCAGGAGTCGCGGCGCTACGTGGCGCACTTCCATACTAACCCACAGACTTGATAAAATAGTCGCGGAGACAAAAGTTGCTCGTGCGCGCATACCCTTACAGATCCAAAAAAACCCAACCAGCCCTATTGCCAACCCAACCAACTTCAATTTCTATTCAAACAAATTACTACATTCATAGATAGACTGGATAAAGTAGTTAACCTACAGATCAATGTCTAAGGGGCTGTTTCACCACCGATTGATTAATTTTAACTGACGGATAAATGTGATGCCGTCTCCGTCCATTCAAACAAAACAAACAGAGACAGCATCACATTTATCCGTCAAATAAATTTGATCAATGGATGGTGAAACAGGGGGTAACTCTATCAAATGTAAACTAACAATTCTTTGTACAAATAGTAATAATAACAATTTGTAATGATTTTTGTTAACTTTATTAATAACAGATAGTGTAAGCATAAGTTCATAAATAGTGATCTTGATCTGGCAACTGTAATGTAGCTATTATTATTGCACTAATGCAATTATTATTATGAACAAAATAAACCATTATTTTTATTAAAAATTATTATCATTCATTCTCGCCTGGCCATATACATACGGAATTTTTATACAATTTCCGTACGGCATGTCGTGAGCGACCGTTCCGGCTAAAAGCTATTAATAAAAGATACAAAATTTATAAGATATAATATGCTCTGTCAAATGGGCCAATCAACTTTTAAACCGACGTTTTTGGCGTCTCCTGCGTTACCAAAATTGTCTCTGGCGTTACCAAAAAATCGTACTTCCAACAAGATATTTCACGGTTTAATAGGTTAAACTTACGTAGGATGGCATGTATTCATACTATTCATCTATTAAATTACAGAAAAAACATGTTTACTTACAAAAATCTGCAATTGTTTGAAAAATGTCGCGGACAGATTATAGTCGGTTTAAAAGTTGATTGGCCCAAATACCTACAACAGCTCTCACTCATACGCCATGACATCGGAATGTCAAACGCGAAGTTGAACCCTACAGAAATGCATGTAGGTAGATATCGCTCTGCACGCTATGACTGATATATCAGTCGTTGGCGTAGAACCTGCGATGCTGATATATGTGTCATTTGCGTCGAAAAGGTTAAAATGCAATTCCATTTTCAATATAAAAGTCATTTTTCCCTAAAATTCTTAAAATTTAGGAGACTTAGTAACCCAATTGACCGACGGCGCCTTTGATCAATTATAACTGTAGATCCACAGTCGCGCGCCCGAAAATGTCCGAGCCAAATGAGCGCCACTTTGATAAAAGTGGCCTTCTTTTTTCTCAGTACGTTGCGTGAAATTGTCAAGTTTAGCTGTCAAGTGTCAACCGAAATTCGACTGTAATGAAGTAAAGACTAGGTTCAAATTTCTGTGTAGGTGATGATTTTAATTGTTATGCAAACAAATAAAAAAGTTCGGACATTCTTTGAAGGGGATTTTGTTCGGCAATGTGTATCTTCAGTTATAATTGATCAAAGGACGGCGCCCCAATAAAGGCGACAAGCAGGGTGTCGATTATTGGAATTAAAGTGTCTAACACTGTGATATTTACCTTACAATTATGATAGTTTGCTTAGTTGTATTGTTCATATACTTCATAGTATATACTTTATAGTTGTATTGTTCATGTACTTCTCAACTGGATTGAGGCATTTCTGCGATACAGAACGTTTCGTGTGAGAATTGGTGAGACACTGTCGGAGCAGCGAGAGATACACAGTGGAGTGCCGCAGGGCTCCGTTCTTGGACCTGTGCTGTACATAATATACACATTTGACTTGCCTTGTTCCTTGCATTGCAGCATTAGCACTTTTGCTGACGACACTAAGATATTCGCAAATCCGCTACTTGAGTTCGACCGACTTCAGAATGATTTAAACACAATAGCTAACTGGTCAAAGAAATGGCTCATTAACTTGAATGCTGAAAAATGCACTGTGTTACATATAGGGAACTTAAATCCACATTTAACCTATAACCTCGAAGGAACGCAACTTAAGTCAGTCAAAGTGCAAACAGATTTGGGAATTAAAGTAACGGAGGACCTTAAATGGGAGAAGCACATAACAGGAATCACCAAAAAATGTAAATCTATGATCTACCTCATTAGGAAAGCCTTCGGAGTTTTGACGCCAAAAATGATACTCAGCATATACAAATTATATATTAGGCCAAATTTGGAGTACGCTTTTCAAGTCTGGAGTCCCTATTTTGCTAAAGACATTAAACTACTCGAGAATGTCCAACGCAGTTTCACTAAAATACCGAGACAATTAAAGAATAAATCATATGAGGAGAGACTGCAGGTGCTAAAGCTCACGACTTTAAAGGAGCGCAGAGATCGTGGCGATTTAATAGAAACCTATAAGATACTTACCGGACATTACGATCTACAGGAGTTCCATAACTTGTTCAAGCTTAATAACAACAGTCGCCTGCGAGGCCACCAATTTAAACTATGTACTGAACGATCTTACAATAATCCTCGCAGACATTTCTTGTGTAACAGAGTGGTCAAGACATGGAACAAACTACCAGAACATGTAGTCTCAGCACTGAATGTTAATCAATTTAAAAACCGATTAGACCAACACATTAGCAGTACACAGAATACTTGACTAAGGAACAGCTAGATACAGGCACCTATCAGTTGCCCTCAACTGTCTGCCTGATAATGTAAATAATAATATTATGTAGTGCAAATGTGCATTCATGCAGCAGTCATGAATGATGAGATTTCTCACCCAGAATGGATGTATGACAGTTTTGGAAAATGGCATAGTTCGCATGGAGTAGCGACTTCTGAATACTAGAATTCTTACATAATCATCATATCGTTGCGTTCTTTATTCAATGAATAAAGAACTTTAAAAATTTTTTTTTTACATATAACTGATGCATGATTGACCACTATATCACCTGATGAAAAGTGCAGATGAAGCCAAGAGTATTATCTCACTGGTTCAGTAACAGCTTATTCTAGCCTTGAAGAGCCCTAGGTTGTATTTAACTGCAATATGCCTAAATAATTTCCAAAATTACAAAACTTATGACTCTCATCTAGATCTAAAAGCCCTACATTACTTAGAAAACATTGGGTCAGGAGGCTATAACAAACAAGTCCACTTCAATAGGGATGTTGACACCACCAATCTACTAACATACTTTTTATGAGCTGTCAAAACACAATTCACCCATAGTTTGAATGGCAATAGCAACTTATGAAGTCACTTGTGTTAATCGAAAATTAATCTGGTTTTCAGGGTTAAGATAAAGCGGTTTTTTACGTGAGTTGTGTCTTCGAATTATTTTTTAATTGTGTCAACATCCCTATTGTTTTGTTTTTAGCAACTGGTCTCTAGTCTAGACTAGCGACCACTACAGCAAAATGCTTGTTTAGTTGTATCAGTGCATGTCGTTTGATTTCTTCAAAAAAAAACAAACAATGTAAACTGGTCCTTATTTACAATATGATATAAAGCTGATGTGTTAGGCCTTCTAAACAGTCATTATTTAGCTGAAGCTCATACTTAAAGACATCAATTATAGGTAACGCCATCAGAGTTGAGGGCACGCACACAACAACACGTCATGTAATGACAGCGGGATTTTGACATTTATTCATACCGATAGCAAGTTCACCAGAGTCAACATAGAATTACAAGATTGACTAAAAATTTCCTCAACCTATTTCTTTAAGAATAATTTAGGAAATACATTAGTACAAACAAAACAGAAAATAAAATATTTTGATCTATTTCATATAAATCAGACAAGCATATTTTTCGCTATTTATAAAAATACCGATTTTTTTCATGCAAATATTTCTTATCAGTTTCAAATTGTTTTATTTCAAAAATAGGTTATTTGAAAAAAGAAAGAAAGAATAATTATAATATTACAATACAATACAATACAATGACTCTATATTGTACACCACAAATAATACAATACAGTAAAACAAGTATACGAAAAAAAAAGAAATAAGGTAAGCAATGGGCGGCCTTATCGCTTCGAAGCGATCTCTTCCAGGCAACCTAAAAAAAAAAGAAAGAAAGCAAGGAATGCATTTCAGCAGGTGGTGCAATATAAAATTTAATAAACAATAATAAAAAACAAACATTATAATAAAACAACTGAAAACATCCAATAATACACATCATAAAACATACATAGATAAGTGATATACAATATACTTGTAAATAAAAGGACTATAATACAATTTTCAAGCACAGGACAATAGATAGTGTTGCTTAAGCATAGATTTAAAAATAGGCAAAGATTTAGCACGCCATAGGTCTATTGGTAGGGAGTTCCATAACCGAATAGCCTGGACAGTAAAAGAGTACACATAGAATTTAGAATTGGAAAGAGGAACAGTAAGAAGAAAGTTCTGAGAGCATCAAACAGAAGTAACATAGCATAATATTCATAGTATTGCGTAAGTATTTCATCATAAGATCATATAACACACATTTTCATTCACTCAGTCATTTCATTCATTCACTATCTTTTTTGCAATCAGTACTTTATGTAGCTGTGTGTGTGTAATCATTCGCCTCAATCCTCGTGGCGTTACCTATACCAGCAATGTTAATTGATGGCTTTAAGTACTGCAATAAATTCTTCATCAACATCAGCGTGTATGGTTCATCCTGTATCTGTACTACTATCATCGCCAGAACTAGCGCTTTCTGTTTCACTAGAACTATCGCTCCTTTTCTTACTGACTTCTTGGTTATTCTCCTCATCAGGTCTTTCCTTAGGAGTTTTGACTTTAACCTCTTTCTTTTTAATTTTCTTGCCTTCGCTCATCGCCGGTTTCAAGGTTTCCGTTGACACGGTAGCAACCATCTTGGATTCTGTGTGAGTTTCAGATGGTTTGAAGTCGTCTTCTTCCTCGTCTATGGGTTTCCGGCTAGCAGCTGATGCTGCCACGGCCATTTTGTAAGCTTCTGGATACTGTGTGCTGAAATTTAAAGAGATTTTTATCAATAACACGTTTTTCCTTATTATCTGCAGTTGCCAGTATATCTTTTGAAGGGAAGGTAGAGGAGTACTTGCTGTCATATTATTATTGCATTATCCAAATTGCCTTCCAAGATTTGATATAAATATTCACTAGAAATGTGAAGTTTTTTTTTAACAAAATAAAACTGACCCGTGATATTTATTTTATCTATCGCAACCATATCTCAACTGATGAAAATTGTAGATGAGACATAAGAATAAATAATAACAGAGTAGAACGAAATCTCTTTTGACCGCGTCCTAAGCGCCGCCATTTATATACCTACTTCTCCCTTCACGTCGTTACACCCCTCAGTCGTCCAGGCGTAATACTGTAAATATTACTTACGACTAATGATAATATCGCTAAAATATAAGTTTTTATTTACTTTCAAATTATTATTTTATTCTAGTTTTACAAAATATGAGATTTATAAATCATTAGGTACATACCTACATATTACAGATAGGTACTTCTAAGTAAGAAGTTATTACAAGTGCCATACCAAATGAAGCCATTTAAGGTGATTTAAGTAAGTATTACTTACCTACAAATATAAAATAAAATACATACAGGCTCACGTAAAACTAGTAGTAGTGCGCGCGTGCGGCGACGCCGGCCGTGACAGCCTGACTGAGTAGCCGCTTAGCGGGTACTCTAATATTGTGACCTTGAGTCTGGCCGGAGCGGGAGTTTCAGTTCTACTATCTTCTTATTTATTTTTATGGATGAGGTCAAAGGTGTAGTTGAAGATGATAGCTCTTGAAAAAACATTTCTGGCAAAGTAATTTGGAAACCACTGTTTTTAAAAACAGACTTGAGAAACTTAGCCATTTATACTCTGATTGTGTGTGTGTGGAATGGTGTTTAGTTAACAGTTATGCTTCAGAAGATAATGCCCTATTACAGACAGACCGCAGGGGCTTCGTAATAGGGTCCGATTAGTATGTTTAGGTGCCAAACTCTAAAGAACACAGTAAAAAAATAACAACTAGATGACTAACCTCAGTTTAGTTTTAATGGCGCGTATCTTCTTAAATATGAACTCGAGATCCTTCCTCATGTCCAGCAGAAGTTGCGTGTGCTTCTTGAACTCAGTAGACGCTGCCCGGAGTCTGCTAGCCGACAAATGATTACAGTTTGTTAGCATTTCCGTCGTTTTTTCGAAACGTTGCAACCTGGAAACATTGAAAGGTAACATTACTACAGAAATTAATACAATAAAGCAATATTATCAACGGTTATAGACGGCAAGGCGAAAATGCATCAGGCGACGTGCTGACCGCGGAACGAGTGGGGCGGATATAGTTCTAGAAACGGAGATGTATGTCAAGAGGAGAGGCCCTGCAGTGGTCACAAATATTGTTTATTTTACACTCTTAAATCGTTATTATTTCAATGTCTTACATGTTTTTTTGAGCTCGTATAATGGTTTCTACGTCAGTCTGGTCGACCATTCCCGCGAGTCCCTGCACAAAAACTTCGGGTGCTGTGTAGTTTTGAAAACATTCTATCGAGAAATCGCTTTCGGGTGTTTCGTTAGCCATTGTTTATTATGCAGCAACTGCAATTTTAAAATAGAAAATAAATTAAATAATCATCAATCGAGGTAAAGCCCCCGACCCTTTTTTTTTCTGAGTTTTCTGACGTTGACATTGACATGACAATCTGTTGACTTTTAAGCAAAACGTTCCATTACGCGAGTTTAATTGAAGAGCAAGATAGAACTGATTTAAGGTTATGTTTTCTTTGGATGCATTAACGAGTTCTTATTCTAGTTAATTAAATTGAAATAAAATGTTGAAAATAATATTAAATCAGTAGTAGTAGCCGTGATAGCAGTAATCATATTTACATGTTTATGTTTATTCATCTGAAATATATTTTAGTGTGGAACGAAACGATCGTAGAAATAGATGTCAACGTGACAGTAATTTGATATAACCAGGCCTCATGCATGCCATGTACTTACGCGCGATATTTACCTACCGCGGGGACGATCGCCTGCGATCGAAATTCCAGTAGGTTGTCACAAGCGCGCGCCGACGCACGTTCATTCGTGTTCCACGGAAAAAATATGCCGCCTGAACTTTTATAAGTGAATGGTGAAACAGGGGGCAAATTTTAATATGACTATGCTAGAATTAATAGCTAATATAACAATTTGGAAGTTCGTATCGTGTTGTTGTTGGATTTACTATGTCTATGCTCTACACCACTTATTTGTTTATCTATGGTAGAGAATAACTCTCTTGTCTCTGTCTCTTTTCTGCCATGGCCGTACCATTGTGAGCATTGTAAACGTCCCAATTTTTATTTTTACATTTTATATACAATATTTGTTCGTGTCGTCCCCGTATACACTTGAATCATATTTCTTCGATTATATATAAAAATTAAGATACTCAATGTGGTTTGTGAATAAACCAAGTTTGGATATCAGTTGCTGTGGTTTGATTCCAATGCCCAGAAGGTGCTAGAAGGTCGATCTCAACATTCGCTACGCTCCGTTTCCCTACGTTCTTATCTCTCTAACAGGTTATGGGCCCAGACTAACATCTTTTAAAGCTAAGAATAGCAGATTCTAGTGGCGTAAGAATCGTATAAGAATGCCTGAGTCGAACGACCGCAGCAACGACCACGTGGGACAGACCAACTTGACCTCGGGAATGTCAACTTCTATAGAAAAATTAAATGGATTGGATAATTGGATTAATTGGAAATTTGCTATTAAAATGGTGCTAACTCTTGAAGGATTGTGGAATTGCGTACTGGGAACCGACACTGACTCGACGCGTGATGCACGAGCGTTGGCAAAATTATCTTTGTCGTGTCAACCAAATTTATACCAAATTATTCGTGAAGCAAAGACCGCTAAGGATGCTTTTGGATTGCTTTCGGCTACTTTCGAAGACAAGGGGCTTTATAGAAGAGTTTTACTACTACGACAACTTCATCGTGTCGAATATAGCCATTTTTCGAGTATGCCCGAGTATATTGAAGGTGTGCTCAAGCTCGTCACGCAGTTATCGGATATTGGGAGAAATATAGACGACGAAGAAATAGCCGAAATTTTACTGTCTGGTTTACCCGAAGAATACAACGTTTTAGTTTCCAGTCTCGAGACAGCAGGTTTGACAACCAAATTATGTAGCGAAGTCGTACGAACTCGACTGCTACAGGAATATCATCGGCGTCATAATGGTAGCAGTGTAACAGATACTTTAGCTTTTGTAGCCAGAAGAAAGAAATCACTGTTAACTTGTTCATATTGCCATAAGCCCGGTCATCTTGCCAGTCGCTGTTTCAAGAAGAAGAGGGAACAATCCAGGAAGAAAGAAGCGGAACACACTATGTATGCATCTGCATATTCAGCATCTCATTCCAACGAGTTCATTGTGGACAGCGGCGCTACTTCGCATATGTGTGGGGATCCCGCACTACTACAAGATGCTATCAAGAAGAAGTGTATAATTTCTGTGGCTAATGGACAGCAATTAGATAGTGAACTTATTGGTAAGACTGTTATTTCTTCTAATGTATCTTTGAACAATGTTCTCTATGTGCCAAATTTGTCAAACAATTTGATGTCTGTTAGCGAAATCACCAATAATGGCTATGTTGTTATTTTTTCCAATGATAAGTGTAGTATTTACAGTAATTGTCAAATCACAGGCAACAAAGTTTTAGATATTTTTAAAAATAATGGGCTTTACAAATTAAAAGTGCAAGTGCGACCTGACTCCCAATTAGGTCACTCTATGTCCCTACAGTCTAGGCTAGGAACCATGAGTGCCAATGCTGTAGCCTGTGCTCCTATGTCTGTGTGGCACAGACGTTTGGGACACCTGAATCCTAAAGGTATGTCTTTACTGGGTGGTGGAAATAAGTGTGGTGTCGTTTTTCAGCATGAAGACGGTGTGCCCACTCGCTGTATCGCCTGCCTTACGGGGAAAATGTGTGAAACATCATTTCCTCAGTCTAGTGCAGGGCGTGCTGCTCATCCTCTGGACCTAGTACACAGTGACGTTGCCGGACCGATTCAAGTACCCAGCTGGAGCGGAGCTCGCTATTTGCTCACCTTCACCGATGACCACACTAGGAAAACCTTTGGTTATCTTCTGAAGAATAAATCTGATGTAAGTTCCCATTTCATTATCTTTAAAACTATGGTTGAAAAACAGACTGGTTTGCGTATCAAAATTTTACGCACTGACAATGGTACTGAATACTGTAATAAAAATATGGCCAATTTTCTAAAGAGGGAAGGCATTATTCACCAAACAACTTGTCCTTATAGCAGTGCTCAAAATGGGGTTAGTGAGCGAGCAAATCGCACTATTTTTGAAAAGGCTAGAGCCATGTTGCAGGAGTCTCATTTGTCTGATCGCTACTGGGGCGAAGCTGTTATGACAGCTATTTACTTGAAAAATAGGTCGCCTACCAGAGCATTATCAGATAGAATTCCTGAGTGTGAGTGGACTGGATCTGATATTGATCTCAGTCATCTGCGCGTTTTTGGCTGTCTAGCTTATTCACATGTACCTCATCAAAAAAGGCGTAAATTAGATGCTAAGGCTAAACAATTTATTTTTGTTGGATATGGTGAAACGTGCAAGGGCTACCGCCTGATAGACCCTCATAACCCTAAAAAGGTTTTATATTCTAGAAGTGTTGTTTTCCTTGAGGATAAATTTATGGATAATAATGTATTGCGTGAGGGGGCCAAGCAGAATAGAGCAAATTTTATAATTTTTGATCATTTTATTTATGATGATAATTCTCGTTGTGATAATAGTTTTAATAGTAACTGTGATAATGATAATAATATTAGTAAGAGTCAGTGTGATATTTTAAATGATAAATCTAATCAAAATTCCTCTGTGGTTTCAGATGTGGAGATGATGTCACCACTGTCTGACCATTACCGCACTTCCGAGGATGTCTCTGAGGATGACGGCGAGGATGGCGTGCTATCTGGCACTAGCAAACCTCTACCGCCCTCTACATCTCGAGGAGGAGAGCAGATTACGTCGGAGTCTTCCGGCGCGTCTATCTCTCGTCCTGTGCGTGGTACTACTTTTGTAGATGTCTCCGAGGATGACGGCGAGGATGGCGGGCTATGTGGCTCCGTCAACACTCTTCCGCCCTCTACATCTCGAGGAGGAGAGCAGATTAGGCCGGTATCTGCCGACGCGTCTATCTCTCGTCCTGTTCGTAGTACTCGAGGTATTTTCCCTGAGAGGTTTAATGATTATCATTTAACATCACTGTTGGCCGCAGCGAGTGCATCCTATGAACCACTAACGTATTATGATGCTATGAATTCACCTGAAAAGGATGAATGGTACGGCGCTATGACGTGTGAGTTCGATTCCATGATCAAAAATGATGCGTGGGAATTAGTTGATTGTCCGCAAAATGTTAATGTTCTCAAAAACAAGTGGGTTTTCAAGAAAAAGTACGATGCGGCAGGTAAATTTACTAGATTCAAAGCTAGATTAGTTGCCTGTGGTTATAGTCAAAAGGCAGGAATAGATTATTCTGATACTTATTCACCCGTTGTTAGACATTCAACTTTGCGTATTTTGTTTGCTATATCAAATCAGCTGGACCTATGTATGGATCATATAGACGTCACCACAGCGTTTTTAAATGGCGCGTTAGATGAAAAGATCTATATGGAGCAGCCAGCTGGTTTCAAATCTGATAGCCATAATAATAAGGTTTGTTTGCTCAAGAAGAGCATTTACGGCTTAAAACAAGCTAGTCGTATGTGGAACATTAGGATTCACACAGTTTTGTCGCAAAATGGTTATAAGCAGAGTAAGTGCGAGCCTTGTGTGTATATTAAGAAAACTGATGATGAGTATATTATCTTGGCATTATTTGTTGATGACTTTTATGTCTTTCACAATGGTTGTATAGAGGCAGTTACATCATTGCTCAAACAGCACTTTGAAATACGGCATCTGGGTAAATTAAAAAATTGTTTGGGTATGAATGTTACTAAGAACAATAATGTGACTGTTTTGGACCAATCTGAGTATATAGGGCGATTGTTGAATAAATACAATATGAGCGATTGTAAGCCAGTTTCCACACCTTTGCCAATGAACTGTAAACTGGAAAAATCCGATAAATGTTTGGATGACAATGTATATGAATATAGACAGCTCTTAGGCTCTCTAATGTTTTTGTCTGTTTGCACTCGTCCAGACATTTCATTCGCCTGTAGTCATTTAAGTCAGTTCAGCACATGTTTTAATGTCAGTCATTGGCGCATTGCAAAGCGTATATTGAGGTATTTGTCTGGGACAATAAATTATGGTCTCCATTTTGAAAAGGATAATAACTTTGAAATAAATGCCTACGCAGATGCAGACTGGGCCAATGACTTAACAGACCGCAAGTCATATACTGGCTTTGTAGTTAAACTTGGTAATAATGTCATCAATTGGGAAGCACGCAAGCAACGATGTGTAGCTTTATCGAGCACTGAAGCTGAATATCTCTCTATTAGCGACGTATGCAAGGACATTTGCTTTGTCAAGAATTTCTTGATGGAAATAATTGACAAACACTTTGATGTCACTGTTTATAATGACAATCAAAGTGCTCAGAAATTGTTGTTAGTTAAAGAATATTCCCATAGAAAGACTAAACATATTGACTTGCGGTATCACTTTGTAAAGGACTTAATACAGGAAAAACTAATTAATGTGAAATACCTATGTACAGAGGAAATGATAGCTGATGTTTTTACAAAACCATTGTGTATTCAGAAACATAAATTTTTTTGTAGAATGTCTTAAACTAAAGCCTTTGTCGTAATAAACTATAGAGTTTGTATTTAAAAATGGTAGAGTCACTTTTATACATTAACTTTGTTCTAGTTGAAGTTATGTAGAGTCGTTTTAAAATTTCATTGTATAGAGTCATATAATTGTATATCTAAGTGATGTACAGCATAAGGAGGAGTGTTGGATTTACTATGTCTATGCTCTACACCACTTATTTGTTTATCTATGGTAGAGAATAACTCTCTTGTCTCTGTCTCTTTTCTGCCATGGCCGTACCATTGTGAGCATTGTAAACGTCCCAATTTTTATTTTTACATTTTATATACAATATTTGTTCGTGTCGTCCCCGTATACACTTGAATCATATTTCTTCGATTATATATAAAAATTAAGATACTCAATGTGGTTTGTGAATAAACCAAGTTTGGATATCAGTTGCTGTGGTTTGATTCCAATGCCCAGAAGGTGCTAGAAGGTCGATCTCAACATTCGCTACGCTCCGTTTCCCTACGTTCTTATCTCTCTAACAGTTGTCCCTCTTACTCTTCTATAAAAAGCTATAAGCGTGAGCGGGATGGCACGATGCGAAGTTCGAAAGTTAACCTTCGTATTTAGTATAACGCTAGGGTACTATGAGCATGGCAATGTGTTCTACGCATTACAATAAATATCCTTTTTTGTTAGGATTCCAGAGCTAAAATGGCAAAAACGGAACCCTTATAGTTTCGCCATGACCGTCTGTCTCTTTGTCCGTCCGTGGCTTAGCTTAAAGAATATTAGTGCTAGAAAGTTTGCATGGATATAATATATAGCAATTATCCCGACAAAATGGTAAAACAACATGTAGAAAAAAAAAATTTAATCCAAACTGCCAGCCCTTGTCACTGTCGGCACGCACACATTCTTAAGGAGACGGAGTAGTATAATCTGTGGCTACAATCGCGGTAAGTACCAAGATTTTGTACGGGATGCAGTATCTGTTACGAAGTAACTATTAAGTAATCTGTGATATAACGTTGTTTCCTTCCGTCATTCGTCCATTCGTCTCGTCACGTCATCACTTTGACATAACTTTTTTATTTGTTATTCTTTCATGGATGTATTTTCTCCAAAAAGCCAAGACAATTTTTTTTTTTTTTTTATATAGCCTATAATATGTCCCACTCTTTGATCAATTATAACTGTAGATGCACAGTCGCGCGCCCGAATATGTCCGAGCCAAATGAGCTCCACTTTGATAAAAGTGGACGACTTTTTTCTCAATACGTTGTTGTCAATGCAAGCGTAACGATGCCCACGTGCGTCTTTAAAAAGTGCAAAAATCACTCGAAAAAACGGAACAAATCTAATGGAATATCATACTTTCGGTGAGTATCTGTTGTTTTTTCTATTAAATTCTAAGAATCAGAGAGAAATATTGATTTAAATTAATTTTAAAGCCATTTCTAAATTGCTAATTAAAAGATTAACGTTGTCAGAATTCCACAACATTGACATATGCCTTGTCTTTGTCACACGCACAGGAAAGCTTATCAGTAAAACGAAACAGATAAACAACAGAACATAGAACAAAAGTGTAGTGGAGTTGCCATCACCCTATTTTTTATTTCTAGAATTTTATGTGTTTTTGTGTGAAGTTTTGATTTCCTGGATGTGTATACGTATGTCATGTATGTGTGTATGTGTTACTGGGAAACGTGTGCGATAGTTTGACTGTTAATTCAAACCCTAAATTATAATGAAGTATAATCATTTTCTACTTATATTTTAGTTTTCCTCAAAATGAAGTGCATAGAGAAAGGTGGAGGAAAATTGTAGCACAAGAGAGAGGCGAGGAATTTTTTAAGGCGAATGATGCAAATGTTGTTTGCTCAGATCATTTTGTGGAGTCTGACAAGTATATCACAATGAAAGGTTTGCGGCGAATAAAAAAATCTGCAATTCCGCACATTGAGGTATGAGTATTGATTATGTACTTAATATTCTAAGAATAGATTTTAATTCTTAAGAGGGAGGATGTTGTAGTAGTAGTACATCACTATTTGACAGCCCGCGTTTTGGGAGCTGTCACTTGGGTGGATTGAGTGAATTAACCACGTGTATCATTTCTAATGTTTTCTAAATAAACAAACTAATAATAACTAACTGTATCATTTGGCTACCTTTACATGGTGGCAGCGGCAGTAGTCTCCGAAGATGGCTTCAGATGATGAGAATGACGATAAAAAGACAGTTAAAAACACAAATGTGTTGCCGGTTCGAGTCAAGGCCCCAGAAGAATTCGATTTTCGTCCAGAAGGATGGGATGCGTGGATAAAGAGATTTGAGCGATATCTTGTAATAAGTGGGCTGAAATCTCAAGAAGACCAAACGAAAATAGACTTGTTTTTGTATACATTGGGAGAAAAGTCTGAACAGTTGACGAAGCAACTTAAGGTGGAAAACTTAAAAGATTATGCGCAAGTTCTACAGGCATTTGATGCCTATTTCAGACCGAAGAAAAATGTGATTTATGAACGTGTCAAATTTAACTCTAAAACTCAAAAAGAGGGTGAGTCCGTTGCAGATTTTGTAAAAGAATTGTATAAATTGGCAGAGCCCTGTCAGTATGGTAATTTAAAAGAAGAATTAATCCGAGATAGGATAGTGGTGGGGTTAAAGGACAGGAAAACTTGTGAAAGATTGCAATTAATGGCAGATTTAAAGTTGGAGGATGCAGTGCGACTAGCCAGCCAAGCTGAGGAACAAAAAGAAGAATCTAAAGTGCTTTGGAAGGAAGACTTAGAGGTCAATAGATTGGGAGCTAAACCTATGAACATGAGGGCAGAGAAAAATAAATGTGGAAGGTGTGGCAAGATACATTTATATGGTCAGTGCGGAGCATTCAATCAAAAATGTTTGAAGTGCGGCAAGGTGGGGCATTACGCAAGATGCTGTAGAGACTGGAAAAAGGTGAATAATATGGAAGCTGGAGAAGAATTTAAGATAAATGTGGAGGTAGGTTTAGGAAGTACCACAGTTTGTCAACAGTTTTTGATAGATACAGGGGCAGATATAGTAGCATTGCCACCTTCGTTACTTAGTGATAACAAAATGCATAAGAAATTGTATGATTGTCAGGAAATAATTAGAGGTCCAGATGGTACAGCATTAAAAGTTTTGGGGGCAATTTATGTTGAGTTAAAATATAAAAATTGTACTTACAAGGGGAAAGCTTATGTAATAAAAAACTTACAGAACCCTATTTTAGGGAAGCCTGCTATTAAGCAAATGAAAATATTGAATGTATGTTGTCTAGGGGAAAAGTCAGTGGAGTCAAATCAGGAAAAACATATGGAAAATACTAAATTATGTAGTACAGCAGATGTTCAGAAAGAGTTTCCTCATGTGTTTGATGATTTAGGAGTATTCAAGGATAGTTTTGAAATCAAATTAGTAAATAATCCAGTTCCTTTTGTACAGACAACCCCAAGAGGAGTTTCCATTCCATTACTGCCAAAAGTTAAGGAAGAGCTTAATAGATTAGTAGAGATGGGGGTTTTAGTTCCAGTAGAGGAACCTACTATGTTTGTATCTCCAATAGTGGTGGTTCCCAAGGGGGAAAAAGGAGTGCGTATCTGTGGTGATTATACACAAGTAAATAAAAACATACATAGACCCATTTTCCCTATAGCTAAAGTAGAAAATACCTTGGCTAGACTCAATGGAGCAACAGTATTTTCTAAAATTGATGCCACTTCAGGGTTCTACCAAATTAAGCTTGATTCAGAGTCCCGTAAGCTCACAACAATTATAACTCCGTTTGGCAGGTATATGTACAATAGATTACCCATGGGTTTAAACTGTGCTCCTGAGTATTTTTCTATGAAATTTTCAAATCTATTTAGTGATTTAGAGGGTGTTGTAGTTCATGT
The DNA here is from genome assembly GCA_947563465.1 of Archips xylosteana. Classification (NCBI taxonomy): domain Eukaryota; kingdom Metazoa; phylum Arthropoda; class Insecta; order Lepidoptera; family Tortricidae; genus Archips; species Archips xylosteana. Next base: position 14,795,108 of record OX387365.1, on the reverse strand, counting down.
AGATGATGTATTGCTGTATACCAAAGATCAAAACAGTCATAATAGGCTATTAAGAGAAGTTTTAAAAAGATTGACCAATGCAGGGTTAACCATAAATAAAGAGAAATGTGTTTTTAGTGTGCCTGAAGTTTGTTATTTGGGTCATATTGTCAATGCGCAGGGAATATCACTTGATCAGAATAGAGTGGAGAGCATACATAAATTCCAAAAGCCAGAAAATAAAAAAGATTTAATGCGGTTTTTAGGGTTAGTTAATTATGTGGGGAGATTTATTCCAGACAAAACCAATATACTAGAGCCATTAAATGAATTGTTAAAAGATGGAGTACCATTTGTATGGGATTATCCACAAGTAGTAGCCTTTACCAAAATTAAAGAAGTTATTTTAAAAGCGCCAACATTATGTCACTATGATCCAAATAAACAAATAATAATTTCAGCGGATAGTAGTTCCTATGGCCTAGGGGCTGTATTAATGCAGGAAAACCAGGACGGAGTCAGAGAGGTAGTTTCCTATGCCAGTAGAACTCTAAATAGTTCAGAAAAGAATTATGCTCAGATAGAAAAGGAAGGGTTGGCTTTGGTGTGGGCTTTGTTTAAATTTAAAGATTTCGTAATAGGCTTAGATGTTATTTTAGAAACAGACCATAAGCCTTTGCTTCAAATACTACAGTCAAAACCGTTAGATGATTTAACACCGCGATTATTAAGATTTAGATTGAATATAATGAGATATTCTTACAAAATTATTTATGTTCCAGGAAAGAAATTAGTAGTGGCTGATGCCCTGTCCAGAGCCCCCCTGACAAAGTCTGAGCCAGAAAGCCCAGAATCTACGAACATTATTATTAATAATTTGAATTCTGAAATTAAAGGGGACCCCAAATTAAAAAAATTAAAAGAAGAGCAAATTAATTGTACAATTTGTAGTATATTGAAAGAATATACTTTAAACAGCTGGCCAAATAAAAATAAAATTCCCAAAGAAATTATCATTTATTATCAGTATAGGTTCAATTTTTCAGTTCAGGGTGGGTTTTTATTATACAACCATAGATTTGTTATACCAGCTAGTCTTCAAAAAGAAACATTGTTTGACATACATGAGGGACATTTAGGGGTGACAAAGTGCAGAGAAAGGGCAAAACAGTCAGTATGGTGGCTGGGGTTATCATCTCAAATTAAAAACTTAATAGAAAATTGTCCCAAATGCATTCAGGAAAGATTAAACATTAAAGAACCTATAGTAATAGAAGAGATGCCGATGAGAGCATGGCAACAAGTAGGTATTGATTTGTTTAAAAATGAAAACACCTGGTATGCTGTAATCATAGATTATTATTCTAGGTATATAGATTTATTTGAATTGCATGATTTGTCAGAGAACACTATAATCAAACATTGTAAAGAAACATTTTCTAGATTTGGGGTGCCAGAGGTAGTGCGGACTGACTGTGGAACGCAGTTCAAAAGTAAATTTACAGAATTTTCAAAAAAATATAACTTCCAACACATAACTAGTAGCCCGTACTACGCTCAAAGCAATGGTTGTGCAGAAGCAGGAGTCAAAATTGCAAAGAGTTTGTTAAAAAAGAATGACGATATCCAGTTAGCACTGCTAATATATAGAAACACACCCTTGGAATGTGGATATAGTCCTAGTGAATTGTTATTCAATAGGAAAATTAGGGAAATTTTGCCTATTCATCCAGACAAATTAGATAATAATGTAACTAACATTCACAATAACTTTAATGAAAAAAGAAGTACATTCAGGGCTAAAATGGGTACATATTATAACAAAAGACATAGAGTAAAACAATTAAGTGATTTAGAAGAGGGAGATAAAGTTTGGATTGTTAATTTAAGAAAATATGGAGTAGTTGTAAGAAAGGCGAAGGAACCAAGGTCTTATTTTGTTGAAGTTGAAGGAGTCACATACAGAAGGAACAGATGGCATTTGATTCCAGCGCCTTTCAGAAATTTAAAAATTGGTGAAACAGATTTAAGTTCCACTCATGAAAGTTTAATTGAGTATGAGTTTAATAGAAATAGAGTAGAAAATAATGATAGTTGGAGAAACAATAATTGTGAAAATAATGATAGTTTGAGTAACAGTAGTTGTGAAAGTAAAAATAATAATGAGGGAGAATTATTAGGAGGAAAAGAAACTGAATCAGAAATAGTAGGTAAGGAGGCTGGTGAGGAACGGGAAGTAAGTGGAAGCGATGATTCGGTAATGTTGCAGAGAAGTCAACGATCAAGAGTAAAACCTAAATGGATGGATGATTATGTACTTAATATTCTAAGAATAGATTTTAATTCTTAAGAGGGAGGATGTTGTAGTAGTAGTACATCACTATTTGACAGCCCGCGTTTTGGGAGCTGTCACTTGGGTGGATTGAGTGAATTAACCACGTGTATCATTTCTAATGTTTTCTAAATAAACAAACTAATAATAACTAACTGTATCATTTGGCTACCTTTACAAGTATAAGCAGCAGTTCTGCTCTCTAAAAATTACTATAAAGTACCTACCTATTTTTAACCGATTTCAAAAAGGAGGAGGTTATGCATTCTACAGTATGTATTTTTTATGTATGTTCACCGATTTCTCGGTCAATTGTGGGCCGATTTTCATAATTATTTTTTTATTTCAAAGAGAATACTCCTGAGGTAAGCCATAACTATAATATATATAGTTATTTAATAATAATAATAATGCCCTTTATTTCCAAATTACTTAATACTTTACAAATAGTTACAAAATATCTCTAATATTGGTGTGCCTTCTGGCATAGGCCTCCTCCAACAGTCTCCACTGTGCTCTGTCATCCACAACTCTGGTCCATTGTGGCCCCAGGGTCAAGCGGATGTCATCCACCCATCTCCTTGTTGGTCTTCCTCTCTTCCTGGAGCCGTCCCTAGGGTACCACAAAGTGACCTGTTTGCTCCACTTATTTTCTTTACATCTAAGCATGTGACCTGTCCAGCCCCATTTTAAATGGTCAATTCTAGTGAGTATGTCTGACACTTTAGTTTTCTTTCTTATTTCTGTATTTTTAATTTTGTCGCTTAACTAAAACTAGCAAAGTGTCAACGGGCAATGGAGAGAAGTATGTTAGGACTAAAGTTAAGCGACAAAATTAAAAATATAGTTATTTATTAGTTATAATACCTAGTGCCACCCACGAAGACGCGAGGTTTTGTAAAAATTAGACATTAATGACATTGTAATAAGAACGACGGCACGCGTCGACTCTAACTATAGTATGGCGTTGACTCTGAAACGTGTCAGGCAAAATGTGTCGGTAATAAAATATTATGCAGTTTTTAATGTCATTAAGAGTTTTTCTTGTATAATGTAATAATCACAGCCGGGTGAAGCTTCCTACAAATTAGTAATAAATAAATAAATAAAATAAATAAATAAATATTATGGGACGATTCACACCAATTGACCTAGTCCCAAAGTAAGCTAAGCAAAGCTTGTGTTATGGGTACTAGGCAACGGATAAACATACTTATACAGATAGATACATACTTAAATACATATTAAATACCTAAGACCCGAGAACAAACATTCGTATTTTTCATACAAATATCTGCCCCGACACGGGAATCGAACCCGGGACCTCAAGCCTTCGTAGTCGGGTTCTCTAACCACTAGGCCATCTGGTCGTGGAGTAATAAAAGCTAGTAATCTTAATTTTTAGATAAAACAAGAACATTTCGAAGAAAAGTATGGTTTAAGAAAGCGGCATATCAGTTCAAGCTCTACGTGTCAAAAACAAGATCCAAATGTAAGTTGTCCAAAAAATAGCAAGGGACCAAGCTCGACAACCTGTTGGAATTATATAAAATAGCCAAGCATACCTTTGTCACTTTAAAAATTTAAGTTCAATGGAAGGTTTTAATTTTAGGTGGAAATTATATTAGACGAGGAAGGTGAATCTAAAACAAAAAAGGCGCGAATTGTAGTTCCTTCTCCCACGTATACATCACCGGAAACACAACACCTGGCAACTGTAGGTTTGAAGCGTGCATTTTCTTCTAATTATTTTGTCACTTGTTATTATTTTGTGCAATAAAAGTTAAATACTAAAATAAGTATTTTTTTAGATCATTATGGTGCCACAAGAACTTAATAAATATGAGACGGAAACAACTTTGTGTACGAAAATGACGCAAAATAATTCCTTCTGTTTACCTATGGCAGATGATAATGTAAGTGTATGTTTGTATATACATAATAATATATGCAATCAATTTTTTTTTATGCTAACCCTATTTTATATATTTTCCCGATGAATGTCACAATTTGCGAAACGTACGAAATGGGTCAGGATTAGGATTTCGGGTTAAAGAAATTTATTTTCTTAAAAGATATTTACATTTCACTTAATGATACTAAAAATCATGCCTTAATTAACATTTACGCCCGTGAGCGCTTAGTCTATAATTGATTATTGTATATTGTACGTTATGCATCAAAATATTCCCTTTGCACTCAATGCTAAAAATAATAATAATTTATTTTAGATTATCATGCCAGTACCAGTAGATTTTGGTAAAGGGGGAGAATTTAATCCTGGACGTTCATCCTTCATCCAACAAGACCGAAATGTAAGTCTGGTCATTTAACAAAAATGTTTTATATTTCTTTAAAATGTTATTAATTAATAATAATACATCGCAGGTTGTCATGGAGGAAGCACAAAAATCACCCGATCAAGCAACTGTATTGCAAAATTTGCTACAATGTATTACTCCAGCAGTGTCCCCTTCAACATCAATAGGATCAGCATTAGATTCTCCACGTAAAAGTATTATGAGGAAAGACCTTGTAAAATGCCGCCAACTAATATTGAAGAAAAATAAACAAATTAACACTTTACAGAAGAAAACTACGAGAATGAAGAAGAAAATTGCGTCTATGAAAACTGCTATGACAGTTTTAAGCAAACAGAAAGATGTAGACGAATCTACTCTCACAGATTTGTCCCGCCATATGGAAGTAAAAACGGCGTTTAATGCTTTATTTCTTAAAAATATAAAAAATAAAAAAGGCCTCTTTCCAAATATCCGCCGGGAGCACGAAAATTTGCCCTAACGTTACATTTTTACTCGCCTGCAGCGTACAAATATTTACGAAATGTATTTGACACTTGTCTGCCTCACCCTAATACATTATACCAATGGTACAAAAGCGTTGAGGCGAAACCTGGATTTACTGCAGAAACACTGGAAAGGTTAAAACAAAAATACACGTCTGATCACAAAGAAATTATTTGTGCACTGTTGGCCGACGAAATGTCAATACGACAACAAAAAATATGGTGCGGTGGACGATACGAAGGGCTGATTGACATGGGTATAGACACACCAGTTGAAAATGATGAAATGGCCAATCAAGCTTATGTATTTCTACTAGTAGCATTGGATCAATCCTGGAAAATTCCACTGGCGTATTTCTTCATAGCTAGTTTAAAGGCTGAAAAGAAAGCAAATTTAATTAGAATGGCTCTTATTAAATGCCAAGAAATGGGTGTTAAAGTCGTTTCTCTAACGTTCGATGGGTGCAAAAGTAATATTTCGTCAATGAAATTACTTGGTTGCAAAATTGACGACATTGACAATCTAAAAACATCTTTCAAGCATCCATCAGCTTCTCATGAAGTAGCGGTGTTCTTGGACGCCTGCCATATGGTCAAATTTCGAAAAATCCTAAAAATATTTTTCACTATTATAATTACCTACTTTTATGCCCAATTTGAAGAGTAGTAATTATAATATACATAATTACGGAGATACATAGGAATCCCGTTGAACTGAATATATAAATCCCGTATTTTCCTTATCCCGTGGGAATTTCCAAAAATCCTTCCTTGTTGGATGCCTACATTGTATACACACATTGTACACATTGTACACATTTGCAAAATTTCAAGTCTCTAGGTGCAGCGTTTTGGGCTGTGCGTTTATATACAACAGTCAGTTAGTCAGTTTATCATTTTATACTTATATCTCGAAAACGGTAAACATTTGGAGTAAAGAAAATTAGGTTTAAAATTATCTAAATGACGTCCCCATTCATTCTGTAAAGTGTTGGCGTTAACCTTAATTTCACCGTTTTTTATTGCATTAATTGACAAAAACTTTTTGTAAAGAAAGTCCTCTCCTAAAGTCGGAATGCATTCTTTGTTCTACAACATCATTTCGTCCGCCAAAGCAACGTCAAACTCGTCAAAGCAATCTTACAACGTCGCCCTCAATGTAGCAAGTGAAATTAATCACTATGCCGTTTCTGATAAGGCTTACATTCATATTCGACCAAACGTGTGGAAATTGTGGAGTTTAGCTGTCAAGTGTCAAGCGTTGTGGAGTTTTGCCGCTACCGAAATTCGACTGTAATGAAGTAAAGACTAGGTTCAAATTTCGTCACGTATTTACGTATTTGGGATCAGTTTTCTCTACGCACACGTAAATAAATTTTTAACTGTGAAGTTGCGAAATTCAACTGTAATTAAGTAAAGACTAGGTTCAAATTTCGTCACTTATTCTTTTCACACAAAGTAATTACTTTGTGTAGGTGATGATTTTATTTGTTACGCAAACAAATAAATAGTTCGGACATTCTTTCTGTAGGAGCAGCTCGGTCTCCGCTCAGAGGTTCTAGCGTGGATCAGAAGCAAGTGAAGAAAAACATGTAAAGCTCTTTATAAATCGTTATATTCTGATACTGCAGTGCACTTTACAATGTTAGGAACAGCAGATCTTATCATTATATTCAGATGAATTAGGATTAATAAATTATAGCTAAACAAGCAGCAGTGAGTCGACATACGGCGAGAGACGGAAAGGGAAGAAGGACAAAACCATGGTGTTGTCACATTAAAAATATACTAGAGGCATGCCATTCAATAAGAGTTAATGCATACACACATGCCCATTCAATATCAAACTTAATACTTCCCCTTATGCATTATAATCTTATTCAATACAAGACAAATTGCATGCCTTATGACTCTACATTAGCTCTACAATGACTCTACATGAGCTCTACATCGACTCTATATGAGCTCTACATTTACCTCACATTGACTCTACATTCACTATACATTGACTCTACATTTACTATATACAATACAATGACTCTATACATTACAAAACTCAAGTATATAGTCCAAAATGAAATAACTTATCAAGCCAGCATAGCATAAATAATACAAACAATAATTCAAGATGCATGTTTACATATAACTAGCATGGCTTTACACACATTTTACTCATCAATAAGCTATTTCGCCTAGCACTCAAGGCTTTACAATACAATACAATACAAATATTCTTTATTGATCACCAAAAACAGTACAGTAACATTACAAAAATAAAAAATTCAGGTAGACAATAGGCGGTCTTATCGCTAAAAAGCGATCTCTTCCAGACAACCAATTACTCATAAATTAATAAATATCAACAGACTAATGTAGGTGGCAGAAATAGCAGACAAGAGAAACTTAGTATTAATAGACAATAAACAATAAAATCAATACAAATATAATATAAATTTTATAAATAAACACATATATTCAATATAATACATATACACTACATATACTTAATACAAAATATCAATGGAAAAATGTCAAAAGGCCGCATGTGAGAAAAGGATTTAAAAAGGAAATTAAAGAAACAATATAAACAAAAAACAAAAAGAACAAAGAAGTGTGTATTATGTTAGTGACAAATAATGAGCCTTTAGAAGGTTTTTAAAAATGGGAAGGGATTTTGCTTGCCTTAACGCCAAAGGAAGAGAATTCCAAAGACGAATGGCGGTCATAGTAAAGGAGTTATGATAGAATTTGGAGGAAGAAGGAGGAACGGTAAGAAGAAAATTTTGTGCAGAGCGAATAGAGGACATGAACACAAAACGCTCTTGAAGATATTGAGGAGTTGCAGGATTAAAGAGTATGCTGTATAAAAGAGAAAGAATGTGAGTATTACGGCGAAAACGGATGGGGAGCCACTTGAGATGGGTGCGATAATAGGAAACGTGGTCATATTTCCGCAAACCAAATATGAACCGAATACAGACATTTTGGATACGCTCAAGCTTATTCAATTGCTCCTCTGTAAGATCTAAATAGGAAACATCGGCGTAATCTAAAATAGGAAGAAGGAGAGAATTAGCCAACGCAATCTTGGTAGCGAGCGGGAGAAAGTTGCGAAGCCGTCTCAAAGACCCCACAGCAGCAAACATCTTCCTACTAACCTCATTAACTTGGGGCGCCCACGCCAATGACTGGTCCATGAAAACACCCAAGTTTTTTACCTTAACCGAGAAAGGTATCAGGATACCATTGAAAAATATAGGCGGCAGATTAATAAAATTTACTCTGGATATAAAATGTGAACTGCCGACTATAATAACCTGAGTTTTTGCTGGATTAACGCTAAGACCATAGCGACCACTCCAGTCGGCTATTTTGACCAAATCGAGATTCACGGCATCAATAACATCCGGGAGATCATCAATTACACCCTGAGAATAAATCTGGAGATCGTCGGCATAAAGGTGATAAGAAGAGACAAGATTATGAGAAATGGAGTTTAAAAATATGGAAAATAATAGAGGCGACAGTACACCGCCCTGCGGCACACCAGCTGACAGGCTGCACCAAGAAGAACGAGAAGCTTCCACCTTTATGCGTTGCCGACGCCCAACCAAGTAACTACGAAACCAATCAATTACCGCAGGAGATATGTTAAGAGAACCCAAGATCCCCAGCAGAACATCAAAGTCAACAGCATTAAAAGCGTTGCTAAAATCAAGCAGCGCAAGAACCGTTAACTTTTTGCTGTCCATGCCCAACCGTACGTCATCTGTAACTTTGACAAGAGCGGTAGTCGTACTATGACCAGGACGGAAGCCAGACTGGAAAGAGTTAAGGAGGTCATTACGGGTTAAAAAATGTGATAATTGCCGATGCACAAGACGCTCCAAAACCTTAGATAGAAATGGGAGTATGGATATAGGACGGTAATCGGAAAAACAATTGGGATTTGACTTCTTGGGCAGTGGAACAATCTCAGCATCCTTCCATAACAAAGGAAATACATTTGAGGAAATTGAGTTATTAAGGATACTGGTAATCACTGGAAGAAGTAGGTCAAGTAATGGAAGGATCATTTTACGACTAACACTGTCAACGCCAACAGCATTGGACGCAATGGATAATATGCTCTGCTTAACATCACTATCGGTAAATGAATTGAAACAGAAAGGAACAGTTGCAGGAGTTGGGATTGATGAAAGATACTTAAGGGTCGCGTCCTTTTCAGGGCCAGTAAAAGTAGCGGAAGACGAGAAATGGTGATTAAGCATATCAAAGTTAACATCGCTGGAAACAGATTTGGATTGCGACTTCCCAACTCCTAGCGTTTTAAGAAATTTCCACACTTTAGCGGGATCCCCGTTTTCAACTGATTTGTGGATGTAACGTCTTTGAGCATCCCGACAAACAGTACTGCATCGGTTTCGTAAGGCGCGATATTTCGCCTTATTACGATCCGAAGAGTCTGCCTTAAATCTCGATTTAGCCAAATTCTTCTTAGCAATCAACGTTCTAATTTCAACAGTCAACCAAGGAGCAGGAAGATGCTTAACCTTAACCGGCCGAACCGGAGCATGAACATCATAGAGCTGAGACAAAAAAGAGTTGAAGAGTTCAACCTGCTCATCAACCGAAGCAGCCCCGGACACAACACCCCAGTCCATCTTCAACGCATCCTCGCGAAGCTTCTCAACATCCATTCGACCAAAATTACGCTGGAGAAGAATTTTAGGTTTAACTTTTGGAGGCCGGATTTTATAGGAAAGATACAGCATATCATGATAGGAGAAAGCATCTGCAGAGTATTGTTTAAATTTTGCAACATGAGCAAGGGAAGAAACCAGAGTGAGATCTAGAAGAGAAGGGGTACAATTTGGAAAACGGTGCGTTGCGTCAGAAGGAAGAATATTCATATCGCAAGACCCTACAAGAGATCTTAGGCGTCTAGACCGGAAATCATCTTTGAGAAGGCAGGTATTGAAATCACCCATGATAATGTGATGCTCGTATGATGGCTTTAAGTCCTCAAGAAGTTTTTCGAAAGATGAGAAATAATCGACATGAAGTGAAGGAGAATAAAAGACTCCAAGAAGAACTTTTGTATGAGATAGAGTTATACTTAAGAAAAGGTACTCTGCAGTGTCAGGAGTCTGGGAGGGAGATGACAAACTGATAACGGAAAAGGGAATGTGAGATCGAAGGTATATGGCAACCCCACCTCCTCCCCTACCAGAGCGATCATTTCTAATTAAATTAAAACCTGGAATATTGTAAAGAGCAGATGATAAACAGGGTTTAAGCCATGATTCTGACACAAGGATGGCATGCAAGCTCTCGTGCTCAAAACTTAACAGCATGTCATTAAAGTGTGCTGGTATACTTTGAGCATTAATATGCACCACATTAAAATTTTTAGGCACAACGCTGCACTCTGCATCAATAATTTCATGTAAGGAAGGAGGGAGACTACTAAAACTAATGTCACTAACAGAATCAGAAGATAAGGAAAAATAAAGATTACTATTGTTACTACAGTCACTTTGGCCTGACATCATTCCAAACAATATTTATATGAATAAAATATACTTAACAAAACAAATAAAATATATATATATAAAGTATGTTTTAACTACCCACCAGCAGTTAAAAGAAAAATACAACAGTTAAAAACAACACTTAACACTTCGAAGGACAGCACGCCTATAGGCGCCAATCGCCTTTAGATTAAAAACTCAAAGTTAAAATAAAAGTACTATCCATCAGTGTCAAGAGCAACAAAACGCAAAAAAAAAAAAAAAACAAATTAAATGAACTATAAAAAAAAAAACAAAATAACACAAACAGAACGCAGCCGATTACGCAGCAACACTCGGATGGTGCTGTCAAAGTTAGTGCGCTCCGACCGTCAAGTCAATGTCAGTGTCATGACAATGCCAATCACTGCGAAAAGTTAAAGTTAAACAAAACTAAACCGAAACAATAATATAAAAAAACAAGAAAAAAGATAGCTGTCATAACAGTACAAGAAACAGGAGGATAATAGCTATTTATAATGCAGATAAAAAGGAAAGGCACTGACACTCCACCAAAACAAAGAAATCACAGACCAAACAACTACTTGTTGTCCTTTCTAGCCGCCCTTTTCGGTCGCGGCTGCCGCCCGGATGAAGATTGAATATTCCCAGATGCTTTTGTGGGAGCGGCAACACCATCAAGTTCGGCTACGGACGTAACACGGTGCCGCTCGCCGTCACCACCAAGAACCACCACGCTCCCGTCCTGTGTCCAACTGTTTCTCACGCCGAAACGCTCCCGTGCTGCCTTGAAGGTCTCATGGCGTGGTAGCGTAAGGAACTCCGACAGCGTTATACCAGAGCCCTTCAACGCAGTCTTCGAGTACCACACCTCATCACGGAGCGTGACATCCTTAAAGGTGACCAGAATGGGTCTACCCTTGCCAGCCCGAGAGCGTCCCGTGCGAAAACTGCGACCGATGTCATCCGCTGAGACCTGACACTTTATGCGATCTTTAAATACACCAACAGCTAAAACAGCAGTGTCCTCCGAGTCCGTCTCAGCCAAACCATGCATGAGCAGCATCTTCCGACGTGACCTCTGCTCCAGGTGATCCACTTGTCCCGCCAAGCCCTCCACCTGTGCTCGCAGGCACTCCAGAGCCTTCATTACAAAGGACCTGAATGCAATAAAGTCCGCAGCTACCGAAGACAAGGTCGGGCCCCCAGAGTCAGCATTCGACAGATTGCTCTCAAACTCAGCCATCCTTGCCTGGAACATCTGTGCCAGCTCATCCACTGACTTCGAGAGTGCTTTTGTATCCATGATGTCTTCTTGATGACTTGACAAATTAGGTCAGTTGTGAAACTTCCACTTGCCTTGAAATTAATTAAAGTAAACTGCTGGTAGGGGAGATTTATCAGTTAATCATTTGTTTCTGATGTAATTTAATGTAAAAAACTAATTATTTATTATTTTAAGTTTCTGTACTTAAAAATATGTGTTGTCACTTTTTCTCCACCTACCCGAAAAAACTAGCTTTAGTTAGAGCATCGGCTATCATATATTCAGTATTTAGGTACTTTACAACCATAAACCCTTTTTGCACTAAATCTTTAATAAAATGAAATCTAACATCAATATGTTTGGTGCGCGCTTATGACACAATTCTTTATTCTCAATTAATTTATGCACACTCTGATTATCATTATAAACAATAATGCTCATATGGGTATCTGGAAGTATTTCTGACATAAAGTGGCTTACAAAACATAAGTCCCTAGATACATCCGCTATAGCCATGTATTCAGCTTCAGTACTACTCAACGCTACCGACCTTTGCTTTCTGGACTCCCAATTGACTGCATTATTTCCTAACTTAATAATGAAACCAGTATAGGACTTTCTATCAAGAGAGTCGTTCCCCCAGTCAGCATCACTATATGCACGTAATAACAATTTCTTACTTCTTATATACAATAAACCGTAATTAATTGTACCTGCTAAATATCGTAGCAAACGCTTAGCAGCTGACCAGTGAGACTTTCCAAAGCAGTTATTGTATTGACTAAGTTGGCTACAAGCGAAAGCAATATCAGGTCGTGTACAGACAGACAAATACATTAATGAACCAACAAGCTGTCTGTACTTGAATGTATCATCATTCAAACATTCACTTTTATTAACCAACTCTAGCTTAGTACACTGAAGCATAGGTGTATATACAGGCTTACAATTAGACATATTGAACCTATCCAAAATATTCCTTATATACACAGTCTGGTCCAAGGATAAAGTCCCGTTTTTCCTATCTCTAGTAACACGGATACCCAAATAGCTTTTTATGGGGCCTAGATTTTTAATACTAAATTCTTTCTCTAATGTTTGCAAGAGTTTTACTTTACACAGGCTGTCTTTTTTATAAAATAAATAAAAATCATCAACATACAATGCTAGGATAACAAAATCATTTTTCGACCTTATATAGTACACACAAGGTTCACTTTTACTTTGAACCAAACCATTGTTACACAAAACATTATGAATTTTTAAATTCCACATGCGACTTGACTGTTTCAGCCCATATAAACTCTTTTGAAGCAAACATACCTTACTACTATCAGAGCTATAACCTTTGGGTTGTTCCATATAAATAGTCTCTTCTAAATTTCCATTTAGAAAAACAGTAGTTACATCAATGTGATCAATATTTAAATCAAATTCATTTGCTAAACTAAACAATATCCTCATTGTAGAGTGACGCACGACAGGCGAGAATGTATCATTGTAATCAATCCCCTCCTGCTGAGTGAATCCCCTCGCGACAAGTCGTGCTTTGTGACAAATAAAATTACCAGAGGCATCGTTTTTAATTTTATATATCCACTTACTTTTTACTATATTAACATTCTTGGGTCTATCTACCAGTTTCCAAACCTTATTTTCAATTAGAGAATCGTATTCCTGACTCATGGCAGCTCGCCAGTCATCAGCATCAGGGCTGGTATGGCCTCTTCATATGTAACTGGCTCAAACACATGACCATGACCATCCGCTATCAGACTTAAATCATAATCATCATACCTTTTAGGCAAAACAGAACGCGTACTACGCACTGGACGTTCCGTAGAGGTCGATGGCCGGGCATTGACCTCTGCTGAGACTTCCCCTCCAGCAGGACTGCCCGTGCCCGGTGAGCGCTCCATCTGTCTCACCGAACCATCGGAGAAAGAGTCACTCTCACTCACAGAGCAATACTCTTCATCATCTCCGTCTGGAAAATTTAATGAGTAATTATGATCACGTTTAATACTCTCTACAATGCTACTATCATTCACAATTTTCCTATCAGTACTATCATTCTTGATATTATTTAAACCCGCAGTACTATCATTCCCGCTATTGATTGCTACAGTACTTTCATTCCTGTTACAATTCCCAGATGCAGTACTGTCATTCCTACTAATAAACTCTATTGGAATAGTACTCTCATTCCTATTCCCAATCCCTATGCTACTCTCATTCGCATGTGATACAATAGTACTCTCATTCCTATTGCTAGGGTAAATGCTACTCTCATTCACATTTGTGACAATAGTACTCTCTTTCCTATTGCTAAAACTAATGCTACTCTCCTTCACATTACCTGACAACAATTCATTACCATTATTAATGTCATTTATAAAACAATTAATAAAATCCAAATTATAATTATTGCCATTATCATTATTCTGTCGAAAATTATAAAACTCATTTTCTAAAAATTCTACATCCCTTGACAATACAACTCTCCTCGGGTCTAAACAGTCAGCCAACCTATACCCTTTACTTGTGTCTGAATAGCCCACAAACACATATGGCTTTGACTTTGCATCTAATTTAACACGTTTAACATCTGGTACCTTTACATATGCCACACAACCAAAAACCCGGAGTTGACCAAGGTCTACCCTTGACCCAGTCCACACCTCCTCCGGAATGCATCCACCTAATGCCGCTGTTGGAGACCTGTTCTTCAAGTATATGGCAGCCATCACCGCTTCACCCCAAAAGCGACGGTCCAGACCTGAATGTTGCAGCATACACCTGACTTTATTGAATAAAGTACGGTTAAGCCTCTCTGCAACAGAATTCTGTTGAGGACAATATGGTACTGTTGTTTGATGCACTATACCCTTACTTTTCATAAAACTAGAGAGTTGTTTGTTACAATACTCTCCGCCGTTGTCCGAACGTAGACACTTAACGGGCAAACCTGTCTGTCTTTCTAACATACTAACTAACTCAATAAAACGGTCACATACCTCAGATTTCCTTTTCAATAGGAACCCAAACGATTTCCTTGTGCAATCGTCTGTAAAGGTGAGCAGATATTTCGCGCCACCCCAGCTACTAGGCAGCGGGCCACAGACATCAGAGTGGATCAGAACTAGCGGCTTATTGGCCAGCACGCTTTCTCCACTGGGAAAAGGCTTTGAGGGTAACTTCCCCTCAAGGCAAGGAACACATGTACTGTCTTGCTGTCCTTGGTTCTGAAACATGAAATTATTAGACAACCTATCCCCAAGTATTCTTAAATCCCTCTGATTGAGATGCCCTAACCTCTGGTGCCACAATTGTCGGGCGTCCTGAGTAGCAACTGCGGAACTAACCAACTCTCGCCCCTGCGAAGATTCATAGTTCACCACATTGCACGAATTCTCACCTATGCTCAATCTATACATACCGTTTTGTATAAAAGCAGACGCAACCCTGTTAAATTTCCTGTCTACAATGACACATCCTTTACTGTCGAACCTCACGCTATAACCACGACTAATAAGTCGACTAACTGACATTAAATTTGTTGAAAGACCCGGTACATACAACACGCTACTTAATTTCCTTACTTTGCCATTTAAATTTAAAAATACATCACCTATACCTTCACAACAAATATATTCATTATTTGCAACCGTCACTTTGTTATTGTAAGTCCTTAAATTAACAAAAGAGTCTAAAGAATTACACATGTGCGACGTACAACCAGAGTCCACAAACCACACGTCCCGGTGCACTTCAAAACCTGCAGCCATGGCCTGGTCTTCGCTACTCTTGTTCTTGCTTTGTTTGAATTTATAACAATTCGCCTTAATGTGACCAACCTTCTTACAGAAATGACACCTTCTCTTAAATGTTGTGTTTTTCAAAAGAAATGCAGTATTGTTCTCAGAGTCAGATTTTCGATATTCTTCCTGTAGCAAACGGGCTCGAACAACCTCACTAGATAGTTTCTTCGTCATATTTGCAGTTTCCAGATTTGATACAAGAGAATCATACTCCACAGGTAATCCACTCAACAACACTTCTGCAACCTCCGTGTCTTCAATCACTTTACCTATATCAGCCAATTGTTGCACATTTGTCATGATTGCTTCAATGTAATCCGACATACATTTGAAATTGCAGAACTCTATTCGGTGCAATTGTCGCAATAAGAGTACTCTGCGCACCAATCCTGAATCTTCAAACACGTCAGCAAGACATTGCCATGCTTCCTTAGCGGTTTTTGCATTCCTTACATATTGGTATAGGTTAGATTTAGTAGCTAAACAAATTCTTGCTAGGGCACGCTGATCACGCGCATCTCCCTCAGCATTCGTACCGTCTTCCACAATGTCCCATAATCCATCATGCATCAACGACATTTTTAGAGCAAACTTCCACGAGTAATAATTGCGAGCGCCCTCCAATTTTTGAATATTGACGTATGAGCTCGCGGCATGCATCACAGAACCTTGTGAGCTCCCGGCAGACATATTAGTGCCACAAGGTGCCGATGTCACGTCATCACCATCATTCGGCATATCGCTCCAATAAAAAAATTAAATGCTCGGCTTACTTGTATTGTCAGATGATGCTCATCCATCCACTGTCCACTTATTTCTTCAACTGGGCGAACATAACCTGTAGGAGCAGCTCGGTCTCCGCTCAGAGGTTCTAGCGTGGATCAGAAGCAAGTGAAGAAAAACATGTAAAGCTCTTTATAAATCGTTATATTCTGATACTGCAGTGCACTTTACAATGTTAGGAACAGCAGATCTTATCATTATATTCAGATGAATTAGGATTAATAAATTATAGCTAAACAAGCAGCAGTGAGTCGACATACGGCGAGAGACGGAAAGGGAAGAAGGACAAAACCATGGTGTTGTCACATTAAAAATATACTAGAGGCATGCCATTCAATAAGAGTTAATGCATACACACATGCCCATTCAATATCAAACTTAATACTTTCAAGGGGATTTTGTTCGGCAATGTGTATCTTCAGTTATAATTGATCAAAGGTCCCACTGCTCGGCAAAGGCCTCCCCTTTCTTGCGCCATTCTTCCCTATCCTGGGCATGCACCTGCCAATCGAGCAGAAAAGCGCTCAGGTCGTCTCGCCATCTCCTCTTGGGTCTGCCGGTCTGCCTCTGCTCCTTTGGCCATCCCTCGGACAGAAGGCAAAAATGATTACAGTAAAATTACATAATGTTTACCACTGACAGATGGTTTGCCTTCATTTCATATTTTACTATAACGACCTACAAATAAAGCCAATTTTAGAACACTGTTATCCACGTTTGCAGATTTTGTAATAGCTACTTTATCTGTAAAGTTGGAAATAAAATGAAGGCAAACCATCTGTCAGTGGTAAACTAAAAGTAAACTTATTGTACTTTGATTTTGACATTACGAAAATTGTGATGCTTACTACAGACCAGTCGGTGTGCGGTTCATGTTGGTCCTTCGGCACGGTGGGGGCCGTCGAAGGAGCCCTATTCCTGCAGAACGGGCAACATTTAGTGCGGCTGAGTCAACAGGCGCTCGTCGACTGCTCCTGGGGGTGAGACACGCTTTAAGCACAGAATATATAATAGTACTGACGTACAGAATGGAAACGGTCCGCCCCGCACCGATTCGAATTACCCCACCCCTCAAGGCGCAGATAGCCAGAAACCGCCAGAAACCAGTCGGGTGCGCGACGCGATGCGTGTCGGCCGTACGCACGGACCAACTGGTCCGTGGCCGCACGGCACTAAACTTTTGCGAAATGGGAATATATTGTGCATTGTATGGGTGTTTGGCATACAACAAGGAAAGGAGTTTTTTTCGATTTCCGAAGGACGAAAGAAGGTAGATAACCAACTTCAATTAGCAACATGTAACATTAGTAACTAGGGAAAGTAGGTTTAAAAGTTTGTTACCTATAATTTATAAATAGACTTATATTAGTAGGTAGGTATCATCATCATCATCAATATCTACAATTACATTCTCTAATTGTCTTTACAAAATGAATTAGGTATACACTCATTCACTTATTTTTAAACACTTAATTTAGACAAACGATAAGTTTAATTATAAGTACTACGATAATTAGATTACCTACTCATTTTATTTTACATTACAATGTTGCTCGCGCTCAACGAACGGCGCGGCATTCACTTTCCGCAGCTATCTCTTTCTATCTCTTTTTGCGATAGTCAGCCCTGTGCATCTTACGCACACATTGACGCGTGTACAGACGTCGTCGTGCTTGTGTGGATTCAGGAATGCGTGTTTTGTGCGTCGTGTCCGCCGTGTGCTTTAAGCCCGTCATTATCATCATCAGGGCTAATCAGGGTAATTTTACTGTAACCAACTAAACTAAAAGTAAACGTATTGTAATTTCTTTCTATTGATAGACATAAGTTAAAAATTACTAGTTGTTTGCGATTTCACCAGCATACTAGGGTGCACTGAAAGTTTCGGGAATCGATTATTTAATGGTACAATAGTGTTTCAAATTTAACCTTTTTATAACCATAGAGGTCTTGGCAACTCATTACAGCAGGCAGTTTGAAAAAAAAGTAGACACTTTTTAGGTAATTATTTTTTAAAACGGAGTCGTTGCCGCCAAAATTGAAATAACGCGAGAAATTTTAAGAGCTATGAATTTTTATGATTTTAAGAGTGGTTTATCTCAAAAATAATGCCTTGATCGGACGACTTATGCATTTGGGGAGGGAGTTGCATGAAAGACGACTGTGTATAGCTGGTTTTCCCAATTTTACCGCGATCGTGTGAAACTCAGTGATGATTTTCGTGAAGGGCGGCCAGGGGGGGCACACTTCCATATATCATCACTTTTCATGCGACTACAGCGATCTCTGGTGTTTGCCGAAGAACTAAATTAGCGGCCATCTTGGTTGACTTGTCAAACTTGTCAGTTGTCATTCATCGGCCATGGCCATGGCGTACCAAATTGTACGGTCAAGGACTTTAATTGATAGGCCACTTGCCAATGTTCGTATTTTAGCTGTATAATGCAAATCGGGTTTAGCTGCTTATACTTCGTATATGCTGATTTGAATTAGACTGCTAAAATACGAATAGTGGCAATTAGCCTATCAATTATAATCCTTGACTATACATTGCTATAGGTACGCGTATCTATAGCTGTACATCACTACCAACATATACATATAGATAGGTATACATCTATAGAAACGTCACATTAGTTCTTAAGCAGCCGTAGGGCGGCAGCACCTTCCATACATGCATATTTGACCATAGAGTTGCCACTCTTGTTCATATAATATTACAATACTCTTTGAGGGCGGCCCAAAACTGGGGTTCCTCAAGAAAACGTCGATGCAGTGCGGGACCTGATCAACAAAGATCGTCATATCACATATCGTGAAATTCAGTCATGTTTAGGGATTGCAATGAGTCAAATCCAAACTATCTTGCAAACAGAACTGGTCGTGAGAAAGCTATTTTCCCGTTGGGTCCCACACCAACTTTCTGATGAACAAAAGGGGGCCTGGGTCAATTGGTGCCGAATAAATTTAGAAAGGTTTAACACAGGAACTTCCAACGCAGTATATAAAATCGCGTTGGGTGATGAAACGTGGATACATGCTTACGAACTTGAAAATAAAAACCAATCACGAGTTTGGGTGTTCGAAAACAAACTGCGACCGACCAAGATTGTTTGCTCCCGAAGCACGGCGAAAAAGATGGTCGCCACTTTTGTCTCGAAATCAGGGCAAGTTGCAACTATTGCACTTGAGGATCGCAGAACGGTTAATGCAGACTGATATACTACAATTAGTCTGCCTGAAATCGTTGACATACTCAAAATAGAAAACTACAACCGATGCATCATTCTCATCACAACAACGCTAGCGACTACACTGCTCGTCAAACAAATGAGTATTTGGACTATTATAACGCCGAATTAATGACCCATCCACCATACAGCCGTGACTTGAGTCTTAATGATTTCTATACATACCCTAAAATTAAAGATAGCTTACGCGTTCAACGATTCCTGTCACTCGAAGCAGCAGTGGACACCTTCATAAGTGCCATTTCGGGGACTACATCTTTGGAGTGGAATAACTGTTTCAATAATTGGTCTAAGCTAATGAAAAAATGTATAAATATGCTTGGAGAATACTTTAAAAAACAGCAAACATACATTTAACTCTTTCCGCTGGTCCATTTTTTGTATTCCCGAAACTTTCAGTGTTACCCACGTAGAAAGCGGGAATCGCTATCCCTCGACAACTAAGTAATTTTCAAACAAGAATTACTTAAAACTAACTTCCTAGTACCTAATAGTAGTAGTAATTTCCTTATTCAGGGTCTCCTCTATCTCTATTCTAAAATTGCCAAAATAGGTTAAGCAGTTTAGCCGTGATAACGTAACAGACAGACTGCGTTATGCTCCACTTGTATACACCTACCTAATAAAATAATTTTGGAAAACTGTTGCTCACAATTTAACGGAAACTGTATTTTCCTGGGATAAAAAATATTGATCAGGGATATCTAATTAGCATTCTAAGATTAAAAGATTTTTTAAAATCGATCCTGTAGTGCCAGATCCGTTACATATAATATATTATACAAGCATACACCGTCATGATGACGAAAGATGTTAATCTTTATTAAAATTACCAATCATAAATATTGCTTTTTACACTTTAAGGGTATTCACGCACGAGCAACTTGGTCGCAAGGCGATTTATTTGTGTTATGTGTATATGAATCGCGGGAGTCGCGCGCCACGTGTGCGCACTTTCATACTAACCCATAGACTTGAAAAATAGTCGCGGAGACAAAAGTTGCTCGTGCGCGCATACCCTAACAATATAACAAAATGAAGTATGTTACAAATGCTTCAGTTTTATTAAGCATTGACCTGTCCTAACCCTTGAATATCAAGCTCAAACGGGGCTCCATAATTTTGCAAGTCTTCGGATAAACTCCTGCGCCAGACCTGCGGTTTTTTTGCTGCCTCACTTTGTTGCTTCTCTATTAGTTTCTGCAACTTCAATTTTTGTTTTTTGGTCAATGGCAATACGCTACGAGAATGTTTCTTTCGAGCGATTGGCGGATTTGCTTGACTGTTCTGAATCTTATTGTACAGCCACTGGGGAATATATATGTTTTCATTTTTCTTACTATGTGGTAAGACCTCAACGGCACTTTCAGGACCAAATATTAAAGATGCTAGTCTTTTCTTTAGTTGATCGGTGTCGATAGGTTTAGATTTAGCTTCTTCTTGCAAATCCTTGATAATTTTTTGTTGCCTCATCGAAAACCTTGAGATGTCAATGTCATTTTCTTGGAACAGGACGTGATTCATCAATTTTTGTAATGCCGTTGCTCTAAATGCTTGATATTCATCAAACAATGCATCTGGACTTACACCGTTCTTGTTTTTATTTCGTTCGTCTACTTCATCGTCCTTTTTATGATACGCAAGGATTTGAGAGTTGTCATCACGTGTCAGGTCTTTTGTTCTAGTATAATCTCGGTGGGTGGACTTTTTATCAAGTAAATCATTTAGTTCTAGTACTACGACATCTAGATTATCGTCGCTGGAGCTTTCCTTACCGTTTCCGCCGTAGTTTTTATTATTGTCATTCCTAGTTCTCTTGTAAGGTTTTCTGCGTTTACATCCACATCTCAAGTTGTATCTTTGCCCCCTATGAGGTTGATTGTTTACACAACCACATCGTAGATCATTGGAGCTCCTATCATTTTCTAGATCACTTTGTAGACTATCCAAAATGATTGAAAGTTCTTTGTTATCGTAGTTTCTGTCTTTTCTATCATCATTACACCTGTTCCCGCTGCATCCACATCTCGTGCCAGAGCATCCACATCTGCCAGTTGCTTCACATATGGCTTCTTCTATGACCCTTAAGATTTTCTGATTTGAGTTGGTCTGGGGCTTGTTTAGTCGAGAATGTTCAGCTGCAGCAAGTTTCTGTTTAAGATTATTCTGTTTATTGTCGAATATTACATGTTTATTGCTGTGGTGTTTGCTGTGATGTTTATCTGCATCATCCAAGCTATCGCCTTGAGGACTTTGAGCAGTTACTTCTCCCAATACACTTTCAATTTCAGGGATGTTGAATATTTTATCGATATCAATTGAATTTTGAGGCTCTGGGCTTGTTAATGCCGCTACGCTTAATAGAATGGCGATAGTTAGTACCCCCATAGCTGCGACTGCCGCAGAGCCAGTCTTTTAATAGCTTGTTGAAATTAATAGTAAATTCACGCGGTAAAGCCGCTGTGAAATTAACCGTGTGATTAGTTTTTTATGTAATTGGCACTTACCTTCCCGCACGCGTCACGTATATACTAATATACCATAAATCTTACTACCTTAATTACTTTAATTAGAGCATTGATTATTTACATTCCTCATTACTCTATCCTAAAGAAAAGCCTTGGTACTTAATTACTTACTTATACCTTTGAAGCCACTTTGACGACCGATGGCCTAGTGGTTAGAGAACCTGACTACGAAGCTTGAGGTCCCGGGTTCGATTCCCGTGTCAGGGCAAATATTTGTATGAAAAATACGAATGTTTGTTCTCGGGTCTTGGGCGTTTAATATGTATTGTAGTAGTGTCTATCTATATAAGTATGTTTATCCGTTGCTTAGTACCCATAACACAAGCTTTGCTTAGCTTACTTTGGGACTAGGTCAATTGGTGTGAATTGACCCGTGTAAAATAAATAAAATAATGTGTGTGAAGTTTACTATGCGCATTGGGCCCACGGGGTACTACAATCCAAGCCCTCTCAATCTGAAGGGAGGCCTGTGCCCGCCTTCAGGACGTACCTATTATAAGCCAGGCTGGAGATGATAAAGATGTAAAGGCGCGCTATAAATAAAAAAAAAACGAGCAAAAAAATCACGTTTGTTGTATGGGAGCCCCCTTAAATATTTATTTTATTCCATTTTTTAGTATTTGTTGTTATAGTGGCAACGGAAATACTTACATAATCTGTGAAAATTTCAACTCTAGCTATCACGGTTCCCGAGATACAGCCTGGTGACAGACGGACAGAAGGACGGACGGACAGACGGACGGACGGACAGACGGACGGACGGACAGCGGAGCCTCAGTAATAGGGTCCCGTTTTTACCCTTTGGGTACGGAACCCTAAAAAATGCACGTAGGTATCGCATTTAATTTTTTTTTTCTCTTGAAAAAAAATACAAAATCTAAAATGTGTCGGTCACAAGATTGTTGGTAATTTTTGACGCCCCAAAACTCCTGCAACAATTGAGGATGGCAGATACATTGTCATCATTGAGGTTTAACGACCGCTTTAGCCTAGTTGGTAGTGACACTGCCTACGAAGCAAGAGGTCCTGGGTTCAAATCCCGGTATAAGGGCATTTATTTGTGTGATGAGCACGAATATTTGTTCCTGAGTTATGGATGTTTTCTGTGTATTTAAGTATTTATTTATCTATTTAAGTATGTTTATCGTCGTCTAGTACCCATAGTACAAGCTTTGCTTAGTTTGGGTCTAGGTCGATTTGTGTAAGATTGTCCCCCTAATTGAGGTCTAAATGGGACTCTGGTATCTGTAATGTCCTCGATACTTTTAACCTCTGGAACATAGTATAGCAAAATGTGCAATGTGCTGCCTAGCGGGAGGAGGTTTCGGCATCCGACACATTTTGGCGACCACAGCTGGGATTTGAGATTAAAAAGTGCCTAATCCTGTTAGTAATGCTGTTACTTGTTAGGGTTGCTGTTTTAGTAGTGGTAGAGCGATGTTGTAGCTAGCCGCTGCATCACGAATGGGCCGGCTCGTCCGGGGCAGTACCACCCTCTCACAGAAAACCGGCGTGAAGCAGCAGTAATCCTGCTTGCGTTACGTACGGTCAGTGAGAGTGCCGGGGGCCCAATACCTCACCCCTTCCCTCTCCCCCTCCCTCTCCCCCTTCCCCTATTCCCTCTCCTTAAGGGCCGACAACGCTCTGGGCATCGCGTAAAGCGCTGCAGATGTCTATGGACAGTGGTGATCATTTAACATCAGGTGACCCACTAGTTCGTTTGTCTGGCCTTTCTAACATAAAAAAAAAAGTAGGTAACCATCTCTAAATCTGAACCGTATGGCCGTAACCTATGTGTACATACGAGTTCAATCATACATCTAGGAGCACGGCAGTGCCCCCGCCAAGTCGAGCAATACAAAGGCACGGCCGTACCATCCTTTTCTCGAACCCATTCAGGCTATTTTCAACCTCCTGTAATTTTATGCTGGCTACACCTAGAGCCCTGAATTTTCAGTTACATGTTGGGCGTAATGACATTTAGATATATTCTCAAAACATTCAATTTGAACTGGCAGTTTCAGAACTATTGGACGTCAAAGTTCCTTAGTTTTGTCACTGACACACTCACTGACTCATGATCATCATAATTCTAAGGTACTTCTAGCAGACCTAAAGGCTCCAAATTTTAAATATAAATAGATTTAACCCTACAAAGTCGTAGAAAACCTAAAAATATTTCAATTTCAGTCATAGCTGATATTTTTTTTAGTCTTTTTCAGGGTTCTTGAGAGCTAGACTAAATAGGCTGAGGTGAGTACAAAATTCGATATTCGAAGTTCTATCGTGCCGCTTCTTTTCCTCTCCTGTTTCACACTAAGTACAGATGTAGTGCAAAACTTTGTCATTAGACTCTAAACAATAAAGTTCCATATTAATGGATATGAAAACGTCACTCATTTCATACAATCATTGATTGACAGTTCGGGTGCCATCGTATTCCGATTGAGATTCGAGTTTTCCCGATGGAAAATCATTTTGCACTACATCTGTATTTGCGTGAACGATATGGAAGTTCGAAAATCGAATTTCGTGGTATACCTAAGGCCTGTTACCGAACCGGTGAGATACTTACAACTTAGGCCTTAGGTCCAGACTTTCTATCAGGTGAGATAGGGGTCAATCACGGGTCAGTAGATATTATGAATAAAAGTCTACACAAATAGCTATTTTAAATCTATGCTGTATGACTCTAATAAAACAAAGTAAACGCGTTCAAACATTTAATGAAAAATCTTAGTAGGAACCTGCAAGTATCCTTTAACCTTCATCGCGATTGGCACAGCATGGTGCATCAAGACCTCCTTTACCGAATCAACGCCACTCCGTCGAGACGGAATTTCATCAGGTTGGCCACCATGCAAATAATCGACCAAACTTTTTCTATAGTCTGTGGACCGGAACTGTTGGAGGTTTGTTTCAAAATTTTGTTCTTCCTCCGCGCTCCTCATGTCGTCGTGCCAAGCGAAACCGTCCTTTCTGGTCCCTGATCTCCTGCTGATTTGACGCAGGATGTTATATAGTTGAGGTCTCAGCTTTTCGTATCTTGCGTCTTTATTATCTCTTGGTGTCTGGGAGTTGTCGTAGTCCACTAGCTTTATCGGATAGTTTTCGCTGGAAAAGGATAGAAAAGAATTCAGATTTTGGAGATAATAGAGACGTGATCGTTATCAACTCTATACAACTCAGTAAATGTGTATGATCACTAGCTTTTGCCCGTGACTTTATCTGCGTAGAATCCAAAGCAATATCAATAAATCTATCATCATCATCTTCTGAATTAGTTAGCGAATATATCATCATGATCATCATCATCCTATTGTAGCCTATATTCGTCTCACTGCAGGGCAAAGGCCTCCTCTCAGAATGAGACGGCTTGGACCGTAATTCCCACGCGGGCCTGTGTGGATTGGGAACTTCACACACACCATTTAATTTCTTCGCAGGTGTATGCAGGTTTCCTCATGAATAAGAATAAAACTCAAAGGTGCGAGCCGCGATTTGAACCCACGACCCTCTGCTTGAGAGGCCGCAAGTCAAACCGCTTGGCCACCACGGCTCTTTTTAGTGAATAATACATATAAAGCCAAAAAAAGAGATTTTATAAAAAATCTGCACTTCGCAAGATTTTGTTTAACACGGGCCGATGCTGACGAAATTCTTGAACTACCTCATGGGATCGCCAGACCGCCTAAAGTCTTCCTTTTCGGCGAACTCCCCTGCATCAAACAACGGTGAGACATCAAAGCGGTCGTTTGTCTCATCGAACCTGACGTCTGGCTTCACCTCGAACTGGCCGAACACACCAGGCAGGAGGAGGACGAAGAAATGAGTGTGCTATAAAATAAAAAAATCATCATCGTATGTGTACGGAATCTTCCAAGTTTAGGTATCGTCAATACTTTGAAAAAAGCTTGTATTTCACAATCGATAATCTAGCTAAGTGAACTTTATTACGCGCGTATCAAGGTTCAGTTTTGTTTACATGCTGATTTGAGATACGAGCTTTTTCAAAGTATTGACGGTATGTTTTGTACCTTAGCCTACTATTTACTCTTAAACTACAAATAATTCCCAAGCAATCTTAGCCGCTATAATTTTCCTTGTAAATTTAATATATTTACTACCATTCTGATTTTTTTCAAATTTTTCCTCCCAACAGTTTAGATTTTAGAGGGGGGGGGGGGACGGTCGATTTTAATAAAATTTTTCACTCTAAAGTTGAATATTTCGCAAACAGATCACTGAATACAAAAATCATGTTAGCAACCCCCCAATGGTTTTAAAAGACTTATCCAACGATATCCCACACTATAAGGTTAGTCGAGAAAAAAAAAATCACCCCCACCTTACGTCTATGGGAGGTACCCTAAAAAAAAATATTTTTTTATTTTTTATTTTACCACTTTGTTGGCATGACTGATATGTATATTCATGCCAAATTACAGCTTTTTAGTACTGACAGTCTCTGAGCTTAGCCGCGGACGGACAGACAGACAGACAGACAGACAGACATGGCGAAACTATAAGGGTTCCTAGTTGACTACGGAACCCTTAATAAAAAGCAGACTAAACGTATTGAAAAAATGCGCATCTTTGTACCGATAGTAGACACGGAACTGGAAGACGTAGTAGACTCTAGATGGATGGATGTCTGGATGTTTGCTACTCTTTCACGTTAAACCTTGTTTTTGTTTTTAATTTATTTATTTAACGAAACTCATACAGCTAAATATTCCACTAGTATTAAGTTAGTTACCGATCCAGATAAGCGCGTTTTGACGCATTCTAATGACATTTGTGAACTCAGATAGTTTAATATAATTATAACCAGGATTAACATATAGGATAGGTACTTTTTATCCCGGAAAATTGCGTAGTTCCCGCGGGATAGCAATAAACGAATTCTTCGCAGACGGAGTCGCAGGCAACAGCTAGAATAATATATATACCTACTTCATGTTTTTGATATGATAATTATATGTATAGACGGAAAAGAGTCCAAGTACAAAAAAAATATTGCCGGGCTCACAGTTGTTTGTTACTAAGTTTCATTGTCGGTGGATAAAATTATTCCAATGGAAGACCAGCATCGGCTGCAAGGCCGACATCATGCTGAGTTGGGTCTTTCGTGATAAATTTTATTTAAGTTTTTTTTTTATATAAGAGGGGACAAACGAACAGATGGGTCACCAGATGGAGAGCGATCACCGTCGTCTATGGACACCCGCAACACGAGGGGAATCACAGGTGCGTTGCCGACCCTTTTAGGAATTGGTAGGCTCGTTTTTTAAAGATCCCTAAGTTGTAACGCTCTGGGAATGTTGCCGCAGTAAGCTGATTCCAGATCTTCGTCGTGCGAGGAAAGAAGTATCACACGGTACAAGACTGCCAATCATCAAGATGGTGAGGATGGAAAGACAGACGGTTCCTCGAAGTGCGGTAGTGGAATTTAGCCGCAGGCAGCCATTCGAACAGTTCGTCAGACAGAACACTCCCCATGGATAAATACGGTATAATATGCAGAGAGACGCCACATTCCTCCGCAAAGCCAAAGGATCCAGTAGGCCAGAGAGTGCCTGATTGCAGACAAATCGAGCAGCTCTACGTTGGAAATACGTCTCTGTTTCCGTTCTTTTAGCATTTTTTTGGCACGAAAAATCTTTTTCGTTCTCTTCGTTCTTTCTTTCTAGGCAGCCAATATCTTTTAGAGTCAAGTCAAGTCGCTTTAGATCACAGGAAATAACTTTTTCTCTCTCGGCGAGCATGACTCAAAACAAAAGTATGGCGATAGTGTAACACGGCAAACCTCCGTGGTGCGCAACTGGCCGCTTACAGAAAAACAAAATTCTAAATTCTGAACTATTGATTTTCTTTTGTTTTTTTTTTCACGTCATTGGCTCTACAATTTGGCAAGGCTTATGCCGAAATTTGATTTCCTCAATATATGTATAATTATAATTTATACTCGGTAATAATACTAATTCACCGAGTTGCTTGTATTTTAAAGGGCTGCCGCTATTGCAGCCCTTCCTTTTCCGCTTCTACCTACGAACTTTCTGCTCTACTGCCTCGGAGCAGACCGCCGGTGAAGCCTGAACCCCCTATTGGACGCTCCGAGGCTACTCGAATACCCTGCCCTGCCTTCCCACCTGTCCAGAAAACCTAGGCCAGTGTTTTTTTATTATTTTGTTAAAGAGCAGTGCTGACTGGAACAATTTGTACATAAAAATAAAAAATAAATAAAAATATCACGGGACAATTCACACCAATTGACCTAGTCCCAAAGTAAGCTTAGCAAAGCTTGTGTTATGGGTACTAGGCAACGGATAAACATACTTATATAGATAGATACATACTTAAATACTCATTAAACACCCAAGACCCGAGAACAAACATTCGTATTTTTCATACAAATATCTGCCCCGACACGGGAATCGAACCCGGGACCTCAAGCTTCATAGTCAGGGTCTCTAACCACTAGGCCATCTGGTCGTCTACACATACATATTTTATACTTTATTATATTTTATTTACCTACTACATACTTAGTCTCTTATTTCTCCGACCGGCTAGCCGGTTACAGTGGCGCCCAACAGAATACGGAACATTCCAGCACATTATAACCAGAAAAAAATGAATTTTTGCTTACCATTATTTCGTCTAATAATAAAATTGTTTGCAGATTAGTATTCCACTCTTGTACGGCGGCATGTAATCTGCAATTTAACGGTCGACGGCTTTGCCGATTAGTTTTAGCTGCTATGCAGGCGTTAGACGATTTTCGGAAGCCTGTATTATTTGTTGTTACTGCCGCGAAATCGTTTCAATACTTAATAAACTCAGACTAAATGAACTCATGGGCGCCGGGAGATGCAAGGAGGTACATTAAAATTATTTCCATTTTGGCATTCGGCAATTCTCGACATACATCGAGAGAGATCGGAAGTGCAACACTTAGGCTAAGGTTTTGTTATTAATAACATTAAATAGGTTTGGATATTTCATTTGATTAAATTCTAGGTTACCCTATGAGAAAATACGAACCTTTATAGATAAAACTGAGACATCCCGAGTGTTAAAGTGGAAATAATCTTACTGTATAATAGAAGCACGACCTTTATTTTGCTGCGGAAATTCTTAGTAACATATACCATTAGGTCTCCTTTTCCCTTAGTAAAAAATAAACGCATATAACTCACCGTATTCCTAAACAAAAACAATAAAAAATAACCATAACATAACAAGGAACACCAAAAACGTAATCCCTTTAATTCCACATTACATTTGAACTGAACGCACCGCTGCGGCTTGACGCCAAACGTTGGCGGGAAAAAAATGCAAATGGTGGCGCAGCGTGACGTCACGTCCGCCGGCAGATGGCGCGCGTGTTCTGATGCCGTTTTAATTAGAGCTTTTCGCGGGTGTTTTATTGCGGACGCGAGGAGCGAGCTTTCTTTGTTTGCGTTATGTTGGTACTAGGGGAGATTTATGGCCGTTTCATCAGTTGTAAACTAGGTGATTGTTTTATAATACTAGTTTACGTCTCCGTTTTTATCAGGTTCAATACAAGATGCGTTTTAATTTAAGCCCAGTTTCTATTTTCCGCTAATATTATAAACGTGAAAATTACATGGATGTTTGGATCTTTGTTACTCTTTCACGCTAAAACGGTTTTACGGATTCTGGTGAAATTTAATAATAATATAATAATAATATTAGGGGACAATCTCACACAAATCGACCTAGTCCCAAATTAAGCAAAGCTTGTACCTACTATGGGTACTAGACGACGATAGACATACTTATATAGATAAATAAATACTTAAATACATAGAAAACATACATAACTCAGGAACAAATATTCGTGCTCATCACACAACATCAACATTTGGCACAGACATAGTTTGTAACCTGGATTAAAATTGCATAGTTCCCGCGGGATAGCGATAGCGAATTCACTTCTAGTGCTAGTAAAAGGCGTACAAGCATGCAAGTTACGCATGCCATAAGGCCCCCATTCGGGGAACAGTTTTCGACATAATGAGTTTCACTAGTCGTTATACCACCTGCGGGGAGTCACCGCACGCTGTATATCGACCGAGTTGTCGACTTATGTTATGAGTTTCACTAGTCGTTATACCACCTGCGGGGAGTCACCGCACGCTGTATATCGACCGAATTATCGACCAATGAAACTGAGCCTTAAAAATAGTAGTTAATTTTTACATCTTAATGCGGCTGTAACTGAAACAAACTTACCATGCCCTAAACCCTGCTTCAGAAAAAAGTAACCCAATGTTTAACCATCTTTAAAAAAAAGTTTCAGAAAAAAGTTGACATAAAGTAGGATGCTCGTTGAAA
Organism: Archips xylosteana; assembly: GCA_947563465.1. Lineage (NCBI taxonomy): Eukaryota > Metazoa > Arthropoda > Insecta > Lepidoptera > Tortricidae > Archips > Archips xylosteana. The sequence continues at coordinate 14,764,443 of OX387365.1, read as the reverse complement.
GAAAAAAAGGATAGAAAAAATACTTACTTAGTAAAGATTTAGTAGCAATCACATGTTGCACATTATATGGGTGCTCACTGGCAGGTTGCTTTTATAATTCTGAATAAGTATGCCACTGCTTCGATTGAGTCACAGGGTTGTCAAAGAAAACATTTTTTTAAAATGGAGGAAAGGGCAAAAGGCGCATGCTATCATAACAAGTCACCGCTGGTCTTGAACGCCTGCAGTGTCAGAGCCACGTCACAGCACTTACTGCAAAGGGGCTGAGATCAAAATAATAATACAAAGATAAGGTGATGGCAAAATACAATTTTCAGTATGAGTGTTTTTTTTTCTTAGTCTTAGTTTTACCCTATTCTCTAGCCACAGCCCTTTGATGGAAAAACAGACGGAAGGACGAACAGTGTAGCCTGCCTGGATGTCCGCTGCTGAAATGGAGTTGGAGGAATTAGTTCCATATTAACGGATATGAAAACGTCACTCCTTTAATACAATCATTGATTGACAGTTCGGGTGCCGTCGTATTCCGATTGAGATCCGAGTATTCCCGATGGAAAATCATTTTGCACTACATCTGTACACGAGCCTCTAAAAATGTAAGCATGTATAAAGGTCTATTCGAATGATGTGGCCACCCCTAACCTACAAGGTGACTCCACTTCATAGTAATAGCTGGGACCATTAACAATTCATTCAATAATCGTTATTTTCCATAGACAACGGCGCTTTGCTGCCATTAATCATTTCCTGTCATTTAAAATATTTATAGTTCGATAGCTTTCACACTTGTTAGTTTAGAAATGATAGATACAAGAATTACTGTAATTATGTTAGTTTTTGGTCTAAAAGTGAGTGTAATTTTGGAGGTAAAGTAACCTAAACTCTTGACCCTCTTGGGTGTATCTTGCCACTGGTTCTATTATCATTATCAGTTTTATTGATGAAATTAATTGTAATTTTCGGTCCCGAGTAGTTACTTGGATGGAGCAAAGTTTTAATCAATTGAACCTTGTCTGTTTGTTTTTAAGCTACATTTATCTATCTATCTATCTATCTATCTAATACCTTTAAACGAGCAATTCTTGTAAATATGTATATATATAATCAGGATCTCGGAAACGGCTCCAACGATTTCGATGAAATTTGGTATGTGGGGGTTTTCGGGGATGAAAAACTGATCTAGCTATGTTTCATTTTCAGAAAACCGCTTTTACTCGTGTTTTCCGGCTATTTTTGTTTACATTAGAATACAAAGCTAAATTTCGCCGACTTCGAGCAGATCATAATAGCACATTAGAAATCGGGTGGTCGCGGATCCAGCCGACCTCGGTTCGATTCCGCGTTTATTTTTCAAGATTTTTAGTTTTTTTTTTTTTAAGTTTATTTTTCATGAGAAAACGTCAAGTTTCTTCTTTTGTGAGAAATAGTTACTTTTTGTGAGAAAAAGTATTATAGGGAACGTGCAGTAACTATAGGCGGCAGCACTAATGCGACAGAAGAGACACTATGCGGACAGTAAAACAAACTTATCAAGGTAAAACATTCAAATTGATGGTACCTTATGGCACCAGTTGGCAGCACCGTCTATGTGCACGTTCCCTATTGGGAGCACAGAACAGGAAAAGCCGGTTGTCTGTAAAGTCGGTTTACAGACGATAGTTTAACGTGACTCACCCCCCCCCACCCCCTCCGGTGTTTTTGTCAAATATCTTGAGAACGGTGCATCCTACGGCAAAATCAATGAAATTTTCATCCCCCCTTTGAAACCTCCGCGCTCCCTCCCCCGCATCCCCTCCCCCCTCTCACCCCCCACCCCTCTGGTGTTTTTGTCAAATATCTTGAAAACGGTGCATCCTACGGCAAAATCAATTAAATTTTCATCCCCCCTTTGAAATTCCCTGAACCCCCTCCCCTGCCCCCCTCCCCCGCACATATATAATCAGGATCTCGGAAACGGCTCCAACGATATCGATGAAATTTGGTATTTGGGGGTTTTCGGGGATGAAAAATTGATCTAGCTGATGAAAAATTGGTCTTATCTCTGGGAAAACGCTTGGTACCGAGTTTCTGCCCGAGCAGAGCTCGGTCGCCCAGGTACTTTCCATTAAATGAAATCCACTATTTTAATGTACTTAGGTAGGTACTGAGACAAAAAATTCCGACTACATAATATCAATAGAACTGGTAATACAGGGTGGCCAAATAACAGGTAAGTATACAGGGTTATTTGTAATTCACTAGCATCCTTTTAACCCTAAACTCCTACCACTTAAACAATAGTTATTTGTTATACAAGGGGGGAAAGTTGTATTTTACCTGCGAGTGTCCATTTGAAACACAAGCTATCGAAAGGACTCTATGATTGACCACGAGCGAAGCGAGTGGTTCAAAAATAGAATCCTTTCGATAGCGAGTGTTTCAACACACGAGACGTAAAATAACTTATCACCCGAGTATAACACAAAATTTTTCACCTCACTACAGCGAGGAAAATAAGAAAAAGGGTTTGTACTCTCAATTATTATTTATTTATTCACTCAAAATAATTAATTGAAAAGTTTTGACTTAAGTTTTTTTTTATTATTTCGGATGCGTTTTGTTCGCACATCGACTTACTTGGACTGTCAGAACATTTTATGCGTTTTTGCAACAAGAATGAAGGTTAATGTTGAATGCTGATATTTATGAATTAAAATAAAGTTGTAAGACTGTATTTAGTGTTTTTTACTCGATGCAATTCATTAATTGTGATGTTAAAAATTCAGCACTTTTAACGTTTTACGTTTTGTTAGCTGTCAAATATCACGTAAGCTGCCTTCAAATGTCAAAACTCTTTCTTCACATGTGGATAAAAAGCGATTTTCTCAATAGATGTCAAACAAACAAAAAGGGCTTTCCGAGCTAGTGAGGTGAAAATGTTTTTTGTTATACGACTTTTTAAAATGGAGTACATTTTTTTTCCATACACGGCACAGAGTATCGTAAAAATACAGGTAATTTCAAATTTTCAAAACGTTATTACACCAAAAATATAAAGTTATGACAAAAGTCGTAAAACAAAAAAGATTTGTTGAAGTGGTAGGAGTTTAGGGTTAAAAGGATGCTAGTGAATTACAAATAACCCTGTATACTTTGGTTTTGTAATTTTATTATGTGAAATATAAAAAAAAAAATAAGTATTTCTTGTTAAGTACATATATTAGGTCCAGCAATTAAATACGGAAAATAATGTCAGACAAATGTCAGCATGGCAGACGTGAACACGTTTCAACGCGTTTTTCATCACTTTTCACACATTTCCTTCGTTATCTCAGTGACTGTCTCGAATATTTTTATTTTAATTGCGGAAGGTTCATTGGCCTGTTAGCATAGACACGTCCCTTTAGATAGCCCCACAGAAAAAGTCAGAAGCTGTTAAATTAGCCGCTCTTGGTGGCCAATCAATGTCACCGTTCAATCAATTTTCTTAGAGTTTCCGCAATACATGATTGGGTTGAGTCATCATCATCATTTCAGCCGAAAGACGTCCACTGCTGAACATAGGCCTCCCCCAAGGCTCGCCAAACAGATCGGCCCTGCGCCATCCGCATCCAATGCGTTCCCGCTACCTTCACCAGGTCGTCGCTCCATCTTGTTGGAGGCCTACCTACACTGCGTCTTCCGGTCCGCGGACGCCACTCGAGAACCTTTCGGCCCCATCGGCCGTCAGTTCTACGGGCGATGTGCCCTGCCCACTGCCACTTAAGTCTAGCGATTCTTCGAGCTATGTCCGTGACTTTAGTTCTCGCGCGGATTTCATCATTTCTAATGCGATCCCGCAGAGAAACTCCAAGCATAGCCCTCTCCATCGCCCTCTGAGTGACCTTGAGCTTCCTTATAAGACCCATCGTTAGCGGCCACGTCTCAGTACCATAAGTCATCACTGGCAACACACACTGGTCAAAGACTTTTGACTTGAGACACTGCGGTATATCGGATGACAAGATATTGCGGAGCTTCCCGAACGCTGCCCATCCGAGTCTAATTCGTCAATTGACCTCTTTCTCGAAGTTGCACCTACCCAATTGGATTGTATGTCCCAGATAGATATAGTCGTCAACAACTTCGAGCAAAGTATCTCCGATTACGACGGGAGTTGGTACAACATGGGCGTTCGACATGACCTTCGTCTTGTCCATGTTCAATTTAAGACCAACTCTCTCGGAGACTCTTCCGAGGTCAGCGAGCATCGCACTGAGGTCCTCCAAGGTCTCAGCCATAAGCACCACGTCGTCGGCAAATCGAAGGTGAGTGAAGTATTCGCCATTTACATTGATGCCACGCCCTTCCCAGTTCAGAGTCTTGAACGCATCCTCTAGTGCAGCGGTGAACAGTTTCGGAGAGATTACATCTCCTTGTCTGACTCCCCGCTGCAATAGAATGGGCTTCGACATCTGATCCTGAAGTTGGACGGACATTGTGGCGTTGGACACTTCAACACTTCGATGTACCGGTAGTCTACTTGGCACCGTTGGAGAGACTGCAGTACAGCCCAAGTCTCGATCGAATCGAAGGCCTTCTCGTAGTCCACAAATGCCAGGCAAAGGGGGCGGTTATACTCCTCGGTTTTCTGTATAACCTGCCGCACCGCATGTATGTGGTCCACGGTGCTAAAGCCTTTTCGAAACCCGGCTTGTTCGGGAGGCTGGAAGTCGTCTAACCTGCGCGCGAGACGATTCGTAATGACTCTCGAAAACAGCTTGTAAACATGGCTCAGAAGTGAAATGGGTCTATAATTCTTCAATAAGGTATTATCGCCTTTTTTGAAGAACAGCACCACTACACTTCTGTTCCATGCTTTTGGTGTTTTCCCTTCACGGATGGCGGTATCAAATAGTTTCTGAAGGGCTTTGAGGATCGGTTTTCCGCCCGCCTTCAGAAGTTCGGCTGTTATTCCGTCATCACCAGGGGCCTTGCCATTCTTTAGTTGTTTGAGAGCCGTACTAATCTCGTACAGGCTGACGTCCGGGATGTCTTCGGTATAGTGCCGGGTTAATCTAGCTCTCGGGTCTTCAGCTAGATCCATGACGGGTTTCTTCGTTGATGTGTACAGCTGTCCATAGAACTTCTCAACCTCCAACAATAGCTCCGGTTTAGAGGTCACGATCCTACCTTCATCGGTCTTTAACTTTGCCAATTGGCTTTGCCCAACAGACAGATTCTTGGCAAAAACTTTAGAGCCTCTGTTGCGCTCTATCGCCACTTCAATACTATTAGTATTAAACTGGCGTATATCGCGCCTCAGAGACTTTGAGATCTGTCTGTTAAGCCGCCGGTATTGGCAAGCGTCACCAGATGTCTGTAGGATCATCTTACGTCGATCTTCCATGAGCTTTAGAGTAGAAGGTGTGATTTTTTTGGTTCTATTTGTACGGTGAGTCTTAAAGAACTTTGACCCAACCGTATGGACAGCTTCCACAAACCCGTCATTGTAGTCATCCATGTCGCTTCCTAGGCATTCGAAACGGTTTTGAAGTTCAAGCTGGAACGTTTCGAGGTTTTGTAGCTGGGCTGGTGCCGGGCGGAGCGTAGACTTTATCAGTCGCGATCTTTCAAGCTTGAACCGAATATTCAATGTGCCTCGTACCATACGGTGATCACTCCCGGTTTTAACCGCACTGATCACGGAGACATCATTGAATATTTGCTTCCTCGTCGACATAATAAAGTCTATCTCATTCCTCGTTACACCGTCAGGGCTCATCCAAGTCCATTTCCTGTGCTCTCGCTTCTTGAAGAAGGAGTTCATCATATAGAGTCCCTCCTTCTCCATAAAGCCGGCCAGTAGGTGGCCTCGGTGATTCCTACGCCCTACTCCAAATTGCCCCATTCGCAGCTCTTCACCATCCCGTTTACCCAGTTTTGCGTTGAAGTCCCCCATAACAACCGTGAAGTGAGTTCCGGAGCTATGCATGGCTCTGGAGATATCCTCATACATAGTTTCCACCTCTTCGTCGGAGTGTGCCGAAGTCGGAGCGTAAACTTGTACGACCTTCAACGAATACCGTTTGGTCAATCTTAGTACAAGGTACGCTACCCTGGTCGACACACTCACGATCTCCACGACGTTGTTTACAAGGGACTTGTGGACGATAAACCCGACACCGCCCTGGGACTGTTGGTCGCCCTCCCGGAAATAGAGCATGTTACCAGAGTTCAGGATTATCGTATCCTCCCCCTCTCTTCGGACTTCTGATAACCCTACTATACCCCATCGTAACCTACTCAATTCCTCCTCCAGTTCCATTAACCTATCATCCGTCCGCAGCGTACGGCAGTTATACGTTGCCAGGGCCAGGGATCGTTGGTGATGGTAGCCGGATCGCTTCCGGGGATTCTTAGCACCCCTTGCCCCGCCGCTACCCAGGCCGCTACCGTAGCCTGGAACAGCGGGGCTACCGGAGACTAGGGGCCGTTTTCGTTTGGACTCAGCCATAGGGGGGTATTTGCCGTAGTCGCCACGCTTGGCAGGCGGGTTGGCGACCGCAGTGGAAAAACCGTACATATTAGGGACGCTGCTGCCCGTCCTCCGGTATTATTGGCCGCAGTTTTAGGACATACCCGGGGTTGGGTTGAGTAGAACGTTTTAATAATTAAAACCTGTTGTTCAGTCGTTAAACGCTCCATAACAAATTTGTCGTATCTACACAAAGTAATTTTCATGCAACAACCGTCGTATTTGCCGCCAAAAAAAGTTATGGCGATATTTTTCCCAAAATCGTTTTTTCCAGATAGCAAAATTTTCATTCGAATTTTTTCCCAAAAGTTTTTTTCCTCTATGGTTTTTTACTGAAGCTTATTTTCACAATCGCGTTTTTTTCAAGCTTTAATCGACACAGAAACATGGGTAGGTTTAGGTTATGTTAAGTTTGCATCGGCCCGAAGGACCAAAAGCACTCAGAAGAAGGAGCTCCACGTGAGCGGAGCTCCGTCGACACTGTTTCTGTGTCTATTCAAATTGGAAAAAACGCTACTGTGAAAATAAGCTTAAAACTATAGTGAGAAAAAAAGCGTTTGGGAAATATGCGAATGGAAAATTTGCTATCTGGAAAAAACGATTTTAGGAAAAATATCGCCATACTCCTTACCTCCAAGTTGGCCACCCTGTAGAACTAGTGGGAATAGACCAATTCTTGACCTGTAATACAGGGTTATTTTTAATTCACTGACATCCTCTTAATCCTGAATTCCTATCACTCAAACAAATGTTTTTTGTTTTACGACTTTTTAAAATGAAGCACTTTTTTCCCATACAAATACACAGAGTATCGTAAAAATAAGAGGAAATCTCAAATTTTCAAAACGTTATTACATCAAAAATATTAAGTTATGACAAAAGCCGTAAAACAAAAGACATTTGTTTAAGTGGTAGGAGTTTAGGGTTAAAAGGATGCTAGTGAATTACAAATTTAATAACCCTGTATAGGTAACGCCACCAGAGTTGAGGCCACGCACACAACCACATCTCATGTAATGACAGCGGGATTTTGACGTTGTGTTGTCGTTAAACGTCAACACAACGTCAAAATCCCGCTGTCATTACATGAGATGTGGTTGTGTGCGTGGCCTCAACTCTGGTGGCGTTACCTATACCTGTAGTTTTTAAAGCAATGTAACCAAATTCACTAGAAATCAAAGCGTTTCGAATCTTTTATATCTCGTGAACCGTAAAACTTGATATTTAATATGTCGCGATAACAACAAATACTAAAAATAATAAAATAAAACTATTTCTAAAACGTGTCATAAATTGTTTATCTGTCCCCTTAGGCAAGGTTCCGAAGATGCTGGCAGCGTTTTCTCTTTGAATAGCTAAGCTGCAAGCAGGCCTTATACTACGAAGTGCAAAATTCGAACTTCGTATCGTGCCATTCCTCTCACGCTAATAGTATTTAATACAAGAGCGAGCAAGACGATGCGATACGAACTTCGATTTTCAAATTTCGGAGTAGCCCCTCTGATTCTTTGTTCGATGAAGCTGCCAGCTCTTCGGTCCCCTACGGCCTGACGTCACACTGACGTTGACTTTGAATTATTATTATTTTTTTTTTTTATGTTAGATAGACCAGACAAACGAACTAGTGGGTCACCTGATGTTAAATGAACATCACTGTCCATAGACACCCGCAGCGCTTTACACGATGCCAGTGCGTTGTCGGCCCTAAAGGAGAGGGAATAGGGGAAGGGGGAGAGGGAAGGGGTGAGGTATTGGGCCCCCGGCACTCTCACTGACCGTACGAAACGCAAGCAGGATTACTGCTGCTTCACGCCGGTGTTCTGTGTGAGGGTGGTACTGCCCCGGACGAGCCGGCCCATTCGTGATGCAGCGGCTAGCTACAACATGGCTCTACCACTACTAATACTAATTAGTTATATTTTTGTTTTCTTGTTATTCACTCTTATCTTCTTCTTCTAATCTTCTAATATATAAAAATCTCGTGTCACGGTGTTTGTTATCGAACTCCTCCGAAACGGCCTGACCGATTTTTATGAAACTTTTTGTCTGTATTCCTTAGGTCTGAGACTATGTCGTAGGCTATTTTTTATACCTACTCCTATTCTTCGCAGACAGAGTCGCGGGCAACAGCTAGTCTAATATATAAAAATCTCGTGTCACGGTGATTGTTATCGACCTCCTCCGAGACGGCTTGACCGATTTTTATCAATTTTTTTCTTTATAATTGGTAGGTCCGAGCATCGGTCGTAGGTTTTTTTTATACCCCTTTCTTTGCGGACAGAGTCTCGGGCAACAGCTAGTTATTAATAAAATCAAGAAAAACTAAATTAAAAATATCAATGGGTACGTATCAAAATATATAAAGTTTAAAACAAATAATGGACGAAATACATAATGGTCGTTTGATATAATGTAATTTTCTTGGAAATTCTCAACTTTACAGGATTTTCATAAAATAAACCTAACCTAACCTAAACCAATCTGTAGATTACACGATTAAAAAAAATCGTTTAATCAATAGTTTCATAGAAAATTTTAGTATGTATTATGACCATTATGTATTTCATCCATTATTTGTTTTAAACTTTATATATTTTGATACGTACCCTGTATAACACTATTCACTCTGTTATACTACGTCTCTGCCTCCTTCCCTCGCCACTTGTCGAGGGTGGCTGGAGCGCCTGTAGCATTATAATCGTGGCGTACTTACACCTGTCCCATTACTCCCATTTTAGTAAAGAGTGACGTCACCGCATATTGCCACCGCGGCGCGTGCGCAACAGCTGACACAACGGCCAATGTTTGAGCAACTGCGTGCGCTATTTGGTATCCGTTGACGAATATTTTTATCACATCACTAGGTAGCTATATAGTCGTTAAATTGCAACGAAAAGTTCACCGGATAAAATAAATAAAATAAAAACGTGTTCATATTGTTTTCACCCGTGTCACGAGAAATGGACCGCAGTTAGGTACTTTAAATATTGGAAATAGCAAATTGTACGCAATGGAAACTTACATACCTACTTGTATTTTATTTTTTTAAACTGAAAATATTTCAAAATCTATAAATTGCTACTAACTCGATATGGATCACGTCGTAAGTTGTCCGAAATATATTTTTTTTTTTTTTTTTATAAATGCATAATACTTATATTATTTTAAAAAATTCCATGACAGTTGAAATAATAAATATCACGGAACAATTCACACCAATGAGGGTTTTCTATGAGAGGCTATTTGGCGCTAGTATCGTCAGGTCCGTTTGACAACTTTGACATTTGTTGTATGAGTGTAACGTCAAATAGATCTTACGATACTAACGCCATCTAGCGATATTCCACCTGTCAGAAAACCCTCATTGACCTAGTCTCAAAGTAAACTAATCAAAGCTTGTGTTATGGGTGCTAGGCAACGGATAAACATACTTATAAATATATAGATACATACTTAAACACCCAAGACCCGAAAACAAACATTCGTATTTTTCATACAAATATCTGCCCCGACACGGGAATCAAACCCGGGACTTCAAGCTTCGTAGTCAGGTTCTCTAACCACTAGGCCAACTGGTCGTCAAATCAAAATTAACAACGTAATTGTTAGTTTCATGGCTTTGTTTTAATGTGGCCGCTATAACAACAAATAAGTACTAAAAATAAAATAAACTTATAAATTAATGGGAGTCGTCATACAAGAAACGTGCTTTTTTCACCGTTTTAACCTAATCTTTATTTCTTTTTACTAAACTATTGTTAGAACATTTATAGTCGCGGGGTCACCAGGCAAGCCTATTCTACTTAGCTTAAAAAAAGATAATAATTTCGGAAAGCAGCAAACTCCAATTCTAACGTCACTCCGCGCGTCATTCCCGCGGCATGCACCAAATTTTCTCGCCAATCAGCCAGATGCTAGTTTGTTTTCCATCGGCCATCTGGCATCTGCCCACGTGCTGATACTGGCCAGTTTCAACGGCGATTCAACCATAGACTAGCGGAAATAGTAACGTTTAAGTTTTTCGGGCGCAGGCAAATTATTATAATTGCTACGAAGGCCCCTTGCTAAATGCTCCTTTCATCCACTCAAAGGTTGACTAGTAGAGATCCCTTAAAGGAATAAGTTCGCCCTTGTAATATCTAAACGGTTATCAATAGTTTTATATTTTTTCCTTTTTTTGTACAATAAAGAGCTTACATACATAGAGGTACATAGGAGGAAATTCGAAATCAATAAAAATAAAATTTAAAAAATCATGTGTTGATTGACACCAGTTGACCTAGTCCCAAACTAAGCAAAGCTTGTTCTATGGATACTAGAACTAACGGAGAATCATACTTATATATAAACACATACTTAAATACATATTAAACGTCCAAGACTCTAGCGCAAACATTCGTATTTTTCACACAAATAACGCGGGACCTCAAGCTTCGTAGTCAGGTTCTCTACCACTAGGCTATCCGGTCGGTTTGTGTGTGGTGATCTCTGAAGTCAGTCAACCGATTTTAAATTCTTTAACTAGATAATTGAAAGTTACAGTATCGCCGATTAACGACTGAAACTTTTTATACCGAGAAAGTGTTAAGTTCCCACTGGATGTTAACGGAATTGCTGGGAATAACTATTTATTTGTTAAAATGGCTCGTGCTTGGAATTTTTTCAAAATAAATCAATTTTCAAATTTGATAAGCCCAATTTTTTATGCTCGCAAAATATTGTCTCCAGTTCTTGTAGCTTCCAACAAAGGCGTGTAGTTAATTAGGTGAACGTTCATTCAATGATATAAAACAGCACTTTTTAATTAATGTACGTTGTTAATTAAAATTCATAATCCTTACGGTGACCCCAATTCGAAGAAAAAAAGTTCTCAGCACCAGCTAAACCTCTGAAATCTATAAATTAACGCTCCAGGCAGCTCAACAAACAGTTTTCAGTGAAAAACGGTTTTCCGGAGCGGCTTGCCGCCCTCTCGGTTCACTGTTCAGTCGCCCGCCGGTCGCGCCTCGCGCCGCACGTTTCGCGCGCTTTTCAAACGTCACTCTGACAGATCGCGTTCGAAAAAAATAATTATATCCGGTTTGAAATTCAAATTAATATTCAGCCAGTTTGAGAACACCGTTTTTCTGTTTAACAAACAAGTTCTCCAGTGATTGTGTTTGTGAATTGTGACTGTAATAAACCAGGAAAAGCTGTAAGCTGTCAGCTGTCAAAAACGCTGCGGTAAGAGTAATTTATCGGCGTAGTTTTAAATCAACGTTTATTGTGTGTTGCATAGGATTATTTTCTAAATTTCAGGCTTGTTAATTAATGTCAGACACGAAAAAATATGCGTGAGAAATAATTTATGGCTAATAAATATTGTGCTGAAAAAGTTGGTTTGGAATTTTTTTTGAATAAACAGTTTTTTGTTCTGAGACATTTGAGGTTGAGATTGTGGTATGGGGTCAAAAATTTTATTTCTAATGAATAAAACATGACATTATATACTTCTTAAATTGTTTGAACATTTATTCAGTCAGTATTTAACTTAAAATTAAATTATTTTCCTCGATTGGACCATTCCGTTCTCAACAGAAAAGCAAATCAGTTTAATAATCCCAATCCCAATGGAATTTAATCCAATGGCAAACAAGCTAAAGCCAGGTATTCAATTAAATAACAATCGATTTTTCATAAATTTTTCAACGTCCAACCGGCCAGTACGCAAAAAAAGTTATTAGTTTCATAAAGGTGGCAACACCTGGCACATGCTGGCAGGCTGGCATCAGCTGTTGCAGCCAATATAACGCCGTTAAACCCTTCAGCGCTCCGCACGCCGGCTGTATGGATTACTCCCGGGTCCCTCGCTATTTTTTTAATGTTAAACAGTTCCAATTTCGAAGTGCACATGCGGTCCAGGAAGATTTGCTTTTGCCCCGTTATATTTTATTATACGTTCTGTATTACGGCAAATTATTATTATTATGTAGATATTAAAAATAGCGAAGCTCTTTTAAGCTAATTTTAAAACGGGTTAACTACAAGTCTTTATGAAAATTAAATTAGTAAACTAAATCGAATTATCCAGAACGATGCTGGTTAGAAATTAACATAGTAAAAAAACCTGTCTCAAAAAAAATAACGAACTAATTAACTTGACATTGACGTAAGTATTTTTATACTGAAAAAAAAAATGCAAAGCGTTACTAAACAAAAATACAGTAGATATTTAATTAAGATTGCAACCTAAAAACATACAGTGGAACATTGAAACTCCTTCTTTTTTGAAGTCGATTGAAAAACACTAATATCATCCATAAATAATTGATTCCTTTAAAAAGTAGCACAAATTATGGCCACCATTAAAAATACGCAACCACGTCTGTCGCATGCCCCATATCAGAACATTCCAAATTTAAATAAATGTTTACTCAAACCACAGTTTATTTTATGCGGGGCCGCATGAGTTCGCATGCGGGTCATGCGGGGCAATGCGGGCTACGCATACCTGGCCATATACTACGAAATTCGATTTTCGAACTTCGTATAGCGCTGTTCCGTTTATGCCAATATTAATAAAAATAAGAGTAAAAGAGACGGCACGATACGAAGTCCTCTGTGTCACAGTGGCGTGGAGACAACCGGAAACCTCGAATTGTCACCCAAATTAAGTACTTTTATAGTAGCAAATTTCAAGTCTATCCAATTACTAACTATAGTTCACAAGTTGAAAAACAATATTAAAAGCTGCTAAAAAATGCCACTTACAGTGACATTGTGGAGTCAACTTCCAGTAGCAGTTTCCAGACAATTATGGAACCGGGCTTTCGAGAAAAGGGTTTAAAGTTCCTTTAAAGGCCAGTTAACAGATCAGTGACTCTCCTCGAGTTGTTGATATTCATGGGCGGTGGTGATCATTTCCGATCAGTTTTCGTTTTCCTCCGTTTATTATAAACAAAAACCATAAAAATATGAGCGATTAATCATTGAATTCGGAATGATCTTTAGAAAAATGTATTCGAAATATTTTTGAGCACAAATCATTGCAAAAGTTATTAACAAATTAAGTTGGAAAAAGGCGTTTCGTGTTTTGTTAAGAACCCAGAAACTATTAACTTTTCAGAAATAAAAAAAAACTTCACTTAAGAGATGAAAATTTTCCAAGAAAAACGTCCCGAGTCCAGGAGTTCTATCTCCATTATTATACATTTTTTGTACATATTAAGTTTAACAAGTGCACAAAAATTTGCAAGTTAAACAAAAGGTTGTCGAAGCATTGGTTCCGCCAGGGCTGTTCAACCCTAAAGCCTTAGGGGCCGGGCCTTGCCAAATTGCGGGATTGGAGCTGTCACTTCCATATTTCCTTGAAGTTGCGTCTTTAAAAACATGTTAGAAGGAAAGAGGTACGCCTCGGCATCGACTGCGCGGATAACGCGACGCGCGGGCGTTTTATCTGTTCATTGCGTGTGTTGCTAGGTAATCAGTGTATGGCGAGTGTGTCGGACGCGTAATGACCAGGGAGGTGTTCGCCGCGTCGCTGGATAGGCGAAGTTGTGGTCGGGTTGGTAGAGGGTCGCACGGTGTTCGCGAACTGCGGTTTTCGACGGTACTTATAAAGGGAAAAAAACGGAAATCTTAATATGATGATTATTTCAATAAAAAAAAAAATATCACGGGACAATTCACACCATTTGACCTAGTCCCAAACTAAGCAAAGCTTGTACCTACTATGGGTACTAGACAACGGATAAACATTCTTATATAGATAAATACATACTTAAATACATAGAAAACATCCATAACTCAGGAACAAATATTCGTGCTCATCACACAAATAAATGCCCTTACCGGGATTTGAACCCAGGACCTCTTGCTTCGTAGGCAGGGTCACTACCAACTAGGCTAAAGTGGTAGATAAATACATACTTAAATACACATTAAACATCCAAGACTCGAGCACAAACATTCGTATTTTTCACACAAATATATGCCCCGACCAGGAATCGAACCCAGGGCTGAGGTTCGTAGGAGGAGCTTCGTAGTCAGGTTCTCTAACAACTAGGCTATCCGGCCGTCAATTATTTCATTGTCTGTTTGTGCCTTATTTTTCTATGTGACCTAGGAGAAAAAGATGTAAGGGGGTTACTAGAAGGTAAGTAACTACCGTTGCCCAATTTGCCCATAGACACTTATCTACGTAAATTTTCTTCTCTGAACTACGTTAGCTGGAAGTGATCCCTTTTTAGGGATAAATTCTCCTTTTTCTGTTTATCTGTTATATTTACTTTATTTTTTTATGTGTAATGAGGAGTTTACGTAGGTTTACCACCGCCAACTGAAGCCACGCCAAACCGGGGGCGCCGACGGAGCATACCCAGAGCGGTCAATAACTCTGAATGAAATACGGCGTGCCGCGCTGCCGGTGTGTGCCACCGTATATTTCATTCAGTGTTATAGAGCGCGCTGGGCACGCTCCGTCGGCGTCCCGAGCTCTCGGTTTGTTGTGGCCTTTAGAGGCTAGGATGGAATGATTTCTGAGACAGAAATTTCTCCATCTATTCTTCCTTTATTCTGGAATCCGACTGTTGCTTGGCAGTAGGGAGTGCGAGCATCGTATAATAACGCTAGTTTGAAATTCACGGTTCATTACATTACACAGATTTTCTGGGTGTTATAGACGTTGAATGGTCATGATGGCAGTCCAGGGTTGTTGCGGATGCAGAATTTTCGACATCCGTGGACGCGGATGCGGATATTACAAGGCTCACATCCGCAGACGCGGATATTGCAAAAGCTCACATCCACATGCGGATGTGGATGTAATATTTGGTAAATCAAGACCAAATAAAAAATATTTTTACTCATTATTACAAGCTTTTATTTACCTTCACCTGTCCCGCTGTCTGTGTGTCATCATCATCAAATCTTGCAAGTTAAATTTGACCCACTTCCCGATTTCCGACTGGGCTGAAATTTTGCATGCATGTGTAAATCGGATGATATTGCAATATTATTATGCCATGGAGCTGATCTGATGATGGAGCTGGAAGGTGGCCGCAGGCACTCTATAATAAAACGACACGACTCCATCTAGTTTGGGCTCGCTTGATTCGTCTTCACGAGTGCTTTGCTCCTAGATGATAATCAAGGGCAAAAAGTACAGTCATTTATTTATTTATTCATCAATAAAAATTACAGCATTACAGTATAACACCGATGCGCTGTAAAATTCAAAAATACAAATAAAACTTAAATAATACAACTATTTAGGGATTTTTGAAAGACGTCTTTGTCGCTTCACTGGAACGACGGAACACCACACCCTCCGGCCTGAAGTCGGAGCGCAGGAACATCTGCTGGTGCTTGGCAGGCACTTAGAGCCTGAATGAGCTCTTTTACTGGAATCTTTTTTATCTGGAATATTTAACAAAAACTTATTTTAATAAATGAAAATGGGTGCGTTATATTTAATGAACTAGCTCTGCATTAATTTTATACGGACACGGTTGCAACACCTCTGGACCAGCCGCGTAAATAACTATTAGCCACGACTTGTTTCAGAGGGGACCCTCGGTATAACAATAAGCGCAGGCGCCATCTGTACGCCGCAGGTGTAACGCCGCGCGTATAAATTGTAACGGCCGAATTCCAATAAGCAGGGGAACATTTTTCTTGCGAGCTCTTTAGTGCTCACGCCA
Organism: Archips xylosteana; assembly: GCA_947563465.1. Lineage (NCBI taxonomy): Eukaryota > Metazoa > Arthropoda > Insecta > Lepidoptera > Tortricidae > Archips > Archips xylosteana. Next base: position 14,748,267 of record OX387365.1, on the reverse strand, counting down.
CCTGGCCTGGCTACAATTTCCATTTCACATTTCTAATTAGAACCTTCTAATCTTCTATTTCATACTAAATACAAACTGAAATATGGATGCACAGAAAAAACCCCAGAAAAAAGACCAATGCTGGGTTTCGAACCCAGGTCCTCGGCATTCCGTGCCGTGTGCCATTCCCCTAAACCACCACTGGTCAGGAGTCTAGACACGAATTTTTCCTACACATTCATATCTCAATTTGTTGGATCATCACTATTGCGTGATACAGCGCCATCTATGTTATACCCTCATCGAGAGATTTCAACACTCCTTCGGAACTAACCGCTCACCCGGACAAGAGATGTCGCAATCTGTCCAAACTATAACAAGTTTGTTATGAAGTATCTTTTAATATTTTTTTATTTTTCAACTTCATTTTTGCGGGTAAAAGCTATACAATATTTACCTTCTCTAATTAGAAAGAGACGAAGCTAAAGGTTAATTGCTGCGATGGAGCTAAAAGCCTTTGACTTTGTTTCATAAAAAGTGTTTTTTTTTAATGCTGACTTGCCTCTGACACAGGCGCCTTTTTCCGTACATGAAAATAGCTTGAGGGAAATCTATTTAGGAAAATAACGCTAGAGTTATTTGTTTAGTCAAAAGGTGCTCTTGTTTCTAACCTGAACTGACTGGATGACCTAGTGGTTAGAACCTGACTACTAACGAAGCTTGAGGACCCGCGTTCGATTCCCGGCCGGGGCAGATATTTGTGTGAAAAATACGAAGTGTTGTGCTCGAGTCTTGGATGTTTAATATATGTATTTAAGTGTGTATTGATTTAATAAACAAATATGAAATAAAAACAGTAAAAACTTAGGACTAACTTAAGCTAAAAAATCTGTCCCAAGTCGCCGCCAATGGGGAGAGTGCCCAAAGGAGAAGGCTGGCAGCATTGCCACGTTGGATGGCAATGCTGATTCGCTGAGCGAAGTATTGGCCAGCCCTCTGGTCACGGGAGGCCTCTATAAGGCGCGCCGAAAGATCTTTATATAGACGGCGCGCGCTTGGCCCCAAGGCCCCAGAGTTTCGACCCCAAACGCCTCAAATATATAACTGGCTCCAAGGGTAAGGCTATATTTGCGGCGTTTGAAGTCTTCCGCTGAGGCCGCGGCAGAGCCAGCAATATTTTGGGTCCTTGAAAGATGGGTCGGTGCAAGAGTATCCACACATGTGGCGTCCCAAACTAAGGGCCGACCCATCCACCAAGGAACCAGAGTCATACCGTCGGGCCTCTTGCCATCGTCTCTAGCCAAGCCGTTAGGTTCCAAAACGGCAGGCACTTGGACGCTGACAAGGGCCCTGGCCCTACGGATGACGTCATTTAAGCTGGCGCGGCGCGGTATACGTCCCGCGCTTCTGCCGCATGATAGACCATGGTGTGTATCTATCTATATAAGTATATGCTATCGTATCGTCACCCATCTGGTATCCATAGTGCAAGCTTTGCTTAATTTGGGACTAGGTGAATTGGTGTCAATCATCCCACGATATTTATTTATTGTAAGTATTTTATCTTTTTGAACTTATTTTTGAGGACGTACTTAATATGCGCTAAGGAGATACAGAGTAACTTTTCATTCTAGGGTTCTGGGCAAAAATGGCAAAACGGAAACCTTATGGTTTCGCCATGTATGTCTGTCTGTCCGTCCGTCCGACCGCGGCTTAAGAGGGTTTATACCCGCTGAGCTGGCAACGTTGCATTTTTGTTAGTTTTTCTCGATTGTTCCATAAAAATTGAATGAAAATTAAAAATGTTTTCAATACAAATTGTTCTAATATATAAGTTAATGTGTCTACTGCAATAATTAAACGTGATAAGAATTTTATTATCTTTAAAAACCGTTAGGTAATAATTTGTTCGTTTTTAAAGAAAATAAAAGTCTATCACGAATTATTATTGCAGTAGACACATTAACTTATATATTAGAACAATTTGTATTCAAAACATTTTTAATTTTCATTCAATTTTTATGGAACAATCGAGAAAAACTAACAAAAATGCAACGTTGCCAGCTCAGCAGGTATAAACCCTCTTAATTAGCTTAGAGATTATCAGTGCTAGCAAGGATGGTATAGACTGGATTGGCAGTCGCCATAGTACGGATCGGCCACGGTTTTTGTAGTTCGATTATTAAATCTAGATGGCGCTGAAATATAGCCAGAGGCTTTGAAGGCAAAACAATAAGACTACAGATGTTTCATATTACTACAAATGTATTATTTTTCAAAAATATTGCATGATAATACATTTGCAGTGATATGAAATATCTGTAGTCTTATTGTTTTGCCTTCAAAGCATCTGGCTATATTTCAGCGCCATCTAGATTTAATACTTAATCGAACTACAAAAACCGCGGCCGATCCGTACTATGCCGACTGCCAATCCAGTCTATATCATCCTTGGTGCTAGAGAGCTGTGTAATTAATTAAACATGGATATATTTAGCAATTATCCAGACAAAGTGGTAAAATAAAATGTTGATAATTTTTTTTATGGTAGGTCAACGAGTTAAGGTCGAAAAGTGACGAACCTTTTCTTACCCCTACTATACCTCCCATAGATGTATGGTGGGGGTGATTTTTTTTCTGTTCAAACCTTATAGTGTGGGGTATCGTTGAATAGGTCTTTTAATACTACGGGGCTGTGAAGACTATTTTTCAATAAAGTGATTAGTTTGCGAAATATTCAACTTTAAAGTGCATTTTTTGTTAAAATCTAGCGTCCCCCTCTCTAAAAGCTATATAAACTGTTGGTATGAAATTTGCGGAAAAATTCAGTATGGGCGTAAATATACCAAATCAACAAGGAAAACTATTACGGTTAAGTTTGCTTGAGAATTATTAGTAGTTGAAGAGTAAATAACAGCGAGTGTGGCGATGATTTTCCGAAAATCGAATTTTACTGCAAGCGAATTTTCCATTCGCAAAATTTCCCAATTTTTAATTTTCTGTTCGTTTTTTCCCCAGACGGTAAATTTGAGAAAATCTTTTTTTACTAAAAGTAATATATCCATTCTCAAATATTCCTTGTCGCGTAATTTACACATTCGCTTACATGACCACTAGGGAATATTACCTATTATTACTACTTAGCATGCTAAAAAGCTCGTTTTTGTTTTTTGTCCCCCTCCTAGTGTCCTATCGTGACGGAATCGTCTCGTTTCCGTTACTTTAGCTACGTATCGTAATTCGTAACTGTCTTCTGGTTTCGAAGTAAAGTTTGGAACTTTTTGATTTCCTCCGATTTATTTCACGTCATCATTTGCACACGAAATCGATTTATTTGTGCAAAGAATTTCCTATTCAATACAGATTTTTGCATTTAATGGGTATTTTTGGATTCTCTAAATACCATACTTAAGGCTGCGTATCCACCGGAGCTGTGCGAGGATGCGTTGCGAGGGATGTGTTTGTCATGAACCAATAGAAACACTTCATTTACCTATCCTTGCTCTGCTCAGCTCTGATGGAAACAGCTCAGTGGAGCGAGGTTTTTGTACATACAAAAGAAGGGAAAGATGTGTGCGAGGAATGTGTTGCTAGGCGGCGTTGTTCCGCTCCCGTCTCACCGTACCCCGCCCGCTTATTTGAAAAGAGCCCGCTACACATTCTCGCTACGCACGCATCCTCGCACCGCTCAGCTACCTCGCACATCTTTGGTGGAAACATTCACACCGTTACACATCCTCGTTACACAGCCTCGCGCAGCTTAGCTACCTCGCACTTCTCTGGTGGAAACGCAGCCTTAGGGTGCAAGCCACACAGAAGAGATGTCGGACGGGGGCGCGTCGTTTGTTCGCAGACCGCGTCTCCGCCCCGTCTCTTCTGTCTGCTTTGGATCGCGACGCTTCTATACATTTAGTATGAGAACGGTTGGAGCGAGCGCCGCGACTGCGACGCGCCCACGTCCCATGTCTAGCTTGCGCCTATAGGTACGTTTGAAATAATAAATAGGGCTTCTTAAAGTCGAATATACGAGGCTTTACAGAGTGGACTAAAAGAGGTACGAGAACTTAAGACCTAATTAGGTAGTGATTGTATACAATACTTTCTCTACGAGTAAAAATACTGAAATTAACTTATCTTTCAGTATTTGTATATATAAACACACAAAGAAATTCTCTGAGTCTTTGCTATAAGTTTATAATTTGTCCAAGTCATATGTTATTGCCATAAAGTTCTGAATTATCAGACCGTGCATTATTATCTTTCATTCGAGATCGACAATTGCCTTTGGTTAGAAAAAAAAATGTATTTTTTTATATTTTTTTCTTACAGATTAGGCCAATTTAAGAAACTAATTTGAATATTTTAAAATTTGGTCGCGTATTTTTTTTTAAATTTAATTTGTTAAATACCGGATATGGTTACCGGATATACGTCATCCAGTAGCTCGAAACTCTTGATTTCCTTTGCCCATCTGCTTAGAGAAAAAATACTGTTATCTGTCATTCGTACGTCGTCATGTCGTCAATAAGATTCTAACCTTCTGGTTCTGAAAGTCTATTTTCCACGATAATTTTTGAAAAAATGCTTACCAGTGGAAACTCCGGTGAAAAATTTGTCAAGGCTGACACGCTCAATCTACCCAAAATGCGAAATAGGCCCATTTACATACCTCAATATGATCTTCGCAGCGGTACAACAGAGATATCCTAAAATATTCGACATTTGCAAGACGACACCAGTACGCTTAGTATAAGTTTTCCTTCACTTCAATACTTCTCGATCGCGTTTACGTAAAAATTTAAATTCTATGGAAACATGGAAGCGCGCGCGCGGAGACGCTGTCCATGTTTCCCTAGTAGGGCGTGCAAAACCGGAAAGTTGTCAAAACCGGTTTTGAATTGCGGTTTTGAGGGCCCAAAACCGGAAACCGGTTTTTTCCCCGGTTTTGGCAATGTTCTTAAATATTTTTTTAAAATGGTAGTAATGGTAGAATTTGAACAGTAAAATCATATTCTTAGATAGTTTATATACCCACAAAATCTACAAATAAAACAAATTGCATGAAATACTTGCTTTTAATTATCCATTAATGCCTAGCCTACCAAGTAGACCTTAGATTAGATAGATCACGACGAGAGATTTGGACGACCGGATAGCCTAGTTGTTAGAGAACCTGACTACGAAGCTTGAGGTCCCGGGTTCGATTCCCGGTCGGGGCAGACATTTGTGTGAATAATACGAATGTTTGTTCTCAAGTCTTGGGTGTTTAATATGTATTTTTAAGTATGATTATCCGTTGTCTAGTACTCATAGTACAAGCTTTGCTTAGTTTGGGACTAGGTCAATTGGTGTGAATTGTCCCGTGATACTTATTTATCACATTCATAAACACTCTTAGTTTGGCTAACAAACAATTTTAAAATGAACTTAAAATAATATTTATCCTAAAGATTAATTAACAGAGATCAAAATCAAATTACAACACAAGTAAGTATGTGGCACCTTTAGTTATTTAAATAAACAATAATCAATATGTTCGTATTTGTAGTTATAGTCGATGGCAGTCGAAATAAAAAACTGATCATTTACTGTACCACATTAATAAACTAAACTCTCTTAGTTTGGTTAAAAACAATTTTAAAATGAACTTAAAATAATATTTATTCTAAAGATTATTTAACTGAGATCAAAATCAAATCACGGAGCGGGAGAGCGGGAGCGCGACGCGGGCGGAGGGAGGAGTGTAAGTAGTATAGATAGGTTGCGTTCGGATTTCGGATATTTTTCGATGACTCAAAATTAAATATTAAAATAAATATTAGGGGACAATCTCACACAAATCGACCTAGTTCCAAACTAAGCAAAGCTTGTACTATGGGTACTAGACGACGATAAACATACTTATATAGATAAATAAATACTTAAATACATAGAAAACATCCATAACTCAGGAACATATATTCGTGCTCATCACACAAATAAATGCCCTTACCGGGATTTGAACCCAGATCCTCTTGCTTCCTAGGCAGGGTCACTACCAACTAGGCTAAAGCGGTCGGTATTTCTTAGAGCGTTAGAAAAAAGTTGATTTAAATCAAAATGTACCTACGTCAATCAAAATGGAAAAACCGGAGGTAAACCGGTTTTGTCTTTCAAAACCGGTTTTGTAAAATCGGTCAATTTTGTCCGGTTTCCGGTTTTCAGCAAAACCGGAAAACCGGTTTTGCACGCCCTATTCCCTAGTAATTGATTTTTTTACGTAAACGCGATCGAGAAGTATTTTGTTGAGGTAAAACGTATACTAAGCGTACAGTTCTCACGTAGATCTTCCCTAACACGGACGAATATTTTGCCGGGGCTATTCATGCAGTCATTTGAACAAATAAAACAATTTCTATAGTCCATTTTTTAGTTTCAAAAATGAAAATAGCCTTTTTGTTTTGTTTCCTATCCTATTGACATCAGTTAAATTTAAATGACTTTTTGACAGACATTGACATTTTTTGTGAAGCGTGAGAGCAAAGGTAAAAGAAAAATGTCTTTGAACCTTTGAGGACGTTATTTGAAGATCAAATGAAAGACATTAGTTTTTTTGGAATATCTCCGCTATTAGCTGTTTATTTTTAAGTCCGACTACAGAAAATGGTTGTATAACATTAATCCTCAATGATAAAAATATAAAAAAAAAAAAATATTTAACCAAAGGGAATTACAGGTCGTGTATCAACCGCGTCCAAATTGGCTAAGTAAAGTTTTTTGAAGAGGTGCTAATTATATTTTTTTTCGACAGTCGGCGTTCTGGAGATCGAGAAACTGCAGCTGTTTTATTTTTATCTCCTATTGTTTACTGGAAATATTTTTTTAAGTGTTCGAGATGACATTTGTGAGATTTTATGGCTGACAAGCCGTACGTGCTCAGAACTTAGTAGAAACAAAAAAAAAACCGAAGTCAGCTGTCACTTCTGTCAAAGTCAAATCGTTTGCGTTTTGTTTGCTTTGCATTTTGGTGTGCTCAGTGTGATTTTTGGACTATTTTTATCGACCTCCGCATAAAATCCGGACTTTCAATTTTACCGCATTTCTCCACGACCTATGCACGATAATTGGATCACGATTGAATACTTTCAATCACTATTTTGGAACTGCTTCTTGGACAACGCAAAGCAAACGAAACGCAAACGGTTAGATTTCATTTGACATTGACAGAAGCGACAGTTGATTCGTTTTTTTTTCTATTTGCCGCCGCCGCCACCGCTTGTCAGCCGTAAAATCTCACAAATGTCATCTCGAACACTTAAAAAAATATTTCCAATAAATAAAAGGAGATAAAAATAAAACAGCTCCAGTTTCTTGGTGTTGAAGTCGACTACTGTCGAAAAAAAATATAATTAGCACCTCTTCAAAAAACTTTACTTAGCTAATTAGAGGCCGCCACAAACGTGCCCAGCGCGCTCTATAACACTGAATCAAATATACGGTGACACACCGGCAGCGCGGCACACCGTATTTGATTCAGTGTTATTGACCGCGCTGGGCACGCTCCGTCGGCGCCCCGCGCTCCCGGTTTGTTGTGGCCTTAACATCAATTTGTCTACACAGACATGTCACTATGCAAGAGATCCCTACTTAAGTTTTTACCTAAAGCCTACTACGTATAACAACGCACGTTGTGAAAACAAGCCACAAAACCCCGCAAACAATTTACCTTAGCTACCAAACAAAAACAGACGTCTGCAACCGCACACAACAGTAAATAAAGTCATAACTATCTAAAAAGTAGCATTCAATAACTTGTCTTATTACCTTTTATTATGTCACAAAATCAGAACTCAAAAAATGCGATATCACGTAAGTTATAGTCACTTGGACTTGGCGAATGAAATGGTATCCACAAAAGTCGCTATAACCTACGTAATACGGGTCTTTTCGCATTAGCCAAGAGGCCTTTTTAGTTGTTCTTCTAGTTCTGTGTGTTCAATTGTTTTAGAACACTTGCGCAAACCACCGGCGCGTGCGACGAACAAACAAAGCCATCTGTGTTTGTGAGACGACACGACAGTTGAATAGTTATTGTCATGATTGTGTTACCAGGTGCTAAAATTGTTAATGTGGCTATGTACTCTTAATGTTGACTTGACAGTTACGTGCATGTGCTCTACACAAGTGATCACAAAAAAATATTTAAAATAAAAAATAACCCACTCAAAAAAAATCTTTATTCAATTTATTAGTCCGAGGCAATACTTTTTTTTAAAGAAGTGAGGCGCCGTCTTCGTGAGAGAGGTCTTGACCATCGCTCTGGGTCGTTTCTGGTGCAAAGGTTGTCCATCGCGGTTCAGCGGGGCAATGCGGCTAGTGTCTTGGGCACCTTTACGCCTGGTGCGATCCGGGGCGGTTTATTTGACTGACTTTTTTTTTGTAAATTATTCAATAATAAATGACTTTTACATTATTCATACTATCGATAAAAAAATATTAGACTAAGTATAACAAGCACTTATGAAAGTCCAATAATCTACCGCTGGTTCGAAAACTTTGAGAAGACCATAGATACAAACAGAATTTTGGAGCGTCTTCGTGAGTTTGTTTGTGACATCATAATAAAAAAAACCATACTATCCGAAACTCAGTGACAGTACTCATGAAAATGAACAACTTTCCTAAGGAAAAATTGGACTGACCATACAAAACATCCGATCAGCTGACAGAGTTAGTATGAAGAGACCAAATTTTATTTCATATTTCGGCCCATGTTCCTTGGGGAAAGTTGTTCAGTTTCATGAGTAAAGTCACTGTGTTTCGGATCGTACCTACGAGATTTTTTTAACACCCTGTATATAATAACACTTGCACTGTGTGTGCTAAGCAATCCTAAGAACATTAAAAACATAATTAAGAATTTATTTATTAAGGGCAACTCATAGCCTAGCAATTCGAATCTTCATACCTGGTTTACACTCTCGTACGAGGGGCGAGACGAACTGCGGGACGAGCCACGAGACGAGAGTGTGAACAGGCGCGCCTCGCGCCTCGTCTCGTGATTTGCCTTGATTTTGACGCTCGCGTCCGGAGCGAGACGACGAGGCGAGGCGCGAGGCGAGGTGACGAGGCGAGAGTGTAAATCAGGTATTAAAAATAAAGATTGGCTAGGTATGCCATTATTGTATAATTGTTATACCTGGTTTACACTCGCGTACGAGTGGCGAGACGAACTGCGGGACGAGCCACGAGACGAGAGTGTGAACAGGCGCGCCTCGCGCCTCGTCTCGTGATTTGCTTTGATTTTGACGCTCGCGTCCGGAGCGAGACGACGAGGCGAGGCGCGAGGCGAGGTGACGAGGCGAGAGTGTAAATCAGGTATCATGAAATAAACAGATATAATTTTTTTTTTTGCTATCAAAATCGTTGCAGACTTATCTTGGTCTGACTTTATGCATTTGTTCTTTGATTGTAATGTGCCATAGAAAGCCAGCACCTTAAGTCCATATTTATTTTTAATAGGTTCGTTGGCAAAACAAAGTGAAGGCCCTTTCAACTGCAGCTTTGGTCAACAGCGCCACTGAGATACTGAATCAATTGTGTACAAGATAAAACGTTTCAATGCGGGCGAGGAGCGTCAGCACAGGCATTTCATACTAAGTAACTTTTTAGTCAAATATTAAAGAATACCACCTTTTTAGTTGACGGTACGTGACTATAGTATTATTGTCTGATATTCAAATTGCAAGTCAGATTCAATTTGTTTCGATAAAACGTCAAGACTTCACAAATGTCTGGTCAGTAATTTGATTAGCTATAAAAATGCCCAAGTATAGAAACACCCGACCAGATTTATGAAAATGACCAGCTATAATAACGTCCAGCCATAAAAAACGCCCAATGTATTTTATTGCGTTTTACATTTTTTTTACTTTGTCTTGAAACAACTTCTTAGGCAAGGCACTATTGAATTTCCCACGAAGGGATTTATATATTCACTAACTGATATCGCGGACGATGAAATGATGGATGTTTGGATGTTGCCGTTGCCGGTTTTTTGTTTTATTCGATGAAAGAGATGAAGAAGCTTTAAGTACAGTATGATTATTTTCACTTTGACATTCGGGACGTCTCAGGTTTTAACCGTAAAGGTTCGTGTTTTCTCATAGGGTAGGTACTTATATAAAATCCAAGAATTTAATCACATAAAATATCCAAATCTATTTAATCTAATTAATAACAAAACCCCAGCCTAAGTATTGCACTTCCGATCTCTCTCGATGTATGTCGAGAATTGCCGAGTGCCAGAGTGGAAATCTTACTGTAGAGCTTGTCTAATTTAAAATGACGCGCGCCCAACCACCGCATTTACGCACATCTGCCAAGAGAAATATTTCTCTATAGTAGCTTAAATTGAGTTTCAAATCCTGTGCGTAAATGCGGTGGTGGGGCGCGTCATTTTAAATTAGACAAGCTCTACCTATAGGTAAAACCACGAGAGTTGATGTCACGAACACAACAACATGTCGTGTAATGACAGTGGGATTTTGACATTTATTCGTACCGATAGCAAGTTCAACAGATTCAGCAGTGAATTACAAGATTGACTAAAAATTTCTTCAACCTATTTCTATTCTATTTTATTTATTATTTAAATCAGATATGCATGTTTTTCACTATTTATAAAATACCGATTTTTGTTGCTAATTTCTTATGAAGTTTAAATTGTTTCATTTCAAAAATAGGTTATTAGTATTGCGTAGGTTTCATCATAAGATCATATAAGTCACATTTTCATTCACTCACTCATTTCATTCATTCACTACTTTTATTGCAATCGGTGCTTTATGTAGCTGTGTGTGTAATCATTCGCCTCAACTCTGGTGGCGTTACCTATACTACAAATTGGAATTCTGCGCTGACGAAGAAGGGAGCATAAGCTATACTTCATTTAATTCTAAATTAAATGGAGTATAGTTTTTATTGAAACATCGGCGATGGCGCCGCAACCGAGATTGCTGACGTTCCGCCCCCATGCGGGCTGTTTGAAGGCTGCCCGCAGCTGATAATACCAATTACTGCCCGCCGCGTTGCTTACTGGCTCTTATGGGGGTGCTCACCTGAGGCTTGGAGGCCTTGCTTTAAGGTTCATCTAGAGTTCCTCCAAAAGAAAAAGGCTTCTAAAGATTTGCATCGTTTCTTAACGCCTAGAAGGGGAAGTCAAAAAACCGGTTGTCTGTAAAGTCGGTTTACGGACGATAGTTTAACGTGACAACGTCATTCATAACAAAACATTGATGACATGATTGCATACTTTTGCCGATTGTGCTTTTCGCTCGCTCGTGCCGCGCTCTCGCTCCGATCGTTCATCGGCTCGAGCGTAACGGGACGCGTAACGGGACAATGCGTTATATACGTTACACCGAGTAGTCCTTTTTCGTGCGTGCACCCGGCGTTCATCGATTTATTAAACGTTGTCACATCAAAAATTTAACATTTGGTAGCATAGCGTACGGTTGTGGTATACTCTGAAGATGAGCTCTGTTCGAGTTCGGTGTAGTTTGGTGGTGGTGATAGTTGTGTTTGTGTGATTTGTGTGTGTTTGTACAGTGTGGAGGTGGAGGAACAGCATGAACACGCATTTCTTACATAAAATTAACAATCGTAAGGTCGCGGGTGAGCAAAGTAATTTTTTCAGTCCATTAATATGGAGTGAATGGACCTCCGTAAAGAAACGCCTGATTTAATAAATTATTCAAAAATCTCATTAGCGCCCAAGTTTAGTTATGTTTAATAGCCTCAATTTTAATACCTGGTTTACACTCTCGTACGAGTGGCGAGACGAACTGCGGGACGAGCCACGAGACGAGAGTGTGTACAGGCGCGCGTCGCGCCTTGTCTCGTGATTTGCCTTGATTTTGATACCTGGTTTTCACTCTCGCCTCGTTACCTCGCCTCGTGCCTCGTCTCGTCGTCTCGCTCCGGACGCGAGCCTCAAAATCAAGGCAAATCACGAGACGAGGCGCGAGGCGCGCCTGTTCACACTCTCGTCTCGTGGCTCGTCCCGCAGTTCGTCTCGCCACTCGTACGCGAGTGTAAACCAGGTATGACGCTCGCGTCCGGAGCGAGACGACGAGGCGAGGCGCGAGGCGAGGTGACGAGGCGAGACTGAGTGTAAATCAGGTATAAAACATGATTAGTTTAAACCAAAATAACAAAAAAAATTTGATTAAAAAAAAGTTAATTGATTCCTCTGTGTAACGAAAGGTACCCATCTACAGGGTTATTTGTAATTCACTAGCATCCTTTTAACCCTAAACTCCTACCACTTAAACAAATGTTTTTTGTTATACGACTTTTTAAAATGGAGTTCATTTTTTTTCCATACACAGCACAGAGTATTGTAAAAATACAGGTAATCTCAAATTTTCAAAACGTTATTACACCAAAAATATAAAGTTATGACAAAAGTCGTAAAACAAAAAAAGATTTGTTTAAGTGGTAGGAGTTTAGGGTTAAAAGGATGCTAGTGAATTACAAATAACCCTGTAGTTTGTATGACTAACTTTCGTTACACAAAGGACGGGATCGTAATTTTGCTTTCATTAAGCCCTTAATTATGTACTCTATTACTATGACATAAGATTGAAGGTGCCATGTATTGGGTCAGCGTCGAGCACAGGGACGTTTACCTTATCTACTTATTAGGTATGTTGTACGAGTATGTAGGTATGCTAGTTGTGATTTCAAAATTTGTAAACCATTTTTCGACCACTTTTTGGTATGTGATTGATTGTCATACCTACTGTAAGTCAGATGATAATACAATAATCTGGTAGTGAAATTCTGGTGGTCTGGTCAGGCTCGTCTTCGTAGGACGGAACTCTTCAACGGTTGATGGCATCCATTTGAAACTTGGTACGAATATGTACTTTGTATGACAATGCAAGTAAAGTAAGCCACAGTACAGAAAAAGGAGCAGTACAACGTCTCGGCAGCGTTCTTGATATAATTACCTATGCCAACTCAGTCAGTACACAAACTCGCGATAGGGCTGCCTACTAACAGTCACTCTTCAGTTATGTTTTGACACAATAATAATGTCACATGACATCTAAAGTAGGAAAGGATTAGGAGCTTTAGGAAATTATGGAAGGAATGGACTAAGTAAGTGGTGTTTAACAAAAATGTATTTTAAGTTATTTTAATAAACCACAAAACGTATTATGTTTTTAAACGGTTTTATTTAGTTTTTTCGCTACTTATATTTGCTACCTACAAATTAGCCACGGAGAAGTATTTTCGCCTCTTCTGGGATGTACGAAAAGCTTTATTGTTGAATTTAAGTGTATAAACTTGAACTGACTGGGAATCGGACCCGGGACCTGAAGCTTCATATTCAGATTTAAACCGGTTGTCCGGTATAATCGTGACGTTTAGTCACCTTAGCAACCCGTGCTAACAGGTGCGCGCAATGATTAATAGTATTTGCTGACGATTTATCCCCCTCTCAGGTGGGGGTCAGTAATTAGGAGCAATAATGTTTAATGGCTTAACGTGTTAAAAGTGTGAAGAGAAAATGATCCGCAGCGTAGGCTTCGTCAATGAGAAAAAAAAAAGAAAACATTTTGTTATTCGCAACAAGCTTCGTCATAGCAACAGATTGAGATCAGGCTTCGTCAGCTAAACAAAAATATAAAATCCGTAATTAAAAATAATATTAATTTTGAAGAGAAAATTATTTGTTAAAATAGTGTGTAGTGGTAGAGCCATGTTGTAGCTAGCCGCTGCATCACGAATGGGCCGGCTCGTCCGGGGCAGTACCACCCTCTCACAGAACACCGGCGTGAAGCAGCAGTAATCCTGCTTGCATTTCGTACGGTCAGTGAGAGTGCCGGGGGCCCAATACCTCACCCCTTCCCTCTCCCCCTCCCTCTCCCCCCTCCCCTATTCCCTCTCCTTTAGGGCCGACAACGCACTGGCATCGTGTAAAGCGCTGCGGGTGTCTATGGACAGTGGTGTTCATTTAACATCAGGTGACCCACTAGTTCGTTTGTCTGGCCTATCTAACATAAAAAAAAAAAAAAAGAAAAAATAGTAGATTGTTCAACAAGGGAGGAAAGAACCAACGTCATACGAGATTACTTGGCGAGCATAGGTAGATGCCAATATTTCGAGTGTGATATTAGTGTTTTTCCCGAGTTAGTTCAACTACAAGGAAAGTAAAAAAATGTGTGTAAAGTATATGAAAAAAAAGCCATTGGATGTCAATGGAATACATACGTATCCAGCTTAATCGGCATATAAATAGTATAACTATTGAGTTTTTTCTTAATTAGTCATATTTCATATTACAAATTTTATAATGCTTATCAAATATTATTAAACCATTTACATTAGTTTCTTATAAGTAGACTTAAAACAGAAGTAAAAAATAAACTAAAGAAAACCACTCTGCAAATGACAATGGTATATGTCCACACGGTCTATCCCTACACAGCTTATCTCCTTGCCTTGGTTCAATTGGATTGGCTTACTAATTTTAAAAGTAAAATATTAAATTAAAGTAGTTGAACTAACGAATATCTCTCTAGCTTATCGTGTGATACGAACGTTCATATTCCGTTGAGCACCACTGATCCGAAACCAAGAGCACAGGGTTCCCACTCGCCGATATTTAGGTAATACAGTATACCTCAACACCTCAACGCCCAGTAGATGACACCCATCTGTCACCTCTGTTACTATGACATAAGATTGAAGGTGCCATGTATTGGGTCTGTGTCGAGTACAGGGGCGTTTACCTTAGAGTTGTATAGATATTATTGACACCTTGTCAACGTAAGTATAAGCACAGAATATATAATAGTACTGACGTACAGAATGGAAACGGTCCGCCCCGCACCGATTCGAATTACCCCACCCCTCAAGGCGCAGATAGCCGGAAACCGCCAGAAACCAGAAGAGTGCGCGCGCGATGTATGTAGGCGTACGCGTGTACAGACGTCGTCGTGCTTATGTAGATTCAAGAACGCGTATTTGTACGTCGTGTCCGCCGCGTGGTATAAGTAAGTTAAGTATATACGTTTGCACTTGACCGTACATCATTTATTTATGACCAGACTGTATTTGGTCACGCTCCCGCTCAAGTTGTACATACCTCGCTTATTTAACCACACTTTTTACCTACTAATACTTCAATAGCAACTCTAATTCTCCCCACTCCCACCCCCCTTAATCGAGCTGTCAGCGGCAGACGCCTGCCGGCCGACGCGCTGCCAAAGGATTAAGCTTAGATGTCAAGGAAAAGGTGGTTGATTCGTTAGGTCGGCTACAGGTCTATGAAATGGTAAGCAGAATAAACGGATTACTTACGTATGTATCTAACAGTAGTGTGGATATTTTTTAGGCAACGACAGTGAGTTAACCGTTGCTTTGGATGCAAATCAAAGAACGATCAAACGAAAATGATAATTTTTGTAAACTGATCAAGAATGATACAGTCGCCATAGTCGCCATAGTACGGATCGGCCGCGGTTTTTGTAGTTCGATTATTAAATCTAGATGGCGCTGAAATACAGGGTTATTTGTAATTCACTAGCATCCTTTTAACCCTAAACTCGTACCACTTAAACAAATGTTTTTTGTTATACGACTTTTTAAAATGGAGTACATTTTTTTTCCATACACGGCACAGAGTATCGTAAAAATACAGGTACCTAATCTCAAATTGTCAAAACGTTATTACACCAAAAATATAAAGTTATGACAAAAGTCGTAAAACAAAAAAGATTTGTTTAAGTGGTAGGAGTTTAGGGTTAAAAGGATGCTAGTGAATTACAAATAACCCTGTATAGCCAGAGGCTTTGAAGGCAAAACAATAAGACTACAGATATTTCATATCACTGCAAATGTATTATTATGCAATATTTTTGAAAAATAATACATTTGTAGTAATATGAAACATCTGTAGTCTTATTTTTTTGCCTTCAAAGCCTCTGGCTATATTTCAGCGCCATCTAGATTTAATAATCGAACTACAAAAACCGCGACCGATCCATACTATGGCGACTGCCAATCCAGTCTAATCTTCCTTGATACAGATTGAATTTTCCCTCCAGAGCATACATGCACGCAAAATGTACATCCCAGCCTATGTACTTCCCACTGCAGGGCACAGGCTTCCTCTCAGAATGAGAGGGCTTGGGCCGTAGTTCCCACGCGGGCCCAGTGTGGATTGGGAACTCCACTTAGTATGGATTTTGAGATTTTATATTTTGAGAGTAACCATTCCAATCGTAGACTAGATGTACTTTCCGCTTGTTTCTCAATATGCGTTGTGTACAAAATTAAAGCTTAATAGTTTTTGCTAACTTTGTTTGAGAGGCCAACTCCGTAAACTCACGGACTCGGACGTTGCCATACCCCCAAGTCGATTGGCCATCAAAACCAACCAAAGCAACAATTTTTTCGTCATCGAGTGCAGGTATGTTAAGCACAATCGAGTTGGTATAATCGAGTTGTCAAACGCACGCAGACGCCGAGCAAAACTTTGATTAAAGCCGAACCAATCAACCAAACTGTTGTTCCCAGAACACCCTGTACCTGAGCGCCAAGATAACTCTGCGGTTAATCGCCTGCTGACCCGAACGCAGTAGGTGCAAAGTTAAGTTTGTCGCGGCGTGTGAAACCCGCAGATGGAAATTCCAATTTGAACGTCACGATTCCGTGTTCATGAACCGTTTTTAATTAGTACAAAGGAATTTATTTTGGTGGTTTTTTGTTTTAATTGTTGGGGGCTTTATTAGAGGGTTCTAGCTTGTTATTAGTTAGTTATGTTTATCTGAAGGTGATGTTTGTATCAAAACAAAGTTTATTATGTGGCCTACTTACAGAAGCAAAGGGTTTTTTATTTCGACATTTTCTTGAACGCATTCTTCTTGAAAATTTTTTTCTGAAAGGGTTGATAGTAAATATAAATAATTTTTTTTATACAATATAAGCTTGCGTTTGACCACAATCACGCCTGATGGAAAGCGAAGATGAGGCCCTACGATGGAGCACGCTTGCTAGTCCGTGGTCTCCATTCGAGAACTTTTGGGCCCCAACCGCCATCTGTTCTGCGTGCTGTATGGCCTGCCCATTGCCATTTCAACGAGCTAATCCGTTTGGCTATGTCGGTGACCCCGGTTCTTCTACGGATCTCCTCGTTTCTGATTTGATCCCGTAGAGTAACCCCGAGTATACCTCTCTCCTTAGCTCGTTGATTATAAATAAGAAGTATAAATTCAACATCAAGTGGTGGCCTAGCGGATTGACCTATGGCCTCTCAAGCAGAGGTTCGTGGGTTCAAATCCCGGCTCACACCTCTTGAGTTTTTCGGAATTTATGTGCGAAATTACATTTTTTTTTTTTATGTTAGATAGGCCAGACAAACGAACTAGTGGGTCACCTGATGTTAAATGAACACCACTGTCCATAGACACCCGCAGCGCTTTACACGATGCCAGAGCGTTGTCGGCCCTAAAGGAGAGGGAATAGGGGAAGGGGGAGAGGGAGGGGGAGAGGGAAGGGGTGAGGTATTGGGCCCCCGGCACTCTCACTGACCGTACGAAACGCAAGCAGGATTACTGCTGCTTCACGCCGGTGTTCTGTGAGAGGGTGGTACAACATGGCTCTACCACTACAACATACATTTGAAACTTAATGAGCTTTACGGTGAAAGACAACATCGCGTGGAAACCTGCATATACCTGTGAAGTTCCCAATCCGCACTGGGGCCGCGTGGGAACTACGGCCCAAGCCCTCTTATTCTGAGAGGTAGGCCTGTGCCCTGCACTGGGACGTATATAGGCTTTCTATTTCTATTCTTATTACAGGGCACCCTTGGTCTCCCAATCGGCGTAGCGCTAAGCAAGTGGCGTAGCACGTGCTACGGTGTAGCACCTACGACATAATAACTTGAGGTCGTATGATAAACCAACAGCCTTTTATGTAGGCGTAGTCGTTTAGTAAAATATCATCCTTTATAATATTACTAGCTGTTGCCCGCGACTCCGTCTGTGAAAATAGGGGTATAAATAATTAGGCCCCCCTAGGCTTAGGGGGTATTAGGCCTACCAAATATAGAGAAAAAAATTATAAAAATCGGTCAAGCTGTGTCGGAGGAGTTCGTTAAGAGACACTGTGACACGAGACTTTTATATAATTAGACTAGCTGTTGCCCGCGACTCCACGAAGAATAGTAGCCTTATTCTCAGAGGTGCGAGCCGGGATTTGAACCCACGACCCTCTGCTTGAGAGGCAATACTCATACTCATACTCATACTCATTTATTCATAATATTTATTACATGTCATTTTTAAAATTATTTTAAAAGGTCAAACCACTAGGCCTGGCTA
The DNA here is from genome assembly GCA_947563465.1 of Archips xylosteana. Lineage (NCBI taxonomy): Eukaryota > Metazoa > Arthropoda > Insecta > Lepidoptera > Tortricidae > Archips > Archips xylosteana. The sequence goes on along the minus strand of OX387365.1, from coordinate 14,729,908 downwards.
TCACGCTTAAACCGCTGCATCAATTTAGATAAAATTTGTTATGGAGATAGTTTGAGACAGTGGGAAGGACGTACAGTAAAATTACATAAAGTTTACCACTGACAGATGGTTTGCCTTCATTTCATAATCAACTTTAACGACCTACAAATAAAGCCAATTTTAGAATACTTTTACCCACGTTTGCAGATTTTGTAATAGCTACTTTATTTGTATGGTGTTAAAGTTGGAAATGAAATGAAGGCAAGCCATCTGTCAGTGGTAAACTAAAAGTAAACGTATTGTAGGACGTTTGAGTATTTATGTGCGAAATTACCATATATCGTTATCGCGGGGGCAAGAAAAAATCAGTTAAAGAACATATATGTATAACAGAATGTCTGTTTAATATACGGAGTACCTGGGCGACCGAGCTCTGCTCGGGCAGAAACTCGGTACCAAGCGTTTTCCCAGAGATAAGACCAAGCTAGATCAATTTTTCATCCCCGAAAACCCCCAAATACCAAATTTCATCGAAATCGTTGGAACCGTTTCCGAGATCCTGATTATATACACCGGAGGGGTGGGGGGTCGGGGGGTGAGAGGGGGGGAGGGGATGCGGGGGAGGGAGCGCGGGGGTATTAAAGGGGGGATGAAAATTTCATTGATTTTGCCGTAGGATGCACCGTTTTCAAGATATTTGACAAAAACACCGGAGGGGGGGGGGGTGAGTTACGTTAAACTATCGTCCGTAAACCGACTTTACAGACAATCGGCTTTTCCTGTTCTGTGCTCCCAATGGGGAACGTGCACATAGACGGTGCTGCCAACTGGTGCCATAAGGGTGCCATCAATTTGAATGTTTTACCTTGATAAGTTTGTTTTACTGTCCGCATAGTGTCTCTTCTGTTGCATTAGTGCTGCCGCCTATAGTTACTGCACGTTCCCTATAATACTTTTTCTAACAAAAAAGTAACTTTTTCTCGCAAAAAAATAACTTTTTCTCACAAAAAAGTAACTTTTTCTCACAAAAAAAGAAACTTGACGTTTTCTCATAAAAAAAAACTTAAAAAAAAAAACTAAAAATCTTGAAAAAAAACGTGGTATCGAACCGAGGTCGGCTGAATCCGCGACCACCCGATTTCTAATGTGCCATTATGATCTGCTCGAAGTCGGCGAAATTTAGCTTTATATTCTAATGCAATCAAAAATAGCCGGAAAACACGAGTAAAAGCGATTTTCTGAAAATGAAACATAGCTAGATCAGTTTTTCATCCCCGAAAACCCCCACATACCAAATTTCATCGAAATCGTTGGAGCCGTTTCCGAGATCCTGATTATATATATATATACAAGAATTGCTCGTTTAAAGGTATTAGATATATTCTGCTTACAAGTTCTAAGCATCTAAGAAGTTTTAGTAGCACATAGTTTTCGCTGGAAAAGATCAATAAAATTTGTCTTATATTTAGTGTTAAACGTTTACCTACATAGAAGTCAAAGTGTCTACTTGAATAATAAGCAAACAATGTGTGTAATTTTTATAAACATATATTTACTTGAATTCCATTTGGATTCCATAATAGATCACAAATAATTATGTTCACAACACAGTTATTATTACGAATAATTAATAAATGACGATGTCAAGCAAGAAAATTGGCTGAAGAGTTAGACGCTGCGATTGCGTAATTAATCTTTTAAATGTATGTATTAGTAATCAAGTCAAGTATGGAGGTCTGATATTAGTAATATAGTTGATAAATTTTGAACTCTTGGTCATAAATGTTGCTCGATAAAAGTGTCGCTTCTGCTATTGCTAATGTCATAATCTTTCAGTACTGTCAAATCGTTTTTGTCCCCGCGATAACGATGTATGGAAATTACATTTGAAATTTACCATGAGCTTTACGATGAAGGAAAACATCGTGAGGAAACCTACGAAGAAATTCAATGGTGTGTGTGAAGTTCCCAATTCGCTCTGGGCCCGCGTGGGAACTACGGCCCAAGCCCTTTCATTCTGAGAGGCCCTTGCCGTACAGTGGGACGTATATTGGCTGGATTTATTTTTATTGATTTATTTATAATAATAAAATTAATAATCACGCAATCGCCGGTATCAATCCAACTCAAATAAATAAGTGTGCGGCTGCGGCTGACAGGGGGCGCAGCTGTGCTACCCCCCTTCCCCCCGCCGGGGGATTAGAGGGGGAGGTGTTAGGGTTATTAATAACTTTGGAGTTTTTGCGAATCTAAATGAGACGTGTTTAACTAGGTAGGTACGAAACAAATGATAAGACATATACAGGGTTATTGGTAATTCGACGTATTCCCGTTAAGGGGTTATGGGGGAGGTCATTTGCAATCATTTTTGTCCCATAATGCCTTATGCAAATGAACCATTTCTGAGATAATTGAAATTTAAGTTTTTTGCAAAAAAAGTCGGAAATGCATCTTCAAAAATTTATTTAAAAAAACGTTGGCCATTTAAGTAAACTTTTTTTATTTTTTTATGTACAAGATAAAATAGCTGTTTTTATGCAATATTAAAAGTATAATTATCTGTACACGTTTAAGAACGCAAGACCAAAAAGTAAAAAAAATATGATTTTTTATAAGGTTGTTCAAAATGAATGGCACAATAACAGAAAATTTTACTACTACATTTGGCGTGCAGATTGTACGGAAAACATGCACGTATTTCTAGCTTTCTATCAAGCTACTAAAACTATCATTTTTGTAAATGGTTGCCAGAAAAAAATAATCACAAAGGACGTGGGAAGAAAATCACGACCGAACATTTCTCAAAATCAACTCGTCAATGAAAAATTTATTAAAAAAAAAGTTGGCCATTTATGTCATTTTTTTTATTTGGTTATGTACAAGATAAAATAGCTGTTCTTATGCAATATTGAAAGTGCAACTATCTGTACACGTTTATGAATGCGAGACCAAAAAGTAAAAAAAAAATATGATTTTTATCAGGCTGTTCAACATTAATGGCACTTAATGGCATTTGATTTTTAGGGGCAACATGTAGTTCTGGTAGTCTACATCTTGCCGGATATTGGAGGGAGCAGAGGGTTAGAGAAACTACTATGTGACTGTTCTACAGGGTTATTTGTAATTCACTGACATCCTCTTAACCCTGAATTCCTATCACTCTAACAAATGTTTTTTGTTTTACAACTTTTTAAAATGAAGCACTTTGTTTCCCATACAAATACACAGAGTATCGTAAAAATAAGAGGTAGTCTCAAATTTTCAAAACGTTATTACACCAAAAATATTAAGTTATGACAAAAGCCGTAAAACAAAAAACATTTGTTTAAGTGGTAGGAGTTTAGGGTTAAAAGGATGCTAGTGAATTACAAATAACCCTGTATAAATGCGTAAGTAACTAATGTCTGCTTTCTGTCTGTAACCTCTTGATGCTTAACCACAAGGTAGAGGAGATTTAGCGACCACATGAATTGACTTGGAAATTCAACCTTATTGTTTTAGTAATAAGATAGATAGATAGATAAAGACGTTTATTTGGTACTGCAAGCACACACAATCAAGATTAACAAAAATACAGAAATCAGTATAAACTTAAAAGTAAAACATTTTATATTTGTCTGTATGCGCTGCAGTAGTGCAAAAGGGCCGTGGCTCAGTGGTCAACATTGCTCATAGGAGCAAAACACTAATAAAATAGGTAATATCAACCTTATGGTTAATGACATAAAGTTGTATGGATGTTTTTTTTGAGATATTTTTGACACCTTATCTAGTATATATATTTTTGAGATATAACCGTACATGCTCAAGTCAAAATTAAATAAAATAAAATTTTGCTGTAACTTAGTTTTTTTTTTAAAGTATTCCCTCTATGATATGATAGCATAGTTTAAGTAAGCAATGGATAGCTGTTATTGGCCTTGATGATGTAACAGATTATGTACTATGTTGTATATCTACGGCTGTTGTTATCCTTATTACAAATAAATAAAAATAAATAAATAAATAATAAGTTGCATTAAACATTGTAATTATTTAAAATACTACTAGCTTTTAAAATATCCTTTGTCAGGTGTATTCGATAGCTAAATAAATGGGGGCTTATTAAGTCTACTAAACTGCTAAGCCGATTGAGATGAAAGTAATGGAGACAATTTGAGACCCCGGGAAGGACATATTAGGATATTTTTTTTATCCCAGAAAATTGCATAGTTCCCGCGGGTAATGAATTCTTCACAGACGGATTGCGGTTTTTATTTAGTATTATCATCATCATCATCATCATTTCAGCCGAAAGACGTCCACTGCTGAACATAGGCCTCCCCCAGGGCTCGCCAAGGAGATCGGCCCTGCGCCATCCACATCCAGTGCGATCCCGCTACCTTCACCAGATCGTCGCTCTATCTTGTTGGAGGCCTACCTACACTGCGTCTTCCGGTCCGTGGACGCAAGTCGAGAACTTTTTGCCCCATCGGCCATCAGTTCTACGAGCGATGTGCCCCGCCCGCTGTCACTGAAGTCTAGCGATAAGCGATAGCGAGCGTTAGGGTGAGGCCACACGAGCGTAATTTTGTGAGTTGTGAGCGGCAGAATTTCGGTTGCGCCGTGAGTGTCACGTGATGGCCCGCATATTGTATGGCACGAACCGAAATTCTGCCGCTCACGACTTACAAAATTACGCTCGTGTGGCCTCACCCTTAGTATTCTATTATAACTAGCTGTTGCCCGCGACTCCGTCCGCGAAGAATAGGGGTATAAAAAAAAGCCTACGACCTATTCTCAGACCTACCGAATACACAGAAAAAAGTTTGATAAAAATCGGCCAAGCCGTTTCGGAGGAGTTCGATTACAAACACCGTAACACGAGATTTTTATATATTAGATATTAGGTTTAGGTAAGCTACACCTTCGTGACCTTTCCTAAAAACCGTCAAAGCCTCATTTGGCGTGGGCTTTAAAAAATAACATAAAAATTCACATTAGCTGCAGGCTAAACGCTATAATATTATACGATTTCCTAAATGAAAATCCATATAACAGGCAGTCGGCGGCACATGGTGGTGTCCCGGGACATATAGACTGTGGAAGCGGCTGGGGCGTGGGTTGCACGAGGTCTTGAGCGTAGTGTATAACAGTGAATTGTTTTTGTTACTTGATTTTATTTTCTACTAGATGTCGCTCGCTTCCCGCTGTCTGTCCCTATATATGCTTAGATAGAAAGAAAGAAGACATTTATTCACTTTTACAAGACACACAACACATACAGGGTGGCTTTGATCAATTATAACTGTAGATCCACAGTGGCGCGCCCGAAAATGTCCGAGCCAAATGAGCGCCACTTTGATAAAAGTGGCCTTCTTTTTTCTCAGTACGTAGCGTGAAATTGTCAAGTTTAGCTGTCAAGTGTCAACCGAAATTCGACTGTAATGAAGTAAAGACTAGGTTCAAATTACTGTGTAGGTGATGATTTTAATTGTTGCGCAAACAAATAAAAAAGTTCGGACATTCTTTGAAGGGGATTTTGTTCGGCAATGTGTATCTTCAGTTATAATTGATCAAAGCAGGGTGGCCCAAATACTGACGTCTAAAAAAAATTTAGGTGCCTCACATCCGGGGCTATCCGAATATACCCCATGTATGTTGGCCGATTTTTTGTAGTTTTCGAGTACCTAATTAATTTAAAAAGATTTTTTTCAATAATTTTCGGGTTGAGCAGTGTATCATCATGTAACTTTTTTTGGTTGCGTTTCTTCTGCGTGTTTTTTTTGTGACATTATCCTCACAAACTGTACTTTCACACATAAAATAATCAGCTTCCCAACCTTGACGCAAGTTACAATAAAAATGACCGAAAGTGAAAGTTTTATCTTTGGGCAAATCGAAGTTTGATTTTGTAATAAAAAAAAACCTAAAAATCTCAAAATTCAATGACCAAAAGTAAACTTCGCCAGTCTCTAAACTTTCAGAGTAATACAAAAAAGTGACACTTAATAGGTCATAATTTGCTGGATTCGACTTGCAAACGTACTAAGGCAGAATGTTCGCAGATCAAATTAAACAACAAAATTTAATTTAAACACTTTATTCATAAAAGATTTTCTAATGTTCTGTCGTCAACTTCGAGTCTTCGATACATAGCCGACATCTCCTTGAAGAATTCGCTCCTATAAAAACACTTCATCAGTAACCATTTCGTCAAATTGCGTTTGAACATTTCTCCCGACGACACCTTTAATTCGTCTGGTAAATTATTAAAAACTAGCTTTTGCCCGCGACTCCGTCCGCGTGGAATTAGTAATTTGGGCAGCTTATTTTTTTATTCAATTTGCTTTTTCATCAATTATGGCTCTCCTTAGTTCCTCGATATAAAAAAAATTACCCCCCCCCCTCGCACCCCCCGCAACCTCCCCTCACCGAACCCCCAGCGAACCTCCCCCCCCCCGCACACCCGCGTTCACATTCACCACCGTACCTACTCCCAAGTCACTACTTCTAAAAACTGTTCTATAAATTCTTAAAATAGACATATCTTTCTTATTTGTGAACCGATTCAAATGAAACAAACACTAAATGTTAATCCAAGAAAATACCAACATATCAGTGAAAACCGCATCCTTCTAGGTTAAGCCGTTTCTGAGATTAGCGCGCACAAACGCACAGACAAACAGACAAACAGACAAACAGATAAACAGACAAACAGACAATAATTCTAAAAAACATTGTTTTGGGTTCTATTGCGCTAGTAAATAGCCCTAGTGACAGTTTTTCTCAAATATCTTCAATGTACAGACACCGACTTGTTACAGATTTATTATATGTATAGATATTATACCCCCAAATTCGCTTCCAGTATCCCAACATCGGGGTCGGCATTCATTAAAATTTGCCAAACCCGCGCCCGTCCGCCACACCTGACGCCCCGGGGCGTCGCCCGGCTCGCAAACAACTGCGGCCAAACCGCAACAGCGACGTACATTACTGTTCTAATACACAATTTCAATCACCAACTCCAAGTCTAGCAAGTAATGGATAACGCGTGCTAGTAAATGTCGCTCGCGTGGGTGTCGTAGTAGAAGGTTGATGTATTGAAACGCGAAATCTGGTAAACTATTGTTACTTGTTGATATTAAGGAATTGTTTACGCGGGTTATGCCTTTTGGTGTTTTATTGCGTGGTTTTGTTGTAATTTCTGGAAGCTTATTGGTGGATCGATGTTTTAGAGTTCCGTAGCCAAAATGGCAAAAACGGAACCCTTAGAGTGCTTCTCCATTAAAGATGTGCTTCATCCCAGCTTATATGTATACGTCCCACTGCAGGCCTCCTCTCAGAGTGAGAGAGCTTGGGCCGTAGTTCACATGTGGGGCCAGTGCGTATTGGGAACTTCACACACACCATTGAACTTCTCAGGTGTGTGCAGATTTCCTCGCGATGTTTTCCTTCACCGTAAAGCTCATGGTAAATTTTAAATGTAATTTTGCTCGTATATTCTGATAAACTCAGAGGCGCGAGCTCGGGTTTGAACCCACGACCCTCTGCTTGATGGAATCAAGAACGATATAGACTGGATTGGCAGTCGCCATGGTACGGATCGGCCGCGGTTTTTGTAGTTCGATTATTAAATCTAGATGGCGCTGAAATATAGCCAGAGGCTTTGAAGGCAAAACAATAAGACTACAGATGTTTCATATTACTACAAATGTATTATTTTTCAAAAATATTGCATAATAATACATTTGCAGTGATATGAAATATCTGTAGTCTTTTTGTTTTGCCTTCAAAGCCTCTGGCTATATTTCAGCGCCATCTAGATTTAATAATCGAACTACAAAAACCGCGGCCGATCCGTACTATGGCGACTGCCAATCCAGTCTATATCATCCATTGCATAATAATACATTTGCAGTGATATGAAATATCTGTAGTCTTATTGTTTTGCCTTCAAAGCCTCTGGCTATATTTCAGCGCCATCTAGATTTAATAATCGAACTACAAAAACCGCGGCTGATCCGTACTATGGCTACTGCCAATCCAGTCTGACTGTCATACCGAACTTCGAAGTTCAAAACTGCGATGCACGTTAGTGCGAAAGTTTGCCATAAGACAACATGGCATATTTTCGCACTAACGTGCATTCGCACTTAAGTTTATTCGAGAATTCGTTATTCGGTGTGGCGTACTTTCGCACTAACGTGCATCGCAGTTTTGAACTTCGAAGTTCGGTATGACAGTCATCCAGTCTATATCATCCTTGATAGAATCTAACATATAAAAATCTCGTGTCACGGTGTTTGTTATCGAACTCCTCCGAAACGACTCGACCGATTTTTATGAAATTTTTTCTGAATATGCGGTAGCTCTGAGAGTAGGTCGCAGGTTACTATTATTCGAGGACGGAGTCGCGGGCAACAGCTAGTAATGATATAATTACATAGGTCAAATCACTGGTTAGGTTACCACCACTTTATCGAGTCGAATAAATTAATAAATATCACGGGACATTTCACACCAATTGACCTAGTCCCAAACTAAGCAAAGCTTGTACTATGGGTACTAGACAACGGATAAACATACTAGTATAGATAGATACATACTTAAATACATATTAAACATCCAAGACTCGAGCACAAACATTTTGTATTTTTCACACATGTATCTGCCCCGACTTGGAATCGAACCCGAGACCTCAAGCTTCGTAGTCAGGTTCTCAAACAACTAGGCTATCCGGCCGTCCTAGGATATTAAGGATATTAAATTCGTCGATTCGACGTCCGCTAATCACAAAATATATCTGCTTACACAAAATTTAGGTCTTGCACCGCCATTAGTAATCATCATCATCATAGTATTACAGGAGTTTACTAAGAAATAAAAAGGTCGTTATTTGGGTGTTATTTAATAGTGTTAATTGTTTATGAGCTATGGAGCTAAGTTGGAAGCCACTTCCTTCCGGAACACGCGCCTGTGACGTCACGCGCGATGCAACGCCGCCGGGTGTAACCGCATAACTCCACATTTATTAATTTCCATTTTTCAAAAGTATTTTTTAACAGTAAGAATTTATATGTGGCAGGGCACATCACTCTTAGAAGAAGAAGAATCGGGAGGTCCAGGGTAGGTAGGCCAAGAGGAGCGACGACTTGGTTAAGGTTGCGGGAACGCGTTGGATGCGGATGGCGCAGGACCGGACTGTTCGGCGAACCTTGAGTGAGGTCCATATTCAGCAGTGGACATCCATCGGCTGTAATGATGACGATGATTTTTTTTATTGTACGAGCAAGCAACGTACGTCTACTTAGGCGACTGAACAATTTTAAGTTGACCTCATTTAGGTAGGTATTATTTTATTTGTAATTGCTTCAATTTCAATTCCAATTTAGTTCGCAATAAGCCATTAAGAGCGTCGCGCGTACTCATTATCATTGACCATCATTTTAGATTTAAGTATATTATCTAAGTGTTTAAAATAAATTAAATTCATTTAGTACTTTAGTTATTTAACATGTATTTAAGTGGGTAGTTTTTTGCACATTTATTTTATTTATTACAATCATAAACTAATTACAGGTCCATAAGTCAAAGTCAAAGTCAAAGTCAAAACTCTTTATTCAATTTAGGCATCAATTGATGCTCCTATGAAAGTCGAAGAATCTACCACCGGTTCGGAAAAACCCTGTTGAGAAGAAACCGGCAAGACACTCAACAAGGTATCTTTTTTCAATCAGATCTCCATTGTTATTAAATTACATACATCTAAAGTATTTAATACAATTAAAATTTTTTAACACAGTAGATACGCTATTTGAGACTAGGGATCGCCAACGCGGATCGGAATTATTTCCAAACATCCCTGTCCATGATATAGTCATTAATTTTATAGTACGCCTTAGATATTATGTCTTCTTCACAATGGATTTGAATTTTGTATCAGTTTGTTCGGTTATTGTTTTCGGAATTTAATTATAAAAACGTATGCATCTTCCCAGAAACGACTTTTTAGTTTTAGCCAGTCTGTAAGATGGAACTTTAAGCTTCCCTGTGCTTCTAGTCTTTGGCTTATCGACGTTAGTGGGAAAATCACATATGTTTTTTCTTACATACATGATTATTTCAAATATATACAACGACGGCAGGGTTAGGATACCTATTTCTTTAAATAAAAAAAGATCTTAAAGAATCGCGTGTCCTTAAGTTATATATCGCTCTGATAGCCCTCTTTTGCAAAATAAAAATTGATTCCAAGTCTGCAGCAGATCCCCATAAATAATTAAATTACTTACAGCAAATAATATCAAACTAACAATAAATCATTAAATAAAAAATAACAAATACCTAACAACAAATAATCAAAAATAAAACAAAGTCATAAACTTTAGTTGAATCTTAATTGTTTCGGCTAAACCCGAATAATAAAAACTAAAAAAGGAGTAAGAAAAATTATTATTTTATGTGTGTTCAGCGATTTTATTTATTCAATGTAGTTTATCTAATTGTAATAAAATTCCTGTTCGTAAGAAAAAAATATTGATTTTCCCAATAATCTCGATAAGCCAAAGGCTACTAGAAACACAGGAAAGCTTAAAGTTCCATCGTGCTAAAACCAAAAACTCGTTTCTGGGAAATCGCACACGTAATCAAAACCAAATTCCAAAAATATTACCGTTCAAACCGATACAAAATTCATATCCATTGTCAAGAATACGTTAATATCTAAGACGTATATATTACAATTAATGATTAAATCCATAGACATGGATGTTAGGAAATAATTCCAATCCGCATTGGCGATCCCTGGCTTTAAATGTTGTATCTACTGTGTTGGAAAATGTTGTTGTGAACTCCGATCGAAATTAAAAAAAAAATTACAGGCGTCAATCAGACTAACCCGAAAATGTAATAAAATATTCCGGATTTATTTTAAAATACCTAGAATAACGTTTTCCCAATCGGCCAATCGGTCGGAAAAATGAGAAGTCGTGGTTGATTACGTACAGTTATATCGGATAGTGAAAAAATACGGATAACTCACGTCTATGATCGGTGTTAACTCGACATGTTATGATTATGATTTATGACATATACTTAGTGCGCGTTTGGCAGCCGCCGTAACGTGTGGCTCCGAGAAGAAAGGCTACGGATTATCCCGAAACAAGTCTAGCTAAACTCGATCATAGCGTGAGTTATCCGTATTTTTTTACTATGAGTAAGTCTCACGATAGTTTTATGTTCAAAGTTATGTCGGATGTACTTAATGGTTTACGCGTGCGAGTCCGCAAGTAAAAGCTAGTAAAAATAAGAATGTGTTGCACAGACACAGCTATTTTGCACGTAGCGCGTGAATTAATAAATTCGTGGGTTACGTCAGTTCCCGCTGTGTATACACGGTGCGCCACGTGCGTGGCATATGGCGCGGAGGCGCGCGCACTATTTATAGCAGCGGTCTGCTGAATGGAGGTCAGGGGTTCGATTCCAGACTCCATATTGTCTAACGCGCTCGCAATCACAATCGCATTCACTATTACTTGTTTCATCATCATCATTTCAGTCGAAAGACGTCCACTGCTGAACATAGGGCTCCCCCAAGGCTCGCCAAACAGATCGGTATCGTGCCATCCACATCCAATGCGATCCCGCAACCTTAGGCTGCGTATCCACCGGAGCTGTGCGAGGATGCGTTGCGAGGGGTGTGTTTGTCATGAACCAATAGAAACACTTCATTTAAAAGGTCCTAAGTGAATGAAGTGTTTCTATTGGTTTAAACATTGTTGCCCCACTTACAATATGTAAGTCCATGTTTGCTAAAAGACAGTATAAAACTCAATCTGCATACCTTTATAATAAAATAAATGACAAAATTAACATATACCAGCAACAATTATATACCTGTAAAAAATCTGTAACGGAATGGTTGAAGACACTTAGCTACGAAGATACTGAACTTCTAATTTATCATGTACTAAACTAAATATAACTTTATAGTAAATATAACAATGTTCAAATGTATGTAATATATATATATGTATTATGTATATATGTGTATATGTATGTATATGTATATACATGTATATATATTAATAAGTAGTACGTATGGCTGACGTCGTAGATGCGCCTGAAAGTTTCACTTTATCCCGTTGTTAATAATATCCAAAGTTACTGGCGTTTTCTGTGGCATTTGCACTCACACACACACACACACACACACACACACACACACACACACACACACACACACACACACACACACACACACTCACCTTTTCAAAATTACAGGCTCACGACTATATTCGTGAAGCTCGATTTTTCATAATTTAAAATGTAAATTCCTTTTAACTTTGGCTTTATAAGTATCGTTTGTTAAGAAACAACTGTCTTGTTTTTGGAGGAGCGGGACTTCCTGCTACAGGTATTATAATACTTACTAGGAAGTCCCAACCTTGACACTATTTATGCACAATTGTAAACGAAAATAAATATTTTCATTTTTCATTTTCATTTTCATTTCATTTATTGGTTCATGACAAACACATCCCTCGCAACGCATCCTCGCACATCTCTGGTGGAAACGCAGCCTTAACCAGGTCGTCGCTCCATATTGTTGGAGGCCTACCTACACTGCGTCTTCCGGTCCGTGGACGCCACTCGAGAACCTTTTTGCCCCATCGGCCATCAGTTCTACGAGCGATGTGCCCTGCCCACTGCCACTTGAGTCTGGCGATTCTTCGAGCTATGTCGGTGACTTTAGTTCTTGCGCGGATTTCATAATTTCTAATGCGATCCCTCAGAGAAACTCCGAGCATAGCCCTCTCCATTGCCCTCTGAGTGACTTTGAGCTTTCTTATGAGGCCCATCGTTAGCGGCCACGTCTCAGTGCCATAAGTCATTACTGCAACACACACCCCTATCCCTATCAGGTGGGAATATCGGAATAAAAAGTAATGATACTAATGATATTTCTGAGATCATCATCATCATCATCCCAGCCTCTCAAAGAATGAGAGGGCTCGGGCTGTAGTTCCCACGCGGGCCCAGTGCGGATTGGGAACTTCACACGCACCATTGAATTTCTTCGCAGGTGTATGCAGGTTTCCTCACGATGTTTTCCTTCACCGTAAAGCTCATGGTAAATTTCAAATGTAATTTTGCACATAAATTCCGAAAAACTCCGAGGTGCGAGCCGCGGTTTGAACCCACGACCCTCTGCTTGAGAGGCCGTAGGGCAAACCGCTAGGCCACCACCGCTTTTTTAGCTTCACATATATAACTTCTTATTTATTATGTGCATAATTACTTGATGTTGAATTTATACTTCTTATTTACAATCAACGAGCTATGGAGAGGGCTATACAGGGTTATTTGTAATTCACTGACATCCTCTTAACCCTGAATTCCTATCACTCAAACAAATGTTTTTTGTTTTACGACTTTTTAAAATGAAGCACTTTTTTTCCCATACAAATACACATAGTATCGTAAAAATAATAGGTAATCTCAAATTTTCAAAACGTTATTACACCATAAATATTAAGTTATGACAAAAGCCGTAAAACAAAAACATTTGTTTAAGTGGTAGCAGTTTAGGGTTAAAAGGATGCTAGTGAATTACAAATAACCCTGTATATTTCTGAGATCCATGTAGGTATTTTATTTTTCTAAATTCTTTTTAATTTATATTTGGGCGTCAATGAGGGAGGCCTATGTCCAGCAGTGGACGTCCTACGGCTGAAATGATGATTTTTCTAAAAGTTTCAGAATTTCTAAGAAATTTCAAACGTTCGAAATAGTAACAAGTTTTATATGAAGTATCTTTTTGTATTTTTTTTATTTTTTCAACTTCATTTTTTATTACTTTTACGGTCGTCTCGTGAAATCCATGTATTTCAAACTATATACAAACTGAAACATGGATGCACAGAAAAACCCCAGAAAAGAGACCAGCGCTGGGAATCGAAACCCAGGTCCTCAGCATTCCGTGCCGCGTGCCATTCCCCTACACCACCCCTGGTCCACTGACCACCACCACCACCACCACTACTAGTGGCCTGAGCCTAAGTGGTGGGGGGAATGGCACGCGGCACGGAATGCTGAGGAACTGGGTACGATTCCCAGCGCTGGTCTTTTTACCCGGCTGCGAAGAAGGAAAGGTTATTTCTGGGGTTTTTTCTGTGCATCAATGTTTCAGTTTGTATTTAGTATGTAATATTTATGTTCGTAATATAACAGTGATCCTTAAATGCCCGGGACCTATAATCCGCGTCGTCCGGCACACAGCCGGAGCCGGTTATGGACGTGTTTGCCGTTGGCCGGACCAGACGCGACGCTCTGCTGATGTATAGCGGTTTTTAAACCGCTTAGCGTGCTACCGGTTTTATGATAACACAGGATAAACTGGGAATAATCTCGATATTCCACCCGCGCCCCTGAACGCCACGAATTTACCGAGTTCCGCACGAAAAAATTCATAAAGTTGGCAATTTTAGTCGTAGAGTCTCGTGCGAAGTGTCATTTTGATCGCTGCACTGACGCGCATGTGGGCGAAGAGTTTCCGAGTGCCCCTGGTGAAAACTGTGGAAGTTGGTGTCAAATAACCTCACTTTTGGAGGTTAAGTGAGGATTTTTCGTCTTTAACTGCGTGCGGCGCGCGATTAGTCGCGGTGACCTATTGGTTGCTGCGCATCGCCGTACGCGCCTCAGCGAGCTCTACACGACGAGCCTACTCACGGATTTTTCCGTTGAGTTTTCGCGGAGAAAACTCCAGAAAAACAAAAACCACGTGGAGGCGTGGTCGTCGAAGGAGCCCCTACAGGACGGCGCCGGGTTGTGTGCTGAACAAGGAGGTTACGAGCACGTGGAAACTGCAAGTTGCATAATTTTAGCTATTAAGACTTTCTTGTAAAAAATTATTAAAGTTCGTAACTTTGCCCACCCGCCACGTCCAAACTATTTGAGACGCGCGGGTTTTGACTTTTATTTTCTGTGCGGGCACCTTGGGTGAACCCGACTATAGTGTTAAAATATTTTTAAGACTTCTTTTTCCTTGGAAAGATTTTGAAAAACAAAATTTTTTGTTTTTCCGGGTTTTTCCTTGGAGGAAAAATTATTTCTTGTAATTTTTATTGTGTATCGTATGCGCCTTTCTTTCTTCTATTTTTGTGTATTTTTTCCATATTTTTCTGGCCATTGGTTCGGGAGTTATTAAATTTCTTCTAAATTTTCCTCTATTTTCTAAATTAATTGTTTTTAATCATTTCCGACTACGGGACCGTGTTTAGAGTCGGTGTATTATCCGACCTAAGCTGTCGCGCGGGTCGGAAATTATTAAAACTGACGAAGTTTGACTTTTTCGGCCATTTTGTTTTTTGATACCAGGTTTTATTTTGTGTTTTTCTCCTGAACCTCTGGTCGTAGAAATTTGGGAAAACTTTTCCTAGCTCTTGTTTTTCGGCCTCTATCTGCTCCCATCAAAATTTTTCGATTTCGGCGCATATGTACTTTTTGCCCTGAAAACACTTTAGGGAGCAAGAGGGGGTGAGGGGAGTACCTGTGGAGAAAGTCCGGGCTCTCTCCGACGTCTAGTTCCTGAGTTATCAGCTCCTAAAGTTGGAGTTTGACAGCTCGGCGGCCATTTTGGACTTCTTCCAGCCGTCATAGCTCGGGAACCGGAGGTCGTAGCGACTTACGGTTTTCTTCGTTGGACTCGGGGGCCTTCGTTTGCCCACCCCTCTAAGTTTTAGGTCTTTTCAGGCCCTGAAAAATCTGACTCCCGGAAGTGGATCCAGGGGGGGAAGGAGGAAGAGCGAAGCCGGACGGTGAAAACCTCACTGTTCTGCGACCACCGGGAGCGAAGTTATTGGCGGTCAAAAACTGTCTTTGACAGTTCTGGCCGCCATCTTGGAGATTTTCCTACTTCGATATCTCCGGAACGGTGTGTCGTAGAGTTCTGGGGTTTTCTCTGGCAGGGAGCCCGGTCGGAACTCTACCCGACGACGCTATTTTCAGGTAGGATCTGAACTTTTTCAGCCTGAAAATTTTTCAGGTTTCGGATCCTCCTGAAACTGGTCTCTATCGGAGCGTCTCGACGTGCCCTTTGTGGGGAAGGAAACCGCGTCCCGATCGGACTATTGGTTCCTGAGTTATAGCCTGGTATCGGATTTCGGCGGCCATCTTGGTTTTGGTATCGGAAACTGATACCGGGCATATCTTCGGTTCCCTTGGGGCTAGCGGGACGTGCTTGGTGTCCCTATACAGGGCTCGGGGAGATCTATCCTTCGGGTGGGGGTTTGGAGCTCTACGTAGAGCCGAAAAGGCTCTACGTTGAATTTATTTTTATTTTTACATTTTTGTTAGCTCCTAGTTATTTTAAGACCTGTGCCATATAGCACATGTGTTTTGTAGTTAAGTTACTTGCTCTACATAGAGCCAAACTATTGGAAAATTGTAATTTGACCAAAAATTTTATTTTTATTTTTATTTTTTGTTGTTTTATTTTTGTGTACAAGACTAACTCTATGTAGAGTTGCTGATAAATTTTTTCTGCTTAGTTATTTAACTTGAGTATATGTGGTCTGGTATTCGGGTCACTTCAGTCACTTCAGTCCTGTGACAACAGACTAAGGGTTGAACCTATTAAAAATTTTTCTTCTTTGTTTGTTTTGTTTGGGGTTTCTTCTAATTGACAGGCAGTCTTTATACAACTGTCTATTAGGACAGAGTCGGGGACTCACGTTTATTTTGTTTACGTTTATTTTTAGAGCGACAAACCTCATTTCTTTTTATTTTTATTTTTAATAATTTGTAATTGACAAACACGGGAGGTACAGCTGATACCACATATATCACTTTTACAACTGACCGGATCAGCTGTATTGACCTTACTCGCACGGACTGTACCTCCGACATGTTCGGGATGAGGACCCCTGTTAGGAAGCCTACGGGCGATAAGTCTCCCCTCAATGAACTGAGTCCGGTAGCGAAGGTAGTGAAAGTTGGGCGTGGCGTCGCGGATCGGGAAGCTGGGGGTCTTAACATCACCCAGACTCTGTCGGATGATGCTGCTAAGGCGGGTCCCTCAGGGGCTAAGTCGACGACTCTGGGTGGTGATAAGCGAACACCCGTGCCCGCGCCCGTGACTTCTAGCCCTATTGCAGAGCAATTGTCAGAAAGGGTGGCGGAGGCGAGGAAGATCCTGTATAAGGGGAAGTTTCACCTGGGTGACGCTAAGAACCTGAAGAAAGAAATTAAAACCGAAGTGACAATTGCTCTGGATAAGCTTTATAATATTATAAAAAGTATGGATAGGGCTAAGATCGACGCTAGACCTAGGGCTAAGGCTAAGGATCAGGCAGGTTCTGAAAAAATTGACCCTGCTAAAGTGATTGCCATTCCAGATAGGATACCTCAACCTGTTGACCATGACTTGATCGCTAAATTAGATGATCATCAGAGGTTGATTGAGGATAATAGCAGGAAAATGGTGGAATTGAGGGGGACGCTGGAGTACACCCTTCACAAAATGGCTGAAAAAACCTATGCCGAGGTAGCTGCCAGCCAGGTTGAGAAGCCGATCCAGGGACGGGGGACGCTGCATTCTGTGTGCGTTACCTCTAAGGATAGTACGGAAACTGGGGAGGTGGTTCTTGACAGAATCAGGAAGGCGGTTGATGCGAAGGAGGGGTGGATCCAAGTGGAGAGGGTGAGGAAAGCTAGGGACCGGAAGGTCATAATTGGGTTGAGGACTAAAGAAGATAGGGAAAGGATTAAGGAGCGATTGAGAACGAACGGAGTTGACCTCAGCGTCGAGGAGGTAGTCAACAAGGACCCGTTACTGGTCCTCAAGAGCGTGCTTGCAGTGAACTCCGACGAGGATATAGCGAGAGCACTGAGGAATCAGAATCGGGCTGTTTTCTGCGACCTTGACGCGGGGGACGACCGTATTAAAGTAAGGTACAGGAGGCGGACGAGAAACCCCCACACAAGTCACGTCGTTATCAGCGTCTCGCCGACCATCTGGCGTAGGATGCTGGATAAGGGCTTCGCGCATATTGACCTGCAGCGCGTACGGGTCGAGGATCAGACCCCGTTAATGCAGTGCACTCGTTGCTTAGGATTCGGGCATGGCAAAAAGTACTGCACGGAGTCAGTTGACCTGTGCAGTCACTGTGGTGGCCCGCACCTAAGGGGCGAGTGTGCTGACTTTCTGGCTAGCGTGCCCCCCAGCTGTAAAAATTGTGTAAAGGGTGGCCTGGAGCGTGCGGAACATGATGCTTTTAGCCACGATTGCCCTACGAGGAAAAGGTGGGATGAAATAGCGAGGGCAACCGTGGCTTATTGCTAAGGGCAGCCAGGAGGTTAACGTTAAGTATAAAATAGTCCAAGCTAACCTTCGACGATCTAAACTGGCGACCGATGAGCTGATGATCGAGGCGGTGAGGCGAAAGATAGCAGTCGCATTAGTCCAGGAGCCGTATGTGGGGTCGATCGGTGAGATGAGGGGCCGCAGAGGGGTGAGGATTTTCCAGAGTACCAGTGTGGGCGGGGGAACTGTTAAAGCCGCAATAGCGGTCTTTGACCAAAGTTTGGATGTGATACAGTTCCCCAAACTTACTACTAATAATACCGTGGTAGTAAGGATTCAGACTGGTGCCTGGAAGATCACTCTAACCTCTGTGTATTTTGAGTGCCCGCGGCATGATCATCCCATAGGTGCGGACCTGGATCGTCTGGCCCATATAAGCCAGCAAATCGGTTCGTCGGGGTGGATCGTCGGAGGTGACGTGAATGCAAAGAGCATGTGGTGGGGGAGTCCGATTACTGACCACAGGGGGGAGGAGCTCGCCGGCTGTCTGGATGAGCTGGGTCTGGCTGTACTTAATCAGGGAGATGTGCCAACTTTTGACACGATCAGAGGGGGTAAAAGGTACCAGAGCTTTGTTGACCTCACGGCCTGCTCGTCGGATATCCTGGGCTTCGTCGATAATTGGAGAGTAGAAGAGAACCTCACGAGCTCGGACCACAATGGTATTATATTTCACTTGGACTTACAAAGATCCAAAGGCATGTGCATACTCAGAACAACACGAAAGTACAACACAAATAAAGCTAATTGGGTTGAGTTTCATGGGAAACTTAACCAATTATTAACTGGGAACAAAATTACACTCACGGATATAGAACAGATACACGACACAACACGTTTAGAATCGGCAACACAAACACTTACAGTACGCTTAGTATAAGTTTTACTTCACCAAAATACTTCTCGATCGCGTTTACGTAAAAAAATCAATTACTAGGGAAACATGGACAGCGTCTCCGCGCGCGCGCTTCCATGTTTCCATAGAATTGATTTATTTACGTAAACGCGATCGAGAAGTATTGAAGTGAAGGAAAACTTATACTAAGCATACAGATGTCATTACACAAGCATGCACACACTCGATGCCGAGTAAAAAGTCCAAGGAAATACTTACCGTGCCGTGGTGGTCCGAGGAACTCGCTGAATTGAAGAGGGATGTCACTCGATGGAAGCGCAGGATCCGATGTGCAGCCCCGATCCGGAGGTCTTTAGTGGTACAGGGGTATCTGGAGCGGAAAGCGAAGTACGAGTCAGCGGCAACCCAGGCTCAGATAGACAGTTGGAGGGAGTTCTGCGGCAAGCAGGATAGAGAGAGCGTCTGGAATGGGATTTACAGGGTGATAGCTAGGACGACGCGAAGGTGTGAAGACCTGCCGCTAGTAAAAGACGGACAGACCCTGGACTCAAAGGGATCCGTCCAATTATTAGCCGAAACATTTTATCCGGAGGATCTTGATGACGGGGATAACAACTACCATCGGGATACCCGACTTAAAGCTGAAGTGGTAAATGTCGGGATACAAACTGGTGTTTGTGATCCGCCGTTTACCATGGAGGAGTTAATGAAGGCAAGCGAATCTTTCAATCCGAAAAAGGCCCCGGGGGAAGACGGATTTACAGCGGATATATGTCTTCGCGTTGTGAAGGCCCACCCGGAGCTCCTTTTGCTTCTCTTCAACAAGTGTTTAGAGTATGGTTATTTTCCCGTCGCTTGGAAGAAGGCAGTGGTGATAGTTTTGCGGAAGCCTGGCAGAAGCGATTATACAGTCCCGAAATCGCATAGACCTATAGGCCTCTTATCCGTCATGGGCAAAACATACGAGAAGCTGTTGGTGACTCGCCTCAAGTATCACTTGTTGCCGAGGATGAGCCCCCGTCAGTATGGATTCATGCCACAGCGTAGCACCGAAGACTCCCTCTATAACCTCATGCAGTACATCCGCAAAAAAATAGATGAAAAGAGGATAGTAACCATAATTTCACTGGATATAGAGGGAGCCTTCGATAGCGCGTGGTGGCCGGCTATTAAGGTCCGACTGGCGGAGGAGAATTGCCCTCTGAACTTGAGGAGGGTCATCGACAGCTATCTCAAAGATCGTGAGGTAGTGGTGAGATATGCGGGAGAGGAGTATGTGAGGTCCACGGGAAAGGGTTGTGTGCAGGGTTCCATAGGAGGCCCAATCCTGTGGAACCTTTTGTTGGACCCTCTCTTAAAGGACCTGGAGAATGGGGGTCACTATTGCCAGGCTTTCGCAGATGACGTGGTGATGGCTTTCGATGGAAGCACGGCGCAGGAGATTGAGAGGCGGGCGAACCTCGCGCTTGAACATGTTTGGGAGTGGGGTGTCAAGAACAAACTCAAATTCGCTCCGCATAAGACGAGTGCTATGGTAATTACTAGAAAGTTAAAATATGACACCCCACGCCTAACCATGGGAGGGATCGAGGTGAGCCTCGCTGATGAGATCAAGTTGCTAGGTGTGACCATCGATAGCAAGCTCACGTTTAACACTCATATTGCCAATGTTTGTAAGAAAGCGACGGGGATCTACAGGCAGTTGGCGAGGGCGGCGAAGGTGAGCTGGGGGCTTCACCCTGAGGTAGTTCGAACTATCTACGTGGCTACTATTGAGCCGGTGGTCCTGTACGCGGCGAGCGTTTGGGCACCGGCTGCGGAAAAGTTAATGACGCGCAGGAAGTTTGAGGTGCTGCAGCGCGGCGTTGCGCAGAAGCAGTGTGGTGCCTACCGCACTGTCTCCCACAACGCTGCGCTGTTGCTGGCGGGGATGCTCCCTCTCGACCTCCGAGTTCGTGAGGTGGCCTCGTTGTATGAGGCCAAGAAGGGGGCATGCCTGCCGCAGTTGTGTGACAGGGAGGTGGAGCGGAGGGGATCTGCTCTGGAGGCGCCGCATCCAGCAGAGCAATCGGGCATAGAGTTCGGGATCATAGGTGACCAGGAAGCTTTGGAAAGTGCTGGTAATTTTCACACTCGTATTTATACCGATGGGAGCAAGATTGGCGGCAGGGTCGGTGCCGCGTTGTCATTATGGCAGGGCGGCGCCGAGACTAAGGCCGTCAAGCTTGCTCTCTCGGATTATTGTACAGTTTACCAGGCGGAGCTCCTGGCGCTTCGTGAAGCAACGAATGTTGTCCTAAACAGTAGGGGGTCTTCTTTTGGGGTTTATAGCGACTCTAGGGCGGCTCTGCAAACTGTTTCGAACCACCGTTGCTTCCACCCGCTGGCCGTGAGGGCTAGGGAGAACCTTAGATCTATCTCCCTCCAGGGCAAGGATATATCCTTGTTCTGGATAAAGGCCCACGCGGGTTTGGAAGGCAACGAGAGGGCCGACCAGCTGGCAAAAGAGGCCGCTGTAAACTCCAAGAGAAGACCAGACTATGATCTCTGCCCGGTTTCACACATCAAGCGTATCCTTCGTATGGATACGCTTGATGTGTGGAACCATAGGTATAAGACCGGTACGACCGCCTCGGTCACAAAGATCTTTTTCCCTGATGCGGTTGAAGCGTATCGTTTGATACGGAAGATAGTTCCCCGAGGCACGACCACCCAGGTGATGACCGGGCACGGTGGATTCTCCGAGTATTTAAACCGGTTTAAGTGCAAGGAGGATCCATCGTGCTCTTGCGAGCCAGGGGTGCCTGAAACGGTTGCTCACCTGATCCTGGAGTGTCCGAGGTACAGCGTAGAGAGGTTTGATCTGGAAAATGAAATAGACGCTAAATTAAACATGGATAGCATTAAAGATATATTAAAGGGTAAAAATAGGAAAAAGTTGTTGGAATATTGTGTTAACATTGCTAAAAAAGTCATTAGTAAAAACAAAAATAGATAAGTAAGGTATGTTAAAATAATATAATGTTTTATATTAATACTTAGCATACAAGTAATAGATGTATAATGTAAATAGTATAAGAAAATTGTTAACATGTAGTTGTAATTAAGAAATTGTTATTATTGTAAATTGTACTAAAAGATAGCTGTGGAAAGAACCGAAATTTTTAAATCCATGATTAGGCACTGTAATAAGAAGATTGTGTAAGTAAGATAGGCTAAGGAATGTTTGTAACTTAATGTTGTATTTTATAAAATGAGATATTAATAAATGTACCTCATAACCTGCTCCTCCCTTGTTAGACCTAAGTAAGGATGTAAGATGATGAATGAAATTGACAGAGTAAGAGATTGACGAGTGTGGTAATAGAGGCCGGAATGAATGAAAAGAAATAATAGTATGTAACTAGATTGATAATAAAGAATAGGAACACTGTTTGAAGGGTCGGAAACCCAGCGGAAAGCATGAGGAAGGATTAAAGAAAGACCCAGTATGTGGAATGGCAGTGACCAGAGAATATGATGGAACTGGAATGGAAGTGACTCAGTTAATACAGACTCCTGATACTGTCAGAGGTAGCGTAGGAAAAAAAAAAAAAAAAAAAAAAAAAAAAAAAAAAAAAAAAAAAAAAAAACTGGGAATAATCGTCATCGTGCCATCCACGTCTTACAGGGCACAGGCCTCACAAAACGAGAGGGCTTGGGTCGTAGTCACAGAATAAGTAATATGGAACCAGTAATCCAACTTCATAAAAAAAAAAAAAAATAGTTTATTAAAAGAAGGTATCTTTACAAAAAATGTTTACCGTTGGTCCCACACTAGGCAACGCCTGTCACGTGGCAACCAGGATTCGGGGTACATACAAAAAAAAAACTAAAAAGATTTAAATTAAGATATCAACTATAAACCGCAACGAAATAAAGGTAGAGATAACATAATATGACAAAAGCTTTAATTTAACTACAATAAGAAAGAGGGGTTTGGTTAGACCGAAACAGAGTGTGTTTGTCGAGTGTGTGTGTTTCATGCGAGTGAGTGAGTGTACGAGAGGGTGTGTGAGTATGTAGGTGCGTGTGCAGCCACCTAGACAACAACCCTGAGCAGACTCTCAGTCTCTCCATAATTGAGTCCACCTAGCCAGTTCTTAACCATGATCTTGGCCTCGCGCGGGGAGGCTCTTGATATATTGCATGATTTCAAGACCGTGTTGTAAATGAACGGGTGTAGAAAGGCCGCATACTACATCATACTAGAGCACCCGATCGATGCACGCACACAGCCAAGCGCCTTACACGGCCGCTAACCAATCTTCGCTAGACAAACAATGCAGTTCCCACGCTCGCGCCGTGTAAGACGCTTGGCTGTGTGCGTGCGTCGATTCGGGCGCTCTAGTATGAAGTTGGATTACTGGTTACATATTACTTATTCTGTGCCGTAGTTCCCACGCGGGCCTAGTGCGGATTGGGAACTTCACATTGAATTTCTTCTCAGGTGTATGTAGGTTTCCTCACGATGTTTTCCTTCACCGATGTTTTTCTAGTGGTTTGACCTACGGTCTCTCAAGCAGAGGGACGTGGGTTCGAGTCCGGGCTCGCACCTCTGAGTTTTTCGGAAGTTATATGCGAAATTACACTTGTAATTTACCACGAGCTTTACGGTGAAGGACGTACAATATACTTACCTTATTTCCTTAGTCGCTTCTTACGACATCCACGGCAGAAGTGGAGAGGTGTAATTCTAAACCCGAGACCACAAACAAGGGTTAAACCTTAAATAAATGTCAAGAATAAAAGTTTTTTTTATTATTTTTTTCTTTCTTAAGGATAGTAAGAATTGACAAGATTTCATATTTCTAAGACTATAATTTAATTAATGAACTGAAACAATTACTTTGCTCACCCACGACCTTACGATAGTTACGTTTATGCAAGAAATGTGTGTTCATGCAGTTCCTCCACCTCCACACTGTACGAACACACACAAATCAGACAAACCCAACCATCACCACCAACAAACTACACTGACGCGTTTCGAACTCAACCAGAGCTCATCTTCAGAGCCAGCAAACCGTATGCTATGCTACTAAATGTTAAACAACAAAACAAAGACTAAGGTTTAACATTTCGTAGCATAGCATACGATTGTGGTACGGGCGGGTCCTTTAAAATCTTATTTAAACCAATAACACTTCGTGCGTGCATTAACATTAATAAAAACAGATAATTTATTTATCTGTCAAGTCTCAATGTTAATGTCAAATTTAAAATTATGACAGCTTTTTTTTCTGGTGAAAAAGGCAAAGGAAACCTATCTATTCTGTGGTAGTATTGGTAAATACAGACATATTTTTTAATTACTTGTATTTAATTAAATATGGAGAAAAAATTATAATAAAATATTTTTCCGTGTACACGAGGCAAAACTCTTTTGATTCCTGTGGTAATTTTCAGTTGTCAAAAAATTGAAATCTCGTCAATTGGGCTGTTTAGCCAGATAGCCGTCTCGCGCTTTTAGTTGACGTTTTTTTATATGAAAAAGGGCAAACGAGCATGCGACACCTGATTTAAAGCAATCATCGCCGCCCATGGACACCGGTAACACTAAGAGTGTCACATGTGCGTTACCGGCCTTTTCAGGGATAGATAGGCTCGTTTTCCACGTGACATTTATATCTTTTTACGAGTATTAGTTCTATGGATACGATTCTTTCGAGCCGTGTATTTCTCTTCGTTTTGTTAAGAACGCTTGTCGCTACATTCAATTATGTTTCGGTAACAGGTGCGGCTTCTCACAGACCGCTATGCTAATATATCTCCCCGCCGCACAGACAGACAGACATACAGTGGGACAACGGCTGGAATTTCCACGGAGGAAATGTTACAGTTGGGGTCCAGATGTGAGATGTTGATGTTACTCGGTGTCACTTATTTTTAGAGTTTGAATGTTTTTGACACCAAAATGGTACAGTTGCGATGTGAGATGTGAGATGTCACGCAGTATGTCACTTCTTTTCTGAGTTTGAATGTTTATGACACTAAAAATGGTACAGTTGCGATCTAGATGTGAAAATAAATGTTGATGTCACATGGCTGTCACTTATTTTCTGAGTTTAAATGTTTTTGACACCAAAAATGGTTCAGTATGCAATCTAGATGTGAAATGTTGATGTCACATGGCTGTCATTTATTTTCTGAGTTTGAATGTTTTTGACACCAAAAATCGTTACGACGCGTTCGCGTATCAACGTCGCTGCAGTCGGACAAGAAAAAAGCTAAAGCTTATGAAAGGATAAAGCGAAAACACCGGTTTGGAAAAACCCCGTTGAATAAAATCTTGACTACGAAAAAAGCCTAAAAATATTTTACTACAATATTAGTAGTACCACGGGCTGAATTTTTTTCCCATAGTACAGGTAACAACCACGAGAGTTGAGGTGAATAATTACACACACAGCTACATAAAGTACTGATAGCAAAAGAAGTACTGAATGAATGAAATGAGTGAGTGAATGAAAATGTGAGTTATATGATGTTATGATGAAATACGCAATACTATGCATATTATATTTTTTCTTTTTTCATGTAACCTATGTAAAGAAAAATATAATTTTCTTTAATTTAAATATTCCCGCGAATCAATTGTCATCTTGACAGACCGCGATATGTAGAAGTTTTTTTACTTTATAATCTATGGTGAATTATAATTGTAATGTTTTACAATACAATACAATACAATGACTCTTTATTGTACACCAGGAATAGTAAGCAATACAGAAAACAGGTACACAGAGAGAAAGTTACAAGGTAAGCAATAGGCGGCGGGGTTAGGCTTTACTTACTTGAGTTAGATTTAAGACTGAGGGTACCCTGCAGATTCTACCCACATCTTAAGATATATTAATAACCGAGAAGTGCTGTCAACTGTCATGAGAAAATAAAAAAAAATAAAGAAAAAAAAAATATATTAAAATAAAAGTGTACTCGAGCTTACCCACAGATCTGAAAAAAAAAGTGTGAAGGGTTGGACTGAAAACCAGCGCTGTGTGCGTGCGCACCTCCGTGGGCATGCATCCACAGCACACGCTGAGTCCAATCCATTTAACACGCTTAGTTATAGGTTCAATGTAGACTTTTAATATTGTATCTTTTTTTTTCTAAGAGTGTTAATAAATTCTATTCTATTCTATTCTAGAAAGCAATTAATTAAAGATTAAGAATTTTGTTTGGTTAAAATAAGCTACGAACCATAATTGTGATTTAGGAATCGACATTGCGATTAATAACATTAAATGTCGTTTCTTTTCTTACAGGTAAAGTTTTGTTACTGTTTATTGATATCGTTTATTTCTGTGAACCACACATGCAAATTATAACAATAAATCCATTTCTAACAGAGAAACTCAGTTGTGTATTAATTAACTGTGTCGTCCAAATCACTACAAATAGAAAACAGATATTATACCTATTTTTGAAATAAAACAATTTGAAACTGATAAGAAATATTCGCAACAAAAAAACGGTATTATAAATAGCGAAAAATATGCTTATGTGATTTAAATAAAATAAATCAAAATATTTTACTTTTTGTTTTGTTTTGAACTAGATGTATTTTTTCTAAATAACTCCTAACGAAATAAATAGGTTGAAGAAATTTTTAGTCAATCTAGCAATTCTATGTTGAGTCTGTTGAACTGCTATCGGTACGAATAAATGTCAAAAACCGCCGTCATCCATTACAATCATGACGTGTTGTTGTGTGCGTGACCTCGACTCTCGTGGCGTTACCAATACTACTAGACTGCTTGGTATCTAAAATCTAACTTGGGTCCTAATAAATTGTCGTCGTTATGCATTCAAAAGTAAAACGGGCGTTTTCCCACCCTTGATTATTAGTTGGGCAATTTTATTTATTGTTGTCCCTTTTGATTTTTTTTTACGACCGCTTTAGCCTAGTTGGTAGTGACCCTGCCTACGAAGCAAGAGGTCCTGGGTTCAAATCCCGGTAAGGGCAGTTATTTGTGTGATGAGCACGAATATTTGTTCCTGAGTTATGGATGTTTTCTATGTATTTAAGTATTTATTTATCTGTATAAGTATGTTTATCGTCGTCTAGTACCCATAGTACAAGCTTTGCTTAGTTTGGGACTAGGTCGATTTGTGTAAGATTGTCCCCTAATATTTTTTTTTTTTTTTTAAATTTGGAAAGTTTTATGTGATTTCTGTTCAGAATCACGAGCTCTTTCGATCCAACTAGGGAGAAAAAAAGTGTCCCAAAACTGTCATATATTTTTCGATTCTTCCATTCCGTTAGTGCTTAGTGGTACCTAAGTTTTGCATGCCATATTGTGGCGGAACGTACATTCATGTAATTTTACTACTAACGTGACAATTGTACCAACTTTGTGTATGTTTTAGCAAAATAAATTATTTATTTATTTTATATCGACCTCTTTAGCCTACTTGGTAGTGACCCTGCCTACGAAGCAAGAGGTCCTGGGTTCGAATCCCGGTAAAGGCATTTATTTGTGTGATGAGCACAAACATTTATTTTTGAGTTATGGATGTTTTCTATGTATTTAAGTATTTATTTATCTATATAAGTATGTTTATCGTCGTCTAGTACCCATAGTACAAGCTTTGCTTAGTTTGGGACTAGGTCGATTTGTGTAAGATTGTCCCCTAATATTTATTTATTTATTTTATTTGTTACGGTCATATAAAGTCTATGAAAAATGGTAACGGAACGGGAAAAAAACTTGGGACACTTTTTTCTCCTAGTAGGATCGAAAGAGCTCGTGATTCTGAGCAGAAATCACAAAAAACTTTCAGAATTAAAAAAAGTCAAAAGGTACAACAATATGTCCTACTGTATTGTGTTTGATGTGCATCTAGTTGTGGAGATGGGATGGGGGGAACACGTGCGAATTCCCAGCTCGCTCCGGGACTCGAACCTGCGCCCTGTTTATAGATAGAGCTGCTGTTAATTGTGAGGGATCAAACTTAACTGAGTGCTGCGAAATTATTGATAGCTTATAAAATTTGTACGATACAATGACTTTTACTGTATATAGAAAACAATACAGAAAAACAAGTACATGACAAAATACATAAGGTAAACAATAGGCGACCTTATCGCTTCGAAGCGATATCTTCCAGGAAACCTTTTGCAATGGAAAGAAAGCAAGGAATGGATTTCAGCAGGGGGTGCAATATAACACAAATGGTAATAAACAGGCATTATACAATAACAATAAAACATACCGACCGGATGACGCAGTCTAGGTAGGCCTCCAACAAGATGGAGCGACGACCTGGTTAAGGAGGCGGGAACGCATTGGATGCGGATGGCGCAGGGCCGATATGTTTGGCGAGCCTCGGGGGAGGCCTATGTTCAGCTGTGGACGTCTTTCGGCTGAAATGATGATGATGATGATGAATAAAACATACATACAATACACATCATAAAACACATACTTAGATAAATAGATGCACAGAAAAGTACTTGTAAATAAACGGACGTAGAAATTTAATGATAATTAAATAAAAAAAATAAAAAATGTTTATTTTCAGGCAACATAGTCCATAGTACATAATTTTTTAGTAGGTACATTTATTAATACCTATTGTAAATGTTGAAGTTTATTTTGTTAAGCTATCTGAAATCAACAAATTTTATCTTACACATAGCTATTCCACTACCAGCTGGTGCCCGCGACTTCGTCCGCGTTAATCATTGATGCTCCGCTCCTATTGGTCTTAGCGTGATGATGTGTAGCCTATAGCCTTCCTCGATAAATGGGCTATCTAACACTGAAAGAATATTTCTAATCGGACCAGTAGTTCCTGAGATTAGCGTGTTCAAGCAACAAACAAACTCTTCAGCTTTATAATATCAGTATAAATTATACTAATATATAAAAATCTCGTGTCACGATGTTTGTTATCGAACTCCTCCGAGACGGTTTGACCGATTTTTATGAAACCTTTTTGTCTGTATTCGGTAGGTCTGAGAATAGGTCGTAGGCTATTTTTTAATCCCCCCCCCCCCCCCCCCCCTTTGCTTTGCTTTGCAAGTAAAGATACAGCAAGAGATTAAATGAATGCAATAAATGCGCCAAAAGCTCGGTAGGGCCTAACGTCAACAACTTGTCTACAAGCAAAAGTCGACTTTAAGATGACGAACCTTTTCATTCTACGAATATACACTTGTACAGGCGCGTGCGCTGGCCTCCCAACTAGCCGACGTATAATTATACTTTATAATCGTTGTGTTTATTATCTCTGTAAACAATTTAACTTTGTTCTGCTATTTATTGCCCCGGAGTTTATGAAATATAGCGAATTGTGTATCAGTTAGGCGGTGCGGGAAATATCCTGCGTTTCTATACATTGCTGTTCGACGTTTATGTATTTATGAGTAATCGAGCAACGACGGCAATGTATCGCAACTAGCAGATATCTCTATCTATCTGAATGAGGTTTTAGTTAGAAACTGGTATGTACTTCGTTTGGTTACATGTTTTTATCCACAGTGGGCCTCATAAGAAAGCTCACAGTCACTCAGAGGGCGATGGAGAGGGCTATGCTCGGAGTTTCTCTGCGGGATCGCATTAGAAATGATGAACACTGTCGACGGAGCTCCGCTCGCGAGGAGATCCTTCTTCTGTAAGCTTTTGGCCCTTCGGGCCGATGCAAACTTAACATAACCTAAACCTACCTAGTTTCTGTGTTGTTTAAAGTTGGAAAAAACTTGTTAATTTTTGTCGTCTTTTTTATACTTAGTCATTTTCCTTTTCGACCTTAGTCGCCAAAAGGCCAAAGCCAAAGGGACAGAAACAGTTAATGTATTAAAGAAGTCACCATAAAGTTACCGTTCACCTCGCCGCCAACATTCCTCCCGAAATCAATTCAACTCTTGCCGTCAGCCGGTGCATTAATAAAAGCCCGCCAGATGGCGCGCTCATTTCAATTTCTTTTATACACCGCCCTGTATAACTTACGGGCAATAAAATGAAACGAAAATAGGGTATTGTTGGTATGTCCGGTATTTTGTCTTAATAAAAAGCTTTAGTTCTAACCTGAGGCATGTCATCGCGCACGCTTGGTAAAGCTGCGTACGGATTGCGCGTATATTCGTACGCGTAGTCGATTACGCGCTAGTCTACGCATAGCTGCAGGTACGGACATGGCGTTCCAGGACACGCGTAATCGACTACGCGTACAATTGTACGCGCAATCCGTACGCAGCTTAACGCTTTCACTATTTCTTTCTGTCGAACGGTATAAGATCGTGATAGAAAGAGATGGTAGAATATGGTACATTAATGTATGCGGGTAGTTTTAATAGCGTTTTAACCGCTATCGTTTCCTGTCACATATATTTAAAAAAGCGGTTGTCTGTAAAGTCAGCTTACGGACGATAGTTTAACGTGACAACGTCATAGCAAAACATTCAAAAAACAAAAAATTAAATACCCCCCCCCCCCCCCCCGGCACCCCGCACCCCCCATTAAAAATTACCCGAGCGCTAGTACTAAGATTGTATATTCTGGCGCGCGCTGCTCTCTTGTACATCCTGGCGTTCACTGCTCTCTCTCTTGTCCGATGTACGGGACATTGCGTCATCCTTTTTTGTGCGTGCAGCCGGCGTTCATCGATTTATTAGACGTCGTCACGTCAAAAACTATGAGACTGTAATTTTAACAAATTGAAATTGTACCGCAAGCGCACTGTATCGTTTTATAAAAACTTTCCGCTCGGTGTGGCTCATTTCTTCAATACAGGGTTATTTTTAATTCACTGACATCCTCTTAACCCTGAATTCCTATCACTCAAACAAATGTTTTTTGTTTTACGACTTTTTAAAATGAAGCACTTTTTTTCACACAGAGTATCGTAAAAATAAGAGGAAATCTCAAATTTTCAAAACGTTATTACACCAAAAATATTAAGTTATGACAAAAGCCGTAAAACAAAAAAACATTTGTTTAAGTGGTAGGAGTTTAGGGTTAAAAGGATGCTAGTGAATTACAAATAACCCTGTATACAGGACACAGGGTGTTCTAAAACTCGACGATAATCTGGTATAATATTTTATATCAATTTCTAAATTCTAATTATAACTTTATAAGTCTAACATTATGTATACGATATTAATAATTATTTACATTAACTTTCACATGCCTGATGGGCCGAAAATATCTGGATAATAATATAATTAAATATGTTAACACCCTATTTGTACCATTATGTTCTGTGAATAAACTGTTCATACATTCATTCATTTATTCATTCATTCGACCACTTTATAGCCAGGGTTCGTAAAATGCGAGCAAAATTCATTGAAATGCGGCCAAAAACCGACACCGCCGCCATCGCACGCGTCATAAGCCATCCGACACCACTACGCCCTCCACTCACTGGCCCATCATAGTGGACCATCGCGATGGCCCATCATGTAGTGCCAGCATAAGTTACATTTACCCGCATATAATAATAATAATATTTTTTATTCAGACATCATGAAAGGCCCACAGTTTTGTTAATAAATCTTATCCTAAATGTTAGTAATTAATAAATAACAGACATTTTGTTCTCTGGGCGAGTTACCACATCAAAGGGCAATCGTATCTATTTGAAATCATCTTTAGGATGCCATTACCGCTGCCATGCACCCTGTCCATTAATGAGGCAGTTTTTTTGCGCCACACAGCGTCGAAACTGTCTGTGCGTGCCTCCACAAACATAGACGATGCGCTGCAGTACCGCGGCAGCCGCAACAGCACCCTAAAGGCGTTATTATACTGGACGCGCAGAGCATTGTAAGTCCTTTGAGTGTATCTGACCCGCAGACTGGACGCGTACAAAGATGTGCAGAAAGCCTTGAAAAGAGTAATTTTAACTGCCTCCGTACAACGTTTGGACTGTGCGCCAGCATATTCGCTCTAACTGACAATGCTCTGCGCTCCTTCTCCATATCAGCATCATCTTTCAAGTCCTCTGTCAATCCATGACCGAGATATTTGAATTGATGCACTTTCCTAAGGGGAACACCATTAAGTGTGATAGATGGAAAAAGAAAGGACTCTTGGTTCCTGCCTTAAAAATCATATACTCAGTTTTTTGTACATTATAATGTCAACCCATGAGACGCCGCATACGCCTCACACACGGCCAGCAGCTGTCTTCATGCGGTGACTGAGGGAGCCAGGAGCACTAAAATCGTCTGCATAGCTAAGATTGTTGAGGCACACGCCGCATATGCCACAAAGACAGAGACAGAGAGACAGGGTGTAAGTGAGATGAATCGTCGTAAAGCGTCGTGCGACAAATCGCCGCGACTAGTCTCGAGGCGACAGATAGATTTGAATAAGCGATGTCCCGAAGCCGGGCGCGAGCGATGTTTAATGAATGTTGGAAAAAAGTTATATTTTGCTGCATTAGTCGGAGCTGCGCACCTGGGGCGGTTGGCCCTACCACTGGTTTACTCGCTCTATCTACATCAGTACATAGGTAGTATAAAACAAAGTCGCTTCCCACTGTCTGTCTGTCCCTATGTATCCTTTAAAACTACGGAACGGATTTTGATGCGGTTTTTTTAATAGATAGAGTGATTCAAGAGGAAGGTTTATATGTACAGTACATGCAAAATTACACCCGTGCGAAGCCGGAGCGGGTCACTAGTTCTACTATAATATAATAAACGTTATGTCGCGAATTCGCCTGCGTGAAAAATCTATGAAAAATGATCGGGCAGATAATATTTCTATGAAAAATACGAATGTATGTATGTATGTATGTTTGTAACATTCTTTATTGTACACAAAAATATGAAAATACCAGTTAACAAGAGCAGATGTACAAGGCGAACTTATCCTTTGAAGGGATACCAGTTAACCTTAGAACGATTGACAGGACATCAGAAGTAAGAGTAGGCATGCATGTGTGTTTGTGCTCGAGTCTTGGATGTTTTATACGTAATTAAGTATGCACATATTTATCTATATAAGTATATTTATGCGTACTAGACGATTACCCATAGTACAAGCTTTGCTTAGTTTGGGACCTGGTCAGTAAAATTGGTGTCAATCACCCCATAATTTATTATTTTGATTTTCACCCCTATTCCGTACCAGCATATCATCTACATATATCGCATCCGCATTTCCCTTTTTATTCCACCCCTTTCTCACCCTAGCAGGCCTATTGTCTAACGCTTCTGACGCTTGCCTTCGCAATCACTATTTCTTTCTGTCAAACGGTATAAGATGATGACAGAAAGAGATGGTGAAAGCGAAAGCAAGCGTCAGAAGCGTTAGACAATACGGTCTCTGGTCCTAATAGGGACGCGAAGGGATTTAACGCAGGTGCTGCAAATTATTACTTTCACACGTAATTGAGCTAACTTTCAGTTTTACACAACTAATATGGAATCTTTTGGACTTAGTTCGAGACTAGGTCAATAAAATTGGTGTCGTCGTCTCATGAGTTATTAGTTTGCTTTTCACTCCTATTACGTACCAGCATGTCATATACTGCACCCGCATCTCACTTCTAATCTCACCCCTAACTCACCCCTCATTCACCCCTATCCCACCCTAGTAGAGGCGGAAAGGCACTCTTTATCGCACCCGCATCACACTTCAAATCTCACTCCTAATTCACCCCTGATTCACCCCTATCTCACCCCAGCCCCTAGTAGGGGCGAAAAGGGGTTCGTTAGCACAGGTGCGGCGCAGGTGCGCGCACAAATTTTTACTTTCACACGTAATTGTGGAAACTTTCAGGTTTACACGACTAATATGAAATCTTTTGGACTTTAATAAAAGGGGTTGGAACTTTTTTATGCATTATTACGATACGAGACGAAATGAGTTTTTGTTAAAAATAAGTTCAAATTAATTTATTGTCAGAACACAGCTCCGAGTCAGCAAACTTAGATTTATTTATACTTACTCCATTTAATTTAGAATTATAAACCACAACAACATTATATTGCGGCTCGTGAACTGTAATCTCTTTACAATTTGTACTAGAGTAACAATTGACGACACGCAAATAAAGTGACATTAAAACAATTTTATTTTGGGGCTCCCAGACTATTGTACTGTACTATTTGCTAGGTAAGAAATAGTTGACGAGCCGCAATATAATGATGTTGTGGTTTTCAATTCTAAATTAAATGAAGTATAAATGAGCCGAAAGATGGCCAGGCGCTTAATGATATTTCCTGTTTCTTTCTTTTCTTTTATTTTCTTATTATTTTCTCTTTTACAAATAGATGGCAGAACGGCCTGGGCCGACGGGATGGCCTTTGCCCAACAGAGGAACAATGTCAGGCTAATAAAAAAAAAATCCTCTTTAAACTGTGTTGTATGTGGATGATGTGTTGCCAGTTTGCAGTTTTCGCGAGCTAAACCAGATGGCGGAACTAACACGAAGCAGGCGCAGTGGCGGACGGAATCCAGTTGTGGAATCAAATGTCAGCGTATTCCCGAGACTCGGGACCAAACATTCGTATTTACCTATGAGACGTTTAACTTCAAAATAGGGATGGGCAAAAATATCGATGCATCAAATTTTTTTCAGAAAGTAATTGGTAGTTATCGGCGATTTTAATCTTGAAATATTGGTCTACTACGGACGTAAGTAAGAGTGAGAACAACAGGGTTACACATTTTGTGGTTTTATAATTAAGAAAGGCGTATTCAGTAAAAAAGTCTACTTACCCTTTACTTCTTTTAATGAGGAATTTCTGTAGTTTTCTAATTCTACATCACTAGTACTATTCATTCTCATAAAGAAAAATAGCTCCTCATACTGTGTCTATGGTTCGTCACAAAAGTGACATAAAAAAACAAGGGACAAATAGAGGAAATTAGAGACTTTTTTTAATCGTCATAATTAATAGCTTCGGCGTATTTAGATATTACCTCGTGGACGAACTCAACATTAAGGTCCCGATGGAGATCGTCGTTTCTTATGTACCAGGGCGCATTTACTATGTCCCTGAGCACCTTATTTTGAAAACGTTGTATTATCATCATTGCATTATCATCATGTGAACGTTGAGGCAATCCAACTCCTTGACAACACGGACCTAGTGAGAAGACTGAAAAGGACTAAACCCTTTGAGTTAGTGTAGTGTTAATCATACTCGAAATAGTGTTACAGTGATAGTGGCGTAAATGAAGAACACATGAACAAAGTGCTTCGCCTTAATAGACACTAAGAAAAGTCATTGGACGTTATCACACGGCGGACACGACGTACAAATACGCGTTCTTGAATCTACATAAGCACGACGACGTCTGTACACGCGTACGCCTACATACATCGCGCGCGCACTCTTCTGGATTCGGGCGGTTTCCGGCTATCTGCGCCTTGAGGGGTGGGGTAATTCGAATCGGTGCGGGGCGGACCGTTTCCATTCTGTACGTCAGTACTATTATATATTCTGTGACGTTATTCTTAGAGACTTTAAACAAAATAGTCGATTAAGTTAAATGAATATTGCTTATTAGCCTTTGTGAGCTAGATTGTAATTTAAAAAAAAAAAAATAATAATTAATAGCGCTCTTGACTCTGAGCAAGAAACTCCAAAACTACTCCTAAAAAAGTAGCACGTACATTTTAAATTAAAAATGCCTTGTGATCTTCTACAAAG
Organism: Archips xylosteana; assembly: GCA_947563465.1. Classification (NCBI taxonomy): domain Eukaryota; kingdom Metazoa; phylum Arthropoda; class Insecta; order Lepidoptera; family Tortricidae; genus Archips; species Archips xylosteana. The sequence goes on along the minus strand of OX387365.1, from coordinate 14,694,061 downwards.
AATGTAAATTACTTAGCTTTCGGCCCAACTCTTCCATATCTTCGCTCCTTATTTCCAAACTGAGACTGAGTCTGGTAAATCAAATCTACGTTAAGGCCGTTCGGGTTATTGCGTTTGTTTCCCTTTTTTATTAAATAAGTGCATGTGATCAACTTGTATTACGTTGTGAAGACGAGGGTAGGAGAAAGGAGATAGTAGGAAGCTTAGTTCAAGTAGGTATAAGCGGTTCTCTGCTTTTTCGCAAATGTTTCATTTCTCAATTGATTTTTTTTCTGAAATTGTACTTACGCTATTCAGGATTGTTTTAACTAGCCTAACCTTTGATCAATTATAACTGAAGATACACATTGCCGAACAAAATCCCCTTCAAAAAATGTCCGAACTTTTTTATTTGTTTGCATAACAATTAAAATCATCACCTACACAGAAATTTGAACCTAGTCTTTACTTCATTACAGTCGAATTTCGGTTGACACTTGACAGCTAAACTTGACAATTTCACGCAACGTACTGAGAAAAAAGAAGGCCACTTTTATCAAAGTGGCGCTCATTTGGCTCGGACATTTTCGGGCGCGCGACTGTGGATCTACAGTTATAATTGATCAAAGAGCCTAACCTATACCTAGTTTATAGTTAAAACAAAAACAGTTTGAAATGAAACAGTTGAGGGCGGAAAATGAACGAGCTGGGAAAAAGAATCGGCAAGGATCCCGGTGTATAAGCATCTTTTGCTCGAAGTTATTTCTGCTAAAACTCGAAAACACGCGTTTTCCGAGAGATAGCTAAATCTATTGTTCACCCCCAAAAATCTCCACACATCATCATTATCGTCATCATTTCAGCCGAAAGACTTCCACTGCTGAACATAGACCTCCCCCAAGGCTCGCCAAACAGATCGGCCCTGCGCCATCCGCATCCAATGCGTTCCCGTCACCTTCACCAGTACCTCTACCATGAGTTACACTAGTTTACAGTGACCGTACTCGCTAGCGACGGCGTAAATGATTTGTATGGAGAATTGTGTACAGCGCCTCTAGCGGTCACTTACGGAAGTACAATTCTCCATACAAATCATTTACGCCGTCGCTAGCGAGTACGGTCACTGCAAACTAGTGTAACTCATGGTAGAGGTACTGTTCGTCGCTCCATTTTGTTGGAGGGCTACCTACACTGCGTCTTCCGGTCCGCGGACGCCACTCGAGAACCTTTCGGCCCCATCGGCCGCCAGTGCTACGAACGATGTGCCCTGCCCACTGCCATCTCCACACACCTAGCAAAATTTATCAAAATCGTTAGATATGTTTTCAAGATCCGGAATAAATTAATACACAAGTACAGATTTAGGACAGATTTAGACGTGCGCCCGCGCGTTAAGGTCGATTCATATCTAGAGATCGTTGTCTACGTGTCAGACACGTGCCGTATAAGACACCGACAAAATATTCTTTGCGCATACTTGCCGCATAGTGATTATCTGACGGCACATGCAATGAACTGGGGCTAAATTCAGGAACCGCCCAATACGGTTTGCGAGCGGTAATTCAATCGTTTGCGAGAGGATAGGGATGAACTGCTATTCAGGAACGCCAAAAATCACTGGTTTGCGAGAGGTTTGGGCTGAGATTGGGATGAGCCTTATTTATTTATTTATTCATTTACAAAGCGAATTAACAGGAAAATAAAGCTCATCCCAAGCTCAACCCATTCCTATCATCTCCCAAACGATTGAATTACCGCTCGCAAACCGTGTTATTCCTGAATTTAGCCCCTGATGTAACGCTCGCCTCCGCCGGTCGCGTGAAGTCGTGGCCAAACTGTAAGGCCAGGGGGGCTACTACGAAATTCGAAGTTCGAAGTTCGGATCGTGCGGTCCCTCTCACTCTCGTAATAAATATCATTAGCGTGAGCGGAACGGCATTAAACGAAGTTCGAATTTCGCGCTTCGTAGTATAGGGCCAGGTGTGCCGCCTGCGTTACATCACGTCTTGAAGCAAAACACGTGCCGACTGAAGACTATCTTGTAACATTTGTGACAGAACAACTGCTCGGATGTTCGACGTGCTCGTTGGAGAAACATAATCCTTCTAATATTAATAATAGGACAGTTTGTTAGTATGTGAGTACAATACAGACATCACGACAAATAAATATATGTAAACATGAACTTTATTGGGAAACGAAAATAATAAAAAAATAAATATAAATATCACGGGACAATTCACACCAATTGACCTAGTTCCAAAGCAAGCTAAGCAAAGCTTGTGTTATGGGTACTAGGCAACGGTTAAACATACTTATATTTATATAGATATATACTTAATACAAACAAACTGCCCCGACATTGGAATCGAACCCGGGACCTCAAGGTTCGAGTCAGGTTCTAGGCCACTAGGCGATCTGGTCGTCAAAAATAGAATAGATATTTTTGACGCCTTGGTAACGTACATACTCGTATATATACTCTACGTGTGTGCGTTTTGCGCATAATGTTTGTTCATCATCATCATTTCAGCCGTAGGACGTCCACTGCTGGACATAGGCTCCCCTCATTGATACCAAATCACTACGGTTGGAAGCTGCTTGCATCCACCTTGAACCTGCGGCCTTTACCAAATCGTCTGTTCATCTCGTTGGTGGACGTCCCACGCTTGCCAGTCCGTGGTCTCCATTCGAGAACTATTCGGCCCCAACGGTCATCTGTTCTGCGTGCTATATGGCCTGCTCATTCCCATTTCAACGAGCTAATCCGTTTGGCTATGTCGGTGACCCTGGTTCTTCTACGGATCTCCTCATTTCTGTTTCGACCTCGTAAAGAAACCCCGAGCATAGCCCTCTCCATCGCTCGTTGAGCAACTCTAAACCTCTACTACTAGCTCTAGAGAGTTTGTAACTCCATCATAAATAAACGGATAGATGGATTTGGATGAAATTTGGTATGAATATAGTTGGATGTCTGGAATATCACGTAAGCTACTATTTTTCCCGATATTCTCACGGGATATTCTATCATACCATTGGTCAAACATCGGCCTGGATAAAATAAGCCCAAAAAAGAATTCCAGAAATATAAATGATGGAAAGAGGTTATAATTTACCTTGTCCTATAGAAATACACATAAGCTGTGGTGGCCTAGTGGTTTGACCTATGGCCTCAAGCAGAGGGTCGTGGGTTCAAATCCCGGCTCGCACCTCTGAGTTTTTCGGAATTTTCGTGAAATTTACATCTGTAATTTACCATGAGCTTTACGGTGAAGTAAAACATCGTGAGGAAACCTGCATACACCTGCGAAGAAATTCAATGGTGTGTGTGAAGTTCCCAATCCGCACTTGGCCCGCGTGGGAACTACGGCCCAAGCCCTCTCATTCTGAGAGGAGGCCTATGCTCTGCAGTGGGACGTAAATAGGCTGGGATGATGATAGAAAAAAATGAGAAATAAAAGTATTGCATGTTCCATAGTAAAAAATAAGAAAAAAAATATCTTATTCTGTCGGATGTCGTCGTGTCGTGATCCATAGAATAAATGGGAACTACACCTTTGTGATATACCCTACTTGATGGAGGAATTCTGTTTGTTTCAGATGGAGGCCAAGGTGAAGGAGGAGTTGCCTGACAAAGATTACCAGCCAACCACCACGGAGCGGCGGAAGAGTAAGTATCTTCATCTTAAACAATCACAATTTATCTTTAGCTTTCGTGTTGTCTTTTGTTTTGTAAAATATTGATGATGTGTCTTGTGTTGTTGTAAATAATTATACTTTCTTTCTCTCTCTCTCTGTTTCTTTATTTCTTTCTCTCTCTCTCTTTCTCTTTTTCTCTTTCTTTCTTTCAATAGAGTAAAATCAAAACTTTTTAAAAACGGAAACGTTTTTGGGTGTGTCTGATATTTCGAACCCACATCTCCTGACTATACGAGCCGAGTATGCTACCAACCTCACCACGGTCATCATTTCAGCTGTAGGACGTCCACTGCTGGACATAGGCCTCCCTCACTCATACCCAATCACTACGGTTGGAAGCAGTTTGCATCTACCTTGAACCAGCGGCCTTTACCAAATCGTCCGTCCGTCGTTGATGGACGTCCCACGCTGCGCTCGCCAGTCCGTGGTCTCCATTTGAGAATTTTTCAGCCCCAACGGTCATCTGTTCTGCGTGCTATATGGCCTCACCACGCTGCCCCCAAAAAAATAATCGCCGGGATACGTCAGTTATCGACATAGCCCACCGCAATAGCACGCTGAAGTGGCAATGGGCCGGCCATATAACCCGAAGAACCGATAACCGTTGGGGTAGACGAGTTCTTGAGTGGAGACAACGAATTGGCAAACATAGCGTAAGACGTCCTCAGACTCGGTGGAGCGATGATCTTCGCAAGGCGGCTGGCAAGAGCTGGATGATGAGGTCGAGCATCCTGCTCAGTGTCGTGCCATGGGAGAGGCCTATGTCCAGCAGTAGACGAGCATAGGCTGCTGATGATGATAATGATATGCCAGTGGCCCGTGGTACCATCTATCGCAACTATCATAAATTAAGACTTATAAGATCCAAATTATTTTGGAAAAGCGTGAGAAATTATGTGCCATTTCTATCTTACAAATAGGTATTTTTTTTAACCCCTACACAAAAAGAGGGGTGTTATAAGGTTAACCGCTATGTGCGTGTGTGTGTCTCTGTCTATCTATGTGTCGGTCTATAGCTTCATAGCTCTTAAACGGGTGAACCGATTTGGATGCGGCTTTTTTTATTTGTAAGCATGATTTTCGGCGATGGTTTTTAGACATGTTTCATCAAAATTGTTTCAGCCGTTTGCCCCACTACATCAGTTAAAAAAAATCGGGACTCGGGAGGAAACGATATATTTCCCTTGTTGTTAGTTCTACGGTAAACACAATGGGTATTGGATAGCGATTCCACCGCTGCGTGGGAACGCACAAGTGTCCCCGATCATAATCTGGCGGCGGCGAGGCGCGGCACGCACCGCCGGGTGCTCCCGCGCACTGGATGTGGCACGGCGACGGGCCCTTAAAGTGTCATTTAATGGAACTAGCTAACTATGTAAACAAACCGCCATCACAGAATAACTAATAGTACTAACGTACAGAAGGATCACTCGAACAAAAATCAACTATAGGTATAAAAATTTGCCTACTCTTACGACCGTTAAAGTATCTGCTTGCACGCGAAATTGAAACTTACTTATCGTGTGATTAGGGCTTGCACTGTCCGGTAACTTTTTATTATCCGGATATTTCATTTCAAAAAACAACGTTTGCGGGGTCAGCTAGTACTAGTATAATATATTGTTGGATACCAGTCTGACATATCACAATCAATCAATCAAGCCAAATCAAAGCCTCTACGACAGTGTTAAATGCTACGGAGTTTCGTAGCGTAGCACTGAAGGTTACGTAGCAAGGCTACGAACCATCGTGTAGCTCTGGGGGATACTACGAAAGTCGATTCCCGAAGCTCGCGCCGCGCGCTCCCTCTCACTCTTCTGTGTAACACTTTTAGTGTGAGTGAACGAATGGCATGACACGAAATTCTAAAGCGAATTTCGAAGTATAAGCTCGCACTTACACAGTAAGTAAAATTGTGTAAGTTGCAGTACATTTGAAATGAAATTCAAATAAAAGAGTTTCGTAACGAACTAAAACAATTACTTTGCTCACCCGCGACCTTACAATAGTTACGTTTACCTATGCAAGAAATGTGTGTTCATGCAGTTCCTCCACCTCCACACTGTACGAACACACACAAATCACATAAACACAACTATCACCACCACCAAGCTACACTGACGCGTTTCGAACTCAACCAGAGCTCATCCTCGGAGTTACCACAACCGTATGCTATGATACCAAATGTTAAACAATGTTAACATTTGGTAGCATAGCATACGGTTGTGGTAACTCCGAGGATGAGCTCTGGTTGAGTTCGAAACGCGTCAGTGTGGCTTGGTGGTGGTGATAGTTGTGTTTATGTGATTTGTGTGTGTTCGTACAGTGTAGAGGTGGAGGAACTGCATGAACACACATTTCTTGCATAAACGTAACTATTGTAAGGTCGCGGGTGAGCAAAGTAATTGTTTTAGTTCATTAATATGGACCTCCGCAAAGTAACGCCTGATTCAATAAATTAGAGTTTCGTAACATTGATAGGTTACCCGCCCGCACGCACATACAACCTGCATACTCCTGCGAAGAAATTCAATGGTGTGTGTGAAGTTCCCAATCCGCACTGGGCCCGCGTGGGAACTACGGCCCTAGCCCCCTCATTCTGAGAGGAGGTTTGTGCCCTGCAGTAGGACGTATACGTATATAGGCTGATGATGATGACGCCGAGCCGCTGATACTTTAAACTTTTGCTTTTACGAGTATAATATCAGTAGGATTTCAGTCCACTCGGGGCCACATCTAGTATGTCACGCACCGTATCATAGCATACACTATATATACAAATATACGATGTTCTTCGGGCTACAATTGTTTAGTTTTGCCAAGGGGAACTAGGTATTCAGAAATAACATTGTAAAATAATATCTAGGCGAGGAAATGCAGGGGTAGTGTTCCGTTTACTTCAACGTGAAGATGGAATCAATAGAATGTATCTCAAACGTTAAGATGGAATCATTGTATCTCAAAATGGATTCGGAGTAGATAGATATTTAGGGCACATCGCCCGTAGAACTGACGGCCGATGGGGCCGAAAGGTTCTCGAGTGGCCTCCGCGGACCGGAAGACGCAGTGTAGGTAGGCCTCCAACAAGATGGAGCGACGACCTGGTGAAGGTAGCGGGAACGCATTGGATGCGGATGGCGCAGGGCCGATCTGTTTGGCGAGCCTTGGGGGAGGCCTATGTTCAGCAGTGGACGTCTTTCGGCTGAAATGATGATGATGATGAGATATTTGAGTCAGTGGTTAGGGAATTTTAATGTCATAGATTAATTGGGTGACCATATTACAATCATCATTTTCCCGGCCTATATACGTCCCACTGCATAGCACAGGCTTTTTCTCAGAATGAGAAAGCTTAGGCCGTAGTTCCCACGCAGACCCGGGTGTGTAATACGAGATATAACAATTATTATCTAATATTCATAATATATACGCTCACGTTATATAAACTCGTTTAGTATAACGTTCACTGGATATAATGAACGAAAAGTATAATTATAAAATATCTAATTTTGTAATGTATAACGTTGTTTATATATAATATCAATTGATATAACGATCAAAGCGTATAATGTTCATAACACCTAAGATTTAAAACGTATAAATTCATTAAAAACTTTAATGCAAGCAAACAATCAAGCAATCCATTCATTTCTTCCGCACTGTTACAAAAATAAACCTAACATCGAAGGCTAAGGCGGGAGCTACGCTACGCTTCGCTCCCGCCTTCTGAACCTAACCTATCCAAGTCGCTTCTGCCCAGAAAAGTCTTGCTCGCTCGCTTCGCTCGCTCGCGCCACTTAATTTTACATTTACACATATTATTATATATCATGACGTTATACCTAATGTTTGTTATGTTAAAAGAAATTAGTCCATATTAATCTTATACAAATTGAAGTTATATAAAAATAACGTTATATAATTTAAGCGTTAAACGTTAAAAAATTATACTTTTTGCTGTTATAGCTAACGTTCATTATATCTTGTGAACGTTATTAATATGAAAATAGATATTTTGTAGTTATATCTTGTGGGGCGCACCCCGCAGACCCAGTGTGAATTGAAAACTTCACACACACCATTGAATTTCCAGTGTATGCAAGTTTCCACATGAAGTTTTCCTTCACCAGTTTTCCGTAAAACATAAATGTCGAAAAAATCAGAGGCGTGAGCCGAAAATACCGAATGTATATTAAAATATCAAACCGGTCTAAGGACCGAAAGGTTTTTTCCTGAAGACGTATTTTTTTTAAGATTGCTATGAAACTAATCTAACGTAATGGGTTCTAAACGATGCCGTTTTAATTCATTCGGAGAAGTTTACGGTTTCAGAAAAAATGCTTGTCGGTCTTTTGATCCATTCTGTATTTTAATACATTCGGTTTTTCGTGCTTCGGTATTTTAATACATAGATAATTGGGATCGATACCCCGCACCTCCACCAAATGAAATTAAATGATTTTGCTAGTTTCAAGAATAAACTCCAAGATCACCATTTAATGGTTTATTGTCTGAAAGATCAATCACAAGTGTGTCGTTTCCATGGCAGAAATTCGATACCTTCTTTTTTAACCCCCAACACAAAAAGAGGGGTGTTATAAGTTTGACCGCTATGTGTGTGTGTCTGTCTGTCTGTCTGTGTGTCTGTCTGTGGCATCATAGCTCTTTAACGGGTGCACCGATTTGGATGCGGTTTTTTTTAATAGAAAGCAGGTTTCTTGGCGGTGGTTCTTAGATATGTTTCATCAAAATCGGTTCAGCTGTTTCAATGTTATCAGCTCTTTTGTTCGCTGCGGAAGGGATCTTAGACGAATAACGGGCATTGATTTAATGTAATGTCATGTTTTTAAAATTTTTAATTTATAGTTATATTTATTTAAATTCAAATCTAGCACTAGAGTGCCAGCATTAAGCGAATGTCTGCAGAGTTTACAACAGTACCTAACCCAGGAGCCTCTGCTTGAAAGGCCATCCGCATCCAACGCGGTCTAGCAACCTTAACCAGGTCGTAGCTCCATCTTGTTGGAGGCCTACCTCCCAAGTAGCACAAGTAGCATTACAAAAGATCACTTTGGGTATAACTGGGAACTTCATGGATTAATAAACAGTTAATATGGTTCAACCGAGAACTTAGAGCTGCGTATTACGCTTTAATCTGTATAACAGCATCATAAAAGTAGAAACGGATACTATTGTTACGGATCAGAGTTAGTGCAGATGTCAAAAATGCCTTCTTACAGTCTATTTTGCCTTGGTTGCTTAAGAGCATTTTAGTGGTAGTAAAATATGATAATTGCTGTTTAAAGGCGTAGAATTATACCGCTGAAATGCTAGCGTCTTAAAAGTGTCACTGTGAACTACCGTACAGCCAACAGTTTTAGAGTAGTGTACACTTAGAGTGATTTAACACAAAATGTTCCACATCGGTTCGCCTCAGCTCTGTTATAAGCCTATTTTTCAAAGCAGTTTGAAGGTGTTTTATTAATACACGTAAACACCAAAGGTATTTCAAGATCCTCGTTTAACTCAGCAATACAGCATTTGGCTGTGAAATATACCAATATATTGTTTCAGCCTGCATAAAAGAACACTTTACATATATTATAACGCACGAAGCTGCAATCAGGTTCACGTTAAACAATCATTAATTCTTAAGCAGTCATTGATTCTTCAACAGTTTGCGTGGATCGCGTATTAAATTATACGAAATGCTAAAAAAAATTGAAATATTCAAGCAAGATTGAATTAAAATTAAAACTACTAAATAAATATTAAAAGGTAATACGTTTAAGTAGTTCACATAAACGGCTTTAGCGTTTATGTAAACCATAATAAAACTAATAACAGCTGACAGGCTGAATATTGGTTCACTTGAACTCTTATTTACTGCAATAAGCATAATAGAGGAACTGGGGTGTACTCTTGTACAGCCATGGTAATTAATTCAGGATAAAAAGAGTTCACAAAAGTTTTTAAGAATGCGCCATTTTGTTATAACCTAAACCTAACCCTAACCTAACTAATTAATAATTATTGTATTGTTTTTTATATTTTACTGCCTTTAATTACACGTTAATCATACACTTATTATAGTATAATATAAAACTTCGTATAATTTTATGTAAATCACTCAAAAATGTTCAAATATATTTTTGGTGTGTTACTTTTTTCACAACATTTCTACTTAAAAACGAGATATTTCCGAGGCGCGTAAAAATTTTGCTAAAAAACTATATAAACATTCACAGTAAACTTGCATTCCCAAATGTTTTCACAGTAGGTTGGCTATAAAAGTGTCCTTTTCTGAGTTAATACAAATTTTCAATAAAATTGTGACATTCACTTCGCCATTTATTTACACATCACACTTTGAAATTTATCGGCACCGCTATAATACTATTAAAAGCAAATCTGCAAATATAATAAGCAATTTCAATATGAACGAAGGGTAATGTAGAACCTAAAGCGTTATTTAAGACTAGCAGTCACCCAATCCTAACGCTTAGTCTGTATAACAGGACACTCGTATTCTGTTAAGCTGCTGATAAACAGCCTGGTGACCCATAATAATTCCAATATAGTGCTACTGTAATGCTGTTAAACAGAATGTGAACTAAACTAGAACTATAGGCTGAATAATTTGTGCCCAAATAAGAGTTATTTCAGTATTAACAGCGCTGTTAACACCATTGTAACACTGTCTTGTACAGCTTCAAGTTTCCGTGTACACCAAAAGTGATTTCTTATAATGCTACTTTGTGCTACTTGGGCTACACTGCGTCTTCCGGCCCGTGGCGCCACTCGAGAACCTTTTTGCACCATCGGCCATCAGCGATGTGCCCTGCCCACTGCCACTTGAGTCTGGCGATTCTTCGGGCTATGTCGGTGCCTTTAGTTCTTGCGCGGATATGATCATTTCTAATGCAATCCCGCAGACAAATTCCGAGCATAGCCCATAGGTCCATCGTTAGCGGCCACGTCTCAGTGCCATAAGTCATCACTGGCAACACACACTGGTCAAAGACTTTTGACTTGAGACATTGCGGTATATTGGATGACAAGATACTTATTGCGGAGCTTCCCGAACACTGCCCAGCCGAATCTAATTCGTCAATTCGTCTTCGTAATGTATTTTTTGTAGCGGCCAAATTTCAAGTGTCTACGTGTAGCTATTACGGTTCAAGAGATAGAAACCTGTGACAAACGGACGGACAGACAGCGGAGTCTTAGTAACAGGGTCCCGTTAGCACCATTTGGGTACGGAACCCTAAAAACCAAATAACTTGCTGTACAATGATACTAATCGGCCGGCGGCAGCTGCGCGCTCCCACGATGCTCTGCTATAATTCATGCTGTTTGCGGACAAACGGTTGACGATGGACATTGATTACATTATGTGTAAACTAGGACACTGGATTAGACTTCGGTAAATATAACACACCGTGTTTTTATTATTTCCGCGAACTTTGATGTCAAATAATTTATTGAACCAGGCGTTACTTTGCGGAGGTCTGATGGGTTTTGGTGAAAATAATATAGTAGTAACAAGATATAAATGAATTTATTTGCTCAGCAATACAGTTGTAACAATGATAGAAAGAAGATATTATAAACCTACCAAGTTTGGTTAGCAACAATTGCATAGACAGTGGTGCCATATGTGGATATTTTGTGGTACTATTACAGTAAAAATTGTTTGGTTTATGCCAATCTAACAATATCAATGAACTGAAACAATTACTTAAGGTGCGACCAAACCGCCGCTTAAAAAACGGTGACGTTACGGAATCGCAGTGACGCACCGTAAACGTCACGAATATACTATGAGAGCATGCGGTAAACTCTGACGATTACGGCACGTCACTGCGATTCCGTAACGTTTCCGTATTTTAAGCAGCGGTATGGCCGAACCTTTACTTTGCTCACTTGCGATCTTTTGATAGCTACGTTTATACAAGTTAATACAAGAAATATGTGTTCGTGCAATTCCTCCACCTCCACAAACACAAAACAAAATTCGTAGTACTTACCTACGACGTAAATACTGCACGGCAGGTCATGCCTTTTTAAATGTTAATAAAACAAGATGTTTTCTAGGGCGTAGTGTTGCTACAATTTTAAAATGTGTATTTGTATTAGTAATACGATGAAAATACCTAAATACACGCGCAATCTTACCAACCTGTCTTGAGCCATAGGGTTTCCCCCATGTCCGCGTGAGTGCTGATTTAGTTCTCCTTCGGGCATCGGACGGGGAACTCGTGTCGCTCGCGCTTACGCACGGCTTTGATTCTAGCCGCTCTCACGCACACATACAGATACACGAGTGCATAGAATACCTAAAATCGATAGCGCAAGAAGCTCGGTGCGGCCTTAAATCGTCCGGAAATCACCAGTGTGATAAGGTTCTAAACAAAAACACCTACGTGTGTTCAAGGCATTGAATATGGTGAAATATCCAGCGAATTTAAGTCCAAGTCATCCACCTCTATTATTCAACCGCAGTCGGCCGGACATGTCATTATCGCTTGTCAATGACAGTCATTTTGTTCGTCCGCGCTTTGCGGTCTTGAAGCATTAAGCCAACTGGAGAGGGCAGCACCTACGCTTATTGTCTAACGTGCTGGCCTTATACTACGAAGTGCAAAATTCGAACTTCGTATCGTGCCATTCCTCTCACGCTAATAGTATTTAATACAAGAGCGAGCAAGACGATGCGATACGAACTTCGATTTTCGAATTTCGGAGTAGGTAGCCCCCCTGATGCTGGCTTTCGCGTTCACTATCTCTTTCTTTCAAAGGGTATAAAATGGTGACAGAAAGTGATGGCAAGCGCCCGTGCGTTAAATAATACGGCATGGTCTATCTTGTTCTAAAAAGTGTAAGACTTGGTTGTGTATTTGTTGTCTGGACGAGATCGCTTTTGAGCGATAAGACCGGCCATTGTCTGCCTGAACTTTTATTGTTATTTTTTTTTTCTGTACTGTTTTGGTGATCAATAAAGAATATTTGTATTGTATTGTATTTTGTACGTGTGGTTTTCACCAGGCCAACCATGGACGGACGCCCATAGCGTGAGGCGCATTGCGGGTGCGTCGTCGGCCCTTTGAGGAGAGAGTAGGCTCGTTTCTAGGATACCGTAGCCGAAGAGTGATGTCTGTGAGATCTGAGAATAGGTCATAAGCTATTTTTAATACCCCTATTTTTCGCAGACGAAGTCGCGGGCAACAACTATTAATATACAAAAATGTTTTTTTTTATATTAATAGGGGTAGGTATAAAAAATAGCCTACGACCTATTCTCAGACCTGCCGAATATACCTAGAGAAAAATGTTTCATAAGAATCGGTCAAGCCGTCTTGGAGGAGTTCGATAACAAACAAAGTGACACGCGATTTTTAAATATTATACTAGCTGCTGCCTGCGACTCCGTCTGCGAAGAATAGGGGTATAAAAATAGCCTACGACCTATTCTCAAACCTATCAAATATAGAGAAAAAATTTTTGATAAAAATCGGTCATTCGGTCGGATCGGTCGGAGGAATTCGATAACAAACACTATTAGATTTAAACCGCGTGACGACTCCGGTTGGTTTAAAGCTTCAAGTTTACGGGGGCGTGTCACTCGACCACTCAAAAATGTAAAGGGTGGTCTTTTAGGTCATCACTATTCTAGAATATTGTACACATTTTATACGTAAGTTTACTTTATTGAATGGATTTATTCTACTGACCAAATTCACTAGTTACCCGTAGATTTGCTCATAATTGCACTCACCCTCTCTTTCTGTCACACTCAAGGAATAAAGACGGATAACTTGAAATTCCCACAGGATAGGAAATGAGATTTACGAGTATATGTTCGATCAAGAGTGACCCTATCGCCGTAAGTATGATTACTAGGCTCTTCAAATTTGATTTTAATGTAGGTTATCATAAAAGTAAAAAAATAATTTCAAGATTTTAGAAATTCCCACGGGATAAGGATGAAACGAGATTTACACAGGGTGTCTCGTAAGTAGCACGACAAACTGAAATGGGATATATGTATAGGTGGGCGGTCATCTACCAATATAAATAAATAAATATAAATATCACGGGACAATTCACACCAATTGACCTAGTCCCAAAGTAAGCTTAGCAAAGCTTGTGTTATGGGTACTAGGCAACGGATAAACATACTTTTATAGATAGATACATACTTAAATACATATTAAACACCCAAGACCCGAGAACAAACATTCGTATTTTTCATACAAATATCTGCCCCGACACGGGAATCGAACCCGGGACCTCAAGCTTCATAGTCAGGGTCTCTAACCACTAGGCCATGTGGTCGTCAATATCAAAAAATGACCTAAGTAAAAGTCAACCGTTTTCGAGAAATTTAGATTTTTCTGATTTTTCAGTGTTGCCATAGATTCCCTTCGTCGACATCAATTATTTTCTAGCTACTAACTTTCTTTGTAGCGGCCACACTGGATTTTTCCGTTCTACCGTCATCTGCGTATCCTCTCCCCTCCACTTCGTCCGTTTTATAAAAACAGCTGATCGGAGCGGGAGCGATTTATTGTCACTCATTACAAACTTTTCTATTGACAGTTATATTGTACCTTTTTTTATGTGCGGTCCTTAATTACAAAACGGAGTAACCGTTACGCTGACCGTCAGCAACGAATTTTGCAAATCTTTTCCTGAAAATAGTTTTATAAAGTCAGTGCCACTGCTGAAGACTCCTTGTGCGCCGCCCTGCGAATAAACCTGAAAGGCTAAGTGCGACACCCGAGGTAAGAGTTAGCAGTGATTCCGGAGGAGCTGATAACTACGAGCCAACGGTGCCTGTTACCGACGCCCTAAGGTTCTGCATCACCGCAGACGAGGAGCCCTCAGGTGAGCTTTCAGCAGTCACTGCTACTACGTTCTATTTTTTCGTGTATACCGTATCGTAGAGAGACGCAATATTTTGCTTCCTAACGGCCCTAAGCACCTTTCGTTTCTTTTCGACCTCTATCCCCATTTTTCCTATACAGTCCACTCCCTTTCGTTAACATTTTTTGGTCTTCGAACCGAATGTTTTGATAAGTGACCGTTTTTTGTCGTCGTTTTATTAATCACTTTTTCAAAAGTTCGTTTTCGATCGTCATTATAAATTCCTTAACCGTTTTTCGGGTAAGCAAAATATTGCCGTCAATAATTTTAGTAAAAGATCTGAAAGGTTCGTTGCACATTATCGTTATTTTAGTTTTGTCGTCGTTAGGGCGGATATTTAAGCTTGCAACTCTCATTGTATTCATTTGTCGTCGAGAGCAGTTGCTAGTTTAAAATTTAATATACCTTCCTGTTTTTTTTTTTAAATTTTTTCGTTGTCGTTTAGGCAGGTTATAAGTTAAACTTGCAACCCTCACATTTATATTTTTTTCGTCGAGAGTGGTTGCTAGCTTTATTCTTATACACTGTCCCTCTTTTTCGTCGTTAGGGTTAGGTCCGGTGTTAATATTACAACTCTCATTTGTTTCTTTCGTCGGGAGCGGTTGGCTATTTTAACACCACCTACCATTTTCGTTAATTTCGTTATCGCATGCCGGTGGTAGGACTAAGTGCAAAGTCCGCCCGGATTGCTACCACCATCTTACCCGTAACCTGCCGTGAAATAGCAGTAATCGAGCTGTTGTGTTTCGGTTTGGGGGTAAGACAACCGGTTTTAAAAATCACTTGCACACAGAGGCACTACATCTAGACCTCAAGGACGGATTTTTCGTGAAAGTCGGTTTTGTTATACTCGGCCGTTGTTTTTTTTAGTTTCTCGTTTTTTTTTTGTGTTAGTTTAAAAATTTAACATTTATTTTCTTACGCATCGGTAACCGTCGCGGTTAGTTCCGATAGTTAAACTTAAAGACTTTTACAGTAGCAATACTCGGTTATTTCGTTGAGAGTGGTAGTATTTAAGTTTTAAACTGGCAACACTCGGCGTTTTTTCGAAGCGGTAGGAATTTGTTGTCTGACTACCCGTAATTAGTTTCGTGTCGACGCCATTTTCGTTCGTTGCTGTTGCGGAGTGATAAAAGTCGGAAATAAATATATTGCAGTAATTAGTGTGTTGTGTGACCCGTGTGTGTGGTAAAAAATGCCCATGAGTCAGTGTGGCATGGAATCGGAACAGGCCGACCCGGCCCGCGTTGCGCGTGATTACGCGTTAATGCGCCTCGAACTATTAGCCGCTACTACTGATGGTGAGTTGATATCATATAACAATAATGATTTTACGGTGCTTTCGGATGAGTTTCATAGCGCGATGCGTCAAGTTTTAGGGTCTATGCCTCCGAGTTTGCATCGCGAAGAGTTTCGGATAACTCAAATATTTGAGACAAATTTACGATCCACAAAAGCGCGTTGGGCTAAATTGCAGATGGCCGAAGTGAAACCCACTCCAGAGGCGCCGCCGTCTAACGCCGCCAGACTCCCGAAAATTAATATAAAAGAATTCGATGGGAAGCTGGAGAGCTGGGTGTCGTTTCGGCAACTCTACGAATCATTGATACATAAGCGCACGGATTTGGCTGACGTAGAGAAGCTGCATTATTTGTTAACGATAGTAAAGAACGAGGCGTATGATTTGATTAAGAATTACCCGCTCACGAACGAGAGTTACATTACTGCGTATAGTGCATTGTGTAGGCAGTATAACAAGACGCGGCAAATTGCGACCGTTTACTTCGAAAAGCTCGTGAACTGTGAACCGGTCCGAGGTCCTCGGGATTTAGATAGGGTTATACGAACGTTCACAGAAAATTTAATGATTTTAAATACGTATAAATTACCGGACAGAAATTTTATGCTGGTGCATTTGTTATGGTCTAAGTTGGATAAGGTAACTAAGGAACAATTCGAATTAGAACATAATTCCGACGAGGTTCCGGATTTCGACGTTCTGGGTCAGTTTATCGAAAAAAGGCGTCGTGCATTAGGCAACGTAGTGGGATTAATCGCGTCGCCGGCGAATATACCAGCGCCAGTAGGGAATAGAACGGGCCCCAAACATAAATCAGCTTTCATCGCCGCTACTGTTTCGTGCGTAGTATGCAAGGGGCCGCATAACATTTTAGTCTGTCCAACGTTTTTGAAATGTACCCCAAGTGAACGTTTTACACTAGTCAAACAAAATAGACTCTGCATTTTGTGTTTGTCGTGCGCACATTTGTTAAGGCGTTGTCATTCAAAGCAGCGTTGTGAGTATTGCCGCTGCTCACATCATAGTTTGCTACATTTTAATAAACCGGAACAACCGAATATTGGGAATAAATCGACTGAGGGGACCGAAGGGGTTGTTGCCATGGTGGCTGGCCTTGGGGCTGGGCCCACTTTGTTTTCAACTGCTGTCGTTCTAATTACCGATAGAATCGGTCGGCGGGTTCCGGTGCGGGCGCTACTGGACTGCGCTAGCGCTTGTAACTTCATATCGCAGCAGTGTGCCAATAGATTAGGTTTGAAAATAATTCAATCAAAACACACTGTGAGCGGTATAGGTCAGGCGGTGGCGGAGCCGAGTGGCACCCTATCGTGTCTTATCACACCCAGTACTGGTGAGTATGACACTAGCTTTTCGTTGGAGGCATATGTTTTGCCGACTATATGCTCGGATATGCCCACCGAGTATATTGAATTTTCGTCGTGGTCAACGAACAGGGACCTGGTTTTCGCGGACCCTTGTTGGCATAAGCCGGGCCCGATAGACATGCTGCTAAGCGTAGATGTCTTCGCATCATCGTTGCGTCCAGGGCTAATCCAGGGTGACCCGGGCCAGCCAACTATCATTAATACTATTTTCGGTTGGATCGTGATGGGTGGCTGCGCTTTGGACATCTCTCGCTCTCGTCGTGGTAGCTGTCACGTCACTACCAAAATTACACAGAATTTGTCGTTGGACGACTCCATTAGGAAATTTTGGGAACTGGAGGACGTCAACACTCCCACCAAAGCTCTTTTATCGAAAAACGACGAATTGTGTGAACAACACTTCCTCACGACTTACCGTCATACAAAGGAGGGTAGGTATATTGTTCCACTACCCTTCACCGATATTTTAAATAAACCGATTTTTCACGGCTCTCGCGCCATGGCGCTCAAGCGTTTCCTGTTATTGGAAAAGAAGCTTCAGGTTAATCCTGAGCTTTCTAGAAATTATAATGCCTTCATGAAGGATTACGAGACATGTCGCCATCTGGAAAAGTGTGACCCTCCGGCAAACGATGCCGGTCCTTTCTTTTACATCCCTCACCATGGGATTCTGAGGTTTTCGTCGACTAGTACCCCTCTCCGTGTGGTGTTTGATGCTAGCGCCAAGGACGCCCGGGGTGCTTCACTAAATGACCAATTGTTGGCCGGACCAAAACTGCAAAAGAACATCTTCCATTTGCTCCTTCGTTTTCGTTGGCACGCTATTGTGTTTACTGCAGATGTCAAACAGATGTATAGGCAAATATTGGTGTTCCCGGAAGATGCAGAATACCAGCGCATTCTTTGGCGGCCGTCCCCTAGCGAACCGATAGGTGACTATCGGTTGCTCACCGTAACGTATGGTGTCTCATCGGCTCCGTTCCAGGCGCTTCGCACCATCGAGCAGTTGGCTGAGGACTCCGCAAGCAGCTATCCCGAGGGATCGGAGGTCCTGAAACGCGACACTTATGTCGACGATATCGTCTCGGGTGCCGATTCTGTGGAGCAGGCGACGTTGATCCGGTCGGATTTGTCCCGCATCCTCGCTTCTGGTGGTTTCCATCTGCGTAAGTGGACTTCAAACTGTCCAGATTTCTTTGTTGGCGTGCCCCCTGAGGATTTGTACAGCGAACAATTCCGCGAATTCGAGTCGGTGGATGACATGTCTCTGAAAATCCTCGGCCTCTTATGGCTACCGCAAACTGATTGTTTCACGTTCAAAGTATCGGTTGACGAGCGGAGATGTACAAAGCGCACCATCCTATCCGAAATCGCTCGTATATTCGATCCCTTAGGTCTCTTATCACCACTTACCTTCTTTGCGAAGTATCTCATGCAACTGCTTTGGGTCTCTGGTGTGGCCTGGGATGACGAGGCTCCCGATCACATTTGCCGAGAGTGGCAGGCGTTCAAGACGCATCTGCCAGCTTTGAGCTCGGTGATGGTCCCGAGGCGTATGGTCAGTGATTTTATCGTACTACAACTTCACGGGTTCTGCGATGCCTCTGAGCGTGGCATGTGCGCAGTGATATATTGTCGTATGTTGGACAGCGAAGGTGGTTGTACTGTCCAACTGTCCTGCGCGAAATCCAAGGTGGCTCCTCTTCGCAAACTGTCCATCCCACGTCTCGAGTTACAGGCTGCAGTATTGCTAGCCGATCTCATGGTCTCTGTCCAGGAAGCCTTGAAGCCTTTTCGTACGGTAGCGGAAGTTTTCGCGTGGTCCGACTCAAGCGTAGCTTTGTCTTGGATAAGGTCGTGCCCTTCGAGGTGGAAGACATTCGTTGCTAATCGAGTTAGTCACATTCAGGACGCGATACCCCCCGACAGTTGGCGACACGTCAGAACCGCAGACAATCCTGCCGACTGCGGGTCGCGCGGTTTGATGCCTAATGATCTTGTGAACCGAACCATCTGGTGGAATGGACCCTCGTGGCTCCCGCAACCCGTCGAAGTTTGGCCCCGGTCTGTCTTCTCAGTCGATACAGACGTATTTCTCGTCGAACAGAAATTGGTCACTTTAGCAGCACATCCTAGTGAGAACCTTCTTCAAACGTTACTGAATAAATTTTCGTCGCTAAGAACGTTGGAACATGTACTGGCTTACTGCCTCCGTTATATTAATAATTTAAAAAACCGTGCGTCTCAAAATAACTGCGTTACCGGCCCGTTAAGCCCGGAAGAGGTCGCGCAAGCCCTCCTGGCGTTGGTAAAATTCGTTCAAACCAAGCATTTTTCGTCGGAAATCGAGTTTCTGCGAAATAATAAATATAATTCCTTACAAAAAACTTTTAAAAAATTATCGCCATTCTTGGATGACGCGGGTCTCTTGAGGGTGGGCGGTCGCCTGTCTCGAGCCTCTCTCGATTTCGATGTAAGGCATCCGCTACTTCTACCTCGAGACGATCGCCTAACCGTACTTTTAATTGAAGAGTATCACAAAAGACTTATGCATCCGGGTGTACAAACGCTACAGAACTTATTAGCTCAGAAATATTGGATACTCTCGCCGAAGCGAGCTATCCGAACTGTCGTTTCAAAATGTTTGAAATGTTTTCGCGTCCGCCCTTTAAATGCGCCCGCGCCTTTCATGGGGGATCTTCCTTCTTATAGAATCAATCAATTAAAACCGTTTTCAAGCGCCGCCGTCGACTATGGCGGTCCTTTCGATGTATCTCTCGGTCGTGGGCGGGGAAACAAAACGTATAAAGCGTATATTTGCGTTTTCGTGTGTACCGCCACTAAGGCTGTTCATGTCGAGCTAGCGACGGAACTTTCCGCGGAAGCGTTCCTTGCCGCACTCAGGCGTTTTATAGCGCGCCGCGGACATTGCCGCCGACTAGTGTCCGACCAAGGTAAAAATTTCGTTGGCGCTAGCAATATTTTAAATCGCTTGGTGAAGGACGCTGCGCACGCGAGTGATATTAGGTTCGAATTTAACCCACCGGGTAGCCCGCACTTTTCGGGTTTGGCCGAATCGGGAATAAAGGCTTTTAAGACTCACTTATCGCGTGTCGTAGGACAGCAGCGACTGACCTACGAAGAATTCTACACCGCCTTGACGCAGGTAGAAGCGTTACTAAATTCACGACCTCTCTCTCCGCTCAGCGCCGATCCCAATGACTTGGCGGTACTGACTCCTGGGCACTTTCTAACTACTGAACCCCTGTCGATTGCCCCGGAAGAAAATCTGGCCGACGTGAATGTTAGCATCCTTCACCGCTGGAAATTGCTTCAGAAAATGCACCAAGATTTCTGGTCAAAATGGTCTCGGGAATACATGCACACGCTTCAGCAGCGAATGAAATGGCATGATAGACAAGTTGACCCGGAAAAGGGCGCCTTAGTTCTCCTCCTTAACGAACAGAGCAGTCCAATGAAGTGGCCGTTGGGTCGCATCGTAGACGTTCATCCCGGCGCCGACGGCATCTGTCGCGTCGTGACCGTGCGTACGGCCTCTGGCGTCTATAAACGGCCAGTAGTCAAAATCTGTCCCCTGCCTAACTAATTTCGTTTTTTTTTTTTCCATTTTTTCCGGTAGCCTCAGTTCGCTGCTACTTTTCGTCTATTGATCGTCGAAACTATTGTTTCTGCCCTTTGATTTACTTATTGTTCTATTTCACTTGGTTAAAATACCAGGTATTTTGGTGGGCGGAAATGTTCAGTGTTGCCATAGATTCCCTTCGTCGACATCAATTATTTTCTAGCTACTAACTTTCTTTGTAGCGGCCACACTGGATTTTTCCGTTCTACCGTCATCTGCGTATCCTCTCCCCTCCACTTCGTCCGTTTTATAAAAACAGCTGATCGGAGCGGGAGCGATTTATTGTCACTCATTACAAACTTTTCTATTGACAGTTATATTGTACCTTTTTTTATGTGCGGTCCTTAATTACAAAACGGAGTAACCGTTACGCTGACCGTCAGCAACGAATTTTGCAAATCTTTTCCTGAAAATAGTTTTATAAAGTCAGTGCCACTGCTGAAGACTCCTTGTGCGCCGCCCTGCGAATAAACCTGAAAGGCTAAGTGCGACACCCGAGGTAAGAGTTAGCAGTGATTCCGGAGGAGCTGATAACTACGAGCCAACGGTGCCTGTTACCGACGCCCTAAGGTTCTGCATCACCGCAGACGAGGAGCCCTCAGGTGAGCTTTCAGCAGTCACTGCTACTACGTTCTATTTTTTCGTGTATACCGTATCGTAGAGAGACGCAATATTTTGCTTCCTAACGGCCCTAAGCACCTTTCGTTTCTTTTCGACCTCTATCCCCATTTTTCCTATACAGTCCACTCCCTTTCGTTAACACTGATTTTTTGAAAAATGTACACCCGTACTTAAGATTTTGAGTTGTGATGATCGGAGTTAATTAGTTTTTGTCTTTTATTTTTATTTAAAAATAATCTCAAATCTCGTTATCAGACACAAAAAACCGTTTTTAAGAAACTATTGCAGTTTTTTTATTTATTTATTTATTATGTGTATTACACACCCAACGGCAGAACAGAATTTCTTTGCATAAGGCCTGCACGGACGGCGTCGCGGGCAAAAGCTAGTACCCACTAAATACAATGATTGTCAATCGCGAAACCTAAGACAATAGCCGTCCAATTATTCCCTACATATACGTACAGTGAGTACAGTCAGCCACGTGCGATGACACTCCATTAACTGCGTTTGACTGCGAGTGCGGCCGTCGTGTTTTTGTCGGCGAGTGTCCGCGACACCGCGCCGCAGTGCTGGGAAACATGATATCGATATTTTCACTATGATATCGATATAGTTGATAATTTGAGCCACGATTTTATCGAGACAGTGCAGTGGTGGTGAAGGTTGTAATATTCTAACTTGTATAACCGGTTGGGCGGACCGTCCCGCGAACTCGTTCATACAAGTTAGAATATTACAACCGTCACCGCCACCGCATGATTTCATCCGCAATCATTTAATTACCTTTTGCTAGATTTTATCGGTGCGTATGACCAAGTTCGGCGAGCTTTTTAACTCACGAGCTTGTTGGGTCATGTTCGCGAATAAAATCCAAAACGCGTAAGAGCGCAAACTTTGCTCGTATCTATGTGGCACTTAAAAATCAAACGAGCGTACATATGAATTAGTAATTATAATCAAGGATGATATAGACTGGATTGGCAGTCGCCATAGTACGGATCGGCCGCGGTTTTTGTAGTTCGATTACTAAATCTAGATGGCGCTGAAATATAGCCAGAGGCTTTGAAGGCAAAACAATAAGACTACAGATGTTTTATATTACTACAAATGTATTATTTTTCAAAAATATTGCAAAATAATACATTTGCTGTGATATGAAATATCTGTAGTCTTATTGTTTTGCCTTCAAAGCCTCTGGCTATATTTCAGCGCCATCTAGATTTAATAATCGAAGTACAAAAACCGCGGCCGATCCGTACTAGGGCGACTGCCAATTCAGTCTATATCATCCTTGTTATAATACAGTAAAATTAAGTCAACATTTTATTTTTTGGACATTGATCCAGAAACCCATGCTGCATTGAAACGAATACCGAAATAAATCCCTTTTTTGTCTATATCGATATCAATGAATTGAAACAATTACTTCGCTCGCCCGCGACCTTACGATAGTTACGTTTATGTAAGAAATGCCTGTTCATGCAGTTCCTCCACCTCCACACTGTACGAACACACACATATCACACAAACCCAGCTATCACCACCTCTGACGCGTTTTGAACTCAACCAGAGCTCATCTTCAGAGTTGGCACCACAACCGTACGCTATGCTACCAAATGTTAGACAAACAAACCAAAATAAACGTTTTAACTTGTTGTAACTTCTCAAGTACCCACATTATTTTTCTCATACAAACTACCACACAAAAATTAACTTTTATTGTCATATAAAACTACCTTTATTTATTTTATTAATAAGTCATATCGATATCGATGACAGTGACAACATTTGGACATCACTAGCCAGCACTTACCGCGGCTGCTAGTGACGTTTCATTCCACCGCCGAAGCGAGGCGCAGGGTACAGTCGACTTCAAAAGAAAACGATCGATCCTTTCACTCTAAATACTGCGTGGGTAAAGTATTTTGTTAGTACAAGTCGGCAACACCTCCAGCGGCACATCGGCAACAAACAGCAGTCATAATATTTGACACTTTTACGCGAACGACCCTGTACGACTTCAAACAATTGAAAAGGAATATAAGGTTTTATCTACATCCATATCATAATAGCAACAGCTAGTTGAATAAGAAAACCGGCCAAGAGCGTGTCGGACACGCTACCGCAACCGTTACAAAAAAATCCTTGCATATCTTTAATTTTACTATCTATTGATTATACTTATTAAACAAGCAATTTTTTATACCTACATCGGGGCCCAATTGCATAACAAATTACAAGCTAATAGCATTACCTATTTTGTATTGAAATTCACTAATACTATTTGTATTTGTATTTTGTTATGCAATTGGGCCCAGGTTGCTGTTTACTCTTAAACTACTAATAATTTACAAGAAAACTTTGCCGTTATAGTTTCATTATGAGTTGAAATCGGGTTTTGTTCCGCGTACCTTGATTTCAGAGAAGCCCGATATTTCGGCACAGTTGCATGCGCCATGATCACGAGACGACTGGAAAATTGCGGGTAACTCATAATATTAGTAATGACCGCGATAGTCTAAAATATTCCGTTATAGTTTTCCTTGTTAATTTGACATAATTATTTAATCAAGATTTTTTTCAAAATTTTTATACCAACTTTTTAGCTTATAGAGGGTGGAAAGCTCGATTTTAACTAAAAATTGCACTTCAAAGTTGAATATTTCGCAAACGAATCACTATATCGAAAAATCTTCTTTACACCCCACACTATAATGTTAACGAGAAAAAATCACCCCCACTTTACGTCTATGGGAGGTACCCAAAAAATATTTTTTTCACATTTTATTTTTTCACTTTGTCCGGATAATTGCTACACATGACCATGCAAAATTGCAGCTTTCTAGCCCTAATAGTCTCTGAGCTAAGCCGCGGTTGGACGGACAGACGGACGGACGGACGGACAGACAGAACATGGTGAAACTATAAGGGTTCCGTTTTTGCCATTTTGGCTCCGGAATCCTAAAAACGGTCGCCCAAACAAAACCGATAAACTTTTTTTACCGCGAGTCGTGGGCAACAGCTGGTAGGTACTCAATAAGAAAAACCCCAAAATTTCCTTGTTTTGGAAAACATGTAAATGGTGTACTTTAAAGTGATACCTTTCTAATGCTTGTGCCTGTAATAAATAGTGGTACAGAAGTAGGTATAACGGCATACATCAGCCTCTCATCTCGAGAGGACGGCTCTCGGACCGGAGAGGGCTCGAGAGTGCCATTAATCTTATTCAGATACAAGCCTTTACCGCGGCTTTGCATGCGCAAACCATTAGATTCGGCAGTTGGATTCCTAAAAATATTTTCAAATCTATGGTGGAAGTATACAGGGTAATTTTTTAATCAGTGCACAAATTTTGACATGTGATTCAGTATCGTTGATAGATCACGATTATCTGTTAGAGATTTTTTTTTTAGATTATTTTATAATTTGGGTTGTTCACAGTTCATAGTAATTCATTGGTCGAGTTACTATGAAAAACAAAAAATTGAAGTAATACATATTATAATGAAAAATACTGAAATTTGTTATTTTAACGATACTGAATCACATTTTAAAATTTGTGCACTTATTAAAAATTACCCTGTATAAAATTCAAAATCCTGATTACTGATCAACGCAACACACACAGCTAACGACTTGGAATTTGGTAGGTACACAGATTTTTCAAACTCCCATGGGATAGGGAATAAATGGGTTTTATATTTTTGCTTCAAAGTAGCCATATCTCCGTAACTATAATTATTAGAGACTTTAAATTTGGCATGCAAGTAGGTATATACCTAATTAATTATATTATAACAATCTGTATAAATAGTTAAAAAAAAAACTAAAAAACATGCATTGTCACCGGTCTTTGATAAGTATGCCAAATTTCGAGTTAATCCGATTTTCAGAAAATCCCACAGGATGAAGAGAAAATGAGATTTATATAATTCAATTTAATGGTACCTAAACCCTTCCTCAGTAACCATTCCTTTAGGATCATAAAGGTGCAGTAAAAAGCGATTTTTGGAAAATCCCGCGGGATGGAGATCGAAAGTTGACCATACATTTTATTTGTAAAATAGCTAGTAAATACATAAACATAATACATAACACATAACATATATATTAATGTATATGTAGTTTTTATGTAGTCTATTTTTGTAGATATGATATGTATTAGTCTATTGTGTTCATTATATATTATATAAGTGTGTACTTGTGTGTATTCTTTGTATGTATGGGTATTGTTTATGTTTTGTTAGTTTGGGTTTATTTTTGATTTCGTTTTGTTACTCTGCTTTGTATGCCTACTCTTGTCTCTGATGCCCTGTCAATCGTTCTAAGGTTAACTGGAAGAGCTCCCTTTAAGGGATAAGTTCGCCTTTGTACATTTGTCTCTCTTGTTAACTGGTATTTTTCATGTTTTATGTACAATAAAGAGTTTTGCATACATACATAAAACGTCGTGGGTTTCATGAAATTGGGGATCATCTGGGAATGCATCGCGTCAATGTCAGGGTTAGGCCGAGTGGTCCGGGTGGCCGGGCCGATAGCGGCGGCCAGGCAGGCGGCGGGTTAAGGGGGTACCGTGTTTTTGGCGCATTTATTGCATTCATTTAAACTCGTGCTGTATCATTACTAGCAATGCTATAGACCTGAAATTCATAGGTATGTAAGATATTTGAGGATTCACTCTAGCGACCAGTTTTTTTCGAAACACGATTACTTGTAGTTCGCTCGATAGAAAAAAAAACCAAAGTCGTCTCTAAAATATAAATTAAAGTCGTAGTACGACGCTAATACTGCACGGAAGGTCCCATCTTGAATATCTTATTGAGATGTGGGGTAACGCTGCGACTAAATATTTGAAAAGACTACAAATTGCACAAAACAAACTAATCAAAACTTTGTTTAACTACCCATTTCGTACCCCGTCATCTACTATATACAAAGACACAAAAATTATGCACCTTTTACAATTATATACATTTAAAACCTGCTTACTAATCCATAAAATTGTAAAAAAACACGTACATACACAGATCACATTTAAGATAAAAATAAATAAATATAGCAAAAGGAAAAAACACCTACAACATTTACAAATTTCTAAATCTCGTACTAAATTTTACGGCAAGAGAACGCTGACGCATGGAGGAGTGAAACTTTATAATGATCTGCCAATAGATATCAGAAATCAAAATTCTTTAAATATGTTCAAGAAACTGCTTAAAAATTATGTTTACGAAACAATTGATATTTCATAGCACCTTTTGTAATAAAAATCAGGAGCATATAATTTTTTAGGATTGCATAAATGTAATAAGTATGTTACTATACCTATCTTAGATTAGCTTAATATTATGTTACTTGCATGTTACTTGTTACTACTATCTTAGATTAATTATTATGTATAGCTTGTAAGTTCTCATATAAGTGAACATGTACTTTTGTTCTTATGAGAATAAATTCTTTAAACCGAAACCGAAGGTCATGACTTTTTGAATGTTAACAAAACAAGATGTTTTCTTGGGCGTAGTCTGGCTACATTTTTTAAATATGTATTTGTTTTAGTAATATGATGAAAATACCCAAAAACACGCGCAGTCCAACCAACCTACTTGAGCCATCGTGCCTTCCCCAAGCGGCCCCACGCCCGAAATCGCCCACCCAAAATCGACTAATCTTTTAAACCAAACTAACAAGAGGAATAGAAAAATAAATGTTTTAGTATAGTGTATCTGTTTATCTTTGAACATGAAACTAGGTACCGTGAGACTCTAAATTCGAATTCGTATAACTCACGTTTATGAGCGAGTTCAGTCGACATGCTTCGGGTTAATCCGCAGCCCTTCATCCCGGCTGCTGCCAAACGCGCACTATGCGCCACCACTCTGCTCGCGCGGCTGCTCGACGAAACTGATACGCGCACGATTTCATAATAATAAATATCAGATGTAAATTTACAACAATTGGCAATAGATAAACATGCTTAAATATACACATACCTACTTAAATACGTAATTAAACATCCAAGAATCGAGGACAAACATTCGTATTTTCATACGTAATATCTGCCCCGACCGGCGATCGAACCCGGGACCAGCTTTCAGTTTCAGTCAGGTTCTCTAACCATTAGGCTATCCAGTTGTCAAATCGTGATGATGATTATGATGATTAATTATGATGATGATGATGATGATGATGAGAGCTTGAATTTTTTTTTTTTAATTTTTACCAACGTAACCCTAGAAAGGAAATCATCAGGCGTAGTGTTGTGCTAACATCGCAGCGCCGAATTATCGATTGGTGGTAAAACATTGGATTATGTGCAGATGTGATCGGTCGCATGCGAGGGCACGTTCGTTTGCTCAGCGGGGCTGCGTACAGTGGACCAAGAAATTCCTTTATCACCCTTATGTTTAATGTCAGTTGTATGATTGTAGAGGTATATCTATCTATACATCTTCAAGATTAGCAGAAACTAATCGAACTCCATTTGATTTTGCTGAAGGTGAAAGAGAATTAGTTTCAGGATTTAATATTGAATATAGAAGAGGAGGATTTGCTTTAATTTTTTTAGCTGAGTATTCTAGTATTTTATTTATAAGAATATTATTATGGGAATATTAGGGTGGGTCCCACTGAAAAACAGCGTTGTGGCTTGCCACAACTTTATGCTGAGTGGGGCCCAATTTATACTATTCGATATATTTTTTTAATTTGTAAATTTCCTGTCAAATGTATTTTTTTTCTGTGTTTGTATCGAATATGTGTAAATAAACATCTCTCTCTCTCTCTCTCTCTCTCTCTCTCTCTCTCTCTCTCTCTCTCTCTCTCTCTCTCTCTCTCTCTCTCTCTCTCTCTCTCTCTCTCTCTATACTATAGCTTAATAAAATAATAATGTAAATCTGTCTTGAAAAAAAAAACCCGACTGTATAAAAATATTTTCTTAATTACCCTCAAAAGTGGGTTTCACGAATGAAATTCATTTGTTTTCTGTGTACACGTCCATCTCTGGGGTCACCGACTTACATTAGATTATACCAATCTTCAATTCAAATTCAATAGGTAGTTTTGAAATCATTATATTTTTTTTCATTATTTTATTTTATTTTTCTATAAAGTTGCGGCCATAGTTGCGGCCACCCTTGCCAGAAGGACCGAGCTGAAAACTAGCGTTGGAAATTATCTTTATCTCCAGCAAATGCTGCTGAGTCCGGTACCTACCTAAGCGTAGCTATTAGATTTTAAGTGGTTTTTCTTCTTATTATTTTTTGTAAATGTACGATGGCAATAAAAGTTTTATTATTATTATTAATATGGGAAACCCGTGTTTCCTGTTCCACCGGAATTCCGGAATATATATATGCCATATTTTGAACGACCGCTTTAGCCTAGTTAGTAGTGACCCTGCCTACGAAGCAAGAGGTCCTGGGTTCAAATCCCGGTAAGGGCATCTATTTGTGTGATGAGCACGAATATTTGTTCCTGAGTTATGGATGTTTTCTATGTATTTAAGTATGTATTTATCTATATAAGTATGTTTATCGTCGTCTAGTACCCATAGTACAAGTTTTGCTTACTTTGGGACTAGGTCGATTTGTGTAAGATTGTCCTCTAATATTTTAATATTTATTTATTTATTTATCATCCATCACTCTCGCAACTCCATTGCCGTTCACTCGCAATCTGGAATAAACGACTTATTTTTACTATAAACTAAACCACAATAACCCATTAAAATTACTACATTATCCTTAAACAACATCGTAGGCACTTATTTTATTTCCACATAGCAACCCCGAAACCCGGCTGGCAACTTTCGCCCGATTTTCGCGCCAATATCGTAAAATAAACAGCGCTTGTCTATGCATTAGCACGTAACTCATCTCGCAGTTTGCACAGGCCGGCCCAATAGTCTATGGTGTGGGCGGCCATGGAGTTAGCGATCCACCTTTTAATTTCGTTTGTAGTTTTGAATAACCGCTATTTATTTCGGTACTGCCTTTAGTTTCACCAAGTTACTTAATGATAAACAATGCCAAATCTGACGTCAAATCGAAATTTTTGGTCGTGTCGTTATAGTAATGCGGTGTAGAGCTTGTCTAATTTAAAATGACGCGCCCCACCACCGCATTTACGCACAGTATTTGAAACTCAATTTAAGCTAAATATAAAATAGAGAAATATTTCTCTTGGCAGATGTGCGTAAATGCGGTGGTTGGGCGCGCGTCATTTTAAATTAGACAAACTCTAAGTGATTCACTCTTTAGTGCACCACTCATTTAATTAAGAGGATAGCGACGCGCGACGAGCGGACATCAGGATAGCCTCGTGGTCAGGGAACCTGGCTAAGAAGCTTGAGGCCCCGGGTTCTAATGCAAAATACACATGGGTTATACTCATACACCATAGGAACAAAAGTGGTCCCTCCTGGTGACATAAAATTAGCGACTACGCGTCAGCAAACTTAAGATTTATTTCAACGGATCGAAAGTGGGCCAGGCGGGGCCAGGCAGGCCAGGTGAGGTCCCACACGCGTAGACTTGATTAAAAAATATTGGCTGTAGACCCTTAAACTTGTGCCATGCATGGACGTAATACCAAAGGACTGAGTACTGACTTTTATTAGTCAATCAAAAATGACCCATATTACCAAGCCATACAGTTTAATAATGGCAACTAGAGACAGGGGTCCGAGAGAGAAACCCGAACTAGTGGATTGTGTCCCACTCGCACCTGTTGCCAGTGGAAAAAAAGATAATGAAATAGTGGTATTAATTAGTACTGAAAATAATTACCTTCTTTATAATAAATAGCTATATTTTATTTAGATACAAAATATTACATTTTACCTAATTTGTAAATCGTTAAGATTGCAACTAATATTTACTGATTAAAACACGGTAATGCATTAAATATTGTGATGATCAAGTGGTGATTGTAAATTTTAACTGGTATCACCGACGTTGACAAATTTTCTATCAAATTTCAAATTTGTTTAGTGGCTCTTGTTATTCTGTCAGCTAAATAAATTCAACTAAGTAAATTCGCTAAAAATGGTGAAAATGTGCTGTGTTAAGAGGTGTAAGAGTGAATGCTTTGCTGATTGTGGCATATCATTTCACAGGTAAGGAACATTTGGCTCTATTTTACGATAGAACGACAAAACTAGATGCCAAATATTATTAGGGTGCCTATGATTTAGTCCGGTGTGAGGATGTCTACTAATGCAATTTCGTAGATAAGACGGAAAAGCAGGTTGGGGTATAGGAAAAGGGGCCCGATTTTAGGACATAAAAAATTTTGGATCAGAAATTTTTTTTTCGAGTATTTCGTATTTTTTTAAAAAAAAACTTTAAAGAATACATTAAAATAAGCATCTTTTATATATATAAAAATGATCTACGACTGAAATTATTTGGCTTTTTAGGGTTCCGTACCCAAAGGGTAAAAACGGAAACCCTATTACTGAGGCTCCCGCTGTCCGTCCGTCCGTCCGTCTGTCCGTCTGTCACCAGGCTGTATCTCGGGAACCGTGATAGCTAGAGAGTTGAAATTTTAACAGATGATGTATTTCGGTTGCCGCTATAACAACAAATACTAAAAAATGGAATAAAATAAATATTTAAGGGGGCTCCCATACAACAAACATGAATTTTTTTGCTCGTTTTTACTCGATATTGATAACGGCAACAGGTAGACACTTGAAATATTCACAGAATATTTAATTATATATTGACTTTAAAAATAAATCATTAAATTAAAAATATATACTTTTTTTTTGTTTTTCATAGTAACTCGACCAATTATTGGATGAATTACTATGAACAACCCAAATTTCAAAATTTAAAAAAAATCTTGAACAGATAATCATGCATGATCTATCAAGGATACTGAATCACGTATCAAAATTTGTGCACTGATTAAAAAATTACCCTGTATTACTCAGAAATAATGTAGCATTCTATATTTGTAACAAACATACAAAAATACTAATCAATCCTCTGTATAACATTAATAAAAGTAAAACAATAATAAATATAAATAAAGTAATTGTAATATAAATATAAGATCAGTGTAGGCTTATATTATTTCTTTCTAATTCTGAATTGACTCATTTATACTTTTTTTAAAAAATCTTGATA
This sequence comes from Archips xylosteana, assembly GCA_947563465.1. Classification (NCBI taxonomy): domain Eukaryota; kingdom Metazoa; phylum Arthropoda; class Insecta; order Lepidoptera; family Tortricidae; genus Archips; species Archips xylosteana. The sequence continues at coordinate 14,662,366 of OX387365.1, read as the reverse complement.
ATTATCCGCAGGTGTACTTGGTCACCCTAATTAGAACGAGATGCAATGCACTAGTTTGGTTTCTCTGTCGGCCTCACTTTTATGTCGCAGTACTCAGTCCGGGTTAGGTATTAAGTCCATGGTGCCATGTCAACAGGAGAGGCATTGAGGCAGAGATTGATTGAGGCAGGAGAGGTATTGTCTAACGTTTCTGTGGCTTGCCTTCGCTTTCACCGTCTCTTTCTGTCATCATTTTATACCGTTTGACAGAAAGAAATAGTGATTGCGAAGGCAAGTGTCAGAAACGTTAGACAATAGATAGGACCGGATAGGTATCTGTTTTCGAGTAATTTGTCTTTATGGACGTCTTTCGGCTGAAATGATGGTGATGATGAATATGTCTTTATGTAAAATGAACTAAAGTCAACGACATAGTTCGAAGAATCGCCAGACTCAAGTGGCAGTGGGCAGGGCACATCGCTCGTAGAACTGTTGGCCATCATCATCATCATTAATTTAAGAGCTTAGCTCTTGTCGGTGGAGTAATCGCCACTCTTTTCGGTTCTCTGCCAGCGTTTTCAGCTCCTGATACGACATGACATTGACTTTTTCCTTGGCTTGGTCTATAAATGACCGTCTCGGTCTTCCCCTGCCTCGCCTGCCTTCTATTTGCCCTTCCAAAATAGTTTTTATGTAACTGTCATGTCGCATCAGATGCCCCAGCATATTCCCTCTCCTATTTTCAATCGTCCTTAACAGCCGCCTTTCCTCTTCCACCAACTCTAAAACCTCCTCATTAGTTCTCCTTTCAGTCCAGCTAATCCCCTCCATTCTCCGCCAGCACCACATCTCAAACGCACTCAATCTGTCTCGGTCCCGCTGAGTCAATGTCCAAGTCTCGCTCCCATATAATGCTATACTCCAGATGTAGGTCTTAGAACTGTTGGCCGATTTGGCAAAAAGGTTCTCGAGTGGCGTCCATGCATCGGAAGACGCAGTGTAGGTAGGCCTCCAACAAAGTGACGACCTGGTTAAGGTTGCGGGACCGCGTTGGATGCGGATGACGCAGGACCGATCTGTTTGGCGAGCCTTGGATGAGGTCTGTGTTCAGCAGTGGACGTCTTTCGGCTGAAATGATGATGATGTCTTTAAGTATGTTGTTGAGAGACCTTGTAAATATCACTGTATAAAAAAATATCGTCAGTATCTCATTCACAGTAAAATCAACAAACTGTAGATCCGCGCAATCGCACAAAGTCTGTAAATCTAAAAAGCGTTCGCAAATTAAAATAGGTAGGTATTTCGTGGAACTAGAGAGCTAAGTCTGCGAGCGACAGAATAAATAAAAGTTCCCAAAGCTAGTGCGAGAGGCGTGCGGCCGACACGCGCCCTCCAGCGCTAGTGATGTGCCGTGGCGACATCGATAAAAATGATAAGTTTTTATTGAACAGAAATAATTTACGAAATCTTTTGTGTTCATTGTTTTTCTTATGCATCGTAGCCATTGTTATCTAGTTCAAATAAGCATACTAAATCTCAGGTTAATTTACGCTTCTAAAGAAAAGGTTAGAAACTTTGGAAGTAAAATATTATACCGATTTATGCCGTTTTAAAAAGGCAATATACGTTATTGAATTGAACCAAGCGGTGGTCAGTTATTATTCGGTTCACCCTGTTTTGGCATAATTTTGGGAAGTAATAATTCTTTGTGGCATACCAGGCTTTGCACATTGACTGATCGCAGAATCTAAATTGGCATAGTTTGACTACGCAGAAATTAATTAGTCCGAATAATATTATTATTTCTTATGCTCCAAAACATTTACTGTCCGAAATGGCTTTAGCTTAACTGATTTGACTTAATCGATCTTCGTCGAATGGTAATATGGCAGAAGCCTTACTTGGCATAATTTGTTTGTACCAACCCTATAATGAGTCAGTCCGAAACTATACCCTTACTATTCATTCAGTATTGAATATAGTCATCAAATCGACATAACATGCCACTTCCACTTACTAAATCTTCTTCTAGTTCCGAAATAACTTTCAACTTGGCCATCGTGAACATTTCAGATTTTTAGTTATTTTATAGGTTAATTAATAAAAAAATTTCACAGTACCCACCAATTACCTGTTTGGTAAAACACACATCGGGAAATTAGGTTTGCTCGCTAGACCCTGCTTTACCTTTTTTTTTATCCGTTTCCCGCCTTTTCATGTCGTACTCTACTTCGGTCTTATCGATACTCAAAGTATCGATAAACCTATCGACAAAGCCCAAGCCGCCCTCGTTATCGAGAGCTGCCGCCGGCAGCCGGCCCGCAATTACCGCGCACATTGTGCCCGCGTTGAGGTGACACGCACTGCCCGGAGACCGGAACCTCCTAGCTTTAGAGTGTAGCCATCGGTGGAGAGACGTCCTAATATCCGCCGTTATATTATTAGATTATTGAATAATAATCTAATAATATATGGCGCTATCCAACAGGTGGGATCCGTCTTTGCTCCAACGATGGTCGAAGCTACACGCTCCCAGGTAATTAATATATTAGTACCTAGGTATAAGCACTAACACTAGGTAGGATGAGTGTATGAAATTCTGTGAGGCGAAGGATGACCGTCCATCGTCACTTAACCACAAAATAAAAAGGTAAAGAAATAAATCTACATACAAAGTGCGGTCGAGCATCGCACACATAGACACTGTTCACAGACACGATATCTCGGATCAGTTCGGATCAGTCCGAGCGCGATTGCCATCCGCGTGAGGCGCGCGCTGTGGTCGCGCGTCTACGTCTGTGGAATTTTTCGAGAGCGTCGCGCGTACCTATTATTTTGAGTCGCGCGCGTCTGTGGAATTTTTCGAGTGCAATAATGGAGCAACAAAAAAAGGTTATTATAACTGTTCAGTGGACGGTTGTTTAAATTCAACCCTAAACGGTAAATAGTCGTTTTTTAAGCTACCAGTGGTTTCAGAGAGGTAAGTTTAATAGGTACATATCTTCTTGCATTTCGATGGTTCATTTTAACGTTACATAGAATAGTTAGGTAGATAGGTAAGCACTCGCCCCGACTCCCAAAGTAATAATAGTTACCTATTTTGAATCAGTATAAACGAAGTAAGTACCTAACTACATTTTGTAAGGTAAATTCACACCACTAATATTACGTAAGTTGAAAACATGTTTTTTTGTTTGTATAGATATTGTGTTGTTTTTAGTGTCATTAGATAGGTTTAGGTCTATAACCGATAGAACAATGGAAATTGTGTAACTAGGATAATCCGTTTAGAAGTTATTAGGGATTTTCGATAGTGAAAATTGACAAACGCTAAATTTTGTAGGTAGGTATTTTAATTATTGTTATTTTATATTTCCATTCTTCCCGTTTGAATATTAACAATAAATCAAACAACTAGATACGAGTGCCATTATCACGATAGGTTTTATGTGCATATGCCATAATTGACAACCCTAGAGCGACCGCCGAGCGTAGGTATGAAAAATGAAGTACATACACTAACTTGATTGTCTTCTGTACCTTTTTATTTTGTGACTTAACTGTTCGTGAATTTTTAATGTTCTTTGTAATGCTGTTGTTATCTTATATGCTTGTTACTATTGTATGAATTTCATAGTACTATGGTTTGACTGTAGTGCTGTGTTATTATATTATTTCAATAAATAAATAAATGATGTTATTGTTATTGTTGCAGCGTCCACAGCGGGCAAGGAGCACCGTTCCCCAGAACAAGAGGAGACCCGTTCCTCACCCACACCCGGCCCTCCCAGCCCGCAGAACAACGGCACCACAGGTACATACACAACACACTCTACACCTCTCACCTCATTGGACTTCACACCACTCCATTCACTCTTCACACCACAAGACATCACATCACATCCCCACCCACACTTCACACCCATCTTACATCACTGCACTCGCACTTCACAAACTTCTTTCACCCTTCAAGAAATTAACTATCTTTGAAAACTCAAAAAGCTTCTCTCAAAGTTATTGGTAATAAAAAAAACAATGGAAAATTGAGGGATTCTGTAACGCGCGGTGAAATATCGTTGTGCGGACAGGCTCCAGCACGCACGCATACACGCCGCACAGCGTTAATGTAACGTACGCGCAGCGTCATTGCCGATTTTTTTGTTTAACATGCTGACGTTCATAAGATGCTGTTGACGTTTCGTCAATGTTGCGCGGGCGCTGATAAGACAACAATGCTTGCTAGTGTTAGGGGGCTCTAATAAGGTAAACGTCCCCGTACTCGACACTGACCTAATAAATGGCACCTTCAATCTTATGTCATTAGTAAGAGAGGTGACAGATGGGTGTCATCTACTGGGCGTTGAGGTGTCGAGCATTTGTACGTTTACCTTACTGTATCGGTTTAGCAGCGCTGTCATCGACGGAGTCGCTCTCGCCGCCGCCGGAGCGAGCGCCCGCGCTGCAGCGCCTGCGCCGCTTCCTCTCCGCCCTGCTGCAGTTCGCGGGCGACGCGAACGCCGACGCGGGCGAGCGCGTGCGCACACTCGTTCATAACCTCGCGGTAAAGCACCACCATTATACTAAGCTACACGGATAATAGGGATGTTGACGCCATTGAAAAATAATTCGAAGACAGCCCTGAAAACCATATTAATTTTCGATTAACTGCAAAATTAGATTTTTTGTTGCTTTAAAACAAATAAATAGTTAGTTGATTGAGTTGGGGAACAAGACAAGTGACGACATAAGTTGCTATTGCCATTCAAACTCTATGGGAGAATGTGTTTTCACAGCTCATAAAAAGTAGGTGAGGTCAGTTGATTGGTGGTGTCAACATCCCTATTGTGAATATTCCTGGAGGCTACTCTGTTACTTTTTACATGAGGCTCCAACTCTGTTAACGTCCATTATAACGGAAATTTAGAAAAAAAAAACCGTTTGTCTTTGTACTCGAAAAGTTTTGTGTGTGTCCAGTGTGGGACTCCTGGCGAAGTGCCAGACTAATATACTATATCCTACACCGCCTAAACCCAAAACCAGAGGAGTTACGAGTTTTTGAAGGCACGTGGCGCCCAGCCCTAGCCTAGCTCAGCCCACTTTTGACAGGCCTCTTATTAGGATTTGGCAAAATGTGGATGATAGATAAGGATACATGACATGTAGGTACATTAATAGTCACTTGGGCTTTAAAAGTGAGAGAAAAGGTCACCAGACCCCGCAGATCTAACTCCCCGTTATGGTCAGGAAAATATATGAAACATCTTTGATATAGTTAAAGCAGTCTATCGATTTGTCTATGTTTACCACATTCCAGCACGTCAAAATTTGTATTGCCTCGCGCGGCGGTACAGTATCCATACTGCGCGGTTGCCGCGCAAACCAATGTTCGAGGGTTTGCCCGCACGAAATCAATACGCAGCTTTAACCTTTCACATATTCCAGTCAGGGACGGTGACTATCGAGGAGTTCCAAGCAGGCGTACAGGAGTGCACCAATTACCCACTGCGCGCGTCTGTACCGGGGTTCCTTCGGGCGCTGCTACCGGTGGCGCAGAGAGACTTGCATGCCCGTGCTAGGAGGGCCAAACAGGTGAGAGAGGAGTTCCAAGCTGCCGGGTAGTAGTGCACCAACTACTACGGACGTCGGCACCTGAGTTCCTCCTCCTGGCAGCGCTAACGTCGGTAGCGCAGAGGGACCTGCTTGCCCAGGCTAGCAGAGCCTAACAGGTGGGAGAGGAGTTCCAAACCGGCGGGTAGTTAATAGTGCACCGACTACTGCGGGCGTCAGTGTCGTGGTTTCTTCGGGCGCTGCTGCCGGTGGCGCAGAGGGGTCTACATGCCCGGGTGAGTTGGGCGAAACAGATGATAGAGGAGCTCCAAGTCGGCGTCCAGGATTGCACCAACTATTTTGGGCGTCGGTTCCGGGGTTCCTTAACTTTTCTCAAAAACTTGGTACCTAGGTACTTCACTTTTCTTAAATTTAAGAGCTATGCTCTTGTCGGTGGAGTAACCGCCACTCCGCGCGGTCTTCGGCCAGCCGTTTGACTTCCTGATACGACACGACACCCACTTTCTCCTTCACCTGGTTAAAATAGGTTACTTAGGTACTTAGGTACATTTAATTTCGGAATTTGGCTTGTATAGAAATTTACAGCTTGCGTGAATGCCACTGAGCCTGACCTGTTGAACCTTCCAAAATGTCCTGATTCACTTTTATGGAAACCACCATCGTCCACCATGGACCACACGTGTATGTGGTTAGTGGTGGAGCATCCTAGCAGTTTTGTCTTGATGACCTACTTTGCCATTAACGTCCTCAGACGCCACTCCAATACATCCGCGCCCACGAGCATCTCATTCTGGAGTCCGGTGGCGACGGTGGCGACATCTTCTCACAGCCAGACGGCCCGGTCAAGCGGCGTGCCAGCGACCCGTGAGTACACTGTTGCTACTGTATTTTCATCATCATCATCATTGCCATCCGCATCCAACACGATCCCGCAACCTTAACCAGGTTGTCGCTCCATCTTGTTGGAGGCCTACCTACACTGCGTCTTCCGGTCCGTGGACGCCACTCGAGAATCTTTTTGCCCCATCGGCCATCAGTTCTACGAGCGATGTACCCTGCCCACTGCCACTTGAGTCTGCTACTGTATTTGCTATCATATATTCGACGAGCCGATTCGATAAGCTGGTGGCCTAGAGCAGAGGGTCGTGGGTTCAAATCCCGGCTCGCACCTCTGAGTTTTCCGAAAATGTGCGAAATTACAAAATTTATCATGAGCTTTACCGTGTTGGCAAACGTCGTGAGAAAACCTGGACACATTAGCGAAGAAATTCAATGGTGTCTGTGTAGTTCCTAATTCGCACTGGGCCCGCGTGGGAACTACGATCCAAGCCCTCCCGTTCTGAGAGCCCTGCAGTGTGACGTATATAGGGATGATCCTGATGATGATTACTTCTGAGGTCGATACTAGTCTCCTTAGTCCGCAAAGCCTCGTCTAACTTAAAATCGTCAATTAGAAGCGAAGGTCGCCACAACTGTCGGCGACAGCGCGACAAATTGCCTGTCGCCGCCACTCACCTGCCGTTATTGATAGCACTGACCGAATCCGCTGGATTTATTTATTCTGTGGTTATGACTGTGCCCTGTATTTGTTAGTTATAATATATATAACAAATAGGGCGCGGTTAGTGCACGACCGAGTTTTTGGCCTGATAATACATGCCCTCATATAATAATAATAAATAATAAATATTAGGGGGCAGTCTTACACAAATCGACCTAGTCCCAAACTAAGCAAAGCTTGTACTATGGGTACTAGACGACGATAAACATACTTATATAGATAAATAAATACTTAAATACATAGAAAACATCCATAACTCGGGCACAAATATTCGTACTCATCACACAAATAAATGCCCTTACCGGGATTCGAACCCAGGACCTCTTGCTTCGTAGGCAGGGTCACTACCAACTAAGCTAAAGCGGTCGTTAAGAACGCCATAAAGGCACGAATCATCAGGTCGTATACTCGCCTAAGTATGTGTTTTGCCATTTTCAGGGTTCAATACCTTTAAAGGAAAAACAAAAACCTTATAGGATCACTTTGTTGTCCGTCTGTCTGTCTGTCAGGACTCTTTTTCTCAGGAACATTATTCAGCCGACAGCTCAACATGCAAATTTTCAAATATACCTACCAATATATTTTCATATATAAGTGTTTCAATATTATTATATTAAATGAGTAGGTAAGTATACCACATCTTTGAATAAAATTAGCAAAAATAATAGATGTGAGTTATCCTTATTTTTCCACTATGAGTGAGTCTCATGGTAGTTTTATGTTCAAAAATAATAAAATCAATTTAACAATATCAATTTAAAATAGAGATAAAACGAAATCAATTGTATTACATTTCTCGTATGGCCCTCCTTAATTTTTAATTTAATTAATTTTTTATTATTTGTTATGTAGCATCAATAGAAATGCACATGCATTAAGTATAAATTTCAGCTGTATTACGGTTCTTAGGATACAGCCGCGATGGACAGACAGACTGACGTGACGGTGTAGCGACATATTTGAAGTTCCGTTTGTCACCCTTCTCTACAGGGTTATTTGCAATTCACTAGCATCCTTTTAACCCTAAACTCCTACCACTTAAACAAATGTTTTTTGTTATACGACTTTTTAAAATGGAGTACATTTTTTTTCCATACACGGCACAGAGTATCGTAAAATTACAGGTACCTAATCTCAAATTTTCAAAACGTTATTACACCAAAAATATAAAGTTACTAGCTTTTGCCCGCGGCTTCGCTCGCGTGTACCATGAGTATTCCAAAGAACCAAGATATCAAGCAAGCAAGCATACAGGCAAGCAAGCAAGCATGCAAGCAAGCATGCAAGCAAGATGCAAGCAAGCACGCATGCAAGGAAGCAAGCAAGCGTGCAAGAAAGCGTGCAAGTAAGCGAAAAACGTAATGCGTGCCTACAAAATTTGAGGTTTGCCCTCGATTTCCCTGAGATTCCGTCATCAGATCCTGATTTGGTGACAATGGGAGCATCTCAGGAGTATATTGTATTCTTTCAAAAAAAAATTTTTTTTTAAAATCGGTCCACAATTGACCGAGAAATCGGTGAACATACCTACATAAAAAAATACATAAAGTGGAATGCATAACCTCCTCCTTTTTTTGAAGTCGGTAAAGAGCCCTTAGCGGCCTACTTACAGTATAAATTTATGAATTTTGAAATTTTAACTTTCTACAACCAATAAAATGCAAAATCCCGTTTTTTCCCGTTCCCGTAAGAATTTCGGGAAATGCTTTCTTAATGCTCCCCTACACTCCCCAAGGAACCCATTTGCCAAATTTCAGCTTTCTATGACCAGTAAAACGAAAAATCCCGTTTTTCCCGTTCCCGTGGGAATTTTGGAAAGTATTCTCTCAATGCTCCCCTACACTCCTCAAACAATCTACATGCCGAATTCCAGCTTTCTACGACCAGTAAAATGAAAAATCCCGTTTTTTCCCGTTCCCGTGGAAATTTTGGAAAGTCCTCTCTCAATACTTCTCTACACTCCCTAAACAATCTACATGCCAAATTCCAGCTTTCTACGACCAGTAAAACGAAAACTCCCGTTTTTTTCCCGTTCCCGTGGGAATTTTGGAAAGTGGCAATGCTCCTCTACACTCCCCAAGCAACCTACATGCCGAATTTTAGCTTTCTTCGACCAGTAAAAAGAAAAATCCCGTTTTTACCCGTTCCCGTGGGAATTTTGGAAAGTCCTCTCTCAGTCGCCTCCTCGACACTCCCCAAGCAACCAACATGCCGAATTTCAGCTTTCTACGACCAGTAAAACGAAAAATCCCGTTTTTTCTCGTTCCCATGGGAATTTTGGAAAGTCCTCTTTTAATCCTCCTCTACACTCTCCATGCAACCTAGATGCCGAATTTCAGCTTTCTTCGACCAGTAAAACGAAAAATCCCGTTTTTCCCGTTCCCGTGGGAATTTTGGAAAGTCCTCTCACAATCCTCTATACTTTCCAAGCAACCTAGATGCCGAATTTTAGCTTTCTACGACCAGTAAAACGAAAAATCCCGTTTTTTCCTGTTCCCGTGGGAATTTTGGAAAGTCCTCTCACAATCCTCTATACTTTCCAAGCAACCTAGATGCCGAATTTTAGTTTTCTACGACCAGTAAAACGAAAAATCTCGTTTTTTCCTTACCCCGTGGGAATTTCCAAAAATCCTTAAAACGGTTTTTTACTATTATAATTACCTACTTCTATGCCAAATTTCAAGAGTCTAGTAATTATAGTTCATAGGATCCCGTGGAACTGAATATATAAATCCCGTTTTTTCCTTATCCCGTGGGAATTTAGAAAAATCCTGAAATTAATGTTTTAACTAATGTAATACCTACTTGTGTATCAAGTTTGAAGAGTCTAGTTATTATAGTTACTGAGATAGGATCACTCGGAATCGAATATATAAATCCCGTTTTTTCCCGTCCCCGTGGGAATTCCCAAAAATCCTTCCTTAGTGGATGCCTACATTGTATAAGGTATCTAAGTATGTGCAAAATTTCAAGTCTCTAGGTCCAGTGGTTTGGGCTGTGCGTTGATATATCAACAGTCATTTAGTTTAATTAGACATTTCAACCCCATCGCACCCCATCCAGGGAGATGGTATTTTACGTCCGCCACGTCAAATTTTAAAACCGTTGTTGTTTTCATAACCAGCGACCCGATAAACCATAGAAACAACACCCATGTTGATTTTCAGACTTTGTTACCCCTTTTCCCCCTTTTAGGGGTTGAATTCTCAAAAAACCTGAAACACGTGTTTACTCATTTATCATTAGGAGTACTTCTGTGAAGTTTCGAATAAAATAGTCGAACGAATCTTGTTTCCCCATACAAACTTTGGACCCCCGTTTCACCCCCTTAGGGAGTGAATTTTGAAAAATCCTTTCTTAGTGCACCCCTAGACCTTATAAGGAACCTACATGCCAAATTTGGAATCTCTAGGCCCAGTGGTTTGGGATGTGCGTTGATATGTCAGTCAGTCAGTCAGTCAGTCAGTCAGTTTCTTCTTTTATATATATAGATGACAAAAGTCGTAAAACAAAAAAGATTTGTTTAAGTGGTAGGAGTTTAGGGTTAAAAGGATGCTAGTGAATTACAAATAACCCTGTATATTAAGGGCCCTTGCACACCGCATTTTTTAAACGCGCTGTCGCCGCGCATTTTAGGAACGCGCGCTTACAGCGCGTTTTTCATTCCATAGAACAGGGGCTAAATTCAGGAACGGCCCAAAACGGTTTGCGAGCGGTAATTCAATCGTTTGGGAGCTTTGATCAATTATAACTGTAGATCCACAGTCGCGCGCCCGAAAATGTCCGAGCCAAATGAGCGCCACTTTGATAAAAGTGGCCTTCTTTTTTCTCAGAACGTTGCTTTGATCAATTATAACTGTAGATACACATTGCCGAACAAAATCCCCTTCAAAGAATGTCCGAACTTTTTTATTTGTTTGCGTAATAAATAAAATCATCACCTACACAGAAATTTGAACCTAGTCTTTACTTCATTACAGTCGAATTTCGGTAGCGGCAAAACTCCACTTGACAGCTAAACTTGACAATTTCACGCAACGTTCTGAGAAAAAAGAAGGCCACTTTTATCAAAGTGGCGCTCATTTGGCTTGGACATTTTCGGGCGCGCGACTGTGGATCTACAGTTATAATTGATCAAAGGAACGTTGCGTGAAATTGTCAAGTTTAGCTGTCAAGTGGAGTTTTGCCGCTACCGAAATCCGACTGTAATGAAGTAAAGACTAGGTTCAAATTTCTGTGTAGGTGATGATTTTATTTGTTACGCAACCAAATAAAAAAGTTCGGACATTCTTTGAAGGGGATTTTGTTCGGCAATGTGTATCTTCAGTTATAATTGATCAAAGTTTGGGAGAGGATAAGAATGGGCTGACCTCGGGATGAGCCTTATTTTCCTGTTAAATCGCTTTGTAAATAAATAAATGAATAAATAAATAAAATAAGGCTCATCCCAAGCTCAGCCCAAACCTCTCGCAAACCAGTGATTTTTGGCGTTTCTGAATAGCAGTTCATCCCTATCCTCTCGCAAACGATTGAATTACCGCTCGCAAACCGTGTTGGGTTCCTGAATTTAGCCCCAGGCATATAACCCGCGTACGTATCGTGTTTGTATCAATATAAACGCACGTCGACAGCGCGTTTACAAAAACGCGGTGTGCAACGGCCCTAAAAGCTCCAAATACGTGCACAACCGGTCAGTAGCTGAATTATCGCCACGTGCGGCTGCATATGGCTATATGGCCCCATAGCGCCGTTTGGCGACCGCATCCGCCCCAAACCTTTAAATACTACCCCGTTTAAACATGTGCGCGTGATATACTCGTACATAATGGCTCTAAATAGGGAAACAACGCTTTTGGACCCCGTGCCAAGAATGGTCTATAAGCTTTGGATCCGTATTTGAAAGTGGCGAGAATATTAAATTAAAAATTTTCACTAGTGACGTAGAACTGATGGCCGATGGCGCCAAAAGGTTCTCGAGTGGCGTCCTTGGACCGGAAGACGCAGTGTGGGCCTCCAACAAGATGGAACGACGACCTGGTTGAGGTTGCGGAAACGCGTTGAATGGGAATGGCGTAGGACCGATTTGACGAGCCTTAGGGGAGGGCTATGTTCAGAAGTGGACGTCTTTCGGCTGAAATAACTTCCTACCTCCTACTCGGTGGGAAAAAATAGGCACAGCTCTCATAGAAGTTGTCTACTAGTTAAAATGTTATCGGGAGTGGTATCGCGAGTGTTAATTTTGTAGCAATAAACTTTTTTTTACTATTTTTAAAGCTTTCTAAAAGTCGGCCCCAAGCGCTTTGTTATGGATTCCATTCGATCCCTTGATTTATACCCTGTTTTCTACGTATTTACGTATTATTTTAACTCCAATATCGTATTATACATTCTTTAAATTAATATCTCGATGTAAAAACCCCATTTAATGATAATTTACGGCCATTATAACAATTTTAAAGGCGTTTAGCATAACGATTCGCAGCGCCTGCTAGTTTAGTGTAAGCAATTAGCGAGATCAAAACTTTGCTATGATGTTCGCAGCAGGCGCTCGGCTATAGGTCTGACAGATGGTGCCGATCGGATAAGTTAGAACTATTTTTAATGTGATCCGTTTATGGACGTAAGCTTTTATTTAGTCATTTTCGTTTAATTCAGGAATATTGAGTTTATCTCAGTTTGTTATTGATTCGACTTACATAATTATTACAATAAATTTTAAGGTTTCTTCAGATTATGTAAAAGATATTTCTTAACAGTCCATTACGATGTTATTTTGTGAAGTGATTTTTCTAGATTGTTTTATAATAAGACATTTAACGCAATCTCGAACTTCCAAGTCAAACATTGGAAGTTACTTTGCTGTAGTTTCATTGTAGAAATAGTTAATAAATTCCCGAGAAACAGAATCAAAGCAAAGCTGTACAAGAAAGCGTAGGCTCAAAAACTTTGAAGCGCCTGCCACAAATCTAGGGGCAATTAGCAAACAATCACAAGTTTGCTCCGACTAATAGTTCAGGCGCTGCCCCATGTGCGCGCGATTTGTAAAACCAGTGATTTATTAAGGAAACTGGATGTAAATGTATAAGTTACGTCGGCTGCAGCTGCTCCTGCTTTATTTATTTAGGTTAGTACATACCGTGTAATAACACGAGTCCTTATATCATAATTTAAAGGATAAACCCACGGAATCCAACGGATTATTTCGGTGTTGCGCTATTTTTGTGTTTCACAGTTTCACTACTGTCATTCACTTGGCAGTCCGTATAAAACTAATTAAAGAAATTAAAAAATACATTTCTAAAATACTGGGCTAAGTAGTTAAGTTTGATGTCCATTGAATGAGTACGGTTACTTTTTAGTATCCAAATAAATATTCGATTGTCAACTTTTTAATTAGGCTCCTCGTACTACCAAAAATTTATGATTTAATTTTATGTACCTACGTAAATATCTTGATCGTAGTGCAGTTTTGGTATAAATCTAGGTAAAGTAAAACCAGCCGGCCGTTTGGTGTAAATTCGAATGATCCTTGATCAAAGGGTTCGACAAGCACCAATATTTCAAAATGTCATGAAAACACTGGAAATCAGTGCCATGGACAAAAACGGCCATAGATCACGGTCCGAATCGGACGCGGACACGGCAATGCGTGTCGCCTGCTGCTATCGGACCGTTTGACAATGTACCGAGTTACAAGCGGCAGCGGTTTCAAATGGAAACTGAAAGCATATTGGCTGCTCTGGTATGAATGAATATTTTTGTCAGGGCTTTGAGCAATATTCTGGATTTTTTTAGTATCATTATTAGAGGTATATCTGTTGTGGTTTAACTTAATAAAACAAACATTTTTACTGCCAGGCAGCCTTCAATATTTGTTCAATGATGGCACTAGCCTACAAAGCACCTATGACGATCTATAAAAAATATCATGTTTCGAATTTGCGGGAACGTAACAAAATTTGTCATTTGTTTTTTACAGTAATGTAATGTGAGCACGTAGTCCCGTCAAAAAATGCAGGCACAGTGCAGTACAAAAGCGACTTGTGATGCTAGTGTTATAGTTTAGCATCTGGGCAGCCGAGTGTCTCTGGCTAAAACACAAAAACAGGCATATGCCCAAAAATAAGACAAGCTATATTGATTGTTGGCCCCAAAAACCCCGACAAAGCAAATTACATTGAAATCGTTAGAGTCGTTTCCGAATTTCTTAAAATAAGCAAATATTTAAGAATTACTCTTGCCTTTGATCAATTATAACTGTAGATCCACAGTCGCGCGCCCGTAAATGTCCGAGCCAAATGAGCGCCACTTTGATAAAAGTGGCCTTCTTTTTTCTCAGTACGTTGCGTGAAATTGTCAAGTTTAGCTGTCAAGTGTCAACCGAAATTCGACTATAATGAACTAAAGACTACGTTCAAATTTCTGTGTAGGTGATGATTTTAATTGTTATGCAAACAAATAAAAAAGTTCGGACATTTTTTGAAGGGGATTTTGTTCGGCAATGTGTATCTTCAGTTATAATTGATCAAAGACTCTTGCGGTATTATTGGATTCAGCAGCCACTATTACATAATAGTAGCACTTGACCAGCAAAATGCCTCCACCCCTTATCAGTAATTGCAGTGGCACCAACATAGAGTGCATACATCACGCCTAGGATCGAACGCACGACAATGCGTGTCGAGCACTCGCCCGCTTGGCCGGGCTCCAGTGCGGTGCAAGGGATAAGTGATAGGCGTGGATTAGACTATTAATATTATCATGAACTACGAGGGAACTACGGCCCAAGCCCTCTCATTCGGTGTGGAGGCTTGTGATACGGATATTGATATGCGTGTATCACGTGATAATATTGATTGTCTAATCCGTGCCATACGCCTTTGTGTAAATTAAAACAAAAATAAATAATTATTATAAAGCACGATATGTATGTGTATAGATTAACCGCAGACAATATTTTGTATACCCTGGGGCGCCACGAAGTCAAGATAAAATTAATATTACCTATATTGGACAAATGAATAAATGATTATGATGATGATTGGATTGAATGGTGATAGATGATAAATAACGTGCCAGCAGCATCAATAATCGCAGTGATATATAACATTGTGAAAACACGTTAAAGTGTGCCTGATTGTCAGTCTGTCTGGTACCTCTTCGCACTAAAACCGCTTAACCTATGAAGATGAAATATGGAAAAAAGTTAGTTTGAGATCCTGGGAAGGGCGTTGCACGTGTCCCGCAGGATAGAGATAAACGAATTCTTTGTAGATGGAGTCGCAGACAACAGCTAGTTAATATTACAAAATGCAACTGTGATTTTGTTTGTTACGTATTCACGCTGATGATACTTAATCGATTATCATGAAATTTGGTATGGAGATAGTTTAACACCTCGGAAATGACATAGAATAGTTTTTATTCCAGAAAAATTGCGTACTTCTCGAGGGCAACAGCGAGTAATGCATAGAACTCAGACTAAAATATACATTGATCCATTACACAGAATCGAACGCGAACAACAATGCACGTCTGCCACTCACACACCGCTTGGACGAGCTCCGTGGTTCGCAAGAGACAAGCAATTCCACGATTTGTTATGTAATGGCTCAAAATGTTGGACATTTAATACCGGTTGTTAAAAATAGTACGAAACATTCCGTGCGTGCGACCGACAATTAAGCATAGAATTGTAATATACTAAGAGGTAATAATATGCTGACCTGACTACATAATATAAGGAGTCTCATATGTATGTTTTTGTGTTTGGTTATTTCTATCTTATATGTCTCTCTTTCTCTATCTCTTTAAGTAAAACATTATGAAGGGTGTTAGAAATTTTATAATTATGCAGCATGGAAGGTTACGACGATATCTTTCATCGGGGATATGGGGCAGACTTTCAAATGACTTCCATGGGTCGCTACACACTACTCCAGTCTTATAACAAAAATAAAAATGTTTATTTCACATTTTAAGCAAACGAGAACCAGACTAGTAATTACTGCTTTGTATGATTAGAAAGAGAAAAATGTGTGCAACGCACTTATAAAGCTTTTGTTACTAACTTTAGCGGTAGAATAATCGCTGCTGCCTTTGTCTATTGACGCTATGAAACCACGACGTCATAGTTGGGGCGATTTGGTCCGGTCATTATTTATCGCTTGCCGATTGCGCTCTGAATGCATCCAACGAGTTATGGATGCGGTTTAGGGAGATATCAAAAATATTTTTCAAGGAGAGTTTGTTAGGGTGTTTCTTTGGCCGTGTCGATTTATCGCAAACAAGGTGTTATGTTCTGACTGGTGGGGAAAACTTTAACAATTTAGGGTGCGTTTCTGTGCGAAATTAGAGCAATTATATTACTTGTAATGTGACGAAATGAAATGAATGTAATGTAAAGTGATGAATGAAGGAGAGAATAAACTGTCTTATCTTTGGAGACTTAAAAACAGGATATAGCGCGAATTGATTGTTGCCACTTTTTGTGAGGAATAATTAATTGAAATTGAAATTTATGTAGATATGGCAAAGTAATGGGGAGTGACAATAAATCAATTACAAAAACAAATTGAAATAATAATAATTAAATTACCAACAAAACAACAAAACTGAAACTAAATAAGAAACCGCCTAATAACTATGTATATTAAAATTAGAAAAAAGTTGCAAAAGTTTTCCTGTCGGCATGACCCCAAAGATGCTTGCAACATTATTAGTTTACTAATTTACACAAAAATGTTATATAAATCAATCAGTTCATACTTACTTATTGTAAGTAGTGGTGCTAACCCTGGATTTCTAAAATCATAATTTTCTTTATTGAATCGCAGCTATACAAACCCCGCTCCCTCCCATGTTTTGCACTGCCCCCATAAATCTTTGTTGACCCGTAATTTGTTCTTAGTTTTGCATTGTCTGTGGTTCGATTTATTCCGTTCTTTACAAAGCTTTGTTTGTCTTTGAGAAAACTTTGGGCACAAACAAAGAGGGAAAGACAAAAGGTGTTCGCGAAAACAAACGGAATGTGATTCCATATTTTAATTTACGATACTTAGTTGTTTATAAATTTTATTCTCGAAACGAAAAGGTGTTTGGAAAGTTCATCGAAGCGCGATTTGGGGTTTACAAACAGAACTAAGTATAAATTTTATGTTTCTAGAAAAATAGGAGGACTCTTCGGTTGAATCCCGGTCCTTTATTGGTTAGTTTGAAAAGGTGGAGCAAATATACTATGAGTGGGTGTCCATGGACGGCGGTGGTTGCTTCCTATCAGGTGACCTGCATGTTCGTTGCCCCCTCATCATCCTCATCATCCCAGCCTATATACGTCCCACTGCAGGGCACATGCCTCCTCTCAGAATGAGAGGGCTTGGAGCGTAGTTCCCACGCGGGCCCAGTGCGGATTGGAAACTCGAACTTCGTTTGCCCCCTATCAATCATATAAAAAAAAACTTGCAGCGATATGGTCACACCATCGTGGTTTTATTGGAAGAGACAATCGCCATTTGTAACAGTGAGGCGTCGCAGGTGGTGCCATCTATAAGTTGTCAGCTAAACCTTTGAGATTCCTAGTGATCATACAAGATGTCGTACCTATCGTGGTACAAAATTACTACAATAATACCACCATATGGCGTCACCTGTGATACTTCACAGCTACGTGAAGTAAAAATTTTCTTTAGGCAATCCGGAGAAAGAGAAGCTCGGGTTTGGTGCAGTAGAGTCGGTTTACTTTGGCCCTAAATGGTAACATTGGCCATTAGGATTAACTCAGTTTTGTACGCTTATTGCAGCTCGAGCGCATTCACTATTTCTTTCTGTCAAACGATATAAAATGGTGACAGAAAAGGATGGTGCAATTTTTATTAGCTCCTTCTTTAAGTGGTTTGGTTTTCATATGGGCGAAAGTTGTCCATTGTGTCAAAGTACCCCGACATTACGGAATGCCTTTTGATACAACACCTTACTGTTAGAGTATTCCAGTTCTGCAATACTTGTCAACACTTCTCACCTTCACCCCTCTTCCAGGTTCTACGAGCAGACCAACGGTTCACACGACGACTATCCCCCCCACGCGAAGCGGCCGCCCCCCTCCAGCCTGTTCCTAAACCCCCCCTTCCTGTACCCGCTGCCAAGTAACGCGAGCCTGTTCGACTACGGACACCCGTACCAGTACCAGGGGACGCAGGGGGAGGGGGGGTTCGAGAGAAGAGACGGTGAGGAACGTTTAGGTGCAAGCCACACAGAAGTGACGTGGGACCGGGGCGCTTTGCAGTCGCGGTGCCCCTTGAGTCAGTTTTCATACTAAATTATAGAAGCGTCGCGATCCAAAGCAGACAGAAGAGACTGGGTGGAGACGCGGCCTGCGAACAAACGATGGGGATTGTGACGCGCCCCCATCCCACGTGTCTTCTGTGTGGCTTACTCCTTGTACTTACTCATCGACGAGAGATGCCTTCATATGATATGATGTCACCACCTTTGATAATTAATACACTAGATAGTGTCAGTACAAACCACTGCATACAAAACAGGCCAACTTTTCCTCGCTTGTGTGCGTGGTGACTAAGGGACAGTTTCGTCGTACACTCCCGTCACGTCATTCTGTTTGTCACTATATGCATGCAAAAGGATACCGCACGGGATACGGCGGTAGAACCGCCCAATTAAAACTATTCTTCCTGTTTCGACGCTGGTTACCAAATCTGGCTATGATCATCACTCACTGTCAGGGTTTGTGATAAGATGCTTGCTATGTTTGCCTGTTATTGGCTTATCATTAATACATTGTTTTTGTTTATTCTATAGTGTTGTAGGGTCAAAGTCATAAATAAGTGATCACTTTTGTAGCTTGTCCCTGATTTAGCCCTGTTTTAGAAAATGGCTCGGTGTTGCCAGGTGGAATATCAGTCCGCGACGTGTCCTCCATGAACGCGTCGTTCTCGGAGCGGCTGCCCAACGCCTCACTCCTGAAGACCGATGATGAGTGGAAGAATATTAATACCATGCTCAACTGCATCCTCAGTATGGTGGAGAAGACGAAGCGAGCGCTCGCAATACTGCAGCAGAGGGGGCAGCCAGGTTAGTGGTCAAGTTTCTACTAGATGGCGCTGGGCACCACTACAAAGTCTTGTCTTGTCTTTGTAACGACGCCTAGCGCCACCCAGTAGAATGGACATGAACACGAACGACGAAAGGGGAGCTAATTTATGTTTTTTATGAAGCTTTAATGACGTTGCCTGCTTTTTAATCGACTGTAAAAAATGGAGGAGGTTTAAACACTATGGAGATTGATATTATTGATAGATTTTTAATTATATTTCGTGTTTTAATTTGAACTGCGGCTTTCACACAATACGCGAACACACAATATATTTGAAATCCTTCTCCTAGTGTTCAATCGCCGTCGTAAATATAGGAGCTATCTAGATGCTGAAAAGTGTCTGAACAGGCACATACACGTTGACAATATGTACAATCGGCCCAGACGCCAGCTTAACACCTTAAAGGCCCAGTTTGCGTGCAGTGGCTAGACATCTGTCCATACCAATCCATACCAATGAACTTCAACGGGTACAAGCAAATTTGTTTTGAAAATGGCAAGCCGGCGCTTGGGCCGATCGTACATGAAAATGTGCAAATATTTTACCTCTATAAGCACCTCTAGACAGCTCCTTCTATGATGGCAACTGCACCACTGCACTGCGGCACTATCAAAGTCGTTCAAAACCGAGCTCATATCTCTGAATTTTTCCAAATTTATGTGCGAAATGACATTTTTAATTTACTATGAGCTTTATGAAGGAAAAATTCGTGAGGAAACCTGCTTACACCTGCGAAGAAATTCAATGTTCAATCCTTGCTTGGCCCGCGTGGGAACTACTACAGCCTAAGCCCTCTCGTGCTAAGACGTGTACACCATGTCACAGGGGGGGAGCCAGCAGAGAGCAGCGACATCAAGCGAGCTGCCAGCGAGATAATGGCGGCGGCGGTGAGACAAACTGAAGAGCGCGTGGCAGAGGTGCGCAGACGCGCTGAAGATGCCGTCAACCAAGTAAGTTGGATTGATAACAGAAAGCAACGACACCATTCGAGCCGCTAGATATCGGGAAGGTAGAATGCTACAAACATAACATTCAATTTAACCATGTGTGAGAAACACACTTTTATAGCCGTTGGAGCATTTTTAAATGATTTACCTATCTTATCCTATATTATTATCGGTACGTAACTGGCCAAATATGAGATGGTAATGGTAGCGGATAGCAATGACAATAAACCAGCAAAGATTGAGATACCTAATTTAGTTGTTGAAACTTGTTTCGTAGAGTTCAAAATTTATAGTTCAATTGAGCCATTTTTATGGTAAATAGGTGATATGCTTGTGCTACTCACCCTTAACTCCGAATGTCGATGTTCAGGTGAAGCGACAAGCGCTCGTGGAACTGCAACGAGCGGTAGGAGCGGCAGAGGCGCGAGCGTTGGAACTAGTAGCGGCCGAGAGGAAGGAACGACGCAGCCCACCGCCGCCTGCCTCGCCGCCGCAGCAGCAGACTGTGAGTTTGAAAGTAGCAGCAATAGTTACAGCAAGCATTGCA
The DNA here is from genome assembly GCA_947563465.1 of Archips xylosteana. Lineage (NCBI taxonomy): Eukaryota > Metazoa > Arthropoda > Insecta > Lepidoptera > Tortricidae > Archips > Archips xylosteana. Next base: position 14,641,654 of record OX387365.1, on the reverse strand, counting down.
AGCGGGAAAGACATGAACACTGCAACTGGTCGCGGTCAAGTGCAAGGAGCGACGCAGCTCGATGGCGCTTGCCTCACCGCCGCAGCAGCAGCTTGTGAGTGTATAAAGGCCTATTTAGATGGTGCGAGTTTCTCGGCTCGACTATACGATTATCGTAGCACGAGAAAAAATATAGTATCATGTAAACTACACGTACGATATCGCACGAGAAGGGGCGATAATCGCCTCGCCTTCAATGATTGAATGTCTCCGTGTAAACAAAATTTGAATACGAGAATCGTATTTCGAGTTCATGTGCTTTTCAGTCGCCGTCATGTCATGAGTGCATCGTATGACATCGCTTGCGTATAAAAAAAAACAAGCTCAATACTAAGTGCAAGGCTACTTTTTCTCCCGAAAAATGCCAAAATCCCGCGGGATAGAACTACTTAAGTGAATTCAATTTCAGGCCTAATTTTAAAAATTATTTCACCAATAGAAAACTACACTATCCGTGATTAACATAGGCTGTTTTTTGCCTGGTAAAAATTCAAAATCCCCGCGGGATAGAATTAAGTGAACCCAATGGGTGATAGTGATGGTGATGATGGTGGTGATGGTGATGATGATGATGGTGGTAGTGATGGTGAGGACGGCGACGGCGATGATGATGATGATGTTGTTGATGATGATGATGATGATGATGATGATGGTGGGTGATGTTGATGATGGCGACGACGACGACGACGACGATGATGATGATGATGATGATGATGATGATGATGATGATGATGCTGATGATGATGTTGATAATGCTGATGATGATAGTGATGGCAGGTGATGAAAATGATGATGATGATGATGGTGGTGGTGATGATGATGATGATGGTGTTGATGACGACGACGACGATTGGTGATTTTTTTTTAAACCGGCTCAGTAGTTTCAAAGATTACCCCTACAAACAAAAAAAAAAGATTAGATATTTTCCTAACCCTTGGGAATTTCAAAAAATCCTCCCTAAATGCATTTCTATGATGCTTTACCTACACTTATGTCAAATTTCAAGTCTCTAGCACTCAAATAACCACGTAAGTTATCTGGCAAAACTCGTATTGAAAATCGGTTCGAACCGATTCGTGCGATTCTCGCATGTTCGTGAAAAAATGTCATACGAGAACGAGTTTAGACAGGTCGAGAAATCGTAAGCGAAAATCTCCCTAGAATGCAGGTCCTCGTGTAAACTACATCGCCTGGCGATAATCTCCTTTCGAGTATCGAATGACATAATCGTACGCGAGTTTTTATTTCTCGCATGAATGTAAACATTTTCGTACGATACTCGCTTGACGATTATCGCATACGAGAATGTCATACGATTTCTCGCCCCAAAACGTGCGAGAAGCTCGTACCATCTAAATGGGCCTTAACAGTAAGTAGCATTAGTAGTCACAATGAGCAGTGAAGGCGCGCGTTGGTACTGGTTGTAGCCAGGCGCAAGGAGCGTCGCAGTCCGCCTCCGCCCGCCTCGCCGCCGCTAGAGCAGACTGTGAGTGTAGCATCAGTAGTTTCAATGAGCGGTGGGAGCAGTGGAGGCACGAGCGCTGGAATTGATCGTGGCCAGCGGAAGGAGTGACGCAGCCCGCCGCTGCAGCAGCAAACTGTGTGTGTAACAGTACCTAGTACCAGTAGTTGCAGTAAGTAGTGAAAGCAGCAGAAGCGCGACCATGGAAACTGATCACGATCGAGCAAAAAGGGCGACGCAGCCCGCGCCGTTCCGCCTTGCTGGCGCAGCAACAGACTATGAGTATACCAGTAGTTGCAGCGAGCGGTGAAAGCAACCGGAGGCGCGAGCATTGGGGGAATACTATGAAATTCGAAATTCAAAGTTTGTATCGTGCCGTCCCTTTCATTGTTCTGTTTAATACTATTAGCGTTAATATAACGGCATGATACGAAGTTCGTTAATCGAATTTCATAGTATAGGGCCTGGAAATGATCGCGGCGCAAGTAGCGACGCAGCTCGCCGCCGCAGCAAGAAACTGTGAGTAAGCCACGTATTCACTATTAACAATATTTGTGATACACTGATTCTGAAACACTATGCAGCTGTTTACAGAAACAATGCTTTAGCTCACATAGTGGGGACGGTCTGGTCGCCAACCCCCAGCGGGTAGCATAGGTGTTTACCGCACGCAACTGTTGGTAAAACCGTGTTTCTAAACAAAATGTTTATAGTAAGCGGCTTTAGTAGTAGAAATGCCAGTGAGGGAAGGAGGAATGTAATATGTGTAATGTGAATCATTCAAATAACTAATAATTACGTGTGTCCGTCAGCAGTGCTGCTGGAACTGCGGTCGCAAGGCGCAGGAGACATGTTCGGGATGCAACGCGGCGCGCTACTGCGGCGCCTTCTGCCAACATAAAGACTGGGAAAGCCATCACCAGGTAACCTAATACACAATAGTACTGTAGCGCCACCTAGTGACCAAATAGAGTAACTGCTACGTGCCCAAGAAACGTGCTCAGGATGCATCGCGGTAACTTTCACCCACATTAGCTACCCTAGCGCCACCTAGTGATCATATAGAGAAACTGCTACATGCGTAAAAGACGTGCTCGGGATTTCGGGATGCGACGCGGTAACCTTCAACCACATTGGCTACCCTAGCGCCACCTAGTCATCGAAAAGAGAAACTGCTGCGTTCCACATCGCACTATCGATGTCAACTCTGATGCATCAATACAACTTCTATGTACAAATACTGTCGCAGGGAGCCTCTGCTGTCCTTAACAAGATTGTTTTTTATAAGTGCGGCAAACGCTGACTGCGACAGGGTTCCGCGGAGGGTCACGCACGAGCTTGTCGGACTATAATTATGGACACCGCATTAGGCGGACAGACTAATGTGAAGACGACGTTCGGTCGCCGAAGTAGTTTGAAACAAGTTAGGCGACCGCATTAGCCGAACGAAGTAGTGTAATTGCTGCAAGACACACCCATTCACAAAAATTGCCTAATCATTCAAACCCTTATAGCACTAACATGAGGATTTGCATTATCAGATCGTACGTTATTGTGGTGCACTCGTATCATAATGAAACCATTTTTTCTTGCAGGTGTGCAGCGGCCGTGACCAAAAGCCAACAGCGCTGCGTACATCACCCCCGGCCACGCAACCCAGCCTGCCCAACCTTCCCAACCTCCCCAACCTGCCCAACCTGCCCAGCCTGCCCAAACCGCTCACCAGGGCCACAACGCCCATAGCGCCCACTACCCCGGACAACCGGCTGTCGCTAAGCAACCTTAACTCTGCAGAACGACTTCATTCTAACCAGGTAGGTACCCAAAACTACGTAATTTAGAAAAAAATAGCAGGTAAACTCAACGCCGTATTTAGATTTCATAAAAACTACTCTTGTGTTGCCAGTAAAATGAAAAAGTTTTGCATCGGTAAGTTTTAACTTTTCTAAAAATAATACATAAATAATTTATTTATATATAATTGTGAAGTTAAAATTAAATGCTTCCGCATAAATAAATAATTCAATATCAATATTAATTTCACCTACAGATATTTGTTTGAAACTGTTTTGTAGAAGAAAAGTTCATATTACAGTGGTAATACTTCAGGTTTAAACAACATTTGGATACTATTAATGTATGTAATGTTACTAATAAATAGTTCGTAACTCCTTAGTCAAAGAGTAAAAAATTAGTTTGCATGTTTGTCAGTTAAACTCGTAAAAATGGCTCAATTGATTGTGATAAATTTTAGCACATAGATAGTTCAAAACCAAGGTATTCGTGTGCAACACATATTGTATACAATACGGCATGCGTAGGTATATAGGAAACATCAAAAACTTGGGATAATCTTTACACTTAAATAACAACAAAATATTACTATTTTTTATTAATGTGCATGGGTTGGTTACATCTGGAATGTCACAATGACAATGACACTTGTGAAAGTGACGTTCGGCCATCTTTGGTAACTTTTTTGGAATATACGGCGTTGAGTTTAGTTACAGTCAATCAATTTGATTCCTAGGCCACTATAAGGAACCTTATCATCGTAAATAATTTTATTTGTCAACAATAACGCTCATCGAATGACGTAACATGTCACAACGACAAGGTTCTGTGGTGGCCTAGAATCATATTGGTTGACTATTATACTGTACATTGAAAACGTTATGATTTTTCTTGATACATAAAGCAACCAGGGCCCAATTGCATAACAAAGTACAACTAATATTACAAGCGGAACTCTCGCTTCAGTTATATTAACTAGAAAGGGAGTTCCGCTTGTAACATAAAGTTGTACAGTTAAATTATATAAAGTTTACCACTGACAGATGGTTTGCCTTCATTTCATATTCAACTTTAACCACCTACAAATAAAGCCAATTTTAGAATACCCACCCACCCACGCTACCCACTTTTGCAGATTTTGTAATAGCTACTTTATTTGTATGGTGTTAAAGTTGGAAATGAAATGAAGGCAAGCCATCTGTCAGTGGTAAACTAAAAGTAAACGTATTGTACTTTGTTATGAAATTGGGCCCAGTAGGTACATACCGTAGACAAATAGACTTCTGGTTTAGCAGCAAAACGATCGCCTGTGTAATATTATTTGCAAATTAAAATTCGCGTATAAATGAAGGCTCTACCAACCTCTTTTTCTAATCATCATCATCCCAGCCTATAAGCACAGAATATATAATAGTACTGACGTACAGAATGGAAACGGTCCGCCCCGCGCCGATTCGAATTACCCCACCCCTCAAGGCGCAGATAGCCGGAAACCGCCAGAAACCAGAAGAGTGCGCGCGCGATGTATGTAGGCGTACGCGTGTACAGACGTCGTCGTGCTTATGTAGATTCAAGAACGCGTATTTGTACGTCGTGTCCGCCGCGTGCTATAAGTATACATCCCACTGCAGGGCACAGGCCTCCTCTCAGAATGAGAGGGCTTGGGCTGTAGTTCCCACGCGCCCGAGCGCTTTCTTCTATTCCGTAGACATCTTGGGAAAACCGGATTTCGATTTATCACTGAATGGGATACTTACCAATGTTTTGATTGTTTTTGTGGTCTTTCCAGGACAGAAACCTGACGTCTTCAAGCAACGACAGGATTGCCCTGGCCACCCTGTCCACAGCCCAGGGCATCATCAGCGGCGTCGGGAAGAAATGACGGCTTAACAAGGATCTCGTGGCAAAATTGCCTAGGAAGGTTAGGAGGTAGACTAGTTTGAGGTTATGTTGAGACTAAACGTCGTTGAGAAGATCGCTATTGTTTACAGCGAACAGCCACTAATGTAAGTTTGTGATCAAGAGAGTCTAGGCAATGGCATGTTACTTTAAAATATAGGTATCGCCACGAGAGTTGAGATCAGATCACCCACACAACATGTCATGTAGTGACAGCGGGATTTTGACATTTCTTCGTACCGATAGCAAATTCAACAGACGCAACAGTGTATTACAAGAATGACAAAAAATTTCTTCAACCTATTTCGTTAAGAATTATTTAGGAAAATACATCTTAAGTTGCTCATTCATAACAAAATAAAATATTTTCATTTATTTTATTTAAATCAGATACCTAAGCATATTTTTCGCTATTTATAAAATACCACACTTTTTTTGCGAATACTTCTTATCAGTTCCAAAATGTTTTATTTCAAAAATAGGTTATATGGAAAAAGAAAGATTATAATATGCATGGTATTGCGTAGTAATTTCATCATAAGATCATGTAACTCACATTTTCAATCATTCACTCATTTCATTCATTCACTACTTTTGTGCAATCAGTACTTACTTTATGTAGCTGTGTGTGTAATCAATCGCCTGAACTCTCATGGCGTCACCTATACACAATAACGTGTTATTTTAAAATAATAAGCTTGTTGTAGCTATTTTTACTAAAGAGCTCTCTGTACCATTAGTTTCGTGTGGCGTTTTGACCTCTGCATTACGCAGTAGCTCCATCTCTATTCTTTATTAAGTTCATAGATGGCTATTGTGTTAAGCAGAAGCCTTTAACCTCTTCACCGCCCCAGTCATCTATAGCTAGACCGTTTCAATGAGTCACCTCTCTCGGCCCCTTTGTCGTCATACCCCCGAGGACTCATTTAAACGGTTTAGCTATAGTTGTGACAGCCAATGGAATGCCTCACACGCCACGGCCGCACGGTCATCTTATACACCCAAAATCGATTAGCGCAAAAAACTCGGTAGGCCCTTACTCGATACTAATCCTTCTGCAATGGAATTAAAAATCAACTTGATTTGTCGCTGGTTTTTCTGTGGCGTACAGAGCACGTCACTTCGTTTGTTTTTATTGTGGCGGTGAAGAAGTTAAAACAAACGAAATTCATATCCATTTGTTTAAAATCCACAATGGTTGCAGAGCTTTAGCAGAAATCTATTTTGAACCTAAGAAGTGATTTTTCGAAATTCCTACAGGAAGGTAAAGTTAGTAGAGAATATTTGTATTGTATTGCTTTGATTGCACAAAAAAGCCGTGAATCTTTATTCTCGCAACAAGCGGGGCTGCGCTAGCGAATTCGACACGATAGGTGGTATAAGTACTGTTTTAAACATTCGTGATTAGTTTTACGTAGTTAACTCGTGACCACGGTTGCTGCAATGTGGCCGAAACGTCAAGGTAAAGTCCCGTTTAGTTTAGTAATTACGATGGGTGGTGTCAAAACTTACATTAGAAGCTGTTATATGGAGTTGCCGAAATGGAATAAAGCGATGTTAAAGCTCAAGTTAGTAAAATAATCGCCTCCTGACACCTCTGGGCTGTACATAAACATATCTTACATTATATAACTAAGCTGTTGTAAATAAGATTTAAGGTTTTAGATAGGCTGTCTTTGTAAATAATGTGTGAGTGTGGAGTATTACAAATTATACTATCTACTCAAAACAAGAGCCGTATGAGTTTAATCGATAAAATTAATAAAAATAGGGTGAAGAGTACCTACCCAGTAGTCAGCCAGGCACCGGTAGTTCGCCGTAGGTATATGAGTGCGAGGAGTACGAAAGATATCTCTCGTGCTCTTCCCACTCGTGCGAAAGATTGGCAGAGGCCGATTACCGGTGCCTGGCTTAGGTACCACTGGGTACTTCCCCCATATGTTTTATTTAACTTAAAAGTAAGTATCTGTAAAATGAATCCATCATCATCTAAACCAGATTAATTTTCGATTAACTGCAAAATAAGATTTTTTGTTGCTTTAAAACAAATAAATTATAGTTAGTTGTTTGAGTTGGCGTACAAGTGACTTCATAAGTAGCTATTGCCATTCAAACTCTATGTTTTAACTCTGAGTTTTGTTTTAACAGCTCATAAAAAGTACGTCAGTTGATTGATGGTGCGGTTGTCAATCCGGAGTGTATTTTGGTCGTTCATTCCAGGTCGACAAATACAGAGTCGTACACTAACCACATCCTTTTACGTTACTTTGAAATATGACATTTGTTTACAGCTCTGTAATTCATATGTATGTTTTTCACTTGATTACATTTTGTACAATAAGCTGGGGGAATTCTAGAAATACCTACAATGAGATGTTTTAAAAATACATAGATCTAATTTTTCCTGTTCATGTGTTTTACTTTTTAAGTGTTGCATTTAATTTATGATATTTTAACTAGTTTTAATTTTATCTTAACCAAAGATGTTAACTGCGACTTACGTAAACCGGTTAAGTGCCATAATTTATACTTTAATTGTTTTTTGTACATATCGAATAATAAATATCGTGTTAGATGTTGTTGCACGAAGTTATAAGAATCATACACAATTTATACATATTGAAATAGTACCTACTTAGATATAGTACAGTATCCAACATAATAGAAAATTGGTTTTGAGATTCAGTTACGCAGGATTGCAATTGCTTATCGCTAATGAAGAGTATTGTTTAGTCAAGTCGTTTTATATAAACAGCTATAACGGTTTCTACAGCCTCCCTCTAAACTATCGATTTTGATCTGTTTTCGATTTGTTGCCACGTAAAGGAAAAACATCCTCGCATTCTGAGAAGGTCATAGGTGTGTGTAGTTTCCTCATAATGTTTTCTTGCACAGTAAAGCTCATGGCAAATGTCAAAAATGTAATTCTTCACATAAATTCCGAAAAAATTAAGGAGTGCGAGCCCGGGCTCGAACCCATAACCTTCTGCTTGAAAGGCTATAGGTCAAACCACTATACAGGGTTATTTTTAATTCACTGACATCCTCTTAACCCTGAATTCGTATCACTCAAACAAATGTTTTTTGTTTTACGACTTTTTAAAATGAAGCACTTTTTTCCCATACAAATACACAGAGTATCGTAAAAATAAGAGGAAATCTCAAATTTTTAAAACATTATTACACCAAAAATATTAAGTTATGACAAAAGCCGTAAAACAAAAAACATTTGTTTAAGTGGTAGGAGTTTAGGGTTAAAAGGATGCTAGTGAATTACAAATAACTCTGTTTAGGTTACCACGACCTATACTTCATTTAATTTAGAATTGAAAACCACGACATCATTATAATGCGGCTCGTTAACTATTTCTTACCTAGCAAATAGTACAATACAATAGTCTGGGAGCCGCAAAATGAAATTGTTTAAATGCCACTTTATTTGCGTGTCGTCAATTGTTACTCTAGTACAAATTGTAAAAAGATTACAGTTCACGAGCCGCAATATAATGTTGTTGTGGTTTATAATTCTAAATTAAATGGAGTATAGGTATGCTAAAAGGCTAAAGTTTTGGAAGAAGAAACCGTTATACCTTTTTTTATGAAAAGGGCCACTAGTATTTACAAAATTCGAATCACGAAAACTTCATAGCTACGACGCAAGTCACACAGAAGATACGTGGGACGGGAGGCGTCGCAGGCGCAGCGCCCCTTGAATCAGTTTTCATACTAAACGTATAGTCTAAGATCCGAACCTACATCGACCTTCACCGAGCTGATAATAGAATGAAACATATTTTATAATAAATTTGGTATATTGGAAAATATATTAAAAATGGGTTGACTAAAAAAATCCTGGACAGACTATTTTTAATTATTTAAAAAAAATATATTTTTAATTAAATGCTGCAACATCAAGAAATAAGAAAATTTTGTCCTGACTTAAATTAAAGTATTTACTTATAAATCGTATAGAATGTGCAGCCGTTGGGTTGCCTATTATTTACCTGGACGAACTACTGGGATCCCAGGTATAAACAGGTATGTCGACGCCAGTTAGTTTCACTTGATTTGATAATAGAAAAAAATTTATATCATCATAATATAATATATTATATTTTCTTATTATCTTGATGTTGCAACATTTAATTAAAAATAATTTTATTTTAAATAATTAAAAACAGTCTGTCCAAGATTTTTTAGCCAACCCATTTTTAATATAAAATATGTTTCATTCTATTATCAGCTCGGTGCAGATCGATGAAGGTTCGGATCTTCTACTAGTAGAAGCGTTCGCGATCCAAAGCAGACAGAAGAGACGGGGCGGAGACGTCTCTTCTGTGTGGCATGCTCTTAGAATAAGGATTCCATCCGATGTGAAATAAATATTACGGGTGTACCTATTAACATTTTGGAATGATATGTTATGTAGGTATTTGATCACTTCTCAAAATATTGGAACTGTTTTGGTACATCGACTTATACAGGGTGTCCTGTCCTACTTCAACGATAACCTGTAGGCTTTTTGTCTAACGCTTCTGACGCTTGTTTTCACAATCGCTATTTCTTTCTGTCAAACGGTATAAGATGATGACAGAAAGAGATGGCGAAAGCGAAGGCAAGCGTCAGAAGCGTTATAGGCAATACGGCCTCTGGTACCGGGCGAGAGGCCAAGTCATAAGCGTTATGGAAAAATAATAAAAAACCATGTCATTTAGTTAAGCGATAATAGACATTTTTTTTCGAAAATAAGAATTCTAATATGTTATTTTCGGAAAGAGGCAGGCACCGGAGATACAATAATAAAACAGCAACCACTCGTATTAACACGTATATCCCAACTACCTGGACGCGGGCGCAGCCGCGGTATCTCTTATAACTACCCACATAACATCCCTCCACCTTTATTTCCTAAAACTAAAAAAACTTCCGATAATCCACTTTATTACGTAGGCGCTTCGTAGAAGTGTCCGGCTGAGCCTGAGCCGAAGGTCCGGGCGCAAGCGCGTCCGGCGCCCCAACCACAGCCGTCGCCAACTCGGCAGATCTCGCGTCGACGCCGGTCTCACACTCGAGCCAGCGCTCGGCGTCTACATCATCTACATCAGACGCATTCGAAGTCTGCTCGATGCTCGCGCTGGTCTCGCCGGTAGTACAGGTCGGAGCGTCTTCAGGTGCCTGGGGGTGAGCCAGTAGCACCGGGGGCAGGGTTGGAGGCTCGAACACCTGCAGCGATGCTGCCGCTGCAGAGCGGGCCCCATCGTCGTTTTCCTTCCGGTCCTCCTCCCCCTTATATTTCAGGATTTGATTACGGTGTTTTTTCATGCTTCGGTTCGAATTTTTTATGCGAACAATGTACACGGATGTACCAAGTTTTTTTGTTATCGTACCCTTAACCCATTGTTTTTTTAGATTGTCAGAAATTCGCACTAACACTATTTCACCTACAGTAAAAGTCACTTCCCTATTGCCGTGATAATACTTAGTTTGTGCACACTGCTTGTCTCTTACATGTGCATCGAGTGTGGCGTCGGATGACGACGGGCTATATGGATCTATGAGATCCAACCTACTTCTTAATTTACGCCCAAATAATAATTCTGAAGGGGATCTGTCTGTAGTACTATGCTGTGAGTTCCTGTAATGGAATAAAAATTCTTGTAATTTTAAATTAAAATCTTTCGTTTTCGTTCCTGACAATAGAATTGCTTTGATTGCCCGCTTAATAATTTTGACGTATATCTCACATTGGCCATTACTGGCCGGATTATAAATTGGGGAGGTTATATGTTTTATTCCATTACGGGTGCAAAAGTCATTAAACTCACTAGACACGAAATAAGTTCCGTTATCCGAACAAATCGTGTGAAACACCCCAAACCTCGACATCACCTCGCATAACTTTTCTATTATTACCAGAGTGTGATAACCATTGGACACATCGAAACACTCGACCCATTTAGAGTACGCATCTACTACCACTAAGAACGTCTTGCCATTGATCGGCCCCGCTAAATCTATGTGCACGCGATGCCAGCTGCGCGGTGGAAAGGGCCAAGGCGTGAGGGGGGCGTGTGCGGGGGAGCGGCGTAGCGCGTTGCAAACACCGCAAGCGGCTACGCACTGCTCGATGTCAGCTGATAGCCGCGGCCACCAAAATCTATCACGGGCTTGCGATTTCATTTTCTGGGCCCCTAGGTGACCTCTGTGTAATTCATCAATTATTTTTTTGCGCAACGAACTCGGTATTATCACTTTATGACCTCTCATGAGAAGGTCATCTTCCACGGCTAACTCGCTACGGTTTTCAAAATATGGTTTTAATACTAAATCGACTATTTTAGTAGGCCACCCTGTTGAAACGAACCGTTTTACCTGCGACAGCACATTATCGGCGCAAGTACCCGTTTTTATTTCCGAGAGTGATAAAAACCGCTCACCCTCGCAAACAAAATTAACGTAGGTCGCTCTGTCCACTGCCGTACCATCCGTATGCGAAACCGGTTCTTCGAGCGACGCCCGACTCAAGTAATCAGCTGTGTTACGGGAGCTGCTAACGTATTCTATACAGTAATTATAAGCTGATAAAAATATTGCGTAACGCTGTAGACGGTTAGCCGATACCTCCGGTACCCCTTTGTCTGGATTAAAAATGGATAAAAGTGGCTTATGGTCCGTCCTTAAAATAAAAGGCACGTCCCGCCCGTAAAGGTATTGATGATACTTGCGTATTCCGAAAATTATAGCTGTAGCCTCTTTTTGAATTTGACTATACCGCTTTTCGGCTGTTGACAATGAACGCGATGCATACGATATTGGTTTTTCTACTCCACGACCTTCAACCGTTGATAAGATCGCGCCCAGGCCGCGCGGTGACGCGTCTACGGTCAAGATTAGTTTGCTATCGGGATTAAAATGTGCTAAATTTTTTTCCGATGCCAGCTCCCGTTTAATCACAGCCACTGCCTTATCGTGTTGTTTAGTCCATGACCAAGGGCAATTTTTTTGCAGTAATTCATGTAGGGGGCTTAATATTGACGACGCATTTTTCACAAAATTCCTATAATAGTTAACTAAGCCTAGAAATGATTTTAACTCTGTTACGTTACTTGGAACTTTCGCTTTTAAAATGGCTTTTACCTTTTCAGGTGATTTGTGAATACCTTGCTTGTCAATAATAAACCCTAAATATGATACAGAGTCTTGGAAAAACGAACACTTTTCTTTCTGCAATACTAGCCCGGCTTGTTCTAAGCGATTAAATACTTCATGAAGTCTTGATATGTGTTCGCTTTTATTTTTGCCGGTTATTAAGATATCGTCCAGATAGACTAGAACCCCGTCTAAGCCCGCTAGTAACGTCTCCATGGTTCTCTGAAAAATGGCTGGTGCACTTGCTAAACCAAACACAAGTCTCGTGTATTTATATAGGCCTTTGTGTGTGTTTATTGTTGTCAATAACTGTGAATCATCGGAGAGCCTTATTTGATTGTATGCACGCGATAAATCAAGTTTAGAAAATTGTTGCCCCCCGTTTAACTTAGCAAAAAGTTCGTCTATACGAGGAAGTGGATATTTTTCGACTAGTAAATGTTTGTTTAATGATACCGAATAGTCAGCGCACAAACGTATCGACTTGTCTTGCTTAAGCACAGGGACGATTGGACTGGCGTAATCCGAATATTGGACAGGCACTAAAATTCCTAAATTGACTAGCCTATTTATTTCTTGTTCTACCTGCTGCCGCAACGCGAATGGTAGCGGTCGACTTCTGCAAAACACAGGACATGTACCGTTTTTTACTTTAAGTTCAACTACTGAATTTATATAACAGCCTAATTGATTCAAAAACAGTTTCGGGTATTTTGATGTTATATCGCGGAAATCAGTCTCACAGTAATTAACTGGACACAGTTTTAGTTTAAACTTTGACACAAAGTCTCTGCCCAGCAGCAAGGGGCCTCGACCCTTAACCACATACACAGTAATATCATGTGTCATTTTCCTATATGAGAATGGTAGTTTCAACGTGCCCAGAGTGTCGATGTGTCCGCCGTTATAACTCTGGAGCACTAATTTACTCGGTTGTAATTTGTGATTGGAAAATAATGCTTCGTAACTACGTTCTGGTATAATGGTTACTGCGGAACCGGTATCTATTTCGAAATTTAGGATATTTCGATTAACTAAGACAGATTCCTTCATGGGCTCGCCTCCGATCGTGCGAATATTACAAACAATACGCTTACCATCTGTATCGTCGTCCTCATCCGAGCCACACTCCACGAAATATTGCCGAGCGACACGTTTCGGACACATCCTCTTCAAGTGCCCCTTCACACGGCACCGCTTGCAGACATGGTTTTTAAAACGGCACGAATCTTGGTGATGACCCGCGTACCCGCACACCGCGCACTCGGCGGGCGCGTGCTCTGCGCCCCGCGCCGGGTGCGGCCGCCTGCGCTGCTGCCCGCCGCTGCCGCCGCCGCCGCCGCTGCTGCCGCCGCTGTTGCCGCCGCCGCTGCGCGCTGGCGCGGCCGCCAGCTTGAGCACTTGAAGGGCGTCATGCGCAGTGTTCATCACGTTCGCTGCCGCTTGCTGAGACCCCAGGCGCGCACTCCGCATATTCACAGCGATTTCCAGCGCCTGATTCATTGTTATCTCCGCCATTTTCATAGTAAAAAGCTTATCACGTTCGGGTCCGTGTACCATTCCGAGCACAAAACGATCGCGCAAGAGCTCGCCAAACACGCTCGCGCTGAATTCACAATGCGCGGCGAGGCCGCGCACACGAGCTGCCCACTCTGTCATGGTCTCGTTTATGTTTTGAGTCGCGCTATGGAATGTATATCGTTCCGCAAACCCACACTTTTTAGACTGAAAATGTTCATCTAGTAACTTCACTACATTCTCATAAGCTACTTTCCCGAGTGGTTCCGGTAATGCTAAGTCGCGCACTAATCTGTAGGTAGCTTCTGCTAAACTACTTAGCAATATGGCGCGCCGTTTAATCCCGCCTTTGTCTTCGTCCTCTGTTAAATCGTTCGCTAAGAACCAGTGCTGCAGTCTGTCCTTGTAAATCGACCACTCATGCTCTTCATGATTGAAAGTCGTTAGCGATCCAACCGAAATTTTGGCCATTTTCACGCGCGTAACTATTTTTTATTTTTATTTTATGATATATACGTATGTATATTTTCTTTGTCCTCGTCGCCACTGTTATTTTCGGAAAGAGGCAGGCACCGGAGATACAATAATAAAACAGCAACCACTCGTATTAACACGTATATCCCAACTACCTGGACGCGGGCGCAGCCGCGGTATCTCTTATAACTACCCACATAACATAATACTAAAAATAGTATGTGTACGCTTAGTATAAGTTTTACTTCACCAAAATACTTCTCGATCGCGTTTACGTATTAATTTCAATTCTATGGAAACATGGACGCGCGCGCGCGGAGGTGCTGTCCATGTTTCCATAGTAATTGATTTTTTTACGTAAATGCGATCGAGAAGTATTTTGGTGAAGTAAAACTTATACTAAGCGTGGTGAAGTAAAACTTATACTAAGCGTAGTGATGTGTCTCTATTACTGCTTAAGTAAGTGACATGGATTTTTTTTTCTTATTTTACCAGAACTATTAAAATAATAATAACTCGTGAGACAATTGACACTGATTGACCTAGTTACAAACTAAGCGAAGCTTGTACTAATGGTTCTAGACAACGGATAAACATACTTTTATATACATACATACTTAAATACATATTACACATCGAAGACTCGAGCACGAAGATTCGTATTTTTCACACAAATAAATATCTGCTCCGATCGGAATCGAACCCGGGACCTCAAGCTTCGTAGTCAAAATCTCTAACAAAACAACTAGGCTATCCGGTCGTCAACTTTCAAGCAACCAAGTTATCATTGGCACCCTGTATGTAGAATAATGTTAAAAACAAACGGCCATATTTATTTTAATTCCAGTGATTAGTTAAGTAAAACGATTCCTTAAAATAATGTGCAATATTAATATTAAATTATATTTAATAAATTTATGTAATAATTCGAATTTAATAAATGTAATGTATTTAAGTGAATTTAGTGTATATTTCGGATCTGTTCACCTAACATGTGGAATAAACGTGTTTCAAAATCTTGATTTGGCTATTCATTTTGATACCTACCTACTATCTAAGTAGTTACATTTAAAACTGACTAACAATTTTATTAGGGTTCCGTACCCAAAGGGTAAAAACGGGACCCTATTACTGAGACTTCGCTGTCCGTCCGTCCGTAAGGTCCGCCTGTCACCAGGCTGTATCTCATGAACCGTGTTGACCTCTATCTGCTCTGATGCTAAGTGCAGATGAGGCTAAAGATGTAGGTACAGTCTTTTTTCCCAATTTTAATCGACACAGAAACAAAGGTAGGTTTAGGTCCTGGTATAAGTATAAATCTTCCCAGGTGAATTTTTCGCTTCGAGCCATTACATTAAATTTCAACCTTAATACTATGACGATACCGTTTGTTATGAAAGATAAGGGCTCGAAGCGAAAAATTCACCTGGGAAGATTTATACTATAGTATGCATCGGCCACACACATAGAAGTAGGAGCTCTGCGTCAAATTCATCGTTCAAATTGGAAAAGAACGCTACTGTGAAAATAAGCTCCAGTAAAAAGTTTATACTATACTTACTAGGTATCTTCTGGAAAAAAAATTCGAAAAAAAACCATGTAGTTAAAAAAGTAACTTCATTAAGAGGATACGATGGCTGAGAGACTTTTGAGAAATAGGTATTTTAATGAAATATCGCTGTCTCGCCCGAACCCCTCCGTGTCAGTACAGCGAGAGCGGGACAACTGCAGCTCTGACCGCTCAGAGGCGCGTAAAATTGATCAAAACAGCATTTCGTAGTCCCCTGTTTTCTTCTCGAAAACTGGCCCAATAAAATTATTTTTTTCAAAAATAATTAGAGGACAGATTTAGCTATGCTCCTATGTTTTCCCTTTTTTGTTTATATGCGGGATTTTTTTCTGATGAATGTCTGAAAATGACGTTGAAATTGGGCAATTTTTTCAGTTTTTGAAATTGAAATATGGAAAAAAAACGAAACATAGGGGCATAGCTGTGGTAGATACAGATTACACAGTAAAAAAAATTGGCTCTAAAGCCATTATCCAGGGAGGAAACAGGGGACTACGTTTGTATGGAGAAATGGCGCGCATCGTATTACATCCTCTTAAGTGATAATAGAGTCTAAACATTTCACTTTTCGTTATAGTAGAGGAGACGTAGAAGATCGACCTTCACCGATCTGTTAACTTGATGAGACATATTTTTATCAAATAAAATTTATAAACAAATATGCCTATGATAACTTGCCTATCGAAAAGTGTCCATAATTTTTTTTTTGTTTTATTGTGTAGTGCCTTTAGCCATCTTCCAGCTCCATCATCAGACCCTAGTTACCATCTGGGATCAAAGTACTCGTCAAGACGAATCAAACGAGTCCAAACTCAATGGGGTAATTCGTAATTTCATTAATTCTGTATGGCCAAAGGCACTCCACAATAAATCGACACAACCCCATCGAGTTTGGACTCGTTTGATTCGTCTTGACGAGTACTTTGATCCCAGATGGTAACCAGGGTCTGATGATGGAGCTGGTAGATGGCTAAAGGCACTCCACAATAAAACAAAAAAAAATAGCTATGAACACTTTTCGATAGGCAAGTTATCATAGGCATATTTGTTTATAAATTATATTTGATAAAAAATATGTCTCATCGAGTTATCAGATCGGTGAAGGTCGATCTTCAACGGCTCTTAGACCATTACATATTTCGTTCGTCATTAGATATTTTCGAAAATTGTCTGTTATCGCTTAACCGAGTGACATGGATTTAAGGGTTCGTACCCAAAGGGTAAAAACGGGACCATTTACTGAGACTCCGCTGTCCGTCCGTCTGTCCGTCTGTCACCAGGCTGTATCTCATGAACCATGAATAGCTAGACAGTTGAAATTTTCACAGATGATGTAAGTACAGTCAACCAATTTGATTCCTAGGCTACTATAGAACCATGTCAAAATGAATCAATATGTTTATCTTCTACGACAGTGATTATTGCGTGATGTATGTCATGACGACAAACTCGATCTTTGCAACGTGTGTCAACGATAATGAATAGGAAAGGAGTTTGCTTGCGTATTAATTACTTGAATTGTAACTGGCCGTCTGTTAAAACTTATTTTTCCTCTCATGTCATGGAGCGAAAACGTTTATAAACTCTAAGTTTATTGCATGTTGTGTTCGGAAAGTTGTTGATGCTTTGACCCGCACTAACGTTGTAACTGTCTATTTGTTAATGCGACAAGGTTCTATAGTGGCCTAGGAATCAAATTTGTTGACTGTACAAGTGTACAAGATTAACTAAAAATTTCTTCAACCTATTTCGTTAAGAATTATTTAGGAAAATACATCTAGTTCAAACAAAACAGAAAATAAAATATTTTGATCTATTTTATTTAAATCAGATAAGCATATTTTTCGCTATTTATAAAATACCGATTTTTTGTTGCGAATATTTCTAATAAGTTTCAAATTGTTTTTTTTTTTAAATAATATGCATATGCGTAAGTATTTCATCATAAGATCATATAACTCACATTTTCATTCATTCACTACTTTTTTGCCATCAGTACTTTATAGAATAGAATAGAATAGAATAGAATAGAATAGAATAATTTTATTTCAGGCTGCATAGGCCCATATAAAAATACCTTAAAGACTAACATACATATTTATATTACACTTAATTAACAACCTAATTGCAAGCACGTGATGTCTGTAACGTGGGCATTTTTGCAGTGTCACTTAACCGGCCACGAAAGCAACACCTTTCGGCCAAAACTCCTCTCTTGTGAAGGTCGACAGTTGATCACTCGGAAATGAATTGAAATTCACGTCATGGCGGGACTCCAACCGCTCAACCCTCAGTGTGAGCTTGGTCTTCACACGCACATATTCCACGATGTCCGTGACCTTCGTGGAGTGATGCAGGCGGGACACGTACAGCTGCGTCGTCGGTGTCGCGGGACGCAGCAGATGGTTCGGTCCGGTCAGGGCGGTGCCGCACTGATTGCGACAAGCGGGCTTCTTCCTCCTTTTCACCTTGATGAAGCCATCCTTGTCGCAATGGCGACTGTTCCTCTTCAAAATCGGCTGTGGCGGATCTATGTAGCATATGTAGCTGCTGTAGATTTATGTAGCTGTGTGCGTAATCCTTCGCCTCAGCTCTCGTGGCAACCTATAGAAAACTGTTGAGTCGTTGACTATACCTTGACAAGCTCGTGCGCGGCGCTCGGCGGAACCTTGTCGCAGGGAGCCGCTGCTGTCCTTAACGAGAATGTTTTTAATAAGTGCGGCAAATGCTGACTGCGACAGGGTTCCGCGGAGAGCCGCGCACGACCTTGTCGGACTATAAGAGAAGACTATACGAGTAGCAGTAACGCAGTAACTGACCAGCCCAACTCGCACTGTGGCCACAGAATATAATACTAACGTACAGAATGGACACGCTCCGCCCCGCACCGATTCGAGTTACCCCACCCACAAAATAAAAAGGTACAGAAATAAATCTACATATAAAGTGCGCTCGAGCAACGCACACATAGACACTGTTCACAGACACGATATCTCGGATCAGTCCGAGCGCGATTGCCATCCGCGTGAGGCGCGCGCTGTGGTCACGCGTCTACGTCTGTGGAATTTTTCGAGAGCGTCGCGCGTACCTATTATTTTGAGTCGCGCGCGTCTGTGGAATTTTTCGAGTGCAATAATGGAGCAACAAAAAAAAGGTTATTATAACTGTTCAGTGGACGGTTGTTTAAATTCAACCCTAAACGGTGAATGGTCGTTTTTTAAGCTACCAGTGCTTTCAGAGAGGTAAGTTTAATAGGTACATATCTGCTTGTATTTCGATGGTTCATTTTAACGTTACATAGAATAGTTAGGTAGATAGGTAAGCACTCGCCCCGACTCCTAAAGTAATAATAGTTTCCTATTTTGAATCAGTATAAACGAAGTAAGTACCTAACTACATTTTGTAAGGTAAATTCACGCCACTAATATTACGTAAGTTGAAAACATGTTTTTTTGTTTGTATAGATATTGTGTTTTTTTTAGTGTCATTAGATAGGTTTAGGTCTATAACCGATAGAACAATGGAAATTGTGTAACTAGGATAATCCGTTTAGAAGTTATTAGGGATTTTCGATAGTGAAAATTGACAAACGCTAAATTTTGTAGGTAGGTATTTTAATTATTATTATTTTATATTTCCATTCTTCCCGTTTGAATATCAACAATAAATAAAACAACTAGATACGAGTGCCACTATCACGATAAGTTTTATGTGCATATGCCATAATTGACAACCCTAGAGCGACCGCCGAGCGTAGGTATGAAAAATGAAGTACATACACTTGATTGACTTCTGTACCTTTTTATTTTGTGCCCCACCCCTCAAGGCGCAGAATGCCGGACCCCGCCGGAATCCAGAAGAGTGCGCGCGCGATGTATGTAGGCGTACGCGTGTACAGACGTCGTCGTGCTTATGTAGATTCAAGAACGCGTATTTGTACGTCGTGTCCGCCGTGTGCTGTGGCCTTGTGCAGTCCATCAGTCGCCGCCATTAAGTTTGAGAGCACTTTTGCGCGTGTGGCCGGGACACGTTGCGGTGGCCATGCGTTAGCGTAGTGTCCGGACAGTCCTTCATTGTGAAAATAATCACTTGCAAACGCATCACCTACTAAGTATGTAAGTAAGTATGTGCTTCGTTAAAAAAAGCAGAGTATTTTGTAACGGTCCGTGATCCCGGGCCCTAGATATTAACCAGATTATTAACAGTAACCATAATATAGATGACTAGCTTTTTTTACCCGCGGCTTCGCTCGCGTGAACCATAAATATTTCAGAGAAGCATACAATTAAGCAAGCAAGCTATTTTATGCAAGCAAGCCTGAAGCAAGCATGCAGGCTTGCAAGAAAGCATGTAAGGAAGCATTTAAGCATGCAAGAAAGCATGCATGCGGGAATCCAAGCAGCATTCTAGCGAGCATGCAAGCAAGCATGCAAGCAAGCATGCAAGCAAGCATGCATGCAAGCAGTGACAGTCCTAACGGATTCTAGCCAGCGTGCAAGCCAGCATGCAAGCAAGCTTGCAAGCAAGCATGCAAGGAAGCATGCAAGCAAGCATGCAAGCAAGAATGCAAGCAAGCATGCAAGCAAGCATGCAAGCAAGCAAGCATGCAAGCAAGCATGCAAGTAAGCACGCAATCAAGCACGCAAGCAAGCACGCAATCAAGCACGCAAGCAAGCACGCAAGCAAGCAAGCATGCAAGCAAGCAAGTATGCAAGCAAGCAAGCATGCAAGCAAGCACGCAATCAAGCACGCAAGCAAGCATGCGAGCAAGCGTGCGAGCAGCATGCAAGCAAGCAAGCTTGCAAGAAAGCATGAAAGCAAGCATTCAAGCGAGAATCCAAGCAGGATTCTAGCGAGCATGCGAGCAAGCTTGCAAGCAAGCATGCAAGCAAGCAAGCATGCAAGCATATAAGCAAGCATGCAAGCAAGCAAGCAAGCAAGCAGGCATGCTAGCGAGAATCCAAGCAGGAAGCCCAAATTTTCAAAATGAAAAACTGACATTAATTTATATTGATATTTTTAATTTCGCATTATCTTTTAAGTGGAATGTCCGATTTCAATAATTTAATAAACAATCAACAGGCATTGAACCAGTCTTGCATACGAAATAATTTATTTCGATAAGAATTAATACAAAGGTGTGGATAACATAACATGGTCTGATTATGATAGGCATTTCTATCATCTTTTAAAATGTAAAAAGTAGTAATAGTGACATAACTACAATAGTTGCACGTATGGTCTCGCGAAGTTTTTTGTAGATATTAATACGTTTTATAATATTGTAGAACATTTTTTTGTTCTATCATCAATACTTTCTGCAGCGCATGCGATGAAAGACATTTTATGGCTAATTTTTTTACACCTTGGGTTGGTTTTAGTAAGATTTTCTGATTTTGTTCTGATTTTTTTCTGTTTTTTTTTTTCTAGTAATAAATATAGCCTATGTTACTCAGTGATAATGTAGCTTTCTAACGGCAAAAGAATTTTTGAAATCGGTCCAGTAGTTTTTAAGTTTATTCATTACATACAAAAATACAAATCTTTCCTCTTTATAATATTATTAGTGTAGATGTAGATTAGTGTAGATGTAGATGTAGAAGTGTAGATGTAGATTGTAAAAATTATCTGAAATAAATTTATTTATTATTATTATGTTGGTACGGGTTTCCGATCACGGGCCCATGGGGACCCGGTCATTTGAAAGGCATTCATGGGGCCGAAGCCAACATGAAGAGGCCTTTGGTACCATATAATATAAATGAAATGGGCGCAACTATGGAGGTGTATCCCCTAATACACCATGAGGATGTGCTAGCGGACACCCGTGGTCTCCACTCAAGAACTCGTCTACCCCAACGGTTATCGGTTCTTCGGGTTATATTATGGCCTGCCCATTGCCACTTCAGCGTGCTGATGCAGTGGGCTATGTTGATAACTTTGGTTCTCTGTCGGATCACTTCGTTACGAATTCGATCTTTTAGAGAAACTCCGAGCATAGCCCTTTCCATAGCACGTTGAGCAACTTTAAATTTGTGGACCAGCCCTACAGTGAGTGTCCACGTTTCGGCACCGTATGTCATGACGGGTAGGACGAACGTAATAGTTATTATGACGTAAGTATCTGCTTAGAGGGGATTTTTTAAATCCCCACGGGATAGGGAATTAATAGGATTTACATTTTCGCTTCAAAGTCGCCCTGTTTCCGTAACTATAATTATTTGAGACTTCAAATGTGGCATGCAAGGTAGGTGATTAAGTATAACAGTAAAAAAAATTTTTTTTTTTTTCTGAAAATAACAGGAAATACGGAAATAACGGGATAAAGAAAAAACAGGATTTACATATTCAATGAGATGTTATTTCGGTAATCATTCCTTAATGATCATAAGCGGTAAAAAGGGATCTTCGAAATTTCCCGCAGGATAGGGATTAGGAATTGACCATAAAATTTTACTTTTGCGCGTACGAAGCCGCGAGAAAAATCTATTCAGAAATAAAACGTATTATTATTTGGTAGTACATATTTATTATTTGGTAGCTTGGGCCGACGGTCAATTTGCTGCTTCGTGCTTAAATAAATAAAATAAAAAATCTCTTTTTTTTCATCATCATCATCATCCCAGCCTATATACGACCCACTGCAGGGCACAGGCCTCCTCTCAGAATCAGAGGTTCCCACGCGGGCCCAGTGCGGATTGGGAACGTCACACACACCATTGAATTTCTTTCTCAGGTTTCCTCACGATGTTTTCCTTCACCGTAAAGCTCATGGTAAATTACAAATGTAATTAATGACCCTCTGGTTGAGAGACCATAGATCAAACCACTAGGCCACCACGTCTTTGGCTTTGGCTGTTTTTTTTCACGTTGCGTTAAATGCCAGTAACAAATCAATGACCCTCCTTGAGTTCTATCAAAAACTCAATCTCACTGTATATCAAACTAAATCGAACTGTATAATAATATAAATACATGGGAGTTGGTGATCATTTCCCATCAGATGACCCGCTTGCCCGCTTGTAGGGTACACTCCCGGTACGTACTGAGGTTGCATGGCGAGAACCGGGGATTCCCGGTTCCGGTAGCGTATTTGTATGGAAATTATACAAATACGGTACCGGAACCGGGAAGTCCCGGTTCTCGCCATACAAACTCAGCACCGGGAGCATACCCTAATGGAAATCCAGTACCGGGAGCATGCCCTACCCGCTTGTTTGCCTCCCTCTCATAATAAAAAAAAATACTAAGATCAAAACATTCCGGCAACACCCCATCGCATGGCCACCCTCAATTTTAAATTAAACCCCCATCCACGTCACGCCGCTACAGAGTGGGCGTCACGACACGTCATACGACACGTCGCACAACACGACAGACAGCTAGACTCCAGTTTTAATTGCGCCCCGGATTCTGGAATAGGCCTCGAGTGGACTTTATCGAATTTAGGACTTGAATGCTGGGTTTTGAGCCGTTGGAAATTCGGTTTTCAGACAAATATGTCGAAAGTGGCTTTTAACCCTAAAACCATTTGACAAGTCTGTCAAGACTTTCGATTTTGGACCGTAAATGTTGCTACCTACTTTGAATCGGCTTTGATTTCTGTTTGATGGCAAATATATTGCCGGCATCGATTTAAGGTTTAGTAACGTAAATAAAGAAAGAAAGAAAGAAAAATTTTATTCGTGATATATAGAATAAAATAAAAATGTAAGAAATAAAACATATACAAAAAAAGCACATATCACGAAATGGACCCTAATCAGCAAAGTGCCGATCTTGCGAAAGGCGCTGGTGTTCCTTTGGGACCATCACGTCATCCATCCATTGAAAAAAAACACAAACAATAAACATAAAGTGAAACCGAACGAATAAATTTTAAGTTAAAAATAAAATAAAAATAAAATATGAATAACAAACAAGAAACATAATTACAAAGGGCAATTCTTAAAGTGAGCCACTCCCTTCCTTTTCTTTTTCCTTCAACTGAATTATATAAACGAGCTAAGGTCCTTACGGTGAGACAACTCTTCATTCTAAATATAATATTAAAACAGCACGCACTCTTTCCGTATGATCCAGAATCCTTGTCGGGCAAACGCAGGAAGGACAGGGTGTGTCCTGCTCCCAAGTTTAGTTCACGTTTTTCCCACAGGTTCTTTTGTTATCTGGGAGGTTTCCTTTTCAATAAAATAAGCAGGGAATTAACTATTTACCCTTTAACCAAAACTCGCTGTAAGAAGGTTGTTTCTAATTGGTTACAAAGCTTGGATTATAATGCGACAGAAAATCTGCTTCAAGCATTATTATGAAATCAATTTAAACCTAATCTTGCATTGCTCCAACGCGCACCGCGCAGACACTTTCATTCGCGCGCTCACACGTAGACGCACACACGCACGCACTCACATGCACGCACACACACACATGCACGCATACACACATTTACACACACTCACACACACACACGCACACACACTCACACACTCACTCACTCACTCACTCACACATACACTTACACATCCTTATGAAATATGGTTAAAATCTATTTCATATTCTTAATTTAATTTGTAACGCATATTGTTTTCTGCTGTAACTCAGTAGTTGCGGACATCTGAGGGCAGGAGACCTGGTGACCTGACACACAGGATCTCCCTAGTTCGGGCACCAGTCTCCCCCACTCAAGTCTCCCAATTACAACTTTATTGTAATATTAAGTTCCAACATTGTACTTGGTGGTGGAGAAATCAAATAAATTTCTTCTTCTTATATCGTCTAACACAATTTTAGTCAAAAGGGCATAGCCCAAACTCCTTTACCCCTAAGGGCCATGAAACAAAAAAACTTAAAAAAAAAAAATTATTAAAAAATTAAACGAAAGCAACAGTGAACAGAACTGTATGGCTTAAAAACCTTTACTTTTCCAAGTGGTAAGAATTTAAAAAGTAAACAATAACAAACAAGCAAACAAGTTATAATAACCTATAACCTAATATAATATACGCCAGTACCACTACCATGAGCTTGCAGTGACCGTATATAGCGACTGCGTAAATGATTTGTATGGATTCTCCATACAAATAATTTACGCAGTCGCTATCGAGTGTGGTCACTGTGAACTCATGGTAGTGGTACAGGCGCCAGGCCACGCGATATCCTTAATAACGTGCGTAAATCCCGATTCTGTTGAAATATTAGGATAAAAAGTACACCAGGTTTATCCAGAGAATAGATTCATAACTGTCGTTAATCCGCGTGCTCTGGCTAAATTCAGGAGCTGTGCAAAATTAAGTAAACAACTTAAAATCTCAATTTCACATGTTTTATTTGAAAAAAAAATTATATATATTAGTCTTCAAATATTAATTTTCAAACTATGATATCTAGGTAGTAAACTTAACAAAGCCTCGTTCAACCCTTTATTTTAAAAAATACTGGCTACAAATACTTCAAAACACCGCCAAATTGAAATTCGAAATTTGAAAATAATTTTGCTCATCATTTTGTTTATTGGGATTTGATAAAATTGGGTACAATCAAAAGTCAACGAGTTTTAATTTTTTTAAGCAAACATGCAAAATTTAGATTTTTAATTTATTTTTGTATGTAGCTACGCAAAAGCATAGCTGCTGAAATTAACCAGAGTGAATTCTGATCCAGTTCACACCTCAATTTAGACAGGGTACTGGCTAAACGCGGTTTGTAGAGTACAATGTTTTGTGCTGATTTTTTGTCGTAAATGTTTTTGTGTCGATATTTATCATTTTTGAATTTTCATTGAATGGATATGTTTTGAGCTAGTAAGGTGAACACTGGTTATGTATTTTTTTTTCACTGTGATGTATAATACCTCAAATCTTGACCAAAGTTCAGGAGAAGGAGCAAAATTTAAATTTAAATAAAAAAATACCAAAAACATCAACAGTTTTTTTTAATACTTACCAAATTTAATTCAAATCTTTCCGGTCATTTTAACGTGAAAGAGTAACAAATACGCACACTAACAAACTTTTGCACATATTGTATGAACTCCATTCGCTTCGGTATAGGTACTTATGAAGATAAAGTAAAGTAATGTTATAAACTTACAAATAGAAGAAAAATAGTACATGGTGCATCTAGGGCCGTAAGTAGGGGATTACTAACGAGATTCTATTAGAAGCCCGACGCGGAGGCGGAGGGCTTTTAATGACTCGAGTTTGTAATTCCCTTACTGCCCGTGATACACACAATGATTTTCATCACAATGCGAGAAAAAAAATCCAAAAATAAAATTATTTTGTCTCTAAAAAACACTTAAATTGAATAAAATAATGGCTACCCGCTAATACAGATTGTCACTTTTTTTCAAGTCATCTACCAATAGATAATGTAAACTGTGTTTAGTTTAGGCCTGATTCTGCCAACATGTTTAAAAAATATTTTTACTAAAATTATTGCAAAACGAATTTTCATGAAGCGTAGATAAGTTTTGTAATGTAAAATTTGGGTTATAGCTAAGTTTTAAAGATAATAAAAAAACCGTTGGCTAACTTGAAACCTCCTTAGTCTGAAATTACTTGTTTGCAAATTTAAAAACTAAAGTTAGAACTCCCTTGGGTAGAAAAACTGTACGTAAATCCATAACTCCCTTAAGAACAATTCAGGCCATTGTCATTTAGTATACAGGCATGGAATAAGACCATTGACGAGCAAGTGTGATGAAACACTTATTTGTTTTGTTTTTAAACAAGATTATATTTGGTGTGTCGTGGTGGTCAAGTGGTTTGACCTGCGGCCTCTCAAGCAGAGGGTCGTGGGTTCAAATCCCGGCTCGCACCACTGAGATTTTCGGAATTTATGTGCGAAATTACATTTGGAATTTACCATGAGCTTTACGGTGAAGGAAAACATCGCGAGGAAACCTGCATACACCTGCGAAGAAATTCAATGGTGTGTGTGAAGTTTCTAATCCGCACTGGGCCCGCGTGGGAACTACTGCCCAAGCCCTCTCATTCTGAGAGGAGGCCTGTGCCCTGCAGTGGGACTTATATAGGCTGGGATGGGTTGATATTTGATGTTGCGTACGTCTATTATAATCAAAGCCAATTTCAAAATATCTTTATTCATTAGCCTATAATAAAATAAGCACTCATGAATGTCGAAGAATCTACCACCGGTTCGGAAAAACCTCGTTGAGAAGAATCCGGCATGCAACTCCACAAGGTACCTATTCTTATTTTTGTCAAACAGATCTACAATGTTATTTAATCACAAAAGTATTTAACAAAACTAGTTTTTACCACGGTAGATAGGCTATTTGAAACTAGGGATTGCCAATGCCAATCGGAATTATTAATTACAAATCGCATGAACGGATTTTTAACATAATTTTAAACTCCTAAAGTTACAACAAAGGACAAACATTACAGCAATTTTGCTAAGGAGCCTATTTATTTATACTGACATCAAAGATTCAACCTGTTTTATTCACAAAATGTAATGTCTCCCATCAAAAATCAAGCAAGACATTCAAAGGAACCTTTGACTATGCTATGAGTGCTTTCCCCCGGGCCGTTTGGAGACGTCCACTACGTTGTCGGCCGCCAAGAACATACACCTCTGGGCACCACTTTGTAACTTTGAATTTGACTTTGTGACGTCAAATGTCGGCTTTGCTACAAAGCTGTTTTAGAAGATGAGAGGCGACGTTGAAAAGGGTGTTGTCTGGAATTGGAAGAAATCAGGTAGTTAAGCACAGAGCTTCTCATGGACGGCGTCTTTAACAATGCCAAACTGTTTTTAGCGTAGAAGTGATAGAGCTGCTAGCTTTTAAAATTAACCAAATTCATGAGTCTATACTTACTTTGTCTATTTAACAGAGTTAGTACTAGAAAAATAGAGAATGCACGTAATTGGTCAGCGATAAGGACGATGCACCGGCACATACGTCCCACTGCAGGGCACATATTTAAATATTATTAAGTAGTAACTTTAAACTACATAATTATGATTAATAGATGAATAAACATCCCTAGCTTTTAAAGCGTATCTACCGTGTTAAACAAAATTGTTTTACTTTGGATGTGATGTGAGATCTGTTTTGAAAAAAGTATACCTACCTACCTCGTTGAGTCTCTTGCCGGATTCTTTTCAACGGGGTTTTTCTCAACCGATGATAGATTCTTCCATTTTCATAAGTGTTTATGGGTCATACACATACTCTTAGCTAGCCTTAGCTTTTTTTAGATAAGTCTGCATGTACATTACTGCCGAGGTCTGGAAAGTTGGGAATTGCCTGATGAGGTGGTTTGCAAGCCGAGCAACGCGAGGAGTCAGGCAATTCATGTTTCCGTCGAGGAATGTATAGTGCTTGTCTCAAATAATATGAGGAAATAAAAAAAAAACATCAGGAATAAACATATACCATTTAATAGAAATTGCACGAAATACATAAGTTTACAAAAAATAAGTAGTAGTTAAATTATTTACCGCCCCCTAAAAACTTTTCAAATCATAGACATTATAAACAGAAAATTAAAAAAAAACTTAACACACATACTGCAGTGAAAACCAAGCGGTTGGCCTGGCTGTATGGAATTATTCTATCGTCCTCAAAATTGTACATGCAATTGTTTGAAGTTTTAAAAAGTTAACAAAGCGGGAAAAAAGATACACAATCAGCCGGAAAAAATCTTTCGTTTCGGAGCTTTCGTTTGGAAGTTGATAATGTTTGATGAGTTGTTTGTATGTTTTCGTGGATCATTGACCGATGGATCATTCATCACACAATGCTTCATTGACGATAACTTGCTAAAATTGCTAACTGTTCTGCTTTGTTGGTATACGAATTATTCACATTGCAAATAAACATTACTTAGGTACTGCTACAGAAATCCGAGAGACGGTGTTTGGTTTTGCCGTAAAACCAAGGACTTGAGGAATGAAAAATGACCAAGTGTGTGTGTACATGTGATTTGTGGTGGGTGACATAAGACCTGGTCAAGTGTGAGTCGGAGTCGTACATGAATGGTTCCGTACTCCTGTTCTCCGTACAATGTTTTAAAAGCAGATCAGTAATAAAACACTTACTTACTTAGCAGATCAGTAATAAATCGCAAAAATGTACGCACTAAAATAGAAAAAAAAAATACATAGTATATATAGGTGGGAAAACATCCGAACAGCATATGGTCGCTCGCGATGATGACATCTCGATTTTGCAAACATGTGCCAATAATAAATAGGAAAGGAGTTACGTAGTTACTAATAATAATACTTACCTAACTTGAATTGTCACCGGTCGTCTGTCAAAACTTTTCTTTCCTCTCATGTCATGGAGCGAAAACATTTATAAACTCTTTACGTTTATTGCATGTTGTGAACAGAAAGTTGATAATCCTTGGTTGGACCTGCAGGCTTATCTTTATACATATATATAATTCCACTGTAAGTGTGTTTGTCACTGAACTCCTCCTAAACGGCTGGACCGATTTGAATGATTTTTTTTGTATGCGTTTGGGTGGCGCCTTGGATGGTTTAGATTCACAAATCAGCCCGGCAGATGGCGCTGCAGTTGGTATCTAGGTTCATACAGGACAACGTCTGTGGGGTCCGCTAGTTGTCTATATAACTCCCTCGCAATCGCCATCGCGTTCATTTTGACAGTTCTTGTATGGGCTGTCAATTGGTGTCGGAAACAGCCAGCTGTCACAGCCATACAAAAACAGTCATTTCAATCCGATGCCAAGAGTGTCAAAAAATTTACACAATTTCCCTGCTACACTGACGTTGTAATAAAATTATGTATTAGGTAGTTAATGCGACAAGGTTCTATAGTGGCCTAGGAATCTAGTTAGTTGACTGTAAAATTGTTTTCTGTATTGTTTACTATTTGGTTCAATAAAGTAAAGAGTGTTATTTAAGTATTATGTATTGTATTAATAGTACCTAGAGGTAAGGTAAACGAGTACATAGTCGCTACTTGGACCTAACCTATAATTTGAATAATTTCCTACAAGTTTCAACCAGGCTAACTTGTGTAATGACTAAATCACGTAATTGTTTGCGTGAAGGATTGCCACTAATTGTGAATCATGTTTAAATTGAGCTGAACGTGTGAGTAATAGGAGTAGGTAGCTAATTAACGCTGGATAGGGTAACTCCGGGGATGGTTCATACACATTTTTTTCCATCTCTCATACTCGTAAAGTGAGGCAAAACATATCCGATATACGGGAGCAAAACTATACTTTCTTCCCAAGGATAGAAATGAATTAAAAAAAATAAAGGCATTGGCTGTCAATGGAACACATACGCATTCAGCCAAGCATTACGGCATATACGTGGTATAATTAAGTAGGTATTGAGTTTTTTTTCTTAATTCATATTACAAATTTTTTAATGCCAGTGAAATATTATTAAATTAAATAAATTAGTTTCTTATTTATTGACTTAAACCAGAAAAGTTAAAAAATGTCATGAAAAAAACACGGTAAACGACAATGTTATTGGCCACACAGCCTATTTGCCATGTTTTTTATTGCCTTACCTACCCAGTATGAAGGTAGTCAAACCGTCAGCAACATTCAGGATGCTGTTGGAGCTTCTTCAAACCCTGCTCAGTATTTAGAAATTTACCAGCAAATTGACCTCCATCTCACCTGAAGTTAAGTATACTTAGATCAGGCCGAAGATGTAGAGTAGCGCAGTCATCATCATCATCATCATTTCAGCCGAAAGACGTCCACTGCTGAACATAAGCCCAAGGCTCGCCAAACAGATCGGTCCCGCGCCATCCACAGTAGCTCAGTATCAAAGACTATTCACACACTAACACACAAAATTTACTTACATTTCTATGGATGCAATTATCTGAATTAAATGGTTATTATCACACGATCATCCACTCATTCACCCTTAAATGTATACTCACACACGCGCAGTGGAGAAATATAAATATTATTTTTAGGTTAGATACTAAATGCGCATCAAAGTTCAATGTTGTTTATCTACATATTGATTTCATATACCTATGAGATTTGCAAAAAAAAACATCCACCATCGTATTTCCCGCCGAAAGTCTAAGTTCCATCGTCACCATCTCGATTAATGGCAGTCTACCACTATACGTTTTCTTCGGCACTTCCTGCCACGTACGGTGAAACTCTGGAACCAGCTTCCAGCAGCAGTGTTTCCAGACAACTACTATGACATCGGGGCTTTCAAGAAAAGGGTTTATACTTACTTTACTTAAAGGCCGGCAACAGATTGGCGACTCTCTTTGAGTTGTTGATATTTATGGGCGGTGGTGTTCATTTAGCATCAGATGACCCGCATGCTCGTTTGCCTCCCTCTCATAATAAATAAATTACGATTTTATTTTCTACTTTAGCTAGGAGATAAAAACAAGATTAAAAAAATAAAGTACATAAGTACAGAGGTGTTTTGCATTAACGACTTTCCTGCTATAATAATTATAAGGTGCAATATATATTAGACTTGTTATTTTTTCCGTGTTATAATTAGTCCACGTTACCAATGCATTAAACGGCTTTGTTATTTTTATTTAATAGGCATTATTCTTAGAAGTACTTAAATAAAATATATTGTTTGTACAATTGGACTTTCCTTCTATTCCAAGAAACAAAATATAACGATGACATTGACACGTAATGTCTCAGATAGTTTAAATAAGTTAAATTATCTATCGTAATACTTAGTACTCAAGAAGGAAGACTCCGAGAAAAATTCGCGAGCCTGTGGTTTTGTTACCTAATCGTCAAACATATTTCAGTACTACATGTCGCGGGGAAACTGCCAAAACAGAAATTTGAATAAATCTATAAGGGACCAAATCACGCCGGATGTTAAAATGGGGAATCCATTTTATGATTTGCCTAGAAAAAATCAGTCGTTTGATTGGGTCAATCATGGAAATCGGATTTGTCCCACTATCAGTGGTCGGATTGACATGTTTGGTATACTTATGTAGGTTGGATGACAATGCAAGTACAGTCAACAAAAAGTACAGTCAGCGAAAAAACTTGCACTGAAAACTTTAACAAAAACTTACGTGCAAAAACCCTAAAAACACGCAGGCCATATCATGTCTGTCGATCTAGCAGTACGGGGTTTGGGATTATATCCCGATGGCGTGAGAATATCGGGATAAGAAGTAGCCTATATGTTATTTCAGACGTCAAGCAAATTTCATCCAAATTCGTCCAATCGTTTTAGCTTGAAGGAGCAACACACAAGGACTTCAATTCATGAGCCGCCATGGAACACTTTCAAAGGAAAAGTCATTACGATTTTCCTTGTTAATTAATGCTGTCACTATGACGTTAGGGCCTAAGCACACGGCGTATTTTTAACGCGCCGTCGACGCGCGTTTTCATCGATACAAACGCGCGACGACGGCGCGTTTTTTGAAAAACGCCTTGTGCTAGGGGCCTTAAGGCTGTTCTAATGGAATGAAAAACGCGCTGCAAACGCGCGTTCATAAAACGCGCGTCGACGGCGCGTTCAAAAAACGCCGTGTGCTTAGGCTACTGTGAAATGATTCCATTGTGGCTCATGAATTAAAGTCCTCGACCGTACACGGACGCACGCAAATTCTCACGAACTTTCGTGTTTATAACATTACCTATAGTAGGATCACATAACGGGTTTACTTTTAGGTTAAACGAGATACCGTATGTTGAATCGGCGCATGAGTCACTCGGTCAGTATAGTAAACAAATGCAAGTGTTGGTCTCAACAAGTCTCAGTGCTGTGGGAATTGTGGCCGCGCGAGCTCGTCGAGGCACCGAGATCTGACATCATGCGTGTTTTGGTGAGTCGGATTAAATATTCTCAAATGAAGGCTGGACTTAGATTCATAAGCTATACTTAACATTACTTTTGTGATAAGAACAGTTGAAGGGCACATGGAAAGAACATATCTAGTCACCTTTTTCGAAAAATGAGAATGTATATCTACGTACATTTGATTGGATAACTGAAAGTAATATTTTTTTTTCATCTTTAAACAAGTGGTTTCCATAGTTTGTTCGTGATAACTAACTTTCAAGGCTGTAATTAGCTCATAAAGTTGCTTGGGTGACTAGACACAGGGCCTGATTTAGGGCCCTCGCCCACGGCGACTTTTTGTAGCGATGCAGTAGCGATGCTGTCGCGCGTTCGCATCGATACAGTCGCGATGCGGTCGCTAGCTGTGTACCCTCGCCCACATAACACGATTCAGTCGCGATGCAAACGCGATACCGTCACGCTTCTGACGCGATGCAAACGCGATACCGTCGCGCTTCTGTCGCGATGCAAACGCGCGCTTCTCTACTAACGCGCCACCCTCCCTCCGTTCCCTCCCCGATGTCGTCCGACACGGTCGCGCGTTTGCATCGATACAGTCGCGATGCTGTAGCGCGTTAGTAGCGCGTTGGCATCGCTTCTATAACGCGTTTCAAATGCGACTAACGCGCGTTAGTAGCGATGCGTTTACGAAACGCGCGACAGCATCGCTACAAAAAGTCGCCGTGGGCGAGGGCCCTTAGGGAGGGCAACCGGGGCAAAAGCCCCGGGGCCTTCACAATAGAGGGGCGCGCTGCGTGCGCCACACTCACTCACCCATTATGTGGCAGTGGGCAGGACACATTGCTCGTAGGACTGATGGCCGATGGGGCAAAAAGGTTCTCGAGTGGCGTCCACGGACCGGAAGACGCAGTGTAGGTAGGCCTCCAACAAGATGGAGCGACGACCTGGTTAAGGTTGCGGGAACGCGTTGGATGCGGATGGCGTAGGACCGATCTGTTTGGCGAGCCTTGGGAGAGGCCTATGTTCAGCAGTGGACGTCTTTCGGCTGAAATGATGATGAATTTTTTACTGTACTATTTTTAAAACATTTTACGGAGGTGCGGAACCCTTCATGCACGAATCCGACTCACACTTGACCGGTTTTTATCTTAGACACGTTTTTATTATTTATGTTGAATGATTTCCATACGACTCAGAGAACCAGTTTTGTTAAGTAGGCATATTGCGGTATTCAATCTTTTATGATTTACTAGCTGTTGCCCGTGACTCCGTCCGCGAAGAATATACAGGGTTATTTGTAATTCACTGACATCCTCTTAACCCTGAATTCCTATCACTCAAACAAATGTTTTTTGTTTTACGACTTTTTAAAATTAAGCACTTTTTTCCCATACAAATGCACAGAGTATCGTAAAAATAAGAGGAAATCTCAAATTTTCAAAACGTTATTACACCAAAAATATTAAGTTATGACAAAAGCCGTAAAACAAAAAACGTTTGTTTAAGTGGTTGGAGTTTAGGGTTAAAAGGATGCTAGTGAATTACAAATAACCCTGTATAGGTAGGGGTATAAAAAATAGCCTACGAGCTATTCTCAGACCTACGGAATATAGCTAAAAAATTTCATAAAAATCGGTAAACCCGTTTCGGAGGAGTTCGATAATATTCACCGTGACACGAGATTTTTATATATTAGACTAGCTTTTGCCCGCGACTCCGTCCGCGAAGAATATAAAGGGGGGGAGGTCGGGAAAACTTGACCTCCCCCTAAGCGTGTGGGCCAATGAGTG
Organism: Archips xylosteana; assembly: GCA_947563465.1. NCBI lineage: Eukaryota > Metazoa > Arthropoda > Insecta > Lepidoptera > Tortricidae > Archips > Archips xylosteana. The sequence goes on along the minus strand of OX387365.1, from coordinate 14,607,164 downwards.
CTAGCATGGGATCCCCATCCCTCGCCAGCCGGGCACCACTAATGCCAAGATCACACGTACTACCGAGTAAAATCATGCGAGTAACATTACATTGCGGCTCTCAATCGGTCACTTGTAACTTGTTAGCCCCGCGGCCCTGCAATGATGCTACTCGCACGATTTTACTCGGTACGTGTGATCTTGGCGCTTGCGCCAGAGCGGGTGCGCGAGGGGATCATTCTCCCGCTCCTGGGACTAGATTGATGTGAATAAATAAAATAAATAAATATTAGGGGACAATCTTACACAAATCGACCTAGTCCCAAACTAAGCAAAGCTTGTACTATGGGTACTAGACGACGATAAACATACTTATATAGATAAATAAATACTTAAATACATAGAAAACATCCATAACTCAGGAACAAATATTCGTGCTCATCACACAAATAAATGCCCTTACCGGGATTTGAACCCAGGACCTCTTGCTTCGTAGGCAGGGTCACTACCAACTAGGCTAAAGCGGTCGTTCCGGCTAAAGCGGGCGAATAGAGTCACACTTTGATCAATTATAACTGAAGATACACATTGCCGAACAAAATCCCCTTCAAAGAATGTCCGAACTATTTATTTGTTTGCGTAACAAATAAAATCATCACATACACAGAAATTTGAACCTAGTCTTTACTTTATTACAGTCGAATTTCGGTAGCGGCAAAACTCCACAACACTTGACAGCTAAACTTGACAATTTCACGCACGTTTGCGCAACGTACTGAGAAAAAAGGCCACTTTTATCAAAGTGGCGCTCATTTGGCTCGGACATTTTCGGGCGCGCGACTGTGGATCTACAGTTATAATTGATCAAAGGAGTCCCATGTTTTTTTTTATTATACCTACTGCCTACCAGGGATCGGAAGACTCATTTATGAGGACAACCAATATAAACGCCCTACAGATTCAATCGGTAACCTTTTCAAACGGTTATGTGTTGATACTGTTAACAGTTTGAAAAGGTTAACTTACCCACAGGGTTAAAAGTTTAAACGATGTATTCGATAACCCTTTTAAACAGTTAACCTATTGAAACTGTTAACACATATAAGAGGTTAACCTGGGTTTTTAATTATTATACGGAATAAAAATCAGCACGAGTGAGAGAGATAGATAGAAACGGGAAAAAAGCGGACTATTTTCTCGTTGATCGATTCAATTGCAATCCTTTCTGCGCCGGCGCCGGCGAGCGCTTGCGTTCCGCGCGACGGAATGGCAACATGCAAAATAACCTTTATCATTCGGTTTGGGTTAACCGAATGTAAAACTGTAACATATTTTTCCTGTTAACATATTTAATTCTGTTATCAATGTTTGTGTTAACCGATTGATAAAGAAAACCGAAATTATTACAGAATAATATTATATACAGATATACCCTGTACTTTTAACACATTTTTGATTGGGTTAATAACAGATATATTTCTGTTATTAACCCTAACCGGAAAATCACTGCTGCCTACTACCTATTCAACAATGACAAGCTACAAAACTGCTCCATTTTGGTTCCAGTTGCTGTGCCTCCTCGTGCTGGTGGTAGTCAGCTGCCACTCTTCTCCCGTCCCCAAGCGAGGGTCATCAGACCCATCACCTGATCTCCAGATGTTCCGCGCACGACGCACTCCACAGTTCGTCAAGGGCCAGAAGACAACCAGAGGTAAAATCATAATTTGGAATTTTTCAATATATATATTAATTAATAATAATTTTCCGTACATTTTTTTCGAATCGTCACTAACTGACTTTATAGCTAAATCCTTTGATCAATTATAACTGAAGATACACATTGCCGAACAAAATCCCCTTGAAAGAATGTCCGAACTATTTATTTGTTTGCGTAACAAATAAAATCATCACCTACACAAAGTAATTACTTTGTGTGAAAAGAATAAGTGACGAAATTTGAACCTAGTCTTTACTTAATTACAATTGAATTTCGCTACTTCACAGTTAAAAATTTATTTACGTGTGCGTAGAGAAAACTGATCCCAAATACGTGAATACGTGACGAAATTTGAACCTAGTCTATACTTCATTACAGTCGAATTTCGGTAGCGGCAAAACTCCACAACGCTTGACACTTGACAGCTAAACTCCACAATTTCCACACGTTTGGTCGGATATGAATGTAAGCCTTATCAGAAACGGCAGAGTGATTAATTTCACTTGCTACATTGAAGGCGACGTTGTAAGATTGCTTTGACGAGTTTGACGTTTGTTTGGCGGACGAAATGATGTTGTAGAACAAAGAATGCATTCCGACTTTAGGAGAGGACTTTCTTTATAAAAAGTTTCTGTCAATTAATGCAATAAAAAACAGGGTGAAATTAAGGTTAACGCCAACACTTTACAGGATGAATGGGGACGTCATTTAGATAATTTTGAAGCTAATTTTTTTTACTCCAAATGTTTACCGTTTTCGAGATATAAGTATAAAATGATAAACTGACTAACTAACTGTTGTATATAACGCACAGCCCAAAACGCTGCATCTAGAGACTTGAAATTTTGCAAATGTGTACCTTATACATTGTAGGCATCCAACAAGGAAGGATTTTTGGAAATTCCCACGGGATAAGGAAAATACGGGATTTATATATTCAGTTCAACGGGATTCCTATGTATCTCCGTAACTATGTATATTATAATTACTACTCTTCAAATTGGGCATAAAAGTAGGTAATTATAATAGTGAAAAAATATTTTTAGGATTTTTGGATATTCCCACGGGATATGGAAAAACGGGATTTATATTATTCAGTTCAACAGGATCGATTATTTGTTTTACTGGTCGTAGAAAGCTGAAATTTGCTATTTAGGTTCCTTGGGGAGTGTAGGGGAGTACTTAAAGTTGTTCGTAATCATGAGAAGATCCAGAAAGTATAATTTTCATGAGTTAAAATCGGGTTTTGTTCCGCGTACCTTGACACAGTGTCGTCTCGTGATCATGGCGCATGCAACTGTGCCGAAATATCGGGCTTCTTCAAAATCAAGGTACGCGGAACAAAACCCGATTTTAACTCGTGAAATTAGTAATGACCGCGATAGTCTAAAATATTGTAGTATAATTTTCTCCCTAATATTATGTATTTGTAGTCACATTGTATATTTTTTTTGTAATGGTGGGTAGTATTATAATAAAACAAAAAAAAATCAAACAAATTTCATTATTTATGAATAAAATTTGTTTTTGATCATCATTTCAGCCGAAAGACGTCCACTGCTGAACATAGGCCTCCCCCAAGGCTCTCCAAACAGATCGGCCCTGTGCCATCCGCATCCAATGCGTTCCCGCTACCTTCACCAGGTCGTCGCTCCATCTTGTTGGAGGCCTACCTACACTGCGTCTTCCGGTCCGCGGACGCCACTCGAGAACCTTTCGGCCCCATCGGCCGTCAGTTCTACGGGCGATGTGCCCTGCCCACTGCCACTTAAGTCTAGCGATTCTTCGAGCTATGTCCGTGACTTTAGTTCTCGCGCGGATTTCATCATTTCTAATGCGATCCCGCAGAGAAACTCCAAGCATAGCCCTCTCCATCGCCCTCTGAGCGACCTTGAGCTTCCTTATAAGACCCATCGTTAGCGGCCACGTCTCAGTGCCATAAGTCATCACTGGCAACACACACTGGTCAAAGACTTTTGACTTGAGACACTGCGGTATATCGGATGACAAGATATTGCGGAGCTTCCCGAACGCTGCCCAGCCGAGTCTAATTCGTCGATTGACCACTTTCTCGAAGTTGCACCTACCCAATTGGATTGTATGTCCCAGATAGATATAGTCGTCAACAACTTCGAGCAAAGTATCTCCGATTACGACGGGAGTTGGTACAACATGGGCGTTCGACATGACCTTCGTCTTGTCCATGTTCAATTGTTTTTGATATAATAACTTTATTAATTTTTATTTTCAATTTGTCAAACTATCGCACACGTTTACCAGTAACATATACACACATACATGACATACGTATACACATCCAGGAAATCAAAACTTCACACAAAAACACATAAAATTCTAGAAATAAAAAAATAGGGTGATGGCAACTTCACTACACTTTTGTTCTATGTTCTGTTGTTTATCTGTTTCGTTTTACTGATAAGCTTTCCTGTGCGTGTGACAAAGACAAGGCATATGTCAATGTTGTGGAATTCTGACAACGTTAATCTTTTAATTAGCAATTTAGAAATGGCTTTAAAATTAATTTAAATCAATATTTCTCTCTGATTCTTAGAATTTAATAGAAAAAACAACAGATACTCACCGAAAGTATGATATTCCATTAGATTTGTTCCGTTTTTTCGAGTGATTTTTGCACTTTTTAAAGACGCACGTGGGCATCGTTACGCTTGCATTGACAACAACGTACTGAGAAAAAAGTCGACCACTTTTATCAAAGTGGAGCTCATTTGGCTCGGACATATTCGGGCGCGCGACTGTGCATCTACAGTTATAATTGATCAAAGGCTAAATCGTTTCAATGAGTTCTCTCCCGCGCGGTACAGGGGCTGGAAAGTATGACGACAAAGGGGGCCGGGAGAGGTGCGGGCGGCGAGCGCGCCTCGTGTGCCTGCCGCCCGCACCTCTCGGCCCTCTTTGTCGTCATACCCCCAGCCCCTGAACCGCGCGAGCGAGGACTCATTTGAACGATTTACCCATAGATACGACGAAGTTCGAGTGAACAAAGGTGGACTCACTGAAATTTTTTGCAGTTAGTAAATTTTATGTACAACTGTACCTCTACCATGAGTTACACTAGTTTACAGTGACCGTACTCGCTAGCGACGGCGTAAATGATTTGTATGGAGAATTGTGTACAGCGCCTCTAGCGGTCACTTACGGAAGTACAATCCTCCATACAAATCATTTACGCCGTCGCTAGCGAGTACGGTCATTGTTAACTTGTGTAACTCATGGTAAAGGTACTGCTCCTCCGGTAACCCGCGTAGTCCGGGAAGAGTATCTAATAAAAATACTACAGTTCATACTGTTTTAAACTTTCATGATTTTCACTCACAACTTAATAGTTGTACTAAATTGGATTTATCACGCAAACATTATTAACCTCGACGTTTCGGCCACATTGCAGCGACCGTGATCACGAGTTGACTGAAGTGCATGGTGTCAAGTTCGTTTAGCACTTTAGCCGCTCGAGTCTTTCGAACTACCCACACTTGATTCCGATTAGAATCAGCACCCGTATCTCGAACTTCCCCCACTTGATCAAGATTTTTTGACGGCACCCCATCACACCGACACACGACTATTGTTCATTAGAAACTATTTATTACCTTTTATATGACATTATCATCACCTTTTCTTACAGCTCCCATCCACCTGAACCTTCGGAAAGGGGAGTACATCTGCGGCAAGAAGATATGCAGCCTGCGGCCTGGAGAAATCCCACCCAACTGTGGGGGCGAGTGCCAGTACAAAGTGTAAATAAACCTAGCTAATACGCTTGCCTTTCATTTATCCCTTGTTTAAAGCAGGCATATGCCTATACCAAAAGGCATACTGAAATTAGGGATATTTTAGAAACAATCTTTTTCCCTTAGGTACTAAACCTACGCTGTAAATTTTATATTAATTTCAGAATAAAGGGTTTTATTGTTATTGATACGGATTTCCGATCACGGGCCCATGGGGGCCCGGCGGATCCTGCTGTTTTACCAAATTTATTAATATTTATTTTGGTCAAATGTTTCATTTTCCAAATGTTTAATTTATCTGAAACTGTAAACTATTCAGGACTTTGATTCAGGATATATTTCAGGACCATTCTTTAGGTTAGGTTAGGTTTGTTTTATAACAATCCTGAAAAGTTTAGTTTCAGAAAAAATAAACATTTGGCAAATGAAACATTTGACGAAAAATAATTTGGTAAAACGGCAGAGACCCGGGGACCCGGTCATTTGAAGGTCATTCATGGGGCGGAAGCCAACATGAAGAGGCCTTTGGTACCATATAATATAAATGAGATGGGCGCAACTATGGAGGTCTATCCCCTAATACACCATGAGGATGTGCTACCGGACAGTCCTCCACAGTTGCCAAACTAATGCCAGGCAGGAAGCAACATGCAATCGGCTATAGGGTTGGGATGATGTGGGCAGGATTACCGGGCTATGGAGTGAGATAACGGACACCTACCATTTCAATATCTCATAAACTGAACTTTTGGTAGGCGGTGACTCGCCATTCACTAAATGGGCCCCTCAAACTATTGCCCGCTCGGGACAACGAGGTGGCAACATTGGTGTGAACGGCTAAGGATGGAGAGGTGTTCCTGGACTTTAAAACTTGAAAATGCCAACTCGCTACTTGACGGAAATAATTTGAGGCCATAGGGCATAAGATATTTTTTATCGCGAAAAATTGGGGATGCCTATTTTTTGCAATGTATAGTAAATCGAAAATCATTTCGAGTTAAATGCTTTTTCTCAAACATGCTATGAAATATTGACGTTATGTTCTGTGGCGTAACGGAACCACGTAATAGTACATTACTGCAGCGGCCGCGAAATAGGGGATTGCCGGCCGAGTAGTTATAGATGGCCGAGTGTTAACGAGGCCATCTAGAGATACGAGGCCGGCAATCCCTGTTCGTGGCCAAGGCTTGTATAGAGTTTTTCTCAAAAATGCATCATCATCATCATCATCGTCATCGTCGTCGTCACCATCATCATCACCATCACCACCATCATCATCATCTCATCATCACCATCATCATCATCATCATCACCATCGTCATCACCATCATCATCTCATCATCATCACCATCATCATCATCTCATCATCACCATCATCATCACCATCATCATCTCAATCACCATCATCACCATCACCACATCACCATCACCATCATCATCATAACCACCATCACCATCATCATCACCGCCATCATCAACACCATCACCATCACCACCATCAACATCACCATCATCATCATCATCTTACCTTACCTTAAATAAGCGTAGTGGCAGAATGTCATAATGAACCAAAACGCAAATATTGCTTATAGTTTTTTTTAATGGCTAAATGCCATGATGCCATAGACCTATAAACGTCATGGTATGAAACAATAGACGATCACTTTGCTGGCCTTGGCCAGCAATGTTGTATGAAATTCCATTATTGACCTCTCGTCTAGCCGCACACCACGCCGCGCCTGCATTGTGACACTTCGTGGCGTATTATAAGGAACATAACGTCAATATTTCATAGCATGTTTGAGAAAAAGAAGTTTGAAACAATGGACTGTATAGGAGGAAAACTGGCTAGGTTTAGAAACGACCTAAGCAACTGGACTTAAAAGGATGGGCTTACGGTTTATACTGTCTTTAGCATTCTAGATTAATCACAAAGCACTCACCTTGCCTTTCCTTGCGATAGCGAACCCAGTAAAGTTTTCTGCTGTCCAGGCTCAGGTCAGAATCTGTCTTAAAAAGTCACACGTACGCGCGCATCAAATTGAATAATAATTTGTAGCACATAACTGGTCTTCTCTTGATATAGTAGGTTTAATAATTAACTAATTATAAAATATTGAAATCAAATGTGCCTTTCTTTGGCGAGTTCAAATTGACACTAATTGCGCGCGCAGACCACAGCCAATAACTCCGTAGGCCGCGTTTCGTTTCAGTCAGACTTAGCGCAGCGCTTTTGTAAATTAAAAGTAAAATGAAAAAGGCAGTATATCGAACATGTTCCTTATAATACGCCACGAAGGGTCACGTTGCAGGTGCAGGTGCAGCCGGTGGTGCAGGTGCGCCTAGACGAGAGGTCAGTAATGGAATTTCATACAACATTGCTGGCCAAGGCCAGCAAAGTGATCGTCTATTGTTTCATACCATGACGTTTATAGGTCTATGGCATCATAGCATTTAGCCATTAAAAAAAACTATAAGCAATATTTGCGTTTTGGTTCATTAAGACATTCTGTCACTACGCTTATTTAAGGTAAGGTAAGATGATGATGATGATGGTGATGATGATGATGATGATGGTGATGATGATGATGATGTTGATGATGATGGTGATGATTTGATGATGATGGTGATGATGATGATGATGGTGGTGATGATGAGATGATGATGATATGGTGATGATGAGATGATGATGTTGATGATGTTGATAGTGATGATGATTATGGTGGTGATGACGATGATGTTGATGATGGTAATGATGATGATGGTGGTGATGGTGATGCATGTTTGAGAAAAACTCTATACAAGCCTTGGCCACGAACAGGGATTGCCGGCCTCGTATCTCTAGATGGCCTCGTTAACACTCGGCCATCTATAACTTACTCGGCCGGCAATCCCCTATTTCGCGGCCGCTGCAGTAATGTACTAATTTAACTCGTTTTCTGTAATTATTTAATTTTAATATTATGTAATGAAATTATTACATAACAAATAAGCAATGACCTTCATTTGACATTGGTGTAAATTGCGTGACCGGTCTAAGTCGTACTTTATTCTATGTGGTTAGAATTCTTCACAATTTACGCGTGGATTATACTACGGAGTTTAATTTGGACCCGCTGTCAGACATCTAGCACTTTGACAGCGCCAGTAGTGACACTAGCTACAGTGTACCACTACGCAAAACACAATTAAAGGGGTTGCCTTATAGTACGCATTTAAATATATTTAGAAATTTGGCAGTGTGGGCCCTCAATTACAATCTGACGTCATCAACCAAAATATTTTCAATAGTTAATTTTGAAAAATGTAGTGAACTTAACGACAAAATATTGAAATTGGTTTCTTATAATTGACTTTTCTATACAAAAAGAAATATAAAATCCACTGGTAATTTTTTTAGACATTCCCAATTAGATACTTCCACTGGTACAGCGACAAACGAATTCTTGGCAGACGGATTCGCGGGCAACAGCTAGTAACGAGATAAAATAAAACGCCAAAAATCCTCCAACAACTTTATTTCCCCCACTTCTCCTCCCACTTCTTCTGCGCCGCCTTGAACCCCTCGACGTCGAGTTTGGCCGCCACCAGCCTTCCGAACTTGGTGCTGTTCAGTAGATTACTCTTGTCGCTCATCTCTGTCATTATTTTGACCTTTTGCTCGATTGATGCCGCGTCGAAGACACGCTCAAGTGCCCGAGAGCCGTGTTGAGATAGTGCCAGCGTTTGGTAGTAGCCCTGTCAAGGGTAAACAAATAAATTAGAGACAGCGATTATTTGCGCCTAAATTGTCGTTTATCTATTTTTTTGCAATGTAGAGTAAATCGAAAACCATTTCGAGATAAATGCTTTTTAAGTCGTTATCTGTAGTTATTTAATTTTAATATTATGTAATTAATTTATTACATAACAAATAAGCAATGACCTTCATTTGACATTGGTGTAAATTGCGTAACCGGTCCAAGTCGTACTTTATTCTGTGTGGATAGAATTTTTCACAATTTACGGAGTTTGGTTTGGACCCGCTGTCTGACATCTAGCACTTTGACAGCGCCAGTAAAGTGACACTAGTTACGGTGTACCACTACGCAAAAAATAATTAAAGGGGTTGCCTTACCGTACGCATTTAAATACATTTAAAAATTTGGCAGTGTGGGAGCCCTCAATTATAATCTGACGTCATCAACCAAAATAGTTTCAATAATTAATTTAGAAAAAAGTAGTGAACTATTGAAATTAGTTTCTTATAATTGACTTTTCTATACAAAAAAAAATATAAAAACCACTGGTTTTCAGACATTCCCAACTGTTCCGTCTCACCTTAAGCTTCCATATCATCTTGTCCCGAGCTTTGACGCCCACGAACTGCCCCTTGCAGAAGGCATCAGCGACGTGGCTGCCTTTCGCGTCGCAGAATATCACCATCAGCTCTGACGAACTCAGTTCCAGCAGACCGTTGACTGCTTTAGCCGGACGCTGCAAACATGTTAAATATTATACGCAATGTGATTCAACTTGCACGATTTATTGTAGGTCCAAACTGGGCTTTAAGGCTGTGTTTCCACCAGAGATGTGCGAGGATGCGTGGCGAGGGACGTGTTTGTCATGAACCAATAGAAACACTTCATTCACTTAGGACCTTTTAAATGAAGTGTTTCTATTGGTTTATGACAAACACATCCCTCGCAACGCATCCACGCACAGCTCCGGTGGATACGCAGCCTGAGGCCGCACCGAGCTTTTGGCGCATTTATTGCATTCATTCCCTTGCTGTATCATTACTAGCAAAGCTTTAGTTCTGACATTCATGTGTAAGATATTTGAGGATTCACTCTAGTGACCAGTGTTTTTCGAAACACGATTACTTGGAGTTTGCTCGATAGAAAAAAAAACCAAAGTCGTCTCTAAAAAATAAAATAAATACTTAGTACGGCGTAAATACTGGACGGTAATGACTTTTCGAATGTTAATAAAAAAAGATTATTTCTAGGGCCTAGTGATGCTACATTTTTAAAATATGTATTTGTTTTAGTAATACGATGAAAATACCTAAATGCACGCGCGGTCTGACCAACCTATCTTGAGCCGTCGTGCTTCCCCCTTGTCCGTATAGTTAGTTGCGTTAGTTCTCCTTCGGCCATCGGAAGGGGAACTCGTGTCGCTCGCGCTTACGCACGGCTTTGATTCTAGCCGCTCTCACGCACACATACACGAGTGCATAGAATACCTAAAATCGATTAGCAGAAGCTCGGTGGCTTTCAAGCCCTCACCTGAAAATCGAGTATGCTCTGCAATATGACGGAGCCGTGGACGTTGATGAAGTACTCTTTATCCAGGGTAGAAAGGTCCACTCGATCAGCCGGCAGTAACCGCAGGCACAGCACTGGGAAGTACTTCTGGTTCTCCGGAGTCACCTTCAGGGCTGCCTCTAGACTCTGTAGGATTAGGTAAAACATGTTTGAAGTTTTGTTTGGTGTACTTTATGGCGTGTAGCTTAGTGGTTACTAACTACTAACTGGCGGCGGGATGACGTCACTGACGTGTTAACTAGATCCACAGAACAGAAAAAACTATAGAAGTGTTATGCAGTCATGTCGAGTGTGGCACAATTATGCGGAGTTCCGCATAACTTGCGCGCAACCGGCTCAGTTGCGCGCAGAGGCTTGTGTCAGAAGGTTGTGAAAATAAAATGACAATTATAGAGAAAACTTGAGGAAATATGCCTTATTGTTTAGTTTTAGAGTGCAAAAATGATGGCCGCACCAAAAACGTCTCCCATGGTGGCATTTGTATCATCGCTAAGTAGTATTTCATTTTAATTTAGATAATTTACATTTTTTCCTATTCCGTAAGACATTTTTTAGAAATGCGTTATATAAAAATCAACTTTATACTAATACGATAACGTCGATTTTTGTCTGTGTCACAGAACGCTGTGAGACCAGAACATTCGCTACTCGCAAAGAGCGGAGGTGTTGTCGATAAAATTATCGATATTTGTTTCTGATTGTGAGCAAGTTAGCTATGAAGTATCTTTTTGTATATATTTTTTTTCAACTTCATTTTTTTTTTATTACTTTTACGGTCATCCCGTGAAATCATATATTTCATACTAAATACAAACTGAAATATAGATGCACAGAAAAAACCCCCGAAAAAAGACCAATGCTGGGAAGCAATGGGGGGTTTTGAAAAAAAAATGAAGTTGAAAAAAAATATATACATAAAGATACTTCATAGCTAACTTGTTTAAAGTTGCACAGTAGCGCCATCTCTTGTCCAGGTGAGCGGTTAGTTCCGAAGGAGTGTTGAAATCTCTCGATAGAGGGTGTAACATAGATGTGTGCTTGTCACTGCATAAGGTAATGATTTAGCAGACTGAAATGTATGATGTATAGGAAAGATTCGTGTCTAATCTCTAGACCAGTGGTGGTGTAGGGGTTTAGCACGCAGCACGGGACGCTGAGGACCTGGGTTCGATTCCCAGCATTGGTCTTTTTTCGGGGGTTTTTTCTGTGCATCTATATTTCAGTTTGTATTTAGTATGAAACATCTGATTGTGAGTGTTATGGCCACAACAAACCGGAAGCGCGGGGCGCCGACGGAGCGTGCCTTTAAGTAGTGTTGAATTTTCATTCCATTTTCTAGTTGTCGGGCATAAATATTAAAACTAATATTATCTATACCTATAAAACAGTACCCTGACTGGCTGACTGACAGACAACGCACAGCCTAAACTACTGATGTTAGAGGCTTGAAATTTGGCATACGTGTACCTTGAGTATTGTAAAGGCACTAAGGAAGGATTTTTCGGAATTCCCATGAGATAGGTAAATAATCTACACTTGCTTCGTTTCTTTGTTGGTAGCGGAATCTCTGAAACTATTAAGCCGATTTTAAAAATTCTTTCATCACCAAAGCAATACTACTATCTTTGTTTGACATAGGTTACTTTTTATCCGGGAAAATACAAAATTCCCACGGGATAGAAAAAATGTAAAATGTACGTTTGTTTATGACAAGCTGTCAATGTCACATCTGGTCTTTTTTTCTATATGCGGCGGACTAAGGTTTATGCCCGTATTAAGCTGTCCCAGATTTAATAAATTGTTTTTATTTTTTATAATTATATGACGCAACCAAAAAATCTGTATTTTTTTCCTGTTAATAAGGAACGTTATTCCTACCGGTATAAAAATATTCAAGCACATTTAAAATTTTCATCGATTGCCAATTGACAGTGATGCCAAAAGTCATAAGGTTACACAAGAAAAGTTAATATGGACGTTTAAGTTTTTAATTTTCCAAGAACTTTCTCCTGACAATAAAGAACACAGCAAAAAAATAACTAGCGAAATCATTGCAACCGTTCATGGGTGATGCCGTGATCAAGGGAAAGAGGGATTCATATTTAATTATTTATTCGATATTCTCATAAATGCACTCCGCCCATCTCTAATACTTACGATTTATGACGAATAATATTTTTCACTCGTGTTGAACCCAAACCCTAACTCATAGAGTTCATTATTCAATGGAATATTTTAACGACCTCTGACGGCGAGTAGCGGAACTTTTTTTTGACACCTGTCATTTTAATTCAGCTACTCGATGAAAGACGGCAGCACTTTGTATGCAATTTTACTTACGTCCCCGTGTAATGTATTCTCAACGATATACCGTGGTAGTAAAGTTTAAATTGTGTTACCCTTCGATCAACAATACAACTAGATAACGGGTCAGCGCAACAAAAACGGCCCGGAAAATAAGAGCTCACTTTCAACGTGAGCTCTTATTTGGTTTTAGTTCGGTCCAAGCACAGCCAACATAAACACGTTTTGCGATGCTGCAATGTGTGCTTAAAAATTGCAAAAAAAATGCCCGAAAAATTAATTTATACGTCGGAGTGTCTTACTTTCGATAAGTAAATGTAAAATAAGTATATTTCAAGGTTTAAACTAACAAATAATAAGCAAATTACTGATTTAAACTACGACCTGTGCGCGCGTATTGGCCAGGTTGGCCAAACATTCTTAAATGTTTGGCCAACCCTGGCCAGTACGCGCGCCAACATCGTAAAATAGAACAGTAGATGCATGGAGTAGATTTGAAACTTAATTAATTTTAATATTATGTGTGCTGTGGTGGCCTAGTGGTTTGACCTATGGACTCTCGAGCGGTCGTGGGTTTGAGTCCGGGCTCGCACCTCCGAGTTTTTCGGAATTTATGTGCATTATTACATTTTGTAATTTACCATGAGCCCTACGATGAAGGATTCAATGGTGTGTGAAGTTCCCAATCCGCACTGGGCCCGTGTGGGAACTAAGGCCCAAGCCCTCTCATTCTGCGTATCTACTGTGTTAAAAAATTGTTTGTATTGAATACTTTAGATGTATGTAATTTAGTAACATTGTAGATCTGTTTAAAAAAAATCGTGCGTGCAGCTCCTCCGCGCGGAAAAAGTGAAACTTCGTAATATCGAAATGAAAAAGGCACTTATACATCAATATGAACCTTATTGCAATAACTTTAAAGAACTAAATTTACTTATGCATCTATGTGTTTAAATTACTCACTAGATGGCGCTTTTATCAAATCTCATACAAATTTGCACAGACAGTATGAGTTCTGCATCGCACTGTCGAAGTTTTTAACATCCGTTAGTATACATATAATAATATGTTTACAATGCGAGATTACTTGCTTCGGCAGTACATATACTAATGCTTTCATACCCCCTCCATGGTAGCGTTAAACGTTTAATGCGACCTTTTTGGAAGTCGCATTAGGAATTTCACTTCAAAAACCAGGCGGTCACCCATCCAAGTACTGACCGCGCCCGACGTTGCTTAACTTCGGTGATCGGACGAGAACCGGTGTTTTTATCAAATATCTTGAAAACGGTGCATCCTACGGCAAAATCAATGAAATTTTAATCCCCCTTCGAAACCCCCGCACCCCCTCCCCGCACCCCCCTGACTGACACCGAGTCACATTTGTATTTGTTTTTAACCCCCGACACAAAAAGAGGGGTGTTATAAGTTTGACCGCTATGTTTGTGTGTCTGTCTGTCTGTCTGTGGTATCATAGCTCTTAAACGGGTGAACCGATTTGGATGCGGTTTTTTTAATAGAAAGCAGGTTTCTTGGCAATGGTTCTTAGATATGTTTCATCAAAATCGGTTCAGCCGTTTCAAAGTTATCAGATCTTTTGTTAACTGCGAAAGGGATCTTAGACGCATAACGGGCATTGACTTAATGTCAAACATACGAGTGACATAATTGCGTTGGGGGTTTTTAAAATTTTTAACTTATAGTTATAATATGATGCAAAACCTTTTAGCCGGCACCGTCATTACTTACATGTGAAAAGAAACTAGCATATACATTTTTTTTACGGACGTTAATTTTCTATACGACTCTAAAAACATTATTAAATTAAATAAATATATATACACTAAAAACATCACGCCAATAAAATAAAAAGTGTAACGCGCGGAACCCATCGCCGTGTTAACGGTACCCTGTTGCTCGCGATGTAGACAGGAAACGAAAGAATGTAACTCGCAATGCAGTCAAGCTGAAAAACACTTTATCTGTAGTGCGATAAGGTTGACTTCACAGTAACTGTTATTAGACCTATGATTTTTCATTTCTAAGTGGCAGGTGTTATTTATTGCTTTGCTAGCTGTTTCAAGCGAATAATCGTAAGTAGAAGGTAGAATTGCGACTTTAATGTATGGTGCTATGGTCGTAAATGGGTTGATCTTAAAACGGTTTTGAATTTGTTGTCTCTTTTCAGCAGAAAACATAAGTCGCTCTATAGCTACACATTCAAGCGGACACATTTTAGCTTGGATTTTGTACCTGTCCCGAAATCTAGTTGTATTGTTGATCGAAGGTGTTACCGGATTCAGAAGTTATGACTTTTTTGAATAGACGCTACGACCAATGATTGCTAAGGCCCATACTACACGGGCGTTTCTCCCGCCGCGGGAAACCGCTTCTGAACCGCCACTAGACACAATTTTATATGGAAGTTGTATGGTGCAAACTACACTACGCAGCTCCGTCGAGCGGGAAACCGCCCGTGTAGTATGGGCCTAAGATTTCAATGTATTGCAAGAATGTGTATGTGTGCGTTTTGCCACACCTGGTTTCGATACAAAACGGGACTCGTGGCACTTCCACTAGTTTTTACTGTTTTGTGGCTAGATCGGTAGCGTAGTAGTTCCGAAAAAATCCGCTATGACATTCGTAGATGTCGTCATCGCTGGCGCGTTAGCTAGATCGGAAGCGTAGTAGTCCCGAAAAAATCTGGTAGATGACGCCACACTCGATTTCGTAGTCTTTGATATACAATAGACAACACATCGCACCCCCAGCCGAATAAAGCGGTAATATGAAATGCCTTAGTTTACAAACTAAGCTATAAAGCGACCGGATAAAGCTTAGTTTACAAACTATGGCATTTCATATTACCGCTTTATTCGGTTGGGGGTGCGACATTATTGTATCTATTAAAATTTTAATTTATTCAAATAGAAAGTACTTAAATTATATCTATTCAATATTATGTGAATCTATTTAAAACACAAAATACTATTCGGAAATAATGGAAATTACGTAAGTGATATTTGCATGTTAAACATTTAATTTCATTATTAATTTGAAAGTTCAAGTAGATCCGCGATTAACGCGTTTTATATATATGTAGGTATCTCTCATTTTGTAAATTGCGACTTTTGTGTGCAGTGAAAATAAGGATATGTTTTATTACAAGTTTATTTAACCATACTTTGCATAATACCGCTGTTATTCTAATATACTCTTATTCTAATATACTCTTATTCTAATATACTCTTATTCTAATATTCTATCTTAGTCTACTTTGAAAATAATACAAGTTTATTTTATATCTATTGATCGGCCCAATCTCGAAGTCTGAACTGACCAGATAGTCCTCAACTGCTGCATATTCCGACATTGCCAAGTCTAAGGGGTGATCGACTTTGCCCGCTTCTTGGTTGGCTCGGTGACTCAACAGAATGAGGCCTAACTGGTCAATTGTTTTGCGATCAATTGGGGCCGGCTCGAACTTGACTACGAAATAAGTTTCTTATACCGGGTCGTACGTTTCTTGCTCTGCCATTCTCTTCCAGTGGCTATTCCATTTCGCATGTCCCTCGTCCTTGTAGCGTAGGGTATGCATATTTGTCAATAGTGGGTAGTTATAAGTTTAGATCGATCTAGATGATTCAGTTTAATAAAACCGTTCAGCTAAGCAGTTCAGTTATTTCCTGTCTCCCGTCGCTTCCCGAGTTACTGAGATAGTGGCAAACGAGGATTTGGGATTCATTTTACGGACAGTGTACGTCACAGTGTGTGGAACAATGTCGATTGGAAAAATTTCGGAATTTTGTGTGTCGGACGGAAATTGGACATTGTACGTAGAACGCTTAGAAATGTATTTCAAGGTTAATAGTATCAAGGAGGAAATGTGGCTACCGACTTTGATAGCCGTCATCGATGAGTTGTTAAGCAATTTAACGAGCCCGAAGAAGCCAGCGGATTTACAATACAAGTACGTGATTGATGTGCTGCGTAAACACCTTCAGCCAAAGCGATCGGAAATGGCGGAGCGGTATCGCTTCCGTCAAAGAAGGCAAGGCACGGAAGAAAATATCTCGCAATATATGACGGGACTTAAACAGATGTCTAAGTACTGCGAGTTTGCGTCGGCGTTGGAAGTTAACCTCCGGGACCAATTCGTGTGCGGCATTAAAAGCGATGTAATAAGGCGGCGTTTGTTCGCGGAGGACGAGTTGACTTATGAGGGCGCGGTCAAACTCGCTAGCGCTTTGGAGGCTGCCGAGCGGGATGCGGCGGCGGTGGAGCTGACGCACGGCGGCGCGGCCGGCGCGGGCGCTGACGCGGACGCTGGGGGAGCCTGCCGTTTTAAGAACATCGTGTGCCGGCTATGCGGAAGTGTGGGTACGGCAGTATCGCGGAGATCACAAGCGGTTGCCGGGAGAAGTCGCGCATCGGTTAGGTAATAGGAACTATACAATTGTGGACGATTTAGGAAGATCTTCGCATAGACACATCGACCAGCTAAGGCGGCGGCATAGAAGTTCTCTAGTTTGTCCAACTAAACAGTCAGATCGAAACTCTTCTTCGGATGATTCCGTGGGGCCGGTACAGTCGGACCAATTGCAGCCCGGGAGCCCACCTGGACCCCGTCCTCCTGAGACAACCCGCGGGGTTTCGAGCCCAGTGACCGCGTCGGGAAGCGGCACAGGGCTAGATGAGAGTGGTAGCGAGGACCCGGGAATAGCCGGGCCTGCCTGCCTGGCTTCACCAGCTTTGCCTCCCTTGCCGCCTCAGGTTAGACCGTTACGTAAATGCCGTACCGAGAACCCCGCACGTTACAAATTGTAAACGTAATAAATGTGCGAAGACCTTTTACTTTCTTGCACTGTATAAAAATTAAAAGTCTAATTAAGTAGATGTACATAAGTTGTTAAGTTTTAAGACTAGCTCTGTTAATTACTTTAAGAGTTGATAAGTACTATGTAGAATAAGGGTGGAGGTGTGTAGCGTAGGGTATGCATATTTGTCAATAGTGGGTAGTTATAAGTTTAGATCGATCTAGATGATTCAGTTTAATAAAACCGTTCAGCTAAGCAGTTCAGTTATTTCCTGTCTCCCGTCGCTTCCCGACATCTCAGTCCTCTTCTACGGCAAACCGCTTCACATACGAGTCTCTCATCTCTAATTCGACTGCGGCCAAATTCGAACAATGTACACCTTCTCAGCCAGACAGTCTCATCAGTTTATGATGTTCTTCACAGAATTTTTTATGTGTCGGGGCATACTTTTTACAAGGACGATTGTATTGTCTTTGCCCGACACTTATAGTAGTTCTCGTACATAAGTCCTTCGAGGTGCTGATTTATTTATTATATTGGTCAGCTGACGGTGATGGTTGATGCACAGGTGTGTCGGAGGTGTAATGTAAACCTGAAAATCAAATATTTATTAAATTAGCACACATACAAAAGAAACTTTACAAGCTACATTTGAATTAATATTAAAATAAAATCGGCTAAGTGCGAGTCGGGCTCGCGCGCTGAGGGTTCCGTGTAAATTTTTAGGTAAACAGCTGGAACTATAATAATCCAGTGTTAGTAGAGCCCTGCTTTGGACCATTTGATTTATGACGTATTAAAAAACTTCAATATCATTTTTGAAGACCTATTCATAGATACCCCACATGTATGGGTTTGATGAAAAAAAATTGAGTTTCAGTTCTAAGTATGGGGACGTGTGAAAATCTTAATGCAGTTTATAGAATACAATCTACTTACCAAGTTTCAAACAGCATAGTTCTTACAGTTTCGGAAAAAGTGGTTGTGACATACGGACGGACAGACAGAGAGACAGACAGGCATGACGAATCCATAAGGGCTCCGTTTTTTGCCATTTGGCTACGGAACCCTAAAAATGCATGAATAATGCATTCCAATAATTAAAATAGGTAGGACGTCTTTGAACTAACCAAAACGTTTTAATAACTTATCGTCTATCTGTGGTGTCGTACTTAATCCCTAAATTCAATCACCTCGAGTAAACGAGGATCAATTACAATACAATATAATGACACTTTATTGTACACCACATAGTAAGTAACATAGAAAACAAGTACATAGGAAACATTTTTAAGGAAAACAATAGGCGGCCTTACCGCTTCAGACCGATCTCTTCCAGACAACTTTTTAAGACCATTATAAGAATATTATGATCGCTAGTTTTATATTTTAAGCTAAATGCTATGCTATTTTAGAATAGAATAGAATAGAAAAACGTTTATTCAGACAACACATCACAACAAAAAATAATTTACAAAATGAGAAAGAATACAAAAACAAACAAATAAGGATGTGAAGCCGAAATGGTCTCCACTCAGCAATGCCGTTGGCACGACTAGCGTTGTCAACGGCGCTGGTTTTCTGCAGAGCCAGCGAGGTGTGCGGGACAGCATACTGCGCGACTTACGTCAGGTAAATTAAGTAAATAATACATAGTAATAATAATTATATAGTAATATAATATAATAAAATATAAATATAGTACTTACTCGTATTAATAAAGAAGGTAAATATAATAATTTAATTATTTGGCGGCCACCCAGAATCTGACAGTGTGATACCCTACGCCTGGGCAACAGTACCTTGTTGATCCATAACATAGCTTTTTAGTTTGGACTTGAACCCACCAACAGTAATGCTCTCTCTGATTGGTGGGGGAAGGTTATTCCAGCACTTCGTCGCAGCATAACGAAAACTGCCACGAAATGCAGCGGTACTGTGCCTCGGACACACCAGTCTAGGAATACGCCTGATATGCCGTTGATAGAAAACCAACTTCTCATGCAGATATGCAGGCTTCCTACTATTATTTTAAGCTTTTATTCGCCGGGTATAACGCCCTGACGATGGCCCACGCCAAACATGCGTTATCGCTATTTTTTACGTTGACGCAGGCTTTCTTTCGCTGTATCCAGGTGGGCAGCGTTATGTAGCTGGATCCTTGGAGCGGTGCATACTTATTTATGTTGATCTCTAAATAAAGTACCCGTCTTAGCGCCCATCCGCTATCACGCTCTTGAAACTCATCAGTCTTGGTCTTGAGCTCTTCAGCGAATGAGTCATACTCGCCCTCCATATCAGGTCCGTCTAGATGGAGCGTCTTATTGCGGCTATTAAAGGATTTATTCTCCTCCATCTCACACCCCTCATCGTTCTCTGTCTTCATCCATTTCACGTAGCAGGCGAAGAGCTCGAGGTTCACCTTTACAGCGCTCCCCACGTCAGCTTGCTTACGTCTAATTAACTCTACGCTGCGCGTCTTAACCTCATTTAGGAAATCGCTTGGTGTGAGAAAGTCTTTAGGCGTAAAGAGTCTATAGTTGACCATACGACTTTTATAGGCGCTATGTATGATGTGTGTGTACTCGTCTTCGATCTGGCACATCCGGTCTTTGTGTGAGGCGCTTCGTAGATGAGTATGCAATGATTGCACATCTATCTATCTCGCATACATCACACCTCGCTCTCTTTAAAGGCGCTGCGTTGACGTCATCACAGCTGCTACGCTTGTTCGAGGCGTGCGCCTTACGTGCATGGCGTGTTAGAACATCCCTCCGCGAAAACATCTTCTCACAGTGAGGGCACTTCAGCAGCTGCGACGTCGCTCCACCCCGCTTCTTATAATAGTCCAAGTGACGGTTTAGGCTATCCTCCCTCGTGAAAGTCGTTCCGCAATATTCACAAGCAAACATTTTAACTTATTTTTTTATATAGGTGTGAATGTAGTTTAATAGGTGTTAACGACGCGAGAAGTCTTCAAGACCTGCGGCGGTAGCGGGGGGTGATAAGCTTATAAACCTTCATGTCCTTCAACCCCACCCCTCATCTTAGTCCTAAAGAGATAACGCTATTGGTCTAAGATTCTTTAAGCTCGATGTCTATTGGTTGGAGATAAGAGACCACATACGCTCTTTCAGGTAGCCACATCCTGTTGTTTCCTTATCGCTTCCTGCGACCTAGCTCGAACAAGCTTACCTAATATTGCATTTTGTTGCATCATATCTTGAGTTATCGACCAAAGTTATCGACATAGCCCACCGCATTAGCACGCTGAAGTGGCAATGGGCCCGCCATATAACCCGAAGAACCGATAACCGTTGGGGTAGATGAGTTCTTGAGTGGAGACCACGGATCGGCAAACGTAGCGTGGGACGTCCTCAGACTCGGTGGAGCGATGATCTTCGCAAGGCGGCTGGCAAGAGCTGGATGAGAGTGGCCGAGGATCGTGCTCAGTGGCGTGCCACGGGAGAGGCCTATGTCCAGCAGCGGACGAACATAGGCTGATGATGATGATATCTTGAGTTGTATTCACATTTGTCTAGCGCGCTGTATCAGTATACGAGTAAAAATCATGTTAAACTCAGATGTGAATGCAGCTTTTGTTTTTCAACCGAGCACATCCGGCTCCTCTGATCACCTCCTCCTGTATGAAATCTGAGGCGTATGAATATTGTATCGCACAATAATTCTAGATTATTCTACTCCTTCAAAAAATCTTATAGGGGAGGTTGTTTGAACGTGTATTTAGCTCTTAATAAAGTAGATAATATGCAATTACTTATTTCGTATAGGGGGTTGTTTGAACATATATTTAACTCTTAATAAAGTAGATAATATGCGACCCCGCCGGCCACCCCGCGAACGTACTGGTAAACTGGGGTTACTTTAGGAAATTTTGGGGCAACTTTGATACATTTAAAATATTTATAAAAACGCAAATATTTATAGATCGATTGAGCAAATGACGTAAAAAGTTAGGTAATTTATCAAGGTAGTTATTTCACGGCCACAGATGGTCTAAAAAAATAAGGACTCGGCGTAAAAACTGTTTTCCAAAGTAACCCCAGTTTACGGTACCAGTTTATTGTAGTATAGCTTTTTTTAGTAGTATTAAGTAATTGGGATGCACCAAAAAAAATAACCTTTAGTTTTTATATTTTTTTTGGAAAGAATAGGATATTTTAAGACACCATTTTCATCGATTTTGAATTTGGTTGAGTATTTAATTTTTTATATTTTTTTTTAGAAATACGTTGGATGACGTCACAGTGAGAGAGCCACGTTCCATAGCCTAGAAAAATTCAAGTCGTACATAACATAATCTGTGGCACTACCACGGCACTACTGAGACCCTACTACGAAGTGCATAATTCGAACTTCGTTTCATGCCGTCCCGCTCACGCTAATATGATTTGACACGAGAGTGAGAGGGATGATACGATACGAACTTCGAATTTTGTAGTAGTGCCCCTGATTTGTCTTGTCACTGTCAATATTACAAGCACGGCTTAGGGTCCTAAATGAACCATGACAAAATAGTTTTATTTATTTCTCTTCTTTTAGCTTCGATTATTCCTGTTTGTTTAATGGTGTGATAGTAAATAGATATTTTTTATTAAAATCTGATATTTAAATTCTTTCATACTTACTTGTAACGTAGTAATTTAATAATTAAATTTGTAAAAATACATGGCGAGTATTATATACATTTCGGACTTTATGATAAATGACAACTGTTTAAAGCCAGGTGTGCATCATGTGATTAAAGTTCTGTCTTTCTCACTCTTTGTTATTATAAGCAGGACAGCAACATTTCAAACTGTCAATTTGCTTTAGAGTGTAGACCTGCTTTATATCTGCCTTTGTGACGATTCACTGCAGGGATCAAATGAAGGTCATTACTTAAATTTTCTTTATTTAATTCAGATTATCATATTTTTGGAATCTGATTTCTGAAAACGCTTCACAAAGCCTATTTCTCCAAACGGTTTTCGATTTATTATACGTTGCCAAAAATTGGGACATCCCAATTGTTGTTAAGCGACTCTGTATATCATAAATTGCTTGCCATACGATTAAATAAAAACGGTAGGGGAGACCGAGGACAGTTGACACAGAGGAGAGTAGAAACAACGTCGATTTTTTAGAACTTATTAACTGCTAGAGAGCTCGCAATAGCGCGCGTTTTTTAGTTCAAGTCTCGAGCTATCAAACACGCGCCATTGCGAGCTCGCTAGCAGTTAATAAGTTCTAAAAAATCGACGTTGTGTCTACTCTCCTCTGTGTCAACTGTCCTCGGTCTCCTACCTGACACCTTTTCTCGTAAAACCGTCGTGATTGGCTGTGTGATTGACCTTCATCGATATACGCGCGCCGTATTTTCCGATATATGGGCAACATCATCATCAAAGACTACGAAATCGAGTGTGGCGTCATCTACCGGATTTTTTCGGGACTACTACGCTACCGATCTAGCTAACACGTCAGTGACGTCATCCCGCCGCCCGCCGCTGCGCCAGAAGCCCCATAAACACTCTACTCTAATCTAATATATAAAAATCTCGTGTCACGGTGTTTGTTACCGAACTCCTCCCAAACGGCTTGACCGATTTATATGAAACATTTTTGTCTATATTTGTTAGGTCTGAGAATAAGTCGTAGGCTATCTTTTATACTCCTATTCTTCGCAAACGAAGTCGCGGGCAACAGCTAGTATACATATAAAAATCTCGTGTCACGGTGTTTTTTATCAAACGGCTTGACCGATTTTTATGAAACTTTTTTTTCTCTGTATTCGGTGGGTCTGAGAATAGGTCGTAGGCTATTTCTTATATCCTTATTCTTCGCAGACGGAGTCGCGGGCAACAGCTAGTTTAATCTGTCACGGTGTTTGTTATCAAACTCCTCTGAAACGGCTTGACCGATATTTATAATTTATTGAATCAGGCGTTACTTTGCGGAGGTCCATATTAATGAACTAAAACAATTACTTTGCTCACCCGCGACCTTACAATAGTTACGTTTATGCAAGAAATGTGTGTTCATGCAGTTCCTCCACCTCCACACTGTACGAACACACACAAATCACACAAAGAGGCAGACCTCATCTTCAGAGTTACGCGTCAGTGTAACTTGGTGGTGGTGATGGTTGTGTTTGTGTGATTTGTGTGTGTTCGTACAGTGTGGAGGTGGAGGAACTGCATGAACACACATTTCTTGCATAAACGTAACTATTGTAAGGTCGCGGGTGAGCAAAGTAATTGTTTTAGTTCATCGATATTTATAAAACTTTTTTCTCTATATTTGGTATGTCTGAGAATAGGTCGTAGACTATTTATTATACCCCTATTCTTCGCAGACGGATTCGCGGGCAACAGCTATTCTAATATACATATAAAAAACTCATGTCACGGTGTATGTTATCGAACTCCACCAAAACGGCTTGACCGATTTTTATGAAACTTTTTTGTCTATATTCGGTAGGTCTGAGAATAGGTCGTAGGCTATTTTTAGGGTTCCGTAGACAACTAGGAACCCTTATAGTTTCGCCATGTCTGTCCGTCTGTCTGTCTTGTCTGTCCGTCCGCGGCTAAGCTCAGAGACTGTTAGTACTAGAAAGCTGTAATTTGGCATGAATTGATTACATAAAAAAAAAACTAAAAAAAAATTTTTTTAGGGTACCTCCCATAGACGTAAAGTGGGGGTGATTTTTTTTTCTTAACTAACCCTATAGTGCTGGGTATTATTGGATAAGTATTTGAAAATAAATAGGGGTTTTCTAAAACCATTTTTTGACAAAGTGAATATTTTAAGAGATATTCACTCCGAAAGTTCAAAGTAATGCCCCCTCTAACTTTTGAACCGCACGTCTAAAAAATATAAAAAAAAATCACGTAAGTTAAACTTAATAAACACTTTCTAGGAAAATTATTTTCAACTTAATCAGTTGAGCAGTTTTTAAGTTTTTGTAAAAAAATATTTCTAAACTAAGATTGTAATTTAACCGCCATTGCAAGCATTTTTTTCTTTAAGTACCTATAAGATCACGCTAACAGTATCTTCTTGCAAATAAAAAAAAATTACATCTGAAAAACAATCAACATACATACTACTTCTTAGTTACCCAATTCGCCGATAGATGGCGCTGTACCGCCGACGTTGGGACCAAAACAACCACATTAATAAAATATGCAAAGATTTTTTCGTACCTGCTACGGAACCCTATCTTGGGCGTGTCCGACACGCTCTTGGCCGGTTTTTTATACCTAAATTCTTCGCAGACCGACTCCGTCGGGCAACAGCTAGTTAATTTATAAATATTTGCACGTCATTATTACACTATACGGCCTTATTTTATTTAGTACTAGCCGATACCCGCGACTCCGTCTGCAATAAAAATTGTTTATCGCTTTCCCTCGGGAAACTATTCAATTTTCCGGGATAAAACTCTCTCTCTTTCCCCTCCCTCACTCTCTCCCTCCCCCTATCTCTTATACACACTCCCACTACTTACGGCGAGGAACTGCGTCTGTCGCGCCTTGACGCGCAAGCAAGCCTTAGCGACCGACACGACGACGCCGGTGTTGCCGCACGCCAACAGGTCTCCCAACTTGCTCGACAGCTCGTCGAACATCGGCTCCAGCTGGAACATTAACATAAAAATTTAACCTATAGCACAGAATATATAATAGTACTAACGTACAGAATGGACACGCTCCACCCCGCACCGATTCGAGTTACCCCACCCCTCAAGGCGCAGATTGCCGGACCCCGCCGGAATCCAGAAGAGTGCGCGCGCGATGTATGTAGGCGTACGCGTGTACAGACGTCGTCGTGCTTATGTAGATTCAAGAACGCGTATTTGTACGTCGTGTCCGCCGCGTGCCTATAGGCACAGAATAAGTAATAGTACTAACGGTCAGAAGGATCACTCTCGAACAAAAGTCAACTTTAGGTATAAAAACTTGCGTAATCGCACGCGAAATTGAAACTTATCGTGTGATACGAGCGTTCATATTCCGTTGGGCACCGCTGATCCGAAAACAAGGGCACAGGGTTTCCACTCACCGATATTTTGGTAGGTATATAAATCAAGAAAGATAACAGTGTGTATTAATTCAGTTAACTACCTTTAGTAAGTAAGTAAGTAAGTTATTTATAAGATGGTTTAGAAGTCATTGTTTGTTGCAAAAATCACAGAAAAAAGATGCTTATTTACGCGCGACGCGGCTAGCGTGCGATCCAAAGGCTGACTGACTACCTACTGCCATACGCCTGCCCGGGAGGCGCGCCGGCCGAACATCTGCGGAGTGACACCGCCCTGCTATAGGTAGTGTGACGTCACATATTTTGTAATTCTGTCGCTGCTCTTCAAATAGTCATATCTAGTTAAGCCAGGTTTAGACGAAGCCAGTGCTGGCTGCCAGTGTCACTGGCAGGCAGCACTGGCTTGTTATTGGCCTCGTATAAACAGTTTTTGAAGACAGGCCAGCGCTGGCTGCCAGCACTGGCGGGAATAGAGCGCCGGCCTATTTTTCAAGCCAGTGACCCCCGCCCGCATGCCCCGCAACCCCCGCGCCAGTGCTAGGACGCGTGTAGACACATCGCGCCAGTCGCTGGCGCATATCAGTAGATTGCACATGCTTTTGCTTTGCTTGTTTTTCCAGAGATTTTTGTGATGTCTAATAAATGGAATGAGGACGAAACATTAAAATTTGTTCAACTGTTACGGATCTGTCGCGTAGCCATTTTCTCATCCAAATCCTTTTACCTTTTACGATTTCTTCGTCTAATAAATTGATCAACTCTTCTCTTAATAGTGCGGAGATGTTGTTTATACATTCTTTTTTCAAGCGCCACCGTTTTAGTCCCGAATTCATTTTAGAACGTGTGCTCACCACAAGAATTAATCCAGTAGTAAAATGAATTCACTGGCCTCATCTAAACAACACGGGCCAGGCCAGCGCTGGCTTGTCTGAGGACTGGCGCCAGCGTTACTGGCTTCGTCTAAACCTAGCTTTAGTAATTTCATACTGAGATACAGTATTACCACTTATATACCTAAGTGATTAAAGTCATTTATTCATAAAAAAGAACATTATCCGACATGAAAACAATCTGCCACAGGCTAAGTTACATCGGCAATAATCGTTTGCGCAGAATAGTGCAACCTAACACCGACTGAAACCGAACGTGAATACCAATGACATTAACACATTATTTTACCTTATGGCTCCAAATACAAGAACAACACGGACTTATGCTATCTCGCTCTTAATATAAGTACATGTGAGGTTTTTCTAACAAGAGGCATCGAATTTATTGTATAAAATAGCACAATAAAATATCAATGGAATCTACCGAATTTACTCAATCTTTGTTATGACATGATAGCATAAACAAGCTTGGTTGCTAACCACTAGAAAACCATAGATGACAGGGAAACAACCAATAGTGGACAGTCACGTGACGCACGTACGCGTGGTGTGCTATGATTGGCTGAAAATTTCTCGCTCCACATCAAAATAAGTTTTCTGCGCAGGTACATCGGCGTAACTTATAAACGTGGTACTACTGTACGAGCTTTGTTTTAAGTAGGTACCTATTTGGTACTTAGTGACTTTTGCTTGTCACCCGACGCGTGTGTCGTACCTACTACATAGATGGTCCCAAAGTAGCGTTCAGTTGAAGTAACCGCAGTAATATTCCGAATCACTATTAAAACAGCTTCTATACTTCGTCTAAAATAACACAGGAAGTTGACTGACCTCTTCCTTGATTTGACAGTTGTCAAACAAGCGCTGCACGGTAAAGTTCAGCATCGGCATAGTGGCCAGCTGAGCGAGCCGGTTGATGAAACACTTGGCGTATATCTGTGTGTACATCTTTTTCTTTGACACCAGCAATGCCGCTTCTAGTAACCTGGAAAACACAAGTAACCCTCCTAGTGAAAATAAATGGATCATTCACGTCTTAAAACGAGTTTAACTCAACATGTTTCGGGCTAATTCCACAAGGCTATTGAAGCATATACACAGTATGAAAAAACAAGACAGCAAGGGGTCTGCGGTGGCCAAACACTCGATGGACTCGGACTCGACGCACTACATTCGTTTTGATAAGGCTTCCGTACTTGCGAGAGAAAAGTTTTTTTATTCCGCGGAAGGTGCGTGAAGCCATTGAGATTGGTCGTCATCCGAATTTCAACCGGGACAGTGGTTGGTCAGTACCACCGAGTTGGAAAACAGTGTTGAATGTTCGTACTGCGTCAACGGTGAGTGTGAGCGAACCTTTACTAAGTGATGTTGTTAGTGTGTGCTACCCTACATTTGACAATGACAATAAAAGTGATGATGAAAACGGGGGTAGTCGTTTCGCTGTCAGTTGCATCGAGTAGCCGCGCGACCAGGGCGGTAGCACGCAGTGCGCGTTTGGCAGCCGCCGTGACGTGCGACTCCGATAGGAAGGGCTACGAATTAGCCCAAAACATGTCGAGTTAAACTCGTTTTAAGATGTGAGTGATCCGTTTATTTTCACTATGTAGTTTCATGTTTAAACAAGTAACCCTCGTTCAAATAAACTTCGGAATTTCATCAATCATACCAGCTGTAGGACATCCAATGCTGGACATTGCAGCAGCCTTTACTGTCTTAAGGATTTCATAAGCCATGGTGTTGTGGGTTCAAATCCCAGCTTGCACCTCTGAGTTTGTCGAAATTCATGTGCAAAATTACATTTGAAATTTACCATGAGCTTTACGGTGAAGGAAAACATTGCGAGGAAACCTGCGAAGAAATTCAATGGTGTGTGTGAAGTTCCCAATCCGCACTGGCCCTGCGTGGAAACTACGGCCCAAGCCCTCTCATTCTGAGAGGAGGCCTGTGCCCTGCAGTGGGACGTATATAGGCTGGGATGATGATGATGATGAGTCACTAAGCATATCAATATCCCTTTTAGTACTAGATATTTACAAAATGTCTATTATCGCTTAACTAAGTGATGTGGATTTTTTCTTTTTTTTTTCCAGAACTGTGAGCTTAGTCTCTCGACTGCTACATAGTTATTGTTGATTTATGGGAGAGCCTGTATATGGTTTTCATATGGCCCAAAGTTGCCTTCAATTTGATAAAAATAACTCTACGGTACTATTATCATATAGAACTACTAACCTCACAGCAGGTTCTGATTCAAACACCGGTGGCAACGAACAACTCGGAACGTCACTCCCTTTATTATCCTCTAGATCAATCTTATCTTCCTTTTTGTCATCACTCCCCGTCGACACCCAATCATCCGGAGCAAAGCTTTCATTCAACATCTGTTTCAACAACTCCCTTGTCAAACCCTTATCTACATTTTTAATTGCATACAGCAACACTTGCAGCAACCCAGAGGTTATATTCTGGTACGCCAAGTCTTTAAACTGTGGCCACACTGACAGTCGCTGGACAAACTCTTTTACCAACTCTCTATACTCTTCCGGTACATTTCTGTACACCATTTTCTTCATAAACGGTGATGGCGGAGTCTGTTTTTCTTTATTATCTATTACAAACATGTTTACTTTAGGTTTCTCATTGGGAAGTAATGTGATTCCACTGAGACATTTTATTGCACTACGTAGAATATGATTAGCGTATGCATCCCATACAAAATCTTCTAGATTATTCAGTGCGTATTTGCAAATCTTTAATGCAAACTCGTAGCAATTTTGTATGTGTTCTTTGCTGTATTTTGATTCTGTTTTCGGTTTTGGTTCTAATTTCGGTTTCTTTTTAGGTGCTTCATCTTCACTGCCTTCATTGTTTCCATCTTCGCTTTGTAATTGTTCTGTAGCTCGATCGCTGGCTACTCGTAACAAAGTCTCAACTACATGGCTGGTGAAGTTATCGGAGCAAAGTCTCCGTAACTCGGGGTAGAGTATTTCAAAGTATCGTTCCAGGTCTTCCGGTGATGAATATGGTAGTAACAACTCTACTACTCTACATCCTAATTGATTACCAATTATGTTCAGTTCATCACCTTTTGTTCTTTCTAGAACATTGTCTACGAGGCTCTCTGGAATTATAATTGTAATTAATTGATACACTTAGGGGCTGTTTCACCACCTTATTGTCAAACTACTGGTTACGTAACCAATGAATAAACTAAGTACTGCACAAATCTGACGGCCAGTTTTTTTCAGTTTCACCACTCAGGTCCTGTGCAAACTAAGTACCACTTAACTAATCGTCGGTTTAACAAAAAGTCGGAATAGCAACGTCCCATTTCACGACCACGGGTTCCTGTTCGCATATTTTCGTTCAAAGAGTCGCTCATTATTAAAGCAAAATAAATCGTAAACTATGTAATTTTTAAACACATCTATTTTTTTTCATAAACAAATGTGTAACATTATAATTAATCCAAAAACGGTATTTATTTACGATACTTTGGTTAACAATAACAAAGAAAAATAAAATCACGTAAAACAAATCGAAAAGTGGCGCCAAACCCTTTGACAGATTAACTTTTTTTTTAATGGCGATGTACAAGTTCAGGTAGAACAAACGATTGTGCCACTGAAGAAAAGTCTATAATTAAAAAATATTACGAAATTTTGGATTTATTTTTAAATACTAAAAGCGTACCTATATTTTTTATTCAAATCTTGATATTTAAATTCTCGCTTGCAATTTAGCATGACTTCTTTGTTTAAAAAATAAAAAATACTTTGATTTATTTTTCTGAAACCGGCTGAAGGGCTCTCCAACCATGGCCACAAAAAAATAAACTAACTAATTAAAAAGATATGTGATGGATAAAAATGCTAAATGCCACCTGATCTGAGGGTCAAATTAAGAAATAGTTTGTCCGTCACTTAGCGCTAATCAAGACTGGTGAAACAGAAAATTTTATTCCATGTGACAAATAAGGTCATGATCAAGCTAATCCGAACTTTAAAAAAAGTGGTGAAACAGCCCCTTAGTTAAATAATTATCATCACACAAATGTCTGCCCCTACCAGGATTCAAGCCCTGAATGTCTAGCTTCATAGACAGGGGCACTTGCCACTACGCTATTCGGTTGTCAAATTGTTAATAACATCCAAGAGAATGATTTCACACACGATTACATGATTTATGAATCGCCCAAGAGGTGTTTTAAATAATTACTTGGTTAATTTTGATGTTTTTTGAGTCTGAAACAGCTATTAAAATCTAATTATGTGGTACTCACGTCTCTCTTCACTATCTTCGATCCCTTGTTTCATTGCATCCAGGATTCCTAAGAAATATTGATACAATTCTTCAGACATTTTAGTGCCTCGTCCCCACTGCCCTTTTTTCGCGTACATTTTGGCATTTTTGAGGAAATTTTTAGGCCTTTTTCTGTTTTTTCTCTTGTTTGGATCACTTTGGGGCTGTTCTTCACTCATTTTTATATTGTTTAAGGTTTATGCTTTAGTCTAGAAGCAAAAGCACAGAAAAATACAACGTAAATAGTTTTTTGAGGTTAGACGTTAATTGCACGCTGTAACTGACAGAACAGATTTGTTTGATATGTCTATGGTCGGTTATAAGTTTAGTTAGGTATTGCAAGTTTCGCTATTTTACAATTTCAAAGTATATATGTACATACTTACTTTGCGACATAAAATTTTTTTGTGCCTAAATAGCTACTTCTATAATACCTACTGCTAATAAATTTAACGTATCTTTTAAATCTTTACACGTGTTAAAGTTTTAAAAAATGTGCAAGGAAAATAATGTAAAATGTTCTCACCATAAATGTAATAATGGTCCTTAGAACCAGATGTATGCCATGTATGGGAGGAATATGGTTAAAGCGGATACTTAATCCGTTTCGGAGACAAATTAGGAAAATTTTAACCCTAGATAAGGTTGATTTAAATGTCCTAAAGACCTATCAAAATTAATGAATAGAGTAGTTACGGTCGGTCGGGTCGCTGAACACTTTAGTACTTTGTCACTTTCACTACGCGACATATTTCAAACTTCACAGTATAATTGGTTATTGCGATAAAGTAAGTACCTAGGTACTAAGTGTTCAGCGACTTGTGAGGCTGACCGTACTCGAATGCTTTTTGATGCAAATTATGTCTACTTATGACATCGACGCCTATTATAGGCTGGACTTTATAAAAAAGTCCCAAAATCTGACATTTATAAACAATACAATATTAACAAGAACTGAACGCGAGCTGCATTCAAACTGCTTCAATGAATCATTATCATTATGATAAACATGCGTGCATTCCTCCGCCACAATCGAAGTTCCTTTCGACCACATCGCTTTCTCCCTCGCACTTACCGGGAATGCTACATGACGTCATCAATGCATCCGAACGAACTACTCGAACCGTACCGAAACTAGTTTACCGGGAAACCGCGCGTGGTAACAGCGTGAAGGATTTTGATGCGACAGTCATCGTATTTATATTCGTATTGTAACTTAAATAAATATTTATATCAATTAAACAACAATCGTAATAATTCCATAGTCATAGTTTCTAAAAAAAAATACAAAAAGGCGCGAAACCGAACTTTTTTAATTTGGAATTGTCAAAAACTTTTTGTTTTTAATTCACTCCAGCCAGTGAGGTGTTTTATAGTGCAAGGATTGTTCGTGAACAATTAAGGTTAGTTCAGAGGTTTAGATGGTTTTAATTAACTAATTGGTTGCTTAGTCTGTTGCCTTGGGAAGAGGCGTTGACCGCAGTTCCTCTGTGTACACTTTCCAAGTAAGGTATTTATTTACTCAAGCTTTCTTGCATCACATCACACGTGAGACTTGTGCTACTTTGATAACAAATTTTATACGGGAACAATAAAACGCTTTAATAAGTAGGTAAGTAAGAATATTGTTACTTTGAGAAGGTGTTTTATAGGTCATCCATAATATCAATATTTATTGACATTAAAAACTAGATGTTTTGAAAAGTTGTTTCATAATATTTTTAAAATAGGAATACAATATTTTAGGTTCGATTTGAAAAAATCGTGTAAACAAACAAATTTTAGTAAATAATTATTAGCGATTTAAGTTACATTTGCAATTAATAAGTCTTTAAAAAATATCCCTTTAAATTTGTTTTTTTTTTTTAACTCAAAAAGTTGCTTATCATTGCGGCCAATTCGCAGAAGCGAGTCCTTATTCGTCTGGTTTTTTGCGAGGCAGGCAGACTGACCAGTTTTTAGCAACTAATTTACAGACCAAACTCTATACCTACCTAATATTATAATAAGGGTCAGTAACATTGTATACATTAAGATTCCTGCTTTAATCGTGTTTCGAAGTTATTAAAAAGGCTAATGCCCGCGACTCCGTGGGCAAAGAGTTAATTTTTCGCTATCCCACGAGAACTATGCTAGGTATGTTCTTCTGAAGGTCTCTCAACTATCTCCACACAGAAATATCTTTAATAAGTAAGTCATTCCATCCATCCATACTAATATTATAAGTGCGAATGTGTCTGTCTGTTACCTCTTCACGCTTAAATCGCTGAACCGATTTAGAAATTAGATGCAATTTGGTTTTAGAGATAGTTTGAGTTCTGGGGAAGGACATAGGATAGTTTTTAACCCGGAAAATCGCATAGTTCCCGCGGGATAGCGATTAACGAATTCTTTGCAGGTGGAGTCGCGGACAACAGCTAGTTTTCTATATTTTCGGCACGTTTTATTCATATCTAAGTATCTAGTATCTTTTCGACATAAAAACCGTTTTAAACGTCACAATTATAGACAAAATTGCAGCGGCTCTAGTGGCACGTATCGGCAACAAAATTTTCTTAAAATATCAAACGCGTTCGCGATGTTTGTTACATTAAACAATTAACATAAGCGATTCTAAACGCGATTGTACATTGTAGTGTGCATACAGTGTATTATTGACGGCGCCATAAATTCTCAAAAAGTTAGTGCAAAAGTAACTGCATCTCGTTTGAAGCGCGTATACGCGCGTTACCTGCGCGTTTTAAATAGACCGTGCGCTTAGAGTCTAAGGGTGCCTCTCCACCAGTGATATGTGCAGCTATGCTGCAAGGATGTGAAAGCTACACTACGAAACTATGTGCTCGTTCCCACTAATGTTATTATCTACATCTACACTAATATATAAAGAGGAAAGATTTGTATTTTTGTATGTAACGAATAAACATAAAAACTAATGGACCGATTTAAAAAATTCGTTTGCCGTTAGAAAGCTACATTATCACTGAGTGACATAAGCTACTTTTTATCGCGGGAAAATACCTTTTTCTACGGAAAAACTAATTTATCGCGGGCGAAGCTGCGGACGGAAGACTAGTTTTTTAGTAAACTGGTGAAGGCCTGTATCATAGCGGAAATCACTCCTCGCGAAGGGAAATCAAGATTGTATGCTAGTTGAACGGTCTCAACTATAATCAAACCGAAGAACTGCTAAAAATCGTACCAATTGTTGTAATGTTACCATTCATCCTCCTTTGCCTTTTAACCGTCGAAACGTATCCATAGCAAAGTACATCTTTGGTGCAAACTGCGTTTCCCCGAGAGATGTGCGAGGTAGCTAAGCGGTGCGAGGCTGTGTAACGAGGATGTGTAATGGTGTGAATGTTTCCACAAGAGGTGTGCGAGGTAGCTAAGCGGTGCGAGGATGCGTAACGAGGATGTGTAGCGGGCTCTTTTCGAATAAGCGGGCGGGGTGCGGTGAGGCGGGAGCGGATCAACGCCGCCTAGCAACACATCCCTCGCAACACATTCCTCGCACACATTTTTCCCTTCTTTTGTTTTGTATGTACAAAAACCTCGCTCCGCTGAGCTGTTTCCACCCAGTGCAGAGCTGAGCTGAGCGAGGACAGGTAAATGAAGTGTTTCTATTGGTTCATGACAAAACATCTCTCGCAACGCATCCTCGCACAGCTCCGGTGGATACGCAGCCTAAGGCTTACGTATGAGCATTATTGTGTATTTAGCACTGCGCTGAACTCCGCTCCGGTTACCCGCCTGTATTGCGTGACGGGGAGAGGGAAGAGCCGCAGCTTCGAGTTACACGCTACGAAACCTTAGTGTTTTCAATTACGGTCACTAATAGTCACCAAGTTTCCAATTAAAATTGAAAGGTGAGCGCTTCAATGCTTCTTCTTTGGTTAAAGCGTGACGTCGTCACGTCGGGCCACAAATACTTACACAAATTTGTTCGTACTTCTATCTAACACTAAAATCT
Source organism: Archips xylosteana (assembly GCA_947563465.1). Taxonomy (NCBI): domain Eukaryota; kingdom Metazoa; phylum Arthropoda; class Insecta; order Lepidoptera; family Tortricidae; genus Archips; species Archips xylosteana. The sequence goes on along the minus strand of OX387365.1, from coordinate 14,572,060 downwards.
AATAAGTTTAGTGAAGATGTAAACTTTTTATATCACAGAACAGAATAACTTTTGTTTGTTGTACTTCTATTGTTATTCAAACTGCATTCCGTAACAATTCAAATCAATCTGATCGCTAGGGGTAATTCAACTTTCGAGATTTGACCTTCACAAACATGCAAATACTGCAAGTTGAACAAAAACTAGCGCTTAGTTATGTCCTGGATAATACTTAGTTAATACAAAAAAATTAAAAACATGAATGATTTCACTGACGATTAAAGTTAGCCGGATAAAAGACCTAATAAACTTATTGCGCACTTATGGCGCGAAATCGAAACTTTTTAAATTTCTCCAGAGTCGATGCCGTAGCAACGGCAACTTAGTAATCTTGCTCTACCAGTTAAAAGTAGGTACACATACATGATTAATTTTTGCTGGCCACTTATTCCTTTATCGAGTAAATTGTTATCTGTAGTATTATATTATTAATTTATCTACCAGTAATTACGACAAGTAGTATAAAGAGGACCATAAAAATGTAATTAAAAAATAACTCAAAAACACTCCTTGCCTCAGCTGCCGCCGAGCAAAAATTAAAAAAAAGACAGCTGAGGCAAAGGTATTTTGCCATTAAGCGACCGGTCCCGTTGGCATACATGACGTCACCAACCACCGACCTCAAAAGCAACCACAAACAATTTGTAGGCTGTATTCAGGCAAGACTTTCGATTTTAGTCACTGCTAAAATTGAGTAACTCAGTTTACTTAGTAAATTAACTCAAAATCAAAATTAAAAACGGATTTAGATGACGTTTCGTATGGAGATAGTTTACGACCCAAGGATAACCATAGGATGGAATTTATCCCGGGAGATAACGATAAATGAATTATTTTGCAGAAGGAGTCGCGGACAACAGAAATTTAAGTAGGTATAATAATAGTAGAGACAAGAATTAATTATTAAATACTTTAATGCAAAGTGAACAAGAAAAATAGAAAACATTTATTTATAACAAAATCCGTTGAACAAAACAAAACAAGAAATAGAGACAAGTGGTCACGAAATGGTCCCACAAATATTGGCTTTATGACCAGCGTTGGTCTTGTTCGAACTTTGAAATCATGAGCCTTGGGCGATTCTTTTAAAAAGTGCATGTTATTTATATCTTCTTATTAGGTGGGTCTTTTATTGTCAAGGGGAGTTACTCCCCTCCGCTCGTTCAGTTTAAAAATAGATTATTTAAACTTTTAACCCTCACAATATTTTACGAATAGGAGTTCTAATTTAAAAATAGGGATGTTGACGCCATTAAAAAATAATTCGAAGACACGACTCCAGTAAAAAATGCTTTATTTTAGCCCTGAAAACCAGATTTTTTGTCGCTTTAAAACAAATAAATAGTTATTTGATTGAGTTGGCGAACAAGTGACGTCATAAGTTGCTATTGCCATTCAAACTCTTGGGAGAATTGTGTTTTGACAGCTCATAAAAAGTACAATCGATTGGTGGTGTCAACATCCCTATTTTAAATGATAGGTACTAGCTTTGATCAATTATAACTGTAGATCCACAGTCGCGCGCCCGAAAATGTCCGAGCCAAATGAGCGCCACTTTGATAAAAGTGGCCTTCTTTTTTCTCAGAACGTTGCGTGAAATTGTCAAGTTTAGCTGTCAAGTGGAGTTTTGCCGCTACCGAAATTCCTGTAATGAAGTAAAAACTAGGTTCAAATTTCTGTGTAGGTGATGATTTTATTTGTTACGCAACCAAATAAAAAAGTTCGGACATTCTTTGAAGGGGATTTTGTTCGGCAATGTGTATCTACAGTTATAATTGATCAAAGGGTACTAGGTTAATTTTACATTAGATAACATCCCAGCCTCTACACGTACCCTTTTAGAGCACAAGCCTCCTCTCCTCTCATCACACATTGGGAACTTCACACACACGCTAACTGATATGTGAATAGCTCTAACTATAATAGAGACTTTAAACTTGAAACGAGTAAAGAATGTCAAACGAAAACCTTTCACGTGCCATTCATTTACATAATATAACGCATATGCATATGGCATAATGAGCAATAGAATGTCAAGTTTAGCTTTACTGCTCACTTAATTATTTTCTCATGCAAATGTAAATAGTAATTATGAATAGTTTTTGAATGAGTTCAATAGTTTAATGAACCGACATAAAACTGATGACTACTACTAGGTATTATAAATGCGAAAGGTTATAGTTATTATGTGTCTTCGTACCTTTTTACGCTAAAGCGGGTGGACGCAAATTAGCGGAAATTTGGCACATAGTTAACTTAGGATATTTTTATCCCCGAAAATCGACATTACATTAGAAAACCATGAGCTTCCCGATGAAGAAAATGCACACCGGCGAAGAAATTGAGTGTGTCTCAAATTCCCAATCCGCACTAAGCCTGCATGGGAACCAAGCTCCAAGCCCTCTCATTCTGCGACAAGGCTTGTGCCCTGTAGTACGATATTACCTAGTCCGAAATTATGATAATGATTATTATGAATAGTAGAAAGACCAAAAAAGTGACGATATTGATGCTGAACTGAAATCTTACTGAAATACACGTATTTCTATTCTTCTTTTAGTTTTCTGCTTTAACAGCTCTATCACGCGCGTAAAACACACAACCTCTTAATTTAAAGTAGCCCGGCCCAAACCCATTCTCGCCGTCATTTAGCCACATTAAGTAACCATTAGCTTTAATTAGACCCCGTAAATGAAGCTCATTGCTAAAATCTACTCCGTATTGTCTCAAAAACCTTGAGTTTAAGATATCCTCGGAACCTTGATTTTAACGTCTAAATCTGGAAGGAAGGATCTTCAGTTTTCACGCGTTGGCTTAGAGAAGAAGTCGTATTCGATAGAGCAGATTGTCTGAAGTAAACAAAGTCAACGATTGATATCTGGTGTGCTGGAAAATATATGTTTATTATAGTGGAAATGAACTGAATGACAACTGGAGAAATGTGTACCTGTAAGTACTTGCTTACATTATCACTAGCGTAGCGACCCGCCCCGGCTTCGCACGGGTGCAATGCTGATAATCTGTAATATCTTCGAAAATATTCATTTAAACTGCATGCTGTAAAGGGCCATATTGATCTACTTATATTACATGCACAATGTATTTAAGGTACTTAATTGGATAAGGATTAGTGCTGTATTGCTTAAAACCGCTTCGTAAATACTTAAGCCATTATTTCCCGTAAAAAGTAAAGGATAAAAAATGGTTAGTATGGGTTATCCCTAAGCTAAGAGATAGACATATACGATCGTGGACTTTTTTGTAGACCTTTTTAAGGTGTACAATATTGTAGTACATTATTTTGATCAATCTCGTAGGGTTCAGCTAGCGTTTGCAATGTAAGCGCTAAAAATGTGTTTATTTACGACATCACATTAGAAACCTCTAAAATTATCAGTGTGTCTCTACTATATTATGCATGTATTATACATATAAACATTCATCTTGAATCACTCTATCTATTAAAAAAACTGCATCAAAATCCGTTGCGTAGTTTTAAAGATCTAAGAAGCATACATAGGGACAGACAGACAGACAGCGGGAAGCGACTTTGTTTTATACTATGTAGTGATTTACAATAATACAAAACAGAGGCCGTATTGTCGAACGCGCGGGCGCTTGCCTTCGCATTCACCGTCTCTTTCTGTCACCATCTTGTATCGTTTGACAGAAAGAAATAGTGATTGCGAAAGCAAACGCCAGCTGCAGATTATTACATTTTTAAGACTATCCATCAGTGACCAAACTGGGCTGAGCTTGTATCTTGTCTATATGCATCTTATGATGATGATGATTCATTACTATCAGTTGTTATGATGCTACGACTACTCACATCGCGATAACGCGAATATTCGCATCATCGCGATGTATGTAGCCGAATATTCGCGAATACTTCGGCACTTCGCCCGAAGCCGCAGACCCTTCGCCCCAATGTCGGTAAATTTGCGCACATCAAAGGCTGCTAAACTAAACTAAACTCTGCGGCATTGCTCTCTATAGCAGTGTGGCTGCACATTCGCCGTAGGCCGAAGACGAGCCGTAGCATGAATAGCATTCATGTTCAAAGCGTAAGCGCTGAACATCTCGTAAACCATAAATCGTTTGTCGGTTATTACGGTATCCGAATGACGTCGTAATCGAGCTAACAGAGCCAGCATTCAAGAAAACGATATCCCACCAAAAACATTTTCACGTAAAATGTTGCCAAGATATTCCTTGCACTATCAAAAAATTATATAGAGCCAAGCTTCCTAACTCTACACGCTCTAATTTTACAAACTTTGCACGGATTGGCCGTTTCGTTATTGCCACAAGTAAAGTGAAATTTTATTCTTATTTATAGAAATCAATTTATTGCTGTTCATTACTTTTCTATCATACAATAATAAATAGCTCAATAAATAGTTCTTACACTAAAAAAAAATCCATTTATTGCCACAACCATTCAAAATAAAAAGAAACACAAAGAACACTAAAAAAAAGAAGAAGAACAGAAACACACAAAACAAAAAAAAAAAAAACTTCGTGGCAATAGTCTCAGGCTCAGCATAAATGCTGCCGGTTAGGAAGCCGGCGGCGCTGATTTTCAGCCTGCGCCCTCCCGCGGCGCGTTAAACACAGCAATGATACGGGAAGGGCATAGCTCACAATATTACGTAAATACAAAATATTTAATTTACCAGTAGCTAAACGGCCAAGCCACATATTTCGAATTTTCGACTAAGTTGCAAAGTTTGTGAAGTTAGAGCGTGTGGAGTTAGGAAGCTTGGCTCTACTCGTATAATGAGATCTGATAACTTTTTGACAGTACAAGGAATATGGTCTCGTCTTGGCAACATTGTACATGAAAATGTTTTTGGTGGAATTTCATTCTTTTTGTAAGTTACTCAACACAATTTTTTTTGCTCAAAAGTTCCAAGTTTTATAATTTTTTTGTAGTTTGTGTACTTATACTAGCTTATATACAAAATTTCAGCTTTCTAGGACTTCAGGAAGTACCCTAAGAATTTTGATGACCATCGGTGTGTTAGTGTCGAAATCAGGGTTTTTTTAGATATCAATAAAATTTAAAGTATAAGAGCTATGCTACTGAAACTTTATATTTTTAATGAGTCTACTATTGACATCATATCCCGTGATTTTTATTATCTGGTATAATCCAAACTCAAGTTATGAGGGTTCAAAAAAACGACGAAGTGCTTCGAAAAAAGGTAGTAGGTTCCTAGTGCCCTTGCACTTCGCTCGGCTCGACTTGGCGGGGGCACTGCCGTGCCCCCAGATTTCAGTTACCGCAGCATGCAGATGGTGCGTAATCAATAATATTCCGAGGTGGGTACTGGGTAGTTTTACTAGAGTTTCAACCGCTAGGTATCATTTTATTGTTGCATATAGGTATTGATGAAATGAGGTACAGTTAGCATGAAATTAAAAAAAATTGTGCCGCAAGCAGACTGTTGTTCTATGAAAACCTTTCGTTCGGTGTAACATTTATTGTGAGTTATTTAACTATAACCAATGTAACACGTTCACAATCTAGTGCCCCATATAAGGGTCACCTCCACCCACAGGGCCCACGCGTTAGACAATCAATACCGACTCCTCTGGTGAAAATCGCAGGAATCTGATGGATGCGGACTGCGACATGGGAAACCTAAATTATGACTACCAATAGACGTCTTTTGGCTGATGATAAATTTTCCTGGAATCTCCCTCTTAGGTTTTGGCCTTATGAATTGGGTCCAATGCCAGAACCCTTGGGATGTTTACTTATTCATGGAGTAGACAGTTTACAAACCGAGAATTCAGTTGTTTAGGCATACTCGTGAAATATTACTGTGAGCATTCCATTTAATATCAGAGTCTAGTGCAGAGGTGGCCAACCGGTCGTTCGTGGCTTTTGCTCGGTGGGTCCCAGTAGGCAGAAAGCACGGCTTTACCACATAAATCTTAAATAGGTGGGGCTCCGGAGCGTTTCAATCGCCATATATCCTGTGTGTTTTGAAAATCTAAGGATAACATCTTTGAACTAAAAACAATTGAAATACGGCTACCACACATCACATCGCGCGTGTGGTGGTCTTTGAGATATTTAGTTGACGGACGGACTTTTTTTAAATTTATTAAGACAGTTGTCAATGTTACAATACAACACAACTATTTTTTTGACTACCACAAATAAATACAATGAGATATCAAAAATATACATAAAAAGCAGGGAAGACAGTAAGAGGTTTTATCGCTTAAATACTACCTTTTCAAATACAAAAATACAAAATTAATGCGGACAGGCCAGGCTACTTAAAGTAGGTAGCGGAAACTAAATTGAGGTGTATTAAACACATTTTCGAGGATTTTCTATCTCTAATCTAAATTTTCGTGACATGGATTATATACAATACATCATGTAATGTACCTATATAGTCCATATTCATGTGTGTAATAGAACGTACCTAGTACCTAACACCTAAACGAGCGAAATCTTGTATACTTTTTAACCGACTTCTAAAAACGTTAACGTGTTTGTTTTCTTTAACGTGTGTTACCTCAGCACTCCGTCATTTATGAACCGATTTGGAAAATTTTTTCGTTGTTTGAAAGCACATGCTTCAAGGTTGGTCCCGTTGTTACCAAAATCCAGTTCTGATGATGGAATCCATGAGGAATTGAAGAAACTCCTCAAAAATTCAAGAGAAACGTACAGCGATTTTAGTATTTTCGGTGACAAGTCGAGCATTTGCATTCAGAAAGTATCATCATCATTTCAGCCGAAAGACGACCACTGCTGAACATAGGCCTTCCCCAAGGCTCGCCAAACAGATCGGCCCTGTGCCATCCGCATCCAATGCGTTCCCGCTACCTTCACCAGGTCGTCGCTCCATCTTACAAGCAAGTATCATGGAACTCTGTAATAAAACGACATAACCCTGTCGAGTTTTAAAAATAAAATTTTCAACATAAACTTATTTCGAAGTCAAACTGATGATTTTATCCTACGCATCTATTTTATACAGAAACAACTAAAAAGCAAAAAATAAAAAATTTTAAATAAAAAATAAAACCTCCTTCAAAAAACATCCAAAAAACTATGAAATAATAATTGAACCGAACCGACCACAATAAGCATGAAAATATCTTTCTTCTAATCTATTTTAAATCGGTGCCTCAGTACGAGCCAGCAGGAGTGTAGAAGCCCTATAGATAGTAAGTATGTAGGTAAGTTACTAGGTCCACTCCTGCTGACTCGAGCTGAGGCACCGACTTCAAACAGATTAGAAGAAAGATATTTTCATGCTTATTGTGGTCGGTTCGGTAGAATTATTATTTCATAGTTTTTTGGATGTTTTTTGAAGGAGCTTTTATTTTTTATTAATTTAGGGGATCTGGGAAACTGCTCCGACGATTTCAATAAATTTAGCTATGTGGGGGTTTTCGTAGGCGACCACTAAGTACTTGTTTTAGATTGGCCTTTTCTTTGGGAAAACGCAGGTATAGTCGGGGTAAGAAAAGGTTCGTCACTTTTCGACTCTATGTCAACGAATTAAGGTCGAAAAGTGACGAACCTTTTTTTACCCCGACTATACATACCTAATCTTTAGGAAAACCTAGTACCATTGATTGATTACGCTGTCTTTGTTGTTGTCTAACGAGTTAATTACGAATGTGTTTATTGAAATCATCGATTGTCATTTGTCACTCCTTTTTCGAGCAAGGACACGTCATATGTTGATAGTTTCCAACTTTAGAAACGGTGTAGTGCGATGCATATTTAAACACTGTTTAAAGATAACTAATCTACTAATAAATCGATCACGATATTATATTAAGTTAATTAACATATTACATGAAGTTTAAAAAGAATAATTTACGTAGAGCTTGTCTAATTTAAAATGATCACCCCCACCCCAAATCCTGTATGTCAAATGCGGTGGTGGGGCGCGTCATTTTAAATTAGACAAGCTATACGTTCGTTTCGTATTTAATTAAGTACCTAGTTATACCTAAACTGGATTAAAAAATATCCCGGGAAAATTGCATAGTTCCCACGAGATAGCAATATACTTCATACCTTACGGTAACTTAAAAAGAAAAATAGAAAGAAAAGAAAGAAAGAAAAATATTTTATTTCAGGTTTCAAGAGTACCACCATCAAACAGTAGAAAACAACATTAACAACTAATAACACAAGTTTGTTAAGGTAGTGACACCAATTGTCACCGAAAAAGGGTCTCCACTCAGCATGTGTTGCTGATCAGAGAGTGTAGCAACGCTGGTTTTCTGTAGAGCCCAGATTTGAGCTAAATAAAAGTAGAAATTGTGATACCATCGTGTAATAATAAAAACTAGATGATGTGACAGAGCAATATCAAACAGCGGGGTGCCTAGAAGTCGTGAGAATGGAAAGTGTGAACAATGGACCGTTTTCTAAATGTTGAGTATTGATGCTGATACTTCCTAGATTCAGTCTTATTATGGATAGCTTTCGCTATACTTTAATGTCATAATCGTTATAATGAGTACAGGAAATATGACTAACATCGACGATGTTTACATGTTAAAGAACTATCTAACTTTTTTGCTACAATTATGTCCCAAATATAATTTAAATTTTTGAATAGCTAAGCTAATTCTTATCTTCTCTATTCTAAGTATTCTATTCTATTTATTTGGTACAAAAAGGTTAGTCTACGTTACATAACTGCTAACACTATATGTATATGTAATATGTACAAAGACTAAGTAAAAATGTTTCCTTGTTTACCCTCTAACGTAGCCCCCATGTTTAAAATTCATTTATTTACGTTACACGTCCGTCTTTGGGCCACTGATTTACATATGAGTACCAAATTTCAGCTCAAATTCAATAGAAAGTTTTGAATGGATGGATCCGAGTTTTTAATTTTTTTTTTCAATGGGGATTTCGGGATAATATTATACTTGTATACCCTATACTTCATTTAATTTAAGGTTTGAATTAACGGTCAAATTGTAACACACGTTTCTCGGTATTACGAACACAAATGGACTAAAAATACCTAAATGTAAGTACATTTATTAGCGGTATTTATTATGATTTCATTATAGAATTTAACACAATTTTAAATAGTTTCGTTGTTTCATTTAAAAACGTGTGCAAATTTTACCGTTAAGTTTCAAATGTTAAAATAAATGAAGTATAAGTAAGTCAGTCAAGCTTGCAACAGTTGCAACTGACAATGAGACGAATCTAATGACACCACACTCTAAGATTCATGGAGCTATTTAGGTTGCAGGGCGTGCCAAAGAATGATATTTACATAATTACATAAATAAGGTACACAACATGAACAACACTTATAAATGGTATGGGATGCCACTTGTTCAGACACGCTGGCCCCTTCCCATCTCCATGGTACTTGCAACAGACCTGGTGCAGCTTCAGAAGCGGCTGAAAAGGCGAAAAGACTGAAATACAGGGGTCTAGGCAGCGAATACGATTTTGTCCCATTCGGTGTCGAGACCCTTGGTCCGTGGGGTCCTAGCGCCTTAAAGCTCTTTAAGGAAATTTCTAAGAGGTTAGTCGACGTCACAGGTGACCGAAGAGCTGGCAGCTTCCTCGGACAAAGAATTAGCTTAGCTATTCAAAGAGGAAACGCTGCCAGCATCTTCGGCACCTTGCCTAAGGGGACTAGCTTTCAGAATATGTTTTAGTTATATTTTATATTTTTGTTTTCTTTTTTCTTATTGTACATATTTTTTTTTAGTCGAGGATAGTTGTACATATGTAATATATATTTAGTTATTAATGGATTAATAGGCTAGACGACTAAAAAAACTGTTTAGTCCGTCAGTTAGATTATCAAAAAATATTGTACACGTATTTTTTCTTTTGTTTGACAAACAAAAAATGAGGAGGATACAGTGCTTAGAAGTTTCGAGTGACGTCACTATATGGTACAATTTTTACCTAAGGGTGACGTCACAAGCCCCCACTCCGGAAGTTTGATGATCTATATCTTTGTCGATTTTTAATAATTTGATAAACCAAAAAATATGTGTCCCATATTTTCCCATAATCTAACTGACGGAATAATTAGAATGACAATTTTTTAACCCAGTCGTCATCCCTATTGTCATACCCCTTATAAATCTATACATATAATAAATCTGTAACAAGTCGGTGTCGGTACATTGAAGATATTTGAGAAAAACTGTCACTAGGGCTATTTACTAGCGCAATAGAACCCAAAACAATGTTTTTTAGAATTATTGTCTGTTTGTCTGTTTATCTGTTTGTCTGTTTGTCTGTGCGTTTGTGCGCGCTAATCTCAGAAACGGCTTAACCTAGAAGGATGCGGTTTTCACTGATATGTTGGTATTTTCTTGGATTAACATTTAGTGTTTGTTTCATTTGAATCGGTTCACAAATAAGAAAGATACGTCTATTTTAAGAATTTATAGAACAGTTTTTAGAAGTAGTGACTTGGGAGTAGGTACGGTGGTGAATGTGAACGCGGGTGTGCGGGGGGGGGGTCGGTGGGCGTCGGTGAGGGGGGGTAATTTTTTTATATCGATTAACTAAGGAGAGCCATAATTCATGAAAAAGCAAATTGGATAAAAAAATAAGCTGCCCAAATTACTAATAAATAAATAAACACTCGAAAAAAAACCTCTTTCGGCAGAATAACTCCGATAGTGCTTTGTTCACGAATGATTAAAGGAATTAACAAATATCACATTCCCAGACGCGTTTTGTAATGTATATATCGTGTTTTGAATCCTTGATGTCAGGTCGTCGACCTCTGTAATTTACTGTCCAGTTTCGGTTCGCCAGTTAAGACAACGGCGACGTGATGCTTCACTTGTTTCATTGAGATGTGCTTTCTCTGGTTATTGGTTCGTGAAGTGATCATTATTATTAGATATCAGCAGCGTGGTACCGTAACAAGTCCGTACCCACCCGTTTACTACGAAATTTTTTTAAGTGATGTTCGTGATATTATGGCACGTAATATGGCACGGCAAAAGTTATGTACCCACACCAGCTGTGAGGTGTTGCATCCTAAGACTATAAATTTAACGATTTTATCACGGACATTGGAAACAATTCCGATCCGCATTGGCGATCCCTGGATTAAAATAGCGCATCTACTGTATTTAAAAAAAAAGTTGTGTTGAATATACGTTGAATGCAAGTAATTATGTAAAATTGTTAGATCTGTCGTAAAAAAATATACCTTGTTGAGTTTCTTGCCAGATTCTTGTCAGAGGTTTCAAAATTCTTCGGCATTCAGTGCTTATTTTGAAAACTAAATTGAACAAAGAAATTTTGACTTAACTGACGTTTCTCGCATTATCCAGGTTGCTTACGAGTATATTGTATTAGAAATTATGTCTAATGTTTACCGTTCATCATTTAAAATTATTCTATTTGGTATTACAGGTGGCATAATGCGCGAGAGTCTGCGGCGGTTGGCGTCAGAGGAGGGGGGAGAGAGGGGCGTGGGGGGGCAGCGGCGCGTGCGCGTCGAACTACTCGACGGCGACCACGTCAATGTCGACGTCGACGTGAGTACCACTAGTACCAGTAGGGATAGCGAGGGATGGGAGAGGGTTGCGGGCAGGTAGCGCGCGTGTGCGTCGAGCTGCTCGACGGCAACCACGTCAATGTCGACGTCGGCGTGAGTATTACTAGTACCAGTAGGGATAGCGAGGGATGGGAGAGGGTTGCGGGCGGGTAGAGCGCGTGTGCGTCGAACTACTCGACGGCGACCATGTCAATGTCAACGTCGACGTGGAATACTCGTATCACTAGTTCTAGTTGGCAGAACGAGCGAGGGATGGGAGAGAGAGAGGGTAGGGCGCGTGTGCGTTGAGCTGCTTGACGGCGACCACGTCAATATTGACGTTGACGTGAGTATTACTAGTACCATTAGGGAGAGCGAGGGATGGCACAAGGTTGCGGGCGGATAGAGAGCGTCCGCGTCGAGCTGCTCGACGGCGATCACGTCAATGACAACGTCGACGTGAGTATCACTAGTACCAGTAGGGATAGCGAGGGATGGGAGAGGGTTGCGGGCGGGTAGAGCGCGTGTGCGTTGAGCTGCTCGACGGCGACCACGTCAATGTTGATGTTGACGTGAATACTCGTATCACTATTACTAGTAGGCAGAGCGAGGGATGGGAGAGGGAGAGGGTAGAGCGCGTGTGCGTTGAGGTGCTCGACGGCGACCACGTCAATGTTGACGTCGACGTGAGTATCACTAGTACCAGTAGGGAGAGCGAGGGATGGGTAAAGGCCGCCGGCGGGATATTTTAAAGGCTATTATATACCATTTTTAAAGCTCTGGCTTGTTTTATGTTCAAACGTTTATTAAAACTAAGCTTTTTTAAGGCTGAACTTTGTTTACTAACTTGAGTACTATGGGTACAAAAAATAATGATTAATTCGAATTAAAATCGGGCAAAATCGACTAGCAAAACAATTTCAATTTCTTTGTTCTCGCAATTCTCGGAGGAGTAAAAGGCTAAAACATAAAAGTTCTATAAGCTATTTGAGAGTTTCCGACACATTTTTGGAGAGGACTTTTAGTATTTTAGCCTTATAATGTCAAGGCTATTAAATATAAACAACGAAGTAGTTAGGCTTGGGGCTAAAAAAAATTTTAGACTAAAAGGCTTCAAGAAACGAAGCAAGCGTTTTTTGTTTTTTTTTGTGTTTAGGAACAATAATCTACACTGTCAATAATTTTAAGAGCTTCCTCATTTGGAAAACTGTTTTCGAATACGATTCAATCAATTCCGAAATAAAAACATCTTAGATATACCTACTCAAAACGCAATCATCGTAATGTATTACTCAAAGATGATGATCAAATTGATCAATAGGTAGCATAATTGAATCAACAATTGCGTCAATTGCTTCTCATCGAGTCAACAAAGTGCTCCAACAAATAACCTTTCAATTCAAAGGAACAGAAATAGCCGATCATAAACCAGTCCAACTCACAACAAATAGCGTTATTGAAGCTATCTTTGACGGCTTTTATTGCTTCAATAGACTAAAACAAACAAATAGCGAGGATAACATCTTCAGTATCGTTCGATGCAGGGGAAAATTAAAAAACGTGCGAAACGTGGAAAGGTTAGGTAAAGTGCGAGTCGGACTCGCGCACCGAGGGTGCCGAAAAGAAAAGGGCAGCTCACGTCTTAAATCGCGTGTAACTCGACATGTTTCCGACTAATTCGTAGCCCTTCCTCTCGGAACACATGCCACTACTGCGGCGAGCAGAGCGGTGGCGCGTAGTGCCCATTTTGCAGCAGCTTCCGTGGCGTGTGCTCCGAGAAGAAGGGCTAGGAATTATCCTATCCTAACGAAACATGTCGAGCTAAACTCGATTTAAGACGTGAATTACCCATTTTTTTTTCAATATATGTACGAGTTTCACGCTCGGTAGTTTTGAATCCAGTGAACTGTTAGAAGAGCCATGCTCCTCAGCAAAATGTGGGATCATCTTACGTATATATTGGTAGTTTAGGACCCATCTTAATGTTACATGGAGTGATCACTCTCTCTGCACCAAATTAATGGGATTTAGTTCTGATTCAATCAATAGTCAAGACAAATAATTGTTCGTAATGCCTTCGAAACGTTCCACTTCTTTGTATAACCTTTTTTTAATATTTCGTATAACAATTTCCAGCGCAAAGCCAAAGGCGCGGAGCTCCTAGACCGTGTCTGTGATGTACTGGACCTGACAGAGCGGGACTACTTCGGGCTACTCCACGCGCAGCGCGGGGATCCCAGGGTCTGGGTTGACCTGGGGCGACGACTCTCCAAGACCTTCAAGAGTAAGTCAAGGTCCCAAAGGTGCGGAGCATTTGGATCCGGTCTGCGACGTACTGGACCTGGTGGTCTCAGCCCAGGGTGTGCGTTAACCTGGGGAGGCGACTCTCAAGGACCTCCAAGAGTAAGTCAAACTCCCAAAGGTGCAGCTTTTAGATGGCGTCTGCGATGTACAGGACCTTATGGAGCGGGACTAAATACTTCGGGCTGCTGCATGGGCCAGCGCGGAGCCCCAGAGTGTGAGTTGACCTGAACAGGCAACTCCTCAAGACCTTCAACCTCAAAATAGATCCTCTGCATTATCAGTCGGAAGACGTCTGCTGTTGAACAAAGGCCTCCCCTTTAGAACGCCACAGTGAACAACAACTTGTCACCCGTATCCACCGGTCGCTTGCAAGTCGACCCACCTAATGGGAGGCCTGCAACCCTAAGCTGCATCTTCCGGTTCGAGGAATCTTATGCCTCAACAGTTATATATGTGCTTCAAGCTATTACCACTTAAACTTACATATTTTAGAGCTACGTCGGTGACTCTAGTTCTTCGGAGAGTATCCCTGAAAATAGATCTTACAGTGCTGGGTTACCTTAATTGTGACAATGTGTAATGGACGAGGTAATAAAATAGCATCAGGGTGTGGTACTCACGGCGGATGAGAATCGGTTCCAGTACACAATTGTCCAAATAGTTTAGAGTCTTGTCACGGGCCCGGACTGAGGATATCGGCAGCCACTCACGGTAAACACTAGGCAGTTCACAAAGCGCAGAACTTGGCCAAGCTTTTGGGCCAGCCACGTGACGCGCGCGTTCAATTCAGTGTTCGGAACTACAATGCTCCAAGGCGCTTGTCTCAGAGTACAGGAGATTGAGGATAGTTCGGTATTACACGGACGAGGATGAGGGTAGAGGATACCTACACATTGTCACACTACATCAAATTATAATTTTACTTTTTAGGGTTCCGTAGTCAACTAGGAACCCTTATAGTTTCGCCATGTCTGTCCGTCTGTCTGTCTGTCTGTCTGTCTGTCCGCGGCTAAGCTCAGAGACTGTTAGTACTAGAAAACTGTAATTTGGCATGAATATATATATTAGTCACGCCGACAAAGTGGTTAAATAAAAAAAAGTAAAAAAATTTTTTTTAGGGTACCTCCCATAGACGTAAAGTGGGGGTGATTTTTTTTTCTCGACTAACCATAGGGTTACACACTAGAGAGAGAGTGGGGTCACTATAGAGTGTGGGTTATCGTTGGATAGGTAGGTCTTTTAAAACCATTGGGGGGTTGCTTACATGATTTTTGTATTCAGTGATTTGTTTGCGAAATATTCAACTTTAAAGTGAAAATTTTCATTAAAATCGACCGTCCCCCCCCTCTAAAATCTAAACTGTTGGGTGGAAAAATTTGAAAAAATTCAAAATGGTAGTAAATATATTTAATTTACAAGGAAAATTATAGCAGCTAAGATTGCTTGGGAATTATTTGTAGTTTAAGAGTAAATAGTAGCCTAAGGTATTAAACATACCGTCACTACTTTGAAAAACTCGTATCTCAAATCAGCATGTAAACAAAACTGAACCTTGATATACGCGTAATAAAGTTCACTTTGCCAGATTAACGATTTTGATATACGAGCTTTTTTCAAAGTATTGACGATACCTAACTTGGAAGATTCCGTACACACACGAAATCCTTAGAAAAATATTACTTGATTTTTTCGTAATGGCTACGGAACCCTATCTTGGGCGTGTCCGACACGCTCTTGTTAAATTATAATTATGGGAAAAATAGTTGGAAGACGAGAAGAAAAGTTGCTAATTCAATTTATAACTTTATTCTATTCCTATAATTTTCAGACGAGCCCTGGGACGTACGTCTAGCGGTGAAGTTTTATCCGCCAGAGCCTTCGGAGTTGCTGGACGACGGAACCCGGTACCAGCTGGCTCTGGCCGTGCGGAGGGACCTTAACGAGGGTAGAGTTCATATCCATTAGAAGTTTAAGGATAAGAGAGCCGTTGTAGTACACAATAACGAAGGATGTTAAGAGTGCTACACCAATCGATCGATCATCAATGCCGGCATCTTTTAATATCGATCAATTGGTGTAGTAGGTTTGACTGATCGATGATTACCTGCCAATAAACAATCTATGCTACTGTTTGACATCGGGCGATTGGTGTGTAGGTTTTGGAGAAGTAGAAATTGTCGATCAACGTGAATCTTCTTGGTGAAGTAGAAACTGTCAGTCGACGTCGACCATTTCATTCTAGCATCGATCGACGATTGATCGATTAGTATAGTAGAAGCTGTCGGGCGACGTCGATCAATCCATTCTACTACCGATTGATTAGTGTAGTGGAAACTGTTGATCAACGCCGACCAATCCATTCTAGCATCGATCGATAGATGTGGTAACACCCGAAAACGCTCGCTCCGCAAGTCCACGGCCAGATTTAGGGGAGGGCAACCGAGGACAAAGCCCCGGGGCCTCCACAATAGAAACTTCGAAAAAAAAATTTCAAATTCCGATGAGTAATTATTTGGATTATCATCATCATCCCAGCTTATATATACATCCCACTGCAGGGCACAGGGCTCCTCTCAGAATGAGAGGGCTTGAGCTGTAGTTCCCACGTGGGTCCAGTGCGGATTGGGAACTTCACACACACACCATTGAATTTCTTCGCAGGTGTATGCAGGTTTCCTCACGATGTTATCCATCGCCGTAAAGCTCATGGTAAATTTCAAATGTAATTTAAACTCCGAAAAACTCAGAGGTGCGAGCCGGGATTTGAACCCACGACCCTCTGCTTGAGAGACCATAGGTCAAACCACTAGGCCACTACGGCTTTTTAGGGTTCCGTAGTCAACTAGGAACCCTTATAGTTTCGCCATGTCTGTCCGTCTGTCTGTCCGCGGCTAAGCTCAGAGACTGTTAGTACTAGAAACCTGTAATTTGGCATGGATATATATATATTAGTCACGCCGACAAATTGGTTAAATAAAAAAAACTAAAAAAATTTTTTTTGGGGTACCTCCCATAGACGTAAAGTGGGGGTGATTTTTTTTTCTCGACTAACCCTATAGTGTGGGGTATCGTTGGATAGGTCTTTTAAAACCATTGTGGGGTTGCTTACATGATTTTTGTATTCAGTGATTTGTTTGCGAAATATTCAACTTTAAAGTGAAAATTTTCATTAAAATAGACCGTCCCCCCCCTCTAAAATCTAAACTGTTGGGTGGAAAAATTAAAAAAAATTCAAAATGGTAGTAAAAGTAGGTACAAAAACAGAGGCTAATATTAAAATTAACATAAATAAAACTAACTTAAAATACTAAACAAAAATTAAAACTAAAAATTACCATCTAAATTTGGCCCCTTAGGTAGGGTGCCCATCACGCAGGCAGCATTCCCACGTTGAATTGCTATAGCAAGTCTTTGTGCGAGAAAGCTGCCTGCGCGAGGGTCACCTGTTGCCTCTCTCAGGCGCTTGCTTATAGCTCCGTGGAGCCCTCGTGCGCCCTTGCCCCACGAACCGAGTGTCTCGACACCGAATGCGACGAACTCGTACTGGGCGCCGAGACACTCGTATTTAATGGCCTTGAGCCGTTCTCGGGTGTCCGCCGCTGCACCGGCACGTCTGCTCGTTGTTGGGAGGTAGGACGCTGCCAAGGTGTCGGCGCAAGTGGCGTCCCACACCAGTGCACGGCCCATCCTCCATGGAATTAACGACATCCCGTCAGGGCGCTTGCCATCACTCCGCACGATCTGGGGCTCCAGAGCAGCAGGAACGTTGGCGTTACCTACTTTTATTGTTTAATAAAGTATTAAATAAATTCCAAAAAAAAATAAAAAAAAAATGGTAGTAAATATATTAAATTTACAAGGAAAATTATAGCGGCTAAGATTGCTTGGGAATTATTTGTTGTTTAAGAGTAAATAGTAGCCTAAGGTATTAAACATACCGTCACTACTTTGAATAACTCGTATCTCAAATCAACATGTATACAAAACTGAACCTTGATACGCGCGTAATAAAGTTCACTTTGCCAGATTAACGATATTGAGATACGAGCTTTTTTCAATGTATTGACGATACCTAACTTGGAAGATTCCGTACACATACGAAATCCTTAGAAAAATATTACTTGATTTTTTCGTAATGGCTACGGAACCCTATTTTGGGCGTGTCCGACACGCTCTTGGCCGGTTTTTTATTATTTGGATATTATGTAGAAAATAATGCCTTGATCACACGTACCGAGTAAACGGGCGAGACAGTGCCACAGAATATATAATAGTGTGCTCTCGGCCGAGTACTCGGTGCGTATAAACAAGCGCCGCCTTGTTTATACGCACCGAGTACTCGGCCGAGAGCACTGCCTCGCCCGTTTATTCGGTACGTGTGATCAAGGCATAATTTGTGGACGGGGGCCTCCACTCCTTTATGCCCCCAGGCCTCCAGACCTCTAAATCCGGCCCTGCGCAGGTCACGTGTTACCATAACCCGACCTCGTATCCCCAGGCCGTCTAACGTGCTCGGCGCTGACGCACGCCCTGCTAGCTTCGTACGTGCTTCAGGCCGAGCTGGGTGACTACGAGCCGAGCCACGCGGCGCTGGCGCGGCTGCGCGCGGCGCCGCTCGCCGCCCGCTCCGACGAGCTCGACGCGCAGATCGACGACCTGTACAGGAAACACAAGTGAGGACATGTTATGGGGTCTCATTCTAAATCCCTAACATCGTTTATCCTAATGTAATGTTTGTCCTAATGATCGATTGTCCTAACACGTTTTTTCTCGGAAACCGTGAATTTTTCAGGAACTTTTTTGTGATTATCCTCTACAACTCTATAGGTTAGGTTAGGTTTGTTTTATAAAAAACCAGAACAATTAATAGACTTTAAATAAAAAGAGTTAGGACAAACGATCATTAGGACAAACATTACATTAGGACAAATAATCATTAGGGATTTAGATATAGAGCCCATGTTATGCCTGCTGTACATGTTACGATAGGGTAAACTACCCAGTTTATTTATTTAAAATATAGCTTCTGTCCTATTTTAGGACAATTTCGCCAGTGTCAAAGTAAGCTCCCTTTGGGAGCGACGTTGTACGGTGATTGTAGTTTTTGCAACTTGATAGTAAAATTCCAGAAACCACGTGGAGACAACTTGCGCATGTCAGACGCGACGCGAGAGAAATATAGAATTCGCGGAGGACAAGGCCCTACCGAGCTTCTAGCGCTAATCGATTTTAGGTATTCTATGGATTCTATGGACTTCTATCTTCTGTCGATCAGGAATTTTCTTAATTTATAAAAAAACTACACAAACTTTTCAATAATAATATTTATAATCAACTGCTAATATGTATATGTGCGTGAGAGCGGCTACAATCAAAGCCGTGCGTAAGCGCAAGCGATACAATTTCCCCGTCCGATGGCCGAAGGAGAACTAACGCAGCTAACTATACTTACAAGGGGGATGCACGACGGCTCAAGATAGGTTGGTCAGACCACGCGAGTATTTAAGTTTTTTCATCGTATTACTTAAGCAAATACATATTTTAAAAATGTAACAATACTAGGCCCTAGCAAACATCTTGTTTTATTAACATTTAAAAAGTCATGACCTGCCGTGCAGTATTTACTAAGTATTTATTTTATTTTTTAGAGATGATTTTGGATTTTTTTTCTATAGAGCGAACTACAAGTAATCGTGTTTCGAAAAACACTGGTCACTAGAGTGAATCCTCAAATATCTTACACATGAATTTCAGGACTAAAGCTTTGCTAGTAATGATACAGCAAGGGATTAAATGAATGCAATAATTGCGCCAAAAGCTCGGTAGGGCCTTAAGAAAAACATTGTCAAATGCTCTTACTATCATTTTCGATTGATAGGCATTCACTAAAATGGTTGTGTGATTTCTTTAGCTAGTACTCAAACGTAAATAATTGGGAAGGTTTTTCTTAAAGTTGTCAATTACTAGGCAACAACTGAGCAGTTTACCCTATATCATAGCGATTAATCTGTACAAACCGATTTGCCCTGATTTATCAATAGTGTGGATGACAAATCGATGCAACAATGTATCTCGTGTCACGGTGTTTGTTATCGAACTCCTCCGAAACGGCTTGACCAATTTGTCATGAAACTTTTTCTCTGTACTCGGTAGGTCTGAGAATAGGTCGCAGGCTATTTTGTGAATACCTACCCCTATTCTTCGCAGACGGAGTCGCGGGCAACAGCTAGTAATATTATAAATGCGAAAGTTTTTCTGTTTTTTACCTCTTCACGCTTAAACTCCTGAACATATTTAGATGAAATTTGGTATAGAAATAATTTGAGTGCCAGAATAGGACATAGACAGTCCCAGAAAATAGGATTGTTCCCGCGGGATAGCGATAATCAACTTCTACGTTAACAGAGTCGCGGGCAGAACTATATAATCGATGCCAGATAACGCTGCCTAAAAGTTCATTACTCCTCAAGTATTATGCTATCTCAAGTTTAAAAACGACTGTCTCTAAATGTATGAAAATTATCGCTAAATCAACTTTACGCGGTTATCGTGGTACAGGGTTGAGTTCACTTGCGGTCATTGCAGAAATTGTCAACATTTTCTCACTATTAGATTACACAGATTAGACAGCGTTATCTGGCACCTAGTGTATTTTGGTCATACATTCGCTGTGTTGTAGAGGCCAGACCCCAGCAGAAGCGGAGCTGTGCTACCTGGAGAATGCGAAGAAGCTGCCGCTGTACGGAGCGGAGCTTCACTGCGTAAGAGACTCTGAGGACATTGACCTCGTGCTGGCCGTCAGCGCTGGAGGCATCGCTGTCTACAGAGACGGGTAACTAAGCACTTCTCCAAAGAATCAAAGAAGATCCTTCTTGATCAACAACCACTGATGATTGTAGGTAGTTTCATATATTGTGATTTTGGGTAGGCAAGGTGATGAAATAAAGCACCAGTCTTGATCCGACAACGAAGTTTGATTGATGTGTTGTGTGTGTTCGTGTCGGCAGGCAAGCGAGGCGCGTTCGCCGCCCGCACCTTTCTGTCCCCTTTGTCGTTATACTTCCCAGCCCCTGTACCGCGCGGGCGAGGATTAATTTAAACGGTTTAGCTATAGTTGCGTTAACGTTAAAATGAAATGCTGAAACAATCCAGAACAATTTTAAAATGCTTTTTATAACGTGTTGTCTCCAGCGTCCTCCTGAACCGCTTCCCCTGGGCCAAGATCACCAAGGTCAGCTACAACAAGCGCTCGTACACGCTGCGCCTGCGCGCCGGCGAGTGCGACGAGGTGGAGACACACCTCAGCTTCCGACTCAACAGCACACGCGCCAGCAAGAAGCTATGGCGCTGCAGCGTCGAACACCACATGTTCTTCAGGTGAAGACATACGAGAATCTCAGGGCCTTACGCTAGCTGACGCGGATTAGAGCCCGTTCCCACTATGTCGTGTGTCGATCCGTTTTTTAATCGGGCGTTCCAGTGGCAGACCATTTTATATGAAGCTGTTCACACTTGTCGGAGACGACAAGATTTACAAGTGTGAACATTAAAATCGGAATCCGACACACGACATAGTGGGAACGAGCTCTTACCCGGAACGGACGCCCG
Organism: Archips xylosteana; assembly: GCA_947563465.1. Classification (NCBI taxonomy): domain Eukaryota; kingdom Metazoa; phylum Arthropoda; class Insecta; order Lepidoptera; family Tortricidae; genus Archips; species Archips xylosteana. The sequence continues at coordinate 14,550,566 of OX387365.1, read as the reverse complement.
TCGTGCGCGCGTCTATACCTTGACAAGCTCGTGCAAGCGCTCGGCGGAACCCTGTCGCAGGGAGCCTCTGCTGTCCTTAACGAGATTGTTTTTAATAAGTGCGGCAAACGCTGACTGCGACAGGGTTCCGCGGAGAGCCGTCGGACTATAATAAGAAATTGTATGAACAGCGCTAAGTGGCGCGGGCTTCGATTTCAGAGCGTTTTGACCGCCGCGTTTTTTTTTCATTAGTGTCGACGTAAATATCGCAGAGGGGGATGATGATCAGAGTTAACTTTTTATACAAATGTGTGGCGGTACCGAGGCTTAGTCTGATTTTATCCAAAATTGTCGCGATTTATCATTATTTTACAGCTATAATCGAGTGACACTAATGAAATTTAAAAAACGCTGACAAAACGCTCTGAAATCGACCCGGGCGCGTGCGACGGATTTTAGGTAGATTTTAGACCCGCGAGCGTGCGCACGCGGCGGGCGTCCGCGTCAGCTAGCGTAGGCCCTAAATCTCTCATGGTGATTTCATGCGGGTGTTACTGCAGGGCACAGACCTCCTCCCAGAATGAGAGGGCTTGGACGCAGTTCCCTCACGATGTTTTTCTTCACCGTAAAGCTCGTGGTAAATTTAAAATGTAATATCGCACATAAATTTCGGAAAACTCTGAAGTGCGAGCCGGGATTTCCCGCGGGAATGAGACATTTTCTCGTGATAAAAAGTAGCCTGTCACTCTCCAGCTCTTCAACTGTGTCACTATGTTCATACAAATGTTTCGACGTGACAAAAAAACAAACACACTTTTAGTTGGATATATATATATATATATATATATTTTTTTTTTTTAGTTTATTTATAAATTTAATTACAACTTAAGTAGCATTACATATATATTCTCGCCAAACTGTTACGTTTGAGGGCGAGACGCGCTCAGTTTCTATACATATAATTAACCTATTAAACTCATCCTATAAAGAAACTATTTAACAGCTTCAGAAAAGAAACAAATAAATAAGTAGGTAGGTTTTAGTTTGGTCTTCAGCGTGGGTTTACTTAATCTAGGACTTTGTAGTAGCAACGTAATCTGGTTGAATATTTTTGGTACTACGTACTTTGAGTTTCTTTTGCCATAATAGTTTTTTACTTTTGGCTGCACAAGCTTAGGGGCTTAGGCTTATATCATAGGATAATTGACTTTCTCTCTCTCTCTCTCTCCCCCCCCCCCCCCTATTTTTAAATAATATCTAGATGTTCAATAATAGTATGTCTATCTTCCATGTCTTGCCATGCAGCATACAAATCCAGGTAATAAACTAACTGTGTGCTAAATTTTATTACAATCCGTCTAACCGTTTTAGGCTGCGTTTCCACCAGAGCTGTGCGAGGTAGCTAAGCGGTGCGAGGCTGTGTAACGAGGATGTGTAACGGTGTGAATGTTTCCACCAAAGATGTGCAAGGTAACTGAGCGGTGCGAGGATGTGTAGCGGGCTCTTTTCAAATAAGCAGGCGGGGTGCGGTGGGACAGGAGCGGAGCAACGCCGCCTAGCAACACATCCCTCGCGACACATTCCTTGCACACATTCCTCGCACAAATCTTTCCCTTCTTTTGTATGTACAAAAACCTCGCTCCACTGAGCTGTTTCCACCAGAGCTGAGCAGAGCAAGGATAGGTAAATGAAGTGTTTCTATTGGTTCATGACAAACACATCCCTCGCAACGCATCCTCGCACAGCTCCGGTGGATACGCAGCCTAAACGTGAAATAATAACAAACATCCACTCATCCATCTAAGTATACAAACTTTCACGTTTACAAGTATAATATTAGTGGAATTTGTTACAGACGTGCAGCGCCAGTGGCCGTGGACCGCATCGTGGGCTTCCCACGGTTGGGCTCGCGCCGCCTCTCCTGCCGACGCACTCTCAGACAAATACGAGAACCACTAATGAGAGAGATGGTCGCCTGACGAAGCTGTGCTTGGGACAGTCTGAAAGCCCCTTTATCTTTTCTACATCAGCGACTTTTGCCTCAAATTGTCATGAGGTCTTAAAGTACCACATAGCTTTTGAATCACTCAGTTTACTTATTGGGATTTTACATTTCAACTACTTTTTGGCTTCTGAATTAAGGTAAACTGGCACCTTCAATCTTATGTCATAGTAAGAGAGGTGACAGATGGGTGTCATCTACGGGGCATTGAGGTGTCGAACATTGGTACGTTTATCTTACAGGGGTATTAATTTGGAGACGAACCAGTTTAGGTAGTTCATCTTACGTCTACTTATAACTAACTTTTTGTTAAATAATAAGTAGGTAAGAAATAAACATGCTAATAAGTCTTTTATTTTAAGCAAGTAGTTAAGAAATAAAATAAAATATATAATTAAATTATTTTCCAATACTTAAATAATGGCGCAGTGAGTAACGCAAAAAGGATTAAGTGCCATTTTGAATAATTACGAATATTATTATTGTTCGTAATAAATATTTTTAGTAAATATGTTATAAATAATTTGTATTTTAATAAAGAGTCAGTATAAAATAAATGTGCATTGTAAACTTATTGTGAATAAACTAAATTAATTACATTAAATTTTCTTCGTTTTATTTAATCTTTTTTTAAGCACACGAAGGGTTCCGTACAATTATCTATAAAAATCACGTTTGTTGTATGGGAGCCCCCCTTAAATATTTTTTTTATTTTAATTTAATGATTTATTTTTAAAGTCAATAGTTTAGTTTTTAATTTAGTTAGTTTAGTTTTTAATTTAGTTTGTAATATTTAGTTTATAGTTAAGTTTTATTCATTGTTATTTTTTCTTAATTGTTTTAATTAAGTTATACCATTAAATATTCTGTGAATATTTCAAGTGTCTACCTGCTGCCGTTATCAATATCGAGCAAAAACGAGCAAAAAAATCATGTTTGTTGTATGGGAGCCCCCTTAAATAATTATTTAATTCCATTTTTTAGTATTTGTTGTTATAGCGGCAACCGAAATACATCATCTGTGAAAATTTCAACTCTCTAGCTATCACGGTTCCCGAGATACAGCCTGGTGATAGACGGACGGACGGACGGACGGACAGCGGAGCCTCAGTAATAGGGTTTCCGTTTTTACCCTTTGGGTACGGAACCCTAAAAAACGATTTTATAAAGTGTCACTCTACAACCAATCGACAACATAAAATTGATTTGTGAATGAGGGAGTTCTATAGTAAATCGGTTAAAAATAGGCAAAACATGGTTTGGTGAGCCTGTAAGTTTGAATAGCTATCAGCATAGTAAGCGATAGAAAACATAACATCGATAAAGCATAATTAATTTGGAATATACTTAACTGTGATTTTAATCAAACAACAACAAGAACAACAACATCGCGCAAGAACTAAAGTCACGGAATACGAGTAGCTCGAAGAATCGCTAGACTTAAGTGGCAGAGGGCAAGGCACATCGCTCGTAGAACTGATGGCCGATGGGGCAAAAAGGTTCTCGAGTGGCGTCCACGGACCGGAAGACGCAGTGTAGGTAGGTCTCCAACAAGATGGAGCGGCGACCTGGTTAAGGTTGCGGGATCGCGTTGGATGCGGAGGGCACGGGACCGATCTATTTGGCGAGCCTTGGGGGAGGCCTATGTTCAGCAGTGGATGGTGATGATGTCCACAGGTGAGTCACGATCAAAAAAACAATAAATAAAAATAAAAACAAAAGCTTGTAAAAATATATTTTCATTTAAAGTTAGTATCACCATGTTTTATTAATAATGTTCTTTACAGCAATTGTTTCGTTGTTTCTCCACCGCTTGCCTGTTTTCCCAGTCCAAAGGGGCTGTCCTCGTCGGTTTGAAGATAGTATTTTCCGGAACCACCAGGCTGGGCAGCCCATGTAACTGCAAGGAAACAGTTAAAATGTTAAGGTGTAATATATGGAACATTAACTTACTCCGCGAGTGACAAGTAAGGGCCTACGCTAGCTGACGCGGATTACCCGGAACGGACGCCCGTCGTGCGCGCGACTAATAAGAAATTGTATGAACAGCACTAAGTGGCGCGGGCGCGTGCGACGGATTTTAGGTACATTTTTTACGGAGCAAGACCCACGAGCGTGCGCACGCGGCGGGCGTCCGCGTCAGCTAGCGTAGGCCCTAAAGCAGATGCGTCTGTGCGAACTTTGTTTGAACATGGGACATGGGATGGGAATTTTTCTCCTTCGTCATCTTCAACCCAGCCACACGGCGGCCACGACTTCTTGTATCTACATAAGCACGACGACGTCTGTAGAAGCGTCAATGTGTGCGTAAGATACACAGGGCTGACCATCGCAAAAACCTAGTAAGTACTACGGGGGATTCAAAGGGGGGATGAAAATTTCATTGATTTTGCCGTAGGATGCACCGTTTTCAAGATATTTGACAAAACCCCCGGTTCTCGTCCGATCACCGAAGTTAAGCAACGTCGGGCGCGGTCAGTACTTGGATGGGTGACAGCCTGGTTTTTGGTTAAACATTTAACGCCACCATGGAGGGGGTATGAAAGCGTTAGTATATGTACCATGCCGAAGCAAGTAATCTCGCATTGTATTTATATACTAACGGATGTTAAAAACTTCGACAGTGCGATGCAGAACTCATACTGTCTGTGCAAATTTGTATGAGACTTGATAAAAGCGCCATCTAGTGAGTAATTTAAACACATAGATGCATAAGTAAAGTTAGTTCTTTAAGTTATTGCAATAAGGTTCATATTGATGTATAAGTGCCTTTTTCATTTCCACATTACGAAGTTTCACTTCTTCCGCGCGGAGGAGCTGCACGCACGAAATTTTTTGGTCAAAATTCAAAATGGTCAATTCAAGTAGACGATTTTCCCGTACATAATGACAATGACAGTAAATCACGCAGAGTTCCGTACCAATACGCGATGTTATATCTGTACGTTTGTGCATATGTAGGTATATAGGTAATCGTTTAAACTAATCACGTGGAATAGGTAAATAGGAATGACTAACAGGGCAATTGAAATAAATAACATGCGTGCAAGACACAAGCAGCATACCTAACAAGATATTTATGACGGGCAATTTTAAGATGACTCTTTCTGGACTGTTCAGTTTAAAAGTGTATGCTCTTAGTCAAGGAAATCAATTTCCAACTCTACTAAGTTTGAATATCGTACAGCTTTGACGTATTTCTACCGTCGACATGAATAAAAGACAGTATCCTTGACTTTGTATTTATCTGATAATTATTCCAAAAGCTACATAAATCAGAAAAACAATAAACTTGTCGATGCAAATAGAGAACTAATTTCCCTATGATAGTGGTGAAAATAATTGCCTTTGAACAACGAAAAATAAATATCAGCGACGCATCGTCATAAATTGCGACAGCAAAATTACGAGAGCATTTCTCAAAAACTGTACATTTAATTTTTGGAAGTGACTCTGAATTGCATAGAAATTTAGAGGTAAATAGTGTCGTGAATGTCAATGAAGCAGTCGTCGTAGTAGTAGTAGCCGTCGTAGTAGTAGTAGCCGTCGTAGTAGTAGTAGCCGTCGTAGTAGTAGTAGCCGTCGTAGTAGTAGTAGCTGTCGTAGTAGTAGTAGCCGTCGTAGTAGTAGTAGCCGTCGTAGTAGTAGTAGCCGTCGTACTAGTAGTAGCCGTCGTAGTAGCCGTGGTGGCCTAGTGGTTTGACCTATGGCCTCTCAGCAGAGGGTCGTGGGCTCAGTTCCCGGCTCGCACCTCTGAGTTTTTCGGAATTTATGTGCGAAATTACATTTCGCATATAAATTCCGAGACACTTGACTTAAAATGATCAAATTAAATTAGCATCTCGAATTAATATTTCCTCAACGGATTCATGAATCCAAAAATGGTTCTGGAAACTCTACAATGTTTTTGAAAGATCTATCCATCAAAGAACAGTAAGAACAGTAACAACCACGTCACCAAAGTTATCGGCATAGCCCACCGCATTAGCACGCTGAAGTGGCAAGGGGCCATCCATAAATTACGTCACACTAGAACAAAATAATGGCGATTTTCATAGTAATTAAGTGTGACAAGGGGGGGGGGAGGGGTCCACATTGATCGAAATTGGTGGGACGTAATTTATGGATGACCCCCAATGGGCCGGTCATATAACCCGAAGAACCGATAACCGTTGGGGTAGACGAGTTCTTGAGCGGAGACCACGGATCGGCAAACGTAGCGTGGGACGTCCTCAGACTCGGTGGAGCGATGATCTTCGCAAGGCGGCTGGCAAGAGCTGGATGAGAGTGGACGAGGATCGTGCTCAGTGGCGTGCCATGGGAGAGGCCTATGTCCAGCAGTGGACGAACATAGGCTGATGATGATGAACACCCACGCTATTATAAATAATAATAATCATCATCATTTCAGCCAAAAGACGTCCACTGCTAAACATAGGCCTCCCCCAAGGCTCGCCAAACAGATCGGTCCCGTGCCATCCGCATCCAACGCGATCCCGCTATCTTAACCAGGTCGTCGCTCCATCTTGTTGGAGGCCTACCTACATTGCGTCTTCCGGTCCGTGGACGCCACTCGAGAACCTTTTTGTCTCATCGGCCATCAGTTCTACGAGCGATGTGCCCACTGCCACTTGAGTTTGACGATTCTTCGAGCTATGTCGGTGATCTTAGTTCTTGCGCGGATTACAATAATAATACTAGACTAATATACATATGTATAGACTCTGAACTAAGGCGCAGATGGACAGACAGACAGACAAATTATGCGAAACTATAACCGTATTACCACAAAAAATAATACAAGATAAGTACCTACTTATACTTATTATAAAAAATCATTTATTGCCAGACTACAAATAAATTACAAAAAAATGAAAATTACTTATATTACAACACTTACAAACTACTACATTAATTATCTTTGGAGAGAGAAAAAAATACTATTATACCTATTAAAATTTGCTGTGTCTGTGTGTTTCTAGAAACTGTCTAAAACTTATTTAAGCTTTTTATGGTAAAGCATAAGGTTCTGATAAGTCCGTAACTCTAAAAAACCGGCCAAGTGCGAGTCGGACTCGCGCACGAAGGGTTCCGTACAATTATCTATAAAAATCACGTTTGTTGTATGGGAGCCCCCTTAGATATTTTAATGTAATGATTTATTTTAAAGTCAATATATAATTAAATATTCTGTGAATACCTATTTTCAAGCGTCTACCTGTTGACGTTATCAATAGCGAGAAAAAACGAGCAAAGAAATCACGTTTGTTGTATGGGAGCCCCCTTAAATATTTATTTTATTCCATTTTTTAGTATTTATTTGTTGTTATAGCGGCAATCGAAATACATCATCTGTGAAAATTTCAACTCTCTAGCTATCACGGCTCCCGAGATACAGCCTGGTGACAGACGGAAGGACGGACGGACGGACAGCGGCGCCTCAGTAATAGGGTCCCGTTTTTACCCTTTGGGTACGGAACCCTAAAAATGTTCGGCTACATACACAAGAAAAAACATTGGGTAACTCAGTTTATTTTAATTCCATAAAGTAGACATATAAAGCCTTCTAAAAATACACCGCAAAAAGTGGCTTAACCAGTTTATATCAGCGATTGTACATTTCAAGATCAAGTACAAATTACGGACGTATGTTTATGTAATGACGTCACTGACATCGTGGAATTGATCTGACTGGATATATGGTGACATTCAGTTTCATGCCTATAATCCTGTTCGCCGTGAAACCTCATCGGAAAGGTCCTTACCCGCCTTATTATGTATATCGGTAGTTAATTAAGTCTTTTGTGCCCATTATAGACCGGACTTTAACGACTTTGTTTTTATACTATTTTGATGGCTTACCTTCACCACTACTACCTTTTTGTTACGAACATAAACAAAAACTTTTATTAATCACTTTTTTTACTTTTTGCTGTCTTAGGTCCCATGACTTGTCCGGCACAAAAAAAAATCTTACTTTAGATATTATAATTTATAATTAATCATTCGATATGTATTTCATCGCCTCAACCCTTTTCGGCATTTTCTTCTCTCTGTTGCTAAAAGCGGCTTTTGGCGATAAGCAGCAGGGAGTTCATCTACACACAAGAGCAGACGCGAAATTATTTAATATCGCCCTTCTAAAGTCTCGACGTTACCGCGAGGACTATTTTGTGGTTAATCTGCTCTTTGCTGACGACGCAGCTTTTGTGGCGAAAACTTCAGATGAGCTCCAAGTACTAGTGGACAAATTTGCTTATGCTTGTTCTCTGTTCTCCATATCCTAACAGTGCAAAGAAGACCGTAATCCTAGCGCAGGGGTACACCTACCAGCCGACCATCTTGCTGGAGGGTGCATGCACCCTTGGAAGTAGTAAACAAGTTTTGCTACTTGGGGTCGACTGTGTCGAGCAATCTATCGCTTGATGGAGAGATTGACATCCACATCGGCAAGGCTGCGATGACATTCGGTAGGCTACGCACAAGAGTATGGGCTAATAAACACCTTACAGTGAAGGACCAAGATGATAGTAAGTATACCAAACTTGCGTCATAAGCATGCTCTTGTATGTGGCTGAGACCTGAACGTCGTATGCCAAACAGGAACGTCGGCTAAACACTTTCCACATGCGCTGTCTTCGATGCATCCTTAACATAACTTGGAAGGACAGGGTTACAAACGAGAGAGTGCTGGAGATTGTACAGCTGCCCAGCATCACCACCCTCCTCAAACAGAGACGACTGCGGTGGCTGGGGCATGTGCATCGCATGAGCGGCACTCGTTTGCCCAGGCAGGTTTTGTTGAGCGAAGTGGCGTTTGGGAAGCGTAACGTAGGACGAACCAGTCTCTGCTTCAAGGATTGCGCAAACCGTGACATGGTCGCCTTCAACATCGATCACGGCGTGTGGGAGGATCTTGCTTCCAACCGCAATAAGTGGAGAAATAGTCTCGCGTAGGGTTGTGAAACCCACGACAACGCCTGGTTTCAGAGCCTAGCACAGAAACGGGCGAGACGACGCGGCTGCGATGCAGCTTCTGCTTCGTTGCCGGGCCCTCAGTTCGCCTGCATTTCAGGCGATCGTGCCGTTCTCGGATCGGACTTTACAGTCACGAACGGCGTTGCCTCTCTCAAACAGACGCTGCTTAAATCATCTGTCAAGAGGCCTTGTGTGTATGTATTTCATCAGAATCTGTTCAGTCAATTTTGGGTGCTTGAGTAATACATAATCAGTGAAAATTTCAAGTGCCTAACGCCATTATAAATGGTAACGCCATTATAAAGATCGAGTTAAAAACGCTAAAAAAAACGTTTATTGTATGACGACCCCTTTAGTTTTTAACTTTATTTTATTTTTAGTATTTGTTGTTATAGCGGCAACAGAAATACATTATCTGTGAAAATTTCAGCTGTCTAGCTATTACGGTTCATGAGACAGGCCTTGTGACAGACGGACGGACAGTGGAGTCTCAGTAATAGGGTCCCGTTTTTACCCTTTGGGTACGGAACCCTAAATACTACCAAAGACTATCGTATGAAGTGTCGGAGCCCTGCTTAGGGTGGTAAACGGATTTCTTTGTCGACTGTACCTACTTCCTGTATATTTTTAAATATGTATAGTTCTTGGTTATTTCTTGAATTTAAAAGAAACCACGCTCTTGTATTTCTCAATAATGATTTTTATAAATAAATTTATTCTTTATTCTTATTCTTATTCTTCGCCTCGAATGAGCTTAAAATTTTCCTTAATGATTCCATTGAATATTTTAATTCAATTCAAATTAGTTCGTAATTTCTCACGGCCAATTCTCGCGAAATACGTTTCATGTGTCGGCAAACTGTTGTTGTATGTAATCTTTATGTAATGATTATTTCCTTATTAAGTAGGTACCAGAAATATATCTGAGGCGTATTATAAAATTTAAGATAAATATTCATAGACAGGGAAGATTGGAAATAATTCCGATCCGCGTTAGCCAAAAATTCGAGTTAGTTAAATAAAATATTACCTGCTTAATGCGTATAAGGCTGGATTTTAACAAACTTTTATTCCGAGAATAACGCTTACTCTCAGATAGTAATGTCAAACCACCATAGTAATTTGACATTGCTATCTGAGAGTAAGCGTTATTCTCGGAATAAAAGTTTGGTAAAATCCAGCCTAAGTAGTATAATTAAAAGTAAAATTATGGTAAAATAAAATAGTGGCAATCAAAAACAAAGTTGACGTTCAGATAACAACGCTTGGTGAAGGCGATTGAACACCAAAAGCAGTACAGTGACATTACAAAAATAAAAAGTCGGGCAGACAATAGGCGGTCTTATCGCTAAAAAGCCATCTCTTCCAGACAACCAATATACAATATCAGGTACCTGCCTGCAAGGAATTTTTCGTAAATGCTCGGCAAACCTTTCGTGTCCGACACACTCTTGGCCGGTTTTTTTTAACTCTATACCGCCCCTTTTTTCGCGGCGTTTGTATGTCAATATATATTCGAACAGGTATGCACATACAATTAACTTCCGTAATTAAGTATAAAAACGCAATACAGAAGTGCGGGTCCTTCGCATTTGATAATGCTATGAATGAAGTAATACCATTGTAATAGTAAAGTATTACGCAGCTAGTTTTCAAAAGAAAAAAATATTGTGATTTCCATCAAGTTAGGTGGGTCATTTTCAAATTTTATTGTGATTTCCATCAATTTAGCTGGGTCATTTTCAAAATTTATTGTGATTTCTGTTAAGTTAACTGGGTAATTTTCAAATTTTATTGTGATTTCCATCAAGTTAGCTGGGTCATTTTCAAATTTTATTGTGATTTCCATCAAGTCAGCTGGGTCATTTTCAAATTTTATTGTGATTTCCATCAAGTTAGCTGGGTCATTTTCAAATTTTATTGTGATTTCCATCAAGTCAGCTGGGTCATTTGCAAATTTTATTGTGATTTCCATCAAGTTTGCTGGATCATTTTCAAATTTTATTGTGATTTCCATCAAGTCAGCTGGGTCATTTGCAAATTTTATTGTGATTTCCATCAAGTTAGCTTTATCATTTTCAAATTTTATTGTGATTTCCGTCAAGTTAACTGGGTCATTTTCAAATTTTATTGTGATTTCTATCAAGTTAGCTGGGTCATTTTCAAATTTTGCGCATAACACTCTATTGCTCATCATCATCATCAGCCTGTGCTCGTCCACTGCTGGACATAGGCCTCTCCTATGGCACGCCACTGAGCATGATATCGGCCTCTCTCATCATTTCTTTTACAATTAAATTGACACACAAATGTTGGTATAACAATTAGAATTTAGAATTAACACATAAGCAGTAAATTCTGTCGTACGTACCATTAACACGAACTGAGCCTGAACTATTTCTATTTTATGCTCTGGTTTTAAATGATTTTTTTGCTTGTTGTTGCTCGATATTGATAACAGCAACAGGTAGACTGCCAGAACCGTCAATGCAAGTACAGTCAGCAAAAAACCAAACGAGTGTACATATACTAATTTTCTACAAATATTTAAATTTATTACGTATGGGTTAATGAAATAAAACAGATCATATGATCTGTTTTCTTCCTTTTTCCTTCATCATAAAACACTGGTTGGTTTGACAAATTTAATGGTTGGTTTAAAGCATAGCAGATATTTGTATGAAAAATACGAATGTTTGTTCTCGGGTCTTGGGTGTTTAATATGTATTTAAGTATGTATATATCTATATAAGTTAAGTATGTTTATCCGTTGCCTAGTACCCATAACACAAGCTTTGCTTAGCTTACTTTGGGACTAGGTCAATTGGTGTGGATTGTCCCGTGATATTTATGTTTATTTATTTATAGGTTATAGGGTAGGGTTTAAAGGTTTTAGGTTTACATTAACAAATGTGGAATGCTGAGAATGCGGAATCAAAATTTGCACGGAAAGTTTGCATCGATCCAAAAAAAACTCAAAAGCGCTACCCCGGTTTGAACCTTCGACTCTAGGGAACGTGCAGAAACTATAGGCGGCAGCACTAATGCGCAGAAGAGACACTATGCGGACAGTAAAAGAAACTTATCATGGTAAAACATCTAATCAAAGAATTGCCACTTAATTTATTTAAACGTAGGTTAAAGAGTTGGTTAATAAAAGAGTGTTTTTATTGTATTAGTGATTATTTTGATTATTATAAGTGTTAAAATTGGTATTTGGGCTTGCTATTAGGTTGAATTGAATTTAATGATTATTGACATTGTATTATTTAACTATTTGTGTTTCAAGATTATTTTTACATTGACTATTTTTAGGTGTATGTTTTTTTGCATGCCAGCTACTGGTGAAATGTGTGTAACATATCATAAATGTATACCATCTTTTGTACCACATTTTAAGCAAAATAAATGACTTATGACTTATACTTATATGCAACAGGCAACCCTCGCGCCGGCAGCTTTCTTGTGCAAAGAATCGCAATCGCATTTCAGCGCGGGAATGCTGCCTGCGTGATGGGCACCATGCCTAGAGGCCCACCTCTCTGTTTTAATTAGGTTTAGTTTTAATTATTTTAATTTAATAGTAGTTTAAGTCTGCGTATCCACCGGAGCTGTGCGAGGATGCGTTGCGAGGGATGTGTCTGTCATGAACCAATAGAAACACTTCATTTAAAAGGTCCTAAGTGAATGAAGTGTTTCTATTGGTTCATGACAGACACATCCCTCGCAACGCATCCTCGCACATCTCTGGTGGAAACGCAGCCTTAGTCTTGTATTTACACCTTTAAGTATATGTTTTTTCTTTCATTAATAAATTACTTACTTATATGTATATATATAATCAGAATCTCTGAAACGGCTCCAACGATTTCGATGAAATTTGGTATGTGAAGGTTTTCGGGGATGCAAAATTGATCTAGCTTGGTCTTATCTCTGGGAAAACGCTTGGTACCGAGTTTCAGCTCGAGCGGAGCTCGGTTTGCTCAGGTACTTCGAATTAATGGCAGCACCGTCTATGTGCACGTTCCCTATTATCATTCCCTAGATAACTAAGGACAGTTACATGTAGAGACATTTTAACCATACTTATCTTCAATCACTTGTTTTCATACAAACTCAACGTTTTTGGGAAGCTTTCAAGTAGCCACACTTGAAGTTCCAAGAACGCCGATTTTAATCCAAGAATTGTTGTGAATTCACTTTTATAAGCGCGCGATTCGCGGTTCGTGGCAGTCGAGTACGCGCAACTAGCGAGTGTAGTGGCCATTGTAACGGACTTATCACGGGATTAGACAAAAACTGTGAGTATTTGACATTAAATTTGAAATAAAAAAAAATAGATATTAACGCCGGCGTGTAGATATTGTGCGTGTGTATATACATAATGAATAATACTAAAACTTGAACGTATGAAAGCAAAACAAATTCGAGTGGTACAGTCGAAAGCATAAATAGACAAATTCGGTCGATATTTTCTCCCGCGCTCTCACTCCTTTTTCCTCGCAATACGCATTACGATGCGTTCTGCAAGACGTAAACATCTACGCAAAGAAATTACACCTGGCCCAACATTACAAGTGATAGCTACAATTCTAATTAATTGACACATTTTTGTAAGAACAATTCAACAATTACCTAAATGTCAAATAAAATAAAAATAAATCGTGGGACGGTTAACGCCAATTGACCTAGTCCCAAACTAAACAAAGCTTGTACTATGGGTGCTAGACAACGGATAAACATATTTATATAGACGTTTTTAATTTCTGTTTAGCTATTTTAAGTTAGTTTTAGTTATGTTAATTTTATACTTAGTCCCTGTTTTTATACCTTATTTTATAGTTAAATAGATAATTATAATTATTATATTAAACGGGACTTATCCGTCCGCAGCTTCATTTATATAGATAACACATATTAAACATCCAAGACTCGAGCACAAACATTCACACAAATGGCCAGTAGTGGTTAGAGAACCTGACTATGAAGCTTGAGGTCCCGGGTTCGATTCCCGTGTCGGGGCAGATATTTGTATGAAAAATACGAATGTTTGTTCTCGGGTCTTGGGTGTTTAATATGTATTTAAGTATGTATCTATCTATATAAGTATGTTTATCCGTTGCCTAGTACCCATAACACAAGCTTTGCTTAGCTTACTTTGGGACTAGGTCAATTGGTGTGAATTGTCCCGTGATATTTATTTATTATTTATTTATTTATTTTAATTAAGAATTATAAACCACAACAACATTATATTGCGGCTCGTGAACTGTAATCTCTGTACAATTTGTACTAGAGTAACAATTGACGACACGCAAATAAAGTGACATTAAAACAATTTTATTTTGCGGCTCCCAGACTACTGTACTGTACTATTTGCTAGGTAAGAAATAGTTGACGAGCTGCAATATAATGATGTTGTGGTTTTCAATTCTAAATTAAATGAAGTATAGGTACTTACAAATTTTTCATAATACTTTTTTTTAACAATAACGATAACCAGTTATCAAGTTACTACGATAAAAGTATTTGTAAACATTTTGACGCTAGATACTATATTTCTTGGAATTTATATATTTTATAGCTACAGAAGCCGTGGTGGCCTGGTGGTTTGACCTATGCACGTTTGCTTCTCAAGCAAAGGGTCGTGGGTTCAAATCCCGGCTCGCACCTCTGAGTTTTTCGCAATTTATGTGCGAAATTACATTTGTAATTTAGCATGAGCTTTATGGTGAAGGAAAACATCACGAGGAAACCTGCATAAGTACACCTGCGAATAAATTCAATGGTGTGTGTGAAGTTCCCATTCCGCACTGGGCCCGCGTGGGAACTACGGCCCAAGCCGAGATAATGATAGTTAGAGAAATGAACTAGCTTGCGCCTACGACTCTATCCTTATATTATAACAGAGCCATGGGACATTTTAAAACTCCTTAGGATGCCTATTCACTAGAGATGTGCTATGCCACGTTGCTATGGATGCCAGTGGCGAACCTTACATAGAAGCCCAAAAGCCGGGCTTGCCTTATAAATCTCAAATTAAGATTAAAAATAAAAACCAAACCTCGTCCATACGAAAAAAGTTCTAATAAAATCACTTTCATAATAACGCGCTTTATTTTACGTAAAATACCAAGAATTGCATAACAAATCCGCTGCGCGGCCCGGCGGCGCTGTACGGCGGCCGACGCGGCGATAGGCCATAGTAGCGACGTTATAAATAGCATGACATCTCGCTCGCTCTTGTGGGCTTTTACGGGGCTTCCAAACGCTCTCTTCATACTTAGGAAAACGTTAGTTTTGCAAATATCTATGTATAGCTGCATATATAGCGCTTTCTTTGCAATTTTGAATCTGGCTTACGGTGTGAAGTTTGCTGCGTTTGGTTTAGAACGCGAGTGCGCGGGCGAGATGAATAACTTCACGATTGTTTATATCGAATCGTGGGCCATACCATGCAAGGCGTTGTAAAATGCGTGAATTTATGTAATTACAAAATAAATAGGTATTCTTGTTTTAGTGCGTTGCGTGTGAGAATGAGTCTGTAAAATTTAAAATTCTGTCTAGTAATAGAATGAAGTGTGCTTTGGTAAACTTGCCCAAACTGAGTAAAGCGGCAACAAGATGGATTTAAGTAGATTAAATTATAAAAAAATACTAAAACATATCTCTCGGCTTGCCATAGCTTGATACCCTAGGCACGCCACTGATGGATGCGTTTGATATCATTGGTCCGCATAGCATAGCGCTGGTGGAAACGGGTTCAAATAAAGGCCACAACAAACCGGGAGCGCGGGGCGTGTTACCTAAAGCTGCGTACGGACTGCGCGCACATTACGCGTACCCGGGCACGCGTGTCCTGGAACGCCATGTCCGTACTTGCAGCTACGCGTACAGTGTACGCGTACATAGCGTACGGACATGGCGTTCCAGGACACGCGTACCCGGGTACGCGTACCCGGGCTCGCGTAGGGTACGCGTAATGTGCGCGCAGTCCGTACGCAGCTTAAATACGCCGTGTGCTACGAGGAGAGCCGCCGAACTAACATATAGCAGCCTGACGTTGAAAACTAGCTTACGCCAGCTGCCACTACGTGAGGCGACGCATCAGCAGAACGTGACTCACGTTTACCTAATTGGGAATGTCTAAAAAAAATTACCAGTGGTTTTTATATTTTTTTTGTATAGAAAAGTCAATTATAAGAAACTAATTTCAATATTTTGTCATTTAGTTCTCTACTTTTTTCAAAATTAATTATTGAAACTATTTTAGTTGATGACGTCAGATTATAATTGAGGGCTCCCACAATGCCAAATTTCTAAATCTATCTAAATGCTTACGATAAGGCAACCCCTTTAATTATTTTTTGCGTAGTGGTACACTATACACTGTGTCACTTTACTGGCACTGACAAAGTGCTAGATGTCAGACAGCGGGTCCAAATCAAACTCCGTAGTATAATCCACGCGTAAATTGTGAAGAATTCTAACCACACAGAATAAAGTACGACTTGAACCGGTCACGCAATTTACACCAATGTCAAATGAAGTTCATTGCTTATTTGTTATATAATAAATTCATTACATAATATTAAAATTAAATAACTACGGAAAACGATTTAAAAAGCATTTATCTCGAAATGGTTTTCGATTTACTATACATTGCAAAAAAATAGACATCCCCAATTAAGATTATTGTTAACATACCTAACATAACTATAAAATAAAAATAATAAAAACTCCCACCCAACGCAATTATTCCACTCGTAGTTTGAACATTAAGTCAATGCCCGTTATGCGTCTAAGATCCCTTCCGCAGCTAACAAAAGAGCTGATAACTTTGAAACGGCTGAACCGATTTTGATGAAACATATCTAAGAACCATCGCCAAGAAACCTGCTATCTATTAAAAAAAACCGCATCCAAATCGGTGCACCCGTTTAAGAGCTTTGTTGCCACAGACAGACACACACACATAGCGGTCAAACTTATAACACCCCTCTTTTTGTGTCGGGGGTTAAAAATCACTTTCTCACATCGAACTATCGTCATTTAGGATTTATGATGTAGAAATAGTTATTAATTTTAGTTAAATTAGTTTTCTGAAATTACATCAATTAGCCTTGCAGCTTTCGCCCAAAGGTGTACCTGCTAGTCACTCCTAGGATGGGAGGGGGGATATGATTCCAGCACTTAGACGCCGCAAACCTGAAACTGCCTCGAAACTCAATATACATAAACATCATGGCAATAAAGTAGAAATGGTCGTAGTTACAAAAACACCGCTTCGGTATGCTTCAGGCTGCTGCATGGCACCCTTCGGTACGCCGCCGCCCATTATCGGCATCGGCAAGGAAATAGGCCCTAGCCAATAACTCAATAGCACCGCTCGCACAACACTTCTTATCTTCTGTTAGGTAACTAATTATGAAATTTATGATAACAAAGACGAGTACAGTCAACGTCATAAATAAGTGATCATTTATGTACCTTGTTGCTTTAACGTCATGTTTGAAATGTCATACAAAATTGTCAATCGATTGAAAACGACAAGGTACATAAATGACCACTTATTTGTGCTGTTGACCCTACCTACTTCTATGCAAATTTATCATTTTTTATCATCTTTTGTTATAGCTTATCAGAGTAATTCTACGAGCGTTTCAACCGCTATCAGTGTTTCCTGGCTCATATGTCATTTAAGTATTTAAGGCCCTACCGAGCTTTTTGCGCATTAATTGCATTAATTTAATCTCGTGCTGTATCATTACTAGCAAAGCTATAGTCCTGAAATTCATGTGTAAGATATTTGAGGATTCACTCTAATGACCAGTGTTTATTGAAACACGATTACTTGTAGTTCGCTCGATAGAAAAAAAAAATCCAAAGTCGTCTCTAAAAAATAAAATAAATTCGTAGTACGATTAAATACTGCACGGCAGATCATGCATGACTTTTTGAATGTTAATAAAACAAGATGGTTTCTAGGGCTTAGTGTTGGTACATATTTAAAATTATGTATTTGTTTTAGTAATACGATGAAATATCTAAATACAAGCGCAGCCTAACCAACCTATCTTGGGCCATCGTACTTCCCCCTTGTCCGATAGTCACTTGCGTTAGTTCTCCTTCGGCCATCGGACGGGGAACTCGTGTCGATTCTAGTCGCTCTCACGCACACATACACGAGTGCATAGAATACCTAAAATCGATTAGCGCCAAAAGCTCGGTAGGGCCTTAAGAAATGATCGACAGTTAGTATGACAATTTAGCATACTGAAATTGTACCGCGAGCACACTTGTCATTTTATAAACACTAGTGTCCGACCGAAAGTTCGGTTTTGGTTTCGGTCGAGTTTCGGCAAAAAAACGGGTTTCGATTTAGTTTCGGTTTCGGCGGCAAACCTGCCGAAACTACGACCGAAACCGATACTGCATTCGGGAGTTCTCGCGCTGCGATCGGTCATGTTTGGCGCGTTGCATTCCAATTTCCAAGCGACGAAGACATTTTGTCGCATCTACATGCCTAATCATGTCGTGAGTGGCTTGTGTTTGCAGTTCATTTTGTTTGTTGTGAGTTTTCTTGTGATTTATTTTGAATTCGGTAAGTTTTATCACGTGATATACCTTGCATAAGAGTAGGTAGTAAACATCAAAAAATAATTAAATAAAATAACAAACTAGTAATACATAGACATAGTAGAATCAAATCAAGTTTAAACTAACTACCTAAATAAATATTTTTTGGTTAATTAAACTCTCTCGCTAATGTTATACATAAGCAAACATTAGATAGGCACTTGGTACTTACTATAGCTATAGTGCATTAGTGGTGATAATATTGTGGATTCAGAGTTAACAACCAACAAATGTTCATTATCAATAAGTGAAAAAATCACATGATCACATGATTTAAACATAAAAAAATAAAGGCTGACTTATTATAATAACGTTTTCTTTATTTTTCCCTCAAAACATGATCCTTGTCCTCTTAACTTCCTTAAAGTTCGGTTTCAGTTTTGGTCGAAACTGAGACCGTTGCCGAAATTCGGTTTCGGTCGTAAAAACCAGTTTTGGTCGGACAATAATAAACACCTTCCGCTCGTTGTAGCTCATTTCCTCGATATACACGATGATTATTTATCGGTGATCAGGAACCAATTTTTGTAGATCCGCATTTGCTGGCGGCCACGTTTAAGGCGCAGTTATATGAAACAAAGCTTATATTTTCATAAATGATTATTTGGAAAAATCACTTTTTAATTAAAATTCCTATGGTTATTTATTTAGTAAGTAATTATTCTTTATACTTGTGTTTGTATTTATGTTTTGTATGTAAATGTGTGTATTTATGTATTTTTATATTTAGTTACACATATATTAATGTTTTATTTATGTATTATAAGTATTTTGTATAGGTATAGTTAGGTATTTGAGGTTTACATATGCATTTATATTTATTCAAATGTTTTGCTCTATTTGTCGATCCTTGTTTTTTTTTTTTATTGCTCTTCTCTACCACTCAAAGGTTGACTGGCAGAGATCCCTTCAGGGATAAGTCCGCCTTTGTACTTATTTTTTTTTTTCTGTCTCCTTTTTTTTGTTCTCCTTTTTGTACAATAAAGAGTATAAACAAACAAACAAAATTATTGTCACCATTGACATGGTTTGTCCATGAGCCTAAAACCTCTTTGACAAGTCAGTTTCTTAAACAAACTTTATGACCTGTCAAATTCCCCGCTAAAGCGATGACACTTGACGAAACTACTTAGTTAACTTCAACAACCGATTCCAATTCCGATTCGTGGTGTAGAGCTGTCCTGAATTGGAGACCATGGGAACAGAAAAGACCAGTGGGCAGACCGCAAATGAGATGGAAAGACGATATAAATAAAAACATTAATTATTAAAAAAACAAAAAACCCGACTGCGTAAAAAATAAACTAAAAACAAGCTAAATAAAAATGGACTCAAAAGATGGAAACAAGAATTAAGGATTTCAAAATATAAACTACTATTTTTGAAAAAACAGTTTCTTTTAAATGAGATTCCTATGAAACAAAACATTTTATGAAACGTTTTTGAGTAAACTAAGAAGAGTAAGCCATGCGCAATGACACGGGAAAAGAAATGAAATGAATGACTGTGGATTTCACGTCATGACGATTAAAATACTATATAGCAAGTTTAGGATAAGAAATTGGTTTCCAAAACGCAGTCGGAGGCATTTAGAATCCAGTTACACAGTTGATCATCATAATGGTAACCCTGATAGCAGCTGAAACGCTTGTAGAACTGCCCATCAAATGTTTGAAGTTAATCTGATTGTTCCAACCAAAATTCCATTCCATTCCATTGTTTAAATTTGAAAAAAATACATAACTATAATTATTTTTAGACTCAAATCATTATTATTGACATTTGGTTCCGCCCCCTTTTTCGTCGTACCCCCCAGCCCCTGTACTACCCGGGCGAGGACTCAGTCACAATATATAATAGTACTGACGTACAGAATGGAAACGGTCCGCCCCGCACCGATTCGAATTACCCCACCCCTCAAGGCGCAGATAGCCGGAAACCGCCAGAAACCAGTATGCTTAGTATAGGTTTTACTTCACCAAAATACTTCTCGATCGCGTTTACGTAAAAAAATCAATTACTAAGGAAACATGGACAGCGCCTCCGCGCGCGCGCGTCCATGTTTCCATAGAATTGAAATTTTTACGTAAACGCGATCGAGAAGTATTTTGGTGAAGTAAAACTTATACTAAGCGTACTGAAGAGTGCGCGCGCGATGTATGTAGGCGTACGCGTGTACAGACGTCGTCGTGCTTATGTAGATTCAAGAACGCGTATTTGTACGTCGTGTCCGCCGCGTGACTCAGTTAAACAACAAGTACTCATGAATGTCGAAGAATCTACTCGTAGAGCCTGTCTAATTTAAAATGACGCGCCACACCACCGCATTTACGCACAGGATTTGAAAGTAGTAAATGGCCCTAAATACAGTTTCAATAGGTTCAAAATCCTGTGCGTAAATGCGGTGGTGGGGCGCGTTATTTTAAATTAGACAAGCTCTACCACCAGTTCGGAAAAACCTTGTTGAGAGGAATCCGGCAAGAAACTCAACAAGGTATATTTTTTTTCAAACACAACTAATTTTTTTAACACAAACCCTATTATTATTATAAATGCGAAAACTTGTGGTGTGTATGTATTTGTTTGTTACAATTTTCCGTTTTAAAGTAATGTAAAGCAAAATGTACATTTCAAATATTCCTAGATATTTTTAGGTATATTTTGATGCTTGTTAAAATAAATAATTGTTAATATTTGACGACCAGATGGCCTAGTGGTTAGAGAACCTGACTATGAAGCTTGAGGTCCCGGGTTCGATTCCCGTGTCGGGGCAGGTATTTGTATGAAAAATACGAATGTTTGCTCTCGGGTCTTGGGTGTTTAATATGTATTTAAGTATGTATCTATCTATATAAGTATGTTTATCCGTTGTCTAGTACCCATAACACCAGCTTTGCTAAGCTTACTTTGGGACTAGGTCAATTGGTGTGAATTGTCCCGTGATATTTATTTATTTACTTTATTTGTTAAAATAAATGTGAACACAAATTACGATTTAACGCCAAAAAGCTAAAATGTATCTTAAAAGATAATTTATTTTTCCACATTTTGTGCCAAAAAAATCTTGGCTGAACGGATGTGGATGAGATTTGGTACCTTCCTAAGCAGTTAGCTGGATCGTAGCCGATATTCTTACCGCTTTCATCGATCTATCTAGACATGAAAATTTTGTATGGACTTTCTTCAAGTGCTGGGCACACCTGAGCACCTCTGAGTTTTTCGAAATTTATGTATGAAATATGTAATTAAACATGAGCTTTACGGTGAAAGAAAACATCTTGAGGAAATCTGCACACACCTGCGAAGAAAGTAAGCAGTGGGCTCGCGTGGTAACCACGGCCCAAGCCTTCTCATTCTGAGAGGAGGCCTGTGCCCTGCGGACGTATACCTACATACAGGCTGGGATAATGATAATGACGAGCGAAGTGGCGGGTAAAGACTAGTATTTAGTTTGTATGTTTTTAAAATACCTACTTAGTTATTTTGATATAAGTTTAGAGGTTTTTGATAGCATGTTACAAAATAAATACAAAAACATTAAATTAATTTATCGGTAAAGAACAAGGCCAGTCATTAAGGTCAAGAGCATAAAAAGATCAGTTTATTTGTGACACTGCCTTCAAGACACTTATATTAATCAGACTAGTGTATACTAGTCATAAAAACACTAAAGTCAGTCTAGTAATTTAAATCTCACAGGCTTCGGTGGCTCGGCCACTTGCTCGGCCACTTGCTGAGAATGGGGGAGAATCGAGGGGTCAAGAGGGCGTATTTGGGACGCCCAACTGGACGTCGTCCGGTTGGTCGGCCGAAGTATCGCTGGGCTGATGCTGTGGAGGCGGATCTGCGACAGCTTCAATCCGGTAATTGGCGTGAAGCTGCGCAGGATCGGGCTAAGTCGCGTGCTCTCGTTTCGGAGGCCAAGACTCATTTTGGGTCACTGAGCCAGAGAACTAGTTAGTTAGTTAGTGTATACCTAGTCCTACGCTAAAACTTGTGGATAGATTTCGGTGGATAGGTAACTAGAAAACTCGATGTCGGGAATACTTACGCTACTTACTTTTTACTTGAATATTTCCACGGGATGATGTACGCATATAAAAATAAGGTGTTTATCCGTTGTCTGATACCTGTAGTACAAGCTTTGGTTAGTCTCAACTAAGCAAAGCATGTACTAATTCTAAGACTAAGTTAATTGGTGGCAAACCTGCCATGATTTGTGTATTATTATTTTTATTAATTATCATTATTTTGAGAATTTCAACAAATCCGTCTTCATTCCTTGCCTACGTCATAAAGGCGCCTCTATGCAAAATTTTAACCTTCTAGGGCAGTGTCACAGAATAAGTAATATGTAACCAGTAATCCAACTTCATACTAGAGCGCCCGATCGACGCACGCACGCAGCCAAGCGTCTTACACGGCCGCTAACTAATCTTCGCTAGACAAAACAATGCAGTTCCCACGCTCGCGCCGTGTAAGACGCTTGGCTGTGTGCGTGCGTCGATTCGGGCGCTCTAGTATAAAGTTGGATTACTGGTTACATATTACTTATTCTGTGGCGGTGTGCTGAGTCAGTCAGTCAATTAGTCAAGACTTTTCTTTCTATTATGTAAAGACTAGAATCGCCCTCGAATTAGTTTCGTTTTTGTTTCTAAGCGACTAAAGTTCCTAGTTTTTCCCCAGGTCAACCATGACGGGTCTCCTCCCGCTGCTCCTCGCCTCGCTGGCAGTATCATCAGCTGACAATCCCTTGTCCTTGGGCTCCCTCAAAAACTACGCCAGTATGCCAACCGCCATCACCAACAACTTGCCCAAATCAATCAACCCTTTGGATGCCGTGAAACCGTTAGTCATGTCCAGCAACAACCCCATAGATTTCAACACTGGAGCGAAGTTAGAAGAAACAGCAAAATCTTTCGCAAAGTCAACGAAAGACGTTCTCAATGAGAATCCAGTAGCGGGGAAGGTTGGTAATGCTGCTGATTCGTTTGGGAGAAGTGTGCAGAAGGAGATAGTGGCGGTGAAGACGCCCATTGATGAGACTATAGCTTATGTTGGATCTAGTCAATGTAAGTAAACCCAATAGACCCTGCAGTGTTGCGAAAACCTAAGGATAATGTCTACGAGCTAAAACCAATCGCAATTCTGCGACCACACACAATAACCGGCAGTGGGCGGATGAGGGAAGCCCAGGATCGCGAATTTTGGCGCAATATGAGGGAGGCCTACGTCCAGCAGTGGACGGACAATGGCTGTAGATAGATAGATAGACACAATACCAGGCGTGGTGGTGGTCACTAGGATTTAACTTAAATCAACATGACAACTGCTTTGATTGGAACGTCCTAGTTAGTAACCTATACCTGCGTCAGGAAGCCCCGCTCCTCCATGGCTAAAAAACACCTACATAGTCTCAACGGGATCTATAGCCACCGTTAGACGGATATGACGAAAATTTAAGGCATCGCGCACTAGACGGCCTCGACCACGACCAATGTGCGAGGTGCCTAAGGATTTCGTGAAGTGAATAAGAGTCGACTATTGTCTAACTATAACTATGGTTTCAGGTACACACGTGAAGAAAATCTTCGGGGTGGCGTACGAGCAGTACGAAGGTGAACAAGAACCTCAATTGGACAGACTCAAACTTGAATACCGGGATCCGTAAGACTTCAGCTGCTTAATTTGATTGATTGATTTAGAGGTTACTTTCGAAGAACCATAATCATTATAATCAGCGTCCCAGCCCATATACGTCCCACTGGG
This sequence comes from Archips xylosteana, assembly GCA_947563465.1. Classification (NCBI taxonomy): domain Eukaryota; kingdom Metazoa; phylum Arthropoda; class Insecta; order Lepidoptera; family Tortricidae; genus Archips; species Archips xylosteana. The sequence goes on along the minus strand of OX387365.1, from coordinate 14,526,199 downwards.
GCGCACAGGAATCCTCTCAAATGAGAGGGCTTAGGTTGTAGTTCCCACGCGTGCACAGTACGGATTGGGAACTTCACACATACCATTGAATTACTTCGCAGGTTTGTGTATATTTCCTCAAGATGTTTACCTTCAAAGTAAAGCTCATGACAAATGTAATTTTTCACGTAAATTGCGCGTTCTTGGTAATGATGTATGTATGTACCTAAAACTCTTTTTCTCAAAGATGCAATGAAATATTGATGTTGTGTACCTTATAATAGGCCGCGAAGTATCACGTTGCAGGTGCGGCTAGACAAGAGGTCAATAATGGAATTTCCATGGAAATTCATACAACACTGCCTAGGCCGGCAAAGTGATGTTTTTAATTTCCTTTCTACACGGAGTGACACGGCATCATGGCGTTCAGCCATTAAAAAAATATTATAAGCAATATTTGCTTTTTGGTTCATTATGACATTTATGACATACTGCCACTACGATTATTAAAAATTAATATTTATGAATTATCTCTATTTTCTATTAAATCCGAGTTGGAAATGAAATGAAATAAATAGTAGTAGAGTAGTAGGAGGATTGGATTATTAATAAATGTGTTAGTTATATTTTTTTATCTAGTTTACTTATAATTTCTCTAGAAATAAACCTTTGATTTTTTTTAGAGTTTTTATTTATTTATTTCATTGCATGTTTGAGAAAAGCTTTATACAAGCCTCTGCCGCGAACAGGGATGGTCGGCCTCGTTAGCTATTTCGCGGCCTCTGCAATAATTTACTATAATGTACTACAACACACATAAAAAATAACCGAAAGCAAAACAATGTACTAAGACGAGTTTATCCCTGAAAGGGGTCTATTGCCTAGCTTTTGAACAATTTACAATTGACAAGGACATCAGAAACAATCGTTTTGATTTTGTTCTTCCTCAGCGGCCTCCGCATGATATTCAACATAAGCTCGGCAGCGGCGCGAATCCCGGAGACGCGGGAGTTCAACCCTCAGCAGAAGCTGTTCATCTTCGTCCATGGCTTCACTGATGGCCCAAGCAAGGCTGGCTTCAGTAACATCAGCACCGCACTGCTGTCCCAAGGTGAGTCAATGCACAGAGCCTCAACTGTGCAGTCCAGAGGTTATGCATATTTTTTTATTAGCGTCTCTTTCGTGGACACTATACTATAGTTTCTTAACCTGTGGTCCTGGACCCCTAAGGGGTCCGTAAAATGAAAGCTGGGTCCATGGCAAGCCTGGCAATTACGTGGTTAGTAAATATTGTAAATAAAATTGAATCGGTTAGAAGTGAAAGATGACATGCGTCTTCCGGCAAAAACGGCAAATTCTAGTCCAGCATAAGCAGCAGCAACCGTCACACTAATAATGTAAAGTTATAGGTTTAATCTCAAACAATAAAAGTTGATTGAAGTTAAACATCTTTTTTTGGATAGGGTCCCTGGGCTCTTTGAAATTTTGAGAGTGGTCCATGACTAGAAGAAGTTTAAGAAACCCTGATCTATCTAATAGAATACGCAATCTGTTCTGAAATATATGTACAGTAATAAGTCAAGAATTAAGTGATGTTCAAAAGAGTTTTTCTTGGTCATATTTGCGAATTCGGATTATATTTGTTTTTAAATAGGTAGTTAGTAAATTTCGATTTTTGGCGCCCCCCCTTTGATGGCGCCCTAGGGCACGTGCCCTGCCTGCCCCACCCCTAGCTACGCCCCTGTCTATAGCCAATAGTCTACATCGGCGTGTGGAAAATCTTAGCTGACTCGGAGTCGGTAATTTTAAGTCCACGGGAGAGACAACTTTGGTTTCTTATGCTGTGTATGACCCATGTTGCGAAGATGTGCAAGCTGCGCTACGAAACTCTATGACCGTTTCCACTAATTCTAAGCTAAGTATGTAGCCGCACCAGAAAGATCCAGAGCCCGATCCACAGCACGCATCCAGAGCATGCTTCTTTAAATTTAAATTGTATACATATAAAAGATAACTTAGTTGAACCCTATAAACCTATTCATTACCGCTGACGCCGATCGGCGTCTGTACCACAAATCAGAAATAGTAAACACTTTATAGAATAAATAAAATATTTAACGCGTTATTACTGTTATGTTATAAGTTATAAATACTAATTTATTGGCTTTATTGCTCTACTCAAAAAACACTTACAGGCACATTGAAAATTGAGATTATTTATAGTAATGTGTTATCGGGTGCCGAAAACGCCTATGAGCGTCAAATCTAACTTTGGTTGAATGTCGGCGACGCCGATCGGCGTCATGCTTAGGGAAGCTGCGGCATCGCGAAAAAGTGTGTATCAGATGTCTCGGCAATGAATGGGTTAATAAGGTAGAAGATACAGATGTCCCCTACAATTTTGTTTTATCGCAGGAAATAATAATGTATTGGCACTCGACGCCAGTGAGCTGATTCGCTGGTTGTACCTCCGTTCTTCGACCTACGTGAGGTTCATAGGCGAAAGGCTGGGAGAAGTATTGGCTGCCATGGTACATAGTAAGTGCACCTGAGTATTCTCCTAGTATAGGTATTGTCGAGCGGTGTAATAGAATGGGTATGCAATTTTATATGAGCATTCCCTAGAACAGGTCGGTATTTTGAGACGGAAGTTACAATACCAATTACCCGGTGTTTAAAGAGCCGCTAAAATTTTTCGGTTTAGTGTTTATAGTATTTGTTTACATAAATTGGATTTTTCACTGAAAATATATGGCGTGGTGGCCTGTTGGTTGGTTTGACCTATGGTATCTCAAGCAGAGGATCGTGGGTTCAAATCCCCGCTCGCACCTCTGAGTTTTCGGAATTTACTTATGTGCGAAATTACATTTGAAATTTACCATGAGCTTTACGTTGAAGAAAAACATCGTGATGAAACCTGGATACACCTGCGAAAAAATTCAATGGTGTGTGTGAAGTTCTCAATCCGCACTGGGCCCACGTGGGAACTACGGCCCAAGCCCTCTCGTTCTGAGAGGAGGCCTGTGCCCTGCAGTGGGAAGTATATAGGCTGGGATGATATGGCTGAAAGGTAGACATGGTTTTCACTCATTGATCTATTGCAAGATTTTTGTGAGTTTTGATAGTAATATAATTTTACTCATATTTTATGCGTATGGAACTGGATAGGTCAACATGCATTTCCAAGTTTACGAGTCAATTTTATTTAATGCAATTAATGTATTCAACTAAGAAACTATTGTAGCGTGCTCTGCATATAGATAAAGGTAAGGTATTACAATTTAAGCAAATTGCTAATTATTCAAAGACAATTACATTCTCGGAATGTTATAAATATGTCCTTAACAAGTTCCTCTTATTGATTTTCCTACTGTTTATGAATGAATGAGGGTTTTCTAACAGGTGGTTTATCTCTAGATGGCGTTAGTATCGTGAAGTCCGTTTGACGTTACAGTCCTGCTTGCGATTGGCTCATTTAGTTATAATAATGAATCAATTTTCCATACCAGCCATAGGTAAACACTGTAGAGAGGTACAATTGAACCATTGAAAGTTTTCTGCCAGTTGGAATATCGCTAGATGGCGTTAGTATCGTGAAGTCCGTTTGACGTTAGTTTTGCTTGCGATTGGATTATTTGGGTGAATTAACTTTCCAAACCAGCCACAGTTAAACACTCTAGAGAGGTACAATTGAACCATTGAAAGTTTTCTGCCAGGTGGAATATCGCTAGATGGCGTCAGTATCGTGAAGTCCGTTTGACGTTAGTCCTGCTTGCGATTGGCTCCTTTAGTTATATTATAAGGGTGAATTAACTTTCCAAACCAGCCACAGGTACCTAAACACTGTAGAGAGGTACAATTGAACCATTAAAAGTTTTCTGCCAGTTCGAATATCGCTAGATGGCAGTGGTGAAGGGTACTAACAACCCGATTCCCCCCGGGTTGACTAAACTTTCGAAATTACCAAACGCTTCTCTTCCATTACTGCACTTTCATGAAGAAGATAAATGGGGTTTTTAAGTTTTTTGGCTCTGGCTTTACTTGCATAAATTTTCACGCCCCGCCACTGCTAGATGGCTTTAGTATTGTGAAGTCCGTTTGACGTTAGTCCTGCTTGCGATTGGCTCATTTAGTTATAAGGGTGAATCAACTTTCCAAACCACCCACAGGCAAACACTTTAGCTAGAGAGGTACAATTGAACCATTGAAAGTTTTCTGCCAGGTGGAATATCGCTAGATGGCGTTAGTATCGTGAAGTCCGTTTGATGTTAAGTCCTGCTTGCGATTGGCTCGTTTAGTTATAAGGGTGAATCAACTTTCCATACCAGCCATAGGTAAACACTGTAGAGAGGTACAATTGAACCATTGAAAGTTTTCTGCCAGTTGGAATTACGGTTCAAGAAATAGTCTTGTGACAGACGGATGGACGGACAGACAGACAGACAGCGGAGTCTCAGTAATAGGGTCCCGTTGGCACCCTTTACCTACGGAACCCTAAAAACTAAGTAACTAGCCTTACACAGAAACCATAATTAAGTTGTCATTTGAATGCCAGTATCTATAAAGAGATCACAATCAAGCTATTTATAGAATCTCACTTAAGTCATTCAGTGGTTAGTTTAGCCTGTGTATCTTACGTTACTTCTCTTGGCAATTCAAAGGTTAACTAGAACGGGTGCGGTTGAAATACGACTCAGAATAAACTATAATAAATTCACGACCTGATAATTCAAGCCCTAATGTCGTAATTGCCATAACGGTTTGAATTTTCACGTGGTGCATATACGTGAAATTTCGTACGGATGGATGGATGGCTGGTTGTGTGGATGTTTGTTAATCTTTCACGCTTAAACGGTTTGATGGATTCTGATGAAATTTAGCACCTAGATTGTTTATAACCTGGATTAAGATATAGGATACTTTTATCCCGGAAAACTGGATAGTTCCCGCGGGACAGTGATAGACGAATTCTGCGCAGGCGGAATCACGGGCAACAGTTAATCTTTCATATTTTAACTGTGCCCACTAGACTCTCTGTTTCCTATAGCTTACCTTACCACCTTTTACCTTGACAGTAGTTCTTTGAAAAGAGTACCTACCTATTCTAGATATTTCTGTAAAACGCGAGACGGAAGTTAACTATAAGTAGGTACACTTATACTTAAATGAATCATACCATCTAAGGTCATATTGTAAAATGCGGTTGTTAAGGTTGTATAACAACTAGACGACTTACAACTACTTAAGTAATGTCATGAAATAATTTATTTATGTACTGTGGGAGTCGACACGCAACCGCATTACATAGACTATAGATCTTGGTGGAAAAACTAACGAGTAAGTAGTTAAGTATTGTGACGTATCTCTATCTATTTTCCGTACCGACATGCTAGAATAACCTAATTGATTTATAGTTCATAATCATCCCAGCCTATATAGTTACGTCCCACTGTAGGGCACAGACCACCGCTTGGAGAGGGCTTGTACCGTAGTTCTCATACAGACCCAGTGCGGATTGGTAACTTCACACAGACCATCAAATGTCATCGCATGTGCGTGCAGGTTAAGCTCATGGTAAGTTTCAAATGTAATTTTGCTTGTCAAACCACAGTGCTACCGCCGCGGCTTTAGGAATTTAGATTTGTAGCTAACAAATCCTAATAACATTACAAATGCGAAAGTATTTTTGTATGTGCGTATATTTGTGTGTTACTCCTTCACGTTACAAAAGCTGAACGGGTTAGGATACAATACAATTAACAATGACGGTTGAAATGGGTATAACAGGTTTACTTGACGAAAATAGTCTTGAATTGTTTAATAGGTAACTGCTAATTTCAGTAATATCGTAGATAACTATAGAAAGAAAGAAAAAAGAAGAAAGAAAAACATTTATTTATAACAACAATAACACGTACACAGGCAAAAATAAGAATACAATAGACATAGACAGATAGATAGATAGAGCTATGTACACATTAATGATGTCACAAAAGGGACCCGACTCAGCATGTTGCTAGTTAAAACCAGCGCTGGTCTTCCGCCGGGCCACAGTGCAGTAAACTCACGGAAGGCCACACACAAAACAACATAATACTAAAAACTAAACATATTTGTACATTCAGGGCTTCCACAGACCGAAGCGCAGGGCGCGCGCGTGACGGCAACTGAAACGCTTCGGTCTGCGGTGGCCCTAAAATAAACTAGGCTGCATGGTTCTGAGACTTTTGCCTTTTTTTTTTTTTATCAGAACACTAACTAAACAAACAAAAAAAAAGAAAAGAAAATATAATAAAACCGACAATAACAACCCGCTCATAACCCAATTAATCCAATTCAAACCAGTTAGGAAGTAGGAGGGTAGGGGGTTAGGTTAGTATAGGAAGGATTCTCTTTGCCCTTAAGATGTCCATCTCCTTTCATAACAATCGTAACTAATCTTTCTACTTACCCATTCGCAGAGGGCATAAATCCGTCAGCCATCCATATGATCGGCCACAGCCTGGGCTCCCACATCTCCAGCTTCACTGGCAAGACGTTCACCTCTCTGACGGGGTTGAAGCTGGGCAGGATAACCGGGCTGGACCCTGCTGGACCTTGCTTCAGCCACATCGACCCGGAACTTAGGATGAGCGCGACCGATGCAGATTTTGTGGACGTTATACATACGGATGCTGGAGTTTACGGGCTGAAGGATCCAGTAGGTAAGTGTTAAAATACAGATAATCAATCCAAATTGGTTAGTAAGGAAAAGTCAGAAGCAATGAGAGATAGCGAAATTTGTTTTCCAACCAGACTCCAGAGTCAAGAGTTCACCATGACTTCGATTTTAGATTTAATAAACTGCCTTACGTAACCGGGATTTGAACCTGGTCAAAATTCTGTAAGTAATCGCATGTCGTATTTGTTATTATAATTGATTCTGACAGTATAAGGCAATTATCTTTGAAATACTAATAGCTAAATACTGAAAGAGTTGGATGCAGCGGCAAATCATGGGTTGTTGTTTGGAGCTTGACCGCATTTAGGGTATGTTTTAGCAAAGTATACACGCTAGAAAAGATACAGTTAAAATGATCAAGTATTGCTTTACAAGCTTCCGGTTTGTTGTAAACTACCTACATTTAGTAAGTATGTATGTATGTTCCAGTTCATTCTGTATTTAATTCTATGTTTAATCTAAGTCAGTGTTTCACCGTGTTCCGTTTTTCGTGGCCATGAATAGGGTAGGTTTTAAAGCGGCGATATCAGTCTGATGACTGATATCGCCGCTTTAAAGCCTGACAAGTGTACATCTTTCTCCAGGGCAAGTGGACTACTACCCAAACAGTGGGTCCCAGCAGCCCAACTGCTTGCTACAGACCTGTAGCCACAGTCGCGCCTGGCAATACTTCGCGGAGTCAGTGGTTCGACCTGATGCCTTCCCAGCTGTCAAGTGCAAGGACTGGGAGGCGTTCAAGAAGAAACAATGCGAAGACCTCATCAGGTAGTAGTCGCGATTTTCAAACTTTCAAAAGTATAAGTAATATCTTTTCGGTTTTGCAGATATTTGACGCAATGCCTGTATAGATATTTTTATGCGGACTGTACAGTCAGCAGCAGAAGTAGGGTCGGTTCCCTAACTTAAGTATCCACTTTTCCATAATAGCTGCATAGAAAAGTGGATACTTATGTTCTGGTGCTCTAAATGATCAAGACACGACTCTATTTCCAAGGTGATAAGAGAGGGCGTAGATCATTTTGAACACCACAACCGCTCATCCACTTCTGCTGCTGATTGTAGCTACTAATTATTTGTTTTTATTAATTTAATTGGAAAACCGTTTTGTTCCAGTCCGATGGGCTTCGCTTCTCAGCCTGGCACAAAGGGCCTATACTTCTTGCAGACTGGTGAAGACAGTCCCTTCGGTTTAGGAAAAGGTGGCTTGACTTGGGCCAACAACGAAGGCTACGTGCGAGGCATCTTAGGTTAACTCGTTAATCGATACGTCCTTGTATAAAATGATAAAACGTGTATCATTCATCATTGAAAAATACAAACTGAATGGTTGATCATAAGATGGAGCGAACAAACAAGGTGGTCCTTAGAAGTAGACTTAAGTATAAAAACTAATTTAAAGTTTGTTAGTTTTTGGAGTAAATTAGAAAACAACTGTGCCACGTAGTAACACCCAGTTTGGGCAGAATTTTAATTTATTTTGTAAGGAAAATTAAAACAAAAAAATTATATAAAGCGTTGCATTAACCCCTATTAAGTTTTATTAAAATAAAATGTTATTACTAGGTAAGTAAGTTATTAATATTTTATAATGTATGCCGAATTTTCCCTCCACAATGCGAATTTACTAATACGATAACGATGATAATTGATAAGTTATAGTGATTGTGTCATTTACTTTACTTATATTGTTTTTTTTTTGTTGAAGAATCACAGATTTGAAATTTTATTGTATCAATTATGAATAGATCGTAGATAAACGTAGGTAAACGTTGTTTTGCCATATAGATACCACCTAGAGGTATAAAAAATAGCCTACGACCTATTCTCAGACCTACCGAATATGGAGAAAAAAAATCATAAAAATCGGTCAAGCCGTTTCGGAGGAGTTCGGTAACAAACACCGTGACACGAGATTTTTATATATTAGGATGATCAGTGCCAATATTGTTGTACAAAAAATTGTGATAATTTACACAATAAATTTTTTTACAAAAAATAATACAATTTCTTTTATTTTTTTATTGTAATTTTTACGGTATTTTCTAAATCATTTTACTGTAATTGATGTTTAAATTTCTTGTAATCCGTACTAATATTACAAATGCGAAAGTCACTCGGTCTGACTGTCTGTTACGTACCACTTCACGCTTTAACCGAACCGATTTATATTGAATTTGGTATGGAGATAGTTTGAGACCTTAGCAAGGACATCGAATAGTTTTTATCCCGGAAAATTGCACAGTTCCCGCGTGATAGCGATAATCAAATTCTATGCAGACGGAGTCGCGGACAACAGCTAGTTTATCAATAAAGTGTAAAAATTGCAAGATATAATAAAAAAATAAACAAGTTTTAAAACAAAGCATCTTTATTGTAATTTATTCCATAACTTCTCGTTAAATACAAAATAATACGGAGCTGGGACTCTTAGAAAAATAAACATCTTCAATAAATATACGACAACACAAGTGAGATGCGTACATTTTGGGAAAAAACAAAAATAAACTCTTTTTCAAATGAGAGTTTTGTATTAATGATTTTCCCCAAAGCATACGATTTTAAGTCTGTAATCTTAAATATGCCACAATAAGTTTAAGAACTATATTAAAACAACATGCATATATCTACCTATTATTTTAATGATAACAACCTGTAAGTTTTCGGGGAAGAAAGAAAACAGTACCTAAGTCGTTTTTTCATACATTTTTACGAAGTTAAATTAGACTTATTGTGATTTATTCAAGAAGACTGACCGATAAAAAAAGTAAAAAAGACAGAAAAATATTACACTTAATTCTGATTTTAAATCAGTGTCAATAACTTCATAATAATATAAACTTATTCTAATACAAAACATTACATCTAGGGTGTAAGAAATATATTAATAATAATTGTACAATATCAGTATCATTTATGTTGACTTACCTGACGATCTGCGGGATTTTTGCTCATCATAAGAAACAAACAGTCAAGGATATAAAAAAAACATCACAACATTAAAAGAGAACTACGTCAAAAAATCGTCCTTCGACATTATGGTCAGAATCAGTTAAAATCGTGACAATTCTTAGTTTGTTCTACTCTGTAAAATGTTTGCACCCGCAGAGTGTATTAAAAAATATTTTATCAGAATAAAAAACGGTGATGCCCTAGCGTAAAGCCTACTCGATACGAATTTGTGATTTATTCAGGTATACTGGAATGTCCGGGTATTACAAAACGTCTATATTTATACAATGGAGCGATGAATGTACAACACCGATGAGCTTTTCAAGCTAAAATGCGATCATTATAATAATAAACAATATTTTCGCATTGACACTTTTAATTTGAACTAGCATAAGTTTTTCTCGTATTATCTCCTTCCAACTAACATAGTAGAGAAAGACAGCTAAAAACTTCGTTATAAGCTAGCCGTTCGAGCGTTTATATTATTTATTAATGTAATGATGTCAATGGGCCAATTAATTAGCAGACAATAAAAGCACAGTACTATATTAATGTCTAAATTTGACGACTGCGTTTCACCGCTGCTCTTTTACAATGATTAACGGTTGCCATATTGTGCATGCATAAAAAAAGAAATGCTCAACTGGCCTTAATTTTAATCCTAAGCATTGACCAACTATTTTTAATGATCGGTTTATTTTCTAAAACAAGACGCAAACACAATATTACAGTCAGTCGAAGACGTTGAGTTAAAACATTGGATGATTGCACACGTTCACAACAATTTTTGGGCGTTTAAATTCAACCAATCGCTGTGTACGCATTCTTTGTTCCTGATTGGCCTAAATTACCGCTTTCTCATTGGCCGCGCTCCCTAACACCATCTATTGGAATGATGCCCAAACTGTACGTTACAATTTTAAAGATAAATGCGAAAATGATTTTTTCGACAAGGCACTATAGTCCATAATCGCATGCACTCGTTTCGACTGAACGTGTTCGACCTCGGAGCCCTAAATACTAAATAGTAGCACCTAAGTAGTGAAATATATTAGAAGTTGTAGCAACACGTCATATATTATATCATAATATTTAATTGAACATATACCTTTTGCAGCGCTCGACTTTACGTTCCTCAACGTCTTGAATTCCTAAAACGGAGGTTTTAGGGAAGTTCAATATTTATTTTTTGAATGATACGAAAGCCGAGCCGTAAACAATTTAGTCCCGCTTTACATTGTAATGTTTTAACTTTAAGTTTTCAAATACTAAATAGATGGAGAAAGAATCTTTTCTTTTATAATCTAAAAACGGTGGTTTAACTCGTGTGACATTGTTTTAAAGCTATTCCATATTGAAAACATTATTAATATGAAACGTTATTATACTTTTAATACACGAACACTTTTTTTTTACTATGGCAACATTTATTTTTCTACAAAGCCCAATATATCTGTTTGTATGAATGCGTTGTTCCTAGCCTACGCTTACAAAAAAAAATGCACTTTTAATATCATTGCCGAACTTACTTTATTTTTACAAATAAAAACTTTGCACGATAAAAATAATAATCGTAAAGGTGCGTTTCGACGTCACAACATCCAATAAAAGATTAATTAACGTTCATAATTAATTAATAATAGTTTAGCGTAACTTACTCATTAATATTCGCAGTGATGTCGCTTACAACTACCGTATGTAACTCGATATACATACAAGTTTATGAAACACGGCGGCCATTTTGTTGTCGTCCGCCATTTTGATTGCCTCGCGCTAGCCGACCGCGCGTCCACTAAACTTGAACTGTCAAATTCCAGATCGTAATAATTCACTTTGAAATAACATAATTTTGCTATCCTCAAAAGTATAATCGGAAGAACGTTAACTACGAAATGTTAAGGGTTCCTTGGTTTAGCGGCACGGGTCGGCTAGTAAGGCAGTTGGTAGACAAGGCGTCCGCGCGTTCGTGGAGCGGCGACGCGCAGGCGGGTTACGGCTGCGTGCTCTGCTGTTGTATTTCTATCTTCTCGACCGTCATGTCTGGGTTCATCGCTGTGGCCTCCTGCGCGAGAAAAATAAAGTTTGTATCTTGTGTTTGCTGGGCTTGGGTTTACCGAGTGTCTAATATGTAATAAACACTATCTCTGGTCTGGATATTTCATACTAAATACAAACTGAAACATGGATGCACAGAAAAAACGCCCGAAAAAAGACCAGCGCTGGGAATCGAACCCAGGTCCTCAGCATTCCGTGCCGCGTGCCATAAACCCCTACCCCACCACTGGTCAGGATTTTAGACACAAATTTTTACCATACATCGCACATCTCAGTTCGTTAACTAATCACATTTAAGCCGTGATACAGCGCCATCTATGTTACACCCTCATCGAGAGACGTCAACACTCCTTCGGAACTACCCGCTCACCCGGACAAGAGATGTCGCTACTAAGCCCATTTTAACAAAAAAAAATACAAAACAATAATTTGTTACTATCTCTGGACACTGTACGTGTAATCCTTAGATAAGAACTATTAAGAACTCACCTGTATGGCCTCGGCGAGCGCGCGATCGTGGTCGATGGGGTCCCCATCCGATTGGATGGTGATCTTCTGTTCCACGCGCGTTTCCACCACGCCGTTACGCTCCGTCTTGTACTGAGGCACAACAGGAAAACTTGTTAAGCTTAAGTAATAGAAGATGGTAGATTAGCCATAATTCTTAGCGATGACTTTCAAAGTATATGCCAACCAAAAGGGAGATGGCAATGGCAGGAATACCTAGGTAATTATAGACTATCATGGCGGATGATTGAAGAATGAAGACTGTTTTTTTTTTTCATTCCAAAATTAGTCTATTTACGTCTCACTGAATGGCACAGACAGACAGGAGGGAGGCCCTCTCAGACTCAAAATAATACCTCGTTTTAATTTAAACTTCATTCACTTTCAGGAAGGTCTAAATTAAAATGACTGATTATTATGAGTTGATATACTCTTGATCTAATAGTGCGATAGATAACATTTTATCGATTTTTACGCGTACATAATAAGTCTATTACCTATTTAATTTTCAAGTCTGGGAACATTTTTAGCTGTAGGTAGATAAAAAGCTCTACATTTCACAAAACCGGTACAGTCAACGAATTTGATTGCTAGGCCATCATAGAACCTTGTTATTGTGAAACTTTAAAAGAAGGAAGACATTTATTCACTTTCACAAGAAAATACACAAAAGAAAACCAAAATCACAAACATGTTATAATAAATTATATGGTACACAATTCTGCATCTGTGTCCCCGCAACAGTGAAACGGTCGCTGACTCAGGATTATGCTGAGGAGTTTGACGCCTCACCCTTCCGGACAAATAAAATTATTTGCTACGATAAGGTTCGATCGTGGCCTAGGAACAAAATTGGGTTGCCTACACACAAACTATACTCCATTTAATTTAGAATTATAAACCACAACAACATTATATTGCGGCTCGTGAACTGTAATCACTTTACAAATTGTACTAGAGTAACAATTGACGACACGCAAATAAAGTGACATTAAAACAATTTTATTTTGCGGCTCCCAGACTATTGTACTGTACTATTTGCTAGGTAAGAAATAGTTGACGAGCCGCAATATAATGATGTCGTGGTTTTCAATTCTAAATTAAATGAAGTAGAGGTATAGTCGAGCTAAATTGGCGACAATATTTTAGTTATCTTTCCTAAGCTCAACTCACGGTGATGGTTTCGACGGTGCGCGTCTTTGAGCTTATGGTCTGGGACGACACCACCTCCCCATCCTCGTTGATGGTGGTCTCTTCGGGTTCCGCGACGCCGGTCGACGTCTGCAAGCAAAAATTTACATTATTACAAGCTTTCATTTAACTTGCAATATTCGTATGTACAGTAAAATTACATAAAGTTTACCACTGACAGATGGTTTGCCTTCATTTCATATTCAACTTTAACGACCTACAAATAAAGCCAATTTTATAATACTGTTACCCACGTTTGCAGATTTTGTAATAGCTACTTTATTTGTATGGTGTTAAAGTTGGAAATGAAATGAAGGCAAGCCATCTCTCAGTGGTAAACTAAAAGTAGAAGTATTATACGCGTACGTAAGTTAAATAAGTATTGCAATTTAATTTCATTCACTTCAGAATCGGATTGACTTGAAATTTAGTACGGATATGTCGATATAATGACGATGCTAGTAGAGGTCGATTCACAAGAGCCGGCACAAAGACCGAATGAGCGAATAAAAGTATCTGTGTTACCTACATATTTGAAAACACTTCACACAAATATGTAAATGACATGCATCAGTCATTTTCCTACAAAAGTGTCAAAATGACAATACTTTTGTTTGATCCATTCGTGCCATCTCTTGTGAATCGACCTGTACAGTCAATAAAAAAGCTTGTACTAAAAAAAATATTAATAGACACCTACTAGCTGTTGCCCGCGACTCCGCCTGCGAAGAATAGGAGTAGGTATACAAAAAATAGCCTACGACCTATTCTCAGACCTACCAAATACAGAGAAAAAAGTTTCATAAAGATCGGTCAACCCGTTTCGGAGGAGGAGAACAAACACCGTGACACGAGATTTTTATATGTACATTAGAAGAATTACTTTCCCAGTTCAGTCTGGTCTGGATTTAATTGGTCAAAAACGTGTGGAATAAAAAGAAAGGCGAATGGGGACGCGGATTATGAAAAGTAATACCAACGATGACATTCTATTCGTCTTATGAGGCTACGAGCCCTATTGTCACAATACTGACCCTTGTGGTGGCTCCGTGCACCATGCTGCCAAACGGCGCGTTGCCCATAACGCTGGTCGTCGTTGTTGTTCGGTAAGAACCCGGCTCCTAAAACACGTAAGTAAGCAAAATTAATAACTCATTTTGTGACCTTTTTGTGTTTAGGTATTTCGTTCGGGGTTACAGAAATTTAAAACTGTAGGCATCATTCCCTGGGTCATATTTAAAGTTTCAGAGTTGGTTTTTTTCCTCATTACCATGTCAGCAAATGTCATAAAAAAATTTACGTGCTCCATTTTTCAGAAATATAGGTTTTTACTCAGAATCAAGAGCGCCATTGATTCTAATGATTAAAACCGGCCAAGTGCAAGTCGGACTCGCGCACAAATGGTTCCGTACAATTACCTATAAAAATCACGTTTGTTGTATGGGAGCCCCCTTAAATATTTTATTTTTATTTTAATTTAATGATTTGTTTTAAATATTTTGTGAATATTTCAAGCTTCTACCTGTTGCGGTTATCAATATCGAGCAAAAACGAGCAAAAAAATCACGTTTGTTGTATGGGAGCCCCCTTAAATATTTTTTTAATTCCATTCTTTAGTATTTGTTGCTATAGCGGCAACCGAAATACATCATCTGTGAAAATTTCAACTCTCTAGCTATCACGGTTCCCGAGATACAGCCTGGTGACAGACGGGCGGACGGACGGACGGACAGCGGAGCCTCAGTAATAGGGTTACCGTTTTTACACTTTGGGTACGGAACCCTAAAAATGACGCTATCAAATTTGTTGCGACTCAACCTGTGTTGTAGGTGTCCATGTGTCCATGGGCGGCGGTGATTGCTTTCTATCAGGTGACTCTTTTAAAAAAAAACTTGCCTTTCGGTTGTGGCAATAATCGCGGAAGAGTAAAGACATTAGAAAAAAAGAAAACTCCCTCAGTCTTTTTGTCTAGAGAAATTATACTTAATGCAACCTAGTTGGAAGGTCCATCAATATTAATATGTACAAGGAAGTAACGAAGCAAACTAATTGGTCGATTTTTAATATGGTCACCGATTTTTGTATAATTGCATAGAGCTTTACTGAAAAGGACTCGTTTAAACGGTTTAACTATAGTTGCGATACATTGCTGCGATCGATTAATCACTTCCAACTCAAACTCGAAAAAACGACGGCAGTTGCACAGCTTTTGAGTACCGTATCCAACTGCGTAATCACTAATTTAAAATAGAATTTTGTTTCCGATTGATTACTTACTTAATTTCGTTCTTTTGCCTAACTAGATCGGAAGCCGTACATGCGACTAACAAGCAGGCCGTTCGTAACTCGTTAAAAATCTATATAAAACAATTAAGAAAATCAAATCAGATTTCTAGCTACCCGCAAAAAATATAGAAAAACTCATGCAAACACTACAAAATCAAACCATGCTCTGTCACTCTATAATGTAGATTGTGAAAAACCCAACTTTACCTTACTATTTCATGTATTTTATTTTCTGTGCTGATCTATAAACTAGTAATGTTCAATATTTATTGCTATAATATACTCACGGAGGTGTAATAATGTCCTTCGCCCGCGCCTTCGTCAAAGTCGATGGGTGTACCAGAGTCGCCACTCGATATGGAACTCTCGGAGCCGCGTCGGGTTAACTGCTGATGTATGCAAGCCACGCGGTTGTTAGGACACATTCCGGAACATTCCAGAAGGATCGGGAACGTTCGGGAGAGGATGGGCGGCAATCAACAAGAATCAGGGGACAGATTCGAAAATATTTAGGAACGTTGGAGTTGTGGAGTATGAGGGATTGGTCGATTTGGGAATACACCATGATTAAAGTCGAGAACATTCCAGATTGTTCGAGAGTGTGATGGAATGTGTGTGCAGAGCCGTTGCGGCGAATGGAATGGATAGTTACAACATTTATGAATAAGGAGTGACATGGTGGTGGTCATGGTGTTAGGATTCATTTGCAAACGATTCAAGACCATTCAGTTTTCATTCCGGTTTTGCGTGCGTCAATTCCGTTCGGATCCGAAACGAGATGAAAGAAAAATAAAAAACAAAAATTAGAACAACACAAACATAACATGCAAAATTAATGGATTGCTGTTTCCTTGTTAATAAAAACAACTGAACTGCAGGAATGGAATGAAATCGAAAGAGCAATAATAAAAGAATAGCGTGACAACTAGTCACGTAGGTAGGTTTAATAATAAAATAAAACAAAACTAAATTAACCATCTTGATAATGATAGAAACTCATGCAAGGTCCATCCAATGGCAATGAAATGAAACCTGACGATCGGCTGTCTTTAATTAGAGCTGTCAATTACCTTGTCTCCGGTGGTGACCATAGTTTTGACCTCCTGCGTCAACACCCGCTGCTCTTGTCTAGTGGCTGATGAAGTCAGTGTGTGCGCAACTGTTTTCTCCTCCATTTGCTGGGTCTTCGCTTTCGTGTCGAGGTCGTGGTGTGTGGTAGCCGTTCGAGTGGTGACGGCCCTCGCAGTCACGTACGGACTCTTCCCGGCTCCCGGTCCCTCCATCGGCTCTAGGCTTTCCGCCTAAAGTTAAGGGTTAGACTAGCATGCTTCAAACTATTTACATAAACACATCGGAAACTAGCTTTAACACTTACTACAGGCTTTTGAAGCTCGAAAAAAAAAGGGTGAATAAAATTAAGAAATTAAAAAAAGGCCACACTGTACAACGTAAATGGAACGATGAGATTAATTTTGAAAGGCGTCTGGCCTGTTATTTGTAATGTTGGTATAAACAAAATGTGACGAACCTTGTTTGTGTGCGTGGAGAAGGTAACCTCGCCGGTGCCGAGATTTTCGACCTCCTGCTCGACATTATGCGTGACGCCCTCGTCGTTTCTCGTGAGGAGCTGTTTGGTGGTGGTCTTGACAACGACCGGCGGCGTCGGGGTCTTCTTAGCGCGCTGCGAAACCGGGATCTTTGAGGACAGGGGGGTGTTTGAAGACACGTAGCCCTGGTGCCTAATGTGCTCGCTAGTCGTGAACTCTGTGAACGTTCGGGGCTCGTCGCCTCGAACAGGGCTCTCGTCTTTGCCGAATGTGGAAAACTTGTGCGTGTTGACTTTCTGTATGTCGATGTTTGCTGGTAGGTCTTGCGTTTCTTTTTCTATGGTGTAATTGCCGCTCTTATCTTCGAAGTGGGAGGGATCTATTTGAGAGTAGTGTAATATTAGTTGTCCTGTGACTGGATCTCTCACGGCCGTGCTGGGGTCGATGTCACCTGTGTCCGGGTCGATGTCTCCGTATTCTGTCTTTATCCTGCCAGTGACTGGATCAATCTTGCCTGACAACGTCATTGTTTGAGTTACTGTTGTTCTAGCGCCTTTTAATCTGGGGTCATCTGGGTCTACATCGATCGTTTCGCCAGTGATCGGATCAATGATTTGATATAAATACACGGTCTTCGTCGTAATGATTCTGCCAGTGGTCTCATCTATCGTGCACTCTTTAGGATCGACTTCTTTGACGCGACCCTTCTCGTCCTTTTGCGTGATGACGTAGATCTTCACAATAATCAGTCTGCCGGTCCTGCCGTCAATTTTGCCTACTTTCGTATAGATTTCTCCTGTTGATGGATCGACTTGGGAGGCGGAGTATAGCGGTTGGTTATCTTCGTCAACTTGTCCTGTTGCTGTATAGATTTGTCCACTAATCGGATCAACCTTGATGAGCGATCTGTCAATATCTGTTGCTCTGACTATCGTTCCTGTTTTCGGGTCGAGGCGGCCGTAAATTGTGATGATGTAACCAGTGACAGGATCGATTTGTCCAGCGGTGTAGAGAACCTCACCAGTCAGCGGATCTTTAGGCCCGGCGGTCCAGATTTGGTTGGTCTTAGGGTCAACTTTAACGTTCTTCGGTTCGTTAGACACGATTTGCTTACCTGACACAGGATCGACCTTAGTCTGGATGATTCTTAGACAAATAAGTCGTCCGACATCCTTATCGGGTTTTCCTGATTTCGGGTTCACCTGACCGCTGCGCAATAATAGCTGACCAGTTACAGGATCGACTTTCACTTCTTTGCTTTCCAACTTGCCAGTCTTAGGATCATTGTAAGTTACAGTACCTTTAACAAGATCGATTTGGCCATACTTTGTGTCGATTTTGTTGGTGTCTGGATTGAACTGACCAGTAGTGCTTTCAATGACAGAATGTTTGGGCTCTATGACACCTTTCTTCGAATCGACTTTACCGACAAATGTCGTGACTTCTACAACTGGGTCAATATGAGTACCGACCACAATGATTTGTCCAAGTTTAGGATCAACCTTGCCTGTTTTAGGGTCAACTGCCCCGGTTAAAGTAATTAGACCGGTATTTTCATCAATGCTGATGGATTTCTTGTCCTGTCCTCCTTTAGCATCAGTTACGAATATGACTTCATTTGATGGGTCAATGACTCCGTATTTGGTAGAAATGTGACCAGTGTCAGCGTCCACTTTTCCTTTAGTGAGCTCCACTGTACCATTTTCTATATCTACCTTGCCGGTAGCTGGATCGATAGGGCCAATGATAGTGGTAATATCTACAACTGGGTCGTCTTGTTTGGCTACGCTCAAGATCATGCCTAAGGTAGGATCAACTTTGCCAGTTTTCGGATCAATCGCACCAGAGTTGATAAAGATTTGACCAGTTTCAGGTAGAACAATCCCGTCTCTAGTCTGTTTCTGACCAGCGGAGTCCGTGGCGACGATAGTGCCTTTATTAGTGTCAATCACACCATATTTAGTTTCAACTAAACCATTGGGGTCCAGGATGCCCGTAAGATGTTCAACTTCAGCCGTATGTAAGTCAGGCTTCTTGGTTTTAGGATCGATTCTAGCGAAGATAACCATGATCTTAACAATTTTCCTCCTCGGCGGGGCCGGTGGTGCAGTGGTTGGCTTTGAGGGTGGTGTCTTAGGAACGGCTGCCGCAATAGGAGCAGCCCTTTGAGTTTGGCTCGAGACAATAGGCGAGGATGTACCAACTGGTGATTGCAATGGCGTTTGTACTGGTGTTGAAGCAGGGGTCTTGACCGGCGATGGGGTTTGCCTCGCGGGAGAAACTGGTCTTTGAGATAGCGGTGCCTTAGCCAACACATTCTGCTTATCAACAATCGTCAACTGTTGAGCGAATGAGGGATCTATTTTGCCTGTCTTGGGATCTACAACTGCGGTGGTGACGATAAAGTTTCCAGTCTTTGGATCGATGTCTGCTTGTTTCAGCTCCTGTTTTCCGGTCAACGGATCTCTGTAGAGAATCTGTCCGGATCTCGGGTCGATAATGCCAAAATCTGTGTGTATTTTGCCGTCTTCGGCGCTAACGTAGCCCTTTGAGGCGTCAATAGTCCCAGCACCGGCATCTACTGTCTTGGTCCTCGGGTCATACTTGCTTGTCACGATCACGAGACGGATCTCGCCGACCGACGCCGGCTTGGTATGAGGCGTGACTGCCTTGTTGACAATGCTATACTGTTGAGCAAGAGAAGGATCAACTTTGCCCGTTCTGGGATCAAACACCTGACTCGTGACGAGCATATGGCCTGTTGCAGGATCCAGTTGCGCTTTCTTAACTTCCTGCTTGCCGGTTGTCGGATTTGTCACAACTATTTCGCCAGAAGTTGGGTCGATGACGCCAATTGCAGTTCTGATTTTACCGTCGGGTCCTACAGTTCCGCTGACAGTGTCTACGAACCCTTGGCTCGGATCAATCTTCTTTGTTTTTGGATCGTATTTAGTTGTAATGATTACTAAATGTATTTCTCTTTCTAGAGGCTTAACATCTTTGTCCACAATGGTAAGTTGTTGAGCAAGAGACGAATCTGTTTTTCCTGTCTTCGGATCGACAACTCCAGATGAAAGTAGGAAATGCCCGGTCTTGGGATCGGTGACAGCTTGCTTGATTTCTGTCTTGCCTGTTTTGGAATCAACGCATTCAATTTTTCCAGTTTTAGGGTCAAGAATACCAAAGTTAGTATGGACTTTTCCATCAGAAGCTACGATGCCTCTTGATGTTTCCACGTGTCCGTTGCTGTTTTCTAATGTCTTGTTCTTGGGATCATACTTGCTCGTTATAATAACTAACTGAACTTCTTTACCTGGCACAGTAGAGAATGTATCTTTAGGCTTGTTTACAACGCTAATTTGCTGTCCTAATGTGGGGTCAACATGACCGGTCTTAGGATCAGAAACTCCAGATGTAATAAGTAGATTACCGGTCTTAGGGTCAACCAAAGCCTTCTTTACGTCTTGCTTGCCAGTTACTGGATCAATTGTAACTACTTCTCCAGTAGTCGGGTCAACAACTCCTAATGATGTATGAACTTTACCATCAGGTCCTAGAGTGCCATTAACGGTATCAACATTGCCTTGACTTGCGTCTAATTTCTTGGTCTTGGGGTCGTATTTCGCTGTAATGATAACTAAACGGACTTCTCTTTCCTGTGGTTTAGCATCTTTGTCAACTATAGTGAATTGCTGGGCCAGCGACGAGTCAGTTTTGCCAGTTTTCGGGTCTGTGACTCCAGTTGTAAGTAATAGATTGCCCGTTTTAGGATCGGCAATAGCTTGTTTAATCTCTTGCTTGCCAGTTTTAGGGTCAACGTGTTCTATTTTTCCGCTTCTGGGGTCTATAACCCCGAAGTTAGTGTGAACTTTGCCATCAGCAGCCATGATACCTCTTGACGTTTCGACGTGCCCGTTCGGGTTGTCTAATCTCTTATATTTTGAATCATATTTACTAGTGATGACTACTAATTGCACCTCTTTGCCGGGAACTGCAGCAAACTTATCTTTTGGTTTGTCTACGACGCTGATTTGCTGTCCTAAACTAGAATCAACTTGACCCGTTTTAGGGTCGACTACTCCTGATGTCAGCAGGAGATTTCCCGTCTTAGGATCGACAGTGGCTTTTTTAATTTCCTGTTTACCTGTTACAGGATCTGTCAAAGTGATTTCACCGGTGGTAGGATTAACAATGCCAAACTCTGTATGTACTTTGTCATCACCGTCAACTGTTCCAGGAATGCTATCTACATGAGCATTGGTTAAATCTAACTTCTTGTTCTTGACGTCATATTTGCTAGTAACTATTACTAAATTGACGTGTCGTTCAGGGATACCCTTGGGTGAATCTTTGTCGACAACTGTAAGTTGCTGCGCGAGAGATGAATCGGACTTGCCAGTCTTTGGGTCGATGACACCTGAAGTCAATATGAAGCTTCCAGTCTTAGGATCAATGATAGCTTGTTTAGAATCAGGTTTTCCAGTTTTTTGATCAGTGTAAAGCACTTTACCCGTATTAGGATCGAGTATTCCGAAATTGGTGTGTACTTTTCCATCTTTATCGCTGATGATGGCCCGAGAGGTTTCCACGAATCCATTCGGTGTGTCTAATTTCTTGTTCTTGGAATCAAATTTGGCTGTGACAGCAACGAGTTGCACTTCTTTGCCGGGGCATGAAGCGAACGTATCTGTAGGTTTATCTACAATACTATACTGCTGCCCTAAAGTAGTATCAAGTTCTCCGGTCCTAGGATCGACTACACCAGATAGCAGGAGGATATTTCCAGTTTTGGGATCTACTACAGCATGTTTAGTCTCTTGTTTCCCAGTCTTAGGGTCAGTAAACTGAATGTCACCCGTCCTAGGGTCAATAATTCCGTAGTCTGTGTAGATTTTGCCATCTGTTCCACTTAGTACGCCCTTGACTGCATCTACGTGAGCATAGTTAGGATCTAATTTCTTGCTCTTCAGGTCATACTTGCTTGTAATGACAACTAACCTGACTTCTCTGTTGGCTTTAGTAGCATCTTTCTCTACAATGCTGAATTGTTGTCCCAAAGAAGAATCTAATTTACCAGATTTAGGGTCGAGTACTCCTGTTGTGACCAGAATGTTGCCTGTTTTTTGATCAACGTAGGCCTGTTTAGGCTCCTGTTTTCCGGTCTTGGGATCTATGTAATCGATTTTCCCAGTTCGAGTGTCAATAACACCATAGTTGGAGCTAACTTTGCCGTCGGCACCTACAACTGCTCTCGAGACGTCCACATGGCCGTGCGCTGCATCTAGTTTCTTATGTTTACCGTCATATTTGCTAGTAATTACAACCAAATTAACCTCCTTTCCAGGTTTAGCTCCAACTTTATCGTTGGCTTTCTCAACGAAGCAATATTGTTGGGCCAATGTTGGATCAAGCTTTCCGGTTTTAGGATCAATAACACCAGATGTGAATAGAATGTGGCCGGTCTTTGAATCAACGTGACCGTTTTTGCTTTCTTGTTTGCCTGTTGCAGGGTCTGTGTAGGTGATTTGACCCGATTTTGTATCGATAAGTTCTTTTTCCGTTTGTATTTTGTTGTTGGCCTTGTTAATCGTGCCCGTAACGACAAGTACGGTGCCGTTAGCGTCGTCGAGTTTCTTGCTCTTGGGATTGTATCTGCCGGTTATTATAACGACTTGGACCTCGTTTTGCGGTTTGGTAGCAACTGGTACCGCGGCAGCTAGAGGCACTTCATGGTGAGCTCTTTCGGAGTTTAGAAGAGCTAGAGTTGGGTCAACGAGATTCGCTCTAGCTTGTTCCTTCAGAGCAGCTGATTGTACGTAATCAATGCCTGGGGTCTTAAGTTTGCTAGGATCTTCGGGTGTCTTACGTTTCTCAGCGCTTTCAGCGACTTTTTTATCTTCTCCCGGAGCGTAGTTAAACGCGAGACCGGCTTTCCTTGTTGTCGGACTTTGACTGTCATTAAGTTGTCTTTGTCTCTCATCAGAGACTGGTTCTTTCTCGTAACTGAATGCTCCTTGGATGAACGGTTTAGTACGAGAGGGACTCTTCTCAGTGTCAGTGTATTCGTAAGGTTTAGTAAAACCTGGTTTGTCTTGTTCAGATTTTGTGGGGGTCTTTTCTGCCGAAGTGTCGAGATTAGAGCTTTCGTTAGACGTATCGAGCACTGCCACTTTGGCTTTGGGATCTTTGATTTTCTTATCTTTTTCTTTCGGTGACTTCTGTTTAGGTGACTTTTCTTTTGGTGATTTTTCCTCTTTAGGCGATTTGTCTTTTTTGCCACCGAAAAGGCCAAAACCTCCCGTCTGTGGTAGGAAAAGGTGAGGGGAGGGGAGAAAAGAAAAATTAAAAATAATAAAACAAACGCAGAAAATATAAATGCGACAAAGTGTGACAATATAAGCTATACGTACGTTACTACTACTGAACTTATAAGATGTCACACAGCAAAATAACATTAAAAATTTCAATATGCTTGCATGCCTCTCTATTTGCGCCTTCTAACATTTAATATTTACAGGTTTGTATAATACAAAATACTCCACTGTCAGAGAGATTACAGCATGATATAAAAAAATACCATATGCCTTTTGAGACTACCATTCTTGCAATATTGTGAGAATATGAACAAATTGCTGGTTTAGTTTAATATTTACTAACCTTAGTTTTCTTGGGTGTAGTTTCCACGTTATTTGTGATACCAGGATCGCTTGAAGCATCGGTTCCTGGAATGACAACAACCGTACCATAATAATTCTGAACTATTAATAATATTCCTGACATACTAATTATGTTTCACTTACTACAAATTCTAAATTTGGAAGTAACTTACCGTTTTCAGCCGGTTTCCTTTCAACGACCTTTTTCTCTTCTTTCTTATCCGGAGGCGCCGTCGGCATCACCTTCACAGCTCCTGGCGGCGGTTTCTGTAAGTAAAATACACTTATGTGAAAAATGTATACAAAATTAGTTTTTCTTTTTATTTTGTGTTTGATTCTAGGTGTGGACTACGAGACTATAGTGCATCAATTAATTTACAATACTATAATGTACATGATTATGACGGAATTGCAATGCTTTCAAGTTCACAGAGAGAAAAATCTTAATTATTTTTTAATATTTTTAGAACATATCGTTGAACATTTAACAATAATTTTCTTTTTCTAGTTACGTTCAATGACATGATCACAAAAAAAATAAGAATGGATGGTTCAAACAATATTTTAGTTTGAAGAATGTTTAAGAGTACATTTTCAATAGTCAGTTAAATGCAGCTGCGCAACTTTAAAGTGGAAGCACACTCAGACGTACATATGACTTTGTATGAGGACAGTGAACGTGTAAATAGCCCTAAATTGTAATTTTGTGAAAAAAAAACTTCACAAAAACTAGTAACCATCGATTCTCAATGATAAAACGACCCCACCTTTTCCCCTCGCTCGGCCAAATACTCCCCCTCCAGGGAGGAGGCCGAGGACGCGCTGACAGTGCCGCCGGAGCGCCGGCG
The DNA here is from genome assembly GCA_947563465.1 of Archips xylosteana. Lineage (NCBI taxonomy): Eukaryota > Metazoa > Arthropoda > Insecta > Lepidoptera > Tortricidae > Archips > Archips xylosteana. The sequence continues at coordinate 14,501,460 of OX387365.1, read as the reverse complement.
CAGCTTCCAAGCGGCGTGCGAGAAACGCCACGGTATTACACGAGTGTTTATGTTAGTTATGAGGCCGTTTACAACCGAACTATTACTACGAGTATTTTAAGCTGCTTTTGCTAAAGATGTTGTCACCTGTGTAGGCGATGCTAACACTTCACTTGGCGGTATCGTCGAAATAACTTTTAAATCAAATTACGTTTTTTTTTCAAGCACAGGCCTTATACTACGAAGTGCAAAATTCGAACTTCGTATCGTGCCATTCCTCTCACGCTAATAGTATTTAATACAAGAGCGAGCAAGACGATGCGATACGAACTTCGATTTTCGAATTTCGGAGTAGCCCCCCAGGTTCGGCTGTAAAAGGCGTAGGAGATGAGCACTTGTAATCCCGAAAGAATGGCAATGGATTGACGACAGATTAAAAAAATAAATATATCTTTGATAGCATTTTTTGGTCCTTCGAACCGTATTTTTGGTCCTTCGAACCACATTTAGTAAAAAAACTATCAATCATTTAGTTTAATTAATACATATACAGATAGTGTTGATCTCCTACAGCGCAATGGCAAGTAATGCAGCATGCTCACTATATATGAGTGATTTAACAACACTACTCATAAGATTTTGTTCTAACTACACAAAGTGTTAATTACAATGTGATACAATTCACCGAATACTGAAAAGGCTACTGTAAAAAGATTACACATGCGGACAGATTAAATTAAAATGTAACATTTTTACAGAAATCTCTTATGGACTCTCTATGGTTTAAAATAAAAGTTCCAGTAGCCTTTTCATCGGAGCTAACTCTCATGCATATCACAAAATACCATGAGATGTACGAATGATTTTGAATACAAGACAACTCATACATTCTTCGCTTAAATTGCACTTAATACTTCAATACAGTCAACCCTTCTCAATATTACGAGAACAAATACTTATTAACACAGACCTGTTTTGTTAATCCTCTAACATAACCTCGTAAAGCCCAATGAGCAATTGCTTTTCTATTCACAAAGTTATTTTATTGAGTCTAATATCATTGGAAAGTTTTACAGTGGGTCTTACGAGGCTATTAGTGAGTGGAGGTAGCTTACTGGTTCTTTAAGATCCTAAACTTATCTGTAATCTATTCAGCAATAATCACGGATATATCCGTCAGAGAGTACAGCGTGATCTTCGCGCCATGGCGTTTCAAATTATTTTAACCGTTCAGCCAGGCTTGGCGGTAGAAGGTTTAATCGCCATCAAATTTTTTTTCTTAATTGTACCGATACTAGAAAACATTGAAAAATTTCGCTATATGTATAATCCAACGTTCGGGTTGGTGTATACGGTTAAGCACGCATCAAGGAATGATGACGAACTGGGTTCAATGCCCAGCTCCAGCTATAGTTTGTTTTTCTTTTTTTAACCCCCGACACAAAAAGAGGGGTGTTATAAGTTCGACCGCTATGTGTGTGTGTGTGTGTGTGTGTGTGTGTGTGTGTGTGTGCGTGTGCGTGTTGAATGTTTGACTCTCACGAGCAGCTGAGTCACAGATCTACAGTGTTAGGCCATAGAGTTACCTTGTCTTTGACGGCAGGTCTGGGCGCCGGTTGCGGCGGCATGGTGTGCCGCTTGGCTATCTCTGGAGGCATCGTGTCAGCCTTGTTGTCGCCTGCCGCTAGCGCTGTAAACGATAGATAAAAAACAACTTAAGACGATTGCAAATCTTTTGCTATATTTAAATAAATAAATAAATAAATAAATATCACGGGACAATTCACACCAATTGACCTAGTCCCAAAGTAAGCTTAGCAAAGCTTATGTTATGGGTACTAGGCAACGGATAAACATACTTATATAGATAGATACATACTTAAATACATATTAAACACCCAAGACCCGAGAACAAACATTCGTATTTTTCATACAAATATCTGCCCCGACACGGGAATCGAACCCGGGACCTCAAGCTTCATAGTCAGGGTCTCTAACCACTAGGCCATCTGGTCGTCTAAATATTTACACCATTGATTCCCTAAGAGGTCCAGGTTAGGGTTCATGATTTCTCGAGCTTATCAATTTCTCGGGTCTCGAGAATTCTCGAATCTAATTTCTCGGGTCTTCTCGGGTTGTCGAGAAATTTACATTGACGTACGGATTTGCATATTCTTCGGTTCCAATAATGTGATTAATCAACAAATTCAGTGGTTTCCTCCCAAATAAAAGTATCAAAATAATTATAAGACTTTTATTGACAGTCTCCAACATAATTAGCTTCTTTTTCTTAAAGAAAACTAAAAAAATAAGCTTTTCTGACATTTGTGACCTGTATATTGTATACAATCACAGCTCAAGCACAGCTAAAAAAGAAAAAAAAAATCAACTTAAAATTTCTAGCTTCTTTCTTTTTAACAAAACAAAAAATAAACAAAAATTGCGTGAGTCGAAACACGAATGAACGTGTGTGTACTGTGATTTGTTCGACAAGTTTCACAAAAGCATTTTTTCGTAGTAGCGAATTTTCACATCGCGTTCTTTCATGATCGCAAATTTAACTATTCGTTTTTTTTCTTGTAGCGATTTTTCACAAAGCGTTTTATAATGATCGCGTTTATTTTTTTCGCTTATTTTAACAGTAGATTAATTTATTAGTCGCAAATTTTTTCAGTAGAATTAGGCAACCCATCACGCCTTATGTTCGACGGAGCCCCACTTGGCGGGGCTCTTTTTTCTGGGCAGTTTGCCCTTCGGGCATCAGAAGATAACTAACGTAACGAACCTAACCTACCTATTAATACGTAATAATATGGACGCTAAGAAGGTTACGGTAGAGGGTGAACTATAGATTTATTAGAATAATGATTTCGAGTAAAATGTCTAACAAACCGCACTAAATTATACTGAAAAAAATTGCGACTAATAATAAATAAATCTACTGGTAAAATAAGCGAAAAAACTAAACGCGAACATTATAAAACGCTTTATGAAAAATTGCTACATGGAAAAAGACGTTTTATTTAAATTTGCGATCATGAAAGAACGCGCTGTGAAAATTCGCTACTATGAAAAAATGCTTTTGTGAAACTTGTCAAACAAACCCCCCACTGCGCTTTGGCCCGTGCCGCCCCGCCGCCGCGCGTTTAAAACAAACGGCAAACGCAAATAGTTTTATTTTATAATTTTATAGACGCAAATATGATTTCTCGAGTTCTCGAATTTTCTCGAGCTTGATTTCCCGGGAACAAAGCCCAAGGATTTCCCGGGAATTCTCGGCTCGAGAATTCCCGGGAATGAACCCTAGTCCAGGTGGACCCCCAGTCGGCCACGTTGGCGTGACAAAACAATGGGGGTTCACAATTAGTAAGCGGAGTGTCCACGAAAATTTATCTGGTTTCGATAGTGAAGAACTAAAATGTCGGCTTGACTTTACCTATCAATGTCGGATCGGCAGATAATATTTTAAGTATAACTGTTACTTCTAAAATCTTTACTTTTTGACATCCACTCACGCACCATCAATTAATTAACTGGGTCGATCAACTTTTCTTTGCCACTCGTTGCTATAGTGATGGTCTCCTGAGTAACTCTTTAAACCGTAAGTTTAACGACCGCTTTAGCCTAGTTGGTAGTGACCCTGCCTACGAAGCAAGAGGTCCTGGGTTCGAATCCCGGTAAGGGCATTTATTTGTGTGATGAGCACGAATATTTGTTCCTGAGTTATGGATGTTTTCTATGTATTTAAGTATTTATTTATCTATATAAGTATGTTTATCGTCGTCTAGTACCCATAGTACAAGCTTTGCTTAGTTTGGGACTAGGTCGATTTGTGTAAGATTGTCCCCTAATATTTTTTTTTTTTATTTTTTTTTTTATCGGATTATTATTTGCCAAACATGCATTTTTGTGGTAGTTTTAAACCCCTTCTACAATTGGTCATCTAATAAGCATGTTAATTAATGTGACACAACATTTCTTGTAATCAAACTGTACTACTTTTGTCCCCTCGCTGACGGGACAGAATAACAACAAGAAATAGTTGATCCACCCAACTAACCAATCAATTCTCTTTTTTTTTTCGAAAACCGTTTATTAGTGGTTGGAACTCAGCCGCTACGCAAATTTCCATAGTCAGATCTAACCTTCACATTTTTTGTCGAATTTTAGGAATATGTTAGAAATGTAGCTGCAGGGGGTCCACCGGAACCAGCTAAATTTTGAATGTGGTCTGTGAGAAAAAATGTTTGGGAACCTCTGATTTGAAACATTTAGACAATGAGGGCACTATAAACATACTTTCGAGCATAAACAGTCGTATTTTACGAATAAATAGTTATCTGCACCGATCGGGGATTTAACCAGAGACCTCAAGCTTCGTAGTCAATTCCCTAACAATAAAGCCAGGGATTCCCAATCATTTTTATACTGCGACTCTCTTTCCAATTTCTTTTGTAATTATTTTGAAAATTCTAGATACAGGCGACTCAAGTGTACCGTTTCGCGACGCCCTTGAGACAGTGTCGTGACGGCCCGGGGGCGACGCAGTTTGGGAACCCCTGCATTAAGCTATCTGGTCGTCTAATCAATAATCATCCAGCCTTGTATCTCTCGGACATTCTTAGTCAACTTTATAAATAATAATATCAAACGAATATTTTGCGAAGTGTATTGTAGTCGTGACGATATCTGGTTTTATGTCCGTGGAGGTGTTAATACTCTACGGCGTTATACTATAACGTATTCACTTCACTCTGTTTGTTTTTTCAATCATCAAACGCGTCGGGAATAGTTCTAATTGGACGTTGCTAAAGGGTTACTCAGAAGTGATGACTAAAGTAGACAAGTAATGGTCATTTGTCAACAGTGTCTAAGTAAATATTAAATATGATAATATTTATTACTAGAAGGCGAGTGTAGATGGATGTGTTGTAAGAGAGGGACCAAGGAGATTCCATGATCAGATTGGGGTTGTCTTGAAGAAAGGTCAGGTCAAGAGTACCCGAAACCGGCGAGCATGCATGAAAAAACTAATGTATGTAATGAGCATACATCGGGGTTCTCGGTGCGGGAATGTTTGACATTAGCCAAAGAGTAGGTATTGACTTAAAAAACAGAATTTACTCTAGCAGGTTTCTACCTAATGAACTGAAGTTGGTTTTAAATAAGGATCCTGGCTATAGCACACTAAAAACAATGAACGAACTGTTACAAAGCAAAGAAATAGAACTGCGACCGCAAACTTTTCGTGCAATAATTGATTCCTTCAAAAAATTTAAATATGCACCTTTTACAACTGCCGACGTGGAAAGATTGAAATGGATATTTACAGCAAAACGCCGCAGATTAACTGTTCCAAATATAGAAAAAATATTAATAATTTATTTTGAAAATCTTGTCAACTACTAAATTTACTGCATACAATTAGTTAAAGTTATTTTTATTATTATCTCATAAGGCTTGGTAGTAAAGATAAAGTACTACATGAATTAAACTACAATTCGCAGAGCAGTAGTTATTCATCACTTCATTAGGCATAATGATATTTTCTTAGACTAACTGTCTGTTTTTTAGGGTTCCGTACCTCAAAAGGAAAAAACGGAACCCTTATAGGATCACTTTGTTGTCCGTCCGTCCGTCTGTCTGTCAAGACCCTTTTTCTCAGGAACGCGTGGAGGTATCAAGCTGAAATTTATATCAAATACTCAAGTCTACTGTCCCTTGGAGCTGTAAAAAAATCAAACTTCTAAGCCAACGCAATCAAAAGATACAGCCGTTTATGACGCAAATTTCCGCATATTTTCGAAACTCGCAAGGGAATCAAAACCTACAGGGTACTTCCCATGAACTCAGAATCTTGAAATTTGGTACGAAGCAAGGTCTTATAGCATAGATAAAGGAAAAATTGCGAAAACCATAAATTTTTTTGTCTGTCTGTCTATATCAGTAAACAACGCACATTTTCGACACTCGCAAGGTAATCAATATACCTACAGGGTACTTCCCGTGAACTCAGAACCTTGAAATTTGGTACGAAGCAAGGTCTTATAGCACAGATAAAGGAAAAATTGCGAAAAGCATAATTTTTTTTGTCTGTCTGTCTATATCAATAACCAATCTACAATGATCCCACACTGCGCACATCTTGCTTAGGAGCAGGGGTCTGCTAAGACTGGATGTTCATAGATACATATAAATTTGTACGGAACCCTCGGTGCGCGAGTCCGACTCGCACTTGGCCGGTTTTTTTTTTCTACTCTTTCTCAAATCATTCCCGCACCGAAAACCCCGATGTCTGGTAATGAGTGTTGCTGAAGCGAAAGATGTATGTCAGGATCGTAGCAGGTGGAAACAAATAGTCTCTGCCTATCCCTTTGCTGGGAAGGAGGCGTGATTATTATGCAGGGTGAATCAACTTTTTAATGCCACCCGTTGCTATGGTTACACAAATTTTGTCACTTGGACAACCTAAGCATTTTTCTATGAAACAGTATGAGTGTCACTTGGACAACCGGGGACAGAGTAAACAACACAAAAAGTTGGTTCACCCATGTTCATATTTATTATACTAGCTGTTGCCTGCGACACTGTCTGCGAAGAGTTAGTTTATCGCTATCCTGCGGGTCTCAAACAAAGTGACATGGATTTTTTTCTTATTTTATCCAAAAACTGGTAGAACTTGATCTCTTGCCCGGTACCGATTATCGTTGAGTTTTGGAAAACCTGTATATTTTTTAAGTGAAAGCCAAGAAAGTGGTCTACCACTTTTGCCAAAAGTTTCTGTGAGACCTACTTAACTATCGCTACGGTTGAATTTTCTGAGACAAGTCATTAGTCACTGTCATCCATCATATCATTGCAAGGTAAAATCATCGCCCCGGCGTGTCTGGTGCCTGCTGAACAGAGTCAGGACAGTGGTTGGTAACTGTGGGTCCCAGTGGCACAAATGGGAGTGGTGCGAGTCGCCACGGTGTCAGTGTGGCTGCCCGGAGCAAACAGTCCGACATATGGTCTTTGAGTGCCCAATCGCCAAATTTAGCTGGCTAGCGGCAGACATTAAAATCCTCTCGACAGATGCACTGGCATACCTTAAATCTAGTTTATTAAATATTTAGTTTATGTAGAGAACCAGCAGCCATACGATAAATAATAACGTAAAATCAACCTCGTTGTATCATGACGTGCAAATGAACTTCAACCGTAGAGTGGTACACCATATTTTTGGCCAACTGTACACTGTGAGTAGCGGAGAAGCAATGTAATAATTTAATAGTTGTTTGATACGGACCTCCACAAAGTAACTTCTGGATCAATCACATTACCAGACATAGGAATCCGCGGGGCAAAATTGTTTGACAAGTAGAGAGTTCCTATATCGATAACTCAACTATCGATGCTAATTCTATATACTAGTTAGTGATCACTCAAGGGTTTGCTTGTAAAAATATGTTTTAATTGAGAGTAAAAAAATAATAATTAAATAATAACTCAATACCAGGGGTGGAAACTGATTCCATGGCCAAAAATACAGACTTCACTGACAAGAACACTCCGAAATACTGACCATTTACTGACCATTTTGTAGCAAATAGCAGCTCAGGATATCCAGGTTCGCATACCCGTGTACTCGAAAACTTAAATTACCGGACATGTAAAATGAGCCAAAGTACTCCCTGGATGAAATGGCTGCAGGAGAGGCGGATAAAATAAAAAATTATGTTGATGATGAGATGGACAAATCCGCATTTTTGTCAATTCAATCTGGATATAGGAAGTCCATACTTGTCAACAAAATTTGCCCCGCGGATTCCTATATCTGCACATTACAAAACAAACACAAAGCGGCCACAGCAGATCTCAATTGGCGCGCACTCGGCCTAGTTAAGATTATTATATCGCAATTCGTCGAGACCGCATCGACCGCAAACGGCTAAATTTATCGATACTCCAACAACCGATTTAACTTGCCATAACAACATCTGCACACATCTACGAAGACATTCAATGTTTTCAGAAGTTCCCAATCCGCACTCGGCTCGCGCGGGATCTACAGGCCAAGCCCGCATATTCTGAGAGGAGGCATGTGCCATGCAGTGGGACGTACATAGGCTGGGATAAAGGATGAAGAAAAAAAATAAAGCTTAAAAATAAAAAAAAAATAAAAAAAAAATATTAGGGGACAAAATATCCCAGAATTTAAAAAAAAAGGTTGAGCCTTTTAAAAAACTGCAGCCTTTTTATTAAGACTAAGCTTATTAAAACGCTATTCGCTAGCCTTTTTCGTCAACCCAGCTTTTTAAGGACTTTATGAATTTAAATTTGGGGCTAAAAGGCTCGAGTCTCTTGAAACACTAGCTGTGGCTCCAAATTTGGTAGATGCAATTAATGAATATGATAAACAACTAATTATTGGTTACCGAGAATATATCAATTATTTCAGTTTGTAATTTTTTTGCAGGTAAGGCTACGCTATCCCTGTTAATTTAACATTTTCCCGGAATAAAAAGTAACATATTATATTAGTCAGAGATGTCTTGAAAAAAGTCAGACCAAGAGTACTCGAAACCGATGAGCAGGTATGAAAAGACTAATGTGTGTTGTGGAACCGAAAGACGATCACCAGGATCGTAGCAGGTGGAAACAAAGTCTATGCCTACCTCTTTGCTAAGGCGTGATTGCATGTATGTACAGTTGAACAAAAAGTCGCCTCGACACCTTAAATGTCCATTTTGTTTGCAGTTGCTAGACATCTGTCCATACCAATCCATACCAATGAACTTCAACGGCTGCAAGCAAATTTGTTTCGAAACTGGGCAGGCCTCGCTTTTGTCGACTGTATGTGTACTTAATATATTAATCAGGGATAGTTTAGCTTTGTTTATTTAGTTCTTTATTCATTTTAAAGTACTATTCAAACAATTGTTGATTTTAAAAAAAAGAAATATCTACTAAACTAACTTGAATAAATAAATAATATTAAGAAAATAAAATCACTAACATGTACAATTCCAGCAATCGTTGAAAACCATTTTCGAACTTGAACTTTTTTCACTTCACAAATTCACACACAGCATAGCACTATGTTACTCCGCAGAGAGCCGGGTCCAGACTGGTGTATATGTTACGCGTTTGGCGTAGCCGTCTGTGCGTTGAGTAAATAATGTATAAATATCGCCTACTTCACTCCCTTTAGTTAGGTGTGCTGTTTTGATGGAGCCGGATATGCGAGAGAGGACCAGAATGTTTCTCTATTATTTTTCATTGTGATCTATCAACAAATATATTTGGAGACTACCTGTTGCCCGCGACTCCATCTAAGAAGAATTCGTTTATCGCTATCGCGGGAACTATGCTATTATCCGGGATAAAAGTATCCCTTATGTTTACCCAGGTTATAAACTATACAGGATGTAACATTTAGATCGGTCAGTATGGGGTGGTATGGGAAAGTCTGAAACTACAAGAGTGCTAATTGTATTGAAAAGAAAATGGTAGTCATTTAGAACACCTACTAAAATATATGAACAATATATTCCCGAGCTGCGTACAAATATTTTTTTAAATGTATAAATGCACTTTTTCTTGTCACTAAAATCGGTGACATGGTTCCTGAGAACAGATCTTCGTATGTCTTATAGTTTCAGACTTTCCCATACTGACCGATCTAAATGTTACACCCTGTATAATCTACGTTCCAAATTAGATGCGATTAGTGTAAGATAAGTAATTGGGTAATTGACACCACCAATCATTAAACAGTTTCAATTCAAGTGATTCAAGATTGATTATGGTCAAAACAGTCATGTCCAATTGACAATCGTTTTATGATCTATCAAAACACTATTCTTACATAGATTTTGTATTGTAATAGCAAGATGTGACGACACTTATTAGGCAGAGTGTAAATACATTTTATTGACAATAACACAAGACATCAATATTATTACAAACTAGCTTTTGCCCGCGACTCCGTCCGCGTGGAATTAGTAATTTGGGCAGCTTATTTTTTTTATCCAATTTGCTTTTTCATCAATTATGGCTCTCCTTAGTTCCTCGATATAAAAAAAATTACCCCCCTCACCGACCCCTCATCGAACCCCCCCCCCCCCCCCCCGCACACCCGCGCGTACCTACTCCCAAGTCACTACTTCTAAAAACTGTTCTATAAATTCTTAAAATAGACGTATCTTTCTTATTTGTGAACCGATTCAAATGAAACAAACACTAAATGTTAATCCATGAAAATACCAACATATCAGTGAAAACCGCATCCTTCTAGGTTAAGCCGTTTCTGAGATTAGCGCGCACAAACGCACAGACAAACAGACAATAATTCTAAAAAACATTGTTTTGGGTTCTATTGCGCTAGTAAATAGCCCTAGTGACAGTTTAAGGATAAATTAGTGTGTCATTGCGGTTATGAATCGGATACTGGCTCAGCATAATGCTGAGGCGTTTCCACTCACGCACCCCAGCGCTGTTTTTCAGCCAGCACCGTCGGTATTGGTAACCCTACTTAAGGGGGTACCGCGTTTTTCGCGCTAATCGATTTTGGGGGGGCGATTTCGGACGTGGGGCCGCTTGGGAAAGGCACGATGGCTCAAGATAGGTTGGTTGGACTGCGCGTGTTTTTGGGTATTTTCATCATATTACTAAAACAAATACATATTTTAAAAATGTAGCCAGACTACGCCCTAGAAAACATCTTGTTTTATTAACATTCAAAAAGTCATGACCTTCCATGCAGTATTAGCGTCGTACTACGAGTTTAATTTATATTTTCGAGACGACTTTGGATTTTTTTTTCTATCGTGCGAACTACAAGTAATCGTTTTTCGAAAAAGACTAGTCGCTAGAGTGAATCCTCAAATATCTTACATATGAATTTCAGGACTATAGCATTGCTAGTAATGATACAGCACGAGTTTAAATGAATGCAATAAATGCGCCAAAAACACGGTACCCCCTTAATATCTGTTTTAAACAAACTAAAAATACCTAATCTTAAAATAAAAATAAAAAATGTTTTTTGTAAGTACATTTCTGTCTTGTTGGCGTGAACTAGTTACCACTGGATTTGAATTCTCGCTCTCGCATAACCCCATCTTAGGATGCATCTGGCTGGCAAGGTGACAATTAGGCGCATGAGTAACATTTCAGTGCTAAAACCCACTTACTGCGCACCCGTCATTGCCTATAAACAGAAGGTCGTCGCCGTCATTCATAATCTCGTTCGGGGAAAGTGTGCGTGACGATAACTATATCTGAATGTGATGCGGCTTTCTGACGAGATCAGCAAGGGTCGGAAAAACGTCCGTCATTTTACTTTTGAGTACAATTTATAGTCTACGGATGTGATTGGAGCGCGTTGTAACATTGTAAGGAAGTCTTTACTGCATTAAAGAGGGTTAAAAGTTTTTAAAATGACAGGCGTTTTTCCGACCCTTGGAGATCACCAATGGATAAGCTGGGGTTTAGATAATATAGTTAGAACCCTGTGGCGCTGATATTTCCATACAATTTCTAATCAGAAACTGCAGAATTACATAGGGATGGCAGCTACCAAGTTATCAAGATAAATTAGTATCAACTATAGTTTAGTAAAGACTGTTTTTCATCATCATCCCAGCAGAGACGAGAAGGCTTGGCCCGTAGTTCCCACGCGGGCCCATTGCGGATCGGGAACTTCACACACACACCATTAAATTTCTACGCAGGTGTGTGCAGGATCACGATGTTTGCCTTCACCGTAAAGCTCATGGTAAATTTCAAATGTAAGTTCACACATTTTCGAAAAACTCAAGAGTTACCCGGACTCGAGCCCACGACCCTCTGCTTGAGAGGCCATAAGTCAAAACATGCCATGATTTTTTTGACTGATTGTTTTTCATCCAAACAAATATTCCCCCAATAAAACCGCCCGCAGATCATAATTTAAGTCGCTATTGGATTCATTTATGTTTCGGCCAAAATGCCTTCCCCCGCTAACTATATCTACTTACGTTATTGTAATAGCTGACTATGACTCCCCGAATTAATTCGACTACGTTAAAATTTCAGCTATTACGATCTATTAACAGACAAGGTCGCCGCAATCGGATGTGACGGCACTGGTGATCAACACAAGTGATTCATGTAATGGTTTGTTGACGGAAAAACTGCATATAGCAAGTTGTTTTGTTATTAAATGCTGACGACGCCAGCACAATGAGTCTTGAGCTCCGTTTGTGCAGAGGCAAGGCAAATTAGATAACTAGAAAATGTTATTGCCATTGGGTTTTGAACTATAAGGTCGTGCATCATTGTCATTTATTCCGGGTCGGCAAATACGGGGTTGTATTTTAGCCGCACCCAAGATTACTATTTCCATGCAAATAATTATCCGACAATAATTATTTTCTGAGTACAATACAATACAATGACTCTTTTTCACACACAATTTAATGTTTTATTTATTTTTATATTTTTTGTAATTTTATGTGTTTTTTCTGTGTGAAATAAACTTTTTCATTTCATTTCATTATAAAGAAAACAATATGGAAAAACGAGTACATTGAAAAAAATATATAAGGTAAGCAATAGGCGGCCTTATCGTTTCTGAGTAGGTAAGTAGTTGCTGGATACAAGTATTTTGTTGAGAAGTTTCTCAACAAAAGTTTTTCGATGATCGTAAGTGTTTGTTATAGCCTAAATTAAACAAAAATATTTTGACTTTGCCTTTGGCATTGAATCAACCAACCTCAGTAATTTCAGTTAAGAGTCCTACTTAATCAGTTAGGGTCTTAGATTATTTAGACACTCGATAGAGTGTCAGTAGCAAACATTGCGATACAAAACGTCCAAAAATCTATTAGACAGCTTCATATTACGATCGCATTACGTCATTCAAACTGAAGGGAGGCAAATGACATATAAGCCAACTGTTGGCTTATATTTTTCGGGACGTTTTCTTGCCGTCTAAGCTCTATCTAGTGTATAAATAATCTAAGGTTAGGGTCTTTATTTCCAAAATTTTGCTAGAGGTAAACCCGCAAAATTAATTAATCTAATATATAAAAATCTCGCGACACGGTATTTGTTATCGAACTCCTCCGAAACGGCTTGACCGATTTTTATGAAACCTTTTTGTCTGTACTTGGTAGGCCTGAGAATAGGTCGCAGGCTACTATTCTTCGCGGACGGAGTCGCGGGCAACAGCTAGTACATAATAAAGAATACTTTTAAAGCGCTATCAGCATCGGATCATTGAAAAACAAACCAACCAATTTTAGACTATTCGCGTTGTAACTGGTAGTCAAAAATGAGTTCTTAACAAATGCTCAAAGCAAGTAAGCATACTTAGTACAATGTAGCATGCTTCAAAAATACCTCACGTGAACATATCCTCACCTGGACATCTACAGATTTATGTGCTATTATGTTTTAAAATAAAAGCGGGTCAGGCAAGCGCTCTCAATGCTAACGTAAATAAACAAACTGAAGTATCTACACGATATCGCATAAAATCCACAAGGTATTCACAACTGCTAACGGAAACGCTATATTTTGTTCAAATCGAGTTCCAGGATTACTTCTCAAACCGTAGTTTAGCGTATTTATGATGTTTAGCTAATAGTCAGCTGATGCACTGTACTATAGAACAAAATCTTTTTTAATGGTTAAAAACGTCAAATATTATCCTATCTTCTCCACCAACGTCCGGACTAGGGTTCATTCCCGGGAATTCCCGAGCCGAGAATTCCCGGGAAATCGTTGGGCTTTGTTCCCGGAAAATCAAGCTCGAGAAAACTCGAGAACTCGAGAAATCATATCACTACATAGTATAAAACAAAGTCGCTTCCCGCTGTCTGTCTGTCTGTCCCTATGTATGCTTAGATCTTTAAAACAATTTAATTTTGATGCGGTTTTTTTAATAGATAGAGTGATTCAAGAGGATGGTTTATATGTATAATACATGCATAATTGCACCCGTGCGAAGCCGGGGCGGGTCGCTAGTTTGAGTCTATTTTAATGCTGTACTTGTATTGTTAGATTGTTACGTAGGTACCTGTATGTAATGTTTCATTTATCTTGCAAAAATTTCATTTGATTTTTTTTTCTAATTAACATGCTAAAAATGGTGCTGTGATTATAATTTAATTATAGTTAGGATAAAGATAACGTTTTCTTGTTGAAATTTTTGTTTATTTTTTGTTTTGTTAAAAAGAAAGAAGCTAAAAGTTTTAAGTTGATTTTTTTTTCTTTTTAATGATGTGCTTGCACAAATGCCAGAAGAGCTTATTTTTTTAGTTTTCTTTAAGAAAAAGAAGCTAATTATGTTGAAGACTGTCAATAAAAGTCTTATAATTATTTTGATACTACTTTTATATGAGAGGAAACCACTGAATTTGTTGATTAATCACATTATTGGAACCGAAGAATATGCAAATCCGTACGTAAATGTAAATTTCTCAACAACCAATGAGGGTATCAATGAGGGAGGCTTTCCAAACAGTTGACGTCCTATGATTGATATGATGATGATGATGATGGTTCTTCTCTTATGTCTCCTTAAGTGAACCATGAAGGGTGCGATTATAAGCACGACAGCGTATTTGTTGACCCGTAAAAAAATTACAATAATGCACAGCACAACCTCATAATTCAAATCCTTATGGCAAATAATATCGTCATTCATTCCGGATTACAGTAAGATTATTTCCACTTTAAACATGAAACTACCGTGAGACTCACTCATAGTGAAAATAAACGGATCACTCACGTCTCAAAACGAGTTTAACTCGACATGTTTCGGGCTAATCCGTAGCCCTTCCTCTCGGAGTCGCACGTCACGGCGGCTGCCACACGTGCACGTGTGGCAGCCGCCGTGACGTGCGACTCCGAGAGGAAGGGCTACGGATTAGCCCGAAACATGTCGAGTTAAACTCGTTTTGAGACGTGAGTGATCCGTTTATTTTCACTAAGATTATTTCCACTTTGGCACTCGGCAATTCTCGACATACAGTCGACAAAAGCGGGGCCTGCCCAGTTTCAAAACAAATTTGCTTGCAGCCGTTGAAGTTCATTGGTATGGATTGCTACGGACAGATGTCTAGCCACTGCAAGCAAAATGGGCATTTAAGGTGTCAAGGCGACTTTTTTGTCGATGGTACATACTTAGGCTGAAGTTTAGTTATTTATTAATTAAATTAGATAGGTTTGGATATTTGATGTGATTAAATTCGAAGATTTTATATAAGTACCTATTTACCCAATGAGAAAACACGAACCTTTACGGTTAAAACTGACGACGTCCCGAGTGTCAAAGTGTAAATAATCTTACTGCCGTCATGCGTCATATAGAAAAAAAAACCGAGTTATTTTAGCTGATTTCGAATATGCATATACATAACTCAGTATCCAGTTGTCCAATGCTTCTTGTTCGTTTGATGGCATTATTTATAACTTATTACAGTAACATTCAAAGTAGGTTTGTTCTACGTCTATGCTGTTCACTTGTAGTCAAAAATTAAACTGACTATCATTATCAAAACAGGATAGCAACGCCGCAGACAAAGTAGCGAGGCGGAACGCTAGTTTAAAATAAACAGTGGCCAGACGGGGGTTTCTTGGAACGAACGAGTTCATAGAGCAATCGGTTCACCGGAATTTTGTTTACTGTATGATGTAATAAAGGAATTTGCTGTAATGATGCAGTGATTTATCGGGTTGCTACTGGAATAGGTATAAATAGGAATTGAATTAAAATACGACAGCGCTTTCATAAATAAGCTACGTTTTAGTAATTTTAGTTTCCATTCTAAAAATTTTCAAGCATCCGTTCTGTGCACTTCTGGCTTTATGATATTCAAAGATTATGGATACTGAATAGGGTAGATGACTAGTAAAAACACACTTTAATTTAGCCCTGAAAACCAGATTAATTTTTAATTGCTTTAAAATGTACACAGCATGCATGGCATGGCTGGATAAGGTTGCGGGATCATGTTGGATGCGGACGGCACGGGACCGATCTGTTTGGCGAGGCTTGGGGGAGGCCTATGTTCAGCAGTGGACGTATTGCGATTGAAATGATGATGATGATGGCTACAGTACTACCGGATGCTATTCGACTCGAATCGACAAAGAAACCATGCGAATCTAATAATTAGAGAGCGGATTTGAAGTAGCGATCTCAATATTTATATGGATATGACTGGTATAATTTATTATTTTTTCTACACACATAAATAATGTAACTTATCGGAACAAAAAAGTAAAAACCTTTTTGGAAGCTTTTTACTGTGCATTGTGCAGAAGAAATATTAAAGAACTTAAAAAAAAAACTATTTCAAAAATTAACAAACGATGTTTTTATTTATTATCATCCTAATTTTTGCCTAATATTTACTAAAGCTTACTTACTTAGCTTACTCAAGCTTTTAGTCTTGAAATATTCGTGGAAGTCCAGGGAAGGTTTAAACGGTGAGAAAATATGGAAAACACTAAAAAACGACCACTTTATTTTCCCATACAGACTGTTCTTACCTGTCAAACATTTGATGTTCATACCCTTGATACGGCAAACTTGGACCCCCTCAAATTAATCTTAATTAAATAAAGGTTTTGAATCGACAACATATATCCACAATATTCGGATTATCGAGTATTTCAATTTTAAAAATGCAAAATAAAATGACACTTGGTCGTCAAATATTAACGGGTGCGTTCGGAAATTCTTGGAGCCGAAGCGCGGGAACAGAGTACTCTTCGGTGGTTCGGGCGTCATCAGTCTGCACCAGCTGCATAGTAACTCACCGTCCATGCTGCGTGAGGACAGCTGTCGCGAGGAGAGCGTCCGAGAGAACAGCGGCGGCGCGCGCTGCGGCGGCGCGGCGCGGGACTCGTAGTGCGTGCGTCCGCTGTAGCGGTACTTGGAGCCGAAGCGCGGGAACAGAGTGCTCTTCGGTGGTTCGGGCGTCATCAGTCTGCACCAGCTGCATAGTAACTCACCGTCCATGCTGCGTGAGGACAGCTGTCGCGAGGAGAGCGTCCGAGAGAACAGCGGCGGCGCGCGCTGCGGCGGCGCGGCGCGGGACTCGTAGTGCGTGCGTCCGCTGTAGCGGTACTTGGAGCCGAAGCGCGGGAACAGAGTGCTCTTCGATGGTGGTTCGGGTGTCATCAGTCTGTGCATAAATAGAGGCATAAGCTTGTCTGTGTGTGTTTATAAGGCAGGTTTAGACAGGGTCAGTAACTGACTTTGAATTCGAGACAAGTCAGCGCTGACCCGAGAAATACCCAATGTAAATTGAAAGTCAGCGCTGACCCCCACCGCTGTACTGACTTCAAATCAATTTTTATTGGGTATTTCTCGGGTCGGCGCTGACTTGTCTCGAATTCGAAGTCAGTTACTGACCGTGTCTAAACAACAGAATATATAATAGTACTGACGTACAGAATGGAAACGGTCCGCCCCGCACCGATTCGAATTACCCCACCCCTCAAGGCGCAGATAGCCGGAAACCGCCAGAAACCAGAAGAGTGCGCGCGCGATGTATGTAGGCGTACGCGTGTACAGACGTCGTCGTGCTTATGTAGATTCAAGAACGCGTATTTGTACGTCGTGTCTGTCGCGTGTCTAAACTAAACCTGCCTTTAGGGTCTAGATTTTTAGAGGGAATAGAGTACCTACGCTAGTTCCTTGAACGTCATCAGTCTGTGCCTAAGTATGTATATCAGTTTAATCTTGGTTTGGGTTGTTTGTGTTACTTGTTTTGTGCTCAGGAGCGTAGCTACCGCCGTATCAGCCGTATCAATGATACGGGGCCCCCGGGCTACAGAGGCCCCTAACTAACGTGTTTTTTTCTTTTGTGAGAAATCTTTACCCTTCATTTGGGCCCCAACTAATTTTGATACAGGGCCCCTCCAAGGCACGCTACTTACGCCACTGTTTGCGCTACTGGGTAAGTTGGAAGAAAATGCCACATTATTAATATTTTAAGACTTGATTTGAGGGGCATGTTATTATGTGATTACTATTACTATAAACTATAAGTATATTATAGTTCGAATGCGAAATGTTTTTCGACAGGCCATGCGAAATACAGTGTTATTACAATGTCATAAAGGCGCTGTCATGGAAAAACATTTCGCACTCGAACTAGACTGTGCTTTTACAGGGTAAATGTTGAAATTGTACAATCTCGCGAATACAACATTTTTATCCCAATATTCCCGTGATATTGGGACAAGAACACTGCTACGTCTAAAGACATGTAATCTGGTCTTCATCATCATCATCATCATTTCAGCCGAAAGACGTCCACTGCTGAACATGGGCCTCCCTCAAGGCTCGGCAAACATCTGTCACCGCGCCATTCGTATCCAACGCGAACCTTAATCAGGTCGTCGCTCCATCTTCTTGGAGGCCCATCTACACTGGTCTTCATGCAACCCTAATAAAGACGACGGTATAATTTTGACTAATTCCCACGGGATTTTAGTGAAACCCCGGAATTTAAATTCGAATGACAGATTACAATGAAAATTTCCATAACTCTTTTTGTTAGTTCTGTGGTAATCGAACCTCACCTGAAGAAGGTGTGGTGTTCGACGCAAGTCTTCCACAGCTTCTTGGCGGCGCGGTGGTTGATCAGTTTAAAACCGACGGTGGACTCGAACTGTTCGAACTCGCCGGGGCGCAGTTTCACGTAGAAGTTGTGACGTTTGTAGCTGATCTTCAGGATCTTGGGCCAGGCGAAGCGGTTGATGCGTAGTCTGGAAATTAAATATATATAAATAAGCACATAACATCACGGGTACGCTCTGTCCTGTAGAATTTTGAAATCGTGAAGTAACAGAGTTCAAAATCGTACCAAATACCAATTAACGTTTAATCGTATCGAATGTAACATACAGGGTAATTATTAATCAGTGCACAAATTTTGATACGGTACGTGATTCAGTATCGTTGATAGATCACGATTATCTGTTCAAGATTTTTTTTTTTAATTTTGAAATTTGGGTTGTTCATAGTATCATCCAATAATTGGTCGAGTTACTATGAAAAACAAAAAAATAAGTGTTTAATATTATAACGAAAAATACTGAAAATCGTTATTTTAACGACACTGAATCACATATTAAAATTTGTGCACTTAATAAAAAATTACCCTGTATATCCGAAATAAATATTATTGAATTTGAATTAAGCATAAAATAAAAAGCATAAGTTCCTAGAATTTTATGTGACAGTTATGAAGCCGTCTCTGTTTATCAGAACATCATAGACCTGACACATAAAATACCTAACAGGAATTTATCAGAAAGTGGTGAAGCAGAACTTAAATCTTTAAAGTCGTTAGATGATGTTTGGTAAGCGTAACCTTAGTGAAATAAACGGATAACTCACGACTTTAATCGAGTTTACCTTGCCTTGTTTCGTACTAATCCTTAGACCTTTCTATCGGAGCACACGCAAAAATGTCGATCTAGAATTGATTAAAAACGTGATTTATCCGTTTACTTCACTATGAGTGGGTTTCACGGTAGCTTCATGTTAAAAGAAGCGTAACTTTCTTTGATATAACCTGTATTCCAACAACTCACTTTTCCCGATGCACGAGTAGTCCCGACGAGCAGACTCCGAGCGTGATATCCACATTCTCCGAGTCTTTAGCTGGATGGAGGTCGACGCCGTACATCGCCAGCTTCTTCGCATTCTCCAAGTAATTCAGCTCCGCTTCGGCTGGGGTTTGCCCTCTGTTGAAACAAGGTTACAGATTCGCCGTTAATCAAAACGCTTTGGTTGCATTACAACTAAATTGCATAATGAAATGACTTATTTATTGATTTGCCTAAATAAATATCAAAATGTCTCATTTTCAAATGTACGAAAGTCATAATGTCCGAACTAAAACGTCACATTCCCGAAATGTCGTAGTCTCAAAATGTCTAATTTTTTTTAATATAATACATATAGTAGGCTTGCTTTTGACCACAATCACGGCTAATGGAAAGCGTAGGGTCATGAGCCCAGTATTGCGTGTTCGTGTTGTTGGCGTGACAGACGAAACTCGATTCTTCATTTTTAAAGGGTACCACCCGCTGTCCGTCCATCTGTCTGTCTGTCCGTCTGTCACCAGGCTGTACCTCTGGTACCGTGATAGTTAGAGAGTTGAAATTTTCACAGATGATGTATTTTTGTTGCCGCTATAACAACAAGTACTAAAGAAAACGGAATAAAATAAATATTTAAGGGGGCTCCCATACAACAGACATGATTTATTTGCCGTTTTTATAGATAATGGTACGCAACCCTTCATGCGCAAGTCCGATTTTTTGATAATCTAACTGATAGACTAGGATATATATTTTTTAGGAATCTAGCCTTTTATACCTAAAGGGCCTCTACGCATTGGTTTCGACTCCACACACATCTCCCAGTGGTCCTACTCACTATTGCTCCGAGAATGCTGATTTGATTATAGTATAAATATTCCCAGGTGAATTTTTCGCTTCGAGCCATTACATTAAATTTGAACCTTAATACTATGACGATACCGTTTGTTTTGAAAGATAAGGGCTCGAAGCGAAAAATTCACCTGGGAAGATTTATACTATAACTATAGTAAAGTCCACGTCTCTCACCGATGCGTCTTGTGCAGTTCAACGACCTTCTCCTCTAGTTCAGGAGTGCATGCGGAAGGCGGCGCCAGTTTGAGCTGCTTGCATCTACCAGCGCCGACTTCCGACTCTTCGAAGTCACCCATCTCTGATTGGAGAAGGTAGCTGGCCAGGAGTGCGTGGGTAACTGTTGAGCACGGCAATCGGCCTGGAAAATAAGGGAATATACATTGAATTTTAGTGTCGTCGTCATTAAGAGATACGATGGCTGAGAGACTTTTGAGAAATAGGTATTTTAATGAAATGTCGCTGTCTCACCCAAACCCCTCCGTGCCAGTACGTCGAGAGCGGGACAGCAGCAGCTCAGACCGTTAATAGGCGCGTAAAATTGGTCAAAACAGCATTTCGTAGTCCCCTGTTTTCTTCTCGAAAACTGGACCAATAAAATTATTTTTTTTCAAAAATAATTAGAGGACAGATTTAGCTATTCCCCTATGTTTTCCTTTTTTTTGTTTATATGAGGGATTCTGTTCTGATGAGTGTCTGAAAATGACGCTGAAATTGGGAAATTTTTTCAGTTTTTGAAAGCTCATATTTCTTATGTTAATTGAAATATGGAAAAAAACGAAACATAGGGGCATAGCTGTGGTAGATACAGATTACACAGTAAAAAAAATGGCTCAAAGCCATTATCCAGGGAGGAAACAGGGGACTACGTTTGTATGGAGAAATGGTGCGCATCGTATCCTCTTAAGTATACACTTAGGGTGCGTTTGATATCCTCCAATGGGTCCACATAGCATAGCACTGGTGGTAACGGGTTCAACTAAGCTATGTTATTTATATGGAAAGATGCGTGCTGCGGGTGCGTGCCCTGGATCTTCCTCAAACGGCTGCATAACTTATATAAATCAACATAACATAATATGTCACACAACAAACATCGATATCTAATCTAATACCTTTAAACGAGCAATTCTTGTATATACATATATATGTATATATATAATCAGGATCTCGGAAACGGCTCCAACGATTTCGATGAAATTTGGTATGTGGGGGTTTTCGGGGATGAAAAACTGATCTAGCTATGTTTAATTTTCGGAAAATTGCTTTTACTCGTGTTTTCCGGCTATTTTTGTTTGCGTTAGAATACAAAGCTAAATTTCGCCGGCTTCGAGCAGATCAAAATAGCGCAGTAGAAATCGGGTGGTCGCGGATCCAGCCGACCTCGGTTCGATTCCACGTTTTTTTTAAGGTTTTTAGTTTTTTTTTAAGTTTATTTTTCATGAGAAAACGTCAAGTTTCTTCTTTTGTGAGAAAAAGTTATTTTTTGTGAGAAAAAGTATTATAGGGAACGTGCAGTAACTATAGGCGGCAGCACTAATGCGACAGAAGAGACACTATGCGGACAGTAAAACAAACTTATCAAGGTAAAACATTTAAATTGATGGCACCCTTATTGCACCAGTTGGCAGCACCGTCTATGTGCACGTTCCCTATTGGGAGCACAGAATAGGAAAAGCGGACGATAGTTTAACGTGATTTAACCCCCCCCCCCCTCCGGTGTTTTTGTCAAATATCTTGAAAACGGTGCATCCTACGGCAAAATCAATGAAATTTTCATCCCCCCTTTGAAACCCCCGAACCCCCTCCCCCGCACATATATAATCAGGATCTCGGAAACGGCTTCAACGATTTCGATAAAATTTGGTATTTGGGGGTTTTCGCGGATGAAAAATTGATCTAGCTTGGTCTTATTTCTGGGAAAACGCTTGGTACCGAGTTTCTGTCCGAGCGAAGCTCGGTCGCCCAGGTACTGACTTATAATATAAGCTGTCCCCAGCTACTTTGTCGACGAAGTTACTTTATCGCTATCGCGCGGAAACTTTCCACGATAAAAGTATGCTATGTGTTAACCCAGATCATAAACTGTCTGTGTGCCACGCCTTATATATGCCAATGTTTAATGATTTCTTGGGGCAATTTTTATTCTTTTTCCTTCTTTCATCAAAGTCCGTTAAATAATTTTCGCGTCAAAAAGCAATAAAAACCTAAACGTCCGTGTAATATATTTACCAGTTTATAATTCTCGGTTAATTACATAAACGTATTTTCTATTGGGTCTACACCCGTAGAAAAAATGTCAAATACGGTAAACTGCTACTTTAGGAAATTTTGGGGCTTCTTTGATAGATTTAAAATGGTAATAAAAACGCAAATATTCATAGCTCGATTGAGCAAATGACTTAAAAAGTTAGGTGATTTATCAAGGTAGTTATTTCACAGCCACAGATGGTCTAAAAAAATAAGGACACGGCGTAAAAAAATGTTTTATAAAGTAGCCCCCGCATTTCAAAGTAACCCCAGTTTACGGTACCGCCGAGCTTCACAAACCTTCACGGTCACTTTATGAAGAGTAAACCTACCTTCCAGCAGGTCCTTCCGAACAGCCAGCACGAGCTGATACCGCGTCAGCTCTTCCTGCAGCTGCGCCGGCTCCGGCGGGTAGAACTTGACGGCGAACCGCACTCGCCACGGCTCGTCTGGAAGATGAGAGGATTGTTAATAGTAGTGTCAAGTCGGCGATGTTTTGGGTTAAACTAGAGTTTAACTTAGCCGTGATGGCCTAGTGGTTTGACCTATGGTACTGCGTAGGTGCGCAAATTAACTATGACAACTAGTACACCTGCTAACATAGCTTCTACAATACAAACGTAACGCAAAGTTGGAAATGAAATGAAGGCAAGCCATCTGTCAGTGGTAAACTAAAAGTAAACACTTTTAGTTTACCACTGACAGATGGCTTGCCTTCATTTCATTTCCAACTTTAACACCATACAAATAAAGTAGCTATTACAAAATCTGCAAACGTGGGTAACAGTATTCTAAAATTGGCTTTATTTGTAGGTCGTTAAAGTTGAATATGAAATGAAGGCAAACCATCTGTCAGTGGTAAACTTTATGTAATTTTACTGTAAGTAAGTTAACAGTTACTTACACTGTGAATCTGAGTTATTCGAAATTAATGATATTATTATTATTACGGCCACTCATGCGAGTTTTTGGGAATTTATATGCGAAATAACATTTGAAATTTACCATGAGCTTTACGGTGAAGGAAAACATCGTGAGGAAACTTGCACCGGAAAAGAAATTCAATAGTGTGTAAATTTCCCAATCCGCACTGGTCCCCCATGGGAACAACAGCTCAAGCCCTCTCATTCTGAGAGGAGGACTGTGCCCCGCAGTGGGACGCATATAGGCTGGGATGATGATGAGATGATGATGACTGGTATTGACTGAGCCCACCTCTCGAGGCAGCCTCATGAGGCACATTACCATTAATAACTAAACAACTGAGCACTAACGTTTAAGCATCTTAGAGACGCGCTTGTCGTGGTCGATCCAGATTCGAGAGTCGCCGCGGTCCTCATACAGCAAGCCGAAGTAGTCCTTCTCTACCAGGTTGAGGCTGTCGCACACTTTGCCGAGGAGCTCGTGGCCGCGGATCTTGCGCTGGAAATGAGAAATAAAGGGTTAAATAACTGTTCTACTCTGCCGTTACTCTACGGAGGTCCATGTCATTTACTTCGTACTGGCGGATTAGCAAAGTTTGCTTCATTAACAAGGGTACTCAAAATCAATATGTAAATCAATTTATTATAGTTCAACAGATGGTAAGTTTGAAGGAACACTCATTGGATTTATTTCGTTCAAGATGTAGGGCATCAATGGATGTGAAATGCGTAAGAGTGATCGTTACGAAAGCGTTTGGATGAGGAGAGATCAACATACCTATGTTGAGCAGTGTACGTCTCCTCCTCGTGTTGAAGAAAGGAAGAAGACAAAGAACGATAATAAAAGTATACAAATTTTGGACGATCAAACCGTTTTAAAAAGTATATGGATCAGACTTGGATGCGGTCGTCAAGCTGTATTGCGTGTGTTGTCGGCCAGCTGCCGCTTCGTCTATTCCTACATCTTTATCTCTTCCTTGGCCTCTTTTCCTTCTTTCGCCTACGGTAAGGTCACGGTGCGATGCATCACGATGTTTCTGACCGCCCGCCGCGACTGCAATCTTTGGTAATTCCTTTCGCCTGTAAAGCTATGGACTCACCTCCACGTCCAGCTCCATGGTGGATCCATCGAGCAGCTCGATGCGCACGTGCGCTGTGTTGCCGGCCGGCCGCCGCCGCGGCGACTCCTTGGCCTTCTTCTCCTCCTTGGCCTCTTTGGCCACTCCCTCCGGCATCTTGCCGGTCGTCCTTCAACTGTAAAAAGAGAGACAAGGTTTAAATGCTACATCTATTTTTTTTACTATAAGCCTAAAAACCCCGATGTTCCACAAATTAAAGAGAGATAACTGATTGCAATCTCTCTACATTTTAAAAAATTTCCCTCAGATAAAAATCAAATAGGAGCATGGCCTATTGTCGTTAGACAGATCGCCAAGTTGCAGAAGAGAAAAAAAATAAGCCTACAAAGTCCATTAGGTATATTGTAGGAATAAGGAAAGGAAGGACTCCCTTACTCTTCTATTGTTCCCGATCTATTACACTATTGGTCAGTGTCCATTCATCCATAAAACGTTCACTTGTCATTGAGAGTGCCTCAAAGACAATGATATCACAAGTAGTCATTTGATGTAACCTTTTAATGAAACGGGCCGGGTCTGAATTGACCCTAAAGCAACCACTATCTTGAATACATAAGTTTGTCGCATATACGCGATAAGTAGTAAATGGTTTTAGTTCATAATAATTACTATGTTGATGTTTAACTCGTATCATGACTCAAGCACGCATTAAAGCCTAGAGACAAAAGACCCAAACTAAACACATGATCACGATACCTAATACC
The DNA here is from genome assembly GCA_947563465.1 of Archips xylosteana. Taxonomy (NCBI): domain Eukaryota; kingdom Metazoa; phylum Arthropoda; class Insecta; order Lepidoptera; family Tortricidae; genus Archips; species Archips xylosteana. The sequence goes on along the minus strand of OX387365.1, from coordinate 14,476,014 downwards.
TAACACTAGCAATGACCTCCATGCATGTCCAAATGCAGCGGACAATCACAATGGAGATATAAATCACCCGTTAGTGCCTCTACTTATCACGTGGGAACTGTCATGAACCGAGATAAATATCGCAAGGATTTTAATGAACGATGGAGCTGTAAGACTAAGGCGCATGGGTAAGCTGCTTCTGTATTTGCTGCTTGCTTAGATTAATCAGATAATATAGAAATAAAAGCAGAGAAATAATTACTAAAGAAATTTGGGGAAGTCGTTAAAAAGGCGGACGACAGACAGATAAGAAGCAATATGTCATCCTCGATAGATAAAAAACGTGAGGGCTTTACAATACCTTCGACATTTTTAAAAGTTTTTCTGAACCCCGATAGAATAAGAGTATGAACCAAAAATGTTGTATTCTACATGTCAAGAATGACTAAAACCAGGCGTTTGTAAGTGGCAAAGCTAATAACAAACATGAGTCCTGATAACAAACAAACATTTCCTTAATCTAGAAATAATTAAATGTAGTTAAAGACCGATCTGTCGCATGTTGTAAAGAACGCTATTATACAATTAAAGTGACCGTGGCCAAACGTATAATTATAAAGACATAAGTCCCAACGTTTCTATAGCGCAATGAGGGATAAATGAGTTGAATCGGGTATCATGTAATTTGGAATCTGTATGAAGGTTATAACGTTTTGTTGAAATTTTCCTTGAATGTCATGCATACATTCTTATTAGGACAAATCCGTTTTGCCCATTTGAACTGATCATCCAGAGGTAAATGAAATATTATTTGGTCACATGTAATAGGGAAAAGGCAAAGTAACTATAGTTGTATACTAAACTGAAACAATTACTTTGCTCACCCGCGCATAAAGCAAAACAAAGCAAAGTAATTGTTTCAGTTCATTTATATGGACCTCCGCAATGTAACGCCTGATTCAATATACATTGTACAGGGTTATTTTTAATTCACTGATATCCTTTTAACCCTGAATTCCTATCACTCAAACAAATGTTTTTTGTTTTACGACTTTTTAAAATGAATCACTTTTTTTCCCATACAAATACACAGAGTATCGTAAAAATAAGAGGCAGAATCAAATTTTCAGAACGTTAATACACCAAAAATATTAAGTTATGACAAAAGCCGTAAAACAAAAAACATTTGTTTAAGTGGTAGGAGTTTAGGGTTAAAAGGATGCTAGTGAATTACAAATAACCCTGTATACCACATCTATATAAACCAAGGTAAAGACGACAAAGGTAAAGGCAGAAAAGTAATGAGAAAGGAATAGTTAAGTCCACATCAACCTAGAGCCCAATCTGAATCTCCTAATGGTAAAACAAGATTCAAAGTTAAAGTCAATATCTTTATTTAATTTAAGCTACAACAATGGCTTATGAATGTCGAAGAATCTACCACCGGTCCGGAAAAACTCAGTTGAGAAGCAAGAAAAAGAGTTGATTCTATTATTGAAAGTAGGGGTCGCTAATGCGGATCGGAATTATTTCCGAACAACCCTGTCCATTATATAACCATTACTTTTATAGATTGTAGACAAACCTAACTCGTGTAAATATTACATTGATATCGTTTAAGAAGCAGCATGAACTCTACTAACTCAGATTATTTAATAAGCGAAAAAGTTTTTCGGGTGCGCCGGTTAAATAATCTTAGATTCGGTGAGCAGCCGTACTGCTAATAAAATAAATAATATTTGAATAAATAGATGTGGTACATCATTTCTTACGCATTTCCAATGTAATTTGGAACGTAGGAGTCGTAGCTTCTAATAGTTGCGATGGATGTTACCACACGCCACTGTTGGCGTATGTAAGCGATTAAGAATTTCGGGAGAGTCGGTGGATGCGACGTGGTTCAATTGGTAGAACACCCGTTGGGGCGCATACCCAGGAGACGTGGGTTCGAATCCCACCAGCGCACCCGAAAAACTTTTTCGCTTATTAAATAATCTTAGATTCGGTGAGCAGCCGTACTGCTAATAAAATAAATAATATTTCTCTACTAACTCTTCAACAACTCTACCCGCATTCCATTTCCTTATCAAATCACACAAGTTTACCATTCGACCTCTCGCGATAAGTCGTCTGAAATATAAATATCCCGTTGTTTTTTAGACCCTCAATTTGAAATGACATCACTGTCAATCTGCAGCAGGAACTAGCAATCCGAGCGGACGCCTTGAGACCAGATTGTGTTACTAGACAGTCATTAATTTTGACAGAAACCGGTACACCTACGAGTTTCCGCTTCAGTCATGATCTTCTGCATTCTATGCTAGCACTTCATGTAATTACACAAATATTTTGTTTGGTTGTATTAATTTGTTACTAGACTTCCTACGCTATGTATTGGCTTCGGTTACGGAAGTTTTCTCTACTAATCTATTCGGCGTAAAATCTGCATTGCGTATTATTTTTAGTCTCTCACTTTACTCAACTAAATATCCCTTATAATTCCTAACATACTCGGGACTTGCTCACGCTTTTTATACAGTGGTGGCCATATAATTAAGAACGATTATTTATTGAGATGATTTTTTCAAAGTAACAAGTATAACTAATTGCCCGTATTTTTTTTATTTCTCTCGGTATTGCGAAACTTTTCCGTACTACCGGTACATTCATTTATGCAACATAGTTGGTTAAAAAATTAATAGAGAAACTTTATACATTCGATCTGAACCTAGTATTAGTACTTACTGGCTGGTCACGTAATTAAGAACGCTGGAATAGTTTATTATTTTTTCAAATTTAAATAGAGAACACTGTGTGGCTCTGTGGTTGTAGATTATTATTCGTATAATTTTGGCGCCATTTCGTGCTGTTAAAGTCTTAAAAGTGATTACTTCGTATAAAAACAATGGGGAAAAATAAAAGTTGTGATAAATCTACAAGAGAAGTAATAATAAAACTTCGCGAGAAGAATTGGTCGTATAAAAAGATAGCCGACTATCTGCAATGTTCAAAAACAATGGTTTTCCATGCCGTAAAGCATTTTTCCACGTATCAAACTACTTCAAACGTTCCACGTGGACCTAGACAAAGAAAGTCATCTCGTCGAGATGATCGAAATATCGTTCGTTTGGCAAAACAAAATCCTTTTAAAGGGTCTAATGAGTTGAGAAAAGAATATTTTGGCGAAAACAACCCTTCAGCAATCTCTGCACGCACTATTCGAAGGCGTTTGGTAGAAAATATGTTGAACGGAAGGATAGCAAGGAAGGTGCCTATGTTGAAACGATGTCATAGGCAAGCCCGACTTGCATTTGCAAGAAGGTATGAAAACTGGACAGTCAGACAGTGGAAAAACGTTCTTTTTTCTGACGAGACAAAAATAAATAGGGTATGTTCTGATGGAAAACGATATGTACGACGCCCTCCGAATAAAGCATTCGACCCAAAGTACACAAAAGTGACATTAAAGCATGGCGGGGGTAATGTGAAAATTTGGGGGTGCTTTTCTGGACATGGCGTTGGACCTGTTAGGCTGATAGAAGGAAACATGGATCAATTCCAATACAAAAATATACTGCAAGAAACAATGTTACCATATGCCGAAGACGTGCTTCCGGTTATTTGGACATTCCAGCACGACAATGATCCAAAGCATACTGCACGCACCGTTAAGGAATTCCTCACATCACAATCAGTTTCTGTCTTAGATTGGCCAGCCAACAGCCCAGATCTTAACCTAATAGAGCATCTTTGGTGCGAAGTCAAGAAAAAGGTTTCATATCGACAGTGTGGCAATTTGAGAGAGCTGTACGACGTTTTCTTAGAAGAATGGAACTATATTTCTCTTGCGAAATGTCAAAAATTGATAGATTCAATGCCTCGCCGGTGTAAAGCCGTAATTAAAAGCCGTGGACATGCTACTAACTATTAATTTTAATTCAAATGTATTAAATTGCTTTTTTTTTCTATACCAACTTCACATTAATATGATTTATTTAATCTAAGTTTCATATAAAACAACTCTCGAGCAGTTTAATAAATCGTTCTTAATTATTTGTCCAGCTTCATTACTATTTGAATTTATTAGTATAGAGAACAAATAAAATTTGTAAAAAAAAATGTTAGCAATTATACACTATTATTCTTAATCCCGTTTGCTCTATCCATGTGGCTATTTTATAACATAATTTATTACTTCTAAGAAGGAACACAACTAGACATATGACATGATTTAGATAAAAAAAAATCGGAAACTTCAAATCGTTCTTAATTGTATGACCACCACTGTATTACCAAAATTACCAGGACGTTTCAGCAACATTGTAGTGCGGCGAGCGACCCGTATTCAGGAGTGTTTATTACCATCAGTTTAATCTTAGTCATGACCACAGCCGCTGCAATGTGGCCGAAACGCCGAGGCAAGCAATAACAAGCGTCATGAAGTCCTGAGTGTGTTTGGAGTTATGAATGAAAATCTCAATAGTTAGAAACGAAAATGTCCCTTGCCGAAACAAGTTTACGTTCTTGACGTCTGTTCAAATCATTCCAGTGGCATGACATAACGTCTTGACATAACGGCTCTGCGATGCCATAGGTGAACAACTTAAGGAAATGACCTGTTGTATGTATTAGTAACAGTCCGTAAAAACAAAATGACGTTCCAAATTTGAAAGTACAACACTACTGAACAACTTTACAAGAGATATCGAACACCGCAGTGTCATGCTACGGGATTGATGTAATGGGTCTGATGCTATCCTAAATCCTGTCAAAAACAAACAATATTGTATAGCATTGTAAAGGCTGCCACCCACCCACAAGGCGCCGTCTTTATTGGGGGACTTATCCTGCCACGGTATCCCGTGACCCTAATTCGGTTAAATTGGCCTCGGGATCCTAGATGGATACGTGTCGAAACGAATTACTAACACATGGCTTGGGCTGTCTGTTGTTAGGCTTGGGTGTAGTGAAGTTAGGAAGTTGGTTTGTTAGACCGGAATTGAATAAATTGGAGCCTATTGTAGATTAAAAAAAAAACACGCTTTCATAGGAAATCCAATCAAAGTCGATAACTTATCCGAGAAATAGGTGATCGGCGCGCCTGGTAGTTCCCTTCTTGGTTACAACGCAAAGACAATCCGGGTTTCAGGATAACAAAAAATCGCTGATCCTGATTATCCTAGTAAAGATAACGGGTCTAACTGTTTAAAATATTGAATTGTCATCGGTCCTTGATAAGTGTGCCAAATTTCGAGTTAATCCGACGTTTTCAAGGGGGTCAAAATCATGTTCAAAGTTTCCGTTACATACTAACAAATAAAAGCGAGTTAGAAATGGCAAAGACTACCCATAGAACAAGATGTGAAAGTTTCTGTGGTGTGATGTTAGCTACTTACAGTCGCAGGACAGTAATAATCTAATTCTACGCAGACGGATGTTTTAGGACAAATATTTGTTCCTGAGTTATGGATGTTTTCTATGTATTTAAGTATTTATTTATCTATATAAGTATGTCTATCGTCGTCTGGTACCCATAGTACAAGCTTTGCTTAGTTTGGGACTAGGTCGATTTGTGTGAGATTGTCCCCTAATATTATTTATTTATTATTTATTTATTAAATAAAAAATATGTGATCATGATAAGTGATGCACTAATGACACTTGATTAAACAAATAAATAAAAAATGATTACGGCTACTTATTACTTATACTAAACTGCAACTATCATAGCTATTTAAATAATTTAAGGACCAGTGTTGTAAGCAGAATCATCACGAGCATCTTGGCATAGTAAGCATGTAACGAACAGTATCAGAACTACTTATTATCCGTCCAATTATCAAATCAAATCATGAAGGTTTAAATAAAATCATAGACAAGGGTATAATGGTGAATATAAATAGAATATCAAGAAGCACGTGAACGTGATAGTTAAATGTATCGATAATAAAAAACGAAAAAATATTTATCGACTAAAACCGAAGTCATATTTTAAAATTCCGACATAATTTGAATCCCAAAACAATCATGTTGTAAGCATACCACTAATAAAAGGAAAACAAAAACTTCCCTTGTCATTGAAATTATATTTTAACTGGTAATCGACATGACACACCGGAACATAACAGTGGTCGTATTGTCGTACGCGCGAGCGCTCGCAATCGCATTCACTATTTCTTTCTAACCTCATCTTATACCTATACCGTGAGACAGAAAGAACTGGCGAAAACGATTGTGATTCCGAGTGCGTTAGACAATAAGCCCTCAGAGATCCTAGCATAATCCAATTAGGATAAACCTCTAAGAAATAGGATAGGGGAATAGGATAAACCTATAAGAATTATACCCAAACAGAAGCCCTGTGAATATCACCACCACCATTAGTTATAGATTCATGATGACGCGTGTCGTGGTTATTATTACAATGTCATTTAAGTCTAATTTTGACAAATTCACGTTTCTTCGTGAATGACACTAGCTTTAAAAGTTTTTTCGACCCAGCGATCGTTCTTTCGTTTCCTATCTCAAATAAATACAAATTCTTTATTATTTATTTATACACGACATGCCAGTCGAATCAACCCAGAACGTTTGGCCAAAATTGCCACGAAATGGGTCCCTAGTTCATAGCGATAGATATCGTAATAGAGGCAAACCTAAGAGATGGAGGGACGACCTAGATATTTATCACGTGGGATGACGAGAGCTCGCGTTTGATAGGCAAGAGTGGAGCAAGAGAGGAGAGGCCTTTGCCCAGCAGAGGGACACAAAAGCAGGCTAACTAAAAAAAATAGTTTGCAATAATCTGAGGACCAATTGACAATCATGTTCCAGTGCTTCAAGTGCGATTGTACTTGGCCCTGCACTAGGCACAGCCTGACCTATATAGCCAATTCTAAAGCGAATTTCCATAGCAGATGCGACCGATAAGAACAAAACTGCACGTTTTCATTACAATCCAAATGCTTGTATAGCATCTTTCAAATATGACTAAAGATCCATCAGTCCGTATGATACGCCTGGCGTGGCGCCAAATGCTCATCATTGGTGGTAAATGATTTATATGCGTTTTAGCTGGAAATGCTCTAACGTCTCTATCTGTTTTGGATGGGTTTATTAGAATGTATTACTCATACTGGCAGATGTCTTTTCGCGAACGCTAAACTATTGGCATTAGTCCATTGTGGTGTTTGCTAGTTCAATAACATTTACGTACAATAGTTCAGTCGTCACTTTCAATTATTAGAAATATGCATAGTTTTTGTGTAAATAATAACAATAACGGTATCATAACATGGACTAACGGTCAAAGTGAAAATATCTTTAGTCAATTTAGGCATAACAAACACTTGTGAAACTCGATGAACCTAACACCGCCGGTTTGAAAAAATCCTAATGAGAAGAATCCGGCAAGAAACTCAGCTTTTATTCAAACAAATCTACAATGTTATTTGATTACATCTAATTTGTTTTTCCTCTTGTTGTGGAGACGACTGGTTGTTGCAGGGGTTCCGAGGCAATACTTTTTTTTTAAAGAAGTGGTGCGCCGCCTTCGTGAGAGAGGTCTTGACCATCGCTCTGGGTCGTTTCTGGTGCAAAGGTTGTCCATCGCGGTTCAGCGGGGCAATGCTGTTAGTGTGTTGAGTACCTTTGCGCCTGGTGCGATCCGGGGCGGTTTATTTGGCTGACTTTATTTTTATGTTATTATATTTTGTGTGTAGGTACCTGACTCTGTGTATTAGTTACATTAATAAAAATAAATACAATCGACAATCCCATTACATAATATCTAACGTATTTTTAACACAGTAACGGTATAAGCCGAGGGTCCTGAGTTCGAGCACGGCCGCGCACTTCTTGAATATGCTTGGATGATGGATGATGAACATGGATTAAAACTAAATCAATCCTGAGGACGCGTTGTCAAACGCGCGGGCGCTAGCGATCCCATTCACCGTCTCTTTTTACGTTTATACTATACACACTCTAGAAATGGTGAAAACTATTGTAATTTCAAGTGGATTAGACAATTAGGATTCTGGTTTGATTATGACAGCAAAAATGATTACATATAGATAGAAATCAAAGATGATTATGAAATTGGGTGTTATACTGCGGGCGGCATTCTATTTACTAGGTAGCTTGTTGAATATCTTTCTCTTTTTATTTTATTTCTTAAAAAGTTTATATAAAATAATATGTTTGATCCTTTGGCAAGAGACTCCTTCCGCATTGCGGTGAGATTTATGTTATGATTCCCGTTTATTACTTTCCCAACTTGTTGTGGCTTGTATACGAAATTCAGACTCACTATTTAGCCTCCAATTTTCCAGAACTAAACCTAAACTATCTAGAACAGCCATTCTCAAAGTGTGTTCCGCCGAGCCTTGGGGCTCCACCAAGCATATGCAGAGTTTCGCAAAAGTACTGACCATAATCAAAATAAAAACTTAAGGCATACTTTAAGGTTACAGAGAACAACATACCATTAAATAAAAAAGCTAACATCAAGTAATATTTATTGAATCAGGCGTTACTTTGCGGAGGTCCATATTAATGAACTGAAACAATTACTTTGCCTTTATTTGCTTTGGTCGCGGGTGAGCAAAGTAATTGTTTCAGTTCATCAAGTAATATGATTGTTATTGAAGAGTAAAGTTGACCAAGTGTATAACCATTTTTTATGAAGGTTCCCCAATTCAATAAAAACAATAATGCTAATTATCACATATCACATTGATACGTATGTAAGTGAAAATAACCTATGATGTTTTAAACTGTACAACTAACATTGCACCTTAGGGTTGTAGAGAAATTTCTTAGTTGACTATACACATTAAATCAGTTTTAACTACTTTAGCCCCCCAGAAAATATTTAGTTATCCGAAAAGGTTCCGTCATCAAAAAAGTCTGAGAACCGCTGATCCAGAGTATCTACGTAGATATAAGTACATCTAGCATCCTTAAGAGACTTAACGTTAGAAGATAATTCAAACTACTACGTCTATTCCTTTCAATATCAAATTAGATCTAAATTAGCGTTCATTGTATCACAGAACGGCACACAGGCTGAATGATACATTATGTATATCTATACAACCTTGACCGCATACAATGCCGTCCACTGCTATGCTATGACATCATGCTATAATATATGACATCTACTTCTAATACTATACTTACTACCAACGATATTTTAATACCCTATTATTACTACTAGTACCGTAGTATACGACAGGAGCGAAGCCGCGGGCGCACGCTAGTTCGTTATGATTGTAATTAAAATTAGACTTATTTTTCACAGTATTCCAAATATTCCAGTTTGGCATCTAATCAAAATAAATTTCAAACAAACAAGTTTTTAGGAAGTTATAACATCCTAATCCTTCGATCAACAATTTCTAATCCTAAAACTTCTATATAGACACAAGTCTAGCTTTCAAGTCTCACGAACGCTTCGCACAACGCCAAGCGCTGTTAAAGCATGATGTCATTTGGGACAAGGCTTACTAAAAATAAAATACTTCACAATAGTTAATAGTAATAGGCGCAAATGATAGAATCATGCAAATTAAAAACCGGTCTAGAGAGAGGCGTTACGTAGACGATTTAATTCACACCTCAAGCTCAAGTTTAAGATCAAGCAATACCAAAGACAAAACCTCAATTAAGGGGCAAGGGGCCATCCATAAATTACGTCACACATTTAGGGGTCAAGCGATCTGTGACACTAGAACAAAATAATGGCGATTTTCATAGTAATAAGTATGACAAGGGGGGGGGAGGGGTCCAAATTTATCGAAATTGGTGTGACGTAATTTATGGATGGCCCCCAAGCTCATGCATAAAACAGACAAAATATACAAAGAAATGTTCGAAATTTATCTGAATATATGTTATCTTTTTCCCCATCTACGAGTATAATGGCTGGGCCGTTTCAAAGTTGTTCAAAATTCTTGTCAAAGTTTCATCAAAAAACGTTTAAACATTAGTTTTCTTTTTCAGGCTCAACGAGAGGCAACGAAGTAACCCAATGACAAACATACGAGAAAGAAACATCCAAAATGGCGAAGCGTCGTAACATGACACCGGTATATCAATCACATTTGTTTGCATATTCCTGTATGAGCAATCATCTATCAACAGACGCGCTGTCTCAAGAGTAGAGCGGATCAATAGTGTATTGAACAGTCCAATACTTGAGATATTTAGCGTAAGCCTAACCTAGAATTAGATACAGCTGAATTCATGGCGTCTGTTCGTTTGATGATAATCAGAGTATTCGGAGTAAATACATCGATACAGATTTCGTTAATCAGTTTACTGAAGAAGATAACATGTTTACAAAGAAAATAAATGAAAACAGATTTACTTTATGGAATAAAGTAGAAGCAGGCAAGGTTATCGCTAATAATGAAACATTTACTATTAGTCTGAATGAAACTTGTGCTAAAGATAACCTAGTGAAAGTCAATTCATCTAAAGAATTTGTACCTGTTGCCAATATATTTTTGATAACACTACAACAACCAATGTTGTTATCATTTTAATCGATCGAGTGTGTCACGGATATAAACGGTCAGAAGCTTATCGCGAGACCAAAACAAGTGTGATTCTAATTGGTTTCACCAACAAAAACTTAGTGGAGTTAACACGCGACACATTAAATTATAGAAGCATTTGAAACTTCTAATCTAAACTTCTATTACTTTTAAATATATTTTATATTGAGATAACTTATAAATTAAAAAAGGACAAAGATTAAATGACACAAATTTGAAAACAAGAGCGATATGTACCGAATTGAATTTCCATCATAAAGTTTACAACAGTATTTTAGTCTACAAACGAAACCGTAAATCGCTATTGACGTTGATGAGGAGCAATAGTGAGTAAATGACGATACTGATTTATTACGTTTACTGACTGATCTAAAAGCTATTCTAGCATTCATTCAAATCGGCATTAGATATACATCGAACATAAATCTAATAGGTCGTTAAAAACAACACAAAAATGTTCTATTCTTCTGCCGGATCATAGCACCAAAATGTAAGCCCTTCTTCCGTTAAAATAATCATAAACTAACACGAAGTCAATTACGAAATAGCTCAGTGGTATCGCTCAGAACTAAAATAACATAATTAAAATTAAACAACACAATAACAGATGGTCCCATGGCAATAACGAACGATTCCAAATAGTTGACAACGCTGGCATTCCACGCCAAAACAAAGATAGCTGCCAATGTAAACAACGTGGCGTCTTTAATGACACCATAGTTACGGGCAGAATCTGATCAAACTGTGAATAGTAAAACTGGCTAAATTTACAACTACTCAAAGAGAGGATAGTTAAATGGAATCTACAAATACACGCTAAATATACATATCTATTCGTGGAAGACTTATATTTGTTTAAGGTACTTAATGTAATCGTACGAACAGTATTATATCGCTAGGCGAGAACGTAATATAAATAGAACGACCGTAGATTGTCAACGATGTTAAAATAGAGTAATTGAGAAACGCCACAAATGATACCTACACTATATGTATAAAACATTTTAACAATCAACCCTAAAATAAATATGTAGAAATACTTCCACTATAATTTAATCAATATCGTTTCTAGTTCGCGCAAACATCGTACCTCTATAGACAGTCTTTCTATCTTTAATATTACGTATAGTATTCCACTCGAGACAGACGGACGTCTGCGAGCCAAATATATTATTCATTGCCTCTTCAAACACCGTTGTTCGAGATGTATTATAGCGGAGCAAAGGCGCCATTCACCTAGCCTTCGAGATAAATTGGACCCTGTCTAGCCAGACTTCTATTTTTGAGTCTCGCTCCAAGCTATTGACAAAGCCTAAAGGATTTACTCTTGCGTTTAGTTACAATGGAGTATTGGGTTTTCAGTTTCGGTCTAGTGATTTAAAATGCGAAGGCTTAGTACGAGAGAACGTATTTGTTTGCATAGTTAATTTGTGTACTTTCTAGGGAATTTCATTAGGATTAGTCGGGATCAACGTGACGAGTCTCGTGGAGCTCAGATTTGGTTGTTTCGAGGCCATCCCAAATTAATGCCATTAAACCCAACCACATTGAAGGTTTGAAGACAAGTACGACATTATGATGTTGCGCAAAGTTAATCCAATATAGCTAGAGTGGTATTTAGAGATAATAACATTAATAACACTAAAGAGAAGCGACATAAAAAAGGTGCAAGTCTAGTCTTACCACATGGCCTCAAAGTAGTTTAAAATACAAATTCGGGACTATTATTAGTTGGGCTATGGACGCAGCCCCTCCCAATGGTTCTGCTTGCATGTCTGCACGCTAGTCGAGTATTCGCGGCGAAGTTGAAAATGTTGGAATTGATGGCCGCTGAAAATTTGATGCGTTTCGACACGTCAAATAAGTTGGCAATGTGGAATTGAATACATTTGTGAGTACTTGTATGCCTATAGAAACCTATGGCGCCATGTCGATGTTATCACTCACGACACTGGAAGGTATAAAACCTGATCACTTGTGTTATAATGGTTTGACAAAGTGTCCACCACGAGTAGAATAATATAAGAACGCTTCTAAATATAATATTTTTCTTTGCGTGATTTAAACAAATTTGCAACTTCTAGTGAACAATTTTTATTTTCCTAACAAAACGTCTATACTGAGCGCTAGCAAAGGTTTCGTTTAGGAAAACAAATATTTTCGGCACAGCCAGTCAAAGGGATTCAGTGATTTCCCACGGGAACAAAATGCCTACCAGTTCCTTAAATGTACTCTCAATAGGGATGTTTCCTAGGTAAAAAAATAATAATTCTTATTAATCCGTATTTTACATTACCAAAAAATATTAGACACGTAATTTTTCTTTTGACAATTAAACAAAAAATGACGAAGATATGGCGCGTTGAAGTTCCGCGTGACGAGGCGTGACGTCACTTGTTCCTAAAACGCTCATACAAAGTGTAGGAACAAGTGACGTCACGCGAAACTTCAACGCGCCATATCTTCGTAATTTTTTGTTTAATTGACAAAATAAAAAATACGTGTTCAATATTTTTTGATAATCTAAAAGACTGACTAGTTAGGAAAGTAGCCGATTCGAAACCAATACCTCCAGCAACAGTCATAACGCTGCGAAAAATATGTATGTATTGTTTATCAATAGATGAAACGAAATATGATAGATCTTGGCTTGAAGGCGTACTACACGTGGAAAGTGTCGGTATGCAAGATGCACTACACACGCTACGCTTCTTGCAATCAAAAAAACATTCAGAATTTTTGCAAAGCATCAATTATTTTACAAAGCTGGCCATGGCAGGTCAGTTATCGCTAATCTCTGTTCAACTGTAATAGCAATTACATTAAGCTGTTAATTGGAGCTAAAACTCAGCAACACCCAGCTGACAGCGGGCACGCCCAGTGACCTGTTTCTGACAGGCACGCCCTTCCCACCCGACGTAAGGGAGGATAACTTATAAATGTATCCATCCACTAGATAGGTTTATTTAACTACGAGGATTTCTGCTTATTATACATGTTATGCTGCAAGTATATAATATAATGTGTTTAACCAAGTCAAGATCTCTCACAGTTGCGGTCATCCACAAACGGCCGAACCTTAAAAATACTTGAGATTGATACTTATAAATACTTGTTCGGGGGGGGGGGGGGGGGGTGTCAAGTGATCTGTGACACTAGAACAAAATAATGGCGATTTTCATAGTAATAAGTGTGACAAGGGGGGGAGGGGTCCAAATTGATCGAAATTGGTGTGACGTAATTTATGGTTCGTCATAATCCACGTTAGTCATACAAAGATTTATTTCTGAGACGGTATTTTTTTCAGGACTTTCTTAAATGCCATCTTATAGAATGCAATTAGGTATTTAGGTTAGGTTTGTTTTATAACAATTCCGAAAACAATACTGTATCAGAAATAAATCACTTAATGACTAACGTTGATTATGAAGAATGATACATTATGACTTGTTAAATTATACGAAACCATAGAGACCCGGCTGCGACCTTTACCAGATCGTCGGTCCATCTTGATGTGGACATTTCCAAGTCACGTCTGTGCGAATGGTTTACAGCAATGTTTTTTCTGCCGATGACGAGTGGCTTCGTCAATGTTGATTGATTGTTTGGGGTCTTCGAATGTTTACTTGATACCCGGCACAGTAAGCCGAATGATCTTACGGGCACCTAATACTTCAGTACGCATAATTCTCCACGCACGTTACATCGCGTGGAAACTTTGCATGTCATAACATCCACTCTATAAAACAACAACGGCTGACGGTCGCAAACAATGCGAGCGATTTGGAGCAACAATGTGATCGCATGCGATGCACGGGCACGTGAATGCGGTGACTTTATAACTTGTAAGTTAACAAACGGTTGCCTTTTTGCACCACAAACTGGAAATTTTCATAATTGTGTGAATCAACTGTTTCATGCCACCCGTTGCTATGGTTACACAAATTTTGTCTCCTGGACAACCTAAGCATTATTCTATGAAACAGTATGAAGATGTCACTTGGACAACGGGACAGGGTAAAGAACACAAAAAAGTTTATTCACCCAATTAATAAAGCTCTGCAAAAAAAAGTGTATGATCTTGACAGAGATCTAGACACTTGATTTGAAACGAACGATGCTCCTGAAACGACGACGTTGAAACCACGTGAATGTATTTTAATTCGTAGGGACTTTACCCATCCAAAATGTCAGTTCCATACCTATCTTCTTTACTATCACTATCACCCAGGCTTCTTTAGCCTTTTCTTGATTAATTCATCAAAAAACCTTTATTCATGCAATTTTCAGGGATAAGTCTATCTTATGTCCTTCCTATGGTCTCAAACTATCTCCATACCAAATTTCATCTAAATCAGTTCAGCGGTTTAAGCGTGAAGAGGTAACAGACATACAGACAGAGTTATTTTCGCATTAATAATATTCGTAAGGAAGTAAGGATTACAAATTGTTATTTGTATGAGTATTTTATTTATCTAATAGATAAATCATGGATTTATATGGCGAATGCTAATAAGTGCTGATAAAATCGAAGATAACCGCATTTCACTCAACACACGGCGCGCTCCTTAAGTGATCACTTTTCATCAGCATTCTTGGCCCTGTCATGCCAAATCATGCCAAACTAAACCACAAGCCCAATAGAGATTTCGAAAGTTCACGGTACAGTCCAGAACTGACACATTAAAGGTCCTATTATGTATTTTAAATCCGAAGCTTAAACTTCCAACCATTTTATTCTATAAAAAGTAGGTAAGTACATGAACTACTCCCTCGACGCCATTAGTTTTTATAAAGCAAGAAGATGTTGAAGGTCACAAAGCTTTTAACAACGAAGATATAAGACTGACTAAAAACGCTTGTTTTGGTTCGAACCGCTATCTAGGCAACTTAGGCAAGTAAGATCTATTGAAAGTGTTGTCATATCATTTTTAATAGGGGTTAATAACAGACAGAAAGAGAAACTTGTAGAGAGTTGTTTCTCTTATATTGGTGTCAGCTAAAAGGAATGAAATCCATGTTTCAGAGGAAAAGTTTAATTTGAGGTAAAAATATAAGCAAACGCATAAATTAAACGCGAAACTCGCGGAAGACGCGTCTCAGGTTGCATGCAAATATGTCAATGACTCATTTTTACATGCTCCATTTTTCTGTTATTTTCAGAAGATGAAGACGATTTCCGTGTCTTTTCTGGCTGTTTTATGCGTGCCATACGTATTGCCGTACTTGGCCTCAATTGATTGTAATACACCCTGGACTAGATTCTTTTATGAGAATGCCAGACGTCTCCAAGGGTGAGTGAGCAACGGCTGCTCGGCTTGGATTACATGGTAATGTAATGGTAATGTAATGAGGATGCAAGTTACCAGGGTTCGAAAGAATAATTATCAATGATAGATAATTATAATGAAAATTATCGTGATAATAAAATATGGATAATTATCGATTTATAATAACATAAATAACAAAAAAAAGCGCTCGGGAAAGTGAACTGTAGTATTCGAACATGTATTTCCGCACTTGCGCTTGCGTCTATCCGAACGCACGAAGTATTAACCAAGCAAAATTCAGTTCAGAATATGCAAAGTTGAGTGAACCTCGAGTGTCATTGGTTTGTTAGTTAAATATTGTTCATTCGTCGAGATGAATTTGAAAAAAGCCTTGTGAGAAAGATCCACAAAAAAGTATAACAAATGAATTTCTTACACTGGTGATAATTATCAAGAAGCATAATTATCTTGATAATTTCGAACCCTGATAATTAAGTGACTACAATATCAAACTTTAACCTGGCAAACCTGGAGCACAATTGTTCAAACTAGCAAAACATTTTTTTCTCTGCCAAAAGATAATACATACCACAATTATACCATCCTGCCATATCCAGCAAACATACACCCATGTCACAGGCCCCGCACAGTTAGGCATGACGTCATGCACTGAGGTCGATGCCCCACAGAGTAGGGTAACGCAGGTACACTATAACTTCCGTGTACAACAATCCGAGCAGTACATTGCTGGGCGTGACTAAACTATCACATCATACCTAATTCTGTAACCCCGCCATGTATAGCTTACTCTGACAATTTTCCTCGTATATTGCGAAAACCCGGTTGTAGGAGGTACAGTGTCCGAGTTCTAAGTGCCAAAATGTGTATGTTTAAACTTTCTTTAGAAGTTAGCAAAGAACAGCTTTCAAGTGTAAGTTACCATAACTGTTGGTAAAAGAAAAGCGGTTTCGCTGTGAAGTTTTTTTCTTCTGTTAAACAATGACTTGATCGACAACATAGATTTTTTCATAACACATGAAAGAAAACAGGCACATCACTTGGTGGTGAGCATTTAAAGCAGCCTATGAACGCCATCACACGAAGTAGCTTAGGTATCATTGCGCGTTGTCAACTCAGCAAGCATCTTTTGAAGTCTGGTGGTGGTCCGCAAAAACGTTCATTACCAGATGTAGTCCTTTATTGAGTTTTTTCTGTTTCGGAAGCAGATTTTGTCAAGTAAAGATAAATCATTCTGTTATGATTATGACTTATTATGTCATAGATTATTCACAGCCAGCATTGTATAACAATCTATTCGGATCTTTTTACTCATATTGTGAAAACCCCCGGCTATATTTATAATATTAAAAATGTGAAAGTAACTGTCTATCTGTTACTTCTCCATGTCTCCAGTTTAAACTACTGAACCGATTTATATGAAATTTGTTATAAAGTGTGTGTTGCCAGTGATGACATATGGATCCGAGACGTGGTGCTTCATTATGGGCCTGATGAATAGGCTCAGAGTCGCTCAACGAGCTATGGAGAGGGCTATGCTTGGAGTTTCTCTATGGGATCGAATCAGAAACGAGGAGATCCGTAGAAGAACCGGGGTCACCGACAAAGCCAAACTGATTAGCTCGTTGAAATGGCAATGGGCAGGCCATATAGCACGCAGAACAGATGACCGTTGGGACCCAAAAGTTCTGTAATGGACACCACGGACTGGCAAGCGCAGCGTGGGACGTCCACCAACGAGATGGACGGACGATTTGGTGAAGGCCGCAGGTTCAGGGTGGATGCAAATCGCTTCCAATCGTAATGATTGGGCATCAATGAGGGAGGCCTATGTCCAGCAGAGGACATCCTACAGCTGATATGATGATGATGTTATAAAGATAGTTTGAGACCCTGACAGTTTTTAACCCGGAAAAGTGCATAGTTCCCGCAGGATATCGACAAACGAATTCTAATTCTTCGCAGATGGAGTCGCGGGCAACAACTAGTAGCCTTTCGAAACTGCTTCATTCCTTTTATGTGGCAACCCGATAAAGTACTGTTTATTATTACTACCGCCACAGCTCCCAGCTGTAAAAGAAAAAGAGAACCTCTCCTAAAGCACTCTCAACGGCGCTATAATTTTTACTCAAAATTCCACACACTGATCCCTAAAGCCCGTTCAACAAAACACATTTTATACATCCGCCGTTGAAAAGAAAATAAATCTAACACACTTTCTGCGGAACATCTGAACCCAATAAATATCTGCGCCCTATATCTGACATCATATCGTGATTTCATCGTAGGGCGTTAAAAATACATATTAAAATTTATGAGTATTTTTACTTAGTATTTGTTTTACTGCATATTTTCGACGAAAATTTATTTTAGTACGTTATGATGTGTTATGTATGTATAGTGTATAGTCGACGAAGTGCTTTACCATTTTTTGTGGTTGCTACGTAAAGAATAAAAACAAAAAGACTGATCGCCACTTTGATTTGTAAGTGAAAATGGTCCTTGATGTTTTCAATTGTACAGGCGACATTGAACCTTAGGGTGGTAAAGGAATTTCTTGGTCGAAATTAAATCCGTCTAAGGGATAAAACTGTGTTTTACTTACTATCTGCCAGAAATACACATGTTTACTATTCTACTGTACTTTAAACATTGTTCTTTAAAAGTTCTCATTTGTTACATGTACGTGTATTCTTCAGTAATTCGAGGTCATTACTCTGTGCATAGTAATTATGTTTACATTTTAGTTATGCGTAATGGTTAAAAGTAAAACTTTATTAAATATCAACAAGATTCTTAACCTATTGCTTTAAGATTTCTTTTCAAAACATAACCCACAGGGAGGGACAGATCCACAAATTTGGCGCAGGGAGCCCGATTAAAACGAAAATTACGTTAAATTAATGTGCTTTTGAACCGCATTGAACTCCCCATTTTACAAAATCTTCAAACATATCTCCGCGATTCTTCAAGTATTTTAAAACACTGTCTTCACAGATAGACGATCGAGCACAAACTGGCTATTTTTTCAACTAAACTATGGACTGACAAAAGATGTATTATCTGGTTTATTTTTATTTCACCAAACGTGCACGCTTACCGTCACTATTTCGTTTAATAATGCATTTAAAGCCGGCGCCACACATAACACAAATGTTTCAACACATATTTGTTTACATGTGAAGCACCGGTATTTGCTTATTTGTTCAATATAACAAATAAGCAAATACCGGTGCTTCACATGAGATCAAATACGTATTCAAATATGTGTTAAAACATTTGTGCTATGTGTGGCGCCGGGGTAAGAGTAATGGCCGGAAGTAAAAATACTTAGTTTTTGTATTCAAAATACTCGTTCGACAAGTAAATATTTCGGAATACACGTGGCACGGTGGCAGGCTAATTGTGTCGGATGTGGCTATCCCGTATACTCGCTACAGTGAATATAAATGAGATTCTTTCCTCATAATTGAAGTTAGTACAGCTCGTTCTTGAAATATTGTTCGTTTTTTATACCTTGCGAAAGTATTCTCGAATTTTCCATTGTGCATTAAGCTGGGTCCACATTTGTATCATTTTGTCGTATCGTATCTCCGTCGCGTTGCACCGACGCGTATCAAGATCGCTAGTGTGGAAAATGATACAAATGTGGACCCAGCTTTAGATGTTTTGGTGCGATCAACACAGACAACGGCCGCTTCTATGGTGTATTTTAAGTTTTATCCAGTGTGATCGTTATTAATTAACTTATTAGTAGCATTGTGGACAATGTGAGGACAAATAGAATCGTAAAGAAGAAAACAATTAACGCTATTAGTCAGAAAATTTGCAAGATGAGAGGCTTATTTGTACCACTTGCACCCATCAGAAGCCAAAATTAATAAACAAGATACATTACAAAATAAATTACTTGAATGGCAGTCATCATCATCATCATATTAGCCAAAAGACGTCCAAGGTTTACTTCTGGACAAAACCCTCCCCCAAAGAGTTCCACAACGAACGGTCGTTAGCTGCTGCATCCAAGTGGTTCCCACCCTACGACCTTTACCTTAATATCATCGGTCTATATTATAGAGGCCCTTCCCACATAGTAGAGGAGACGTGGAAGATCGACCTTCACCGATCTGATAACTCAAAAAAAAAAGACAAAAAAAAACTGTAAAACAAAAAAAAAAGCTATGAACACTTTTCGATAGGCAAGTTATCATAGGCATATTTGTTTATAAATTATATTTGATAAAAAATATGTCTCATCGAGTTATCAGATCGGTGAAGGTCGATCTTCAACGGCTCTTAGACCAACACCACATGTATTTATTTATTAATATTTGTTCACATAATCCAGTAAGAAACATTTGTTTTTCCTTCGTGTAGCTTTTTTGAGATGTTATTATGTTATTAAGCGGAAGCATTTTAACCGGGAGGAAACGACTTTTCCCAAAAGATAAAAATCTCCGCATATCTACGTACTTTATCATCACTAAAATTATTAACTAACTGTTAAGTGTGAAGAATAACGTCCGGCGAGTGATTATCGTTGGTTTATCTTCAAATCACGCACTGTCCGGTGACTCATTTATATTAAAAGCGTCGACGACACGGTGATTTGTAATGGACATCAGTACGCTTAGTATAAGTTTTACTTCACCAAAATACTTCTCGATCGCGTTTATGTAAAAATTTCAATTCTATGGAAACATGGACGCGCGGCTGCGGAGGCGCTGTCCATGTTTCCCTAGTAATTGATTTTTTTACGTAAACGCGATCGAGAAGTATTTTGGTGAAGTAAAACTTATACTAAGCGTACAGATAATAACTTACTGGAGGGGTAATCGAGCTTATTACGACATAGCTGTGAATTACAGGAACTTATTTTTGTTATTTATGAGGGCATAGATCAATTAAAAATGTTCATAAACGACGTTCACTAGTTGGACAGAGCTCGAACGTGGCTTTAACTTTTTGAACTTTTTCTTACTTAGACCACTGTGCTTCTACAGATACTTAGTGCATTGCCAAACTTAAAAAATCCTACTGATATAATATACGTGAAAACGTTTGGACGAATTTGGATGTAAGTAGGTACCTAATGTGGTATGTTAGCTGGATCTCGGCAAAACCACGCAAAGGCTACTTTTATTCCAATATCCCCACGAGATCAAAATGGATTACATGCGCTTCCCGAAATCTGGAAGTCTACATATAGATATTTTGAAATGTTGCACGAGTTCTTCATGCAACGAAAATAAAGATCACCCATGACAATTTACCACGATCCGGGGACTACAATACAACTGTCAGATTTTATGGTTTCCGCGAGCAAAGCTCCAATACATACGCTGCTTCAGTGTTTACCTTTGGTACGTCTCAGTCCAAATCCAGGGAGTTAGATAGAGCATGACCTCTTTCGGCAGTCACAGATATGAATTTCAGAAGGTAATTAATCGTGTTGCATTAATAATGCGCGAATCCGACTCGTACTTAACCGAATCGCGGCGGTCGGCAGCGAGGTGACCGACCACGCCCTTTAATCTAAAAGGCTGGATCCGCGCCTGACTCAGTCTCAATCTAATGTAATCCTTAAGCATACACTAGGTATGTATCCATAATGCTCCAGGCAACATCTCAAAGTAAATAGAAAACCAAATTTTCTAATAAATTAACACACAATAAGTTATCAACAATGGATCGTCTGAGGCTCACAATAACGAATTTGTTCACATAACGCACCATTGTTCGAACGGCTTTCTTAGCGTATCGGTACACATCGGCATTTTGAATTGATGTCGGCTTCTCGCCTATAGATATTGGTGACGGTAGCTGAATCAATGTATTATTGAAATGCATTTTGAGGAGCCTATGTCACTCGAGTGCAAAGGTCATACTATAAGGCGGGTTCACTATCCAGCCACGAGTGTCATGATCGTTGGTTTGAACGCGAAAACATGTGCGGTCATGCAACATGGCGTATCTGGTTTAAGCATCAACGACTCGCACGCAGATTTTTGCTTGAGCCAAGCAAAGCAATGCTTGATGTATGCAAAAATTTACCTGCTTGACCATCTCGGAACCTCTTTACAGACCTGGAACGTCAGCCAATGATGATTTTTTACCTTTGTATCACTATGATCTTAAAGAAGACAGATTTATTTTTTTTACTTTTATAGTCAGAAAATAATAGGATGCCTATAACCTGTCATTCGCCCCTGAAAGTGTGAGGAATATTTCCTTTTTACCATGTTTTTCAAAAAAGTGCTCTATTAAAGTCCTAGTCAACATGTAGGTACATAATTGTTTTTTTTTTCAGGTTACAACCGCAATTAAGAACAGTTCCCAACACACATTTAGTTTTAGTCAACATCTAGTTTCCTCCTTTACTAGGTTAGGAGAACAAAACCGATGTTCAGAACGCCAGAGATTCGACAGTTCACACGTGTCTAGGTCAGAGTAGATAATTACTGGCATACCAAAAGGAAGATGCTAATTGACCGGCCGGTCATGGTAATTGTTTTGGAATCGCAATTTCCGTGCAGTCTCTCTATCACCGTCATCACACCTCGTGAAATTACCATGTACACGATATCGTATTTAAGATGTGGTTAAATTTATATAGTAAAGTTTAAGACCCTATTTTAACTTCATTGCTTTATCTTATCTTCCTACTCTCGTGAACCCCAACACTCTCAGACTGCCACTAAAGGCATCGCATCATAGAATCCTCAATAGCGTTCATCAGGAAGTATTTCTAACACGAAACAATTTCTAAAGAGGAAATTGCCAGACGTATGGAACTTACTTTTCCTACACAATCACGGCATCTGCGTGTTCCTCCTAAACGATTAGTCTATTTATGAAAACTGTCCCAAAACGATTTGCTACCTTCATAAAGGCCTCCCAAAATCCTCCCCTAAATGGCCAGCTATAAGGAATCGCTCCAAATCATGAGTTATGACGGCTGGCAGCACGCCAACGTGGAATCAATTACCAGGGTTCATGACATTTAATCGTGTTACCTGTTGTGCTTAGAAATTTTACTCCAGACGATGCTGGCAGGGTTGCTACTTTTGTGGAGAACATTTAAAGAGCACATGCGAGAATTTTCTGTTTACCTGAATTATGAGATATGGCTGGTGCCTATTCTTCATTATTTACGTGCTCGGTAACCTCAACACTTCTAATACACATACTCTACAGATACGCAGCAGTTGTCAGTGTTCCGTACTCAATGAGTACCAACCCTGATGCTAAAGCTCTGCTGTCTGTCCCTGCGTCATTCACAGAGCTGTATCCTTATACAATTTCGTAGACATTTCTGGTTATAAAAACAAAAATACTCGACATTTTCACAAGCGGAAAGCATCAAACATTGCGTTGTTTTTTCTTTGTCCATTAACAGCGGAGAGCTCCAAAATTTTAAATCCCCTGTGACAGCCAACCATGATGTAATTAATGGGTGGTTCCTTAGTTCCTGCGGACTTTGAAATATCGTTGTTAGTTATTCAGGCGGGGAAACTACCAAAAATATGGCTAATTAATGGGCAACCGATGAATGTCTAGAACACTAACTTCTATTATAGTAGTGTAAACAAAGCGGATTTGCTACAAAGAAGTAAAAATAAAGGCGTTACTATAAAGTTCAAAGGTTGCCTATATTCCTTAAAATAAACTAGAGCCTGTAAATTTATTAAAGGCATCTAATAGTCTACTTAATGATAAGACAAATTATAATGAAGAATCTTTAGAACAAGACTAGTTAGAATTACCCTTGCTACTTATAGAATATAAAAATCATAGACACAAGTTAGCGTCTCAGTGCAATATAACCGTTATCTACATTGTATGTATGTAGAACCCTACTAATAAAGACTAATAAGGCTTTCGTTATAACGTCATCCCATCCCTAAAGCATCTAGGTGCCGTTGGTAGAACCACAAGCGACCCGTGCGAATGCATGTTTACAATGGCACAATAAATTACCATATTGATTGCGGGGAGCATTCAACTGTAACTAATGTAGCTTCTGATAGTGCTAGCTGACGTTTGAATCGCATTAGCGCCCTGCGAATAGTCGGGATAAAATTTACTCATTGAAAATTTTATTTGCTGAAGATAATAAATAAATAAATAATATTAGGGGACAATCTCACACAAATCGACCTAGTCCCAAACTAAGCAAAGCTTGTACAATGGGTACTAGACGACGGTAGACATACTTATATAGATAAATAAATACTTAAATACATAGAAAACATCCATAACTCAGGAACAAATATTCGTGCTCATCACACAAATAAATGCCCTTACCGGGATTTGAACCCAGGACCTCTTGCTTCGTAGGCAGGGTCACTACCAACTAGGCTAAAACGGTCGTTAAATCTGAGTTTTGGCATTTGAACAAAACTGCGTTTATTTATTTATTAATTTTATTTCAACGGTATAGTGTATTTAGATACAGCATAATAACGCGACTCCGATCATAATGTATACAACAGACAAGAAAAAATTCAATTTAACAATAGATTTTATGGAACACGCACTTCGGACAAATGAACAAATTCTTCTTAATATTTATAACACGAATGTCACAAAATGGTAATTTATTTTAAGTCCTTATCTACATTAATATACTAAAAAGAGTCTAACATTTGGTAGCTTAGCGTACGGTTGTGGTACCAACTCTGAAGATGAGCTCTGGTTTAGTTCGAAGCGCGTCAGTGTGGTTTGGTGGTGGTGATGGTTAAACGTAACTATCGTAAGGTCGCGGGTGAGCAAAGTAATTGTTTCAGTTAATTAATATGGACCTCCGCAAAGTAACACCTGATACAATAAAATATTTAAAAAGATACCATTAAAAATAAAAATTCCTTTAATTTGTATTTATACAATCAAAGCCTTTTATATGACGAGTGAAGATAAAAACGCGTAGGCATTCCATATAATCAGGACATTGACATTGCTGAATGCAGATACATGCATTGTCTTGCGGTGATGTCAGAGGCAAGGAAATAATTCATGAGAATCTGAGTTAACCCCGACGACCCAGAAGACGGCAAGATTAGTTTATGAATGAGAGGTTATTTCATTAAAACCTTCGTAGCAAGATACGGCATGGTAGCAGTGGGTGTTAAAATCCTTGGAATCTCAAAGTACTTAATACAATAAGAAGCAAAGAATACGCACAATACGAGAGTTTGTAACAAAATTGTAAACACAATTATGAAGACTAAATAATTAACGATATAGATAACATCAAAGATGATGACTTTGATTCAGAATGTCCCAAACAAAAATCACAAGACTAAACCGTTTTAAAGCCACTGGTTCCAGTTCCAGCAGTATTTGTTTTTCGACCTGTATCGAATTAGGCACGGACAGTAGAGCGGCGGACATATTTACACAGCTGTTTAGCTATCGACCTGCCCGGGTCCCGGTTAGGCCTGGAGGCTGGAATTAGGTCAGATTCGGCTGATCAAATTAGACAAGTTAGTTGTGAAACAAAATTGGATTTAGCTTTCTAGTTTTCGGATAAACATTTACTAACTATTCAAAGGGCATTCCAAATTTTATAGATATTTGTCGTCAACTGTTCTACAATAAAAAAGATTTAGAGCTTTAAAAGATTATGCGCCGTTAAATTACAAGTTTATATTCATCCATTTCATATTTCAAGAAATCTACAAGCCTACAACAGTTTCATTTGTTTCAGTTGAATAATTTGAAAGCGAAACACGAATAACGTATTTTTTTTAGAAACAGAATACTAATCATCCAATTTTCTGCGCCTTGACCTAATGCCAAATTTCTGTTGTTCATGCATCCTCCTTTTCCTACTTATATCCATCATTAGCATATTCATCAAATACAAGATATTGCTTGTATTAAGTATTAAAGATTACGAAGATTGACAGCGAGATTTCATCCAGCATTTGCCAGTCACAACATGTACGACAATTCGCGCATAAAATTTCCATTTTAACGTTCAAACTTTCCACACCAAACCCCAAGAAAACCATTATGCGTGTTCACACAACATAACGAAAGGGAAAGTTCGTGGGCGCGCAATTTTTGCTGCGTAGTTGGGTCAGAGGGGAGAATGCCATCCCTTCAATAACACAGGGCTTAGTTTGTTCAATGATGTTGTCAATGACGAGGGAATGGGGCCGCAATTGTGAAGCAATGAACAGTTTAAGTGGCTGTAAGCTTTTGTGATTTCTGGTATAGGTAACGCCACGATAGTTGAGGTCACGCACACAACAACACGACACGGATTTTGACGTTAATTCGTACCGATAGCAAGTTCAACAGACACAACAGCGAATTACAAGATCGACTAAAAATTTCTTAAACCTATTTCGCTAAGAATTATTTAGGAAGATAAATCTAGTTCGAACAAAACAGAAAATGAAATATTTTGATCTATTTTATTTAAATCAGATAAGCATATTTTTCGCTATTTATAAAATACCGATTTTTTTGTTGCGAATATTTCTTATCAGTTTCAAATTGTTTTACATCAAATACAGGGTTATTTGTAATTCACTAGCATCCTTTTAACCCTAAACTCCTACCACTTAAACAAATGTTTTTTGTTATACGGCTTTTTAAAATGGAGTACATTTTTTTTCCATACACGGCACAGAGTATCGTAAAAATACAGGTAATCTCAAATTTTCAAAACGTTATTACACCAAAAATATAAAGTTATGACAAAAGTCGTAAAACAAAAAAGATTTGTTTAAGTGGTAGGAGTTTAGGGTTAAAAGGATGCTAGTGAATTACAAATAACCCTGTATAGGTTATATGAAAAAATAAAAATAATAATACGCGTAGTATTGCGTAGGTATTAGGGTTCCGTAGTCAACTAGGAACCCTTATAGTTTCGCCATGTCTGTCCGTCTGTCTGTCTGTCTGTCTGTCGGTCCGCGGCTTAGCTCAGAGACTGTTAGTACTAGAAAGCTGTAATTTGGCATGAATATCAGTCACGCCGACAAAGTGATTTAATAAAAAAAACTAAAAAAAAATATTTTTATGGTACCTCCCATAGACGTAAAGTGGGGGTGATTTCTTTTTTCTCGACTAACCTTATAGTGTGGGGTATCATTGGATAGGTATTTAAAAATAAATAGGAGTTTACTAAAACCATTTTTTGATAAAGTGAATGTTTTTGGAGATATTCACTCCGAAAGTTCAAAATAATGTCCCCCCCACCCTCTAACTTTTGAACAGCAAGTCAAAAAAATATGAAAAAAATCACGTAAGTTAAACTTAACAAAAACTTTCTAGGAAAATTATTTTCAACTTAATCAGTTGAGCAGTTTTTAAGTTTTTGTAAAAAAATATTTCTAAACTAAGATTGTAATTTAACCGCCATTGAAAGCATTTTATTTTCTTTAAGTACCTATAAGATCACGATAACAGTATCTTCTTTCAAATAAAAAAAAAATAAAATTGAAATCGGTTCATATAATAAAGAATTACATCTGAAAACCCATCAACATACATACTTGTTCTAGTAGATTGCTGATACCCAATTCGCCGATAGATGGCGCTGTACCGCCGACGTTGAAATTCTGCGCGCGGTGGGAATTGAGACGAATACAACCACATTAATAAAGTATGCAAAGATTTTTTCGTACTTGCTAAGGAACCCATCTTGGGCGTGTCCGACACGCTCTTGGCCGGTTTTTTCTTATTTCATCATAAAATCATATAACTCACATTTTCATTCAACACTTATTTCATTCATTCACGCAATCAGTAACGCAGCTACATAAAGATGTAGCTGTGTGTGTAATCATTCACCTCAACTCTCGTCGCGTTACCTATACCTGGGAGTAGTACCAGATACCAGAGAAACGGATTTTTACTGCTAAAACTGCAGCCAGAGCTAACGCTTTAATTGGGAGTACACACTATTCACTATGTCAAGTGTTGAAGCTTGTCGCCATTTATCTCATCATAATGATAAAGTGATAGTAGTTAGCTTGCTAATGTTGTGTAATAATTAATAAATCAGCCATCACCGTCACTTTGTGCACAAGAGTGAGAAAGGTTTAAGTATGTAAGTTTTTAGTGTAATTGAATTTCGCCAAAAACATCCTTTCGAATGGTTGAGATCGTAAATAGAAAATATAGATATCATGTTTGGCTTGTATACTGTTAAGGAATGTTTTATTTTATTCCTTATCACATACTTCTCAAAAACAATTCCTAATTAAGCGTCAAAGCGACAAAAATGTTTCTACAGACCAATTAGGTGGAAAGAAAAATTCCGGGACCGACTAAAATCAACCCAAACAAACCTATAAACCGTCTAGCCACAACATAAACCATACAACATCTTATGCGTACACGAATAAAGTTCAGAATCTGAAAATATGAAAGTAGACAAACAACGAAAGCCGGGCAATGTTTTCCCGGCAAAGTTGCGTGCAATCTCCGCCGTCTAACGGGAAGTGGGGTGGGGGTTGCAAGGGGAGACGGGACATAGGGGAAGTTGGGGCATATTCATGGGACGAGTTTGAAATTTAATGTTAGTATAACTAGCAGATTTGGTTAAGGAGCTATAGGATAGTAACTATAACAATTTGATTTCCATACGATTTAAAGTGCTGATAGCATAAATAATGCATCAGAATTGTTTTATAATATTAGTGTTAACTTAAAAATGCAACAACGGAAACGCGGTAGAACTAAAAATCAGAACACGCGTAGCCTTCAAAATTATAAGATCAAAATAATCTTGCAGTAAATTGAGTTGAATATTCTATCCATAATGCCATGCTTTTCTATGTGCGTTGATTTCTGTTTCACGATAAAGTTCTGCTTAATTTCTCTAACTAACTAAATTGGATTTTGGCGTGGAGTATGTTGAAAGCCTTATCCTGTTCAACGGACGCGTGAAAAGCGATAAAATCCCCACTAATATGCAATAAAAATAACAATGGGGGAGAAATTCAAGAAACATAATGAATATGTCGACGACACTGAAATGAGGGAAAATGGAAAAGAGAACTCTTGGACCGGTTAGACGTACTATCTCTTTTTCAAATTGGAATGCATTCGCAAGGAAATAAAAATAAAAAAATAAAAACTTTGCTGTAGTAGGTTTTTTTAAAACAAATCATGGACGCTAGCTCACCAAACCTTTATTAGTCTCCAATGGTTTCAATCGTTACCCAAGTGTTACCTGTAACAATAAATCAAGAGTTACCATTGACACATCACACTTAACAGTCTGCTGCACTTCACCAAAAACCTGTAGTAGTAGTAGACTATTAGTAGCAGTTGTTGTTGTTGTTGTTGTGGTAGCTTCCGTAGCAAATATTTCAGCTCTCTTCTTCTTTCGTAATGACCATAATTTCTTTAATTGCATACCCTGGAGAATTTAACCCATTGGCTTCAATAAAAGTCTAAACACCTAAGCAAAACTTTTAAAGCCACTAAAATAGGTAACCTTATTAAACGCACTTACGCAATTTGCTAGCCCGTAATGAGCGATAAACTCATTTTTATTCTTGTTCCAGTACTGATTTAGATTTTTAATGGTAGTCTTTATTTAGCTTTGGTTTACGAATGCAACGGTAGTTGGGTAATAGCCGATGCTTTGCGTTGCAAATGACACCAGCGGTAATGAAAACTGAATGTTTACTACTGATTAATCTAATAAAATAAATAAACACAATTAAAGTGAAGTTATAGTATACAGCAATAATAGGGGTGAAAGTTGTAATGATATTATTTAAAAGAACAAAGACATGGACTCAAAAAATAATATCATATCATTTTATAAAACTATTTGTAGTTTTATTAATGCTTATGTTATATGTAAGGCATAGCATAATTTCAAATAGAAGCCACAACACAACATCAATTTAAATTCGAAGAAGGAGTCAATGAAGGGCATACTAGAAAATATCGAGTTTGTTTGATTGAATCATCATGCCAAAGTTTAAGATTAAGCTAAGTAGGTAAAAGAAACTCTGATTTCAACACTTATTCACAAACTCATCAATGCATGCATGCATATACATAAGGATATGAGTCATTCATGTAAATAGCTGACACTGTTATCTTCTAGACAATGGGGGTTATCACTTACCCTCAATTAACAAGTTATGATAATGTTCTCGAGCTTATTAACGGTCTAATGAACCTTAACTATCATGTTTCATATCGAAATTAACTAAAAGTTCGTTAAAATTTGATAGCAGCTAAGCGATAGAGGTCTCTTTCAGTTCACGGTCAGTGACAGTTACACGCAGTATTAAAAAGAATGAAAACAACTAATACCTAAAAAAATAACCCATGGCGTATGTATCCTATCAACATCTGTTGTAAGGGTTAATTAAATCAATAAGGGTATCGTAAGTAAACAACATTTTATTCAAACGTAATTCAATTCAATTTTTGGGATAATTATGGCCCCATCGAACGGTGCGATGATTCCGCCAATGTCGAGGTTGGATAAGACACTGCCAGACGACCTTTGGTCAAGTACGGTAGAGTATTCAAACGTAAAAGATTAACGAAACTGAATGACAGAAAACGCACAGCCTAAACTAATGGAGCTAGAAATTTGGCAGACATTCCTTGAGCATCATAGAGGTGGACTAGGACCGGATTTTTCGGAATCACCGCGGCTAATTCTTTCAACATCATCTCCCTGGGAGCGAAATCGCGAGAAACCAGTTATTAGTAAACTACATTTGGAGCTACAGTACATTAAAAAAATCACTAATACTAACAAGATACAACGTAGTATCTAAGTTTTCAGTAAGAATCACGAGAAGTTGTCGTCAAAAGGCCTGATCAATCGTCAGTCCCTTATAATTGTGTTAGTTAACTCATCAAGGGGCAGTGATGATTGGGGTCAACAGTCCATTATCGACGTGTCAGTGACTCATCGAGGTAAGTATATTGCTTGTTTAATGCATCACAGCATCCTACAGGGCTGGCAATTCTATTTAAAGATTAACGATGTTGACTTTCATAATACATAATATTTAAATAATTTCCCGAATCAGGCGTTACTTTGCGCTTTGGTCGCGGGTGAGCAAAGAAATTGTTTCAATTCGTTTACAAAATCGTTATAATAGACGTTTGTTGAGAAGTTACTTTTTAATTTTCAAAAATAACTCCTGCTATTTTGCTCCTGAGATGAAAACAAATTCTGCCTCTCTATGTTCATCATTTAGACTTGAGGTAATTAAAATGAGAAGATACAAGATTAATTATTATAACTAACTATTAACTAGACTACTATAATTCAGATTACGACTCGATTTATCGACTCGACTATTCAGACTACTCTGAACCTACAAATACAAATTATACAGAATTTCAGTTATTTCTCTAGTGCATTTGTATTCGGGGAGAGATTTCGAGAACCCTTTTAACCTTTTTAAAAAATCTTTCACTAAAGCTGCATTATCCCTGGTTGACAAAAGCTACTTTTTATCCCGGAAAAGTGCAAACTTTCCGCGGGATGCAGACGAAGTTGTGGGAAAAATATTGAATAAGATAATAGCTAAAAAGCCAGATTGGCCTAGCAGAGTTGCAGGAACCATGGGTAGATTTGATGATTATGGTTGTCCCTTTTAAATTGTCTAATACGAACTTAATTTGCCTCGTGACAAAATGAAAAGAGCCATTGCTAGCCACCACGATATAGTAAATTTTGGGAAATGGGTAATATTTTGTAGGCAATGTTGCACATTGGGGAATGTGTTATTTCTACTTTAACTTCTCCACGGGGAAACTTTAAACTAAATTTATGAAGATAAATAGGAGCTAGTGTAAACGTGTTCTATCAACCCTGGAGGGTCCTCGGTAATGAAGTAGAAGGCAGGAAGGCACGTTAACTACACAAATACAACTTTGTAGCTTTCGACGTAGCTAATGGAATTCACAAACAATTTAACGTGGAAGTGCCGTGCATCTTGTCTAAATTGCAAGGCAATTTAGTGAAAGCCTAAAGTCTATCAGAAGTTAGCTCTTACAGACATTGAGGAGGAAAGGCTACCGAAAACTTGATTTCAAAGTTATTTTATTTAAAGAAATAATCATGTAAAGAAAAAATGTCGCGGCTTTTCACCATCATCATCATCATCATTTCAGCGGTAGGACGTCCACTGCTGGACATAGGCCTCCTTCATTGATGCCCAATCATTACGATTGGAAGCGATTTGCATCCACCCTGAACCCGCGGCCTTCACCAAATCGTCCGTCCATCTCGTTGGTGGACGTCCCACGCTCCGCTTGCCAGTCCGTGGTCTCCACTCCAGAACTTTTGGCCCCCAACGGCCATCTATTCTGTGGCTTTTCATATTGCATTTCAAATGTGTGAAACCAACATCTACTTAAGGAAAGCGATTTGTTTACATAGCTCATGATCAAATCTAACTTTTTCATGCAAAATGGGCTTGCGTTTGTCCAGAATCCCGCCTAAGGTCGCAAACTGGACGAGCGTTTTCTCTGTTCATTGTGTGTGCTGGCCAGTTAACCACTATGCAGCAAGCGTTTCGGCCACGCAGTGGACAGTGAACACGCTCGCTGCTCGTTGGCGTTTAATTCGCGGCCTGATGGCGACGATGTCTCCGATTGTGGCCTAAGATGGAACATGTTTGCCAAGAGATTGCCCATTCAACCTAGATATGAAGACAGTCAAATTGTAACGTTCAAAGAACGCAGACTTATTTAGGGAATTCCTTGGCTGTTCGGATAATGAAGGACGAGCGAAACCGTTTTTCACGAACTTGGTCTTTGTGTAATTCTTTAACTCTTTCACAACCAGAACTACAGCAGGATCTAGCTAAAATACGTGCCAAGTACTCGGTTACACTATCTGCTGATTAGTTAAGCACTGAGGTGGTCATAAAAACCGGTAATTTCATCTTTTATTAGCTGTAATGGGTCACTGGCGATAGCAAAATGCACAAGAGTCAACCTTGACTGGCGGGATGATGCGAGACGATGACGTTATGCTATGATGTTATCATGGGTCATTTCAGTTACGTTATAACAGGGATGATGGATGTGGTGCATGATTAATATCAAAGAAGCAAGTTAAAATATTGTTTATTGTAAAAAAAACTGCGTTACAGTTGGAAGCTGACGATGAGATCTAACCAAGAAACTAGCACGCCCTTTTCCTAGGATTTTACTTGAAAATCAAACGTAATTTGACCGCTATTTATTACCTACAAAGCAAATGATAATTCTAACGAACAAAATAATAGTGTTGAAATAATTTTTAACGAGTTCCAAGAATCAATTTTCGTAATTCAGTAGCATAAGCCAATTAGTTAAATTGACGACAGGTGGGACGATGAGAGTAGGTGGGTGTCAGCGCTAACATTATTATTTTTACACACATACATACATAAAATCACGCCTGTATTACCAAAGGGGGTAGACAGAGCACACGAAACTTTTAGCAATTTTAGGTTTAAAGTAAATGTGGTATAATAGTGACAGGTTGATAGCCTATCGCTTACAATATACCTTAACCTATGTCCTTAGCCGCTTCTTACGACATCCACGGAAGAAGTGGAGAGGTGTAATTCTAAACCCAACACCATTGAAGCCCATTCAACCGTTATCAGCCCAAGTACTTAAACTAAATAATCTAGCGAATTTTCGATCCAGTAAGTGAAGTCAAAGACGTGACGTCAGTGAAAGACGTAACCGCCCTCGGCGCAGCCAATTGGCGCGAGGTGGTGGAAAATAGGGAAGAGTGGCGCTCTCTGGTGTCGGAGGCCAAGATCCTCTTTGGGTCGTTGAGCCAGTGTAGTAAGTAAGTAAGTGAAGTCAACGAACATGGATTGATCGATAGGATGATATTCCGAGTATTTCCGAGAGTCCATATTCAAGAATATGATTTACACTCAAAGGTATGTAAATAGCCAGACTTTTTGAATAACACACCACACAGGCTACTTTCCATCCCGATATTCCCACGGGATTGGGATCAAATTCCGAAATCTCAACCTCAACATAGAGATATGAAATTTGGCATGGACGTTTTTTGCAACCACAATGTAATTTTTGGGAATTCCCATGGGACGGAAAATCCCAGGCATAATGGTTTAAGTGTCGAAGCCGCGGATTAAACCGTAACAGTACCCAAATGGAGCCATTCATGACCAGATGACGTAACAGACACCTCCCGATGTTAGGAGCAATAAAAGCCATCCCTAGGCCACTTCATGGAGCAATAAAGACATTCATTGCATTCGGAACGATAAATGGCACTCTAGTGGATGAAATACCTATCATCATCATCATCCCAGCCCATATACGTCCCACTGCAGGGCACAGACCTCTCAGAATGAGAGTGCTTGGGCCGTAGTTCCCACGCGGAACCAATTCATTACAACATTTAATGCAATAAAGAGTTAAAGTTAGAGCTCTTGGTTAATTTCGAATGCAATTTCGCTAATAGATTTCATAATACTCGGAGATCTGAACCCGGAATAACGGTATCGGCCATAGGTCAAACCACTAAGCCGCATCGGCATTTAGCTTCTTTCAATTAACGACAATCTTTTATCTGCTCATTATTTGCAAATTAAATTAATATGAAAGTAACGTTTGCTGAGTCGTAAAAGGCGTCCCGTTGGGGAGAAAAGCCCGACTGTCTGGCACCGGTTTTATAGGTTACAGACAAATGTCTGTGTAGGTATCTATAAACTTAACTGAACCTGAATTCATAAAAAAAGAGAGATGTTAAGAGGGTTTATACCTGCTAAGCTGGCAACGTTGCATTTTTGTTAGTTTTTCTAGATTATTCCATAAAAATTGAATGAAAATTAAAAATGTTTTGAATACAAATTGTTCTAATATATAAGTTAATGTGTCTACTGCAATAATAATTCGTGATAGACTTTTATTTTCTTTAAAAACGAAGAAATTATTACCTAACGGTTAACAAAATGCAACGTTGCCAGCTCAGCAGGTATAAACCCTCTTAACACCATCACCACTAGGATCACCTGATTACAGTTCGTTGGTCATCTTATGTTCCATCTTTCCTATACTAAAACTCCACTTTAAAAGAAAATGGCAATTATGATGATTTGATTAATGACCCTTTCGTTTAAAAGCGGCGAAATGTATATACATAATAACATTGAAACATTTTGCGGACAAAAAAATACCATATTCTATAGTAGGTACTATTCTATGCCTGACTGAACCTTACCATCTCTTTCCCGCGACACCATGTCCAGTCACCAGCACCAATATCTGACACAACAAGTGTGCATAAATATCTGATACGACTCTATTTCTAGGGCCGGAAGGACGTGTCAGATATTTTTGCACGCTCTGTTGTGGCAGATATTAATGCTGGTGACTGTCCAACAAAATTTGCCAGTGTGTTGTTACAATATAACTCCCGAAGCCACATGTTACTATTGTTTACGTATGGCGTTGTCCACGAAGTTGAACCAACAAGCCAGAAGCCGTTGCTGTTAGCAGCAGGGGCCCCGATAAAAATACCGCGGCCGGAGTATGATGTCAGTGTTTAATCTAATAATGTGCAGTACGATTGTGTAACGCGAGACGATTTGGATGAACCATTTCTTCTGGTTCAATTACAGTAGATCGCAGTTCACAAGCAGAGACAAAATTTTGCTTTTCTTCTCTTAGGTTTATTCTCAAGGATATAACGAAAGATCAGCAAGCTTCCGTCATTTAAAAAATCTAGCTCTGATGCGGGCAGAAGACTATTACAATTTTACAATATGTATGGTCGATCATTTACGTGCTTTAACATTTTGATTACAGTTCCTACATAAGAATAAAAATAATAAAGTCGATTATCATAATTATTAACTTGTAAGTGTAAATAGCTTGTGATCTTTTAAGCCGTACAACTCACATTGAACCTTAGGGTGGTAAAGGAATTACTTAGTCGACTATACTTTAAAGAGATCTGTAGACTGTAAACGAACTATTAAAATTCGAAATGGGTCCTAAATAGTTTTCGTTATACAAAGGACTGGCCTGATATTGCGCTGTGGAGGTCAGCCTGCCTTGTGAGGTTGCCTAGTAGTAAGTGAAGTAGAAATGAAAATCGGTCACTCGAAATAAATTATACATCAAATCAGAAAAATGCAAATTTTAAATACATCAATAAGGAAGGAAAGCTGTCCGTCCAGAATATTGTCGAAAATGGAATTAGGTATGACCCATGGTAAAACTGACAAATTTGATTTAGCCCAAAAGAACGAAAAGGTGAAAGGTGATTTTCATTTGCACTTAATGAAAGTAAATTAGTCTTCTGAAGTAGTCTGGACTGTGATCGATCCAATTATTTTGTAACGCTAAGACGAAGGGAAAGTTAGCCTGGTTGAATGCGTAGCACCATTTGCAAAACTTCCGGAGAAGTTTTAAAATCTTCAACCACACCAAGAGAGTGATAAAGCGGGCCTCCCACAGGAATGTCATATCATAACGCACAACACATCCAAATTTAAAGGTTCAATTGAATGCAGAACACAGCGAACAATACATTTATGGGGTCGCTGCGTTATCGCATACCGTCACGGTCGGCGTGCGGAGTGGCATGTAATTAATTGTTGATATAGCACTGATTGTCTGAATCCTTTTTTACATTTTTTCATGTCATATAACGGTAAAGCTACTTGTAAAACACGCATATAAATGACAGCATGTTGGAGCTCACAAATTTCCCTAAAATATTTATGTGAATTCTGAAATTTTTGAGAGAGCCTAAAATACCAAGTTCCCAAAATACCAGATATTTCAAAATACTACATTACCTATTTATTACATTCCCATTATACCAGAAATAAGACATCCCACCAAAATAAATCACTTCCTTGAGTAATCTTCGATTTTGTAATGTGAGCGGTGCAACGAGAAACTAGAAATGTAGTAAATAGGTAATGTAGTTTTTTTTTAAATTTGGTATTTTGGGAACGTGGTGTATTAGCCACGAACGCTTATACTCGTATCGCTTATACTCGTACTGTACTGATAATTTGTGACGACGTAGTCGAATAAAATCAATGCAAAACCGGACCACAGGTACAAAATAAATTAAAAAAAACTCGTTCGAAGGCCCGCAACACCCAACTGGCCAAATTTTACAATATTAAAAATAAAACAGATGCAGACTTGTCAGAAATAATACCATTTTACTAGGTATTAATTAACTGGATATTAATTAAAAGAGGTGCCTATAAAAAAAGCTATATTATACGTTACACTTTACCCGATTGTGTCAAAGCTTGCAATAGAACCACAAGAGCGTGACGGACCTTTGTCCGACCCTTTTCTAACGTTTATTGAAGGACGTACTCGTTGTAGGCCTTGTTTGTCAATTTAATAGCATTCGCTTGATCAAAGACTGTTTTTGTGCAACACCACGAAAAAACCATGAGCAAATATTTCACTTCCATCAATCAAGTCCAACAACACGGTACACGGTAATTTGTCATGTCATAAAGTATGCTCCGACCATTTTTAATAGAGCTGCAAAACATACGCTAAGAAACAATCGTAATGCCAACATACAAGTTCTGCAGCAAGACGACAGTTCGTAACCGCCCATTCAAAAATTCGAACCGGCGAAGCGTAGAATCCGACCAAATGCAGTGCACATTTAACCACAGATAGTCGCTCATGGGTTCTGACCTCTAAATCTAACAGGTTAGTCCAATTGTAACCGAAATGGTGACATCAGAGCAATAAATACTCGGCACGACCGGTTGCTTGAGGACGTTGTTGCTAGCAATGATCATTACATTTTCCGATTAGTATTTTAAAACAGGCATGCATTTAGTTAGATCAACACTGAACTGCACACGCTATGGTAATAATAATAAGAGTAAACCATGATGAACTTATCCACCAAAATGTTTAGTTAATCAATCAAATATTCAATGGGACCGTCGCGTTTTTCATGTTGCCTTATTTTTCATTCAAATTATTTTCTTGCTCCTTAGTGATAGTGAAGTGATTACACGTACGTACATTGGCGTAGATCGAAGAAAACATTGGAGCGAACAAGCTCAAAGAAATTACCTTCAAAATTGAGCCATTAGAGCATAGTTCATTCCACGCTAATCACGCCATTCTAATTTCGCATACAATCAACCGCAACGTCGGTAAAATTGGAAAGGATTTATATTTTCTCTATACAAACTAGAGCCAGTCACACCGCTTTGCGTAAAATGTCAACGGCATAAAATCTACGTATCAACGGTCGGTCGTGTGAAAGAACGAATAGAACAGTTCAAGTTTGAATCCCATTACTTGTTGTTCGAAAACTGCATCCCTAAGAAGTCCAGGCTGACATCATCGCCGCTAAATACAGGCGTTTCGAACCGGTTTTGCCTGCAGCAAGTTTTGCCGGTATCGCGTTAGACTTCCAACGCGTATAAACGACGCGATTACTTGCAATCTTTGTACCGTTCTCTACTTTTTCAAATCTCAACGAACTTTTACATACAATATTATTTAGTACGCATTCAAAGAACCATGCAAGTCTACAAAAAAAAAATAGTTCCTACAATTATGTCTAGTTCATACTGGTCCATGATAAAATAATACTTACTAAGTTTGATTAAAGCACTCTTGAGGCTTTAAACATGTACGGTACGGCTACACTTCTGATTACCTCAGAGTACTTCTACAACAAGCTATTTAATTAACGTAGAAAGCTATGAATGTCAATGTGGAACACCACTTAAATCATCATCATCATCATGTATTAACGATGGTAGTAGTGATGACAGTAACTAGTGCTACCAAATAATTCGAAGGTAACTGTAGCATTTGATTTACCATTGTCAAAATGTTCCCACTGTTACCGTGTTGTATTGTATTCGGTTTCCTTTAGAAGGGTCTTTGAAAATGAAGTTCTGTCGAATTGCGTACACTTTCTTTTTAAAGAGGCTTCGTAACACCGGAAGCGATTTGATTTTAGCAATGGTCATTTGTTTTCTTTGTTCGCCTCAAAAAATTGTGGACGAAAGGAGAAAGAAAGTGATTGCAAATGACTGTTATATTAGCATAAAAGCGCATAGCTTTCAGAAGGGATAACGCAGGCAGTAGACCACAATTTCTAGGTTATTTTGGCAGCACGTTCTGAAATGACTTTGATCAATTCAATTATTTATGCAATGAAGATAAGCAAAGCATGGATCAGCATAATCTATACATATAAAATCCTTTGTCCTGACTGACGGATCAACGCACAGCCTAAACCGCTGATCGTAGAGACCTGAAACTTGGAGGGTGTGTTCTTTGTATGACGTAGGCATCCGATAAGAAAGGATTTTTCGTAGTTCTACTCCGAGGGGGGTAAAAAGGGGGGGCAAAGTTTGTATGGGACAACGTGATTCCTTGGTCCAATCTACTTCAAATTTTGCATAAACATTCTTTAACAGAATTGATGGAAGACGTGTTTCGTATTTTATTGAAATTCATCACTTGACGGGGTTAAAAAGGAGTAGAAAGTTATTTTGGGGGGGATTTGCTTCGAAGTTGATATCAATACTCCTTAGTGCTTTTGATTTAAATTACATTTTATTTTGACACATTGTAAATGAAACGAAACTTCAAATATTGCAAACCATTTTTGTCTACGTTTGTCGACCACGTCTTGATCTGATCTCTGATAATAGCTAATTATATGTATTAAGTATTTGCATTTCACCAAGCTTTTGCTTTTACAAGCGCAGCGTGGGACGTCCACCAACGAGATGGACGGACGTTTTGGTGAAGGCCGCAGGTTCAGGGTGGATGCAAGTCGCTTCCAACCGTAATGATTGGACGTCAATGAGGGAGGCCTATGTCCAGCAGTGGACGTCCTACGGCTGAAATGATGATGATGATGAAGCTTTTATGCGAGTTCAACCTTTTTCGAATAAAATCGAATTGAGTATTCAAATATCATTGTTGAACTCTCATAAAAGCTTGGTGCAATGCAAATACATATAAAATGCTTTGTCCTGAAGTCCTAAATGACTGACTGCCGGATTAACGCACAGCCTAAACCGCTGTATGTAGAGACCTAAAACGTGGAGAGTGTGTTCTTTGTATGACGTAGGCATCCGATAAGAAAGGATTTTCCGGAATTTCCACGGGATAAGGAATAATCGGGATTTATATATTTCATCAAGAGTGACCCTATGCCCATAACGAAGATTACTAAACTGTACAAATTGGGCATGCAATTAGACTATTAGAATATAAAGCGAATATAAAGAATTTTGAAAATTTCCACGGGATAAAGTTAAATCAGGATTTATATATGTAGGTACTCAAATCAACTGGACCATATCTCCGTAACTACAATTACTAATCTTTTCAAATACAGTATTAATGAAAATGACCATAACAACAAAAAAACTTATTGCAGGATTTTTGGAAATTCCTGAGGAATAGATAATCTCTGAAACTTCCGAGCCGATTAAAAAAAAAAACATTTACCAGTAAAAAGTTACACTATCCTTTATTGACATAGGCTACTTTTTTCCGGGGAAATGCAAAATTCCCAAGGGATAGAAAAAAGAAAATTCAACTTCGGAGCTCATTTTAAAATGTCTTACACCAATAGAAAAGATGCACTGTCCTTGGTTAACATAGGATGCTTTTTTCCGGATAAATGCAAAATTCCCGCGGTATAGAAAATAGTAAAATTAACTTCGGGGCTGAGTTTAAAAAAAAACACCAATAGAAAGCTTCACTATCCTTTATTGGTATAGGCTACCTACTATTTATTCGGTAAAATGCAAAATTCCCCTGGGATATTAAGAAGTGAATTTCACTTCAGGGCTGATTTGAAAATTTCTTTCACCTATTAGTGAGTAGCTACACTAACCCTTACTTACATAGACTATTTTCTCCGTGAAAAATCAAAATTCCCACGGGAAAAAAATAAGTGAACTCAACTACGCGGCTGATTTTAAAAGTTCTTTTATCGGTAGAAAGCTTTAAGGACATAGGCTACTTTTCTCGGGGAAAATGCAAAATACCCGCGGAATAAAAATAAGTGTAATTTGTTGAAATTCCCGCGGGATAGGGAATAAACGGGATTTATAATATTCACTAACTGATACTCATGATGAAATGATAATAATGATGGATGTTGCCGGTGCCGGATTTTTGTTTTATACAATGAAAGAGATGAAGAAGCTTTACCACAAATTGGAATTCTACGCGGACGAAGTCGCGGGCAAAAGCTAGTCTAGTATATATTTGGAATCATATAGTAGTGACTGGAAGGCCCCTCAACCCCTGCCTATACTAGCTGGAGAATGGAGTTTGTTCGAATAATTCTGTTTATTTAATATATGACTCGTAAAATTTAGATATCTGTATTCGATTTAAGATCTTTAATATCGAGATTATGCATTTTATAACTACTGCCGATGGCACAGATAAAAAGATAGATCCTGTAAAGTATTATAAGTAAGTTATGCTAAGACGTTTGCCATTAAACGAGGACAACATTGAGAGAAACAAGTTTTATATAAACCTTAGGTTGTAAGTAAAAGCAAAGCAGTAATTTGGGACTATTAATACAAAAATTAGGACTCTTATTGACAGCACGTACCTCGATTTCCTGGCTTATCTGGCAGTGGCAGGCAAATAAACAATATATAAATGATTAAATGCAGCCATTGCTTGAAAAGTTTTGCATTAACTACGTTTAGATACCAATATATTTCCTTCCTTGTCCTAAATGCTAGTAATTTTATTTCATATAACTGACACAAACAAATTTATTGTCAACTAAACTCACAATTTTTAATTACTTCTTTACTTCCTTCGTTCCACCATAGCTCAAGACCTTTTATCTATACCTATAGGATGTTTTCTTACTTATGAACACAAATATGTACCTACCTAACATACCTGAACATTTTTCAACCATCTCCTTTCATAGACATAGACAGCAACAATAACGGTCACGAATTAGCCGATGTAAGATAGGTTCATCGAACCAGACTGGGTAATCGTCTCGATAAATGCTAGTCTGCCGGTCCGGCATAAAGGCTCGATCGCTTCCTGTTATATATTATAACTACAGCTATCATTTTAATACTGTTATGATGCATCAGTCATTACCACAACTTAACTAAATAACTAAAGTATTTAGTAACGTATCTATATTTAGAGCCACCGCATTTGGTCGCGTCATACTCCTATCGACATAACATGGTGACTTCTTGCACTGATTGTGTCATTCATGAGTCACTGTGCAAATTGGTTTATATGTGAAAAGGTTATGATAATGACTGCAGTATCTTAATACTTTTGAGCTAATAGTAGATTGTTCAACAAGGGACTAAAACAAGCCATAATGACACGAGATATTTAGCCACCCGAGCGATAGCGAGGGAGGCTATAATTCGAGTTGTCATTATGGTAGTTTAGTCCCGCGTTAAACACTCTACTTTTCACTTTGAATGCGAGGAAAAAAACGACGTACAAAATTACTTTTTTACAACGTATGCTCAATACGAGCAATGGACATCTGTTCAAAATTCAAATAGCAAAAAAAAACCGCTGTCTTTTCTTTTCTTTTATATTTTTTTGTAAAGTGACGCTTTAAATGCTTGAATAATTAGCCAACAGATTCTAACTTAAAGACTATGTTAAAACTAATTGGACTATGCATGTAAGAATGATAATTGTTTATTCATTAGAATCGGCAAATAAATTAAC
Source organism: Archips xylosteana (assembly GCA_947563465.1). NCBI lineage: Eukaryota > Metazoa > Arthropoda > Insecta > Lepidoptera > Tortricidae > Archips > Archips xylosteana. The sequence goes on along the minus strand of OX387365.1, from coordinate 14,433,473 downwards.
CTAATTGATCTAAGTTCACACACAAAATATATTGTTAACTGAAACACTTACCCGTGAATAAAGAAACGACTTTTTAAGTTTATTTTCTATATGCCAATTCTTTGTTAAATTATATCTAATTATACTTTCTATTTACTATTAAATGCAACTGACATCGCATTATTTTGAAGTCACGCCATATTAACAATCAAACGTAACTGCTCTATCTACCGTACACTCCAGCACTGCTTTGCCGACAGTGCGGATTGCTATTTTATCGACAGAGCAGGGAACTGCTTTGCCGACAGCGTTTTAAAAAAAAAAACAAATTAAAAACACCTAAGCTAAAGGAAATCTTTCTTTACGTGCAAAATAAAATGAATTCATCTTTAATATTTTATAATTAAATAGATTAATATTCATAATTATTCAATGTGTTTCACGAAATTATTATTTTTTAAATATTTTTTATACAGTTGTCATTTTGAGGTTATTTCCACGCCCTAAAGGCTTCCACAGACCGAAGCGCAGGGCGCTACAGTGCGTCCGCAGCGCGCTTCGGTCTGTGGAAAGCTTTAAAATTGTCTATACCCAGTTACTGAAAATGGCGGTAATCCTCCATTCACAAACACCGTGATTGGCAGTTTAGGGATTTCCATAGTCAATTAAAAAAATTTTACTTTAATCCCTTGAGATCAAAAAAGAGCTTTAGTCCCGATATGCAGAGACTAAAGTAACATTTTAAGAGCATGAGAAGTGAAAAATAGTTTAAATGCCTTCGAATTACCTGTTTGCCCCGAATAAAAAGTTTAGAATAATGGCCAATTTAAAAGTTCAAGAACAACAAGTGTTATGCTGCATACACAAGAAAACAGATTCACTTCACTAAATACCGAGTCTCTTGTTTCGCTCGTTCAATAAATAAGGACTTGTATAGTCGATCAAGAAAATCCTTTACCACTTACCACAGAAAAGTTCAATGTCAGTTCTATAATATGGCTTAAAATGTCACAATCAGACTTATTATTTATATTCCGATATAGAAATTGTCAAGAAATAAATATAAAGTAATAAATGGTAAATCATTTACTTGGTCCACTTCAATTTGCTAACACCAAATTTTACACAGCCAAGCTTTCGGTCGTGATCCAAACATTATTATACATCAAGTGTTTGAAAAAAAACAGTTTCTTCTGAATTGGCAAAATATCTTCTATCACTTCCGTATATAATTCAAACTGGAACATTTTGTATAGGTACGAGTAGGTAGTTAGAACTGACCCCTCAAAGAACTACCAGTGTACTTATTACCAGTACGTTTCTAGTGATTGATTATCTTACTTTCATGTGTGTACGTTACATAATTGGCGCCAGACGTCTTTATTTGTTAGCTTTCTTCTAACGGAGAAAAGGAGGGCTGCTGTAACCAACCAAGCAGACTTGTAACTTAGTCATGTTGAGATATTTGTCGGTGTCTGGAAGTATTTAGGTATTTACTATCAATCTGCGTCGATTGGCTTGCAAATTATTTGGCCGAAAGTTGGCTAGGCGTCTCACATGACGATGTGGACTTGACTAAAAAATATTGTCTCTAGACCCTTAACCCTTAGAACAGGAGAGGGAAGATGTTAGGTCATCTCTACCGGCACGATTATTACATCTTCTAATATATAAAAATCTCGTGTCACGGTGTTTGTTACCGAACTCCTCCGAAACGGCTTGACCGATTCTTATCAAACTTTTTTCTCTGTACTCGGTAGGTCTGAGAATAGGTCGTAGGCTATTTTTTATACCCCAAAATAATACTTCGCAGACGGAGTCGCGGGCAACAGCTAGTTGAGACTATAATAGAAGGAAAGATAGAAGGGAAAAGGAAAAGGGGAAGACCAAGAAGGACATATATGGAGCAAATAAAAGAAAAAATAAATGTTTCATTATATAAAAAAGTGAAATAAAGAGCGGAATGTAGAATAAGCTGGAAATTACTCCGCCGACAAGAGCCTAGCTCTTAAATATACAGGGTTATTTGTAATTCACTAGCATCCTTTTAACCCTAAACTCCTACCACTTAAACAAATGTTTTTTGTTTTACGGCTTTTGTCATAACTTAATATTTTTGGTGTAATAACGTTTTGAAAATATGAAATTTCCTCTTATTTTTACGATACTCTGTGTATTTGTATGGGAAAAAAGTGCTTCATTTTAAAAAGTCGTAAAACAAAAAACATTTGTTTGAGTGATAGGAATTCAGGGTTAAGAGGATGTCAGTGAATTAAAAATAACCCTGTATGATGATGATGAGACCCTTAACTTTTGCTATGTCCACAGGAGAGACGTGAAGAAAAAATGTATATGACACTTTAATGCCACGGAGCATTTTGCACATCATTACTGATATTTCACCATAATTAAGCATTATGCTATTTTTTTATTTACACTATACTTGGGTGGTTATATGATTGAGACAAAACACTATTCATAATCGTCATCATCATCAGCCTATGTTCGTCCACTGCTGGACATAGGCCTCTCCCATGGCACGCCACTGAGCACGATCCTCGGCCACTCTAATCCAGCTCTTGCCAGCCGCCTTGCGAAGATCATCGCTCCACCGAGTCTGAGGACGTCCCACGCTACGTTTGCCGATCCGTGGTCTCCACTCAAGAACTCGTCTACCCCAACGGTTATCGGTTCTTCGGGTTATATGGCCTGCCCATGAAAACACTATTTATTATCACTCATTAAATCAAGCTGTATTTAATTATTGTGTAATGCAGTCATAGATTTTAACATTGAATTAATCCGTACACAGAATCGTTCCAATACTTATTCGTCCTAAGCTTAACATCATGTTAGTTCATGATCAACCTCACGTCAGACCTAGAAGTTTTATCGTACTACCTTATTAGGCTTAAATCTTGATAAATGAAGACAAGGAACATCATTCTAGTGAACTTGATTGCCAGGACCACCTCTGTCCTACGCAGACGCGTAGGTGGCCTAAATTGTTACACATTGTACTACTCTACTTTATAACTTCCCGGTTCAATAATAAAATTGAACATAAGGAAGGAAAATGTCGCGCTAACCGCAAAATGCATTAAGATTTAATAAAACCTCTTATTTTCTTAAATAGAATCGCTGGAATTATCTGTGGAGTATTCACAACTAACAAAGTTCGGAGAAGTGTTTTTACTCAAATTAATATGCATGTGTAAATATGTATGACAAACGCAATTAAAAACTTCTATAGCGGTGTGGTTTGCTAAAGTAGGGAATGACGAGCTAGCTAGGCTGTGCTGTATAGGTGAAAAACTTAGGCAAAAGACCTATTGTATGTAGTAGTAACGTCTTCATGTGAAGAAATTGAAGTTCCAAATTAGAAAAATGACCTAAAGCTCCATATCAATTCTGAACACTACTACATACAACAGATCCTTTTTCACCTATAGTTTTTCTTCGCGTTATCATTGTATGTGTGCTCATGTTGTAATAACTCTTGTTTGCAGACTAGCTTGACCATAACTTAATTCAATCAGCGAAGTTAACCTTATACGTTATCAAGTATTAACTGTATATGAAAAGGAAACGTCGTTTAGGTTTATTGACAGCTGGACATTGTGGATATAATTGGTAGAGTAAGTGAAGCTTAGGAATACATTATAGGCAGCTAATATCAAGGCAATGTCGCAGAACTTGCAGAAAAATTACAAGAATTGAGACAAAGTGTTACTCGTTTGACCCCCCTAATAATAATAAAAAATACTTTTCGAAGCGTCCAAAAAAAAGAAAAGGTTTTCGTTTCGACTATGTTTGACAATAAGTAAACCAAATTTGCACACAAACACAAATCATCGTGGATACTGAAAATCCGCTTTATTCAACGCAAATAGCACGTATCTGCACCACATGTAATTTTACAGGGAATGGTTTTAACTTGGAAATTGGCTAAATTTGTTAGATACGCGGACTTATCCAATGCCAGATAAGCAGAAGTGTGAATACAGGCTCCTCTACAAGTCAAATCCGCTCGTGTTGGGAAGTTAATTAGAACCAATACCTACGGCTTTAAGAACGAGCCTGACCTAACTAAACTTGAATTCTTGACTTGCAATCAACGGCAGCTTTAACCTAGACCAACGGTTTGTAACATACTGTAATATGTATGTAATTATGCTAAGCAGAACTTTGTCGAAGCTATTAAAATGCAAATAACTTTTTCGCTCCGCGGTAAGCCTTTGCATCTTTCATTAGCTACCGTGAAAGCACTCAAGTAAGTGGATTCCCCTCAGGCATTTTTGAAATGGTGGCATTACTTGTTTCGAAATGCTACTGCAAAATCTTAAACACAAAGGTTCAATTGTTGATCATGCTTAAGATTGACAAAAAAAACGATGAATGCCGAGTGGTTTTCTTTTGGAAGGTAATTAGGGGCCTTGGTAAGGAAAGTACTCAGAAGTCGCTACATTCCTTGACGACGATCAGAACTTATTTAAGTTGGCAAGGTTCTTTAACCAAAAATACAATGATATGCCACAGCATTTTTACATTTATCACGTTTTCGTCATCGCTTCGTCACGTCAATCACAACTGCACGACCAGTTTCAGAATTTAGCTTAAGTCTTCCACATCATCCCTTAAATTTAGTCAGTACTAAATAAGTAACTAAATAAGTTGATATAATAAATTTTGACTTGAAATAACCTCGCTTTTTTGGGTCTTCTAAACCGGTTACGGACCTTCGGAGGAAAAGGGTTCTGCTAAAAATATTGTTCATAATGATGGCCTTTTTTCACCATTCAAATGTAAGCTTGTTTTTTGTGCAAGTTGAGTCGACAGTGATGTTTTTTGAACATTTGCAAATTCAATCACTACGGCTTCACGAATCGTCAAATACAGAATCCAATTTAGTCTTTCGTTTTACCAGAGCTACTCTATATACCTTGTTATGCGGTCAATCAATTTGAAATTTGTGTGAATCGACAATTTTATTGTCAACCTTAATTTTAGCATGTGTATATCTATAATATAGTTTATTAAAATCATCATTTCCTGTCTTAATCACTTATTTTTACCATCCCACGTTCGGTCGTACGTAGGTCATTCTCAATATAGTCATCGATGACGCCACCAGTGCCACGCCATGTCCATCGTCATGAGAAATCATTAGAATTCTCACATAATTATACGTTTTCAGCAAACAATCAATTACGTGATGCAATTAAACAATCGCTAACTATAAATTATCACTACACGCATAGTTAAGTTTGATAATGATTTAATTTGATATTATTGCCATTAAGCGTTAAATTCATTCTGTTTGTAATTTTTTATAGTCACTAACGTCTTGTCTCACTGACACTTTCAGTCCTTTCCATACCATATTGGTTAAAAAAGATATAAAATGACAAGTAAAGCAATCTGCGCCACGCATAGGTGGATTATGGGAGAGTCAAGTTAAAATACTAACATTTCGGAAATGGCAAATCATCCAACTAAAAGTTGTTAAGAGGGTTGCTCATAATCCCATTAGCTATCAAAAAGCTCCCAGCCTTGGGGCCAGTGCGATGATTTTATGACGATACTCAAGAGACGACGTGAGTTCCATTTCGTCAGGACCGGAATCGGAACTGTTTAAACTAATGTACTTTCGTCGTATTTTTTACAATTAACGTTTCTCACTCGTTAGTTTGGTAAATACGATGTTGAGCGTTCAGTATTACTTCAAAATTGTCCACGTTAGTTTTGTTTAACATCACTGACAATTTTAATTTGAACAGGCTTGCCGCCGGCTTTGTTATTTTATCTGAACAAAATATTACTGACGGTGAGTGAATAAAACTGTCCGTAAAACACTTGAACGAAAACTTTACTCACTCTCTCAAATATCACGTGATAAACATAACTTGATTTTTCTTATTTTACTGTCTAACATGTCATGTGTTTTCTAACCATGTTTCCCCACATTGCTATAAAGACAATAGCTTTATAATGCCCATCAAGATTATAAACCGTGTAATGTGCATCATCTTAACACAGCGCGTGACACAGTTAGTGATTACGAAACTGCGTATGCGCACTGCGAGCACGCCGTCGGTCAACAACATAACCGGAATCTAGAACGGAGAAATTAAACAAGACATAGCAGCCATTAAAGTTTTAGCAGCCTGGGAAGCTGAAGCGTGAGCGAGGTGGACCTCAGTGGACTCAAACTGCTAATGTCACACATTTGGCACGTATAAGGATTCAGTTAACATCACAAATCAGAGAAATTTTAGTTTGAATTTTAGTGTAAATTTAAACACAAAACATGTTTCTTGAACTGGCGATGAAGTACAATTTACGAACATTTTCAAGTCACAATAGTGTTCTTAAAGACGAAGGGAAGGGTGGAAGACGGGAATTTTGACTAAAATGGGACTGTACTGAATATTCGTTGTGAAAAACCGGCCAAGTGAGAGTCTGACTCGGACACCAAGGGTATTATGTAATTTCCTTGGGAGGGTGGAAGGCTCTATATCTAAATCCCTAATGATTATTTGTCCTAATGTAATGTTTGTCCTAACTCTTTTTATTTAAAATCTATTAATTGTTCTGGATTTTTATAAAACAAACCTAACCTAACCTATAGAGTTCTAGAGGATAATCACAAAAAAGTTCCTGAAAAATTCACGGTTTCCGAGAAAAAAAGTATTAGGACAAACGATCATTAGGACAAACATTACATTAGGACAAACGATGTTAGGGATTTAGAATGAGACCCGGGTGGAATCCAAAAAGTTGGACACCTTAACAACGGTAGTTGGAATTTGATTTTGTTTTGACAAAAATTAACCATGTAAGGGAAATTTTCGTATAGCGACGGAACTTTTTCCAATCACTCCTTTTACGTGGTTAACTACTATTTAACGTGGCCAGACAGACGAACGAACTAACGGAGAGACGAACACTTAGCCTTAGTAATTGCCTCCCATTGACTTTCAGTGCTTTTCAGCAATAGACATCTTACACTCGTGGGTGAGGATGACATATTACTAATGAGCTGAGATATTGGAAGTAAAATAATCAAAAAATTCGCGTATTTATGCAGCAAAAAGTAATAGTGTCTCATTATTTACCTAAGAAACAAACAAATGGTGCATGGTAACAGTTGAACCATCTCTTCAAAAACCAGACAGTGTAAATGAGTAAATGACTCACGAGAATTACTATGTTTGAATAGGATTCATTGATGAAACTTAGTATTAGAGCAGTAAAGATAAACTATTGCAAGCAATTCTGTATCTTACATCCTCTACAATAAAGCAGGCGTTTATCCTATGGAAAATGGCGTTAGTGAAGGTATGCATAGTTCAGATAAGATTAGTGTTATGTAAATATAAATATTGTTTCTGACAAGGTGAGCAAAGTAATCTTAAAAAACAAGACAACAAATGGTTTGTAGGTATAATAGCTCTTTTCTTTATTATAATACTAGCTGTTGCCCGCGACTCCGTCTGCAAAGAACTCGTTTATCGCTATCCCGCGGGAACTATGCAATTTTCCGGGATAAAAACTATCCTATGTCCTTCCCAGGGTCTCAAACTATCTCCATACCAAATTTTGTCTAAAGCGGTTTAAGCGTGAAGAGGTAACAGACAGACACACTTTCGCATTTATAATATTAGTATGGATGTTTCAAACATTCCCATTAGTACTTAGCAATTTTAGAAAGTAGAACTTGTATATGGATGATCTGCTTGTGGTATATAATTATCAAAATGAAAGGTTCAATCTCAAATGGTCATGTTCTTAAATATTTTTACACACTGACTCACACACACACCTCTTGCCAGCTAACTTTTGTGATAGACAAATAAACCAGTTAAACAAATGATTTCGTCTTTGACACAAATGACTGTGGCTCAGAATTGCTTTAAGATTTCTATCAGTAAATAGGAATGACATCAGAATACCTACACAGCAGCAAGTGACAATTACAACAATTAACATTGAAGGATTCTGAGTTGATTGTAGACTACATTTTGGCCTTGAAGTTGCTGTCAATTTTGGGTCAATTATAAACTGACTGTCAATATGGGAAACAGAGAATCACATGAATCATTAGTTGTACTGCAAACATGTAATAATCTGAGTAATTCACATTATTCATTTGGTTGGCATGTTGGCAATCATTTTGTTGTCTTTAAGAATGAAATCACTAACATGTTCAAATTTATTTAATTCTTAAACATCTATATTCACTGTAATTAATCAAATCTATTTTAATAGGAATACCATCTTAATTTATGGGGACAGCTAATTCAAAGTAGAACATTCACAGTAAAAGCAAGAATCTTAAAAGGGATGCCACTCCATTCCGAAAATATATGAACAGTTCAAATTCCATTGTTATTTGAAATAGGACAGCAGAGCTATTAGTAAAACAAACATGGACCACTTGAATTCAGACAATTTGGTTGATCAGCTATAAATAAAATAATACAGGAAGGAAGTTTTGAAATATGTATTATGTAGGTTGTTGGGCTGCCATGGAATCTGCTAATTTAGTATTACATACCATTAATGATTAGGTCAAATCAATACAAGATTTTGATATAGAAAGGATAGTTTGTTTTATATCATTTAATTAACCTATCTTCCAAAACATACCATGTTTACTATTGTCTCCTACAAGGGAGAGAAATCAGCAATAGAATATCTAGAAACTATTTTATACATATCTGACAGGTGACACTGGTAATTAGATCTAAGTTTCATTTAACGACCGCTTAGCCTAGTTGGTAGTGACCCTGCCTACGAAGCAAGAGGTCCTGGGTTCAAATCCCGGTAAGGGCATTTATTTGTGTGATGAGCACGAATATTTGTTCCTGAGTTATGGATGTTTTCTATGTATTTAAGTATTTATTTATTTATATAAGTATGTTTATCGTCGTCTAGTACCCATAGTACAAGCTTTGCTTAGTTTGGGACTAGATCGATTTGTGTAAGATTGTCCCCTAATATTTATTTTTTTTTTTTTTTTATTTTATTTAAAACAGAGCTCAAGTCATCAATTTTTTTCAAATGGTCATAGTCATAATCATCATAGTCATAATAACATAGTAGTGGTCATAATGGTCATAGTCATAATAACATAGTAGTGAGTGGCGCGGTCGCGTGCGCACGTATCGTTGTGCGCGAAGCGGTCCGTTAAATGTAAAAAATGGCATCAAAAACAGTCAAATGTAACCAGTGCAACATTGTGATTTGTGAGGTGTTAGCATTTATTCAAAACAAATGTGGATTGATGGACGAGGAGGGCTTGGTGCGAATTTGTGCGTCAGCCTTCACAACGGAAGAAATCGAGTCTGCAAAAAATTTACTGTTCGAATCTGTTGCTACACAGTCAAGGAAAATCACCCGGAAGAGAGAAGGAAAAATACAGAGGGATCTTGATGATATTATATATCTTATGAAGAACACTACAGCTGATAACACCCCAGTTTTTGTAGCGAGACAGCTTCATCGTTTACCTCCAGTAACGTGGGATCACATCGATACTTCAAGGTTGTTGAGAGATATTACAGAGTTGAAGCAAGAGATAAAATTATTAAGAGAGAACCATGTCTCCTTCGAAGATGTACAACAAATTAAAATTGAACTCGAAGTGCTTAAAAACTCATCAATCGTAAACAATTTTCATCGTAACATAAACACAAAAAGAGGAGCATGCAAAATTTCATCAAATACGAGTAGTTATAACTGTGATAGTGGCCCGATCGGATTGACCCATATTGATGTTAGTAACTGCAAAGTAAGAACATATTTTAATGATGACGACGATGACTCATTTATGCAACGGTCGCCGGTCAAGGCCAACGGCAGCGCAGAATCTCTATTGGAGGGTATGCTGGCCGTTCGTGAAAGCAGGGTACCCTCATTAGAGCACAGAAAACCAAATTCCGAGTCTATGCTGAGCGAGATGGCGTCAACCAATAATATGTTAGAGCAGTGCGGCGATGTCAATTTTCGAACCGACGACAAGCAGTCGCTGCAAATAGAAAAAAGCGAACGCTCTGTTGTCACGAAGCGCGGAATTATCCCTGGGACTGCGACATCGGCAAATGTAAACAAAGTTGTTACGACGCAAGATACGACAAACCAGGCGTCACCTAGGCCCCGAACAATGGCTGAAGTTGCAGGCACAGGTGAATGGAAAACGGAGATACCATCCCAGCAATGGAAGGAAGTAACGAGAAGAAAATATAAAAACCGTTTTGTTGGAAGAATAGGAAAAGCACAAACTGGCAAAAGTGACATGAAGTTTAAAGCTGCGGACAACAATATTGAATTGTTTATTTATAATGTGCACAAGGAAACAACTGAGCAGGATATAAGTGAATATATTTTTAAGGCGACGCAGTTAAATGTGAGTTTGGAAAAGGTACCTATGAAAAGAGAAAAAAGGCATAACTCATACAAATTCAGTGTACCTTCATATAAGTTGAGACTGTTTCTAAACGAGGAGTTATGGCCGGAGGGAATCTCGTTTAGAAGATTTATTAAGTTTAGACCAAAGAGTCATGAAGAAGTTCCGCCCCGTTAATGGATAGTTCAGATATAGAAAATAAACTTCACGATACTGTGCTCGTGTCATTTAATTGTAAATCGATCAAGCGGTCGCTTGAAGGAGTAAGGGAACTCTGCAAAATAGCCGATATAGTCGCTGTTCAAGAAACGTGGCTCCTGCCGAGTGACCTAACATATCTGACGACTATTGATGAGGATTTCGGCAGCACGGGTACTTCGGCAGTGGACACAACGAAGGGAATGCTGACGGGTCGTCCTCATGGAGGTGTCTGTCTTCTTTGGCGAAAGTCGGCTTTTTCTTGTGTCGTTGTTGTGCCTTGCGTAAATCCGCGTATTGCTGCGATCAAAGTGATGTTGAGGGATAAACCAGTGCTAATAATAACGGTATACATGCCGGTTAACTGTGTTGACAATCTACCTGAGTTTACGGACTGTCTTGGACAATTAAACGCAATGACAGAGGATAGTGGAATCGAAGATGTGATAATTTTAGGAGATTTTAATTCACACCCTAAAGAGATATTTTATTCTGAATTAATGAATTTTTGTGAAGAGCAGGAATGGGTATGTGCCGATGTAAGTAAGTTAGGATTGGACTCGCAAATGTTTACATTTATTAGTGATGCCCACGGCAGTAAGCGATGGTTGGATCACTGCATTGTAACTAAATCAGCCTGGCCACTTGTAACGAAATCTTACGTAAGACATGATGTTTACTGGTCCGACCATTTTCCATTGTTCGTGCATTGTAATCTTAACGTTATTAAAAATAAGGTGGTATTTCGGTCAACACAGACAAATAATGTACGCTGGGGTAAAAGAATCCCAAAACAAATTGAAAAATATACTTTATTATGTAATAAATATTTAAAGGATATTGACTTACCTATAGATTTAATTGATTGTTGTGGACATTTTTGTAAAGAGCCTCATCATAGGACTTTAATAAAGTTTTTATACAATGATATTGTTTCATCTTTATGTTTGGCGTCGAGCAGTACCTATGTCAATAATAATGTTAAGCGCCAGCGCAGGAAATGTGTCGCTGGGTGGAACCGACACGTCAGAGACGCTCATGCGGAGGCTAGGGCCAAATTTGGGTTGTGGGAGCTGCATGGATGCCCATCTTCAGGTCGTATTTTTGAGGAGATGGTTGAGGCTAAGAAAGTTTTTAAGGGCAGACTCAAGTGGTGTCAGAATCACCAGGAGCAGATAATAATGGATAAGCTTGCTTCTCATCACTCCAAATCTGATTTTGGTAGGTTTTGGAAATGCACTAATCGATTGAATGTTTCTCAGAGTCTCCCTGTGAGCGTTGAAGGCGTGACGGATCCACAGGATATTGCAAATCTTTTTAGAGAACATTTCATTGTTAGGTCACCTCTGGGGCCCCCTTGCCCCGCGTCCGAGGCTGAGCACCGTCATGAACGGGTTCCATCCCTGATTAAAGCGGAAGACGTTCGCGTGGCTTTACGAAAATTGAAAAAGGGAAAGTCACCTGGGCATGACGGACTTAGTATCGAGCACTTACGATATGCGGGAGTGCATTTACCCAGAGTGTTGGCATTGCTTTACAACCTTTGTCTGAGTCATTCATACCTACCGCCTTTGCTTATGCGTACTGTGGTAGTGCCTATAGTTAAAAATAGAACAGGCGACGTGTCTGACAGGTCGAACTATAGACCCATTTCATTGGCAACTGTTGTGGCCAAGGTGCTTGACAGCGTGCTCGACATATACTTGGATGGTCACATACGGCTGAATGATGCCCAGTTTGGATTCCGAGCTGGGTTATCTACGGAAAGCGCCATTGTGGTGTTGAAGCATGCTGTCAGGTACTACACGGATAGGAAGACTGCGGTCTTTGGCTGTTTCTTAGATCTGTCAAAGGCTTTCGACCTAGTCAGGTATGACATGCTTTGGGACAAATTAGAAAAGACAGGGTTGCCAACAGATTTGCTCAACATTTTTAAATTTTGGTATGGCAATCAAGTGAATGTTGTAAGATGGGCCGATGCACTTTCGTCACCATATGTGTTAGAATGCGGTGTGAGGCAAGGGGGGTTAACATCGCCTAAGCTATTTAATTTGTACATGAATGCATTGATCGAGGAACTCAGTGGTACTCATGCGGGGTGTTTTATAGACGGAGTTAGCGTAAACAATATCAGCTATGCTGACGATATGGCGCTGCTGGCTCCCTCGGTCAATGCGCTCAACGAATTACTTAGCATATGTCAAAAATACGCTACCTCTCATGGACTACTGTATAATTTGAGCAAGACTGTGTATATGACTTTCAAGGCCCCAGGTAGGAAGGCTCCGGATTTGACACTCCCAGTTTCGCTGAACGGGACTTCGGTTACCAGAGTGAGTCAGGTTAAATATTTAGGCCATTATTTAACTGACGATTTAAAAGATGATGTAGATGTAGAAAGGGAGCGCAGGGCGCTGGCGGTGCGGGCGAATATGCTGGCACGCAGGTTCGCTCGGTGTACAAGTGCAGTTAAAATAACGCTCTTCAGAGCATACTGTACATCGCTGTACTCGGGCGCCCTGTGGGCGAGCTGCACGCAACGCTCCATCAGCTCCCTGCGCGTCCAGTACAACAACGCCTTCAGGGCGCTGTTGGGGCTGCCACGGTTCTGCAGTGCGTCCACGATGTTTGCCGAAGCGCGAGTAGATAGCTTTAACGCTATACTACGGAAAAAAATGGCATCGCTTCTGATAAGAATACGTGGCAGCACTAACAGCCTCCTGAAGACGTTAGCTGTGAGAGATGAGTGCTCTTTTATGCAAAATTTAATTAAAAACACAATGTCACTTGTCCAATATGTATACTAACATAGTCATAAGTGAAATACTAATATTATTATTATATGGATCCTTGTTGTCTGATTAAATAAAATTATATATAAATATAAATAAATAAATAGTCACTTGTTGTTTGTCAAGGCTATGGAATAAGAGCCAGATTAAAATAAAAACTATTTCATAACATTCAATAAAAAGATTGGTAGACTGATGACAAATAAAAAAATCAGGATGGTATTAAAAATGGTCCTGTTATGAAATTGAGTGAGGATGATGTCACCAGAAGGAATAAAATTGCAGTCAAGTCATACATTGCCAGTGCCACTGTATGTGGTCAGTTTTAAATTAAGACATGACTGCACAATAAAATTACACATGTAATTAAAAAACTGGTGGATAATTTAATTAATGTGTAACATGTGTCAAAGCAATTATCAAATAAAGTGGCTAACTTAATGTCAGTATACCATGTGGTATACCATTAATATTCTTTTTTTTTAAATAGTTGTTAAGTTATTAGTATTTTTTTTATAAAATATTTACAATTCTGCCAATTATCTTGGGTGACGACGGTCTTATGGTAAACATGTCTGGTACAATAGTGAAAATATATGGTTCACTCACATCTTAAAACAAGTTTAACTTAACATGTTTCAGGCTAATCTGTAACCCTTCATCCCGGAGCCACACATCACTGGTGTCTGGGTGTGGTGGTGTCTGTTAACGGTAGTTTCATGTTTTAAGTCTGTTTTAAGTTTGTTTTATGTCTGGTGCATACAATAAAAAGGACACAAAAAGCCCATTGCAACCTACTTACAGCAGCAAGGTGTGGTTACAGTACAGTCACCATCATAAATATTGGAGCAGTCAAGGTGCTCAAAAATATCTGAACATGCACATACATATTGTCACTACTTTGAAAAAAGCTTGTATCTCAAAATCGATAATCTGGCTAATTGAACTTTACTGAATATGCAATAAAGTTCAGTTTAGTTTACATATTGATTTGAGATATGAGATTTTTTAAAAGTAGTGACGATATGTAATGGACATTGGAAATAAAAAAAAATGAGAAATGTTTTATTTGTTAAGTAATAGGATTCATACATAATAGTGGCCGGAGCCTCCTTTTAAGCTTGAAAAAGCCTGTGTCAGGAGGCACCGCTCCTCCTCCTTCTCAACATTACAACCATATTGAGATGTTAATGACTACCTTGAATGCTTCAATGTTTATGATGCTGACAGTACAACCTGTAACTGACAATAACTACAAGCTATGCAGTAACCACACTCATTACAGGATATTTGATTTCATTTTGCTGTGATTTTGTCATATTGTCGGCTTAGGGAGTAGACCCATTCTAGTCCGTTGTAGTTCATTGTAGTCCATTTTGAAAGTCATTACATTTTCAATCTAGTTAATAAAGTCCCAAAGATGCTTTAAAACCTACATCATCATCATCATCATCCCAGCCTATAGTATACGTCCCACTGCAGGGCACAGGCCTCCTATCAGAATGAGAGGGTTTGGGAAAAAACTACATGGGTACATCATAAGTCCTCTTCTAAAACTAGGACCATCCCAAAGCAATTAGAAAAGCGATTTCTTGAAGAACAGCACACTAATGACTTTACTAATTAGCTAGTATTAATCCAATAAAAATGCCAGGTCTCTAATGTGATGTGACAACAAATCAAAATTTAGTGGGATCAGTGTAGTAGGATTACTTTGAATACAAAATATTCTTAAATAAAATCTTAATTAAACTTTAGACACTGAAAAGAATTTCAAGAAATAATTATATAATGGTCAATGCCAGAATAATATACCAGTGATACATTTGCAGAAGGGTTCACTGATGATAGAGAAACATATTAAAAGTTCTTTAGGGACTTCTGTAGCCTTAGGTTTCAATTAAAATTATCACGCGCTAAAATACATTTAACTATAAATTTAAGAGTTTCATGACAGAGGCACCACAAAAGAGGTGATATGGCTACGTTATGTACCGAACACCTACCTACCTGTGTACGTACTTATCAAAGAAAATTGGGACGACCAACCGGCACCGCGCCCACAACCGCCACGCCAAATCCTCTTACATTCCAATAAGAAAAACACAATTTACTACTATATAAATAAAGTAGTACTACTAACTACGATATTCTCTGTGTGAAAAACACATTTAACAGATGAAATATAAAAGAAAAATAGAAGGCTTGGACTGTCGTAAATATTTTAGTGAAATACTGACCTGTTAATCAACAAGATCCCATTAAACGGCAAGTGCGAAGCCCGAACACCGCTACGTTACACACAATACCCCGTTTTTAGCACGTAAACACTTCAGTTTCAACAAAATAAAGATAGAACTGGTAAATAAAACACAAACCACGAATCCACCTTTACAAACGCAGTTTCACAATACACCTTTTAGGTCCAACAATCAGTTTGTTCGTTGAACAATTCGTACGCGAGTTATTCACCGTTTTTATTCATAGCAAGGTGAAATCGTTTGCGACGAGTGGCTTTGCCGTACCGAAGATACTACGGTACGGTGGGCGCGGGCGGCAGGGTGTGCGGTCGGCGCGTCATCCGCCATATTGAAAAATTACGTCACCCTTCTGAGTGCTTCTGTGTGAGAAAAACCGACCAAAAAATTAAATGACAAGTTTTTTTCCATTAATTTATATCTCAAATAACCGAGATCTTGACTTGATACTATTTTGTTACGTTCGTTGGATATTTGATCAAAAACCCTAATTCCTAAGAAAAACTAATTCAACAAAAGAGATGTTAACTAAACGCAAACCGATCTTCAAATCGGTCTTTCATGAATAATCATTGAATAATCATTCACTCATTCTCTCGCAAATGTCAAAACTCTGTCAAACATCACGGGAAGGGGAAGGGACTTGGAAGAGAAGTGAGATTATAGTGAGAGAAGGGAAGGAATTCGTCATCATTCATTAATTTTAAAATAGTGAAGTGTATTCTTATTGATTTCTCAAAGATATAGTAGTGTTGCGTTAACATAGTACTTCATTTAAAACTTACGAACCCCAAAAAAGCAAATAATGCAGGGTATGTGACATTTCTTGGAAGCTCAATCTTTCATCATTGTTTTCATTATTTATAATCAAATAATCTGCTTTGCAGACACGCGCCCAGAATTATACGAAGAAGTGAAGCTGTATCGCAACGCTAGGGAGCGAGAAAAGTGAGTCACAACCAAAAATACTATTTACAAATCAATTTTGTGATTCTGTAAACGATGTTAACTTAGCCTGGTAAATTATCGATTTTACACCAATTAACAGCGCTAACACCCTTTGCATCGCTTACAAATCATCTTAAATGGAAAGAAAACTCAAAAAATCCCTTGTTTTACCATTTTCAGGCATGATAACATGGCTGAATTGTATGCAGTAGTGAGCACACTTCAGCATCTTGAAAAAGCTTATATGAGAGATTGTGTGCGTGCTCAAGAATACACCGCTATGTGTAGCCGCCTCCTCGTGCAGTATCGCGTCGCCTTCAAACAAGTGCAGGGCGACGAGTTCCCTACTATAGAGTCCTTTGTTACCAAGTTCAGAGTAAGTGTATAAAAATGATAACTAAAACAATGAATTCAACCGCAAGCCTGTCATCGTAACTGACATTGGCCCAAGCCTTAACCCCTCTTATGCTTAGATGCGGATCCATGCCAGTTCATGAATTGCATTAGCACATATCCGTGCCAAAGCTTTTTTATTTAAACTTTATTCTATACCACTGAAGGTCGAAAATCGATTGGCTAACTGAGCCGATGAACAAAGACAAAATTAAAAAATTCGAAAAAATAAACGAAATGGCTGCTGACATAGCATTTGTGGGGTCATATGCAGGACCGTCTTTAACCTATTTAAGCCATGAGCACTTTAGGATAAGGGGCCCCAGGGGCTATGACCAACAAATGGAGTAGATAAAACCAAAATCTATGTGTATTAAACTGTTATTTTTAATAGCCTCTAGGGGGCCCCATCGTTCATGGGGCCCTGGGCACGTGCCCATAGTGCCCAGTGGGAAAGAGGGGTCTGGTCACATGGTTGAGTCGCCGCAACCCAGCTATCAAAAAATGATATGCCTACCGCATACGAGGGGGTAAGCTTCTGAAATGAAAGATTAGAATGTGGGATGTCCCACATGCCACAGTGGGGCATAACTGTTTGTGATTGCCAATTTTTATTACTACTGTTGCTACTGTTGGTTAATGTTGTAGTGTACTTCCACAAAACCTACCCAAAAAAACTGGTTGGTCATGCAACAGGTTAAAGACAACAGCAAAAATAAATGAAACTGTACTATTTTTCGCAAAATCCAAAAGTATATGTTTGTAATCTATAATATAAAAATGAATCGCTGAATGTGTTGCTAAGCGCATAACTTCCGATCGACTGCACCAAATTGGATAATTCTTTTTTTATTGTCAGGAGAAGGTTCTTATGAAAGAAATTAAAAAAAAATACAACAGGGGCGAAGCCGCGGGCATCAGCTAGTTATGTATAAATGTCATGTGGTCATAAACAGAAATAGATTTCACTTGGAATCAAAAACTTTTAGTTGTAATATTAACTCTTATTGAGACATAATAAAATAATTTGGATGTGGCTTGTTAGATATAATGTAACATTTGATTAAATGAGGAAATAATTTACATCATTATGTTACTGGTTACATTTTGGTATAATGCTACATCTTCTCTTCTATATATATAAAAATCAATGCCACTTTTCGTTGTAATTTTATAACTCAAGAACAGGCTCACCTAACCAAACCAAATGTTTAGGCTTTGTTCGGACTATTTAATAGATGGTTTATGTGAAGTTTGCACAAAATCGGTAGAACGGCTCTTCATTTATCACATTTTTGTAACAAATGAATTCAATAAATGGCGGATCATTTTGTTAATGGGGATTTTGCTGTCAAATTGATGTTCCAATGAAATTTTTTTAATATTTCACTTTATACGTAGCAAAGCACGTACCGGGCTGCTAGTTTGATATAATTTGATTTACTTAAGAAGATCATTATTAATTTTATTGTATTTGACATGCATTGGGTTAGGTTATCAGGGCAGGGAATATTTTATATCTCATTAATAAAAAACTCATGTTTGTTATCAAAATCCTCCAAAACGGCTTGACCAATTTTTATGAAATAAAAGAGAGTTGAGAGAGGTGAGAATAGGTCAAGAACCATTTTTTGTACCCCTATTTTTCCAGAAATGAAGTTGCTGAAACAGCTAGTAACAATTATATAAAGTTTCCTCCTGGAGAAAATCTAATTATATCTATCCAAGGTTGTTATATCTGTCACCTAACCATTATCCTCGATTTTGCTCACAAAAATCAATAAATCCGACAGTTGATTTAGAATCTGAAATTTCACTAAATGTCCAAGGAAGTCACAAGACTTATTTGTTTATTATTACACATTGTGGCCTTCATTTATGTTTTATAACATATGCCTATACAAAAATTTCATATCTCTGGACTTAGCAGTTAAAAGCTTGGGATTTTACATGGATCCCGTGGGAATATTGGTATAAAAAGTAGCCAATGTTATTATTCCAGACGTCCAACAGTCTAAATATCTATGGAGTGCATATTAAATTTCATCTAAATCCGTCAACCCGTTTTAGTGTGAAAGCTGTAGAGAAACAGGTACCCCCTGTAATGGCGGTAACCACGCTGGGGTACCTTTTCTCTGCAGCTGACCGTACATCCTCACAATTTTGCTTTTATAATATTAATAACTACATACCCATTAAATTTGTTTTTGAAAAAACATATTACTCACATATATGAAATTTATACAAATTATAAATTTCATATATGTGAGTAATATATATGAAAGTTGAAATTGCTCATCATATTTCAGGCTTAAATGTCATAAAAAGCATCCCTCTTATAAAAGTTTTTGTTTCCCAGTTAGACTGCCCCGCCGCTCTAGAGAGGATAAGGGAGAACAAGCCAAACTTAATCAAAGATGATAAAGGAAACACTAATAAATACATTGCTGAAATTGTGTCCGTAAGTAACATTAACATGCACCTGGATCAACTCAAAATCAACGCTGTAATAATCTACTTACTTCTACTTAAACTTCATTCTCACACACACACTCACACGCACACTCCTTACACTCATTTATATTAAGATAAATCTTTTCTTTTTATAGCTTTTGTACTCCACATGAATTCTACTTAAGTTCAGTTTTCACGGCATGACCTCTGTGGTTGCCGACATCTGGATTTCGGAGGCCTGGTGACCTGAAATACAGGTTTCCCCTAATTCAGGCACCAGTCTCCACCGCACAAGTCTTGTAGCTTATTGTAAATTGTTTAGTGAAAATTTATCGTTTGTATTTACTGGAACTGTGGTGGAGTTAATAAATGCTTTTTATTATTATTATTATTCTAGAGGAAAAATGTATGGATAATTCACGTCTATGATCAAGTTAAGCTCGACATGTTACTTGCTAATCCGTACCCCTTCTTCTTGGAGCCACACGTTGCGTCGGCTGCCAAACACCGCTCTGTTCGCGCGGCTGCTCAACGAAACTGACAGCGACACGCAACGCATCCGTTCCACATTCCATTTCACATTATCCGATCCGATATCGGTATCGGATCGGACGCCGATACGTAATGTATGAAATATGATACGATGTCGGATCGGATAATCTGAAAGACAGGTACCATCGGCCCAGACGCCAGCTGAGCACCTTAAAGGCCCAGTTTGCGTGCAGTGGCTAGACATCTGTCCATACCAATCCATAGCAATAAACATCAACGGCTGCAAGCAAATTCGTTTTGAAAATGGCAAGCTGACGTCTGGGGCGATAGTACATATTTCATACATTTTACTTGCCCCGATATCGTATCGGCGTCCGATCCGCTATCGGTATTGGATAATGTGAAAACGCTCTCAAGGTCCGCTCACACTTACTGTTGACGCAGTACGAATATTCAATACTGTTTTCCAACTCGGGGGGGTAACGACCAACCACTATCCCCTTAGCAAACTCGTTCAGACGTGAGTTATCCATACTTCTTCGCTATGAGCAGTGGCGTAGCTAGTTAACCAAAGGCCCTGGGGCAAAAAATAAACTAGGGCCCCAACCCGAGTTTGTTTACATAAGACAAGTAAGGATGAATGCACTTTAAATTCACTAGACTCGCGCGCTTGTAGTAAATTCACTAGTAGCGTTTTATAGCCGCGTTTCTCATAGGTCCGCGTTTATAGTTTGTAAGTCAGAGTCCGAGGGGCCCCCTAAGCTTGGAGGCCCCGGTGCACTGCCCCGCTTGCCCTACGGTAGCTACGCCACTGGCTATGAGTTATGCCTTGATCACACGTTACCGAGTAAACGGGCGAGACAGTAAAATGTTTTTCGGCCCGAGACAGTGATATATGCAAGGGCCTGTTCACACGTGTTTTGAAATTAGCACAGTTCTATTGAGGCTACATGTGGCCGAGTAGCGAGACAGTGCACGTTCAGACCTGCTACTGTCTCGCCGCTTCGTTCGGCCGAGCGCTCGGCCCAGCACTCGGCGCTATGTTTATACGCACCGAGTACTCGGCCGAGAGCACTGTCTCGCCCGATTGCTCGGTACGTGTGATCAAGGCATAGTTTTATGTTTTAAGTTCATTCTAGAGTTTTGCATTCTTGTTCACTAAACTAAAGTGATTGCTCGAAATTAGTACTCGTACAATTGGCCAAATACTACTACTACTTGGTACTAGTTCAGTCTTTTAGTTCTTATGGTACATAATAAAGTCAAACATATAGTACATACTAGATCCTGCGTGATTTGGTCATATATGGATCACTTAGAGATTAGTTATAATCTCTGTTTCGGCCATTTTCCCTGCAACAGACACTACAAAACGTGAGATAAGTGTGACGTGGCGTGGTAATTAGCTTTAAGCAAACCAATTTCCATTCCAGCTGTTCATAACACTGATGGACAAACTCAGGCTGGAATTCCGCGCTATGGACATGATCCAACCTGAACTCCGAGACTTGAGGGACACCATGGACCGACTGATGATGCTGCCTGAAGACTTCGAGGGGAAGCTCAAGGTAACTACAACAAGATTTAAATCATGTGGTTGAATTCCCGTCGACTTTTCAGAAGTGTTATAATAAATCCTACCTTTGGAGAGTTCTCCACCTTATTTTATACCATATCGGTACTGTAGTCTCTTTTTATTCTGTTCAAATAATAATATAGTACCTGGGCGACCGAGCTCCGCTCGGGCTGAAACTCGGTACCAAGCGTTTTCTCGAAGATAAGACCAAGCTAGATCAATTTTTCATCCCCTTTTCGTTTCCGAGATCCCGATTATATACCTATGTATATACAAGAATTGCTCGTTTAAAGGTATATAGATATCAGCAACTTATGCATCATGGAGTGGTGAAAAAAGCTTAAAATGTTGTTATCCCATCACAGGTTCAGGAGTGGTTGGACACACTGTCAGAAATGTCAGCATCGGACGAGCTGTCAGAATCTCAAGTGAGGCAGTTGGTCTTCGATCTGGAGACATCATATGGAGCTTTCAACAAGTTCCTGCATAAGGACTGAACATGGTAAGTTTTACTTTCCTAATTTATCTCACTACAAAATCCTACTATAATTATTATAAACGCGAAAGTTTGTAAGTATGGTTGGATGTTTGTTACTCTTTCACGCTAAAACGGTTTAACGGATTCTGATGAAATTTGGCACACAGATAGTTTTTATCCCGGAAAATTGCATAGTTCCCGCGGGATGGCGATAAACGAATTCTTCGCAGACGGAGTCGCGGGCAGCAGCTTGTAGAACATAAATGGATATGCAGGTTTAACATTCTATAATGAGCATTCATCATCCCAGCCTATATACGTCCCACTGCAGGCCTCAGGCACAGGCCTCCTCTCAGAATGAGAGTGCCACGCGGGCCCTGTGCGGATTGGGAAGTTCATACACACCACTGAATTGCTCTGCAGGCGTGTGTCGGTTTTCTCATGAGGTTTCCTTCACCGTAAAGCTCATCTATGAAATAAGTAGGTGACCTCAAATTTAATTAACGACCGCTTTAGCCTAGTTGGTAGTGACCCTGCCTACGAAGCAAGAGGTCCTGGGTTCAAATCCCGGTAAGGGCATTTATTTGTGTGACGAGCACGAAAATTTGTTCCTGAGTTATGGATGTTTTCTATGTATTTAAGTATTTATTTATCTATATAAGTATGTTTATCGTCGTCTAGTACCCATAGTACAAGCTTTGCTTAGTTTGGGACTAGGTCCATTTGTGTAAGATTGTCCACTAATATTTATATTTATATCTATTTATTTAATTCTCCGCGGACGGAATCGCGGGCAAAAGCTAGTTTAGATATAAACCAATCGCAAATCTGACACATGTCAAAGGGACTTTACAATACTAGCGCCATCTAGCCTGTCACAGAAAGCCTTGTTCCACAATTTGCACTCAAAAGTGAATAAAGCCTAAATTAAAACGGGTTATTATTTTGAGATATACTCTTGATATAGGCGCAAGCCACACAGAAGAGACGTGGGACGGGGGCGCGTCGCAATCGCCGTTCCCCTTGTACAGTTTTCATACTAAATGCATAGAAGCGTTGCGATCCAAAGCAGACAGAAGAGACGGGGCGGAGACGCGACCTGCGGACAAACAACGCGGACTGCGACGCGCCCCCGTCCCACGTCTCTTCTGTGTGGCTTGCGCATAAGAGTGCGATTTATTTATTACGTACGAATATTATCCCTTCTATAGTAGTTCCAAACATTTATTTTCTCGATGACGGCTCCCGTTGAATGTAACTGCGTTTAGTTACGCAAAAATTAACTTTTAAATGCGAGATATAAAAAATACGACAACTGCCTAATTTTGTTCCTTGATCCCATATAAGATTCATCTAAGACACATTGAGTCCATATATGCAGTAGTTTTTTTAAAGAACGATAAATTATATACGTTTTAATAAAGTTACATTCTATGGCAATCATAACATGACATTTGTATTGCCATAGAATGTAACTTTATTAAAACGTTTATTATTTATCGTACTTTAAAAAAAAATTACTGCATATTTGGACTCGATGCGTCTTAGATGAATCTTATATGGGATCAAGGAACAAAATTAGGCAGTTGTCGTATTTTTTAAACCTCGCATTTAAAAGTTAATTTTTGCGTAACTAAAGAAAGTCACATTCTACGGGAGCTGTCATCGAAAAAATAAATGATTGGAAATACTATAGTGATTGAATCTTTCTAAATCTTACTTTCTAATAATTTGTTTCAGGTATATTGTGGAGCTCAAAAGTGTTGTGTATCTACTCAAATGGCTTCAATTTACCTGAAACTTATTGATAAGGTCAACATTTAATGATGGTATAGAATTCTTAATTATAACATGATTTCAAAGTTAAAGTCAAAATGATAGTATCTTAATTTAATTAGAGTTTAACCGCCCGGCCACGACTTCGCGCGTTTGGCGGCGCGGCGAGCGTTTTCTGTGTTCATTGCGCGGCCGTGACGCTCGCCGCACAGTGGTTACCTGGCGACCTTTGATCAATTATAACTGTAGATCCACAGTCGCGCGCCCGAAAATGCCCGAGCCAAATGAGCGCCACTTTGATAAAAGTGGCCTTCTTTTTTCTCAGTACGTTGCGCACAAACGTGCGTGAAATTGTCAAGTTTAGCTGTCAAGTGTCAAGCGTTGTGGAGTTTTGCCGCTACCGAAATTCAACTGTAATTAAGTGAAGACTAGGTTCAAAGTTCGTCACTTATTCTTGTAATTACTTTGTGTAGGTGATGATTTTATTTGTTACGCAAACAAATAAATAGTTCGGACATTCTTGGAAGGGAATTTTGTTCGGCAATGTGTATCTTCAGTTATAATTGATCAAAGCTGGCGACACACGCAATGAACTGATAAAACGCTTGCCGCGCCGCCAAACGCGTGAAGTCGTGGCCGGGCGGTAAAAGGATTATGGACGATCAAAGTGTTGTGTTGTATGAAGTATTATTGCCTGGGTATATTATCCCAAAGGGCACGGAGGTTGCGCAATGAGAGGATTTGGGATGTATTTAACACTTGACACACACTTGTACAGGGGCTGGCTATGACGACAAAGGGGGCCGGGAGAGGACTCAGTTAAACTTTTAGCTATACACCACTACTGGGTTACGTTAAGTGAACAAAGTGTGTAATTATGTCAAATATCAACAACAATTGGCTAAGTAAAGTTTTTTGAAGAGGTGCTAATTATATATTTTATCGACAGTCGGCGTTCTGGAGATCGAGAAACTGCAGCTGTTTTATTTTTATCTCCTGTTGTTTACTGGAAATATTTTTTTAAGTGTTCGAGATGACATTTGTGAGATTTTACGGCTGACAAGCGGTTCGTGCTCAGTACTAAGAAGAAATAGAAAAAAAAACGAAGTCAACTGTCAGTTCTGTCAATGTCAAATCGTTTGCGTTTCGTTTGCCTTGCGTTTTGGTGTGCTCAGTGTGATTTTTGGACTATTTTTATCGACCTCCGCATAAAATCCGGACTTTCAATTTTACCGCATTCCTCCACGACCAATGCACGTTAATTGGATCACGATTGAATACTTTCGATCACTATTTTGGAACTGCTTCTTAAACAACGCAAAGCAAACGAAACGCAAACGGTTATATTTCATTTGACATTGACAGAAGCGACAGTTGACTTCGTTTTTTTTTTCTATTTCTTCTTAGTACTGAGCACGAACCGCTTGTCAGCCGTAAAATCTCACAAATGTCATCTCGAACACTTAAAAAAATATTTCCAATAAATAAAAGGAGATAAAAACAAACACCTGCAGTTTCTTAGTGTTGAAGTCGACCACTGTCGAAAAAAAATATAATTAGCACCTCTTCAAAAAACTTTACTTAGCCAATTATGGTTGATGATGATATCCTCGCCAATCAACTGACGTACTTTTTTTCTGTCAAAACACTATTCTAGAGCTTGTCTAGTTTAAAATGGCGCGCTCCACCATCGCAGTCACGCACAGGATTCGAAACTCAATTCAAGCTACAATAGACTCTATTGTAGCTCAAATTGAGCTCCAAATCCCGTGCGCAAACGCGGTGGTGGGGCGCGTCATTTCAAACTAGACAAGCTCTACCATATAATTTGTATGGCAATTTCTGGTTATGATTTCACTTCTATGCCAACTCAACCAACTATTTATTTGTTTAAGCAAATATAAATTAAAAATTTTAAAAACCCCCAATGCAATTATGTCACACATATGTTTGAATATAAAGTAATTGTCCATTATGCGTCTAAGATCCCTTCCGCAGCTAACAAAAGAGCTGATAACTTTGAAACGGCTGAACCGTTTTGATGAAACATATCTAAGAACCATCGCCAAGAAACCAGCTTGCCAATAAAAATAACCGGATCCAAATCGGTTCACCCGTTTAAGAGCTATGATGCCACATACACACACACCACACACACACACACACACACACACACACACACACACACACACACACACACACACACACACACACACACACACACACACACACATAGCGGTCAAACTTATAACACCCCTCTTTTTGTGTCCGGGGTTAAAAAATCAAAATTTTCAGTTTTTAATCTGGTTGAACGCTAGAATACTGTTTTTTACCAGAGTCGCGTCTTTAAATTATTGTTTTATGGTGTCATCGACCCCAATATAATAAATAATTATATGTGTTCATTTGAAAATAATCGAGATTTAGTATTTAAAAATATTAACTTTTTTTAAGACACGTCAGTTTCCCTAGCGGTCGTAACGATTGGCTACTGATTGTTATTATTAATAAACCTTGCATAATAATACAAAATTCTTATATACTATATCGACAATACAAAATGTATCATTGTTATTGTAAGCAATTTTAAAATAAATTTTGTAAAATGGTATTTTTTCTTTTACTGGTAAACTTTTGTACCCATATAGACAAAATATGCAATTTCCAGATCTTAACATTATTAATCTTACTTTCAAAGAAAACAAATGTCTCACTACATCAGGGTCATTATTCGAGTCTTTGTTCCGAATCACTTTCGTAAACACTTTTTTGTGGAAATGGCAAAAGATTCTGATACAGTTTTAATTATGTGGTAGAAGTACAGGTCCTCTAATAAATAACCGAAAACGCCATCAAAATCTACAGCCGATTCTTAGAAAACGTGACCACGAAAGTGAGGCGGTTGAAACGCTCGAATAATGACCCTTTTATGAACGCGATTCAATCTAAATATATAAAAGAAGAAACTGACTGACTGACTCATGATCGTCATCATCATCCCAGCCTATATAGGTCCCACTGCAGGGCACAGGCCTCCTCTCACTACAACGAGCTATAAAACAAACCACGAAAAATAGAAAAACGGGAAGCAAAAAAGGTAAGTCCGTTATCTTCTGCTATATTCTTACTGTATTTTTTAATCAGTGCAAGAGTTTTGATTTATGAATCTTTTTAGAATATTTATTTAAATGTTTTTACTCGTTATTTTGTATCGTCGCATATAAATTAGGACGTGATCGAATCATGATCGAATGCCATCTTTTTCACCAACTTGACTAATTACTTGCTGCTATATATAATAACTGGTCAAAGAAACGAGCGCGTGT
This sequence comes from Archips xylosteana, assembly GCA_947563465.1. NCBI lineage: Eukaryota > Metazoa > Arthropoda > Insecta > Lepidoptera > Tortricidae > Archips > Archips xylosteana. The sequence goes on along the minus strand of OX387365.1, from coordinate 14,406,392 downwards.
TTACTTTGCAGGGTTAAAGTGCATATGTGCCTAATTTTAATGAGAGGATGAATGGAATAAAAAAACTTTTAAACGTGTGCCATCGAGAAAAAATATTAAATATTACGTAAAAGTTTCTTTGGTCGCTCGCATAGTCATAAGTCATAATATTCGTTAACTTTTATGGCTATGGATGACGTGAAATTAATTGAAAAATCGTTTTATTACTTACGCACATGCATGAGTTTTACTACTTTGTGTGAGTGATTCTAGTAATCCTATCTAATCCAGACAATTTTGAAGTCATCCAAAAGTTGACAGTTATTTATTTTACTTACGCGCCATTTCTATACTTTTTTATTTTTAAAGTTCGAGTAGACATAAATTCGGATTCTTTTTTTTAATTTTTAATTATTTCAGTCCAACGTATTGATATACGTACTACGTAGCATGATTGCTAAGGTAGCAATATTGTCACTGCGTGCGAGTAATTAGTAACATTTGGAATGGGTTTTATTTATTTTTCTACTACAGTTCTCTGCATACTTTTAGCAAAGGTACGTTCAGTAGGTATACATAATTGAATTTATATGTAAGCAAATGACTCTACTTGGAAGACTAATATATGTCATTAATTATATTCTGTTCTTTTAGAGTTCATCGAATAAATTAAAAGATGTGGAAAATAAATATTTCTTGGTATCAGAAGCATATAACGTGACAAGAAACCTATTCAACCTGGGCAGAAACAGTTACAACAAATTAAAAGAGAATTCAGTTGAAGCTATCAACATATTTCTAGATTTAGTTCAGATTATGAACAACGAGATGGCGCGCGAGTTGCGGAGTGCAATCCTGAAATTTTACAAGATAAAGTATTTCCAAGATTTCACGAATTACATGATATCAATGGAAGAGGTAAAAGATACAAAATATTATGACTAAGTATGTTTTCTACGATTGTCTTCGTAATTAATATTTTGTCGATTGTAGCACTTGTAATTTTTGTGGTACAGGGGTCCACCACCACCACCAGTTCTAATAAATGAAACTGTATGAAAGATAGCGCACTAAATGCGTGCGCATGATATGACATCTTCCTTACAGTTTCATTCATTACAACTCGTACGTGTGGTCTGCGCCGGCCTTTAAAATATAGCCGCTCATACAGAACATCGTCGTTCAAACCCAGATTCGCACTTCTAACATTTTCATAATTCTTAGGCGAACAGTGGCGCAGCGTAGTGGTGGCGAGGGGGCGGCCCGCCCCGGGTGGCACGTTATAAGGGACGGCAAAATATTTTGTAAATATTTGGACAATTTCATATTGTAGTTTCTTAAATTGGCTAAGTAAAGTTTTTTGAAGTACTTAGGTACTTAAATAAGAGGGCGGCAAAATTTTCTTCCGCCCCGGGCGGCTGACACCCACGCTACGCCACTGAGGCGAAATCACATTAGAAATTTGCCACAAGCCTTGGAGCAAAAGTAGACATCGTAAGGAAACCTGTGAAGCTTTTAAGTGTTGAGTTTGAAGTTCCCAATCCGCACTAAGCCCGCGTGGGAATAGGTTTCCAACAGTGGGACGTGTAAAGGCTGAAATAATGATAAGGATTGTTTGAATTTCATCCCGAAGAAACGTATCGTTGACGTTGGATCTATACGTGAACACAATTTTTGCGTCATATTCAATCGCTTTAATGAACTTTTCATTATTTACGACCAATTATATTTACACGTGTACATATTCCTTATATATGACGTCATAGTCTACCTTTAATATTTAACAGTGACGTAGCTATACTTACTTCATTTATTGTGGCATTAGAAAAAAGGGTGAATAATCTTGACGTGTCTTTTTATTGAAAAACGAGTTTGTAAAATAAGTCACAGCATATATCTTGCATGTATATGTAACAATTATAGCAAGGGCGGTCATTTACATTATTTTGGTTTCATAGTACCTAATAGTTACCATTTTTTAAATCATTTTTCAATAAAAAAGACTTCAAGATTCTGACGGCACGGCAGTGCCTTCGCCAAGTCAAAGCGGATTGCCCACGGACTCGCAGTTTGAAGAGCCCTGAAAAGTTTGTTAACTAGCTGATATCCGCGGCTTCGCCCCCGTTGTGTGGCGCCATCTGTCGAAAATTGGTCGTACCAACTCAGAAACCTTCTTTGGCTCATGTACTACAACTTTGCTAAAGATTATCACATGACATGATCAAATGCATAGTTTACGATTCTATTCTATAAAGGACATACAGACAAACATTCATCTAATATATAAAAATCTCGTGTCACTGTGTTTGTTATCGAACTCCTCCGAGACGGCTTGATCGATTTTTATGAAACTTTTTTCTCTCTATTCGGTAGGTCTGAGAATAGGTTGTAGGCTATTTTTTATACCCGTAATATGGCAAAACAACGTTTGCCGGGTCAGCTAGTTTTTATATATTAAGATTAAAACTCTGTCTTTTAATCTGTGTTGCGTCCATCATAGAGCCTCGCTAAATATATCTCCCCCACTCGGAACGTGCAAGCGGGTCACCTGATGCCCCTGATGGGAAGCAATCACTGACACCCATAACACAAGTTGGGTTACGCACGCGTTGCCGGCCCTTTGAGAAAAGAGTACGTTCGTTTTGATAATGATGATTTCCTCTACGTCGTGTCCGAAAGGTGAATCTTTAAGCTCGTTTGTTCCTTGTGTGCCCGAATATAATGCAAACCCAAACTTGGCTTTAAAGGTCCTATTACAAGGCACGCAATGTAATTGACCACTATCATTGTATGTGTAAGTGTAGGTAGGGATCCCTGGATCGTTTTACTAAACCACCAAACCAAACCTCAAGTCACTCCAACCAATTGAAAGTAGATCAAATTCGACTTCCAAGATTTGACATTAGATCGAATCAAGTAATTTAATTTTAATTTAACGCGCACATCGCTCGTAAAACTGATGGCAGATAGACAAAAAGGTTCTCGAGTGGCGTCCACGAACCGGAAGACGCAGTGTAGGTAGGCCTCCAACAAGATGGAGCGACGACCTGGTTAAAGTTGCGGGAACGGGTTGGATGCGGATGGCACGGGACCGATCTGTTTGGCGAGCCTTGGGGGAGGCCTATGTTCAGCAGTGGACGTCTTTCGGCTGAAATGATGATGATTAAGACACTTTATATCAACGTATTTTGTAGATGTGTGTGTGTTGTTGTAGATGTTAGATATCACTGAACACTGTCTAATGGAGCCGATCGAGAAGCTGGAACAGGTTAAGAGCCAATTCCATGAAGTGGTCAACAACTTTGAAGACGTCAGGAACTTTGATACCGTGAATAAATGCAGCAATCAACTACCTGACGAAGTCGCCGTCGCCCATTGTATACTGCATCAAGCTGTGCTGTAAGATTTTCATGATTACTTGTCCAAGTATAGTTGAAGTTAATATATTAGAGTTCCGTACCCAAAGGGTAAAAACGGGACCCTAATTACTAAGAATCCAGTCTGTCTGTCTGTCCGTCCGTCTGTCCGTCAGTCACCAGGCTCTATCCCATAAACCGTGATAGCTAGACAGTTGAAATTTTCACAGATGATATATTTCTGTTGCCGCTATAACAACAAATACAAAAAATAAAATGAAGTTAAAAAAATAAAGGGGGTCGTCATACAAGAAAAGTGATTTTTTTTGCGTATTTAACTCGATCTTTATAATGGCGTTAACTAGACACTTGAAATTAACACCAATTACGTATTACTGTGGCCGGTACTACAACAAATAATAAAAATATATGTATTATTAATTAGCCTGGAGAAGTGTCCCACTGCTGGGCAAAGCTTCTCCCATTCTCTCCATGCATCCCGATTATGAGCGATGTCCTTCCAGTTTCTAAGGTACACGTCTAGGTCGTCCCGCCAATGCCTCCTGGGCCTACCTCGTTGCCGCCTCCCATCTTGTGGCGTCCAGTCTGTATTGTCCAGTGTGTATTTTAGCCCACCGATTCGGATCCATGCGGCTAACGTGGCCTGCCCAGACCCTTTTCAACTTGGCAGCCTTGGCGCGCACATCTGTAATGCGTGTTTTGAGCGCAGCGTTTTGTTCCGGATCCGGTCAACCCGCCTCACCCCGAGTATACTTCGCTTCATTGCTCTTTGGAAAACCTTAAAAAAAATTATCTTAAATGTTAAGGGGGCCTGAATAACCAATATAAGATGATCTTACACTGCGTAAATTTTACTTACAGCCATTATAAAGTTCAAGCATCAGATATTATCAGAAAGTCAAAGCAACTTTTTTCAGCTTCAACGAAACAATGCAAGAAAGCCTCGTCACCATTGTGACCATCAAAACCCGTCAACATGCCCAAGACATGAACGCTTCCATTCACAACGTGCAGTCCTGCCTGAACGACTTCGTCCCCAACTTCTTTGAACAGTTGCTGGTCGAAGCTTACACAGATAACTGCGGATATTTAAAGGTTAAAGTGCAAGCACACAGAAGAGACGTGGGACGTTGGTGCGTCGCAGTTGCGGCTCCCTTGAATCAACTTTCATACTAAATGTATAGAAGCATCGCGATCCAAATCCGACAGAAGAGATGAGACCGCGTCTCCGCCTCTCGCGACGCTTCTATACATTTAGTATGAAAACTGATTCAAGGGGTTCCCACGTCTTTTCTGTGTGGCTTGCGCCTTATCAAAATTTGATAATCAAATATACCAGTAGGGTGCTGTTGGTGTACCTACATTGTACAATCCCGTATTCGTTTCAATAGAATCTGCAACCTCTTCGATACCTAAAGGCAACTGATATGGATACCTGATTGTTTAGGTTCCTAAAATACGATTGTAATTGAAAACTAATAAATAAAAAAACATCACATCACTAGCGACCTAGACAATGCGGTGTTTATGGCAGTTGGCTAAAATTGTCTGAGATTACCAGATTCTATTCAATGAAATGGAGTTTACATGAAGGTATGAATTTTCATTCGTTCGGGGTCGACAATTACCTAGTAATGGTTTTAGGTATTACCCACACTTCACTTATTCGGGCGCTACTAACGTATCTAATACCTAGTCTTACGTTTCATTTCTTTTGAATATTTAAATATTTAAAATGTTTTACTTTTAAGTTTGTAGGTACCTTCTGTATTTTTGGTCATCTTGATTGTGTGTGCTTGCAGTACCAAATAAACGTCTTTATCTATCTATATATCTAATATACTTTGGCTCTAATCAAATCTAATATAAATATGTTTTTAAAGGTGGTCAACTCTTCCATAGATGATCTCATGAAAGACAAATGGAGAAATAACGAGACCCAGTTCCTTAAAAAGTGGAAACCTTTGACGCATCTGTTAAAAGAAAAGTGAGTGCAACCTTATAAATACCTACTAGGTTTACCTATATAATTTTTGTCTTTTTAGACCGACAACAGATTTTAAAAATATCTCTCTCTTTTTATCTTTCTCTCTCTTTTTGTATGAAAATATGCCGTATTGAATGTTTTTCTTATTAATAATTTCAGATTAAAATCACCAAGGCAAATATTACAAGAACCACTATTTAGGACACTGTTTGCTACCAATTTAACTTCAAATGACATTTTAAAGTCAGTGTACTGAAGTTTTACTTTGAAATCAGGAGAGGACGCTGCGCTGTTAAGAGTTATGATATATTTTAATGTAATTTTATATCTACAGACTTGGCTGGAAGCACTGCTTAGTACCCTAGGTTATCGAATGTTGTAGAATTAATTTATTACTTAATATTTTGTAAATATTTGGATAAGACTAGTAGCCAATTGAATAAATATTTTGTATACCAAGTCATTCATTGTCTGAACCATAAAATCTGTAATCAAATCAATCACTGATTCAACATAAAATTTGGTTATTTTTTCAATCTACTTGAACATTTAAAAGCGCCATGCAATCGCTACCGTGGACTTGGAACGTGAATTAAAAACTCAATCTGTCAACGTCAAAATTTATTAATGACGCATTGCTAACAATTGGTAACTGCGCGCGTGCGCGATAAAGATGTTTTAGTTTAGCGCGGGCTTTTATTATCATGTTATTGTTGATAAAAACGTAACGTGTGAGAATTATTTATGAAATTACGCATTTAGTATAGTATTATACTGTCAAAATGCCTAAAGCAATGCGCGAGATCCTCCAAAATGGAAATTCCTACGATGAAACCGATCGTATGCCAGACAACATAACAATAACAAACTTTGATATTATTATGTACGTAGTGGCGATTGTGGGTCATTTTGTGGACTTGGGGCTGGATATTAACGTGGCAGTGAGGTATTCCATGGCTCAGAAAATGGTGGAGTTTGGTTGGACTCTTGCCTTCATACTTTTACCAGCGTTTGTGAACACCGCTGTTTCTATACGAATGTAAGTAATTATTATTTTTGTTTTTGGTCACTTAAAATATAATAGTTAAATAAAGTCGTTCGTTAAATACATTAGGGGTTTATTTATTTATTATTTATTTATTTATATATCTGTCTGGTCTGTGAATGTGTTAAATTTTTTTTTGTCGTTAGAATTTTTATACAAAAGTCATCCACAATCGGTATTAAAAGAAATTTAAGGAGAAATTTTGAAAAAAATATATCCTTGCGCTAGGTCCGCCTATATCACTATCACTATAAGGATAAGTTTGCCTTTGTAGATATCATATGTCAATAGTTTTTTTATTTAATTTTCTTCTGTAAGTGTAAAGGGTTTACTACATATATACAACTTTGTATGTATTCCATGGGAATTATTCACTTTCCTGAGTAACCAGGGATAGTGTAGCTTTACATAGGTGTAATCATTTTTACAATTGTTGGTACATATGTATATCAGCATCAGCAATATCATAGATTTTTGACATATTTCCCTATTTATTTTTACTCCAACTATAACAATATGTATTCTGTTACATATATATCAGTAGGATTTATCCTACTAACGTTATACAAGAAAGTTAGTGAATATGTGCACAAGTGTATGCTTGATACTCCTTCACGCTAAAATGGCAGGACGGATTTAGATAAAATTAGGTATATGTGCAGCTCAATTTCTAGAATAATGGATAGGCTACTTTTTATCCCAATATTTCCACAGGATTGGAATAAAATCCCAAAATATGAACCACTTGGTTTAAACACATGAAATTTGGCATGGGTGTTTTTTATGAAATGTCAATAAAGACCACAATGTAATTTTTATGGAATTCCCATGGGATATTTTGTGAAAGAAATCCCAGAATTTCCATTCAAAAGCTGGCTCTATTGATTAATGCAAGTTAAACCGCAGGTAGAGGCTAGTATTATAAATGCAAAAGTAACTTTATTTGTCTATCTGTTACGTCTTTATGCTTAAATTGCATAAGGTGATGATTTAGCAGACTGAAATGTATGATGTATAGGAAAGATTTGTGTCTAATCTCTAGACCAGTGGTGGTGTAGGGGTTTAGCACGCAGCACGGAATGCTGAGGACCTGGGTTTGATTCCCAGCATTGGTCTTTTTTCTGGGGTTTTTTCTGTGCATCTATATTTCAGTTTGTATTTAGTATGAAAGATATGATTTCACGGGATGACCGTAAAAGTAATAAAAAATGAAGTTGAAAAAATAAATACAAAAAGATACTTCATATCATAGCTAACTTGTTTAAACTGCTGAATCGATTTAGATGAATAAATGGGGATAGTTTAAACCCTGAGAAGGACATAGCATGAGAACATAATGTATTGTGCCAGTGCTAGTGGAAGAACAGTTTTTTTTTTATATGAGAGGGAGGCAAATGAGCAAGTTAGCAGCCTATTTTTTTTTCAGGTATGCCCAAGACAAACAACAGGTGTCCATCACCAATGAGGTAACAAAGCGTCATTGGCTACGGATATTCATACTGGTGCTGCAAATGGCTCCCATACTCAGATTCACTGATGCTCTTATGTAAGGTTTGGGTTTTAACTAATTAGTTACAATGTAATTTTTTTATGGTTTCAGTATGCCTATGTTGTGTCTAACTAATTGTAAGTGACATGGTTTTTTCTTTTTTTTCATTTGTCAAAAACTGTCTCCAGTGATGACATACTAGTTTGGGAACACCTTTGACACATGTATTTTTCAGTTTAAATTTTTTACAGACATTTGTTTAACTGGCAAAATTATTAAGTTTAAAGGTTGATTTATATCTACAGACATAGAGCGTGTCAGATATACAGGGTGTAATTTTTTTGACCGTGCAAAATTTTCCCAGGCATTAGGTATCAATAAGATGCCATTTCTAAAAAAATACATAGGTAAATTTTTCACAAATAATCCCTTACTGTATCATTACTAGCAAAGGTTTAGTTCTGAAATTAATATGTAAGATATTTGAAGATTCACTTTAATGACCAGTGTTTTTCGAAACGCGAATTCGTAGTTTGCTTGATAGAAAAAAATCCAAAGTCATCTCTAAAAAATAAAATAAATCCTTAGTATGGCGTAAATACTGCACGGCATGACTTTTTTAATGTTAATAAAACAAGATTTTTCTAGGGCGTATTGCTGCTACATTTAAATTATGTAAATATTTGTTTTAATATGATGAAATTACCTAAATACACTCGCGGTCTGACCAACCTATCTTGAGCCGTCGTGCTTCCCCCTTGTCCGCATAGTTAGCTGCGTTAGTTCTCCTTCAGCAATCGGACGGGGAACTTAGGGCCTAAGCACACGGCGTTTTTTTAACGCGCCGTCGACGCGCGTTTGCAGCGCGTTTTTCATTCCATTAGAACAGCCATAAGGCCCCTAGCACACGGCGTTTTTTAAATAACGCGCCGTGTGCTTAGGCCCTTTATGTCGCTTGCGCTTACGCACGGCTTTGATTCTAGCCGCTCTCACGCACACATACGAGTGCATAGAATACCTAAAATCGATTAGCGCAAGAATGCATTTTATTAATAATCATTTATTATCTGTATTTGTAAAACATAGGTTTGAAGGTGATACAATTTTTTTATAGATCGCTATGTTTTGCCGTGAGGCGTACAAATATATATATAAACTTAAAATTAAAAAAGAAAAACATGCAACATTCATTAAGACTAATCAAATTAAATCAGATTAAATTAAATTAAAATACATTAAATTAAATCAAATAAAATTACATCACATAAAATTAAACTACATTAAATCAAATTAAAGCAAACAAATTACATTCAAATAAATAAATTAAAAAAAATTACATTAAATTAAATTAAATTAAATCAAATTAAATTAAACTCAGTTAAATCAAATCAAATTTTAATCAAATCAAGTTAAATGAAATCATTAAAGCAAATTAAATTAAATTAAAACAAATTAAATCAAATCGAATTCAATCAAGTTAAATTAAATCAAATAAAATAAAATTAAATTACATTAAATCAAACAAATTACATTAAAATAAATAATCAAATTAATACATTGTTAAATTATCTACTTAGAATCATAAAATATCTCTCAAATATTCCTGCACGGAGTAATACGCTTTTTGAACAAGAAATTCATGAAGGCTTCTTTTAAAATCTGATATGTCGTTCTTATCTAGGATGGGTGAATAAAACTTGCTTATCACTTCAGCTACGCGATAAAGTCTCGTCACGCTGAAACCAAGCGCGACCAGGCCTCCCAGCGTCACTATTACAAGCTGATGCTGAAGGAAGACGCTGATGCAGCGCTGCTGCGGATCTTCGAATGCTTCCTGGAGGCCGCTCCTCAGCAGGTCTTGCAGACCAGCCTGCTCTTCGCACTGAGGGGGCAGTTCCGAGGTGAGTTGAGTCGTATTAAGAGCCTGTCCAGATGAGGTGAGGCGGACTTGTTCCCGAGGTACTGGAGCTACATGCTAATTAATTAACTAAGATTGACTAAAAATTTCTTCAACCTTTTTCGTTAAGAATTATTTAGGAAAATACATCTAGTTCAAACAAAACAGAAAATAAAATATTTTGATATATTTTATTTAAATCAGATAAGCATATTGTTCGCTATTTACAAAATACCGTTTTTTGTTGCGAATATTTCTTATCATATCAGTTTCAAATTGTATTTCAAAAATAGGTTAGGTATATGAAAAAAGAAAAATTCTAATATGCATAGTATTGCGTAGGTATTTCATCATAAGATCCTATAACTCACATTTTCATTCACTACTTTTTTTGAAATCAGTACTTTATTTAGCTGTGTGTGTAATTATTCGCCTCAATTCTCGTAGCCGTAAAAGGTAACTATATAATTAATAGTAAAATTAATAAAATAAGATATGCAAGGATTTTTTCGTAATGGCTTCAGAGAACCCTATCCTGGGCGTGTCCAATACGCTCTTAGCCGGTTTTTTAATTACTACTAAGTGTACATTCACAAGTTTATTTACCGTAGAAACAATCGTTAATATCACACGAAATCATATCTTATCATAGCATGGACATGCTTTGATCAATTATAAACTGTAGATCCACAGTCGCGCGCCCGAAAATGTCCGAGCCAAACGAGCGCCACTTTGATAAAAGTGGCCTTCTTTTTTCTCAGTACGTTGCGTGAAATTGTCAAGTTTAGCTGTCAAGTGTCAACCGAAATTCGACTATAATGAAGTAAAGACTAGGTTCAAATTTCTGTGTAGGTGATGATTTTAATTGTTACGCAAACAAATAAAAAAGTTCGGACATTTTTTGAAGGGGATTTTGTTCGGCAATGTGTATCTTCAGTTATAATTGATCAAAGTGGACATGCATATCATTACCGGGAAGTCTATTCTATTCACTTCTGATTTTACTAATTAATTTAACAATTTGTGACGTCGATTTCCTTTCTGAAATTGGGTATTTGCATTTTTTAGTACGCAATTTTTTTTAGATGATAAAAAATGTCCTTAATTTTCCATACATTGCTACGAAGCTTGAGGTTCCGGGTTCGATTCCCGGTTGGGGCAGATATTTGTGTGACAAATACGAATGTTTGTGCTCGAGTCTTCGATGGTTAATATCTATTTAAGTATGTATTTATCTATATAAGTAAGTTTATCCGTTGTCTAGTACCCATAGTACAAGCTTTGCTTAGTTTGGGACTAGACTAGGTCAATTGGTGTCAATCGTCCGACGATTTATTTATTTATTATTATTAATTAATTTTCCATAAACACCAAAATTTCCTTCTCAAAAAAAGTAAATTGCGCTTGAAGAAAGGTCAGGTCAAGATTACCTACCCGAAACCGGCGAGCATGCACGAAAAGACTAACGAGTGTTGTGGGAAGATTTATAGCAATAACAGTTCAAGCTGTAGGTATTTATGAAATTTGGTGTTCTAGTTAATCTTATTGATATTGTTTGAGCATAGAAGAAATGAAATACGGTTCTTTATGAATGGTATTTTAATTACCATTAGAAACAATTACAGACTTTTCTTGAGTACTAGAATCTATATAATAATATAAGGACACGAGCGCGCTCCTTGACGTTATGAGAAGAAGTGTGAGAGAGACGGCCCTCGTCGCCGGGGCTGTCTTTGTCGTGTAGCGGCGCCCGCGCATGCGCCGCGCAGACGCTCTCATTGGTCGCGACGCTCGGGCATCATCGGAGACCGAAGCTATGGCGCGAACAGATATCAATAAATAATCAAAATTTGGTGTTTTTGTGTTAACTAGATTTTGAATTATGAAGGGGACAAATGGCTGCAAATTTTTCGTGTAATATTAACTATTATTAACGTAACCAGACCCTGCCCACTGCCACTTGAGTCTACATCGCTCGTAGAACTGATGGTCGATGGGTCAAAAAGGTTCTCGAGTGGCGTCCACGGACCGGAAGACGCAGTGTTCGTATGCCTCCAACAAGATGGAGCGACGACCTGGTTAAGGTTGCGGGATCGCGTTGGATGCGGATGGCACGGGACCGATCTGTTTGGCGAGCCTTGGGGGAGGCCTATGTTCAGCAGTGGACGTCTTTCGGCTGAAATGATGATGATGATGATGTGTAATATTAACGTAGATATTTTCCTGGCACGAACGATGCAACGATAGTGACTTCCTTCTGACGCTTAGTTTATCGATATCTTATAAGTGCCATTAGATCAGTGTGGCACGTTGTTTATATCGATAACAGGATTGTCGATGTTAAAATGTCAAACACTAACCACACGTCGTTCGTTCCAGGAAAATCTCTAGGTATATGGGTGAAGACCAGAAAGTTGAACACTAAACAAGTCAGATATGAAGTACCTTTTTTATTTATTTTTCAACTTCATTTTTTATTACTTTTATGGTCATCCCATGAAACCATATATTTAACAAATTGAACACTGTTAAAGCTGCATTAGCAGGTAGTTAAAATTACCATTAACTTTTTGTTTACATTGTGACACGAAAATTAACCATACATTTGTATGGGTTCGCAATTGTAGCCATACCCAACACTCTGCACATGGCGAAATTTTAAAACCTGATACAAAATTTGTGATTAGCCATACATTTTATGGATAATTTTCGGGTGCGTCCCACGAGATATAACTACAAAATATCTATTTTCATTTTAATAACGTTCAGAAGATATAATGAACGTTAGCTATAACAACAAAAAGTATAATTTTTAAACCTATAACGCTTAAATTATATAACGTTATTTTTATATAACTTCAATTTGTATAAGATTAATATGGACTAATTTCTTTTAACATAACAAACATTAGGTATAACAGTCATGATATATAATAATATGTGTAAATGTAAAATTAAGTGGCGCGAGCGAGCGAAGCGAGCGAGCAAGACTTTTCGGGGCAGAAGCGACTTGGATAGGTTAGGTTCAGAAAAATGTTAGGTTTTTTTTTTTGTAACAGAGCGGAAGAAATGAATGGATTGCTTGATTGTTTGCTTGCATTAAAGTTTTTAATGAATTTATACGTTTTAAATCTTAGGTGTTATGAACATTATACGCTTTGATCGTTATATCAATTGATATTATATATAAACAACGTTATACATTACAAAATTAGATATTTTATAATTATACTTTTCGTTCATTATATCCAGTGAACGTTATACTAAACGAGTTTATATAAAGTGAGCGTATATATTATGAATATTAGATAATAAGTTGTTGTATCTCGTATTACACACCCATAATTTTCGTGTCACAATGGAAAAGTTAATGGTAATTAATTTTAACTACGCTAACGCATCTTTAACAGTGTCCAACTTTGGTCTTCACCCATATTACGCACGGCGCCGCTTGGCCTGTTCCTTTTGCTTGAACTTTGCTTGACACGTTGCCGCGTGTAGATGTCAAGGTCATAGCAAGTGGGAACAACTGAAGGGTAATAGGTACACGGAAAGAACATGTCGAGTCAGCCACCTCAGCAACTTTTTGAGTTAAGTATAGAAGTTTGAAAGTTAATCATCGCGAACAATTACTATGTCCATTTCTTGAAAAGTGAAAAATATATACAGGGCGTAACATTTAGAGCGGTCAGTATGGGAAAGTCTGTAACTATAAGACATAAGAAGATCTGTTCTTAGGAACCATGTCATCGGTTTTAGTAACAAGGAAAACTGCATTCATACATTTAATAAAAACTTATACCAGGCCTCATGCATGCCATGTACTTACGCGCGATATTTACCTACCGCGGGGACGATCTGCTAAGATCGAAATTCCAGTAGGTTGTCACAAGCGCGCGCCGACGCACGTTCATTCGTGTTCCACGGAAAAAATATGCCGCCTGGACTTTTATAAGTGAATGGTGAAACAGGGGGCAAATTTTAATATGACTATGCTAGAATTAATAGCTAATATAACAATTTGGAAGTTCGTATCGTGCCGTCCCTCTTACTCTTCTATAAAAAGCTATAAGCGTGAGCGGGATGGCACGATGCGAAGTTCGAAAGTTGACCTTCGTATTTAGTATAACGCTAGGGTACTGTGAGCATGGCAATGTGTTCTGCGCATTACAATAAATATCCTTTTTTGTTAGGATTCCAGAGCTAAAATGGCAAAAACGGAACCCTTATAGTTTCGCCATGACCGTCTGTCTCTTTGTCTGTCCGTGGCTTAGCTTAAAGAATATTAGTGCTAGAAAGTTTGCATGGATATAATATATAGCAATTATCCCGACAAAATGGTAAAACAACATGTAGAAGTTTTTTTTTAATCCAAACTGCCAGCCCTTGTCACTGTCGGCACGCACACATTCTTAAGGAGACGGAGTAGTATAATCTGTGGCTACAATCGCGGTAAGTACCAAGATTTTGTACGGGATGCAGTATCTGTTACGAAGTAACTATTAAGTAATCTGTGCTTATACTCTGCTCTGGAATCAAACCCGGATGTTTTGAAAAATAAAACTAACACCATTTCTATTTAGATATCGATTGTGTAGATCTTAAGCAGTAAATGTTACTATGAAACATGATGTCTAAAATGAATAAAATCCCTAAAATCGACGATATGGTTCCTAAGAAGAGATCTTCCTATGTCTTGTAGTCTCAGACTATCCCATACTGACCGATCTGAATTTTTCACCCTGTATATTATTTTCAGATACCCATAATTATTCCAATGGTACCTGCTTACCATTATAGTACCTTGCGAGCTCTACATTTTGAGATTAAAATCTTATTTTTCAAATAAGGTAACCAGAAAGTCCCAGCCGAAAGTCTAAGTTCCATCGTCACCATCTCGATGAATGGCAGTCCACCACTGTAAGTTTTCTTCGGCATTTTCTGCCACGTACGGTGAAACTGTGGAACCAGCTTCCGGCAGCAGTGTTTCCAGACAACTATGACATCGGGGCTTTCAAGAAAAGGGTGACTCTCTTTGAGTTGTTGATATTTATGGGCGGTGGTTATCATTTTCCATCAGATGACCCGGGTTCGTTTTCCTCCCCCTCACAATAAAAAAAAAGACATGTGCTTTCCGTGTACACTTCAAGTAGTCTCTTCCTTTGCTGGGAAGGAGGGGTATGTCATTCACTGACACGACTCTTCACTCCAGTCCACCAGATCCTCTCGATATGCTCTTCACTCATCGGCATGGGCTGGTGCCTGGCGGCGTACCAGCGAGCCGTCCGCTTCGCGCAGCAGGACAAAGACAACATGAGCTGGGTTGGCACCGTGCTGCAGACGCTCTGGCACTTCTTGGTTACATGTAAGTGTAAGTTTATCTAACAGATTGAGATATGGATGTATGGGAAAAATTCGTGTCTAATCTCCTGACCAGTGGTGGTGTAGGGGAATCTGATTGAAAGAAATATACCTTGCTGAGTTTCTTTCCGGTTTCTTCTCAACAGGGTTTTTCCGAACCGGTGGTAGATTCTTCGACGTTCATAGGAGCATCAATTGATGCCTAAATTGAATAAAGAATTTTGACTTTGACTTTGACTTTTAATGGCACGCGGCACGGAATGCTGAGGACCTGGGCTCCATTCCCAGCGCTGGTCTTTTTTCTGAGGTTTTTTTCTGTGCATCCATATTTCAGTTTGGTTGGTGTGGTGTGTGTGAAGTTCCCAATTCGCATTGGGCCGGCGTGGAAGCTGCGGCCCGAGATCTCATTTTGAAAGGAGGCCTGTGCCCTGGCCCTATACTACGAAGCGCGAAATTCGAACTTCGTTTCATGCCGTTCCGCTCACGCTAATGGTATTTATAACGAGAGTGAGAGGGACCGCACGATCCGAACTTCGAACTTCGAATTTCGTAGTAACCCCCCTGCAGTGGGACATCTATGGGCTGGGGAAGACAAGCTTTTTTATTAACTGCACCTGCATTATCATTATCATTCATTGATCCAAAGCAAGTTAAAAACTTGTAATAACCTAAAAATCTCTTTTTTTCAGTAAGCCGAGTGATGTCCATATCAGTGATAGCGTACCTCTCCCCCTACGGGACCATCCTCGCTTGCGGTATCCACATAATAATCATGACGACATGGCTACAGCTGTTCGATCGGTCGCCATTTTGTGGGCACAACAAAATGGCCGAACTGTCATTCTCGCTGGCACTAGGCGGCGTGTACCTCTTCACGTATATTCTACCAATAGAAGGCAGGACAAGGTATCGCTATGCAGCTTATTACACTATATGTTTCTTACAGAATATAGCGTGTGGTGTTATTTGGTTTATTTTCGTACCTGATGACATGAGCTCTGTGGTCTATTTGCCAGTGTTGATATTTACTGTGGTGCCTTATATTGTAGGTATGTGTTTGATGGTGATTTATTACTCCTTTTTTCACCCGAAAAGGGGGAAAAGGCGTAGCGATGTGAGTGTTTCTTTTAAAGTTAATGGGCAGATATCTGAGATTAGTTAACATTTAAAACAAATCTCTCGAAAATAAAACTACCATAGCGTGATAATTTGTGATAGTGGCCATAGCATTAAGGGGGGAGAGGGTTATCTTACTATTTGCAATTATTATGCTATGAATCTACTGACTGATTCTTATGATTAGGTGAATGGGGGCAATGTTTTAAATAACTATTTATTGATACTTTCTGAGTCTTCTATTAAATGTGATTCATTCAAAGTAGTTTTAAAGTACAAATCGATGAGAATAAATGTCTAATGTGCCATGTGGAGTACAGTAGTATTTTCAAACGAAATAAGGAGTCTAAATATCCATACTATAATATTATAAATGCGAAAGTGTGTGTCTGTCTGTCTGTTACCTCTTCACGCTTAAACCGCTGAACCGATTTAGATGATTTTAGTATGGAGATAAGTAGTTTAAGAATCTGGGAGTGACATAGGATTGTTTTCGTCCCGGAAAAATGCGTAGTTCCTCCGGGATAGCGATGAACGAATACTTTGCAGACGGAATAGCGGGCAACAGCTAGTGTTGATATAATTTGATCGATGGTAGAAGGGATTGCTCAACGTCGATCGATAGTTTCTACTACAACTACGGCCAAACGTACCACAACAATCGATCCGTCGAACAGTAGCATCGACCGGCTGTCGGTCAATAGTTCATCGACCTGTATCCGTCGATCAGCCAAACCTGACCTTGGCGCAGTCTACAGTGCTATGTCTGTTATTAAACCTTTCAACGCCCTCTAGTTGCAGTAGTTCGGTTGATTTGTCCGGGACCGAACTGCTGCAACAATTTTGTCTCAGTAGTTCGGTTAAGACGTCAAACCGAACTGCTGGGAAACCTTTAGTTGCAGTAGTTCGGTTGATTGTCCAGGACCAAACTACTGCCACACTTTTAGTCTCATTAGTTCGGTTGTGACGTCAAACCGAACTACTGAAAATTGAAACGACTCAAAAGCGCGATTAAAAATATAGCTAAATACACAATCCATGAAAAATAAGAGCCAGTTAATTTTATTCGCAATGTTGCTACTTATTTCATTTCCTTGCAATCGAAGTGAAAAGAAGAGTGTACCTAAAACTCTAGCATTAAATCCAACGTCAATGTCAACCAAACGTCTCGGGTAAAATGGCTCGCTTTATGCTCTTGTTGTACAATCTAATCCTTAAACGTCCTTTTGAGTCGTTTCAATTCTCAGTAGTTCGGTTTGACGTCATAACCGAGCTAATAAGACTAAAATTGTGGCAGTAGTTCGATCCCGGACAGTCAACAGAACTACTGCAACTAAAGTCTTCCCAACAGTTCGGTTTGACGTGTTAACCGAACTACTGAGACAAAAAGTGTTGCAGCAGTTCGGTCCCGGACAAATCAACCGAACTACTGCAACTAGAGGGCGGAGGCGTGGCAGTGTGGTGGCGGTGACGGCTGTAATATTCTAACTTGTATGAATGAGTTCGCGGTACGGTACCGCACAAGCGTTCATACAAGTTAGAATATTACATTACAACCGTCACCGTGCGTTTGGTACTTAAAAGTTGGGACTTACGAAGTTAGGTTGTTAATTTAATTAACATACCACAGCACAAAGAACAAAGTCAATGAACCGTTGAACAAACATTTATTATCTCAACACAAAAGTACAAAGAGAAACCAAATAGTACCTAAAGTTTTATTTACAATTTCGTTTCTTTATATAAAGTTGCTAATCTACTAAAGCAAAATGTATGATATTGTAACGTATGTGTCTGTCTCGGGCATCTATAAATTACTTCACACTATACCTAGACCGTTTGTGTCCTCTCCCGCGCGGTAAGGGGCTGGGGGGGGTATGACGACAAAGGGGGCCGGGAGAGGTGCGGGCGGCGAGCGCGCCTCGCGTGCCTGCCGCCCGCACCTCTCCCGGCCCCTTTGTCGTCTACCCCCGCGCCTCTGTACCGCACGGGTGAAGACTCAGTTAAATGGTTTAGCTATAACACTAATTACTATGAAAATCGCGATTATAATGTTCCTGTGTCACAAATCCCCAGAAACCTCTCCCTCCCTTAATAGGTTGTGACGTAATTTTTGGATAACCCAAAGGCAAATGTCAAATTGGCAGATATTCATATTCATTTATTCATAAAATTACAAATTTTACCTGTCAAAAGGGTAATTAATATTAATAAAATTCATAATTGGGTCGAAGCCAATTGAATCGAAAGCAAAATAAAATAAAACAGTATAGTAAATTTTATAAAAACGAGCGAAAGATTGTTTACTTAACTTATGTTTATGTATAACTAGCGTTTATGAGTATGCCTCTTCATCATTAGCTTAATTGAGTAGATGTATAATTTAGTTTTAAATTGTTTTTTTTTTCTTTTGCCGAGTACGCATTATTCGGTTAGCCGCGGCGGTTTAGCTCCCCGTTTCATTCTTAACCGATACTCTAAAGAGGGACGGCACGATAAACCGTTCTGCTAACCGCGTAGCGCGTTCTTGGACTATGAATTGATTTTTGCTTGTAAAATACCTCTTTTTAACCGACTTCAAAAAAAAAGAGGAGGTTCTCAATTCGTCTGTATGTTTTTTTTTTTTTTTTTTTTTTTTTTTTTTGTATGTTTGTTACGCGATTACTCCCTCAATTGTAAACCGATTTTCAAAATTCTTTTTTTGTTTGATAGAGTATACTCCTGAGGTGGTCCCATTGGCACCAAGTCAAGATCTAATCATGGGATCCTAGAGAAATCGAGGGCAACCTTCAAATTTTACAGGCAAACCTATGGTGATTTTAGCATTTCTAGCATCAAGTGAAGTATTTGCATTTAGAAAGTATCATTTGGTAAACTGGACCTGCTGAAGAAGACTGTAGATGGCCAACGGAACTCCTAAACGGGTCAAATCTTGCAAGTTAAATTTGAACCGGTTTCCAATTGAGCTGAAATTTTGCAGGCATATGTAAATTGGATGACGATGCAATATTATTATGACATGGAGCTGATCTGATGATGGAGCTGAAAGATGGCCATAGAAACTCTGTAATAAAGCGATACGACCGCATTGAGTTTGGGCTCATTTGATTTGTCTTGACGAGTACTTTGATCCTAGATGGTAACTATAGGATCTGCAAATGGAGTTAGAAGGTGACCATAAGAACTCCGTAATAAAACGACATAACCCCATCGAGTTTGAGCTCATTTGATTCGTCTTGAAGAGTACTTTGGTAACCAGGGTCAAAAAGTACAGTCAGCAAAGAGTGCCTGTTGTATCGCATAATGTTGATTGTTATAAAAATTTCTGGCCAAGAATGTTTGGCATACTGTTGAAAGTCCTAAAGCATATTTGTTCGTTCTTTATTGATAACAAGAACATCGGATTACCTACAATATTAATTGGCCAAAGCAGTCCTAAGAGTTGTGTAAGTCATTCACCTAAACTATAAGTAGGTATGGCACCTACAAAGAAAAGGGGGCAATAAAAAATACCTACAAACCACCTCCCGTTTAACTTGGTTAGGTTCGTTAGTTACCTTGAGCTCTTTAAAGCGGAATAGAGGAGGAGCTCGGGGGGCGGAGCACCCGCTAAAAAAAATACTGTCAAATCGCCTCCCGTTTAACCTTACCAGACTCGTTAGTTACCTTGCGTCTCTCAGAGTTAAAATTGAAGCCTTGGTACTGGAAGGGGGGCTCGGGGGGCGGAGCCCCCCGTAATATAAAACACCTTCAATCCACCCCCTGTTTAACCTGGCTAGGTTCATTAGATCTCTAGTATCTTACGTCGCTCAGAGTGGAAATTGAAGCCCCGCCCTTCGAGGGGGGGGGGGGCTCGGGGGGCGGAGCCCCCCGCAATAAAAAATATTCTTACACCACCTCCCGTTTAACCTGGTTAGATTCGTCAGTTATCTTGCGTCCCTCAGAGTGGAAATAGAAGCATCGCTACTGGAAAGGGGGCTCGGGGGGCCGAGGCCCCCGTAATGCGGAATAGAGGGGGGGCTCGGTGGGCGGAGCCCCCCGCTAAAAAAAATAGTGTCAAACCGCCTCCCGTTTAACCTTACCAGATTCGTTAGTTATCTTGCGTCTCTCAGAGTTAAAATTGAAGCCTTGGTACTGGAAGGGGGGCTCGGGGGGCGGAGCCCCCCGTAATATAAAACACCTTCAATCCACCCCCTATTTAACCTGGTTAAGTTCATTAGTTCTCTAGTATCTTACGTCACTCAGAGTGGAAATTGAAGCCCCGCCCTTCGAGGGGGGGGGGGGCTCGGGGGGCGGAGCCCCCCGCAATAAAAAATATTCTTACACCACCTCCCGTTTAATCTGGTTAGATTTGTCAGTTATCTTGCGTCCCTCAGAGTGGAAATAGAAGCATCGCTAATGGAAAGGGGGCTCGGGGGGCGGAGCCCCCCGCAATAAGAAATACCCTCAAACCACCTCCCGTTTAACCTGGTTAGGTTTGTTAGTTATCTCGTATCCCTCAAAGTGGAAATAGAAACCTCGGTCCCGGTAGAGGGGCTTGGGGGCGGAGCTCCCGTAATAAAAAAAACCTTTAAACCACTTCTCGTTTAACCTGGTTAGGTTAGTTAGCTACCTTGGATCCCTCAAAGCGGCCCCCCGCTATAAAAATACTGATGATATGGTTCCAGCGGAAGACCAGCGTCAGCTGCATAGCCGACATCATGCTGAGTTGGGACCATTTCGTGATAATGTTGTATCTGTTACCGTGCTTTCACCTGTTAATTTAAGATTATGTCACGAATAAATATTTTTTCTTTCTTTTTTCTTTCTGACAAACCACCTCCGATTTAACCTGGTTATATTCGTCAGTTATCTTGCATTCCTCAGAGTGGAAATAGAAGCCTCGGTACCGGTAGAGGAGCTTAGGGGGCGGAGCCCCTCGTAATAAAAAAATCCTTTGAAACCACCCCCCATTTAACCTGGTTAAGGTTAGTTAGCTACATTGCGTCCCTCAAAGTGGAATTAGCAGCCGCGTTCTTGGAGGGGGGCTCGGGGGGTGGAGCCCCCCGCAATAAAAAATACAGACAAACTACCTCCCGTTTAACGTGGTTAGATTCGTCAGTTATCTTGCGTCCCTCAGAGTGGTAATAGAAGCCTCGCTAATGGAAAGGGGGCTCGGGGGGCGGAGCCCCCCGCAATAAGAAATACCCTCAAACCACCTCCCGTTTAACCTGGTTAGGTTTGTTAGTTATCTCGTATCAACGTGGAAATAGAAACCTCGGTCCCGGTAGAGGGGCTTGGTGGCGGAGCTCCCGTTATAAAAAAAAACCTTTAAACCACTTCTCGTTTAACCTGATTAGGTTAGTTGGCTGCCTTGCGTCCCTCAGGGTGAAAATAAAAGCCCCGCTCTTGGAGGGGGGGGGGGGCTCGGGGGGCAGAGACAACCCGCAGTAAAAAATCTGTTAAACCATCTACCGTTTCATTTGGTTAGATTCGTCAGTTATCTTGCGTCCCTCAGAGTGGTAATAGAAGTTTTGATACCGGAACGGGGGGCTCGGGGGGCAGAGCCCCCCGCAAAAAAAAACCTTCAAACCATTCCTTGCTTAACCTGCTTAGGTTCGTTAGTATCTCGTATCCCTCAGATTGGAAGTGGTAGGCTTGCTACCAGAGAGTTGGCTCGGGGAGCGGAGCCCCCCTGCAATAAAAAAATACCTTCAAACCATCCCACGTTTAACCTGCTTAGGTTCGTTAGTTACCTTGCGATCCTCAGATCGGAAACAGAAGCCGGGCTTCGTCTACTGGCTACGCCTACGCATCTCTTTTATACCAAAGCAACTAAAAAGCCAAAAATAAAAAATTTTAAATAAAAAATAGAACCGCCTTCAAAAACACCCAAAAAATATTATTTAAAAATTTAACCGACTATAATGAGCATTATAATATCTTTCTACTAATCTGTTTGAAGTCGGGCCTCAGCTCGAGACAGCAGGAGTGGACCTAGTAATTAAATTAATAAATAAATATCCCGGGACAATTCACACCAATCGACTTAGTCTCAAAGTAAGCAAAGCTTGTGTTATGGGTACTAGGCAAAGGATAAACATACTTATATAGATAGATACATACTTAAATACATATTAAACACCCAAGACAAACATTCGTGTTTTTCATACAAATATCTGCCCCAACGCGGGGACCGAACCTGGGACCTCAAGCTTTATAGTAGTAATTTAACTTACCTACATAGATAGATACCTACTGTCTATTGGGCGTCTACTACTCCTGCTAGCTCGTGCTGAGGCCCGACTTCAAACAGATTAGTAGAAAGATATTATAATGCTCATTATAGTCGGTTAAATTTTTAAATAATATTTTTTGGGTGTTTTTGAAGGCGGTTCTATTTTTTATTTAAAATTTTTTTAATGTATAAATACATAATTTATTTTATTTTAAAAACTCGAACTTTTGTTTAAAATCTTATGAATCTCAAAGACTACGTAACTCAATATGTGCTCAACAATTTATAAAGTAACTTATTGATTAATGAAGGCGTTACTCTGTATATATGAGTGACCATAATGTCTCTTTATGGTACATAAAAACATGAAATTAATATATAGCAAGAGAAACAGATGTACAAAGTCGAACTTATCCCTTAAAGGGATCTTTTCCAGTACTATATCTGTGAACTGCAACCATTTACCATGCTCTTTCGCTATTACAGCTATGCCTATAGGGGCTAAAGGTTACGACACATATGTGTTTTCGTATTGTAAACCCATGACACGTGGGTCTGTGTGATATTAATGTGGAAGTGGATGAGGGCGGGTTACCAGCATGAAAACAACAATATGTGTCGGACAGACGCTGCTATTTTGTACGTGTGTAGTAGAACAAAACTGATGATAGAAGGACTAAAATATTATTGTCATCAAGTTCAAGCATTTTACGACAAAAATTTTAATGGTAGGTACCACTAAAGAACCACTAAGGCCACTAAAGAACCTTGTCGCATTAACTAAGCTCACACTTACTTGACAAATACAACGTCAGTACGAGTCAAAGCATCACCAACTTTCCGAACACAATTTGCAATAAACGTAAAGAGCTTATAAACGTTTTCGCTTCATGACATGAGACGAAAAAGAAGTTTTGACAGACGGCCAGTGACAATTCAAGTTATAATACACAAGCAAACTCCTTTCCTATTCAATATCGTTGATCGTTCGCAAATCGTTCGCAAAGATCGAGTTTGTCATCATGACATACATCACCCAATAATCACTGTCGTAGAAGATAAACAAATTGATTAATTTTGACATGGTTCTATAGTGGCCTAGGAATAAAATTGGTTGACTGTACTTTACTGAAAAGTGGCGCCTTAACCCAAAAGCAGCCATCAAATACATACCTGACAAAGGATATTTTTAAAGCTAGTCCTGTTTTCAATAATTACAATAGAAATTGGGACATATAAATAAATAAAATAAATAAATATCACGGGACAATTCACACCAATTGACCTAGTCCCAAAGTAAGCTTAGCAAAGCTTGTGTTATGGGTACTAGGCAACGGATAAACATACTTATATAGATAGATACATACTTAAATACATATTAAACACCCAAGACCCGAGAACAAACATTCGTATTTTTCATACAAATATCTGCCCCGACACGGGAATCGAACCCGGGACCTCAAGCTTCATAGTCAGGGTCTCTAACCACTAGGCCATCTGGTCGTCTAACATATAGGGATATCAATAAGGTTGAATTTCCAACTCGATGCATGTGGTTGCGAAAACGCCTCTTTACAATACTTAATAATTTAATGCATTTAATTAAGACCTGATTTTGAGTATTGCAGCGTGTAAACGTTTTTACTAAGGTGATATAATACCTAAGTACCTGTAAGTGATATAACAATCTGTGTTCATTTTTTATGGTGACGACAAAAGAAAAAGTTTTTTATAAAAATTAAAATTAAGTGCGTTCCCACAAGAAGGAGCAAACCGTGAGTTTGTGGAGCCTAGTTGTTTGACCTAGAGGATACGATGGCTGAGAGACTTTTGAGAAATAGGTATTTTAATGAAATGTCGCTGTCTCGCCCGAACCCCTCCGTGTCAGTACAGCGAGAGCGGGACAACTGCAGTTCAGACCGTTAATAGGCGCGTAAAATTGATCAAAACAGCATTTCGTAGTCCCCTGTTTTCTTCTCGAAAACTGGACCAATAAATTTTTTTTTTTTTTTCATTAATAATTAGAGGACAGATTTAACTATGCCCCTATGTTTTCCTTTTTTGTTTATATGAGGGATTATTTTCTGATGAGTGTCTGAAAATGACGTTAAAATTGCGCAATTTTTTTCAGTTTTTGAAAGCTCATATTTCTTATGATAATTGAAATATCGAAAAAAAACAAAACATAGGGGCATAGCTGTGGTAGATACAGATTACACAGTAAAAAAATTGGCTCTAAAGCCATTATCCAGGGAGGAAACAGGGGACTACGTTTGTATGGAGAAATGGTGCGCATCGTATCCTCTTAAGCAGAGGGTCGTGGGTTCGACCGGTGGTTCCGGCCCGGTCTCGCACCTCAGATTTTTCGAAATTTCATTTGAAATTTACCGTGACCTTTATGGTGAAGGAAAACATCGTGAGGAAACCTGCACACCAGGACAAAGAAATTCAATGGTTTGTGTGAAGTTCCCAATCGACGGGCCCGCGTGGGAATTACAGCTCAAGCTCTCTCATTGTGAGAGATGATGATACAAATTCAAAATACATAAGGGCAAAGATTATCAATGCGTGAAAATATTGTCGTACATTCCGGTTCGACAAGTACTGGGCCCAATTGCATAACAAATCGATACCGGAAGTCTCAAATGGCGTAAAGGACAAAAATGCGAAAATGAGTCTTAAATGCCATTCGGTAGGGAAAAAAAAGCTGTATACGATGGCATATAAGACTCATTTTCGCATTTTTGTCCTTTACGCCATTTGAGATTTCCGATATCGAAATTACAACTTATATTTCAAGCGGAACTCTCGCTTCAGTTATATTAACTAGAAAGGGAGTTCCGCTTGTAATATAAGTTGTATTTTATTATGCAATTGGGCTCTGGTCATACATTAAGCGAATAACGACTCCACTGAGCGAGCCGCCTCGCGAGGCAGCCATTTTCGGTGCGATTTTGAGCTTTGTGTAGAACAAAATGAGGCGGCTCGCTCAGGAATTGTTACAAAAGTATCGAACGTCATCGTCATTGAATTCCGAGGGTTAGGATTATGTTAAGTATACTTTTTCCAATGGCATTTTGTCACCAATTACCAATTTTTAAATAATGGTATTTTGTTATAGTTTATATATTAACTTAAGTACTTAATTTAATCTCAAATGAATGTCGCCAAATTATGAATAATGTTAGTTAATAAAATAAGAAAAGTAAAGTCTGAACAGCTAGCAGGACGCGTCGCGAACTCAATAGGTAAATATGTTTTACACTGAGCGACAAATGTGCTAAGCTATTCTAGTGGCTCGCAGTATTTTTTAAATAAATATTTTTACTACAATCTCCATGCATTGTTTTTTTTTTTCAATCAATCTTTCTCTTAGGCTGCGTTTCCACCAGAGATGTGCGAGGATGTGTTTGTCATGAACCAATAGAAACACTTCATTCACTTAGGACCTTTTAAATGAAGTGTTTCTATTGGTTCATGACAAACACACCCCTCGCAACGCATCCTCGCACAGCTCCGGTGGATACGCAGCCTAAATCTTACTTCCTTGCTAGTGGGCATTTCTATTTTTCGTTGTACCCAAAATTAAGAAATTGTTAACAGGGAGTTAAAATTAGTCCGTTTGGTTACACACTTTTTCAAGAAAAAGTCTTTTTCAAGTCTTTACAATGAAAAAAAACGTAACAACTCGGACAATTCTTCACTTCTTGATAAACATTGTTAAACTTGTCCAATTTGTTACGTTTTTTTTATTGTAAAGGCTTGAAAAAGTGTGTAACGAAATGGACTAATTTTAACTCCCTGTTAAGAGGGTTTATACCTGCTGAGCTGGCAACGTTGCATTTTTGTTAGTTTTTCTCGATTATTCCATAAAAATTGAATGAAAATTAAAAATCTTTTGTATACAAATTGTTCTAATATATAAGTTAATGTGTCTACTGCAATAATAATTCGTGATAAGACTTTTATTTTCTTTAAAAACCGTTAGGTAATAATTTGTTTGTTTTTAAAGAAAATAAAAGTTTATCACGAATTATTATTACAGTAGACACATTGACTTATACATATATTAGAACAATTTGTATACAAAACATTTTTAATTTTCATTCAATTTTTATGGAATAATCGAGAAAAACTAACAAAAATGCAACGTTACCAGCTCAGCAGGTATAAACCCTCTTAACAATTTCTTAATTTTTGGTACAACGGTAAATAGAAATGCCCTAATATTAGAAACACGAAAGTTTGTATAAAAAGGTTTGACGGACTCTGATGGGCACGCAGATGGTAATAAATCTGGATTAACTTAAGGGCACTTTTTACCGGAAAATTGCATAGTTCCTGCTATATAGCGATAAGCAAATTCTTCACAGAGAGTCATGGAAAACGGCTACTTTAAAATAAAACACATTTATTACAAAATTATCTAGGTATTTATTAACCAAATGCTACCAAATAAAGGGTGCCCTTTCCCTCAATATTCTTAAACCAAATTTGTTCCACTCACTCTGGTTGATCCATAGTTCTATAGCAGATTCCAAACAAGACATGACAGCTGCTCCCTTCCAAACTGTACTAGCAGGATCAATATCTTTAGGTGACGTAACAATCTCTAACTGTTCCGTTTTATAGGCATAAGGTATTTGTAACGCCAAACGGTTTTGTAACCACATAGATAACCCATGGATTTTAACTCCACCACCAACTATTAAAATGCTGCTATACATTTTACGTTTCAACTCTTCACTACCGCAACGGTCTATACTTTGAAGTATTGCTGCATCCAATGCTAAAACTTGCCCAGGGGCTAAAGAGACAACATCTCCAGGGCCAACTTCTAAAGTATCAACCACTATGTCTTCTTCTGGGTTTGTTGCTAGCTGGTTTTCATTGGCTGTTTCAAACTGCTGGCTCTCGATAGCCGTAGGATCCGCTGTCTCCCTTTTTCTTCCGGTTTCTCTTAAAAATTCAGCATCAAATGGATCCTCCGGATCACTGGGTTGCCGGTTCTGTATTTTAGTAGCTTTTGTACCAGTTATCTTTAAGAGGTCCGTGTAAAACATTGACAAGGGTGATATGATGCACTCATCACCAACTTGGAGGGTGTATTTGTTTATGACATCACCTGGATGATCAACTAAGAATGATTTTTCTTGTGGTCCACATACATCCAAGTTTACGTGGCAAAAGTCTTCATATAAATTCCTCATTAGAACAACATCCCTTGGTATGTTTTCGTTCCAATTTTTATAAGGAAACGCGCTCTTATGGAACATCCAGGATAGAGCCTGACATACATCTCCAGCTCCGTAATCCATGCGTAACCTTGTTGTCTTGTGTGAAATACCATCTTCAACACAAGATATTGCCGTTTTCTGATCACCTATGTCAACAACACACGCTGAGCCAATGCCTGCACCAAAAGTAGCCCCAACACTCTCTTGAACTAAAAAGCAGTGGCCAAAACTCAAATCTTTCAAAAGAAGTGACATTAAATACTTCAAATGACTTCTAGAATAGAGGTCAGGAATCAGCAACACACATCTATACTTTATCAGCTCTATAAGGGGTATGCCAAGCTTGAGTTCTATTATGGAACTCCAAATTATATACAAATCATTGAGAACTGAAGAAATGGAACCACCAACTTCTGCGTGTATGTTGAAATCACCTCGTCTGTATGGAAAATGTATGTTAAATGGCAAATCTGGGTCTATATCTAAGACTAGATCGCCAACAACGATGTCACATTCTACTTGGGGCCATGGTTCACCATCATCTACAGTTTCTGGTAAAGATCTTCGATTAAAAGCGGCGATTTGTTGCGGCGGTGTTGCGTAGCGCCGTGCCCCGTTGGATTGCATACAAGATTGCAAGGTATGTGATATTTGGAGACGACATTCTTCGAGTTCTTCGATCAGTTCTTTAGTTTTCGGAACGCTGGGCGGTACGAAGGGATCGCGATATATTTTGCCACCATGTCGGCGTTTTCTGGCTATACAATGCAGTTGTTTCACTGGTAACAGATCTGAGGCTCTTCCTATTCGTACGTAAAGTGACCCTGGGTGGATCACAATGATCCTGTTTGGAGGGAACTGCTGAAACTGCTCGGGACCAGTATCGTGAGACGGCATACTCATATTTGCTGCTGATTGGTGAACATGAACGATAGATAATAATGCGGTATCTTAATGTTGAGTTTCAAGGACACTATTTGTTGTTTTAATTGAAACGTAGCTTTTATTTGTTTTGTTTTACAGTTTGAGTAAACAATAACTTATAACCTCGAAATTCTGACTGTCAGTTAATCAATGTCAACACCAATTGACAATTTTTTTAAAAACAGATCAGAGCGCAGTATTATAAAACTATGTGAAAAATTTATTTTATGTAAGATTTATTTGCATGATCTAATGATAATTTATTGAATTATTTTATGTTAGTGCAGATAAATTGTGAAAATGGGTTATCATGCATAATTACATGATGATAAAGGATTAAACGCAAAGATTTTAATTAAAAGATTGGAAAGATAAAATGTTAATATAATATTACAATACTCTTTGGATAAAATAATGCTGAAGCCTGTAGCGCTCTTCGTAAATACTCTGATTCTGACATTAAGCATATTTTTCTGTACAAATGAGTCTATTGGTCCAAGTAGTGCTAATGCTATAAATATAATGTTCATAATGTATTTAGAGTCAAAGTCTTTGATTATCTTTCGATGCATTTATTTCATAAATCAATTGATAATTAGAAGTACTAAAAATGCAATTAATTTTTAACCAACCGAAAATTTAAAGATTAAAGTGGAACGTATTTCTTCTGTTATCATTGAACATCAAACTATGAAGCACCATTTGGAAAATAAAATCGTAAAATGCGCCTGCTCTTTAGCTGTCAAAATGTCAAATTCCGAAGTCTGATCCGTGTCATGGCTTGAGATATAATATTTTATTAATTTAATAATAAATTGATTTGTTGACCATAAAAGACGACCAACAAGCACAAAAATGGTTTCGCGAAGTCTTACTGAAGTCTTCGTGCTGATGCGCAACAATGCAATACACAGTCGGCAGCTGTTTTCGGAACAAGTACGTATTTTATTGATTAAAATGTCGATTAAGTTACTCTCTGTTCTATTTACCATGGGTCATAAAACGAAGGCCTATCATTACACAGTGCTTACAATGCCCATAAACTAAGGAATTTTTTAATATGGCATCGAATATTGTTTAGAATTCTTAGTTTCTTGTGACACAGTTTTAGAAGTACGAATATTGCGATGTAGTGATAAATTCACTGTACTTGCATCATCTAGTCTAGTTGTAATCACTCTATGTGAACTTTGTTGTATACTGAAATACTTTTTTCCTCGTTTATTTGTTCTTAACAATATTTTTTAACAAACACTTTTGACAACAGACTAAGGATTGCTGCTCACAAACACAATAAATTAACTTAATATTTATAAATAAATATTTATATTTCACAGTTTTATTTAATATTATTGAGGCTAATTATATTCTGTGCTAACATTTAACAAATCTGTGATGTTGATTTGTTGCACATAAAAAAAATAATCAATAAAATTTTTATTCCTAGAATGATTCAGAACGGGTCAAACTCATGCGAAATAACTCTCATGACATGGAAGCGGGTCTGGAACTTCGGTCAGAGTCCAATGCACCACCACCCTGGGCTGACGCACTTGAGGAGGCCCATTATATTATTACTAGGTTGGTATCAAGTCTTTTTGGAAATGTTAGTTTTTTTTTGATTATTGATTTCTAACTTTTGTCGAGGCTTTGAACACTCCGGGTGATCATGTCAGCCTCATAGGTGCTTACTCAAGGGACAAATCAATTTTTAACACTAGTAATTAGTAGTTAGGTAGTTGTAATAGATATATTTTATTTTCCCTTCAGGCTAAGAACAAAACTATCAGAGCTCCAGTCCCGCCACTCGCGCCAGATCCGGAGGCCTGCGCTGGACGACTCGAGTGAACAGCAGCACATTGGCCGCCTGACCGCAGAGATTGGGCGGCACTTCACACATGCGTACACGCACCTCACCGCTATCAAGGCTCAAGTTAGACATGGTAAAATGCTAATAATTATAGAAATACTAGCTAGCTGTTGCCCGTG
Source organism: Archips xylosteana (assembly GCA_947563465.1). NCBI lineage: Eukaryota > Metazoa > Arthropoda > Insecta > Lepidoptera > Tortricidae > Archips > Archips xylosteana. Next base: position 14,375,774 of record OX387365.1, on the reverse strand, counting down.
GCTGCTTTTGCGAAGACAGTGGTATAATAAATGGCCTATGAACTGTTCTCAGACCTACCAAATATACCCAAAATATAGACAAATTAAGTCGGTTTAAGGAAATAGTTTAATGTGTTACCGTCATAACAAAACATTCAAAACACAAAAATGAAACCAGGCGGTCACCCATCCAAGTACTGACCGCGCCCAATGTTGCTTAACCTCGGTGATCGGACAAGAACCGGTGTTTTGTCAAATATCTTGAAAACGGTGCATCCTACAGCAAAATCAATGAAATTTTCATTCCCCCTCTAATGCCCCCGCACTCGCCCTCCCTCGCCCCCTCCCGCACCCCGCACCCCCCTCCCCCGCATTGAAAATTACCCGAGCGCGCTAGTACTAATATCAACCTGGCGTTCGCAGCTTTCTTGTACATACTGACGTTCACTGCTCTGTGAGTACATGTACGTTACATTGCGTCATCCTTTTTCGTGTATGCAGCCGGCGTTCATCGCATCGATTTATTAGACATAGTCACGTCAAAAAAAATTTCATTAAAATCGATCTAGCTGTTTTGGAGGAGTTCAATAACAAACACTGTGACACAAGAATATTATACAGGGTTATTTGTAATTCACTAGCATCCTTTTAACCCTAAACTCCTACCACTTAAACAAATGTTTTTTGTTATACGACTTTTTAAAATGGAGTACATTTTTTTTCCATACACGGCACAGAGTATCGTAAAAATACAGGTAATCTCAAATTTTCAAAACGTTATTACACCAAAAATATAAAGTTATGACAAAAGTCGTAAAACAAAAAAGATTTGTTTAAGTGGTAGGAGTTTAGGCTTAAAAGGATGCTAGTGAATTACAAATAACCCTGTATATGTATTAGAGTCTAGTTGTTGCCCGCAACTCCGTCTGCGAAGAATAGGGGTATAAAAAATAGCCTACAACCTATTCTCAGACTTACCAAATATAGACGAAAAATGTAATAAAAATGGGTCAAATCATTTTGGAGGAGTTTGATAACAAACACTCGCATGTTTAGAATGAAACTGACACAATTCAGATTATTCTCATTTCAACAATAAACTTTTTGTAAAGAGAAAAACAGTAGTTTTTTTATATTAGAGAAGAATAAGATTCCGAGTAGGGTAAATAATAATAATAATAAAATAAATAAATATTAGGGGACAATCTTACACAAATCGACCTAGTCCCAAACTAAGCAAAGCTTGTACTATGGGTACTAGACGACGATAAACATACTTATATAGATAAATAAATACTTAAACACATAGAAAACTTCCAAAACTCAGGAACAAATATTCGTGCTCATCACACAAATAAATGCCCTTACCGGGATTTGAACCCAGGACCTCTTGCTTCGTAGGCAGGGTCACTACCAACTAGGCTAAAGCGGTCGTTAAAATCGCCGATAACTGGCTCCCTCATACTGAAAATGAACTCTGTTTCCCTACAAACAGAATTCAATTTAGTATAACGTGGCCAGTTATTGAAGGGTGGCCAGTAAATAACACCTTATACTAAAAATGAATTCTATTATGGGTGAATAGAGTTCATTTTTCGTATGAGGTGGCCAGTTATTGGCGATTTACCCTATGTAGTCAATAGCCTTTACTTGCAACTTCGCATTATAAACCATCGTGAGGAAACTCAATGGTGTGTAAGTGTGATAAGTTCCCAATCCGCACTAGGTCCGCGTGGGAACTACAGCCCAAGCCCTCTCATTCTGAGAGAGGCCTGTGCCCTGCAGTGGGACGTATATAGGCTGGCATGATGATGATGATTGTAAACCATTAAGTTTCGGAATTTTACTAAATTCCCACGAAAATTTTCATATTGTCATACTTATCAGTTGAAATTTTAGGAGTCTATAATATAAAAACGAATCGCTGAATGTGTTGCTAAGCGCATAACTTCCGATCGACTGCACCAAATTGGATAATTCTTTTTTTTGTTGCGTTTGTCAGGAGAAGGTTTTTATAAAAGAAATTTAAAAAAATACAACGGGGGCGGAGCCGCGGGCATCAGCTAGTATCATAATAAACAGATTTCACTGTAATTTTTCAACTTAATTACTTTACTTTTAATTTATTTTTCCAGGCAATTCAACAGAACAAAAGCTAACGACCAACGTCGTTCTAGCGCTAGTATCTACCCTACAAGAACTCAGTGTCACCTTTCGAACGGCACAGTCCAGCTACCTAAAATCTCTTACCTCCAGAGAAGAAAGATCCAATGCCTACTTCGATCTACCTAACTTCGAAGAACTAAGTTTAGACGACAAACCTACCCTCTTACCAGATCTAACAAATAACCAAACTGACTTACTATTCTCCTTACCAAGCACATCGGGCACACAGAACAATTTTATGGATGACGAACAACAAGACACTTTTGATAAACCTTCGCTTAATCAGAAACAAATGCTGTTGATGCAAGAAGAGAATACGAGGATGGTAGCAGAAAGGGAAGAAGAAGTTAACAAAATAGTCCGTTCCATAGTGGATCTAAACGAGATATTTAAAGACTTGGGCCAAATGGTGCACGAACAGGGGACAATTTTAGATAGGATCGATTATAATATCGAAAATACCCAAGTCCAAGTGCATGAAGGCTACAAACAGTTGCAGAAAGCTGAGAGGTACCAGAAAAGGAATAGAAAAATGCACTGTATATTAATATTAGCGGTTATGGTTATCGTTTTAGTTGTTCTATTGATCATCATTAAGAGTTAGTTTGGATGCTTATGATCTTTGAAAACTGCTAATTTGTTTGTGTACTTTCATGTAACTTTGTTCAAGCTGACTGGATTTTGAAGTCACAATAATATCATAACTTCGATTTTTTTTAATTTTGCCGCTATTGGCGTAAGCATAGAAGAGGTAAGCGTTTTACTTATTTTTCCTAAAAAGGAGGTCAAAAATTACAAAAAAGTCGCTTTTGTAATATTGGAACTGTTCATCAACGTGGAATAATATTAATATGTACCCCGGACGTAAGTCTTGTAGGATAGCTCGAGCTCGATAGTGTTCAATGATGAATATTGATCATTAATACGGAACTTTTGTAATCAGCACAGATCGGCAATAGTACACGTGAAACGTCAGTGTTGCCAGACGTGACGCGCTTGACCGAGTCTGTGGTTTTAGGCGGGAAAACGATTGTCATTCATTAGTAAAATTATTTATTTTACAAAATAATAGGACAGCTGCTGAGCTGTGAATATTTATATAGTCAGAGTGTAATGTAATTAATTAATGTACACAAATAAATTGGCCCTATAAGAATATTGGCACTGAAATATTTGAGGTTAAATAATGCCTTATATTACGTAGAGAAATTAAAATCATGCATATTGGTCATATAGATAGGTTTTAGTAGTTAGGGTATAGATTCCATTGCAGCTAAAATTTAGCTCATTTGATAATCATTCCTATTTATATTAAAAATGTAAATATTAATAATTTATTGGTTATTGATTTATGCTTATTTAAAATCAATTTTCTTCTTGATGCTTGAGCACTTTGAAAATGAAAATCAGTGTATATGTTATGTTGGATATATTTTTAATATATGTTGCATAGAGAGTCGAGCTTTATATTTCGATCACAAAATATTCATTTGATATTCTCCTTTTGATTGAAATTGAATAACTTATTTATTTTGCTTTTGACTGATAGACTAGTGTTTTTTTAAATCAAATATCCTTAAAATAATAGAATTGTTTCCAAACATTTATCATACAAACAAAATTAAGAATGAATGAAAACTACGCAATTCTAGTCGATTTATTTACTTCCTAGCTTAAGATCTTGTCATAATTAGTGTTTTATGTGGGAATTCTTTTATAATAATCTAATGACTAAAATGCATTTATATTTGTGTTAGTTGAAATATTTTTATAACTTCGTTGTAAGCCTTCCTTTATACATAAACAGTATTGAATGAATGAAGTACTTATGGTTTAACTGCTACACTCAGAGCGGCCAATTAAATACAAAATAGTAGTTCATGTGCGGTGTTAGTGGTAAGTACCTACTTGGATCTCAGCGATGTATGTGTGTTTGTTTGTTTCTGAGAAGTAGACGCTGCTGTCTTGAAAATCTAATTGCTGAATAGGCCAGAACAGCAAAGTAATTGGTTTTAATTCATCGATCTACGCATATTGTCCAACGCGCGTGTAATGCGATAGCATTCACTAAGTATTTCTTTCTTTCTAACGGTATAAAATGGTGACAGACGGAAAAGATGAATGCCATAGCCAGCGCCCGGCCATTAGATAATATGGCATGGTCCTCAAGATAATCAATTAACTATTATCGAATCCTAATCTCATTCAGTTCAGAAATTTTACCTTGAGTTATTGCTGTAACTATTAAAAATGATAATTGACCATTCTGAGTGTGGAAGTTGTGGGTGAATCAATATTTTCGTGATGTTTACTCTGTCCCCGGTTGTCCAAGTGACATCTTCATACTGTTGCGTAGAAAAATGCTTATGTTGTCCAAGGGACTAAGGTCAGACCAAGATAAGTCTGTCGATTTTAATAATAATAATAAATTCATTTATTGCCACAACCATACAAAATAATAAGAAATACAATGAACATAAAAAAAAGAAGAAACAGAAAAAGAACATACAAACACAAAAAAAAACTTCGTGGCAATAGTCTCAGGCTCAGCATAAATGCTGCCGGTTAGGAAGCCGGCGGCGCTGATTTTCAGCCTGCGCCCTCCCGCGGCGCGTTAAACGCAGCAATGATACGGGAAGGGCAGAGCTCACAATATTAATTATTTTGTTAGCACATGCTGTGAAAATGTTATGTTCATCGGCAAACTTCTATAAAATTACAACGTATAAATAACACATGCACTGCGTGTGCTATCAAAATCGTTGCAGAATTATCTTGGTTTAACTCTAAATTGGTGTATTCATAGCAACGGGTTAGTCTTAGATTATTTATACACTAGATAGAGCTTAGGCGACATGACAACGTCCCGAAAAATATAGGCCAACTGTTGGCTTATATGTCATTTGCCCCCCTTCAGTCTGTATTGTGACAGCACGGGGAATGTATGAAGCTGTCAAATGGGTTTTTGGACGTTTTGTATCGCAGTGTTTGCTACTGACACTATCTAGTATAAATAATCTAAGCGGGTAGTAAGAAAAAGTTGATTCACCCATTTGTCGACTCTGAATAAATGACATTAATGCACGACCTTATAATTCACTTCTTATTTAAGTATTTCATGTATAATTAATGAAGTGCTAGTTTAAGTGTGCCAATGTGTTTTTATATGTGTAAAAGATTTGTATGTCTGTTATTTATGGAGCGTGGATACGTGGAAAATATGCCAATGGAACTGTATCTTTTTCTTAATTATTTTGCCAGAATATTTTCGAATGGTAATAGGGTAGTTAGTTGCACCTGACCGCACAGATGACCGTTGAACATGTGTCTAACATGCCAGTTCATACAAATCTGACATTTTAGACATGTTAAACGAGTTTTAAGGGTAACGGCACTGGGTATCACAAGAAAGTTAACAATCATGCAAAAATCATTAATTGGAAATTTTAATAGGGTAGATGGCAACACCAATGTACTGACGTACTTTTTATGAGCTGTCAAAAAACGATTCTCCCGTAGATTTCGTATGGAAACACTTAGCTGTAAAGTCACATTTGCCAACCAATCGACTTATTTGTTTCAAAGTAAATAAAAATTCAATATTGCGTCAATTGAAAATTAATCTGGTTTTCAGGCGTAAAATAGTTTATTTTATTAACTATTTTACCCCTGAAAACCAGATTAATTTTCAATTCGTACCTCAAAAGGGGAAAAAAAACGGAACCCCTATAGGATCACTTTGTTGACCGTCCGTCTGTCTGTCTGTCTGCCTGTCTGCCAAGTCAAGACCCTTTATTTCGGCAACGCGTGGAGGTATCGAGTTGAAATTAAAAACATATACTCAAGTCTACTCCGTTCATTTGCAGCTGTGAAAAAATCAAACTTCTAAGTTAACGTAAAAAGTGTGTCCGTGTATATGATTCAGTGTTATATAACGCGCTGGACCCGCTCCGTCGGCGCCCCGCGCTTCGGTTTGTGGTGGCCTTTATTGTGTCATCTACCCTATTCAAGATGGCGTCACGTCTTTAGCGTTACACTTTGAACATCTCCTAAATGTATTGAAAAATTGACGATCTTGTTTTAAAGTTCTTGCGTTCTTGCGTTGGCTGAAATATTCCGGCTTCATTCTGTGATAGCTAGTATTACCCAACTCGTGACACTAATTGGTACTTACTTTACTAACCTGGTAGGATACTACAAAGTTCGAAGTTTTATCATGCCGTCCCTTTTACTCTTCCGTTTTATACTATTAGCGTGAACGGAACGGCACGATACGAAGTTCGAAAATCGAATTTCTTGGTATAAGTCCTGGGAGTCTACTCCCAAATTCGAAGTTCGTGTAATACCGTCTCTCTTACTCTCTGATTAAATACTATTAGCGCAAGCGGGACGGTACAATCCGAAGATCAAATTTCGAAGGCCTGATTTAAAAACGCTGTAGATCTTTCTAGCTATTATGAGGCAAATCTTCCTATTTTATTGTTTGTAAATACCTTCATTTGTTACCGTTAATTTGAAAATGACATCAAGTTGAAAATATAAAACATTAATACTTTAATCTTCTTTTTTATTTTCTCCCCAAATGAAAACAATAGAGTCAACATCATTATAACTTTTTTACTAGATGTTGCCCGCGAAGAATAGGAGGATAAAAAATAGCCTACGACCTATTTTCAGACCTACCAAATATTGGCTACGTGCACGACGGTGGCGCCGCGTAGCGTTGACAACATTTCCTCCACATTTACTTCCAATTTTTGCCATGTTGTGCGCTGCGATCGTTTTCTGTACCCCACCACCCGCTTCGCGCGTAGCCAATAGGTAGAGAAAAAAAATTGATAAAAATCGGTCAAGCCGTTTTGGAGGAGTTCGATAACAAACGCCGTGACATGAGATTTTTATATATTAGAGATTTGATTAGCCTCGCGCGTGAACCGTAAATCGATACATACCTAATAACACGGACACCTAAAGGATTTGTCACACAGGATGCGTTCTACGGTCAGGTCAAATTGAACGCAGCCCGCATTGTTATGTTTATGTGCGTGCGCGCACAGTCAGATCGCATATCTATACAAAATATATAGAGACTGACAATGTTGTTCATACATAATGCGGGCTGCGTTGAATTTGACCTGACCACGTATCCAGTGTGGCAAATCCTTATTTACAAAAAAATGATTACAAGCTTTTTTGCTGACTACTTGCATTATTTTGGTCCCAAAGGAAGATCAGCGCAGTTCGCGAGATTGGCAATCTTTTGCTGATTAGGGGCCATTTGTGACAAATGCATGTTATTTTTTCATTGTTTTTTTTTACTTTTATTGATTTTTTTTTTAATTTTCTTTTGTCTATCTACCTATGTTAATCATTTATTGTTGTCACAATTCAAAAATAAAAAAAAGGCAAAAGGCTTTGGAATGAAGTCCACGGAGCGGAAGACTCAGTATATGTAGGCCTCCTAACAAGATGGAACGACAACCTGGGTAACGTTCCGGAACGCGTTGGACGCGGATGGCGCAGGTACGTCTATTTGGCGAACCTTGGGGTTGGCCTATGTCCAGCAGTGGACGACTTTCGACTGAAATGATGACGATGATTTCCAATACCATCCAAACTATATTACTTCGTTTTTTTTAGCATTAGAAATAGAACAATCTTGACAAGTATTTTTATCAAAAAACGCTATAGTAACTATTAGGTACTTAAGAAACCAAAAGAATGTAAATGACCATGTTACATACTTATTTGCTGTGATTTATTTTTCAAAAGCGTTTTTCAATAAAAAGACATGTCAAGATGGCTTACCTTAATTCTAATGCTGAAAAAAACGAAGTTACGAACGGGACTTGTAATTCCTAACTTCAATAATAACAACAAATAAATTATTACAGAAATTTTGATCAGGTTCGATTCCCTGTTATGTACAACAGTTAACAAAAATGTATGAATGCCATTTTTCTTGAATCTAAAATCGAAGCCATGGTTCCTAAGAACATAATTTGCTATCTCTCATAGTTTCTGATTTCTCCATACTGACCCATTTGGATTGATCACCCTGTATACCAAAAACTACTTCACTACTTCAAAAAAGCATCTTGGTAAACTTAAAAATACAGGTAACATTTTTTTGCTTAATATTGTGTGTGGGTATTCATCAAAACGGTGTAAAAGAAAAAGCAAACAATGAATTGCACTAAAGAATTATATTTTTCAATGATCTTTCAATATACAATTATTCATTCATTTTAGAATCAAACTTCATGTGAAGAGACGAGCCAGGAATCTTCCAGAAACTATAATAAGTTGACACATTAACAGAAATCTGACAATAAACTATTGTACAAGTTAACTGTATGCCCGGTTCGTAAGTTTGGCAAGAGCTGGCACAAATGCACAGGATGTGACTATTATGATAGAATAATAGCTACTGCTTTGTTACAACCAAATATCTTAATATCCTTATATTTCACCAAATTTCAAATTTTCTTACTTCCAAAATGCCTATATTCCCAAATTGACTTAGTTTCAATAAAATGTCATATCATAATAACAAACGCATTTACATCCGATAGAAAAAAAAAATGAGATTTTAGATTAAAATGTATAAGTAGTTGGTAAAATGAACAATAACTTCAAATACCAAATTATTATTAAGACTTAAGGTGGAAATGATGGTGATGGTGTTAGTTTCATAATTACCAAAATTCAAAAATAGCTTTCGTGGACAGGCCCAAAGATCAAAATTACACTGTCTCATAATACCTAAAATTTTAACCATGTAGTATTTTTACTGTTAACTATAATATAAAAATGAATCGCTGAATGTGTTGCTAAGCGCATAACTTCCGATCGACTGCAACAAATTGGATAATTCTTTATTTATTGTCAGGAGAAGGTTCTTATGAAAGAAACTTAAAAAAAAATACAACAGTGGCGAAGACGCGGGCATCAGCTAGTGTATTTATAAATGTAAATACTTTGATTTATAAAATTACTCACTGCTATTCAAAGTGGGGTAAAAACTGTAAACTTAAACATAATTTCAAATATTTTCGATAAATACTGAGTTTTAGGTGTGTGAAGTTTTTGTGTCAAGTAAATTTGGAGTTTTAGACATTTTGGAAAATGGTATGGTATAATTGAAAATTCATCAAAACACAATCAAGCAAAGTTTTAGATATTTTGAAACTAATCTGTTTTGCCATTGCAACATACTAGAAACTTGGTATTATGCTATTTAGTTGTAGCTTGCTGGTAGCAAATAATAGAGGGTAACATAAGAAAGGAGGAAGAACCTTTGTTTACTCTAACATAATATGACTGTTTGTGCCTGTGCTTGCCAAATGAATGAGCCAAGATTAGTATGTGTACAAGAGTTTAGAGAGTCAAATGTTGAAGTCTATTATGTCGAAGCTGCAGCAGCCACTGAATATTTTCTTTACATTAAACTATATGAAACTTGGTCAATTAAATCAAGTCAAGTGATTTGTTACTGTTTCAAAGGTCATTAATGCGAGCCAAGCTACATGACATCTACTGCAGAAAAACTAACGCTTGTCCTATTATCAAACATTTATATTGTAATGCGAATTGCCACCAACTGACTCGTCTCCGTGACTTACCAATGTGTGCGGCAATCAAATAGAAAAAAAGGCAAAGAAAACTTAAACAAAGAGCTCTAAACCCGCCTCAGCACGCACAGACATTCACAACACAAAATACAACGCAAAACAAACATGACTTCATGAACCAAAACTAAACTATGAGTCTCTGTGTTTACTATAGAATTCGTCTAGGTACTTCTTGTAGGCGGGCTGGTTGGGCCATAGGAAGGATGCTTGCTGGTTTAAGGGGCTTTGCGTGTTGGGCTCGGCTAACAAACTCTGTATAGATAGAAGCACGGTGCGAACGTCATACAACGCCGTCCATTTGTCTTTTAAAATATCTAAACATATTAACCCGCACGTATCAACGTTTGGGTGGAAACAGGGCGTCACGAACTTTACCACCGGTGGCGCGTACGGATACGAATTAGGGAACTCCAGGGACAATTTGTACTTGTGTCCCGCGTAAACCGTTTCGAGTGGCCCGTTAATTGTACCGATCCATTTGAACAAGTTCTCGCTTTCCGGAAACGCCGAGATGCCTTTGTCCGCGCAACGCATTAGCTCCATCAACTCCTTCTGCAGTCTGAAACAGAGAAACGACTCGTCCGTGACCAAGGCCCTGGAGAAAGCAGAAAATCGAGCGCTTTGTTTCCACAACTTACCGTTTGCTCACAGCATGGTTATCTTTCAATTTTATCGTGTCCTCGTTCTGTTTAGCGGGGTTAGACGACGAAGCATAGTGCGGATTGATATTTTGAGCCATAATAACACGAGCAACGAAATAAAGTGTCTCCAATTTTCTGTTATAAAAGGCGACTTCCTGTTAATTTGAAAAAGCTCCAATCAAATTGCTCATTTGACAGGAGTCCGTAATGGCGTCAATCAACGTATCAACATGGTAGCGCCATCTATTGTTTCATATGTAAGAAAATAGTAAAGCAGGTTGAGTTTGATAACGGTTATGGTTACAAAATAACACGTTATTAATATTGGTTGTTTTCGTTATTCGTTCTAAATTGGATTTGAATCTATTCTACAAACATATGAAACATAATTGGCTTTTCTGTATCAAATTACAACTTGAATAGAAAATTCCAAGTACCTACTCTTTGTTCATTTTCTTTTGTTGTGCAATTACTTTATGCTTTCACTTTCTTCGATCAGTTTTGTGTTCATTGAAGCATGAAAATAGAGAGTAGTGTTCTGGTTATTTAACAAAAAAAATCTTAATCTATTTAAGACCTTGCGAACTTTGTTATGCTTAGTTGTGATAAAGTTTTCGTCGCATTACAAAGCATCCTTGGAGAGAGCTCGACAATGTTTGAAGTGAGTATATTGGTTCTTCTTTTTGATTTAGAAATCTAAGAACTCTAGAATTTGTCCCTTATTAAAAAAAACAGATAAATTTCAGTATTTAACGGGTTTAGCTGGTAGTATATTGAAGTCTGGACGACGAGCCTGAAAGTTGGAAAAACAGAGTAATATCTCAATTAAAATTAGTGAAAGTGACAACTCATCACATTATCGTTGATTTGTTTTTTTTTTTTTTTTTTTTTTTTTTTTTTTTTTTTGGCCCGCACGGTTTGTGCACTGTGGCCCAGGGTAAAAACAGGGAAACGGGTAAAAAGTGAAAATTATCGGATGGAACGGAATTTAGGAATGGGAAATAATCTATAAAATAAAAGATCAATTCTTATATAGACAGATAAAAAAGGAGAGTAAGAAAAGATATTTACATATATACACGTTTATATTGTCTAAATTTTTATATCATTACTTAAGATAAAAGCTGATAAAAGTTTATATACAGGCGGGTCCAATGTTGCAAGTAAACAGGATATGGATGAAGGGAAAGGAATTTGAAGGGAAATGAGACCTTCGAGAAGAGCCGAACGGTCGTGCCGAGAACAAACAAAAATGATGTGGTTTAAATCAGCTTCAGCATATCCGCATTCGCACGTAGGGCTGTCAATAATATTAAGCTTAGCAAGATGAGCTGGGGTGCAAACATGTCCCAGTCGCATACGAGACAGTATTGTTGTAACTCTTTTACCGAATCTCAATCTCCAAAACCATGGCTTAGTGGGTATAGAAGGTTGAATGGCGCGATAATGGCGACCTTTTGAACTATCTTGAGCCCAGGATTCACTCCAGGATTTCCTGAGATAAATCCCGGAAAGAGCCAACAAGTCATGTGCATAGTTCCTAAAAATATCCACATCTCCACTCTCCACCGCGTCATTGGCTATACGATCGGCTTTCTCGTTTCCAGATATTCCACAGTGACCAGGAATCCATGCAAACGATACGGAATAGTTTTCTTTTAAACATTTCAATACTAAGTTTCTAATTTCAGAAATGACAGGGAATTGATAATGTGAGCCAAACGGGAACCGGGCTAGGGCATTTAAAGAACTCAATGAATCTGTAAAAATTACAGTTTTAGGAAGTTTTAGTAGAAGGATGTATTCTATGGCTTTAACTAGGCCAAGACATTCGCCAGTGAACACGGATGATTCAGGAGGGAGTTTAGTTTTTTGGACAATATTGTAATTAGAGTGGAGTACACCCACACCGACACATCCATCTTTGGAATGCTTAGATGCATCTGTAAATATTCGATGCCATTGTGGCCACTTGGTGTCAGCAATGTAGTTAAATGTTAACTTTTGGTTTTGCTCAATTTTCACAAGACCCATGCTAGTATGTATTTCAGGAGAGATTATAAGAGAATCGTAACTATATTTGAACAACGGATTAGAAGTCGTTTGGTGAGTAGGAGCCTCAAGAGAAGTAAATCTTCTGTAACTTTCAACCAAACATGGTGGGCGTTTGTTTTTCCAATAGCTACAAGTGGGGATTATAGATGCCAGGCAAGATAGTTTAGGTGTTAGAATATGGTTACTGAATTGGACACAACGGAATAGGAATTTATCAGACAGGAATTGCCGTCGTAAGTTTAATGGAGGCTCTACACATTCGGCTCTCATACAGTTGATTGGACTTGACTTCATAGCTCCTAGGACTATTCTCATTGCTTTTGCCTGAATACTATCCAATTTTTTAAAAGCAGAAACATTGCCTGGTTCCAACAGGAAAGTACCATAATCCATTACACTTCTGATTATGGCGTTGTAAATAAGTTTTAAGGAGTGTGAATGCGCTCCCCACCAGATGCCCGATAAGCATCTAAGTATATTCAGAGTACGTTCACATCTCGCAGTTACATATTCACAGTGAGGTACACCGGTAAGTTTGGAATCTAGAACTACTCCTAAGAATTTGACGTCATTAGTCGAGGGAATCAAGATATCATTGAATTTTACCTGAACCGGGAGAGGCCTACGCATTCTGGAAAATAACACAACCCTACTCTTGGATACAGATAAGTCTAAACCATTCGAATTTAGCCATGACTTTAGAAATGAAAGAGAAGATGTTAGAGCTTGGCAATTATTTTCAATCGATTTGCCCGATTTGTAAATTAGGAGATCATCTGCGTATTGTAGTACGTTTGCTGATGCCTGCAATGATGTTTCTAAATCATACGTATAAATGTTATATAGCAAAGGACTGAGTACAGAACCCTGTGGTAATCCTTTCCATACAGTCCGAGATAGTTTGACATCTTCAATAAATAAATTAATGTGTCTTTCACTGAGCATATTGATAATAAAGTTTGTCAGGATCGGTGGCACATTTAAGCAGAGCATTTTACCCCTGAGAACCGATATAACAACATTGTCATAAGCTGAGCTTATATCTAGGAAAGTAGCTACTACTGACTCGTTATTTGAAAAAGCTAATCTTATGTCTGTAGTGAATATTCCTAAGCTATCTGGTCAGGCCGAATTTATATATTCATAAAGCAATCACCACACCGGACACTCCTCTTACTTAACACAACACAATTTCCTTTTCTTATCCCATTCCTGAACGCACCTTTTGATTGTATCTGTGATGTTGGCACTACTGCTCGACACACCGAACCGAGCCCTTGGATGAACACTACGAATCGCGCGCGCATTGTCTCTCTCGCAATATATTTAAATAAATACTAAAAAACTCAAAAGTGAACCGCAAACTACCGCAAAGTGTTTGGTGCAGTGACGGACAATTTAGAAGAACTAGTGGCAGCGCTCAAGACCTCTATCTAAAAACGCAGAACCAGTGTATCCAGTCCAGGTACCTACATCCCTCTTTATCCTCTTAAAAACTATCCATCCTCTTTGTTGGTCCTTCTTCCCGTGATCCTCTATACATTCCAATTAATAACCGCATCTTATTTCAAACATACACCACTTTAAACTACTCAAAATTCGTACTTTTCATATTTTTTCATTCTGCCATTTTGGTTACCGCGTGCTGACCGCACTAGATTTACTTATTTTGTATTTAGCGCATACATTCATAATTTGCAAACATGGATAAAGCAGTAATATTAGATGCTAAACGTAAAAGTTTATTTGCTTTACTCCAGAATATGTACGATCTGAGCCGTACAGTTGAATCCGCGGAAGCTCGAGCAAGTTTTCTAATCAGAACAAAAACAATTGACAAATTACGATCGGAATTTACTGAAGTAATCGAACAGTTGAACTGCGTTAGGATGACAAATGACCCTAAATACATACCATCTTTCAAAGACATTGAAGCTTTTGATGAAATTTACTGTCATGTCAAATGCGTCGAAGAATCGCTGAATAAACCTATTAAGTCTGAATCTGGTCCAAGACCTACCACTAGCTCCAAACTTACGTTACCTGCTTTGGAGTTAATTTCATTTAACGGCGACCCAGCCCGTTGGCCGCTTTTTTATCAAAACTTCAATGAAATGATTCATCAAAATGAAAACCTCTCGGATGCCCAACGAGTGCAGTACCTAGTCTCGAAATTGTCAGGGTCAGTTTCCTCGATCATCGCGGGAATCCTTCCCGTGGCCTCTAATTACCAAAATATTTGGAAGTTACTCGTAAACAAATACCAAGATGAACGCACTTTAGGTACTCAGTATTTAGATAAGATGTTCAATTTCAAGCCCATAACAACCGCATCACCGCAAAATCTAGACTCATTTGTCGAACAATATTGTGCCTTTGTGGCAGCTCTTAAGGCACTCAAAATTCCCGATTTAGCAGATTTCATAGTTACGCACATCGCTCTGAACAAACTGGACAGAGACACTATTCAATTGTTCGAACAAAACAACCGCTCGCAAAAATTACCTACTTTTGAATCCCTCGAAATGTTTGTTAAAAACCAAAGTAAAATACTCACTCGCACGCAATTAACTATAAAACCGCGAACAAATCCTTTTTTCGAACCCGCAAAAACGCATCAAAATAATACTCATAAATATAACGCACCCGCAAAATCGCAAAATAATTACTCGCAAAATACCTATAATAAAAACAAACCTCTTCAATCATACGTGATGAATACTAACTCACAAAATTCACCGCACCCTCAAAACACGCAATATCATTCCCTCAATCAAGCAAACATGCATACTTGCATTGTTTGTCACAACGAAAGACACCCGCTATACTTCTGTAAGAAATTTAATGACCTCGACGCGAACGATAGATATTTGGTAGTAACTAAAAATTCATTTTGCAAAAATTGCCTCGGATTTCATAATGTACAGTCATGCAAATCGACAAAAACATGTGTCAAGTGCAATAAGAAACATCACTCTTTATTGCATTTAGATAACTTTGTTTACAATTACCAACCTCGAAATCAAGTTCATCAAAACTCCTCGGCTCCGCGAGCAAATGTTTTGTCGATTGCAAACGCGCAACCTGTAAGTGCGAGTGAGATGACTAGACCCCCCGCGACTCCTATGACCGACGTGAGCGCCGCAGTTTCTTATGTCAAATCGCCCGCGCCCGAGCAGTACAAAACAAATATGGCGATTGACGGTCATATTTCGCAGCCCTTTGATAACAAACCGCCTTATCAATGTTTTGTAACATCGGATAACAAAACAAACGCGAGTTTTTACAATGACGTTGTGCCTACCGCGCGTGTTGATGTAGTAAATAGTGATGTGAAACCCGCTCAAATAAGAGTCTTATTAGACACCGGCTCGACCGCGAATTTTGTTACGGAGACTTGTTGTAAACGATTAAACTTGCCAATTAATTATCAACCCTCGTCCGTTCACGGAATTGGAATGAGCGTGAAACCTGTGCTCGGTTATACGATGATAGTGTTTCGATCGCGAACGGATTCTCGCTGTCAATATTCTATCAAAGCCGCTGTTGTGGAAAATATCACAGGTAATTTACCTATTACTCGTTTAAATACAAACATCATGCAATATTTTATGAATATACCGCTAGCTGACGAATTGTTTTACGTCCCATCCGAAATTGATTGTGTCATCGGATCGGGATTGTTCCCACATTTGTTGCTATCAGGCAAGGTCACTCACCCCGACACACGTGTTATCGCGATGCAGTCTACCTTAGGCTACATACTCATGGGCGAAGCGGAAAGCGATTTGTGTTCGTCTCAAAACTCGAGTGTTTCGTGTCACGCGTTTATAGAAAACAGTGATGTTGATTTAAATAGTATGGTACAAAAGTTTTGGAATTTAGAATCCTTACCCGCGCGCAAAATATTAAGTCCTGAAGAGCAACAATGTGAACAAATATTTACTGAAACTGTATCCCGTGAATCTGATGGTAGATATGTTGTCTCGTTGCCATTCTCTGATGATCCGCAACAGTTAGGTGACTCATACAAAACCGCTAAACGCCGCCTCTTATCACTTGAACGCAGACTAGACTCAGACCCCGACTTAAGATCAGGCTATAATGCCACAGTGCAGGATTATATCGATAAGGGATATCTATTACAAGTTTCTCAACCGCAAGCTCCTCTCGCTTATCACATACCGCACAGAGCAGTATATCGCCCTGATAAAGATACCTCAAAAATACGAATTGTATTGGACGCTAGTTCCAAAACAACCTCTGGCACGAGTCTCAATGACATCCTACACTGTGGACCTAATTTACAAACAAACATATTTGACTTATTAGTCAATCTTCGCATCTTCGCTGTGGCTATCTCGGGAGATCTAGAAAAAATGTATTTTCAATTAAAATTAATCACTGAACACAAATCATTCCAAAGAATATTGTTCAGATTTCATGCAGACCGCGACCCTATTGAAACTTATGAGTTTCAACGAATCTCATTTGGATTAAAATGTTCCCCATACCTTGCCATGCGTGTAGTTCGCCAACTTGCACTCGATGAATGCCAAAAATATCCTGAAGCTGCCCGAGTTGCCCCGCTCTACTCTTACATGGATGACTTTATCCACTCAGTACCTTCACCAGATGAAGCTCTTCAACTATATGATCAGCTGGTCAACATGTTTGCCAGCGGTGGTTTTAACCTCACTAAATTTACATCAAATTCACCTCAGTTTTTACACAATATACCTGTAGAATCACGTGCCTCAAAGAATTTAAATTTTGATTCAGAGTCTGAAACCAAGTTAGTAGGACTTAGGTGGGACCCTGTTACAGATTGTTTCACTTTCAAAGTGGATGTTACTGAAAATGAAAAATGTACTAAACGTTTTATTCTCTCAAAAACTGCTGCTCTCTATGACCCTTTAGGTCTGCTCGCTCCTCTCACAGCTTATATGAAACTGTTGGTACAAGAGTGCTGGAAACGTGATCTGTCCTGGGACGATGACACTCCTAGCGACATTCAAAAAATTTGGACGCAGATCCAAAACGAACTCTCCAACTTAACTAAAATAAAAATACCTAGGCATGTTGGTGTATTTCTGGGCTCAGAAATCACTCTCATAGGTTTTGCTGACTCAAGTGAAAAATGTTATGGCGCTGTTATATATTTAAGAATAGGCTTACTCACCTCACCCGCTTCTAGTGTGTCACTATTGTGCGCTCGTTCACGCCTCGCCCCGCTTAAGAAAATTACTCTCGCTCGCCTCGAATTGTGCGCCGCTCATCTCCTCGCTCAGCTTGTACAGGCTGTTCTTAAAGTATTTAATGCCAGATGCCAAGTCAACAATATTCTTGCATTCTCAGACTCTACAATTACTTTAGCATGGATTCATTCCTCTCCTCACAGATGGCAAACTTTTATTGCCAATAGGACTTCCGCTATCCAAGAAATTATTGCCCCTCAATTTTGGCATCACATACCTGGTCATGAAAATCCAAGTGATTTAATTTCTCGCCCTGTCACTCCAAATAAATTAATAAATAACCATACTTGGTTCCAAGGTCCGCAATGGCTTTCTCTACCGCATAGACAATGGCCTGTGAGCTCATTTAATAAAGACAATGTTCCCGCTGTCATGCCAGAATCAACACCCTCACATTTTCTAAATTTGACCCCATCAAAGTACATTCCTGCTGTAAACTTAGATGATATTCCTATGAACCGCTTGCAAAGATATACATTAATTGATAAAATGGTCCAATCTTACTGGCAGAGATGGCACATTGAATATCTTACCTCATTACAAAGTCGTGAAAAATGGAATACTATTTCCAATCCTGTTAAAAAAGGTCAGGTTGTAATTGTCAGAGAAGAAAAACTTCCACTTCTTTGTTGGCCCCTTGCCGTGGTTGAGGAGACTTACCCTGGCAATGATGGCATCACCCGAGTTGTAAAAGTCAAAACTAAAACTGGTACTTACATACGTCCTGTGGTACGTGTGTGTCCATTACCCTCTCAATAATTAGACGCCAAATAACCCAACATAGTTGTATAAAAAAAAAAAAAAAAAAAATAAGTTTCAAAACCTCAATTTCTAACGGTATTTACCTTTAGTTCTCTAAATATCTTAGCATACCCCTAATAATATACAAACTTCTCTAGCTTCTCATTCCTCTAAAAATAAAATAAAGTTTTGCATATGAATGTAATCGCTATACTTTGAAAATTTTAATGTTGGAGTATTCCTCCAAGGCGGGGGAGTATGGTCAGGCCGAATTTATATATTCATAAAGCAATCACCACACCGGACACTCCTCTTACTTAACACAACACAATTTCCTTTTCTTATCCCATTCCTGAACGCACCTTTTGATTGTATCTGTGATGTTGGCACTACTGCTCGACACACCGAACCGAGCCCTTGGATGAACACTACGAATCGCGCGCGCATTGTCTCTCTCGCAATATATTTAAATAAATACTAAAAAACTCAAAAGTGAACCGCAAACTACCGCAAAGTGTTTGGTGCAGTGACGGACAATTTAGAAGAACTAGTGGCAGCGCTCAAGACCTCTATCTAAAAACGCAGAACCAGTGTATCCAGTCCAGGTACCTACATCCCTCTTTATCCTCTTAAAAACTATCCACTATCCATTGTGCTTCTACTTTTCCTAAAACCGAATTGGGACGTTGCTAACAGATTTTTACTTTCTAAAAACCATTCTAAGCGGATTTTTACTAGGTGTTCTGCTGTTTTCATTAAAACGGAAGAAAGGACAATAGGTCTGTAAGAAGAGGGATCCTCGGCTGGTTTATTGTCTTTTAAAATAGGGATAATAGATTGAGTGATCCAAGACTTGGGAATGCACCCAGAAATCATAATAGAATTTATAATATTTAAGTACAGCATCAGCACACGGTCCGAAAGGTTCTTCAAAAAAGAGTATGGAATCCCATCTTCTCCTGGAGTAGAGTCTTTTACGTTATTAAGTACACCTTTAAGTTCAGTCAGAGAAAAAGGAGAGTTTAAACCGGTTAGGTCATCGGATATATAAGCAGGAATAGATACTGGAGGAAATCTCTGTTCCGGTACAGAGGGGGGAGCAAGATGGTCCATGAACTGATCAGCTAGGGTAAGCGGTAATTTAGAAGAGGGAGAATTATTATATGCAGATCTAAATCTACGAATATTACGCCAGACCTCTGACGGGCTGACGTCTGGACTAATGGAGGCACAAAATAATTGCCAACCATCGTATTTCTTTTTCTTAAACAATTTTTTAGCACTACGGGCAGATTCTAAATATAACTCGAAATTTTCTTCTGACATCTCCTCACAGTAATTTTTTTCAGCCTGTTTTCTTGCTTTTATTGCAGCTGTACATTCATGATCCCACCAGGGAGGCGAAGGAATTTGAGATCGGAACTTAGTTTTAGTGGAAAAGGATTCATCGGCAGCTTCAATTAAAACCTTAGAAAGAATTTCAGCAGAAATCTGGCTATCTAATTGAGAATAAGTACTAGTTTTCTGCTCTACTCTTTCATTGAATAATTCCCAATCAGCGTTGTTCAATCTGTATTTAAAACGAGGAGGGCGAGTGGTTTTGGTAGGTTTGTGTGAAGGAAAAGTAATTACAAGTGGAAAGTGGTCACTACCATACGAAGATGCAAGAGGGTGCCAGTCCAAAGTTGAAGCTAAATCAGGTGAACATAAAGATAGATCAGGCGCACTTGCACCTTCATTTGGACCAGTAACACGAGTTGGCAGCCCGGTGTTTAAAATACAGATACAATGAGAATCTATAATATCTAATAATTGATCTCCATAATAGTTGGAAGAAGTGCTTCCCCAGGATTGATGTTGGCAATTAAAATCACCTAGGACTAAGAATGGCCTTGGAAGGATGGAGAACAGTTGATTAAGATGAGAAAAAATATTTACATTAGGACGAGAGAAATAAATAGACACTATACAAATTTTATTTACAATAGCAGCAATGACTGACAAGTCATCACTGAATGAAGGGAGTGGAAATAAGGAATAGGGGAGATTATTTTTGATGACTATGGCAACACCGCCATAGCCGTCAGGTCTGTCCTGTCGGAGAATAACATAACCTGGAATTCGAAATGTCAAATCCGGGCGGAGCCATGTTTCCGACAGAGTTGAGACGAATGGTTCAAATTTATTATGCAAATGGATTAAATCATTTTTATTGCAGATAGCGCTTCTGCAATTCCACTGGATTATTTGTTCGCGTTCGTGACGCATAAGAGGATTTTAATTGAGATAAGGAAGCAATAGTTGGGCGGCGTTGTTCGGTTACATTGTTATCAGAGTTAGAAATGGTTTTTATTTCAGTCAAAAGTTGGATTACATCAGAGATTGAGAACATAGTTTCATTATTGTTAAGGTTACCGTTTATTAAAGCGACTCCGTTAGGAGGAGCTGGAGCGTCGTAGTCCTTTATCAGATTAAAGTGTTCTGTTTTGTTATACCCCAGCCGTTTTGGTTTGGGGGATGTTGGTTTAGCAAATATTGTTTTCTTATAAGATCTAGTATACGACGGAATCGAAGGAGAGGAAGGCGATTCAGGTGGCACAGGAGAATTAGGAGTATTCTGCATGTTTGAAAACTTGACTATATCAGCAAAAGATTTTGAAACTGGTTCATGTACTTTATTCGCTTCTGCGTAAGACACACATCTCTGAGCCATATATAATTTAATTTTAGTCTGCCGTTCATATTCTGGGCACTTCCTGTTTGTTGCAAAGTGTCGTCCAGAACACAGACAGCAATATGCGGCATCATCTTCTATGTTGCATGTGTCCCCAGTATGGCCTTGGCCACACTTGTAACAGCGGGGTCGAGAATTGCAATTAGTCTTAGTATGACCAAACCGGCAACAAGAATAGCACTGAATAGTGGGGTATGAGTAGAGTTCCACAGGCAGGGCATTGTAGCAGAGAAATACATGTTTAGGTAGGGCTTGACCATCAAAAGTTATTACAATAGTCTGTGAAGGCTTCCACTCAGGAGGGCTGCTGTTACGCACTTTATAATTTAGTCGTCTAATTTTTATGATTCCTCCGCTGCCCACAGGCAGTGAGATATTGTCCAATATCTCTTCGGGGGACCATTCCGCGGGTACGCCACGCACCAAGCCCATTCGGGTCACATTAAATGAGGGAATAAAAGCTTTGTAATTATTCCTTGTCAGGCAAGGGTTGTTAATAAATTCGTTGGCACAATTGTGGTCTGAGAATGATAGGGAAATTCGGTTCCTGCCTATCCTTTTAATGCTACCATTAATTATGTTTTTAAAAGAATTTTTCTTGAGAAAATATCCAAATTGGACAGGGTGCAGGGAGGCAATGTCTGTATCTGAAGAAACCTTTTGCGCATGAACTACAAATGGCCCTATGTCATAGGCCTCGTAAAACGTTCGGCCTGTAGGATTTTTTGGAGACTGAGATTCGTCTGATGGAGGTGTTGGGTGCTGTTGGGAATTAACTGAAGTAGTATCTGCAGGGTCTACTTTATTCTGAAAACTGTCCAGAGCGTTAGCATTCTTAAGCTCAGTATATATTGAGGGAAATTGAATTTCCGGTATTTGGCAAGAGCAATCAGTGTCTTTTTGTTTGTTCCGGCGCGCCGGATCGAATCTTTTTCTTCTTTTGTTGCAGTGTTTGCAAATTTTCCCTGGTCGCGCTCTTTTTCGGTCGCTCCGTTGATCCACATCTGTATCGACACTGGACTCGTCCATTTTAGAAAAACTATTTTCGATTATTATATTACAAGCTACTTCGGAGGGCGAGCCCCCGATGTCCGGGGGCTCGTCCATTTTTTCGCCTGACTCCAGGCCTTGAGAAAAAAGTATTAAAACTTACCAAATACTGCAGAATATATACACAAAACAATTAAATTAAACTAATACATACAATTATATACAAACTGATCTTTTATACAAGTTAAATTAAATTTAAAAATCCCACTGGAAAAAATACTCCCGTCACGACCAACGTTTCCCGCGCTTTTTTCTTGTTTTTCCGTTGATTTGTTTTAAAATCTTTTTGATTCCGTTTCGATATTAATAAAAAAAAACTTTTTTAGTACAGCCTGTATAGGATACAACTTCTTTGTTTATGAAAAGCAACGAGGTATAAAAAAAACACGTCAATTGTATGAATAAAGCATTCCACAACACCAACCACACCCTGCGCTTCGGTCTGTGGAAGGCTTTAAATTTCTTTCATTGTATGAGAAGTTAAAATAAGCCAGGATTGCCAACCTTACGAGGTTCTACGTACGATATTTGTTATCTGCTAATACGAATATATTCTCACAATTATGTACAAGATTTTGAAATAAGATTGGTTATGTACGTGGGTGGGTATCTTCATTTTGTTATTGATACAGTCGTTTTTTTTCTTGGCATTGGATTTTTAATTGTTTAAATACGAGAAAAGATTTTTTCAGGGTTACCCCTGAAAAAATGCATTTCATTCATTCATTTAATTTGTCTTGTCTGTCAATGGCCATTCGTTCGTTTCGTTGTGTGGTGCAGTGTTGTCACATCTACCAACTTTTTGGTAGATCTACCTATTTTGCCTCCGGTCTACCTCTCTACCACCCGCGGCCTCTAATCTACCTCTTTTTCAAAACATTTCCGTTGCAAACAATTTCTTTGTTTCTGTCCACTTCATCATAGAAGTGTGAATGTTGAGAGACTGTTGTCGCCCATAAATAATCGCACACACAAAGTTTTTTTTTACAAGTGGTGTTCCTAACTCCAATCATTTGAAATTGTTTAACAAAAACATGTAAAAGCACCATCCATAAATAATTTCAAACATTTTCACTAATTTTCATTCATTAAAAAGGTACTGATTTAACTAAAGTGGTAGATCTACCTATTTTCATTTTCAATTCTACCTATTTCTATTAACTTTTGGATTTTATTCTACCAATTTTTCAAAATTGTATGTGACAACATTGGTGTGGTGTGTCATTTTTTTCAATCATTCTGTCGTGTTCGTTTGTGGCGTAAATCACGTCAGTGTTTGTACACTTTTTGTACATTGTTACTACGTTTTACTTGCACAATTTATCGAATTTTTGAACTTTCATCAGCATAAAAGTTTGCGCAGCAAGATGCCTTCCCAAATATACTTCGAGAACCACGTCATTACCGAAACGAGTCATATTCACGACGCAACGTCATTGAAGTGCAATATTTCGCAAAGATACAACATTCCCAATGAAGATCTATTTGTGACGATTAACGGCAAGATTGTTTCAACCGACTACGAGTGGAAAACAAGAGATGATGTGGTCAGAGTCTTCACAAAACTCGTCGGGGGGAAAGGCGGCTTCGGTTCTATGCTGCGCGCTATTGGAGCACAGATCGAAAAAACCACTAATCGTGAAGCCTGTCGGGACCTGTCCGGCCGTCGTTTGAGAGATATCAACGAGGAAAAGAGGCTCAGGAAGTGGTTGGAAGGCCAAGAGGACCGAGAAAGGGAGGCGGTGGAGCGTAAGCAGAAAAAACTGGAGCGCTTGATAGCTGAGCCTAAGATTCAGGTTAATCTGAACCCAGTGTACGAACGCGAGCGTCAGGAGTTGCCAGATCGTGTGAGCGCAGCTTTAGACGCTGGCTGGCAAGCAGCTGGCTCCTCAAATGAAACTGGCACAAAGAGAAAGATGGCAGATGAACAAACTAAAGCCAAAAAGAAGAAATTGTGGATTGATGCTGAATTGTCAGATTGCTCGTCACTAAGCGAAGATGAAGAAGAGGAAAGAACGAGTCCTATCCAGACTGTGTCTACAGACAGCGGCAATGAATCTGACAAGGTGTCGGAAAGCAGCAAAGTGTAGTTTCCTTGACAGTGATAAATATTTGTGTATATTCTGCTCTTGTTGTAATATATTAGCAACCACGGACCGTGCTAAAGTTTATTGTAAACATATTTAGTAAATAGATTTGTACTGTGTTCACTTATTTTGTTGCTCTGCATTTTTTATTGTGTGAACATACATTTTTTTTTCTTATAAAATATGTGACAATATCAGTCAAAATCAAATTATGGCAGCATTTTCTTGTAACTTGTCATATTTTCATCAGAGAATGCTTATATAATGCAGCAATTGAATTTGTTATTTTATCTGCATAAACTGTATACAAAACATTTGATGCAGCAATTAGTTTAACTTGTCACTAACCATACATGTATTGGGTCACATTAATTCCATACCGCAGCAAACATGATAAACTGTAATTGTAAATATTTTAAATACCACATGTTATTTTCAGTAAAATACTCAAAAAAAGCCTCCTTTTGCATGTAGAAGCTACTTCACCATTTATACAGGGTTATTTGTAATTCACTAGCATCCTTTTAACCCTAAACTCCTACCACTTAAACAAACGTTTTTTGTTTTACAGCTTTTGTCATAACTTAATATTTTTGGTGTAATAACGTTTTGAAAATTTGAGATTTCCTCCTATTTTTACGATACTCTGTGTATTTGTATGGGAAAAAAAGTGCTTCATTTTAAAAAGTCGTAGAACAAAAAACATTTGTTTGAGTGATAGGAATTCAGGGTTAAGAGGATGTCAGTGAATTACAAATAACCCTGTATTTAAAGCTATGTCTGATGTACAATTCTATATTTGTCAACTAGGAATGAACAATAATAATGCACAACCTGATACTTCAAACCCTAATTATCAGGTTATTCAGATTGTGCATTATTGTCATTCATTCCGGGTTGACAATTACAGGTTAAATTTTAACCGCACCTGACAAGTTGGTGTTCATAGAAAAATTATTAACCTGTCGAGCGACCTAGGCACACACCGTGTGCATAAACTAGCTGTCAAAATTTGCAAATTTTTGTTTCTAGTTTCAATCACCTTTTAACATAGGGTACTTAGAAAAAATTACCCAAAAATGTCGCCGATCGCGCGACGGGTTAAGTTCCGTTTAAATTGTCATTGCCACAACATGGAAGTCTGGTATTACTTAAGTTTTTTTACATTACTCTTTATCACAGTGGACATTCTGCCACATTGTACAATATAGCCACACAATGCTCTCTTGCACAAGTCTTCCGTCTCTTTGGCAGGTTATAATAAGAGATAGGCTATTTTCAGTCTTCTGCACTCTTTTGTTTGCACTGCAAATTACTAGGATTTTTTTCTCACTGTTATTTGCATTGAGGACAACAGAAAAAAACTTGGTATTGTGCACTTCTAGCCATGGATGCACAACAATTCTCACTTGGGCATGATGACTAACTTAAGAATTAAATAAATAAGTCACCCTGTCAGTCTCCTCCACTTCTTGTACCACCTGTGCGATGCGGGCTTTGTGTGGGAGATGCATTACTTTTACAATGGATGTAAAATATAGTTGCCTTTAACCATGTAGTTGTTTGATACTCAGAAAACTCAAGCACCATTTTTTTTATGTGAAGTAATTAAGAGTTTAAGTTAGCAGTCTAAAATATGTACAGTCGGTTCCCTAACATAAGTATCCACTTTTCTATGCAGTTAGTATGGAAAAGTGGATACTTAAGTTAGGAAACCGACCGTACCATAGTTAAGGTATATCATAGTTTTTAATGAATGTTGTAAATATATTTTAATAAACATAGATTTAAGTTCAAAATGTGTATTATTTCAGTCCCTTCCTTTCATTGTAAGAATTAATTAACCCTTTGTATGTGGGAAGGAGAAACCTGCAGTTTAGTAGAATATTTTTTTAGATTTTACATGGATCTGTTTTAACATACGAAGAGTTAATTAACTAAAGATTAGATAAAATAAATAAATAGACTCATCATCATTTCAGCCGAAAGACGTCCACTGCTGAACATGGGCCTCCCCCAAGGCTCGCCAAACAGACTAAACAAAAAATAAAAATAAATAGACAAGATAAATATAATTTCAAGTTTGGCTAAAACAAAATGACAATTTGTAGATTAGACGGGTGCTGTTAAAATACAACCCCGTACTTGTCAACCCGGAATGAATGCCAATATTCTATTCTATTTATTTTCTGGTCCCTACCCGTTTATCGCTCCCATAGTTATCGTTCGGATTGCGCGATCGGCAACACTCGGAGTAAAGTATAAACAACATTTTCTATGTTATCGCCAATAATATGGTTGGTGGTTTGAGAACAAATAAAATGAGTGTTAAACACCCACCAGGCTAAAGTATTTTAACCGATTCCCTACCAAAGTAGTTACTAATCACCAACAAACAAGATGTTAAAATTTACTACACCTTGTATGTAATCCCTTAAATATTAGCAAGGATGATATAGACTGGATTGGCAGTCGCCATAGTACGGATCGGCCGCGGTTTTTGTAGTTCGATTATTAAATCTAGATGGCGCTGAAATATAGCCCGAGGCTTTGAAAGCAAAACAATAAGACTACAGATGTTTCATATTACTACAAATATTTCAAGAATATTACATAATAAATATCTGTAGTCTTATTGTTTTGCTTTCAAACCCTCGGGCTATATGTCAGCGCCATCTAGATTTAATAATCGAACTACTTTTCGCGGCCGATTTGTACTACGGCGATTGCTAATCCAGTCTATATTATCATCCTTGATATTAGTCAAAATTTACTAACGAACGCCCTCTAGCGAGTAATAGAAATACTAAACCATATAAACATTTCAGAAACGTCTATGGATTCTGATTATGCTGTCCCTAGTAGTCTTCACGGCTGCCCGACCTCAAGAATTTGACGATGACGATGATAGCAGCCATGCTGGTGACAAAAAAGGTAACAAAATACAATTTTAGGTTGGACTAGCGACCCGCCCTGGCTTCGCACGGGTGCAATGAGGGTTTTCTATGAGAGGCTATTTGGCGCTAGTATCGTCAGGTCCGTTTGACAACTTTGACATTTGTTGGGTGTAACGTCAAATAGACCTTACGATACTAACGCCATCTAGCGATATTCCACCTGTCAGAAAACCCTCTTTATGCATGTATTATACACATAAACCTTCCTCTTGAATCACTCTATTAAAAAAACCGCATCAGAATCCGTTGCGTAGTTTTAAAGATCTAAGCATACATAAGGACATAAAGGGTAGTTTACTAGAATGACCAATAGATAGCGTTACGTTCCATTAGTAATGGTGCTATATAAATAAAGTAATGAATAATTTTTTTTCTAGATGACGTCGGTCGGGTCCAAATAAAGGTGTATCGAGGCCCTACCAAGCACGACGGTTACGCCCCATGGGGTTTTTGGGTTAAACAACCATCTGATGAGTAGCTTTTTAACAAGCGCCAATAGATGTCACTGTGTGTTCGCTGCTCCTACTACGCAATAGATAGCGCTAAAACCAATCACAATGTAAAATTAGTGTTTTACCTTGGTTTTACTCTTAGATTCCTTATGCTTTTAATGTTTAGTATTATGTTAAGAATTAATTAAAATTATAACATGTAAGTTATAAAATAAGGTTGATTAATAATATATCTTAATTTAATTAGGAGCTTGATTAGTTTCTGCTTGGATGTATAGATGGCGCTGTTAGTGTTATGCCGTTAAGTAAAAGCCAAAGATTGTTACATAGGTTTTTCTTGTTAAAAATAAAACTTGATTAGGAACTTTTGTTTATTTTATTTATTTCTATCATGTCCCATACCAAATACTATTAGTAGGTAACCTGGCCTTCAAAAAGGTTACACAAGAAATACCGTCCATAGATATACCTAGAATGGGATCGATTTTTTAGATCGCATCACACGAAAATTCCTATCGCAATAAACCAGCGTTCAGGCGAGGCGATGTTACCATTATCACCTTTAAAATTTACATGATTGATTATACAATATTGTACATATCTTCATATTATACGATACTTATACGTAGTGTAGGTTCTTCATCTTCATAATCATCATTTCAGCCGAAAGACATCCACTTCTGGACATAGGCCTCCCGCAAGACTCGACAGACAGATCGGCCCTGCGCCACCCGCATCCAATGCGTTCCCGCCACCTTCACCAGGTCGTCGCTCCATCTTGTTGGAGGCCTACCTACACTGCGTCTTCCGGTCGGCGGACGCCACTCGAGAACCTTTCGGCCCTATCGGTATCAGTTCTGCGGGCGATGTGCCCCGCCCAATGCCACTTAAGTCTAGCGTTTCTTCGAGCTATGTCCGTGATGTGTTATGTAGTGTACTTATGAAATTATAATTCATGAACAGTTTACCTACGACTGCGTGCATTACTTATATTATATTTACCTTAGGGTCCGCTGTTTACCCAGAATAGGCGCGTGGTGTTTACCCAAACTTACCAATTGATAGAAACAGCCGCGCAGTACTCTTTTACATATAGATAATATACTTTATATGTAGGCGGGATTGTTTGAAGTCGATGGCATAGAAATAAAAGTTTTGGTACCTACTGTCGAAGACAATAAAATAGAGTTAATTTTTTTAAATCACATATCTATGAAAATAAATATCGGTGCAGATAAGCGGCCAAGTGCGAACCAGACGCGCGCATGAGGGTTCCGTACGGTTTGGATATGTGTCATACTAAACGCTATATTTAAACGGCCGTTTCTAAAAAAAACTCTGCTTTCAAACATAGTGTACGCTACGAAGTTGAGGTCATTTTATATTTGGTAATAGAAATATCCATTATTATTATATGTACCTATATATTTTTTTGCTTTTTATCTTACTCTTTGTTATTATTATTACTATTTCCCTTAATGGCGGCCTTAAGGCTTGGGCCAATGTCAGTTACGTCTTAGGTACTCTTTGTCGGTCCCTTGCTAAATGGTCCTCTCATACACTCAAAGGTTGACCGGAAGAGATCCCTTAAAGGTATAAGTTCGCCTTTATACATGTATCTAAATGGTTGTCATTAGTGTTTATTTTTTCTTTATATTGTACAAAACAGAGTGTAGGGACACACAGGATTGCTTAGCTTGCGATATGGTTGTCACGCGCCTGCTAAGCAGTCCGAAACGTCAGCAGTATAGGTAACGCCATCAGAGTTGAGGACACGCACACAACAACACGTCATGTAATGACAGCGGGATTTTGACATTTATTCATACATATAGCAAGTTCAACAGACTCAAAATAGAATTACAAGATTGACTAAAAATTTCTACAACCAATTTCTTAAGAATAATTTAGGAAAATACATCTAGTTCAAACAAAACAGAAAATAAAATATTTTGATCTATTTTATATAAATCAGATAAGCATAGTTTTCGCTATTTATAGAATACCGATTTTTTTTCGCTATTTATAGAAATTGCCGCAGGTGTTGATTACTAGG
This sequence comes from Archips xylosteana, assembly GCA_947563465.1. Classification (NCBI taxonomy): domain Eukaryota; kingdom Metazoa; phylum Arthropoda; class Insecta; order Lepidoptera; family Tortricidae; genus Archips; species Archips xylosteana. The sequence goes on along the minus strand of OX387365.1, from coordinate 14,345,964 downwards.
TAGGAATCATGTCGTCGTAACAGTGACACTGAGGTGTGCTTAGGTAGTTAATTAATGAGTTGTACCTAGTATCATGTTACATGAGAGCGAGCGCCGGTCAGCGATTCTGCTGAATACGCTCGGCTCTGCGATTGTGCCTCCTAACAATGTTTGTAACTTATGATTTTTATTTTTCTTGCATTTTTCTCTTGTGAATTTTTTTTTTGTTAGAGGGGGGCTACTGTGGAGACACAGGATTGCTTAGTTAGCTTGCGATATGGCTGTCACGCGCCTGCTAAGCAGTCCGGAACGTCAGTAGTCTCTCGCCCACCACTATGTACTATCGCCCCAGACGTCAGCTTGCCATTTTCAAAACAAATTTGCTTGCAGCCGTTGATGTTTATTGCTATGGATTAGTATGGACAGATGTCTAGCCACTGCACGCAAACTGGGCCTTTAAGGTGCTCAGCTGGCGTCTGGGCCGATGGCACCTACTAACGTGTGTAACCGAGTGTCACGCAATAAATGGAGTCAAGCTGAAGTATGAATTATCATTTGAAGTGACATATAAAGCTACCCCTACAAGAGTTTGGATATACTATATACATACCTACATAATGACGACCAGATGGCCTAGTGGTTAGAGACCCTGACTATGAAGCTTGAGGTCCCGGGTTCGATTCCCGTGTCGGGGCAGATATTTGTATGAAAAATACGAATGTTTGTTCTCGGGTCTTGGGTGTTTAATATGTATTTAAGTATGTATCTATCTATATAAGTATGTTTATCCGATGCCTAGTACCCATAACACAAGCTTTGCTAAGCTTACTTTGGGACTAGGTCAATTGGTATGAATTGTCCCGTGATATTTATTTATTTATTTGTTTACTAGCTTTTTCCCGCGACTTCGTCCGCGCACAAAAAGTTTTAAAGTTAACTCCCGATCTTTATCCCGCGGGAAATTCCAAAAATCCATGGTATTTCACGTCCGCCACGTTGGATTTTAAAACCGTTGTTGTTTTCATAACCAGCGACCCGATAAACCATAGAAACAATACCCATGTTGATTTTCAGACTTTGACACCCCTTTTAGGGGTTGAATTCCTAAAAAAACCTGAAACACGTATTTATTCGTTTATTGTTAGGAGTACTTCTGTGAAGTTTCGAATAAAATAGTCCAACTAATCTGGTTTCCCGATACAAACTTTGGACCCCCGTTTCACCCCCTTAGGAAGTGAATTTTGAAAAATCCTTTCTTAGTGCACCCCTAAACTTTATAAGGAACCTACATGCCAAATTTGGAATCTCTAGGCCCAGCGGTTTGGGCTGTGCGTTGATATGCCAGTCAGTCAGTTTCTTCTTTTATATATTTAGATTTATGACCCATTGAACCCACAAGATCACACTCGATATCGCTTCTCGTAATAATAATTGACTAAAGAATACAACGAGTCAAAAGTCAAAGGTCAATTGTGCGTTAATATACTTAAATTGATAAATACATAGCTGTCGTGGAGCTCCAGTGGTTTGACCGATAGCGTCTGAAGGTGCCTACATCAATTTAACAAAATCGTTATTTCCGTAGCAAAACTTCCATTCGTATTTTTTTCCAAATGCTTTTTTCCCCACTAAGTATAGTTTTTCCACAGTAGCGTTTTTTCCCAATTTGAATCGACACAAAAACAGTGTCGACGGAGCTCCGCTAACGTGGAGCTCCTTCTTCTGTTTGATTTTGCTATGTTTCTGTGTCGATGAAAAACGCGATCGTGAAAATAAGCTTCAGTAAAAAACTAAAGTGAGAAAAAAGCATTTGGGCTTTGATCAATTATAACTGTAGATCCACAGTCGCGCGCCCGAAAATGTCCGAGCCAAATGAGCGCCACTTTGATAAAAGTGGCCTTCTTTTTTATCAGAACGTTGCGTGAAATTGTCAAGTTTAGCTGTCAAGTGGAGTGGAGTTGAAATCCGACTGTAATGAAGTAAAGACCAGGTTCAAATTTCTGTGTAGGTGATGATTTTATTTGTTACGCAACCAAATAAAAAAGTTCGGACATTCTTTGAAGGGGATTTTGTTCGGCAATGTGTATCTTCAGTTATAATTGATCAAAGCATTTGGGGAAATAGTGCGAATGAATATTTTGCTGCTAGGAAATGACGATTTTGGTAAATTGATCCAGGCACTCTCTCAAGCAGAGGGCCGCGGTGTGAAACCCAGGCTCGCGCTTCAGAGTTTTTGGAAATTCATGTGCGAAATTACATTTGAATTCATGAGCAAAACCTGCATACAACTGTGAAGAATTCTGTTCACGCATGTGCCTACTAGCGCCCTCCAACGGATCACTTACGCAACTCTTGCAGCTTCAAACTTAGTGCACGGATCCGCCGCAAGGGAGCGTGCCGGACGACTGACATAAAAAGCAAAACGACCGTCATTATTGGCTTTACTGTCAACCTGCGTGACTTGACTTTTTAACAGCTCGTTATTTCTGTTAAATCAACTTCTTATATATTGTAAATTTAATATCATTATAAAGCTTTTAAAGTAATCGAAAAGCTTCTTGATTGAAGAAAGCCCTACCGTCGACACCTATCCTCATCAGGCTAGTCAACGCCTAAACAAATTCAATGGTGTGTGAGTATATACAACCACTAGAGTAAACTAACACGGCGTGCTGTGCGGGACCGGCTGTCTCGTGTCATAACATTGTACATAGTTAATTTACAAAATAACTTGAACGCAGCCAAACAATGTAGCCTAAGTAGTTTCCGTTCGCTATGTTCTCAAACTAAAGAGGACTGGATAATAAAATGGTTAACGAGTCAGACTATGAAGCTTGCGGTCCGATTCGCAGTCCGATTTGCGGTCGGGGTATCAAATCAAATTTATTTTATTTGCCAGAATATAATACTTACAATAAAATAATAAATCTAATACCTTTAAACGAGCATATATATCTCATATATATATATCTAATCTATATATATAAAATTCTAAACGGACTGACTGTTGATATATCAACGCACAGCCCAAACCGCTAGACCTAGAGACTTGAAATTTTGCACATAGATTCCTTATACAATGTTGGCATCCACTAAGGAAGGATTTTCGGGAATTCCCACGGAAACGGGAAAAAACGGGATTTATATATTCGATTCCGAGTGACCGTATCTCAGTAACTATAATAACTAGACTCTTCAAACTTGATACACAAGTAGGTATTACAATAATTAAAACATTAATTTCAGGATTTTTCAAAATTCCCACGGGATAAGGAATAAACGGGATTTATATATTCAGTTCAACGGAATCTTATGAACTATAATTACTAGACTCTTCAAATTTGGCATAGATGTAGGTAATTATAATAGTGAAAAACAGTTTTAAGGATTTTCAGAAATTCCCACGGATAAAGAAAAAACGGGATTTATCGTTTTACTAATCGTAGAAAGCTGAAATTCGGCATATAGGTTGCTTGGGGAGTGTAGAGGAGCATTGAGAGAGGACTATCCAAAATTCCCACGGGAACGGGAAAAAACGGGATTTATAGATTCGATTCCAAGTGACCGTATCTCAGTAACTATAATAACTAGACTCTTCAAATTGAATACACAAGTAGGTATTACAATAATTAAAACATATATTTCAGAATTTTTCAAAATTTCCACGGGATAAGGAATAAACGGGATTTATATATTCAGTTCAACGGAATCCTATGAACTATAATTACTAGACTCTTCAAATTTGACATAGAAGTAGGTAATTATAATAGTGAAAACCAGTTTTAAGGATTTTTAGAAATTTTCACGGGATAAAGAAAAAACGGGATTTATCGTTTTACTTGTCGTAGAAAGCTGAAATTCGGCATATAGGTTGTTTTGGGAGTGTAGAGGAGCATTGAGAGAGGACTTTCCAAAATTCCCACGGGAACATAAAAAAAAGGGGTTTTTCGTTTTACTGGTCGTAGAAAGCTGAAATTCGGCATGAGGTTGCTTGGGGAGTGTAAAGGAGCATTGAGAGAGGACTATTCAAAATTCCCACGGGAACGGGAAAAACGGGATTTTTCATTTTACTGGTAGTAGAAAGCTGAAATTCGGCATGAGGTTGCATGGAGAGTGTAGAGGAGCATTGAGTGAGGACTTACCAAAATTCCCACGGAAACGGGAAAAAACGGGATTTTTCGTTTTACTGGTCGTAGAAAGCTGAAATTCGGCATGAGGTTGCTTGGGGAGTGTAGAGGAGCATTGAGAGAGGACTTTCCCCGTTTTAAGAAAGTATTTTCCAAAATTCTTACGGGAACGGGAAAAAACGGGATTTTGCGTTTTACTAGTATTTATATATAATCAGAATCTCGGAAACGGCTCCAACGATTTCGATGAAATTCGGTATGTGGGGGTTTTCGGGGATGAAAAATTGATCTAGCAATCATTATTAACTATAACGTATGTAACACAGAGAACATGCATGCGCCCCCGCCAATTCGTATGGAAAGTGGTATTCACCGCTAAATTATTAATTTTTTCCACAAAATTTCTGTAAATTTCAATTTTTTTTTGTTTGAAAACATTAAATTATTTATTTCAGAATTTTATACTTATACGTTATTTACATATTGTGTTACGCGCATAACTTCCGATCGACTGCACCAAATTGGATAATTCTTTTTTGTTGCATTTATTGCCAGGAGGTTCTTATGAAAGAAATTTTAGAAAAAATACAATGGGGGCGAAGCCAGGGGCATCAGCTCGTTTATAATATGAGTAGGACAATGGAGGAAATATGTTCGGTATCAAACAAAGACAAAGAAAACGCTCGCCGGTAGTCGCGTGTAGTCGTGACTGGCCTAACGTGTAACAAGCGTGCAGACAACTTTTGGGTTTCGAGCGTTTGTTCCGAATAGTGTCCGACCGAAGTTTCGGTTTCGGTTTCGGCCAATTTCGGCCAAAAAAGTGATTTCGGCCGAAGTTTCGGTTTCGGCCAGAATCCGGCCGAAACCTTCGGCCGGGCCGAAATTACTTCGCGGCCTCTCGCGGCTCTCGCATCGGGAGCGCTCGGCTTAATCCGGCCACGCTCGGCCGGGTAAAGGTAACGCCACCAGAGTTGAGTCCACGCACACAACCACATCTCATGTAATGACAGCGGGATTTTGACGTTGTGTTGTCGTTAAACGTCAACATGCCGCTGTCATTACATGAGATGTGGTTGTGTGCGTGGCCTCAACTCTGGTGGCGTTACCTTTAGGTATAGGTAATGCATCGGCGGCCGGCCCAGCTGGGACCAGCGATAGTAGTATGCATGCAGCTTGTGACGTTTGTTTGTGAACCACATGGCGCGCGACAAAATATGGTGAATGTTGTTTATTTATTAAATCATTATTTACTTTTTATTAGAATCTGTTACTGCATTTTATGCTGTGATTAATGAACAATACGTTTGATATTAGGATTGTGAATTTAGTTTAGACGTGATAAGAATAGGTTGTTTGTTTTGAATAATATAATACCTATGCCAAGTCATTTTTCATTAAAAATAAACGTTTTTTATTTTGTTTAACAAAAAAAGTAACTGTTCTCATATAAGAAATCCTTGCAATAACCTTTTCCTTACGATTTGTACAGTAATTTGGAATATTTTGTTTGATATGATATGTCTTCAAAAATTTCGGTTTCGGTTTCGGCCGAAATCAGAAAAAAACCGAATATTCGGTTTCGGTTTCGGCTAAAAATCGTGTTTCGGTCGGACACTAGTTCCGAATCACTTTCGTGGACACTTTTTTGTAGAAATTACGAAAGATTCTGATACAGTTTTTAATTATGCGGTAGAAGTACAGGTCCTCTAATAAATAACCGAAAATGCCATCAAAATCTACAGCCGATTCTTAGAAAACGTGACCACGAAAGTGAGGCGGTTGAAACGCTCGAATAATGACCCTTTTATGAACGCGATTCAATCTAAATATATAAAAGAAGAAACTGACTGACTGACTGACATATCAACGTACAGCCCAAACCGCTGCTTCTAGAGATTCCAAATTTGGCACGTAGGTTCCTTATAAGATGTAGGGGTGCACTAGGAAAGGATTTTTCAAAATTCACACTCTAACGGGGGTCCAATGTTTGTATGGGGAAACAAGATTAGTTAGACTATTTTATTCGAAACCTCACAGGAGTACTCCTAACAATAAATGAGTGAACACGTGTTTCAGGTTTTTTCAGAATCCAACCCCTAAAAGGGAAATGCGGTGACAAAGTCTGAAAATCAACATGGGTATTGTTGGTATGGTTTACCGGGACGCCGATTACGAAAACAACAACGATTTTAAAATCCAACGTGGCGGACATGAAATAGAAATACCAGCTCCCCTGTTGGATAGAAATAGGGAGTTGACTATAAAAAAAAAATTATACGCGGACGAAGTCGCGGGGAAAAGCTAGTTTGGTTATCACTCGTTATCAGTGGATCATAAGCAAACATTGGTATTCTTTATTTGTCACCGCACCGAGTTAGTTGACCTGAAAGATAAATATTGATTATACACGATATGAGTGTAGTTTGGACAACGTTCCCATTTCCTTGTAATTGTTGCTACACTTCCTAGGTTTGTCATTGAACGCCTACTTTTATTTTAGGGTTGCGTACCTTAAGCGGTACCCTATTTATGTTGATGTGTTGTCCGTCCGTCTGTCCGTCACTGGGCTATCTCCGTAACAGCTGAAATCGATACATTATCATCATCTTCCCAGCCTATATTCGTCCCACTGCAGGGCACAGGCCTCCTCTCAAAGGGCTTGGGCCGTAGTTCCCACGCGGGCCCAGTGCCGATTGGGAACTTCACACACACCGTTGAATTTCTTCGTAGGTGGTTTCCTCACGATGTTTTCCTTCACCGTAAAGCTCATGGTAAATTACAAATGTAATTTCGCACATAAATTCTGAAAAACACAGAGGTGCGAGCCGGGATTTGAACCCACGACCATAAGAATAAATAATAACAGAGTAGAAGGGAAACTCTCGCTCCGGCCGGACTCAAGGTCACGATATTAGAGTACTCACTAAGAGAGAACTCAGTCAGGGTGTCACGGCCGGCGTCGCCGCACGCGCGTTTGGCTGTTTACTGTTTGCGCGTTCGTTTTATTGGAAACAAATAACAAATGAAAAAATGAAAAAAGTTTATTTCACACACAAAACAAAACACATAAAATTACAAAAGAAAAAAAAATATATATTTATAAAAAGAGATAAAAAAAAATAAAACATTAAATTGTGTGTGAAAAAGGTCCCGCCTCAGCATAAATGCGGACTCCTGAGGTGGAGCCAGCGCTGGTCTTCCGGCGGGACCCTTTTTTATCAGTCACAGAAACCCTGTCGTGCAACACGGCCTTAAGCGGTATGCTGAACGCAGCCGTTGCGACTGCAACGAGCAGCGCTGTCTGGCGGCGAACAGAACAAACTTAGACATTTATAACCTAAAAGACCGTGCGCACGACATGGCCACTGTGACTGTAACTGTAACAACATAATGGCGTCAAGTTATTTGGGTGTGATGATGATGATGATCCAATCCGGCCGGTTTCGGCCATGGCAACAGCTTCAACTCCGTTCATGTCGATCATGCGCTCGCAAGTGGCTCACGTATCCAACTTTATTGGACAGGATCCTCATACAACGCGGGCATACGAGCGCACCATTTACGTAATTATAATTGATTGCCGCAGGTGGTCGGGCTTTTATTTGGGTGTATAAATAATGGAAAAACGATGCCACACTTCAGTTATTTAAACCCACACTACGTATACGTACCTATAGTTTCCGACAAACATCTTGAACAAAATGGGACGTGGTGGGGCTAAGTTTGCGCATGTACTTTACTCGCTACTGAAAAGACGTAAAATTCGATGGTAACGGTAACTATACCTAAGTACCTATATCTATGTAGGTACAGGTTACAGGTAAACTAGAGCAGGCCTAAGGGCCTGTGTCGATGAACACAGTATTTACCCGGCACAGTATTATATGTATTTCATTGAAATTGACTTGTTAGCAAATGTTGTAGAGAGAGAGAATAATTATATTATAATTCTCATATTTTGTAAAACTAGAATAAAATAATGATTTCAAAGTAAATAAAAACTTATATTTTAGCGATTTTAGACGTAAGTAATATTTAACAGTAAGCAACCCTAGCAACACGCTTGGACGACAGCAGGGTGTAACGACGTGAAGGGGGAAGTAGGTATATAAATGGCGGCGTTTTGGACTCTACTCTGTTATTATTTATTCTTATGCCACGACCCTCTGCTTGTGAGGCCATAGGTAAAACCACTAAGGCCACCATGGCTTTTTTTGAAATCGATACAATAATGTGCATTTCTATTGCCGCTGCAATAAATAAAAATAAAGTAGGTAAAACCGAATCGCATCTAAGCGATAAGGCCGCCTTTTGTTTACGTTTTTATTTGATTCTAAGTACCTATTATTCTGTATTGTTTTCTATGTAGTGTATGTACAACAAAGAGTCAGTCAATCCATATTAATATTATAAATTTGAAAGTGTGCTTTTTGCTATTCTTTCACGTTGATACTGAGCGACGGATTACCGTGATATTTTGTATGGACATAGGCTGCGTAGCTTCGACAGATAAGCAATTTTTTTATGTAACTAACTATTATAGATTAGGTACCGGTAAACTGGGTTTACTTTAGGAAATTTTGGGGCTACTTTGATAGATTTAAAATGGTTATAAAAACGCAAATATTCATAGCTCCATTGAGCAAATGATGTAAAAAGTTAGGTGATTTATTAAGGTAGTTATTTCACTGCCACAGACGGTCTACTAAAATAAGGACACGGCGTAAAAAACTGTTTTCTAAAGTAGCCCCGCATTTCAAAGTAACCCCAGTTTACGGTATCTATAATCTAATTGATTTTCTGCTGCCGAAAATGCCCATACAAAAAGAAATATGTGTATAGAATTATATGATAGTTTTGCTCAATTAGTTTTTTTTTCAGAGCGACACGGGAGACCGTGAGTTTCCCGGAAAGCAGGTATTTTTTTATAATTTAAATATCATTTATTATATAATTAGTTTCACATTTAATTTTTTTTAATAGCTTATTGGATGTCCCACAGCTAGGCAAAGGCCTCCCCTTTCTCTTTCCATCCGTCTCTGGCCACATTTCATTTAAAAAAGGGTTCCGTACAAATTTATATATATCTATAGACATCCAGTCTTAGCAGACCCCCCGCTCCTAAGCAAAATGTGCGCAGTGTGGGATCATTGTAGATTGGTTACTGATATAGACAGACAAACTAAATCTCGTTCAAACCAATTTTCGGTGGAAGTTTACATGGTAATGTACATCATATATTTTTTTTTAGTTTTATCATTCTCTTATTTTAGAAGTTACAGGGGGGGGGACACACATTTTACCACTTTGGAAGTGTCTCTCGCGCAAACTATTTAGTTTAGAAAAAAAATGATATTAGAAACCTCAATATCATTTTTGAAGACCTATTCATAGATAACCCACACGTATGGGTTTGATGAAAAAAAATTTGAGTTTCAGTTCTAAGTATGGGGAACCCCCAAAATTTATTGTTTTTTTTTTCTATTTTTGTGTGAAAATCTTAATGCGGTTCACAGAATACATCTACTTACCAAGTTTCAACAGCATAGTTCTTATAGTTTCGGAAAAAAGTGGCTGTGACATACGGACGGACACACAGACAGACAGACATGACGAATCTATAAGGGTTCCGTTTTTGCCATTTGGCTACAGAACCCTAAAACAGTATAGTAAGGATAATGCTAGCTTTAGTCATGGAGCACATTCCTCAGCACACAAAACGGCATTTTGATATATTTCCTCATGCTCACTTCCTGCTCCCAGTCAATTAATATGCCAAAAACTTTACTCATTTTTCTTGAATTAGTATCAAAATGGGTATTATTTATAGAAAGTTTTTTCGACATGTATACACTTTGATCAATTATAACTGAAGATACACATTGCCGAACAAAATCGCCTTCAAAGAATGTCCGAACTTTTTTATTTGGTTGCGTAATAAATAAAATCATCAATTACACAGAAATTTGAACCTAGTCTTTACTTCATTACAGTCGAATTTCGGTAGCGGCAAAACTCCACTTGACAGCTAAACTTGACAATTTCACGCAACGTTCTGAGAAAAAAGAAGGCCACTTTTATCAAAGTGGCGCTCATTTGGCTCAGACTTTTTCGGGCGCGCGACTGTGGATCTACAGTTATAATTGAAATTGATTAAAGTGTATACATATAAAACCACTTTGTGATGTTGATTGCAGTCGCTAATTGTTATTGTCCCTGAAGTTAAAAATGAAATATTTTCTGAAATACAAAAAAATGTGTATACAAGTAGGCTGGAGAATGTACTTAGGCTACTTTTTACTACGGGAAAATATCTCATTACCACGGGAAAACACGTTTTAATCTATACGTACTTCAGCAGTATGAAATAATTTTTTTTTAAAAAAAACACAAACGAGTAAAGCCGCTCGGTTAGTTTCTTACCTTTAAGTATTTGCTGACTCCAAATATTGCAAGTGAAATTTGACCCACCTCTAGTAGTTGGAATAATTTGGAATATGATACGTGTGTAACTTTGATACGAATAACAAATGCAAACGTTACAATACCGTCAGTAAAAAAAGACTATTAAAAAAAGGATACCCATATAGGAAAGGAACAAAAAGCCCTTTAGTCCGTTTTCATAAGTGCAGTTTCGTAAGTAATTGGCTACGTAAGAGGATTTTTTTACGCTGTTTCATAATTAATTATCAAATACTTAAATATTCATAATTGATAATTAATTACCAAAAAGCGACAAGTAACTCCCCTTTCGTAGCCAATTCACTAGGTACCCACGGACACAAAAAATCTTACACCAAAGTTAATTATGAAACTCGACTACCTACGAACACAGCAAATAAATTCTTCACTACATAGTAGGTATAAAACAAAGTCGCTTCCCGCTGTCGGTCTGTCCCTATTTATACTTAGATCTTTAAAACTACGCAACGGATTTTGATGCGGTTTTTTTAAAAGATACAGTGATTCAAGAGGAAGGTTTATATGCATAATACATGCATAATTGCACCCGTGCGAAGCCGTGGCGGGTCGCTAGTTAGATTATATTAGATAGATAAAAAACACGATAGCGTTTGAGTAACGAAAGTTAGCCATACGAAGTATATGGGTAACTTTCGTTACATAAACGAATCAATTAAGTTTTGTTTTATGAAGACGACTCATAAAGATATACCTAGCTGTAGTTTTTTTACGATTTTGGAGTGGTAACTCGAGTGGTTTGGTTTGGTTATGTTGGATGTTAAATGGTTTCAGAAATGTGTCCATTGGATTTTTAGTTCCCGTATTATTATTTTTAGGGGGTATGTATTACAATGCCGAAGTACGAAAGACCGAATATATTAAAATATCGAATGGGTCAAAAGACCGACACGATTTTTTTCTGAAATCGTATAGTATAAATCTTCCCAGGTGAATTTTTCGCTTCGAGCCCTTATCTTTCAAAACAAACTGTATCATCATAGTTTTAAGGTTCAAATTTAATGTAATGGCTCGAAGCGAAAAATCCACCTGGGAAGATTTATACTATAACTTTTTAAGATTGCTATAAAACTAACCTAAACTAACCTAATGGGTTCTGTATGATGCCGTTTTAATAACTTCTGATAAGTTTACGGTTTCAGAAAAAAATCGTGTCGGTCTTTTGACCCATTCGATGTTTTAATACATTCGGTCTTTCGTACTTCGGTATTGTAATACATAACCCTTTTTAGGCGCTTTACCCGGGCAATCAGGATATTTGGGCATTATGAGGTATTATCACACTACGATAAGTAGATAAATCCACCGCCTTCCTTGTATTAGTATACCCGCGATATCAGCGGGGCTCGGCGGCCGCTCGCGCGATACCTTTGAAATTGTTTATATATAAAGTGAAAAAACTAACAATTGTAATAGTATTATTGTGAAAACATCTTCGGTAAATCAAACAGTGCAGTGAACGAAAAAATTTGGCAGTCGTTGTGACACAAAAATAGATTTCACTTTTACTTTTGTGAAAATATACGCGGAGTATATTAATATGCAATGTTGAGATTATTTTTTGTGGTGACTGTCAATTGTTTTTGCAAAAGCAGCATGATGCGAAGGAGGATTTCAAAGTTTTTTGGTAAGTTGTAAAATTATTTGGATAGGATATTTTTTTACGAATTACTTAGTGACGGATCGGGGATGAGTAACGAAATTTCGGAGAAACGATTGTAGTCGTATAAAATATGTATAATGCTAGAAGGTGGCTTCAAAACTAAAACCAATTCGGTACACCTAGTTGTGTTGTGCTTAGAACTAGTTCTTACCACAAACATTTGCGTAATTAAAAAAAATTAAAATATTTTTTGTTTAGGACTTTAAATCCATAGGGTATAGATGTATTGTGAATCTGTTGTATTGTTTTATATCTCTAATATATAAAAATCTCGTGTCACGGTGTTTATTATCGAACTCCCTCGAAACGGCTTGACTGATTTTTATAAATCTTTTTTCTCTATATTCGGTACCTAGGTCTGAGAATAGGTTGTAGGCAATTTTTTATACCCCTATTCTTCGCAGACGGAGTCAGTGATTCATAAAGTACCCTTTTTTATATGGCAACAGCTAGTTGCCATATAAAAAAAACCGGCCAAGTGCGAGTCGGACTCGCTCTCGAAGGGTTCCGTATCATTATCTATAAAACGACAAAAAATCACGTTTTTTTGTAAGGGAGCCCCCCTTAAATATTTGTTTTATTTTAATTTAATTATTTATTTTTAAAGTGAATATATAACTTAATATTCTGTGAATATTTCAAGCGTCTACATGTTGGCGTTATCAATATCGAGTGAAAACGAGCAAAAAAATCACGTTTGTTGTATGGGAGCCCCTCTAAATATTTATTTTATTCTATTTTTTAGTATTTGATGTTATAGCGGCAACCGAAATACATCATCTGTGAAAATTTCAGCTGTCTAGCTATCATAGTTCATGAGATACAGCCTGGTGACAGACGGACGGACGGACAGACGGACGGACAGCGGAGCCTCAGTAATAGGGTCCCGTTTTTACTTTTTGGGTACGGAACCATAAAACAATTGGAAAGAAAACGTACAAATTTAAAAACATCATCATCAATGTTGCGGCAAGTAGTTATTTTTAAATGCTTTATTATTGATTAAACACACAACTATAAGTATATTAAAATTTTTAAAACCCACAACACAATTGGGTCAACACTTATGTCTAAAAATAAAGTAAATGCCTATTATGCGTCTAAGATCCTATCCGCAGTAACAAAAAAGCCGATAACTTTGAAACGGCTGAACCAATTTTGTTGAAACATGTCTAAGAATCATCGCCAAGAAACCTGCTTTCAAATAAAAAAAACCGCATCCAAATTTACCCGTTTAAGAGCTATGATACCACAGACAGACACACACACACACACATAGCGTTTAAACTTATAACAACCCTCTTTTTGTGTCGGGGGTTAAAAAATACACAATGTAATGACACGAACGCCAGCGGCTGGTGTAGTTTCACAAAGAAACTTTAGGTATAAGTTGGCAGCCGACTCCACGCAGCAGCAGCAGACGACGTGTCGCTAGCTATTCGAACTTATACCTTATTTCTATGAAATTCCCTCCGTAGCTAGCGTAGCTAGCGACACGTCGTCTGCTGCTGCTGCGTGGAGTCGGCTGCCAACTTATACCTTTAGGTATAAACCGGAAGCCTCTATGGCAACACTTGATCAGTTTAATCGTATTTGAACTATGTTTATGCTTATGTTTTCTATGTTTGTACGCGCATAACTTCCGATCGACTGCACCAAATTGGATAGTTCATTTATTGTTGCGTTTTTTATTGTCTAGAGAAGGTTCTTGTAAAAGAAACATAAGAAACAATGGAACGGGGGCGAATCCGCGGGCATCAGCTAGTAATTAATATTCAGCTGTGGTTTCTAAAGTATGCACGCGGACTCTGGTTTTTATTGTAACAAAGCTATTTTTACATTAGAATATATTAGTTATGCATGAGACACAATAACAAGCCGTTGTAGTCCAGCGACCTATGGCCTATCAACGCTCCTCTGAGTTTTACGAAATTTACGTGCGAAATTACATTTGAAATTTACCATGAGCTTTACGGTGAAGGAAAATATCTTGAGGAAACCTGCACTCGCCTGCAAAAAAATTCAATGGTGTGTGAAGTTCTCAATCCTACTATGTATGAAGACTCCACGGAAAAAACAATGAATGTCACTTTTTTTGTGAAACTGCCCTTTTAGTGCCATCTATCGGCTTAAGTATGGGTGTATTATTGGTGGCATTAAAAGGCTTGTTTTTTAAAAAAGATAGAAATAAAAAATTGGGGAAAAAATTTGCGTGCCAGCTCCTGGTTAAATGTGTGAAACGTTTTCGACTATATAACATTGGCATCTTTATGTACCACATTTTACGCGAAATAATCGTATTTGTATTTTTTTTCATTGTTTTTCCCGTGGAGTCTTTATATAACTACGGCCGAAGCCCTCTCGATCTGAGAGGAGGCCAGTGCCCTACAGTGGGATGTATATGGGCCTAGATGACGAACAGACAACTCGATGGGAATCGAGTTATGGCGGAGTTACTCCGTTGCTATCCTAGTGTTTACAAACTTGTCGTTAGGCCAGAATTGACAATGTGACAGCTATCTATATATTTATGGACTGTAGCTTTATCGTACGTGATTTGTACAAGCGCCCGCTCTAGGCGCGAAATTCAAACTTTTTACAGTTTTTAATTTATTGTGGGTAATCGGTGTAACTGTTTAACTTCATATGGTATTTGCGCTTGTAAAACAGTGTTTTTTATATTATTGTGTAAAGCTTTTTAAGAATAAAACTGTTAGCTTGATATAAAAGTTGTCAAACATAGAAATTCGGACTTTCAACGTTTTGACAACTTTTATATCAAGCTAACAGTTTTATTCTTAAAAAGCTTTACACAATAATATAAAAACACTGTTTTAAAATCGCAAGTACCATATGAAGTTAAACAGTTACACCGTTTACTCACAATAAATTAAAACCTGTAAAAATTTTGAATTTCGCGCCTAGAGCGTGCCGTTCCACCTTAAAGCGACGCGAGCGCGCAGCAATTAGGGAACGTGCACATAGACGGTGCTGCCAATTTGATTGTTTTACCCTGATAAGTTTCTTTTACTATCTGCATAGTGTCTCTTCTGTCGCATCAGTGCTGCCGCCTATAGTTTCTGCACGCTCCCTATATCGCCGTTGCGCTAGTGCGTATAAGCAACGATGATTATAGACTGGATTGGCAGTCGCCATAGTACGGATCGGCCGCGGTTTTTGTAGTTCGATTATTAAATCTAGATGGCGCTGAAATATAGCCAGAGGCTTTGAAGGCAAAACAATAAGACTGCAGATGTTTCAATTACTACAAATGTATTATTTTACAAAAATATTGCATAATAATACATTTGCAGTGATATGAAATATCTGTAGTCTTATTGTTTTGCCTCCAAAGCCTCTGGCTATATTTCAGCGCCATCTAGATTTAATAATCGAATTACAAAAGTCGCGGCCGATCCGTACTATGATTACTGCCAATCCAGTCTATACCATCCTTGGTATAAGGCGCAAGCCACACAAAAGAGACGTGGGACGGGGGCGCGCCGTAGTCTTGTTTGTTCGCAGGCCGCGTCTCCGCCCCGTCAGTCAAGGGTTAAAAAATTAAATCGTTAATCCTGGGTTAGAATGACATTTCCATACATTTTGACACTTCTTATCTTAACCCTGGGCACAGAATATATAATAGTACTGACGTACAGAATGGAAACGGTCCGCCTCGCACCGATTCGAATTACCCCACCCCTCAAGGCGCAGATAGCCGGAAACCGCCCGAATCCAGAAGAGTGCGCGCGCGATGTATGTAGGCGTACGCGTGTACAGACGTCGTCGTGCTTATGTAGATTCAAGAACGCGTATTTGTACGTCGTGTCCGCCGCGTGCCCTGGGTTAGCATTTCTCCTCGTACTTGAGTAGATTCAAGTGCAAGGACAGCCCATCGTGCCTCTGTGAACCAGATGTTGAAGAATCCGTACCGCACCTAATTTTCGACTGCCCCATTTTTGCCATCGATAGGTATAATATCGAGCAATTACTCGACATCAAATTAAATGTAGAGGACCTGCCAGTATTAATAAACAGCACAAATAGGGAAATATTTTTAAGTTATTGTATAAAAATTGTGAAGAGAGCCATAAATAGAAATAAAAAGTAGTTAAAACATGATAAGTAACTTACACTGTATTATATAGGCAGGCTACCATGCATCACTCCAATTGTAGACGATTCTGTAATTACTGGTCTGTTTAACATAAAATGCTATAACTTCATACCATAATATGATAAAAACTTAGATGACAGGTGAAGAAATGAAATGAATGATGAAGGATGAATGAGTGTGAGCTTGAACCCATAAGGGTAAATTAGAAAATATGCTAAAAGATGTAAAATGTTCTTAAATAAAGATAAAAAATGGCCTTGTTTCTGACAGGGAAAATTTTGTAATGGGCGTGTACTAGGTTTTTAGCCAGTAAAAGTCTTGGCACTGCCTGGGTCCTCCCTTCCCAGGCGTCCAATGAGGATTTTCCTAGTACACGCCCAAATTTAATAAAAAAAAAAAACCTGGGTTAGCAGTTAACTCTGAGTTAAAGTAGCTAACCCAGGTTCGCGCAAGCCCACCTAAATTGAATAGAGAATTATGACTTTGCTTTGATTTATGAAAACTGCTATGATTCAGCGCCGCGCCTGCGACACGCTCTCGTCCCGTCTCTTCTGTGTGGTTGCGTCTTAGACAACACGACCTGAACACTTATTCGTTTCATACTAAATACAAACTGTAACATGGATGCACAGAAAAACTCAGAAAAGAAATACCAGCGCTGGGAATCGAACACAATCCTCAGCATTCCGTGCTGCGTGCTAAACCCCTACACTACCACTGGTCGGGATTTAGACACAAATTTTTCCTGTACAACTAGTGGCCATAATTCGAGAGACAAGCTTGAAAATTAAAGGGTTACCTACCAGGGTTAGACGAAATATATTATGATTTACTATAAGACGGATTTTTTTTACTTCCTTTAATGATATCTTACATTGGAAAGTAAATTGTTAAATTAATTTAATCATATCACCGTAAGTAATGAACAAATACCACAGGTAGCCAAAGGCGTAATGTTTTTTTAATATCGACACGAACAGCACTACCCTGTTTGTGGCAACATTTGAGCAAAATGAATTGTCAACGTTGTCTCTCGAATTATGGCCACTAGTATATGCATCACACATCTCAGCTTGCTTAATAAGACCGCTGTAGCCTAGTTGGTAGTGACTCTGTTTACGAAGCAAGAGGTCCTGGGTTCGAATCCCGGTAAGGGCATTTATTTGTGTGGTGAGCACGAATATTTGTTCCTGAGTTTATGGATATTTTCTATGTATTTAAGAATTTTTTTATCTATATAAGTATGTTTATCGTCGTCTAGTACCCATAGTACAAGCTTTGCTTAGTTTGGGACACTAGGTCGATTTGTGTAAGATTGTCCCCTAATATTTATATATTTTATTTATTTTAATCGCTTATTGCAGCGATACTAGTGACATCTATGTTAATGTTCTCATCGAGAAACTTCACTTGACTTATTCTTTTATCCAGTCGGCCGCAAAGGTGTCCCTTGCATCCTGGTGACCCTGGCGGCTCTGTACGCGTCCTGGCGGTGCAGCCATCTGGTGAGCCAGGCGCTGCTTCCACCTCCACCACCAGAACAAAATTTGGAGCTGTTCCGCTACAACCGGAGTCTACAGTACTACTACGACAATATGTGGGTAATTAAGTAGTTATTTACTAGCTGTTGCCGCGACTCCATCATCATCATCATCATTCCAGCCTATATACGTCTCACTGCAGGGCACAGGCCTCCTCTCAGAATGAGAGGACTTAAGCCGTAGTTCCCACGCGGGCCCAGTGCGGATTGGGAACTTGTAGCCGCCCGCGACTCCGTCTGTGAAGAATTATTATTTTTTGAAGATAGAACTATGATTTTTTCCGGAATAAAATCTATCCTATGTCCTTTCCATCTCAAATTATCTCGATACCAAATTTTATCTAAATCGATTCAGCGGTTGACAAACTGACAGAGTTACTTTGGTATTTAGTAGTAAGGAGTTAGGATTACTAGTTCTTTTGTCTCGTACTTTGTAGCCTAGTAGAGATGCGCAAAACAGTGCTCCAAAAAGTAATGCCATATCACATTACATCTCGAAAAATGTAATTAGGTACATTGAGATATCATATCACTCGAAACATCACCCATTGCCGGACATATTATTGCAGTTCGTAGGTATTCACTTTCAGTATCACACCATTACGGGCATCACACTATGAATAATATCACAAAAATTTAATGAGTAATGAAGTTTCTTTATTTAAGACGTAATATTTTAAGGCAAAATGAAATGAAATGAAATAGTTTATTTTGCTCCAGACATGGTAAAATGGTCATATATAATAGTGCTAATGTGTTATGACATGTCTAGCCAGATACAATGGCATGCAAAAAATTGTCTTATATTCTAAAAAGGATTTATTTAAGACGCTGTCAACACCAACGTCGGCGCACACTGTCTATTTGTATCGGAGTAATGAGATGCCGCTATTACTGGGCAGCCGGGTATATTGAAATTTATCGGGCAAATATTTAATTAAAAAAAAACTGTGGATTATTTGTGAAATATGACTCGTTAGCGGTTTAGGTATGAATATGTTGACTTCATGTTTTTAATTGCAGACGCATACGCCAAAAAAATAAAGACATAGAACCGTTTAATGATGATTTTTTTTTTATCTTTGCAATTATTTTCTATCGAGCTGATTTCGTCCAATATGTATCGAGTCCGTCCACGGTCTTTGAAATATGATGAATATTAACATATCATTTTTTTGATGTGCTAGAACAAGCAGTTTTTCTTAAAAAACTGTTTAAATGACATCAATTTCAACAAAATTAGGTGTTGTCAGCCTCTTAAGTAGCAGAAACGAATTAAATATATACATTATTTATGTTGAAACCTAGGTTAAATACAGTTTATTTAAAAATTTAATTAAGGTTTAGTGTTAATTTGACAGCGGATTAATTTTATTTGTATTTTATTGGCAATGACATAGAATGTATGTATAAGTTGATTTCCCTTCATGACGACCTAACCGAGCGCTGTGTAATATAATATCATACCAACTCTTTCATCTCTTTCATCACGGTAAGATTAGAGCGAGAGCCGAGCGGTCGCCATTACCACGTTCGGGGAACATTATCGCAACGAGTGATGTTCGGTGTAATGGTTATTTCTTCCGAGTGATGTGTAATATGGTCGTTTTCAAAAAAAGTGTACTCAATTAAGGGGTTTTTAATAAAAACAAAACTCAATTGATTCCTTTGTGGGACGAAAGTTACCCATATAGTTTGCATGACTAACTTTCGTAACACAAAGGAAGCGATCGTGATTTTGTTTTGATTACAATTGTGATATTACTCGCATTAATTACACATGTCTATAGCCTAGTGAAGATCTATGGTCCCGGGACCTCTTGGGCGCAAACCACACAGAAGAGACATGGGACGGGGACGCGTCGCTGTCCGCGACGTTTGTCCGCTGGTCGCGTCTCCGCCCCGTCTCTTCTGTCTGCTTTGGATCGCGACGCTTCTATACATTTAGTATGAAAACTGACACACGGGGCGCCGCGACTGCGACGTGCCCCTGTCCCACGTCTCTTCTGTGTTTGCGCCTTAGTTTTCAGAAAATGAGAAAGAGAGAAAAATTATAATATGCATAGTATTGCGTAGATATTTCATCATAAGATCATATAACTTACATTTACATTCACTCATTCATTTCATTCATTCACTACTTTTTTGCAATCAGTACTTTATATAGCTGTGTGTGTAATCATTCCCCTCAACTCTCGTGGCGTTACCTTATGTGAAGTTCTCAATCTGTACTGGGCCCGCATGGGACGTATATAGCCTGAGATGAAAACTTCACTCTCACTTCACTTATCAATCGCTTAACACTCACCATTGCAGTAACCTCCTCATAGAACCCTCGTCTACATGCGAGCTGAAGGAAGTACCGATCCTGGTGATGGTGACCAGTACCCCCTCCCACTGGCAGCAGCGAGACGTCATCAGGAGTACGTGGGGGAAGCACCAGCTGACCTACTTCTTCCTGGGACTGGGTGCTGACGACGATCAGTTGGTAAGTCTAGGGGTAACCTATCAATGTTTCGAAACTCTTTTACTCGAATTTCATTTATCCGAAAACGGTTCACCGAACTTTCAAAATCCATATATTTTGTTTTCCAAAACTTTACAATCAAATGCCACAGACTAATTTAACCCAATCACTTGCCATCTTTTTTTTGGAAGGGAAAGTGGGGGGGGGGGGGGAGGGGTTTTCGTAAGACGGCACAACGTTAATGTTCAAGTTTTCACTTCTGCCGGCACTCCCCGTTGTTTTTTTGCGTATCATTGCGTACTGTAGTCATCCACACAAGTTGTATTAACAATTATCATTTCCACATCCATTTCAGGTAGACACCTACATCGAAGCGAAGCAGTATAGCGACCTGGTAGTCCATGAATACAAGGACCACTACCAGAATCTAACGCTGAAGGTGGCGCTGATGATGCAGTGGACCCTCAAGAGGTGTCCTCTCGCACACTACGTGTTCAAGACTGATGATGACGTCCTGGTCAACCCTTGGACGCTGGTGGAAGTTCTCGATGACAATAAGGAGGCAGCACTACTCGGTAATTTGAAATCTAAATCCTATACTGTCCTACTAATATTTTACTAGCTCACTATCTAGCTAGCTTTTAGCTAGCTTATTTTACTAGTTCATCCTGCGACTCCTTTTGCGAAGAATTCGTTATCGCTATCCCGCGGGAGCTACGCAATTTTCCAGGATAAAAACTATCCTATGTCCTTCCCATCTCCAACTATATCTTCTCTAATATATCAAAATCTCGTGTCACGGTGTTTGTTATCGAGCTCCTCCGAAACGGCTTGACCGATTTTTATGAGCCGTTTTTCTCTTTACCTATTCGGTAGGTCTGAGAATAGGTCGTAGGCTATTTTTTATACCCCTATTCTTCGCGGTTAGAGTCGCGGACAACAGCTAGTATTAATATATTTCAGCTCAGCGGTTTAATTGTGAAGAGGTAATACAGACAGATAACCAGCCAGACAGGCAGACATACTTTCGCATTTATAATATTACTTGGTATGGATTAAAAGGCTTGTGCAGGTGTTTGAGTGTTTGTTAGTAAAATGCGCAATAAAAGCTGAACGGTTTTTAATGAAATTTAACTTAGAGATCTGGATAGAGACGAGAGAGATTGGATAGTTAACCGCATGGGAACTACCTACAGGCTAGCCTGAGTCTTCTTTGTGAGAAAGTCTATGTCCTGGGACGTACTTAAACAGTCTAAAAATGATGGTCTAAATGATGAAATCTAATCCTTTTAACCCTAATCCTATTGGATTAGCTCGTTGAAATGGCAATGGGCAGGCCATATAGCACGCAGAACAGATGGCTGTTGGGGGCCAAAAGTTCTGGAATGGAGACCACGGACTGGCAAGCGCAGCGTGGGACGTCCACCCACGAGATGGACGGACGATTTGGTGAAGGCCGCAGGTTCAAGGTGGATGCAAGTCGCTTGCAACCGTAATGATTGGGCATCAAAGGCCTATGTCCAGCAGTGGACGTCCTACGGCTAAAATGATGATGATGATGATGAATCCTTTTCCTCTTAAATTCCAGGGTACAAGAAAGAGAACAACTCGCCTCACAGAGACGAGTACACGAAATGGTACCTCCCGCGGTGGTTGTTTCCTGAGGATGTCATCCCGGAGTACTTGTCCGGGACGGGGTATATCATTAAAGGTATGGAAAATAAATTATTGAGCAGGCGTTATTGTCCAGCGACGATAACCCTCGACCAGGGGCTACAGGAACGACCCAACATGGTTTCCGAGCGGTAATTCGATCGTTTGCGAGAGGATAGGGATGAACTGCTATTCAGGAACGCCAAAAATCATTGGTTTGCGAGGTTTGGGCTGAGCTTGGGATGAGCCTTATTTTTAACCGACTTCAAAAAAGGAGGAGGTTCTCAATTCGGTTGTATGTTCATTTTTTTTTTTTTTTTTTTAACGTGTGTTACCTCCGAACTCCGTCATTTATGAACCGATTTGGAAAATTTTTTCGGTGTTTGAAAGCACATGCTTCAAGGTTGGTCCCGTTGTTACCAAAATCCAGTTCTGATGATGGGATCCATGAGGAATTGATGAAACTCCTCAAAAATTCAAGAGAAACGTATAGCGATTTTAGTATTTTCGGTGACAAGTCGAGCATTTGCATTCAGAAAGTATCATGGAACTCTGTAATAAAACGACATAACCCTGTCGAGTTTTAAAAATAGAACTTTCAACATAAACTTATTTCGAAGTCAAACTGTTGATTTTATCCTACGCATCTATTTTATACAGAAACAACTAAAAAGCAAAAAATAAAAAATTTTAAATAAAAAATAAAACCTTCAAAAAACATCCAAAAAACTATGAAATAATAATTGAACCGAACCGACCACAATAAGCATGAAAATATCTTTCTTCTAATCTGTTTTAAGTCGGTGCCTCAGCACGAGCCAGCAGGAGTGTAGAAGCCCTATAGATAGTAGGTATGTAGGTAAGTTAGATTACTAGGTCCACTCCTGCTGACTCGAGCTGAGGCACCGACTTCAAACAGATTAGAAGAAAGATATTTTCATGCTTATTGTGGTCGGTTCGGTTCAATTATTATTTCATAGTTTTTTGGATGTTTTTTGAAGGAGGTTTTATTTTTTTGTAGATCTAGAAAAAGAAAGAAGCTCGCAAATCTTGTCGGGCCCTTCCTGAATTTAGCCCTAGCTCACCACTCAAGGGCCCTTGATAGCACACGCAACGCAACACAAATAGAGAATGAGAGAGGTAGTGTCGAGGAAGGTGACATTGTCTAGCCACGCTGTTCTTTCCCGGTGGTTCTTTCTCTTTTTGATTTGGCACACCGTCTATTTTCTTCTTTATCTGATCTAAGATCCCGGGACCGAATTTAGAAGACATGTTCATCCTGGACGTTGGAGCATGGAAACACCAGTTGTAGTAAATGGAAAAGTTGCTGATTTTTCGACCGTTATTGCGTGATTGAGTTACAAACATAGAAATATCCAAATACCTGAGCATCCAAGCATCTTCAGAATCTTTCTCATTTATAATATTACTAGTTGGATTGAATAGGATGTGAACTGAAACAATTACTTTGCTCACCCGTGTCCTTATGATAGCTACGTTTATGCAAGAAATGTGTGTTCATGCGGTTCCTCCTCGACACTGTACGAACACGCACAAATCACACAAACCCATCTATCACCACCACCACCCCACTAACTGACGCGTTTCGAACTTGACCTGAGCTCATCTTCAGAGGATCACAACCATTCACCATGGTACCAGTTGTTAGACTAACATATTGTTTATTAATAAGGTCGCGGGTGAACAAGGTAATTGTTTCAGTTCATTGATATGGACCGCCGCAAAGTAACGCCAGATTCAATAAATTGGAATAAAATAAATAAATAAATAAATATCACGGGACAATTCACACCAATTGACCTAGACCCAAAGTAAGCTAGGCAAGCTTGTGTTATGGGTACTAGGCAACGGATAAACATACTTATATAGATAGATACATACTTAAATACATATTAAACATCCAAGACCCGAGAACAAACATTCGTATTTTTCATACAAATATCTGCCCCGACACGGGAATCGAACCCGAGACCTCAAGCTTCATAGTCAGGTTCTCTAACCACTAGGCCATCTGGTCGTCTAAATAATAGAATGTAATTACCATTAAAAAATTGCCTTCTTGTTCTTCTACAATGCTTTAAGACAAGAAATTAAATAATTTATTGAATCAGGCGTTACTTTGCGGAGGTCCATATTAATGAACTAAAACAATTACTTTGCTCACCCGCGACCTTACAATAGTTACGTTTTATGCAAGAAATGTGCGTTCATGCAGTTCCTCCACCTCCACACTGTACGAACACACACAAATCACACAAACCCAACTATCACCACCACCAAGCTACACTGACGCGTTTCGAACTCAACCAGAGCTCATCCTCGGAGTTACCACAACCGTATGCTATGCTACCAAATGTTAAACTAGTGTGGAGGTGGAGGAACTGCATGAACGCACATTTCTTGCATAAACGTAACTATTGTAAGGTCGTGGGTGAGCAAAGTAATTGTTTTAGTTCATTAAGAAATTAAATCATAAAATTAAATTTCAGGCAAATATCTCGAAGACATCATGACAGCAGCTTTAAAAGTTCCCCTCATCAACATGGAAGACGTATACTTCACGTACCTCATAGCCAAAAAGACCCTAGGTCTGAACCTAACGCACGACAGAAGACTGAGCCCATATAAACCATGGGTGTCCCTCGCCTGCCCATATTGGAGTCTAGCCTCCATACATAGTCTCACACCAGACGAGGTGGTTAGAATATGGCCGATTATAGAAGAGATAGGGCGAAGTAGTTCCAAAAGTTGTGGGATCTTTAAGATATTTTCTAGTGATTTATTTTTGTTTTAAACGTAAGTGATTGTAAATAGAAAGATGCTAAGTTATAAATCGTAGTGTGAGATGGTGAATCATGGTTGAAATTAGAAACGGCACACAATTTTGGTTTGTTTTGGCTATTATTTGATGGATTTAATTTAAATAAAGTTCTGAGCAATTTGAAAGATCAAAAGTTGCCCTGAAAAATAAAATTGTTGCCGTTTTTAAATTGTTAATTTCTGAATATGTTTTTCGGATTTTTTAAAATATTTTTTGTGTGTAAGCATATATAGTATAAATCTTTTCAGGTGAATTTTTCGCTTCGAGCCACAGTAGTATAAAATTGGGCATTTTAGACCAAATTACTTCGGATAGCTTCGCTATCCTCGGATAATTTGTTCCAAAACACCCAATTTTGAATTACTGCTCATTTTTAAAAATTTGAATCGATACCTTATTAATATTGGATATCGACGTATCGGGCGGTACTCCGTTCAGCGTTCCGTTCAAAACCACTTCGATTGCTTTCGCGTTACGTATCGGGCGGTACTCCGTTCAGCGTTCCGTTCAAAACCACTTCGATTGCTTTCGCGTTACGTATCGGGCGGTACTCCGTTCAGCGTTCCGTTCAAAACCACGTCGATGGCGTTCGCGTTATGTATCGGCTGGTACCCCGTTCAACGTTCCGTTCAAAACCACTTCGATTGCGTTCGCGTTAAGTGTACCTATGAGGCATCCCGTTCAGCGTTCCGTTCAGCCTTCGGTTTAAAAACCACTTCGATTGCGTTCTTGGGAATCAATCATTCATTTTCATCATGGAAGCTTATATTTTTCTGAACCGTTACTACCAAACTCGATGAGGTTACTTTACTTTAAATCTACGATTCGATTCGATTTACGATCTTGAGTTCTAAGTATCGACGCCTACCAAGTTCGATGCGAGCTAAAATTTGCCCGCAAACCATGATCAGGCGCGCATTGCTAACGGAGTTGGGTTGTCAACGCGTTTTGCGTTGCGTTCAGGTTGTTTCGCGCAATTGCTTTGTTCCGATCGCGTTGCGTTCGGGTTGATAAGAGTTTTCCGTTTGAGGTACTTGCCCATTTCAGTTGTCTGTATCTGTAAATAGATAAACAACATGACTTCATCGCATTGCTTAATGCGATGTTTTTTGTTCGACGCAAAGTGTAGTTACCATTTTCAATTGCATCAAACATGATTGCATCGCTACGGTGACGCGCTGGACTGATATAAAATAGTCTGTTAACTACAACGATACTCCGAGTTAGTTTGACTGACTCATTTAACGATAAATTCCAAATTAGTGGAATTTTTATGTTTCAAAAACAAAAGTACACACCACACACACCGGGTTGATCAGGTCCGATGTGTATGAGGCTTAAGCCACTGAGCGCATCACGGTCTGCTCGCAAGCTGACGTTAGATTTGCTCAGGTGTTTGCACAACTTGACTGCGAAGCTGATCAGACTCCACAACCAAGATCGAAGGCCACCCAGGATGCTGAGTTCCCGGTGCTCTTTTTGAGCATGTCGATATGACCCCGCTTTTGGCGTGCATGGTGATTTTGACGCCTCCCACCGAGGCTTTACACAACTCGTCCGCAAAGCTGATCAGACTTCGCAGTCAAGCATGAGCCACCCGGGACGATAACATTCCCGGCGTCCTCTGTGGACGTTTCTATATGGCTGCTTTTTACGTGTACAATGATGAGGATGTCGGGTTTATTTATACCGAACAATCTAAAAACATCGTTAGCGTGAGTTAGGTTTAAACTAATTTACGCCGAAATTAACCGTGAAGTATAAATTATTTAAATTACGAAAGTATACAAATGTGTACCTCACTACAGTAGTGACTACCAAAATATGTTTTAAAATCGGTATTGGGAAAAACTAAGTGAAATTGTGATTTTATTGGTGTTTAAAGCACCGTTGCTCCATCTGTGTATTGGCAATATTTTATTACACTTTTTAAATGTCGTATCTCACTTTATCGCGTAGACGTAAAAATTGTCTTGCTGGCTTACAACATAAGGTTTAATCAAAAAGGCGTTGTAAAGTGATATACATGTTTATGTTCTTCAGTCATTTAAACTCGAAGACATGTGGGAGTCAGATTACATAGCATGCTATATTCTTAGATGGGACGACCTCTATCGAAATTGTTCGGAACCATTGATGTTCTATCGATACGAAACCAGTAGTCTAACAAAGGTACTTATTAGTTAGTTCAGCGTTTAACCAACAGACAGCGTGTGCACTATAATATACATATTATACATATTATTATATGATTGTAAAATTAGGTGCCCGCAATGAAAGGAATGAAATATGAATTATCGCAGCACCAAATGAAATAATATACTTAAAAGTCAATAGAAGAAAATTTTCCACCAGCATTTAAGCTGGGCATTTAAATATTCCGTATTGTTTATAATTTTAGTGATATTTTAATTACATGATACATTTTTACAAGACAATACCTTGGTCTACAGAATCCATGCTGCAAATTTGATAACAAGTATAGTTGAGCGCTGTATCGAACAGTGATGAACATACATCTTTATAGAGGGAGCTCTGTACTGGACTATGCCACATGGAGGGAAAGTACCTTGAATATTGTAGATTGAACATTTTATTGAAAGCAGACATTATTTTAATTAAAAACAATTTAAAACTGTAGTCATAGATTTTTAAATAATTACATGGTTGAACCGGGAATCGAACCAGCTACACGAGAAAAAAATTGTCCTGTGGCTTTGTCATACCGATCGAAAGACTTTATCATAAGGATTATTTTTTGCTAAATAACATAGCGTCAGAAATAAAAGGAAGACCATGACATTTTAATATTTTTATACTAAATACAAACTGAAACATGGATACACAGAAAAAACCCAGAAAAAGAGACCAGCGCTGGGAATTGAACCCAGGTCCTCAGCATTCCGTGCTGCATGCTTTTACCCCTACACCACCTCTGGTCTAGAGTTTAAACACGGATTTTCCTTATATATCAACATTTTTCAGTTTGTCTTTCAATAGCCTCTTAATGCAGAGACACCTAGCAAGATCTATGTTTTATGTTCACAAACGAGAAACGACAACACTCCTTCGGAACTATCACCCTTTAAACAATCTTATCAAGATTGGTTTTTGGAGTCTTTTTGTGTAGATAATCATTTCCATTATAAAGTACTAGGTTTTTTATTTAACACTCGCTAGTCTAAACCAAAATTAGTTTATAAGTCGAAATGCAAAAAATTACACAAACATGTATTGTATGTGTGTATATGTTCTTAACATATTATACTACAGTAACGCCGTCTGTGTTTGAGCAATCCTTCATTGTGCTTTCTATAAGTATATCTCACATTAACTTGTTGATGTAAAAACAACTTTGATAACTCAAATATAAAGCATACTTTAAAACCTGATAAGAAGTGATATACAGTACATGGTAATAACAACTCGAAGGCATGCATTGCGATCAAATTACATGCCGGCCATCGAGCGGAAGGTGGCTAAATTATTTTAGATACGTAAAAATAAGTAAGGAATTCATTAATATAAAAAAGCTGTTATTAGTTTTTTCCTACGATCATTATTTCTGAAATATTAGTGCCAGCTTTTAAATCATTACTCCCATAACAAAACATTCTAAATTTTTTATTTGGATTCTAAGAAACTTATTTTGAAACAAAAAAATATTTGTTATTTTTACCTTTTTGGTAACTTTCTGTCGCTATAATTTTTAAAATATCGTTTTTTCCAAACGTTGTGTGTAAAATTCGAACTAATGAGATGAGATGAAAACTAGGTGGGTGAAAAAAAGTAAAACTTCAAATATATTTATTAAATTACCAAATTACATAATTTACAAATCGATGTGTAATTATGTTGTAAGTTTTTGCTTTCATATTTTGCAGCTTATAATAATAATAATAATAAACTATGCAACTGATTGACTTGTTTTCTGGGTATTTTATACATGTATTTAAGATAGATTTAATAAAAAATAAGAGTTTTTTGAAGTGATCGATTTTATTATTAGGTAGCAACACCTACCATAATTTAATATAATATATGCAGTTTTATATCAAACAAATCTTTTCGTATTAGGAAATAATGATTGTATGTATAATTACGGTGTACGGTGACAAAACTTAGAGTTAGTAGAACTCATTTTTATCTCAATAAAGTTTAAATTATGTAAATAAGGTAAGACGATATATTATTATTATTATTATTTGGCTGTGGGTTATTATTATTATGTGGACATATTGTACCGTTAACCAATTACTTACTAACCTTACCATTAACTTAAAAGGTAACGAGTAAATCGATTCATTCTGAGGTTAATCAAACTATGTTTCTAATTATAATATTAACGTACCAACATTCCAAAGCCTAAAAATGATAAAAATTAGGTATTAACCAATTACACAACGTGTTTAATATTAGGTTGTAATCAGAGAACGGACGTTCTCTGGTTGTAATGCGAACCAAAGTGCAGTCGACTATTTTTGCTGACACACAAAATGCAATGTATGACTGAAGCGTGGTAGCGAAATGATATTCAGGGTTGACAATGACTAATGGATGAATTTATAATTGATACCTCTAATAAGTGTGAATAGAATGTAATATTTGAGACCTGCTATCAATTGACCATAGCGGTCAAACTTATAACACCCCTCTTTTATGTAGGGATTAAAAGAGACCTGATTATGTGCACATAAGCAATTATGCAGGTGTGACTTGGAATGCGACAACCCTAGTTTGTTAGAAAAAAACGATAATAATTCAGTTTATATCTCTTTTTTTCGGTCTAAATTGATTTTTTCCAATTTTGGTTGTGATAGTGCACCGACTACTACCACACATCCTTAGCTCAGAGGTTACGCAGACGCTGTGAGGAAATTCTTCGTTAGTTTATCTGCACTTATACGTCGACTAGCTTTTGCTCGCGACTTTGTTCGCGAAGACAATAACGTTAGTTGTTTGGGTGAAATTGAACAGGTAGTTTAATAAGATAATGCCAGGAATATGCAAAGTTCCCGCGGAATAGAAGTAAGTGAATTCAATGGCCGCTAAGCCGTGGTGGCCTAGTGGCTTGAACTATGGACTCTTAAGCAGAGGGTCATGGGTTTGTGTTCGAGCTTGCATCACTGAGTTTTTCCTAATTCTTGTGCTAAATTACGTTTGAGCTTAAAAAACATGTCTCCCTCAATGTCAATTTCGAATATGTTGCTGATTTCCTTTTTGTTTAAAGATGACAAGCTATAAAGAAAATTTAAGCTAAATTAAAGCTTTTCCAAACAATAATTCTTAGTATTTATAAAGAAAAAGTCGAAGAATTTAAGGATCGCGAATCTGGTTGGACTTTCTTATCTAATTTGTATTTAGAAGTTAATTAATATTAATAATTATGAACCATGGAAAGCGTTATCTTACATAGAATTACCTAAGACGATAAAAAATAAACGAAACACACGAAACGAAATGCACGAAGGTTCATTATCTACAGGGTTATTTTTAATTCACTGACATCCTCTTAACCCTTAATTCTTATCACTCAAACAAATGTTTTTTCTTTTACGACTTTTTAAAATGAAGCACTTTTTTCCCATAAAAATACACAGAGTATCGTAAAAATAAGAGGAAATCTCAAATTTTCAAAACGTTATTACACCAAAAATATTAAGTTATGACAAAAGCCGTAAAACAAAAAACATTTAAGTGGTAGGAGTTTAGGTTTAAAAGGATGCTAGTGAATTACAAATAACCCTGTATAAAAACCGCAAACAAATCACGTTTGTTGTATGAGAGCCCCTTAAATATTTATTTTATTCTATTTTTAGTATTTGTTGTTATAGCAACAACCGAAATACATCGGTGAAAATTTCAACTGTCTAGCTAACACGGTTCATGAGTTACAGCATGATGACAGACGAACAATAATAGGATCCCGTTTGTACTCTTTGGGTATGGAACCCTAAAAGTAAGTTAGAATTAATATCCGAATTAGAAATTGTAATATTATGTGATGGATTGATTGAAGGTTGGGATAGTTGATGGTTGTATGTCAGGAGCGTGTCTATATCCCAATCTTAGGTTATATATGTACATATAGATTGTCACTGATACAAGCACTAAACTAATTGCTACCCCTACTACCCTACCTACCTACTACCCCTCGAAAGTCCATGTCCCTCCGAGGTGGCAGGGAAAAAATTACGCATGTTACTTAATAGCTAGACATAGGTAGTTAGTTAAAATTTGCTGCCGGTTGTAATGTGCATGCTTTACCTTTGCACGCTGATATTGCTAAACTGAATGTTTGTTTTGTTTGATGTTCGAAATTTAAAAACTGGAATGAGATAAAATTAATTATGAGGTATTAACTGAATCAATCCTTAAGAGGGTACCGTGTTTTTCGCGCTAATCGATTTTTGGTGGGCGATTTCGGGCGTGGGACCGTTTGGGGGAGGCATCATGGGTCAAGATAGGTTGGTTGAACTGCGAATGTTTTAAGGGTATTTTCACCATAAAACAAAAAATACATATTTTAAAAATGTAGCAAGACTACGCCCTAGAAAACATCTTGTTTTATTAACATTCAAAAAGTCATGATCTTCCGTGCAGTATTAGCATCGCACTACGAGTTTAATTTAATTTGGATTTTTTTCTATCGAGCGAACTAAAAGTAATCGTGTTTCGAAAAAACTGATTACTAGAGTGAATTTTCAAATATCTTACAAATGAATTTCAGGACTATAGCATTGCTAGTAATGATACAGCACGATATGAAACTTGTTAAAAGTTGGCTCAGTAGCAGTAGTAGTAGTAGTAGTATCTCTTGTCCGGGTGAGCAGGTAGTTCCGACGGAGTGTTGATGTCTCTCGTTGAGGGTATAAAATAGATGCGCTCTGTATCACTGCATAAGGTGATTATTTAACAGATTTAAATTATTTATTTATTTATTTATTTGGAGAACAAACAGAAATAAGTGTACAGAAGATAATACAGATAAATAACTACTAATTAACATGCACTTACTCCCTTAGCAGGTCTCACTAAGACACATGTATGATAATTTTAACCACATTACGTGACACTAAAAAAAAAAATAAACTAAACCGGTCATAGTTCCCGGTAAGCAACCCAGACGAAGCGAAACAGAGTAGCAAAAAAAAAAAAGGTATCCGCCCACTCACAACAACAACTCACCTATTGAGCACATTAGTACCTCTGTTATACCTAAACATTAATATCTATTCATATATCCAATAATATCGCTTCAACAAGCAGCTATTCCTAAATAAGTAGGCAGACACATTTCTTCCACATACAAATTAGAACATAACCGTTCCACATCTACTTATATAAGTAACTACACAAGTCATATCAACTCACCTAGTATTACAAAACTAGTCGACAAAGCACTTTAACGTTTTACATTTAAATTGGGACCTTGACTCATTAAAAATATCAACCGAAACACAAGCCTGGTTATACAAGGTGCATATTCGTCGCAAGGGTGCGCGAACGCCGGCGTTGGTACGCGAGAGCGGGACAGCGAAAGAGGCGCGGGAGCGCGAACATACCCGGGGGACCCTGTATCGAATGCTCTCAAGGAGCTCTGCACTGTTGTAGTGACCTCTGCAGATGTTATACAGGGTCATAATATCAAAGCTCTTACGTCTAGTTTCTAACGATGGAATTTTATATCGCTTAAGCAGACCCCTATAAGATTCTTTTGACCTTGAAAGCCGCCAGTGCATTGCCCTTAAGAACTTTTTTTGGACCATTTCAATTGATTTTGAATACTTTTCGTAAAGTGGATTCCAAATCACCGTTACATATTCTAAATGCGGTCTCACAAGGGCTTTGTATAGTAGCAAGTACGTCGCACTCCTTTTAAAAACCTTAGCAGTACGCAAGACAAACCCCGACATTTGATATGCTTTGGAGATAATACGGTCAACATGGGCTGTAAAATGTAATTTATCGTCATAAAGAATCCCCAAATCACGTACCTTTAATACTTTTTTGATTGGTGATGTACCGATTCTATATAATGAATTTATCATTTTTGTTTTATTTTTTGTAAAGGAAATTTGCATACATTTATCACCTGCAAGTTGCAGCTTATTTATTGAACAATAGTCCAAAAACAAGTTAATATCATCTTGAACATTTTTGCAGTCCTCCTCAGAGGTGATCGTTTTAAATATTTTTAAATCGTCCGCGAACAAAAGAAAGTTACAATTTCTGAAGCATGATTTGATATCATTGATATACAATGTATACAATAATGGACCCAAAATGGATCCCTGAATTACACCAGATGTGACATTAGTAGGGATAGATTTGAACCCATTGATAACAACGGTTTGTGTCCTATTAGTAAGGTACGATGAGAACCAGCGGAGCAGATTGCCACGAATGCCGTTAAAAGCCAATTTCTTTAAAAGCATTACATGGTCCACCTTATCAAAGGCCTTTCTAAAATCGGTAAATATTACGTCTACTTGTTCTTTTTTGTCCATTGCTTCAAATAAATAATTGGTATAGGATAATAAATTAGTTAAAGTGGATCTACTTTTCATAAACCCATGCTGCTCCGGCAATATTGAGGATTCAAGTGCTGGGTAGATAAGATCGTGAATCAAACTCTCAAAAACTTTAGGAATGCAAGATTGCACTGAAATTGGTCGGTAATTTACGACTTGTGCACGTGGCCCAGATTTGTGTATTGGAGTGACATGTGATATTTTCCACTGCAACGGAAAGGTGCCCTCCAACAGACATTTATTGAAAATAATGTGAAGTGGACAGCACAATGCCTCGGCAGTATTTCTAACAAAAATCGGGCCAATTCCATCCGGTCCCGTTCCTTTATTAATATCAACAGATTTAAGTTTTTTCAGGATTTTTAATTTACCAATGGACATATTAGAAAGGTTCGGTGCACCATCGGGAGAGACATCATACCCAATATCGGAGACACCCACTGCTTCCCCGGGCTCAAATACAGACTGGAAGAATTCAGAAAACATATCAGCAATATCATTAGGCGTATAAATGTACGATGTATGGGAAAAATTCGTGTCTAAACTCTAGACCAGTGGTGGTGTAGGGATAAAAGCATGCAGCACGGAATGCTGAGGACCTGGGTTCGATTCCCAGCATTGGTCTTTTTTCTAATTTTTTTTCTGTGCATCTATATTTCAGTTTGTATTTAGTATGAAAGATACAGCCACGAGTTTAAATAAATGCAATAAATGCGTTAAAAACACGGTACCCCTTAAGTAACTATGATATGAAAAATGAATTAAAAGAAAGAAAATATTACATTTTTTATTTTAAACACAAACACAAAACACAAAAATACAAAAGAAATTCACACACACAAAAATTAAACACAAACACACAAAAATTAAATTATTCTATTCTGGAACGACATTCTTCTGGATATTGTTATTCTGGAACGGCGGCTGTGGTGGTGGCGGTGGTGGTTGAATGATTTTTCCTGCTTCTATTGTTTTTCTTTTTTCCGTTATAACGCAGATGACATGTCTTACTGCCGACACCTTTCTTTGGTTGTTCCGGACGTCTATTGACACCCGGATATCTGGCTGCGTCCAGACTAAGATGTCGGCAGCGGTCTTGTTGTTGGTCTGGTTCATGGCTGTGGCGTTGACGTTGGTGGTGATGGTGGTGGTGGTGGTGGTGGTGGTGTTGGCTAGTCTTCTGGTGGTTCTGGTGGTTCTGATGGTGATGGATGGTCGCGGGTGAGCAAAGTAATTGTTTTAGTTCTGATGGAGGTTTTCTAATACTTGGTGGTTGTGAGTGCGTTTATTACCCGAACCTTAGATTATATACATATGAATTATCGCTGCTGCAAGCAATATGCGTTTATGTTATAGTAAACTATTGTGTTACTGCTAAACACTAAAAGTAATCAATTGTCATACTACATTCAAAAAGGAATAAGAGTTGTAATTTTATTTAGTAACAAATGGGTAATAAACAATTAAATTACAATATGTTTTACACATCAAATACGTACGTTAAGTGTTTTATTTTACATA
This sequence comes from Archips xylosteana, assembly GCA_947563465.1. Taxonomy (NCBI): domain Eukaryota; kingdom Metazoa; phylum Arthropoda; class Insecta; order Lepidoptera; family Tortricidae; genus Archips; species Archips xylosteana. Next base: position 14,311,041 of record OX387365.1, on the reverse strand, counting down.
ATTACACATCGATATTATGTCGAAATTATGTAATTTGGTAATTTAATAAATATAATTTAAATTTAATTTTTTTTTTCACCCACCTTGTTTTAATATCAGAATATACCTCTCCGTCCAAGATTAATGTCAACTACACAAACTCGGTGAAAATACATTTTACTTGAATTGAATGTCTGTAAAAAGACGAACTTACAATGTGTTTTATAAATCAAATACTTACATACGTTAAGTGTTTTAGTTTACATAATTGCACATCGATTTGTAAATTATGTAATTTGGTAATTTTATAAATATATTTGAAGTTTTATTTTTATACTAAATACAAATTGAAACATGGATACACAGAAAAAACCCAGAAAAAGAGACCAGCGCTGGGAATCGAACCCAGGTCCTCAGCATTCCGTGCTGCATGATAAACCCCTACACCACCACTGGTCAGGAGTTTAGACACGAATTTAGCCTATATATCAACATTTTTCAGTTTGTGTTTCAATAGCCTCTTAATGCAGATGATAAAAATATTAAGATTTCACGGGATGACCGTAAAAGTAAAAAAAAATCAGGAGTCCACTGGTCAGGAGTTTAGACACGATTTTTTTCCTATATATCAATATTTTTCAGTTTGTCTTTCAATAGCCTCTTAATACGGATGATAAAAATAATGTTTGTTGTATGAGAACCCCTTAAATATTTATTTTATTCTATTTTTTAGTATATGTTGTTATAACGACAACCAAAATACATCGGTGAAATTTCAACTGCGGTTCATTTGCAAGTTAAATTATTATTTAGATCAAGCATTTCTATTTGACTGTACCGGTGAAAATTTCAACTGTCGTTTATCACGGTTCGTGAGTTACAGCCTGATGACAGACGGACGGACATCGAAGTCTCAGTAAGTCAGGGGGTTTAACAAATGCTCTGGAGAGGCTATAGACTGGCTTAATAATTTAGATTTAGTTTTATAGGAAACGCAGGAATTTTATTCTTAAAGGCCGTACGATAATAATAATAATAGTAATAGGGTCTCGTTTTTATCCTTTGGGTACGGAACCCTAAAAACTGGAGACAAGTTAAAATTAATATCCGTATCTAATACAGCAGTCATATTTTTTTTTAATATGAATGATGTATGAGTGATGATGTGAGCTAGCGGCTTTGCGATAAAAGAGACAAATGGCCTTTGTTTGAAAGATTAGAGCTCGAAGCGAAAAATTCACCTGGGAAGATTTATACTATACGTATCTTGAGTGGTGTAGAGGTATGCAGCGCGTTAAGGGAATCTGCTAACGCATGAAATATGCTGCCTATTCGCATCTATTGCATTTACGGCTTTCATTGAGATCTTTTGATTTTGACATAATATGTTAAAAACCATCAAGCCGTTTACAGAACTTCCTAATAGACAAACATACATACACACATACATACTAATAACGGTTCCGATAACATTAATTAAAGATCATAGTTTTTTACTGATTACAGCGCCACCTGTTAGCAAAGTCGAGAACTCATTACAATACTATCAACATCAATCAATTAGTTTAGCCACCTAGTTCCTAACATCAATGGTTCCGAACAATTTCGATAGAGGTCGTCCCATCTATGAATATAGCATGCTATGTAATCTGACACCCACATGTCTTCGAGTTTAAATGACTGAAGAACATAAACATGTATATCACTTTACAACGCCTTTTTGATTAAACCTTATGTTGTAAGCCAGCAAGACAATTTTTACGTCTACGCGATAAAGTGAGATACGACATTTAAAAAGTGTAATAAAATACTGACAATACATAGATGGAGCAATGGTGCTTTAAACACCAATAAAATCACAATTTCACTAAGTTTTTCGCAATACCGATTTTAAAACATATTTTGGTAGTCACTACTGTAGTGAGGTACACATTTGTATACTTTCGTTATTTAAATAATTTATACTTCACGGCTAATTTCGGCGTAAATTAGTTTAAACCTAACTCACGCTAACGATGTTTTTAGATTGTTCGGTATAAATAAACCCGACATCCTCATCATTGTACACGTAAAAAGCAGCCATATAGAAACGTCCACAGAGGACGCCGGGAATGTTATCGTCCCGGGTGGCTCATGCTTGACTGCGAAGTCTGATCAGCTTTGCGGACGAGTTGTGTAAAGCCTCGGTGGGAGGCGTCAAAACCACCATGCACGCCAAAAGCGGGGTCATATCGACATGCTCAAAAAGAGCACCGGGAACTCAGCATCCTGGGTGGCCTTCGATCTTGGTTGTGGAGTCTGATCAGCTTCGCAGTCAAGTTGTGCAAACACCTGAGCAAATCTAACGTCAGCTTGCGAGCAGACCGTGATGCGCTCAGTGGCTTAAGCCTCATACACATCGGACCTGATCAACCCGGTGTGTGTGGTGTGTACTTTTGTTTTTGAAGCATAAAAATTCCACTAATTTGGAATTTATCGTTAAATGAGTTAGTCAAACTAACTCGGAGTATCGTTGTAGTTAACAGACTATTTTATATCAGTCCAGCGCGTCACCGTAGCGATGCAATCATGTTTGATGCAATTGAAAATGGTAACTACACTTTGCGACGAACAAAAAACATCGCATTAATTAATGCGATGAAGTCCTGTTGTTTATCTATTCCTCGATAGAATCAGATTCGATACAGACAACTGAAATGGGCAAGTACCTCAAACGGAAAACTCTTATCAACCCGAACGCAAGGCAATTGCAATTGCGCGAAACAACCTGAACGCAACGCAAAACGCGTTGACAACCCAACTTCGTTAGCAATGCGCGCCTGATCATGGTTTGCAGGCAAATTTTAGCTCGCATCGAACTTGGTAGGCGTCGATACTTAAAACTCAAGATCGTAAATCGAATCGAATCGTAGATTTAAAGTAAAGTAACCTCATCGAGTTTGGTAGTAACGGTTCAGAAAAATATAATTGCACACTCTACTCCACACTAGTTTACGTTCGGGTGAAGCTGAACGGAATGATAAACGCAACGCCCGATTAGTCAATCCGTCAGACCGAACGCGTGGTGTGTTGAACTTAATGCAACTGCAATCAAAAGGTTTTAAACGGAATGCTTCCATGATGAAAATGAATGATTGATTCCAAAGAACGCAATCGAAGTGGTTTTAAAACCGAAGGCTGAACGGAACGCTGAATGGGATGCCTCATAGGTACACTTAACGCGAACGCAATCGAAGTGGTTTTGAACGGAATGCTGAACGGAGTACCGCCCGATACGTAACGCGAACGCAATCGAAGTGGTTTTGAACGGAACGCTGAACGGAGTACCGCCCGATACGTAACGCGAACGCAATCGAAGTGGTTTTGAACGGAACGCTGAACGGAGTACCACCCGATACGTAACGCGAACGCAATCGAAGTGGTTTTGAACGGAACGCTGAACGGAGTACCACCCGATACATAACGCGAAGGCCATCGAAGTGGTTTTGAACGGAACGCTGAACGGAGTACCACCCGATACGTAACGCGAAAGCAATCGAAGTGGTTTTGAACGGAACGCTGAACGGAGTACCACCCGATACATAACGCGAACGCCATCGAAGTGGTTTTGAACGGAACGCTGAACGGAGTACCGCCCGATACGTAACGCGAAAGCAATCGAAGTGGTTTTGAACGGAACGCTGAACGGAGTACCGCCCGATACGTAACGCGAACGCAATCGAAGTGGTTTTGAACGGAACGCTGAACGGAGTACCGCCCGATACGTCGATATCCAATATTAATAAGGTATTGATTCAAATTTTTAAAAATGAGCAGTAATTCAAAATTGGGTGTTTTGGAACAAATTATCCGAGGATAGCGAAGCTATCCGAAGTAATTTGGTCTAAAATGCCTAATTTTATACTACTAGCCACATTACATTAAATTTGAACCTTAATACTATGACGATACCGTTTGTTTTGAAAGATAAGGGCTCGAAGCGAGTAATTCACCTGGGAAGATTTATACTATAGTATGTCGAATTAAGACAGAAATGAATGAAGCGGTTTCTATAGTTGTTTAGATAACATAATAGACAATAATTGAAGAAAAAAAGCTTAAAATAAACTAAATAAAAAATTAGGTACCTAAGCAAAAACTTATTTTTTTGTATTTATTTTACATAGACTGATTTTTTTCTATTTTTCCCAAGTTTTGCAATTCACAATGGCATAACCTTGCTAAAATAGAAAATAAGATTGGCAAGGATCGTGACTAAAGAGATATTCACATTCATGTTAGATGATATCAGACGTTATTCTTAATATATGTTATTTGTTTTCTTATATCTTACTGGCAACAATGAATATGTTGCTATCGCCTTAATGATCATCTATGTAACAAATTTAATTGACTCTCTATTTTTTTTAGGTATTGTATCATTTGTTTCGTGTAAAATTTGAGACAAGTCTGAAATATACTCCATGTTTTCTTCGATATCTGTTACCTTTTACAAATGGATTTAGTATAGTCGACTACATAAGTCCTTTACCGTCCTAAAGTTCAATGTCAGTACAATGTGACAGTAAAATTAGCCTTATTGTTTTCGTTTGTTAGTCATGTCATGTACTTCGAAATTATTAATTCCTTGTGGCTTTTCACTTGTTTTTTTTTACTGTACTAGGTATTTTTTCTCGTCGCCTATCACAACGGTGTATTAAATTCTTACAATTCTTAGTATAATTTTATTATTATGTATTGTGTAGTTGTTTACCTTAGTCGCTAGAGTAATTGGATTGAATTGATAGTTCCTCATAGAAAAACGTCCTCGTATACATTTGCAATAATATGAAATATCTGTAGTCTTATTGTTTTGCTTTCAAACCCTCGGGCATATATGTCAGCGGCATCTAGATTTAATAATCAAAATATTTTTCCGCGGCAATCTGTACTATGGCGATTGCTAATCCAGTCTATATCATCCTTGGTACGACTTACTCAAAATTGTTCGCATTGAGTATTGACATTATGATATTCGAACAGAAGACAAAACTACGACAAGTCGCTTGTACGCCTGCGTGGCAAATAGTTGCGCTATCCGATACTAGGTGGCGTTTAGCGTTTAGGCGTAGTGGTGTTTCTACAGGCCTTCCGCCACATTTTCCGTTCGTGTAGAATACAGTAAAAATTAAAAAAATGAATCCAATCTTAATTAATGAGAAGTAGTCGATTAAAACTAGGATAAAAAAACAAGGAAACAAAATAAAATCTTTATTTTATAAAGATTTAGTGTTTGTGGCTGTTGGCACCTGATTGCCTCGGTCTTGGACGAAGATTTCACTTTGAGCACTCCATAAAAAGTCATTTTATGCAGCCTATATCCAGGGTAAATATGAAATTTATGAGCATGAGAAATGAAAACATAATTATTGATCGCGCGACGTGAAAAGCGAGCGAAACGCCTCCATTTTAGTTGGAGCAAACATGCTTTGGTATGACTGTCCGGAGAATTTCCGGTCGTTCTCCTATAGAGGTCGCTTTTTGCACCCGATTTTCACAAAATTATGTTAGCAGGTTCGATAATTGTTATTTTTTTGTCAATTTAGTTTTTGATTTTTTTTTCAAAATGGAGGGGGGCACGGAGCGTAAGCGTGATTATATTTCAGCCATTGTGAAATTGGGCGAGGTATAGTACCCACAGAGTGATCAGTTGATTTCCCATAATTTAATTTGTCATAATTTCATATTTTCACATGCCATACTAAAGTTTGTCATAAAATATGCAGAAGTGTGCTGTTCTCAGATAGAATGCGGTAGGTTAGGTTAGTTTAATAAAGATTCTGAAGAACATACTGTTTCAGAAGTAAATTGCTTTATGACAAATTAAAATTATGGGAAACGTCATTATTATTACCTACATGACATTTCATATTTGTATGCCAACAGGCAAAACATAGTGATACACATTGTACCTTCTTTTTCCAACTGTAACTTCTACCTATGTTTTACAAATAAATATTTCTGATTTCTGAACGATTCACTATGGCATATGAAATACAAACCACTAGTTTATATTGTAATTTTATCGATGAAACTTAAGGCCCTTATTTTAGTATATTTTGAAAGAAACTACCTACTTCTACCATTTAATACATACGATTTTCATCGTCAGTTTGTTTTAATTTCCTGCGAAAAACGGACGCTTCCCCAACTCGAAGGATTTTTAGATTCGCATGCCTCACAAGGAAAACCCTTTGGCATCACTAGCATGTCTGTCCATCTGTAAAATGTCTAGCCACCTAAACAACACTTTGAGTTAGAGCGGTTTAAAAGTTAGTCATCATTAACAATTACTATGGTAACCATTTCTTTAAAATAATTTTTGAATCAGCCGGTACTTTGCTGATTAAATTAATTAACTGAAACAATTATTTTGCTCACCCGAAAATCCGTGAATTGCTAAATAAAAAATAATAAGGTAATATTGCGTAAATCGCTGTCGTAAGGTCGCGGGTGAGCAAAGTAATTATTTCAGTTCATTTCTTTAAAAGTGAAAAAAATATGTTTTATTTTCAAATATCCCTATTTAATCCAATGGTAAGTTGTAGTAGGTAGGTCAAAGGTAGGTTACCTTGCGAGCACTAGGTATATTTTGAGATTACAATCTCATTTTTCAAAAAAGTGTCTAAACATGTTCATTCCGTGTAGGTAGGTACCCTTAGTACCCTTTCTAAGGAACGCGTGGAGGTGTCAAGCTCAATTCATCATCATCATCCCAGCCTATATACGTCCCACTGCAGGGCACAGGCCTCCGCTCAGAATGAGAGGGCTTGGACCGTAGTTCCCACGCGGGCCCAGAGCGGATTGGGAACTTCACACACACCATTGAGTTTCTTCGCAGGTGTATACAGGTTTCCTTCACCGCAAAGATTGTAAATACGAATTAATTAGGAGAAAAAGTTATGAGTTCACACTATCGAAAGAAACAACCTTTTCAAAGTATATTATACTAGCATTAGTTGTTGCCCGCGACTCCGTCTGCGAAATAAGAAATAGCCTACGACCTATTGTCAGACCTACCTAATATAGAGAAAAAAATCATAAAAATCGGTCAAGCCGTTTAGGAGGAGTTCGATAACACCGTGACACGAGATTTTTATATACAGTGAAACCTGGCTAAGTGAGACATCAAGGGACCTGCAATGTCGTTTCACTTATAGAGGTATTCCACTTACCCAGTGTCTCAGATATACAGGTATAAATAAATATCTGTCTCATTCTTCTATTCTCTTTTTAACGACCGCTTTAGCCTAGTTGGTAGTGACCCTGCCTACGAAGCAAGAGGTCCTGGGTTCAAATCCCGGTAAGGGCATTTATTTGTGTGATGAGCACGAATATTTGTTCCTGAGTTATGGATGTTTTCTATGTATTTAAGTATTTATTTATTTATATAAGTATGTTTATCGTCGTCTAGTACCCATAGTACAAGCTTTGCTTAGTTTGGGACTAGGTCGATTTGTGTAAGATTGTCCCCTAATATTTTTTTTTATTTTTTTATTTTTATTTACAGAGGGTTCCATTAATAGAGGTGAGAATACAGGTTATTTCAGTTATACAGGTGCGATCATTAAATAAAATAACGTGTTATGTATGTAAATGAGTTTTAATAAAAAAAAATTAGTATGTACTTACGTACTTGGAATTACGTGTGGAATTTGTGGGTAGAATAAGAATGAGTAAACAAACAATGTTATCTCAGTTACAGAGGTTTATGCATATAAAATTTACTCGCTGTCTCAGTTATAGAGGTAACTATGATGATAAATCGAAAGAACAAATCCCAGATATAGAGGCTTACCTCGTCCCACTAACAGAGGTAATTCAGTGCCAAAGTGTTGGGACCTCAGCATGAGTTCCAGCTATGGAGGTTTCTCACTTATCCAGGTCCCACTTAACCAAGTTTCACTGTATTAGAAGAAGAAGATTATTCGCCTGTGTTAGATATCCTTCCTATATATTTTTAAAGGACAACGGTCGCTTCGCCAGCGCCATCTGTTGGTTGTAGACGTAGTTAGCCCGTGTTCTTGAAAGGTGAGGTAAGTACAAACTTGTTTTGCTAGCTTTTAAAGTACGGAGCCCTCGGTGCGCGAGCCCGAATCACACTTCACCAGTTTTATTATCTCATCTGTTGCGTACAGGCGTCCTCTCAAAATAAGAGAGCCTGTGCTGTAGTTCAGTGGCAGTGCTAGTAAATTTTTGAGAGTAAACCCGGAGCCAAAAAAACCTACAACCCATTTACCCTATTCTTGAAAGTGCATCAATGGAAGAGAAGCTTTTGGTTATGTTTCGAAAATGTAGTCAACCCGGGGGAATCTGTACCTCTACCATGAGTTACACTAGTTTACAGTGACCGTACTCGCTAGCGACGGCGTAAATGATTTGTATGGAGAATTGTGTACAGCGCCTCTAGCGGTCACTTACGGAAGTACAATTCTCCATACAAATCATTTACGCCGTCGCTAGCGAGTACGGTCACTGTAAACTAGGGTAACTCATGGTAGACATCCAGATCGTTAGTATCCTTCGCCACTGCTGTAGTTTCCACGCGGACTCAGTGATTCAGATTGGGAACTTCACACACACCATTGAACTTCTTCGCAGGTGTATGTAGATTTCCTCACGGTGGTGTTCTTCAGCAAAAAGCCCATGTTAAATTTTGAATGTAATTTTGCACATAAATTCCGATAAACTTGGACACGGGATCGAATTCATAGGTCGTAGGTCAAACAATAGACTATACGCGGCTTTTTCTTTGTGAAAATGAATCGCAAACGTTGTCTCTAACATCTGCGCCGGCGCAGGTGGCGATAACATTTAAGAGCGGCTCGTCTTATTGCAGTTAACATTGTGTGGGTAACTTCATTCAGTTGACACAGGGACGGATTAGGGATTGGATGAAATTATTGAAAAGAAACTAAAACGAACAGCGACCGAAGATATTCATAAGTAGAGAAATTTCATCGTATGCCATATTTAGTCTGTTGATGTAGCCACTTACTCACGTCTCCTGCTATTAACGCGCACACGTCTTTTTGTTTTCGAAGAATTGGGAATGCCTGAAAAAAATACCAATGGTTTTTACATTTTTTGTACAGTAAAGTCAATTAACTATAATTATGAAACAAATTTTAATATTTATTCGTTCAGTTCACTACTTTTTCAAAATTAATGATTGCAACTATTTTGGCTGATGACGTCAGAGTTTATCTAGTGCTCCCACACATCTGAGAACAGCTGAGAAGCGAATTGACAGACAGCTGATTACGGATCAGGAGTGCCATGACAATCCCGGGCTTTAGTAATCATGTCAAAACAATGACACAGTGTTCTGTCAGTTACGGGTCCAAATCAAACTCCGTGGTATAATCTACGCGCAAATTGTGAAGTACGGCTTGGACCGTCAACGTCGTAGTTTTCAAAATAAAATGAAGGTCTCCGAAACTCTGAAACGACAAAAATCCGAAAACGAGTACTTAGACTCTAAGTCTTAGAGGTAATGTCGCATGAGAAACTAGATGTCAAACGAGTCAGTCAAATCACACAGCTTTTTTTGTGTTGGTCAGGGTAGATGACCAGACGAACATAATTTGGCGGTAAATAAAACTATATCCAACTGAAAAATCGGATATTTTTCTGTGTTAATTAGGATGGTTATAGATGAAAAACTTAAATAAAGGACCTGTTGTATGTAGTAGGAACGTGCCCCTATAAACAAATTGACGTTTCAAGTTAGAAAATTAAGCTCCATAATCACTCCTGTGAGCTACTACATACAACAGCAGGGTTATTGTCTAACGCGCTGACGCTTGCTTTCGCAATCACTATTTCTTTCTGTCAAACGGTATAAGATGGTGACAGAAAGAGATGTTGAAAGCGAAGGCAAGCGCCCGAGCGTTAGACAATACGGCCTCTGGTTCTTTACTTAAGGTGTTTTCAAATTGCTATCGATAAAAAAAAATCAAGCAATAACAAAAATTTCATCATTTGCATACTCGTATTATGCAATCTGTAGCAACATCGCAAAAAAAATATTAAAAAATTTGCCGCTTCAAGTCCGTCCCCTTTTCCCGAACAAAACATCAATGCATGCAACGAAGCAGAAAATGGTATAAAACTGCGTAATTCGATGCATTGGACATATCACTCGAACCACCATGGATCTCAAGCTTGCGTGTCTTCTGGTGTTCCTCATCGGGCTGTTCCTCCAAGCCGAAGCTGGTAAGGATTACTTTATCTTTAATCTTAATTTAGCAATGCTTCCAGAATATACCTGACCAATAAATGTCCTCTTAAAGAATTGAGGGGCATGTTATCATAGATCAAAGTTTAGTTTTATAGTTAGACGCACCTTTGCGACAAAATTTTGCTTTTGGAAATAGTCTAGTAAACTTAAAAAATGAGAGAATTAAAGTTCAGTATATCACTTGCCTGATTTCATTTAAATTGGTTACCAACACACTACGTACTAAACTAAGTGTCCTAGTGTTTGAAATGCTGATGCCCAATAGATGACATCCTGCGACCGGGACAACCTCTGTTGCTAATGATACCAAGTTCAAGATGGCAACTACTAGGAGACACCAGCACTTGGAAGTCTTCTTTATGTATCGGATGCTCATATATACATGAGCAAATTAATGCATAAACAATTGGACGTTAAATTTTTGTAAACGAAATCAAAATCGAAACCTTTGTGGCTAAAACTGATTTAGGTTCAAAAGTGTTGATTTTCATTGACACCATAGTAAATATCAGTAGACTACCACAAAATGCTCTAGAATTGTATCGCAATGAGAACCAAGGATAATGAGAAGAAGAAATAAGAATGGGGAATGAGAAATATGTGTAGGTAATTAAATAGAAGTAACGATTGAGGATAGTGTAAGTATAGGTTTGTATAAAGTATTAAGAACAAAGCAGGCCTATTTAGATATTCCCTATTCGTAAGACAGGATAAAAAATAAATCATCAACTTTAAACTCATATAATCAGTCAGCATACTTAATTAATTAATCACTGATAATGAAAACACCAACAACAGCTTAGCTAAACCAATGTCAATTTTTAGCATTCTTTTACAATCCCGACTTGCCAAAGCCAGAAGATCTACATAATCTTGGCTTAAAATGCGTGAGAGGCCGAACAGTAATCAGAATAAAAAAAACTACGTTGGTGGATGTGACGAATCAAACAAACGAACACAACACACGTCGTTCTCACATGAACATGCTGACTTCTGACGAATCCTGCCAAATATGCGTTTGCTCAGTTGAAGGCAAAGACGAATATTGTTCGAATCGTCCAGCGAGAAATGTAAATGAATGCATAAGGATGGCAACGATCACTGATGAATTTAATAAAAACGTTGCGTTTGATCATGAGAGGACTCTCTCTTACGCTATCAGGAGAGGCGGTGGTAAGAACCGTGCGGCTGAGGTGCAAAGATGAGCAAATAGGAGGGAAATTTAGCTCATGCTTCATTACATCTTTCGTCTTTTCCAATTACAATTGTCGGTTTAGAAGTGACTGGTTAGATCGAACGGGTGACTGATCTAGGTCCGTATAAGTATTTAGACGGTATTGGTTGACACACTCAATTTTCAGCCATCATCTAAGTGATTCAGTATCAGTCAAAGAACATGTGTAAGTATTTTTGTTTTGATGTTTGGATTATCTTGAGTAATTCGAACCAAATGAAATAAAGTCAAATGAGTCAAATCGAATTATAATTTGGACGGATGGTGACTAAAAAGTGATTTAGTAGAGCAGGGTTTTAGATTAAGACTAAATAGTTAGTACATCGGATACTGACCTTGTTTTTTTGATCACTACATTTTAGCAGACATTTTACATACTTATAACGTTTCTCAGAAATGACGCGACAGATTATAAACAGCATTTGATCGCCAAATTTTCAGTTCAGTTAAACACTTTTCAATATCCATAACAACGTGTAAAAAAAATTAGAAGTTCTCTTGGTTCTGTTTAGTCTTAAAATCAAAACCTAAATCCTTAATTTGGTCTGGTTTCAATTGTGCAAGAAATATAGCACAAGTTGCGATACATTGCTGTCGATGTTGATCGCTTATATGTAAATTAATAGCTACGCGGTCTCTCAATAGAATGAGACTAAATATAGTTTTACTCTCACAGAATACTTGTGGCACAATGATGAGATACCGTACGACTCTGATGCTAAGTGCAAGCGCGGCTTCTCGTACTATAGCAACAGCATGGACGCCAACGACACCGATATAGACGTTGGGACTGACGTCGAGTCCCTCATAGACTACAGTAACACTAGCATTTGCTTCTTCTGCGTTTGCTCTGTATCTGGAGACTCTGCTGGTTGCATCGCGAGAGATGAAATCTTCTGCCAGTTCTATAGGGAAGCTCGTAGCAAAGATTATTCCCGAGATGCTTACACTAGCCTCTTTCAGCAAGACAGACCAGCATATTTCAGGCATCTGTCGTATAGAATGAGAAGAACAATGGATATGGGAATTACTGACTATGTCGAGATCGGTATGGATTTGTTAGGTCTACATTTGGAGCTTTTGGGTCTTCTGTTACTGTTACATATTATTATGTTGTTTTACGCACGTTTTATAATAACGTTATTTAATTTGGTGGTTTTGTATGACAAAGTTGATCTTTAGTGGTGTGTGTAATAATCTGTGGTACTTTTTGGCATCACAGTGAATCGCCTTTTGCTACCAATCTTAAAATAGTTGATAAGATGTTCATAAGAATGGCCTTCCGAGTTGAAATTTAAATTGTCCTTGTACCATGTGTACACTGTTGTAGTTTTTGTTCGATGTTTTAAAAAGATTGGTCCTTGCAGGAGGCGATTCACTATGCTGTCAGCATCCGGATGGTCATCGTCGAAGACTGCAGGCTGATGTACGGAACAGAGTCCGTCAACTCAGACGTAAGGTGCCAAAGGAGAACTTGCTATCTGGAAGCCCTGGTGGTGACTATGCGGACTTCATAGTTAACAATGACAAGTAAAGGATCCATGAAGAACTAGCAAGAAAGATTTATATGAAGGAACTATCCCCTTATTCATGTAATTATCAAAATCAAAACGTTTATTCTGTAAGTAGACCGCAAAAGGCTCTTATACATGTCTATTTTTATACTGCCTGCGCTTTTGGAAAATCCATGATTACCAAGAAGAATGTGCGAATGAAATTATATAGAAATTCACTTAACTCTTAATACAAGCAAGTCGAAATAAATTAAAAAAAGTTATTGTAATGTAATGTTACAACTTCAATTGAATACTACGACGATTCCGCCATTATCGAGGTTGAAGATGATACTATCGGTCTTAAGAAGCCGTTGTTTGGTAAAGTCCTAAATGCACAGATCTGTTAAGTATAGCAAAATTTATGTTTCATACACAGACAAAGATAAATGAATGTTAAGTTAATAGAAGTTAACCAAGTAATATGAACAAGGGGGTATTTTATGTTAAAATTGATTGCAAGAAAAACAATGAAGAGTTGACAAAATGTATATGAAGGATATGATAATTTGAAATGCTCACAAAACGTATGAAAGATTATACAATTATTAATTTCTAAACAAGGAAATATGAGAGTTGTGTATGCCGAATACGTTTGAATTTGAGTATAGATTAAAAACGTGAAATGCGAAATATAAAACTTGTGTTTAATGGCAGAAAGTCATGCGATTGATGAAATGTTAAAATGGAATCGGACGATAAGAAAGACAATTAAAATGCTTAATCAATTGCACACGGTTTTTAGTGAATTGTGAAATTGTGTCAGTGTTTAATGTTTTAATCAGTTGTTTTGTTTCAATGCGTTTTTCTGCAGTGATTTAGTTTTTGTATTTTTCTAATTTTGTATCGAGATTTTGCACATTAAATTATTTAAATTGTAGTTGTTCAATGTTTCCTCTTATCGTATTTACACACCGTCTGCGCGTATTATACACTGTATCGCATGTTTCTGCACTTATTTGCACTTACACATGTACCTCAGCTGCACCAGTGAATGCACTTTTTTACACCATTAGTAATATAATATAGTTTTTAAGCTCCAAAGATACTAACCACACTCAAAGACGTCAATTAACTAGTGTTAATGCTATGTTTCAAACGTTCGCTATTTTCACTTACAATTAAAAGCACACCCGAAACTTAATGGCGACATAAATATACAAGAAACGTGTGTTTATGCAGTTCCTCCATCTCCACACTGCACGAACACACACACATCACACAAACCCAACTATCACCACCACCAAACTACACTGACGCATTTCGAACTCAACCAGCGCTCATCCTCAGAGTATCGCAACCGTTCACTAATGTTACCAGATATCAGACATCTGATCTGACATCAGGTTTTAAATTCCAAGTTTACGTATTTAAAATAATAATATAGGCATTAAAAAAAATGCTCAATAATGCTTCTGTGAATCGTTGTCTAAAATTTAGAACCAACTGTAAATTTTAACATCGGACGTAACTAGTTCTGCAAACTGGAACCAACCCACAAACTGATAGTTCTGAAAACACACCGATTTTTTTAGAACCATGTGTAGAAAAATTACTTATAATATCTTTTAACAAAGTAACTCTTTGCTGTTATACAAAATATTGTGTACTTTGTACATTTTTCTACACCATGTTTCTAACAAAATCGGTTTTTTCTCAAAACTATCGTGGGTATGGTTCCGGTTTGCCTCTGCGTCCGATTCACAGAAGCATTATTCTGGATTGCATTACAAAATAAATACTTAAATAAAAAACAAACAAACATACAAACAAACATACAAGTGAAGCTAATATAAAGCGTGTAAAAAAGTTAAGATTTGTGGCAATAGTCCGTCACATAGTGAAAATTTTTTGATTTGTCGTAATTTAAGTCTCGAGTATACCTACCAATAACAACATGTGTATGTAGTTGTGTGAAAATAGCGAAAGTTTAAAAACATAATAAGATTTTTGTTTCCCTTTATACTGTTTTAAGGGTTCCGTACCCTAAAGATGATAAACGGATCCCTGTGAATGTCGCTACACTATCCGTCCGTCCGTCTGTTTGTTGGCTGTATCTCAAGAACCGTAGATAAACTGAAATTTCTACATTACGCGTATTTCTATTGCCGTTACCGTAAAATCAGGGTACTTTGGCACAGAGGAAGGTAAGTTTGGCCCATATGAAAACCTCGTATAGCCACTCACAAGCTTTTGGCCTGTCTCATCTCAGAATAAAAGGATTTGGGCCGTAGCTCCCACGTGGGCTCAGTGCGGATTGGGAACTTCACACAAACCATTGGAATTCTTTTCGGGTGTGTGCTTCACCGTCAAGCTCATGGTAAATTTCAAATATAATTTCACACATGAATTCCGAAAAACTCAATATTCTTTTTTTTTTTGAATGAGTCGCCAAAGGGGCCAAAGACGCGAAGTCTTTGCTGTTTTTTACTTAAACTCAATATTCAGAAACCATTGACTTATTAAAAAAAAAACATAAATATTCTATAGTAAAGTTTCTACTTGAGCGGTCAGCAGAGCTAAACTAGGCTAAAACCAACCACATAACAATGTGCTGTAATTTCAATGTAATAATAAAATCTGGACCAAGTCCCAAAGGTCAAAGTTACTCTTCAGGGCCAAAGTAACCTGACTTTATGGTGCAACAAATAATAAAAATAAAATAAAATTAAAAATTAATGGGAGTCCCTACCAATTTATCCTCGTCCTGCTCATCATACAAGCAAAAATGCCAGTGAAATTCATCAACTTTTACCCTTAATAAGGACCCATTTATTGGAGCATACTACCCCAGAATTAAAAGCAGCTATCGATTACATAACAGACAAAGGATATTTTTAAAGCTAGTAAGTAGTATTTTTAATAATTTCAATGGATATTGTAACTTATTACTAAAACAATAAGGTATGGTCGCTAAATCGCTTCTACCTTCTTAAGGGTTAAATTAAATAGGAAAAGATTCGAATTTGTTTTCTTTACAAATCGAACGAATCAAAACAAATGGAACTCTGTTCCAATTTAGAATGATATCAATTCCTTTGAAAAGGGGATGTCCTTAATCAGCAGAGATCGGAATTTTCACGGCAAAATATAAGACTGTCGCAATCAAGCTAGTGTAAGAACCAATTTTTTATCGATATCGATAGTTGTGCAATAGAAGAAAAAAACAATCCACTAAATAAAAAAAAACATATTTAATACAGAATTTTAGGTCAGGTTTGTATAAAATTATATACATACAGATGCAATTTCTTCTTCGAAGTCCGCGTCAGTACACACAACAGCACATGACATTTTATTTGGTTTGTGATAGTAATAGGAGTAGATAATCATTAATTTCTCGACATTCTCTGGGAGTAGCCTGTTTCGTTTATCACCTGATCTAAAATGCTGTAATGTTTTTTTATTTAGTGGACCGTTTTTTTCTTCTATTGCGCAACTATCGATATCGATAAAAAATTGGTTCTAACACTAGCTTTATTCCGACAGTCTTATATTTTGCCGTGAAAATTCCGATCTCTGTTAATCAGGCACATCGGACAGGACGAGGACACTGCATTTTGCTTTAAAAGCAGGACTCTGCTAACATTGGATTGTTATTATAGATAAGGCCTTTTATAGTGTATTTTTTGATATACCAACAAATTTGTACGGAACCTTCGGTGCGCGATTCCAACTCGCACTTGTCCCGTTTTTTCTAAACTTATACTGTTTTTGTACTTATGTGACTACATTGCAGCCAACCAAGGTTTAGTGACACCAAGTTGTATACCATATTTGTCGGAATATAATGACTGCAATGACGGTGAGTGATGTTTGATGTTTAAAGGGCGGCTGACGGATGCAAATAATGTCAAAATAATGATGATACGTAATAGGGATATGACTATAATTGATTTAAAAAAGAGAAAATAATTGCAAAAAGTGACATAATTTTATTGTTGCAGTAAATAATCATAATTTTTCTATATTAGATATTTTCAGTCCATTCCTTTTATTACAAAAATATTATTCAAATTTTAATGAAAGTCTTATCCATCTTATGCTGTCATCGTCTATCGATAGTATCGTGATACTGTCGTGGCCTTGAAAATCAGTCATACTATCGAACTATCGACTCTAACGATACTATCGATAGTCGATAGTTGAAAGTAAGTTATACTATCGCTGAAGAGCAATAGTATCGATACTATCGATGCTATCGATTGATGAAAATAAGTAATACTATTGCTAAAGATAAATAGTATCGATACTATCGATATTTTTGCTCTATCGATAGTCAAACATTTCACCGCTCGTTCCCTAAATATCAAAATTGCAAAACTATTTCTAAAATACTTACCTAATTCCCAGAATACCATTTCACTATCTGGTATTATGGGAATTCGGTTTTGAATGGAACATGGTGTATTGAAAACAAGCTTTTTAGGCAATCCGATATAAAGAAAAACACGGTGACAGGAAAAACTGGTATTCTGGGAATTTGCAATTCTGATATTTAGGGAACGAGCGTATTTCACTATACTTTTGCAAAACCATCGATACTATCGACTTTTTTGACGCGATACAATCGATACTATCGATACTGTCGACCAAGTTCGATAGTATCGCCTAATTTTCACTATCGATACCATCGATAGTATTGCAGCATGTTGATATTTTCGATAGAGTATCGACGCTGTCGACTGTGTTCTTAAGGTCAACTATCGATAGCGAAACTATCGCTATCGCACCAACACTGCTCCCTAGACCGTGTTCTGATCGCTGTTCGTTTTTAGGGTTCCGTAGTCAACTAGGAACCCTTATAGTTTCGCCATGTCTGTCCGTCTGTCTGTCCGCGGCTAAGCTCAGAGACTGTTAGTACTAGAAAACTGTAATTTGGCATGAATATATATATTAGTCACGCCGACAAAGTGGTTAAATAAAAAAAACTAAAAAAAAATTTTTTAGGGTACCTCCCATAGACGTAAAGTGGAAGTGATTTTTTTTTCTCGACTAACCCTATAGTGTGGGGTATCGTTGGATAGGTATTTTAAAACCATTGGGGAGTTGCTTACATGATTTTTGTAAACAGTGATTTTTTTGCGAAATATTCAACTTTAAAGTGAAAAATTTCATTAAAATCGACCGTCCCCCCCTCTAAAATCTAAACTGTTGGGTGGAAAAATAAGAAAAATAAATATATAAAATTTACAAGGAAAATTATAGCGGCTAAGATTGATTGGGAATTATTTGTAGTTTAAGAGTAAATAGTAGCCTAAGGTATTAAACATACCGTCACTACTTTGAAAACTCGTATCTCAAATCAGCATGTAAACAAAACTGAACCTTGATATGCGCGTAATAAAGTTCACTTTGCCAGATTAACGATTTTGAGATACGAGCTTTTTCAAAGTATTGACGATACCTAACTTGGAAGATTCCGTACACTTACGAAATCCTTAGAAAAATATTACTTGATTTTTTCGTAATGGCTACGGAACCCTATCTTGGGCGTGTCCGACACGCTCTTGGCCGGTTTTTTTTATTGAAATTCTAGAAGAGACCAATTCAAATTTACGAATCAGCAACACGGTCTCGGTGGCCAGTGTTACAGTATGTATAAATATGTTTTCTTATATAGTTAGACCGTTTAAATGAGTCCTGCCCACGCGGTACAGGGGCTGGGCGGCAGGCACACGAGGCGCGCTTGCCGCCCGCACCTCTTTCGTACCCCTCAGCTCCTGTACCACGCGAGGACTCACTTAAACGGTTTAGTAGTAGCTATAATAACCTGTTGTTGTTTGTAGCAACGAATTGCAGAGGTTGTAACAGATGCACTTGCAATGCTCACGGCCAATGGACTTGCTATAATGCTTTTAACAGCTGCGATTCTGATCTCGCATACGGGATCGCGTCATTGGACGATGATGATATGGATCATGCAGTCAACAATCTCGTTTATGGTAAGAACCAGCTTCGTTTGCGCAGAATTAAAATATGTATTTATTTATTTACTACAAATATGTACTACAATAGGGATGTTGACACCACCAATCAACTGACGTACTTTTTATGAGCTCTTAAAACACAATTCTCCCATAGAGTTTGAATGGCAATAGCAACTTATGACGTCACTTGTTCGCCAACTCAATCAACTATTTATTTGTTTTAAAGCAACAAAATATCTAATTTTGCAGTTAATCGAAAATTAATCTGGTTTTCAGGGCTAAAATAAAGCGTTTTTTTACTGGAGTCGTGTTATCGAATTATTTTTTATTTATGTAGTCATGTAATTACATAATATAGAAGGATGTTACAATTTGGCGTAATAATTTAGTCTAGACGCCCTAAGGGCATACAGTATAGTATATGAATATCTATACGTCACAGGCCTCTCAGAACTCTCTCTCTCTCTCTGGGTTGGGCCGTAGTTCCCACGTAGGCCCACTGCGGATTGGGAACTTCACAGACACCATTGAATTTCTTCGCAGGTGTATGCAGGTTTCCTCACGATGTTTTCCTTCACCGTAAAGCTCGTGGTAAATTTCAAATTAATTTGAAAAACTTAGAGGTGCGAGCCGGGATTTGAACCCACGATCCTCTGCTTGAGAGGCCATAGGTCAATGAACTAAGCCACCATGCCTTCAAAAAAATGTGTATGACTCATGTATGGCATGGCATGGCATGGGAAGATGCATACGTTTTTATAATAAAATTCCGAAAACAATAACCGAACAAACTGATACAAAATTCAAATCCATTGTGAAGAAGACATTAATATCTAAGGCTTACTATAAAATAAATGACTATATCATGGACCAGGGATGTTTGGAAATAATTCCGATCCGCATTGGCGATCCCTAGTCTCAAATAGCGTGTTAAAAAATTTAATTGTATTAAATACTTTAGATGTATGTCATTTAATAACAATGTAGATCTGATTGAAAAAAAGATACCTTGTTGAGTTTCTTGCCGGTTTCTTCTCAACAGGGTTTTTTCCGAACCGGTGGTAGATTTTTCGACGTTCATAGGAGCATCAATTGGCTAAGTAAAGTTTTTTGAAGAGGTGCTAATTATATTTTTTTTCGACAGTAGTCGACTTCAACACCAAGAAACTGGAGCTGTTTTATTTTTATCTCCTTTTATTTATTGGAAATATTTTTTTAAGTGTTCGAGATGACATTTGTGAGATTTTACGGCTGACAAGCGGTTCGTGTTCAGTACTAAGAAGAAATAGAAAAAAAAAACGAAGTCAACTGTCGCTTCTGTCAATGTCAAATGAAATCTAACCGTTTGCGTTTCGTTTGCTTTGCGTTGTCCAAGAAGCAGTTCCAAAATAGTGATCGAAAGTATTCAGTCGTGATCCAATTATCGTGCATAGGTCGTGGAGAAATGCGGTAAAATTGAAAGTCCGGATTTTATGCGGAGGTCGATAAAAATAGTCCAAAAATCACACTGAGCACACCAAAACGCAAAGCAAACGAAACGCAAACGATTTGACATTGACAGAAGTGACAGCTCACTTCGGTTTTTTTTCTGTTTCTACTAAGTTCTGAGCACGTACGGCTTGTCAGCCATAAAATCTCACAAATGTCATCTCGAATACTTAAAAAAATATTTCCAGTAAAAAATAGGAGATAAAAATAAAACAGCTGCAGTTTCTCGATCTCCAGAACGCCGACTGTCGAAAAAAAATATAATTAGCACCTCTTCAAAAAACTTTACTTAGCCAATTGATGCCTAAATTGAATAAAGAATTTTGACTTTGACTTTGACTTTAATGAGGGAGGCCTATTATTTAGCATTGGATGTCCCAAGGCTGAAATGATGATAATGAAGATTTCATGAAGATTTACTTTTGTGAAGAATGTAGCAACCTAGAAAAAGATACATAGTGTAACTATTTTTTACAGAAGCTGCTAAGTTGAAAGCACAAGAGAAGGTATCCAAGCCGAAAATACATGTTCCTGGGCCTCCAAGACCTACTAAACCTACCACAGAAGTTCCGGGTGTGTTAGGTACGTATTATAATTATACAGGACTAGCTTTTGCCCGCGACTCCGTCCGCGTGGAATTAGTAATTGGGGCAGCTTTTTTTTATCCAATTTGCTTTTTCACCTCGATATAAAAAAAATACCCCCGCACACCCGCATTTACATTCACCACCGTACTCCCAAGCTCCCAAGTCAAGCGTGCCTATAGAAGTTTTACTTCAAAAACATTCAGAAACATTCTTCCGCTCCGCTCCGCTCCTATTGGTGTTAGCGTAATGATATATAGCTTATAGCCTTCCTCGATTAATGGGCTATCTAACACTGAAATAATTTTTCAAATCCAAGCAGTAGTTCCTGAGATTAGCGCGTTCAAGCAAGCTTAATCTCAGCGAGATTAATCAATCACTTATTGCAGCGAAACTAGCGACATCTATGTTAATACTCTCAACGAGAGACGTCAACACTCCTTCGGAACTATCTGCTCTCCCGGACCAAGAGATGTCGCTCTTAAGCAATCTTTATCAAGATTGGTTTTTAAATCTTTATCTAAATTTAAGTTGAAAAATAAGAAATACAAAAGACTTGAAAAAATTTCTAATATCCTGCGTGAATTTCTTATTTTCTTCTGTAAGAACCAACCACAAAGTATGTATGTGTGTAAACCCTACATTATTATTAAGTAAGATAGCTATCAATTAATTTCCTTAATTTTCTTTTCAGGTTATATCATTGCTGTTCTTCGATAATGCACCCTTTGTCGCACATTTTTAATAAACACACATGCACGTTAACCTATATTTTATTATTTATTTTTTTATTTACCACTGTAAGTAAAAATGGTATGTACTTACAATACTTTGACTTTCCCCGTCCGGGTGTCCCCAATGTGGGGTCATGAAGCTTTCAGGAGTCCGTGCTTCCGCTATGGGTTCACAACTTTAAACCTACATGGACGTGTGATTTCGTCAAGTCATTTTGTACGGGGACAGCAAACATGTAAAACACAGACTCACCACATCATGAAGTGATGAACTCTAAAGCAATAAATCGTGCAAATCACATTACAGATAAATTACCGAGAGCGTGGAATTGCATATGTTGTTGTGTACTTATAGGCATTGGAAAGAGAGATTTCTATATTGTTGTCTCTCTCTCACTATAGTGGAATGCCTGTAAACACACAATACCACTACATATGCAATCGACGCTCTCGGTAATTTATCTATACATTGCGGCGCCTGATTGACTACTTCAAAGTCGGTCGCTTTACTACGGCCCTGCAATTAATAGACCTTGCACGATTATTTTTGTTGATCTTAACTGGGATTATGATCTGACCAAGACAGACACAGTGGTGTATCTACCTACCTAGTAGCTAGGTCCCTAGTGCAGAAAAGAAATAGGGGCCCCAAATATTTGGAGCTTTCATACAGTAAAAATACAAGCACTTTAAAATCTGATCTTTGTAGGCTTCAGGCATGCAGGACATAATTATACAATAAAGCTGCTGACTTAAGCTCAATAAATTAGATGTCTATTGGACAACAAATGACGTAGATTAAAAGGTTTATTAAGTCAAAGTTAGGTGGAAATAAAAATCTTTTTTGAGTTATGTTTGAGCTTTGGTGACTTTGCGGGGTAGGATCTGAGTTCCCCTAAGCTTGAGGGCACCTGAGCTCGCTAGCCCCCTGAGCTTGAGAGCTTGATGTCCCCCTGGGCACAAGGGCCCCCTGAGCGTGAGCCCCTCTGGGCTAGCTGGCTCCCGTAGCTTCAGAGCTTGATGGCCCACTGGGCGTGAGGCACTCTAAGCTCTCTAGCCCCCTGAGCTTGAGAGCTTGATGTCCCCCTGGGCACAAGGGCCCCCTGAGCGTGAGCCCCTCTGGGCTAGCTGGCTCCCGTAGCTTCAGAGCTTGATGGCCCACTGGGCGTGAGGCACTCTAAGCTCGCTGGCCCCCTGAGCTTGAGAGCTTGATGTCTCCCTGGACATGAGGGCCCCCTGAGCGTGAGGCCCCCCGGGCTAGCTGGCTCCCGTAGCTTCAGAGCTTGATGGCCCACTGGGCGTGAGGCGCTCTGAGCTCGCTGGCCCCCTGAGCTTGAGAGCTTGATGTCCCCCTGGGCATGAAGGCCCCCAGAGCGTGAGGCCCCCCGGGCTAGCTGGCTCCCGTAGCTTCAGAGTTTGATGGCCCACTGGGCGTGAGGCACTCTAAGCTCTCTGGCCCCCTGAGCTTGAGAGCTTGATGTCCCCCTGGGCACAAGGGCCCCCTGAGCGTGAGCCCCTCTGGGCTAGCTGGCTCCCGTAGCTTCAGAGCTTGATGGCCCACTGGGCGTGAGGCACTCTAAGCTCGCTGGCCCCCTGAGCTTGAGAGCTTGATGTCCCCCTGGGCATGAGGGCCCCCTGAGCGTGAGGCCCCCTGGGCTAGCTGGCTCCCATAGCTTCAGAGCTTGATGGCCCACTGGGCGTGAGGCACTCTAAGCTCTCTGGCCCCCTGAGCTTGAGAGCTTGATGTCCCCCTGGGCACAAGGGCCCCCTGAGCGTGAGCCCCTCTGGGCTAGCTGGCTCCCGTAGCTTCAGAGCTTGATGGCCCACTGGGCGTGAGGCACTCTAAGCTCGCTGGCCCCCTGAGCTTGAGAGCTTGATGTCCCCCTGGGCATGAGGGCCCCCTGAGCGTGAGGCCCCCTGGGCTAGCTGGCTCCCATAGCTTCAGAGCTTGATGGCCCACTGGGCGTGAGGCACTCTGAGCTCGCTGCCCCTGAGCTTGAGAGTTTGATATCCCCCTGGGCATGAGGGTCCACTGAGCGTGAGGCCCCCTGGGCTAGCTGGCTCCCATAGCTTCAGAGCTTGATGGCCCACTAGGCGTGAGGCACTCTGAGCTCACTGTCCTCCTGAGCTTCAGAGCTTGACGGCCTCCTGGGCGTGATGGCCCCCCTGAGCTTGATAGTTTGTCGGCCCCCTTTGCGTGAGGGCCCCTACCAGCGCACCGCCTAGCCCTCAATTAGCTAGGTCACTGGACAGACATACACCACTTGATCGTCGTGTAGTAAAAGTTGTCTCGTTTCTTTAGACAATAGTAGTAATAGTAGCATTTTACTACGCAAGCGTGCTCCATCGTAGGCCTCATTGTCGCATTCCATCAGGCGTGATTGTGGTTGAACGCAAGCCTATATATATTGTATATAAGAAAAAGTAGTAGTAATAGAACATATCGGCCGAAAAGGTTGTATGGGTGCCGTGTGTCTTGGTACACTTGGCTTCATCTGCATTAAGGCCGTTACTATAACAATAAAAACCTTTTAGCGAGTTCCTAACAACTTGCCTCGCCAAATTGCTGTTGAAGATAGTATCGGAGTATAAGTAGTTTCTTTATTAGTAGGACTAGACGGAATTTCAATTTTCAACTAAAACTATATAATTTTATTTTATAAAAAAAAAAATTTTACAAAACTAAAAATAATTACAAATAAAAATTACCCTGGAGATCGCCCACTTGGGGCATCGTCCCCAGGACGAAGGCCGCATTGCCCCTCTGCACCGCCAAACTTAGGCGCTGGGCAAAGAAGGTACCAGCCCTATGGTCGCCTGAGACGCCGAAGAGCTTGTCTGACACTTCTTTTACAAACTTTTTGTGTCGGACGACCATGGGCCCAAAGTTTCAATTGCAAGTGCCGCAAATATGTAGTTGTTCGAAAACTATAGAATGTAATGGTTAACACACATTTTTTTCTTCGCGACTTTCCTGATGACATGGCAAAAGTGAAGTCTACATCGGCGTGTGCGCCTGGCCATTCTGGTCAACTTTAAGACCATTAAATAAATCTTAAGTTTGCTCGGAGTCGCTAATTTTTATGCAGTCGCCAACGTCTGCTATATATTCCTAGATTTTGAGAGAGAGATAGGGCAGTGATTTATTTTATTGTTATATCCACGAATGGTCTTGATACTAAATTCATAATGTAATTATTTTTTTAGGCTTTGATCACGTAGATGATATGTTACGATTCAAGCGGTCTGCTACACCATACAATGACACCAAAGCAGGTGTTAAATTTTATCACATCGTGGATGAAATAAATGAAGGTAATATTGAAGAAAAAATAAAATTTAAAGTAGATAGTGTTGGCTATGAACAAAACATTGATTTTACTGTAATGGAGTTGTCATTTAAAGATATTATTGAACAAGCAGTTGAATAATCAGCCTTTTTTATTTTTCAGATACGTTGAAGAATTCCAATGTGTCCGGTACCTTAGCAGTAAAGAAAATGGACATAAATAGCGGGAAAGCGTCCCGTCGGTCTGGTGTGTTGCACAATTCTTCACAGAACCCACTTCACATACAATACAATGATCCCAAAATATACAATCATCACATTACAGATAACAAAATTGATTCTTCCCATACTGAGGATAAGTACGATACTCTGGGTCACGAGAAACTGCATAAATTGATCAGCAATTTCACAAACAAAGATAAAGATTTGTCTAAACTTGTTGTTAATGAGTTAAAAAGTGGCTCGGAGACGATTGGGGATGCTAAAGGGCCAGTTATGTCAAATATAACGTTTACACCAGAGAATGACACTTTGACAGCAATGGCATTCATCGCTGGCAATCTTCTGAATAAGCTATGGAATTTGGAAAAAGAAGCATCTGACGATTCGATAGAAACTGAAGTAATGAAACATCAAAAAATAGCGGAACTATTGGAGTTGTTTAAAGAACCTATGACATACAGACAAGAGCAGTTTCTAAAAGACGCTCTAGAAAAACTTTCAGACGCTCTAAATAAGAACAAAAATATCAAAAATGTTTCTCTGTGTGGAACTGTAGAAGAGCTTCAAAAAAATATGAATAACAGCGCTGAAATTACTAAAGTGAAAAAATGTGACAGCAAAAATAACACTGTAAATGAAACAGAGAACCAAAATGTTGTCATATTAGATGCTTTATCAAAAATGAACAATGTGCTGGTTTTACTGAAAAAGTTTGAAGATGTAGAGAAAAACTTACACATGCTCAAACATCCAGAAGAAAAAACACATCTCAGAAGCTATGCAGAGCCTAAATCAACTCTAACAGAAGACGAGGTGGGAACTATGAATCTATTCGGTAATATTTTGAATAAATTGACCAATCTCCTGATTCCAAATAGGAATAATAACATAAAAGGCAAGATAAGGAATGAGAATATTTTATCTAACACTCCTAATTTGAATAAAAAAATTCAGAAAAAGTTTAATATTGATTTGGATAGCACTAAATTGACTCCTAAGGATAAAATGGTTTTGGATTACATTAACAAAATGCAGACAGACGCATGCTTTTTATCATCAATGGCGAAACGAGATGAGTCAGTACAAAACACAGAGAGTAACATATTACTCAACTTGTCTGAATTTTTCAAGATAAAATCAATGTCCGACCTTCTACAGTTAGTAGATCCTGAACATCGTCAACGTACAACAACTACTACAACATCACCTCCTACAACAAGTTTTACAAATGAGCACGAGTTTATTCGGGCCCTTAATACTAATATTACAAAAGAAATCAAAAGCAAATCTAATAAAACAATGACTTTAAAGGAAAGGTTAAGAATTCATCTTAGAACAATATTTAACGATCTAATCGAAATACAAAGAGAAAGAGGCGGAACTCTAAAACCAGGAGATTTGAATATAGCAGAAGCACTACCTTGCTTATTTAATATGTTGAACGATGATAAAACTCCAGCAAAACCAAAAAAATATTCACGAGATGATTTAGTTAATAAGGTGAAATCAGTTTTAGAAACTGTTAGGAGAGAGACTAAAAATTTACCTCAAAATCGTAGATTTAATACTAACAATGGTCCAAGACCTAAATCTGCAGTGGTATGGGAGCGCCTAGTGAGAAACTTAGATATTAAGAGAAAAGCAACTAGACGAAATTTAAAAAACGAAGAACCACTATCTTATGAAACAGTTAAGAAAAGCATGGATAAACTAGAATCAGAGAGTTCCAATACTTACAAAAGTTATGCATTCCGCTATGAAGTACCTGCCGTAGATAAATTAGTTTTTTTGAAAACTCTCAATTTAGATACCATACATTATATTGATGTGTTAGAGAAATTACAAATTCTGAATGATGTAAGCAAATTACCAATTGCCCAGCTGGATGAAATTAAAGAGTTTGTTGATAATGCAGCGGAAAATATCAACATAAACGAAAGAATCGTGAACAGTTTTAATAAACAAAAGCAAAAAAGGTTTAAGATTGAGAAAAACAAACCTTCATTTGACAATCTACCTGTGATCACTTCACATTCAAAGCTAAATGATCAAGCTTTGAAAGTCAATGAAGAAGTAAGAGCCAGTGATGACGATAATTTAAAATTATCTAGAGATCAAGTAATTAATCAACTTATTAAGAATAGAGTAGAGCTTTACCTACGATTGAAAGAAGCACAAGGCCTTGATCTGAGTGGTGACATGAAATATAATATAGCTAAAAGGATTGTAACCAATTTGAAAAACGGAAACTACGTACTAGCTCGGGAACTGTTTAAAATATTCGTCGATAATCAAAGACAGGCGGAAAATTATGCAGGTAAAAATATAGATAACTCTTTTGAAGGGACTCTATCTGATACTCTTTTAGTTTTATCAGCGTTATTAATTTTCGTGAACTTTCATGTATCGACTTTTTGGTACAATCTTTGAGTCCGATTATTATTATATTACAATGACATTTTGCAGTACTATGAACTTAAGTTGCATTATTTTAACTCAACTTTCAAGACATTTACAGCAAGAAAAGTCAGGTGATTTATAACTTCTATGACTTATTTTATAAATATTAAATCTTTCAGTTCTGCCAAAACCGAGTCAAAAATCAAGATACCTAAACGAAATGGGAGGAAAGCTACCGTTGGCCAATTTTGAGAAAACGAAGGTCCAACCGTGGTTGTCGCAAGATCAGTTACTCAAACAGTTACTTAATATGAGGAACATGAAGTAAAAGACCTAGAAGAAGATAAGCGCAACTTTCAAGTACAACCGGGAATTATAAGATTAAAATCATGAAGACAAGATTCCCAGGAACAAATTCTTAAAGATACATATATGTCATTGAAGGATGTCCTCAATTTATATTTTTGTATATTTTTATACTGAAGTGGATTTAAATAAAAGATTGATTTTATGTTTTACTTTAATTTAGCCTTTGTATCCTGTGTAGTTTAATGCTTCCGTTTTATTTTATTTAATTTTACTGCCTTTGGCTTCGATGTTGTTAGTGCAATTTTTGCAGCTGGGTGGGCTGGAATAGTTTAAAATACATCATGTTACACGATATATAGCTTTTGGTAATTACTTCATAAGTTAAAACTAATTCCTGAATTTTATTTGAAATATATACTCAGCGGCAAATCTAATAGCCCTACTTCCTTAGAAACATGTATGTAAAGTGGACGGTTAAATTTGCTGCTGAGTATATTATGACCCGCAGGATGAAGGTAGATATCCCAAGGAAAGGATATAACAATTAGTTATGCTATTCAAATATATGTGAATCGTCTCTTCTCATTGCAAGGAGAGACCTGTGCTCAGTCATGGAGCTCAAATGTAGATGAGACGGTTTGTTTTTGTTGGTTTGTTTGTTACTAGACCTGTGACTTCGTCTACAATGAATTTGTTCATTAGTATCCCGCGGGAACTATGCAATTTTCCGGTATAAAAAATGTTCTATGTCTGAAACTATCTCCATATCTATCTAAATCGCAGTGCTTAAAGCGTGAAGAGGTAACAGACATGCAGTGTTACTTTAATTATAATATTAGTACGGAATAATATGGATATACAGCTACGTTCCGCGCCATTACTGTCGTGGATTAAAAAAAATTGGCTTAGCTCTCTATCTTGTTGGAATTTAGCTCAAAGCTGTTTAGGCTGTTAGTGGTGTCAGTCAGTCACGTTATACTTTTATTAGTAGGTATAGATCGGTCATCATCTAACGTGTTAATGTTTAAAATGAACTTTATAGAATATTCTTTTATTATAAAACATTCTATTATTATAATTGGTTTTTTGGAGTCTTTTTGTATTTTTTATTTATTCATTTCCAAAGTTACTTTTACGGTCATCCCGTGAAATCCATATAATACTTACTATATATTAATTCACACGAAACTGAAACATGGATGCAAAGAAATTTGTGTCTAATCTCCTGACCAGTGGTGGTGAAGGGGTTTAGCACGCAGCGAGGAATGCTGAGAACCTGGGTTCGATTCCCAGCGCTGGTCTCTTTTTTCTGAGTTTTTCTGTGCATCCATGTTTCAGTTTCTATTTCGTATGAAATATTCTATTATTATAAAACATTCAATTAACTAATTTTTACATGATTTCACGCTATAATTTTTAGTACACTTTGTGAGTTAGACTTACCTGTGTTTTTTGGTCGCATCTTGTAGGTTATGGGTTTCTTTCTAACACCCATCCCTTTCGCGCTCAAGGCGGGATGCAATTTGCCCCTCAAATAATGAGGTATAATATTCTTCATTCGATTTTTCAATTTCGTATATTCCCTTATGGATCTTTTGTTTCTGAAAGGCATTATGTCCAGGTTATCTTGCCACTTCTGTACAATTTCTAAAAATGATTGTGTTTTTTCATTCTCTGCTTTTTTTCTTTGCATCTCTTTAACGATATGGGGCTTTGACCGTTTACGTAAAACATTTATCAAGTCGTTCTTGGAAGTTTTCCACAGATGTTTAATTTTTTTTAACAACGACAACTTCTGCTTGTTTTGTTTCACATTTATAACTTTACTTTCTTTTTTATAATGACGTATTATATTATCAACTCTATTTAAATCTGTGTTGATTCGTTGTATTATGGCTTTCCTTTCCATTTCATCAGCTAGAGACATTTGACGCCTATAAAAAAAGTTGGATGCAGTTGACGCATCCTTCAATTGTATTATGTTGTTCGACAATGTGAGGTACAGTAATTTCATCTTGTGTAGCCTATCTGCTGCAGCACAATTGACGATGTTCAGTGTCAATTCCTGCCAATTGAGTCCTATGCTGTTTAAATCAGTTGTCAAACTGTTATGACCGATTGCTTTGTACGCAAAGTCACCGATATAGTTCCTATTCACAACCCTTTTCAGAACTGTTTTAGCTTTTGGTGATAGAGGTCCTAAAGCGTTTGAAGTAGGCATATTTTTATCTATAACGTCTAGCATTTTTAGAACAGCTGTCAAAACAGAACTTGAACTAGTATCTATATTTTTAGGACTGAATTGCCTTCTGAAACTTTTTAGTTCTCCAATGACCGAAGGATTACTTTTCATTTCATGGGGCGTTATCTTATTTTTCTTCAAATAGTATGTTATGCATTGCAACAAAAGTTTCAATTCGTTTGGCAAAGTTTTGGATTTCTGATACTTTCTTATTCCAAGAATATCTCGAACGACTTCATTTACATCTATTTTCAGTTTCTTCACGTATTTTTCAACTAGATCGGTATTATTATTAGAATAATATCGTCTGAAATTATCATATTTGTTTAGATTCACTTCAGACTTGAAAATTGGATAGTTTGGTTCGGTTTCATTGCTGTTTAATTTGTTTTCATTGTGTATAGATGGAGTTAAATTGTAGTTGTGCATAAATTTAATTAGACTTTCTTTTATGGTAATTAATTGCTCTATTTCATTATAATTATTCTTGATTAATACGGATATTGCATCTAAAATGTCACTTCGTAAAACTGTTTCCAAGTGAGTCATGTTTTTTGTTATATTTTTTGATTTTACTGCAATCGATATGTTACTATCGCCAATGACTAAGTTTTTAACAGTAACTGGTTTGTCTTCTAAATTGACGAACATGTCTTTTACTTCTACTGCTGTGTTTTCGACCGTTTTGTTCACTTGATTTACATTTCTTTTCATTACATTCATGAGATTAATGAAACCCAAACTATCCATTAGATTAAAATCGTTTTCTAAAAGTACTTCTCTGTTTAGTTTCTCATTCGTATCTGTAAAAAAAATAAAACGTTTTAAACAATTTTCTTTACATTCTAAACTGAATGCACTTGAAACTACCATAATCATTTTTGATAATATTACTTTATTAATTTGAATTCTAAGTATAAATCGAATCTTCAAATAAAAAATAATACGCTATGAACACATTGGTGATACGAGAAGGTAATAATAGTTTCACATATTTTATCACATGTAAAGAAAAATAAAATTAAGCCCTTGCCTTTTTTATTTAAATTATCTTTATCCGGTTCGACGTAAGTGTTATTGTCGATATTATTGTTATAATTGCTAAAATTGTCGATTAATCTTGTTGTTGCATCCAATGATGGTGATTTTGTTTCTTTTCCTTCTTCAAGCGCAAGCATTTGCAAAAACTCATCAATGTCTCTACTTGAATCAGGGCTATCAATGTGATTTGGAGATATTGCATTGTCTGTAGACGAGTCGTTAGTATCTAGTCCAATGACATTGAGAACATCATCTAATGGAATAATTGTAGGTGCATTATCAGAATCCCTTTTGGTTTTGGTGCTAGGTTCTTTCATATGTGCTATTTTTTTAAACGGCTTGTGTTCAGGCGTAGTTTCTTCGTAAAACCAATTCAATAATTTTTCAAAATTGTCTGTTTGTAACGTTGATTTTTCATAATAAGCATCACGTTTAGCTCGAAAAGGTTTAGGATCTGAAAAAAATTCTACAAGTATTAGCATGTCTTTGAAAGTTAAGAGTAGTCGATTTATGTACATGTATGGTTGGCATTTAAAGATTAAGAGTATATTTCGTCGTTCCGCGTTAATCAATTGCCTTATGAACCAAAGTAGGTATCTAAAGCGCAGGCGTAATTTATGCCGAGTCTGTTTAATATGGTATTTCTACTTCAAGTTTTGGTCTAAGATAAAATCTAGGTATTTTACAACAGTAGATTGGGGAAGGACGTTGTCACTCAGTTTGATAGGGGGTAAGAACGTAATTAGCAATAAAGAGAGCTGCAGAACTTTCAGATTAGATTCTTCGGTCGCCTTTTACGACACCAACGGGATAATATAGGTCTGTCATGTTCTAAAACCAAACATGACATAGAGAAGACCATCATCATTATCATTTCAGCCGATAAACGTCCACTGCTGAACGAACATAGGCCTCCCCCAACGTTCTCCAAACAGACCGGTCCTGCGCCATTCGCAACGTTCTCCCGCAATCTTAACCAGGACCCACAAAGTACAACTAATATTACAAGCGGAACTCTCGCTTCAGTTATATTAACTAAAAAGGGAATTCCGCTTGTAATATAAGTTGTACTTTGTTATGCAATTGGTCCCAGGTCGTAGCTCCACCTTGCTGACTCCCGTTATAATCAGATACTCTTCACTCGAAGTTGTTGACGACTATATCTACCTGGGACATACAGTCCAATTAAAGAAGAATTGCCAGACTTAAGTGGCAGTGCGTAGGGCACGTCGCTCGTAGAGCTAATGGCCGGGTGAGGCCAAAAGGTTTGCAGGTGACGTCCACGAACCGGAAGACGCATAGTAGATAGAGAATATACCTGATTTTAATTTCTCCATAACAAACACCAGCACTCTGTGGTCGACCTCCGACTTTTCGGGTACACAACGCTGGACAGTGGTGCAGTTCCATTTGCCTTCCAAAGTGCAGTCGCATGTACGACAGCCGGAGCATATGTTTTCTGGAACAAGTACATTTCAAAGTATAATTTCCAGTAGTTTCTTTGCCAGTTCCATTAATGGAACTACTCTAGATCTGTTTCAAGTGAGGAAGGAAGTAGTTTAAGGAACTGAACCAAAAAACAATAATATCACGGGATATTGATATTGGAAAAAAGGGTCATAAATCGCGATATTTTCAAAAAATGAGATTTTGCATTTCAAATTCAAAACGATTTAATGCATTTTAAGTCCATGCTCCAGTAGGGGACGACCCTTATGTGGTTAGTATTCCATTGAGCAGCACGAAGGGGTTCGCTTCATTTTTCCTAATACCAGCTGCTAGGGAATCGATTTCGTTCTCATCGTCTGTATTTGCAGATAGATACAACCTAGGGCTCTTCAAGGCTAGACTGAATAGGCTGTTACTGAACCAGTGAGGTACACCTTTGGCCTCATCTGCACTTTTCATCAGGTGAGATAGCGGTCGAAATCAGATTCCCTATGGGAGCGTAGGTTCGGATCCTACCGACTGCGCCATGTAAAGTTAACATGGGAGCGAGCAATGAAACCAACAGCTGATCTTAGACTGGCTTATATTTTCTAGATGCATTCCTTATTTCTACCCTACATTTCTAACTACCCACATGCACATGACAAGTATATTATAATGATATTGACAAATCATGGGCCAGTTTTATGTAAAAAAATAATTAAATTTTAATCATTTATTTCTTTTATTTTTTTATGAAATAGGGTGTCAAACGAGCAACTGGCTCTGTTGATGGTAAGTGAGCACCCCACAAATTGACACATGTAACACCAGAAGGTTATAGCTAAACCGTTTAACTGAGGCAGGCACACGAGGCGCGTTCGCCGCCCGCACCTCTCTCGGCCCCCTTTGTGGTCATACCCCCAGCCCCTGTGCCGCGCGAGCGAGGACTCAGTTAAACGGTTAGCTATACCGATGCGTTGCCAGCCAGAGCGCTAAGATAGAATACCCCACGTGTCAGTAATTTCACCGGCTGTCTCACTCTCCACGCTAGAACACAGCACTGACTGCTGCTTGAGGGTAGAATCGAGGTGTACGACGATGGTAGCGATTCGGATGGGCCTTGCACAAGGTTTTGCCACCCACAAAAAATATAATAAAAGTAAGTTACCTCTATCGCAGTTGGTGTACGAAGATATGATAGGAATGCATTCTTCGTATTTTTCCATTATAGATTCTGCCAAAGAAATGTAAGATGTAAATAAATAAATATCAAGGAACGATAAGTAAGATGACACCATAGTACAATAAAGCTTTAAGTAAACATTTATTTGCAATCTTGCTGTTTAATGTCTTTTCAATCGAAGTGAAAGAAGAAGATATAACAGATAACGCATTTAAACCTCGATTTAACTACCAACACTCGCTTGCGGCTCGGGTGGAGATGAACTCCTCGGGTATTTCGTACAATCTACTATTTGGCCTCAACTACGAAGCCCAGTTTTAGAAATTTTGCATCAATGTTCTTCGTACAACGGAAATAGACTACGATGTTCCAGAAAGTTCCAGAATTTCAATTCAACTACAAGACTAGTAAATATGTATCTATGTTAATCCTTTATTGTACAAAAATAAAGTAAAAAAATTACTGACAACCCTTGAGATACATTTTCAAAGTCGAGCTTATTCCATTAAGTAAGGGATAAATAATAATAAATTAAATAAATAAATAAATTGTTGGCGATAAGCAAGCAACCTGCTACTTTTGTACTACATTTATCTGACTTTTAGGGGCTGTTTCACCACCCATTGATTAATTTTAACTGACGGATAAATGTGATGCCATCTCCGTCTATTCGAACAAAACAAACGCAGAGACGGCATCACATTTATCCGGCAAATAAATTTGATCAATGGATGGTGAAACAAGGGGTAAGCCTACAATAGGGATTTTGACACCACCAACTGAGCTAGGTACTTTTTATGAGCTGTCAAAACACAATTCTCCCATAAGAGTTGAGTGGCATAGCAACTTATGACGTCACTTGTTCGCCAACTCAATCAACTATTTATTTGTTTTAAAGCAACAAAATATCTAATTTTGCAGATAATAGAAAATTAATCTGGTTTTCAGGGCTAAAATAAAGCGTTCTTTTACTGGAGTCGTGTCATCGAATTATTTTTTAATGGCGTCACCATCCCTATTGCTAAAAATAGCCCCGAGACGTATATGTAGCGTCTAGTGTGCTCTGCCTACTCCCTTTGTAGATACAGGCGTGATGTATCCTAGGCGTGATCTCTACCAGTCAACATTTGAGTGGAATAAATTAATAAGACACAAAGTTACCTTGAAGCGTCAAATCATTTAGCAGCGTATCCACTTCAGTCTTTATAGCAATATTACTCGAATTCTGTGGAAATAAATACAAATAATTGTAATAAATACAGATAATAATAAATAAAGTGGAAATGGAAATAAATACAAATAAGTCAGGTTCTCTAACCACTATAGTAGTTCCAATAACTAGCAGTAAGGGCATTTATTTGTGTGATGAGCACGAATATTTGTTCCTGAGTTATGGATGTTTTCTATGTATTTAAGTATTTATTTATCTATATATATATATATACTTAAATACATAGAATATAAGTATATAAGTATGTTTATCGTCGTCTAGTACCCATAGTACAAGCTTTGCTTAGTTTGGGACTAGGTCGATTTGTGTAAGATTGTCCCCTAATATTTATTATTCTTATTTAATAATCATATATTTTCTCGATGGCAGATCTAGTTTGATAGTTATAGTGTTGTGACCAAATAAGTGATCAGTAGATACGATATCGATTCAATTTTCGAAATAGGTACGAGTAGTGCTACTAGCATAATAATATAATAAAGAAACTTATAATAAATGTTGATGAAAGGTCATCGATGACAGCAGTGACGATTCATCAGATTTTGATTAAAATTAATAAATAAAAATTACCTGTCATTATAATTATTTAATTTATTGTCGATTACCTATCTATCTTATATTATAAAGAGGAAAGATTTGTATGTTTGTAATGAATAAACTAAAAATTACTGGACAAACAAAACCTTTAGAATGCTACATTATTCCTGAGTAACAAAGAATATTTTTTATTCCGGAAAAAAAATTGCAACGCGTACAAAGTCGCGGGAACACATCTAGTTCAATATATACAATACCGATACAATATCGATTTTTCAATCATAACATCACTATTTGTATTGCCATAGAATGTAACTTTATTAAAACGTTTATTATTTATCGCACTTTAAAAAAATACTGCACTCAATTTGTCTTAGATGAATATTATCAAATCAATCAAGAAACAAAAATAGGCAGTTGTCGTATTTTTTAAACCTCGCATTTAATAGTTAATTTTTGCGTAACTAAACGCAGTTACATTCTACGGGAGCTGTCATCGAGAAAATAAATGATTGAAAATACTATAGGCCGTTTGGTCGACAAAGATGGCAATGTCCGATTTGAAAAAAGTTATGACATAGCTATTATAGG
Source organism: Archips xylosteana (assembly GCA_947563465.1). Classification (NCBI taxonomy): domain Eukaryota; kingdom Metazoa; phylum Arthropoda; class Insecta; order Lepidoptera; family Tortricidae; genus Archips; species Archips xylosteana. The sequence goes on along the minus strand of OX387365.1, from coordinate 14,274,781 downwards.
TAGTCATACAATGAAACAATAAATCCAGCTATTTCGAAAGAAAAAAATATAATTGTGTAGTTAGTAATTTGAAGACAATAAAATTGGCAAATGTCTTCTCCAGCGGTTGGGCAATACACCTGAAATTACATTTATGTAATCCCAAAACAAAAGATAAATCTATTCTGTACTGTTGTTTATTTTTATTGAGTTCGAACCCGGGCTTGCACCTATGAGTACTTATTTCAGGTCGATAGTTTCAATAGGACTACCTAACGATAGTATGGCTGATTTCCAAGGCCAGGATGGTATTACGATACTGTTATTTGATCGATTATTTATTAAAATGAAAGCTAATTTTATTCCCAATCCACCTGTATTAGATTATTTTTTTTGTGTAGGGTATTTATTTCTTATACCTATCGGATCTTTCACTACGATACGTATACCTTAACAAGCTCGAGCGCGGCGCTCGGCGGAACCTTGTCGCAGGGAGCCTCTGCTGTCCTTAACGAGATTGTTTTTAATAAGTGCGGCAAGTGCTGACTGCGACAGGGTTCCGCGGAGAGCCGCGTACGGGCTTTTCGGACTATAGTTACCCGTTCGTCTCCGTCATAGAAAATAGCAGCTGTCTCGGCGTTGTATTCGCATCTCGTCTTATCCATAGTAAGGCAGTCGTATTCTCCGTAACACATTCGGCAAACGTCGGCATTTTTCCGGAAGATCGCATGTTGCATGAAGAAGTTAAAGGTCAGGGAGGAGTCGAGAGCTGGACAAAAAGAAGACCAAATAATTTTTCACTGAAATTAATAATAGTAGGGCATACCTTATACCCTCTAGAGTACCAGCTAATATGAGCGCTTCATGTTGGGTTGCCTGGGGCACCCCGTCAGAATACTTAGTAAAAAAATAGATTATTTAAAATACTCGAGCGCGTCAGATTAAGATAACGTGGGTTAATTATTAGCAGAACAGTGCACATTTCACTTCCAAATCGTCAGTCTTTGGAATTAACATCCACTATGAAAATCTGACGCGCGCCCTTCTGGCCACCCCCGCCATGCAAAGTGGCAGATTATCATACATTTATTATCAGTGTCACGCTGGAGTATCAAATTATCAAAATCTGACGCGCTCGAGTATTAAAGAATCTATTATTTTTACTAAGTTTTTTGACGGGGTGCCCCAGGCAAACCCCCCCACATGAAGTGCTCATATTCACTGGGGGTACTCTAGAGGGTGTAAATAAGGTATCCCTGCGTATATTAATCTGCCGCGCTCGAGTGATTCTCCAAATCTCCTCTTGGGCTCCCCTACTATAAATTCAAATTCGACTGCTTGATTCAAAGAAAGCTGTGGTTTGACTTGATGGTTTCTCAAACAGAAGGCCGTGGGTTCGAGCTCGGGCTTACAGCTCTGAGTTCTTGGTAATTTACGTGCGAAATTACATTTGAAATTTACATGAGCTTATTTAAGGTGAAGGAAAATATCGCGAGGAAACCTGCAAACACCTGCGAGGAAATTCAATCGTGTGTGTGAAGTTCCCATTCTATACTGGACCCACGTGGTAACTACGACCTGAAAGAAAGCTTGTGCTTGATTTATTTTATCACTGACAGATGGCTTGACTTCATTTCATTTCCAACTTTAACACCATACAAATAAAGTAGCTATTACAAAATCTGCAAACGTGGGTAACAGTATTCTAAAATTGGCTTTATTTGTAGGTCGTTAAAGTTGAATATGAAATGAAGGCAAACCATCTGTCAGTGGTAAACTTTATGTAATTTTACTGTAAATAGGCTGGTATGGTGATGACAATGTAGTTACTCCTTTGACGCTACGCACTTTGAGCCTCGACCAATACTGTATGGAAACATTCGTTAACCATTACATTAACATTAACACTTTTAAGTCAAACTTGTCAAAACGTCCACTAATGTCAGAATAACCCACGTCATAGAACATACAAATAGAAACGGTCAAATTGAGAACCTCGATTTCTGAAGTCGGTTAAAACAATAGTTATTTATGTTGCAAGCGCGATAAGCGTTGTTTTCAGAGTTCAATACAACACGAGCCTTCTATATGAGTACCTATTAAAAGTTTAGCATGTTTTCTATAGTAAATTAAGTTCATTTTATTTTTAATGGCATCGGAATTCGTCAGTAAAAAAAATGGTTATTGAAAAGTATGAGACACTTTATTTTTCAAACTAATCTTTAAACTTTGTTATTTAATTGCAATTGAAATAAAAAACCTACCACGATAACATTCTCAAAACCAAAAGGAAACGATTATTATTATTATTAGAAAGGAACACACATACTTGACACATATTTTTTTATATTTAGTCTTGTCTATTATTTTTGCCCAGTATTTGAAACTCAATTAAAAAAGGTTTTAATCGGTAATTAAGAGTGCATAATTTTGCATATAGTTTTCTCACAGCTAGAAACTTTCAGAACAGCCCTGGTACTCATTACCTAGCTATCATTTAATAAAAAATACGCTTAGTGTAAACTTCATAGTCTCCAAAATAATACTTACAAAAACATACACACCTACATACAAAGCTGGGGGCGATCACTTATATGTGGGAAAAGTGCCGATAGTTGAGTTTATCGATAAAGGAACTCTCCCGAATCTCCACCTGTTTCGATGTCTGATTTATGGTGAATTATTTGGCCTTAAGTGGTTCAAAATCCTTCAGATTACGAGCACAGATAAAAGCGAAAAAATCGGAGACCATCAAAAACCAGCTCAAAAACGAATGGGACTACACACCGCGTAAAATGTGTTTCTATATCTTCATTTATATCAATAAACTAGCTGACCCCGCAAACGTTGTTTTGCCATATTAGGGGTATAAAAAGTATCCTTCGACCTATTCTCAGAACTACCAAATACAGATAAGATAGCTTCATAAGAATCGGTCAAGCCGTTTCGGAGGAGTTCGATTACAAACACCGTGACACTAGATTTTTATATATTAGATGAATATTTTATATTCAAGAACAATGAACCTAAAACTAAAAACCTAAAGAAATATAATAATAATAAGTAATAATAACTAAAATATATTATGAAATGGAGTCCCTTTAGGCAAGGTTCCGATGATTCTGGCAGCGTTCCCCCTTTGAATTGCTAAACTAATTCTTTGTCCGAGGTAGCGCCAGCTCTTCGGTCTCCTGTGAATACTAAGATACTATACTAAGGGTCTCAACACCGAATGGGTTAAAATCATAATCGGAGCCTAGACCCCTGTATTTGCAAGCTTTAGCTTTTTCAGCCGCCTCACAAGCTGCACCAGCTCTGTTGTTGGTTCCATGGGAAAGAGCCAGCTTGTCTGAACAGGTTGCATCCCATTATTTATTATAATATAATTATTTTCTTTGTTTCTTACTTCTATTGTCTGTTAGTAGTTTGTATTGAGTACTCACCGGACGCGCCAGCGCACAGCACAAGGAGCGCAAGCATGCTCGCTTCGGTCAACATTTGATCGGATTCCGAAATCTGAAACTTGCGTGATTGCCATGTTTGTCGAATTGTTATGGGTACGGATTTGGGTCTCACAGAAAAGTGCCAAGTTGTATGTCGGACGCCGTATTCTGACGGTTATTTTTTTATTGCTTAACTTGTATTTGTGGCAACGGCCTTATTCTTGACCTCCACGCCCCCTATATTTTTTTTAATACATGGATGGATCATTGATCAATAATATTAAAAATCAAAATAATATGTAAAAAAAAATACATACTAAGATTCGGAGAATTAGATTACGATATACCTATTAAAGTCTAATATTAACTTGGTGGAGACCAAAAAACCAGACCGCATCAAATGGTAGGTACCTACCTAACTATACAAAACGACTGAAACAAAAACACTGGAGTTCAAATCTATTGAAAAAAAAAATCTTACTAACCATACCTACTTAATATTAATTAATATACTTATTAACCAGTGAGTTACACATTTGGCCTCATCTGCACATATTCTCAGGTCAGTTCAGTTATATGTAAAAAAAAAAAATCCTACACTAACTTGCTAGAATATATGATGAAAAATAATAACAACATTTTCCGCATTAAACATTTGGAAAATGCCGTTAAAATTTTAGTGGTTATTAATCTTATATCTTCTAGTCTTCTCTAATATATAAAAATCTCGTGTCACGGTTTTTGTTATCGAACTCCTCTGGAGCGGCTCGACTGATTTTCATGAAACTTTTTTTCAGTATTCGGTAGGTCTGAGAATATTAGATCGTAGGCTATTTTTTACACCCCTATCCTTCGCAGACGAAGTCGCGGGCAATAGCTAGTCTAATCTTTCTAATATATAAAAATCTCGTGCCACGGTGTTTGTTATCGAACTTCTCCGAAACGGCTTGACCGATTCTTCTGAAACCTTTTTCCTACATTTGGTAGGTCTGAGAAATAGGTCGTAGGCTATTTTTTGTATACCTACCCCTATTCTTCGCAGACGGAGTCGCGGGCAACAGCTTTTATTAATATTTCGTGATCCCATAAATATTACCCGACACAATTATCACGCGTTCTTAATAAGTCCGCTTGAATCCGGCTCTGGAACTAAAATGTGTAAGTTGGCGGGATGTTTGTAAACGTGCGCCGGCGCAGCGCGGGCGCGGCGTCGCCGCCACTGCCGCGCCGACCGACCATGCTGCTGCTTCTGCTCTACCTCCTGCCGACTGCAACCTCAGGTTCCGTACATCACTATTATTCACTATCTTTAACACTTTGGGACAAATCTTAAAGAACTTTTAACTGGTGCGGATGACATCGAATCAGCCCCAACCTAAGGTCTTTTACAGTGCGGGTGAGGCCTTATCGATCCCAAAATTCACTAGTTACTTAGATCCTTTATTACTTTGCCTAGATAAGGGTTGGGTGTTTTTTTTATGTGGTCTTCATTCGCCCTTGGTTCTGACCCCTAGTTAAAGAATAAATACCTAAAGAATTTTTGACGACCCCTTTAGCCTAGTTGGTAGTGACAATGCCTACGAAGCAAGAGGTCCTGGGTTCGAATCCCGGTAAGGGTATTTATTATATATGGCTTGAGCAACAGACTGCTTCGAGCTACTAGCCATGTCATATCAGAGCCTCTTGCTGCCATCTTTAACATTAGCATCAGTTCCGGCACTTTTCCGCGGACATGGAAGACGGCTACTGTTATTCCTATTCATAAAAGTGGACCAATAGATGTTCCAAATAACTATAGGCCCATTTCTCTCTTGAATGTATGCTCCAAAGTTTTGGAACGAGTAGTTAACAAACGTCTGATTAAATACTTGGAGCAAAATAATCTTATATCTGGTTGTCAGTTTGGTTTTCGCAAGGGAAGATGTACTGAAGATGCTGTCACGTTATTAACTGACACTGTAGCCTCTCACCTGGATGGGGGTCGGACCTGTATTGGTGTGTTCCTTGACTTAGCCAAGGCTTTCGATACGGTTTCGACTCCTATCTTACTGAAAAAATTGGAACACTTCGGCATCCGGGGCAGTGCCTTAGACTGGTTCACTAGTTACTTGACGGATAGAAATCAATGCGTTAGGATTGGAAAGCTGTTAAGCAGCTGTAGATCTGTGACTTTTGGCGTCCCCCAGGGCAGCATTTTGGGCCCTACGCTTTTTACCGTTTATATCAATGATGTCACATCACTTCCTTTATCAAATTGTGAAATTATTTGTTACGCCGATGACACAGCCTTGATTTTCCATGGCTTCTCCTGGTGTAACGTGCACAGTGCAGTAGTTGAGGGCTTGGAGTGTATTTCTGATTGGCTGCAGCGTAACCTCTTAACCCTGAATGCAACCAAAACACAGTTACTTTGTTTCATAAAACTGCCTCATCCAGGCCTCCTGCAGAATTTCAGGTTTTAAAAATTCACACGCACTCCTGTAAGTCACCTCGAGACCTCTTCATGTCAGGTTGCACTTGCGAAAGTATTTGCAGGGCGTTATCACTTAAGTACCTGGGTGTCGTCATAGACGAAAATCTTAACTTTAAAAATCACATTTTGGAAACAGCTGTTAGGGTCCGTAAACTAATGTACACAATGAGACTGCTCAGGGTGGCCTCCGTTGGTGCATTGCTCAGGATGGTGTATCTGGCCCTGTGTGAATCCGTCTTGAACTACTGCATCCTTGCATGGGGTGGAATCGCGAAAACTACCTTAATGGCACTTGAGAGGGCTCAGAGAGCGGTTTTGAAGGTGTCTTTGCGTAAGCCTCGGCGATTCTCAACAGTGGATCTCTTCAGGGAGGCTCGGGTCTTGAGTGTTCGAAGATTGTATATTTTGCGGGTCACTATGTTCGTCCATAAACAAGCCTTAAATTTGCCAAATTATTCTGATTTGATTAAAAAGAGGATCTTTAAAGTCCCCAAACCAATAGTCAAAACAAAATTCGCCAAACGGCTCAAATTATTCATTTTCCCTCACATCTACAACAAGATTGTCAGTAAATATGACATTAGACATTGTCGTCTGGCCGAGGCTAGCAAACGTATTCTTGGCGTTTTGTTAACCTGGAACTACGACGAGTCCGAGAGTATTCTGAGCATCATAGGATGAAGTAGTGTACTGTCGGTCCTCTTGGCCCACGAGCTGCACCCAGCTTCCGCGCCTCTTGGTTCATGCTGTGAGCTGACACACGCACATATGCATAAACATATTCACACACACACACACAAACACATACACTCTACCACATACCACACATACACACACGCTCAAACTCACACCTGTAGCTTTCTGTTTATCTTTAAAAAATGTATTTTTAGTTTGTTTAATGTTTGAATTTCTCCTTCTTTTTTTTATGTCAATATTTTGAAATTAAGATTCAGACCGCATCACTATGTGTAATTATTATTATGGTCTTTTGGCTGCCACGATACAGACCTAGCCTAGTGTGGAGTCATTGGTATTTCTTTTTGTATATGTTTCATATGGTTAATAAAAAATTACTTTACCTTACTTTACTAGTATGATGAGCACGAATCCTGAGTCATGGATGTTTTCTATGTATTTAAGTATTTATTTATCTATATAAGTATGTTTATCGTCGTCTAGTACCCATAGTACAAGCTTTGCTTAGTTTGGGACTAGGTCGATTTGTGTAAGATTGTCCCCTGATATTTATTTATTTATTTATTTCAGGTCTTTTAGGCCCCAAAACGGACTGACTTTTATCTCAGACTATTTTTTTTAGATACTTCTTTAAAACAAGGGATTTTTATCACATTGAAATGGACAATTTTGAGGACATTTTATTTTTTATATACTTATATATATATTTCTTTGATAATTTATCGTGAATCGATACATACTAACCGACAAAATTCACGCATGCTTCTTGATAAGTCCGCTTGAATCCGGCTCTGGAACTAAAAGTTGTAAGGCGCAAGCCACACAAAAGAGACGTGGGACAGGGGCGCGTCGCAGTCGCGGCGCCCCTTGAATCAGTTTTCATACTAAGTGTATTGAAGCGTCGCGATCAAAAGAAGACAGAAGAGACGGGGCGGAGACGCGGCCTGCGACACGCAACCGTCCACGTCTCTTCTGTGTAGCTTGCGCCTAAGTTGCCGGGATGTTTGTAAACGCCTGCGCTGCGTCGCCGCCACTGCCGCGCCGACCGACCATGCTGCTGCTTTTGCTGTACCTCCTGTCGATTTATCAATAAAGGAACTCCATACTTATCCTAAAATTTTGCCCCCTAAATTCCGATGTCTGCTCGTAGTAATAGCAACCAATAATCCGGTTTGTAAGTAAGCTTTGTTGTGAACAACACATTCCGCTGGCGTCCGTGTCGTCACAGTGTGTGACTTTGTGTTTAGTTTTTAAATGGGTCCCACTGAAAAACAATGTTGTGGCTTGCCGCAACATTGTGCTAAGTGGGACCCAGTTTAGACTATTCGATGTTTTTTATTTGTATCTTTCACTTCCAAATGTAGGTTATTCTTTTGTTCTGTGTTACGAACATGTGTAGGTAGGGGAGAAGTGGCGTAAAAGGTAGACTACACGTATTGAAAGGGACAATTCAAAATAAAAGTTCATTTATGAAAGGGAAAATAAACATTTTTTAAAGATGCGAAAGTAAGCAACTAAGAATTGATTTTTTTTTTACTACAGATAAGGGTACTTACTATATGAAATTATGAAAGCTGTAGACCGTATTTCTCGAAATTAAAAATATTAACACTAACTTCATTATACATCCTAGAAACCTGTAAATTTGTTCGGAAACATAAAAACTTATGCAATAGACCTCAAAACCTTTACAAAGAAGAGCATAACTTACACCATAGGCATAAATTAGTTATGGCCGTTCCTGCTAAATTAAACATAACTAACAGTAAACGCCCACATGCGATGGCTATCAGAATTTTTAATAAGATTCCTAAGTGAATATCGCAAGAAAAAAACTATACAACTTTTGTAAGTAAACTTAAAGCCTATCTCTTAGACAAATCCCCATATTCTCTACAGGAGTTCATGGAATAGTAAATTCATTGGGATCACACTTATTGAATGACATACATAACAATGTAATACTTAAATATAAAGGCGTTTAATAACAAAAGATCCTTAAAAATATATGAATGTTGCTACGCCCTAGTAGGGTCCATGTTTGTATTGGCTAGAATTAAGAACATCTTGTAAATACCATGGCTGCAATGAATAAATGAGTATGAGTATGAGTATGCCCCCATTGTGGTCGAGAACTCGGTTCTTGAAGTTGTTGACGCATATGTATACCTAGGACAATCCGTCCAACTAGGTAGGTCCAACTTCGAGAAGGAGGTCAATCGGCGAATCCAACTCAGATGGGCAGCATTCGGGAGCTCCGCAACATCTTTTCGTCCAAAATACCTCAGTGCCTCAAAACAAAAGTCTTTAATCAGTGTGTGTTGCCAGTGATGACATATGGCACTGAGACGTGGTGCTTCACTATGGGCCTGATGAATAGGCTCAGAGTCGCTCAGCGAGCTATGGAGAGGGCTATGCTTGGAGTTTTTCTACGAGATCGAATCAGAAACGAGGAGATCCGTAGAAGAACCGGGGTCACCGACATAGCCAAACGGGCTCGTTGAAATGGCAATGGGCTGGCCATATAGCACGTAGAACAGCGGCCATTGGGGGCCAAAAGTTCTGGAATGGAGACCACGGACTGGCAAGCGCAGCGTGGGACGTCCACCAACGAGATGGACGGACGATTTGGTGAAGGCCGCAGGTTCAGGGTGGATGCAAATCGCTTCCAATCGTAATGATTGGGCATCAATGAGGGAGGCCTATGTCCAGCAGTGGACGTCCTACGGCTGAAATGATGATGATGAGTATAATGACAGATATTGTATTTCATTTCAATAATTCAAATAATATACGCTTCCTGTATAGGAAGTTTTCTAAATTTGAATTGTCCCTTTCAATACATGTCCTTTCAGGCCACTTCTTCCCTACCTATAATCTTTCTCTATTTTTGTTTTAAAAATAGGTATAATCGTAGATATTAAACATAAATTTATTTATTTTTAAATAATTACTCGCTAAATCAATTTAACTGTCACATCGCTCCGTTGCCTATTTAGGGTTAGGAGTTAAATTGATTTAATTAATATTTATTGCAATGAATTTTAATGACTAAAATTGCGTATAATCCACCCGTCGTTTGGTGCGTAATGCATTCGGTAGCCTCTCAAGGAAACTTGCACGTAACGGAGTTAACTTTTTGACCGCTAACGCAGTGTTAATAAGTCAAAATGTATAGAACTGTCATCAATTAACCCAGGGTTTACGATTTTTTTTACTGTAGTCCGTGCAATCAGGCCTTACAAGGACAGTAGTTAGGTTTAACGAGGGAAACCAAGGATAGAAAGTTGTGGCGAAACATGAAGGTCTACGATCAGCAGCGGATGAACTATAAATAAATATCATCGGACAATTCACACCAATTGACCTAGTCCCAATGTAAGCTAAGCAAGGCTTGTGTTATGGGTACTAGGCAACGGATAAAAGTACTTATATAAATACATGTCATAAAAAGTATGTCAATTGGGGATGTCTATTTTTATTGGTGATGTGAAATATCATATTTTAATTTCTCACAGGATCTTCAGAGTGGTGATAGATGATATAACAAACGCTGGGAATTTTCATTGATTATTGTTAAAACATCCTAAAGTCAAACTCTGCAAACTCTACATTTCACTGGTCAATGTTGCAATAACACGGCATGTTTTGAACGATATTTCGCGCTCGCGTATGTTTACGCTCGGTAGCTATTGTTTAGGATTTTGGTTACTGGGTGAGATCTCACGACTTTGTAAGAGCGTGGGACTCTATGGGACACTAACAATATGATATTGAATGATTTTGTCATTTTAATGTCCCAAGAGGCGTGAAAAAGGTTGGTGTTGCGATGTGAACATGATTGGAATGGTAAACGATTGTAACAATAAGGCTGCTTTTCCACATGCTTTCGGACCTCTGAATTTTTCGGAATTTGCGTGCGAAATTAATTACATTTGAATTTACCATGAGCTTTACGGTGAAGGAAAACATCGTGAGGAAACCTGCATACCTGCGAAGAAATTCAATGGTGTGTGTGAAGTTCCCAATCCGCACTGGGCCCAATCCCTATCATTCTGAGAGGAGGCCTGTGCCCTGCAGTGGAACGTCTATAGGCTGGGATGATGATAGTTCGTAAATTCGAACTGCGCGCATCTGATAGCTGCTATCTTATTTCAGAAGCAACAACCGCAGTCCCTGTCACGTTCGTGAAGCAGCTCGAGACCTGCCCAGACGTGGGGTACTTCTTCGAGCGGGAGCTGACCAATGGCGTGGAGGCAGCGCCATGTTACCTCTGCTTCTGCCGCGGTACCGACCATGCGGTGTGCTCCCTGCGGGCCAATGAGAGATGCGATGACACGTACTACAGCCACATGAAACGGTAACTATAGCGATGTTACGAGTAGACTTTTTTCCGACTCGGATACTTGAGTAGATTCCGGCGTGAACTCCCGTACCAACTCCCGTCGTAATCGGAGAGACTTTGCTCGAAGTTGTTGACAACTATATCTACCTGGGACATACAACAAAATTAGGTAGGTTCAACTTCGAGAAAGAGGTCAATCGACGAATTAGACTCGGCTAGGCAGCGTTCGGGAAGCTCCGCAATATCTTGTCTATATCTATACTAATATTATAAAGAGGATAGATTTGTATTTTTGTATGTAACGAATAAACTTAAGAACTACTGGACCGATTATTACTGGCTACTTTTTAAAATACCCTTTCCTACGGGAAAATTAATTTATCGCGGGCGAAGCTGCGGACGGAAGGCTAGTCATCCAATATACCGCAGTGTCTCAAGTCAAAAAACTTTGACCTGTGTGTGTTGGAAGTGATGACTTATGCACTGAGACGTGGCCGCTAACGATGGGCCTCATAAGAAAGCTCAAAGTCTCTCAGAGGGCGATGGAGAGAGCTATGCTTGGAGTTTCTCTGTGGGATCGCATTAGAAATGATGAAATCCGCGCAAGAACTAAAGTCACGGACATAGCTCGAAGAATCGCTAGACTTAAGTGGCAGTGGGCAGGGCACATTGCTCGTAGAACTGACGGCCGATGGGGCCGAAAGGTTCTCGAGTGGCGTCCACGGACCGGAAGACGCAGTGTAGGTAGCCTCCAATAAGATGGAGCGACAACCTGGTTATGGTTGTGGGATCACGTTGGATGCGGATGGCACGGAACTGATCTGTTTGGCGAGCCTTGGGGGAGGCCTATGTTCAGCAGTGGACCTCTTTCGGCTGAATGTAGTAGACATGGAGTAAAGGAAGACTGCACTTTTTCTCTTCTTTTCCTGTGTAACGAATATGTGTGAATAAATGTCTCTTTCTCTCTCTCACACACTGACATTGCCCTATTTCTCTTTTCAGGGAAGCAAGGTTACGTCGCAGCCCTGGATTTTCACGAAGTGCTGGAAAAACTAGTAAGTTTTTATACCTAGAAAACATCCATCAGGGTCATAATATACACAGTGTAAGAAACAAAAGTCATTCCTGTGGATTGTTATAAATAAACGTTTAATGTTAGTTGGTCATTTATAGGGGCTATGTCGTCAAGTTTGGGTGATGTTTTTTCTCGTCTAATCTTATAGTGTTGGGTATCGTATCGGTAATGATAAAACTAAAAAAAATACATGATGTACATTACCATGTAAACTTCCACCGAAAATTGGTTTAAACGAGATCTAGTAAGCAGTTTTTTTTTAATACGTCATAAATCGTAAACCGCAATTTTTTATAAATAATGGTACGGAACCCTTTGTGCGCTAGTACAACTCGCAATTGGCCGGTTTTTTTTAAAGGTACCGGGCGGCGATGTTTAGATATCTGCCAACTTTAAATTACAAACGTCATAATTTTAATAAGAATTTTCTTAATTTTGAAACATTTGAAACACAAAAATTGTAATTACAACAACATAAATTAGTGAAAAATGTTCCAGTTATTTAATCAGTGAACTATCACATTTGCATACATCCTCTTAAGTGTGAACTTTTTAATAGTTTAAGTTTTTCACAGACACAAAACACTTGATATGTAATGGAATTTCATACTTAGTTCCTGGATAGTTCGAGATTACTTCCTGGACACTAGCAGCTAGTCTCCAGGATGCGTTACTTTCTACGACGTTTTTGATGACGTAATGGCAACATTTCATACCATTTTTGAGAAAATAATTATTTGTTTAAAACAGACAGTATAATTAATAGTAACATTAATAAGATATACAGGGATTTTTTGTAACGGCTTCGGAACCCTATTCTGGGCGTGTCCGATACACTATTTTCCGGTTATTAAATATGATTTTTATTTCAGAAAAACAGTTGGCGCTAAAGGAGGAATGTACACCATTAAAATCAAGCAAGAGCATCGGATGTCCTCCCGGTACGTTATTTTATTTAAGGCATACGTACCAATGCTCGACACCTCAACGCCCAGTAGATGACACCCATCTGTCACCTCTCTTACTATGACATAAGATAGAAGGTGTCATGTATTGGGTTAGTGTCGAGCACAGGAACGTTTACGTTTACGTCTTTCGTCATTTAAAATTCAATTCTAGCCTCTGGGATCTGATTGCAGACGATTGGTGCACCGGTTGTATGGTGTGTGACTGCAGTGATGATGGCCATTGGAGTTGTCATGTCATGAGCTTTTGCCCGTCACGTAAGGAAAATTATCTTTATCTTAAAGGGGTGCCAAGCTTCAGGCGCTAAACGATTTTAGGTATTCTATGCACTAACGCAACGAACTTATATACAGGGGGGGTAACGCGACAGCTCAAGATAGATTGGTCAGATTGCGTGAGTGTTTAGGTATTTTCTTCGTATTACTAAAATAAATATTTTAAAAATGTAACGTGTACACGCTATAGAAAATATCTAGTTTTATTGTCATTCAAAACTAATGATTTGCCGTGCAATATTTACGCCGTACCTAATAGGATTTATTTTGTTTTTTAGAGATGACTTTGGATTTTATTTCTATTAAATGAACGATAAGTAATAGTGTTTCTAAAGTAACTGATATTAAATTAAATTAATTAAAATATCACGGGACAATTCACACCAATTGACATAGTCCCAAAGTAAGCTGGGCAAAGCTTGTGTTATGGGTACTAGGCAATGGATAAACATACTTATATAGATTAGACGACCAGATGGCCTAGTGGTTAGAGACCCTGACTATGAAGCTTGAGGTCCCGGGTTCGATTCCCGTGTCGGGGCAGATATTTGTATGAAAAATACGAATGTTTGTTCTCGGGTCTTGGGTGTTTAATATGTATTTAAGTATGTATCTATCTATATAAGTATGTTTATCCGTTGCCTAGTACCCATAACACAAGCTTTGCTAAGCTTACTTTGAGACTAGGTCAATTGGTGTGAATTGTCCCGTGATATTTATTTATTTTATTTATTTATACTTAAATACATATTAAACACACAAGACCCGAGAACAAACATTCGTATTATTCATACAAATATCTGCCCCGACACGGGAATCGAACCCGGGACCTCAAGCTTCATAGTCAGGGTCTCTAACCACTAGGCCATCTGGTCGTCTAAAGATATATAGAGGGAATCCTCTAATATCTTACATATAAATTTCAAAACAAAATCTTCACTAGTACTTAGTGATACTACAACGGATTAAATGAATGCAACAAATGCCCCAGAAGCTCCACGCGCTTGTTATATATATATATATATATAACATATGTGTTATGTATATATATCTACCTATATTCTCTTATTTAGCGGGGCCAGGAGTTAACGGAATATAAAATAATGAGTTTATGATGGTTTAATAAGTATATTTGTAAAGTAGGAACAACCAACATCACATCAAAAACATATTTCAAAGATCATAGTATATATATTGTATTTTAATATAACTCTTATTGGTTACTAATATATATAGACAATAGTCTCCGTACATAACGACATTATTATATAATACCACAACAATTCACATAATATTAATTGATCAAACAGTAGAATATAAGCCTCTATAGCAAGGGAACTGAGTACTTAATTGTGATCTCGGCGACTGCTCGTAACAAAGTTCCATCTACCTGAGGAAGGCAGCCTTTTATAGCCTGGCATCGCAACCCGGGCTTGTCGTCAACACGTGACGTCACTCGTAAAGGAAAGTACTCAGTTCTTCACTAAAAAGAGTTCTAAGTCTAAAAATATTACAAACTGAAGTATAATATTATCTACAGTAACATTAAATAATATGATTAATTATTATTTTCTTATTTACTATGTTTTACATAAATATTCTAACACGCTCATAGGTCTTCCCCAAATGTCTACCTCTATTCAAAATCAAAGTCAAACTTAGGCTATAACAAAGGATTTATAAATCTCGAATCTACATCCGGTTCGGAAAACCTCTGTTGAGAAGAATCCGGCAAACTCAACATACATAGGTAAGGTACCTAACTAGTGACTGAATCTTTGCGATTTCCCTGGATAAAACGTAATTTTAACAAGTTCCCATTGCATATATCCTGCTAAAATTCATCAAAATTGCAGTGGGTTAGGGGTAAAAATTTAACAGACCTGCAGCAGAGTTACTATTGATTTTTAATGCTTATTGGGATGGATTTTCATTTCTTTTTATTTCCAGAAAAATCAAAGAAAATCACTAGTAAAAAACCAAGAAAATCCCAACCTAGAGAACCAAATTTCAGTCGCCAGACTCAAAAACAACCTCAATCCGTTAAAGAAACACCCGTCACGAGAAAAACATTTCCGCTAAAGAAACATGAGAAAAAGTTCAAAATACTCGTAAATGCTAGTGACGATCAGTTTAGTAGGAAGATAGTAAAGAAATCTATAGCGCACCAGCCAGAGCAGTCAATGATATCTGTAGAAACAAAGAGACAGAGTCAGAAAGTAACAACAAAAGATGTTCCAATTATTATTAAGAAATATATTTCAACCAATAGCCCAATAAGATCACCCGAATTACTGAAGTATAAAAATGATACGAAGAAATTCGCTCAAATGCTATATAAGCACTATAAGTCAAATGTAAACAATGCACCAAACCAGATGAAAAAATGGTCCTCAAAAGCACTGGGTGATAAGTTTGTGAACAAAAGATCACTGATGAAAAAGAACATAAAAGTGACAAGTCTAAAAGCCAGAAAACCTATGAATACGAAAGATCATAAAGATAAGTCCAAGACAATGAATAGCAAAAACAAAAATAAAAATCACGGTATGATTAAAAAGAAAAAAAATAACTATAACGCTAAGAAGTATAAGGGCAAGAAGTGTGATTACAACAAGAGAAGTAAGAGGGAGGCACCTTTAACAACGACAGAAACTATAACGGAGACTAACGTCGAAAGCGTTGACACAGGTAAATAATAAAAAAAACATACAAATTATATAGGATATTCAAATAATATGAAAGTAAGGAATACATAGAAACTAGTACTAATAGTACTTATCGAATTAGGATTCCTCTGTTTCTTTCTTTTTGTTTTATTTTGCATTTTATAAATTTTCTACCTTTGACAAGACTAATAATTTTAGTTATATTGATTAATTTGCTAATCAAATAAGTATTTCAGCCACTATAGATAAACATGTGGAAGCAACGGAGATATCGTTTACAAATAGTGTAGATATGGCATCAAATCTAAGCAACTACGCATATACTGTTGATAATCATGCCACGCTAAGTATTCCTTCAATAAAAACCATAAATAACGATACAGAAAATGCTACAACTGAACAGAACGTAATCGTTGTTACTATGAACAATACGATTTTCACAACTGCAGAGAATCACTTTACTGGTAATTTACAGATAGAAAAAGAAAACAATAAGATAGAAAATAACACATTTAAACGAAATACTGTTGAGATTAACTTTGAAACAACAACAGTAATCAGCAATACTGTTAACGTATTAGAATCTACAAAAGTCAAAAAAGTTGATCTAAATTTAATAATGGACAAGCCTGCGATCGGTCATTATCAAAATGATACAGAAAACATGATTGGAGATGACAAAAAATTCGTTCACGGGCAGGATATAAGGAAAATGTTTACAAGAAGGAAGAAAATTAGCTTGACAAAGCTTGTTAAGACGTTAAATGCTAGATCAAGGAAATATTACCCCAAAAACAACAGTTCATCCGATGCAAAATCAACAGGCATTAGAATAAACGGAACTCTCAATGACATTCAAACCGTTCTAGAGAAATTAGTTCACGGATACATGAGAAATCATACGCAAGATAAATTAAAAAAGAAAAGTAATACGGCCGTTAAATATTTAAAGAAACTATTTTCAAAATTATTCTCTATTAATAATAATAATAAAACTGACGATAAAATTGCTGTAATGGATTCCATTTGCGAAAATTTTGGACCTTGTAAAATAAGTGTTAAAAAACTGGGAATATTAAATTATAAAGTGAATCAACTGATTTCTGAAACTCATAAAGCTCTCAGCAGTATCAAGATTATAAAGGGATTACTACAATTAGTTAATGTTAAGAATGAAACGTTTGGAAATGCCACATCTCGAGAACCTGATTTTAAAACGCATGTGAAAAAATTAAACGCTATCTTAAAAGACAGTTACGCTCCTGAAGATCAACTGACACAAACACAAGCAACTCAAATATATTATATTAAATCAAATACTCAAGTTTTCATAAGATCCATTGGCAAATTTGCTAATACTCTGAACGACATTATTAATATAATCAAATCAGAAAATACTAAAACTAAAAGGACAGTACATAATTACAAAGTCATTAAAAACAAACATACAGGAATTCAGGAAAGAGGAATCATGGGTAAAATTAAGAATCTCCTTTTAAGATACAATTTACTTCAAAACACCTTTTTGCGTAAAATGTATGAAGCCCTAACCACTCTTGAAGTGCAAAATCGAAATGCAAAATTGTATTATTACAAGAAATATCGTAGAGGTAGTGAAAAGGTGTATAAAATGGAGATAGAAAAGTATGTGGATAACATAAATTTTAATCTAAGGAAGTTAAGGGATTTAGCATCCAGGGTTGGTTCCAAGGAAAGAAGGAAAAGAGAGGCAATGGGAGATGATGAGGCCATCGAGTACTTACTGACGGTGATGGAGTATCTACTGAAGCGAAATAACTCATTGGAGGCCCCACCAGGTGTGTTTTTTGTATTCAGTATTTATTAAATCGCAACATTTCTTACAAAACATTGTACAAAAATGATGCCCTGTTGGGGCGTAGCACTTAACCTTAATTAAGCAGTTATTATATTTCAGTACATGTAACTTTTAAAACTAAATTTATACATTAGTTTGTACTTATCTATACAACACGTAATGTTAGTGTCCGTGTAAGGGAAACTTCAAAAATAAAATTATTAATTGTTTTTACCTATTGCCAACGACTGCTACCACGGTAAAAGTAAACAGTTTTGCTGGTCTATTCTCACTCCAACTTCGCTGATACTTAGTTTTTCGCTGGTATTTTTCCCTATAAAAATTAGTTTACTAATTGAAAAAGCTGCAACAATGTGAATGTATGTTTTGATAGATAAGATTTGTGTCCAGTGACAGATAAAGATTAAGGACAAACGTGTTATTTGTTGCTGAAAAGAACTAATTAACATAAAACTGAACAAGCATTCATGAATTAGGGTATTATTCATTTATTTTTAGTTGAAAAACATGGTGAACCTTTTTTATTTACAGATAATGATGGTATAGATCTACTGATTGAGGCCATAAAAAGTGCTCCTGATATAAAACCAATTAAAAAGAAGGTTTTACAATATGTACCTGTCAAAATCATTGGACCTACGAATTCTGTCGAGTCAAGAGAAGACAATGTTTCTAAACCCAAAAAAGTGAGAAAACCTGCTACTGAAATTATGGCGACCACAAAAAAAGAAGAAGTAGACGTGGAGGAGACTGGTGTAGTGCGTGAGGATGTAAGGAAAACTCTGGATTCGTATACAACACCAGTAGAAATTTCCACAAAACAAGATATTGTTATTGCCGATTTGAGTGATGTAATCACCGAATACCCTTCAAAAGTTTACATGGCGACATACGATAATTACGAAAATACAGAAAAACCGTTCTTTGAGAAAGTTGTTAGTGACATCAAAGCTATAGGTGAACCAGATATAATAATAAAAAAAGAAGAGGCCCCCAAGGAAGATGCCCCCAAAGAAGATGAAAGTGATACTATAGTATTAGACGAAGATAACAAAAAAGTGATTCAGAAAAATCCATCGGATATATTTGCAGAAGTTCAAACAGAAGCACCAATTGTTGCCAGCACTCATAAAGCTCGAAATGAAAAAGGGAAAATGAGACACTACAATCCAACGAATAGTAATCATCCAAGAAAAGGTAGCAAAAAGACTAAAACCAAACTTGATTTGATGAACGAAGCATATGAGAAAGAAATAAAAGAACAGCTGACAACAAGAAGGCCGGATCCAGTGAAGACCAGTCGGGCTAAAGGTGAAACTGGTAATCGAGACAAGAAGAAATTAACAGGTGACGTCAGCAGTATTACAAAAGAGATATACGACGTGAAGGAGAAAAATGAGTCTGAAGATTTGATATACAGGAAGCAAATGGACTTGCTCAATTCTTTGGACTACGGGACTGAAAAGTCCGTGGCTGACGATAGCGATTCGAAAGACGTGTCCTCACCACTCGATAGGGTTAACAATGACGCTTTCCCTAATTATTTTGTTTAAGTTATTTAATGTTGGTTTTTTTCAGTACTGTTGGAAGAACGATGTGTTAAATTGGTTAAAAGATAAAAATATGACGAAAGGTTTTTCAGTTCTAGTTTCATTAATAGAATGATTAGTGTCTGGACCCTCTTTGGTGTTGAAAACGATGTTCAAAATATTTTTTCTCAAGCGAGAGTTTCAAGCTATCATTAAACATTTTGTCGATAAGTTTATCGATATCCTAAATCGCAATAAATAAATACATAATTTGCAACTAGTTTTTCCGCGTTTCGACAAAGTCCTAGTACTTGATAAAAAAACAGAGTCAAAATTAGAATCTTTTCCCTTTTTCGCCAGTTAATGAACTGTTCTACTGAATGTGATAACATCGTAATGGAACAGAAGTGGTAATGAAATGTCAATTAACCTTGGACAAGTATGTCGATCTCCCACGGAAACTGGAATTTTCTGGGATAAAAAGTATCGTGTTTCCGTCTCCGGGTACAATCTATTTAAATGCACAGTTTCAACTATACAACCGCAAACATTTTATTCCATAGTCATAAATTACTTAGTAGGATGTTGTCGGCAAAATTATGCATTTATTAATGTTTAGGTAGTTATGAAGTTGTTCCAGAAGATTCATCTGCAAATGGACGCTTTTTTTCTGTCGTGTTAATGCACTTCCAAGAAATAAAAAGTATGAAATTAGAGGCGACTAAAGGCGAGAGGCATGTGTATTTTTTTCAAGTTGTCAAAAGCGAAAGTTATTTAAAATCGCGGAAAGAGATTGAACCGTGTTATTTTTTTTACACTAATTAGTAGTAAGTGTTTTAATTATTAATAATTTATTTATTAGCATTTAAGTTACAATTATGACTTATGAAATTTTCAAGTATATTCATATATAAACGAACGTTACCAACCTAGTCTATGTTGTATTTTAACCACCAGTTTACACGCTAGTTCTGCCGCGGTGCTTCCATTATTCTGTTTCTGTGAGAAAGTTAGGATAGCGGGGAACATTATAGGTTAGCAATGCACAGGCAAATTTCACAAAACCTGGGTAATAACACCTGATTTATGTAAGACTAGTTATCTAATTTGCTTTGTCATCAATTATGGGTCTCCTTAGTTCCTCGATATAAAAAAATTACCCCCCCCCCTCACCGAACCCCACCGAACCCCCCCCACACACCCGCGTTCACATTCACCACCGTACCTACTTTCCTACCCAAGTCACTACTTCTAAAAACTGTCCTATAAATTCTTAAAATAGACGTATCTTTCTTATTTGTGAACCGATTCAAATGAAACAAACACTAAATGTTAATCCAAGAAAATACCAACATATCAGTGAAAACCGCATCCTTCTAGGTTAAGCCGTTTCTGAGATTAGCGCGCACAAACGCACAGACAAACAGACAATAATTCTAAAAAACATTGTTTATTGCGTTGTTATTGCGCTAGTAAATAGCCCTAGTGACAGTTTTTCTCAAATATCTTCAATGTACAGACACCGACTTGTTACAGATTTATTATATGTATAGATTCTATATTCGACGGTCAGTTCGACCGAGATTTATTTGGCGGTCTTTTTACCTGATTGCTTTTAGAAAAGATATGATAAGGTAGAAAATAATGGTATTCCAAATTCCAGAACTTGTTATTGAATACTGTACCTTTACCTGTACCTGTACCTTTCATTCAGTAATTTAATTTTTTTTACATAACCTTTTCAAATATAATAACGGGTGTCCAATGCATTTTAAACGAAATTCGAACTTGTTCCTGAATTCATGATATAAGCAGAGGTCGGAATTTTCACGGTAAAACGAAAGACTGTCGCAATCAGACTAGTCCTAGAAACATTTTTTTATCGATGTCGATAGTTGTGTAATAGAAGAAAAAAACTTTCCACCAAATAAAAAAAATAGTTTACACAAAATTTTACTTAAGGTTCGTGTAAATTATATAGAGACAGATGCAATTTCATTTTCTAAATCCTCGTCAGTACACACAGCAGCACATGCCATTTTGTTTGGTTTGTGATGATGATAGGAGTAGATAATCATTAATTTCTCAACATTCTCTGGGAGTACACTGTTTTATTAATCAGTATTAAGCCATTTATGTACCTATATTAAATTCTGAATTTCCAATGAGAAACACCACACCACACCACCACATCTTTTGCATATTTAAAAAAGAACATACAACCGAATTGAGAACCTCCTTCTTTTTTTGAAGTCGGTTAGCTGCTAGCTTATTAGCTGTTGTGAATGGTTATAAAATAATGTACCTATAAATATATCGGAATTTTTTTATATATAAACCCTTTGATCAATTATAACTGAAGATACACATTGCCGAACAAAATCCCCTTCAAAAAATGTCCGAACTTTTTTATTTGTTTGCATAACAATTAAAATCATCACCTACACAGAAATTTGAACCTAGTCTTTACTTCATTACAGTCGAATTTCGGTTGACACTTGACAGCTAAACTTGACAATTTCACGCAACGTACTGAGAAAAAAGAAGGCCACTTTTATCAAAGTGGCGCTCATTTGGCTCGGACATTTTCGGGCGCGCGACTGTGGATCTACAGTTATAATTGATCAAAGTATAAACCTAATAAAACTCGATATCGATAAAGATAAGTTTCTGAAACTGGCTTGATTGCGACAGTTTTTTGTTTTGCCAAGAAAATTCCGACCTTTTTTAATAAGGATTCATTAAAATAAAGTCACAATGTTATATAAAATAGCGAAAAAAATAGCTAACGTGTCGGTCGGTTTAGATAAAACCGTGAAAAGCTTAATAATATGACAGACATCCCTAAAAATGTTTATTTTATGGACTGGTCCATGTAAAACACATGTTCAATGGTTGACTAAGCTAAGTTAAGCTGACCTTCCTTAATTTTTCTGACCTTCCATAGCTTTCCAGAAAGTGGACTACCTGTGAAGGACACTAGAAAAACTATAGTTTATAATATTAACAAAATCATTACTTCAAATAAATATCGAATAGGAGCGTTAATTTTAAGAAAAATCTGAAACTCAAATGACCTAAAATAATATAGTTTGTGCCCCGTTATTTTTGAATACTGAAAAAAATTGTATTGTTTAACAATTATTTATGATTTTGTTTGTATAACTTCAGCAATGAACACTTTTATTATAGTAAATTATACATTATACTTAACAGTAAAATTAATTAATATACAAAATGCCGAATAATAGCAATTTAGTTTGTAAGGTTGTACATACTTTTAAAATTATTACAACTATGTATAATTAAAATTAAATTATTAATATATTCTTGTTTTATTTCGTTACTTGTTCTATACTTCACGACGGACGAACATTCTATTTTTTTTGTACATCTAGGGTTGCCAAAATCTTTAACTTAATTACTTAATTATTTACAAGAGATCAGAAATATGATGTATTATCCCTTCATATTCATAATTTCATTCCACTTAAAATCCTTGTGTGCCTAGTGTATGTGTGTGTATGTGCGTGTGCATGCGTGAGACTTGTGCCGGCACACAGGGCACAGGCCTCCTCTCAGAATGAGAGTTCTTGGGCCGTAGTTCCCACGCGGGCCCAGAGCGGATTGGGAACTTCACATTCACTATTGAATTTCTTCTCAGGTGTATGCAGGTTTCCTCACGATGTTTTCCTTCACCGTAAAGCTCATGGTCAATAGGGTAGTGTCCTGGGTAAAAAAAACACTATTACAATTAGTCCGACATTTAAATTATCAAAAAATATTGAACACATTTTTTTTCTTTTGTCAATTGAACAAAAAACGACAATGATAAAGCGCGACAAAGTTCGGGAGTGGGGGCTCGTGACGTCACGGTTCGCTAAAAAGTGTAGCGAAACGTGACGTCACGCGGAACTTCAACATACAATATCTCCGTCATTTTTTGTTCAATTGACAAAAGAAAAAATACGTGTCCAATATTTTTTGATAATTTAAATGACGAACTAATTAGATTTTTTTAGGAAACTAGCC
Organism: Archips xylosteana; assembly: GCA_947563465.1. Lineage (NCBI taxonomy): Eukaryota > Metazoa > Arthropoda > Insecta > Lepidoptera > Tortricidae > Archips > Archips xylosteana. The sequence continues at coordinate 14,251,462 of OX387365.1, read as the reverse complement.
TATTGCAAATGTAATAACGCACATAAATTCCGGAAAACTCAGAGGTGCAGTTTCAGTGGTTAAAGACTATTAATTAAAAAAACAGTTAATAAAAAGAAAAATGGTGATGTGACAACCCTAGAACAGCGGACGGTAATAGCGGCGCCGGCGCAGCGATCCGGAACAGTGCTTGCGACACGCCGTTAATTACTCTACTGAACCTTACACCCACGAGATACGGTCCACATTGCCTTGCATTTTGAGTAACAGAGAAACCGATAGTGATTTGTTTGAAATTAATTGAATTGAAATGTTATGAGAATTGGAAGAGGAAGGAAACCAATAGAGTAAATAATTGGCGATGGAGTTATAGCGACAAGGTTCTAAAGTGGAGGTGTTTAATGATGTATAATTATACAAATGGGAAAAATGCCTAGGATATATATTTCGGTTTATTGTTGTTGATTGTTAGTTAATATTTTTATGTACAACTAGCTTTTGCCCGCGGCTTCGCTCGCGTGTACCATGAGTATTCCAAAGAACCAAGATATCAAGCAAGCAAGCATACAGGCAAGCAAGCAAGCATGCAAGCATGCAAGCAAGCAAGCGTGCAAGAAAGCGTGCAAGTAAGCGTGCAAGCAAGCGTGCAAGCAAGCCCGACTAAACTTTCTTTATATACAATGTTTTTCACTAATTCGGAAGCGGGCACTAATAACCAGGCTTGTTAATAACATAAAACCTATAATTACTTTCCCCTGTCCTGCATTAGGTATAATTCAATGTTTTCTTACCTTCTACGGAAACTTGAGTAACTGGAAGCGCTGTGTACCTACTTAGCATTGATATTATACATATTATAGTATTTTGTATAGGTGTTGTGTGACCTAACCGCTAAGGAGTTATACCTTCCATCATCAGCTCATCAACATGAGATGATGTCTACCAGACGCAAACACTTAAATAGCTTGAGAAAATATATGAAAATCGTAATGCGTGCCTACAAAATTTGAGAGTTGCCCTCGATTTCCTTGAGATCCCGTCATCAGATCCTGATTTGGTGATAATGGGACCATCTCAGGAGTATATTGTAATTTCGCACTTAAATTCCGAAAAACTCAGAGGTGTGAGCCGAGATATGAACCCAAGACCCTCTGCTTGAGAGGCCATAATGTCAAACCACTAGGCCACCACCATCATAAGATAAAAATAATTTATATATGTATGTAAACCCTTCATTGTATAAAAATAAGGAAAACAATCACTATTGACAACCGTTGAATTGAAATACATGTACCTAGACGATTTTATCCCTTTAAGGGATCTCTTCCAGTCAATTTTTGAGTTGACCTTCGGAAGGACCTCCGCAAAGTAACGCCTGATTCAATAATAGTACATTACTGCAGAGGCCGTGAAGTAAGGGATTGATGGACGAGATTTGGGGTATACGGCCGAGTCGTAGACGAGGCCGGATAAAACGAGTCCAGCAATCCCTCTTCCGGCCGAGGATTGTATAGAGCTTTTCTCAAACATGCATCATCATCATCATCATCATCATCATCATCATCATCATCATCATCATCATCATCATCATCCATCCATCCAACCATCCATCCATCCGTCCATCCATCCATCCATCCATCCATCCATCCATCCATACATCCATCCATACATCCATCCATACATCCACCCGTACATCCATCCATAAATCCATCCATATATCCATCCATACATCCATCCATACATCCATCCATCCATACATCCATCCATCCATCCATCCATCCATCCATCCATCCATGCATCCATCCATACATCCATCCATACATCCATCCATACATCCATTCATACATCCACCCATACATCCATCCATACATCCATCCATACATCCATCCATCCATCCATCTAGCCATACATCCATACATCCATCTATCCATCCATACATCCATCCATCCATCCATACATCCATCCATACATCCATCCATACATCCATCCATCCATACATCCATCCATCCATCCATCCATCCATACATCCATCCATACATCTATACATCCATCCATACATCCATCCATACATCCATACATCCATCCATACATCCATACATCCATCCATCCATCCATACATCCATCCATCCATCCATCCATCCATACATCCATCCATACATCCAAACATCCATCCATACATCCATTCATACATCCATACATCCATCCATCCATCACCAGTAGTTTAGGCGGTTTTATAGAAATAAAAGAAGATAGATTTTTTTTAATGTCGTAAGTTGGCTGTATGTAATTTTTCCTTTGTCAGTTTAGTGTTAGTAAGCAAATTTAAAAAGTTACAGCAGCGGACAATAATGGTTTTTCATACTTACTTTTATGGCCTAGGCCAAGAAGTAATGTAGGGAGCCATAAACAACAAACTTCATGGCTTCATTTCGTGACATTAACGCATACATTTCAAAGCATGTTTGAGAAAATCACTTTTAGTATTACATATTTTCAAAAAACTGTTTTTTATCGCTTCTAAGTGACATTTTTGTCAGTTTTTCCGAACCAGCCAGCATCACAAGTAGCTGGTCACTTTTGTACTTTGTCGTAATAACTCAATTGTCAATCAAGTATGACGTTTTGCACCTAACTGTAGAGCGACAAGAAGGCGACAAGGTACAAAAGTGACCACCTACTTTGATGCAGAGAGTAACTTTCGTGTGTTTGTCAACTTTTTAGGGTTCCGTAGCCAAATGGCAAAAAACGGAACCCTTATGGATTCGTCATGTCTGTCTGTCTGTCTGTCCGTCCGTATGTCACAGCCACTTTTTTCCGAAACTATAAGAACTATGCTGTTGAAACTTGGTAAGTAGATGTATTCTGTGAACCGCATTAAAATTTTCACACAAAAATAGAAAAAAAAACAATAAATTTTGGGGGTTCCCCATACTTAGAACTGAAACTCAAAATTTTTTTTTCATCAAACCCATACGTGTGGGGTATTTATGGTTAGGTCTTCAAAAATGATATTGAGGTTTCTAATATAATTTTTTTCTAAACTGAATAGTTTGCCCCCCCCCCCCTGTTCTACTTCTAAAATAACTTAAGAGAATGATAAAACTAAAAAAAATATATGATGTACATTACCATGTAACCCAACCATGTAACTTCCACCAAAATTTGGTTTGAACGAGATCTAGTAAGTAGTTTTTTTTTAATACGTCATAAATCGTAAACCGCAATTTTTTATAGATAATGGTACGGAACCCTTCGTGCGCGAGTCCGACTCGCACTTGGTTGTTTTTTTTGAATCCAAGATTAGAAGAAAATACCCTCAGCAACTGGAAAAGGTGTTCGAAACATCTCAACACAAGAACGAAGTCAAGGGCAGCATTACCTGTAATTTAAATTATTGTCCAAAAAACCAATGAAACTATGTCACGACCACATGTCATTTTTAAATTAAAGGCTGTTCAACCCAATACGCCTGTAGTGAAAAAATACCGATAACTCACGTCTATGATCGAGTTTAGCTTGACATGTGTCGGGCTAATCCGTAGCCCTTGTTTTCGGAGCCACACGTCGCGGCGGCTGCCAAACGCGCACTGCGCGCCAGCCACTGCTCGACTACCCCCAAACGGGGATGAAAACTGTCATTCTTATTATCATTGTCAAATGTAGGGAAGCACACAACACCAATATCAATACCGCTCAGAAATCATTGTGTTTACACCAGTGGCATGGAATGACCATATTCGTTATGCAAAACCCGGAAATTTGTGAGGAAACCTGCAATCAGCACTAGCATCAGTTCCTAATCTGCACTGGACCCACGTAGAAACTACGGCCCAAGCCCTCTTATTCCGAGAGGAGTCCTGTGCCCTGCAGTGGGACGTATATAGGCTGCGATGATGATGATGATCCCGATTGCGAGAAGCGTGAGTAAGGTCTTCAGTTGTCACTGACATCATGACGTCGTGTTGAATCTAAATGCTTTCATAGGACTAGGACTTCTATCGTGTGTTGGTTACATATTTTATGAACGGCTGTCAATTATCTTACTGTTATTCCACGTCAGGTGTTGGCACATTGTAAGTATACATTTTTTATTTAAATACTCTTAACGATACACCGTTATCGTAGTTTTAATTATGCTATCGGTTCAGAAGTTATTATTTTTTTCGAATAGAAGCTACCACCAGTAATCAGCAAGATTTCAAACAGTGTATGATTGCGCATGAGAACAATTCCGGCGACACTGGTTTCAGTAAAAACCAGAGGTTGTATTGTCTAACGTCCGGACGCTCGGGATTGCATTCACCATCTATTTCTGTCACCATCTTACACCGTTTGACAGAAAGAAACAGTGAATGCGATAGCACGCGCTCGCTCGTTAGACTGACGCACAGGACTTTATGACATATTTTACTCTTGTTTCGTGAACGCAAGCGTATTGTATGTACCTATGTATTAAAAAAAAGTTTTGGTTGGACCATCCAAGCGACTATAGCTAGACCGTTTAAACGAGTCCTCGCTTTAACTAAAGCTTTAGCTAAAGCTTGATCATCGATGCCTTACAGTCGTATTGACTTAAACAAGTCTTAATACTATAATCATCGGGTAAAAAAATACAAAACGAGTCTACCAATGCCACCCGTTTCCGGATGTACTGCTCCGAGCTCCGAATGTCAACAGAACTAGGGCTCTTAATGAAGAGGGGAACACTGACATTCAAAGTTCGTATCGTACCGTCTCGGTCACTCTCGTATTAAATACTATTATCGTAAGCGAGACGGCACAATACGAAGTTTGAATTTTGAAGTTTGTGGTATCAGACAAGGAGAGCAGGACATAAGAAGGCCATTGTACAATTACAATCTCAATAGATTAAGGGCCTTTGTAGACGGACTGCATTCCGTTTGCCGAATGCCCATGCATTTTGCATTCCAGTTCCATTTATTACTAGTACTTGAAGGAGTTTTGATCTCGACACGATTATGATTTGTTCCTGATTCATCATATTCCTAATTGGTCTTATTCCTTATTCGACACTTTCCTAAATCGTCATATTCCTAATTCGTCATATTACTGATTCGTCATATTCCTAATTGGTCTTATTCCTTATTCGACACTTTCCTAAATCGTCATATTCCTCACTCGTCATCGTACATGCAAATGAAATTGTGAACTGCTTGCTAACAGGATTAATTAGTATTAGGACAAATAAAATGCATTTCTTCGTCCGCAACATTATTAAAAGTCTGCAAAGCCATCTTCTCCGACTAAAATGATATTGTATGGCACTATATAAATAATAAAGTTAACTTTACATTTACCACACATGATTTTATAATAAGTTTGTGCAGGCAAATGTACATGGTATGACAAAAGAGGAATATGACGAATTAGGAATATGACCAGTTAGGAAAGTGTCGAATAAGGAATATGACGAATCAGGAACAAGTCCTCCGTTTACGAAGAATTCGTTTGTCGCAGGAACTATGCAATTTATTGGGACAGAAAGTATCCAGGTTATAAATGGTGCCAAATGTCATCAGAATCCGTCAAAACGTTTTAGCGTGAATGAGTAACAGACATCCACACTTTTACCAGTGTCGAATGGTATTTTCGGTGTCCTAGTGAACGTGGTGACCCGGTTGTGGTTGATGGTCAAACCACACCGTCGGGATGCTACAGTGCAACATTTCTTGAAACGATTCGGTACAATTTTACTTTTAGAACTCAAATTCGTCTGAATATGATCTAAGATCTACTTAAAAGTTTTGACATCGCGATTCGAAAATGAAGTTCAATATTGAAACAAAACAAACGAAACATGGATACACAGAAAAAACCCAGAAAAAGAGACCAGCGCTGGGAATCGAACCCAGGTGCTCAGCATTCCGTGCTGCGTGCCAAAACACCACCACCAACTGGCCAATTGGTCAACTGGTGGACCAGTGGTGGTGTAGGGGTTTAGCACGCAGCGCGGAGGACCTGGGTTCGATTTCCAGTGCTGGTCTCTTTTTCTGGTTTTTTTTTTCTGTGTATCCATGTTTCAGTTTGTATTTAGTAAGAAATATATGGATTTCATGGGATGACCGTAAAAGTAAAAAAATTTGGAGTTGGAAAATAAAAATACAAAAAGACTCTTAAAAAAACAATCTCAATTCAGTACGGTTTTGCGTCGTCGCCCCGCATGCGAATTCGTCGCTCCACACCGCAAAGGAACAGCGGCAGTGTGACGACCGCCTAAGGGCTTGTAATATAATAATTGGATAAATAAACGGTGCATAGCCTCAATGCCACTAGTGACAATCTCCGGATGCATCGGTCCGCTGCGCGTGTCAACAAATCTAGAGCTCGTAAGGACACATAATATGGACGCAGAACAAAATAGTAGATTGTTCAACAAGGGACTAAAACAAGCCATAATGACACAAGATATTTAGCCACCCGAGCAGAGCGAGGGTGGCTATAATTCGCGTGTCATTATGGCAGTTTAGTCTCGCGTTAAACATTCTACTTTTCACTTTGAATGCGAGGAAAAAAACGATGTTTTAGGTATACTAATCTACAATATTACTTTTATACAATGTACGCTCAATACGAGCAATGGACGTCTGTTCAGAATTCAAATAGCAATTTAAATTTGTTCCGCGGTTTTTTTTTGTTGAGTGACGCTTTAAATGTTTGCATATTTAGCCAACAGATTCAAACTTGAAAATTATTTCATAGCTAATTGGACTAAGTATGCATAATAAAATGAATTCATCTTTAATATAATTAAATAGATTAATATTCGTAATTATTCATGGTTATTATTTTTTTAAATATTTTTTATACAGTTGTCATTTTGAGGTTATTTCCACGCCCTAAAGGCTTCCACAGACTGAAACGCACGGCGCTACGGAGCACTACGGAGCGCTTCGGAGCGTCCGCAGCGCGCTGCGGTCTGTGGAAAGCTTTAAAATTGTCTATGCCCAGTCACTGAAAATGGCAATAATCCTGCATCCGCAAACACCGTGATTGGCAGTTTAGGTTAGGGGCTTCCAAAGTAAATTAAAAAAAAATTACTTTAATCCCTAGAGATCAAAAAAGAGCTTTAGTCCCGATATGCAGAGACTAAAGTAACATTTTAAGAGCATGAGAAGTGAAAAAATAATTATGGTTGCCCGAGGCTTTTTTACTATCAGAGGTAGGCAAATGAGCAAGCAGATTATCTGATAGGAAATAATCACCACCGCCCTATTCTGAAAGCCCCGATGTCATAATTCACTCCAGCATTCTACAGTTTCACTGTATGTGGCAGGAGCCTGTTCAATAAACACTACTTATGGTTCATCAATATAAAAAAAGGATGGATTACATTGCCAGGGGTCTCATTCTAAATCCCTAACATAGTTTGTCCTAATGTAATGTTTGTCCTAATGATCGTTTGTCCTAACACTTTTTTTCTCGGAAACCGTGAATTTTTCAGGAACTTTTTTGTGATTATCCTCTAGAACACTATAGGTTAGGTTAGGTTTGTTTTATAAAAATCCAGAACAATTAATAGATTTTAAATAAAAAGAGTTAGGACAAACGATCATTAGGACAAACATTACATTAGGACAAATAATCATTAGGGATTTAGATATAGAGCCCATTGCCAGATGCCCCGATTCTGGCCATTTTCAACTTTTAATAGAGTTTAAAGAAATACTGCGGGAAGAAAAAAATTAATTACCTACACTAGTTATTAAGATGGTGGCCAATAAAAATGGAGAATTTTAAGAAGCATTATAGTATAAATCTTCCCAGGTGAATTTTTCGCTTCGAGCCATTACATTAAATTTGAACCTTAATACTATGACGATACCGTTTGTTTTGAAAGATAAGGGCTCGAAGCGAAAAATTCACCTGGGAAGTTTTTTACTATACTACGTATGTATTTAACGTAGTAACCACTTACTTAATTGAAAACAAAATTTAAGTAGCTGATATTAAAGCTCACTGTGCAATACAATTTAAACCGTAAACCCCGTACAATAACACGGTACAAATGTTACAGTCACATTAAATAATTACATTAGCCGGTTCCCCACCATTTTCCACGACCTTTCCCGCTCGCTCGAGTTTGACACTTCGACGGGTTTTGGCGGCAAAGCCACGCGCGTAACGAAACGCAGCGGTTTCTTTTTAAATTGCTTTTTTTTTTAATTTGTGCGAGTGAATGGAAAATTTGATGTGCGGTGTTCTCTCTGTGGTGAAAGTTTTCGTGATTTTTGAGTGACAGTTGGAATTTTCAGGTTGGTATTATGGATTGAAAGTGCCCACCATTTAGTTTGATGGCAGTTTAGAGTAAATAAGACGTGACGTTTTGTTGTTAGTTAAATTTGTTTAACTACTTATTCAAATGTCTGTTTGATTCTCGGTTCGTTAATTTCATAATTGGTACTTTGTGTGAATCGCTGTTAGCAACTTGTTTTATTTCGTATGGTCAAAAATTTAAGTTATTATTTAAGATTTTGTAAAAAAGAAAAATTCATTAATTTTGAAAAGGAGGTGAACATATTATATTAGCACATATTTTAAAGTTTAAGCTCGATTAACGGGATTAGGTACATACTTACTATAGTTACAAAGATCCTGGCAGTGTTTTCACTTTGAATAGCAGCTTTTTGAAGTCTTTGCATGAGGAGACTGTTATATCCTCGATCCCCTGTGACGTCTAAAAGTCTTTTTGCAAGGTCCTTAAAAAGTCTCGAAGCTCTAGGACTTTACTTTGCTATAAGTGGCCGTTCGTAAATTTTCAGTAGCACTTTGAAAACAACTTGTTTAAAAAAGTCTTTCGACTTTTTGTGACATTAACCTGGTTCCTAATAAAAACAACTCTACAATAAAGGTCGCGAAACATTTACATCACATCAAATTGATGTCAGATTAGTGTTAAAAAAATGTAGGTACACTAAAGGATTAGGTAATGAAAAGATAACTATAAAATAAAAATTAAAAACCCCCCAACGCAATTATGTCACACGTATGTTTGAACATAAAGAAGTCGAAGATCCCTTCCACAGCTAACAAAAGAGCTGATAACTTTGAAACGGCTGAACCGATTTTGATGACACATATCTAAGAACCATCGCCAAGAAACCTGCTTTCTAATAAAAAAAACCGCATCCAAATCGGTTCACCCGTTTAAGAGCTATGATGCCACAGACAGACAGACAGACACACACACACACACATAGCGGTCAAACTTATAAACACCCCTCTTTTTGCGTCGGGGGTTAAAAACCAGGATAGCGAAAGTTAGTCATACAAACTATATACCCATGGGTAACTTTCGTTACACAAAGGAATCGATAAGTCACAGATTAAGTTTTGTTTTAATTAAAGTCCTTGTAAAGCTTGTGTAAAAGTTGTTTCAAAACGCCTCGTCTCTTTTTTTACGCTTTTTAAGATAAGAAATGCGCGCCAAAAATTCTTTTAACTATCTACTTTTTTTCTCAAAACACGAGTGACAGCTGTTACGCATTCCGAAACAAGTAACATTATACCAGCCAGTGTTTTCCTAATACAAAATTATAGTTACTTAATAATTGACATCATTTCATATTTCTAAGACTATAATTTGATTCGTTCCTGTATTCTGTTTGGAAAGAGAAAGACGCTGATTGTTTTAAATTTTCACTAGGATTATTAATTAATTTGTTACAATTTTTTAAAGATGAGCTTATTCTAAAAGAGCGCAACGATAGAATAGATCCATTACTTTTGTCTAGTCTCTATTAAAAAAAAGTGATGACGTAAATTTGACGTTAAGGTTGTTATCTAATTTAAAATTATGACAGAGTACGAAGCCTGTTTCAAAATAAATAAAAAAAAAAAAAAAAAATTATGACAGCTCTTTTTTCTAGTGAAAAGGGTAAAGGAAACATATCTATTCTGTGGATGTATTTGTAAGTAAATATATGTTTTTAAATTTGTAGTATTTTTTAAAATATGGAGAAATAAATTATAATAAATATTTTTCCGTGTTCAGGAGGCGAAACTCTTACGATTCCTGAAGTAATTATCAGGTGTTAAAAAAATGAAAGGTTGTCAATTATTTTTAAAAATATCTAAAACTAATAATACTAATTTATGCAAGTAATTGTAGTGGGTGGTTAGTTATAAAGGTATTGCGTATTTCTCAAGGTCCGATTGATTTGTTAACAATATCGATTGAAACTTGGTTGCGCCGGCGGCGTGGAATGCCAACGACGCGAAACAATTTCTGTTCGCGATTATAAAGCTTCATCAACATCGTCATCATCATCATCAACAACATCTGCATTGTATACGTCCTATCTGCTAGTAATCAGAAAGAGGACTTGGGCTGTCATTTTCACGCAGGTCCAGTGCAAATTGGTAACTACAAACATACCATTATTTCGCCGAAAAGCTCGTCGCTCTGGGCTCGATTGGGAACTATGCCCCAAGCCCTCTCATTCTTAAAGGAAGCCTGTGCTACAGTGGGACGTGTATAGGCTAAAATGATGATGATAATCGTACGTGAATTTTGTAAATTTCAGAGGTGCGAGCTCGAGCTCGAACCCATGGCCCTCTACGTGAGAGGCCATGAGTCAAACCACTAGGCCATCATGGCTTAGGTGCAAGCTACACAGAAGTGGGACGGGGGCGCGTCACAGTCGCGACGCCCCTTGATCAGTTTTCATACTAAATGTATAGAAGCGTCGCGACTCAAAGCAGACAAAAGAGACGGGGATAGGGATGCAAAGTTTTTGAAAATATCGATATATCGATATCGATATACGATATATTATATCGAATTATGTCGGTCTAGTAAGCCGATATATCGATATTTTATCGATATTTCTCCTTTTTTAAAGGCTTATTAAAATTAATGTAGTTTTATAGCCCCTCTACACGATGGGCTATGATGGTGGGTGACCATTCGCTGTACAATACTCTGGTTTACTATAGTTTACTATACCAACAAGTCACGTCACGCTCAACTTTACTCTTTGGTCACATCCATAGACACACACTCACCACGGATTGCATACAACAATAGATTAGAGTTGAGAACAGAATATTTTTTCTAGACTTCAGTGTTGCCAGTAACAGCATTTTATCCGATTTTGTGGGTATATTAATTTGGGCGGATTTTTCGATATTTCGTTACGATATTGAGTTTTTTTCGATACTGACATATCGATATCAGCATATCGTCGATATCGATAAATATCGATATATTTAGGCGTCGATATATCGATATTTATCGGTTTCCGATATATCGTGGCATCCCTAGACGGGGAGGAGACGCGGACTGCGACTCACCCGCGTCCCACGCCTCTTCTGTGTGGCTTGCGCCTTTAGCTCTACGAAAGTGTAACTTAACCATCACTTTGTGCCGTTCAATTACCAATTTCTATCCAAGCTCTGCTTAACATTCTCGATTTTACGTTAACTAAGTATCTGTACAATACTTAATCGTTCCGTTAACTTTAACGTCACAGTCAGTTAACGGGTTGCGTAACCCTCGGTCACGGTCGTAACGAGTTACGTAACAAAAACAGTTAAACATAAATCTTTGTTGTTGGTGAAAAGAGAGATGAATTGGGGGAACGAGAAGAAAAATTAATGAAGATAAAGATATTATGGCCTAGCATTTGAAATTTACCATTCATGAGTTTTACGGTGAAGAAAAGCATCGTGAGGAAACCAGCATAAATAAATAAAAAAGTACCTAAATATCACGGGACAATTCACACCAATTGACCTAGTCCCAAACTAAGCAAAGCTTGTACTATGGATACTAGACAACGGATAAACATACTTATATAGATAAATACACACTTAAATACATATTAAACACCCAAGACTCGAGCGCAAACATTCGTATTTTTCACACAAATATCTGCCCTGACCGGGAATCGAACCCAGTACCTCAAGCTTCGTAGTCAGGTTCTCCAACAACTAGGCTATCCGGTCGTCCAACCCAAATCCAAATCCAAATCGTCCAAATTCCGAACCCTGAAATACGATTAGGTTTATGGTGAAATATTTAAATTTTACTAAAAGGCAACGCCACGAAGGTTAACAATTTGTTTATTTATGAACCGGTTTGACTAGTGTTTGCTAACATAGCCCGGCAATTATTTGGTTTGACTGTCAAACAGTTTAAGATTTAAATGTCAAGGTCAACGTTTCATCATTCTCCGAAAGGACTATAATAAATATTAAAATAGATAATTAAATCATAGACATCATCATCATCATTTCAGCCGAAAGACATCACTGCTAAACATAGGCCTCCCCCAAGGCTCGCCAAACAGATCGGTCCCGTGCCATCCGCACCCAACGCGATCCCGCAACCTTAACCAGGTCGTCGCTCCATGTTGTTGGAGGCCTACCTACACTGCGTCTTCCGGTCCGTGGACGCCACTCCAGAATCTCTTTGCCCCATCGGCCATCAGTTCTACGAGCGATGTGCCCTGCCCACTGTAGGGATGTTCATGTAAAAAAATATCGATATTTTTTCGATATAATATATCGTAGTGTTCTATCGATACTTTGCGATATATATCGATATTTTAAAAATATCGTAAGTACTTACTTGTTTTTCAATAATTCGGGGTTTTACGTTTTATTTTTACTTAGGTACTCAAATTGCCAATTATGCATTTAAAGCAGATTTAAAGGAATCAGTAGATATAAAGAAAAGAAATGGAATTGACACGATATCGATGCCTTAGTAGTTCACACTAATAAAAATAAACATTTAAATTAAGTAGTAGTTTTGTACACTAGGACATACACATACAGTGCTAATTTGTATGTGCAGTTCATAGTAATTAGTAGGAATGATCGTGAACTAAGGTATCGATATTTTGGTATATCGGATGAAATATATCGATATTACAGTTGTTTGATACTAGATGATTCGATAATATCGGGTTGAAGCGATAAATCGTGTACATATATATCGATATTTTTTGAAATCTGGCGAATCTGGCGATTCTTCGAGCTATGTCGGTGACTTTAGTTCTTGCGCGGATTTCATCATTCCTTTAAACATAGGACGACTGACACCAATTGATCTAGTTCCAAACTAAGCAAAGCTCATACTATGGGTACTAGACAACGGATAAACATACTTATACAGGGTGATTCAGGAGTCATGAGCAGGAGTGAAAGGGTGATTCCCACTGAGCAACTTTTACTATGGCACCAGCCCCGAAACGCGAAAGATAAACATCTATACTTCATTTAATTCTTAATTAAATGGAGTATAGAGTTAATTGATTGCTAACTATCCGAAATGTATGGGATAGCAGACTTTTTTTGCGATTTCGTGGTTGGTCTCATAGTGAAAGTTACTCAATGTGGCCCCCTCATCACCTCTTTCACTCCTGCTCGTAACTCCTGAATCAGCCTGTATAGATAATAATTCTTACTAAATATCCAAGACTCGAGCACAAACATTCGTATTTTTCAAACAAACATCTGCCCTGACCGAGAATCGAACCGCGGAACTCAAGCTTAGTCAGGGTCACTAACCACTAGGACATCTGGGCCCAATTGCATAACAAAGTACAACTTATATTACAAGCGGAACTCCCTTTCTAGTTAATATAACTGAAGCGAGAGTTCAGCTTGTAATATTAATTGTACTTTGTTATGCAATTGGGCCCTAGTCGTCAAACTCACATTAACTTTTTAAAACGAGGCATTTCATTTTTGCCCTTTTTTCATTCCATGTTGTAATACCTAGAGGTTGAACTTATGACCTCTCAAGAAGAGGCTATAAGGTCTTGCATTCTCTGAGTTTTTGCGGAATTTATGTGTGAAATTACATTTGAAATTTATCGTAAGCTTTTTTACGTCGAAGGACAACATCCCGAGGAAACTTGGGAAGCAAATCAATTTTCGTGAGAGAGGTCTTGACCCTCGTTCTGGGTCGTTTTTGATGCAAAGGTTGTCCATCGCGGTTCAACGGGGCAATGCGGCTAGTATATTCGGTACCTTTGCATCTGGTAGGTACTATCCGGGCAAGTTTGTTTGACTGATTGTTTTTTTACTTAATTGTATTTTGTGCACATCTGAGTAATTTTAAAAATATGGATATCTGAAAATATTTTTTTCTCACTTTTAAGGAAATGATTACCATATTGTTTGTGATGCCTAACTTTCAAACCTCTATAACTAAAAAGTAGTACAGGTGACTATTATGTTGTTTCCGAGTACCTTTTAAATGATATACTAAACGTTCTATGTCGTGCTTTGAGATGACCCTGGTCGCAATCTTCGGAACCATCTTAAATCTTTGTTTGGGTTCCTCTCACACAATTATGAAATGTTGACCTTGTCATTTACGTCTTTAAGTTTACGCTAACGGTGTTTATAGCGATCCGTAACTTAAAAGGAAAAAGATATTCAATAGAATTAATGAAAAGAAACAGTCACAAAAACACTCAGTTTAAAAAAAGCTATGGCCTCGCTTGAACGTAGAACCTGACTACGAAGTCTGAGGTCCCGGTTTCAATTCCCGGTCGGGGCAGACATTTGTGTGAAAAATTCTATATCTCAAAAACCGTGAATCTTGGCATAATAGTAAATGTGGTCAAAATGTCCAGAATGACCCTAACTATCATCCCTTAACCTCCTGAGGCCCACGAAAATATTGTTTCAATGAACTTTAAACTTTATGTCACTTATGAGTGAGTTCGATGTCACATTAGAATTAGTCCTTTATTATATGACTTACTTACTTCTAATGTGATATCGAACTCACTCAAAAGTGACATAAAGTTTAAAGTTCATTTAAACAACATTTTTGTGGACTTCAAGAGGATATAACCCCTGCACCCGACTGCCAAACACCCTGTATAAGGGTCGTTCTCTGAGCAAGGCAGTTTTGCGTGACCTTCGGTGGCACTATTTTTTTTTATGATTATCCGACTTTTTATAATTACATCGAAAACAAGTGTTTATTTGAAATGTTTTGCAGAAGGAGGCACCATTTTAGTCCTCACAGTTATCGAGATAATTAATTTCAAATTTTCATATGCCACCGAAATCACAAAACTGCGAATTATGGAAGTAAATTACTTTTATTGTTTAATATCACAATGTGTAATAACTACAAACTTACAATGATGGATTTAAACTATAATTAAACAATTATCACCATATTTTTTGGAACGTTTTACTAGTTAAATAAGTATCTAAGTCTTGTAAAGTAATTACATAACTTTGCTCTCGTTCATAAGCTATTATGCTTTAAATAGTAGTTATTATTATAATTATTTAACGTAGTTAAAGCACACATTCATAAAAACAAATAATCTGTTAAAAACAACAATCATTCCCTACTTATTTATGTATTTATGATACCAAAAATCGACTAAACACAAACTAAAACTTTTTTGCGAAACAAATAAATAATGAAACAAAAAAGATATAAACTTCATAAATATTTGACCAATATTAATCCACCATCAATACATAATTCAATAATTATTTAATAAAAGCTGAAAACACGTTCAAAAATCAAAGTTTTTTTCGTAAAATCAATTATATTTACCAATATTACGAACTGACTCGGATTATTTTACATAAATATGTACAGGAAATAAACTTAACAGTTTCAAAAATCCATGACTAACTGTAATACCACCGGATTCATTCAAATCACCGAATTCACCGCCACTGAATTCACATGAGCATTTTAGTTTTTAACGAATTACTTCAAAACGGCTAACAATAGATACTCGATTTTTTTTCTACAAGTAGTAATAACACTGCTTAATATGCCAAATTGATTTGAGTTCAATATATCAACAACTCAAGCGAGAAAAAATTGCCACTGATATCACTTTCAGAGGTACCAAAAATTTCATACGTGATTCTTACCCTCATAATTCGGCAGTGACGCAAAAAACCTTAAGTCCGCCCTATTCAGCCGAAACAGCGTGGATGGTTCTTTCTGGCAAGCCATCGACAGATGTTCTTGAAGTGTGCGTAAGAACAGTATGACGAGTTTTATGAACGAAATTGGATTTTCGCTTTTCTCGGGACATTTATTTAATATGGTTTAAAAAAAAAAGATAAGGTAAAAAGGAATATTTAGATAATTTAATCTAATTCATAAAGTAGTTGGCTTGCTGTGAACAGTAACATTTATTGCTATTCTTGATTGGTTTTTGAAATAAACGGTAACACATAGTGAAAATTGGAGGTGGGACAAGGCCAAAATGGGGATTCCAGCGACTTTAGATTTTTTTTTCTCCCATTAGATATAGCTTATATAAAACTGTTAGAAGTTTTTTAAGCGGAACAAAGTATTAACTATATGAGGTATTTTAATTATAAAGATATCTGTTATAATTAAATTTTTATAACTACTTGAAGTTGAGAACACGAAAAAACGTGAGACCAGAGAATGACCCATAACTGACCTAACCTAACGATTAGGTTCTATACGATGCCGTTTTAATAAATTCTGAGAAGTTTACGATTTCAGAAAAAAACTTGTCGGTCTTTTGACGCATTCGATATTTTAATACATTCGGTCTTTCGTACTTCGGTATTATAATACGGGTCTATATTGACTCCCATCAAATTTTAAGTCTTACTTGTCTAGACACAACTAAAGGTCCGGGACCAGACGGACTGCCTGCTATTTTTATGAAATCTGTAGCTGATTCTATTGCGATTCCATTGCACATGATATTTCAAAAATGCATGAGCGAGGGGACCTTTCCTTCGATCTGGAAAGCTGCAAATATAACACCTATCCACAAAAAGGGAACACAACAAGACATTGATAATTATCGTCCAATATCTATATTGTGCGTACCTGCTAAGATATTTGAAAAGCTAGTACATCAAGCGGTTTCCCCTGCCATAAACTCTCTGATTGTACCTGAGCAGCACGGTTTTACTCGGAAAAGGTCAACTTATACCAATTTAATGGTATTCACAGGGTACCTTTTTGAAAGTATGGATAGGGCTACTCAAGTGGACGCTGTGTACACTGACTTCCGCAAAGCTTTCGACAGAGTTGATCATAGGCTCCTTCTTGATAAGATAGCATTCAATGGTATTCGTGGTAACTTGTTAAGGTGGTTTGCATCTTATGTAAGTAACAGAACTCAGAGAGTTGTAATTAATGGTTTCCAATCTGACAATGTTCGAGTTACCTCTGGAGTTCCGCAGGGTTCTATCTTAGGTCCGCTGCTTTTTAACATATTTATCAACGATGTTAAGCACTGTTTTATGAATACTAACATACTTTTGTATGCAGATGATCTAAAAATTTACAAAAAAATTATCAATAGTTCAGACTGTGCGCTCTTTCAGGAGGATTTGGATCGTTTTACTATATATTGTCATACTAATAAATTGGATCTCAGTTTACCAAAATGTAATGTTATATCGTTTACTAAGAACAAGAAAATAATTAATCATGCCTATTCTTTGTGTTCTCAAAATCTGTTACGGGTGGAATCTCTGCGTGATCTTGGAGTTTATCTGGACTCAAAATTACACTTAAACCAACATATTGACGTGATCGTGTCTAAAGCTCTTCGCATGTATCGTTTTGTCACGAGGGCCGCCTCTGACTTCACTAGAGCTTCCACATTTGTGTACTTGTTTAAATGTGTTATCCGTCCACAATTGGAGTATGCTTGTTCAATTTGGGATCCCTTTTATATAAAATATAATGATGCCATAGAAAAAGTGCAAAAAAAGTTCCTTCGATTTGTAAATTATAAACTGTACAGAAAAAGTCACTCATCCTATGAAGAACTTCTATCCAAGTATGGATTGATGACTCTTAAAAGTAGACGGTCGCTTTTGCAAGCCATGTTTCTACACGGACTGTGCCATAACAGGTTTGATTGTCCATCTCTTGTCAACAAAATATGTTACGTTATCCCCCGAAATGTGAACCGCCGCGCGGCGCGCGCCTACCGGCTATTTGTGACAACTGCCTGCCGGACTAATGCTGGTGCGCGAGCGCCTCTTCGACGGCTTCTTGCCACTTATAATGAATTGTTTACCGATGTAGATATATTTCACCTGTCTACAGCGCCTTATAAAAAAGCTATTTTGGATACCCTCAAATGAATTTTAACTCAGTAATTGTATAATTGTAGTATCTATATGAATTCAGTATTATTAGTTTATTTATTTTATAGTTATTATCTTTTTTTATTTTTCTACTTTTCTTGTATTTGTCTTGTATGAAAGGTACTTACTGTCAAAAGCGGAGATTGCAATGTCCGCACTACGATATTTTTGTCATTATATAATACTTAGTAATATGTGGATAATGTCGTTGACTGTACTATTAGTACCCTATGCTTGTTAATTTTTTATACTACCTATTGTACAGTTGTTTGTTATCCCTAAAATAAATAAATAAATAAATAAATAAATAAGTCATAATGTATCATTAGTCATAATCAATGTTAGTCATACAGTGATTTATTTCTGTAACAATTTATTTTTCGGAATTGTTATACTTAAAACAAACCTAACCAGACCTACTGCATTCTATAAGATGGCATTTAAAAAAGTCCTGAAAAAAATACCGTTTCAGAAATAAATCACTGTATGACTAACGTTGATTATGACTAATGATACATTATGACTTAAAATTTTATGGGAGAAAAGGGGCACCAATAATAATACATACCCGCCACAGTGTATACAAACAAGATCATTGTAACAACTTCCCACGAAGGGCCGGCGTTACGCAATGCAATCTGCGTTTGCGCAGGTCCCGGTCTCGATACATCACGACTTCAATCAGTACTATCTATCAAGTGCTAAATGTTAAAACCTTTTTCCAATCATCAATCATCACAAATGTCAACAGAAACAAAGAGATATTTATTACTGGGTTCTATAATCATCATTTCAGCCTACGAATAATAATTAATGATTGTTTAAGCCGTTTTACTTAAGTTCATTTGTGTGTACTTACGCACACATGCATGTTATATCTATTACCATATTGATTGAAACACACGTCAGTCTGCAATAAACCTAAGCCCAAGCAACACATATTTGTTTAATTACAATAACTCATCATCATCATCAGCATCATTTCAGCCGAAAGACGTCCACTGCTGAACATAGGCCTCCCCCAAGGCTCGCCAAACAGATCGGCCCTGCGCCATCCGCATCCAATGCGTTCCCGCTACCTTAACCAGGTCGTCGCTCCATCTTGTTGGAGGCCTACCTACACTGCGTCTTCCGGTCCGCGGACGCCACTCGAGAACCTTTCGGCCCCATCGGCCGTCAGTTCTACGGGCGATGTGCCCTGCCCACTGCCACTTAAGTCTAGCGATTCTTCGAGCTATGTCCGTGACTTTAGTTCTTGCGCGGATTTCATCATTTCTAATGCGATCCCGCAGAGAAACTCCAAGCATAGCCCTCTCCATCGCCCTCTGAGTGACCTTGAGCTTCCTTATAAGACCCATCGTTAGCGGCCACGTCTCAGTGCCATAAGTCATCACTGGCAACACACACTGGTCAAAAACTTTTGACTTGAGACACTGCGGTATATCGGATGACAAGATATTGCGGAGCTTCCCGAACGCTGCCCAGCCGAGTCTAATTCGTCGATTGACCTCTTTCTCGAATTACAATCACTGCAAGATTCAAAATCAACCCTAATACAATCACCAATGATTATTCACAGATTTCAGCTGACAGACGTCTACTGCTGAGCATATGCCTCCAATACGCATCCAACGCGTTTTAATTTTTTATTAAGTATTTTTCTTTTTTTTTCGTTTCCGTTCATTTTGCTGGAGGCCTAACTACACTGCGTCTTTCTAGGTATTTCATCTATACATTTCCTTGTATAGTATAAATCTTCCCAGGTGAACTTTTCGCTTCGTGCCATTACATTAAATTTGAACCTTAATACTATGACGATACCGTTTGTTTTGAAAGATAAGGGCTCGAAGCGAGAAATTCACCTGGGAAGATTTATACTGTACCTAAGTATAATCTCAGTCGGCATCTAATTTCATCACAGAATTGATCAATTTTCGTTCGCGTGTGTGTTTAATTTTCTGATTAACTGATTAATTAATCGGCTTCTTAATATCGCGTGTCTAATGTCTATTAATAAGTGTCGGGGTTTGTCATGCAAAGTTCATTACTTCCATCGTTTGTCAACAAGAGAAAGCTGTGAATCATCATCATTCCAACCTATAGATATACATACCTACCCTATATTATCATCATCATCATCAGCCTATGTTCGTCCACTACTGGACATAGGCCTCTCCCATGGCACGCCACTGAGCACGATCCTCGGCCACTCTCATCCAGCTCTTGCCAGCCGCCTTGCGAAGATCATCGCTCCACTGAGTCTGAGGACGTCCCACGCTACGTTTTGCCGATCCGTGGTCTCCACCCTATATTATGTATCTATCTATATAAGTATTTTTATTCGTTGCCTGGTACCCATAACACAAGACACAAGCTTTGCCTAGCTTACTTTGGGACTAGGTCAATTGGTGTGAATTGTCCCGTGATATTTATTTTTATTTATTTATTTTTATTAGATAAGTACGTCCCACTGCAGGGCTCAGAATCAATCAATCAATCAGTCAATTGGTGTGAATTGTCCCGTGATATTTATTTTTATTTATTTATTTTTATTAGATAAGTACGTCCCACTGCAGGGCTCAGAATCAATCAATCAATCAGTCAATTGGTGTGAATTGTCCCGTGATATTTATTTTTATTTATTTATTTTTATTAGATAAGTACGTCCCACTGCAGGGCTTAGAATCAATCAATCAATCAGTCAATTGGTGTGAATTGTCCCGTGATATTTATTTTTATTTATTTATTTTTATTAGATAAGTACGTCCCACTGCAGGGCTCAGAATCAATCAATCAATCAGTCAATTGGTGTGAATTGTCCCGTGATATTTATTTTTATTTATTTATTTTTATTAGATAAGTACGTCCCACTGCAGGGCTCAGAATCAATCAATCAATCAGTCAATTGGTGTGAATTGTCCTGTGATATTTATTTTTATTTATTTATTTTTATTAGACAAGTACGTCCCACTGCAGGGCTCAGAATCAATCAATCAATCAGTCAATTGGTGTGAATTGTCCCGTGATATTTATTTTTATTTATTTATTTTTATTATATAAGTACGTCCCACTGCAGGGCTCAGAATGCGAGGCCTTGGGCCGTAGTTCCCACGCGGACCCAGTGCGGATTGGGAACTTCACAAACACCATTGAATTTCTTCGCAGGTGTATGCACGTTTCCTCACGATGTTTTCCTTCACCGAAGCTTAAATTCAAGCTCTGATAAAAATACACACGCATTGAATATTGAGGGTCATACACAGCGTAAATAAAAAAGCCGGCCAAGTGCGAGTCGGACTCGCGCACGAAGGGTTCCGTACCATTATGTATGTAAATATGTATTTAAACTCTTTATTTTAGATAAAAACATAAAAGAAACAGAAGTACAAAGGCGAACTTGTCCCTTAAAGGAGTCAAAACCGCTTATAGCGACACCAATTACAACGACATATTGGATGTAACGACCAAGAAAAAACCCAACACGATCTTATATATCAAAGTAACACTGGTTACAATGACCAACCGTGTTTAGCGACCAAATATTGCTGTCTCTTGAATGTTGTTATAAACGGTTTTGACTGCCATAAAACGAGCAAAAAATCACGTTTGTTGTATGGGAGCCCCCTTAAATACCTATTTATTTTATTCTGTTTTTTAATATTTGTTGTTATAGCGGCAACTGAAATACATCATCTGTGAAAATTTCAACTATCTAGCTATCACGGTTCATGAGATACAGCCAGGGTCCAGTTACATAACAAAGTACAACTAATATTAAAGGTAACGCCACCAGAGTTGAGGCCACGCACACAACCACATCTCATGTAATGACAGCGGGATTTTGACGTTGTGTTGACGTTTAACGACAACACAACGTCAAAATCCCGCTGTCATTACATGAGATGTGGTTGTGTAAAAAAAAAAAAAATTAAAATTTAATCTGTTTATTGCAATTAAAGTTACAAAAAAAAATTCTTAAACTTAGTTACAATCTTTAAATATTTAAGATTATTAACTAAGGAATGCGAAGGGGACACCCCTACGTTTGTAAATGAACGAGGAGCAAGGCCAACACCTGATCAGTGACCAAGCTGAGCGCGTCGGAATGTCACACCCCCCGCCAGCCCCTAGCACCTCCACTCCCGCCTAGTCCATTCAAAATTGTCTAACTCTAAATGGACCAGTCGAGAGGAAGGCGCCAAAGCTAGCAGGAAGCATGCCACCCCTTAGCACTCCACTCCGCCACCAACCCGATGCCAGCCCCACCCCCCGCTCATTCACAGACTCAATATAAAAAGAAATAAAATAAAACTATTACTAGTACGGTCAGCGCCACAAACACGCGACCACCCCTGCACCCCGCCACCTTAATATCATGTTTAAGAGGGTTTATACCTGCTGAGCTGGCAACGTTGCATTTTTGTTAGTTTTTCTCGATTATTCCATAAAAATTGAATGAATATTAAAAATGTTTTGAATACAAATTGTTCAACTTATATATTAGAACAATTTGTATTCAAAACATTTTTAATTTTCATTCAATTTTTATGGAATAATCGAGAAAAACTATTTTCTCGATTATTCCATAAAAATTGAATGAATATTAAAAATGTTTTGAATACAAATTGTTCAACTTATATATTAGAACAATTTGTATTCAAAACATTTTTAATTTTCATTCAATTTTTATGGAATAATCGAGAAAAACTAACAAAAATGCAACGTTGCCAGCTCAGCAGGTATAAACCCTCTTAAATAGCCATATAATATAATAGTGTGTGTGGTTGTGTGTGTGTGTGGTTGTGACGTTTAACGACAACACAACGTCAAAATCCCGCTGTCATTACATGAGATGTGGTTGTGTGCGTGGCCTCAACTCTGGTGGCGTTACCAATACAAGCGGAACTCTCGCTTCAGTTATACAGGGTAATTTTTTAATCAGTGCACAAATTTTGATATGTGATTCAGTATCGTTGATAGATCACGATTATCTCTGTTCGAGATTATTTTTACATTTTGAAATTTGGGATGTTCATAGTAATTCATCCCAATCGAGCGAAAACAAAAAAAAAACAAGTGATAAATATTATAACGAAAAATACTGAAATTTGTTATTTTAACGACACTGAATCACATATTAAAATTTGTTCACTTATTAAAAAATTACCCTGTATTAAGTAGAAAGGGAGTTCCGCTTGTATTATAAGTTGTACTTTGTTATGCAATCTTCTTGGCAATGATGGTCCTTACGAAAGCGCTGGTAGTTTAAAAAAAAGTGACATGTAAAAGAGCCCTTTGCGGCCTACTTGCAGAATAAACGTTTTGATTTTTTTTTTGAATTGGGCCCTGGTGACAGACGGACGGACAGCGGAGCCCCATACAAATTCGGTGAAAATTTAATTTTTTTTATTTTTTTTTATTTAGTTTATTAAGATTTAAGAGATAGAGCCCTGTGACAAACAGACAGCGGAATCTCAGTAATAGGGTTCCGTACCCAAAGGGTGCTAACGGAACCCTATTACTGAGATTCCGCTGTCTGTTCGTGCGTCCGTCCGTCTGTCTGTTTTGTTATGCAACTGGGCCCTGGCTGTATCTCATGAACCGTGATAGCTAGATAGTTGAAATTTTCACAGATGATGTATTTCAGTTGCCGCTATAACAACAAATACTAAAGAACAGAATAAAATAAATAGGTATTTAAGGGGGCTCCCATACAACAAACGTGATTTTTTGCTCATTTTTGCTCGATATTGATAACGGCAACAGGTAGACGCTTGAAATATTCACAGAATATTTAATTATATATTGACTTTAAAAATAAATCATTAAATTAAAATTAAAAAAAATATTTAAGGGGGGCTCCCAAACAACAAACGTGATTTTTATAGATAATTGTACGGAACCCTTCGTGCGCAAGTCCGACTCGCATTTGGCCGATTTTTTACTTTAAAAAAACCTAGTAAACAAATTAAGCAATAAATCATTTAGTTCATAGCATCAGCTGTCAAATAAAAGTCATAACATACTGCAAGTTACTGCTTTTCTTGTATTGCAGCTGTCCCTTTCTTTTGTTATTTTATTTTGGGGTTAAGTGCTCTTACGTAAGCCGTTGCATGTGGTTTATGTTGTTATGTCAGTTACAAATGACTTGAGATTAAGTAAAGTAAGAGTTCAATAGGGCATGCGCAATGCTCACGTGTACACGTGAACCATTCATACACTTCGGCCTTACGCCCCACTGCTGGGCATACTCCTCTCAGAGTGAGAGGTCTTTGACTATTCTTCACGAGGGTCCAGCTCATATCATTGAACTCCTTGGTATAGGTGGTATGGGTTTCCTTACGATATTTCCCTTTAATGTAAAGCTAGTGATAAATTTTAAATGTAATGTCGTAGGTATATGAATTCTGAAAAAGTCTGAGGAGAGCCTAGTCATATAGGCTAGTCATAAATAAAAATTGGTGGTTTTCGAATTCCTCATGAACAACAAATAAAGGCTGAAGCATCATTAAATAACTATAAATTAAAAAAACTAAAAACCACAACGCAATTTGGTCACACATTGTGTTTGAAAATAATGTAAATGCTCATTATGCGTCTAAGATCCCTTCCGCAGCTAACAAAAAAAAACTAAACTAAACTTTGAAACGGCTGAACCAATTTTTATGAAAAATATCTGAGAACCATCGCCAATAAACCTGCTTTCAAGTAAAAAAAACCGCATCCAATTCGGTTCACCCGTTTAAGAGCTATAATGACACAGACAGACACACAGACACACACACACACAGCGCAAACACCCCTCTTTTTGTGTCGGGGGTTAAAGTATTTGTCACACTGTATGCGTTCTGCGGTCGCGGTCAGGTCGCATATCTATCTATACTAAATATAATTAGAGACCGACAATGTTGTTCATACATAAGTAATGCGGGCTGTGTTCAATTTGACCTGACCGCGACCGCAGAACGCATCCAGTGTGGCAAAGCCCGCGGCGACTTTTTGTAGTGATGCTGTTGCGCGTTTACGAAACGCGCGACAGCATCGCTACTAACGCGCGTTAGTCGCATTTGTAACGCGCTATAGAAGCGATGCCAACGCGCTACTAATGCGCTACAGCATCGCGACTGTATCGACGCAAACGCGCGACCGTGTCGGACGACATCGGGGAGGGAACGGAGGGAGGGTGGCGCGTTAGTAGAGAACCGCGCGTTTGCATCGCGACAGAAGCGCGACGGTATCGCGTTTGCATCACGTCAGAAGCGCGACGGTATCGCGTATGCATCGCGACTGAATCGTGTTATGTGGGCGAGGGTACACAGCTAGCGACCGCATCGCGACTGTATCGATGCGAACGCGCGACAGCATCGCTACTGCAGCGCTACAAAAAGTCACCGTGGGCGAGGGCCCTTAAAAAAGCTAGACTTTGGAATCTACGTGATTAGTATAGGTGAAGTAGGTGATCGGTAGATGGTGTTATCATTTAGGGGCTGTTTCACCACCCATTGATTAATATTAACTGACGGATAAATGTGATGACGTCTCCGTCTATTCGAACAAAACAAACAAAGACGGCATCACATTTATCCGTCAAATAAATTTGATCAATGGATAGTGAAACAGGGGGTTACCTACTCTCATATTTTACTTGGACTAAAATATAAATAAAAGTGAATACCTATATCGGCCTTTCAGACGCCCCCTGAGCTGACGTTAGGCATGATAAAGACGGTATCGTGTACCTTTATATTTTGGACGGCGATGATCCACTTCGCCATCTAATAAGTAATAACCCACTTGCTCGTTTACTCTGTCTTTCATAAAAAAAAACTTGTAATTTTACATCGCAATTGCTTTACGTCAGAATGCCTTGAATAACACATTTAGGAACTCAACGCTTCGACGATTTCGTGTTATACTTTTAAGTTACAATCTTATTTCACATACCTATTCGTTATTTGGTTATGATAATGATCTTGAATTTTTAATGTTTTTTTGGGATAAAATTAGTGCGTTTAGCCTTGCCTGGTAGTCTAGTACTTGCACGTAAAGTGACCATGATTATAAAACTAAAGGTCGTCGGTTCTCATATCCCGTTAAAGGTAGATTAGATAGACATCTGAATTATCATCCATAACATAATGTTTGTACAATAGGGTAGCAAGCGAGCAATTTGATTATACCTTGACAAGCTCGTACGCGGCGCTCGGCCACAGAATATATAATAGTACTAACGTACAGAATGGAAACGGTCCGCCCCGCACCGATTCGAATTACCCCACCCCTCAAGGCGCAGATAGCCGGAAATCGCCCGAATCCAGAAGAGTGCGCGCGCGATGTATGTAGGCGTACGCGTGTACAGACGTCGTCGTGCTTATGTAGATTCAAGAACGCGTATTTGTACGTCGTGTCCGCCGCGTGGCTCGGCGGAACCCTGTCGCAGGGAGCCTCTGCTGTCCTTAACAAGATTGTTTTTAATGAGTGCGGCAAACGCGACAGGGTTCCGCGGAGGGTCGCGCACGAGCATGTCGGACTATAGACGATGTTACCAAGTAAGGATCGCCAGTTTCATCCGTAATACGAGAGCATCGCAGATGCGTCGCCAGACTAAGATATCGTCATCGTATATGGAGAGTTCTCTGTGCCAGTCATTTTGGTATGCCATGGTATGTAAAATAGCACCATCTATGAACTCAATAACCGACCAAAATAATATTCCGAAAGCAAGAACCGACCAAACTGATACAAAATACGAATACATGAAGAAGACATTAATATCTAAGGCGTACTACAAAATTAATGACTATATCATGGACAGGGATGTTTGGAAATAATTCCGATACGCATTGGCGAGCCCTAGTCTCAAATAGCGTATCTACTGTGTTAAAAAATTTAATTGTATAAATACTTTAGATGTATGTAATTTAATTACAATGTAGATCTGTTTGAAAAAATATACCTTTTTGAGTTTCTTGCCGGATTCTTTTCAACAGGGTATTTCCGAACCGGTGGTAGATTCTTTAACGTCCATAGGAGCATCAATTGATGCCTAAGTGGAATAAAGAATTTTGACTTTGACTTTAAAAACATCAAGAATCTAAATAGAGATGGCGCTATTTTTAAAAGGCCTAACCAAAATGCTTAAAAAGCTTAAATGCTTAAATGCTTAAATCGTAAGTCTTAGTATATACTACTTGTTTACTTCTAAAACCGGCCTGGCAACAGCCGCGGTGCGGTTGTATTAATGGTCATAGAAGTCTTGTCTATCTTGTCGTTAACTATATACCCACTTATTTAAATTATTGTTACCTTAAATACTTATGAAGGAATGTAGTTTAATAATACGTTATAAGTTTATAACTAAGTGAGTGCATGCTCTAATTAAAACTAAAGTGGTAAGGACGGTGAATCTTGATCCCCCGTGATACAGTTTACACTAGTACGGGGGTCAGTTGACGCTTAATCTGCCTTTGGTTTTTTACCATAATAATAAAACATGTAAGTAGAAATAAGCATTTTTTTGGCTAAATAAAATATTTGTATTTGTATTTAAAATCAACGGTACAGAGACTTCTACATACCGAGAATAGATACTTATATAATTATTATTAGGAACGTGTTATTGTGTAGACATTGACATTTTTCTCGATTTAATCCTCCTCAGTGGTAGCAATTTGGACAGACTTGTACAAGGTTTTATAGAAACTACGCTACGCTATGATAGCGGTGGGAATTCAGTGGCAAACAATCAATAAGTCTTACTGTATAAAATAATTCATAATTATAAATTGATTGTTACAGATGGAACAACAAACTTGTACCACCGCGTACGACGAAAGATGATGTTTATTATCAGCGTTATATTACTTTACGTATCAGTCGCTAGCACCAAAAATATAGACAGTACTGGAAAACCTCTCACAACAGAAGCAGATTTCGATAATAATATCATAGATTTTGACAGTGAATATATTGACAACACAAATAAAAAGTATGGCATGGTGCCATGGCATGATGATTACAATAAAGAAACAAATAGATACACCATTGTAAATGATTACAATGCCAGACCCAATGAAACAAAAGACGAAGACAGTAAAAATAACCAAGCGACAACAGAAGATAGCATCGCAACAACATCGTCTGAATTAGATGTGATACCCCTAGAATTAATTAGTACGACACAGAATTATTTAGTTAGTATAATAGAGAGCACCACAGAAGAAGATTTAACAGTAATTCCTTTAGTAACGACTGAAAGAGTGACACCACTTGTTGAAATAGATCAACCTGTAACGTTACCTTCAACGAATTCTCCTGAAAGCACAAGCGATTACTATACGACGGAAACTTTGGAAGATGATTTTAAAGTAAACGAAACAGAAGCAAAAATGCTAATTACTAAAAAAGAGTCCTCTGAAAATAAAGAAGTCGTTACTACATCGAATCCTCTTCTACATAATATTACAACAGAAGAAGTGTTAACAACTAATTCAAGTAAACAAATAGATATAATAAATAGGTCCGATGAAACTTCTGACAAAGAAGATCCAAAATCCATTGAATCGGATTCAGACGAACAAGATGATGTCCCAGAAGATTATTACGATTCTAAGGATGTAATACCAACTAAAGCTCCGAGCACTGATGTAGTGTCAGTGTTTTTTGGCTTGGCTGGAAGTGTCGTGGAAAGCGTAGTAGAAAGTGTAGCTGAAAGGGTTGTACCAAAAGGCATTTTTGACTTGTTTAAGAGGATGCAGAAACAGAATGAGGCGTTGGAAGCAGAAAGACTGAGAAGTCGAGAAGAAAATGGTGGATTAGGTAAGTTAAAAAAATATAAAATTAGAAATAAAAAATTGACCATGAAATCTTGTTTAGAATAATCTCGGTCGCTGCTTGCAAATAAAGACCAACAAAATGTTACTCTACCTAGCCCATGCTTTAGTTTACAATAGACCCAAGGCTCTACACGCTTGTTTGGACCGATGTGTAATTGATAACATGACAAAGATCGTTGAAAGAATAATAAATAAAAATACTGTCAGAAGATAATCAAGTAAAAAGCTACATAATATCTGAAATTAAAGACCGGCAAGTATAGTAAGCTAAGCTGCTGCCGTTGTGTTTTAAATAGTTTATTTTTTTTTATTAGCCTGGCATAGTGTCATTAAATTAATAAACAAAAATGAATGACAGTGGCTTGTTGTCTATTTGTTACCGGTTACATTTTGGAAACTGTGCGCAGAAATTACCTGATTTATTCTACCATCTTTGTTTCACTAGGGTTAGATTAGGGTTAAAAATTTAAGTGGTTAACACTAGGTTAAGGTTCCATGCATTTTGACACTTCTTAACCCTGGGTTAGCACTTAACTCGGGGTTATATAGTTAACTCGGGTCTGTGCAAGTCAGCCTTATGGTGTTAAGCGTTGCCTACTAAGAAATAGAATTCACATCCGTCGTCTGCAATTTATGACTATTCAAGGGCATAGAACAGGCTATTACTTAACCATGAGAGATGTCTTCGGCCTCATCGGCACTTTTAAAAAAAATAAAACTTACTCGTGGTTTACTCCTTGACTTGGTTAAAAGTGCAGATGAGGCCAAATGTGTATGTCACTGGTTCACTAACAGCTTATTCACTCTAGCCTTGCAGAGCCCTATGTTGTATTTATCTGGAAATACAGACAATGGGAGGGAACTTCATTCCTTAGCAGTTCTTTTTAGGAAATATGAAGCTAACCGCTTCGTGCTGGCCGATGGAGTACTAACCACATACGGGTGAAGACGCTCCTCCTACCATTGGGTAAGGCAGCGGTCAATGAACAGTTAAAAAAACAAAAAAAATCAAATTCCCAGGTCAATTCGGCCGCGGAATCCTCAAGTCCATCTCATCAGGGTTGAGTGGACAGCTTAGCCAGCTGATGGCTGGAGCCAAGGACATCGGCTCCTTGGACAACGATCGGGGATTCGTCGGTAGCGTTGCGGCAGGAGTGTCCAACGTAGCGAATGTGGCCAATTCTCTCGTTGATCAGTTCAAAGTACAAGTTCAGGCCATTTATCCGGGTAAGATTAAGTTTAATATCTCGGTAGTAGACCTTATTACTCTATTGTGTTCTCCGTAAATTGCCTGATAGACGTACGAGTATGGTCGTGAATTTGAGGGAACGTTGCTCCATGTGTGTGGTTCAGTCAACTTTGCAAATCGAGGTGATAAATGAGCGAGCTACAATACTCGTACACGAACACATTCGTATGACTACCTAGCCCTAAATGTAGCCAAAAGCTTCACGCATTCGCTACCGGCCGTCAGACAGAGATTTTTCAGGTGCCACAAACGCACATATGCGTTCAAGTGACTGCCAAACTATGACAGTGGCACTAGGTGAAAGTCACGAAAACGCGTATACGCGTACGCGTTTCCGGCAGCGAATGCGTTAAGCCAGCCAGTATTGATGACAGGTTGATTCTGTTCAAGTACGTCAACTGCTAGGCAGCAACAAGTGTGTTACACGAATAAGGGGTAAATTTGAATTAAATGAAGCCAAGTATGTTGTTAAGCCGTGGTAGTGCAATGAGCCATGGCTACTCATACATATGATCGGGAGTTCGAGCCCGTGCTTACACCTCTGAGTTTTCAGAATTTATGTAAAACAAAACTACATGTAATAAATTTCAAATGTAATTCGCACCTAAGTTATGAAAATCTCAGAAGTTTAAAACCCAAGACCTTCGGCTTGAGAGGCCAGATATCAAACTACTAGGCTTCCATTTTAGTCCTACCGTTACACCTACATTATACCTAAAACATTTATATTTGAAGGGGGCAATTTGGCGTTTCCGCATCTTTCAAACACTTGTTTTCAATTGGTCACCATCTCTTCATCAGGCACCCTCTGGTGCGGCGATGGCCACTCCGCTACTGCCCGATCGAGCGACCTCGGCCTTTTCTTCTTCACGGACACCTGCTGCCGCGAACATGACGCCTGCAAGATCTACATCAGGTCCGGAGACACTAAGTACGGGTTGACCAACACTGGACTGTTCACCAGGTATGGATTTATTGTTTTTATCACAGTGTAGTACTCGACAAATGAACATGACCTGATGGTAGGGTGACCAGTTCTGATTTCCGGTTTTTCAGGACAAATGCATTGAAAATACAGGTATCGCGGTTAAGAAAGGGGACAGGCCGTTTTTTTTATTAAAAAATAACATTCCTTACTAAAATTAGACATTATCAATTAAATAACCTATACAATTGCTACCTAAATTTCTTGATGCAAGACTTTAAAGATTAATTACTTTAAAGATGACTTTAAAGATTATGTATGTGTATTTACAAAAAATTCGCATCGGAAAATCGTGCCGGAAATACGGGACAATCTGTAAAATACGGGACACCTGGTCACCCTACCTGATGGTAAGTTGCTGACTTTTCAGAATGAGATAGACTCGTTTCTTGATGGTCTCCTTGTTGGAGCTATTCGGGAACACCGCTGAGGGAGTCATTCCTCAACCGCGATCGCATTACTCATTTTGAGAAAACCGTGTGGAGGACTTCTACACGCTTTTTTACGCGCTCATCGGGCAGAATCATGATAATCATCATGTAAGTTTCGATGAAAATGCAAGTTGCGTGTTTTTTTGTCACTCAGCTTATACGGTAGGGATGAAAAAGTTAAGCATTGTTGTGCAAGGTTGCACGCACCAATCAAAAACACGTGACGTTTTTTATGAAAAGGGTCTTACTCATTCTTTTGTTTGCGTCATGGACATGGCAAAACATCGGCGTGTGAGACGCTTAGCTAACTTTTGGTCCATTTAAATTAATCTTCAGTTTTCTGACTAAGAATCGCTAATTTTATGTCCTCAGGAGAGATAACTATAGTTTTTTAAAAGCCTTGTATTAATTTGCAATGTATGTATGTACGGGTCAAATCTTGGAAGTTGAATTTGACCCACTTCCAGTGGTCGGATTTACTTGAAATTTGGTATACTTATGTAGGTCGGATGACAATGCAAGTACAGTCAACAAAAAGTACAGCCAGCGAAAAAGCTTGCATTGAAAATGAAATTTTACAAAAATTATTTGTGTGACTTATTGCAGGTATACCTGCAGATGTTTTACCTAGTTACTTTAAAATAATGTCCAAATCATTGCAGACAAACAAACACGTTTAGCAACCGAAATACTCGTCGTGACCAAATAATCTTCACATCTAAGTGTTCATAATGTCGCAACAATTATCATACAAATCTTCAATCATTTTGTTAAACTCGAGTTCTTGACATTATTTATACTATTACAAAACACGTGGCATTTTATTTCGCATTTACAAAACTTGTGCCCTAGTAAAGGTAGTAATTGAGGTGCAACCGAGGTCGAAATGGCTATAATTAAGGTATGATGGTAAATAAAAGTTGTTATTATTCGATTAAGCAACTAGACAATAAGTTGTTTAAGAGTTTGCGTCGGTATGCCATGATTAACCCCTCGTCTGTCAGCCGTAAAAAAATACTGCATTCAAGTCTCGTTTGTTTCAAATAATACCAATTATATGGATTGAAATAAAAATAGAAAAAAGCAGCCTTAAATTTGGCACATATCTGTGTCTGGACATACAAGAGGTTAAGCCAAATTGCTATAAATTTTGGCTACTTAAGGGCGAACAGATGTAGTGCAAAATGATTTTCCATCGGGAAAACTCGGATCTCAATCGGAATCCGATGGCACCCGAACTGTCAATCAATGATTGTTTTAAATGAGTGATGTTTTCATATCCTAATATGGAACTTTATCGTTTAGTGTCAAATGTCAAAGTGAAAAATGTACGATGGCTACGCGGCTGTAAGATGGGCACTGAAGCTAATTTGAGAGAGCACGATAAATACGAAGTTTTCCGGTAAAGTACGAGGGAAAATCATTTTGCACTACATATGTACCGTGTGTACGCGGTCGTGACTCGTAAACTATACATTAGGTATTTACTGTTTTAAACTTTATTGGTTTTCACTCATATTACTATACTTAACTATTAGTTGCTGCAATGTGGCCGAAACGTCGAGGTAAATATTAATTGCGTGATATATCCCGTTCAGTATAGTAATTATACATTATTTTGTGTCAAAATAGCCTTATATCGTAGATACACTATCTTGTAAATTTCTCATTTATTGAATTACGAAATAAATATTCATTAATCATTTCAGTCGCTAACCCTAAATGGGCAACGGAGCGACGCGACAGTTAAAATAATGTAATGAGTAATTTATTTCATAATTTTCAACAAAATTCGACACAATCAATCAGTACCTATACCTACACGATAATTTTTATGCCCCGTCAGTTTTATGTAAAAAAAAACTTTTGATATTCAGAACCTTGCACACATCTATGTCATACCTGAGAATATTATTTACAATAGACAACAACAATAATAAATTGATACTATAACTATAAATATAATAAAACTAACTTAAACTAAAACTAAATAAAATTAACAAAAGGTTCCCCCCGCGGCATGGACCCAAAGACACTGGCAGCATTACCTCGCTGTATAGCAATGCTGATACGTTGTGCGAGGTAGCTGCCAGCTCATGCTGTCATACCTTAGATAGGATATCAATGGTTTTCGAAACGCTAGTTATCAACACGTCTGGCTGTCTCTAATTATTAACTAACAGTTAAATTAAAACGTCACGCAGGTTAGAGATGCACGCATCACTGCACTTCATGCAACCTGGAGTTGCATATACGCATAGAAATCAGATATCGGCCCTGCTGTTACCCAAGATGGCTGCGTCCCTGTCACTACGACACTCATCATCATCATCATCATTTCAGCCGAAAGACGTCAAGGCTCGCCAAACAGATCGGCCCTGCGCCATCCGCATCCAATGCGCTACCGCCACCCCAACCAGGTCGTCGCTCCATTTTGTTGGAGGCTTGCCTACACTGCGTGTTCCGGTCCTTTTTAGGTATAGTAAGAAAGTAAGGGTTGGTATGGATGATTTTTGACTTCCGTCAACTTTAAGGGAAGATTCATCAGGTCAAATACTTAGAGTTAATTTCTCTAATAAAATAGTTTCTTAACTTTTACTATTTTTAGATTTTCAATAAAAAATGTGATGGCTGAGGCACAACGCTAAAGGGCAACGTCGCCACAGAATAACTAATAGTCCTAGCGTACAGAAGGATCACTCTCGAACAAAAGTCAACTTTAGGTTTATTTATTTATTTATTTAAAAATTTGCCTACTCTTACGACCGTTAACTGCTTGCTCGCGAAATTGAAACTTATCGTGTGATACGAGCGTTCATATTCCCTTGGGCACCGCTGACCCGAAACCAAGAGCACGGGGTTCCCACTCCCCGATATTTAGGTAGGTATATAAATCAAGAAAGATAACAGTGTGTATTAATCCAGGAAACTACCTTTAAATGCAACAGTATCTTTTGTACGGATTATAAGATCATTTAGAAGTCATTGTTTGTTGCAAAAATCACAGAAAAAATGCTTAATTACGCGCGACGTGGCTAGCGCGCGAACCGAATGCCGAGCGACAACCTCTGCCATACGCCTGCCCGGGAGGCATGCCGGCCGAACATACCTAAACTGCGGAATGAAACCCCACTGACATCGCGTACCATACGTGTAAGAAAGAACCATTGTAGAGAAATGGTATTTATCGGAACCGAAACGAAGAATACCTATAAATACCGGTACGTTATAAGTCGCTCACAACTCTTGTGACATGACAGCCAGTTAAAAATTCTAACGAGGAAATATTTGGCCGGACATGTCCGTAAAAAGCCAAACATATCCGGTTTATATCTGGTAACTCTAGTTGCGTGTCCATAAAACTGTATCAATAAATAATAAATTATTCATAACGGAAGACAGTTACTAAATGTTAAGCCCGAAACCTTTGAAATAATCAAGCAAAATCAATGGAACCATTATTTACTGATGCGTCAAATTGCACCTCGCAATACATAACAGCATTGAGGAAGCGAGGGGCGGACAATCAAACGTATGGGTACGTATCAAAATATATAAAGTTTAAAAGTAATAATGGACGAAATACATAATGGTCATTTGATATAAAGCAATTTTCTTAGAAATTCTCAACTCTACAGGATTTTCATAAAATAAACCTAACCTAACCTAAACCAAAGTTTGATTAATCAATAGTTTCATGGAAAATTTTAGTATGTATTATGACCATTATGTATTTCGTTCGTTATTCGTTTTAAACTTTATATATTTTGATACGTTCCCCAAACGTATAGCATGGAAGTACGAGTACCAAAGTGATAGAACAGGAATGATTGAAATAGTAAATACAGGCTCCGATTACGGCGGGGGGAGTGCGGGGGTATTAAAAAGGGGATGAAAATTTCATTGATTTTGCCGTAGGATGCACCGTTTTCAAGATATTTGACAAAACACCGGTTCTCGTCCGATCACCGAGGTTAAGCAACGTCGGGCGCGGTCAGTACTTGGATGGGTGGCCACCTGGTTTCATTTTTGTTTTTTTAATGTTTTGTTATGACGTTATCACGTTAAACTATCGTCCGTAAACCAACTTTACAGACAACCGATTTTTTTATCCTAATAGGAGAAAAATGTGTATTGAATCGGGCGTTACTTTGCGGAGGTCCATATTAACCCATAAACCATTTGACAACCAGGGTTTGAGACAGGTCTAGACATCCGATTTTGGACCGTAAATGTTGCTAATTTGTTTCGACTTTGTTTTCTGTTTGACGGCAAATATATTAGCGGTATCGATTTAAAAGGGTTATTGAACTGAAACAATTACTTTGCTCACCCGCGACTTTACGATAGTTACGTTTATCTAAGAAATGCGTATTCATGCAGTTCCTCCACCTCCACACTGTACGAACACACACAAATCACACAAACCCAACTATCAACACCACCAAAGTACACTGACGCCTTGCGAACTCAACCAGAGCTCATCTTCAGAGTAGGTACCACAACAGTACGCTATGCTACCAAATGCTACACGCTACTATCGTAAGGTTGCGGGTGAGAAAAGTAATTGTTTCAGTTCATGAAAAAAAGTGTTGGGAAACTTAACTTAATTTTCAATACTTCCATTTAGTTTCGGTCATAAAAAAGTGTGTATGTATGTATGTAAACTCTTTATTGTACAAAAATAAGGAAAAAAAAGAAAAACATTATTGACAACCGTTGAAATGCATGTACAAAGGCGAACTTATCCCTTTAAGGGATCTCTACCAGTCAACCTTTGAGTGGATGAAAGGAGCATTTAGTAAGGGACCGACAAAGAGTAAGTAAAAATAAAACAGTCGGACAATGCAAAGGCTACAATACAACTTTTAGTAAATACAATACATAAACTCATAATATAAAGAAACCTAATAAAAATATACTACCATATAACCAAAAATATATTACCAACTAAGTATTATGTTTTAAGATATTGTGTTGCGAGGTTAAATGCTCGAGATGTATTATAATTCTTTAGATTCCTTTTGTCTATAACACAGGTTACACTTGTAACCTAGCTTAGACTAAACTAAATTTACTATCTAGACCTAAGATTATTTCATGTTCATGTTTATATTTTGTATCTTATATGAATTTTATGAATAAATAAATGAATTTCTTTTTACAAAAAAAAAAAATATATACAACATATATGCATAATACATACAATAAATAATAATAAAGTCTATGAAAAATGATAAATCATCGGGAAAAAATGGTACACTTTTGTTCTCCTAGTAGGATCAAAGAAGCTCGTGATTCGTCGAAACATACAACAAAGTAAAAATTGGCCCATTAACACTTTGGATGTTCTTTTTTAGCTTTAATTACACAGTTTACTATTCTTTTACCGGCGCTTGTGTAATCCAACGTCCATGTCGGATGTCCGGATAGGTAGTTAGAGGTTATGTGTCCATCCGCCCGTCTGGCTGTCATAATTAGATAGTTGTAGGATTTCCATGTCTTAAGACGTAATATATCGTTTAAACTTTTAAGTAATTTGTACTTACATTTTTAGGGTTCCGGAGCCAAAATGTCAAAAACGGAACCCTTATAGTTTCGCCATGTCTGTCTGTCCGTCCCTCCGCGGCTTTATTTTGAGACTGTTACTGCTAGAAAGCTGTAATTTTGCATGGATATATGTAGCAACTACCCCGACAAAGTGGTATAATAAAATACCTCCCATTCATGTAAAGAGGGGGTATTTTTTTGTCGTCTAACCTTATTTATAGTGTGGGGTATCGTTAGATACTTAGGTGTTTTAAAATCATTACGGGGTTGTGAAGACAATTTTTCGATAAAGTGATTCGTTCGCCGAAATAAATAGCTGTTGGTTTGAAAATCTCTCTCAACATTCTCCATCGCCTTTCAACGAGGGAAAGCTGCCAGCCTTTTGGGTACGATGCCACGAGGGCCTTTTTTAGGCTTAGGGGCTGTTTCACCACCTTATTGTCAAACTACTGGTTACGTAACCAATGAATAAACTAAGTACTGCACAAATCTGTGGGCCAGTTTTTTTTCAGTTTCACCACTCCGGTACTGTGCAAACTAAGTACCACTTAACTAATCGTCGGTTTAACAAAAAGTCCGAATAGCAACGTCCCATTTCACGACCACGGGTTCCTGTTCGCATATTTTCGTTCAAAGAGTCGCTCATTATTAAAGCAAAATAAATCGTAAACTATGTAATTTTTAAACACGTCTATTTTTTTGCATAAACAAATGTGTAACATTATAATTAATCCAAAAACGGTATTTATTTACGATACTTTGGTTAACAATAACAAAGAAAAATAAAATCACGTAAAACGAATCGAAAAGTGGCGCCAAACCCTTTGACAGATTAACTTTTTTTTTTAATGGCGATGTACAAGTTCAGGTAGAACAAACGATTGTGCCACTGAAAAAAAGTCTGTAATTAAAAAATATTACGAAATTATGGATTTATTTTTAAATACCTACTAAAAGCGTACCTATATTTTTTATTCAAATCTTGATATTTAAATTCTCGTTTGCAATTTAGCATGACTTCGTTCTTTAAAAAATACTTTGATTTATTTTTCTGAAACCGGCTGAAGGGCTCTCCAGCCATGGCCACAAAAAAATAAACTAACTAATTAAAAAGATATGTGACGGATAAAAATGCTAAATGCCACCTGATCTGATGGTCAAATTAAGAAATAGTTTGTCCGTCACTTAGCGCTAATCAAGACTGGTGAAACAGAAATTTTTACTCCATGTGACAAATAAGGTTATGATCAAGTTAATCCGAACTTTAAAAAAAGTGGTGCAACAGCCCCTTAATCTAGTAGTTTTTAAGTTAGATATTTAGTTTGTTGAGTTTTATTCATTGTTGTCTTTTCTTAATATTTGTATTCTTAGCTTTTAGTTTAGTTTAGATCTATGTTAAGCGGTGGAAGTCTTTCGGCTGAAATGATCCTTAGATTTTCGTTACTCACGGGATACGGCGATTGAAAACCTCGAGAGCCCTATCTTATTACTTATGTGGCTCTGGTACTTTCTGTCGTCAAGCTGTGGTCCCTATCAAAAAATGTGGAGCATTAAACGCAAATTAGTGGTTTAACGAGGTCAACATCGACTCGAGTGGACTCGTCGTCCTCGCTGCGTCGAATTACTTAATAATTGCGCTTTATATGTACAGCCCGCTCAAGCTAGCCTAAATAATATTTAGGGGTGAGATTGTGGCATCTTTAGTACCATAATATCTACTCGCAGTTATCAATAGAGACCGGATAAAACTTCGAGCGCACTAAGTACTCGGCTTTACGACACAGTGCCTATGACACGTAAAAATAAAGGGATGTTTGGAAATAATTCCGATCCGGATTGGCGATCCCTAGTCTCAAATAGCGTATCTACTGTGTTAAAAAATTTAATTGTATTAATTACTATAGATGTATGTAATTGAATAACAATGTAGATCTGATTGAAAAAAATATACCTTGTTGAGTTTCTTGCCGGTTTCTTCTCAACAGGGTTTTTCCGGACCGGTGGTAGATTCTTCAACGTTCAGAGCATCAATTGATGCCTAAATTGAATAAAGAATTTTGACTTTGACTTTGGCTTTGAAATTTTACTCTCGTGTATTCAGTTTTTTTATATTATTCATATACTGTAAAGTTTTGAGTCATTTTTAATCATCTCCTGATCTTCACCACGCACCCTTGCATTGAGATTGGCACCTCAACAGCATACGCATATTTGCATATGCAATTGCATATTTAGCCTATTTCATCTATCATTGCATATCTTACCTGAAATCTTGTGATAATGCATATTTTAACTAGGTAATTTGCAATATTTCTGGGTAAGATAATTAATGATCCATTCCCAGAACCAATAAGTGCTAACGTAGCACCTAAATTTCAAACCTCCCGGTTGCCTCAGTGGAAGTGGAACGTTTTCCACTTGTAAAAACATTTTGAGTGATTAAAGACACGATTTAAGTGTATGTAAAGTAGAACGTTTGGAACAGTAGGTACCTCATTGTTATCGTCTACAAGAATAAATGAAATGTTAAATGCCTAATTCTTAAATCTCAAGATGTCTTTCCAAAATGATCCCAAATTGTATTGTGATCACGATCAAAGTTCTTTTTACATATAAAATGAAATAACTCATAATGAACCATCGTGCGTCAATTCTTAAATTACTGTTGATATCTTACTATTTGTATATGCATATTTTGGCAGTTTTCATGCATATTCCACCATCGCACTTCCCGCCGTAACTCTAAGTTCCATCGTCACCATCTCGATGAATGGCAGTCTACCACTGTACGTTTTCTTCGGCACTTCCTGCCACGTACGGTGAAACCGTGGAACCAGCTTCCGGCAGCAGTGTTTCCAGACAACTATGACATTGGGGCTTTCAAGAAAAGGGTTTATACTTTCTTTAAAGGCCGGCAACAGATTGGCGACTCTCTTTGAGTTGTTGATATTTATGGGCGGTGGTGATCATTTTCCATCAGATGACCCGCTTGCTCGATTGCCTCCCTCTCACAATGAAAAAAAAAAACAAGTTTTTTTTGTTGCATATAATCTGGTCTCTAGACATCAATAAGAAGAACTGGCTACATTCTTTAATGCACAATCGAAGTTTTTCAACTTGCATGCAAACAAAATCTATCTTTCTTCCTTCGGACTTCGGTCCCCATTGATAACATCTGCCTTGAGAGAATTCTTTATGGAGGCCTATGTCAGCGAGGTAACGGACACACGAAAAAAGCTACAACGAATGTAGGGAACACCATTGTAACTGAAATGTTAACGGTTCCCATCGATCAAAAATCAAGGTCAAACGCAAATGTATTTATTACGATTTTCGAAGTTTTGCACATTGCTCGAAGAACTGGTGGCCGATGGTGCCGAAAGGTTCTCGAGTGGCGTCCACGGACTGGAAGACGCAGTGTAGGTAGGCCTCCAACAAGATAGAGCGACCTGGTTAAGGTTGCACAGGACCGATCTGTTTGGCGAGCCTTGGGGGAGCCTTGTTCAGCCAGTGGACGTCTTTCAGTTGAAATGATGATGATGAATAAATGTTTTATACGTTTTCTTTCTTCTGTGAGCGATCAATTAATTCACGTCCTTACTCCGTCGGTATACCCTTAGCAACGGGCCGAGTTACGAACACTAATAACCAGGCTCAGCATTACCAGGTTAACGGTATTAAGTGTCAATCTCATAAGATAATCAATAGTGTAACATTACTCGGCCATGATTACGCGCAACTTGCGCGGCATACTTTTCTTTTTTCTGTCCATTGCACGGTCGAGACGCTCGCCGTACAATAGTTATATTACAGCACACGCAATGAATAGGATAAACGCTCGCTGATCGTTCGTAGTTGTAGCCGGGTTATTACATAATGATCCGGTGTGTTATATAACATGCGTACGCGCCGGCGTCGCGGTGAAAGCACGTGCTGCGTTAACAACATTTATTATCCATACCAATAATGTAAACTAGCTGTTGCCCGCGACTCCGCTTGCAAAGAGTTTGTTAATCGCTATCCCGTGGGAGCTATGCAATTTTTTGGGGTAACAAAATAGAATAGAACAGAACAGAACAGAACAGATCAGATCAGAACAGAACAGAATAGAATAGAATAGAATATTTTTTATTGTATTTAGGTATAGCTGTGTAAAATCAAAGTTGGAATATAATAATTTTTCGGGCGTACAATAAATATCTTAAAGATTTAAATCTATATATAAATAAAAATACTTTCATGCATTTTTAATTTTAGCTACGTATGTAATGTTAGTGCAATCAGCATTTGCTTACATAGAACTCGTTTAAACTATAAAACATTATGGTAATAACAAACATACAAAAAAAACATACAGACGAATTGAGAACCTCCTCTTTTTTTTGAAGTCGTTTAAAATATTCTATATGTTATCCAGGTTATGAACTATCAGTGTGCCAAATTGCATCTGAGTCCTGCAAACTTTTGAAATGTTAATGTCCTTAAAATTTTAGTACTTATTAATGTTTTTTTTATCGTTTTCCTTTCATTTGTGAAGTGTTGTGTTCATCAAGTAATTAGTTTTACTCTTTACTGTATAGTTATCATATCTGGCACCTTGGTTGCCTAATAAGTACCTACTGTAAGTTTGTAATTTTTTGATGGTGAATATTCTAATCTCTAATATATCTAATATATAAAAATCTCGTGTCACGGTGTTTGTTATCGAACTCCTGGACCGATTTTTATGAAACTTTTTTGTTTATACTCGGTAGGTCTGAGAATAGGTCGTAGGCTACTATTCTTCGCGGACGGGGTTGCGGGCAACAGCTAGTCTTCTAATATATAAAAATCTTGTGTCACGGTGTTTGTTATCGATCTCCTCCGAGACGGCGTGACCGATTTTTATAATTTTTTTCTCCATATTCGGTAAGTCTCAGAATAGGTCGTTGGCTATTTTTTGTATACCTACCTCTATTCTTCGCGGACGGAGCGGGCAGCAGCACAATTTTTTATAAAAATCTCGTGTCACTGTACTGTAAGTAACTGAGTCAAACTTTGTATTATTTCAGGTCGCACTGCAGTTGTGACGCCAAGTTCCGGGAGTGCCTGAAGAAGACCAATTCCCTGGTGTCAGCGCAGATCGGACTGACGTACTTCAACGTGTTGGGCCCCCAGTGCTTCAGGCGGACGCATCCCATAGTCCGGTGCATGAGGAGGACCAGGTAAACTGGAGACTATAGTCTTGTTGCTAAGCGTCAACTGATTGGAAAAAGAATTAACGATTTTTTATGTATGTCTAAATTAACTCTTGCAAGTCACTTTGAACATAAAACTACCGTGAGACTCAGTCATAGCGAAAAAATACGGGTAACTCACGTCTATGATCGTGTTTAGATCTACATGTTCCGGGCTAATAAGCAGCCCTTCTTAGAGCTACACATTGCGGCGGCTGCCAAACGCCCACTGCGCGCACCGCACTGCTCGCGCGGCTGCTCGACGAAACTGACAGCGACACACAACTACCCCCGTTTTCATTGTCATTTTTATTATCATTGATTGTCAAATGTAGGGTAGCACACAACAATAACAATATCAGGAGCCCCTTTTCTCCCATAATCTTTTTTATCCGAATTTTGAAAGTCAGAAATCGATGTCCATAATATTCTTGCTCATAAATATCGATGGTCATAATTTTTTTAAAGCATATCGCTTAATAGTTCTAACTGCAATGATCCATAATCCTATTGATCATAACTTTAAAAAGTCATAATATTGATATCAATAAAATTTAACGGAATATCTTTGATTATTCAGAAACATTGTAAGGCATATATCTTAAAGTGATAATTGTTTTCAGTCATAATTTTGCATTACCTAAAATGCACTAAGCATATACATCGAAATCTATAACATCTAAAGGAATATCGATAATTATTCAGAAACATTGTAAGGCATATCGCTGGCAGCGAACGAGCGAAGCGAGCGAGCAAGACCTTTCAGGGCAGAAGCGACTCGGACAGGTTAGGTTCAGTATGCTTAGTATAAGTTTTCCTTCACTTCAATACTTCTCGATCGCGTTTACGTAAAAATTTCAATTCTATGGAAACATGGAAGCGCGCGCGCGGAGACGCTGTCCATGTTTCCCTAGTAATTCAATTTTTTACGTAAACGCGATCGAGAAGTATTTTGGTGAGGTAAAACGTATACTAAGCGTACTGTATGCTTAGTATAAGTTTTACTTCACCAAAATACTTCTCGATCGCGTTTACGTAAAAATTTCAATCCTATGGAAACATGGGCGCGCGCGCGCGGAGACGCTGTCCACGTTTCCATAGTAATTGATTTTTTTACGTAAACGCGATCGAGAAGTATTTTGGTGACGTAAAACTTATACTAAGCATACTGAAGGCTAAGGCGGGAGCGAAGCGTAGCGTAGCTCCCGCCTTAGCCTTCGATTTTAGGTATTTTTTTTATGACAGCACAGAAAAGGATTATTACCTTTAATATTATGAAATGTCATACAACCATGACACTGAATGTTATTACAAAGTAATATTATGCCTAAAAATAATTATGACCTGCGAAAAAAGACCATGCAATAATTATTATGAGTGACTTTATTACCTTTAACATTATGAAGAGTGATGCATTCATGATACTGAATGATATG
Organism: Archips xylosteana; assembly: GCA_947563465.1. Lineage (NCBI taxonomy): Eukaryota > Metazoa > Arthropoda > Insecta > Lepidoptera > Tortricidae > Archips > Archips xylosteana. The sequence continues at coordinate 14,207,667 of OX387365.1, read as the reverse complement.
ACTTTATTTATTGTTCCTTACAATAATTATGACTTAAGAAAATCGTAACTCTAATTTATGTTGTTTAATATTATGACTTCCGATAATATGACGAAGAAAAATTATGACAGAAAACGTTATGGGTTTGAAAATTCGGAACAAAATTTTTATGGGAGTCATTATAGACCCAACAATATCACTTTGTAAAGGTTCGCTCACTCACCGTTGACGCAGTACGAAAATTCAATACTGTTTTCCTACTCGGGGGTACCGACCAACCACTATCCCGGTTGAAATTTGGATGTCGACTAAATCCCAAATCAAATCAAAAAAATTAAAATCAAATTTCACCAACTTTCAGGGGGTCGGACCGACTCGAAATTTGTTATATTTATTTGTAGATTGGATGACAATACGAATACAGTTAACATAAAAAAAAACTTTAATTAAAAATGAAGTTTTTTAAGCTAGGTTGTTTTTACTTTTTTTCTAGTTCGTTGGTTAGTGAATGGAATCAAAGACTTGCCTCTGGTTGGATTGATTTGAAATTCAATTATTATACATAAATATTATACATAGATTGGATGACAGTGCAAATGTAGACAGTAATGCCCAAAGAAAATAAAATATTGGGAAAAAATGCAACTGGGAAAATATGGGAATGGAATATTTGCCACGAAGAAAAAACGTTTTCCGGAAATTATGGCCAGCACTCATACAAAGTACAGCCAGCAAAGAAGCTGTATTTTAAAAAAAAATATCGATATTTATTTTCTTTTTTTTCAGGATAACGGGCCAGAAATGTGAAGAATACGAGCTGGATTACACGAAGCCAAAGATGTGGCAGTGGTTCGACAATGAGACTTTCTGAGGTGTATGCATCCAGCGCAAGTGAACAATTTTGTCGATACGTCCATCATAAAGAGATGCGTAAAACGATGAAGAATGAGTGAATAGTTATGATATGATTACCGTCAGGAATTTACAATGTATGCCAAATAGGTTTAAGCACATGTGAATTTGTCAGTGACTTTATATCTATTTAGGACAAGAGACGAGACCTGAGTAATTTTGTGAATTAGAGCCTCGCGGTTTGAGGTTCCTTGCGTCTCGAATGGTTCTCGTTTTTTTACTCAATCAAAAGTCCGTACTTTAGTGTGTCACGCAAAATATCTAATTGTCTACACAACATTTTGGTCCTGCATCGCCACTGGGTAGATCTTGGGAACGAAAGGATAGGGGCCTCGCTGATGCGACTTCGGCCACGTCTATATTAGTCCACGCTACGCCACTGATCCGAACGTTCTCTTGCTACCACAAAAACTTACTTAAAACTTTTATGAGGGCGCCACTTTCTACGTAACTGCCACATTTTTCCCGTAAAACTCTTATAAAAACATTTACATAGCTCTACCTTCTTTCGTTTTCTACTTCTTCTTGTTGAAAAGTAACGAAATGAGGACACTCGGCAGATTCCCCTTCTTAATTACCTACTAATTCCTTCCCTCCCTCCTTTTCCTTTCAATTCCCTTTCTTCCTTATTTCCTTTTTACTTATTACTAATAGTGTTTTTTAGGGTTCCGTACCTCAAAAGGAAAAAACGGAACCCATATAGGATCACTTGATCCGTCCGTCCGTCTGTCTGTCAAGACCCTTTTCTCAGGAACGCGTGGAGGTATCAAGCTTAAATTTATATCAAATACTCAAGTCTACTTTCCATTGGAGCTGTGAAAAAATCAAACTTCTAAGCCAGCCAACGCAATCAAAAGATACAGAGCCGTTTATGACGCAAATTTCCGCATATTTTCGAAACTCGCAAGGGAATCAAAACCTAAAGGGTACCTACTTCCCGTGAACTCAGAATCTTGAAATTTGGTACGAAGCAAGGTCTTATAGCACAGATAAAGGAAAAAATTGCGAAAAGCATAATTTTTTTGTCTGTCTGTCTATATCAATAACCAATCTACAATAATCCCACACTGCGCACATTTTGCTTAGGAGCAGGGGTCTGCTAAGACTGGATGTTCATAGAAACATATAAATTTGTACGGAACCCTCGGTGCGCGAGTCCGACTCGCACTTGGCCGGTTTTTTTTACACTTACGATTACTTCTTGCCTTGGTAAAAGTATTTAACGTTAGCGTGATGATTCCGGAGTGTCAGAAGCTTAAAAAGTATAAGGTTTGAGACTGCATTAAGTACAGTATAAATCAAAACAATGTAGCGAATTAATTTCACTGGAAGATTGGCTTTAGGATCACAAATGCGTAGTTGTGTAGAGCTTATGTCTATTGTCCGGGTCTTCAAGTACATGCTAGGTTATAACGTCATAACATACCATAACTACCTAGTCTAGACTGTTTGTCTCATTAACAAAAATAAATACGTAATAGAAGTAAAAATTGGGGATAGAGCAAAACCATCAATCATATAACATTGATTGAAATCGTTCAGGATTATTTTGAGAAACTGGAAATCTGAAGAACATGAACTCTGATTATGTACGTATCCCACTGATGATTGAAGAAATAATTATTAAATTAAAACTTGAGATTATATTATATATCTGTAATTATTAATTATAATTATTAGATATTTAGTGGAACTAAGATATTAATGATACCTTTGAAATCATATTTGTAAATTTTATCAAATTCTTACCTAATCGATAATTCTTATATTAAGTGGTAATGTTTAAATGAAACAACCAACATTTTATTACATTTTTATTTTTATATAATAAACATCAGAATATATTTCGAAATGTCACATTTAACAACAGATAAAATGTTACTTTAAAACATGTTAAAACGCTAAAAAACAAAGTCTAGAAAAAGGAAATAAATTGCTCAAAAAACTTTGAGCGCCTACGCGGATCCTGTGATATTTTTTTATATTTGTGCGCAAAATGTTTCAGAAAAATTGTGTATAATTTTAATTAATTCTTTAGATATGTGGTTATATCAGTTTAATCAAACGATATTCCGACGAATACAGTCCATTTTAGATATATTTGATTATTTTTAATTATTAATTAATTAATTATGATTCGTTATGAAAATGGCATTTAGAATTAATTCTTTTTTTACATGAACTACACTGTATCAAAACAATTGTGACCACAAATTTAATGTTGCCGCTTGATAAGAGTACCGTAAGGTCAAGTTATTTTGGCCCAGAATGGTAACTTTGACCATTGAGATGAACTCGTTTCAGATTTTATTATTCCATTCAAATTACAGCACAATGCCATACAGTTAGCTATAGCTGACCATTCAGGTTTTTACGTCTTTTATTAGACTCTTTTATATTATTATGGTTTTTACATGGGCCAAAATTACTCTCAATTAGGTCTAAGTGCCCTGACCTTACGGTAAATAAATTTGTGATAAGTCTAGGTCACAGAACAATGTTTTTTACTCTTTTTAAATGCGTTTCGTTTAATAAAATTACTTATTTGTCAATAGCATGGATTACAGAGTATATATTTAAAGTACATATGAAAATTAATGTACCTATATCCGTATTTTTAATGCATTTAGCAGTCATATACATTGCAGTAATCTGATATTTAAAAAAAAATGCATTATCATAAGACAAAATCTCAGTTAATTTACATATGCCTTCAGATAATATATTAATAATAAATAAATCTGCTTTTTAATTTTATAAAACTTAAATATCGTAAAATCGAGTTACTTTGGCCCTGAAGCGTAACTTTGCCCATTGGTTTAACTTGGTCCAGCAGGCTTATTGTCTAACGCTTCTGACGCTTGCCTTCGCAATTACTATTTCTTTCTATCAAACGGTATAAGATGATGACAGAAAGAGATGGTGAAAGCGAAGGCAAGCGTCGAAAGCGTTAGACAATACGGCCTCTGGTTTTATTACTGCATTAAGTCATGGCACATTATCATATTATTATACTTGGTTTTAGCTGACCACCAACGTTTTTATCTTTGTTATGAAACCTTTTTAATGTGGTCTTCTTAAAGGCGAAAGTTACCTCGACCTTATGTTACATAAAATAATATTTAACATTAGAAATTCATATACAAATTTATGGTTAAACACTCAAATGTACCTGAAAATATGAACATCGAACATTACGTTGTTTTCACATGGACACACCAAATTTAATACAACTTATTAATTCACGCCCTGCACTATCAAATATTCAATAGTACAACCAAAAATTAGCACATTTGTTTAGTAACTGCAATGTGGTAGACCAGTAATACCAAAAGTGGTCTATATTGACCCCCCAGGGGTCGACGACGACGACGACTACAGGCAAGGTGCTACGCAAAAAAACACTATAAGTCGATTACTTTGTAAAACTAAGAACTAGTCTAGCTAAAGCTGAAAAACATGACTAGGGGTCTACGCGTCAAACGTTTGGGGACCTCTGTGGTAGTTAGTGTTTAAGTTCGAATCGTCCGTAAACAATCAGGTCATTACCATATTTTTGTTAAAACTTGCTTTAATTGATTGATTCAAGCATTACTTAAGGACCATACGAATGAACCTTTACATTCGTACTCCCTTATTACCTACACAAATAAAACATCTACATCTGCGCAACACACACGTTTTTCATGCAGAAAACTGGTTGTCTTTGGTTGTACTTTTGAAATTTTTGAAGGGCATTATATTTTTATATTACAACAATATAAAATTCTACAGTAAGTAAGCTACGCCTACCGATTACTTATTACTGGGCCTATTATTTAACGGGATATTGCTTAATATGGTCCAATAGGGTCGTTAGGCATGCTTTGGCCGCTTTTATACGTATATTCATAATTGATGAGGGCTTATATTTCAATAAAAAAGCCGTGATAGCCTAGCAGTTTAACTTATGGCCTCGTAAACAGAGGGTCGCGGGTTTCAAGCCCCGGCTCACATCGAGTCTTTTGGAATTTACGTGTCAAATTACATTTGAAATTTACGGTGAGTTTACACCTGCGAAGAAATTCAATGGTATGTGTGGAGTTCCCAATCCGCACTGGGCCCGCGTGGGAAGTAGGTCCAAGCCCTCTCATTATGAGACGGCTGTGCCCTACAGTGGGACGTATATAGGCTGATGACTTGGTAGCCTTTATTTACGTTTATGAAGCCACCTGTGCCAAAAAGTATATGTAATGTAGGTATGGTTATTTATCCCCATGCTGTTATGAATATACGTTTAAAAGAGGCTCACACTTGACCTGACACTAAAACGAGGCACTGTAAAAATGATAGCCAAGTCTGAGTGCCGGAGTCATGTCATGAACACTTTTACAAAGCTGAAGGAGGTAAGCTAAAGGAATAGGAGTGGCACAATTCTAAAATTCATAATTTGCATCTCAATTATCAAATGTTAAAAGCTACATATTTTCAACATTTTTTATACAAATGCAAAGCATTGAGTTAAGAATCGTGAGAAGCAGCAGTAGATTTGAGTAGAAAGCGCGTGTTGAAAATCGAGTTAAGTAATATTCTATTTAAGTAAGAGCACTGAAAGTGCATGCTCTTAAAATTAATAGCACACACGGGACTTAATCGCAATTTAAATGTTGATTAACTACATGGATCACGGCCGTTGCGATGTGCCCCGAATGTCGAAGAAATGTAAGCAATATTTAAGTCGAGATTAAGTCTCAAGTACTTATTAATCACGAGTAGAAATTAATAGAGCACTCGGGATTTAATCACGACTCAAATATTGATTAATCACGTGATCACAGCCGCCGTGATGAGACAGGAACGTGGAAGAAATTTAAGCAATGTTGAAGTCGAAATTTAGTCTCGGATATTCTATTAATCATGAGTGAAAATTGCGAATCCTTAAACCGTATATACGCTCTTTTAACTGTTAAAATGAAAATTTATTTCTTTGAAATAAAACTAATCATGTCTAATTAGTGATAAAAAGGACAAACGAGCGAGCTAATGAAATATATATGCACGATATGGTATTAATTTCCTGTGATATACCGTTGAATCCTCCAACTTTTTCCCTAAAGTACTAGTTAACTTTGAAGCCACAGTATTGGTGTAGTAGAAATAATAAAATGTTTTAACTTATATTTCCTTTTCGGGCAAAGATGGGATCGAAGGGCAAACTTGAAGGATTAGACGGTAGCGATTTAACTCATTGACTTCCCCTTTACTTCTAAATGCTGCAATTAGTACAAAACATCACTCATTTAACATCTTACTTTAAAACTAATGAGTAAACAAGTCTAGCATTACGAAAACAGTAAGTACATGATTCTAATTGTGATGCTGATGATACCCTTATTGTCAATTCCCTGGGTTTTCTGTTTCCCTGGTAAAATAAATAGCTAAGGTTCAGATCAAAACTACTATTACAGCAATACTTTAACTCTGTTCAGCTCAGGTTGTCCAGGTCGCAAAATGACTACATAGGTTGATTGACCACATCGCATAATGACTAGATCGCAAATTGCCCAGATCAGAGTCATTGTGGTGCGATGTGGTCAAATAAAAATCTAAGCAATTTGCGATCTAGTCATTATGCGATGTGGTCAACCAACCTATGTAGTCATTTTGCGACCTAGACAACTTGGGATCAACCCGACTGAAGTACAAAGTGTTTAAAAATACGTAATTTCATCTGATGTTTGGGTTAGGTTCTATGAAAACTCCAGTAAATGATTTTCATGATTTTTTAATCGTGATCGACAAATGCCCCCGTAAGTATACATGTTCAAGGTGACAACATTTAGAGTTAAAAAATTCTATTAAAAATCTTTACAGAGGTGTTCTTAAGTTAACCCCACCGCTTTATGAATTATTCCGTCCCAGATCATACAAGTGACATAGCAGCAGCTAAACCTTCAGGCGTTTTACAATCGCCTAGACAATATGTTTTTAATGTGGGCAATAACACCGTGTGGGCAATTATGGACGTTGAACGTTAAACATGAATGTACTTACGGGGGCATTTGTAGATCACGATTAAAAAATCCTGAAAATCATTTACTGGAGTGTTTATACAACCTACCTAACCCAAAAATTTTGAAATTAGGTATTTTTTAAACACTTTGTACTTCAGTAATTTTATCAATAACTACTTTCAGGGGGCACTGGCAATATAACGCTTAGAGAAAATTAGGAGGCGTTACTTAATAACTGACAGAAAAGAAGGTTTAGAACAAAAAAAAATTAATGGCGCGGTGGGCAAAACAGGGTTGAGGGCAATCATTGTTCCACAGAAAAATATGAATAATTGTAGCAATTTTGATCAGAACCTCTATTTCAAGCTTGACTACTGATGATCTACTGCTGAGGTGGGTCTAGGTCCAGGATGGTTCAGGAAGGTCCAAGGATGAAGTTATATTGGTGTTATAGTTGGACCCTGGGGTTCACGTCACACATAATAACGTTATTTCTAATTTTACAATTCACAAAATTCAAGTGTTATTTTAAATTCAAAAGAAGTAGTCTTAAAAAAAATTTCAGAAAAATTTGTTTGTGTACCAATTTCCTGCCCCTTAATGGTGATAAAAGCACACCTAAAAATCGTATTTTAATGTTATTAGTGTTTTGAATTTGCGAATTGTAACATTCGAAATAACTGGAAGCCAAATACTAGCTCCTCAAAAACTAGTTTAAAAGTCGCAAACAGTTTGACCAATTGACATTTTTCGAAATGTTCAATTGCATTTTTTTGTCATAGATCAAACTGTCGCAACTTAATACTGTCATAATTACTATTTGACATCAAATAGACAAATGTAAAAATACACCTAAACTTACATTTTACTAGTAATTCTGATAATTGTTAATATTTACTAATAAATGTTAAACTAGCGTCGAACGGTAACGCAGCTACGAAATAATAACTCACTAAGAAAATAAGGCAAATGGGTCTCACGGAGGGATCAAAAAATTACATATATGTATGTTTTTCAATATCAGGCACTCAAATTGAAACAATTTTCTCTTTAAACGATACTTATAGGTCTAAGGGCTTAGAATCTAGAAATAAATGGGGATCCAATCGGATAATATAAATTTTTTACGCATTATTCAACATCTGGCATAATTCATCTTTTTGCATAAGTCTTTTTTACAGAAGCCATTAATTATTCAGGAATTTTGAAATGGTTATACGTCCTTCAAGACTTCATCGGTTAGGTAAGATTTATTTTATAATGATTCTGAATAATTTTATGAATTTCGAAACCATTTTCGGAGAAAAATAAAGTTGTGCGAAATGATGAATCGTGCGTAAAAATTTTATGCAACCCGAGTGGAACCAAAAAACTGGGCTTATGTTGTATTTACGTCGAATTAAAGGAACATTGCGATTTTCCGTGACATATTGTTTGGATGGATTGAACTCCACTATTTCTTCCAAAACCCATGCGTTGCCTGTTTTCAAATGCTTCAATACCCTTGAACAACTAATCCTTCTTGCTAATATCTATCCAAACAGCTAGGTATATATTAAACTATGTTAATAAATTGGCTTTTGATAAACTTTGCTGCCAATCAAGATCTTATCCGTCTACATAATACTTTAATTTAGAAACTACCATTAATGAAAACAAAATCCGTGCATCTCATCAGCTATCGCTAACAGGTATTATGTACTAATTCATCAAATCTTTGTAAAAGTACCCACAATGTGTGTGACACGAAAGTGTTTTCATATTTGATTGTTTCTAAACAAAAAGGTATAGATTTATACTCTCTTGCCTACTCGACCTAGTACAATATTCATCGAAATAAAACTCCTACCTAATTCGTTTTGCTCAAATTTTGAAGCAGTGGACCCAATTTCTTTTTGTATCAAATAAAATTATGTTAAGCTAAAACGAGAGCTAAAGTTTTTATTTAGAAAAACTCGTTAGATCGTAGATACTGATGGTTTTTTTACATAATATAACTGACCCGTGACTGACTTTCTCAACTGATCAAACGTGCAGATGAGGCCAAAAGTGTATCTTATCGGTTTAGTAGGTGCCTATTCACTCTAACACTATACGAAATTGCAAGAGTGACTTTAAATGCTCGTCTTTGTGATAAAAACCGAATGGAAAAGATTAATTATTTTTTATCTGGTTTCACCAATTTATCTGAACGAATCTTTCTAAATAAAACTCAATATGTAGACGCAATGAAGCTTGAAACACTAAGATATAGTAAACGTATATGAGACTAGTATATATTTCACTATAACGTCTGATTCAATCAATATACAACAGTGTCTTACATCTACAGTCAAATAAATACCGTCAAACAGAAAACTTTTTCTACTGTATAACGGTATTTTTTCGACTGAACAATAAAATATACAAAAATGACCAACTAAATCACCTACAGCAAACAATGTCATATAGCAAATAATAAATGTACATTTCCTATACTAATCGTACACTTTATCTATGTTATATATATTGGTTTGGAATATAATATAAACATTAATTAGGAGACACAATGGAATCACATATAATTTTTACCCCACTCCCTAACTCTCTACTAATACTTTAAAAGCCGTAATATTTGTATATCCTTGCTTCCTATTAATACCATTGCTTTGACATATACCTTCAAAAAAGCATGATAAATATCGTCCCTACTTCCTCAATTCTCATACAATTACTAAAAAAACAGCTAAAAGTAGTAGCTGCTACAAAAGTCATCGTATTTAAATCGAAATTTATATTTCGATTAATTCATATGATTACAATTAAAATAGTTTAATACGGATGAAAATATATCAAACGTATTTGAATATCGCCGACCTCATTAGTTCCCGTTCGGGGCATTTCTTGTTTAAGCGATTTGTGCAGTTTTACGGCAGCGTTTGTTTTAAAAGCAATCTTTTGTTGTCCCTTTCATACTCATTATTATAGCGTGACGGCAAATAAAGAAAACAAATCTATACTTAAAAAGTGTATGTAAATCGTAGTAAATGCAAAAGCACCATTTGTAATGTAATCCATTTAACGCTGTCTTTTTCTGTCACTTTGAAACTTGCCTTTGCCAGATAGCGACAAAACATAATTTTAGATGTTAGCTTTATATGATTAAGGGCATAAGGTCAATACACATGTTTTAGTACCGGTAAATATTTAAATAACTTTTGTTGCAGAATACGCAAAATACTTATAATTTAATTCAGTGTTCTTGTTACACGCAACATTCTGTATAAGCATGTTATTTTTAAAATTATCTCTGGGCATGGAAATCGAGCCCTTCAGCTGAGTATTTTGGGCATTTTCCGTTTAAAGAGCGCAATTTACTTTATTTTAAGTAAAAATACAAAAAATAATAAAACAAAATTAATTAATTTGCTGTTGCCCGCGACTCCGTCCGCGAAGAATAGGGGTATAAAAAAATAGCCTATGACCTATTCTCAAACCTACCGAGTATAGAGAAAAAAGTTTCATAAAAATCGGTCAAGCCGTCTCGGAGGAGTTCGATAACAAACACCGTGACACGAGATTTTTATATATTACATGTAAACATTTTGGTTTTTTTAAAAATTCAAAATCAAAATTTCCATAAAGAAAGAAATATCTTTATTTATTTGTGACTTTATTCATGATTATAGTTTATATGGCTCGTTAGAAGCGGGCACAAAATAATTGTATGGACAATTAGGGTCATTTTTTTATCATCAAAATCAATATTAGGTGCTAATATTATACCAATATTTCCAGGGCGTAATTTACTCATCAAAGCAAGTCACTATCACTCAGAGAACTGTTCAAAATTAAAAAAAAACGCAAAGTTTTCATACATTATCCATCCAAATGGATTACTGCTTTAGTAATGGAAAATATAGATTTTTTTTTTCAAATTTTAAAAAGTTATTAGAATAAAAGTGACTTGTTTTGACGAGTAGGTAGATTAAGCCATAGAAATATTGGTACCTAACTTGTTAGCACCCTGTATACATAAGAAAACCCCAGAAGTTTCTCATTTAAAAAAAAAATTGCGCACTTTAAAATGAAAATGCCCATTTGCAAAAGCATTTAAGCGGTGTTAACAGGCACGTCAACAGCAAAAAAAGGGGGGTGTATAAAAAAAAGGTGATTTGCGGGTAGTCTAACGGCCTACGCGTAGTTGGTGGCGCAGTCGAAGAACGGGAAGCAGGCGATGGGGTCGGCGGCCGAGTGCTAGAGGACGTGGAGGTTCTCGCACGACTTGGATTTGGAGTCGCGCGCCCACACCCTTCCTAGCAGGCCTCGGACCTGGAAATGTTAAAGATTTCTTCAAACTTAAAAAAACCGGTTGTCTGTAAAGTCGGTTTACGGACGATAGTTTAACGTGACAACGTCATAGCAAAACATTCAAAAAACATGAATGAAACCAGGCGGTCACCCATCCAAGTGCTGACCGCGCTCGACGTTGCTTAACTTCGGTGATCGGACGAGAACCGGTGTTTTGTCAAATATCTTGAAAACGGTGCATCCTACGACGTAATGTGATGTGTGACGTGATGTGATCAATGAAATTTTCATCCCCCCTTTAATACCCCGCACCCCGCATACATCCTGGCGCGCGCGCTGCTCTCTTGTACATCCTGGCGTTCACTGCTCTCTCTTGTACGGGACATGTACGTACATGTACGTTAAAAAAAAAAATTCAAAAAATTCAAAAATTGTTTTATTGGTGACAGCCTTTTATAAGCTAGAGAAGGTTGGGACCTCCCAGTAAGTACAAATACCTGTATTAGGAGATCCCGCTCTTCCTCAAGTTTAGCAATTACATAATGTGAACAACCAATAACAAGAGTATTATTAATTAATTATACTAAATAATAACTAAAACTAAGAACAAAAACACTTTGATAATGATAAAATGTGAGCGTGTGTGTGTGTGTGTGTATATGTGTGTGTGTGAGTGTGTGTGTGTGTTTGTGTGTACGTTACATTGCGTCATCCTTTTTCGTGCGTGCAGCCGGCGTTCATCGATTTATTAGACGTTGTCAAGTCACAAACAGACACAAACTTCTAAAACCTATAGCTAAACCGTGCGGTTAGGGACTTAGTGGTGTAGGGTATGACGACAAAGGGGACCGGGAGAGGTGCGGGCGGCGAGCGCGCCTCGTGTGCCTGCCGCCCGCACCTCTCTCGCTCCCTTTGTCGTCTACCCCCGCGCAGGCGAGGACTAAGTTAAACGGTCTAACTATAGCACTAGCACCTTCTTACCTTTACGCTAACGCCGTACGTGCTTTCTATTGGGTAAACAAGCAGGCGAGTCACTTGATGGAAAACTACCACCGCCGCCCTTTGAGAAAAGAGTAGGCTGGTTTTTTAAGATCCCTATTTTGTCATCATCATCATCATCATTTCAGCCGAAAGACGTCCACTGCTGAACATAGGCCTCCCCCAAGGCTCGCCAAACAGATCGGCCCTGCGCCATCCGCATCCAATGCAATCTCGTTGGAGGCCTACCCACACCGCATCTTCCGGTCCGCGGACGCCACTCGAGAACCTTTCGGCCCCATCGGCCGTCAGTTCTACGGGCGATGTGCCCTGCCCACTGCCACTTAAGTCTAGCGATTCTTCGAGCTATGTCCGTGACTATAGTTCTTGCGCGGATTTCATCATTTCTGATGCGATCCCGCAGAGAAACTCCAAGCATAGCCCTCTCCATCGCCCTCTGAGTGACCTTGAGCTTCCTTCATCGTACCCCATTTTGTACCGGTCCAGAAATACTGCCGCGGCAAGCTGATTCCTAAGTTTCACAAACAAAAAATGCGTGGCATAAAGTTCCGTGAAAAACGGACTGTAGTAGACTGCCAGCTATTGAGGTGATGAGGGTGGAAAGAAAGTCGGCTGCGAGTAGTGCGATGAAAAAAATTAGCAGCACGGCAAAGGCGGCAGCGGTTCTTCAGGGACGAGCTTCGTTTCTGAAGATATTTGTACCTTGTTCATCTTTGCGCTAGCGGAGAGCCGTGTACGATTGCGCGGTGTGCTCAACGGTGACGATAAGGCGGCGCGCGGGCTTCGTTTCGTTTTTGCACACAAACGGTACGTGTCTACCTAATCCGATGTCAGCCGAAGTATGTTCGGGCGTCGTCGTCCGAACTCGGCCGATCGAATCAAAAGTATGTAAAGGAACGAGAGTGCCTACATTGCTACTTAAGTTTAATAAAATGTTTGATGGCAGCATTCCATTTGCTCTTACAAGATGGTGGTACAGTCAGTTGATTCCTAGGCCACTATATAATCTTGTCGCATTAACTACTAAAACGTTTTCGCTCCATGACATGAGAAGAAAAAGAAGTTTTGACAGACAGTGACAATTCATGTTATTAATACCTACACAAGCAAACTCCTTTACTATTCATTATCGTTGACATTATTATGTTCGCAAATATCGAAATGTCAACATGACAAACATGAGCAATAATCACTGTCGTAGAAGATAAACAAATTGATTCATTATGACATGGTTTTTTTTTTTTTGAATGTGTCACCAGAGGGGCCAAAGACGCGAAGTCTTTGCTGTTTTTTAACTTTAGGGTAGGAAGAGTGACTTGTGCTCGGGAAAAATCCCTTCGGACGAACTGGGAATGGAGGGCCCAGACAGTGTCTGACTTGCACGGACTAAAAAACCCGGTCACAAGTCCCCTTCTCTATTGATTATTAATACAAAAAACGTGTGCTTTATATTTTGAGGAGAGGAAGGGTAGGGAGGGGACTTAATCTACCCACAGTGTCCTGCCTCAGCCATTTGCTGGAAGGCCGGGAGAGTAGCATGCATTCTCCCGCTGGGTACTGGGGGGTGCTTAGGTCGGTCTTTTATGTTTTTACCCGTTGGTTTATTCCTTGACCGATCCTCGCCCGTTTATGACAAGGTTCTATAGTGGCCTAGGAATCAAATTGGTTGACTGTACTACGTACTGCGCTCTCGTTCCTTTACATACTATGATTCGATCGGCCGAGTTCAGACGACGACGCCCGAACACACTTCGGCTGACAACGGATTAGGTGGACACGTATAGGGTGTTCTTACCTTTACACTAGCAGAGAGCCGTGTGCGCTTGCGCGGTGTGCTGGCGGCAGAGACGGTGGCGGGGGGCGGCACGGGCGCAGGCGGCGCGTCACTCTGCGGCGAGCGCGTGCGACTACGGTTCTTGCGGGACGAGCTTCGTTTCCTGCAAATTTAAGAATAAGAATAAATTAATTTACATTTACGGGGTATTCTTTTTATAATTTCTATTTTTATAGTAACATGTACATATTTAGTTAATTTTTCTTAGGTAAGTTATCTTTATCTTCTTTATAGCTGTTAATTTCATGTGTTTATGTTTTTTTATTTTATTTAATATTCCATTATTATTGTAAGTAAATAAATAAATATACCCAGCGTTGTATTTACATTTTATGAATAAATAAAAACAATCTAAAAAATATGGCACTGCAACAGACTTCTTACATAAAATTTTTCCCGTATCACCTACACTAGGCTAGGCCTGTCCCGTAGAGTGACACTAACTTTACCAAATGTAATAAATCATGCGTTAAGGTAAGGCATCTTATAATCTAGGTATATATTTCAAGTTACTATTATAATTTTCTTTTAAGCTTAAATTCGACAGACAATACAAACAACATCCAAAACCATAACAAAATATGGCACCGTCGGTGTTAGATTAACTAGGATGGATCTTATGAAATGTGCATATGCGTGTGTGTGTATGTGTGCGCGTGTGTGTGTGTCTTTGCGTGCGTGCGTGAATGTGTGCGTGTCTGCGTGTGTGAGTGCGTTCGAGTGGGTGGGAGTATGTATGAATTTACATAATTTGCTTGTCATTTTTGCTGAAGCATCCTGCGTGGTCGCGGATATGCTGGCTACGATGGACTGTCGCTGCTTGGAGCACTTGACACCTACTACGCCTTGAAATTTGTACTTACTAACCTTTATTATGGATTACGTTGTTGTCCAAAAAAATTATTTTTTTTAATCTTTAAAACAAATTATGTGTTTGACTGATCAGTTTGACTCGCATTTTTTTTTAGGTCATAAACGGACACTACAATTTACACCATCTTAGTTCATAGTGACGTAGCTAGGTAACCCAGGACGACTCAACTCAACGAACTTAAATAGGTATTGTATCAATCTAGCTCTCACGAGATGTGCTCTGCTTGCTGTTACTTAACTCTGATCTGTGTCAGGAACCTAAACAATAACATATCCACATTATGATTGATCCCTACCAACGTCTCAATGATCTAAAATAGCTATTGTATCAGTCTAGCCCTTACCAAATTCATTCCGCGTGCTGTTCTTTGAGCCAGATCTGTGTTAGCAACCCCACCAAAAACTCATCCACATTATGATTGATCTACACTAACATCACAACGTACTAAAATAGCTACCTATTGTATCAGTTTAACTCTCACCGAACGCGCTCTGCGTGCTGTTGCTCACTTCAGCCGGATCTACGTCAACAATCCCACTAACAACTCGTCTACGTTGTGGTTGATCCCCACTGACATCTCGACGTACTAGAAAAGGTATCATATCAGTCATGCCCTCACCGAATCGAATCTTTGTCAGCAGTCTCACCTACAACTCGTTCACGTTATGGTTGATCCCCACCAACGTCTCAATGTTCTAAAATAGCTATTGTATCAATCTAACTTTCACCGAACGCGATCCGCGTGCTGTTGCTTCAGCCGGATCTACATCAACAACCCCACTAACAACTCGTCCACGTTGTGGTTGATCCCCACTGACATCTCGACGTACTAGAATAGGTATCATATCAGTCATGCCCTCACCGAATCGAATCTGTGTCAGGAGCCTCACCAACAACTCGTCCACTTTATGGTTGATCCCCGCTAACGCATCTAACTCTCACCGAACGCGCTCCGCGTGCTGTTGCTTCAGCCGGATCTGCGTCAGCAACCCCACCAACAACTCGTCCACGTTGTGGTTGATCCCCACCGACGTCTCGATGAACTTGCATTCGTACGATGTCGCCAGCGATTTGCCTTCTGAAATTTATTAATTGGTACTTTATTAAGGCTCCTTAATATACGGTTAACGATCGGTGACCGAATATCCTGTGGCCAAAATTGTCAAGCTTTTTTGCTGACCGTACTTGCATTGCCATCCAAACTACATATTCGTAACAAGTTTAGGTCGGTTTCACATCTCTGTGCGTACGTGTCAGACGCGTGTCGTGGCGGACAAAATAATATTCTTCTATACAGTTTCTATTAAGGAATTCATATCTATCGTAATACGACTACGCAGGCACGGGCTGTACCCGGTCAGTATAGGTAACGCCACTAGAGTTGAGGCGAATGATTACACACACAGCTAAATAAAGTACTGATTGCAAAAAAGGTAATGAATGAACGAAATGAGTGAGTGAATGAAAATGTGAGTTCTATGATCTTATGATGAAATACTTACGCAATACTATGCATAAGTATATTATAATTTTTACGTTTTTCTTATTAACCTATTTTTGAAATAAAACAATTTGAAACTGATAAGAAATACTCGCAAGAAAATAATCGGTATTTTATAAATAGCGAAAAATATGCTTATCTGATTTAAATAAAAATAGATCAAAATATAGATAGATATTTTCTGTTTTGTTTAAACTAGATGTATTTTCCTAAATAGTTCTTAACGAAATCTTTGATCAATTATAACTGAAGATACACATTGCCGAACAAAATCCCCTTCAAAGAATGTCCGAACTTTTTTATTTGGTTGCGTAACAAATAAAATCATCACCTACACAGAAATTTGAACCTAGTCTTTACTTCATTACAGTCGAATTTCGGTAGCGGCAAAACTCCACTTGACAGCTAAACTTGACAATTTCACGCAACGTTCTGAGAAAAAAGAAGGCCACTTTTATCAAAGTGGCGCTCATTTGGCTCGGTCATTTTCGGGCGAATAGGCTCTTATCTAGATCTTAAGTTCTACATCGGTTAGAAAAGGCCGGGACTCAGGAGGTTAAACGGAGCTCAACACTATCATCATCATTAATTTAAGAGCTTAGCTCTTGTCGGTGGAGTAAACGCCACTCTTTTCGGTTCTCTGCCAGCGTTTTCAGCTCCTGATACGACATGACATTGACTTTTTCCTTTTTCAACACTATATCAAGATTTTTTTCCGGCAAATTACTATGAAGCTGAATCATTTTGATATCTTCTATTTAATTTACTGAACATTATTTGTTCCATTAAAATACACTGTTTAGCAATAAACTCACTAAAGATACAATTTTAATCAAGTCCCATTAAGGTGAGCAATTTCGTCACTTTAATTTAGAGCCAGTTTATAATGTAATTGAGCCGAGTTAATCAAATTAAATTGGAAAATGTCGCTAAGAAAATCATCGTTTCAAATTACAGGACGCCTTTGCTTGTTTATTTTTGTCGTAATACGTTTGTAAGTATTTTGAACAAGAAACCTTTTATTTTTATTTTCATCCGCTTTGGCTGTCTGTGGCTGATTGGCGCTAGTTCCTTGCCATGCGCCTCTACACGTAAAAAAAGAAGGTTGCTGTCACGGCAGATTTATTTAGGCGGTTGTCACACTGCTCCGCTCAACGCAGTGGCGTCCGGTGCTGCGGTTTTTAACTTTTAACTGAATAATCTTAATTTGTATACATTAATCGCATGGTATAACATACTGCCTCCGGACGAAGATACGGAGCAAATCCGTACGGTCACGCGAATTCGTTGCTCCAGACTGTTTTTAATTTTTTATTCAGCCAGCTTATATACTTAGTTTAAAACGACACAAAAAGACAAAAATGCGGTGTAAAACAAGCATGCGCCTCGTTTGATAGTAAGCAATTGGGGATGTCTATTTTTTTGCAATGTATAGAAAATCGAAAACCATTTCGAGATAAATGCTTTTTAAATGGTTTTCTGTAGTTATTTAATTTTAATATTATGTAATGAATTTATTATATAACAAATAAGCAATGAACTTCATTTGACATTGGTGTAAATTGCGTGACCGGTTCAAGTCGTACTTTATTCTGTGTGGTTAGAATTCTTCACAATTTACGCGTGGATTATACTACGGAGTTTGATTTGGACCCGCTGTCTGACATCTAGCACTTTGTCAGTGCCAGTAAAGTGACATAATGTATAGTGTACCACTACGCAAAAAATAATTAAAGGGGTTGCCTTATCGTAAGCATTTAGATAGATATAGAAATTTGGTATTGTGGGAGCCCTCAATTATAATCTGACGTCATCAACTAAAATAGTTTCAATAATTAATTTTGAAAAAAGTAGAGAACTAAATGACAAAATATTGAAATTAGTTTCTTATAATTGACTTTTCTATACAAAAAAAATATAAAAACCACTGGTAATTTTTTTTAGACATTCCCAATTGCTGCCGCCCACGGACATCGAGTTTTTAGGGTCTTTTATTAAGTTTTCATACGTGTTTGACCTCTAGGGTCTCAAGGGACAAGCGCCGGCCTAAGATCGGCGTTATGCTGAGGACTATTGCGTGAGAATTTGTTCCTTCTTTTTCTTCGGTTTTGTTTGTAGGTAACTTTTGTAGTATCAATAAATTAAAGTTTTCTTTCGAAATAAATAAATATTTTTGAGCAGTACCAAGGCTAAGTAAACCAGGAAGACTGCCAATATCTACACTATACCGGTTCCTTTCGTGAGTCTCAGCGTACTTTATAAAGAACAAATCGTCAATACATTAGTAAGAACAGCGGTCGAATGTACTATATAAAGTACTTACAAATTATTCAATGAATAAAGAGCCTGTAAGACGTTTAAATAAGTTCCAAAATTACAAAACGCATGACTCTTATCTAGGTCTTAATTTCTACATCGGTTAGAAAAGGCCGGGACTCTGGAGGTTATTTTAAAATAATAAGTCTAATGTAGCTAGATTATCTAAAGAGATCTTGTTGTTGTAACATTTTTCAGCAGAAATAGTCTTCGTTCGAAATGTAATTGAGATTTTAGCAATTTACACAGTAATTGTTAGAGTACTAGATCCAATTAAAAAATTAGCCGCAATTAGGTACCTACTTAAAAAAAAAACTGTTTTTCTAAAAAATAGTAGCTGTTACAGTACCTACCCTTTGTTTGGGGTAAATTGTAACAATTAAAAAACGCAGTAATGTAGCAGAAAATAAAACATTTTATTGTTTAACCAGTCTCATACGTACATAATCAACAACATTGTAAATTTTACAAACAATATAATTATGACCGCTCATTATTACAACTTGCTACAATTTGCCACGCGACATTGTTACAATATGTCCCCACTGCATATTAACTTAAGCAAATATGTCAAAAACTATTTGTTTTACAATTGTCAGGAAAACGGTAAATAAATACGACACGTTACGACACGTTAGTGAAAGTGGTAAAGTATACTATAAGTGTTCAGCGTCTTCTGAGGCCGACCGTACTGTACGAGTTAAAAATAATAATTTGAAAGCCGCTGATTCATTCAATTAAGGTAAGTTACTTTTTATGTGAAGTAAATGGGAGGGATGTTCGAGTGATGGTGAAAAAAGTTGAAACGGAGGCGGGTTTGGTTTTAATCAAGTTTTATTACTTAATGTTGGATAGAAGGTCAGATGGAGCACTCGGAATTAGTGGATTTTTCATTTTACAAACGTGTCTTTAGGGTTCAGTTAGAAGAAATATTTTAAAGATAACTTAATCCATGAGAGAATCGTTTTCTGAGTCTTCATAAAAAGCCCGCCAGTTTTGTGGTACCCATCCCTGTTATACAGGGTTTTCGTTACACGCTGTATACCAAGATCATGACGTACTCACCATCAGTATTGACAGCGCGCGACCTCGCCAAGTCAGCCTTATTCCCGACCAGTATGACCGCTCTCCTGGCCGTGTGACCAGCCGCCCAGAGCGCCTGCAACCGTCGCTCCGCCTCCGCAAAGCTTGTGCGGTCAGCTGTCGAGTATACCACGCAGTAGCCGTGTGCGCAGCCGTCGGACTGAAAGAAGCGGAGGTAATAACTTTATATTCAACACTAGATGAAAAAAAACCCGTCTGTATAATTCCGGGAAAATTCCTAAAATTCCTATGTCACTCGCGGAACTAAGGGCCTGTTGTTTGATCAATAGTTAAACAAAGTAATAGTTAAAATGTATGGCAAATATAACAATAGTTAACGCATTTTCAAAGGAAATTTGACTATTAGTTAGTTTAACTATTGATCAAACAACGGGCCTTAAGACGAATCTAACGACACCTCACACTTCAAAATCCATTGAGCCGCTTAGAATACAAAAAAAAAGAATGATACATACGCTCGGAAAACACAAACTTTCTTCGACAGTCGGGTGAAAATAACTAAAAATTTACGTACAGTTGACCTGTCGGTAAGATAAAGATATCTACAGCACTGTCGCAGGCAAACAGACAGGCAGTAAAGACTTATTGATAGAATCCAGCTGGGCACCATTTGATGCACGGAACCCTATATACACAGCCCAAGAAGCCAAAAAGTATTCAAAATATCCTGCAAAATGTCTTAGCATCTGATGATTCTCGGAATGGCGTCTCTATAAAAATGTGGTTCAAATTATAAAACTCGGTCAAAGGGAATGTCGGTGAAATATGCTGAGTACGCCGCGCATATTTTATTTTTGGGTCTCACGACAATAGAGAAGGGTCTGTCGCTGGCGTAAAATTAAATAACACGATAGAAATATTGCGGGAGCTAAAAACTATCATGCTAAAAAGAATACTTCCTGTACTTTTTATTGACTCTCATTGTCATCCAAACTGCATATAGATGGAGACTGAATCTTCTAACATATAAAAATCTCGTGTCACGGTGTTTGTTATCGAACTACTTCGAGACAAACACCGTGACACGAGAATAGGAATAGGAATTGGTCTGAGAATAGGTCGTAGGAAGGTCGTAGGCTATTTATGTAGCCTACTTTTCTCAGGGTTTATACTTCCTAGGCCGGCAACAGATTGATGACTCTCTTTGAGTTGTTGATATTTATGGGCGGTGGTGATCATTTTCCATCAGATGACCCGCTTGCTCGTTTACCTTCTTCTCATAACAAAAAAAAAGATGGCGTTGCGGGCAACACCTAGCAATATATATTTGTAGCAGATTGACTACTTGATAAAATGAGTAGGTAGCGGGTATGTATTTTTGTACAATACCGAAGTACGAAAGACCGAATGTATTAAAACATCGAATGGGTCAAAAGACCGACACGATTTTTTTCTGAAGCCGTAAACTTCTCAGAATTTATTAAAACGGCATCATACAGAACCCATTAGGTTAGGTTAGGTTTGGTTTATAACAATCTTAAAAAGTTAACGGTTTCGGAAAAAAATCGTGTCGGTCTTTTGACCCACTCGATGTTTTAATACATTCGGTCTTTCGTACTTCGGTATTGTAATACATACCCGTAGGTAGCGTAATGCTATATAGATAAATGCATACATAAATACATATTGAACATCCAAGATTAGAGTCGGACATTCGCATTTTTCATACAAATATCTGCTCCGACTGGGAATTGAACCTCGAGTTTCGTAGTCAGGTTCTCGAATCACTACGCTGTATGGTCGACAAAAATGTCAATGGAAACAAAAACAAAATGGCGCTTGCTTGGTGCCAGGATTGGCGAGTACCTATGGTGGTGGTAAAAATCCTGCAGATGGATTATGAAGAACATCTCCATTATACTCACAACGACTTGGTCCGAAGGGGCATCCATGAAGGTGATCTCCGACTCTTCGCCGGCGAGCAGCACGCATACTGACCGCTCACCAGATTCATCATCTAAACAAAAAAAATGAAGTGTTTGGTGTACAATTATCATTATAAGCGATGCTAAAAGTGATGAATAATGCGCCAAGAAAGGAAAGAAAAACGTGTTCATTCTGACAGCAGTAGAATAAAAATGAGTTTTTATTACAAATAATATTTTTTTCATTGTTTTTCTTAGGTACTGTACTTTTTGGTCACTGTAGGTACATTGCCATCCTATTACATATCTGTAGATGTACCAAATTTCAATTCAATCCGATTTAGTCGGATTAGAAGTGGGTGAAATTCGATTTGAAGGTTTGTGAAAAACTTACATAATATGAACATTAATTGTATCGTCATACAAAAAAAACACCCATCTGTATTTTTTCCCTCGAAACTGAGTTATGTGTATATTCAGAAGCGTCATTATTTACTGATTACGAACATGCATGAATCTCAATTTCGAAAAAAAATGTTAGATGCGTCCTTTATCTGTATGACGGCAGAATACCACAATTGAAATGTAAAGCTTATATGCAAAGGATTTCATTCACTCCTCTAAAGTAACGTCTCAATGAAGTTATCTGTCCCAGGAATCAAATAAACCCTCGTCATAGGAAGGACTCGTGATAAGAAACGTGGAAATGATTCGATCTGACAGTCATTGTCTATTTTTGCAAGCTTTTATAAAATTCCAATTTGGTTTATAAAAAAAAGATTTGAATAAATCTTCTAAAACTAGTGAATGAAATTGACAATCGGCTTATGTTGTAATCTGTTTTTAGAAAATAATTACTTAGTGCCTAGTCTTTCTGAAACTGGTAGATTCAAAAAAAGACATGTTAAACAGCCTTTAACGGTTTACTTGATGAAATAACATTTTCACTTATTGATATGTTTCTCACGGGATTTCGGAAGGTGCGGTATGATCGGAGTTTTCCAAGACTCTCCAGGGAATCCCAAACAAGACTAATAATCTAGTGATCGGACCATTGAGTGCAAATGACAAAAGGAACAGGACTAATGGAGTAGAAGTCGGTGTTATAATTTTTCTGTAGTCGACAAATTTGTCAATGACGTTGTAGATAAAATTTCTGCTTATTTATTTTATCGTTGTCAATGGAGGATTTGCCTGTAAACAGTGGGTATAGCCTTTTTTAGGACTGATCTGTTTATTTATCTAGGTAAAATTTCCACGTCGCATTCGCTTTATAGGTTAAATAGGTTAGATATACATCAATCGTATTATAGTAAGTTCATTAAATAATGCAATCTTAGAATCGCAAAATCGCATTGGGTGTATCCATTATACAAATACATATCCTTTGCCATACCTTTTCACAACCAATTTAATGTTTAATGTTTAATGTTTAATGTTTATTTGGGCAAAAAACGGCACAATATAATGAGTGAACTTAAAGAAAAACTTAAGTAATACATAGGCATACATAATTTCATGATGATTTCTTTGGCAGATGTACAGAATGTCAAAGTGACATTTACAATGAAAAGGGTTCACCCTGGCACTTGATTCAGTTTCTTCGACTGCACAATAAAAGTTTATAGCCACTTTTTATATACGAAATGTATCTCCATTGATTACGATAAAATAATTATGTAGAAGCTTTGGGATCCCTTGGTTTCGCATAATTTAATAAGTCATAGTCATAATGCATTATTCTTCATAATCAACGGTAGTCATACACATTAATTTATTTCTGAAATAGTATTTTTTTTAAGGATTTTTTAAATGCCATCTTATGTAATGCAGTAGGTTAGGTTTGTTTTATAACAATTCCGAAAAAAACCGTTTCAGATATAAATCACTTTATGACCAACGTTGATTATGAAGAACGATACATTATGACTTGTTAAATTATGCGATACCATAGAGACTTATCTACTTACTAGCTTTTGCCCGCGGCTTCGCTCGCGTGTACCATGAGTATTCCAAAGAACCAAGATATCAAGCAAGCAAGCATACAGGCAAGCAAGCAAGCATACAGGCAAGCAAGCAAGCATGCAAGCAAGCATGCAAGCAAGATGCAAGCAAGCACGCATGCAAGGAAGCAAGCAAGCGTGCAAGAAAGCGTGCAAGTAAGCGAAAAACGTAATGCGTGCCTACAAAATTTGAGGTTTGCCCTCGATTTCCCTGAGATTCCGTCATCAGATCCTGATTTGGTGACAATGGGAGCATCTCAGGAGTATATTGTATTCTTTCGAAAAAAAATTTTTTTTTAAAAATCGGTCCACAATTGACCGAGAAATCGGTGAACATACCTACATAAAAAAATACATAAAGTGGAATGCATAACTCCCTCCTTTTTTTGAAGTCGGTTAAAGAGCCCTTAGCGGCCTACTTACAGTATAAATTTATGAATTTTGAAATTTTAACTTTCTACAACCAATAAAACGCAAAATCCCGTTTTTTCCCGTTCCCGTAAGAATTTCGGGAAATGCTTTCTTAATGCTCCCCTACACTCCCCAAGGAACCCATTTGCCAAATTTCAGCTTTCTATGACCAGTAAAACGAAAAATCCCGTTTTTCCCGTTCCCGTGGGAATTTTGGAAAGTCCTCTCTCAATGCTCCCCTACACTCCTCAAACAATCTACATGCCGAATTCCAGCTTTCTACGACCAGTAAAATGAAAAATCCCGTTTTTTCCCGTTCCCGTGGGAATTTTGGAAAGTCCTCTCTCAATACTCCTCTACACTCCCTAAACAATCTACATACCAAATTCCAGCTTTCTACGACCAGTAAAACGAAAACTCCCGTTTTTTTCCCGTTCCCGTGGGAATTTTGGAAAGTGGCAATGCTCCTCTACACTCCCCAAGCAACCTACATGCCGAATTTTAGCTTTCTTCGACCAGTAAAAAGAAAAATCCCGTTTTTACCCGTTCCCGTGGGAATTTTGGAAAGTCCTCTCTCAGTCGCCTCCTCGACACTCCCCAAGCAACCAACATGCCGAATTTCAGCTTTCTACGACCAGTAAAACGAATAATCCCGTTTTTTCTCGTTCCCATGGGAATTTTGGAAAGTCCTCTTTTAATCCTCCTCTACACTCTCCATGCAACCTAGATGCCGAATTTCAGCTTTCTTCGACCAGTAAAACGAAAAATCCCGTTTTTTCCCGTTCCCGTGGGAATTTTGGAAAGTCCTCTCACAATCCTCTATACTTTCCAAGCAACCTAGATGCCGAATTTTAGCTTTCTACGACCAGTAAAACGAAAAATCCCGTTTTTTCCTGTTCCCGTGGGAATTTTGGAAAGTCCTCTCACAATCCTCTATACTTTCCAAGCAACCTAGATGCCGAATTTTAGCTTTCTACGACCTGTAAAACGAAAAATCTCGTTTTTTCCTTACCCCGTGGGAATTTAGAAAAATCCTGAAATTAATGTTTTAACTAATGTAATACCTACTTGTGTATCAAGTTTGAAGAGTCTAGTTATTATAGTTACTGAGATAGGATCACTCGGAATCGAATATATAAATCCCGTTTTTTCCCGTCCCCGTGGTAATTCCCAAAAATCCTTCCTTAGTGGATGCCTACATTGTATAAGGTATCTATGTGCAAAATTTCAAGTCTCTAGGTCCAGTGGTTTGGGCTGTGCGTTGATATATCAACAGTCATTTAGTTTAATTAGACATTTCAACCCCATCGCACCCCATTCAGGGAGATGGTATTTTACGTCCGCCACGTCAAATTTTAAAACCGTTGTTGTTTTCATAACCAGCGACCCGATAAACCATAGAAACAACACCCATGTTGATTTTCAGACTTTGTTACCCCTTTTCCCCCTTTTAGGGGTTGAATTCTCAAAAAACCTGAAACACGTGTTTACTCATTTATCATTAGGAGTACTTCTGTGAAGTTTCGAATAAAATAGTCGAACGAATCTTGTTTCCCCATACAAACTTTGGACCCCCGTTTCACCCCCTTAGGGAGTGAATTTTGAAAAATCCTTTCTTAGTGCACCCCTAGACCTTATAAGGAACCTACATGCCAAATTTGGAATCTCTAGGCCCAGTGGTTTGGGCTGTGCGTTGATATGTCAGTCAGTCAGTCAGTCAGTCAGTTTCTTCTTTTATATATACATATAGATGACGACATCGACAAATTTTGTTGACTCCCACAAAAAGTGTAACAGATGTCTAAGTACTCTATTAATCCATTCTGTATTTTGCCCTGAATCATCCGATCCCTACTATATCAATCGGACCTCAAGCAACGCCATCTAGCGATATCCCCATTTCCACTAGTTAGTAAACCCTCATTGCTAAAACACATCAAATAAAATAATACTAAACGATCTTTCATCATTATTGAATACTGTGTGATCTGAACCAGGATTAATTTTGCTTTTTTGGTTAAAGAAAGAACGATAAATAAGAAATCCTTCTGTAGTTTTCGAACACGAATGCGATTTGAACTTCGTAAACCTTATCAATAACATACTGCCTCAACGTTGCTCGAATCCGAAGCTAAGCCTTTTATCTCAAATTCATTCAATTGATATTTTCTTTATACGTTGCTCTCAGAGAGATGCAAATTAGGTACGTTTTGGAAGAGCTTTTCTCGAAAATTCGGCGACAGGGGATACAATGAAGTTGTGTATATAACTGGTAATTACAATATCAGGATAGTATCTCGTTTTTAGTACAGCATGCGTAATGTTTATACAGAACGAGAAATACACGTTGTCTTCGTGGTTCGTTGGTTCGTGGTCGCCACTTTAAAACCTGGCCCCATCGGCCGTCGGTAACAAACAATACCTTTATCCTACTTACCTATGCTAGTATCATATGCATGCAGATACTCCGAAGTCATGAACTGGCCGACGAGGCTGGACTTGCCGACGCCTGGTCCGCCTAGCACCAGTACTCGGTATGCGCTCAGGCCCGCAGAAGAGTCCCTTAGCAAAAGAAGGTAATTATAATAAATAACACAGAACAAAGTAAGCAAAACCTGTGTTATGCAAACGGATAAATACACCTAAATGACAGATACATACTTAAAGACATTAAAAACCCAAGTCTCGAGGAGAAACATTCGTATTTTTATTACAAATATCTACAAATTATAGAAAAGGTTGTGTCATGGTCATGAAAGACGATTTTTTTTTTTTGAATGAGTCGCCAGAGGTACCAAAGACGCGAAGTCTTTGCTATTTTTTACTTTAAGGATTGGAAGGGTGACTTGTGCTCGGGAAAAATCCCTTCGGACGAACTGGGAATGGAGGGCCCAGACAGTGTCCGACTTGCACGGACTAAAAAACCCGGTCACAAGTCCCCTTCTCTATTGGTTATCAAAACAAAAAAACGTGTGCTTTAAATTTTGAGGAGGGGACTTAATCTACCCACAGTGTCATGCCTCAGCCATTTGCTGGAAGGCCGGGAGAGGAGCATGCATTCTCCCGCTGGGTACTGGGGGTGCTTAGGTCGGTCTTTTGAAAGATAATGTTGACTCGTATAGAGAAAGGAATGTTAGTTGGTTTGGGCATGTGGAGAGGATAATGAAGGAGGAATTACGAATGAGATATAAGGCGAGTGTAGATGGAAATATTGGAAGGGGGAGACCAAGAACAGTCCATGATCAGATTGGGGATGTCTAGTCAAGAGTACCCGAAACCGGCTAGCATGTATGAAAAGTGTTGTGGAAGCGAAAGATGTATATCAGGATCGTGGCAGGTGGAAACAAATAGTCTTTGCGTACCCCTTTGCTGGGAAGGAGGCGTGATAGTAACGTATGTATGTAAATACACTCGTCATTGATACCTTATCATTACGATAGGAAGCGGCTCGCATCTACCTTAAACCTGCGGTCTTTACCAAATCGTCCGTGCATCTCGTTGGTGGACGTCCCACGCTGTGCATGCCAGTCCCTGGTCTCCATTGGAGAATTTTATTATCTGCCCCGAAACTCTTTTGACAGATTGTGTCCAGTTACAGCCACTTCTGAATGGAAAATCGGTTTTTAAGTAGATCCTTACAAGCTTTTGAGCAGTTCTTACCTTGAGGAAGCTAGAGAGCACGGCGCAGAGGCCCTGTTGACAGCTTCCGTGCTGGAAGCGCTGGAAGCCACTGACGTATTGGACCTGGATCTTCTGGAGCGGAGGGAGTCGCCTCTGTTCACCACGCCTTTACCTGAGTGACAATAATCAAGATTTATTTAATCAAGCGTTACTTTACGAAGGTCCATATCAATTAGACTAACATTTGGTAGCGTAGTAAACGGTTGCGTTAGGTATTTCGAGGATGAGCTCTTGTAGAGTTCGAAACGCGTTAGTGGTAGTGGTTACTGGGGTTTGTGTGATTGTGTACATATCGTTCAGCTCAAAGCTTTGGACCTAAGAAACTGTTTTTTTTACAGAATTAACTGTTAAATGTTATATGTTGTGTGATAGTTGGGTTTGTGTGATTTGCCTGTGTTCCTACGGAATGGAGGTAGAGGAACTGCATGAACACATTTTTTCCATCTAGTATTGAAATTAAAGACCCTAAAAAATGGAAGCATACCAGTGATGCTGAAGTGCCTTAGCCTGTAGTACTCCTCCTCGACCCCAGTGTTAGGCATGGAGGCGACGCGGGCCCGCTGCTGCGGCAGACCCAGGAGTTGCCGCTCGCCCGTGCGCGAGCGCGCCGCCTTCACCGACTGCGATCTGAAGTGGTGAGGGCTTCCGTACCTGAAGGGAAGAGGACACAATGTGATATCGCTACTTAACGACTTTTTAGCTCAGATCCGGGAGGCCGATGTGTTTGCGGTCAAATGGTATATTTTATTGGAAGCATTAGGTTGCTTTGCGAATTCTAGGCACAACTAATATTTTTTTGTTTATTTTAATATTATTATTTTTCCTCTTAATCTCTAATAGTTGATTTTAGTGATCAAAAATTATGTGGGGGGTATTACCTACTGTGTTCTTGTGTTATGATAATTATTAAGTCTTAGTTTCAGTTTTCTTATCGGACGCTTTGGTGTATTCTGTAAGTCTATAAGAATTTATGAATAAAGAAATAGAGCGCCACACAATACAATTAATGTTAATTCAATGATGAATTCATTAATATGGACCTCCGCAAAGTAATGCCTGATTCAATAAATTATTTGGAAAAAACTTGTTGAGATGAATCTGGCAAGAAACTCAGCAATAAGAACCTCCCCAGAAGAAGGCCTCAACGACCAGTCCTGGGCCGTCCGCATCCATCGGACTACTGCGATCTTCACCAGCAGGCTTATTGTCTAACGTTTCTGACGCTGGCCTTCGCGATCACTATTTCTTTCTGTCAAACGGTATAAAATGATGACAGAAAGAGATGGTGAGGTGAAAGCGAAGGCAAACGTCAGAAGCGTTAGACAATACGGCCTCAGGTCATCAGTCTACCCTGTGGTACCCACGCTGCGTTTTTCGTGACGTGGTTGCTACTGAATAACACTTCTTAACTTATTGTAATTGTTACATTATTATGTATGTGCTTCCGTATCCCAAGAAGATAGAAAATACAATACAATTTAATCCATAGTCCATACTAATTACTTAATTAAAATAAAATAAAAGTGTACTCGAGCTTACCCACAGATCTGAAAAAAAAAGTGTGAAGGGTTGGACTGAAAACCAGCGCTGTGTGCGTGCGCACCTCCGTGGGCATGCATCCACAGCACACGCTGAGTACAATCCATTTAACACGCTTAGTTATAGGTTCAATGTAGACTTTTAATATTGTATCTTTTTTTTTCTAAGAGTGTTAATAAATTCTATTCTATTCTATTCTAATTATTATAAATGTGAAAGTGTGTTTATTTGTCCTTCTTTTACGTCGAAACTAAACGACGGATTGCCGTGATTTTTTGTATGGACATAGTTGAAGGGCTGCAGAGTGACATAGGCTACTTTTTACCGCGGGAAAATATCTCAATCCCACGGGAAAACACGTTTTAATCTACAGCGGGGACGAAGCCGCGGGTATCAGCTAGTAGGTAATAGGTATAAGCCAATGTTCAAGCCGTTGTAGCCTATAGTAGTGTGACCTATGGCCTCTCAAGCAGAGGGTCGTGGGTTTGAGACCGGGCTCCCAATCGCAACTTTGAGTTTTTCAAAATTTATGGTGTGTTTGTGTAGTTCCCAATCCGCACTGGGCTCACGTGGGAACTACGGCCCAAACCCTCTCATTCTGAGAGGAAGCTTATGCCCTGCACTGGGATTTACCTATATAAGCTGGGATGTTTATGATGAAGAGAATACAACTCTTGAAAGTAATAATAGTAATGTCATGCTCAGAAAATGAAATGTCTTATAGAATAAAAATAAAATAAAATAAAAATAAATATTAGGGGACAATCTTACACAAATCGACCTAGTCCCAAACTAAGCAAAGCTTGTACTATGGGTACCAGACGACGATAAACATACTTATATAGATAAATAAATACTTAAATACATAGAAAACATCCATAACTCAGGAACAAATATTCGTGCTCATCACACAAATAAATGCCCTTACCGGGATTCGAACCCAGGACCTCTTGCTTCGTAGGCAGGGTCACTACCAACTAGGCTAAAGCGGTCGTTATCGAATGTACCAACATATAAAAGTATAACGTCAGTTTTGATGAATTGTTAGAAAGAATGAGTTTCCTGTTTCCTTAAGAACTGTTAGAAAAGGTCTACGTAGTAAATATACCGGGTTCTTTCAACAAATTACTTTTATAGATTATGTTCTGACCAGGGATGTTACGGAGCTCCATAACCGTAACCGAAACTATCGGATATCCGAAATAAAAATATATCCGTAACCGTATCCGTTTCACAAGTTTCGGTTAGTTTCGTATAAGGGCGGAGTCTAAATAGTGATTATAATGCCAAATGATAACCTCTAAAACCTATAAATAAAACCAAATTATTACATAGGTACTATTGGTGTTTATATTTTACTTCA
The DNA here is from genome assembly GCA_947563465.1 of Archips xylosteana. Lineage (NCBI taxonomy): Eukaryota > Metazoa > Arthropoda > Insecta > Lepidoptera > Tortricidae > Archips > Archips xylosteana. The sequence continues at coordinate 14,177,003 of OX387365.1, read as the reverse complement.
ATCTAAATATCCGTAACCGAAACTATCCGAAACTAACGGATAATCCGAAATAATTACATATCCGTAACCGTATCCGAAACCGATATAATTTAATTCCTACATCCATATCCGTATCCAGATCCGAAATTTTATATCCATAACATTCCTGGTTCTGACATTAAGATGAATCACGTACTTATTGAGGTTAGTTTTTTAACATACAGGCCCCTATGTTATTTGCTAGCTTTTTTATTTAATTTTTACTGTTCTTTTGACCATTAGAGACTTATAATTAACTTGCAATGTTTGTTTGTTAAAGGTAAATCTTGCATTCTAATTTAATTCTAATTTATTTGTGTGATGAGCACGAATATTTGTTCCTGAGTTATGGATGTTTTCTATGTATTTAAGTATTTATTTATCTATATAAGTATGTTTATCGTCGTCTAGTACCCATAGTACAAGCTTTGCTTAGTTTGGGACTAGGTCGATTTGTGTAAGATTGTCCCCTAATATTTATTTATTTATTTTATTTAATTATTTCTTCTGATCGGATTGACAAAGAGACAAGTGTCCCAACTAGGGTTGCCAGATTCAGGCATTTAACTTCCGGGACAATCCGAAAGTCACGAATCCGGTTGGTAGGAAAATATACGAAAATATTCGAAATCCGGGACTATAATATGGAATTCTTGGGCACGGGACAAGGACTGTAATTCCGGGACTATCCTGGATTTCCCGGCCATCTGGCAACCCTAGACCCAACACGCAATGATAACCTGGTAGTGGGTGGGAAAAAATCCATGTCACTTAGTTTAGAAATTTGAAAAAAATTGTTTATTTCAGAACATTAAAAATCCAAACGAAATACTGAAAAAATAAAACCGCCTTGGCTCGAGCTGAAGCACCGACTTCAAACAGATTAGTAGAAAAATATTTTCATGCTTATTGTGATCGGTTCAATTTTTATTTCCAAGTTTTTTTTGGGTGTTTTTTGAAGGCGGTTTTATTTTTTATTTAAAATTCTTTATTTTTAGCTTTTTAGTTGTTTCTAATGGCCTGGACTGGCACTCTTTACTGACTGTACTTTTTGCCTGTGGTTACCAAAGTACTCATCAAGACGAATCAAACGAGACCAAACTTGATAGGGTTATGTCGTTTTACTACGGAGTTCTTATGGTCACCATCCAACTTCATTGTCAGACCCTGGTTATCATCTAGGACCAAAGTACTTGTTGAGACGAGTCAAATGAGTCCGTACTCGATGGGGTAGTGCCGTTACATTATGGAGTACCTTTGGCCACCTTCCAGCTCCATCATCAGACCCTGTATATCAGCTGGAATCAAAGAACTCGTCAAGACGATTCAAATTAGCCCAAACTCGACGGGGTTGTGTCGTTTTATTACAGAGTTCCTATAGCCACCTTCCAACTCCATCATCAGATCAGCTCCATGTCACAATAATATTGGATTGTCACCTGATTTACACATGCATATAAAATATGAACTCAATCAGAAACCGGAAAGTGAGTCAAATTCAACTTGCAAGATTTGACCCGTTGAGGAGTTCCGTTGGCCATCTGCGGTCTTCTTCATCAGATCTAGTTTACCAAATGACACTTTCTGAATGCAAATGCTCAATTTGTCACCGACAATACTAAAGTCGCTTTACATTCCCTTGAACTTTTGAAGAGTTCCTTCAATTCCTCATGGATCCTATCAACACAACTGGATTCTGGTAACAACGGGACCAACCTTGAAGCATATGCTTTCAAACTACGAAAGAATTTTTCAAATCGGTTCATAAATGACGTAGTTTCAGAACTACTCACTACTCAGGGTAACACACGTTAAAAAAAAAAAAAGAACAACCGAATTGAGAACCTCCCTCTTTTTTTGAAGTCGGTTAAAAAGAGACTACTCTATTATCGCTTAACTAGAGGGTTGTAGATGTTTTGAGACACCTGTAGCTTAACTTCTCGTATGCCGGCGAACGCGGATCCGCATCAGATTTAAGGCTATCTTTTGTATTTTTTTTGAAATCTGTAATTTTGGTAGGTACTATGTATTTAAAACAAGCGAGACTAGAATCCAGTTTTTTTTTTAATTCCGGCATACAAGAGGTTATTGAAAATGCCCGATATACCTAAGTAACGTAAAAAAAAGTACAGCCGAAAAAAACGTCAAGTTAGTTGTTCAGTCTCAAGACTTAAGCTCTTGAGTTTGCGGTTTCTATTATTAAGGCGTTATTACACTCCCGTTTGACGCCCTTCATAAGCAAATTTGCAGCAATTTGGCACTCAATTAACGGGTGTGTATGAGGCTTAACGTTAAGTTTGCGAAGAGGGTGGAAAATGTCGAGGCTTTGTTATACTATCTATGTTAGTTCCTTTGGTTCTACACTAAAAGACAGGGTTATAATATTACAAGCTTTATATTGTTGGCTAAAAGCGTTACTTTCCTTTCGTCGTGACTGTCGTTACAGTTACAAAAATCACAGTGAAAATTAGTAGTGACTTTGTCACGCTGGTTCCTCGCAATACGATATACGTTTTGGTAGAAACTAAACGTCACAAAGTCACATATTTACTGCGAATTAATTCAATCAGTACGGTCCGTGTATTTTTGAAGTAAAACTTCTTTAGGCACGCTTGACTTTGGGAGTAAGCTCGTGAATGCGTTACGAAAAGTTTGATTGGGCGTGGCGAACGCGGGTGAGGGGGTGTCGGGGAGGGGGCTGGGGGGCGGGGGGATGGTTACATTTTCCCCTTATAGTAACAAAATTTTAAAACACCGGTTCTCGTCCGATCGCCGTAGTTAAGCAACGTCGGGCGCGGTCAGTACTTGGATGGGTGACTGCCTGGTTACATATTTGTTTTTTGGTTTTTAAACTACTTAAACCACTAAAACTACTTAATTTATTATTGCAGAAAAAAAACCGAGTGTGCTTTATACCAAACGACTGAAGTAAAACTTCTTCAGCTCCTGAAGAAGTTTTACTTCAGTCGTGTGGTCTAAAGCACACTCGGTTTTTTTTGTACTGTATACTGATGAAGCATTTGTGTGCCAGTAAACGGATTAAGACATACGAAAGCAATAAAAACCCCGTCTTATACCGGATGACATAATTTGTCTCAAAACATGGTAACACGGATCATTGTGAGATGCAACACCTAAATTGCAGATGCTTCAAATTAAAAAAAAAATATTGAAATCCCTATCATTTTTTTAAATATGCCATTAGCTAATCGGACTTCCATTAAAATGAAAATGAAATAAAAATGAAAAAAAATGTTTATTTGCATTTAGACGACCAGATGGCCTAGTGGTTAGTGACCCTGACTATGAAGCTTGAGGTCCCGGGTTCGATTCCCGTGTCGGGGCAGATATTTGTATGAAAAATACGAATGTTTGTTCTCGGGTCTTGGGTGTTTAATATGTATTTAAGTATGTATCTGTCTATATAAGTATGTTTATCCGTTGCCTAGTACCCATAACACAAGCTTTGCTAAGCTTACTTTGAGACTAGGTCAATTGGTGTGAATTGTCCTGTGATATTTATTTTTATTTATTTATTTTATTTATTCTTTACACATAAATAATACTTCACTTCCATTAACCCCGTACCAGGTACCCCGTACCCCGTAACCGGTACCCAGTTATTGCTATGTTTTGGGACACCCTGTATATCACGCACATGCGCATGCGCAAGAAAATTCAAATTGACTGTAGATCAGCAGTTCTCCAAACTTGTTTGTTCCGCGTACCAAATTTCGATTCGCATATTTCCCCTAATGCTTTTTTTCTCACTATAGTTATTTACTGAAGCTTGTTTTCACAATCGCGTTTTTTCCCAACTTAACAACACAAAAACATAGGTAGGTTCAGGTTATGTTAAGTTAGCATCGGCCCGTAGGGCCAAAAGCACACAGAAGTAGGGCGGAGCTCCGTCGACACTGTTTCTGAGTCAATTCAAATTGGGAAAAAAAGCTACCGAGAAAATAAGCTTAACAAGAAACTATAGGGAGAAAAAAAGCATTTGGGATAAATGCGACTGGGAATTTTGCAACGCGGAACAAACAAGTTTGGGGAACTGATCCGATTTTTGATTCCCCTGGTAAAAGCATTCGTCAGTTGAAAATATTTCTTTCCTTTTCTCTAGTCATAGGGAAAAAAAGGAGAGAGCTTACATTAATCTGACAGATACTTTTAACTTATCATTGAAAAACCAGTCTTTAGGTAACTGAAGTGGCTGTCTCATACGCTGTCTCGCAACAAGATTAATATATGGATTTAGGGATTTAGCGAGACTTTGTCGCAGCAGAGTGACAGCTACCATAATACCCACGAAACTCGGTTATGAATATTTAACGCAAAGGTAAAACGTACACTCAAAAGTTCTGGCCACAAGCAAGGTAATTAAGTTGTCCTTTTGATTCACAAAATAAATATTGGCGAGAAAATTTGCATGTATTATGCAAAATTTGTATAACCGCTAAGTAAAGGGTCATACACAGAGTAAGAAACAAAAGCGGTCTCTCCTGTCGACGGTTTACTAATGTTTCGCAAATTATTTTTCCCAAAATGATTCATTTAGCAAATGTTTCATTTCCCAACTGTTTATTTTTTCTGAAACTGTAAACTTTTCAGGATTGTTATAAAACAAACCTAACCTAACCTACAGAATAGTCCTGAAATATATCCTGCATAGTTTACAGTTTCAGAAATAATATACATTTGGGAAATGAAACATTTGCCAAATGAATCAGTTTGGGAAAAATAATTTGCCAAACAGAAGTACACCTATATATAAATACACTATGATCTGCCTCATTGACACGCACAATTTTGACTTATAGAGCTAGAAAAATCTATAAAGCAGTTGTGATGTGCGGGTAGTTTGAAAAACTTGCGCGTCTAAACGAACATGATGCAATTCAGTCTACTCGTGACCATGGCTACTGCAATGCAGACGAAATGTCGAGGTAATTTTAGCAATAATTTTTAGTTCGTGATTAAGTCCCTCAAGATATTAGTTCTGGCTCGAAGGATCGCCAGACTGACTGTGGCAGTGGGCAGGGCACATCGCTCGTAGAAGTGATGGCCGATGGGGCAAAAGGTTCTTGTTTTAAACTTTCGTGATTTTCACTCATAATTATTAATACAATAGTAACACAGAGCCAATTACAGGATCTCACAGATAGTGATTGATTACATGTTTAAGCTTAAACTTAAACAAAAAGAAGATGAAGCTTTTTTTTTTTTTTTTTATTAAATGGCGTCTGTCCAATTGGACAATTTTGCCAGAAAGATGAAGCTTTACCATAAAGATTTCTGCGCGGATGAAGTCTCTGTCAAAACCTACAGCCAATAAATATAATACAAGCTGAGCATACCTTAGTCCTAGGTCAACGTCATAAATAAGACAAGTGATTACTTTTGTACCTTGTCACTTTAACGTCATGTTTGAACAATCATACGAAATTATGTACTGACTGAAAACGATAAGGTACAAAAGTGATCACTTATTTATTACGTTGACTGTCAAAGCCCATCAAAGCTGTCATCTACATAGCTAGTTCGCAAAAAAAGTTATTTCAAAAGTCACTTCACCAGCACGAACAATAAAAGCACTGAAATCTTTGACGTAAACCTTAGTACAGTCGAGCTTACTACAAAGCAAAATAAATATTCTCCCGCTCACCCCTTTGAGTGACAAATCTCATAAAAATATGATAAACGCGCAGCGGGCGGAATCATCTTTATCTTTTATTATATTTTAAACACGCTTCCTTTTATCTTCATCTTTCTAAAAGGAGGCGGCGCTGAGAAAGAATGATAGACATGATGAAAGGATAATGGTTTCAAATTTTATGCCGTAGAATTCAAAGCGAGTTAATAAGTGGAATCAATAACAAAGGGTGAGTTAATTTGACAAATTGGGTTTGTTTTACCCTTAAAACAAACCGTGTTTTTAGCGCATTTATTGCATTCATTTAATCTCGTGCTGTATCATTACAAGTAAAGCTAAGTATAGCCTTGAAAATCATGTGTAAGATATTTGAGGATTCACTCTAACGACAAGGTGTTTAACGAAACACGATTACTTATGTATAGTTCGCTCGATAAAAAAAAATCCAAAGTCGTCTCTAAAAAATAAAATAAATTCGTAGTACGACGCTAATACTGCACGGCAGGTCATGACTTTTTGAATGTTAATAAAACAATATGTTTTCTAGGGTAAAAATACATAAAGTGGAATGCATAACCTCCTCCTTTTTTGAAGTCGGTTCTAGAGCCCTTTGCGGCCTACTTACAGTATGAACTTATGAATTTTGAAATTTTAGCTTTCTACAACCAGTAAAACGCAAAATCCCGTTTTTTCCCGGTCCCGTAATAATTTCGGGAAATGCTTTCTTAATGCTCCCCTAAACTCCCCAAGGAACCCACTTGCCAAATTTCAGCTGTCTATGACCAGTAAAACGAAAAATCCCGTTTTTCCCGTTCCCGTGGGAATTTTGGAAAGTCCTCTCTCAATGCTCCTCTACACTCCCCAAACAACCTACATGCCGAATTTCAGCTTTCTACGACCAGTAAAACGAAAAGTCCCTTTTTTTCCCATTTCCGTGGAAATTTCGGAAAGTCCTCTCTCAATGCTCCTCTACACTCCCCAAGCAACCTATATGCCGAATTTCAGCTTTCTACGACCAGTAAAACGAAAAATCTCGTTTTTTCCCGTTCCCGTAGGAATTTTGGAAAGCCCTCTCTCAATCCTCCTCTACACTTCCCAAGCAACCTACGTGCCAAATTTCAACTTTCTACGACCAGTAAAAAGAAAAATACCGTTTTTTCCTTATCCCGTGGGAATTTCCGAAAATCCTTAAAACTGTTTTTTACTATTATAATTGCCTACTTTTATGCCAAATTTGAAGAGTCTAATAATTATAGTTCATAGGATCCCGTTGAACTGAATATATCAATCCCGTTTTTTCTTTATCCCGTGGGAATTTTGAAAAATCCTGAAATTAATGTTTTAACTAATGTAATACCAACCTGTGTATCAAATTTGAAGAGTCTAGTTATTATAGTTACTGAGATAGGGTCACTCGGAATCGAATATATAAATCCCGTTTTTTCCCGTTCCCGTGGGAATTCCCAAAAATCCTTCCTTAGTGGCCTACATTGTATAAGGTATCTATGTGCAAAATTTCAAGTCTCTAGATCCAGTGGTTTGGGCTGTGCTTTGATATATCAACAGTCATTTAGTTTATTTAGACATTTCAACCCCATCGCACCCCATCCAGGGAGATGGTATTTTACGTCCGCCACGTCGGATTTTAAAACCGTTGTTGTTTTCGTAACCAGCGACCCGATAAACCATAGAAACAATACCCATGTTAATTTCAGACTTTGTTACCCCTTTTCCCCCTTTTAGGGGTTGAATTCCCAAAAAACCTGAAACACGTGTTTAGTCATTTATCGTTAGGAGTACTTCTGTGAAGTTTCGAATAAAATAGTCAAACTAATCTTGTTTCCCCATACAAACTATGGACCCCTGTTTCACCCCCTTAGGGAGTGAATTTTGAAAAATCCTTTCTTAATGCACCCCTAGACCTTATAAGGAACCTACGTGCTAAATTTGGAATCTCTAGGCCCAGCGGTTAGGGCTGTGCGTTGATATGTCAGTCAGTCAGTCAGTCAGTTTCTTCTTTTATATATATAGATAGATATTTGTAAGCTCACTGGGTAGAAGCCCGATAGACAGTATGCAGGTAAGTTAGATGACTAGGTCCGCTGCTAGCTCTTGCTGAGTCGCCGACTTCAAACAGATTAGTAGAAAGATAGTTTCATGCTTTTTGTAGTCGGTTCAATTTTTATATATTTTTTTCTTTTTAGTTTCTGAGTATTTTTGAAGGCGGCTTATTTTTTTATTTAAAAATCATTTTACTTTTTGCTTTTTAGTGGTGTTTATATAAAACTAGCTTTTGCCCGCGGCTTCGCTCGCGTGTACAGTCAAGGGCAAAGATATATATACACCACAAAATCTCAAAAAATGGCGTCATCATTAAGATCATAAATTATAGAACATGAAAAGGTGCATAAATATGTATACGTTGTGTGAAAGATAAGTATATAAGCAGCAGGTGCAATATTATGTCCTCATCAATCAACGCATAAATTTAGACACACCATAATATTCATAAATATAGGTACACACTTAGGGCAAAATATGTTGCCGTACATAGTTTCAAAAAATGTATACACTACTTTATTAACTTAACATTTAGGTTGTGTATACATATTTTGAAACTTTGAACGGCTACATGTTTTTGCCCTTGAGTGTACGTACGGCAATCCTTCATTTCTAAGTGGCTGGCCACTTAATTCTGAAGAGTCTACTTTTACGTAGGTAAGACAATCATTGATAATATCGAGTCATATTGATTACTGGCATTTTAAAAACTGTTCCTAAACACTAAACACTAAAAATATTTTGAAAATAGAATTTTTTGATTGACGGATTCTGTTGTGGATTAGTGGGTTGGTGGGTATCAGAATGCACTTTGGTTAAATTCAGCAGCTACGCAAAACTAAATAAATTAAAAAATAAAAAAAAAAATTGCGTGTTTTATTAAAAAAAAAAACAATTAAAACTCATTCATATTTGAATCCAATCTTACCGTTAATTTAGGTATGGTTAAATAATGGTTAAATAAACAAAAGATAAACCAAATTATTTTTAAATTTCGAATTTAAATTTAGCGGCGTTTAATAAAACGCGAAATTTAGATTTTTTATTTATTTATTTAGTTTTGCATAGCTGCTGAATTGAACCAGAATGCATTCTGATCCATCTTGATCCTCAACTTAGACAAGGTGGTAGTACTGGCTTAACGAGATTTATTGGGTACTTAATGCTTTGTATGAAGATTTTTTTTCCTGAAAATTTTTTTTGATAACCTATTTATCATTTTTGAATGTCCATTAAACGGACATGTTCTAAGCTAGTAAGCTCAATAGTGGTCATGTAATTTTTTTCACTGTGATAAATCAAATCTTGACCAAAGTTTAGAAGAGGCAAAATTTAAATTGAAATGAAAATAAATAAAACATTGTAATAGTTTTTTAAAAGGGTTTTTTTTTCATCTGATAACAAAACTATTCAAGATTATTTTTTAATAAAAATAAATTCAATAAATAATTAATTCGGAATATCACAATTCAAAATATTCGTGCGGGTGTTACATTTTTCAAAAAATCAGAAAAATCAAAATTTCTCGAAAACGGTGCGACTTTTACTGAGGTCATTTTTTGATATTTAGTAGATGACCTGCCCACCTGTCTTCCATTTCTATTTGTCGTACTACTTACGGAACACCCTGTATATAGATACCTAGTTTAAGTTGGCAATTTCAATATTATTAGTATTATTACAAAATCCGTAGAAGGTCAAAAATATGTATCCGCTCAAAGTTGCAAAATATGTATGCAATGCACCAACCTTATTGCAGCGGTTATACATCGCAGTCACGCATCAGTGACAGATCCAAACGTGAGACAGACATACGCAATGACATTTATGGTACCGTTTTCGTGAATTGTCAAAACATTCCATTCAAATTTGTTTCGTGTAACAAGAACATAAAGTTGCTTTTCGCAGATTTATATTTTGTATACTTATTTTGTAGCAGATACTGAATCTATATTTAGTGATATAAATATGACTACAATATTTTGCGTCTTTTGCAGAATACAAATTTATGCCATTTTGATCGTATACAAGTTTTTGAACTTGCCATATACATATTTATGGGCTCATTGACATTTGCATATTTTTGAGCATTTGATTGAGTATATATCTTTTTATCTTTATATGATTACTTATTTTCTTTCACATTACTTGCATATATATCTTTGCCCTTGACTGTACCATGAGAATTCCAAAGAACCAAGATATCAAGCAAGCAAGCATACAGGCAAGCAAGCAAGCATGCAAGCAAGATTGCTTGCGTGACAATGGGATCATCTCAGGAGTATATTATATTCTTTCGGATAAAAAAATAATTTTTAAAATCGGTCCACAATTGACCGAGAAATCGGTGAACATACCTGCATAAAAAAATACATAAAATGGAATGCATAACCTCCTCCTTTTTTTAAAGTTGGTTTAAGAGCCCTTTGCGGCCTACTTACAGTATAAACTTATGAATTTTGAAATTTTAGCTTACAACCAGTAAAACGCAAAATCCCGTTTTTTCCCGTTCCTGTAAGAATTTCGGAAATACTTTCTTAATACGGGGAAAGTCCTCTCTTAATGCTCCTCTACACTCCCCAAGCAACTTCATGCCGAATTTCAGCTTTCTACGACCAGTAAAACGAAAAATCCCGTTTTTTCCCGTTTCCGTGGGAATTTTGGAAAGTCCTCACTCAATGCTCCTCTACACTCTCCATGCAACCTCATGCCGAATTTCAGCTTTCTACTACCAGTAAAACGAAAAATCCCGTTTTTCCCGTTCCCGTGGGAATTTTGGATAGTCCTCTCTTAATGCTCTTTAACACTCCCCAAGGAACCTACTTGCCAAATTTCAGCTTTCTACGACCAGTAAAACGAAAAATTCCGTTCTTTCCCGTTCCCGTGGGAAATTTGGAAAGTCCTCTCTCAATGCTCCTCTACACTCCCCAAGCAACCTCATGCCAAATTTCAGCTTTCTACGACCAGAAAAACGAAAAATCCCGTTTTTCCCGTTCCAGTGGGAATTTTGGATAGTACTCTCTTAATGCTCTTCTACACTCCCCAAGGAACCCACTTGACAAATTTCAGTTTTCTACGACCAGTAAAAGGAAAAATCCCGTTTTTTCCCGTTCCCGTGGGAATTTTGGAAAGTCCTCTCTCAATGCTCCTACACTCCCCAAGCAACCTCATGCCGAATTTCAGCTTTCTACGACCAGTAAAACGAAAAATCCCATTTTTTCCCGTTCCCGTGGGAATTTTGGAAAGTCCTCTCTCAATGCTCCTCTACACTCCCCGAGCAACCTCATGCCGAATTTCAGCTTTCTACGACCAGTAAAACGAAAAATCCCGTTTTTCCCGTTCCCGTGGGAATTTTGGAAAATCCTCTTTTAATGCTCTTTTACACTCCCCAAGGAACCTACTTGCCAAATTTCAGCTTTCTACGACCAGTAAAACGAAAAATCCCGTTCTTTCCTGTTCCCGTGGGAAATTTGGAAAGTCCTCTCTCAATGCTCCTCTACACTCCACAAGCAACCTCATGCCAAATTTCAGCTTTCTACGACCAGAAAAACGAAAAATCCCGTTTTTCCCGTTCCAGTGGGAATTTTGGATAGTACTCTCTTAATGCTCTTCTTCACTCCCCAAGGAACCCACTTGCCAAATTTTAGCTTTCTACGACCAGTAAAACGAAAAATCCCGTTTTTTCCCGTTCCCGTGGGAATTTTGGAAAGTCCTCTCTCAATGCTCCTATACATTTCCCAAGCAACCTCATGCCGAATTTCAGCTTTCTACGACCAGTAAAACGAAAAATCCCGTTTTTTCCCGTTCCCGTGGGAATTTCTGAAAATCCTTAAAACTGTTTTTCACTATTATAATTACCTACTTCTATGCCAAATTTGAAGAGTCTAGTAATTATAGTTCATAGGATTCCGTTGAACTGAATATATAAATCCCGTTTATTCCTTATCCCTTGAGAATTTTGAAAAATCCTGAAATCGATGTTTTCATTATTGTAATACCTACTTGTGTATCAAATTTGAAGAGTCTAGTTATTATAGTTACTGAGATACGGTCACTCGGAATCGAATCTATAAATCCCGTTTTTTCCCGTTCCCGTGGGAATTCCCGAAAATCCTTCCTTAGTGGATGCCTACATTGTATAAGGAATCTATGTGCAAAATTTCAAGTCTCTAGGTCCAGTGGTTTGGGCTGTGCGTTGAGTCAGTCAGTCAGTCAGTCAGTCAGTCAGTCAGTCAGTTTAGAATTTTATATATATAGATATGTAGATGCGTAAGATAAAATAGATGGTTCATGATAGGGATATCGTATGAAAAAGCGTTGAGCATAGGAGTCTGAAAATTACATGTGGACGCCTCAGGAGTATAGTCTTTCAAATAAAAAAAGATTTTTGAGAATTGGATCATAATTGGGGGAGTAATCGTGTAACAATCATACAAAACAAAACATGTAGTCGAATTGAGAACCTCCTCCTTTTAGGAAGTTGGTTAAAAATAAAATAAATAATTAAGCGGGGTCACAAACAACCAATATAAAATGACTACACATTGAGTACATTTTGCTGAGAAGGAGGGCTCTGCTAACACTAGATTTTTATAGATCTCTCCCCCCTCCCCCCCGCCGAAGTAGATTAAAACGTGTTTTCCCGTGGGAATGAGATATTTTCCCGTGGTGAAAAGTAGCCTATGACACTCTCTAGCCCTTAAACTATGTCCATAGAAAAATCACGGCAATCCGTTGCTGTTTCGACGTGAAAGAAGGACAAACAAACACACTTTCACATTTTTAATATTAGTACGGATATTTTGGCATACCTACAAAGGCTGGTTCTCTTTCAGAAACTTACCTCTTGTCAAAATCATGGAGGTCTTCCGACGTGAATTGGCTCGTCACATCCAACAGCTGCTGTATGTGGTCGCTGCAGACGCGACTCTTGCGTCTATTGTCGTCTCCGTCTCGCACGAGGATGGTCGCGCAGCCGCCATAGTCGAGTGACAGAGATGGCTGCTGTACCACTATCGTGGTGCGGCCGGCTGGCATGGAGGCTGCGGTGTCTAAAGGATTGGCCGTCACGTGGACCTGTGCCGCTAGAAAAGGTTTTTTTTACGTTGTATTAAAATATCGAATGGTTATATGGTAATTCCTTATCTTTCAGCCAAAAACTTCAACTTACTAGGTACTTAATTATTATATTGACTGTGGAATAATATTATAAAATAATTTTAAAAATGACATGTAATAAATATTATGAATAAATGTGTATGAGTATGAGTATAATATTGAAAAGTCTTTTCTGAAACCATAAACTTCTCAGAATTTATTTAATTAAAACAGCATCATATAGAATAACTAGCTGTTGCCCGCGACTCCGTCTGCGAAGAATAATGGGGGAATAAAAGTAGCCTACGACCTATTCTCAGACCTACCGAATACAGATAAGAAAGTTTCATAAGAATCGGTCAAGCCGTTTCGGAGGAGTTCAATGTCAAACACCGTGACACGAGATTTTTATATATTAGAAAGACTAGCAGCTGTTGCCCGCAACTCCGTCTGCGATGAAAAATAGCCTACGACCTATTCTCAGACCTATCGAGTATAGAGAAAAAAGTTTCATAAAAATCGGTCAAACCGTTTCGGAGGAGTTCGATAGCAAACACCGTGACACGAGATTTTTATATATTACATTTAGTTTAATATATAATACCTACAATATGTTTTAGTAAGAAGATTTACTTACTTACTATTAATTTAAGCACTTATTATTATTACTAACAATTTTGTAACATTTTTATCATAATATGAATCTCAGTCTCGTAGACGGCCGGATAGCCCAGTGGTTAGAGAATCTGACTACGAAGTTCGAGGTCCCGGGTTCGACTCCCGGTCGGGGCAGATATTTGTGTGAAAAATAAGAATGTTTGCGCTCGAGTCATGGATGTTCAATATATATTTATTATATAAGTATGTTTATTCGTTGTCTAGTACCCATAGTACAAGCTTTGATTAGTTTGGGACTAGGTTAATTGGTGATAATCGTCCCATGTACTTTTTTATTATCTACCCTTTAGGGTGGAAGATCCGAACGCCATATTGTTAGCTAGTGCTTTTCACTTGATATTAAATGATTAACATTAACTAGATTTTAAAAGTAATTAAATTGGCATATGTATTTATTTACAATATAAAAGTATTTTGATTAATTCGAAAGCAAACGGGCGGTCGCCCGGCAGTTAGGATTAGAACGTCAAACCGTACGGTTGTCAAGTGTTAGCGCTTAATTTTCTGTAATTGGTTATAAAATAATATAAAGTAGATCAATCCAAGCTGCTGTGTATCATTTGAACGAGGAGCATTTTAACAATCAGAAGTGGTAAGAACGTTGAAAAACCAAAAGGTATGAATTTCATCATTTACTATAGGTATGTTACTTTTTACTTGGCTCGGTTATACTATGTTTCGCAATCAATATTTATTTGTAACAATGACACCGTAAGCTGAAATGTCACATTATTATTCCAATTATACTCAGTTGCAGGGTTATAAACACTTTCTCAATGTTTTAAGCGATAGCGAAACGTTTCTTTGTTGAAAAGCGCAAAGGAACATTTGCGCGCGGTGTGGTGGGTAGCACGCACAAAGAGGAAGTAAGTATGACGATTCCGGCCAGCTAGATATTTATGCTTGCTTGCTTGGAAATTATATCAAAGGTCATGATGCTTTGTCTGAGTAGGTTTATTGTCGCGTATTTAAAAATAATAAGATCGCTAATAAATAAAATAGATAAATATCACGGAACAATTCACACCAATTGTTTGAGATTTTTTTTTGCTTACTTTAAACATTCATAAGATAAATTCACAAAATCAATACTGGATGTGATTTGAAACCTCAAATATGTACTTTGAATAAACTGTATAAGTAATTGAAATATTCATGATAAATTAATAGAGTAAATTTCATTAACATTTAAATCGAAACAAAAACTACTATACTATGATAATGTTTTCTACCTACCTATGTGTGGTCCTATTTTGCCGCTAGATAGCTACATTATCACTGAATGGCATATGCTGTTTTCTTTACAAAGTCAAAGTCAAGGTCAAGATTCTTTGTTCAATTTGGGCATCAATTGATGCTCCTGTGAACGTCGAGGAATCTGCCACCGGTCCGGAGGGAGCCCTGTTGGGAGGAGGCCGGCGAGAAACTCAACAAGGTATATTTTTTTCAATCAGATCTACATTGTTATTAAATGACATACATCTAAAGTATTTAATACAATTAAATTTTTTAACACAGTAGATACGCTATTTGAGACTAGGGATCGCCAATGCGGATCGGAATTATTTCCAAACATCCCTGTCCATGATAGTCATTAATTTTATAGTACACCTTAGATATTAATGTCTTCTTCACAATGGATTTGAATTTTGTATCAGTTTGTTCGGTTATTGTTTTCGGAATTTTATTATAAAAACGTATGCATCTTCCCAGAAACGACTTTTTAGTTTTAGCCAGTCTGTAAGATGGAACTTTAAGCTTCCCTGTGTTTCTAGTAACCTTTGGCTTATCGACGTTAGTAGGAAAATCACATATGTTTTTCTTACATACATGATTATTTCAAATATATACAACGACGGCAGGGTTAGGATACCTATTTCTTTTAAAAAAAAAAAAAGATCTTAAAGAATCGCGTGTCCTTAAGTTATATATCGCTCTGATAGCCCTCGTTTGCAAAATAAAAATTGATTCCAAGTCTGCAGCAGATCCCCATAAAATAAGGCCGTATGAAATGATGCTATTGAAGTAGGAAAAATACACCAACCGTGCCGTCGCCACATCGGTTAGTTGCCGTATCTTTTTGACTGCAAACGCAGCAGAGCTCAACCTATTCGCAATTGCGCTGGTGTGCGATCCCCACTGCAATTTAGAGTCCAGTGTTATTCCTAAGAATACCGTAGATTTTACAAATTCAATACTTTGACCGTTAAGTTTAATATTTGAGACCGAATTTGAATGAGAACCGTTTACCGTGGGAAAACACCTTTTCCTACGGGAGGATTGAGTTGTCGCGGGCGACGGAAGGTTAGTTTGTAATAATTTCATTGCTAATATATATTTCTAATCTTTATACTGGCAATAACTAGTCCACCCCTTTCCACGATATGATGTCGAGTGAAGAGTCACGTTATACACCACCCACTAACAAGGGACGCCCAAAGAGAGCATTTCGCAGTTCTCAACGTAAAAAGGGATTCAAAGATGGGAGACGCTCTGCTACCAAAACTAATAAAGGGCAACAAGCACGCGTGTAAGCTCAGCAGCTGGGCAGCGGCGTCAGTCAGCAAGGCGGTCGACTTCAGTAGATACCGATAGCAGGTAGTAGTGGGCATTTGTTACCCTTTCTTGGCCAGTGTATAAAATAGGTATTCTGTTCCTTTCACAAGAGCTATTGTTTTCAACAGGTGTTTTGTTATTTAACAAATATATTATATGGCATTTTTCTTGTTAAAAGATTATCATAGCTATTGCTTTCAGTCTCATATTAATAATAGGAATAATAATAATTAAGTGTTAAAGTCAATAGAACAATTCTAGATAAACAAACAATATTATTTACAACATATAAACATAAAACAATAACTAAACATGTCATGAAAAACTTGTGTTCTACTAATCTTGTGCTTGCTTATTTCTGGTTTGGCTTATCTGTAATGAACTAAAGTGCTGAAAATAATTAAAGCCACATTTCAAAACGACTGCCACAACATATATAACTTATTTTCAAAATGTATTTAAACAAAATATTTCTGGTTAGTACCTTCATAAAAGTAATGTTTTCATTTTAATTAGGTGTACTAGCCAGGATGTTAGTTTTAATTTAACTTAGACAGTTGATATTAAGTACTTATTGAATAATCCTGTGGTACAGACCTCCGAATTAAAAATTAATTTACTTGGTAGCGAATACTAAGCTAAGTTATTAGTGAACTAAAACAATTACTTTGCTCACCCGCGACCTTAAAGTTAAGTAAAAAGTAAGTTAAAGTTAAGTTATTAGTGTTTTGCATGGCAATATTTCTGCTAAATGTCTTTCTAATTTTTATCTTGATAAACAAGTAAACTGCAAGTTGTGTTAAGAGCTACTTTCAAGTAAAATCTAGCAGCCTAGGTTATACATTTAAGTAAGTAACAACTTTTAATAACTAGTTATTTATTAAAAACTAATACCTAATGGAGTTCTAGTACCCGTATTATTTACCTACTGTTTACTGTATCACAGTGCTTCATAGTTTAAAATACTTAAGTTTTAACTTAAAGCAAATTACATAATATTAAATTGAGTTTTGGTGTAAACTTTAGTAATAAACATCTTGCTAACTCAGTTTGTTAGGTCAACCCCTGAGACAGAGGAGAAAATAGGGTTGAGTTTTTACAATATATACATATAAATAATACTAAGTAGTTCTAACCTTAAAAATGGATTTAATGAAGCCAAATTATCATCCGTTGCTGCGAGATGAGTTGATATATGAAATTAATGTTAGGTCAGAGACACCGGCAGATACAGTTGCATTATAAGAAAACAACTTGAGAAATTATGCACAGAATTTCTGCCTGAAAAAAAAAATTATAAATGAAGACTTGCGAGCTAGTGACGAGCTACCGCTAATTACAAGAAAAAAAAAATGGAGAAATTACAGTCTAAGCTGAGTTCTTTGGAGAAAACAAAAGACAGTCGTTTGTTAGTTAGTTTGTACTATCAGCTCTATTATAGACTGCACAGATTAACCGTATTTGAATTACAGGTAGAAAAGTAAATGAGTGCCAACTTGAACTCTAAGTTGGAACAATGTTTGCTTGTTACTGATAGGTTTTGGGGAGGCAAAGCAATCTTAGTAGTACCGGAGCTGGTGTCTGTGCCGACTTTAGTGAGGTCACAAAGGAGTCTACAGGCTTCAATCTTCTGAGACTTGTCAACAACAAGTTTAACGGTCGGTTAAGTGTTCATTCGTTTTTTTTAGAAGCGGTAAACGAGCGAGCCCAAGTGTTTGGTACCTATTTCTGATGAGCAGTTGTTTAATTCAGCTTGTTGTTCGTTTCAAATTTGATAAAGGTCTTTTTTATGGTATAGAGGAAATAAACACAGGTTGCAGCCCTGGAAGGGTTTGAGGGGTTGAGTGAGCACTTTGTTACTAAAGGAGTTTGCACCTACGGATTCTGATTACCTATAGACTCTTGCAGGAATTCCACCCTCGAACACAAGGTCAGGACGAGCCGACTCATATTTACTTCGCGGTTTTTACGTCTTGCGAATCCAAAAGGTGATAAGGCAATTAGAAATCCTGTTGCATAGGTACTACTAGGCCATCGTTTTCGGAGCAGCTGGCACTGTAGCAAATTAACTCAGTGGAAGATTTACGCCGTTGTGGTAGGATAATTGAGGCTGCACGACAAAAGGGAACATTATTTGCGGAACCGCAAAAGCAATCTTCATTGAATCCTGATCTTGTTTATAAGGGTAAAAGCACAAACAGGATCTCACTGTCGTCGCATCTACATCCGTGCAACACCAGAGGCCGTTCAACACCTTTAGTCATGGTGCTGTGTTTATTGACCAGCGGCAACAGTACCAAACGCCATCACGGTTCCACAGTCAAAAGCCGACTAATACCGACAATGTATTGTTATAGGTGTATAAATCATACTAAAGCGTGTACCGACAAACGTATTACTTATGTGTTTTAAGGCGGTTAACTGGGATATCCCACACGATCGTGCCCTAAGTGTAGACATAATTTGTAGCCAAAAAAAAATCGCTATATTGAGAAACCAACGGAATTCATTAGGAATACGGCTCAGATTGATAAACAATTAAGTAATATATCGTCTTACGACAATCAGACCAACAATAATTAGCAGAAATATTCTGCACTGCATAAACAAATGTAATTATGGGCAACATTTTGAGGCCTATGTGTCCCGTTTTCTGCAGGTATTCAATGAATTAAGTCTTTTTCATTACTTTTGTTGTTTTTACTTTGTGCATTACATTTCTCTTATAAGTATCGATATACAAGTGAGATCTTTACCGACTTATGTGATACCTACTTGTGTTAATTTCATTGTTGCCGTTTGTTTTCCTCAATAAAGACAATAAATAATTGAACTCAAAAACTGATACCGGCGATTCACCGCCGATTAAGTGCACAATAAAAAGTGCGATCATATCCCATGTCACCGGAAAAGCTTAAGGAATTACGAAGGTGGATAAAATGCTTAGTTTAGATGTGATAAGATAACCCACAGTGAAAGTACGTGATCTAAATTCAGTCTTTATGGTTCCTTAGTCAGATGGTACATGGCGATTTAATTTAAATTGTCGAAAATTAGATGCAGTTACCAAAGGGGATGCGTATGCAATACCTTTTATACCCCAAATTCTAGATAGTCTCCGAAACGCAAAATTAATTAGTTCAGTCGATTTCAAACAAAGTTTTTGGCAAAATTAAATTAAACGAACAGCTTCATTACACCAGGCAACGGTGTATTTAAGTTTAACGTCAAGGCATTCGGTTAACGCGCCTACAAAGATTTCAAAGAAGGCGATTTAGTTGTGATCCCAAATAATAACCCGGAAAAGGGGAAAACAAAAAGCTGGCCCTCAAGTTCCGAGGTCCCTTTAAAGTTACCATGGTTTTAAAGAACGACCGATACGAAGTACCTAACGGTGGAACATGGATCATGGACATTCTCAAAGACAGTATAAAGTATATAGGTATACCTAGGTGACCAACTTAAACATTGGGTTACGTTTTGTATATCTGTAATTGTTAGCAAACACAGCGACAATAGTGAAACAGACTCTGGTGATCAATATGAAGTTGGTAATTAAATTAATTTGGTCAGCGACCAGTACCTACGAGTATTAAGTACTTACTTTGTTTTGTTAAATCTTGTCTATGTATATGAGAATGAAATCATGGCGTGCATAAGTTACCTAACTACCTACTTTATTTTTGGTGTTAAATCCTATCCCTCCCAGTTACAGATGGACCTGGCAATCGGATAGTGCTGGGTGCCGAAATCAAAGAGACGTGTGTGGACGGCGAACACTGTGAGGGTGGACGAAATCGCCGATGAGCAGTTGGTGAACCATGATCTGCGGATGTTAAGTGGCACTAGCAGGCCATGGCCCTCGGGTGGCTAAACGGAAGCTACGTGTCTGGTTCGCGGGTAGCACTTGCAGGCCGTGGTCCTCGGGTGGCTAAACGGAAGCTAAGTGTCTGGCCCGCGGGTAGCATTCATTTCCAGTAGCATTGGCATAGTGGAGACGATACCAGGAGCAGACCGTGTCCCTCGGGCGGCAAACGGGAGCTATATTCAGTTAGGAGCAGACCGTGTCCCTCGGGTGGCAAACGGGAGCTATATTCAGTTAGGAGCAGACCGTGCCCTCAGGTGGCTAAACGGAAGCTAAGGGTCTGGGCCGCGGGTAGCCTTCTTCATCGAACGATGTAATAAGTGTTTATTGATTTATGGAATGGAAGAAGATGAATTAGTTAATGAGATTGATTTTATCTAAATAAATGCTGTAGTCTTAATTAGTTACTTTCATATAGGTATTTTATGATATAATGGAACCTAACAAATGGTGATCCAAAAATGATTATTTAGTTTAGTTTAATATTTTATTTGGCGTGTAGTTTATTTGAGGTTGATCCCTGTTGGTGACATTATTATTATTCTTATTAATGTCCTATTTTATTTGTTAGTTAAATATCCATTTAACTATGACTATCCTGAGAGGAGAACCAACTTAATTGTAATTGTTTTATTGTTATTTATTATTTTATTCAATTTTAACATTTTGTGGCATCCATTTGTTTCTTTAATTTAATTTAATTTGTGTGCTTTTGACGACTTCAATATAAATTCGCCTGACTTGAGATTGTACAATTTATGATGTAATCCTATATTGAAGGAATAAATAATCTAATCTAATCTAATCTAGTGAGACAGTTAAATTTTGGTTATTGAGTAATTTTGAAAAATAAGTAATTAATTGTCAGTGAATCAACCAATTAATGGATGAACATAAGAATTATTAGTTTGAAACTCGGTATGTGGTCATACCCCTATAAGAATGGCCGAAACGGGTCGGAATGGGGTCATTCCGATTGCAGGACGGCCGCCTGTTAGCTAGTGCTTTTCACTTGATATTAAATGATTAACATTAACTAGATTTTAAAAGTAATTAAATTGGCATATGTATTTATTTACAATATAAAAGTATTTTGATTAATTCGAAAGCAAACGGGCGGTCGCCCGGCAGTTAGGATTAGAACGTCAAACCGTACGGTTGTCAAGTGTTAGCGCTTAATTTTCTGTAATTGGTTATAAAATAATATAAAGTAGATCAATCCAAGCTGCTGTGTATCATTTGAACGAGGAGCATTTTAACAATATGGAAGGCAAAGGCAACTACATTAAACGTGAATCAAACAAGTCAAATATGTATGACAATAGCAAAGTCGTTTAGATATAAATGATAATGATAACTGCGAATGACACTTTCGATCTGTATTATACACCACTTTATTTTTTGACCTTTGTGTCGGCTTTATGTTTTTAATGTTATTACTTATTAATTTGGGATGTAAACCATGATTATATTTAATAAGCTCACGATATTTCAGCGCAGCGCTTGTAGATACCAGTTATCGATAAATATCGGAAATTCATTAAAAGTAATCACGATGTACAATACATTTGCAATTATGTCTTGTGTAAGTAACCGTGATTCATCGAAAATGTTATCTATAACTAGTTTTTACCCACGGATTTGTTCGCGTAACTGACTGTTTATTCGAAATTGAAGGATTTTCCAAGTTGGGAATTTCCCATGGAAATTTTAATAATGAAATCGAGGTCTTCATTTAAGTTGTATCTTGAATATCCGTGCAAAATTTCATGGATTTAAACGTAGCGGTTGAAAGTTTGGGAACTTATCCCGTCGGAATACCGAGATAAAAAGTAGCCTATGTGTTATTCCAAACGTCCAGCTACATACATACATATCAAAGGTGTCACCCCAGCCTATATACGTCCCACTGCAGGGCACAGGCCTTCTCTCAGAATGAAAGGTGATCAAAGGTGTGACAGCATGAAATTCTAGGATCTCCCAATAATTATTACTAATAAGTTAATTCTTTATATTGTACCGTTTTTTCCCAAATAAACATTAAACATAAATCCTGTGGGAATACCTAAAAATTACGTTGTGGTCTTCATTTACGTTGTATGATGAACACCCGTGCAAAATTCCATATATCTTAAAGTAGCGATTGAGAATTTGGGAATTTATCCCGTGGGAATATTGGTATAAAAAGTAGCTTACGTATATGTGTTATTCGAACGTCCAGCTATCTACTTAGCTTAGCTTACTTTGGGACGAGGTCAATTGGTGTGAATTGTCCCGTGAGACATACCAAATTTCATCAAAATCCGTCCTATTAGCGTGAAGGAATAACAAATATGCGAGCACGCACGCATGTACGCATACTAACAAAATTTCGTATTCATATTATTAGTGGGAACAAAGTTTCTTATTTACCAGTTGATTGCCTTCTCGAGGCTGGTGGTGGCACCGAATGCTGATGCGTGGAAGATCGTCTCCTCGTCGCCGTAAATACATCCGTCCCCTCCAACTGCCTTCTCAACTTAGCCACCTCATCCTTATAATACTCCTTCTCCTTCTTCTTCCTCCCCTCGCTCCCTCTCCTCTTATCCGGTTCAAACTTAAAATGCGTCTCATATTTACTCTGATTCATTTTGGGACTCTTTGGCGTCTCCATTTTTGAGTCATAGGGTATCTGTATCGACGTTGACGGTATGCTGTCTTGGACTACTGTTTTGTTTCTCTTTTCTTTCCTAGGCTGTGGGAGAGGGACGTCGAATATGAATCTCGCTGGACCTGGTCGTGGCGATTCTAGGATGTCGGTGGCTGATTGTGGTTTGGTGTATGCTGGTGAATCGATTTCGCAGCTGTCTTGCGCTCTGTGATAGTGGGGAGGGGCTGTGCTTGGAGGATCCTGCTGAATATGAAAAGAAAAAAAAAATTATACAAAGTAAAACCAATAATAATAATAGTAAAGGCTTAGGGATGTGACAACCCTATCGTCCGTTGGCTTGTAGCGAGCTGTTGAACCGTTTCATTAATTCTAATTCATTCGACATTTTGAGCAGCAAGATGGTGGTGGCAAAACTTTGAACAAGGACAAACTAACATTTTTCTGTTAACTGTCCATGGTTGCTGTGTATACGGTTACTGAAGGTATGTGGGCGCTTCCAGCTCTCACGCACACTCATCTATGCAGTAGTCTTTGGCCGTGATGGAGGGAAGCGCTGTCAATACTTTGTATACGTGTTAACTGCAGCAGGTAACCTGCTGTACTGGCCTACTGGGTCGCTGTCAATAAGACTGGGCGGGTGTTTGGGTGACTGTGGCTCTGGACCTACATCTATGGAGACGTCTTTTCCCGTGACGGAGGCGAGTGAAGTCGCCGTGGAGTTAGTGTTACTATTTATGTTACCATGTGTGCTGGCTCGCTACCAATAAGGATGGGCGGATGTTTGGGTGACTTCGGGTCTGGCTCTGCCTCTAAGGAGACGTCTTTTCCCGTGGTGGAGGCGGACGAAGTCGCCGCGGAGTAAGTGTTGGTATTTGTGTTACCTGCTGTACTGAGTCACTGTCAATAAGGCTGAGCGGGTGTGTCGGTGGTCCCGGCTCGGTCTCCGCGTTCATGGAATTGTTAGTGCCCGTGAGTGAGACAAGCGAAATCGCCGCGGAGTCAGTGTTGCTATTTGTGTTACCTGCTGTACTGGGTCGCTGTTAATTAGGTTCGGCCGGTGTTTCGACGACTCTGGCTCTGCCTCTATATAGACGTCTTTTCCCGTGGTGGAAGCGGACGAAGTCGCCGCGGAGTAAGTGTTGGTTTTTTTTTACCTGATGTATTGGGTCGCTGTCAATAAGGTTGGGCGGGTGTGTCGGCGGTTCCGGCTCGGGCTCCGCGTCCATGGAGTCGTCGGTGCCCGTGACGGAGGTGAGCGCGGTCGCCGCGGAGTCAGTGCTGGTGTTGATGGTCTTGTCGGATGTCGTGCTGCTGCCCATGACGACCACCTGTGGGCAAGAGATAAAGAGATACTGTAGACGTGTATGCATTATCATCAGCCAAAAGATATCCCATACTGGACGTCTCTCGTATTGAATTGGATTTTTCTGACTGACCATAACATCATTTCTGTATAATATTGGTTAGTGTATAATTAGATCTAAGAATTCCTGACATATGCATCTCCCGCCCATACGACAGGTGAGCTCCGGACGGAGGACGCACCCGGTAGTTTCGGTGGGGAACTCGTGGGAGCAACGGCGGAAGTCTAAACAGAGAATCGAGACTAAAAGTTTCTTCTCTGGCCCTTCAGCATTAGCTGGGGTATGGATCCGCTGGGCTCCACATAACCCTTGTGAGACACTGGGGCGTCCAGCCGTCCGGGGACACTCCTCATCCCTCCGAATTATTATAGCAGGAAAACTATCGATGGAAGCGGTAACGAAAAGAGGGTAGCGCTAGGAGACAAGCGCAAAAAAACACACAGCATGCCAAAAAACCATCAGGCATAAAGGGTAGCCCCACCCAAAAGATGGCATCCAAAGCCACACAATGGGCCCAAAAGATCTCCGACCCACCCTTCCATCGCAGGGCAAAAGAAAGGAAGCCCGTAGTTATAGATAAATGCATATGACAGGAAATCCCACCAACCCAACCAATAGCTCTAAGTAATTGTACAGAAACGGGCGAGGGTCGGTCAAGGAATAAACCAACGGGTAAAAACATAAAAGACCGACCTAAGCACCCCCCATTGCCCAGCGGGAGAATGCATGCTCCTCTCTCGGCCTTCCAGCAAATGGCTGAGGCAGGACACTGTGGGTAGATTAAGTCCCCTCCCTACCCCTCCCCTCCTCAAAATATAACACGTTTTTTGTATTAATAATCAATAGAGAAGGGGACTTGTGACCGGGTTTTTTAGTCCGTGCAAGTCGGACACTGTCTGGGCCCTCCATTCCCAGTTCGTCCGAAGGGATTTTTCCCGAGCACAAGTCACTCTTCCTACCCTAAAGTTAAAAAACAGCAAAGACTTCGCGTCTTTGGCCCCTCTGGCGACTCAATCAAAAAAAAAAAACATGATTTTGAAATAAATAACATTGTATAAAAATACAGCATCAAAATAATTAAAAAAAAAAGTTTGGAGCTTAAAGTGTAAGGGTTTTGTACTTGATCATCATGTTTTACAATTATATCCTATCCTAATTTAAAAATGAGAAGGTTTGTGACGATGATTGGATTTTTGATAGTCAATCACGTAAAAACGGCTGAACGGACTAAGATAAAACTTGGCGTACAGACATACATAGACCTGGATTGAGACATATACAATTTAACATCCATCACGGTAATGGGTTCCCGTCCAATAGTATTTAAACTTTAAACAGGAATACAGGGCGCTGTCCAAAGATGTTGAAGTAGCCCAACTTTCAAGATGGCAATCAACAGGTGGCGTTGAACGAGGGACTGTTGCGCTTTACATGGTCTAGGCCGCGTGTTAAGGCTAGTATTATAATCAGTGATCGTACATTTTGTAGCATTTTTGGTGCGATGACGTCAAATGACACACGACAGCGACCTAGGGTTGTCGACGTGTACCTATAATAATGATTGACGTTTCAAATAATGTAATATTTTTTTTTTTTTTTTTTATGTTAGATAGGCCAGACAAACGAACTAGTGGGTCACCTGATGTTAAATGAACACCACTGTCCATAGACACCCGCAGCGCTTTACACGATGCCAGTGCGTTGTCGGCCCTAAAGGAGAGGGAATAGGGGAAGGGGGAGAGGGAGGGGGAGAGGGAAGGGGTGAGGTATTGGTATTATGTTGTCGTTGAAAATAAAACGCTAAATTTTTTACTTAATCTTTTGATTAACAACATTTCGTTTTTATTATATATGTTTTAATATTTCTCGTCAAAACATGTTTCAATCGTGTAATTTTTTTAGCACAGTAAATATCGCAGAATTTTCCTTATTAAAAACTGCTTACTTAACAGTTTCTCCATTGTGTTCAATAAGTTAATAATTATTGCTTATTTTCACACACAAAATCAACGCAACTGTTTTTTAGCACTTGACGGGACGTCATTGAAGAAATCAAATGACTTCTATATGTATTTATGGACTGACATAATGCATTATACTGTCAATGCAAATATACAGCAGAAAAGTTAGTATATCAATTTCTAATCATAAATAATAACTATAACCTCAGATAATTATTTATTGCAACACATTTTCTCATAATAGTAAATTAACCCTTCATTTCTTTATGCATATTGGGTTGGGCTTTACATGTTCTAAGATTATTTTCTGTATTTTCGATTTCTACTGCACACCTCAAAAAACACAAACAATACAGAATACAGAACATAAAACTTAATAAAAATAGAGACAAGTCGTTCTTCAAGACGAGTTATGAATCTTTTTTTTTAAATTTTTATTTAATTACCAACCATCTCTACATTATTAATTTTTAAGTTATTACTTAGTTCTAAATGCTTTTGATTTTATTTGATCCTTGGTTCAAACAATTTAATATTGGGCACTATTGACAACCCTAGCACTGCATCAAAAATGCTACAAAATCTACGATCACTGATTATAATTAAGGTATAAGGAAGCCCTATTTTTACTGACGTTTCTCACACGTGACGTTTCGTTCATCTGTAAACTGGCCATTCACGCATGAGGCAATTAGGTGATCGAAGTACCTACATCACACGGCGGACACGACGCACAAAATACGCGTTCTTGAATCTATATAAGCACGACGACGTCTGTACACGCGTACGTCTACATACACCATTTCTATTCTATTCTATTCTATTCTATTCTATTCTATCGCGCGCGCACCATACTGGTGAACAGCGGCAACAAGCAATGTCGCCTTGGGGGGAGGGGTAACTCGAATCGGTGCGGGGCGGAGCGTGGCCATTCTGTACGTTAGTAGGAACTATTATATATTCTGTGCCTACATGTTAACACTACTTAGTATCTCAGATTTCGTCCTTCAGAAAATACTAAAATCTGGCGGCTCTGGAATCTTATTCGTAGACGCTAAATATCTTTTTTTCGTTTAGCTTTTTCTCAATTCCTTTAAAGTATCAAGCAGACTGAAATGCCTCACAATCTATCAATTAACCTTCAATTATCTACATTTTTATTTTTCCTTTATAGATATTTTTTCCCCGCCGTTGTGGAATGGAATACACGTACCTAAATCATTCAATTTCGTAGATATACTTTAATGATTGATCGTCTCCATTCTAAGTAGACGGATTCTTCGATGGAAATCTCATTTAGTTCGAACGCTAGCTTTCAAAAGGCTAAATTGAATAAAATTGAGGAGGCCTTTGCTACTTATATTATGAAGTTTGTAGCTGTAAGTATGTATTGAGAACAATGTGTTTAATAGTTTAATAGTTCATACAGTGTGGAGGTGGAAGAATTGCATGAACACGCATTTTTTACATAAACGTAGCTATCGTAAGGTCGCGGGACTCGCGGGTGAGCAAAGTAATTGTTTCAGTTCATTCCTTGAATGATCTTACCAAGAACCACATCGCACGCTTAAGACAAATTGTAATCAATTTTCAAATTAATGTAAAGCACAAGTGGTTTGGTAAGCTCTTACAACGTCGCTGTGATTAAAGCCAAACTACGCGGTCGATAAACTAATCTAATTGAAATAACATCGTTACACAAAGAAAGCTTTCGACTCAATCACAAACTTGAACGAGCTCTCTAAAGTTAAATAGAAACGTTTATAATCTCAATAACGTGTGAGTGGAGTGAAGAATTTGAATGAAAGCTTTGAAAGGTATGTTTGAGTGGAAAATCTGTCTCTCAAATGTTTATGGCTATCGGTTTGTTCCCGTGGAAAAATAAAAATCGGTAACAGTTGCGTCTTCCGCGTCATCATCATCATCCCATCCTATATACGTCCCACTGCAGGGCACAGGCCTTCTCTCAGTGCGGATTGGGAACTTCACACATAACATTGAATTTTTTCGCAGGTATATAGGTTTCCTCACGATATTTTCCTTCACCGTAAAGCTCGTGGTAAATACTACGTCTAGATATTAATTTTCTCCTCACCTGTGTTTTGAATGCTTAAAATATGCAGCTTTGAATACTATTGTGCAGTATTCTTTTGTTTCGACACATTGTAGTATAAAAAAAAACAAAAATCATGATGGGAAAAGACTAACAATAGAGTGGCGCCAGAATCCGTGACGTGGGTCGACTTTTGTGTTCATCTTTATTATTATTAGTGTCTGATTAGACAGGTGAGTGACCTAAACCTTTGTTAGAGGACAATACAGATATCTTAGAAACCTGGACTCATTATCACGTAAATAAGTAAAGTAAAATGTAAGCTCAGTAACTAAACCATAAAAAACGCCCCTGCGCTTCTTCATGCACGTTGACGTGTAATTTAACAAAAAGTCATTTTTCTTAATTTTATTATGAGAAGGAGGCATACGATCACCAGGTCATCTAATGGAGAAGGATCACCACCGCCCATAAATATCAACAAATCAAAGAGAGTCACTGATCTGTTGCCGGCCTTTTAAAAGGAGAGCCCTTTTGGCCCCATCGGTTATCAGTTTTACGAGCGATGTGCTCTGCCCGCTGTCACTTTCTTTAAAATTAAAATATACTGACGATTGGATGGCCCGGCCCAGTGGTTAGAGAACCTGACTGCGAAGCTCGAGGTCCTGGTTTCGATTCCCGATCGGGACAAATGTGCTCGAGTCTTGGGTGCAGTTTAATAGGTAATCTGTATAAGTATGTTTATCCGTTGTCTACTTAGTACCCATAGTACAAGCTTTTCTTAGTTTGGGACTAGGTCAATTGGTGTCAATCGTCCCACGATTTATTTATTTATTTTAATTATATTGGAATTGTATTTTTATTTAATAATCAGAACATAAAATCAATATATAATTAGAAAACTAGAACCAAATATAAATAAACTAAAACTACAAACTAAAAATATCGTCTAAATTTTCCGCTACAGGCATAGACCCCAAGATACTGGCCGCATTACCTCTCTGAACTGCTATTCCTAATCTTTGTGAGAGGTAAGTGCCAGCTCTGGGGTCGCCTGAGGCCAAAATCAGGCGTAAAGACAAATCTTTAATGAAAAGTTTGGAGTCTTCTGACATGGTCCCACAGTCTCAAAAGCAAGCGCCGCAAATTCGTGATAGCTTGTTAAAGCTGAATATTTGGTGGTACAGAAATCTTCGTTTGCGAATCTGACTATCAGTAAAATCTTTTATAATATACAAAACTTATAATTTTAACGACCGCTTTAGCCTAGTTGGTAGTGACCCTGCCTACGAAGCAAGAGGTCCTGGGTTCGAATCCCGGTAAGGGCATTTATTTGTGTGATGAGCACGAATATTTTTTCCTGAGTTATGGATGTTTTCTATGTATTTAAGTATTTATTTGTCTATATAAGTATGTTTATCGTCGTCTAGTACCCACAGTACAAGCTTTGCTTAGTTTGGGACTAGGTCGATTTGTGTAAGATTGTCCCCTAATATTTATTTATTTATTATTTATTTATTTATCTCCGGGCCCATTAACATCCCACTGGGCACAGGCCTCCTCTCAGAATGAGAGAAAACGGGCTGTTCTCACGCCAAGTGGTAGCCCTAAATGTACATAATGTAAAAGATTACTCCGTCTTACATCCCTTTTCGTTTACCACAGGTGTGCCGCGAATACCAATTACCCTGAATTTGTCGCAACAACATTATCACACCCCGCAGGTAGAAGTATATTAGTCCAAGAGCTGATAGCTACTTTAGGCGCAAGCCACACAGAAGAGACGTGGGATAGGCGCGTCGCAGTCCGCGTCGTTTGTTCGCAGGCCGCGTCTCCGCCCTATCTCTTCTGTCTGCTTTGGGTCGCGACGCTTCTATCTTCTATATAAATAAAAATGAATCACCGAAATGTTTGTACGCGCATAACTTCCGATTGACAGCACCAAATTGAATAATACTTTTTTGTTGCGATTGTTATTGTCAGGAGAAGGTTCTTATGAAAGAAAAAATAGAACGGGGACGAACCGATTCAAGGGGCGCCGCGACTGCGACGCGCCCCCGTCCCACCTCTTCTGTGTGGTTTGCGCCTTGAGGTAGCGTAAAGCCCAACTGCGAGAAGTAATGCATCGATTCTGACCTAGTTTCTAATAAAACCTCGTTTGTCCACCATTTTACAATTTATTGAATCAGGCGTTACTTTGCGGAGATCCATATTAATGAACTAAAACAATTACTTTGCTCACCCGCGACCTTACAATAGTTACGTTTATGCAAGAAATGTGTGTTCATGGACCTCCACACTGTACGAACACACACAAATCAACCAAACCGAACTCCATTTTTTTACCGTTATCCCGTGAAATCCATATTTCTCATACTAAATACAAACTGAAACATGGATGCACAGAAAAACACATAAAAAGACCAGCTCTGGGAATCGAACCCAAATCAGCATACCGTGCCGCGTGCTTTTTACCCCTACACCACAACTGGTCCACAACTCAACTCAACCAGACCCCAGACCAGTTGGTTTTGATTTTGTTGGTGTAGGGGTAAAAAGCACGCAGCACGGTATGCTGGGGATTTGGGTTCGATTCCCAGAGCTGGTCTTTTTATGTGTTTTTCTGTGCATCCATGTTTCATTTCGTATTTAGTATGATATATATTGTAGAAGTTTTTATGTTACCTTAAATGACTACCCCAGAATGTCTATCAGCTCTTGGACTATATTATGTAAATCTGAGAGAAACGAAGTTAACCGGCAAGAGTGGGTAGGAATCAAATTAAGTGCGTGTCTGTGGAATAGGCCTTTAGAACGAGAACACAGTTTGTCATAGATGGCTATTTAAAAAAAACCGGCCTTGTGCGAGTCGGAGTCGCGCACGAAGGGTTCCATACCATTATTTATAAAAACGGCAAAAATGTCACGTTTTTTTATGGGAGTTCCAGCCCCCCCTAAATATTTTTTTTATTTTAATTTAAATAATATAAATAAATAAAATAAATATTAGGGGACAATCTTACACAAATCGACCTAGTCCCAAACTAAGCAAAGCTTGTACTGTGGGTACTAGACGACGATAAACATACTTATATAGATAAATAAATACTTAAATACATAGAAAACATCCATAACTCAGGTACAAATATTCGTGCTCATCACACAAATAAATGTCCTTACCGGGATTCGAACCCAGGACCTCTTGCTTCGTAGGCAGGGTCACTACCAACTAGGCTAAAGAGGTCGTTAAAATTTAATTATTTATTTTTAAAGTGAATATAATAACTAAATATTCTGTGAATATTTCAAGCGTCTACCTGTTGCCGTTATCAATATCGAGCAAAAAAAATCACGTTTGTTGTACGGGAGCCCTGTTAAATATTTATTTTATTCTGCTTTTAAGTATTTATTGTTATAGCGGCAACCGAAATACATCATCTGTGAAAATTTCAACTGTCTAGCTATCACGGTACATGAAATACAGCCTGGTGACAGACGGACAGATGGACGGACGGAAGGACGGACGGACGGACGGACGGACAGCAAAGTCTCAGTAATAGGGTCCCGTTTTTACCCTTTGGGTACGGAACCCTAAAAAATCGGCTAAGGGCGAGTTGGACTAAAAAAAAAGATAATACACCGTGGCCACTGAGTAACCCGACAGATTTAAAACATATGTATATTTCTCAGGTTATTTCAAGTCAAAAACGTAGTATAAAGTCAGGTCGATTTGGTTTAATAAGGAAAAGTGCCTAATTTTCCGCGTCCGATTTGATTTTTTAATTGAAACAATTACTTTGCTCATCCGCGACCTTAAAACGCAAAGCAAAAAAAGCGGATGAGCAAAGTACTCAGTCGGTAGAGCATGAGACTCTTAATCTCAGGGTCGTGGGTTCGGGCCCCACGTTGGGCGCCAAATATGTAGCGACAGGCAGGGGTAAGGTGCGTAAGTAAGTTAGTAAGTCGTAAGCGTTAAACAAAAATAGAATCAAAAGCGTGTCCGTTCGCCTGCTCGCGCTAAAGCCGACTGCCGGCCAGGGGGGCACACTTACATATATCATCACTTTTCATGCGACTACAGCGATCTCTGGTGTTTGCCGAAGAACTAAATTAGCGGCCATCTTGGTTGACTTGTCAAACTTGTCAGTTGTCATTCATCGGCCATGGCCATGGCGTACCAAATTGTACGGTCAAGGACTTTAATTGATAGGCCACTTGCCAATGTTCGTATTTTAGCCTTATAATGCAAATCGGGTTTAGCCGCTTATACTTCGTTTATGCTGATTTGAATTAGACGGCTAAAATACGAATAGTGGCAATTAGCCTATCAATTAAAATCCTTGACTGTACATTGCTATAGGTACGCGTATCTATAGCTGTACATCACTACCAACATATAAATATAGATAGGTATATATCTATAGATACGTCACATTAGTCCTTGAGCTGCCGTAGGGTGGCAGCACCTTCCATACATGCATTTTTGACCATAGAGTTGCCACTCTTGTTCATATAATATTACAATACTCTTTGCTGCCGGCCATCTACGCGCGGACCGCCAACATGGCGCACGCGCAAGTGACCAGCCATTGTAGACCTGCGGCTCAGTCCGTCCAGAAGCGAGCCGGAGGTCTACCTCGGTTTGCCCTAGGAGGGAGCCTGGCAGAAACCGTGTCGTCTCTGTCACACGCTATAGTACCTAATTGTTTCTGTTCATTAGAGAGAGGGTAGTCTAAAATAACAGACACGCATTTTTTTAGCTGCCCTATCTCAATCTAGGAGAAATTTTGCTTCAAAAGTAAAGTGACTGTAGTCCGATAAGCTCGTGTGTGACCCTCCGCGGAACCCTGTCGCAGTCAGCATTTGCCGCACTTATTAAAAACAGTCTTGTTAAGGACAGCAGAGGCTCCCTGCGACAGGGTTCCGCCGAGCGCCGCGCACGAGCTTGTCAAGGTATAAACCCTCCAACTTCTATATATTATGACGTGACAACGTCTAATAAATCGATGAACGCGTTCTCCATACACCAAAAAGGATGACACAATGTAACGTACATGTAACGTTATGTAACGACAACGTTATGTACAGAGCAGTGAAAGCCAGTTGCAATATTACATAATACAATCTTAGTACTAGCGCTCGGGTAATTATTTTCAATGCGGGCGGGGGGGGGGGGGGGGGGGGGTTGCGGGTACGGGGTTTTGAATGTTTTTGTTTTGTTGTAACGTTAAACTATCGTCCTTAAACCGACTTTACAGACAACCGGTTTTATTTCTAGCAAATTGCTACTTATTATTGGTTTGATTATTATGTTTGAGAACATGAGAAAATAATAAGCACGTGTTTTGTTATATTGGCTGTAACCCATATTTTCCTAAAAAAAGCTTCCTTAAGATTAATAATGACACCAGACTATAGTTTTTTATACAGATTTATTTTTGCCAAGAAATACTTAAATGCACCAAAACAGAAACTTGAACGGTACTGGCTTAAGGATACGAGATAAAGGGAATATACCATGAACTGTAATAAGCTGCTTTACTGAATTAATATTCAGTTAGTAACCCACTTTCTTGATCTAAAAGTATAATAAAGGTAAATGTCTACTGTAGGCAATCTAATACGACTCGGGGTTCGTCTAACGTGAGTAACTCATTTTTACCCTCTTTTTACCCACTTTTACCCCCCTTTTACCCACTTTCACCGCAGCCACTTTGTTTTGGCTTGAAATAAAATAAAAGCCATTTGCAGTGTTAAACGTCGTATAAAGTATCTAAAAAATGAAGGTATATTTTTTGGCGTTAAATGGCAGTTTCGAAGGAGGCTAAAAGAAACAAAATCTAATATTCGAATGTTATATTCAAAAAACAGTACGCTGTCCAAAAAGCCAGATGGCTGTTGCAGCCCCTCGTACCTTAAACCTAGGTAACAGATCAAACTAACAATGTGTGTTTAACTTATTTTTCACTTCTCGTGCTCTTAAAATGTTACTTTAGTCTCTACATATCGGGACTAAAGCTCTTTTTTGATCTCTAGGGATTAAAGTATTTTTTTAAATATACTTTGGAAACCCCTATACTGCCAATCACGGTGTTTTGAATGGAGGATTATCGCCATTTTCAGTGACTGGGAATTGGGAATAGACAATTTTAAAGCCTTGCACTGACCGAATTGCGCTGCGGACGCTCCGTGGCATCGCGCGCATGCCGTGCGCTTCGGTCTGTGGAAGCCTTTAGGGCGTGGAAATAACCTCAAAATGACAAAGGTACAAAAATAAAAAAATAATTAATTTCGCGAAACATGATAAATGAGTGGTTACGAGTATTACCCCCTGTTTCACCATCCCATTGATCAAATTTATTTGACGGATAAATGTGATGCTGTCTCTGTTTTTGTTTTGTTCGAATAGACGGAGACGGCATCACATTTATCCGTCAGTTAAAATTAATCAATGGGTGGTGAAACAGCCGCTTAATCTATTTAATTATATTAATGATGAATTAATTTTATTATGCATAGTCCAATTAGTTTTAAAATAGTTTTCAAGTTTGAATCTGTTGGATGAATTGCAAGCATTTAAGGGCCGGCGCTCACTGACGGCATGGCACGGCATGGCATTTTATTACTATCAAGTTATTTTGAATCTTATTTCAATGAGTTTAGAATTCATGTTACTTTATTGGTTATGCGTTGCGTCATCCCTCGGCACGTCGCGGCATCGTGGTATCGAAATAAAGTAACATGAATTCTAAACTCATTGAAATAAGATTCAAAATAGCTTGATAGTAATAAAATGCCATGCCGGGCCATGCCGTCAGTGAGCCCTTAAGCGTCTTTTTACAAAAAATAAAACAAAAGGAAAAATCGCGGGACAAAGTTTTTTGCTAAGTATTTGAATTTTGAACAGATATCCATTATTCGTATTTATTGAGCTTTCGTTGTAAAAAAGTAATATTGTAATTTTGTATAAAACGTCGTTTTTTTTCCTCTCATTCAAAGTGAAAAGTAGGGTGTTTAACGCGAGACTAAACCACCATAATGACACGCGAATTATAGCTATCCTTGCTGTGCTCGGGTGGCTAAATATCTTGTGTCATTATGGCTTGTTTTAG
The DNA here is from genome assembly GCA_947563465.1 of Archips xylosteana. NCBI lineage: Eukaryota > Metazoa > Arthropoda > Insecta > Lepidoptera > Tortricidae > Archips > Archips xylosteana. The sequence goes on along the minus strand of OX387365.1, from coordinate 14,141,935 downwards.
TCCCTTGTTCAACAATCTAGGTACTATTCCATACTGTGAAAAGAAAACATTTATGATTTAAAGGGCTAACTGCATAGTATAGTTTCTTGTTGATGGTATTGTGCCGTGTAGAAGTTGGTAGGTAGTCTAGTAGTTTGACATATATGGCTATAATAGTTCTGATTTTTTCGTAGTTTATGTGCGAAGTTTACCATGAGCTATACACTCATCGAAATCTCATTATACTCTCATCTCATCGTTACTAAGCCAACTTTTACAAGTTTGGTATGAAGTATTTTTTTGTATTTTTAAGTAAAAAATGAAGTTGAAAAAATAAAAAAATACAAAAAGATACTTTATTCATACCAGATTTGTTAATAATAATAATAACATCGATTCGGTTTGGTATATATTTTCAAACATGTCGTATGGATATAATGGCTCTTATAATATATCGATAAATTAAGCATAAAAAGGAAATCTTGCATTATTATTATTTTGCATCTAGGTACTTGTATTATAATATAATCAACGCCGGGTTTTCTGGCATTCTCCTTTCATTTTTCGGTACGGAATGTCGGTATAAGCTCGAGACACCCTAAACCGAGCCCTAAATTGTCTCCCACTTAATTAGACAAAGGTCAAGCCAGTAAACCGAATGACAGCTGTTAATGTTTCACTCTTTCGCTCCGAGACATAAACATTTACAACTGTGTCGCACGGCGTGGTGAAGGACCGTAAAAGATTTGATTTAGCTCTAGGGAGTTATAGAAAAGTTATAGGGCGCCAATAAGAAGTTAAGATGAACATGAAACCGTGAAACTCATAGTGATATATGGATTAACCGCATCTTTAAGCGAGTTTAGCTCGACTTTTTTCGGAGTTATCCGTAGCCCTTCTTCCCAGAGCACACTTCACGGCGGCTGGTGCTCAAAAAAAAAATCAAAACGTTTATTCTGCAAGTAGACCGCAAAGGGCTCTTTTACATGTCATTTTTTTTAAACTAACAGCGCTTTCGTAAGGACCATCATTGCCAAGAAGAATGCGCCGCAAAAAACTTGGCAGAAAGCTTTGATCAATTATAACTGTAGATCCACAGTCGCGCGCCCGAAAATGTCCGAGCCAAATGAGCGCCACTTTGATAAAAGTGGCCTTCTTTTTCTCAGTACGTTGCGTGAAATTGTCAAGTTTAGCTGTCAAGTGTCAACCGAAATTCGACTGTAATGAAGTAAAGACTAGGTTCAAATTTCTGTGTAGGTGATGATTTTAATTGTTATGCAAATAAATAAAAAAGTTCGGACACTTTTTGGAGGGGATTTTGTTCGGTAATGTGTATCTTCAGTTATAATTGATCAAAGGCAGAAAGTCATCTTTTCAAACTAAAATATAATAAATTACAAATTAAAAAAATCACGCTGCTAGACGCGTACTACGCGCCACCGCTCTGCTTACGCACGCGAGTTATCTGTGAATTATCCGTACATTTCACTAAGAAAGTTAGAATAATTAGGACCTGTTTCACTGCCACATCATGTTTCCTGTTCCAAAGAAATGACAGTGCGAGTTCCAAGAAAATTAAAGTTTTGTAAAAATAGTTTTTCTTTTTACTTTAAAGTTTTTTTTTTATTAATTGCAATGAATATCCTGCACCTGCGTATTATTGATATACCTATAATTCTCTTAGTGATTTCAGGTTAAACTGAAACAGGGAAAACTTTTTTAAGGCTTTTTCACAAGTTTTAAAGATGATACTGTTATACAGGGTTATTTGTAATTCACTAGCATCCTTTTAACCCTAAACTCCTACCACTTAAACAAATGTTTTTTGTTTTACGGCTTTTGTCATAACTTAATATTTTTGGTGTAATAACGTTTTATAAATTTGAGATTTCCTCTTATTTTTACGATACTCTGTGTATTTGTATGGGAAAAAAAGTGCTTCATTTTAAAAAGTCATAAAACAAAAAACATTTGTTTGAGTGATAGGAATTCAGGGTTAAGAGGATGTCAGTGAATTAAAAATAACCCTGTATATCATACTAAACACAAACTGAAACATGGATGCACAGAAAAACCCAGAAAAAAGACCAGCTCTCGGAATCGAACCCAGGTCCTCAGCATTCCGTGCTGTGTGCTAAACCTCTACACCACAACTGGTCGGGACTTAGACACTATAATTTTTCCGATGCATCACACATCTCAGCTTGCTTAATCACTTATTGCTGCTTATTGCAGCGATACTAACGACATCTATGTTAATACTCTCAACGAGAGACGTCAGCACTTCTTCGCAACTATCCACTCACCCGGACCAAGAGATGTCGCTCTTAAGCTATCTTATCAATATTGGTTTTTTGGAGTCTTTTTGTATCTTGATGATATCGTTATTTGGCTTAGTTCATTGGGAGCGTAATTTTTTAAGCTATCCGATGCCATAACAAACAACTGTACGGTTTTTTTTTTGGCTGGATCGTTCTGTTTCGTGAACCTTGGGGGAGGCTTATGTTCAGCAGAGGACATCTTTCGGCTGAAAATTAAATGATGATGAAGAAAACAAAATTTGCGTGAAGTTTTTTTTTTATTTCTGGCATACGAGGGGTTAATTAGATAGGCCCTCAAGAAGCATGCCAGGGTCCAATAACTCACGGTCCGACCCTGGGCATAACAACTAGATATTCTATTTAATAATACCACCTTATAAAAAACATCATTATGTGCATAACGAGAATTAATTCAACTCCTAATAACACGTTTACTGACAGTATAAAGACATAGGTAAACAAGGCAATTTAAATTTAACAACATTCAATTTGTGCTACGATTTTCAAAGGCTACAATTTGTATGTAAATTTGTTATGTATAATGTAATAATGTATACCCTTCGCTCTTCCTTATATGAAGGCGGAGGTTCGTACATAACCATGGCACCATAGAATAAAGAATATTATAATGCGTGAAAAACATGAAATTCATCCCAGCGTATATACGTTTCCCTACAGGGCTCCAGCCTCCTCTTAGAATGAGAGGGCTTGGGCTGTAGTTCCCACGCGGGCCCAATGCGGATTGGGAACTTCACATACACCATTGAATTTATTCACAGGTATATACAGCTTCCCATACAATGTTTTCCTTCACCGTAAAGCCCATGGTAAATTTCCAATGTAGTAATTTCGCACATTAATCTAAAGTGCTAAAGTTTGTACAGAAACCGGTCTGTTACAGTTTTATTATATGTTTAGAATGACATATAGGGAAAGAAAAGAACATATCATATGAATAAAGAAGAATAGCGAAACGCAACTGGCAAGTGTAGAGTTAGAAATAAAGCTGAATTACTGACTAAACAAAACGTACCGTAATCGTACCGTATCGGGTTGCCTTTGCTCAAATTGGGGTTACTTTGATAGTTTTAAAATCGATATAAAGTCTACATTGTCCATACAAGGTAAATGGCTGACATGTAGACAAAAAGAAGATAGACGAAGACATCGACAAGGAATAGCAAATGCTAACAACAATGCGTGAGTTGGTCGGCAAACTACTTTTTAAAGTTGCCCCGCAGTTCAAAGTTATCCCGGTTTACGGTACTAATATATTTTGATCTTAACTAACTTAAATACACAAAGATACGGGGTGTCTGAGGCGGCTCAGGCTCGTTCAGGCCGTTTCCTTAAATGTCTGCTTCTTAAAATGGCCTTCTTTCTTCCCACATTGTCAGTTTCCTATGATGTCTACTTCTGAAAGTGTCTGTTTCCTAAAACGTCTGCCTCTCAAAATGGCCTTCTTCCCACATTGTCACTTTATATACTTAATGTCTACTTCTCATACTGTCTGTATCCTAAAATGTCTGCTTCTTAAAATGGCCTTCTTCACACATTGTCTGTCTGTTTCCTATGATGTCTACTTCTGAAAGTGTCTGTTTCTCAATTCGGATCTTTTTTATGTATGTATCGTACCTTCGGACTGTTCCATCCGGATTCGTTAGGAAATTTCATACAACTTTACGGTACAGGTGTCGGGAACAAAAAAGAAAACATTGTGAGAAGCTTGTAGGAAACGGGTTAGTAGAAGACAAATAGTGGGCATTATAGGAAACATACATCGTAGGAATTGGACATCATAATAAGCGGACATTATTGGAAGCAGGACAATTTTCGAAACGGACATAATAAGAAATGATCATTCTAGGACAGTGACATCATAGGAAAGCATTTGCTGACATTACAGGAAAGAGTCATTTCTGGGAAGCACACCTGTTTGAGAAGCAGACATGTTAGGAAACGGACTGAACGAGCCTGAGCCTTCTGAGGCGTTTAGTTATTTATTTCACCTTGTGTACGCATCAGCTCATCGTCGATTTGATACCAATCTGGATAACTAAAGATCGATTTCACGTAATCTGCTTCTTAATAATTCGATGATTAGATCCTTACGTGTTTGATTCGTGTTTACTTGTGCGTGTTGCGTAGTAACATAATTAAATGTTTTACGTCTTTGTCGATTTGTTACTTCATTACTAATTGTAATTATTGGTATGAACAATTTGTCAGTAAATTATGAAGCGGTTTTAATCAAAATGCGAGGGTCTCACACACTTTTATAATTAAAAACACTGTAGATCAGTTTAAAAAAAAACGTTTAAACACATTACCTTATTTACATCTAAAAGTTTAAAATTCATTTATGTATTTGAGTACGTTACACGTCCGTTTTTGTGTCACCGACTTACATTAGTACCTACAATCAACTCAAATTCAATAGGAAGTTTTGAAAACGTATAAGTAGTACCGGAAATCCATGTTTTCTGTGGAATTCCGGTAAAATATCTAAGTAGAGCTTGTCTAGTTTGAAATGACGCGCCCCGCCACCGTGTTTGCGCAAGGGATTTGGAGCTCAATTTGAGCTACAATAGAGTCTATTGTAGCTTGAATTGAGTTTCGAATCCTGTGCGTGAGTGCGGTAGTGGGGCGCGTCATTTTAAACTAGACAAGCTATACCTACTCTTATGTCACCCTCGCAACTCCAAAATCGCAAAAATATAATGTCAAGCGCGTTTGGCAGCCGCCGTGACGGGTGACTCCAAGAAGAAGGGTTACGGATTAGCCCAAAACATGTCGAGTTAAACTCGTTTTAAGACGTGAGTGATCCGTTTATTTTCACTATAACGCCTGATACAATAAATTAGTTTTTTCCTGTCTGATTTTTGGACACTTTGCTTTTTGGTCATTCTACTACACCGGCTAACAGCTTTCAATAAGATCTGACGGTTTGCTTGTTTGGGTGATAGCGTTTTTGACAATACGTAGTTTGGACATTATGCTACAAGGGCTAATTTAATTACTATTTTGATGTTCTGCGTTATGGATGTTATGCTAATAGGGCAAAAGGAATAGGACGTCTGACATTTCACTTCTTGTTCAATTGACTGGACATTTTGCTACATGGACGATTCGCGGTACCGAGCGAAAACTCAGAGGTGCGAGCCCGGACTCGAACCCACGACCTTCTACTTGAGAGCCCACAGATGAAACCACGAGGGTAGCCCCTTTTTTTGATTAATTTCTTTTACTTTTCCTATTCTTCCTCGAGTTAGTGAATATAAACAAAATAATGATTACCGCGTGAGCTTAATTACTGGTAATTCATTATAATTGCAGCATCATTGCTTATTAAAAACCGGTCGCGTAAGAGCCGGGTACGCCTGCAAAAGGTTCCGTACTATTTTACTATTACTGTTTGTATAAATAGTGCTAATATACCCATGTATAAGTAGTTTTAGTTATTGTTATTATATAGAATGTTCAATCCAAATGGGTCAGTATGGACAAGTCAGAAACTATGAAAGATACCGAAATTTTTCTTAGGAAGAATGGAATTCAATATTTTTTTTTACTACAATAACCGGGAATCTGTAATTAATCGCAAAATTGTAAGTAATTGTTTCAGTTTATTGATATGGACCTCTGCAAAGTAACGCCTGATTCAATAAATTAGTTATGTAAGAAAAAAAGCAAAAACAAGAAAAAAGAAAAAAAAATATTCGTGAAATAAAATTTACAAAAAGTAAAAACAGAAACAGATACTTAAATAAACTTGTCGCGAAATGGTCACAACTTAGCATGATGACGGCCGATACTAACCGATACATAGCAGGATGTGCGAGTCGCAAAATGTGCCGGCTACGTAAAATGAGCAAATCGTAAAATGTGCAGATCTCTTAATGAGCAGATCGCAAAATGTGCAGATCTCATAATGAGCAGATCGCAAAATGTGCAGATCTCATATTGAGCAGATCGCAAAATGTGCAGATTTCATATTGAGCAGATCGCAAAATGTACAAGCAGATCTTATAGTAGGTTTAGGTTATGTTAAGTTTGCATCCGCCCGAAGGGCCAAAAGCACACAGAAGAAGGAGTTCCGCGTAAGCGGAGCTCCGTCGACACTGTTTATGTGTCAATTTAAATTGGAAAAAACGCAACTGTGAAAATAAGCTTCAGTAAAAAACCATTGCGATCTGCACTTATTGTGATCTGCACTTATTGCTATCTGTACTTAATTGAGATTTGCACTTTTTGCGATTTGCACCACTGCAAATTTTGCGACTTGCACATCCTGCTATGTCATTGTATCCATACTAACTTACTCCAAAGCTAAAAAGCTATATTTACAAATATAGCCCAGATCGCTGTTAATGGGCCGGGTGTTTATAAGGCTAGTTGCGTTTCCTCGTTGTATAGCAATGGCAATACATTGTTCGAGGAATAAGTCAGCCCCATGGTTATCTTTGGATCAGCTTTTATTTATCTACAGCCATTGTCCGTCCACTGCTGGACGTAGGCCTCCCTCATATTGCACCAATATTCGCGATCCTGGGCTTCCCTCATCCATCCACTGCCCCCTGTCCTCCTAAGGTCACCAGTACAACGTGTCGCAGGGCGTCCCACACTACGCTTTCTTAAACGTGGTCTCCACTCCAGGACACGTAGGTATACTCCAACGATTGTCAGTTGTACGGCAAACGTGACCAGCCCATTGCCACTTCAGCATGCTAATCCTTCGGGCTATGTGTGACTTTCACTTTTGTCTTATATGGTCATTGCGGACCCTATCTCTCAACGAGATACCAAGCATAGCCCTCTCCATAGCACGCTGAGCGACTCTGAACTTATGGACTAGTCCTCCTGGGAGTGTCCACGTCTCTGCAGCGCAAGTCATAACTGGTAGGACGCACTGGTTGAACACCTTAGTCTTCAGGCATTGTGGCAGGGATGACATCAAGATAGGACGAAGCTTCCTAAATGCTGCCCAGCCCAATTGAATCCTTCTATCGGCTTCTTTCTCGAAGTTGTTTCTACCGAGCTTAATGATTTGTCCTAGGTAGACATATCTACTCCTGAACAACTTCGAGGGCCGAATCTCCGACGAACTTCGCTTTTTATTATTTGTTGTCAAAACGATTAGTGAATAAACAAGCACTCACTGAAATTTTACAAATGCATGACGGTTCACTTTACAAGTTAAAGAGGCAAACAAAAAGGCACCGCTGTCAGCATCCTCTGTGAATTGAACTCTAAGAATTATTTCTATTTCTTAAGCAATTTGAGGTAAATGCGTCCGGAGGCAGACACGATCTTACTATATAGGTAAGTCATACAAATAACTGATCAAGCGCCAGTTGCGGTCTCACAAAGGTTTACCACTGCACAGTTCCTGAACCCACCATCCAACCATTTTTTCAAGGGTGTTTGTGCTCTTGTGTCTCCATTTTACCGACGGACGAGGACGGTGGAGGATCTTCAGCCATATTTGGTTAGTATTCTATCTCATCACACGAAGCGGTTCACTTCTTCCTAATACTTTTTTAATATAATCTTAATATAGGGGTCCTTTTGAACATGAAACTACCGTAAGACTCACAAAAGACAGATAGTGAAAAAATACGGATAACTCACGTCTGGGGTAAAACCAGGATAGATACCCCCGGAAGTGTACCTAGTTGCCCTGATTAGATTGACTCTAGTTTTGCGAATAAGTGACGAAATTTGGAAATCGCATTTAAAAAAAATCCTCAAAGTTTCTCTATTCCCCGAATTTCATATGCCATAATATATTGTTTTTAATATTTTTCATTTTGTCATAATTTATTTTATTTCTGAAACAGTATTTTCTTCAGATTTCAGAATTGTTATAAAACAAATCTAACCTAACCTGTATTCTTTCAGACGACATTACAAAAAATCCCGAAAAATGCAAGCTCTATATTTTATGGCAAACGTTGTTTTGGCAAGTGAAATTATGTCAATAAAATATGGCAAACAAAAGGATTCGATATTCAAATGATCATTAAAAAAATAATATTCAAGAGAATGAGGGATGGTCAGAAACAGGGCCTTAGTAATAGGGTACTGTTGGCAAGGTTTTGGTACTGAAACCTGAAAAGTGAATACATTTTTTTTGTTCCAATGCGTACTCTGCTCCCGCTATGCGAAGTTAAATTTGTATTTGTAGTCACTTATTTGTATTTTTTTATTTGTATTCTACATTCACAATATGTATGAGCTGAAACAATTACTTTGCTGACCTGCGGCCTCGTAGACCTTGCGGGTCGCGGGTGAGCAAAGTAATTGTTTCAATTCATTAATATGGACCTGCGCAATGTAAAGCCTGATTCAATACCAAATTAGATTTGTTAGACTAACATTTGGTAGCATAGCGTACGGTTGTGGTTCCAACTCTGAAGATGAGCTCTGGTTGAGTTCGAAACGCGTCAGTGTAGTTTGGTGGTGGTGATGGTAGGGTTTCTGTGGGTTGTGTGTTCGAACAGCGTGGAGGTGGAGGAACTGCATGAACACACATTCTTACATAAACGTAACATATCGTAAGGCCGCGGGTGAGCAAAGTAATTGTTTCAGTTCATTAATATGGTCCTCCGCAAAGTAACGCCTGGTTCAATAAATTAATCTTCCTAATAACGAAGCCAGCATGAGCAATAATGCAGCGTCAGCTATAGTAACGGTTCGCGGTGGTTAATATTCATAGGAGTAAGGGCGCTTGTGCACTACAAGGAATTCTACTGTCCGGAAGTCCCATTTTTCATGGTCCGACGTGGCATGAAAAAACGGATGATTGGTTTGTGCACTTGCCCGTCTATTCTCGGAGGTGCGAGGCAGTTAAGTGTTAGCTCCCTTTAAAAACTACACGCCACGCACGTGTAATTACGCTAGCGTAAGCTCATCGTTCCCAGGAACGATGAGCTCCCTGGAACGTCGGCAGTGGCTTGCTTTATTACTCTAAGTACGTGCAAAGACGTAGAAGACAATAATAATTTTGGGTCCATCCCCTTATAAGGTACACCTGACAGGGTCATTTTACATAAATACTAAATTGAGGCAGGAGGAAAGTTTATTTTCTAACTACGTACTGTCGGATGTCTACACTACTTATTTATTTATTTATGATTTTTTGCTATATATCGGGTGGATGACGACGGGGGACCTTCCCGAAAACAGGTGATAGTGTTATACGTACGTGCATAGGTCGAGAAACGAAAAAAAAAATTCAGACTCCCATACAAAATGTATTGGTTAGCTGACCGACTTAACTATGGAAAGGCGGAAAAAAAAATCGTTTTTCGACCTATGTTCCTTGGAGAAAGTTGTTCAGTTTAAGCAACACTATCACCTGTTTTCGGGAAGGTCCCCCGTCGTCATCCACCCGATATATATATTTATTCATCTCGAAGCGGATAAAACGGTTCGGAATGCGGACAAGTAAAATTTCGGACGATAAAATTACGTGTAGTGCACAAGCTAGTAATTAAGGCGTGCCATATCGGACCGTAAAAAATCGGACTGCCGGACAGCAAAATTCCTTGTAGTGCACAAGCACCCTAAGTCCTTTGTTCGAACATGACGCGTCGGTAGACTGGGTAATCCAGGCTTTTGTATCCATTGTTCACCGATTACGTCGAAATTGATGATGGTGAATAAACTGAGTTTAAAATTTAACGAGTTACCTTATTTTACTCGTTTTGATATGGCGAGTTAGAAGTCCAAGAGGCATTTGCCCAGCAGTGGGATACTGTCATCACCATACCAGCCTATAATTAGATATAATAATTAAAAATATTTTCATCCAAGGAGCGGCGACCTGGATAAGACTGCGGGAACGCGAAATGCAGATGGCGCAAAACCGAACTGTTTGGTCGGCCGTGGGCGGGGCCTATGTTCAGTAGTGGACGGCGGAAATGATGTTGATGATGGCTATACGAGGCTGGCTCGTATTTGTCAGGTTTTTATTTCATTCCACTTGGTCGCTCCACCTGATCTCGCATCTCGAAACCTTTGTCCTAATATCCTCCGTTTACCGACCCTCCACAATCGAATCTCCACTCAATCAATCCATCAAACTTTATTTCCTGCTCATCCCATTCGTTTTTATTGGCGGGAAGTGCTACGACGCACGCCGTAAACGAGACAAAATTAAGTTTTCAGGCGACAGTAAAACAGGATTTATTACGAATGCCTGAGTCTAGACTCGGTCTTTGAGAGCTTACCAGCCTGAAGCTCAGAATTTCTTGTTCATCGTCATTATAATAATCTGAATCATCATTTCATCATCATCATTTTAATATATCTGGCTAGACATGTCATGGCACAGTAACACGCCTCTGCAACATATTATGTAATACCATGTCTAAAGCAGAATAAATAGTTTCATTTCATTTCATTAGAGGCCGAATTTTAGGGGCAGTTTTGAGGCTGTCATTGGGGCTTCTCATTTATCAACTTCTGATATATTTAATTATACTCTGACTAGTTGACCCGGCAAAGGTTGTTTTGCCATATAAATTCTAGTCTACGAACTATTCTCCGACCTACCGAATATAGAGAAAAAAAAATCATAATAAGTTTTGTTAAAAATTTCATTTTTAAAGCAAGCTTTTTAGCTGATTGTACTTTTTGTTGACTGTACTTGCATTGTCATCCAACCTACATAAGTATACCAAATTTCAGGTGAATCCAACCACTGGAAGTGGGTCAAATTCGACTTTAAGATTAAACCCAAGAATAAAACAAACGGGGTGACTTTGTTCCTTGTTTTTGTGATTATTGTAAAACTGTTTGAATTAAAGTTCGTTACCGTAAATTGTGTTTTTTTTAATAAAATAATAGCGAGTAAGCTAAAAATAGTTTAATATTAAAAAAAAAAACAATCTTTTTGCTCCTAGCAACACGATTAAACAAAACTCTTTTTGGCTTATTAACAAAACTGACAAATTGTGTCTCCTAGGTCACTTATGAAAAAAATCACATCAAAAGTTATCGTATTTTATGTTAGGCTAATCCAAAAAGTTTTGTAGAATTATGCTTATGAAATCGAATTATTAGAAAGTTAAGAAAAAACCTGTACATCTAAAGTGTATCACAAAAGTATTTTTTTTTAACATAGTAGATACATACATGTAGCACTAAATATGCTACTTTTATAGCACTCGGCTACATAGGAGTGCCTGGAGAGCTTTTACGTAGAATTTATGTTTCGAGGCAAATTAATACGTCTACAGGCAGCTATCAAAGAACTTATAAGCTTAAAGCGATAAATGAACTTTGTATTTATACATTGCAGCTAAAATACCTATGTGTATTTTGAGATCAATTATAATTTATAACTAATTTATTCAATTAGAAAACGGATTAAATTATTAATTTACATTAAAACTAAATACTAATTACAAATTAAATTTAAATAAATTAACAGTATAATTAAAAAAAAAGCAAAACTAACTAAACTAAAAACTAAATAAAATTCATAAATTCATAATTTTGAGATTATATTTTAGTTTCGATAATAACAAGATAATTTAAACCGTGAAGATTATTTAGAATTAGCTGTTGCCTGCGAGGCCGTCTGCGAAGAATTATTTAATCGCTATCCCGCGGGAACTATGAACTTTTCCGGGATAAAAACCATCCTATGTCCTTTCCCTAGAAAGGCGACAGTTTGAGACCCTAGTCTCCTTAAGACAAGTGGCAGTGGGCAGGGCACATCGCTCGTAGAACTGACGGTGACGGCCGATGGGGCCGAAAGGTTCTCGAGTGGCGTCCGCGGACCGGAAGACGCAGTGTAGGTAGGCCTCCAACAATATAGAGCGACGACCTGGTTAAGGTGGTGGGACGCATTGGATGCGGATGGCGCAGGGCTGGTCCGTTTAGCGAGCCCTGGATGTTCAGCAGTGGACGTCTTTCGGCTGAAATGATGATGATGATGATGACTAAGCTACTACGCCTTATTAATACAATACATATTATGTGTTAGTAAGGGTCGGAAATTGTTAAGATAATTATGTTATTGATAGCTGTACGGTAATTATCGGGCAATTATCAGATTATTATCGACCAATATAACGTGTAACAAAAAGTACTATTAGTATTGCAATAAAAAGTACATAATAATTATGTATAGTCGGGGTAAGAAAAGGTTCGTCACTTTTCGACTCTATGTCAACGAGTTAAGGTCGAAAAGTGACGAACCTTTTCTTACCCCGACTATACCTCGTATTCGGATTTATAGTCAAGGAAACTGAATCGCGTACCAAGGTGGAACCTTTTCACAACCGATATTACGATGATTTCTTTGCCAGATGTATGGAATGTTAACATGAATTTTGCAATGAAAAGGGTTCACCCTGGTACGTGAGTCAGTTTTTCATAAACATAGTGAATAGAGGGGAGTGTAATGTTAATCCCGCAAAGTTTATTTCTTGAGCAAATCGGATTATTTCAATAGATAAGTATATCAAATGTTGTTACGAGTTTGTCTATCGACCCGTACCCTGAACAGAGACTTCAAATTTGCTATGCAAATAGGTAATTAGAATACGATATTTTGAAATTCCCGTGGGATGAGGCAATAAAGAGGATTATTAATAATAACCTAGGAATCAAATTGTTTGATTGTACCTACTTACCATCATATGTTGTTTCTGGAAGTTCTAAATTAAAATTGTATATTATTGCTGCTCTGTTGGTTTGGGAGCGCGATAGTGTGTGTCACTCGAGCGTGTCAATAATTACAGTAAAATTACTTAAAGTTTACCACTGACAGATGGTTTGCCTTCATTTCATATTCAACTTTAACGACCTACAAATAAAGCCAATTTTAGAATACTGTTACCCACGTTTGCAGATTTTGTAATAGCTACTTTATTTGTATGGTGTAAAAGTTGGAAATGAAATGAAGGCAAGCCACCTGTCAGTGGTAAACTAAAAGTAAACGTATTGTATAACGTTGTATGTTGTGTCTAGGTTAAAACTACCAGCTGTTGCCCGCAACTCCGGCTGCAAAGAATTCGATTATCGCTATCGCGCGAGAACTATGCAATATTCCGGGATAAAAACTATCCTATGTCCTTTCCAGAGTCTCAAACTATCTCCATACCAAATTTCATCTAAATCGATTCAGCCGTTTAAGCGTGAAGAGATAACAGACAGACAGACACACTTTCACATTTATAATGTTAAGTATGGATGTATATGAATTTGATGATAAATTTTATCAGAATCCGACAACCCCTTTTTGCATTAAATAGTAACAAACATCCACACATCCATCCATCCATCCATACAAACTTTCACGTTAATAATATTAGCGGTATATTATTAGCGTAGGTAATAGAGGCAGGCCGAAGAGGAGATGGAGGGACGTCCTAGATGCCTATCATGTGGGATGGCGGGAGCTCGCCTTTGATAGGTAGGTGTGGAGCAAGGGAGGAGAGGCCTTTGTTCAGCAGTAGACTAACAAAAAAAAATATTATCGTTTGAAATATAGCCTAATAATGTAGGCTATAATATTTTACCCCAAGAACGTGTAAAGTTCCCACACGACGCAGACAAATTTGAGAGCACTGAGAGTATTCCTGAAAAGACACAAAAATAAATTTTACTAGGTAATGGTCACAGTATCAAAAATCCAGGCCCAAATCGTAAAAACCCACAGCCATGAAATTTAACGTAAATAAATAAGAAACAAGACTTTTACGGCTTAAGAAAAGTACGATTTTTATCGCTATCGATACAAGGCGAAAACGTGCTGATTTTCCGTAACTAAGTTCTTCAGGTGTCATTAAATGAAAAGCTTTTTGGGAAAAATGTTTCGTAACAAAATTTCGTAGGGATCTAGGGTCGGTAATTTTGATTATCCTACAAAAATAACGATGAGCCTCATAAGAAAGCTTAAGGTCACTCAGAGGGCGATGGAGAGGGCTATGCTCGGAGTTTCTCTGCGGGATCGCATTAGAAATGATGAAATCCGTCCAAGAACTAAAGTCACGGACATAGCTCGAAGAATCGCTAGACTCAAGTGGCAGTGGGCAGGGCACATCGCTCGTAGAACTGACGGCCGATGGGGCCGAAAAGTTCTCGAGTGGCGTCCGCGGACCGGAAGATGCAGTGTAGTTAGGCATCCAACGAGATGGAGCGACGACCTGGTTAAGGTTGCGGAAAGGCGTTGGATGCGGATGGCGCAGGACCGATCTGTTTGGCGAGCCTTGGGGGACGTCTTTCGGCTGAAGTGATGATGATGATGATCCTACAAATACTATAAAAGAGGAAATTCGTAAAGATTTCGATATTTTTATACATTCGATATTATTCATTTTCGATATCCAGATACGCACCCACTTTCAAATTCAAAATTTATTCGAATAAGTGTGGATTACAACGATGTTCGTGATGCAACGGCTAGCCACAACATCTCTACAAAAACTTTGGATATTGTTAGGTTAGTTAGTGAAAAGATAATAAATACCACTCACCTTACTAATGGAATCCATATTGAATCCATAATAACGTCAGCTACGGCACAGTTCACCCAAATTTTAAGTTAGATCGCCAAACTTTCATCAACTCCGCATAACACAATAATTTTCAAAATTCACGGGAAAGCGCGAAGTTTCACGAGTTTGCACGAACTTTGGCTTCCTTGATGCTAATTGGTCGGTCTTTTGTTAAGATTGTTTTCATTGGACAAATACAGTTAAGTGTTGAATGGTTCTTGTTATTTGAATTACCTACTGTCTTGTCTTTTTGTTTACAAAAAAAAACTTTTTTTCCAACAAACGAAAAATTATTAACCATAACTATAATTATTAATTAGGTACATTTAAGACCACAGTTAAGAAAAATAGAACAGGAAAGGAAAAGGCAATAAAACAGGAAAGATAAAAAGAAAAGGTAAAAGGGTATAAATTGATTTATAAATAAAAAACAGGTTGTCTATTTCATGTAAGTATTTCAAACGTGACCGAAATTTTTGCACGTAGTTCGTCATAAATTTATTTAATAAAATACACCGACCTCTCCATAGAAATTAAAACACAGTGGCAAGTAAGGACCGTAAAAACAATTCCTATCATACTCTCCACAACAGGCATCATACCGAAAACACTTCATATAAGCCTCCGGGCACTCAATATTCATCCTTCCACTTACACTCTCTTACAAAAAGCTGTCATCCTAAACACATGCCGCATAGTACGCAAGTTTCTTTCAATATAATTAAGTAGGTCAATATAAAATTTAATTTTTTATATTAGTCGTATATAAATTCAAAAGCACTTGGCTTAGGCCCGTGCAATAATTTACCTCCTAGCCTAGGAGAGATAACAGAAAGTTAAAAACATCAATAATAATAATAGTTCTGAAACAGCTGTGCAAACTCAAAATCAACAACCGCTTTGCTTATTTACTTTCGGAACAACTAGGTATTAAACCAACAAACTAGTTTATTAATTAAATGAAAACAAACAGCACGAGTTATGACGTCACAACTTCATAATACAAATCAAGTAGGTAACTAAACAATTTACTAAGAAACATTAATAACGAAATAAACAAACATACAACGTTATTTAACCTTTCACAAACCCACTCGCGCTTGTCACTTTAAAAAAGCTAACGTTCTACTTTTAAAACCGTGGAAATTCGAAGGGAGGTTTTATTTTTAATCGTATTTGAACGGTGTCGCGCTGGCCGCTCGGCCGCGGCGAGTGGCCAGTTGTGTCTGATACCTATCACCCGTTTTTTTGTGATGCCATGGGACATGTTTAAGGTGGGGGCGAAAGCGGAGATCGTATTGTCTAACGTGCGAGCGTTCGCGATTGTATTTGCCATCTCTTTCTGCAACCTAACCTAACCTAACCGTGTGAGAAGTAGAGAAAACGATTGTGATTCCGAATGCGTAAACAATAACACCTCAGGTTTTTAAGGCCGCACCGATTTTCTTGCGCTAATCGATTTTAGGTATTCTATGCACTAGTGTACAGTAAAATAACATAAAGTTTACCACTTTAAAGTTTGCCTTCATTTCATATTCAACTTTAACGACCTGAATTTCAGAACTAAAGCTTTGCTATAGCACTCCATTTATTTTAACATTTGAAACTTTTAAACGGCAAAATTTGCACACGTTTTTAAATGACACAACAAAACTATTTAAAATTGTGTTAACTTCTATAATGAAAACATACTAAATACGGCCAATAAAATAATGTACATGTAGGCATTTTTGGTCTATTTGTATTCGAAATACCGAGAAACGTGTGTTACAATTTGACCGTTACTTCAAACCTTAAATTAAACGAAGTATAGTAATGATACAGCAAGGGATTAAATGAATGCAATAAATGCGCCAAAAGATAGGCAGGGCCTTAAATCAGGCTGACTAACAGGCCTGCTTATAGGGCCCTACTTGCAGTGCTCTTTATTAAGACTATAAATAGGCTCTTTATGAGTGTTTTATGAATATTTAAGTTCAGTTACTGCCAATTACGCATAATAATAATTACTTCTTTATCTAAAAAAAAATATTCTGACTCGATCAACGCATAGCCAAAACTAATAGTCTAGATAGCTGAAGATACCTTTCGTAGCGGAACCTCATACAAAGCCGATAGATGGTATCCTATTATCGCGCCTCATTCGTTTTTCGTTTAATTCTTATTTCGTCTCATTCTGTATTCTTCACTCATTCTTTATTCGTCTTGTTCGCTATCCGTCATTATCTTATTTGGTCAAATTCTGTAACTTGTCTCTCTCTTAATAAGTCTTATTCGTTTTTCGTCCTTGGACTCATTCGTCGTTCTTCCCTCTCGTTTTTTTGTATCATTTACTTTACCAGCACCGAAGTATCGACATAATTTTGGCGAATAAGTAAATGAGACAAAAAATGAAAGGGAAGAAGGACGAATGAGTCCAAGGAAGACCGTTACGAAAAACGAATAAGACGTATTAAGAGATAGACAAGTTGCAGAATTTGACCAAAAAAGATAGTGACGGATAGCGAACAAGACGAAGACGAATACAGAATAGACGAAATATGAATTAAACGAAAAACGGATGAGGCGAGATAATAGGATACCGGATAGAATAATCCATTCTCCACCGGCTATGCCTCGCGCCAAAAACACATGCGTCACTGCCAACCGCCGCGACCAACCCTCTGATTATCTTTATGATATTGTCTGCACTTCGTATGTTGTTTTACAAATAAATGTTTTGTGTGATCAGTGATAAATAAATTCCTACTATTATGTGGGTAAGTGGTTTTATCGATTTCTCCGTTCACTGACATTTTATTTTACGTTTTTTAACCTTGACTCGTTGTAAAATGATAGTTAAACGTTTTATGTGGAGTAAACCTTCTCAATTTGAAAAACTTGTCAACTTGGACTCGTACATGAAGGGTTCCGCACCTCCATACTGATACCGATTTTTCAAGCTTTTATTTAACTCACCCCGTTTGTTTTATTCTTGGGTCAAATCTTAGAAGTCGAATTTGACCCACTTCCAGTGATTGGATTCACCTGAAATTTGGTATACTTATGTAGGTTGGATGACAATGCAAGTACAGTTAACAAAAAGTACAGTCAGCTAAAAAGCTTGCTTTAAAAATGAAATTTTTAACAAAACTTATCTGAAATGTAGGTTAGCTTAGACACCTAACCTACATTTCAAAAAATCCTGAAAACTGCACACTTGTATTCGCGCCTTCACAATTTGAACTGACTCAGTTCGAAAATTTTCATCTTAATAACAGCTTTATAGTAAAGCAATTAGGTTTAGATTTAAAATGAAATAATTTTGAATTAAGTCAGTTTCATTCTGAAGGTGCGATACGATTTTATGGCAAATGTTGGGTATGGAAAATTAAATTATGGGAAACAAAAGGATCCAATGGCAACGATCCATGGGGCCATTATTATCCCAAAAATAAATAACAAACATGAATTTATTATGACTAGCGTTTTTCGTATGCTTGCGAAATTAATTTCTGTGTTATTTCCCTCCATATGCATTGTTTATTGAGTTATAACAACACGAACGCCACAAGGTGGGGAGGCGGGTAAATTATCCCATTCACGGGAGTATTGCGCACGTAGAGAAACTATTGTCTTGCCCTTAAACGCGGTGTGACCACGTTTCGGAGAGTTTTAAGACGGTCTCGAACCATGATTTAAAAATCACGCTAATTTTATTTTCGTTTCTTAGGGTTAGCTACCTAACTCTGAGTTAACCCAGGGTTAACAAGTGTCAAAATGCATGGAACTGTCATTCTTAACCCAAGGCTACCGATGGATAAACTATACTCAAAAAACTTTCGGTGCCCTACGAGTACAGTATAATAATGCATTTAGGATGTTCTTAGGGTTGCCGCGCCATTGCAGCGCCTCAGGAATGTTCGCGGAGGCGCTGTCAGATGATTTTCACGCCATTATGCGTAAACGCGCAGCATCTCTGTTGCAGCGAGTGCGCGGCAGCGCTAACGCCATCCTGGTAACTGTCGCCAACAGAGTAGATGGCCCTTTCCAGCAGGGGTGGAGTGCCAGGCATCTGCCTTCTAGTTTGAGTTAGTCTGTAGGTATATTGTTACTAACATAGTTAATAAGGGTCATTATTACTAACACATTATGGATGCAATCTGAATTAAATGATTATTATTATTATTTTTAACCCTGAACTGTGCAAGGGGTCCTAAGTCTCCTCTCAACCTTTATTACAAATAGCCATTTCTTCAACAAAATGCAAGTAGATTTTTGATTTTAAACCTGATTTGGGTTGGGCTTTGAAGCGTTTCAACCGCCGTGTCCCGTGTGTTACAAAAAGCTAAGGATCGTCGTCATTATCATCATCATTTCAGCCGAAAGACGTCCACTGCTGAACGTAGGTCTCCCCCAAGGCTCGCCAAACAGATCGGTCTCGTGCCATCCGCATCCAACGTGATCCCGCAACCTTACCACCATCTTCTTGGAGGCCTACCTACACTGCGTCTTCCGGTCCGTGGACGCCACTCGAGAACGAGAACCTTTTTGCCCCATCGGCCATCAGTACTACGAGCGATGTGCCATGTCCACTGCCACTTGAGTCTGGCGATTCTTCGAGCTATGTCGGTGACTTTAGTTCTTGCGCAGATTTCATCATTTCTAATGCGATCCCGCAGAGAAACTCCGAGGATAGCCCTCTCCATCGCCCTCTGAGTGACTTTGAGCTTTCTTATGAGGCCCATCGTTAGCGGCTACGTCTCAGGAATTAAAACACTGCCCGCGCGCGCGGTGGTGGTCACTAGGATTTTTACTTGACGGACGTACTATTAGTCGATATTCGTTACACGTGGGACACGGCACTACTAACTTTTTGTTTGACAGCTTCATTTATTGCCATTATAATAAATGTGTTTTACGATTCCAAGAATGGTCTGAGCGAGAGGACCGTGAACTTAAGGGCCTACCGTATTTTTGGCGCATTTATTGCATTAATTTAATCTCGTGCTGTATCATTACAAGTAAAGCTATAGTCATGAAATTCACGTGTAAGATATTTGAGGATTCACTTTAATGACAAGTGTTTATCGAAACACGATTACTTATAGTTCACTCGATAGAAAAAAATCCAAAGTTGGCTCTAAAAATTAAAATAAATTTGTATAGTACGACGCTAATACTGCGCGGCAGGCAAATCATGACTTTTTGAATGTTAATCATAACAAGATGTTTTCTAGGGCGTAGTGTTGCTACATTTTTATATTAATGTATTTGTTTTAGTAATAAGATGAATATACCCAAAAACACGCGCAGTCTAACCAACTTATCTTGAGCCATCGTACCTCCCCCACGCCCGAAATCGCCCACCCAAAATCGATTAGCGCGAAAAGCTCGGTAGGCCCTTAAACAAGAGCGCTGGGGCGCAGTTCACGATTGGCTTTCCATTCGAACTCACCTTGAAAAGGAACCTCAGATTGGTTTGAAACAGTCTGACTTACCTTGACTGCTAATACGGTTGTGTTTGTATGTGTGTGTGATCTTATTTTAATAACTACTTATATAGTTAGTTTTCACGAAATCCTATTTAATGTATAAGTTTGGATGTTTAGATGTTTGTTACACAAACATGGAGCAACGATTGTGGGAAGTTGTTGTTAGCTGTATTTATAACAGTTATTATTGATAGATTTAATGAGTTCATTTTAAGAAATGTTCGGACGTGATTTTCTTCCTACGTCCTTTGTGATCATTTTTTTCTACCAACCATTAACGAAAATCATAGTATTAATAGCTTGTTAGAAAGCTAGAAATACATACCTACATGTTCTACGTATAATCTGCACGCCAAATGTATCAGTAAAATTTTCTGTTTTTGTGCCATTAATGTTGAACAGCCTGATAAAAAAACATTTTTTTTACTTTCTGGTCTTGCATTCTTAAACGTGTACAAATAATTGTACTTTTAATATTGCATAAGAACAGCTATTTTATCTTGTACACAAGCAAATAAAAAAAGATGACTTAAATGCCCAACTTTTTTTTAATAAATTTTTGATGGACGAGTTGATTTTGAGAAATGTTCGGACGTGATTTTCTTCCTACGTCCTTTGTGATTATTTTTTTTCTGGCAACCATTAAAGCTAGAAATACGTACATGTTTTGCGTACAATCTGCACGCCAAATGTACTATAAAAATTGTCTGTTCTTCTGCCATTCATTTTGAACAACCTGATAAAAAATCATATTTTTTTACTTTATGGTCTTGCGTTCTTAAACGTGTACAGATAATTGTACTTTTAATATTGCATAAGAACAGCTATTTTATCTTGTACACAAGCAAATAAAAAAAGATGACTTATATGCCCAACTTTTTTTTAATAAATTTTTGATTGTCGAGTTGATTTTGAGAAATGTTCGGACGTGATTTTCTTCCTACTTCCTTTGTGATTATTTTTTTCCGGCAACCATTAAAGCTAGAAATACGTACATGTTTTGCGTACAATCTGCACGCCAAATGTACTATAAAAATTGTCTGTTCTTCTGCCATTCATTTTGAACAACCTGATAAAAAATCATATTTTTTTTACTTTTTGGTCTTGCGTTCTTAAACGTGTACAGATAATTATACTTTTAATATTGCATATGAACAGCTATTTTATCTTGTACATAAGAAAATAAAAAAGTTGACTTAAATGGCCAACTTTTTTTAAATAAATATTTGAAGATGCTTTTCCGACTTTTCTTGCAAAAATATTCAATTTCTACTAGGTATCTCAGAAATGGTTCATTTTTGCATAGGGCATTATGGGACAAAAATGATTGCAAATGACCTCCCCCATAACGCCTTAACGGGAATCGACTTACCAATAACCCTGTATATAAGTATATACGTTGCCTACTAGTACCCATAACACAAGATTTGCTTACTTTGGGACTAGGTCAATTGGTGTGAATTGTATTTATATTTATAGAGCTTTATAACGCTAGGGTCCCACGAAGCAAGGGTCTAGACATCGAATGGATTAACGCATAGGATACATTTATCCGCGTGAATTGCGTAATTAAATTACCTTGGGATTGCAATTGACGAAATTTTCGCAGACGAAGTCGTGGGCAACTGCAAGTGTCTATAAAATCTTAAATTTCTAAATAAACGTGAACCTAACACTAATAAATAGCCTAAGGAGAAGCGATACTTTATCTTTAACCAACCTATTTAGATTCAATCAGCACCTTCAGACACTCGCAAACAAAATATTATTTGTAAGACTTGGTTGTTGACTTTTGGATTATTTCAGTCTTTTGAAGGTAATTGGAGAGAACTTTTTCTTTAAATAAAAGTAGTGAAGGCAATTTATTTACTAAGGTAAGTGAAAAGTAGGTTAGAGCGCCCAACATCTACCTATTCCTATTATTAGTAGGCTCGGGCGAACGGGCCACATACCACAGCCACAGGTGGCTGTCGCCAACACCGGTCACGATAGCCACCCGCCACACGTGTGCGGCGAGTTTAAAATGTATGAAAATGCGTGTGAGGCTGCGTATCCACCGGAGCTGTGCGAGGATGCGTTGCGAGGGATGTGTTTGTCATGAACCAATAGAAACACTTCATTTAAAAGGTCCTAAGTGAATGAAGAGTTTCTATTGGCTCATGACAAACACATCCCTCGCAACGCATCCTCGCACAGCTCCGGTGGAAACGCAGCCTTAACTGCTTGTTGCTGTCACCGGTGGCTGTGGTCTGTGGCTCGCTTGCGCCGAGCCTTATGGCGTTTATTTAATTCAATTATTTCTACTTTATCCAGACCTGACTCATCATTGGTTGTCTTGTCAGATTATATATTGTTTGCCTGCTTAGTTAATCAAGCAGAATGTATTGGATTTGTATGACTATTGATTTTACCACCTGACATTGTAATACTACATTCTTGCAAATAAATGATTTATGATTATGATCCACTGAAACTCATTGCTCTCCTTTGCGTCGCGCAGCTGGGTAAATATAACTATCCTTTTAAACAAAGAAAATCATGGAGCACCTACTACAGAGAGTGAGGGGTCATGCTGTCCTTGTCTAATTGCTAATACACGGGTTTATTAAACTACGTGCCGCCTGGTAACGGTTGGGACACGGGTACTTCTGAATACTGGAAGCCTGTGAAATTAAAGCGGCGTGGCGTAGGTACGCTAAGTGCGATGATTTGTGTTCCGTACAAACAAACGCGAGACTTGAATGACTTGACTTGATGTCGTAGGATTATGTAGATGGATATTATATGAACTGAAACAATTACTTTGCTTTTTACCCGACTGCGAAGAAGGAAGGGTTATATGTTTGACCCGTATGTATGTATGTATGTAAGTAATGTATGTATGTATGTATGTCCATTCCTATGTCCTCTCGTAACTACACAACAGCCGAACCGATTTTGATAAATGATACGTCATTGGATTCGTCTTGATAACGCGAGTAAGACTGGATACATGAAATTCTTGAAAAATTAAAATGGCGGATTTTTGGCGCCAAATTGTGAACCTTCAAAAAATTTTTTTTATTCAAACCTATCGAGTAGGGTATCAAAATAAAGGGATTTTAAAAGACAATACAAAAATATGCACAAGTTATGTGTTTAAATTTAATTTGGAATAGTAAATTGACAATCAATGCATTAAAACGACGACGTACCTACTTACTAAGATATCTTTGTGCAATAATTTTCTCTATGAAACCCATGTGGAAAATTTAGTACCTACATATTTCAAAATTGGTTTTGAACTTTAACTAAATAGCAACGGATTCCTAATTCAAATACTCAATAATTTATCTGGGTCTCAGGAGGTTACACTAAAAAGCAAGAAATAAAAAAAGTAATTAAAAAAACTAAAAACCCGCCTGCGGTGTAAATAAAATAATAAATTAAAAAATCAAAAACCCGCCTGCAGATATACTGAAAAGGTGGAAACAAGATAAAATGCTCAATAACAATAAAATTTAAAACACGTCGATGGCAGGCTTTCAAAATTTAATGCAACGATAAAATGCAGTCGGAGGCATGGGAGTCAGTGGATGCATGGGATTTAATGTCACTTCATGCATGCCTCCGACTGCATTTTATCGTTGCATTAAATTTCGAAAGACTGCCATCGACGTGTTTTAAATTTTATTGTTATTGAACATTTTATCTTGTTTCCACCTTTTCAGTATATCTGCAGGCGGGTTTTTGATTTTTTAATTTATTATTTTATTTACACCGCAGGCGGGTTTTTAGTTTTTTTAATTACTTTTTTTATTCTCCTTTGGATACTATGTTTTTTTTTATTTCACTCGTAGTTTTTTAGGGTTCCGTAACCTCAAAAAGAAAAAAAAAGAACCCTTATAGGATCACTTTGTTGTCCGTCCGGCCGTCTGTCTGTCTGTATGTATGGCAAGACCCTTAGGATAGGTCTACAGGGCCATTCTACTTTTAAGTAACCATTAATCTTTTGTGAAATATAAGGCATACCTGGTGATTTTTTTAAAGTGTAAATAACTTATTTAAACTGAAATAACTAAATTTAATATTTTAAAGCAAAAAACTTTAAATTCAAAGAAATTTTGTGGAAAAAATTGGTAACTCAGCGGAAAATACATCAATTTCCATAGAAATGGCGGAGACATGCATGTCCACTGCGTTACCTACTTTATAGATAATAATGATTACTTTTTATACGTTGTGATAATTTTAAATGTAAGCTAAATTATGTGTCTATTTAAATCTTTAATGTTAAAACAGAGCACTTTACCGTTTTTGTAAAAAAAAAATTTGAAGAGCACATTACAAAAAATTACTGGTCAACGAAAAGTAGAATGGCCCTACAGTCCCTTGAAGCTGTGAAAAAGCAAACTTCTAAGTTAACGTGAATAAAACCAGCCAAGTGTGAGTTGGACTTGCGCACCGAGGGTTCTGTACAAATTTCTGAGCAAGTATGTCAAAATATACGCTGTAAACAACCGTAACTATAATAAGCTAGTGTTAGCAGAGCCCTGCTTCTAAGTTAAATGTACGCAGTGTGGGATCATTTTATATTGGTTAGTCGGGACTCACCTTAATGTTATATTAAATTAAGTATAGTTTTATTATTTGCTGTCGCATCGGCCACAGTAATATTATATAATCGGTGAAAATTTCAAGTATATAGTTAATGCCATTATAAAGATCGAGTTAAAAACGTTGAAATAAACACGTTTCTTGTATGAAGACCCCCTTTCACTTTTCTCTTTATTTTATTTTTATTTTATTTTTATTTTTAGTATTTTAAATATAGGTACTCATACTCAGAGGCAAATCTAACCGCCCACTTTACATACATGTTTCTAAGAAAGGAGAGCGATTAGATTTGCCGCTGAGTATTATAATGCGTGATCAAATTGCGTTGACTCCAACAGTCTTTTGTTTCCAAGACAAATATTTAAACATGAAAAATATTAGTTCGTGAAAACCCCACTCGCGACGTACGCTGGAGCATGCCGAAGACTCTATTGTCACTTTAGGGTTAGCAACAGAACAAATATGTCCGAATAAGTCGCCATTGTTAGCTACAGATAATATGAAAGCACAAGACTTTATACATAAAATAACATTACATTAAAAATTAAAAAAAAAAACTCCCAACGCAATTTGGTTACACATTATGTTTGAAAATAAAATGCCCATTATTCGTCTAAGATCCCTTCCGCAGCTAACAAAAGAACATGTCTATAAGAACCATCGCCAAGAAACCTGCATGCCAATAAAAAAAACCGCATCCAGATCGGTTCACCCGTTTAAGAGCTATGATGCCACAGACAGACAGATAGAGACAGACACACACTCACACAAACACACATAGCGGTCAAACTTACAACACCCCTCTTTTTATTTCGGGGGTTTAAAACACTCTTACGTCAATCTTCAGTGGCCAAGTGGTTTGATCCATGGTCTCTCAAGCAGAGGGTCGTGGGTTCGATTCCGGACTAGCACCTCTGAGTTTTTCGAAATGTATGTGCAAAATTACAATTGTAATTTACCATGAGCTTTACGGCGAAGGAAAACATCGTGAAGAAACCTGCATAGACCTGAGAAGAAATTCAACGGTGCATGAAGTTCCCAATCCGCTCTGGGCCCGCGTGGGACTACGGCCCAAGCCCTCTCATTCTGAGAGGAGGCATGTGTTCGGCAGTGGGACGTATATAGGCTGGGATGATGATGACGATGATGAAACACAAAACATACCTACATACACTGTGACAACACGAATGCCAGCGGGAAGTGTAGCTTTTAGGTAAAAAACCGGCCAAGTGCGAGTCGGACTTGCACACCGAGGGTTCCGAGCAAATTTATATGTATCTATGAACATCCAGTCTTAGCAGACCCCTGCACATAAGCAAAATGTGCGCAGTGTGGGATCATTGTAGATTGGTTACTGATATAGACAGACAGACAAAAAAAATTATGCTTTTTGCAATTTTTCCTTTATCTGTGCTATAAGACCTTGCTTCGTACCTAATTTTAAGGTTCTGAGTTTACGGGAAGTACCCTGTAGGTTTTGATTCCCTTGCGAGTGTCGAAAATGTGCGTTGTTTACTGATATAGACAGACAGACAAAAAAATTTATGCTTTTCGCAATTTTTCCTTTATCTGTGCTATAAGACCTTGCTTCGTACCAAATTTCAAGATTCTGAGTTCACGGGAAGTACCCTTTAGGTTTTGATTCCCTTGCAAGTTTCGAAAATATGCGGAAATTTGCGTCATAAACGGCTGTATCTTTTGATTGCGTTGGCTTAGAAGTTTGATTTTTTCACAGCTTCAAGGGACAGTAGACTTGAGTATTTGATATAAATTTCAGCTTGATACCTCCACGCGTTCCTGAGAAAAAGGGTCTTGACAGACAGACAGACACACGGACGGACGGACAACAAAGTGATCCTATAAGGGTTCCGTTTTTTCCTTTTGAGGTACGGAACCCTAAAAACCGGAAGAATTGTGCTGCCGTACTTAAGCTAAAAAAGGGTTAAGCCTCATTTGGTCAGTTTCGAGTTAATGATGCCAAATTACAGAGCGCAAAATTCTCTACATTTTGTTCTAAGACACATATCTCCTACATTCTACGGTTTCGGAGATACAGATTGTCGTGAAACAGTTAAGTGACACTTTTTTTAAGACTTACTTAATTAAATACTAGTTAAGCCACAAAAATTGTCTATAAGAGGGCAAAAGGCTCTTAGCTTCACGAAATCTACTTGTTTTTTAATAATTTGCTTAGTTAAAACGAAGTTAACCATTTTTCCTAGCCTAAAAATAAGTAAAGATCCTTTAACTCTGTTAAAGGCTAGTTAACTTCTCATAAATATTTCGTTAAAAACTAGACTATAAACAAGTTAACATAAAAAACTTAATTAAAAATCAGTTAAGATCCTTTAACCCTCTTTAACCTAAGTAAAACTTTTTTTTATACACTATAAAAATCTAAATAACCAATCACCTGTTTTTTTAAAACGAAGAGAAATAAATATTTTGTAAATAATCTTTAGTTAAAATAAAGTTAAGCCACATTACTAGGCTAGAAGTAAGTTATCTGCTGTTCGCATTCCGCGGCGCGGACGCACGATTGGTCAAATTAGGGAGCCGGGGAACAGTGCGGACGTGGTTGTGCGGGCGACGTTTCGTCGCGTTCCCGCCATGTCTCGTAACACAGGAAGGTAAGACATTAATTCTGTACCTACTACTGAGTTTTCGTTATTTATTCATATGGTTATAATTTAATATAGGGACTTAAGGATTGCAGTTACAGGTCGATTCACAAGAATTGGCACGAATGGATCGAATGAGTGAATGAAAGTATTTATGTGTTACCTATTTGAATACATCATCATCATCATCATTTCAGCCGAAAGACGTCCACTGCTGAACATAGGCCGCCCCCAAGGCTCGCCAAACAGATCGGCCCTGCGCCATCCGCATCCAATGCGTTCCCGCCACCTTCACCAGGTCGTCGCTCCATCTTTTTGAAGGCCTACCTACACTGCATCTTCCGGTCCGCGGAAGCCACTCGAGAACCTTTCGGCCCCATCGGCCGTCAGTTCTACGAGCGATGTGTCCTGCCCACTGCTTCTTAAGTCTAGCGATTCTTCGAGCTATGTCCGTGACTTTAGTTCTTGCGCGGATTTCATCATTTCTAATGCGATCCCGCAGATAAACTCCAAGCATAGCTCTCTCCATCGCCCTCTGAGTGACTTTGAGCTTTCTTATGAGGCCCATCGTTAGCGGCCACGTCTCAATGCCATAAGTCATCACTGGCAACACACACTAATCAAAGACTTTTGACTTGAGACACTGCGGTATATTGGATGACAAGATATTGCGGAGCTTCCCGAACACTGCCCAGCCGAGTCTAATTCGTTGATTGACCTCTTTTTCGAAGTTGGTATGTATTTGGAATAAAACCTGTCTAGGTGTTATTACATTAAAAAGGCTTTGGTATAAAAATCGAGAATTTAGTGTATTTTGGGAACAGGCCGTTTTGTGAATCAATCATTATGGGAATCGGGTGTTCTGCAATTTCAAACTTAGGGTATTTTGGGAATGGAGCCTTCTGTGTATCGGCTTTTATGAGCTCCAATCCATTTGAATTTGGCTCATATTGAGAAAACTGCAAATCAAGAACGGTTAATTTTGGTAATAAGTTAATTTGGGTTTCATTCGTTATGAAAATAGTTTGTTTTAGATATTGGGTCGTATTCGTATTGAGTTTAGTGTCGAATGCACCGGAAAGGGATGCTACCTAATTAGTTAAATTTTCATAATAAAATTATGAAAATTTCCTACGTGTGTCCATTTGTTAATGAAGACTGATATAAAGTGCCTTATTTAATTGTTAATTACGAAATACGATTATTAATAAGTAAAGAGACAACACAATCCCACAAAAACATTTCATGTTAAATGTTGCCAAGACGAGACCATGTAGCTCGCACTGTCAAAAAGTAATCAGATCTCTTGTAGAACCAAGTTTCTAACCCTACGTGCCCAGCTCTAAATCTATAAGCCCTAATTTTACACTAATTAATCTCGTAGGTATGCAAACCGTGGACTAAACTGGCGAGTCGGCCGCACGAACCTTTTGCAATTCGGCATATGGGCTTGAACTTAAAAATCTATTCAATCTTTTAAACTCTTTCCGTGCGGCCGACTCGCCAGTTTAGTCCACGGTTTGCATACCTACGAGATTAATTAGTGTAAAATTAGGGCTTATAGATTTAGAGCTGGGCATGTAGGGTTAGAAACTTGGCTCTACAAGAGATCTGATTGCTTTTTGACAGTGCGAGCTACATGGTCTCGTCTTAGCAACATTTAACATGAAATGTTTTTGTGGGATTTCATTTCTTTTTGGTAGGGAATGATTTACTAAAAATCCTGAAATACATATCTTATTATTATAACAAGGGTAACAAGGACCCTCTATATCAATTTTCAGACCTCTAGCATCAAAATTTGCGGAAGTCTCATACATAGTTTAAGGGGTTGGGGGGGGGGGGGGGGGGGGTAAAAGTTTCAAGTTTTAAGATTTTTTCGTTGTTTGTATACTATTACTAGCTTATATGTATACCAAATTTCAGCTTTCTAGGACTTCAGGAAGTACCTTAAGAATTTTGATGATCAGTGAATCAGTGACGAAGTCGGGGGTTTTTAGACATTGATAAAATCTAAAGTATAATAGCTACAACATTCAAACTTTGTATGTTTCATGTTTGTACTAGTTTCATTATATCTTGAAATTTTCAACTATTTAACATCATCCAAAGCAATGTTATAAGAGTTCAAAAAAAACGACGAAACGTTTCGAGAAAAGGTAGGTAGTGCCCTTGCGCTCCGCTTGGCTCGTCTTGGCGGGGGCACTCCCGTGCCCTCAGATTCCTTCTTGAATTGTGTTGTCTCTTTACTTATTAATAATCGTATTTCAAAATTATTTGAGATCAGTGTAATGTAAACCTATCTACTGATCTCAAATAATTTTGTTATAGGTAAACGTTTTTTAGTTATTATATGCTTGAAGTTACTGATAGATAAACCTATCCACTGATCTCAAATATTTTTATTTTGTGTATTTAGGTGATTTTTTGTTTAATTTGATACGAATTTTAATTTCTAATAAACGATTAATACGGAGTAACGTTTTTTTTCGTCAACTTATCACTAATCCATCCTAAGCTATAACGGGGTTAACTACAAGCAATATTTTCTTAACCCCTCTTTAGCTAAGTAATGTTGCATAAATTCATGACATAAAAAAAAATATTTGAAGTTTGCTTAGTTAAATAAAGGTTAAAATCCCTTTGCCATTTTTTGTTATCTAGTGACGTAGCTCTTTTCAATATCATACTTGGTTACAGAACAGTTATGCAGCTTAACTTGTTTATACCTAAGCAATGCTGAATAACTGTGTAATAGTATTTTTGGTAGTGACAGTAACATGAAATTACTAAGCTAAAAGTAAGTTACGGTATGGTTAGCCCTGTTTTAGTATCATAATTAGTGCAACATTAGAAATAAAAAGCTTAACTTAATTAAAAAAAATTGATTTTAAGTATTATATTGATAATTATTTTCAATAGAAATTGGTCCATGTGATAGGTGAGAAAATTAGCTAATTTTCTCTCTAAGAAAGTTCACTCTATCTTACATAGTTATTTAGAGACATCATTCCCCGCCTTTTTTGACGATATCTCAAAATCGACTAGTCGGGTTTAACCCTTTTTTAGCTTAAGTACGGCAGTGTGTTACTAATACGTATTTTTTTAAAATAATTTAATGGTAATTACCCCGCTTACCGAATTCGAAGTTAATTCAACACCAGAGAGCAGTTGAATATTTACCTGGAAAAAAAAATCAAAGTTAAAATCTTGTAAAAGCAGCATTTTCTGGAAGCATAGCCTCGAAATTTCTATGTACGGTTTTATTCAGATGTATTTATATAGTCAGATAGTGTTTTTAAATATTTTTTCACTTGCAACCGAAGTGGACAGCAAAGTGTAAAACTCGATCATTAAGCCTATTTTCCCCTCGACGTGTCTATCCACCCTCGCCGTATCGTGGGCTATTTGAACGTCTCTGGTAAAATGGCTCGTTTTATGCTCTTATTGTACATGTTACAATCAACTATTTCAAATTGGTCTGCAAATGATGGAGTTCTAAGGTAAAAAAATATGTAAATAATAATATAACCGTATTGAGACACTCCATCTTTTTAGAAGTCAGTTAAAACAGATAATTAAAAAGAATTCAAAAATAATTAATACTACGACTGGCCTTACTTTTACATAATATGTAGCATTTGTTACACAGTCGAGGGTCTTTGGCTTCAAAGCATTTCTCATTGTGGTCCCTGACTACATAATTTATTTTCCAAAAATTTACTGACGTTATTAAAATATGACGTGATGATGACGTGATTAATAAAGTAATCGCAGTCGTGATATTATTATTTTATTTCTAGGAGTAAGTATATTTTTATGATTTTTCTAACCAAACTGTTTATAATGTACTAGCTGTTGCCCGCGAAACAAAACAAAACATTGTATATATGTACTAACTGTTGCCCGCGACTCCGTCTGCGAAGAATAGGGATATAAAAAATAGCGTACGACCTGTTCTCAGATCTGCCGAATATGGACAAAAAGTTTCATAAGAATCGGTCAAGCCGTCTCGGAGGAGTTCGATAACAAACACCGTGACACGAGATTTTTATATATTAGATTTTCGTACTCTCCTTTTAAAGTCCATCAATTGAAAACTCCTTACAAGGAACTTAAAAAAAGTTTTTTTTTTCAGGCCGCTTATAAAGCTTTTAAGGTATGCTATTAAGATTTTTAAGTGTTTTATTTCAAACATATAACCCTACTTATGGGCTTCACAGGAGCCGGGCAAAAATAAACTAAATTAACTTATAGGCATACAATCGTACTATCTAAACAATAATTTAGCTATACTTATATTAAAAAAAAATGTAGCAGGAGTTTCCGCAACCCTGTTCTAGAAATATGCCGGCGGAATCCAGAGTGTAAAGATATTGCACTTCTTTACAACATATTATGGAGAAGAGACTGACATTCATAAGGACGTATCTTTGCTCTGGTGTCAGTATAAATATAAACCATATGTGTTCGTACTTAAGGCATGGATTAAAAGTGCTCTCAAAATTGGAGAATGACTCATACACTACACGTTGTATTTGGGTTAACATAAGCCTTGACTTACGGCAGTTTTCAACCTAAAAAAAAAAAGCTTTTCCAATACATCAGTAAGTATATTTTTTCTATGCACAGCGATATTATTTTAACCTTTAAACTCATATAGAAACGTTTGCAAACCGAATGATAACCTTCCTTCATTGAAAAATAAGTCGAATGTATTTATTTCTTAAAAATCAGATTTAAATATGAACTCGGATTGGCTTAGCGATTTCTTGATCAAACTCATCCATCATCTTGGTGAGGTATTTGGCAGGCGAAGATGAACCAGATTTTTTTTTTATTATGAGAGGGAGGCAAACGAGCATTTGGGTCATCGAGGTGTGCCTGTACCAATATCTGACCGCCTTCAGCTCCTTGGTTTAGACCTCTCGGCTAAACTGAACTTCGGGAGTTACATTGAATCCTTGGCAAAAACCGCTGCGAAAAAGCTTGGTATCCTATCCAAGGTTAGGCGATACTTCACTACGGACCAGCTCATTGCTGCCACCTTTATTTATTTATTTATTTATTTTATTTATTTGGGGCATCAACAGCAATACAATACATTATAATGAGACTTAAGTACTAGACAAAAAGCCAATAACAGATGTCCACAGGCATACAGTTAAGCGAAACATACTTTATACTAACACAGATACAACAAGTTTACAAATCAAGCTATCAAGCTAAAATATATATAAGTACATAGATATATATATATATATTCTTTTTTTTTGAATCCACATAAATGAGTTAATGAATATGAGAATGGTATGGATATGTGTAAGGTAAGTGTGTTAGAGTGTGAGTGCGCTCGTCCGCACGCATGTGTGTGTGTGTGTGTGTGTGTGAGTTTGTGTGTGTGAAAGAGAGGTAGAGAGTGTACGTGTAAATTTATTTTACTCCAGAAATTATAATAAAATAATTATTTTATTTTTCCTTATTACTTATTTACGTAACCACTGTTTGTCCTGTCAACAATAACATCATATTAAGTAAACTAACTTTTTTTTGTTAGGAATAAGCGTATACCATTTTTTAGTGTCGCTTTACTACAATCAAAGAGGTCAATACTGTTAAAACGTTTGTTGTAATCTCTAAGGATACGTATAAGAGGCGCATTTTGGGCGTACCTTGTGTGTACTAGAGGAACACTGAACAGAGTACGATACGTACGATAAATAAATAAATAAATTAAATAAATATCACGGGACAATTCACACCGATCCTAGTCCCAAAGTAAGCTAAGGAAAGCTTGGGTTATGGGTACTAGGCAACGGATAAACATACTTATATAGATAGATACATACTTAAATACATATTAAACACCCAAGACCCGAGAACAAACATTCGTATTTTTCATACAAATATCTGCCCCGACGCGGGAATCGAACCCGGGACCTCAAGCTTCGTAGTCAGGTTCTCTAACCACTAAGCCATCTGGTCGTCTAAACCTTTGGGACAGTTCTGCTGAATATCAGCTAGCTGCTTTGGATTCGGTAGAACAGCGAGCGAAGAGGCTCATCGGCGTCGCTTGCGATGCGGATTTTTGTCGCCAGAGCCTTCGTCATCGCAGAAGAGTGGCTTCTCTGTCGGTATTCTACAGGCTGCATTTCGGTGAATGTGCTTCGGTACTGCACGACCTTATTCCGCCTGCTCCTTTCTTCCACAGGTCGACCAGAAGTGGGCGGGGTCTCCACCCTTACGTTGTCAGTATTCCCAAATTCCGCACAAAGCGTTTTCGCTCTTCCTTCATCAATCGCACAGCTATGGAGTGGAATTCCCTGCCTGCGACTGTGTTCCCTGAACACTACAATTTGGCCGCTTTCAAGTCTAGGGTGAATGAGCATTTACTAGGCAAGCGTGCTCCATCGTAGGCCTCATCTTCGCTTTCCATCAGGCGTGATTGTGGCCAAACGCAAGCCTATATTGTTTAAAAAAAAAAAAATCTGATTGGAAATGATCACCATATTCGCATCATTTTTAACATTCACATCGACATTCGCAGCATCAAATGATGCGAATGTTTTGCGAATGCGAATATGTGCAGGTCGCGTCTTGTCTCGCTCGCGCGGCGAACTTGTCGTCGGCTCGCGCATGCAATATTACAATGTTGATTTTGTAACAATATTTTTTTTATGTTAGATTTCATTAAAAATACTTTTTGTATTCAATTAAAATGTTGATTTTGTAACAGTAACTTTTTATGTTTGATTTCATTAAAAATTACTATTTATCTTGGTATTTCAATATTTTTCCAAACATTCGCATTCGCATTCGCATTCGAACATGCGCATCCTGGATATTCGCATTCGCATTCGCATTCGCGAATGTGTAAATTTTGACATTCGTGACATCCCTAATCACCACCGCCTATAAATATCAACAACTCAATGAGAGTCACTGATCTGTTGCCGGCTTTCAAAAAGGAGATAGGGGATGGGGAGGGGGAGAGGTATTCGGCCCCGGCCGGCGCTCTCACTGACCGTACGAAACGCAGGAGTACTGCTGCTTCACGCCGATGTTCTGTGAGAGGGTGGTACTGCCCCGGACGAGCCGGCCCATTCGTGATGCAGCGGCTAGCTACATGGCTCTACCACTACAAAAAAAAACCAGATTGCCCAGTCGAAGCCAACTCAACCCTTATCTACATTTCCTGAACTGGTAACTTATACATGGTTATAGAGCCGAAGAACATAAAGTAGTCCTTGAAGATGGATACATACTTAGGTACAATGTTCAGGATACCAAGAGGAGCAAAAGTGTCAAGGCTTGATAAGAAGACCACCAGTCCTGCTAGTTCATGGACTACTCCAAAGTGCTGATACCTACACAATCGCGGGACCAAATAATGGCCTCGGCACAGAATAAAAACAACAGAAATAAATCTACATACAAAGTGCGCTCGAGCAACGCACACATAGACACTGTTCACAGACACGATATCTCGGATGAGTTCGGATCAGTCCGAGCGCGATTGCCATCCGCGTGAGGCGCGCGCTGTGGTCGCGCGTCAGTGGAATTTTACGAGGCGCGCGCTGTGGTCGCGCGTACTTATTTATTATGTGTCGCGCGTCTGTGGAATTTTTCGAGTGCAATAATGGAGCAACAAAAAAAAGGTTATTATAGGTAACTGTTCAGTGGACGGTTGTTTAAATTCAACCCTAAACGGTGAATGGTCGTTTTTTAAGCTACCAGTGGTTTCAGAGAGGTAAGTTTAGTAGGTATCTGCTTGTATTTCGATGGTTCATTTTAACGTTACATAGAATAGTTAGGAAGATAGGAAAGCACCTCGCCCCGACTCCCAAAGTAATAATAGTTTCCTATTTTGAATCAGTATAAATAAACGTTACCTTACAAAAAATGTGGTTAGGTACTTATACCTAACTACATTTTTGTAAGGTAAATTCATGCCACTAATATTACGTAAGTGTTAACATACCTTTTAAATATTTATCACAAAACGTTTTTTTCTCAATCTATAAGGATAACTCCAATAATATATAAGAAACAATCTAGATTCACTAACAATGCGTGAACTACCTTACGTCACAAGAAACATCATTAGAATGGGCGCGCCCCGCCGTTCACTGTCAGTTTTAAACACACCAAAAAGGCGGGACGGGCTCGACGCTGATTGGTCGGATTATTTAGTTCGAGAGGTTGGCAACTGGTGGCGCGGCCGTTCTTTGTGACGTTTCGTTTGACAGATGTCATCCCGAAAGCACCACAACGCTCGCAGATGGCGCTAGTTAGAAGATTGCCAACACGGCCATTCTGCATAGCGCATGCCCACAGGCGCTCCAAGATATTCACAGGGTACTGTCGACCTGGCACAGATTGATAAAACATGATTATTGTAAATGTACATGTACTTAAACGCTCGGCCTTTCGTGACCACACAATACTATGTACCTACATGTTTAAGTTCAAATTCGATTCCTTTAGTCTTAGGCAATCGTTGTAACATTAAACATGTGTGTTCCATTATCCAATACCAATTCTAAAATGCCCCTTTAGGCTTAGGGAACATTTTCTTAAAAGATTGTCGTAGTCATTTGCCTTTAGGCTTAGGCAAAACTTTGACGAATCTTTTGGCATTCAGATAACGGAAAGACGAGGAAGCTAGTAATTGTCTTCAATTAGCTTATTATAATATTCGAAATTAGCTTTTAACAAAATCATAAATTATAACATGGTGAAACATTACCTTGTCAACACGAGCTTGAAGGTCATTAATTACCGAAATCCCAGTCGTGGATTTTAATCCAGTGTTTCATATGTTCTGCTGACGCCGTCCCGGTATATCGCTTGTGGCTTTGCTCTTTTAGTTTTCCGAGTCACTTTGGACATTCTTCGAGGCGGCATAGGCGATGTCCTTGATCTACTTTGGTTCCAATCCCACTTCTGATGTTAACATACCTTTTAAATATTTATCACAAAACGTTTTTTTCTCAATCTATAAGGATAATTCCAATAATATATAAGAAACAATCTAGATTCACTAACAATGCGTGAACTACCTTACGTCACAAGAAACATCATTAGAATGGGCGCGCCCCGCCGTTCACTGTCAGTTTTAAACACACCAAAAAGGCGGGACGGGCTCGACGCTGATTGGTCGGATTATTTAGTTCGAGAGGTTGGCAACTGGTGGCGCGGCCGTTCTTTGTGACGTTTCGTTTGACAGATGTCATCCCGAAAGCACCACAACGCTCGCAGATGGCGCTAGTTAGAAGATTGCCAACATAAGTTGAAAACATGTTTTTTTGTTTGTATAGATATTGTGTTGTTTTTAGTGTCATTTGATAGGTTTAGGTCTAAAACCGATAGGACAATGGAAATTGTATAACTAGGATAATCCGTTTAGAAATTATTAGGGATTTTCGATAGTGAAAATTGACAAACGCTAAATTTTGTAGGTAGGTATTTTAATTATTATTATTTTATATTTCCATTCTTTCCGTTTGAATATCAACAATAAATCAAACAACTAGAAACGAGTGCCACTTTCACGATAAGTTTTATGTGCATATGCCATAATTGAAAACCCTAGAGCGACCGCCGAGCGTAGGTATGAAAACTGAAGTACATACACTTGATTGACTTCTGTTGTTTTTATTCTGTGGCCTCGGTGACTTAGTTGCTGATGAATGCTACGGTGCTTGGTTTGGCAACATTCGCGGGACATTCTACTCAAGGGCTCACGTTTTTTGGGATCCTAAGACAGACTTAAGATTCTGGGAGTTCACTGTTGACGAAATGGGTCTGTACGACATGAGATTGTTTGCTAGCATGCTAATCAATCATCGTGCTTATTCCAAAATTAGCTTATTGCTGAAGTCAGGATAGTTTTTAGGCCCTTTTCTGACCACCCGCCGCCGGCGACCGGTGACCGCCCCGTGTCCGCGGCCGACGACGTTCGAATTTGTTCGGGAATGTTTGAGGGTGGTTTCTCTGGAACGTCACGCAGCCGCGACCGACGGCGTGTGGCACAGCGTGCGACGCACATCCAGGCGCCGCCGGTCGCTTGAGACGGGCCAGAGAAACCAGGGCCGTAATAACTTGCCATTCTATTTTTTAAGTTAGTAGTAACCCCCCGCCACTGATTTCACTTTCCTAGGTGTGACCACGTGCTTTTGTTTTTCGTCTTGTTACTGCCACTGCAATGATACTGACTGGCTTATTATATGTAGTACCTACTAGCCTTCCATCCGCAGCTTCGCCCGCGATAAATTAATTTTCCCGTAGGAAAAGGTATTTTCCCGCGGTAAAAAGTAGCCTATGTTACTCAGTGATAATGTAGCTTTCTAACGGCAAAAGAATTTTTGGAATTGGCCCAGTAGTTTTTAAGTTTATTCGTTACATACAAAAATACAACTCTTTCGTCTTTAATATAATATTAGTATAGATAATATGAATTTTAAAAATTACTAGCATCTTGTAAACAACATTAGCATGAGTCCAACCCAGGACAGAATACAATTTGAAGGTGAGCACAGCTCATGCTCTTATTTTACACGGTTTATCAGATAATTTGGTGGATACTGAGGATGTGTAAGATATATTAATACTGGAAATTAAACATTCAAATTCGCGAATAAAATATAATTTTCTTACATGACATAAATCAAAATCGATTGTATAAAAACTTGCGCCAAAAACAGAGGCCATGGCTTCTGGCCATTCTGCCCCTACATCAGCCCCCTTCGGAGACCGATGCTCCAGAGTAGAATCGCGACGGACGACGAATACGACGTCCAGCGCGCGTAGTCTACTCTGGAGCTGAAGGCGGAGCCAATACAGGTGCAGGATCGGCGGAAGGAGTAGTCAACATGGGCGGAGAAGCAACATCAAATTATGCGCCGGCGGGACTGTGGCAGTTACTTGACTCAACATGGGCTCATGGGAGCCCCTTTTCTCCCATAATCTTTTTTATCCGAATTTTGAAAGTCAGAAATCGATGTCCATAATATTCTTGCTAATAAATATCGATGGTCATAATTTTTTTAAAGCATATCGCTTAATAGTTCTAACTGCAATGATCCATAATCCTATTGATCATAACTTTAAAAAGTCATAATATTGATATCAATAAAATTTAACGGAATATCGTTGATTATTCAGAAACATTGTAAGGCATATATCTTAAAGTGATAATTGTTTTCAGTCATAATTTTGCATTACCTAAAATGCACTAAGCTTATACATCGAAATCTATATATAACATCTAAAGGAATATCGATAATTATTCAGAAACATTGTAAGGCATATCGCTGGCAGCGAGCGAGCAAGACCTTTCAGGGCAGAAGCGACTCGGACAGGTTAGGTTCAGAAGGCTATGTTAGGTATTTTTTTTATGACAGCCACAGAAAAGGATTATTACCTTTAATATTATGAAATGTCATACAATAATGACACTGAATGTTATTACAATGTAATATTATGCCTAAAAATAATTATGACCTGCGAAAAAAGACCATGCAATAATTATTACGAGTGACTTTATTACCTTTAACATTATGAAGAGTGATGCATTCATGACACTGAATGATAGGACTTTACTTATTGTCCCTATAATAATTATGACTTAAGAAAATCGTAACTCCAATTTATGTTGTTTAATAATTATGATTTCCGATAATATGACGAAGAAAAATTATGACAGAAAACGTAATGGGCTTGAAAATTCGGAACAAAAATTTTATGGGTGTCATTATAGACCCGGGCTGCATCGATACTTCATTTACCTTATCCGCCAGTTCAGCCAAAGTATCCAAATCCATATTAGAAGGTTGAGTTGCAATAAATGTCTGGACTGGCGCCGGCAGGCGGGATGACTACTACAGGAACAATAACATTTCGTCTGTCATGGCTAATCTTACGAGACTACGCATGTGGCGCAAAAGCTGTGAAGGCTTGCGATCGCCCAACTCTTCATATTTGACGACTTGACGGAGACAATCCTTGTTAGATGGCGTTAATTTAGATATCAGTGTCTCTTTTATTTTCTCGTACTTTCCAACCGCAGGTGGCTTGTTTACTACATCGTCCACTTGAATTAAATACTTCTGTTCTAATTGCGAGAGGACGGCTCTATATCTAAATCCCTAATGATTATTTAACGACCGCTTTAGCCTAGTTGGTAGTGACTCTGCCTACGAAGCAAGAGGTCCTGGGTTCAAATCCCGGTAAGGGAATTTATTTGTGTGATGAGCACGAATATTTGTTCCTGAGTTATGGATGTTTTCTATGTATTTAAGTATTTATTTATCTATATAAGTATGTTTATCGTCGTCAAGTACCCATAGTACAAGCTTTGCTTAGTTTGGGACTAGGTTGATTTGTGTAAGATTGTCCCCTAATATTTATTTTTATTTTTTTATTATTTGTCCTAATGTAATGTTTGTCCTGATGATCGTTTGTCCTAACTCTTTTTATTTAAAATCTATTAATTGTTCTGGATTTTTATAAAACAAACCTAACCTAACCTATAGAGTTCTAGAGGATAATCACAAAAAAATCCTGAAAAATTCACGGTTTCCGAGAAAAAAAGTGTTAGGACAAACGATGTTAGGGATTTAGAATGAGACCCGAGAGGACATGGTAGAACTTGGTGCTGTCCGCAGTAATTCCAGCAATAGTGAATTGCGCCTCCAGTTGGACACACATATTTTTGTTCGCGTGTCTCCTGTGGACATTGCAAAAGTTAAGGGTCCATAGCCAATATTTTTTAGTCAAGTCTACATCATCTTTCTGCCCATATAAATAAATCTTAAGTTTGCTGACTCGGAATCGCTAATTTTGTCCACAGGGGAGACGA
This sequence comes from Archips xylosteana, assembly GCA_947563465.1. Classification (NCBI taxonomy): domain Eukaryota; kingdom Metazoa; phylum Arthropoda; class Insecta; order Lepidoptera; family Tortricidae; genus Archips; species Archips xylosteana. Next base: position 14,101,567 of record OX387365.1, on the reverse strand, counting down.
CTTTTGTTTCTTTCGCTGTGTATGACCCTTTTACACGAGCTCCTTTTCTTTTAAAGAGATAACTAGAACTTTTAACAAATTTTGAAAACCCATCGAATGGCCCAACCAATATCTGTAAGTACGAGTATATTTATACAATATTTGTATGCCCAGCGATGTTATTTTAACCTTTAACGCATTTGCTGCCGGCTGTCAGACTCGAAATAACTTCAGGTGCCACAAAGCACCTGTGCGTTCAAATAACAGCCTAACTATGATAGTGGAACTAGGTAAAAGTCACGTAAACGCATAAACGCATTTTTGCCAGTGAAAGCGTTAAACTCATATAGAAGCGTTTGCAAAGCGAAATATGAAATCCTTGCTTCTTATATTAAATGAAAGAATATGTCGAATGTATTTATTTCTTAAATTTCAGGTCTCAATATGAACTCAAATTGGCTTAACGATTTCCTGGTCAAACTCATCATCTTGGTGAGGTATTTGGCAGGCCAGGATGAACCAGAAAAACTGCCAGGGTACCCAGTCGAAGCAAACTCAACACTCACTTTTCCTGAACTGGTAGCTTTACATGGCTATAGAGCAGAAGAACACAAAGTGGTCACTGAAGACGGATATATACTTACAATGTTCAGAATACCAAGAGGAGCAAAGTGTCAAGGCTCGATAAGAAGACCACCAGTCCTGCTAGTTCATGGAGTACTCCAAAGTGCTGATACTTACATAGACGCAGGACCAATAAATGGCCTCGGATACTTAATTGCTGACGAATGCTATGACACTTGGTTTGGCAACGTTCGCGGGACATTCTACTCTAGGGCACACGTTTCTTTGGATCCTGATGCAGACAGAAAGTTCTGGCAGTTCACTGTAGACGAAATGGGTCTGTACGACATACCAGCTTTTATTGACTACGTGTTAAAAGAAACCGGGGAAACACAGTTGAATTACTTAGGTTTTTCCCAAGGTGGAGGAACGTTTATGATCATGTGCTCAGAAAGACCTGGGTATTGTGATAAAGCTCGGTTGTTCATCGGCTTGGCTCCTGCCACGAGACAGTTTTACACGAGATCTTTACCTTTTAGAGAGATAACTAAAACTGTCAACAAATTTCGAGAGCCTATCGAAGAGGTCGGTATTTGGGAGATTCTTACTAAAGGCTTTCCAATTCAAGTGACTATACATTTCTTGTGTCAGAATAGGTTGTTAGCAGGAGCTGTTTGTGGGACTTTGATAGCGATTCTAGACGCGCCACATCTAGGGTCGGTAAATTCCCAAACATTGGAAACGGCTTTCACTCACGCGCCAGCAGGTATTTCAACGAAGAACACAGCTAGATATGGTCAAGCTGTCATGAACAAGAAATTCGTCAAGTTTGATTATGGACGAAAGATAAATTTGGAGCTCTACGGCACACCTGCTCCCCCCGTGTATAACCTAAAGGCTGTGACGGTTCCAACTGTAGTTATACAAGGTGTGAACGATGGTATTGTAGATATTAGGGACTCTTCATGGGCGGCAAAGCAGCTGCCGAATCTGTTGGAGTATGTGAAGGTCGGTGACCCTCTTTGGAATCATTTGGACCAGACAAACAGTCAGTACGTTGGTGAAACTACTTTTCCTACTATAAGGAAGTACTTAGAACAATATAGCTATTAATTTATTATGGAGTTGCAAGCTTATGTGGCCGATACACGATACAATTAGTGACCAAAAGAATGGTCCTAGCTGCCAGCAGATATAACCCTCAACTCAACGAGGAAACGCTTCAGCCTTTTGGTTACCATGCCTCTGACTGGAGCCCCGTTTCAATTTAGTTTTAGCACAGAAGCACAGAACTAAAATTAAGAATAATGAGAGAGGAGGGAAAAGGTAGGAGGGGAGAGGGAGGAGAGAGGAGGGAGAGAGAGGAGATTCCTCTTATTATTATATTTGTTATTCGAAAGCGATAATTTCTGTAAGTTTATTATATTAAATGGTGGTATTTGGCTTTAAATTTTAGTATGTAAAATTTTGTTTATTCTTTTTAGTTTTATAAATACCTAACTAGATTTATTATATCGTCGACCATAGGTTCAATTGAGGTAAGGGACAAAATGAGTTGAGTATAGTTTGTTCAAAATTTTCCGCTCTATCATAATTATGAAAAAATTGTAGCTTAAAAAAATGTCCTTTACTTACCACATTTAATTTTTAGGGTTCAAAGCTCCAAAATAAAAGTGTATCTGAAAAATATCAAAAAACTATTGTTGTTTGTGTTGTTGTTGTAATTCATGGAAGATCAGCGCCGTTCGCAAGATTGGCAATATTTTGCTGATTTGGGACCATGTTGTGACATAAGCATGTTATTTTTTTTTTTATCATTGTGTTATTTTTGCTTTTATTGCTTATTCTGTTTTAATTTTCTTTTGTCTATGTTAGTTGTCACAAATAAATATTTCTTTCTTTCTTTCTTTCTTTCATGGTGCTTTAGTTTTTTAACTGTAAAAGCTATGTAATTGTTTGAAATAAATAAATAAATCAGTTAGGTAAATAAATCCCGTTTTTTATCGTGTGGGAATTTCCAAAGATCCCGAAATCGATTTTTTGTTTAAACATGAAACTACCGTGAGACTCACTCATAGTTTAATTTGAATTTTGTGACATGCATGATATGATATTGCTTTATTTTCTATTGTAGTGTTTCCTTGACATTGTTTTATGTTACTTATATTACTATTATTATTATTGACTTAGGTGGATACTGAGGACGTAAAATGGTTAGTCCAACAGCTGCCAATTTGTTGAAGTTCATAGAAATGGATGATCTTCTGTGGAATCATTTTGATATGGCGTACGGTAAAGTTGGAATGAAACTGTGTTTTCACATATAAAACCATATTTTGAGAAATTTGAAAATGTGTTTTAACTGTCAGGGTAGTGGAAGTTAGTTTTTATTACTTGTGCATCTTTGAATTATAACTTAGAGTGGCTTCAAGCCTATCCTTCTTTTAATACTGGAACCTTCCTGGAGCCTGAAACCTTGCGAATTGCAGTTGGGCTGAGGTCGGGCGCTGCTTTGTGTTCTCCACACCTTTGCCCCTGTGGTGTTAATGTCGACTTAATGGGCTACCATGGGCTTTCCAGCCAAAAAAGTGCTGCCCGCTTTTCCCGACACGCTGCGCTGAATGATATTATCTGCCGGTCTCTTGCCACCATAAACGTGCCGTCAATATTAGAACCAAATGGCATTGCGCGGGATGATGGCAAAAGGCCGGACGGTAAATCTCTGATTCCCTGGAAGATGGGTTGGGTTTTGGTTGCGTCGATACCCTAGCCCCTTCACACCTTCAGGGAACAACAAAAAAGCTGGCGGCCGAGGACAGGAAAGTATTATAATTCCAGGGTCTTGGTTCAGCTTACAATTTTGTTGCTGTTGGTTTTGAGACCCTGGGTCCTTGGGGTCCCGGCGCACACAACTTAATTAAAGAAGTGCAAAAGCGTCTGGTCAACACCACTGGAGAACAAAGGGCTGGCAGCTATCTCTCTCCACGAAGCGCCATCGCCATTCAACGAGGGAATGCCAGCCTTTTGGGTACGATGCCACGGGGGCCTTTTTTAGACTTAATCTAATAGCTTTTAAGTTACATATTTAGTTTATAGTTAAGTTTTATTCATTGTTATTGTTTCTTAATATTTGTATTCTGTGAATAAATGTCTATTTACTGTGTAAAAAAAATCGAATTATATTATTATTTAAAACTAAAACTGTTGTTCTTCTTACGCAAAGTTTGTTTTAGAAATGGGAATAATTTCGAATAATTACAAACGTGTAATGTATAGATAATTTAGCGATAACTCAATATTTACAGCGCCCTTAAAAAGCCAACTGAATAAATAAAGGTGCACCAGTTTATCAATGCAATTGGTTACAATTGCAGTCTTTTTGTTATATCGAGGTGTGCAATTATTTATTTTTTAACCGTTTTTGTCTTGCTTCCGGTACCGTCTATCGTTACACGTCAAATAAAACTAATTACATACAGGTCTGTCAAGGGTTGTGAAGTACTTAAATATTTTAATGGAGAAAGTTATACTGGGTGGCTTTAGCCTCTGGACAAATACTAATACTACTGGTTAAGCAAGATATTTCAAACCAAACTGCAAAGTATCATAACAATCAGTCCAATATTTACCGAAAAAGTAACGGTTTTTAATGTATCACTTTGGAGGAGCCTGTTTATTTGGATGATAATAATATGACTTCATAGATTTTTTTTTGTTTTCTTGTCTAATTAAGCAAATAACTATTTTACGATATTGCTAAGTATCAGTCTTATCCATGGTTTCATTATTTGTCCAGAGGTTAGCCTACCTTACCTTGTATAATGTGGCCAGGCAAACGGGCATTTTATAAAACCTTCGCTAATATAGTGTCTGTCACCAAGACCGTGGTTTATTCGTTTTTGTGCAGCATTAAGAAATAACAATTATGAGTAGGTAGATTACGAGGCGATCCGTAGAAGAACAGGGGTCAATGACATAGCCAAATGGATTAGCGCGTTGAAATGGCAATGGGCAGGCTATATAGCACGCAGAACAGATGACCTTTGGGGTCCAAAAGTTCTCGAATGGAGACAACGGACTGGCAAGCGCAGCGTGGTACGTCCACCAACGAGATGGACGGACAGTTTGGTGAAGGCCGCAGGTTCAGGGAGGATGCCAGTCGCTTCCGACCGTAATGATTGGGCGTCAATGAGGGAGGTCTATGTCCAGCAGTGGACGTCTGCCGACTTCGATAAAGCGCTCCCCAAGCCCGTGAGCCGTAAAGTCCGCACCGCCACTATGTTTATCGTATTTTTGACGGTCACACTACGAACTGTGGCAAGTGACTCAACAATCCCATCTTTTTTACATACAAGTGCCCCGTGTGCAATTTGTGTGTTAACCTTTTATTTGGTAAGACTATTTTTCTTTCTAACAACATGATGTATTATAATAACTAAGTATATTTCAGTTAAAGAACTTTTAAAGTAGCTACGATCTGTTCTGTTACGTTCTGCATTAAAAGTCGTTCCTATTAATTGATAGCCCTGTTGTATTTTTATATTCTTTTAAAGACAATGGATTGATACTATCGAGTACTCGTACTATCACTTATATATAAGGAGCAATTCCACATGTCAATCGTCAGTAAAGAAAATGACGTCTTACATGATTAACTGTATTCTTTTGATAAATTTCGTATCGAAATGTTTAACACGTGTAAATCTTTTAAACGCGCTGTCAGAGATATCAACTCGACCGATCGAGGAATTTTTGGATAGAGGCACCAGTTTCGTAGAGCTGGCTGAGCAAAATGGTTACAAAGCAGAAGAATACAATGTTACAACTGAAGATGGGTACATATTGACAGTACATAGAATACCACCTAGGGTATCCTGTACAAAGAAAGCTCCAGTTTTGGTTATGCATGGACTATTTCAATCTTCCGAAGGCTTCATAGACTCAGGAGCATTCGCACCAGGGTACGTCCTAGCTGAAGACTGCTATGACATCTGGTGTGGCAATTCACGTGGAAACTACCATGCCAGAAAACATGTCAAGTTAAATCCTGACAAAGACGTAAAATTTTGGCAGTTTTCCGTCGACCAAATTGGATTGTACGATTTTCCAGCGACAATCGACTACGTTTTAAATGCGACGAATACTAAAAAGCTGATAGTGATAGCGACTTCTCAAGGCGGCGGAGGGTACTTCGTGATGAACTCCGAAAGACCTGAATACGCGGACAAGATCAGCCTTTTTGTGGGATTGGCTCCAGCGACAAGACTTCTCCACACAAAATCTCTTCTAGTCAGGACAGTTTCAAGGTTTTTCAACAGGTTTCGCATCCCGTTAGAGCATTTAGGGATCTGGGAGGTATTTGGTAAAGGCTTCCCATTACAGACGGCGGTAACCATTTTCTGCCGAGACCAGACACTAGCAGATACACTGTGTCCCTCACTATTGTCTTTCGTAGATTCGTATCACCCAGACTCTATCACACCAGAAACATTTCAGAGGATATCACACCATCTTCCAGCTGGTACTTCTGTGCAGGGTATAGCTCAATTCGGACAATCGACGGATACCGATAAGTTTTATAAGTTTAATTTTGGTCCATCCATAAATAAGAAGTTGTATGGGAGACGTGATTCGCCAGCGTACAATTTTACACCCAGCACGGCACCATGTGTAATTTTTCATGGTCTGGCGGATAATGTAGTAGACACGGTTGATATTACGTGGGTGGTTGATCAGCTGCCGAATGTATTGAAGTTCATACAAGTGGAAAATACACTGTGGAATCATTTCGATATGGGGTATAGTGCGCTTTGGAACGAAACTATATATACCGACTTGAAGCCGTATTTATTTCAATATAGCCATATTCCCTAAAAAGTATCTACTGTTTAATTTATTTCTGTTTCAATTATCACTAACACTACATAGTATAAAACAAAGTCGCTTCCCGCTGTCTGTCTGTCCCTATGTATGCTTAGATATTTAAAACTACGCAACGGATTTTGATGCGGTTTTTTTTAATAGATAGAATGATTCAAGAGGAAGGTTTATATGTATAATACATGCATAATATAGTATTATCAAAGTGCGTTTAGATAGGGATTGAGCTCATATGTCATTTTTGAACTAATGCATGACATGACATTGCCAGTGGTAGAGGTGCAGACAAATGAAATTGTTATTTTAGTACAATGAAGTTCTAAAGCAAGGAAAAAAGCATCAAATTATATTACTTAAATAAAATACAAATGTTGTAAATAATTGCTTAAAATGGCCATTAAAGTTTTCAGAAGAACCTTCATTATCTTTTTCTTTATTGAAATATGTTAGTACATAGCGGATAATTTCTCGGCACCAACCGTTTAATACTTTACCACGATTCGTATTTTATACATACGTATTTTTTAACAGCTACAGCAATTTGATAACGCGAAAATGATGTGAATTAGTGACAGATTTGTTAGATATGATATTAATATTTTTTATAAAACAAATGACAACATTAACCAAGAATAGTCCAAATATGCAAAGGATACTCTGTAAATCTATTAATTCTATTATCAATAAAGTTTCTGCACTTATGAAGATATCAAAGATTGACTTTTGATTATATTTAATCATTTATAAATACTGCTGTGCTAACGGTACTCTCGAATCCTGTTGTTATTTTGATTTTATAATAGAGACACACTGATAATTTTAGAGGTTTCTAATGTGATGTCGTAAATAAACACATTTATTTGCGCTTACATTGCAAACGCTGGCTGAACCCTACGAGATAGATCAAAATAATGTACTACAGTATTGTACACCTTAAAAAAGTCTACAAAAAAGTCTATACCTTAAAAAAGTCTATCTCTTAGGGATAACCCACAATAATCATTTGTAGGGTTCCGTACCCAAAGGGTAAAAACGGAAACCCTATTACTGAGGCTCCGCTGTCCGTCCGTCCGTCCGTCCGTCCGTCTGTCACCAGGCTGTATCTCGGGAACCGTGATAGCTAGAGAGTTGAAATTTTCACAGATGATGTATTTCAGTTGCCGCTATAACAACAAATACTAAAAAATGGAATTAAATAAATATTTAAGGGGGCTCCCATACAACAAACATGATTTTTTGCTCGTTTTTACAACAAACATGATTTTTTATACAACAAACATGATTTTTTATTCACAGAATATCTAATTATATATTGACTTCTATACGGAAACCTTCGTGCGCGAGTCCGACTCGCACTTGGCCGGTTTTTTATTCCTTACTTTTTACGAGGAATAATGGCTTATTTACGAGACGATTTTAAGCTATAAAGCATCAATCCTTATCCAATTAAGTACCTTAAATACATTGTGCATGTAATATAAATTAATATGGCCCTTTACAGCACGTAATTTAAATGAATATTTTCGAAGATATTACAGACTTAAAATGCAGGGGCATAGCGGTTGCGACAGTAAACTCTAAAGAAAACAATATGTTTGTAGTAGGTATTGTCTAATGACAAAAAAGCTGTGAACGTTGTACTTTTATAAAGACATTCTGTAGTATATTTAGTATCAGCATTGCACCCGTGCGAAGCCGGGGCGGGTCGCTAGTAAAACATATACCTGTCATGTAACGTTGCTAAAATTATTTCAATAACTTTAAAGTTAAGTTAAAGAGATTCTTACTTGTGAAACGCTATTACTTCCGTCTAAGAGTTCTTTTCTGAGACATAATTTTTTATTATTCCATGTAAATGGATCTGTAAATGTAAAATGCAATGTAAACCATTCGCAATTCTAGATCAACATAGCCATTTTAATTAAAATCTTCAAGAAATTAGGTAAATAAAGTTAAAAATAAAATCAGGTTTTTAAGGTTCCGTACCCAAGTTCCGTAGGATAAAACGGGACCCTATACTAAGACTCCGGTGTCCGTCCGTCTGTCTGTCTGTCTGTCACCAGGCTGTATCTCATGAACCGTGATAGTAAGAGAGTTGAAATTTTCACAGACGATGTATTTCTGTTGCCTCTATAACAACAAATATTAAAAAACAGTGAAAATAAACGGATCACTCACGCCTTAAAATGAGCTTAACTCGACATGTTTCGGGCTAATCCGTAGTCCTTCCTCTCGGAGTCGCACGTCACGGCGGCTGCCAAACGCGCACACGCGAGTGAGTCTCACGGTAATTTCATGTTTAAAGTATTCTAAAACATAATTAAATAAATATTTAAGGGGGCCGTTTTTATAGATAACTAGCTGATGCTCGCGACTCCGTCCGCAAATAGGGGTAGGTATACGAAAAATAGCCTACGACCTATTCTCAGACCTACCGAGTATAGAGAAAAAAGTTTCATAGAAATCGGTCGAGCCGTCTCGGAGGAGTTCGATAACAAAACACCGTGACACGAGATTTTTATATATTAGAAGATAGTACGGAACCCTTCGTGCTCTAGTCCGACTCGCACTTGGCCGGTTTTATCTATATGTTGTCAGTAAATGTTTTCTTCCTATTTTTAATTAATACGCTGCTGATTTAGGAGTACGAATTATTTTGACTCGTATTTTGATAGAGTTGCTATCTGTACTCTAGCCACTTCCTTGACATACTTAACTATGTATTGGAAACTAGATTATTACCTTCCTGAAACACAATCTTTCTGTTACACACCCCTTTATATCCTCCTTTCACGCCTGTCAAGCTTCTCACAGTTCGCTTAAATAATGGGTTCTCAACTAAGAGGATTTCTTAGCGTGCCAGTCTTTTACTTCCCTTTGACTGTAACACACGCACAAAAGCCGTGTGAATTAGTTGAACCAGTGTTCCGCAAAGTGTGTGCCGTGGCACACTGGTGTACCGTGGTCGTTGGTGTGGGGTGCCTCGAACACAAAAAGTTTGCGGAGCACTGAGTTAAACAAGTGTGAAAAATATAAGCCAGTAACTGCCACACTCAGGGGTGATAATCAACCAATCTTATACTTCGTTAACATTAGAAAAAAGGTAAACAATCTTTGTATTTTTATTGAAAAACACTTTTGATAAATTAGAACAAAAAATAGTTTACAAAAACGCTTGCTGTTAGTCCTACAATGCCTGTCACGTGGCGACCAGGACTCGGGGCACAAATACTTCACTTGAGGTAAACGTACCAATGCTCGACACCTCAATGCCCAGTAGATGACACCCATCTGCCAACTCTCTTACTATAACGTAAGATAGAAGGTGCCATGTATTGGGTCAGTGTCGAGCACAGGGACGTGTACCTTAAATAAACTTAAAATTAAAACAAAAACTTGGCTAGAGTTACATACAATAAATGCAAAAATCAAACAAAAATACAAACTAATTCAGTGACAATATTTAACAAAAATTTGGTATGTGGGGGTTTTCGGGAATGAAAAATTGATCTAGCTTGGTCTTATCTCTGGGAAAACGCTTGGTACCGAGTTTCAGCCCGAGCGGAGCTCGGTCGCCCAGGTACTATAGCTTAAACTAAAACTACAAAGTAAAAATATCGTCTAAATTTTCTGCCACAGACCGCTTTAGCCTAGTTGGTAGTGACCCTGCCTACGAAGCAAGAGGTCCTGGGTTCAAATCCCGGTAAGGGCATTTATTTGTGTGATGAGCACGAATATTTGTTCCTGAGTTATGGATGTTTTCTATGTATTTAAGTATTTATTTATTTATATAAGTATGCTTATCGTCGTCTAGTACCCATAGTACAAGCTTTGCTTAGTTTGGGACTAGGTAGGTCGATTTGTGTAAGATTGTCCCCTAATATTTATGAACTAAAACAATTACTTTGCTCACCCGCGACCTTACAATAGTTACGTTTATGCAAGAAATGTGTGTTCATGCAGTTCCTCCACCTCCACACTGTACGAACACACACAAATCACATAAACACAACTATCACCACCACCAAGCTACACTGACGCGTTTCAGTGTAGCTTGGTGGTGGTGATAGTTGTGTTTATGTGATTTGTGTGTGTTCGTACAGTGTGGAGGTGGAGGAACTGCATGAACACACATTTCTTGCATAAACGTAACTATTGTAAGGTCGCGGGTGAGCAAAGTAATTGTTTTAGTTCATTAATATGGACCTCCGCAAAGTAACGCCTGATTCAATAAATTACCCTAATATTTATTTATTTATTTTTATTTACAGGCATAGACCCCAAGATACTGGCTGCGTTACCTCTCTGAACTGCTATTCCTAGTCTTTGTGAGAGGTAAGTGCCAGCCCTGGGGTCGCCTGAGGCCAAAATCAGGAGTGTAGACAAATCTTTTATGATTTTTTTTTGTGTCTTCTGACCATGGTCCCACTGTCTCAAAAGCAAGCGCCGCAAATTTGTGATATTATAGAATAATAATCTAATTAACATAAGCTAATTATCTTGATATTCCCACGGGATCATGTACGCGTGTTAAATCCGGGAACATCATTTCAACTGCCAGAGCTAAAGGTTCACGTGACAGAAGCTGCAGGTCAAAGCTAGTGCTATAAAGAGAATAAACACGAAATAGCTATTTATGCAACTGTACCGTAATAGGGGTCCTTAAAACACGAATGTGGTTGAGTGTTTTAAGTACTAATTACGTACAGTTGCATACAATATTTTATCTTCTCTCACACATTTTTTCCAAAAACGAAGTAGCCTTTTTGCATTTTCCATGCCATAAAATCTTGATAGCATTTATCGTATAATTTTCTGGACTTTGCTAGTAATAAATTATGAATCATTTCATTCGCCGCATCTAAAATATCGGGCGGAGTCAAATTTTCTTCGCATTCACTGATATCAGATATTTTTAAGCAAGAACAAAATTTTCCCACGAAAATTCGTACAACAAAACGACACGTACAAATGGCGCTAAAACCCAGTACATCACCGCGCATGTGCGCGCATGCGCTAAAGCGGGCGATGCCACAGACAAGTGAAAATTGGAATCAAAACTTGGTGATATAAACTTTTTGGATTTGTCCTGTATCGTGATGGTAAAAAAATTTGTATTATAACATTATTTCGTTAGAAGAAAAGTGTTATAATATGTTTTTTTTTTTAATATTTCGGTATTGTGTTTAAAAAGTAGGTATGTCAATATAAACTCTTTTTGAATTTTATAATTCGAATTTTACGATATGAGAGTAGATAAAAACTTTTACGCATTAATAGTGGTAGGAGTTGCTTAACAGTGTAGGTAACGCCACGAGAGTTGAGGCGAATAATTACACACACAGCTACATAAAGTACTGATTGCAAAAAAAAGTGAATGAATGAAATGAGTGAGTGAATGAAAATGTGAATTTTATGATCTTATTGTGAAATACCTATGCAATACTATGCATATTATATTGTTTTTATCATATAACCTATTTTTGAAATAAAACGACCTCTTTAGCCTAGTTGGTAGTGACCCTGCCTACGAAGCAAGAGGTCCTGGGTTCGAATCCCGGTAAGGGCATTTATTTGTGTGATGAGCACGAATATTTTTGTTCCTGAGTTATGGTTGTTTTCTATCTATTTAAGTATTTATTTATCTATATAAGTATGTTTATCGTCGTCTAGTACCCATAGTACAAGCTTTGCTTAGTTTGGGACTAGGTCGATTTGTGTAAGATTGTCCCGTAATATTTATTTATTTTATTTAAAACAATTTGAAACTGATAAGAAATACTCGCAACAGAAAAATCGGTATTTTATAAATAGCGAAAAATATGCTTACCTATCTGATTTAAATAAAATACATCAAAATTATTTCATTCTCTGTTTTGTTTGAACTAGATGTATTTTCCTAAATAATTCTTAGCGAAATATGTAGGTCGAAGAAATTTTTAGTCAGTCTTGTATCACTTTTGAGTCTGTTGAACTTGCTATCGGTACGAATAAATGTCAAAATTCCGCTGTCATTAAATAAATAAATAAATAAATAAATATCACGGGACAATTCACACCAATTGACCTAGTCCCAAAGTAAGCTTAGCAAAGCTTGTGTTATGGGTACTAGGCAACGGATAAACATACTTATATAGATAGATACATACTTAAATACATATCAAACACCCAAGACCCGAGAACAAACATTCGTATTTTTCATACAAATATCTGCCCCGATACGGGAATCGAACCCGGGACCTCAAGCTTCATAGTCAGGGTCTCTAACCACTAGGCCATCTGGTCGTCTAAACACACATGACACACATGACATGTTGTTGTGATCGCGACCACAACTTTCGTGGCGTTACCTATAGTGGCACACATTCTAGTAGTATTAGCTCTGCGGTCGGCCACATGCACCGCAAATGAGATCGAAAACCGTACCTATCCATAATGACGATAATGTTCCGCAAGTTATACACTCGTTACTAGTGACTAGTAGATATGTGATAAACGCTGTGAGTGGATAAGAACTGGCTAATTACCAAACCGACAACGAGATAGACTTGTTCCTTGTAACATAATTATGGTCATTTTACATAAGTCTAACGTTACTCCTAAGCTTAATTTAAATGGTGCGATAATCGTGCAAGAACAGTTAAAAACAAAAGCACTATCTTTAAACTCAGCATATTTATTCAACGTAAAGTCAAACCAAGCTAACTCTGCAGAGAAATTAATGGTAACACTGTAAATCTACGCACATTATGTATGTGATCTGACGTTAAAATACAGTGTTACCATTATTATTCTCTGCAGAGTTAGCTTGGTTTGACTATAGTAACAGAAGACATAGTCCGTACTCATTCTAACGAGTAAATTTTAGCTTAATAATTGTCCAACTAAACTATGCCTTGTATATTTAGATGCCGAAATGGACTCGAACCTGATCAGCAACTTCCTGGTCCGTCTGATCATCGCAGTGAGGCACCTTCTAGGCACGAACGAAGTACACAAGTTTCCGGGGTATCCAGCGAAAGCCAGGTCTACGATAACGTTTCCCCAACAAGCTGCCATTTACGGATACAGAGCAGAAGAACACCAAGTGATCACTGAGGATGGGTACGTACTCACAATGTTCAGGATACCAAGAGGGACTAAGTGTCACGGAGCAACTAAAGGACCACCAGTTTTATTAATGCACGGAGTACTTGAAAGCGCTGATACCTTCATAGATGCGGGACCAAAAGATGGCCTTGGTTACCTAGTTGCTGATGAGTGCTATGATGCTTGGTTTGGCAATGTTCGCGGTACGTTCTACTCTCGACAACACGTCTACTTGAACCCTGATAGAGACTGGCTGTTTTGGCAATTCACGGTAGACGAAATTGGCTTGTACGACGTACCAGCTTCTATCAACCATGTGCTGAAAGTCACAGGAGCACAGCAGCTGAATTACATAGGTTTCTCCAAAGGAGGAGGCACACTTATTATCATGTGTTCGGAAAGACCAGGGTACTGCGACAAGGTTCGTCTCTTCATTGGCTTGTCGCCAGCCACAAGGCATTATCACACCAAGTCTTTACCTTTCAGAGAGATATCCAAAGCGATCAATAAATTCCGGAGGCCTCTCGACGAGGTCGGTATTTGGGAGATATTTACAAAGGGATATCCAGTTCAAGTGATCATAAGATTCTTCTGCCAAAACAGATTACTAGCGGGCGCTGTTTGTGGTACTCTAATATCTGTCTTAGACTCGTCACATCCAGGGTCGATCACCCCTGAAACACTGAAGGTCGGTTTCTCCCATGCACCGGCGGGTATTTCGACGAAGAACGCAGCAAAGTACGGACAGGCAGTCATGAGTAAGAAATTCGTCAAGTTTGACTATGGACTGCGGAAAAATTTGGAATTCTACGGGACACCTTACCCTCCAGAGTATAACTTTTCGGCTGTGACAGTGCCTACGGTTGTTATACAGGGTTTAAATGATGGTATCGTTGACATAAAAGATTCTTTCTGGGCGGCTGCACAACTACCGAACCTTATAACATATAGAGTAGTGCGGGATCGTTATTGGACACATTTCGATCAGACATACAGCAAGCTCATCAGTAAAGCGACGTTTCCGATTATAAGAGAATATTTAGGTCAATACAGTGATTACGTTTTAAGACAACAAACGTCAGTAAATCAGATAATTATTTGATTCTGTCAATTGCACATCGTGTTTTTTATTTCCATTAACTATTAGTTTATTACATCGAAATTAAAACAGTGTCATATTTTACATCAACTTTTTGTAAATCTAGAAGAACTTTTACAATGACTGTGAAGTCTATATAAAAAAAATGTACGTAGTTTTGATTTGGCCAAAAAAGCTTCCATCGATGTACTAAGCTAACTAATGTGTCGAAGTTAACGGACATCAAAGAAAAATATAATGAAAATGTAAATACAGAAACATTTAGGTGCATGATCCACACCACGAGATTACCACCAGAAGGGTTTTCATTTACAGCCATTCATATTTCGTATACTGTATTCATATACATACAGGGTGGCGCAAAAATGGCCTGTGGTCACTGACAATTTCAATCTAATTATTTATCTGAAAAATTTGTTAGCATCCCATCTCCACCGACTGACCTTTAGTATAAATGTTTAGAAAAATAGAAGCGTCACTAACTGAGTAACAGACGACGCACCGCCTAAACTGCAAGAGCTAGGGAGACTTAAAATTTTACAGATTATTTTGAGTACAATACGTTTACTTTTAGTTTACCACTGACAGATGGCTTGCCTTCATTTAATTTCCAACTTTAACATCATACAAATAAAGTACTTAGCTATTACAAAATCTGCAAACGTGGGTAACAGTATTCTAAAATTGGCTTTATTTGTAGGGCGTTAAAGTTGAATATGAAATGAAGGCAAACCATCTGTCAGTGATAAAGGGCTCCGCGAAAAAAATTAATGTCTAATCTAATATGTAGCTCTATGATTATATCTTTGATTTGTACGATTTTAAGTTTTATCTCTTTGTTATCCGACTACGGCAAAGCCAAAAGGAAGAGTTATTAATTACTTAAAGTAAAAAATGATAAAGTATATTAAGGTTTAGATGGTTTAGATAACAAATAACGCAAACGAACTTACCACTTCTTTTGCATATTATTAATTAACTGTGCGAATGATTATAAAATAATGTACCTAAATATATCGGCATGACTTTTTTTATATGATAATAATACTCGATATCGATAAAAAAATGCTTCTAACATATGTAAAATAATAATAATATGACTATTTATTCAGTATAGTGCTTTTCTCGAACATGCAATGAAATAAATAAATAAAAAAACTCCAAAAATCAAAGGTTTATTTTTATATAAATTATAAGTAAACTAGTTAAAAAAATAACTAACAAGTATTTTAATTTGTATTTATATCGTTCTATTTCCAACTCGGATTTAATAGAAAATAGAGATAATTCATAAATATTTATTTTGTAATAAGCGTAGTGGCAGAATGTTATAACGAACCAAAAACCAAATATTGACGCTATGATGCTTTGTATGTATGTATGTATGTAAACACTTTATTGTACATAAAACACAAAAATAATACAAAACAACAAAACAAATAGAGTACAAAGGCGAACTTATCCCTGAAACGTGATTTTTCGCGGTCTAATAATATAAGAAACTTAACATCAACATCTATACATATAATAAATCTGTAACAAGTCGGTGTCTGTACATTGAAGATATTTGAGAAAAACTGTCACTAGGGCTATTTACTAGCGCAATAGAACCCAAAACAATGTTTTTTAGAATTATTGTCTGTTTGTCTGTGCGTTTGTGCGCGCTAATCTCAGAAACGGCTTAACCTAGAAGGATGTGGTTTTCACTGATGTGTTGGTATTTTCTTGGCTTAACATTTAGTGTTTGTTTCATTTGAATCGGTTCACAAATAAGAAAAATACGTCTATTTTAAGAATTTATAGAACAGTTTTTAGAAGTAGTGACTTGGGAGTGGTACGGTGGTGAATGTGAACGCTGGTGTGCGGGGGAGGGGTCCGGTGGGGGGTCGGTGAGGGGGGGGGGGGGGTTGCGGGGGGTGCGGGGGGGTATTTTTTTTATATCGAGGAACTAAGGAGAGCCATAATTGATGAAAAAACAAATTGGATAAAAAAAATAAGCTGCCCAAATGACTAATTCAAATTTTACCAACTTTCCCGGGCAGTGTTATTACCACGTCGGCCACACACGCACTTTGCTTGAAACAGCTAAACGAGATACAATACAACAATTATACAAATTGTTATGGTTTAAACCAGTTATGGTCTTTTATGCAACGGAAGTATAAGTGAGGTCTTAAAAGGCGAGTGACGTGAGTTGCGATATGAACTGAATATCGCCCTTATCTCACGTGAGATTTTTCAAAAAAAATATAATTGAAATAAATAAAAATAAAATAAATAAACATTAGGGGACAATCTTACACAAATCGACCTAGTCCCAAACTAAGCAAAGCTTGTACTATGGGTACTAGACGACGATAAACATACTTATATAGATAAATAAATACTTAAATACATAGAAAACATCCATAACTCGGGAACAAAAATATTCGTGCTCATCACACAAATAAATGCTTGTTAACGCGTGCATAAGCATCTAATCTTAATATTTTATAAAATGTATTTGGGTTCGTATTAGTGAAATATGGTTCGTCTACTAGATAACAGATGGTGCTAGTTTCACCAGATCTTGTGTGTTTTGTGCACTATTTTAATGTAAAATAATGTTTGTTGTGTTATAAAAAATGTACTAAACACAGTGATGTAGCTTAAATTACAATTTAAATACCTTTTTCTAAAAATTTAGTAATTTGTAAATTTCCTCATAGATGTCGTTATACCACAGATTACTTAATAGTTACTTCGTAACAGATACTGCATCCCGTACAAAATCTTGGTACTTACCGCGATTGTAGCCACAGATTATACTACTCCGTCTCCTTAAGAATGTGTGCGTGCCGACAGTGACAAGGGCTGGCAGTTTGGATTAAATTTTTTTTTTCTACGTGTTGTTTTACCATTTTGTCGGGATAATTGCTATATATTATATCCATGCAAACTTTCTAGCACTAATATTCTTTAAGCTAAGCCACGGACGGACAAAGAGACAGACGGTCATGGCGAAACTATAAGGGTTCCGTTTTTGCCATTTTAGCTCTGGAATCCTAACAAAAAAGGATATTTATTGTAATGCGTAGAACACATTGCCATGCTCATAGTACCCTAGCGTTATACTAAATACGAAGGTTAACTTTCGAACTTCGCATCGTGCCATCCCGCTCACGCTTATAGCTTTTTATAGAAGAGTAAGAGGGACAGCACGATACGAACTTCCAAATTGTTATATTAGCTATTAATTCTAGCATAGTCATATTAAAATTTGCCCCCTGTTTCACCATTCACTTATAAAAGTTCAGGCGGCATATTTTTTCCGTGGAACACGAATGAACGTGCGTCGGCGCGCGCTTGTGACAACCTAATGGAATTTCGATCGCAGGCGATCGTCCCCGCGGTAGGTAAATATCGCGCGTAAGTACATGGCATGCATGAGGCCTGGTTATACCTAGTATAAACTAGCTATCGTTAGTCTGCCTGAATTTCTATAAAGCATTCAAATTGTTATTGTTTCGTCGTAGCAAGCAAGTATTGAAATGTAAATGTAAACTACCATTGTGCAACGAGTGGTGCATTTGATTTTTGGGACCCTTCAGTACAATGCCCTTACCGGGATTCGAATTCAGGACCTTTTGCTTCGTAGGCAGGGTCACTACCAACTAGGCTAAAGAGGTCGTATTGAGTAAGTATAAATATCCCAGCCTATATACGTCCCAATGCAGGGCACAGGTCTCCTCTCAGAATGAAAGGGCTTGGATCGTGCGTGGTTCCCACGCGGACCCATTGTATTTGTTTATGTTAAGTTTTTCTGCCGCTTCTGCTGCTGCACCAGCTTGATTTGCTGTTCCGCTAGCACACGGCCCAATTAAGTTTGTATGACAACATATAGCCAAAAAGATAGAGAAGTTATTTTAATAAATATTATGCTAGTTCACCATACGTCGTCGCACAGTCGAGCAATCCTCCAAAAGCGGGTTTTAAGCCTCTCTAGCGCGGGATATTTGACTTTGGGCTAAAATTCTCTACGTCCTGCCAAAATCAGGCTGGCAACGTTAGGACACGCACCCCCTAATCTGTACCTATAAAACAGTACCGTGACTGACTGACTGAATGACTGACTGACTGACTGACTGACAGACAACGCACAGCCTAAACCACTGGGGCTAGAGACTTGAAATTTGGCACACATGTACCTTGAGTATTGTAGAGGTGCACTAAGGAAGGATTTATCGAAATTCCTACGGGATAGGGAAATATCTCAACTTTCTTTGTTTATTTGTTTGTAGCGGAATCTCTGAAACTATTGAGCCGATTTTAAAAATTCTTTCAGAATTAGAAAGCTACACTATCCTTGATTAACATAGATTACTTTTTATCCGGGAAAATGCAAAATTCCCACGGGATAGAAAAATTTGAAATCAACTTTGGGGCTGATTTTAAAAATTCTTTCACCAATAGTAAACTACAGTATCCCTTATTGACATAAAGTTTTTTTCCGGGAAAATGCAAAATTCCCGCGGGATAGAAATAAGTAAATTCAACTTTGGCACTGATTTTCAAAATTATTTCATATAATATGATATGACTATCCCCAATTGACGTAGGCTACATTTTTTGCGGGAAAACACAAAATTCCCACGGGATAGAAAAAACGGAATTCAATTTTGGGGCTGATTTTAAAAATTCATTCACCAATAGTAAGCTACAGTATCCCTGTTTGACATAGGGTACTTTTCTTCGGGAAAAAGAAAAATTCCCACGGGATAGAAATAAGTAAATTCATCTTCAGCACTGATTTTAAAAATTATTTCATATGATTTAATATGACTATCCCCAATTGACATTAGACTACTTTTTCTTCGGGAAAATGCAAAATTCCCGCGGGATAGAAAAAAACTGGATTCAACTTTGGGGCTGATTTTGCACATTCTTTCACCAATAGTAAGCTACAGTATCCCTTATTGACATAAAGTACTTTTCCGGGAAAATGAAAAATTCTCGCGGGATAGAAATAAGTAAATTCAACTTAGGGGCTGATTTTAAAAAATATTTTACAATTTGAAAGCTACAACTTTCCGGGATATAATGTTGTTGTTTCAATTAGGCCTCCTCCCAGAACGGGAACACTTGGGCCTTAGTTCCCACTTGGGCCTAGTGCGATTTGTACAGTGCGTGTGTATACCATTGAATTTCTTCTCAGGTGTGTGCAGCTTTTCTCGCGATGTTTTCCTTCACTGTAAAGCTCATGGTAAACTTCAAACGTAATTTAGCACACGAATTCCGAATAACTCAAGAAGTCCAAGCCCGGACTCAAACCCATGACCCTTTGCTTAAGAGAGCATAGGTCAAACCACTAGGCCACCGCGGCTTACCGGCTTTAGAATTCACTTATTCAAATTCCGCGGGAACTTTACATTTTCCTGGCATTACCCTATGTATTAATCCACGTAATAAACTACCTGTGTGCCAAATTTCATGCAAACAACGCAATTATGTCAGTCGTATGTTTGAACATTAAGTCAATGCCCGTTATGCGTCTAAAATCCCTTCCGCAGCTAACAAAAGAGCTGATAGCTTTGAAACGGCTAAACCGATTTTGATGAAACATATCTAAAAACCATCGCCAAGAAACCTGCTTTCTATTAAAAAAAACCGCATCCAAATCGGTCCACCCGCTTAAGAGCTATGATGCCACAGACAGACACACACACACATAGCGGCCAAACTTATAACACCCCTCTTTTTGTGTCGAGGGTTAAAAATGAATTTAAACTCGAATTTTTCACTCCCTTCGTTTCATACAATGGGGATGAAACCATCAATCAACTGACGTACTTTTCATAAGCTGCTATTATAAGCTTTTTAAAACATGATTCTGTCAAAGATAATAAATCTTATTAATAATAGGTCTTGACCATCGCTCTGGGTCGTTACTGGTGCAAAGGTTGCCCATCGCGGTTCAGCGGGGCAATGCGGCTAGTGTTGGCACCTTTGCGTCTGGTGCAATCCGGGGCGGTTTATTTGACTGACTTTATATTTTTATTTTACTGTATTTTGTGTGCTTTAAAAATAAATAATTAAAAATTAATAGCTAAAAATCTATTTTTGCAGTTAATTGAAAATTTATCTAGTTTCTAGGGCTAAAATAAAGTGTTTTAACTTCACTCCTATGGCTATTTCGTCTATTTATTTGTTTAAAAGCAGCTAAAAATCTAATTTTGTATTTCACTGAGAATTAATCTAGCTTTCTGGATTACCGATAGGCAGCGTCTCCCACGGCTGTAAATCAACCAATCAATTTACAACTGCAATGACACACCCTATCTCTATCCTTGGTGTTGTCTAGGATTTGTATTTGCAATAACCATAAATTAGGCCTATGCGTCCTGTTTCAGACGAATTATAGCGTATTGCCTGTGCACAACACACAACGCTTTTCGTGGCTGATTAGCCCGATGCGAAAGCGACATGTTCGTCCACACTCCGAAGGCCTGACAAGAGAAGTTTGCGGGGGTTGACGCAGAGCTGCCTTGATGTCGCTACTGTCTCTTGTCAGCAAGTGCCTTGAACCAGGCAAACATTTGCGACCCTCCAAAACACGTTCGCGCCAAACAGCGCGGTTTTCTGCCAGCTTTTCCCAGTCATAGGGTCAGTGGTTAATTTCAAAGGTGGCCATATCACGCTTAGCGCAGTCCTTAAATCTGAGCAACGGTCTTTTTTTATGTTAGAGAGGCCAGACAAACGAACTAGTGGGTCACCTTATGGAATTGTTTTATAGTGTCATGGTCCTTTTTATGAGGGCGAATCTCGTATGACAATAGTTATGACGTCAGTTTTACGACAACACAATCTACTATTAATTTGTTTTAAAGCAGCTCAACATCTATTTATTAGCTTACAATTTTGTTGCTGTCGGTTTTGAGACCCTGGGTTCTTGGGGTTCCGGAGCACACAACTTGATTATCTAAAGAAGTACAAAAGCAAAGCATCTGGTCTACACCACTGGAGACCAAAGGGCTGGCAGCTATCTCTCTCAACGAATCGCCATCGCCATTCAACGAGGGAATGCTGCTACCCTTTTGGGTTCAATGCCACGGGGGCCTTTTTTGAACTTAATCTAGTAGTTTTAAAATTAGATATTTAGTTTAGTATAGTTAAGTTTTATTCATTGTTATTTTTTCTTAATATTTGCATTCTTAGTTTCAATAAATGTGGATATTTTTTGTTTTGGAGTTAATTGTAAATTAATCTAGTTTCCATGGCTAAAATAAAGTGTTTTTTATACCGAGCCGCGTCCCGGAATTATTGGTGTTATCAACATCATCCGTATTACAATATCCAGGACATCCCTGTCTCATCTTTATTTAGAGCATTGTCTCAGCGACCTAGATACGGCGGTCGATGCGGGGCCAACGACCCGTGACGTCACGCAGCCTTAAAATACTACGCGATGATCCATTGATCAGTTATTTGATCAAGGCGGGTTTTGTTACCAGATTAATATGTTGATGCCCGAGTTTTCTGGTAAGATAAGGACAACTTTTTGAACAGCCAGTAATGTCTAAGGTTTCTGTTCGATAATGCTCGAGAAAAAATGAATAAATGGAATACCTGTCTTGGTCCTCCGCATAGTAGTGAGGTCAAGTCATGCGAAATAGCAAAAGCATTCAATTTCATTCGCATTTTTTCCCAAATGCTTATTTCCAAGGAGCGGAATTTCTCATAGCAAAAATCAAACATCAAAGGGATTGAACATAAGTTTTATCGACTATTCCAGTTATCGATGTTATCGAATCGACTCTTCGCTTGTTATACATACATCGCCTTTTAACATAATTTGTAACATTTGACCTCTTTGATAAGCGACTTGCATCTCCATTTTAAAAATCGCGTCAACGTCACATATGACATTTACGTCGCTTGAGTTTTTCTAAGTCATTCCCACACGGGAATTAATAGTGTTATTAAAATGGTTAATCCTAAAAGAAAAACGATTAACAAATGGATAAAAAACATCCCTTACTTACATCAACGGAGGTAGAACACTCTTTCTCAAGCTATAAATGGATCTACAATGATAACAGGACCGATTTAAAGGGTGACAATATACAAGTAGAAAAAATTATGACAATTCTCTATTACTACAGAGAAGATGAAGAAAATGCGATTAATACAGAAATAGATTGCGATTGTTATTTTGAATGAAGGTTATATTTTAGTTTCGTTGCATTTCCGTTTAAGGTTTTATATTTTAATTGTAATTAACTTAAAAAGTGCTATTTTAAAAGTACTGCTGTTGCTGAAATATTTATCGATAGTCGATAAAACTTATGTTCAATCCCTTTGATGTTTGATTTTTGCTATGAAAAATTCCGCTCCTTGCTATTTCTCTCTATGGTTTTTTAATGAAGCTTATTTTCACAATCGCGTTTTTTCCCAACTTTAATCGACACAGAAAAATAGGTAGGTTTAGGTTTTGTTAAGTTTGCATCGGCTCGAAGGGTCAAAACCACACAGAAGAAGGAGCCGTCGATACTGTTTCTATGTCAATTCAAATTGGGAAAAAACTACTGTGAAAATAAGCTTCAGTAAAAAACTATAGTGACAATAAAAGCTTTGGGAAAAAATGCCAATGGAATTAAGGATTTTGGTTAATTGATCCAGGCACTCGAAATAGCTAGGTACGTTTGAGTCGAAAAACGTGGAACTCCGCAAAGTAACGCCTGAATCTATACAGTATTTAACTCTCGAGAACTTTCGGCAATGTCTACAATCGGGATGGGGAAAATACCTACTCAATCGCGTCGAGAACTCAATCCAGCCTGTATATGTCCCACTGCAATTCACAAGCCTCCTCTCAAAATCAGAGAGCTTGGGCCGTGCTTCCTACGTGGGCTCAGTGTGGGAACTTCACGCGAGTAGCGAAGGGTACTAACAACCCGATTCCCAGGGTTGACTAAATTTTTGAAGTTACCAAACGCTTCTCTTCCATTACTGCGCTTTCAAGAAGAGGATAAATGGGGTTTTAAGTTTTTTTTGCTCCGGATTTACTTGCACACATTTTCACGCCCCGCCACTGCTTCACACACACACCATTGAATTATTTCGCAGGTGTATGTAGGTTACCACACGATGTTTTCTTTGTAAAACTTATCGTATCTTATCGTGCGACCTCGGGCTCGAACCCACGACGCTCTGCTTGAGAGTCTATAGGCTAAACCACTAGGCTAAGGCTACTAATCATCATCATCATTTCAGCAGAAAGACGTCCACTGCTGAACATAAGGCCTCCCCCAAGGCTCACCAAACAGATCGATCCCGTGCCATCCGCGTCCAACGCGTTTCCGCTACCTTAACCAGGTCGTCGCTCCATCTTGTTGGAGGCCTACCCTCACTGCGTCTTCCGGTCCGTGGACGCCACTCGAGAACCTTTTTGCCTCGTCGGTCATCAGTTCTACGAGCGATGTGCCCTGCCCACTGCCACTTGAGTCTGGCGATTCTTCGAGCTAAGTCGGTGCTAATACTTGCGCGGATTTAAAGAAAGAAAGAAAGAAAATACATTTATTTACAACATCACAAGACACACCATCAATATTTTACAAAACAAAAGACAACACTAAAGCTAAAGATAGAATGTGTCATTGCGGTTGCAAATCGGACACTGGCTCAGCATAATGCTGAGGCGTTTAAAGCACCCTAGCGCTGATTTTCAGCCAGTGCCTACCGATTTCATAATTTCTAATGCGATCCCGCAGAGAAACTCCGAGCATAGCCCTCCCCATCGCCATCTGAGTGACTTTGAGCTTTCTATGAAGGCTACTAAGGTACGGACAAAATAATGCAAATCAGTTACTCCTAACAATATGGAAAGTTTACGCCAAGGAAACCTTTCAAAAGGCGAACGGCTGGTATTTGGAACTGGGTCAAGACGGGCCTAACGAACTTCGACACAGTTTAGTATAGGTACGCGCATAATTTGACAGACATACATATTTTATATGTTAAATCGTGAGTTTATGCAGTGATCCCAGCTTTTGTACGCTACGCTTGACTATCACTTTAAGTTAAGGGTTCTTTTCCTAGTAAGGGCTACGGCGACTTTCAGTTATTAATAGGTGTTTGTTAAAAATTTCATTTTTAAAGCAAGCTTTTTAGGGATCCCCTTCAATCGCATAAAATTTTTACGCATATTCATCGTTTGGCATAATTCATCATTTTGCATAACTCTATTTTCTCAGAAACCATTCATTATTCAGGAATTTTGAAATGGTCATCCTGTAGGACTCGATAGGTTAGGTTAGGTTTATTTTATAAACAAGTCACAATAATAAATGGTTTCTGAGAAAATAGAGTTATGCGAAATGAATTATGCCAAACGATGAATATGCGTAAAAATTTATGCGATCCAATATGGAACTAGCTTTTTAGCTGACTGTACTATCTGTTGACTGTTCTTATATTGACATCCAACATTCGACTTCGTATAGAGTAATGGTTAATGGTGTCTAATATGACTTTTATGTAATGTAATGGTTTATAATATGTTATTGTCCCTTAAAAATGATGTAACTCGTGATATAAAATTTTCGTTCATTGTGACTTAATTTAATTTGGCAGTGTTTTGTAACCATTATGAGATGAAATAATGAAATGAAATAGTTTATTTTGCTTTAGACATGGTAAAATCGGTCATAAAAATAGTGTTAAGGTATTAAGGTAAGGATTAAAGGTTGCATTATTCGTAATTTGGTGTTCAAGCGACTACTAGCGCCATCTAGTCATTACATAAGAAACTAATTACTACAATCCTGCATCGCACCCCAAATTGGTGGCCCACGACATTGAACAAAATCGCAACCTTCGAAAGACATACAAGACGATGACGCAGTCTCACAGCAAGCCAGACTCACCGCACTGTGCACCATTAGCATGTAGCTATTATCTGCCTGGTGTCTACTATTCGCAAATCCTCCTCCCACCACTGCCACCCGCTCCAACAAGGATCCAGAAGTAGCAGAGGAACAACAACGCTCGCCAACGAGGCTCTGAGCGACTGGCCCTTGCAAGCGCCCACATGACGCACATACTGCACTCCACTGCAATTCGTATCGACCTCCGATCTAAAAGGGGGGCTGATGTAGCGACTTCTAGCGCCATCTAGTCACCACATAATTAACTAATTACTACAATCCTGCATCGCACTATCGAAGTTTCTCAACTCGGCTGCATAAATACAACTTCCAACTTTCATCCATCGGACTTCAGTCCCCCGGCATAACATCTGTCTGGAGAGAGATCTCTCTATTGTAGCCTACTCCCAAAAGGTGAATCAACCATATTCATCAACTGTAAACTATTGTGCACTCAAATTTAGCGGAAGCAAATTTTGCAAAACTTATTTTATTTAAACAAGTCAGATATGAAGTATCTTTTTTATTTATTTTTTCAACTTCATTTTTTTTTATTACTTTTACGGTCATCCCATGAAACCATATATTTCAAACTAATAAAAAACTAATAAAAAGTAATAAAAAAAATGAAGTTGAAAAAATAAATAAAAAAGATACTTCATATCTGACTTGTTTAAAGTTGCACAGTAGCGCCATCTCTTGGTCCAGGTGAGCGGGTAGCTCCGAAGGAGTGTTAAAGTCTCTCGGTAGAGGGCATAAACATAGATGAGTGCTTTATCACTGCATAAGGTGATTATAACAGACTGAAATGTACGATGTATGGGAAAGATACGTCGCTAACCTCTAGACCAGTGATGGTGTAGGGGTAAGCACGCAGCACGGAACGCTGAGGACCTGGGTTCGATTCCCAGCTTTGGTCTTTTTTCTGGGGTTTTTTCTGTGCATCTATATTTCAGTTTGTATTTAGTTTGAAATATATGGTTTCATGGGATGACCGTAAAAGTAATAAAAAATGAAGTTGAAAAAATAAATTTAAAAAAAAAGATACTTCATATCTGACTTGTTTAAAGTTGCACAGTAGCGCCATCTCTTGGTCCAGGTGAGCGGTTAGCTCCGAAGGAGTGTTAAAGTCTCTCGGTAGAGCGCATAACATAGATAAGCGCTTTATCACTGCATAAAGTGATTATAACAGACTGAAATGTACGATGTATGGGAAAGATTCGTCGCTAACCTCTAGACCAGTGATGGTGTAGAAATAAGCACGCAGCACGGAACGCTGAGGACCTGGGTTCGATTCCCAGCATTGGTCTTTTTTCTGGGGTTTTTTCTGTGCATCTATATTTCAGTTTGTATTTAGTTTGAAATAGATTGAATTACCGCCCGCAAACCGTGCATGTTGGACCGTTCCTGAATTTGGCCCCTGTTTCATACATTTTCTACTGCATGTTGTATCTCTCTGCGTCATTACTTATTATGTTTTGTGAACAACTTTGGTTAGTAACTGTCGTTGTTTGTTCAGTACGGAACATAATAACCGTGTGAGATTAGACACGCACTTAACTCTTTGTGTAAAATATTCTAAAAATATATTAACTACCTATAATATTAACCAATCGTAAAGTTTTACGTCAAAGAGAAATTAAAAACACACTGTTGAATTATTACTCTGTTGGGTTATTCAAATGTACAAAACAAATAAAAAACCGGCCAAGTGCGAGTCGGACTCGCGCACGAAGGGTTCCGTAACATTATCTTTGAAAACGGCAAAAAAATCATGTCTGTTTTATGGGAGCCCTCCCTTAAATAATTGTTTTATTCCAATTTAATTTAATTATTTATTTTTAAAGTGAATATATAACTAAGCAAAAACGAGCAAAAAAATCACGTTTGTTGTATGGGAGTCCCCTTAAATATTTATTTTGCTTTTTAGTATTTGTTTTTGTTGCGGCAACCAAAATACATTATCTGTGAAAATTTCAACTGTCTAGCTATCACGGTTCATGAGAGATTGTTAAAATAGGCTACGTAGATAACATAAATAATAAAATTACTAAAGTACGGTCACGTAAAATCCTCACCACGTGCTCAATCCCACAAGGAAGCGTACTAGGATGCATCTTGTTTTTAATTTACATTAACGACCTCCCTAAAGTAATATCTGCTAATGACAAGGATATAAGATGATTCCTTTACGCTGACGACATATCCTTAGTGCTACCTTTCCAAAATAATAATGAACTAACAAGTAAACTAGAATTATTATTAATTATTATTATTATTAATTTTAAAATGATAATAATATTAATAGCATTAATCTGGAATAGCATTAATCTAGAATAAGTTAAGGATAAGTTGTTGCTTCGCCCTAGCAGGGTCCATGTAGCACTGAAATAAATTATCTATTTTTCACCTTGTAATACCATGGTTGCAGCGAATAAATGAATATGAATATGATACAGCCTGGTGACAGACGGACAGACGGACGGACAGCGGAGCATCAGTAATAGGGTCCCGTTTTTACTCTTTGGGTCCGTACCCAAATACTATTTTTAGGGTTCCGTAACCCTAAAAATAGTTCGACGAAATGTTGATTTCACTGGCATCACACAAGACACCATACCTATCGACATTATTATTGAAATAACACGTATTTTGCTTTTTGCATTAATTATTATTTATTATTATTATTTAGAACACCTGTGCTTGCTTTTGGGACACGGATTATTAGGCAAATAAAGGGGTTGATTAATCGAATCTACTTTGTGTCCTAACGCTAAGCAATAAAGTCGATTATCGTTTTTCGGTTTTCGAGGGTTCCGTAATGTCATGTACCTATCTGAAGTAAAATAATATTTTTTTTTTACCAGATGGTATAAGTTTGATTCCGTGTAACTTTGATCAATTATAACAGTAGATCCACAGTCGCGCGCCCGAAAATGTCCGAGCCAAATGAGCGCCACTTTGATAAAAGTGGCCTTCTTTTTTCTCAGTACGTTGCGTGAAATTGTCAAGTTTAGCTGGCAAGTGTCAACCGAAATTCGACTGTAATGAAGTAAAGACTAGGTTCAAATTTCTGTGTAGGTGATGATTTTAATTGTTATGCAAACAAATAAAAAAGTTCGGACATTCTTTGAAGGGGATTTTGTTCGGCAATGTGTATCTTCAGTTATAATTGATCAAAGCCGTGTAAGATGGGTCGGGTGCTGGTATGGGATGCAACTTGCTCAGGCACGCTGGCCCCTTCCCATCTCCATGGAACCAACAACAGAGCTGGTGCAGCTTCTGAAGTGGCTTAATAAGCGAAAGCAAGCAAATACAGGGGTCTAGGCCCCGAAATCTCTTGCCTGTTTCACCTTGGTTAAACATATTACCGAATCACTTAACAATAAGCAATCTGTGTTGGCAATTCTATTAGACATGAGTAAAGCATTCGACTGTGTTTGCCACAATATTCTACTTGCGAAACTCGACAAATATGGAATTAGAGGTAAAGCTAATGAATGGCTAAAAAGTTACCTGTATGGGCGAAAACAGTATACAGAACTTACAAAAATAGTTAAAAATAAGAAAAATACGTATAAATCTTTATCAAAAACAAATATTCATGGCGTACCACAAGGTAGTATCCTAGCCCCACTCTTATTTTTGGCATACATCAATGACATGCCAAAAGTCCTTAAACATCCATGCATCTTGTTTGCAGATGATGCTACACTAATTATAAAGAGTGACAATAAGGGTAACCTAGAAACTGAAGCTGCTAATGAACTACATAATGCCATGGAATGGTTAGAAAATAACAAGCTAAAATTAAATGTCGAAAAAACTAAAATTGTTATGTTTCACACTCGTAATACTCTCCGATTGGATATAAGTGTCCATTGTAATAATTCTACCGTACAGCTTGTAGACACGGCCACTTTCCTTGGTATCACTCTTGATGAACATCTTAATTGGAAAGCGCATATTGAAAACGTATGTTCTAAACTAGACCGATTCGTGTTTGCACTACGACGCTTGAGGTCTGTAGCTTCAAGAGAAGCTACATTGTCAGCATATCATGGATATGTCTCTTCCATACTACGTTATGGGCTTATCATTTGGGGTAACAGTACTGATGCCCAAAGAGCATTTGTTACACAAAAAAAATGTATCAGAGCTGTATATGGAGCCCACTATCTTGCCCATTGTAAACCAATATTTCAGGAACTTAACATTCTGCCATTGCCGTGTCTATATATATTAGAAATTACTAAATTTGTCAAAAAGTATCCGCAGTTTTTTCCACTACATGACAAAATAATTAATAAAACTAACAGACCCAGTAGAAGACCGCTCAAATTGTATCAGCCTAGACAAAACTTAAAATTATTTGGCAGGAATGTACAATGCATGGCTATAAAGTTGTATAACAGACTACCTGAGGATTACAAAAGGCTACCGACACATCAGTTTGGAAACAAAATGTTCAAATGGTTACTTAGTAAATGTTTCTACTCAGTTACTGAATTTTTAAATAATAATTAGTTTAAGCAAATTGTATTATATAGATTTTCATAATGACCTAAAATATTTCTACGCCGATGCTGGCAGAATATGCTGAAGAAACCAATTTTACCTACTAACCTATATTGTACCATATTCTAAGAAATAAATGATTGAATTGAATTGAATTGAATTGAAAATGCTCCTTGCCAAACACATCCATGCAAAATAACAGTTTTGTAGCACTAATAGTCCCTAAGCTAAACCGCAGACGGATGGACGGACAGGCGGACAGACAGACCTGACGAAACCATAAGGGTTCCGTTTTGCCATTTTGGCTTTTGGGTTCTATCATCATCATTCCAGCCCATATGCGTTCCACTGCAGGGCACAGGTCTCCTCTCGGAATGAGAGGAGTTGGACCGTAGTTCCCACGCGGGACCATTGAATTTCCTCGCAAGTGTATGCAGGTTATCTCACGATGTTTTCCTTTACCGTATAGCACATGGTAAATTTCAAATGTAATTTCGCATTTAAATTCCGAAAAACTCAGGTGCGAGCCCACGGAGAGGTGCGGGATATGAACCCACGACCCTTTGCTCGAGAGGCCGAAGGTCAAACTACTAGGCCATCAGGGCTTTTTAGGTTCTATAGGGCCAATAAATAGCCCAGGTAACAACTTTTCTCACATTTTATCAATGTATAGGTACATACCGACTTGTTACAGATATTTTATATGCGTATTAAATTTATTGTTAATTTATTTTTTTATTGAAGATAAACATTATTTACATGACATCACAGTCTTATTCACTAATTTGTCATATAAACTACAATGACTAATATTATATACTTACAAACTAGATAATAACATAATTTTTAATTATAACATTAAAAATACGATCGAAAAATACAGAAACAAATAAAAATATTAAATACAAAAAGAGAAAAAAAAATTACTTAATAACTATCAATAAATCAATACAGTACATAATATAATATACTGTGTAAAACTCGACTCGCACTTAACCGTTAGTGAAAAAATTAAAAATTTCTATTAATAATTAAACTATCAGAAAATTTACGTCAATGAAAAATTAATATTTAATCAGTCCGTTTTCTTCATTTCTAAATTCGTTTATTACATTAAATAACATTAAATTAAATTACCATTACATTAAATTTGAACCTTAATACTATGACGATACCGTTTGTTTTGAAAGATAAAGGCTCGAAGCGAAAAATTAATGTAAATTGGAATTTAAACACATTTTTAACAAAATATATAGCAGAGTTTATTAATCACAACACAAGGAAACAACCACGAATGACAATCAAAATCAATGTCAATACAAACTTTAAATAAAGCAGTACAAAGATGGAGTCGGCCAGGATTAGAAATAAGGTCCATGTTCAATGAGACCTACAACACGCCCTCTTAATCTTGGACGACTTCAAGCATGTCTTTAACAAACGACTGATGCTTACAGTTCGGCAGTGCCTTCGTCAACACATCAGCAGTCATTTGTTCAGTAGGCATATAAAACAATTGAATGACTTTGTTATCAACCGCCTCACGAATATAGTGATATCTAATGTCCACGTGTTTGGAACGTTTGTGAAACACCGGGTTGGTGGCAAGCTTTGCCGCAGACTGGTTATCACTACATAGGGTTACAGCACTACTACGTCCCGTAAGTTCAGCAAGTACCGCACGGACGTATACCGCTTCTTTTGCCGCTTCAGACAAAGCAATGTACTCCGCCTCGGTAGACGAAAGTGCGATACAAGATTGCTTGTAACAACCCCAGGAAATTACATTCCTACCTATTTTAAACATATAGCCCGTATATGATTTACGATCCGCCCCATTGGCCCAATCGGCGTCAGTAAAACCATAAATACAAAACTTCTCATGCTTAACACTTTTCCTGTACAGTAGACCTAAATTCATTGTGCCTTTTAAGTAACGCAATACACGCTTGGCTGCAGCAAAATGTTCAGCTGTGTGGCGGGTATTATACTGACTAAGAAAACTCACAGCAAATGAAATATCAGGTCTGCTGGTCACAGATAAATACATCAAACAGCCTATTAGCTCTTGATATGGTAGTCTACTATCATAGTTAGCACTGTCAGTAAACTTAAGACCTACGTCTAAGGGCGTCTTAGCAACTTTGCATTCACTCATACCGAAACGTTCAAGCAACTTTTCGATATAGGTTCTCTGACTCAGCCTTAATTCGCTACTAGTGCGATCTACCTTAATTCCTAGCATATGTTTGACCTCACCTAAATCTTTTATGGTAAAGTGAGATTTCAGCGACGTTTTCAGCTTATTAGCAAGCTTGTCGCAGTCGTAGAAGACGAAGAAATCATCTACATATAGAGCAATAATAATAGTTTGCTTACCCACTCGGCGACTAAAGATACAGCTCTCGTGCTTGCTCTGCGTGAAGTTCTCTGCCAGTAAAACTTCTTTTACCTTATCGTACCACACTCGAGACGCCTGCTTTAGCCCGTACACGGCTTTCTTGAGTTTGTAGACTTTATGCTCATTCCCTTGTCTTACAAATCCCTCTGGCTGAGACATGTAGATCTCTTCACTCAAATTGCCATTTAGGAAGGCAGTTTTCACGTCAAGATGGTCGATCTTCAAATCTAACTCGACCGCAAGAGACAGCAACATCCGTAACGAACTATGTCGTACAACAGGAGAATATGTTCCAAATAATCAATGCCGAACTTTTGGGTAAACCCCTTTGCAACCAATCGTGCTCTATAACAGGCTATGTTGCCATTAGCATCGCGTTTAATTTTAAATAGCCACCGATTCTTAACAATATTCCTGTCTGCCGGTCTGTCAACTAGCTCCCAAGCCTCATGCTTATTGAACGAATCAATCTCATCTTGCATAGCTTGTCTCCACAGCTTGCTATCACTGGATTGTAAAGCCTCCTTGACAGTGGTCGGTTCACTCGACTCTACTTCGAGTGCAGACATTGTCCTCGGTAATCTTGGCCGCAAATTATAGGCTGGTCCATCATTCTGTGGCTCCTGTGGAACACCGCCTGTATCAGTAGATGAGCACGGCTCCTGCTCGTCCGCCTCGAACCAAACTTCAGGTGCTGCCGGCATCACCGCCTCAACCTGTACGTCGACATTCGGAATCGGTCGCATCTCCGCCTCAATCTCTACATTCTCAGGCTGATTTCCCGCATGACTAATCTCAGCATCAGCTTCGTTGTCACTCGACGGGAAGAAAATCTTCACAGACCGTTTACTGTTAAACCCTGGAAAAATTGTTTCATTGAAAACAACATCACGACTTCTAAATACCACATGTTTAGTCAAATCGTAAAGCCTATAGCCATTTGTTTCATAGCCAAGAAATATACAACGCTTGCTTTTTGGTTCAAGCTTATTTCGCTTCACTTTATCAATATGAGCGTGAGCTTCGCAGCCAAACACGCGTAAGTGCTTCAAACTCACTTTCTTACCCGTCCAGGCCTCCTCAGGTGTTTTTCCAGAGAGCCTTTTCGAAGGTGACACATTAATCAAGTGTGCTGCTGTGCAAGCAGCCTCTGCCCAAAATTTGTGGTCAAGGTTTGACGTATACAACAGGCACCTTACTTTTTCGAGGAGCGTACGGTTAAGCCTTTCTGCGCAGCCATTTTGCTGCGCGCTGTATGGCACAGTCACTTGGTGAACTATCCCCTTTCCTCTCAAAAAACCTTCAAGTTCCCTGTTCACGTACTCAGAACCACAGTCTGACCTCAAATTTTTAACTTTATCACCAGTTTGGGTTTCCACTAATTTAATAAAGTTTTTCGTGTATTCACTCACCTCGCTTTTCCACTTCAGGAAATACACAAACACCTTCCTCGTATGATCATCCAAGAACGTCAGGATGTACCTCTTGCCTCCAAGCGAATTCACCGGCAACGGACCACACAAATCGGTATGGATTAATTCCAACCGCTTTGCAGCCACAGACTTCTCAGGATTGCTATGAAAAGGAAAACGGACCTGCTTTCCTTTTAAACAAACTTCGCACACAACTCCTTTACAAGGGTCGTCCTGAAAACTAATATCATTAGCAAGTCCCTGCCTCAAGAGCTTCATATTATTGCCACTCAAGTGACCAAGTCTCTGATGCCAGGTTGCAGTACTAACAGTTAGATTCGCCCTTAGACTGCAGGCCTGAAGTTTATAAGCGCCTCCTATGTCATTTGCCTTAATCAAAACATCGCTAAAATTAGAAATTGTACAACCACTAGTATCAAAACTTACACTACTACCGTTCTTAATCAACTGAGAAACAGATATGAGATTTACAGACAGCTTAGGTATATATAACACGTTAGTTAACATCGCATTGTCCAACAACATAACGTTACCTATTCTTGTGCACTGCAGTTTATCTCCACTGGCAATGGTAACCGAACCACTACGCGATTTAAAGTCTTTCATCAAATCTCGCTTACCAGTCATGTGGTTTGTCGCTCCAGAGTCAATATACCACGAAGAATCTGAGCCCGCACCGGTACTATATGCCGACAAAACGCAGTTTCCTGAAGAATTTCTCTCATTCCGACAGTCTTTCTTCACATGCCCCTTTTGCCTGCATTTCCAGCACCACGGTTCTCTCTTACGACCAGATACATCCTTCGCTTTTGACTCTACCTTGTGTTGCTGCGCTTTTCTCGTCCCGGAGTCACTCGTAGTAGCGCTTTTTCTCGTAGAATACAAGCACTCACTCGAATCTCCACGAGTAGTCCAACGTTGATCCTGTAGTAGTTTTGACTTGACTAAATCAGCTGTAATGACAGCTCCCGAATGCTCTAGTGCCATGATCATGGGCTCGTACTCCGTCGGTAAACATTTGAGCATCAGCGCACCAAGAAACTCGTCATCAACGACCTTGTTCATATTCGCCAATTGCTGAGCTAATGACAATACCTCATTGACGTAAGCTTCCATGCTACCGAAGTTCTCGAGTTTGACAGCGCACAAGTTCTGGAGTATTCGCACTCTGGAACCGAGTCCTTTATCATCGTACGCACTCGCCAGCGCATCCCAGGCATCTTTTGCCGTTTTCGCGGATATCAAATGCGAGAAACATGATTTTTCGACGCTCAAACATATCTTAGATTTGGCTATTTCGTCACGTCTGCATTTCACATCGAGAGATGTTTTGTCACTTTCCGCATAACCACATACACAGGCCCACAAATTATCCAGAAGTAAAGAATTTTTCATCACAAATTTCCACTCGACATAATTTTCACGTCCGCGTAATTTTTCTTGTGGAAAATTACAACTTTTGCTTTCCGACATATTTATGGCAACGTTTGGCTAGGAATTTCTAGACCATAACCTAATGTAAATTGGAATTTAAACACATTTTTAACAAAATATATAGCAGAGTTTATTAATCACAACACAAGGAAACAACCACGAATGACAATCAAAATCAATGTCAATACAAACTTTAAATAAAGCAGTACAAAGATGGAGTCGGCCAGGATTAGAAATAAGGTCCATGTTCAATGAGACCTACAACAAAAATTCACCTGGGAAGATTTATACTATACCTACTCGAGTATATTAAATACATAACAACCGGCCAAGTGCGAGTCGGACCAAGGATGGTCGGACTCAGACATGGAGGGTTTCGTGCAGTCAAGAGCAAAAATGCGACTTGACTTAAGCACCATTTTGAAAATTGAAAACTTTATAGGAGAGCATTTTGAAGATTATTTTTCGGGAAAAAAGCAGTATTCCGTTTATAATAAAAATTTGTGAGTCTCCCCAATCATAAAGCGACTTATTTTGTACTAATTTTTGATATAACAATAACAAATAAAATGTGATTTTTAACAGAATTAGTTGTAACTTGAGCCATCTATACCTATAAAACAGTACCGTGACTGACTGACTGACAGACAACGCACAGCCTAAACTACTGGTGCTAGAGACTTGAAATTTGGCATACATGTACCTAGAGTATTGTAGAGGTGCACTAAGGAAGGATTTTTAGAAATTCCTACGGGATAGGGAAATATCTATACTTTCATTGTTTCTTTGTTTGTAGCGGAATCTCTGAAACTATTGAGCCGATTTTAAAATTTCTTTCACCAGTAGAAAGCTACATTATTTTTAATTGACACAGGTTACTTTATATTCGGGAAAATGCAAAATTCCCACGGAACAGAAATAAACTTATTTAATTTTGGGGCTGATTTTAAAAGTTATGTACATATATTTTGATATGACTATCCTCGATCGACATAGTCTACTTTTCCTTTGGAAAAATGCAAAATTCCCGCGGGATAGAAATAAGTGAATGTAATTTAGGAGCAGATTTTAAAAATTCTTTTACTAATAGTAAGCTACAGTATCCCTCTTAGACATAGGGTACTTTTTCCGGGAAAATGCAAAATTCCCGCGGGATAGAAATAAGTAAATTCAACTTCGGCACTGATTTTAAAAATTCTTTCATATGATATGATATGACTATCCCCGATTGACTTAGGCTACTTTTTCTTCGGGAAAATTTAAAATTCCCACGGGATAGGAAAAACTGAATTTAACTTCTTTCACCAATAGAATGCTACACTATTTCTGATTGGTATACTACTCTTTTTAGGGAAAATGCAAAATTCCCGCGGGATAGAAGTAAGTCGCACCAAATTCGGGGTTGACTTAAAAAAATATTTTACCAATTGAAAGCTAAATTATCCCTGATTGACATAGACTATTTTTTCTCCGGGAAAATGCAAAATTTCCACGGGATAGAAATAAGTGAATTGAACTTGGGGGCTATTTATCAAATTAATTCACTAATAAAAAGCTACACTGTCTCTGATTTTCAAAATAGGTTAAAACAGTTATTTGTACCCCGCGGGAACTTTACTTTGCATTTTCCTGGGATAAAATAAGGCTGTTTCAATCCGGCACAGGCCTCCTCCTAGAACGAACGGACTTGAGCCGTAGTTCCCACGCGGGCCCAGTGCGATTTGGGAACTTCATACACACCATTGAATGTCTTCTCAGGTGTGTGCAGCTTTCCTCGCGATGTTTTCCTTCACTGTAAATCTCATGGTAGGTATACTTTAAACGTGAATGCACATGAATTCGGAAGAACGCAGAGGGGCAAGCCCGGGCTCAAATCCACGACCCTCTGCTTAAGAGACCATAATAGGTCAAACCACTAGCACTAGGCCACCGCGGCTTAGCGGCTATAGAATTCACTTATTCCTATTCCGCGCGAACTATGCATTTTCCTGACATAATCCTATGTGTTAATCCATGTACTTAATAAACTACCTGTGTGCCAAATTTTATCCAAACAACTAACGTGCGTCAGGTCTTCGTGTACGAAGTCGCGGGCAAAAACTAGTTTTGCATAATTCTCTGATCAGGGCAGAGAGCTAAGTCCACGATCACGATTTATCTATACAAAGCCAAATGTTCAAGTGTTTAAGACTTTTAAAGAGGTAACAGATCAAGGATAACTGTGTAGAAATGGCATTATATAACCAAGTCATTTTGTATACTTGGTCAGTGTTCTACTGAGCCGTTTTGCTCGCCAAGGCTAAATGCAAGTAAGGCCAACGGGACCCGACACTACGCCGCACTAAAAAGATTCGACGAAAAAAAAACGCCCCCACTTTACGTCTATGGGAGGTCCCAAATTTTTTTTTCACTTCTCACGCTCTTAAAATGTTACTTTAGTCTCTGCATATCGGGACTAAAGCTCTTTTTTGATCTCTAGGGATTAAAGTATTTTTTTTTTAATTTACTTTGGAAACTGTTTAGACTGCCAATCACGGTGTTTGTGAATGGAGGATTATCGCCATTTTCAGTGACTGGGCATAGACAATTTTAAAGCCTTCCACAGACCGAAGCGCGTTGCGGATGCTCCATGGCATCGCGCGCAAGCCTCGCGCTTCGGTCTGTGGAAGCCTTTAGGGCGTAGAAATAACCTCAAAATAACCACTGTGCAATAATATTTTAAAAAAAGATTTAATTTTGTGAAACATAATTAATGAGTGATTATGAATATTAATCTATTTAATGATATGTATTAAGGATGTATTAATTATATTGTGCAGACCTAGTCCAATTAGTTTTAAAATAGTTTTCTAGTTTGAATCTGTTGGTTGAATATGCAAGCATTTAAATCGTCACTTTACAAAAAAAATATATAAAAGAAAAGAAAAAGCCACGGGACAAAGTTTTTTGCTAAGTATACATATAGTATTTGAATTTAGAACAGATGTCCATTATTCGTATTGAGCGTTCGTTGTAAAAAAGTAATATTGTAATTTTGCATAAAACGTAGTTTTTTTCCTCGCATTCAAAGTGAAAAGTAGAGTGTTTAACGCGAGACTAATAGTAGATTGTTCAACAAGGGACTAAAACAAGCCATAATGACACGAGATATTTAGCCACCCGAGCGATAGCGAGGGAGGCTATAATTCGAGTTGTCATTATGGTAGTTTAGTCCCGCGTTAAACACTCTACTTTTCACTTTGAATGCGAGGAAAAAAACGACGTACAAAATTACTTTTTTATAACGTATGCTCAATACGAGCAATGGACATCTGTTCAAAATTCAAATAGCAAAAAAAAATACCGCTGTCTTTTCTTTTCTTTTATATATTTTTGTAAAGTGACGCTTTAAATGCTTGCATAATTAGCCAACAGATTCTAACTTAAAGACTATGTTTAAACTAATTGGACTATGCATGTAAGAATGATAATTGTTCATTCATTAGAATAGGCAAATAAATTAACCTAATTGATCTAAGTTCACACACAAAATATATTGTTAACTGAAACACTTACCCGTGAATAAAGAAACGACTTTTTACGACTATTTTCTATATGCCAATTCTTTGTTTAATTATATCTAATTATACTTTCTATTTACTATTAAATGCAACTGACATCGCATTATTTTGAAGTCACGCCATATTAACTTTCAAACGTACTATCTACCGTACACTCCAACACTGCTTTGCCGACAGTGCGGATTGCTATTTTATCGACAGAGCAGGGAACTGCTTTGCCGACAACGTTTTAAAAAAAAACAAATTAAAAAACACCTAAGCTAAAGGAAATCTTTCTTTACATGCAAAATAAAATGAATTCATCTTTAATATTTTATAATTAAATAGATTAATATTCGTAATTATTCAATGTGTTTCACGAAATTATTATTTTTTAAATATTTTTTATACAGTTGTCATTTTGAGGTTATTTCCAGGCCCTAAAGGCTTCCACAGACCGAAGCGCAGGGCGCTACAGTGCGTCCGCAGCGCGCTTCGGTCTGTGGAAAGCTTTAAAATTGTCTATACCCAGTTACTGAAAATGGCGATAATCCTCCATTCATAAACACCGTGATTGGAAGTTTAGGGGTTTCCATAGTCAATTAAAAAAATTTTACTTTAATCCCTAGAGATCAAAAAAGAGCTTTAGTCCCGATATGCAGAGACTAAAGTAACATTTTAAGAGCATGAGAAGTGAAAACAATCATAATGACACGCGAATTTTATAGCCACCCTCGCTGTGCTCGGGTGGCTAAATATCTTGTGTCGTTTTAGTCCCTTTTTGAACAATCTAGTAATTTACCTGTGGTTTAATTACCACTTTTAATTATTATACTAAACGGGACTTATCACGCAAACAATAAACAATAACTAATCTAAATAGTACGAATAAATTTGTGTTATCAAAACTGGTTTTGACTCATATTCGCTTAGGGTGACCTATCTATCTACTGTACACCTTAACTAGCTACCTAACTACTTAAACTATTTTAAATATAAATAAAAATTAATATTAGGGGACAATCTTACACAATATTTCAAACTAAATACAAACTGAAATATAGATGCACAGAAAAAAGACCAATGCTGGGAATCGAACCCAGGTCCTCAGCATTCCGTGCCGTGTGCCATACCCCTACACCACCACTGGTCTCTGTGTCTGGTGGTGTGTAGGGGTATGGCACACGGCACGGAATGCTGAGGACCTGGGTTCGATTCCCAGCATTGGTCTTTTTTCTGGGGTTTTTTCTGTGCATCTATATTTCAAATTGAAATATATGGTTTCACAGGATGACCATAAAAGTAATTAAAAGTGAAGTTGAAAAATAAATACGAAAAAAAACTTCATACCTAACTTGTTAATCTTACACAAACTAAGCAAAGCTTGTACTATGGGTACTAGACGACGATAAACATACTTATATAGATAAACAAATACTTAAATATCCATGACTCAGAACAAATATTCGTCATCATCACACAAATTAATGCCCTTACTGGGATTCGAACCTAGGACCTCTTGCTTCGTAAGCAGGGTCACTACCGACTAGGCTAAAGCGGTCGGTCAAAAATTTTATATACATATATTTTTTATTAAATTATTATATGGCAGCCCAATGCATGCATGAAAATATCAACTCTTGACCACGGGTGCTGCAATGTAGACGAAACGTCGAGGCAAATATTGTTTGAGTAAATCCCGTTTAGTATAATAAAATTATTATTTTATGAGTTACACCAAGGATGATATAGACTGGATTGGCAGTCGCCATAGTACGGATCGGCCGCGGTTTTGTAGTTCGATTATTAAATCTAGATGGCGCTGAAATATAGCCAGAGGCTTTGAAGGCAAAACAATAAGACTACAGATATTTCATATCACTGCAAATGTATTATTATGCAATATTTTTGAAAAATATGTATATTCAATTTATTGTTTATTTATTTATTGAAGAAAAACATTATTTACATATATGACATTACAGTCTTATTCACAAATTTGTCATATAAACAACAATGACTAATATTAAATACTTAGAAACTAGATAATAACATAAATTTTAATTATAACATTAAAATTACGATCGAAAAATACAGAAACAAACAAAATATTTATATACAAACAGAGAAAAAAATAATTACTTAATAACTATCAATAAATCAATACAATACATAATATAATATAATATGTAAAACTCGACTCGCACTTAACCGTTAGTGAAAACATTAAAAATTTCTATTAATGTTTTTTTTCCCGAAAAATAATCATCAAAAACCTCTCCTATAAAGTTTTCAAAATAGAGCTTAAGTCAAGTCGCGTTTTTGCCCTTGACTGCATGATCCATGTCTGAGTCCGACTCGCACTTGGCCGGTTGTTATATATTTAATATACTCGAGTCAACGAATTTAAATAATAATAATATTATTATAATAATTATAATAATTAAACTATCAGAAAATTGACGTCAATGAAAAATTAATATTTAATCAGTCCGTTTTCTTCATTTCCAAATTCGTTGACTCGAAAATATTAAATACATAACAACCGGCCAAGTGCGAGTCGGACTCAGACGTGGAGGGTTTCGTGCAGTCAAGGGCAAAAACGCGACTTGACTTAAGCTCTATTTTGAAAACTTTATAGGAGAGGTTTTTGATGATTATTTTTCGCGAAAAAAAACAGTATTCCGTTTATAATAAAAATTTACGAGTCTCCCCAATCGTAAAGTGACATATTTTGTGCTAATTTTTGATATAAATATAACAAATAAAATGTGATTTTTAACGGAATTTATTGTAACTTGAGCCTTTTTGCATAATTCTCTGATTAGGGCAGAAAGATCTAAGTCCACGATCGCGATTTATCTGTACAAAGCCAAATAGTTCAAGTGTTTAAGACTTTTTAAGAGGTAACAGATCAAGGATAACTGGTGTAAATCGCTCATCTAGTGGTAAACTGTTGATACGTGTAGAAAAACGAGTTAAACCATTCACGCAGTTGTATACTGTTCTTTGAAAAATGATTTAAACCGCTAATCTAACTTTTCTAGAAGGAATGACTTAAAATATATATTTTTTTAATTTAAAGAAAATTGTTTAAATCGCATCAAATACGTAACGCATTGCTTCGTGGCCTTTTATGTACATGTAATTTAAACGCCATTTTTATTGTTAGATGAAGGAAATAAAGATATTTTTGGTAAAAGAATCAAGCGTGCAGATATTTATTCTATGCATAGGTAAAGAAAATAATATCAAATGGCATAAAATACCTACTGAGACCTGACCATGAAAAATTAGCACAAGTTATATTATTCCATATATACTGGTTCAGGTAAGATTTATTCATGTGACACAGATAATGTTCGAATCTAGCCTATAATTGTGTCCCACTTCTAGGAAAAGGCCTCCCCTCTGGTCCTCCACAGCTCCCTGTCCTGAGAGAAATCTGGCCAATCGTTTATTTATGATCAAGTAAAAACAATTCCAACGCCGATACCATTCCAATAGTAAGAAAAAACATTTTTTTTTAGTGAGTCTATATTCATACTTTGGAAAAATAACAACCAAATTAGCTTAGTACCTACACTTGACACCGCGTAAGCAGAAATGTTACCTAAATTAGTCGTATAACCAAGCGCAATAAAAGTGCTCAGATCAACCTCAAAACCGGCTCAAAAGACGCGGATTCCAATGACATACCTACTCAGTATCGCCCAGGATGGCGCTTGAATCAAGTTGCCTTTTAACCGTCGATATTATACACCACTAACCCCCTGTTTCACCATCCATTGATCAAATTTATTTGACGGGTAAATGTGATGCCGTCTCTGTTTGTTTTGTTCGAATAGACGGAGACGGCATCACATTTATCCCTCAGTTAAAAATAATCAATGGGTGGTGAAACAGCCCCTAAATATAACAGACAATTTTCCTGTTTAAGTTCGTCAAATACAGCCGACAAACCACTTGACTCACGCTTGGC
Organism: Archips xylosteana; assembly: GCA_947563465.1. Lineage (NCBI taxonomy): Eukaryota > Metazoa > Arthropoda > Insecta > Lepidoptera > Tortricidae > Archips > Archips xylosteana. Next base: position 14,058,745 of record OX387365.1, on the reverse strand, counting down.
CGATTTTTAATATTTGTTAATACGCAGTGCATTTATCTTTATTATCTTTCCGAGTTTGAAATTTGAAATATAATCATCAACATTATTTCAGCCGAAACACGTCCACTCCGGAGTAGCCATTCGCATCCAACGCATTTCCTCAACCCTCAACCTTAACCAGATCATCGCTTCATACCACCAGTAAATACCCATGGGCCATCAGTTCTACAAGTTTTTTCTACAAGCGATGTGCCCTGCCCACTGCCATTTGAGTCTGATGATTCTTCGAGCTAATTTGTATGTGTATGTGTAAATGTGATAGAAATTGAACAAAACCAAAATAATAATTTCTTGTATGGGATTCATTTTTAATTTTATTACTTTTTATTGTAACGGCAACAAAAATACACATTTTGTAAAAATTTTAACTGACTATCTATTACGGTTCTTGAGAAAGACACGAACAGACGGACAGCGTACCAACATTAGTAAGGTTTCGTTTAACACCCTTCTGATACGGAACTCTGATTGATAAACGATAAAAGGCGCGAGATCTACAAATGAAAGTCTAATTCGAAGACATGGCCACTTACAGATTAAGTTGTTTTTGTTAGTAATTTTCATATCGAAATGTTCAGCAGGCTTAAATGTTTTAAGCTTACTGTCAAGTATAACTACAGGACCAATCACTAAGGAAATCAACAATGGTACAGGCTTTGCAGAAATAGCTGCCAAATATGGCTATATAACTGAAGAACATGAAGTCACAACTGAAGATGGGTATATATTGACAATGCACCGAATACCGCCGAAGAAACATTGTCCTAGAAAAAATTCTATCTTGGTTATTCATGGACTACTTCAAGCATCCGAAGTATGGTATATGTATGTAGGGTAGATAGGAAAACAAGGTGTGAGGGTAGTTTTAGATAACGGCAGTTTAGTTTTAAAAATATACTTGCACGATTAGCTTGGAGTTTTATTGAAATCATCCGAAATATACTACATAATTGGCGACGAGGATGAGGAGGAGGAGGGGGAGGATGGAGGATGGGATAACATTTATATGGTATATGTATGTAGGGTAGATAGGAAAACAAGGTGACGAGGGTAGTGCGGGAAGTGAAGGGGACCTAGACTCTTCGGAATACGAACTTCCAGAACAATCACCAGTTCGTACTAATGTTGTATTACGCCCGCGTAACAGAAATAGATAGTGATTCTGTGTCTATATATAAGATCCGATTTTTTGTGCTATTAGGTATTTATGATATGTATTATTTAAGAGGGGAGGTATATGGTATATGTATGTAGGGTAGATAGGAAAACAAGGTGTGAGGGTAGTTTTAGATAACGGCAGTTTAGTTTTAAAAATATACTTGCACGATTAGCTTGGAGTTTTATTGAAATCATCCGAAATATACTACACGAAGGGATGATAGACTCAGGACCATTCGCTCCAGGGTTTGTTTTAGCTGAAGAATGCTACGACGTATGGTGCGGCAACGTGCGTGGCAACTACAACTCCAGAAAACACGTCAGCCTCGATCCTAATAAAGATGTCGAGTTTTGGCGGTTTTCAATAGACCAAATGGGGAAATACGATATACCAGCCATGGTCGACAAAGTTTTGGACGCCACGAACTCGAAAAAGCTGATATTGGTTGGAGGATCACAAGGGGGCGGTAATTACTTTATTATGAATTCTGAAAAACCAGAATATGCAGAAAAGGTTAGTCTATTCATTGGTCTAGCTCCCGCTACTAGAATTGTTTATACGAAGTCCCTTCTAGCTAGGCCACTTTTTAAGGCATTCAACACTTTTAGACTAACCTTAGAAGCTGCCGGGGTATGGGAGATTCTGTCTAAAGGTGGCCTCATCCAAGGGCCGCTAAATTTTCTATGTCAACTGAAATTGTATTCTCCTGATCTGTGTATCACATTAGATGCTGCCGTCGATTCTCCTCATCCACAATCAATTACACCGGAGATAACAGCAAGGATGATCAAGCATTTTCCTGCCGGGACTTCGGTGCAGAATATAGCTCAGTATGGGCAAGCAGTAGAGTCTGGAAAATTTTGTAAATTCGACTACGGACCAAAGGAAAACATGGCTAGATACGGGAGTTCTGAAGCACCGGAGTACAATTTGAAGGCGAGTACAACTCCTGCTCTTATTTTACACGGTTTGTCCGATAATTTGGTGGATACTAAGGATGTAAAATGGCTGGTCCAACAGCTGCCGAATGTGTTGGAGTTCATAGAAATGGATGATCCTCTGTGGAATCATTTTGATATGGCGTACGGTAAACGTTGGAATGAAACAGTGTTTACACATATTAAGCCATATTTGAAGAAATTTGAGAATATGTTTTAACTGTCAGATTAGTGGAAGTTAGTTTTTTAACTTGTGCACCTTCTAATAATAATTTATCAAAGCACTAGCCTTTGCCACTGGCTTTGCTCACGTGCACTGTTAGATCTAAAATTTGAATTTAAACTGTTGGATTTTATGAAATAGCCACTCTCTAAAATTACTGTGATATTGATTTTGATATTGATGTCACCATATGCGTTACATATACACAATGAATAAGTAAATATGTATACAGAGCTACAGCCAAACAATGTAAGCCTGAAAGGTAGATAGAATGGCGATATGTTGTTCATAGGAATAAGCGGTAGAGAGTTCCACCCGAGGCCGTATTGTATCGCTTTCACAGTCTCTCTCTGTCACCGTCTGATACCGTTTGACAGAAAGGAATAGTAAATGCGATAGCAAATGTCAGCGTGTTAGACAATAAGAATACAGAGCAGCGTGAATACATCGAAGTTCGTAACTGAAGTTAAGCACTGTTATGTAGAGTTGTAGACACATCTGGAATCCTAACCCTTGCATACTGAGCTGTTGTTGGAACCATTACAGGCAGATCTTTAATAACCGTTATTTTGGTGAAACGTTATTTTTCGAATCGTTATTTTACACAAATACGTTAAGTAGGTACCTATAATAAAATAACGTTATCTGCAGCGGTTTCCATATTCATATTCATTTATTTGTTGCAACCATGGTATTACAACATGAAAAATAGATATTTCAGTGCTACATGGACCCTGCTAGGGCGAAACAACAACTTATCCTTAACTTTTTCTTGATTAATGCTATTATTATTATTTTAAATTTTTTCGTTATAATGTTATTGTTAATGTTCGTCTCCTCTTCTCAAGCGACGTGCTATCACCGGATACCCCTGACACCCTCTCGGCTCTACGGACAAAACATCCTCCAGGACCTTCTATTCCCTACTTTTTCGACCCACCCATGGCAAACCAGGCCTGCCTACAAATAAAAAACAGAGACGTATATGATGCAATTTTATCATTCAAAACTGGTTCTGCTGCAGGCCTGGACGGACTCTCACCCCAACATTTGAAGGACTTGACCAGTCATTTAGTGGGCGATGCAGGCGAGCGTCTAGTTGATTCAATTACAAAACTAATCAACCACATGTACTCGGGTAATATCAACCCAGACATTGTTCCAATTTTATATGGCGCAAACCTCATTGCCCTTACCAAAAAGGACGGAGGGGTGAGACCTATTGCCGTTGGTTCCACACTTAGACGTCTCGCCTCCAAAATTGCAGTTAAATATATTAAATCTAAATTACAGTCTCTTTTTGAACCTATACAACTCGGTTTCGGCGTAAAAGGAGGATGCGAGGCAGCCGTCCACGCCTTGCGTACATACCTCTCCAACGAACCATGTGATGCACTGGTCAAAGTTGATGTCAAAAATGCTTTCAACTCTGTAAATAGAGACACCTTGCTGACAGAAGTAAAAAATAATGTCCCTGAGTTATACAATTACCTCCTTCATTGTTATGCAGATCCCACTAATCTTATATACCGTGACAATGTTTTATCTTCAGAAGTGGGCTGTCAGCAAGGTGATCCTCTCGGGCCGGCAATCTTCAGTTTGGCTATTAACCCTGTTATTCAAAATTTAAAATCAAAATTCAATATCTGGTATCTAGACGACGGAACCCTAGGTGGTGATCTGGACACCTTACTGTCTGACCTTTCAACCATCAAATCCAAATTCCAAGCAATTGGCTTAGAAATAAATTTTAGCAAGTGCGAACTTTTTGTGCATAATCCTGCCTTAAATTTAATAGATTTAAAAACAAAATTTGATGCACTGACGCCCGACATTAAGATAGTAGACAGATATTCTCTTAGCCTCCTTGGGTCTCCTATATTCGAAGAATCCTTCCCGAATTACATTTTAGAATCTCAAAAGGTATGAAATTCGTTTGCTTGAAATTAGTCCTCATTTCGCATTGACAATTTTAAAATTTTGTCTTTTTGTTCCAAAATTTACTTATGTACTTCGCTGCTGTCCTTTCACTAAATTCAAAATTTCACTGACACAAATGGATGACTTGATCAAAGCAAACCTGGAATCAATTTTGAACATTCAGCTAAGCGAAGAATCCTGGACTCAAGCATCCCTTCCTATTCGCTTTGGTGGGATAGGGATTCGCAAAATTTCTTCTATTTCTGCACCAGCTTTTTTGTCCTCCGCTCATAGCTCGGCAGATCTCATAGGTAAAATTCTGAGGGCTTTCCCTTTAAACTATGAGACTGCGGGTTTGACAGAGGCTAAAAACGCTTGGTCTATTGCCTGTCCGGGAAAGGATTTGCCAGAAAATTTTAAATTTCAAAGGTCCTGGGACGACATTCAGTCAAATTTGACATATGAAACCCTTCTGAGCCACAGCACGGGCTCTGATCGTGCCAGACTGTTGGCTGCAGGTACGAAGGAAGCTGGCTACTGGTTGCACGCCTTTCCATCAGCCAACACTGGTACTTTTCTAGAGCCCGACACTCTTAGAATTTCTATCTGCCTGCGCCTCGGAGTAGCAGTTTGCGCACCACATAAATGCCCCTGCGGCTTTGATGTCGACGCGCTGGGACACCACGGCCTTTCATGCCAGAAGAGTGCGGGCCGCTTCTCTAGACACTCTGCTCTCAATGACATTATCCGTCGCTCTCTTGCCACCGTCAATGTGCCTGCGTTACTGGAGCCATCGGGCATCGCCAGAGATGATGGCAAGAGACCAGACGGAATGTCACTGATTCCGTGGAAATTGGGTCGTGTGCTAGTGTGGGACGCTACTTGCGTAGACACACTAGCTCCTTCCCACGTCCGCGGAACAGCAAATCAAGCTGGTGCAGCAGCAGAGGCGGCGGAGAAACTCAAGGCAAATAAATACAAAGGTCTCGGCTCTGAATACTACTTTCTACCATTCGGGGTTGAGACCTTAGGTCCGTGGGGCCCCAGCGCAAAAATACTCTATAAAGAAATTTCGAAAAGGCTCTGTGATACCACAGGGGACCGAAGAGCTGGCAGCTTCCTCGCTCAACGTATCAGCATTGCTGTACTGCGAGGTAATGCTGCCAGTATCTTTGGGTCCATGCCGCGGGGGGAACCATTTATGAATTTTATTTAGTTTTTAGTTTAGTTAGTTTTGCTTTTTTTTAAATTATACTGTTAATTTATTTAAATTTAATTTGTAATTAGTATTTAGTTTTAATGTAAATTAATAATTTAATCCGTTTTCTAATTGAATAAATTACCCTGTATTTATATTCTTAATATAATAAAAGAACAATGTTATTAGGTAATTTAAATATATATATCTATCGATACTTTTTCAACTGATTTATAATAATGTTATAGACCATCCCTTTCATACGCTCAACGAACAGTAGTGTAGGTCAACAACACGCAAATGGTAATATGGTACTATGGTCGATCATAGAAGTAAGTGTTATCCGCATTTTTCCGCTATGAGTGAGTCTCACGGTAGTTTTATATTCATAATTGATTAATATTGACCATTGGGGGCCATCCATAAATTACGTCACACCAATTTCGATCAATTTGGACCCCTCCCCCCCCCCTTTGTCACACGTATTACTATGAAAACAGCCATTATTTTGTTCTAGTGTTTTGTTGTAGTGTCGATTCTAGTACAGATCGCTGGAATTAAATGTGTGACGTACTTTATGGACGGTCCCACAACTTAAATGAATATTTTGATTAAGATAAAAAAGCAATATTTATTATTATTATATACAGGCATGTACTTACTAAAATCCTTCCGACATGTGCAATGTAGACATTGTTAACACCTGTGTATGTTCTTGCGAAATAAATAATTTATATTTCATTGTTACCTACTTCATTTCGTTTTATTTCACTTCATTTGCAAGGATCGTGAGAATCGAGGTATATAATTAACAAGCTTTAGCTCGCAACTCCGTCAGCAAAAAAATCGTTTAACGCTATCCCGCGGAAACTGTGCAGCTTTCCGGGATGTAAACTATCTCTATACTAAATTTCATTTAAATCGGTTCAGTGGTCCCTTAATAAGTTCCCATTTATTGGAGCATACTGCCACAGAATCAACAGCAGCTATCGAATACATACCTGACAAATCATCTGCAGTCACTGCAGAGCACAGATCTCCTCTCAGAGCGTGAGGGCTTGGGCCGTAGTTCCCACGCGGGCCCAGTGCGGATTGGGAACTTCACACACACCATTAAATTTCTTGGCAGGTGTATGCAGGTTTCCACACGATGTTTTCCTTCACCGTAAAGCTCATGGTAAATTACATATGTAATTTCGCAAATAAATTCCGAAAAACTCAGAAGTGCGAGCCGGGATTTGAACCCCCAACCAGCTGCTTGAGAGGCCAAAACGGCTTTTTAGAGTTCCGTAGTCAACTAGGAACCCTTATAGTTTCGCCATGTCTGTCCGTCTGTCTGTCTGTCTGTCCGCGGCTAAGCTCAGAGACTGCTAGTACTAGAAAACTGTAATTTTGGCATGAATATATATATTAGTCACGCCGACAAAGTGGTTAAATAAAAAAAACTAAAAAAATTTTTTTTAGGGTACCTCCCATAGACGTAAAGTGGGGGTGATTTTTTTTTCTCGACTAACCCTATAGTGTGGGGTATCGTTGGATAGGTCTTTTAAAACCATTGTGGGTTGCTTATATGATTTTTGTATTCAGTGATTTGTTTCCGAAATATTCAACTTTAAAGTGAAAATTTTCATTAAAATCGACCGTCCCCCCCCCCCCCTTTAAAATCTAAACTGTTGGGTGGAAAAATTAAAAAAAAATTCAAAATGGTAGTAAATATATTAAATTTACAAGGAAAATTATAGCGGCTAAGATTGCTTGGGAATTATTTGTAGTTTAAGAGTAAATAGTAGCCTAAGGTATTAAACATACCGTCACTACTTTGAAAAACTCGTATCTTAAATCAGCATGTAAACAAAACTGAACCTTGATACGCGCGTAATAAAGTTCACTTTGCCAGATTAACGATTTTGAGATACGAGCTTTTTTCAAAGTATAGACGAAACTTGGAAGATTCCGTACACATACGAAATCCTTAAAAAAATATTACTTGATTTTTTCGTAATGGCTACGGAACCCTATCTTGGGCGTGTCCGACACGCTCTTGGCCGGTTTTTTAATATTAAGTGTGGACAGGTGTAAATGTTCTCACGATCCCGTGACAAGTGAAAAGTAAGGGTGCTTAAAATGTGTGCTATGCAGTAAGGATGTAGAAGCTACGCTACGAAACTATGTGATCGTTTCCACTAATACTAAGGCTGGTTTTAGTGTCACGCGGACGGTCAGTACGGATTGCTACGCATGGACCAATACCCAAGCAACAAAATTATCCTATAGTGCACGCTTTATAGGCCTACAGCACTAATAGCGGTCTCTTATTAGTTCTAGAATTTGCTGCCCCGCTTATTATAGCATGCACGGAGTCTATTTATTCTTGTAGGACATCCTTCCTTATAAGTTAATTTATTATCGCTTATAGACCCAAATTAACAGCACAGTATAAGCTGAGATGTCCTATAAAAGTACTGCGAAGGTGTAAACACGCTTGAGTATACTTGCTCTGGTAAGCTGTACTTATAATTGCCTACAAGAATAATTATAAGTCCATTGTAAGCAAAGTATGCTTATAAGAGTATCAATTAGAACTAAATGTACTGGAAACCATTTGCACTTATTACTTGAGTTTATAAGGGTTTATAAGTTCACAATGTTGATCAATAATAAGTAAATTAGTTCTATAACGGCTTATTCCAAGAGTAATTATACTTGGTTCTATTGTGGATATGTCGAACGCTGTTATAATCTTAACACGATTATAAGGGTTCCGTGTAATATAATTACTATTCAAAATTGTCTTCGTGAAGTCCAGTAAAAGTGTACAATTGCTTTTAATGGTCGCAGTAATACTGTTATAGTCTCATCGCAGCTATTTTTTTGTGTCGTGCGTGGCTCGTGGTTATAAATTTTAGGCAAAGAAGGTATCGTAGAAGTTAGCGAGGGTTCCGGACAAAATAGTAAATTTGTAAATTGTACACAAAATGTTAATATTGATAGTTCTGGACAAAACAACAACATCGATGTCCATAAGCACTACCATGATAGATTCAAAGGATGACACATAAACAGTGATCGGAACTCTGTGTGCAGAACTTTGGCAAAGCTTGTAAAGCTGACATTAAGGAGAATTTACAACCAAGAAAAATAAGAATATTATTGGCAGATTAGTGTTCAATTTAATTCTATATCGAAATCTCAGATTTTCAGTAGTTTATTAATATTTTCATGTCTGTAAGCACTGTTTCATTCCCGCTTGGCACGTTTTGTTAGGGTTTTGCACCCATAGTTCCGATCACTGCACATAAACCTAAAAATATTAAAAATACAACCCATACCCAACACCATCTACACATGGTGAAATATTAAACCTGATACAAAATATGTGCACAGCTCTAAATAAAAACAAATTGTTCTAAAAGACTGCAACAGATGGCGTTCATAAATAATTAAGTACATTATCGAGTTCGAGTTTTTTATTACAAAGAAATAGGTAGATATTTGAAAAAGAATCAATAAAATTCCTCAGGCATTACCATAATAATATTTATCACGTTTTGAAGTAATTTTCGGTGCAATTTTATGTTTAAACTTCATATTTTCTTATTGAAGGTTTTTCAACAGGCGAAGTGTCGCTGGATGGCTTTAGTATCGTGAGGTCCATTTAACGTTCAGTCTTGCTTGCGATTGGCTCATTTAGTTATTTAACCAGTCACGAGCGCGACGCAAATGTCAAACAGACCTCACGATACTAACGCCGTCTGGCGATGTTTCGCCTGTCGAAAAACCCTCATAACAACACTACCGTTAATACATCTTTGGCCACTTCATTATTTTTAAATGCCATCTATCGATCACTAAGGAGCTATTTTATTTTTAAATCGTAGCCGAAAATCCCCCATTTAAAAAATCGTTCGGTCCTTAAAATAATTATGGAACCCTAATTCCTAACAGTATGGCGATGGTTTGGTTCTAATGCAAACCATTTTAAAACCAAGAACGTCTATAACAGTTCTGTAATGAACTTAGGAAGGCTAATTGTAAAAAATGGCAACTTTTCATTGTATGCTTTATTAAAATGAATATTATTTTCAAATGCAACTTATTATATACACTAATTTCAAGAAGCGAGTAAAAATTTAGATATAAAACATAATATACTTCATCGTAAATACTCGTTTGCCACACAAACACAAGTAACACGTTTATTATTATGCCATACTGTAGATAATACATTATTAAGGAAAAATAACTTTCCTTTTTATCAAATATCAAATACTTATTTGTATATTTTTTTCAATATGCGCTCCAACGACCACGTTTACTTTATAATTCCCAACTGTTTTTGAAAGAGCTTGTAACAGAAGCAAGGAGTACGTTAAAGTCGTGTGTGGTTCTGTAAGACGCTAATAGTTGACTTCGCGGGGAGCAGTTAGTTCTGCGTAGTTCGACTGTAGGGATATTAGTGGTCTAAGTGGTAGCCACCAAATCTCTTATGGGTGTCTTAGAAGAAAAAGTATGCCTATAAATTGGGCCCTTTTCCGTTGTTATAAGACCTTACTATCCCGTTATAGTCCTGATAAAACGGTGGTTCCAGGATAATTATAAAACCAATTTTTGCTGCTTGGGTATGCATTAAGACGCTGTCAACACCAACGTCGGCGCACACTGTCTATTTGTATCGGAGTAAACGAGATGCCGCTATGACTGGGCAGCCGGGTATATTGAAATTTATCGGGCAAATATTGAATTAAAAAAAAACTGTGGATTATTTGTGAAATATGACTCGTTAGCGGTTTAGGTATGAATATGTTCACTTCATGTTTTTAATTGCAGACGCATACGCCAAAAAAATAAAGACAAAGAACCGTTTAATGATGATTTTAAGACCTATCTTTGCAATTATTTTCTATCGAGCCGATTTCGTCCAATTATGTATCGAGTCCGTCCACGGTCTTTGAAATATGATGAATTATTAACATATAATTTTTTGATGTGCTAGAACAAACAGTTTTTCTTAAAAAACTGTTTAAATGACATCAATTTCAACAAAATTAGGTGTTGTCAGCCTCTTAAGCTGAGGCTTTAGGAATTCTATGTGTGCTCTTTTACTGTCCAGGCTATTCGGTTATGGAACTCCCTACCAATTCCCTACGGCATGCTAAATCTTTGCCTATTTTTAAATTTAACGACCGCTGTAGCCTAGTTGGTAGTGACCCTGCCTACGAAGCAAGAGGTCCTGGGTTCAAATCCCGGTAAGGGCAATTATTTGTGTGATGAGCACGAATATTTGTTCCTGAGTTATGGATGTTTTCTATGTATTTAAGTATTTATTTATCTATATAAGTATGTCTATCGTCGTCTAGTACCCATAGTACAAGCTTTGCTTAGTTTGGGACTACGTCGATTTGTGTGAGATTGTCCCCTAATATTATATTAAATCTATGCTTAAGCAGTATTTATTATCCTGTGCTTGAAAATTGTATTATAGTCCATTTATTTACAAGTATTTTGTGTATCACTTATCTATGTATGTTTTATGATGTGTATTATTGGATGTTTTCAGTTGTTTTAATAAAATGTTTGTTTTTATTATTATTTATTAAATTTTATATTGCACCACCTGCTGATTTTTTTTTTTTTGTATAATTAGGCTAATTTTATATTTTTTTACATCCGTTTTGCGTAAGTTATTTGTTGTATTTAGTAAATCTTACAGTCACAGTGACCATGTCGTGCGCACGGTCTTTTAGGTTATAAATGTCCGAGTTTGTTCAGTGCAGACAGCGCTGCTCGTTGCAGTCGCAACGGCTGCGTTCAGCATACCGCTTAAGGCCGTGTTGCACGACAGGGTTTCTGTGACTGATAAAAAAGGGTCCCGCCGGAAGACCAGCGCTGGCTCCACCTCAGGAGTCCGCATTTATGCTGAGGCGGGACCTTTTTCACACACAATTTAATGTTTTATTTTTTTATCTTTTTATATATATATATATTTTTTTTTTTCTTTTGTAATTTTTTGTGTTTTGTTTTGTGTGTGAAATAAACTTTTTTCATTTCATTTCATATTTCATGAAATGCATTCCTTGCTTTCTTTCTTTTTTTTAAAGTTTCCTGGAAGAGATCGCTTCGAAGCGATAAGGCTTACCTTATGCCTACCTTATTTCTTTTTTCCATGTAATTGTTTTTCTGTATTGTATTATTTGTGGTGTACAATAAAGAGTTATTGTATTGTATTGTATTGAAGCGTTTTAGAGTAATGCGGGTGGCTCCGTACGGAAAACCGTCCGCGCGGACAGCAGTTTTAGGCTTGATTTCCTCCTACGCTGAAGTCGGTCGCGTATGACAAATGCGCGTCGCTGTGCGTTGCCCCATAGAGTATTGTGTATATTCGTACGCTCGACCGACGCGCGATAGTGGTGTATAGCGCGTCAGCGCCGTCAGCGCACCGACGCGCGTGGCGCTGACGAGCGAGACCGACGCGCGCCATCAGCGGCGCGTAGCAATAAATCTGCCGCGGACGTCAGCATCGCTGTGCGGTGCCCCATAGAGTATTGTGTTTATTCGTACGCGCGACCGACGTTAGCGACCGATGTCAGCGTAGGAGGAAATCAAGCCTAAGCGACGTATGTGTGGGTGATGCGCTATGAAGATGCGCAGCCGCTAGTTACCTGTGCGAAGAAGATACGTAGCTCGAGCAATGCGATGTACGATGTATTGAAAGTAGGAACCATCTAAAGCACACATCCACAGCACACATCAACAGCGTTCGCATCTTAGCATTAAGCTTTTGCGGTCCACTCTAGGCGGCCAGCAAAGAATAACTAGAGGCGGGGCGGGGTGGGTGTGTAACTGTGTGAGTGTGTGTATAAGCGCATGTGTGTATGTGTACCCCCGGAGGCCTCAGGTTCGCGGTGTCGCTTCGCACCAACAGCTCGTCACAAGCCGCCCTGCGATGACTGACTGTACTGGTAACACCAGAACAACAACGGACGGGGTTGTCACATCCCTACGCCTTTATAATTATTATCATTATTATTTATAGAGTTAATAGCGGTAAAAAATAAAATTTCGCACGTCTAATTAGGAGACAATAATTTTAATGCAACAACTTGTGTTACAGGGGTAGAAAAAAAGAAACCAGATAAATCTCTCCTCATGAATTCAATAGCAATTTTTCACATGCAGAGAATTGCTTGCTAATAAAGACAAGCGCTCCAACTGGTGCATATTAAAATGAAATAAAGTATAAACTTCTACAACTATTATTGTTATTATTAAACCCATTTTCCCGTCGACTTAATTATTCCTACGCGCCTGCAACTCAGGCGGATATAAACGACTCAGCCTGTTTTAGCATGATTTTGTATTAGGTATTTACGCTTTTCACATAAACTGTTATTGCAAAATCTAAATTCGCATACTTTGATTACTATTACGCAGATTTTCGCTACCTATCATTGGTCCGAATATAGTCATCTTTTTCATGCTCCGAATCATGTCTACTCATTCGGGAGCTTCGCTACGCTACGCTCACTCCCGCATTATCCTTTGAATCTAACCGATCCGTGCCGCTTCCGCTACGATCCAATTCGCTCGCTTCGCTCGTTCCCTGCCTACTTATCATTATAAGTTAGTTTCGGACAATATGCCGAATAAAATTGTACGTCCCACTGCAGGGCACAGGCCTCCTCTCAGAATGAGAGAGATTTTCGGGATGTTACATTAAGTAATGCCAAATGAGGTTACTGCCACATGTATATTTTATACAATACTAGATTTTACCTGCGACTTTTTCCGTGCAGAATTTTTGGTACTTAAAAGATTCTTCATCTCTTTAATCGAATAAAATGAAAAGCCGGCAACGGCTTCATCCAGCCATCCATCACTATCGTATCAACTTATCATCATGATCGGTATCCACAGTGAATATATGTATAAGTCCCACTTATTCCCTATCCCGTGGGAATTTCAACAAAATCCATTCTCATTCTATGCAAAATTTCAGCCTTCTAGGGCTAGGGTTTGGGCTGAGCGATTATGAGTCAGTCAGCCAATGAATCACGACTTTTCCTTTTACATGTCGCACGTTTAGAATGAGACGGACACAATTCGAATTATATTATTATTTAACACTAGAACTGTTCTTCTTTTTACGCAAAGTTTGTTTTAGAAATGAGAATAATTACGAACAGCGTCAGTCACATTATAAACGTGTACTTAATGTATAGATAATTTAGCGATAATTCAATATTTACAGCGCCGTTAAAAAGCCAACCGAATAAATAAAGATACAACAGTTTGTAAATACAATTGGTTACAATTGAGTCTTTTTGTTATAACGAAGTGTGCTATTATTTATTTTATAACTGTGTTTGTCTGTGCTTCCGGCCCCGACTATCGTTACACGTCAAATTAAACTAATTAACGTGACATGACATTATCCGTCGCTCTCTTGCCACCGTCAATGTGCCTGCGTTACTGGAGCCATCGGGCATCGCCAGAGATGATGGCAAGAGACCAGACGGAATGTCACTGATTCCGTGGAAATTGGGTCGTGTGCTAGTGTGGGACGCTACTTGCGTAGACACACTAGCTCCTTCCCACGTCCGCGGAACAGCAAATCAAGCTGGTGCAGCAGCAGAGGCGGCGGAGAAACTCAAGGCAAATAAATACAAAGGTCTCGGCTCTGAATACTACTTTCTACCATTCGGGGTTGAGACCTTAGGTCCGTGGGGCCCCAGCGCAAAAATCTTAATATATAAAAGAAGAAACTGACTGACTGACTGACATATCAACGCACAGCCCAAACCACTGGGCCTAGAGATTCCAAATTTGGCATGTAGGTTCCTTATAAGGTCTAGGGGTGCACTAAGAAGATTCAAAATTCAGTCCCTAAAGGGGTGAAAAGGGGGTTCAAAGTTTGTATGGGGAAACAAGATTAGTTCGACTATTTTATTCGAAACTTCACAGAAGTACTCCTAACGATAAATGAGTAAACACGTGTTTCAACCCCTAAAAGGGGGAAAGGGGTAACAAAGTCTGAAAATCAACATCTAGGTGTTGTTTCTATGGTTTATCGGGTCGCTGGTTATGAAAACAACAACGGTTTTAAAATCCGATGTGGTATACGTAAAATACCATCTCCCTGGATGGGGTGCGATGGGGTTGAAATGTTTAAATATCAATATGGGTGTCGTTTTTAAGGTTTTGCCAAAACCACTAGACCTAGAGACTTGAAATTTTGCACATAGATACCTTATACAATGTAGGCATCCACTTAGGAAGGATTTTTGGGAATTCCCACGGGAACGGGAAAAAACCGGATTTATATATTCGATTCCGAGTGACCCTATCGCAGTAACTATATTAACTAGACTCTTCAAATTTGATACACAAGTAGGTATTACATTAGTTAAAACATTAATTTCAGGATTTTTCAAAATTCCCACGGGATAAGGAAAAATCGGGTTTTATATATTCAGTTCAACGGAATCCTATGAACTATAATTACTAGACTCTTCAAATTTGGCAAAGAAGTAGGTAATTATAATAGTAAAAAACGGTTTTAAGGATTTTTGGAAATTCCCACGGAATAAGGAAAAAACGGGATTTTTCGTTTTACTGGTATTAGAGAGCTGAAATTCGGCAAGTAGGTTGC
The DNA here is from genome assembly GCA_947563465.1 of Archips xylosteana. Taxonomy (NCBI): domain Eukaryota; kingdom Metazoa; phylum Arthropoda; class Insecta; order Lepidoptera; family Tortricidae; genus Archips; species Archips xylosteana. Next base: position 14,043,619 of record OX387365.1, on the reverse strand, counting down.
TTGAGGAGTGTAGAGGAGGATTGAGAGAGGGCTTTCCAAAATTCCCACGGGAACGGGAAAAAACGGGATTTTTCGTTTTACTGGTCGTAGAAAGCTGAAATTCGGCATGTAGGTTGCTTGAGGAATGTAAAGGATCATTAAGAGAGGACTTTCCAAAATTCTCACGGGAACGGGAAAAAACGGGACTTTTCGTTTTACTGGTCGTAGAAAGCTGAAATTCGGCATGAAGGTTGTTTGGGGAGTGTAGAGGAGCATTTAGAGAGGACCTTCCAAAATTCCCACGGGAATGGAAAAAACGAGATTTTTCATTTTGCTGGTCAAAGAAAGCTGGAATTTGGCAAGTGGGTTCCTTGGGGAGTGTAGGGGAGCATTAAGAAAGCATTTCCCGAAATTCTTACGGGAACGGGAAAAAACGGGTTTTGCGTTTTACTGGTTGTAGAAAGCTAAAATTTAAAAATTCACAAGTTGATACTGTAAGTAGACCGACTTCAAAAAAAAAGAAGGGGGTTATGCATTCCACTTTATGTATTTTTTTATGTAGGTAGGTATGTTCAACGATTTCGCGGTCAATTGTGGACCGATTATAATAATTAATTTTTATTCGAAAGAATACAATATACCCCTAAGATGGTCCCATTGTCACCAAATCAGGATCTGATGACGGGATCTCAGGGAAATCGAGGGCAACCCTCAAATTTTGTAGGCACACATTACGTTTTTCATATATTTTCTCAAGCTATTTAAGTGTTTGCGTCTGGTAGACCATCATCTCATGTTGATGAGCTGATGATGGAAGGTAAAACTCCTTAACGGTTAGGTCACACAGCACCTTAACAAGATACTATAATATGAAAATATCAATGCTAAGTAGGTACACAGCGCTTCCAGTTACTCAAGTTTCCGTAGAAGGTAAGAAAACATTGAATTATACCTAATGCAGGACAGGGAAAAGTAATAATAGGTTTTTCACTTCTCATGCTCTTAAAATGTTACTTTAGTCTCTGCATATCGGGACTAAAGCTCGTTTTTGATCTCAAGGGATTAAAGTAAATTTTTTTTAATTGACTATGGAAACCCCTAAACTGCCAATCACGGTTTGTGTGAATGGAGGATTATCGCCATTTTCAGTGACAGGGTATATACAATTTTAAAGCTTTCCACAGATCGAAGCGCGCTGCGGACGCTCCGTAGCGCCCTGCGTTTCGGTCTGTGGAAGCCTTTAGGGCGTGGAAATAACCTCAAAATGACAACTGTATAAAAAATATTTAAAAAATAATAATTTCGTGAAACACGATGAATAATTACGAATATTAATTTATTTAATTATAAAATATTAAAGATGAATTCATTTTATTCTGCATGTAAAGAAAGATTTCCTTTAGCTTAGGTGTTTTTTAATTTGTTTTTTTTTTTAAAAGCGCTGTCGTCAAAGCAGTTCCCTGCTCTGTCGATAAAATAGCAACCCGCACTGTCGGCAAAGCAGTGCTAGAGTGTACGGTAGATAGAGCAGTTACGATTGAAAGTTAATATGACGTGACTTCAAAATAATGCGATGTCAGTTGCATTTAAAAGTAAATAGAAAGTATAATTAGATATAATTTAACAAAGAATTGGCATATAGAAAATAAACATAAAATGTCGTTTTTTTATTCACGGGTAAGTGTTTCAGTTAACAATATATTTTGTGTGTAAACTTAGTTAGATCAATTAGGTTAATTTATTTGCCGATTTTAATGAATGAACAATTATCATTCTTAGATGCATATATAGTCCAATTAGTTTTAACATAGTCTTTAAGTTAGAATCTGTTGGCTAATTATGCAAGCATTTAAAGCGTCACTTTACAAAAAAATATAAAAGAAAAGAAAAGACAGCGGAATTTTTTTTTTGCTATTTGAATTTTGAACCGATGTCCATTGCTCGTTGAGCATACGTTGTAAAAAAGTAATTTTGTACGTCGTTTTTTTCCTCGCATTCAAAGTGAAAAGTAGAGTGTTTAACGCGAGACTAAACTACCATAATGACAACTCGAATTATAGCCTCCCTCGCTGTCGCTCGGGTGGCTAAATATCTCGTGTCATTATGGCTTGTTTTAGTCCCTTGTTGAACAATCTACTATTATATTATTAATAAGCCTGGTTATTTTAGTGCCCGCTTCCGAATTAGTGAAAAACATTGTATATAAAGAAAGTTTAGTCGGGCTTGCTTGCACGCTTACTTGCAAGCTTTCTTGCACGCTTGCTTGCTTGCGTGCATGTATGCTTGCTTGCATCCTTGCTTGCTTGCCTGTATGCTTGCTTGCTTGATATCTTGGTTCTTTGGAATAGTCATGGTACACGCGAGCGATGCCGCGGGCAAAAGCTAGTACTCTATAAAGAACTTTCGTAAAGGCTCTGTGATACCACAGGGGATCGAAGAGCTGGCAGCTTCCTCGCTCAACGTATCAGCATTGCTGTACAGCGAGGTAATGCTGCCAGTGTCTTTGGGTCCATGCCGCGGGGGCAACCATTTATGAATTTTATTTAGTTTTTAGTTTAGTTAGTTTATAAATAAAATACAATAAAGGTACATAAATAAAGGTACAACAGTTTGTCAATACAATTGGTTACAATCGAGTCTTTTTGTTATATCGAAGTGTGCTATTATTTATTTTATAACTGTGTTTGTGTGTGCTTCCGGCCCCGACTATCGTTACACGTCAAATTAAATTAATTACAAGCAAAGCAGTAGGCTTATTGTCTAACGCTTCTGACGCTTGCCTTCGCAATCACTATCTCTTTCTGTCAAATGATATAAAATGATGACAGAAAGAGATAGCGAAAGTGAAGGCAATCGTCAGAAGCGTTAGACAATACGGCCTCAGGTGTGTCAAGGGTTGTGAAGTAGGTATATTTTAATGGAAAAAGTTATACACCGTATTTTTAGGGTTCCGTACCCAAAGGGTAAAAACGGAAACACTATTACTGAGGCTCCGCTGTCCGTCCGTCCGTCCGTCCGTCCGTCCGTCCGTCCGTCCGTCCGTCTGTCACCAGGCTGTATCTCGGGAACCATGATAGCTAGAGAGTTGAAATTTTCACACATGATGTATTTCGGTTGCCGCTATAACAACAAAGACTAAAAAATGGAATTAAATAAATATTTAAGGGGGCTCCCGTACAACAAACATGATTTTTTTGCTCGTTTTTGCTCGATATTGATAACGGCAACAGGTAGACACTTGAAATATTCACAGAATATTTAATTATATATTGACTTAAAAATAAATCATTAAATAAAAATAAAAATTATTTAAGGGGGCTTCCATACAACAAACGTGATTTTTATAGATAATTGTACGGAACCCCTCGTGCGCGAGTCCGACTCGCACTTGGCCGGTTTTTAAATTTGTTGTATTTTTTAAATATGGAGAAATAAATTATAATAAATATTTTTCCGTGTTCAGGAGGCGAAACTCTTTCGATTCCTGTAGTAATCCGTTGGCCGGTTTTTTGATTTCCGTTAACTTTAAGGGAAGATTACGATAGTTACGTTTATGTAAGAAATGCGTGTTCATGCAGTTCCTCCACCTCCTCATTGTACGAACACACACAAATCACACAAACCCAACCATCACCACCACCAAACTACACTGACGCGTTTCGAACTCAACCAGAGCTCATCTTCAGAGTTGGCACCACAACCGTACGCTATGCGTTTACGGTCATCCCGTGAAATCCATATATTTCATAAAAAATACAAACTGAAACATGGATAGGTACACAGGAAAAGCCCAAAAAACGAGACCAGCGCTAGGAATCGAACCCAGGTCCTCAGCATTCCGTGCTGCGTGCTAAACCCCTACACCACCACTGGTCAGGAGTTTAGACACAAATTTTTCCCATATATCGACATTTTTCAGTTTGTTTTTATAGTCACTTAAGCAGCGACACTTGCGACATCTATGTTAATTGAAGACATGAGTGGATGAAGGGGGTATGTCACAAAAACATTATTTCGAGTAAATCGCAGTTAAAGGTTTTTACGTTGTAATTTTGTTTCTAAATTGAAGAGGGTATTGTTACTTTTATAAAAATCAACCAAATAGCCTGATCTATTGATTTTTTTAATAAATGCTTTTAAAAAACATTTTTTTTTTATAAAAAAAGTACATAACCCGTTCTTTCTCCTTTAAGCTGTTCTGCAAAGAAAAGAAGTTAAATAAATGAAAGTGTTTATTGTAACAAAATTTATTGATTTAGTAGAATTTCTTCGTAAAAATACCTGCATTCAGAGTTTATAAATTTCAGCTGATCCCTATAATGTTTTCTTTTTTTTTTGGATATCGGATATGTCAGAATAAGATAAAATAAAAGTTTGTCTCATAACATGGATGAAGGAGCTAAGTGCGTACATGACACTTTCTTATGTTACATTCACTCGCAAACTGGTAACCACTTCTAGAGGCAAGTGCCCTTAGCACCTTCATTCACGAAGAACGTAACTTATTCTTGTACATAGGCCCTTCATACACTGGGTTTAAAGCTGTTATAGCTTAAAAACATGAGAACTGATAGCGTCAGGTGTTGCATTATTTAGTATGAAATATATGATTTCACGGGATGACCGTAAAAGTAATAAAAAATGAAGTTGAAAAAATAAATACAAAAAGATACTTCATAGCTAACTTGTTTAAAGTTGCACAGTAGCGCCATCTCTTGTCCAGGTGAGCGGTTAGTTCCGAAGGAGTGTTAAAATCTCTCGATAGAGGGTGTAACATAGATGTGCGCTTGTCACTGCATAAGGTGATAATTTAGCAGACTGAAATGTATGATGTAGGAAAGATTCGTGTCTAATCTCTAGACCAGTGGTGGTGTAGGGGTATGGCACACGGCACGGAATGCTGAGGACCTGGGTTCGATTCCCAGCATTGGTCTTTTTTCTGGGGTTTTTTCTGTGCATTATTTCAGTTTGTACTTAGTATGAAATATATGATTTCACGGGATGACTGTAAAAGTAATAAAAAATGAAGTTGAAAAAATAAATACAAAAAGATACTTCATAGCTAACTTGTTTAAACATAGGTAAAAAAAGGTATATATAAAACAGGTCATAAGCATAACATTACCTGTCATACATTTTCATTACTTGTTTTGTGAACAACTTTGGTTCGTAACTGTCGTTGTTTGTTCAGTACGGAACATATAAAGGTTCGGCCATACCGCTCTGCTTAAAATACGGAATCGCAGTGACGTACCGTAAACGTCAGAATTTACCGCATGCTCTCCATAGTAAAGTTGTGACGTTTACGGTGTGTCACTGCGATTCCGTAACGTCACCGTTTTTTAAGCGGCGGTTTGGTCGCACCTTAACAGTGTGAGATTAGACATGCACTTGGCTCTTTGTGTAAAATATTATTTATAAAAATGTATTCACTATAATATTATCAATGTCATACAAGGTTGAATTCTCTGTTGGGTTCAAGTGTACAAAACAAATAAAAAAATCGACCGCGTGCGAGTCGGATTAGCACATGGAGGGTTCCGTGCAGTCAAGGGCAAAAATATAACATATGCAATTATGCACCACCACAACTCTCAAAAAATCAAACTGGCTCACAGAATAAGTAAGCAAGGATGATATAGACTGGATTGGCAGTCGCCATAGTACGGATCAGCCGCGGTTTTTATAGTTCGATTATTAAATCTAGATGGCGCTGAAATATAGCCAGAGGCTTTGAAGGCAAAACAATAAGACTACAGATATTTCATATCACTGCAAATGTATTATTATGCAATATTTTTGAACCTGTGGGTAGGGTACGGAGGAATCTACGAGTAATATGCAGCACTCGTATCTCTATTCTCGTTCCGAGTTTGACATTTTTGGGTAAATGTTACAGATATAGTATAAGAACCAAAATAATACGTTTCTCATATATGGGAAACACCCCTCATTTCTAATTTCTATTATTTGTTGCTGTAGCGGCAATGGAAATAAAGAGAGAGAGAGAGAGAGAGAGAGAGAGATGTTTATTTAGACATATTCGATACAAACACAGAAAAAAAAATACATTTGACAGGAAATATACAAATAAAAATATCGAATAGTATAATAGTATAAATACGAATTATGTAGAAATTTCAGCTGTCTATATATTACGATTCTTGCAATATAACCCCGTGACAGACAGATGGGCAGAGTATTGACAGTCATAGGGTATCGCTGTCACTGACTGAATGGTACGGAACCCTGACTGATTAATGATAAAAGGCGTCAATTTTACGAATAAAACCCACATTCCGAAGCATGGCCTGTCGCTTTTTAACCGTCGATATCAATAAAAAATAAAATAAAAACAAAAAGCCTTTTTCTCAAAAATATCCGTAAAAGTTGACATTATTCTTTACATAAAAAAATAAATAAATAAATAAATAAATAAATATCAGAACGTGAAGTGCATAGTTTATGGTCAGTAAAAAAATTAAAAAGTTAAAAACACTGCAGGCTCGATAAACTCGACAACAATGTCGCATACAAATTCCATTATTGTCGAGTCTCAAACTTTTTAAAAAGTTAAAACGGCCGTGGTAATAAGTTGGCACTATTCGTATACAGCCAACTCAAATGACCGGTATCAGTTGTTTTGTTGGAACTCCAGACTTTTTTTTATTGTGTTTGAAACAGCTTGTGGTGTTTTCGGTAGAAAAATACACCTGCAGTTTTTTTTTAATGAAAAAAGGCGGGGAAGGGTTTAATGACATTTAATTTTAAGTGATTTGCAATTCTTTGTACCTATTTAAATTAATAAAAGTTTATTCTATTTTTTTTCCTTCACCATTTTTGAGAAAAGCTTTATATTAGTCTCGGCTGGAATAGCAATTGCCTACTTCCAGGCCACGACAATAATGTACTATTATTTCTTGCTAAAGTTACAGTTGAGTATGAAAGTGAAAACAAGTAATATTTTGCTAAGGATTTCGTATGTATACGGAATCTTCCAAGTTAGGTATCGTCAATATTTTGAAAAAAAGCTCGTATCTCAAAATCGATAATCTGGCAAAGTGAACTTTATTAGGCGCGTTTCAAGGTTCAGTTGATTTGAGATAAGAGTTTTTCAAAGTAGAGACGGTATGTTTTATACCTTAGGCTACTGTTTACTCTTAAACTACAAATAATTCCCAAGCTATCTTAGCCGCTATAATTTTCCTTGTAAATTTAATATATTTACTACCATTTTGAATTTTTTCAAATTTTTCCACCCAACATTTTAGATTTTTGAGGGGGGGGGGACGGTCGGTTTTAATGAAAATTTTCACTTTAAAGTTGAATATTTCGCAAACAGATCACTAAATACAAAAATCATGTTAGCAACCCCCCAATGGTTTTAAAAGACCTATCCAACGATACCCCACACTATGGGGTTAGTCGAGAAAAAAAAATCACCCCCACTTTACGTCTATGGGAGGTAGGCTAAAAAAATTTTTTTAGTTTTTTTTATATAATATCTTTGTTGGCGTGACTGATATGTATATTCATGCCAAATGACAGCTTTCTACTACTAACAGTCTCTGAGCTTAGCCGCGGATGGACAGACAGACAGACGGACAGACATGGCGAAACTATAAGGGTTCCTAGTTGACTACGGAACCCTAAAAAAAAAAGTATTGAACGGCACATAGCCTAATCTTATAAAATAAAAACTAACTCGTATGCAAGAACCCCTCCTTATGTTTAGGTGAAGGCCTTCTCTAAAGAAAATGGCAAATACTTAACTTATTGAATCAGGCGTTACTTTGCGGAGGTCCATATTAATGAACAGTACCTCTACCATGAGTTACACTAGTTTGCAGTGACCGTACTCGCTAGCGACGGCGTAAATGATTTGTATGGAGAATTGTGTACAGCGCCTCTAGCGGTCACTTACGGAAGTACAATTCTCCATACAAATCCTTTACGCCGTCGCTAGCGAGCAAGGTCACTGTAAACTAGTGTAACTCATGGTAGAGGTACTGAAACAATTACTTTGCTCACCCGCGACCTTACGATAGTTACGTTTATGTAATAAATGCGTGTTCATGCAGTTCCTCCACCTCCACACTGTACGAACACACGCGAATCACACAAACCCGACCATCACCACCACCAAACTACACTGACGCGTTTTGAACTCAACCAGAGCTCATCCTCAGAGTTAGCACCACAACCGTATGCTATGCTACCAAATGTTAAATCTTTGTACTGAAACACAGGCCTTCGCAAGGTTCGCGAAACAGACCGGTCCTGCGCCATCGCTCTATCTTGTTGGAGGTCTGCCTTCACTGCGTCTTCCGGTTCGTGGACGCGTTTCAAGAACCTATTGGCCCCATCGGCCATCACTTCTACGAGCGATGTGCCCTGTCCACTGCCAATTGCGTCTGATGAATCTTCGTGCTAATTTGTATGTGTTTTATTATTTTTTATTGTAGCGGCGACAGAACAACACACGGCATTATGTAGAAATTTTAGCTGTCTATCAATTACGGTTTTTTAGAAAGACAACAGACGGACAGCGTACCAACAGTATTAGGGTTTCGTGTATCACACTTCTGGTACGGAACTCTGATTGATAAAAGATAAAAGGCGCGAGTTCTACAAATAAAACTCTCATTCTTAAATATGGCTACTTACAGATTAAGTTTTTTTTTAGTCGTAATTTTCATATCGAAATGTTTAGCAGGCTTAAATGTTTTAAGCTTACTGTCAAATATAACTACAGGACCAATCACTAAGGAAATCAACAACGGTACAGGATTTGTAGAAATAGCAACCAAATATGGGTATATAACTGAAGAACATGAAGTCACAACTGAAGATGGGTACGTACTGATCCTCCATAGAATACCTCCAAAGGAAAATTGCGTTAAGAAAACCCCAATTTTCTTCGTTCATGGTCTTTTCTTGACGTCAACGAGTTGGTTGGGGGTGGGTGAGAAATCACTAGGGCTTATCATATCCGATGACTGCTACGACGTATGGTTTGCCAACGTACGTGGAACTCAGTACGGTCGAAGACATCTCAGACTTAACCCCGATACACAGTTAGAGTTTTGGAAATTCCATGTTCACCAGATGGGCGTGTACGACATTACAGCCCAGATCGACTATATTTTAAAAGCATCTGACTCAGAACAGTTGATTTATGTCGGTTATTCTCAAGGCGGAACATGTTTCTTCATCATGAACTCAGAGAAACCAGAATACACTTCGAAGATCAGTCTCTTCGTCTGTTTAGCTCCTGCTACCAGACTTCTTCACAACCGGTCTGTAATTTTAAGAACATTAACAGTAACTGCAAATACACTGCAAGGTCCATTAGAAGCCGCTGGGGTATGGGAGATACTTGCTAAAGGATTCCCTGTTCAAGGATCTTTGATTACTCTATGCCAAATAGAGCTGCTAGCTGCTGTTGTATGTGGATTGGCTACGTCAGTGATAGATTCTCCCCACCCGAGCTCAATCACTGCGGAAACACAGAAAAAAATCTACGAGAATTTTCCAGCTGGAACTTCTACAGAGAACCTAGCTTACTACGGGCAGTTGGAGAATAGCGTTAATTTAACCAAATTTGATTATGGGCAAGAGAAAAATTTGGAACTCTACGATTCCTGTGAACCGCCACAATATGACTTGAGGGCGTCTAATGTTCCGGCGGTTATTTTCCAGGGTCTTAATGACTATTTGGTTGATCCGATCGACACTGAGTGGGCCATCAACGAACTGCCCATTTTGTTAGAGTATATCAAAGTGGAAGACCCTCTGTGGAATCATTTTGACATGATTTATAGTAGCTACTTGAAGGAAAACATATACGCTCGTATGAAGAAGTACTTAGTTCAGTACGATAATAACACTGACTAGCCATTTAAGTGGTTAAATTGCTAGTGCATATTATCCGTTGTTCATTTAGGCATTTACATTTTTAACCACCTGACCCACAATAGATAATTCGCAATTAGTTACAGTGGCAAAATATTTTTTCTCATTATTGTGATGTCACTTTAACATTTTTTGGTGTTCACAGTGGGTCTGGAATACAATACTTAGTTTCATTGAACATGAAATTGATGTGGTAAAAGTTGTAAGAACTATTAACAATTATAACGCTTCAATTAAGGAAAGATTTCAGCATTAATTAATGTTTTAGAGTTTATTTATTATTATACTTTTCGATTAGATAAGTAGAAAGATCTTAAAAAATATGAACCGTGGTATGTTAAGCATGTTGTTTAGTTTTTATATAAGTTATTATTTTATATACTAGCGTTAAAAAAAAAGAAGGCTATTTCTGCAAAAGAAAGGCTGGCAATATTTTATTTTGTGTATTTATTTATATGTTACATTTTCCTTTCTTCTTTCTGTACATAAATTACTGTTTGTCTATCTTTTTTAAGTTTTTCCTTTCATGCCAGGTTAGCTTGAAAAGATCCCTTTTAGGGATAAGTTCGCCTTTGTACTCTTTTTGTTTTGTTGTTTTGTATTATTTTTGTATTTTATGTACAATAAAGTGTTTACATACATACATACCTACATACACTTAGCCGAGTGGGGCGGTACCCATCAATGAAAAATGTAATTACTTTCAGAACATATCGATCGGTAAAAAATAAAGAACTTCATGGGCGTGAACTGTCAAAACGGGCCTTTTATTTTGTGACGAGTTTAATAATTAAATAATAAATGTCTTTAGTTTGGCTTGCTTAAATTCATATTAAAATTTAAAGTTAAAAATTAAATTGCAATTAACTGATACATAATCATAACATTACATTAAATTATGATCTCTAATTAAATAAATAAGTTAATTTGAATAAGTAAAATGGTGATAAATAACATCCAATTCAAATTAAAATCTAACGTGTGTTTTACCGAAAAGTAAAAAAAATATGGTTTATTATCAGGTTGTTCAACATTAATGGCACAAAAACAGAAAATTTTACTGATACATTTGAAGTGCAGATTGTACGTAAAACATGTTCGTATTTCTAGCTTTCTAACAAGCTATTAATACTATGATTTTTGTTAATGCTTGCTAGAAAAAGTGATCACAAAGGACGTGGGAAGAAAATCACGTCCGAACATTTCTTAAAATTTACTCATTAAAATCTATCTATAATAACTGTTATAAATACAGCCAACAACAATAACTAATGTAAAATAATAAATTGAAACAAAAAAGAATTAAGTTTGAAATCCTACGATGTTTTTATTTTATTTACATTTGATACCCATTCATAAATGTTTCTTATTTGCTGCAGTGGCTGACTACGAAATTTAAAAAAAAAATAAAGTACCTATTTGATAACGGAAGTCCTCACTTCGATAATTTTATAAATAAAATAATTAACTGTAAATTTTTCGTAATTATTATTATCCCAGACATAGTAAGCTGCTTAGTACGATGTTGTGCATTATTTAAGTAAACGAATTTGCCTCCGATTTTAAAATAAAAAAATACACCATTTTTTTAATAAAATTATGAAAGTAAGGAGTTCCGTTTTCAAATAGGTACTTTGTTTTTAATAATTTGAAAACGGAAGTGCTTACAAATTTCTTAGTCCGCCACTGCAGCAAATAAGGAACATTTATGAATGGGTATTGGGTAAATAAAATAAAAACATCGTAGAATTTAATACTTAATTGTTATTTAGTTTAAATTTGTTACTTTTACATTGGTTATTGTTGTTAGTATGTATGTATGTATGTAAAACTCTTTATTGTACGTAAAACATGAAAAAAAAAACAGTTAACAAGAAAAACAGATGTACAAAGGCGAACTTATCCCATAAAGGGATCTCTTCCAGTTAACCTTTGAGTTAGTTGTGTTTATAACAGTTATTGTTGATAAATTTAATGAGTTAGTTTTAAGTTATGTTCGGGCGTTGTTATGCGTTTCTAACTTTATTTGCTTAAAACTTAAATTTCAACTATCTCAGAAATGGTTCACTTTTACATAGGGCATTATGGGACAAAAAAGATTGCAAATGACCTCCCCCATGACCCTTTGACGGGAATAAGTCTACTTACCATAACCCTGTTTAATAGTAAGTACAATACAAAACAAGAAAATAAATAAAAAAAAGTTTACTTAATAACTATCAATTTTTTTTTTAGATTTATTTAAGAAAAAAGAAAATTAAGTACATATTAATAATAAACAGCGAGCGAAAATCACGAACGATTTATCTGTCGCTGAATGTAGCACTATTGTAGTAGGGGGGGCTGAGCTACAGGCTACCACCTCCGGGGTCACAGGTGGCGGATAGTGAACGGCCGTTAGATATGGCGGTTAGCTGCGAATATACTGAATAAGCAGTCCCCGACCAAGCAGCGGCAAGATTACCAGGACACGGTGGGAAACCCAATGGGTTGGGTTTGCTTAAAAAATGGCGCATAAGTCCCAAGAGGATTTTGTGACATGGCGATCAAATGCCGCCATTAAATAAGCGTTCCCCTAGTATCAGGTAGCAGTGGTACTAGTAGTGACAGATAGCCGAAGAAATGGATTCCGGAAGGGTTCTGTCCGGCCATCGGAGTGCGAACCATCGGTCTCTGAACTGCGGTGCGGAAAGCAAACGAGGATACTACCGCACTATATTATCCTCATGTATGGAGTAAGAGTTAGGGTAGATCTTTGTCCTATGAGCCACTGTAGATTCTTAGATCTGATATCTGCTTCCTTTCTCTTCATCATTATGTGATTTTTCCATGTCAATCTTCTGTCCAGGTGGAGGCCCAAGTATTTTACAGTAGATTCACTTGAGAGTGGTTCTCCTTGCATTGAAACTGGCGGACAATCACCTTTACGGAGGGTGAAAGTTATTTGTACTGCTTTATTGACACTGGCTCTGATCCTCCACCTTTCAAGCCATTGGTCTATTTTATGAAGGTGAACCTGCAGCTTCCGTGAGGCGGTTCCAGGCATCTTATCACTAGCAAGACAGGCAGTATCATCTGCATAGGTTGCTGTAACCACCCCTTCAGAGACCGGCAGGTCTGCTGTGTAAATTGAATACAACACCGGACCGAGAACAGATCCTTGCGGGACTGATGCTTTGACGTCATACAGGTTTGAAGTTTCTCCGCCAAATTTGACTTGAAATTTTCTGCCTAATAGGTATGATTTTAGTACCATATAGTATGAGTTGGGCAGTCCAGTTTTTAACTTGTACAGTAAACCTGTGTGCCAAACTTTGTCAAATGCTTGCTGGATATCGAGGAAGACAGCAGCGCAGTACTCCTTACACTCCAGGGATTGTCTTATCTTGCTCACAACACGATGAACCTGTTCAACTGTGGAGTGTTGCTCTCGGAAGCCAAATTGGTGGTCTGGTATGATGTTGTCTTGTTCCAGTATTGGTTTTAGTCTGTATAGGAGTATTTTTTCGAATACCTTTGAGATAGTTGGTAGTAGGCTAATTGGTCTATATGAGGTGGGTTCCGTAGGTGGTTTGCCAGGTTTAGGCAGCATACAGATCTGTGACACCTTCCACAGTTTCGGGTAGTAGTGAACTCTAAGGATGGCGTTGAAGAGAATACACAGGAAGACAATTGCTTTTCTAGGTAGGCGTTTCAATATTTCACCAGTTATCAGGTCGAAGCCTGGTGCCTTCTTGTTACCTAAATGCTTGATTGTGTTGTACACTTCTTTAGGGGTGACTAGTTTTGGCGGTAATGACAATTGTTGGTCACTGTGTACAATATTTTCTACTAACTCATCATTATCAGATGATGTTGAGGCATTTGGTGTGAAGATGTGACTCGGATGTTGCGCAAATGTTTCTGCCTTCTCATCCGCTCTTTTGGCCCATGAACCTGTCTGTGTTCTTATTGGCGGGATGTGTTTTTGAGGTCTTTTAAATTTTTTCGTCATTTTCCAGAGTGAGTAATCAGTACATTTGGAGGCAGTTAGTGATGAAAGTCTATACTGCAGTGTATCATTTTCATTTTCTTTTAACATAGCAGTTAGTTCCTTGGCAGATTTATTAAATGCGGCCTTATCTTCTGCATGTCTACTTAGGTGCCATTTCCTTCTTAATCTTCTTTTTTCCTGTATTTTGTTTCGGATCTGTAGTGGAATATCATGGGTTTTGTTTATTATTTTTTGAGCGCCATGCTGCTTCCTGAATCTTATTTGTGATGTAAAATGTTGCTTCATCAATATCTTCTGGTGTTTTTAATTTTATTTTAAGGTTAAGTATTAGTAACTATTGATATACAAAACTGTTATAAAACCAGTATGGACATACGGAATCCAGCTGTGGGGATCAGCTAGCAACTCCAACTTGGAAATATTACAAAGATTTCAAAATAAAATATTGAGACAAATCACATGTGCCCCGTGGTTTACAAGAAATGATGAGCTGCATGAGTACACTGAATTACCTACTATAAAGCAAGAAGTGAATAGATACTGCAGTGGCTATAAGAACAGATTGCGAAGACACTCCAATGAGCTGGCCAGGGACCTGTTGAGCGAAAACGAATATACTCCAAGATTGAAAAGATGGCAGATATTGGAGCTAGACCAGGGAGACTAAGCCTTACATAGATTGGTGATGGTGTTCAATGGAACCCTCCCAAAGAAACCTAAAGTATAATTGAGAACTATCTGATTATGGCCAGAATGGCCGATTGCAGATTTATATGTAAAAAAAAAAAAAATGTATGGAGTAATGATAAATGACAAGTAACAGTTATTCAGTTCTTGACAACGGGCTTCCACGACGTAATATCCCGTGGCGGTCTGAGTCCGGCTGAATCGGTCGTCATCATGCGAAATCCTTGCCAGATAGGGACATGGAATGTGAGGACGTTGCTGACGGAGGGAAAGCTGGAGATTTTGAAGAAGGAGATGGATCGTTTACATATAGATATTTTAGGAATCTGTGAGACGAGATGGGAGGGTAGTGGGGATTATTGGGATGGGGATATTAGGATAATATTATACGGGCGAAAAACGGGGAGCTAATGGAACAGCAATAATATTAAACAAAAAATGGGGAAATCTAGTAGAGAATACTATACACCATAGTGATAGGATAACAGTTGTAAATTAAATCCCAACCGGTAGATACAATAATAGTCCAGGTTTATATGCCTACTGGTGGACATAGTGATGATGAAATAGAAGACATCTACAACCAATTAGATTCAATATTTGATTCAGTGAAAGAGAAAGATAACTTAATAGTCATGGAGGATTTTAACTCTGTGGTGGGAGAAGGAGCAGAGGAAAACCTCGTGGGAAAATTTAGATTGGGGAAAAGGAACGCTAGATTCTGTAAGGCTTAGTCGTGACTAACACTTTTTTCGAACTCCCTAAGAGAAGGTTATACACGTGGAAAATGCCAGGAGACATAGGAAGATACCAAATAGACTTCATATTAGTAAAATCAAAATACAGGAATCAAGTAACGTCTTGCAAAACCCTACCAGGAGCTGACATTAACACAGATCATAATTTACTACTTAGCAAACATAAATTTTATTCTCAAAAACGGAACCGAAAACATAAGCCAAAGAAACTTGATCTCAAAGAACTTAATGATAAGGATAACAATCTCATTAGTGTGCAATATTTTAATAAAATAGGAATTAAATTAGCAGAGTATAATAATAATATAGATAGAGATTTAAGTGTTAACGATAAGTGAGAAAAGATCAGAGATACCATAAGATCATCAGCTATTAGGAAAGCAGAAAATCACACCAAGAAAAAACTGGCTGACTAAAGAAATTACTGATCTAATGTTAGAAAGAAGAAAACTCAGGAACAAGAGTGATGACTATAGTGTAAGGGAATACAAAAGACTGACTAACAGAATTACCACTAAATGCAGAGAATGCAAAGTAAAGGATACATTACAAATTTGTGAACAGATAGACGATTTTATACATAAGGGACAAATGGATAAAGCATATAATACAATAAGACATCTAGATAGGAAACATAATATCAAGAGCTCAACAATTTTGGATGAAGAGGGTAATATACTTATACATAACTACTGTGATATACTTGATAGATGGAAAAGATACATAGAGGAACTTTATAATGGCCAGGGTTTGGATGATGATGACATGGCCGAGGAACAACTTGTGAAAGTAAATGAGAAGGGTCCAGCTATAACCAAGAGACCATCATAGAGATAGGAGAGGAAAAGGGGAAAGCAAAGATTAGACAGGGGGTAAGACAGGGATGTCCACTCTCACCACTTACAGTGGTGGTCATACAATTAAGAACGATTTGAAGTTTCCGATTTTTTTTTATCTAAATCATGTCATATGTCTAGTTGTGTTCCTTCTTAGAAGTAACAAGTTATGTTATAAAATAGCCACATGGATAGAGCAAACAGGATTAATAATAATAGTGTATAATTGCTAGCATTTTTTTTTACAAATTTTATTTGTTCTCTATACTAATAAATTCAAATAGTAATGAAGCTGGACAAATAATTAAGAACGATTTATTAAACTGCTCGAGAGTTGTTTTATATGAAACTTAGATTAAATAAATCATATTAATGTGAAGTTGGTATAGAAAAAAAAGCAATTTAATACATTTGAACTAAAATTAATAGTTAGTAGCATGTCCACGGCTTTTAATTATGGCTTTACACCGGCGAGGCATTGAATCTATCAATTTTTGACATTTCGCAAGAGAAATAGAGTTCCATTCTTCTAAGAAAACGTCGTACAGCTCTCTCAAATTGCCACACTGTCGATTTGAAACCTTTTTCTTGACTTCGCACCAAAGATGATCTATTGGGTTAAGATCTGGGCTGTTGGCTGGCCAATCTAAGACTGAAACTGATTGTGATGTGAGGAATTCCTTAACGGTGCGTGCAGTATGCTTTGGATCATTGTCGTGCTGGAATGTCCAAATAACCGGAAGCACGTCTTCGGCATATGGTAACATTGTTTCTTGCAGTATATTTTTGTATTGGAATTGATCCATGTTTCCTTCTATCAGCCTAACAGGTCCAACGCCATGTCCAGAAAAGCACCCCCAAATTTTCACATTTCCCCCGCCATGCTTTAATGTCACTTTTGTGTACTTTGGGTCGAATGCTTTATTCGGAGGGCGTCGTACATATCGTTTTCCATCAGAACATACCCTATTTATTTTTGTCTCGTCAGAAAAAAGAACGTTTTTCCACTGTCTGACTGTCCAGTTTTCATACCTTCTTGCAAATGCAAGTCGGGCTTGCCTATGACATCGTTTCAACATAGGCACCTTTCTTGCTATCCTTCCGTTCAACTTATTTTCTACCAAACGCCTTCGAACAGTGCGTGCAGAGATTGCTGAAGGGTTGTTTTCGCCAAAATATTCTTTTCTCAACTCATTAGACCCTTTAAAAGGATTTTGTTTTGCCAAACGAACGATATTTCGATCATCTCGACGAGATGACTTTCTCTGTCTAGGTCCACGCGGAACGTTTGAAGTAGTTTGATACGTGGAAAAATGCTTTACGGCATGGAAAACCATTGTTTTTGAACATTGCAGATGGTCGGCTATCTTTTTATACGACCAATTCTTCTCGCGAAGTTTTATTATTACTTCTCTTGTAGATTTATCACAACTATTATTTTTCCCCATTGTTTTTATACGAAGTAATCACTTTTAAGACTTTAACAGCACGAAATGGCGCCAAAATTATACGAATAATAATCTACAACCACAGAGCCACACAGTGTTCTCTATTTAAATTTGAAAAAATAATAAACTATTCAGCGTTCTTAATTACGTGACCAGCCAGTAAGTACTAATACTAGGTTCAGATCGAATGTATAAAGTTTCTCTATTAATTTTTTAGCCAACAATGTTGCATAAATGAATGTACCGGTAGTACGGAAAAGTTTTGCAATACCGAGAGAAATAAAAAAAATACGGGCAATTAGTTATACTTGTTACTTTGAAAAAATCATCTCAATAAATAATCGTTCTTAATTATATGGCCACAACTGTATATTTAACATCTACATAGAAAGCGCGATACGAAAGATTGTGGATTCTAACATTGGAGGAGTTAAAGTTAATGGCAAGAAAATTCAATTCGTGCAATTTGCGGATGACATTGCAGCCGTTGCTGAAAATAGAGCCCAACTACAAGAAATTATCCTAGAAATGGAGAAAATTTTCAATTTTTACGGACTCAAAATAAATAGTGCAAAAACTAAGACGCTTCTCGTTTCTAAACACACATCAGAACACGCCCCAATCACGCTAAACAACAACACAATAGAACCGGTCACAAAATTTAAATATTTAGGCAGTTTAATTACCAATGACTCCAGATGTACCCCAGACATAATACAAAGAATAGCTATGACTAAAAGAGCTTTCAATAACAAAAAGCACCTACTCAAAGCCAAAATATCCACAAAAGCTAAAAAACGCCTTATAAAAGTGTACATCTGGAGCATTGCATTGTATAGAAGTGAGACATGGACCATGACCCAACGGGACAGAGAAAGGCTAGAAGCCTTTGAGATGTGGTGCTGGAGGAGGATGGAAAGAATTAGCTGGAAGGAACAGAAAACCAACGAAGAGGTTCTTACCATGGTCAAGGAAAAAAGATCATTACTGGAGACCATAAATTGTAGAAGGGGACATATTATGGGACACTTGATACGACACGACGATTTCTTTTTAAACCTGCTGGAAGGAAAAATAGAAGGAAGACGAGGCAGAGGAAGGCCAAGATTGACGTATTTTAACCAGGTGAAGGAAAAAGTGGGTGTCGTGTCGTATCAGGAAGTCAAACGGCTGGCCGAAGACCGCGCGGAGTGGCGGTTACTCCACCGACAAGAGCATAGCTCTTAAATTTAAGAAAAAGAAGAAGATTGTTGCACGCCTCCAGCACATCATCAACATCATATGGCTAGATAGTACATACTTAAATCAATACAATACATAATATAATATACCTAATGTGTTAAACTAGACTCGCACTTAACTGTTAGTGAAAAATTTTAAAATTTCTAATTAAACTAAATGGGGGATTCGATTTGTGGCATTCGAACATGGCGGATGTAGACAATAATTATCTAATTTTGGTATTTCTGTTTCTGAAATATTATTTTTTCAATATTAAAATATTAATTTTTCATTGACGTCAATTCCAGAAACCATGTGGAGACAACTTGCGCATTAAGAAATAATTTATTGAATCAGGCGTTACTTTGCGGAGGTCCATATTAATGAACTAAAACAATTACTTTGCTCACCCGCGACCACCGCGACCGCGTTGACCGCGTTGGTCGCGGGTGAGCAAAGTAATTGTTTTAGTTCATTAAGAAATGTCAGACACGAGAGCAATAATATCGCTATTGCAATAATATTGCATTGCACGTGGTTTCTGGAATTGACGTCAATGAAAAATAAATATTTAATCAGTCAATAACGGACAAGGTCGAATCATTTCCAAATTCGGTTAGTTACTCGAGTATATTAAATACATAAAAACCGGTCAAGTGCGAGTCGGACTCAGACATGAAGGGTTTCGTGCAGTCAAGGGCAAAAACGCGACTTGACTTAAGCACTATTTTGAAAGCTTTATGGGAGAGCGTTTTGAAGATTATTTTTCGAGAAAAAAATCAGTATTCCGTTTATAATAAAAATACCTAATTTTATTAATAGAGGCATTGAGTTTAAAAGCGGCTTATTATAATTAACAAGAATGTTTTTGAATAGATAACCTATTTGAAATGTCGTTTATTGAATAGATTACTGTATTCGAATATATGAGTTTTTGAATAGAAGATCTAAAATAAAATTGGTGAACTTGGATCTCCTGTGATCCAGGTTCACCAATTTTATACTACTAATATGGTTTCGTTTATCACCCTTGTGATACGGAACTCTGATTGATAAACGATAAAAGGCGCGAGTTCTACAAATAAAGCTCTCATTCTAAGACATGGCCACTTACAGATTAAGTTTTTTTTTGTTAGTAATTCTCATATCGAAATGTTCAGCAGGCTTAAATGTTTTAAGCTTACTGTCAGGACCAATCACTAAGGAAATCAACAACGGGACGGGGTTTGTAGAAATAGCAACCAAATATGGGTATATAACAGAAGAACATGAAGTCACAACTGAAGATGGGTACGTACTGATCCTCCATAGAATACCTCCAAAGGAAAACTGCGTTAAGAAAACCCCAATTTTCTTCGTTCATGGTGCTCTCATGACGTCAGGGAGTTGGTTGGGGGTGGCTGAGAAATCACTAGGGTTTATCATATCTGATGACTGCTACGACGTATGGTTTGCCAACGTACGCGGAAATCAGTACGGTCGAAGACATCTCAGACTTAACCCCGATACACAGTTAGAGTTTTGGAAATTCCATGTTCACCAGATGGGAGTGTATGACGTTACAGCCCAGATCGACTATGTTTTAAAAGCAACTGGATCAGAACAATTAATTTATGTCGGTTATTCTCAAGGCGGAGAGGCTTACTTCATCATGAACTCAGAGAGACCAGAGTACACTTCAAAGATCAGTCTCTTCGTCGGCTTAGCTCCTGGTAGCAGATCCCTTCACAACAGGTCTGTATTTTTAAAAACATTAACAGTAACTGTAAATAAACTGCAAGGTCCTCTAGAAGCCGCTGGAATATGGGAGATACTTGCTAAAGGATTCCCGCTTCAAAAATCTTTGATAACTTTATGCCAAATAGAGCTTCTCGCTACTGTTTTATGTGGAACGGTAACGACATTAATAGATGCTCCCCACCCCAGCTCAATAACTTCGGAAACACAGAAGAGAATCTACGAGAATTTTCCAGCTGGAACTTCTACAGAGAACCTAGCTTACTACGGGCAGTTGGAGAATAACGTTAATTTCACAAAGTTTGACTATGGACAAGAGAAAAATTTGGAACTCTACGGATCCTGTGAACCGCCACAATATGACCTGAAGGCATCTAATGTTCCGGCGGTTATTTTCCAGGGTCCTAATGACCATATGGTTGATCCGATCGACACTGAGTGGGCCATCAAACAGCTGCCCAACGTGTTAGAATATATCAAAGTGGAAGACTCTCTGTGGAATCATTTTGACATGATTTATAGTAGCAACTTAAAGGAAATCATATATGCTCGTATGAAGAAGTACTTAGTTCAGTACGATAATAACACTGACTAGCCATTTAAGTGGTTAAATTGCTAGTGCATATTATCCGTTGTTCATTTAGGCATTTACATTTTTAACCACCTGACCCACAATAGATAATTCGCAATTAGTTACAGTGGGAAAATAATTTTTCTCATTATTGTGATGTCACTTTAACATTTTTTGGTTTCCACAGTGGGTCTGGAATACTTATACCTAGTTTCATTGAACATGATCATTGTTTTTAATTTGACTTTTCGGTATAATAATTTGATCTGATGTTGTAAAATTGTAAGAACTATTAACAATAATAACGCTTCCATCAAGGAAAGTTTTCAGCATTTATGTATGTAAACTCTTTATTGTACAAAAATAATAAAAAAAAGAAAAACATTATTGACAACCGTTGAAATGCATGTATAAAGGCGAACTTATCCCTTTAAGATACTTAACGTAGATATAGTTAAGATGTAGGTATTGTTTTAGTTTTTTTTTAACTAAGGGACCCAATACATCCCTGTATTGTTTTTTTATATAATTTTTTTTTTTTTTACTTAATTCTATATTTGTATGATTTTTTTAATTTGTAGTTTACTATATTTTAATTTGAAAAGATGACTTTCTGCCAAGTTTCTTGCGGCGCATTCTTCTTGGCAATGATGGTCCTTACGAAAGCGCTGGTAGTTTAAAAAAATTGATATGTAAAAGAGCCCTTTGCAGCCTACTTGCAGAATAAACGTTTTGATATTGATTTTTTGATTTTGAAGGGATCTCTACCAGTCAACCTTTGAGTGGATGAAAAAATAGAATAAGATAGGAGATAAGAGTAAGTAAAAATAAAACAGTCGGACAAAGCAAAGGCTACAATACAACTTTTAGTAAATACATTTCTTAAACTCATAATATAAAGAAACCTAATAAAAAATACTACCATATACAACATATAAGTATATGCAAAACACATACAATTAATAAGCAGTTTTCTCAATATATTAAAGAGATGGTGTGAGCCACATCCTCTTCAAACCTTCCCTGAACGACACCACGGAGGGAGATTGCCTAATGGAGGTGGGTAATCGATTCCACAGTCTAGCAGATTGCACAGTAAATTAATGTTTTAGAGCAGAGATGGCGAACCTTTATTGGTAAAAAAGCCATTTTTTTATGAATACAACAATAATCTGGTTATGACGTGCCATCGAAGAGACTTAGTGATTGCATAGATGCATGATTGGTGATAGTGACGTGCCCAAATTATATCGTCGCGTGCCATTCGTTCGCCATCCCGGTTTTAGAGTTTATTTATTATTATACTTTTCGATTAGATAAGTAGAAAGTATCTTAAAAAATATGAACCGTGGTATGTTAAGCATGTTGGTTAGTTTTTATATAAGTTATTATTTTATATACTAACATTACAGCTTTCAGACCTGATGAAAATCAAATGTACCAATTGTTTTAAAATAAAACCGGAGAAGTGTCAGATAGGAGCAATTAAGTACAGATCGATATCGGTGGCCACAGAACCAGCAAAGGTACTTGACGGTCTTCTTAATAGTCAGTTAGACAAGCATGTAAATCTGAACGACGCGCAGTTCGGTTTTCAGCCCAGATTGTCAACTGAAAGTGCGATTTTTGCACTGAAATAATAAAAAAGAAATAGACCCGCCTTCAAAAACACCTAAAAAAACCGGTTGTCTGTAAAGTCGGTCTACGGATGATAGTTTAACGTGACAACGTCATAACAAAACATTCAAACCCCCCCAGCACCCCGCACCCCCCGCATTGAAAATTACCCGAGAGATTGCGTGTTTGTAGACGCAACTGGCCTCCACTGCTCTGTAGGTACATGTAACGTTAAGTAACGATACATTTATGTTACATTGCGTCATCCCTTTTCGTGTATGCAGCCGGCGTTTATCGATTTATTAGACATTGTCACGTCAAAAATAAAAATTTAACCGACTATAATGTGCATGAAAATAACTTTCTACTAAACTGTTTGAAGTCGGGCCTCAGCACGAGCCAGCAGGAGTGGTAGAAGCCTAATAGATAGTAGGTATGTAATTTATTGAATCAGGCGTTACTTTGCGGAGGTCCATATTAATGAACTGGAACAATTACTTTGCTCACCCGCGACTTTACGATAGTTACGTTTATGCAAGAAATGTGTGTTCATGCAGTTCCTCCACCTCCACACTGTACGAACACACACAAATCACAATAATCCAACCATCACCACCACCAAACTACACTGACACAGTTTAGTATAGGCAAGGATGATATAGACTGGATCGGCAGTCGCCATAGTACGGATCGGCCGCGGTTTTTTTAGTTCGATAATTAAATCTAGATGGCGCTGAAATATACTTAGCCAGAGGCTTTGAAGGCAAAACAATAAGACTACAGATATTAAATTTCATATCACTGCAAATGTAATATTTTTCAAAAATATTGCATAATAATACATTTGCAGTGATATGAAACATCTGTAGTCTTATTGTTTTGCCTTCAAAGCCTCTGGCTATTATTTCAGCGCCATCTAGATATAATAATCGAACTACAAAAACCGCGGCCGATCCGTACTATGGCGACTGCCAATTCAGTCTATATCATCCTTGGTATAGGTACGCGCATAATTTGACAGACATACATATATGTTAAATCGTGAGTTTATGCAGTGATCCCAGCTTTTGTACGCTACGCTTGACTAGGTATCACTTTAAGTTAAGGGTTCTTTTCCTCGTAAGGGCTACGGCGACTTTCAGTTATTAATAAGTTTTTGTTAAAAATTTCATTTTTAAAGCAAGCTTTTTAGGGATCCCCTTCAATCGCATAAAATTTTTACGCATATTCATCGTTTGGCATAGTTCATCATTTTGCATAACTCTATTTTCTCAGAAACCATTCATTATTCAGGAATTTTGAAATGGTTATCCTGCGTAGGACTCGATAGGTTAGGTTAGGTTTATTAAACAAGTCTGAATAATAAATGGTTTCTGAGAAAATAGAGTTATGCGAAATGAATTATGCCAATCCAGTCTATCATCCTTGGTGATATAAAATTTTCGTTCATTGTGACTTAATTTGATTTGGTAGTGTTTTGTTATGAGATGAAATAATATGAAATTAAATTAAATTAAATAGTTTATTTTGCTTTAGACATGGTAAAATCGGTCATAAAAAATAGTGTTAAGGTATTATGGTAAGGATTTAAGGTTGCATTATTCGTAATTTTAAGTTGTAGCGAATACTAGCGCCATCTAGTCATCACATAAGAAACTAATTACTACAATCCTGCATCGCACCCCAAATTGGTGGCCCATGACATTGAACAAAATCGCAACCTTCGAAAGACATACAAGACGATGACGCAGTCTCACAGCAAGCGAGACTCCCCGCACTGTGCCACCATTAGCATGTAGCTATTATCTGCCTGGTGTCTACAGTTCGCAAATCCTCCTCCCACCACTGCCACCCGCTCCAACAAGGATCCAGAAGTAGCAGAGGAACAACAACGCTCGCCAACGAGGCTCTGAGCGACTGGCCCTTGCAAGCGCCCACATGACGCACATACTGCACTCCACTGCAATTCGTATCGACCTCCGATCTAAAATCCGATCCGATCCGATCCGATCGATCGATCCGATCTCCGGTCTGATGTAGCGACTACTAGCGCCATCTAGTCATCACATAAGAAACTAATTACTACAATCCTGCATCGCACCCCAAATTGGTGGCCCACGACATTGAACAAAATCGCAACCTTCGAAAGACATACAAGACGATGACGCAGTCTCACAGCAACCGAGACTCACCGCACTGTGCCACCATTAGCATGTAGCTATTATCTGCCTGGTGTCTACAGTTCGCAAATCCTCCTCCCACCACTGCCACCCGCTCCAACAAGGATCCAGAAGTAGCAGAGGAACAACAACGCTCGCCAACGAGGCTCTGAGCGACTGGCCCTTGCAAGCGCCCACATGACGCACATACTGCACTCCACTGCAATTCGTATCGACCTCCGATCTAAAGGGGGGGGCTGATGTAGCGACTTCTAGCGCCATCTAGTCACCTGTTATTTCTAAGTTTTTTTTTAGTCTTAATTCTCGTATCAAAATGTTCAGCAGGCATAAATGTTTTAAGCTTACTGTCAAATATAACTACAGAACGAATCACTAAGGAAATCAACAACGGTACAGGATTTGTAGAAATAGCAACCAAATATGGGTATATAACCGAAGAACATGAAGTCACGACTGAAGATGGGTACGTACTGATCCTCCATAGAATACCTCCAAAGGAAAATTGCGTTAAGAAAACCCCAATTTTCTTCGTTCATGGTCTTTTCTTGACGTCAACGAGTTGGTTGGGGGTGGGTGAGAAATCACTAGGGCTTATCATATCTGATGACTGCTACGACGTATGGTTTGCCAACGTACGCGGAACTCAGTACGGTCGAAGACATCTCAGACTTAACCCCGATACACAGTTAGAGTTTTGGAAATTCCATGTTCACCAGATAGGAGTGTACGACATTACAGCCCAGATCGACTATGTTTTAAAAGCAACTGGCTCAGAACAATTAACTTATGTCGGTTATTCGCAAGGCGGATTAGCTTTCTTTATCATGAACTCAGAGAGACCAGAATACACTTCGAAGATCAGTCTCTTCATCGGGTTAGCTCCTGGTAGCAGATTCGTTAACAGCAGGTCTGTATTATTAAGGGCATTAACAGTAACTGCAAATACACTGCAAGGTCCTCTAGAAACCACTGGGGTATGGGAGATATTTGCTAAAGGATTCCCGCTTCAAGGATCGTTGGTTACTTTATGCCAAATAGAGCTGCTAGCTGCTGTTTTATGTGGGACGGTAACGACAGTGGTAGATGCTCCCCACCCCAACTCAATAACTGCCGAAACACAGAAGAGAATCTACAAGAATTTTCCAGCTGGAACTTCTACAGAGAACCTAGCTTACTACGGGCAGTTGGAGAATAGCGTTAATTTCACCAAGTTTGATTATGGGCAAGAGAATTTGGATCTCTACGGATGCTCTGAACCGCCACAATATGACTTGAGGGCGTCTAATGTTCCGGCGGTTATTTTCCAGGGTCCTAATGACCATGTGGTTGATCCTATCGACACTGAGTGGGCCATCAAACAGCTGCCCAACGTGTTAGAGTATATTAAAGTGGAAGACCCTCTGTGGAATCATTTTGACATGATTTATAGTAGCTACTTGAAGGAAATCATATACGCTCGTATGAAGAAGTACTTAGTTCAGTACGATAATAACACTGACTAGCCATTTAACAACATCCGTTGTTCATTTAGGCATTTATATTTGTAACCTCACCTCCTGACCCACAATACAATTAGTTCGCAATTAGTTACAATGGCAAAATATTTTTTCTCATTATTGTGATGTTACTTTAACATTTTTTGGTTTCCATAGTGGGTCCTTGTTTTTAATTTGACTTTTTGGTATAATAATCTGATCAGATGTGGTAAAAATTGTAAGAACTATTAATAATAATAACGCTTCCATCAAGGAAAGATTTCAGCATTAGTTAATGTTTTAGAGTTTACTTATTATTATACTTTTCGATTAGATAAGTAGAAAGTATCTTATAAAATATGATCCGTGATATGTTAAGCATGTTGTTTAGTTTTTATATAAGTTATTTAGTTCTGCCACCTACATTAGTCTGTTGACATTTAATTATTTCTGAGTGATTGGTTGTCTGGAAGAGATCGCTTTTTAGCGATAAGACCGCCTATTGTTTACCTAAATTTTTATTTTTGTAATGTCACTGTACTGTTTTTGGTGATCAATAAAGAATATTTGTATTGTATTGTATTGTATTGTTATTATTTTATATACTTACGTTATGGCCTTCAGACCAGATGAAAATCAAATGTCCCAATTGTTAAAAATAAAACCGGAGAAGTGTCAGATAGGAGCAATTAAGTACAGATCGATATCGGTGGCTACAGTACCTGCAAACGTACTTGACGGTGTTCATAATAATCAGTTAATAATAAGTTAATAATAAGTATGTAAATCTACACGACGCGCAGTTCAGTTTTCAGCCCAGATTGTCAACTGAACGTGCGATTTTTGCACTGAAAAAAAAAAAAATAGAACCGCCTTCAAAAACACCCAAAAAAAAATGTGAAATAATTCTCGTAAGTTTAATCTATACTATTTGCTTCAGGCGTTCTCGTCCATAAATTATGGAAACCTTATGGACGACCATAGTTACAGGTTGGCTGTCGGTTTAACACTGGGCGGACATCGCTGCTTTTGTGGCAACAACGTGGGTCGGCTGGGTCACCACGGTCTAACTTGTCCCAAAAGCGCCGACCGTTTATCTCGCCACGCTTGCCTCAACGACATAATCCGTTGGGCTCTTGCCAGCATCAACGTACAGTCTACAATGGAACCGGTTGGGCTAGCACGTGATGACGGCAAGAGACCTGACGGAATAACGATAGTAAATACCTTGGAAAATGGGACGGCCGCTTATTTGGGACGCCTCTTGTGTGGACACTTTGGCACCGTCCCACCTAGCTCCTATGCCATTGAAGGCGGGCGCGGCGGCTGCAACGGCAGAAACAGCAAAACGCCGCAAATAGGTACGCAAATTTGGCAGTCAGCAACACATTTGCGGCTTTTGCTGTTGAGAATCTGGGGCCGTGGGGATCTGAAGCTCAAAAACTTAAAAAAAAATTAAAAATAAACTTGTCCGTTCCACAGGTGACCATAAGGCTGGCTCTTTCCTCGGTCAACGTATTGGCGTTGCCATTCAGCGAGGAAACGCAGTCAGCATTATGGGCACCCTGCTCATTAGCAGCGATCTGGGAGATATTTGTAAATATACAGGTTTTTAGGTTTAGATTAAGTTAACTTAAACAAGTTAGGTATGAAGTATCTTCTTTTTGTATTTATTTTTCAACTTCATACTTTATTACTTTTACGGTCATCCCGTGAAACCATATATTTCAAACTAAATACAAACTGAAAATATAGATGCACAGAAAAAACCCCAGAAAAAAGACCAATGCTGGGAATCGAACCCAGGTCCTCAGCGTTCCGTGCTGCGTGCTTACCCCTACACCATCACTGGTCTAGAGGTTAGCGACGAATTTTTCCCATACATCGTATGTTAGGGGGTTAGGGATTTTGGGGGGTTGTGGGAAATGGGGAGGGGGTAAGAGGCCTAGATGGTAACAAGGGTATGATGATGGAACTGGAAGGGGGGTAAATCGAGGGGTGGGGGAGGGGGGATGGGAGGAAATGGGAGGGGAAGGGGTTTCGGGGGTTAGGGAGGTTGGGAGGGTTGTGGGAAATGGGGAGGGGGTAAGGGGGTTGGGGGTTGGGGTTTTAGGGGGTTGGGGGGTAAGGGGGGTTGGGGTTAGGGGTTTGGGGGAAGTTTGAGGAAATGGGGTGGAGGTCCGGGGTTAGGAGAGTTGGGTTTAGGTGGTTGGGGGTTTGGAAAATGAGGAGGGGGGTAAGGGGGGTTTAGGGGGTTAAGGGTAAGGTTGTGGGGGTAGGGGTTAGGTGTTTGGGGAGGGTTGGGGAAATGGGTTGGGGGATGTTGGGGGGTTGGGTTTAGGGGGTGGGGGTTGGGGTTGGGTTGGTAGGTGAGGGAGGTAAAGTTAAAAAGAAAGAGGTTTACGTTTAGTAGTGTAGAGCAGTGCGCGCGCACCAAAGACCAAATATAAGATAGACTGATTCTATTTAAGACGAGCAAAAAACCGTTTTGTGTCTCTTTTTAGCACATGGAAACTCTCACTGTGAAAAAAATGCAACTAAAAAATAAAAAATAAATAATATTTAAAAAAACTAAAAAACATGCTTTAAAAAAAAAATAAAAAAAAAATATAAATTTCTATTCACTATTCTTATAGTGCAGTAAAAAATCTTAATAAGCAATTATTATATTGTTATATCCAGATCAAAATTTGTAAACAATTCTAAATATTGATAAAATAAATAATAATAGTTTAAAATATTTATTTATATTGTAAAAAAAGCGTATAGTTTTTTTATATTTTAAAAAGATAGTGTATTTTACGTTGTTAATAGGACTACTGTGCAGTTAAGTTCAAGCTATTGACAAATAATTATTAATTATGAACATTTAATAGTATTACCGACTTAAATAAGCGAAACTGTCAGTTTCAATATTGTACTTTAGAATTTACTATTGACTTGGTATCGAAACTGCCTGTTTCAATATTGTACGTTGGAATTTACTATTGACTTGGTATCGAAACTACCAGTTTCAACTTAGTTTCAATATTGTACATTGGAATTTGCCGTTAACTTTGTATCGAAACTGGCAGATTCGATATTGTATTGTGTTGATCAGAATATCAAACTATCATTAGGTACCTAGTATTTTTAATGTCAATAAAATATTGTTTCAGATTCTTTGCTACCTGCAACTTGTACCTTTGGAGACACAGAATGGGCCACCCTCGAGGGAATAGTTGACGAAGAACTATCTTCAGACAGAAACTTGGCTACGCCAAATTTCTCTATCCTAGAAGCATCGGTAGAAAAACTACCAATTGCAATAAACAGTGATAAGGAGTCAATTATTTTAAGTAGGTCAGAAAATACTCCAGTGCCATCCTCATTACAAGTCTTTGACATCTTAATACTAAGCCAAACTGAAGATAATAGCAACATTAGAAGTTCGTTTTCTCCATTGACACCGCTGCCGACTGAATCCGGGAAACTACCTACACCTACCAGTAGTCTAGACCCCATAGCTAGCGTTAGCTCTCTTATAACAGTATCAGAGTGTGATTTGCTGAGCTCGACTATTTCATTAAACCAAAAGAGAAGTTCTACATTCAAAGCAAACCCACGAAAAAAGAAAAAGATGTGTCGTTCTACGGGCAAATTAAAATGTTACGATAAATTTGATACCGACACCCGGCAAAGAATATTAACCAATTTTCGGAAACTAGGGGTACATACTCAGCAGTGGGAATATGTAGACAAATTTACCGAAAGGCAACCAAAACCAAAAAAAAAGAAGCGGCTGAAAAGCGAAAGCAAGCAAATACAGGGGTCTAGGCTCCGAATAAGACTTTGTCCCATTCGGTGTCGAGACCCTTGTTCCGTGGGGTCCTAGCACTATGAGGCTATTTAAGGAAATAGCAAAAAGGTAGTTAATGCCACAGGAGCTACCTCGAACAAAGCATTTTTTTTCGTTACTCAAAGGGGGAACGTTGCCAGTATCTTCGAAACCTTGCCTAAAAACACTCCTTTTCATAATAAGTTTTAGTTTTTATTATTATTTTTATTATCGAAGTATAGTTTTATGCAGAGGCGAGGGCGAGAGTTCCGATCGTTCTGCAGGTTTCAACCGTCTCGCTCACTTTAGAGCGTGAGTAATAGTATTTTATGCAACTGTATCATAATAAGGGCCATTAAGACACGAATGTGAGTTTAGTCATAATAGATACGTATGAGTGTCTTAATGGCCGATTATGAATACATTACTTTTTCTACGAATTCAAAATAAAAAAATATTAAATAATGAATACTTACATAACGGACAATAAATGAATTTTTCGATTTTAAAAGTAGTAGATTATTGCTCACCTCCAATGCCCCCTGTTTTATTTCTGGCGGCGTCAACATTTCTGCATCACTTAATTCACCAAAGTTACAAATTCTCACAGATAAAAAGTCATTTAAATAGTGATTAACTCTTTTATTTCTTTCAACTTGAAAGAACTCCGTGCAAAAGCAAAACAAATTACCGCTATTTTGAAACTTTTTTTTTTCACTACTCACAACCTTAGAATGGACCCGGGATCTTTAGGTCATACAGCCAAATTAAATGATGTTAAAATATTCATATTTAATAATGACTTTAAAATTAAATTATTGTTCGTTATTTAAGTATTCATTATTTAACAATTATTAATGTAAACATATTTTAATTAATGTATAATGACTTTAAGTATATTAATTACCCGCTTTATTTTTTTGAAATTTCGCTTGAAAAAATAAACCTTGATTGTGATTGGTCTTACCTGTTCTTACTCATTTTTAAGCAACCAATCACGTGGTACACGCATATTTAAAGAAACTCGATTATCAAAATCGATTTCAGTATTCTTTTTTGAATGTTATTTATTATATTACTCAGTCCCGTTACATAATGAAAATTATAAGGGTTATTATGTTACTGAATTTGCACCATAGAGCATAGAACTTGGAACAGACTTATAACGTTAGTTATTATTGTATAGTTTTTGAACATATAATTGAAAGATTATATTATTATATAGTACAGGAGTAAAAAATATTTTGTAATAAACATTCTTCACTAAAATGCATTCATTTAAACTCGTGCTGTATCATTACTAGCAATGCTGTAGTCCTGAAATTCATATGTAAGATATTTGAGGATTCACTCTAGTGACAAGTGTTTATCGAAACACGATTACTTGTAAAAATCCAAAGTAGTCTCTAAAAAATAAAATAAACAAGTAGTACGACGCTAATAAAAACAAGATGTTTTCTAGGGCGTAGTTTTGCTACATTTTTAAAATAAATAAAATAAATAAATAAATAAATAAATATGTATTTGTTTTAGTAATAAGATGAAAATACCCAAAAACACAGAAGAGAATCTACGAGAATTTACCAGCTGGAAGTTCTACAGAGGCTCTAGCTTACTACGGGCAGTTGGAGAAAAAAGTAGAAAGATCTTAAAAAATATGAACCGTGGTATGTTAAGCATGTTGTTTAGTTTTTATATAAGTTATGTACCAATTGTTTTAAAATAAAACCGGAGAAGTGTCAGATAGGAGCAATTAAGTACAGATAGGAGCAATTAAGAACATTATCGATATCGGTGGCCACAGTACCTGCAAACGTACTTGACGGTCTTCTAGTCTAGTCTAGTCTAGTGTTCGTACAGTGTGGAGGTGGAGGAACTGCATAAACACACATTTGTTGCATAAACGTAACTAGCGTAATGTCGCGAGTGAGCAAAGTTATTGTTTCAGTTCATTAGTAGGTATGTATGTAGGTAAGTTAAATTACTACTATAAAGCTTGAGGTCCCAGGTTCGATTCCCGCGTCGGGAAAAATATTTGTATGAAAAATACGAATTTTTGCTCTCGGGTCTTGGGTGTTTAATATGTATTCAAATATGTATTTATGTATATAAGTATGTTTATCCGTGGCCTAGTACCCATAACACAAGCCTTGCTTACTTTGAGACTAGATCGATTGGTGTGAATTGTCCCGTGATATTTATTTATTTTTCACTTCTCATGCTCTTAAAATGTTACTTTAGTCTCTGCATATCGGGACTAAAGCTCTTTTTTGATCTCAAGGGATTAAAGTAAATTTTTTTTAATTGACTATGGAAACCCCTAAACTGCCAATCACGGTGTTTGTGAATGGAGGATTATCGCCATTTTCAGTAACTGGGTATAGACAATTTTAAAGCTTTCCACAGACCGAAGCGCGCTGCGGACGCACTGTAGCGCCCTGCGCTTCGGTCTGTGGAAGCCTTTAGGGCGTGGAAATAACCTCAAAATGACAACTGTATAAAAAATATTTAAAAAATAATAATTTCGTGAAACACATTGAATTATTACGAATATTAATCTATTTAATTATAAAATATTCAAGATGAATTCATTTTATTTTGCACGTAAAGAAAGATTTCCAGCTTAGGTGTTTTTAATTTGTTTTTTTTTTTTTAAAACGCTGTCGGCAAAGCAGTTCCCTGCTCTGTCGATAAAATAGCAATCCGCACTGTCGGCAAAGCAGTGCTGGAGTGTACGGTAGATAGAGCAGTTACGTTTGAATGTAAGTTTGAATGTTAATATGGCGTGACTTCAAAATAATGCGATGTCAGTTGCATTTAATAGTAAATAGAAAGTATAATTAGATATAATTTAACAAAGAATTGGCATATAGAAAATAAACTTAAAAAGTCGTTTCTTTATTCACGGGTAAGTGTTTCAGTTAACAATATATTTTGTGTGTGAACTTAGATCAATTAGGTTAATTTATTTGACGATTCTAATGAATGAACAATTATCATTCTTACATGCATAGTCCAATTAGTTTTAACATAGTCTTTAAGTTAGAATCTGTTGACTAATTATGCAAGCATTTAAAGCGTCACTTTACAAAAAAATATAAAAGAAAAGAAAAGATAGCGGTATTTTTTTTGCTATTTGAATTTTGAACAGATGTCCATTGCTCATATTGAGCATACGTTGTAAAAAAGTAATTTTGTACGTCGTTTTTTTCCTCGCATTCAAAGTGAAAAGTAGAGTGTTTAACGCGGGACTAAACTACCATAATGACAACTCGAATTATACTTCGTATCCCTTAGAAGACGATTACAATTATTTACAAGCAGCAGTACGTAGTATGGTGCCGTCCTTATCACACCTTTAGAGACCTTAAATCACATCAAAACTTTCTGTCTCACTCGCTCATTGTCACTCCACTGTGCACTGTCGTGCCTGCGCCGGCGGTAGGTCTTCATTACGTTTTTTAGTGTCGTCCGAGTCACACATTCCCGCTTCAAATATAATATTAACGGTCATCGGTGACTTCTGCACACTATGGGTGGAAAAAGGAGATACCGCGATCGAGACGACGACGGATATTATGAAGGAATTATGCGAAAATTACGGAAACTAGAAAAAGAAGTAAAAAAGAAACGATCAATTTCTAGTTCCGGTTCCGACGATGATGTAATGGATTACCAATTATACGAAGTCTTACAGCTAATTGCTTATATTTTACACCTAACGGCTGTCGCCTAGAATGGCCAGTTTTATTACATTAGGTACTCCTATTTTGCACTCCCACGTAAATCGTGCTGAATACTTACTTACATACATAGCTAAATGCAATGTATTCTATGTGCATATAAACGGTGTTCCTGTACTTCGGTGGCTAGATAGCATATTTTATATATAGCTATATTTAACATCTCCGCGTAAATCGCGTTGAGAGCCGCGCCGCCGCGCAAACTACCTCCACGTATACCGTGTTGAGCGTGCGCATGCCTACCCTCGAATACTTCTGTTGTTTAACTCAACGTAAATCGTATTTGAGTATAAAATAATGTTTTAAGGGTCAAAAGTGGGTCCAATAAGATCTCCACGTAAATCGTGTTGAGTACCCCGCTGCCGCCACGTATATCGTGTTGAGCGTACGCGCCTACCCACGAATACTTATTTAATTTCACTCAACGTAAATCGGTTTTGAGTAATAAATATAACGTATGTTTTAAAAGTCTCACGTAAATCGTAGACGAGTAATTTTACATAATGACACTTTGCTTACTGACTAAGTAGTTACGGTACAATACGATAGTCAAATTTTTAATCCAATAAACAAAATGAGTTCTAGATTTATAACTCATAGGTACTTCATTGCAGACGACATCTCGATAGACGGTCCGTCAACAGATGCGTCGAGCGCCCCGGGGCCGGCCGCGCCGCTCGCGCCCGCCGCGCTGCCCGCGGACGCCGCAGCGCAGAGCAACGACGAGCCGTTGGTTGACGATACACAGCATCCAGAGCAAGACAGCTTAGACAAGGATATTCTAGACATTTTAGGTGATGACCCCTCTACAGGGAATCCCTATGGTAAAATTTGCACAAAGATATCGCTTCCAGGTGGCAAAATATCTTGGCTAACGGCCTTAATAAAGATAATAGAATCACAATGCAAAAGCTTTATCTACTGGCAGAAAACTGTTCTTACATGAAACCGCCTAAATTAAATGCGGAAATCAAAGCTGCCCTCACAGAAGTAAATAATAAAAAAGACATTTACAGCCACTCAAGGCAGAACCAGCTTACGAGTTGTTTGGCTGCTATTGGAAAAGTCTTGAATATTGCTTTGGCGAGAAATAGAAATATAACTCAAGACATCATAAAACCCCTGAGCGACGCGGGGCGCCTCTTATGTGACTACCATCACGAAGAATCCTTGTCCCGTCGATACGCCGCTATGAACACTCTCAGTAAGGAAACGAAGGACGTACTCAAGGACACCAAAATAGACGAATTCCTCTTTGGTTCAGATCTGGCCGAAAAATTAAAAACATCCAAGACAATTTCTAAATCTGGGTTGGAGATAAGGACACCCGTCGCTGGACCATCGGGT
The DNA here is from genome assembly GCA_947563465.1 of Archips xylosteana. Lineage (NCBI taxonomy): Eukaryota > Metazoa > Arthropoda > Insecta > Lepidoptera > Tortricidae > Archips > Archips xylosteana. Next base: position 14,008,294 of record OX387365.1, on the reverse strand, counting down.
GTACTGAGGCTCACCAGCACAGTATCACAAGTCGCTGCTGCTCACCGTGCACCGGCTTTAAACGCGAGGGGGGCTCCGCGGGCGCCGGCCGCCGAGCCGCGAGCGAACCCCGCCCCGCGCCGGCCGCCCGCGCCGCGCCTCCAGGGGCCGCGCGCCCGGCCCGCGCCGCCGCGCCAGCACCAGCGCTCCCGGAGACAGTGACTTCAGACCCGCAGGTACATGTACCCGTCGCCGGTCGACTACAATACTTTTACGATCAGTGGCAGAGCGTCACTGACGATAGTACGATCCTCTCGTGGGTTGCTGGATACAAGATTCCCTTTAAAATGGAACCTATCCAATCATCAGCTCCCAAAGAAATATGTCGCTCTGAAACTGATAGTGATATCATAGATACATGTATAGCAGATATGCTAGATTCTGAATTTATTTCATATTGTGATCCTTGTGAAGGTCAATGTTTATCCCCCATTTTTACAGTTCCAAAGCCGAATGGGAAACATAGATTTATTTTAAATCTAAAAAGTTTAAATAAGTATGTTCAAGTAGATCATTTTAAAATGGAGGATTACCGTACGGCTTTGAAACTGCTGAATCACAATGATTATATGGCCACGCTCGACATAAAGGACGCCTATTTCTTAATATCAATTGATATACATGACCGAAAGAAATTGCGTTTCCAATGGAAATCACAACTCTATGAGTTCAATGTACTTCCATTCGGCCTATGTACGGCGCCTTATGTATTCACTAAATTGTTAAAACCTATTTTGCTACACTTACGAATGTCTGGCTACATCTCAGTAAATTACTAAGATGATTTTTTTTGTGTCGGTTCTGATTACCAAGAATGCGCAAATAATGTCTCAATAACGCTGAAAACACTAGAATATCTAGGATTTATAATTAACTATGAAAAAAGTCAATTGACCCCCAATAAATGTTGCAAATTTTTAGGATTTGTGTATAATACAATTAATATGACTATTTCATTACCACAAGAAAAGAAAAATCGTATAAAAGAATCAGCCGAATTATTTTTGCATATTAAAAAATGCACTATTAGGAAACTTGCCGAGTTCATTGGTCTCCTGACGTCAGCCTGCCCCGCCGTGCGTTACGGCTGGGTGTATACTAAGTTATTTGAGAGAGAAAAGTTTTTGGCATTAAATTACTCTGAAAATTACAATAAAGTTATGCATATAAGCTCGAATTTGCGAAATGATTTTATGTGGTGGGTTGGAAATATTGATAATAGTTTCTCCCCCATTAAAAATGATAATTACGAGTTAGAGATCTACAGTGATAGCTCTAGCTTCGGTTGGGGAGCGGCTTGCAACAATAACACAGCTAGTGGCAATTGGAACTCATCAGAGCTGTCCAGACATATAAACTATCTCGAGCTTAAAGCTGCTTTTTATGGACTAAAAATTTTCGCCGCTCACCTATCGAACTGTAGTATATTATTGCGAATAGACAACACCACTGCCATAGCCTACATTAACAAAATGGGCGGTGTGCAATTTACTCATTTAAATGAATTGGCACGTGACATATGGCAGTGGTGTGAGGTCAGAAATATATATATTTTTGCGTCATACATTCGATCAGCGGATAATGTCGTCGCCGACCGCGCTTCGTGTCAACTGTCAATAGACACGGAGTGGGCTATAGCAGAATATGCGTATAAAAGTATTATAGATACCTTTGGGGTACCAAATTTTGATCTCTTCGCGAGCATACAGAATCACAAATGTGAGAGGTATGCATCGTGGAAGCTCGATCCCCAGGCTGAAGTCATAGATGCTTTCACCTTTAAATGGAATAAAATTCAATTCTATGCTTTTTCTCCATTCTGTCTTATTACAAAAGTTATTCATAAAATAATAACAGACAAAGCAGAAGGCATTATAGTTGTTCCATACTGGCCCTCTCAGCCTTGGTATCCCGTATACAGAAAACTTTTAATTTCACAAGAGCTTTACTTCAATCCTGACCCCAGTCTATTGCATTCACCTTTCAGAGAAGCCCACCCGCTCCACGCGGAGCTTACCCTGGTGGCGGCGAGATTATCCGGCGGTCGTTGAGCCGGCGCGGCGCGCCCGCCGCCTCGCTCCCGCTGATGATGGCCTCATTCTCGGAAAAGACTGTTAGTCAATACAATTCATCTCTTAAGTCATGGTGGACATTTTGTATTAATAATAATGTTGATTACTGTAACGCTGAAATCTCTCAGGTCATATCATACTTGACTGAACGTTTTGAGTCAGGAGCTAGCTACGCGACGATAAATACTTCCAGATCTGCATTAGCCCTCGTCGTTGGCTCTGCTGTAACGTCACATGAATGTATTAATCGATTACTTAAAGGTATATTTCGTCTCAGACCACCTGCACCTAAGTACGATATGACCTGGGACCCTAAGCTAGTACTTGACTATGTTTCTAATTGTTTTCCTCATGAACAAATCTCCTTGCAGGAGTTATCATTAAAAACAGTAACTCTTCTTGCTATCGCAACCGCACAAAGGATGCAAACTTTAAGTCTAATTAAGTGTAATAATATAATTAATAATGATAATGGCATAATAATTAAAATTGATGATTTGATAAAAACCTCCAGACCAGGAGTCTATCAACCTCTTCTGCGGCTACCATATATAATTGAAAATGAAAAAACATGTCCGGCAACCGCCTTAAAATCATATTTAGATAAAACTAGAACTCTTCGTAGTGATCAATCGGATTATCTATTCATTAGTTTTAAAAAACCTCATAAAAAGGTGGGTTCCCAAACATTAGGTCATTGGGTTAAATCTACATTACAAAAAAGTGGTGTTGACATCAGTATTTTTGGGGCGCACAGCACGCGCCACGCGTCCGCGTCAGCGGCGCGCCGTGCGGGCGCCAGCCTGCAGGTGGTTCGTAGGGCCGCTGGCTGGAGCGAATCTTCTAATGTTTTCCTGAAATACTATAATAGAGAACTAGCCCCGCATAATGCGGGCAACGATTTTGTAAATTCATTATTTAATTCCCAAATTGATTGAAATCACTTCGTAACAAATACGAATTTATGTATAATATTGCTACAATTTTTTGTTTCTACTCTAAACATCTGCTTGTAAATAATTGTAATCGTCTTCTAAGGGATACGAAGTATAATTTAGAATTAAACGAACTTACCATGTGAAGTTCGACTTCTAATTATACGAGTATCACGAAGAAGACGATTACTAGACTCCCTCCCATCCCGTTTACACTTTCCCTATAACAAAAAATTTTTAAATTTCGGACCCCAGTATTTACAAATTTTTGTAAATCCTTTGGTCCCAAATTGGACATAACTCTCAACTTAATGAAGACCTACCGCCGGCGCAGGCACGACAGTGCACAGTGGAGTGACAATGAGCGAGTGAGACAGAAAGTTTTGATCTGATTTAAGGTCTCTAAAGGTGTGATAAGGACGGCACCATACTACGTACTGCTGCTTGTAAATAATTGTAATCGTCTTCTTCGTGATACTCGTATAATTAGAAGTCGAACTTCACATGGTAAGTTCGTTTAATTCTAAATTATAGCCTCCCTCGCTATCGCTCGGGTGGCTAAATATCTCGTGTCATTATGGCTTGTTGTCATTGTCCCATGTTGAACAATCTACTATTATTTATTTGTTTATTTACTAGGTCTACTACTCCTGCTGGCTCGAGCTGAGGCCCGACTTCAAACAGATTAGTAGAAAGATATTTTCATGCTCATTATAGTCGGTTAATATATTGAGAGAGTACAATGCCAAGAACCCTGTGGCTATTTATTTTATTTATTTACATATACCTACTTATAAAACAGTACCGTGACTCGTCTCGTCGTGACTCGTGAGTCGTGAGTAGTGGTCCAGTAATCTCCAGCTATATGTAGAAGGGTTCTTTACACGAACATATACCTACTTATAAAACAGTACCGTGACTAACTGAGTGCAGCCTAAACAACTGATGCTAGACCCTTTGATCAATTATAACTGTAGATCCACAGTCGCGCGCCCGAAAATGTCCGAGCCAAATGAGCGCCACTTTGATAAAAGTGGCCTTCTTTTTTCTCAGTACGTTGCGTGAAATTGTCAAGTTTAGCTGTCAAGTGTCAACCGAAATTCGACTGTAATGAAGTAAAGACTAGGTTCAAATTTCTGTGTAGGTGATGATTTTAATTGTTATGCAAACAAATAAAAAAGTTCGAACTAATACTATTACTTTGCTCACCCGCGACCTTAGGTCGCGGGTGAGCAAAGTAATTGTTTTAGTTCATTAATATGGACCTCCGCAAAGTAACGCCTGATTCAATAAATTAAAAAAGTTCGGACATTCTTTGAAGGGGATTTTGTTCGGCAATGTGTATCTTCAGTTATAATTGATCAAAGGCTAGACCTGACATTACTAAAGAAATTATTTTTCGAAATTCCCGTAGGATAGGAAAATATCTAAAGTTTGTTGGTTTTTTTGTCCGTGGGATAGTAATAAGTGAATTCCACTTCGGGCTTGATTTTAAAAATTCTTTCACTAATAAGTATTACATTACCTAATGCTCTACATACCTAATATGTTTTATACTAATATAGTAAGACATAAAACTAACGAGTCATACAAAACCATAATTATAAATCCATACTAATATTATAAATGCGAAAGTGTGTCTGTCTGTCTGTATGTCTGTTACCTCTTCACGCTTAAACCGCTGAACCGATTTAGATGAAATTTGGTATAGATATAGGTTGAGACTCTGGGAAGGGCATAGGATAGTTTTTATCCCGGAAAACGATAGCGATGAACGAATTATTTGCAGACGGAGTCGCGGGCAACAGCTAGTGCTATATAAAGCAGGCATCGGCTAACCGCAGCTTGCGAGGGGTATGTAAAAGATTTAGATTTTTTTTGTCAAAATGTCGAAGAAACCGGCCAAGTGCGAGTCGGACTCGTGCACGAAGGGTTCCGTACCATTATCTATAAAACGGCAAAAAATCAAGTTTTTTGTATGGGAGCCCCCTTAAGTATTTATTTTATTTTATTTTAATTTAATAATTTATTTTTAAAGTGAATGTATAACTAAATATTTTGTGAATAAGTATTTCAAGCGTCTGTTGCCGTTATCAATATCGAGCAACAAAAAAGGATAGATTTATTGAAATTCCCACGGGATAGGGAATAAACGGGACTTATTATATTCACTAAGTAATACCAATGATGATGAGACGATGGATTTTTGGATGTTGCCGTTGCCGGATTTTTGTTTTATTTAATGAAAGAAATGAAGAAGCTTTACTGCGCGGACGAAGTCGCGGGCACCAGCTAGTAAAACAATCAATGGTCTTTATTATGCTACTTTGATAGATAAGTCTAACGCAGAGGATATATGAAAAAGCGATCACATCTAGCGAAGACGAAAATCCTCTTTCATCATGTCAATGTCCTTGCACATTCGTCGGCAGTCGCAACAGCCAAATTGGTAGAATTGTGTTATGAAATCCCTAAAATCGTCCCTATTCTCCAGATTTGGCACCATGCGTGACTTTTTATTATGTCCAAACATGAAAAAATGGCTGGGTGGGAAAAGATTTTCATCAAATGTGGATGTCATACCTGAAATTATAGAATATTTTTCAGGGTTAGACAGAAAATATTTTCAAAAGCTAGAACATCACTAAACGAAATGTGTCGCGTTGGAAGGAGATTGTGTAGAAAAATAAATAGAAAAAGATACCTTAAAGTCATTGACTTATCAAACCGCCCTCGTAAGGCCTAACACGATCAGCTATATAGGTATTTGAAGTATTAACTTCTTTTTATTTAAAAACAAAAACAACAAAAAAATACAAAGAATTAAAAACCCTACAACATTTAATTTTGTGCAAGAAATAGTACTAACTAGGTGCAAGTAATTTACAAAAACCACTGTGGGTAGGGAGGAATCTCCGAGCAATATGCAGTACTCGTACCTCTATTATCGTTCCGAGTTTGACATTTTTTGTATGTGTAAATGTTACAGATATAGTATAAGAACCAAAATAATATGTTTCTCATATATGGGAAACACCCTTCATTCTAATTTCTATTATTTGTTGCTGTAGCGGCAATAGAAGTACGAATTATGTAGAAATTTCAGCTGTCTATATATTAGGGTATTACAATACCGATGTACGAAAGACCGAATGTATTAAAACATCGAATAGGTCAAAAGACCGACACGATTTTTTTCTGAAACCGTAAACTTTTCAGAACTTATTAAAACGGCATCATACAGAACCCATTAGGTTAGGTTAGGTTTGTTTTATAACAATCTTAAAAAGTTAACGGTTTCAGAAAAAAATCGTGTCGGTCTTTTGACCCATTCGATGTTTTAATACATTCGGTCTTTCGTACTTCGGTATTGTAATACATACCCATATATTACGATTCTTGCAATATAACCCCGTGACAGACAGATGGAAAGGGTACTGACAGTCATAGGGTATCGTTGTCATTGTCTGAATGGTACGGAACCCTAACTGATTAATGATAAAAGACGTCAATTTTACGAATAAAACCCACATTCCGAAGCATGGCCTGTCGCCTTTTAACCGTCGATATAAATAAAAAACCGGCCAAGTGCGAGTCGGACTCGCGCACGAAGGGTTCCGTACAATTATCTATAAAAATCACGTTTGTTGTATGGGAGACCGCCTTAAATATTTTTTTTGTTATAATTTAATGATTTATTTTTAAAGACAATACAATACATAATTAAATATTCTGTGAATATTTCAAGCTTCTACCTGTTGCCGTTATCAAAATCGAGCAAAAACGAGCAAAAAAATCACGTTTGTTGTATGGGAGCCCCCTTAAATATTTATTGTATTCCATTTTTTAGTATTTGTTATAAAGCGGCAACCGAAATACATCATCTGTGAAAATTTCAACTCTCTAGCTATCACGGGTCCCGAGATACAGCCTGGTGACGGACGGACGGACGGACGGACGGACGGACGGACGGACAGCGGAGCCTCAGTAATAGGGTTTCTGTTTTAACCGGGTATGTATTACAATACCGAAGTACGAAAGACCGAATGTATTAAAACATCGAATGGGTCAAAAGACCGACACGATTTTTTTCTGAAACCGTAAACTTCTCAGAATTTATTAAAACGGCATCATACAGAACCCATTCAGGTTTGTTTTATAACAATCTTAAAAAATTAACGGTTTCAGAAAAAAATCGTGTCGATCTTTTGACCCATTCGATGTTTTAATACATTCGGTCTTTCGTACTTCGGTATTGTAATACATACCCGTTTTAACCCTTTGGGTACGGAACCCTAAAAATAAAATAAAAATAAAAAGCCTTTTATTTCTTGTTAAAGTTACAGTTGAGTATTAAAGTAAAAAAAAAAAAAGTATTGAACGGCACATAGCCTACTAATCTTATAAAAAAAAAACAATCTATCCTTGATTCTTTAAATACAGCTAGCAAACATGTATGTGTATTTATTTATAATTAAATCTTTAGAGATTTAACAAAACCAAAATAATAATTTCTTGTATGAGATTCATAATTGTTTTCATTATTTTCTATTGTAGCGGCAACAGAACAACACACGGCATTATGTAGAAATTTTAGCTGTCTATCTATTATGGTTTTTTAGAAATACAACAGACTCCAACAGTATTAGGGTTTCATATATCACACTTTTGGTACGGAACTCTGACTGATAAACAATAAAAGGCGCGAGTTCTACAAATAAAACTCTCATTCTGAAACATGGCCACTTACAGATTAAGTTTTTTTTTAGTCTTAATTCTCGTTTCAAAATGTTCAGCAGGCATAAATGTTTTAAGCTTACTGTCAAATGTTACTACATTACCAATCACTAAGAAAATCAACAATGGTACAGGCTTTGTAGAAATAGCTGCAAAATATGGCTATATAGCTGAAGAGCATGAAGTCACTACTGAAGATGGGTACGTACTGATCCTCCATAGAATACCTCCAAAGGAAAATTGCGTTAAGAAAACCCCAATTTTCATCGTTCATGGTGTTTTCTTGTCGTCAGCGAGTTGGTTGGGTGTGGGTGAGAAATCACTAGGGTTTATCATATCTGATGACTGCTACGACGTATGGTTTGCCAACGTACGCGGAACTCAGTACGGTCGAAGACATCTCAGACTTAACCCCGATACACAGTTAGAGTTTTGGAAATTCCATGTTCACCAGATAGGAGTGTACGACATTACAGCCCAGATCGACTATGTTTTAAAAGCAACTGGCTCAGAACAATTAACTTATGTCGGTTATTCGCAAGGCGGATTAGCTTTCTCTATCATGAACTCAGAGAGACCAGAATACACTTCGAAAATCAGTCTCTTCGTCGGGTTAGCTCCTGTTAGCAGATTCGTTAACAGCAGGTCTGTATTATTTAGGGCATTAACAGTAACTGCAAATACACTGCAAGGTTCTCTAGAAACCACTGGGGTATGGGAGATATTTGCTAAAGGATTCCCGCTTCAAGGATCGTTGGTTACTTTATGCCAAATAGAGCTTCTCGCTACTGTTTTATGTGGAACGGTAACGACATTAATAGATGCTCCCCACCCCAGCTCAATAACTTCGGAAACACAGAAGAGAATCTACGAGAATTATCCAGCTGGAACTTCTACAGAGAACCTAGCTTACTACGGGCAGTTGGAGAATAACGTTAATTTCACAAAGTTTGACTATGGGCAAGAGAAAAATTTGGAACTCTACGGATCCTGTGAACCGCCACAATATGACTTGAAGGCATCTAATGTTCCGGCGGTTATTTTCCAGGGTCCTAATGACCATGTGGTTGATCCGATCGACACTGAGTGGGCCATCAACCAGCTGCCCAACGTGTTAGAGTATATCAAAGTGGAAGACCCTCTGTGGAATCATTTTGACATGATTTATAGTAGCTACTTGAAGGAAATCATATACGCTCGTATGAAGAAGTACTTAGTTCAGTACGATAATAACACTGACTAGCCATTTAACAACATCCGTTGTTCATTTAGGCATTTATATTTGTAACCTCACCTCCTGACCCACAATACAATTAGTTCGCAATTAGTTACAATGGCAAAATAATTTTTCTCATTATTGTGATGTTACTTTAACATTTTTTCGTTTCCACAGTGGGTCAGGAATACAATAAATACTTAGTTTCATTGAACATGATCCTTGTTTTTAATTTGACTTTTTGGTATAATAATCTGATCAGATGTGGTAAGAACTATTAATAATAATAACGCTTCCATCAAGGAAAGATTTCAGCATTAGTTAATGTTTTAGAGTTTACTTATTATTATACTTTTCGATTAGATAAGTAGAAAGTATCTTAAAGAATATGAATGTTGTTTAGTTTTTATATAAGTTATTTAGTTCTGCCACCTACATTAGTCTGTTGACATTTATTAATTTCTGAGTAATTGGTTGTCTGGAAGAGATCGCTTTTTAGCGATAAGACCGCCTATTGTCTACCTGAATTTTTATTTTTGTAATATCACTGTACTGTTTTTGGTGATCAATAAAGAATATTTGTATTGTATTGTATTGTATTGTTATTATTTTATATACTTATGTTATGGCCTTCAGACCAGATGAAATAAATAAATTACATTAAACTAAATATGAATAGCACTAACAGGTCTTTAAAGCTTATAAAAATCATACCCAATGAATGATAGATGGCGGGGACAAATGCAGTAATACATCAGAAGTATAGTATCTTTCGTTCTTCCTTAATACTACTCCATAGAAAAAATGTACAACATTCGTACATCCACTTTACATCGTCGCCATTTCAAAACTGTTGCTTAGGAGTCGAAACAAATTTACCAGTATGCTTAGTATAAGTTTTACTTCACCAAAATACTTCTCGATCGCGTTTACGTAAAAAAATCAATTACTAGGGAAACATGGACAGCGCCTCCGCGCGCGCGCGTCCATGTTTCCATAGAATTGAAATTTTTACGTAAACGGAATCGAGAAGTATTGAAGTGAAGGAAAACTTATACTAAGCGTACAGAACATGACAAGTAAAGGTGTCGAATAAAAATACGAGGCGTGGTAGAAACGTACCAAATTCTTATTATTTCAAAAAAATATCGTTTTGTTCATTCACTGGTACTGTTCTTTCACTGGTACGCTTACCTAGATATTGATAAGAAATAATTAACAAATCAATTTTACCAATACCTTCTAATATACACACCGCCTACCGTCACCGTTATACCGTCTATTTATACATTATAGGTAACAAACTTTTAAACCTAGTGGTTCTTTCCCTAGTTACCTACACTGTAGATGTTGCTAATTAAAGTTGGTTATCTACCTTCTTTCGTCCTTCATACATTCGTGCGGCCTACATACATCGCGTTGCGCACCCGACTGGTTTCCAGCGGTTTCCACTTCCAGCAATCTGCGTCTTGAGGGGTGGGGTAACTCGAATCGGTACGGGGCGTAGCGTGGCCATTCTGTACGTTAGTACTTTTATATATTCTGTGCTTACGTTCCAAATAATAGGCCGGGACGTATCGTGTTGCGGGCGCGGTTAAACGAGTGCTATGTAATGGATTTTCATACAGAATTGCAGGCCTAGGCCGGGAAAGCGATCGTCTATTGTTTCATTTTTAGTAAAAACCCTTATAGTTTCGCCATGTCTGTCTATCTGTCTCTCTGTCTGTCCGTCCGCGACTAAGCTCAGAGACTGTTAGTACTAAAAAGCTGTAATTTGGCATGAATATACATATCAGTCATGCCAACAAAGTGGTAAAATAAAAAATAAAAATTTTTTTTTTAGGGTACCTCCCATAGACGTAAAGTGGGGGTGATTTTTTTTTTCGACTAACCCTATAGTGTGGGATATCGTTGGATAAGTCTTTTAAAACCATTGGGGGGTTGCTAACATGATTTTTGTATTCAGTCATCTGTTTGCGAAATATTCAACTTTAAATTGAAAATTTTCATTAAAATCGACCGTCCCCCCCCCCCCCTCTAAAATCTAAATTGTTGGGAGGAAAAATTTGAAAAAATTCAAAATGGTAGTAAATATATTAAATTTACTAGGAAAATTTTAGCGGCTAAGATTGCTTTGGAATTATTTGTAGTTTTAGAGTAAATAGTAGCCTAAGGTATAAAACATACCGTCACTACTTTGAAAAAGCTCGTATCTCAAATCAGCATGTAAACAAAACTGAACCTTGATAAGCGCGTAATAAAGTTTACTTAGCCAGATTATCGATTGTGAAATATGAGCTTTTTTCAAAGTATTGACGATACCTAAACTTGGAAGATTCCGTACACATACGAAATCCTTGGAAAAATATTACTTGATTTTTTCGTAATGGCTACGGAACCCTATCTTGGGCGTGTCCGACACGCTCTTAGCCGGTTTTTTTCTTGATTTGTCCGTTTGGACAGGCTAAGGTCCGGGACCATATCGCCTATTGTTTCATGTGACACAGCATCATGACGTTTATAGGTCTATGGCATCATGGCATTCAGCCCTAAAAAAATATTATAATAGACGTAAAAATACTTTCTAAAATAGAGTTGATATCTCGAGAAATCGGTAATAGATACACTTAAGTACCTAAACAATGAATATCGACAGACCCTCGACGGATATTCCTCGGTTATGTATTATTGTAAAATTATTATCGCTACATCTAAGTACATCTTCGAGAAACAGACACGTTAGGGAAAAACTGTAAACATCGATATTCATTGTTTAAGTACTTAAGTATATTTTTCTTTTTCGATGAGATTTTCACACCACTTTGAGGTGGTGCAGTAGATAACTTGCAATGCTCTTACGCGAGTATTTATGTAAGTATGTGTCTAATTATGTATGTATCTAAACATGGTATGTAATTGCGTGAGTTGTGACTTGCGTTGAGGTCATAATTTAAAACCCATTTTTCGACCACTTCCTGGTCTCAAATTGAGCTGAAATTTGGCTTACTTATGAAAGTTTGGTGACAATACAAGATTATGGTACCATTAAGCTCATCTGATGATGGAGCCAGATGTTGTCTAGAATCTTCTATCTCTCTGTAACGAAACGTAATGTAGATAATCTAGATCTCTCATAATCATAATAATCATAATCATAATCTTTTATTTGCATAAAAACATGGTATTAGATTGGTGATATAAAAGTAATACAGTTTCACACGCTTTTGTCACACTATGACATGCAAATTACAATTTCAATACAATTAGACAACATTAGCATATAAATAATATTAAACCTTATTTAACAGGAATATTCTCACGTCATAATACTGTTTTTCCTGCAACAATCTTACTAATTTATTTCGGAATATATTGACAGGTAACTGTCGCATATCCAGAGGCAACCTGTTAAACAACTTCATGCACATTGTGTAACAGTGCTTCGAGTAAAACGATGTCCTTGGGGCGCTCCCATGGACTAATTTCTCAGGATTTCGTGTATTTCGGGGAAATACATTTTTTGCTGTTTTAAATAGATGCATATGTTTTTTAACAAAAATGCAAGCTTCCAAAATATACAGACAAGGTAATGGTAATATGGACAATTTGTTAAATAAGGGCTTGCATGATTCATAAGGAGCTAGTCCACATATTGCTCTAATACATTTTTTTTCAGCTATAAATGCTCTATTAAATTTTGTGCAGTTGCCCCATAACATAAGACCGTATCTTAATTGTGAGCCTACATATCCATGATAGGCGGCTAATGTAGCTTCTAAGGTAGAAGTGCGTCTTAGTCTACTCAGAACATAAGCAAATCTGTTGACCTTGCAACATACATGCTCAATTTGAGCTTCCCAATTCAAGTATTTATCTAGTTTATACCCTAAAAATGTCACAATTTCCTGCTCTTGTATATTTTTGTGATCATAATGTATGTTAATCTTGTTATCGATTCCTTGTTTCATATTAAATTGTACATAATTAGTTTTACTTATATTTATGCTTAAATTGTGTTGTTCTAACCATTTAATAACTACTTCTAGTATTCTATTAATTTTATCTTCATATTCATTATTATTTTCGTGCTTTTCTGCTGTAATTATTATTGAAATGTCATCTGCGAATAAAACTGATTTACATGGAATTATGTCAGGTAACTCGTTTATGTAAATGTTGAATAGAAGCGGTCCAAGTACACTTCCTTGGGGAACTCCGTAATCATTGTGTTTATAATCAGATTGATATATTATTTCTTCGTTACGTTCATTTAATTTAACTATTTGAACACATTGACTCCTTTTCTCCAAATAAGTTTTTAGCCAAGATAATGCAGGTCCTCTTATGCCATAATTTTCCAATTTCGTTACCAGTAGTGAATGTTTAACAAAATCAAACACCTTGGTCATATCTAGAAAGACCGCCGTAGTACGTTTTCTTTCATCTAGGCTTCTAACTATATGGTGCACCAGGTTGAAGCCAGCCAATGTAGTAGACTTATTTTTTTGGAATCCGTTTTGTTCCACTCTAATAACATTAAATTTGTCAAAATAGTCAGTTAGACGTTTACACATACACTTTTCAAATATTTTAGAAAAAATAGGCACCAATGTAATTTGCCGATAGTTTTCCATTAGCATTCTATTATTCTTTTTGTATAAAGGTTTGATTATAGATAATTTTAGTACCTCTGGGAAACATCCACATTCAAACGACCAGTTAACCAAATAGATAAGGATAGGTATAAGTTGTTTTTTACACTTTTTGACAACATTTGTATTGATTTCATCACACCCTACTGCATGTGTATTATTTAATGACATAATAATTCTGTCCATTTCATATTCGGAGACGGGTGTAAGGAAAATACTATTTTGGTATGTATCTATTTGAAAGCGATGTCGGGTTTTGTTAAGGTCTTTGGCTGAGTTTGTAAGCTCTATATAGTAATTATTAAAATAATTTGCTATCCTAACAGGGTCAGTTATCATTATACTATTTACCTTAATTTCGTTAATATATTGAGGTAATTTAAACTCTTCAGTTTCTTTTTTTATTATTTGCCATGATGTTCTACACTTATTTTTACTGTTAATTAAATGTTTGCTGTTATTAATTTTCTCCGCTTTCTCTGTAGTGAAATGACATAGCCCTGTCGAGTTTGGGCTCATTTGATTTGTCTTTGCAAAATATCTGGACCTGGAGGCGTCCAGGATTTTTTTGAACATAACTAAAAAGGAAAAAAAATTTTCTTAAAAAAAAATATTAGGGGACAGTCTTACACAAATCGACCTAGTCCCAAACTAAGCAAAACTTGTACTATGGGTACTAGACGACGATAAAAATACTTAAATAGATAAATAAATACTTAAATACATAGAAAACATCCATAACCCAGGAACAAAATATTCGTGCTCATCACACAAATAAATGCCCTTATCGGGATTCGAACCCAGGACCTCTTGCTTCGTAGGCAGGGTCACTACCAACTAGGCTAAATCGGTCGTTAGATTTAGATTTGCTCTTTTCGAATTTCGACTGCCATCTTTGCCACTCGCGCTGCCATATTGGAAAAAAACAGCCAAGTGCGAGTCGGATTCGCGCACTGAGGGTTCGGTACTTTTTAGGTATGTCAAAATATACGCCGTGAACAGCCGTAACTATGATAATCCAGTGTTAACAGAACCCTGCTTCTAAGTAAAATGTACGCAGTGTGAGATCATTTTATATCGGTTAGTCAGGAATTTAAGTTAAGAAACCGAATACAGAGAAAAAACGATCCGATCCTATAATCAGGAATTTAATATTTAATATAATATTATTTTTATTATTTTTTGTTATACCGGCCACAGTAATACATAATCGGTGAAAATTTCAAGTGTCTTGTTAACGCCATTATAAAGATCAAGTTAAAAACGCTGAAAAAAACACGTTTCTTGTATGACGACCCCCCTTAGTTTTTATTTTTATTTTATTTTTAGTATTTTTTCTATAAAGCGGCAACAGAAATACATAATCCGTGAAAATTTCAACTGTCTAGCTATCACGGTTCTTGAGATACAGCCTGGTGATAGACGGGCAGACGGACGGACGGACGGACAGCGAAGTCTCAGTAATAGGGTCCCGTTTTTACCCTTTGGGTACGGAACCCTAAAAGCGGCATCTAATAAAGATTTATTAGAATATGCCGAATATGGCGGCGACAAAGATGCGATACGAGGTGGAAAAGTTGAAATTCGAAAAGAGCACATCAAAATCTTCATATCGGGTTGCATAAGTAATTGTTGAAGGTAATGTAATGTTCGTCATAATTAATAATAAATAAATAAATAATAAATATTAGGGGACAATCTTACACAAATCGACCTAGTCCCAAACTAAGCAAAGCTTGTACTATGGGTACTAGACGACGATAAACATACTTATATAAATAAATAAATACTTAAATACATAGAAAACATCCATAACTCAGGAAGAAATATTCGTGCTCATCACACAAATCAATGCCCTTACCGGGATTTGAACCCAGGACCTCTTGCTTCGTAGGCAGGGTCACTACCAACTAGGCTAAAGCGGTCGTTAATTAATTTAATTAGTTATTCATAAATATTTTGACTTTGAATCCATTAATTGTAAATTATGTTATCCTGTAAATCCAGGATTAACTTGTCTAGATGATTAGTCACAATAGAAACAGGAAATAACCGTGTAAATTAATGTTGGCCATCAATTACGCACAAGTCACCGTAACTATCGACATTATTATTGAAATAACACGCATTTTTTTTTGCATAAATTATTATTATTATTTAGAACACCTGTGCTTGCTTTTGTGACACGGATTATAAGACAAATAACAGGGTTGATTAATCGAATCTACTTTGTGTCCTAACGCTAAGCAATAAAGTCGATTATCGTTTTTCGGTTTTCAAGGGTTCCGTAATGTCATGAATCTGAAGTAAAATAATATATTTTTTTTACCAGATGGTATTAGTTTGATTCCGTGTAAGATGGGTCGGGTGCTGGTATGGGATGCAACTTGTTCAGGCACGCTGGTCCCTTCCCATCTCCATGGAATTAACAACAGAGCTGGTGCAGCTTCTGAAGCGGCTGAAAAGCGAAAGCAAGCAAATACAACAGGGGTCTAGGCTCCGAATATGACTTTGTCCCATTCGGTGTCGAGACCCTTGGTCCGTGGGGTCCTAGCACTATGAGGCTATTTAAAAAAATAGCAAAAAGGTTAGTTGATGTCACAGGAGCTACTTCGAACAAAGCATTTTTTTCGCTATTCAAAGGGGGAACGTTACCAGTATCTTCGAAACCTTGCCTAAAAACACTCCTTTTCATAATAAGTTTTAGTTTTTATTATTATTTTTCTTATCGAAGTATAGTTTTATGCAGAGGCGAGAGCGAGAGTTCCGATCGTTCTGCAGGTTTCAACCGTCTCGCTCACTTTAGAGCGTGAGACGGCGTGAGTAATAGTATTTTATGCAACTGTATGGGAGGCCATTAAGACACGAATGTGAGTTTAGTTATAATAGATACGTATGTGTGTCGTAATGGCCGATTATGAATAGTTGCATACATTACTTTTTCTACAAATTCAAAATAAAAAAATATTTAATAATGAATACTTACATAACGGACAATAAATGAATTTTCCGATTTTAAAAGTAGCAGATTATTGCTCACTTCCATTGCCGCCTGTTTTATTTCTGGCGGCGTCAACATTTCTGCATCACTTAATTCACACAGATTAAAAGTCATTTAAATAGTGATTAACTCTTTTATTTCTTTCAACTTGAAAGAACTCCGTGCAAAAGCAAAACAAATTCCCGCTATTTTGAAACTTTTTTTTTTCACTGCTCACAACCTTAGAATGGACCCGGGATCTTTAGGTCATACAGCCAAATTGAATGATGTTAAAATATTCATATTTAATAATGACTTTAAAATTCATTTATTGTTCGTTCAATAATTGTTAATGTAAACATATTTTAATTAATGTATAATGACTTTAAGTATATTCATTTCCCGCTTTATTTTTTGAAATTTCGCTTGAAAAATTAAACCTTGATTGTTCTTACTCATTTTTAAGCAACCAATCACGTGGCACACGCATATTTAAAGAAACTCGATTATCAAAATCGATTTCAGTATTCTTTTTTTGAATGTTATTATATTACTCAGTCCCGTAACATAATGAAAATTATAAGGGTTATTATGTTACTGAATTTGCACCATAGAGCATAGAACTTGGAACAGACTTATAACGTTAGTTATTATTGTATAGTTTTTGAACATATAATTGAAAGATTATATATAGTACAGGAGTAGAAAAATATTTTTCACTAATTTTTTACTCATTATTCTTCTACACAACAAATCTATTAGGGAGTTTTATTCGTCTCCACCAAACATCCCTAAATACTCTTAAAGGACTAATAATTCTTAAGCAAACTTAGCTGTTATAGTTTTTTTGTTGATTTGATATATTTACTCCCATTATTATATTTTCAAAATTTTCGAATGAACAGTGCCCTACCGTGTTTTTGGCGCATTTATTGCATTCATTTAAACTCGTGCTGTATCATTACTAGCAATGCTATAGTCCTGAAATTCATATGTAAGATACTTGAGGATTCACTCTAGTGAAAAGTGTTTATCGAAACACGATTACTTGTAAAAATCCATATTGGTCTCTAAAAAATAAAATAAACTCGTAGTACGACGCTAATAAAAACAAGACGTTTTCTAGGGCGTAGTTTTGCTACATTTTTAAAATGTGTATTTGTTTTAGTAATAAGATGAAAATACCCAAAAACCCGCGCAGTCCAACCAACCTGTCTTGAGCCATCGTGCCTCCCCCACGCCCGAAATCGCCCACCTAAAATCGATTAGCGTGAAAAACTCGGTAGGCCCTTAAGCTTTTAAAGGCGGCCAGGGACGTTCAACTTTAACAAAAAAATGCACTTTAATATTTAACAAACGAATTACTGTGCCGAAAAATCGTCTTCACAACCCCGTAATGATATTAGAAGACCGTATTTTACAATACCCAGCACAAAAAGATTCGACGAAAAAAAAACGCCCCCACTTTACGTCTATGGGAGGTACCAAATTTTTTTTTACATGTGGTGTACTTTTTGATTTTAATTATTATACTAAATGGGACTTATCACGCAAACAATAAACAATAACTAATCTAAATAGTACGAATAAATTTGTGTTATCAAAACTGGTTTTGACACATATTCGCTTAGGGTTTGTATCTACTGTACACCTTAACTAGGGGTACGTATCAAAATATATCGCAGTATCGTCCGCATAACACAAAATGCTTGCATTGGTCAACTCCAAACAGCAAAGGTCATTCATATATAGCACAAACAATGTGGGCCCCAAAATGCTTCCCTGCGAGACACCAAATGTGATGTTATTGGGGCTACTCAATAAAGTTTAAAACAAATAATGGACGAAATACATAATGTTCATAATACATACTAAAATTTTCTATGAAACTATTGATTAAACGAACTTTATAATCGTGTAATCTACAGATTGGTTTAGGTTAGGTAAGGTTTATTTTATGAAAATCCTGTAAAGTTGAGAATTTCCAAGAAAATTGCATTATATCAAATGACCATTATGTATTTCGTCCATTATTTGTTTTAAACTTTATTGAGTAGCCCCAATAACATCACATTTGGTGTCTCGCAGGGAAGCATTTTGGGGCCCACATTGTTTGTGCTATATATGAATGACCTTTGCTGTTTGGAGTTGACCAATGCAAGCATTTTGTGTTATGTGGACGATACTGCGATCATATTCCACGATTCGTCATGGGATGCAGTCTTTGATACAGCCAAAAGGGGAATGTCAAGTGTAGCAGTGTGGTTGCAAGCTAACCTGTTGACACTTAACTCACAGAAGTCAAATTTCCTTTGTTTTCACAAAACAAAAGCCTATGCCCCTGAACTATTCCATAAGTTGCCCGTTCATACTTGCCTTTCGGCTGTAGATCCCAACATATGTACATGTGAAGAAATAAAGAGAGCCTCTTCTACGAAGTACTTGGGTATAATTCTTGATGATAAACTTACTTTCGGTGAGCATGTTACGGCTGTAGCTCACCGAATTAGGAAGTTATGCTACATATTTAAAAAGCTGCGAAGTGTCATGGATAAAAAACTCTTAAAGTGCACATACATTGCACTTGCTCAATCCATTATCACTTATACCATTGCGGTCTGGGGTGGTGCTGCCAGTGTGCACATGATACTCCTGGAGCAAGCTCAGCGTTCACTGCTGAAGGTCATGCACTCGAGGCCGCGGAGGTATCCGACTTACGCATTATACAGGGAAAGCGAGGTTCTAAGTGAGAGGCAGTTGTTCATTCTTCGGTGTGTGATTATGGCTCACGATGCTGTCACAAGTTTGCCTGATTATGACGAACGGCTTAATTAACGTACATTCATGGTCCCGTTACCAGAAGTGAACTCTAAATTTCGTAAAAACTTGGTCCCTATCTGCGTCTTTTTGTATATAAGAAAGTAAGTAAACTTTGTAAAATCTCAACTATGTCATCTAGGGAGGTTAAAATCGAGGTCCTTAAATGGCTTAAATCGTTAAACTATACCCACACGAACGCACGCGTGCGCGTGCACACACACACGCAGACACGCACACACACACGCACGCACGCAAAGACACACACACGCGCACGCATACGCACACGCACACACACACACACACACACACACACACACACTCACACATACACACACGTACACACACGCATATGCACATTTCATAAGATCCATCCTAGTTAATCTTACACCGACGGTGCCATTTTTTTCGTTATGGTTTTGGATGTTGTTTGTATTGTCTGTCGAATTTAAGCTTAAAGATAAATTATAATAGTAACTTGAAATATATACCTAGATTATAAGATGCCTTACCTTAACGCATGATTTATTACATTTGGTAAAGTGTGTAGTGTCACTCTACGGGACATGCCTAGCCTAGTGTAGGTAATACGGGAAAAAATTTTATGTAAGAAGTCTGTCGCAGTGCCATATTTTTTAGATTGTTTCAATTTATTCATAAAATGTAAATTAATTAACTGCATTAATAAATTTATTCTTATGATTATATATTTTGGGTCGTACCCCTTAACTATAGCTACCTAACTATTTTATAATATTATATATTTTATAATTATTATATGGCAACCCGATGCATGCATGGCATGTCAACTCGTGGTACTGTAATGAGGACGAAACGTCAAGGTAAATATTGTTTGAGTAAGTCCCGTTTAGTATAATAATTATGAGTGAAAATCAAGAAAGTTTAAAACGGTATGTAATTACCACTTTGTCGGCATAATTGCTAAATACATCCATGCAAAATAACAGTTTTGTGGCACTATTAGTCTCTAAGCTAAACCGCAGACGGATGGACGGACAGGCGGACAGACAGACCTGACGAAACCATAAGGGTTCCGTTTTGCCATTTTGGCTTTTAGGTTTTATCATCATCATTCCAGCCTATACTCGTATACGTTCCACTGCAGGGCACAGGTCTCCTCTCGGAATGAGAGGGGTTGGGCCGTAGTTCCCACGCGGGCCCAGTGCGGATTGGGAACTTCACGCACACCATTGAATTACCTCGCAGGTGGATGCAGGTTATCTCACGATGTTTTCCTTTACCGTATAGCACATGGTAAATTTCAAATGTAATTTCGCATTTAAATTCCGAAAAACTCAGGTGCGAGCCCACGGAGAGGTGCGGGATATGAACCCACGACCCTTTGCTCGAGAGGCCGAAGGTCAAACCACTAGGCCATCACGGCTTTTTAGGTTCTATAGGGCCAATAAATAGCCCCGGTAACAAATTTTCTCACATTTTATCAATGTATAGGTACATACCGACTTGTTACAGATATATTATAATGTATATTCAATTTATTGTTTATTTATTTATTTATTGAAGAAAAATTTACATGACATTACAGTCTTATTCACTAATTCGTCATATAAACTACAATGACTAATACTATATATAATTATACTTACAAACTAGATAATAACATAAATTTTAATTATAACATTAAAAATACGATCGAAAAATACAGAAACAAACAAAATATTTATATACAAAAAGAGAAAAAAAAAAAGATTACTTAATAACTATCAATAAATCAATATAATACATAATATAATATAATGTGTAAAACTCGACTCGCACTTAACCGTTAGTGAAAAAAATATAAATTTCTTTTATAATATTAAACTATCAGAAAATTTACGTCAATGAAAAATTAATATTTAATCAGTCAATAACGGACAAGGTCGAATCATTTCTAAATTCTGTTACTCGAATATATTAAATACATAACAACCAGCCAAGTGTGAGTCGGACTCAGACATGGAGGGTTTCGTGCAGTCAAGGGCAAAAACGCGACTTGACTTAAGCACCATTTTCAAAATGAAAACTTTATAGGAAATAACTTTTTTTACTGTGATACGCCCGATTTTGGTGTATGGCTGTGAGGCCTGGACCTTAACCTTGAAGGAAGAGCATAAACTTTTGGTGGCGGAAAGAAGGATCTTACGTAAGATTCTTGGCCCGAAGCAGAGACCTGACGGTAGTTGGAGGATGCGGAGAAACGCCGAAATTGAGGAGCTAGTTGCTGAACCCAATATAATCGGAGTGACCAGAGCTCACAGACTTCGGTGGCTTGGCCATCTCGAGCGCATGGAGGACGGCCGTGCAGTGAAGAGGTAGGCCAACAGGGCGGCGCCCGTTGGTCGCCCTAGATACCGTTGGGCAGATGTGGTAGAGGCGGATCTGCGCGAGCTTGGGGTTGGTGACTGGCGAGAGACCGCGCAGGACAGGGATCTTTCGCGTGCGCTCGTGTTGGAGGCCAAGACACACTTTGGGTCGTTGCGCCAGAGGAGTAAGTAGGAAGTAGTAAGTTATAGGAGAGCGTTTTGAAGATTATTTTTCGGGATAAAAATCAGTATTCCGTTTATAATAAAAATTTACGAGTCTCCTCAATCATAAAGCGACATATTTTGTGCTAATTTTTGATATGAATATAACAAATAAAAATGTGATTTTTAACGGAATTAGTTGTAACTCAAGCCATTTTGCATAATTCTCTGATCAGGGCAGAAAGATCTAAGTCGGCGATCACGATTTATCTGTACAAAGCCAAATAGTTCAAGTGTTTAAGACTTTTTAAGAGGTAAAAAGGTGGTGGAGGTGGTTTTTTGAGGATCAAGGATAACTGATGTAATAAATAATAATAATAATATTAGGGGACAATCTCACACAAATCGACCTAGTCCCAAACTAAGCAAAGCTTGTACTATACTCAAGAACAAATATTCATGCCCATCACACAAATAAATGCCCTTACCGGATTCGAACCCAGGATCTCTTGCTTCGTAGGCAGGGTCACTACCAAATAGGCTAAAGCGGTCGTTAAAAAAAAATCACGTTATGTAAATCGCTCATCTGTGGTAAACTGTTGATACGTGTAGAAAAATGAGTTAAACCATTCACTTAATTGTATACAGTTCTTTGAAAAATGATTTGAACCGCTAATCTTTCTGTTCTAGAAGAAATTACTTAAATTATATATTTTTTTTATTAAAAAAAATTGTTTAAATCGCATCAAACACGTAACGCGTTGCTTCGTCGTCTTTTGTTAGATGAAGGAAATAGAGAGATTTTTTGGTCAAAGAATCAAGCGTGCAGATTTTTATTTTATGCATAAAGAAAACAGTTTCAAATGACATAAAATACTGAGACCTGGGTCCTGTTGCATAACAAATTACAACTAATAATACAAGCGGAAATCTCGCTTCAGTTATATTAACTAGAAAGGGAGTTCCGCTTGTAATATAAGTTGTACTTTGTTGTTATGCAATTGGGCCCTGGCCAAGAAAAATTAGCACAAGTTTAGTCATATTGTTGTTCCAACAATTCAAACGTCGATACCATTCCATCCAAGGATAAATGGCTTAGAAATAGTAAGAAAAGCATTTTTTTTAGTGGGTCCATATTCATACTTTGGAAAATGAACAACCAAATTAGCTAAAGCACGGTCGCAAAGCATAAAGAATATCGTACAATGACCTGTCACTACGTGTCTCTATCGCTCGTGCGTAAATATTCGCCGTCGCGTTCGCACACTTGAATTTGTACGAATGAGACGGGAAATATTTACACGGGAGCAGCAAAGACAAGTAGTGACGGTCATTGTACGAAATTCTTCGTGGTGCGCGACCGTACTTTAGTTAAGTACACTTGACACCGCGTAAGCAGAAATGTTACCTAAATTAGTCGTATAGCCAAGCGCGATAAAAGTGCTCAGATCAACTTCAAAACTGGCTCAAAAGACGCGGATTCCAATGATATACCTACTCAGTATTGCTCAGGATGGCGCTTGAATCAAGACGCCTTTTAACCGTCGATATTACACCACTAAATATAACAGACTATTTTCCTGTTTAAGTTCGTCAAATGCAGCCGACAAACCACTTGACTCACGCTTGGCTGATTTTTAATATTTGTTAATACGCAGTGCAATTTTCTTAATTATATTTTCGAGTTCCTCATCATTATTTCAACCGAAATACGTCCACTACTGAACATAGGCCTCTCCCAAGGTTCGCCAAACATACCGGTCCTACGCCATCCGCATCCGACGTATTCCCTCAACCTTTACCAGATCATCGCTCCATCTTGTTGGAGGCCTGCCTTCACTGCGTCTTCCGGTTCGTGGACGCGCTTCGAGAACCTTTTGGCCCCATGGGCCATCAGTTCTACAAGCAATATGCCCTGCCCACTGCCACTTGAGTCTGATGATTCTTCGAGCTAATTTGTATGTGTATGTGTAAGTGTGATAGAGATTGAACAAAACAAAAATAATAATTTCTTGTATGGGATTCATTTTTGTTTTTATTAATTTTTATTGTAGCGGCAACAGAAATACACATTATGTAATTTTAACTTTCTATCTATTACGGTTCTTGAGAAAGACAGACGAACAGACGGACAGCGTACCAACATTAATAGGGTTTCGTTTATCACCGTTCTGATACGGAACTCTGATTGATAAACGATAAAAGGCGCGAGTTCTACAAATAAAGCTTTCATTCTGAAACATGGCCACTTACAGATTAAGTTGTTTTTTGTTAGTAATTTTCATATCGAAATGTTCAGCAGGCTTAAATGTTTTAAGCTTACTGTCAAATATAACTACAGGACCAATCACTAAGGACATCAACAACGGGACGGGGTTTGTAGAAATAGCAACCAAATATGGGTATATAACAGAAGAACATGAAGTCACAACTGAAGATGGGTACGTACTGATCCTCCATAGAATACCTCCAAAGGAAAACTGCGTTAAGAAAACCCCAATTTTCTTCGTTCATGGTGCTCTCATGACGTCAGGGAGTTGGTTGGGGGTGGCTGAGAAATCACTAGGGTTTATCATATCTGATGACTGCTACGACGTATGGTTTGCCAACGTACGCGGAACTCAGTACGGTCGTAGACATCTCAGACTTAACCCCGATACACAGTTAGAGTTTTGGAAATTCCATGTTCACCAGATGGGAGTGTACGACGTTACAGCCCAGATCGACTATGTTTTAAAAGCAACTGGCTCAGAACAATTAATTTATGTCGGTTATTCTCAAGGCGGAGAGGCTTACTTCATCATGAACTCAGAGAGACCAGAGTACACTTCAAAGATCAGTCTCTTCGTCGGCTTAGCTCCTGGTAGCAGACTCCTTCACAACAGGTCTGTATTTTTTAGAACATTAACAGTAACTGCAAATACACTGCAAGGTCCTCTAGAAGCCGCTGGAATATGGGAGATACTTGCTAAAGGATTCCCGCTTCAAGGATCTTTGATAACTTTATGCCAAATAGAGCTTCTCGCTGCTGTTTTATGTGGAACGGTAACGACATTAGTAGATGCTCCCCACCCCAGCTCAATTACTGCGGAAACACAGAAGAGAATCTACGAGAATTTTGTAGTTGGATGTTCTACAGAGACCCTAGCTTACTACGGGCAGTCGGAGAATAGCGTTAATTTCACCAAGTTTGATTATGGGCAAAAGAAAAATTTGGAACTCTACGGATCCTCTGAACCGCCACAATATGACTTGAAGGCATCTAATGTTCCGGCAGTTATTTTCCAGGGTCCTAATGACCATGTGGTTGATCCGATCGACACTGAGTGGGCCATCAACCAGATGCCCAACGTGTTAGAGTATATCAAAGTGGAAGACCCTTTGTGGAATCATGCTGACATGATTTATAGTAGCTACTTGAAGGAAATCATATACGCCCGTATGAAGAAGTACTTAGTTCAGTACGATAATAACACTGAGTAGCCATTTAATTACATCCGTTTTTCATTTAGGTATTTTATATTTGTAACCTCCTGACCCACAATTGATAGTTCTCAAGTAGTTACAGAGGCAAATTATTTTTTCTCATCATTGTGATGTCACTTTAACATTTTCTGGTTTCCACAGTGGGTCTGGAATACAATAGTTTAATTGAACATGATCCTTGTTTTTAATTTGACGTTTTGGTATATAATCTAATCTGATCTGATAAAAATCGTAAGAACTATTAATTAGTTAAGAGTGTTTATAGTTACTATCTATTATACTTTTTCATTAGATAATATCTTGAAAAATATGAACCGTGGTGTGTTAAGTGTTATTCAGTTTTTAGTTACATGTATTTTTTTTAAATATGTAAATAAATAAATATAAGAAATGTATGCAAATCAAGTAATCAAATCAGCCACATCGCTGTCAATGCGGCGCCATGGTGGACATACTTTACCATGGCTTCTCATGTGTCCGGAGCGCTGGTAGGATCTCCCGCCACGCCAGTATTAATGATATCATTCGTCGGGCCCTTGTCAGTGTGAGAGTGCCGGCAGTCCTCGAGCCCAGCGGGCTGGCCAGGGACGACGGCAAGAGGCCTGACGGAATGTTGCTGGTGCCTTGGAGCATGGGTCGGCCGCTAGTTTGGGATGCTACTTGTGTTGATACCCTGGCACCGTCCCATGTTCCAAGCACCAACGTCACCGCCGGCGCTGCGGCATCCTCAGCTGAAAGCCTCAAACGCCGCAAATATGCCGCCCTAGGAACCAGCTACATGTTTGCGGCGTTTGGCGTTGAAACCTTGGGGCCATGGGGGCCAAGTGCGCGTCGGCTATACAAAGATTTGTCGACGCGCCTAATAGAGCCTCGGGCGACCAGAGGGCTGGCCACTATTTCGCACAACGAATAAGTATCGCTATACAGCGAGGAAATACGGCCAGCCTTCTGGGCACCTTGCCTATTGACAGCGATTTAGGCCAAATTTTCTATTTATTGTTTAAGTTTTATTATGTTTGTTTTTGTTTTTTAACCTGTTGAATAAATAAATGATTTACAGAAATGTATAAGTCATTCATTTTTTTGCCTTCAGACCTGATCAAAAGCAACAGTTCCAATCGTTAAAAATAAAACCGGAGACGTTAGGAGTAATTCCAGATCGATATCGCTGGCGGCATTGCCTGCAAAGGTGCTTGTTGTTATTCTTAATTACTTTGCTCACCCGCGACTTCAAAGTTGCGAAGTCGCGGGTGAGCAAAGTAATTGTGCTCCGCTAAGTTACGCCTAATTCAACAAATTCTTAATAATCAGTTAGACAAGCATGCAAATCTGAGCGAACGTGCAGTTCGGTTTTCAGCCCAGATGGTCAACTGAAAGTGCGATTTCTGCACTGAAAGAAACAGTCAGGTACAGTAGAGGAAACTGAATTGCGTACCAGAGTGGAACCTTCTCGTTGCAAATGTCATGTTGAAAAACCCTACATCTGCCAAAGAAATCATCGGAAAATTGATTGTGAAGAGATTCCACGCAATTCAGTTTCCTCGACTGTATGCAGTAGGAAACGCTAGTGTATGAGCGTTCTCTAGTTCTTTCTAAAGCGTTCGGTACGGTAATTATATTACGGCAGATGCCCCAGTTCTGGCCACTTTAAAACTGACCGTCTATTCAGACGTCTATACCACAGTAAACTCAATTTAAAGTCGAAAACAGCCAAAACTGACCCAGTGGCCAGAACCAGAGCATCTGCCCTAGTTATAGTATGTACGTACGTTAATTTTGATTTTAATTTTAAAACAATCTCACTGTCGAATATTACCTAATAATTAGTTATGTTAATTTCATTTACCATAAAATCAATCCCACTAACAGTGCTTTGGAAACTTCTTTGCTAACAAATTGAGGAATAATTAATTTGAATAGGCTGATACTGAACCAGTGAGATACACCCTTGGGCTCATCTGCACTTATCATCAGGTGAGATAGTGGTCAATCACGGGTCAGTATATTATGTAAAAAAAAAGAAAGAGCCTCATTGTTAATATTTTAATATTAAATTATTAAGGAATATGTTATTATGTGGTTACTATTATGTATAATGCTGCACCCTTACAGAATAAATGTTGAAGATGTATGTACTTTTCAAGATCTTCATTTCAACATTTAATACAATAAAGAGTTTGAATTTAACTTTATTATTCTTTTTCCTATTCTTATTTGAGATAAGACTTCTACTTCAGTCATTTGGTTATTGTTAATGAGGTTACCTGGAAAGTTTCCGGGAGTTTTCAAAATGGGTAATTTGATAGAATTTGATGTGCTCTTTTCGAATTTCAACCTTTCAAAATTACCTCCTCGTATGTTTTGTTTGTTTAATAGCAGTTTTTTGACGATATCTGCTTTCTGACTCATTCTACGATAAAAATTTGTACAAATTAAACTAGAAAAAATTCCCTATAATTATGTTCCACAAACTTTTTTCGTACAACCAATAGTTTTGGCGTACGAGCGCCGCAAAATGTAATGTAACACGCGTTTTCGCTGATTAAATTTGTTTCCACACCACTTTGAGGTGGAGTACGCGGCGCGTTTTTACAAGCTTTTATTTTACTTTCAATGCTCTTACGCGAGTATTTATGCAAGTATGTGTGTGTTATTATGTATGTATGTAAAAATGTATGTAAGCAAGTTGAGGTTTCATAATTTGAAACCCATTTTTCAACCATTTCATGGTCTCAAATTGAGCTGAAATTTGGCATACTTATGAAAGTTTGGTGACAATGCAAGATTATGGTACCTACCATTAAGCTCATCTGATGATGGAACCAGATGGTGGCTAGAATCTTCTATCTCTCTGTAACGAAATGACATAGTCCCGTCGAGTTTGGGCTCATTTGATTTGTCTTCACAAAAATCTGGACCTGGATGGTGTCCAGGATTTTTTTTAACCTACCTAACAAAAAGGAAACCCATTGAGAGAATGCATGTTCCTCTTCCGGCCTTCCAGCAAATGGCTGAGGCAGGACACTGTGGGTAGATTAAGTCCCCTCCCTACCCCTCCCCTCATTAAAATGAAAAGCACAAGTTTTTCTTTTTGATAATCAATAGAGAAGGGGACTTGTGACTTGTTTGTGCAAGTCGGACACTGTCTGGGCCCTCCATTCCCAGTTCGTCCGAAGGGATTTTTCCCGGACTCAAGTCACCCTTCCTACTCTTAAGTAAAAAAACAGCAAGGACTTCGCGTATTTGGCCCCTCTGGCGACTCATTCCAAAAAAAAAACTATAAAGGAAATGAAAAAGTTTCTAAATGGATAATTTGATAGATTTTGATGTACTCTTTTTGCATTTCGACTTTGCCATCTTTTCGACTGCCATTTTGGAAAAAACCGGCCAAGTGCGAGTCGGACTCGCGCACTGAGGGTTCCGTACTTTTTTTGTGAAATCATTTTATATTGGTTAGTCAGGATCCCCTTTAATATTTAATATAATTATATTTTTATTATTTGTTGGTATACCTACCAGCCACAGTAATACATAATTGGTGAAGATTTCCAGTGTCTAGTTAACGGCATTATAAAGATCAAGTTAAAAGCGCTGAAAAATCACGTTTCTTGTATGACGACCCCCCTTGGTTTTTAATTTTATTTTATTTTTAGTATTTGTTTTTATAGCGGAAAAAGAAATACATAATCTGTGAATATTTCAACTGTCTAGCTATCACGGTTCTTGAGATACAGCCTGGTGACAGACGGGCGGAGCACATCAAAATCTTCATATCGGGTTGAAGGTCATAATGACTAATGTTTTTCATAATTTTTTATAGTTATTCATAACTCCTTTTGCTTTGAATCCATTAATTGTACATTATGTTATCCTGAAAATCCAGGATTAACTTGTATGTATATGTATGTAAACTCTTTATTGTACAAAAATAAGGAAAAAAAAAGAAAAACATTATTATTACTTGTCTAGATGATTGATCACAATAGAAACAAGAAATATCTGTGTTAATAAATGTTGGCCATCACTTACGCACAAGTCACATGCCTATCGAAATTATTATTGAAATAACACGTATTTTGTTTTTTGCATAAAATACAAGATTAATTTAAATTATTATTATAATATTACTTAGAACACCTGTGCTTGCTCTTGAGACACGGATTATTAGGCAAATAACAGGGTTGATTAATCGAATCTACTTTGTGTCCTAACGCTAAGCAATAAAGTCGATTATCTTTTTTTGGTTTTCAAGGGTTCCGTAATGTCATGAATCTGAAGTAAAATTTTTTTTTTTTTTTACCAGATGGTATTAGTTTGATTCCATGTAAGATGGGTCGGGTTCTGGTATGGGATGCAACTTTTCCAGGCACGCTGGCCCCTTCCCATCTCCATGGAACCAACAACAGAGCTGGTGCAGCTTCTGAAGCGGCTGAAAAGCGAAAGCAAGCAAATACAACAGGGGTCTCTAGGCTCCGTATACGACTTTGTCCCATTCGGTGACGAGACCCTTGGTCCGTGGGATCCTACCACTATGGGGCTATTTAAGGAAATAGCAAAAAGATTAGTTGATGTCACAGGAGCTACCTCGAACAAAGCATGTTTTTCGCTATTCAAAGGGGGAAAGTTGCCAGTATCTTCGGAACGAACATGTCAGAGGACTGTTCTTTGGGGTGTTTGAAAAATTGTAATTAAATAGGTAGTTTTATTTTTGGTATAATATTGGACAAGTTTAAAAATATGGTTGTTTTCAAACACAGAAACATTTTTCTTTAACATTTATCTCAACACGTTTTTCCAAAAAAAGCCAAGGACAACGATTTTCCTATTAGTGGAGAAATACCCATATTAGAGATAGCCTAACTAGTATCAAATATTTATTTTTCAACTGAAATTCTTAAACTCACATGGCTGAACTTGGATAAGCGACCGCCAAGCTTAAATGGGATTGGGCGGAGCATGTGCCATGGGCATAGGCGCATTAGGCACAATGGGCACCTCATCCACATGGTTGGTAACCCTTAGTGCAGGGGTAGGGAAGGCCGAGGCGAAGATAGCGAGAAGACCTGTACGCATTACCTAACGCGCTGATGCTTGTATGGGATAGATCACGGGAGTATGATGAGGGCGATGTGCTGGGAGTAGCAATCAAACATCAACTCTTTCCACCATATATATATATTGACTGCTCAGAAGGTCAGAAGAATTAATATTATATGTATACACAACACGGTAGAAAATACAGAAGAACAATTATAACAGAATTTAGATTAAATATACGGCAAAGCAAACATGACAGTTAGTAACGCAGTGGCGTGAGTCCGTTGTAGGTTTAAAAGATGACAACCATTTTCGCACATGCGCACAACAGTCGCTACTGATTCGCTCGTGACCGTTCGGCAGACGCTCGGACGCGCTCGGGCGCTCGGCTCTGTGCGCGTGGCGAACATTCGCGAGAGTGCCCGAAGTCTGCCGAATGGCCGTGGTAATACTCACGTTAAAACTAATGAGTACAGTCGCCACACTTGCTTTCGCATTCACTATTTCTTTCTGTCAAATGGTATAGGATGGTGATAGAAAGAGATGGTGACAGCGAAGGCAAGGGTCCTCGTGTTAGGTAATACGGCCTCTGGACGCGGAACTGTGGGAGTAACCGGAGAGGGAGAGGTGTGGCTCGAGGGGAGAGGCATTTGTCTAGCAGTGGGACATATATAAGGTCGGATGATGATAATAATAATATGATGATAATACGCTTAGCAACTCACGCAAATCTACTGCTCTATTTAACGCCACGCATTTAACGCAACGCTTGTTGGAAGTCGCATTAGAAGTTTCACTTCAATAAAAGGGTTGCATACGTATTCTGTGAAAAATTTCCACGGTGGGTCACGATTCAAATTGTTGTTATTATTTATTATATATATTTACAACTTCAACTTCGACTTCGTCCGCGCAGTATTCAAATTTGTGGTAGTGTCGTCATCTTTTTCATTCAATAAAGCAAAAATCATAATTTTTTTCTTTATCCCGTGGGAATTTCCAAATATCCTGAAATTGGTTTTTTTCTGTAAAGAATTATGATCGCATACGTTTATACCGAATTTGAACAGTCAATAATTATAATATAATATTATAATTCCGATCCGCATTGGCGATCCCTAGTCTCAAATAGCGTATCTACTGTGTTAAAAAATTTAATTGTATTAAATACTTTAGATGTATGTCATTTAATAACAATGTAGATCTGATTGAAAAAAATATACCTTGTTGAGTTTCTTGCCGGTTTCTTCTCAACAGGGTTTTTTCCGAACCGGTGGTAGATTTTTCGACGTTCATAGGAGCATCAATTTGATGCCTAAATTGAATAAAGAATTTTGACTTGACTTGACTTGAATAAACTAGCCTTCCGTCCGCTGCTTCGCCCGCGATAAATGAATTTTCCCGTAGGAACAGGTAATTTCCCGCGGTAAAAAGAAGCTTATGTCACTCAGTGATAATGTAGCTTTCTAACGGCGAAAGAATTTTTGAAATCGGTCCAGTTCTTTCGGAGCCTATGCAATGCAAACAAACAAACAATCAAATCTTTCCTCTTTATAATATTAGTATAGATAGATAATAATATAAATCCTGACTTGTCCTTATCCCGTGAGAATTTCCAAAGTCCTTGAAATTAGTTTTTTACTTTTATAATTACCTAATTGCATGCCCAATTATAAGAGTCTAGTAATCATAGTTTAACAGAGATATAGTGAGTGGTCACTCTGTATCGAAAATATAAATCCCGTTTATATAAACTAATGGACGAAATACATAATGGTCATTTGATATAATGCAATTTTCTTGGAAATTCTCAACTTTACAGGATTTTCATAAAATAAACCTAACCTAACCTAAACCAATCTGTAGATTACACGTTTAAAAAGAATCGTTTAATCAATAGTTTCATAGTAAATTTTAATATGTATTATGACCATTATGTATTTCGTCCATTATTTGTTTTAAACTTTATATATTTTGATACGTACCCAATAAAAATAATGTTGTTTTGAAAAATTTACAAAATTCAAGTTGGAATTACCCCACCACGTGCACCACTGCAATGTGGTCGAAACGTCGACACATTGCGAGGCAGTTAGAGTCCGTTTCTCTTGGAACTTTTTGCCACGCACGGTGAAACTTTGGAATCAGCCTGCAGCAGAAGAATTTCCGGACCGGCACAACTTAGGGATCTTCAAAAAAACGAGCGTACTCTTTTCTCAAAGGCTGTGAGGCTGTGTGGGGCAGACGACTTTTTTTGACACTTATTTCACAAATAGTTTGTTGAAATAATCTGAACACGACCCAAAAGATTCGACCTTTAGTTATTTTTTAATTGATAAAATTTGGGGATCTCTGAAATTGAAATGTGGGGTTGAAGACGTGGTGGCCTAGCGGTTTGACTTAAAGCCTCTCAAGCTAATAAAGCATTTCCCGAAATTCTTACGGGAACGAGAAAAAACGGGATTTTGCGTTTTACTGGTTGTAAAAATATAAAATTTCAAAATTCAAAAGTTTATACTGTAAGTAGGCCACAAAGAGTTCTTTAACCGACTTCAAAAAAGGAGGAGGTTATGCATTCCACTGTATGTATTTTTTTTTATGTGGGTATGTTCACCGATTTTTCGGTCAATTGTGGACCGATTTTAAAAATTCTTTTTTTATTCGAAAGAATATAATACATATA
This sequence comes from Archips xylosteana, assembly GCA_947563465.1. Lineage (NCBI taxonomy): Eukaryota > Metazoa > Arthropoda > Insecta > Lepidoptera > Tortricidae > Archips > Archips xylosteana. Next base: position 13,975,151 of record OX387365.1, on the reverse strand, counting down.
CTCCTGAGATGGTCCCATTGTCACCAAATCAGGATCTGATGACGGGATCTCAGGGAAATCGAGGGCAACCTTCAAATTTTGTAGGCATGCATTACGTTTTTCATATTTTTTCTAAAGATATTTAAGTGTTTGCGTCTGGTAGACATCATCTCATGTTGATGAGCTGATGATGGAAGGTAAAACTCCTTAACGGTTAGGAATTGAGAATATTTTTTCAAATATTATAGGTATGTAGAGACCGATAGTTGTATTTTTCAGGTTATCCAGGTGAGCTGATGATGGAAGGTTAAACTCCTTAACGGTTAGGAGTATAGGAAGTTTCTTTGGATATCATATGCACGTATAGACCTTTAGTTGTATTCTTTCTGGTTATTCAGATTTGTAGTGCCCGCTTCCGAATTAGTGAAAAACATTGTATACAAAGAAATACTGTAAAGGACCGTATCTACCTGAAGTTTAGTCGTACTTGCTTGCACGCTTGCTTGCACGCTTACTTGCACGCTTTCTTGCACGCTTGCTTGCTTGCGAGTTGCATGCTTGCATGCTTTCTTGCTTGCCTGTATGCTTGCTTGCTTGATATCTTGGTTCTTTGGAATACTCATGGTACACGCGAGCGAAGCCGCGGGCAAAAGCTAGTAATTTATAAATAAATTGTCAAATTTGAATTATATAGTTCAAGTAGCATCCGGTAGTTTTATATTCATTATATATAGTATAAATCTTCCCAGGTAAATTTTTCGCTTCGAGCCATTACATTAAATTTGAACCTTAATACTATGACGATACCGTTTGTTTTGAAAGATAAGGGCTCGAAGCGAAAAGTTCACCTGGGAAGATTTATACTATACATATTCGGTGTTGAATTTAAATGCTTTCACATAGAGTTCGTTATACAATGCAATATTTTAGCGACACACGCTAGATGGCACGATATTTTATATAATTAGCATTTAAATACTTGTAAAATAGACTCTCAATGATATACAGTTGTCATAAAGTTTCAATAGGGTATTAAAAAAAGTCCACTCAGGAAATAAAATGATACATGCATGCAGTTAAAATCACTCATCGCATACTTTGGTATAATGCTCCAAATATATCTTCATAGGAAAGTATATTGTGTCCTTCCAGTAGATGCTGTACAGCATGTCAAAATGATTCCACAGCGGGTCTTTCACTTTGATGTAGTCAATGACATTTGGCAGTTGCTTAACAATCCAATCAGTATCTGACACATCCGTTATATGGTCATTAAGGCCTTGGAACATAACAATTGGAACGTTCGACGCATTGAAATCGTACGCAGGTGGTGTAGCACACCCGTACCGTTTCAGATTTTCTACTAATCCATAGTCAAATTTGCTAAACTCCTTGCTGATCTCAAGCTGGCCGTAATGAGCAAACGTCTCCACCGATGTACCAGATAGAAAAGTCTCATAGATTCTTTTTTCCGCTTCCGGAGGTAGAGATTCAGGATGAGGAGCATCCACCACTGCTGTAGTCAATCCACAAACAGCAGCTGCTAGAAGCGGTATTTGGCAGAGAGTAACTAGTGATCCTTGAACGAGGAAACCTTTAGCTACGAGCTCCCACACACCAGCGGCTTCTAAAGCAGTTCGTAACTTATTTATCGTTGTTGTTAATGTCCTTATTGCTAAAGACTTGCTGTTTAATAATCTGGTAGAAGGAGCTAAGCTGACATGAAGACTGATTTTAGAAGCGTATTCTGGTTTTTCTGAATTCATGACATGGTATACGCCTCCACCATGAGAGTAGCCAATAAAAATCAACTGTTCCGATCCGGTGGTTTCTAAAATGTAGTCGATGGATGCTGGCGCGTCGTATACGCCGTTTTGATGAATGTGGAATTTCCAAAATTCTAAATCGTTATCGGGGTTGAGGCTCACATGTTTTCGACCATATTCATTGCCTCTTAAGTTTCCAAACCAGACGTCGTAGCAGTCATCGGAGAAGATAAAACCTGGTGACTGTTCAGCTATACCCAAGAAGCCAGTTGATGACTGGTGGATGTTATGTAGCAAGTACAACGGAGTTTTTTTCACGCAGTGTGCTGCTGGTGGTATTCTATGCAATGTCAGTACGTACCCATCTTCAGTAGTAACGACATGGGATTCTGATTTGTATCCATATTTTGTCGCCAGTTCTACGAATCCAGTACCCTCGTTGGCTTTCTTACTTATTGGAACTGAAGTTAGATTTGAAAATTTATTTATTTATCGTATGGGATACGTGTCACTGCAAAACTGTAAAGGAAATATAAATGAAAACTAACAATTACAATTAAAACTTAAATCTAGACTTCTTAAAATATTCCACGGCTTTCTCTGACAGCTTTTTGAGGTCATCTATGTGTCCATCGAACCTAGTGATCGGGCATTCCAGTACCATGTGGTGAGCCGTCTGTTCCGGGTCCCCGCACTCGCAAGCCGCCGACTCACACCAGCCCCATTTACTCCTAAGGTACGCGGAGTTCCCAACATTGGTTCGGAAGCGGTTGGCCAGGCACCACACTCGACGCTGCGTTTCGAAACCCGGGGGTCTTTCGCGGGGATTTAGCTCAAACAAGTCAGGTGGCTCTCCTTTCGTCTGCCACTCGCTGAGCCAGGTGGTCCGCATGTCCCAGGCAGGATCTCTGGAGTGTATTTTGGATACTGGTGGGTGGCGAGATTTTAACCTTTGGGTTGCCGCAGGTAGGTCTTTATTGACAGGTAAGGTTGAGTCCCTGCATATTTTGTCCAGCTCGCGATAGAGGCATTGTTCTCGGCGCAGGTGCGGCGGAGCAATGTTGCTGAGTGCAGGCAGCCAGTGCGTGGGCGTTGGGCGCATACAGCCTGTTACCAGGCGCATGGTGTGGTTCAGTTGCGAGTCTACTGCGGAGACATGTGCGCTGTTGAGCCACACAGGTGCACAATACTCAGCTGAAGAATAGACCAGTGCAAGAGCGGTTGTTCGAAGGCACGCAGCGCTGGCGCCCCAGGTAGTGCCCGTCAGTTTCTGCACTATATTATTGCGAGTCCTAATCTTAGCCGCAACCTTACCGAGATGGCTCTTGTAGGTTAAGCTTCGGTCGAGAATGACGCCAAGGTACTTGGGATTAGGGTTGTGTTTTAGCACGTCTCCCCTAAATGTGACATTCAGCTCTGCGTTCGCCAGTCTATTGCACAGATGGAAACAGCAAACCTCCGTTTTATTCGCATTGGGGCACAGTCGCCAGCGTGTGAAGTAGTCGTTCATGCTACTAAGGTCCCCCCGCAGGACCTCTTCGGTTCTATCAATATCTCGACTTTGTGTGGCTAGAGCAATGTCGTCCGCGTATACATATTTCCGTGCTTCCGTTCGGGGGAGATCATGGGTATACACATTGAACAGTAGAGGAGCCAGAACCGAACCCTGAGGGAGGCCGTTGTTTAATACCCTAGCGTTACTGACCATGTTGCCGAGGTGGACCTCAAACACTCTGTTTGTAAGGGCGTCTTCCACAAGCCTAAATATTTTAAGACACGGCACCAGTTTGAGTAGTTTGTACAGGAGTCCCTGTCGCCAAACCGTATCATATGCGGCTGTTAGGTCAACGAAAGCCACAGATGTCTTCTGCTTTTCCTCGAAGCCCTTCTCAATATAGGAAGTCAGCGCAAGCACCTGGTCGCAACAATTTCGGTTCGGCCGGAAGCCAGCCTGTTCTTTAGGTATGTACGAATCTATAGTGTCCGCTATGCGGTTGTAGATAATTCTTTCGAGGAGTTTGTATATGACACTAAGTAAGGCTATGGGTCTGTAGTTGTCAGCACTATCTCCCGATTTTCCGGGCTTTAGTATGGCTATTATTTTAGCGCGCTTAAGGATTGCAGGGATTTTTCCAGTATTAATAATGTGGCTGTAGAATTTGGAGAGCCACTTTCGAGTTTTGTCACCGCTGTACTTAAGAAACTCCGGGAATATATCGTCAGCACCACAGGCCTTATTTGTGCTGATCTGTTTGATTTGAAAATAAGGCTACATTATTAATAGCTGCTGAACATATGGATATCAAAACTGTGAACAGAAAACAAGTGATTGTATGGGATGCCATTTTAGGAATAAAAATTTTGACACCGACAGTTGTTTTTATAATACGTTTTAATGAATAATTTATTAAGAGCCCGTTGTTAGATCAATAGTTAAACAAACTAAAAGTCAAATTGCCTTTGGAATGCGTTAACTATTGTTATGTTTGCCATACATTTTAACTATTAGTTTATTTAACTATTGATCAAACAACGGGCTCTAAGTTATGACACTTGAAACAATATTGAAGGAAGTTATGTGTGTGTGTGTGTGTGTGTGTTGTGTGTGTGTTATATATCGCACTCCTAATTCGAGAGTGAATCAACTCAACATAATAAACCATTTTAATATAGACTCAATTTAGTTTTTGGAACGTCTAAACTGAAATGTGAAATTTCAATATATTAGCGTACCGGATTGTGCAACTTCGAGAAAGAGGTCAATCGACGAATTAGACTCGGCTGGGCAGCGTTCGGGAAGCTCCGCAATATCTTGTCATCCGATATACCGCAGTGTCTCAAGTCAAAAGTCTTTGACCAGTGTGTGTTGCCAGTGATGACTTATGGCACTGAGACGTGGCCGCTAACGACGGGTCTTATAAGGAAGCTCAAGGTCACTCAGAGGGCGATGGAGAGGGCTATGCTTGGAGTTTCTCTGCGGGATCGTATTAGAAATGATGAAATCCGCGCAAGAACTAAAGTCACGGACATAGCTCGAAGAATCGCTAGACTTAAGTGGCAGTGGGCAGGGCACATCGCCCGTAGAACTGACGGCCGATGGGGCCGAAAGGTTCTCGAGTGGCGTCCGCGGACCGGAAGACGCAGTGTAGGTAGGCCTCCAACAAGATGGAGCGACGACCTGGTTAAGGTAGCTGGAACGCATTGGATGCGGATGGCGCAGGACCGATCTGTTTGGCGAGCCTTGGGGGAGGCCTATGTTCAGCAGTGGACGTCTTTCGGCTGAAATGATGATGATTCTTCTGGAAAATAAAAATCTACATAATCGCAAACGGATAATAAAAGTATTGTCTTTTTCAGCCAGTAATTATTGTACGTCCCACAGCTGAGGAGTACGAACTTACTTCCGAAATGGAAGATGTTCTTCTACAGAGCGTACATTTAAGAAGGTATCTGAAAATATTTGCTCCACAAAATCGTGAAATAAGCGACTTAACAAAACGATTTATTCTAATTACTGCATATATTACTATCATTCTTCAAAATTTTGTAGTAGGTATGAATCCTTGTAGTTTTGAAATAATTTGCAAAATGTAGGTGTAATATATATTATATGGATGCGACTGTGGTGCGTACTTCGATCAACGATACAACGTACGTAGTATCGTTGATCGAAGGGTGCGCACAATGTTGTACTTGAAAAACCGGCCAAGGCCGAGTCGGACTCGCGCACGAAGGGTTCCGTACCATTATCTATAAAAATGGCAAAAAAATCACGTTTGTTGTATGGGATGTAGCAGCAGCAGCACTAGTCGGAGCAGTGATTCTTCCAATCAATTTTTCAATCTTATGTTGCAACTCAGTAATGTTCTTGGAATTTGCCTTAATTTTACCCAGACATGTAACGATTGACTCTTCGAGTTGAGCCTTATTTACTGCACCACCCTTTGCAACACCCCTAGGGATTTTATAGGGATTTTAACCGCTTATTTTGTCAGTTTATCGACATCGACTTTTTATCTGATTTACCACCAATAGGGAAGTAATCTTTTTTCCCGAACCACCACCACCACTATTCTCCAAGTACTGTCCAAACTTGTTCACTGGCATCTTGCTTCTGATTAGTTAGGCGAGACAACAGAGGGTTTTATACAACCCCTGCTCATAAGAGTCACAGCTGCCACTCATAATAGGCTGGTTGTTTGAATAGGCTTTAAGCACTAACAGCGCTATAGCTGTCTCTAACAGGCTATAAGCACTAACAGCACTACAGCTGTCTCTAACAGGCTATTAGCACTAACAGCACTACAGCTGTCTCTAACAGGCTATTAGCACTAACAGCACTAAAGCTGTCTCTAACAGGCTATTAGCACTAACAGCACTACAGCTGTCTCTAACAGGCTATTAGCACTAACAGCACTACAGCTGTCTCTAACAGGCTATAAGCACTAACAGCAGTACAGCTGTCTCTAACAGTCTATTAGCACTAACAGCACTACAGCTGTCTCTAACAGGCTATTAGCACTAACAGCACTACAGCTGTCTCTAACAGGCTATTAGCACTAACAGCACTACAGCTGTCTCTAACCACCGGCTCTCTCTCTCCCTCCCACCCACTTTTTTTTATTAACTGTTGAAGGTGGATTAAATGTTCCCTTATCTCCTCCAAATAGTCAAGGTCACGATCGATATTATCATCGTAATAGGCAACAAATTTTCGCTTCATACGTATAAGCTTCGCTTTTGCAGTTTCGATCTTGATGTAGCCTTCCTTCTCCGTCATATATGTAACACACCGACAATGGTAGTAGTTGTATGCATAGCACCGATTGCATGCAATTCCATCGAGTTCAACTTCACCTCACACAATACACATTCCCATAACTGCACTCGCTCAGCACCGCTATAAGTTGAACCCTCTCTACAAAATGATGCAGCACCGAACGCCTCGCTGCCTCGCTTCGACCAACCACAACGCTAGTTGAGCGTGAAGTCAGAGCTCATTCAACCAATCACACTGCTTCGCGTCAACCACAGCGCTAGCGCTAACATCCCTTCTAGATTTCTAGTTAAGTACTTACTAGCGACCTATTTCCCTTCAGCTCGTGCTAACAATAATATCAATACCTATCAACAATAATATCACCTACCACCGCCGTCGCCGCAGCCATCGACAACAAATAATACAGCAATCCGCCGCCGTCGAAGCCGCCGCCGCCGATCCGGTTCCCGATCTGGTGGTACCCGATCCGGTACCCGTTCCCGATCCGGTACCCGTTCCCAATCTGTTACCCGTTCCCAATCTGGTACCTGATCCCGATCTGGTACCCGTTCCGGTTCCCGATCTGGTACCCGATCCCGATCTGGTACCCGTTCCGGTTCCCGATCTGGTACCCGATCCCGATCTGGTACCCGTTCCGGACCCCGATCTGGTACCCGATCCCGATCTGGTACCCGATCCCGATAAGGTACCCGATCCCGATCCGGTACCCGTTCCCGATCTGGTACCCGATCCCGATCTGGTACCCGTTCCGGTTCCCGATCTGGTACCCGTTCCGATTCCCGATCTGGTTCCCGATCTGGTACCCGATCCTGATCCAGTTCCCGATCTGGTACCCGATCCTGATCTGGTATCCGTTCCAGTTCCCGATCTGGTACCCGATCCTGATCTAGTACCCGTTCCGGTTCCCGATCTGGTACCCATTCCGGTTCCCGAGCCGCCGCCGCTGCCAGCTGTTAAATTCAACAACAGCAATACGCCATCGTCGCAGACGTAGTCGTCGTCAACTCTTATACACCTACCATCCACCACCAACAATAACACAACACGCCGCCCGAGACGACGTCCCCGACCCGCGAGCCTTCTTAAATACCTAAAATACAAAAATTTTACGCTTATGGTACTCTTTTTGCAGTTGGTAAAACGTTATCTTACATCCGCTCCCATACTGTGCCCATACATTTCATTTACCACAAACATTTTTACAACCGCAAATAAAACTGGTCCAGAACTCTCAGTAACCTACTACTTTATATAAAGAAATACTGTAAAGAACCGTATCTACCTAAAGTTTAGTCGGGCTTGCTTGCACGCTTGCTTGCACGCTTCCTTGCACGCTTTCTTGCACGCTTGCTTGCTTGCGTGCATGCATGCTTGCTTGCTTGCCTGTATGCTTGCTTGCTTGATATCTTAGTTCTTTGTAATACTCATGGTACACGTGAGTGAAGCCGCGGGCAAAAGCTAGTTAATGTATACATCGAGAAAAGCAATTAGGATATAATATCATGTTATCAGGGAGCGGGCCGCAAGGCTGAGAAGGGTACCTTCAATTTGTTGATGTTATAGCTACATGTAAGTAATCTAAACAGCTATATACTGAGAAATCTATAGTAGATTGTGCATCAAGGGCCGTAAGTAGTCTTCGGCGTCGGGCTTCTAATAGACTCTCGTTAATTAATAATCCCCTTACTGCTTGTGATACACACAATGATTTTCATCACATTGCGAGGAAAAAAATCCAAAAATTTAATTATTTTGTCTCTAAACACTTAAATTGAATAAAATAATGGGTACCCGCCCAATAAAATAATGGGTAGATTGCCACAGTGCAATTGGGACAATATAATTCTTTGGTTTTGTTTTTGGACTTAATTACCGATATCCTAACGAAGTTAGTTCGATTCAATGCAACGAGCCTCTCCCCGCGAGCACTAGATGGCGCTATTATCAAACTTACCGCTGCTATGATTTTTGGGCGTATTTATTTAATATAATTAAGTAAATACGGACAAAATCTGAGCTCTTGTCTTTCCTAAATATTTAATTAATTAAATAATGAGGAAAGCTAAATAAATTAAGTACATTGTTTTGTTGCGCAGTGTCTTCTCTGTGGCACGAACTGTCAAAACAGATCACACAAATTACGGTTAGCGTTATCTCGAGGGGCGTGACTTAATTATGCCTTTTAAAGCCAGTGCCGCCAAATATTTGGCACATTTTGAATCTGAATACAACTGTCTAAAAACAGTCTACCTCTACTATCTAATAATCCTGTGGAAACTCTGCCCGTTTATTGGTAAGTTCTCTCCAAAAGCAAATATCAACATTTTACCTTGTCTAATTTTATGTGTTTATTTCTAGCTTTCTATCTCCAAATTTATTCTATTACTATCTCCTGTTTCTTTACCTAGCTAACTCCAACGGTCTGCATTTATTGTAAATTATGTTTAAACTTCTTAGGCCGTTAGGCAGTTTCAGTTAGTTCAAATTTAAATTTCAAAAAAAAGAACAGTTTCGTTTTCATTAAATCATTTTATTCTTTTGTATTACATTTAGCTTCATCTTTCTCTTTTTGTAAATTCCGTATGATTGCTCTGCCACACAGCCAGCGTTTAAATTCGGACCTATGGTCAGGGACCGTTATGGACGTTGGGCCGGTGGACAGAGCAATTGTATGGGCCCCTGCTGACATTAACCAAATTCCAGGGCAAACAAGTCGGGGTTAAACCGCCCGAACGATACTGCAGTCTCCACCTCTTGGCACTACACCACCAGCACACTCCGAGCCCTGAAGCACCCTGGCCTCAGCTCTGCAAAACAGCAACTTCCTTGAAGATCCACCTGCATCGCCCGCAGCGCGTCCTACGGTCTCCTGAATCCAGGGCAGTGTCTGTCCGGGGAAAGCGTATCCCACTCAAGTGCTTAGAACCTACGACCCTCTAGTCTCTTTCTTGCTCACAGCTTTAGCGTTCCTAATAAACGTCTAGACTTGTTTTTATGGTTTAATTCCTCTCCTCAAGACCTATACCTAAACTGTGACATCCCTTAAGAACAGTTTAGGCCATTGTCTATTATATTTCATACTAAATACAAACTGAAATATAGATGCACAGAAAAAACCCCAGAAAAAAGACCAATGCTGGTTATCGAACCCAGGTCCTCAGCATTCCGTGCCGTGTGCCATACCACTACACCACCACTGGTCTAGAGATTAGACACGAATCTTTCCTATACATCATACATTTCAGTCTGCTAAATCATCACCTTATGCAGTGACAAGCGCTCATCTATGTTACACCCTCTATCGAGAGATTTTAACACTCCTTCGGAACTAACCGCTCACCTGGACAAGAGATGGCGCTACTGTGCAACTTTAAACAAGTTAGCTTAGCTATGAAGTATCTTTTTTTTTTGTATTTATTTTTTCAACTTCATTTTTTATTACTTTTACGGTCATCCCGTGAAATCATATATTTCATACTAAATACAAACTGAAGTATAGATGCACAGAAAAAACCCCAGAAAAAAGACCAATGCTGGGAATCGAACCCAGGTCCTCAGCATTCCGTGCTGTGTGCCATACCCCTACACCACCACTGGTCTAGAGATTAGACACGAATCTTTCCTATACATCATACATTTCAGTCTGCTAAATCATCACCTTATGCAGTGACAAGGGCTCATCTATGTTACACCCTCTATCGAGAGATTTTAACACTCCTTCGGAACTAACCGCTCACCTGGACAAGAGAAACAAAAAAAAAAAAAAGATACTTCATAGCTAAGCTAACTTGTTTAAAGTTGCACAGTAGCGCCATCTCTTGTCCAGGTGAGCGGTTAGTTCCGAAGGAGTGTTAAAATCTTTCGATAGAGGGTGTAACATAGATGAGCGCTTGTCACTGCATAAGGTGATGATTTAGCAGACTGAAATGTATGATGTATAGGAAAGATTCGTGTCTAATCTCTAGACCAGTGGTGGTGTAGGGGTATGGCACACGGCACGGAATGCTGAGGACCTGGGTTCGATTCCCAGCATTGGTCTATTTTCTGGGGTTTTTTCTGTGCATCTATATTTCAGTTTGTATTTAGTATGAAATATATGATTTCACGGGATGACCGTAAAAGTAATAAAAAATGAAGTTGAAAAATAAATACAAAAAAAAAAAGATACTTCATAGCTAAGCTAACTTGTTTTTAGGCCATTGCCATTTACTATACCTACAGGCATGCAATAACACCATTGACGAGCAAGTGTAATGGATGAAATAGTACATTAATTGTTGTAAAGGCTAGAAAGTAAGCAATAGATGGACGAGTTAGTTTGGGCGCCGACGTGTAGCGGAGGCCCTCGAAAGTACGAGTCCATCTATTGCACTTTTGGCAGAGACTAAACATTGAGCTTTTCACGACTAAGGCGAGGAAATAACAATTAAACAATCGAAACACTGCGATGCTCCCACCGATTTTACTTTTTCTTTTGTGACATAATTATTTTTTTTAAACGAGCGAGGCCATTCTTAGTGGCCAGTACCCAAAACCACATAATTAAAAAAATAAAAACCTCATCCTGGTCATGTCCGACCTGGCTGTTCAGCCATACAGTGCAGTGTGCAGCAGGCTTAAAAAGTTAATGCTGTGGCGTATTTTCATACTTAAAAAAATTAAAGCATTTCGTGCATTTATTATGCGTTTAAGGAAAAAAACACCTCATTAAAGTCATGAATGACGCATTCTCATTGGTCTATTTAATTTCACATGCAGCAGACGATTACTTTTGATTGATCCAATTGTCGTTTCAGCACGCCGGGAATGAAATTCAAAAATTATCTTTCAAAAAGTAAATGTAATGAATAAATAAAAAAGTCGTATCGTATTATGAAATTCATATATTGATACGTCCAGTTTTCGTAATGTGTTACATTGTTGTCGTGTTTTGCGCGCCATAAATGAGTCAGTTGTTAAATGTACATAAAATCAATGTCAATTGAAATTGCGAACAATGTAAATAAACCATTTAATCAAAAATATCCATATTCTAGCACCTGTTTATCGTTTTAATGGTTTAGGAGTGTTGTGGTAAGTATTGATTAAATAACACACGGATTTAGCAGTATTTGATGAGGGAAAATGGAAATTAAAGACATTTTAAATACAAGGTTTGTTTACATTGTTTGCAATTTCAATTGACTGACAGTTTATATAGGCAGGCAGTTTAGGGTACTGGATTTAGGTTATAACATAGGCCATAACATTTTGGAGCAGTGTCGTGAAAAAACTATTATACTGTCGTCTGCCGCTGACGCATACTGGCGATGATGACGATGCTGAAAACCGGATCAATATCCGTTGCGAGCTTTAGGACTTAGCGGATACTTAGAGAGATAGACAGACAGACGCGGAAAGCGGCTTTGCCTTAAACTTTGCCATCATCAACATCATCATCATTTCGGCCAGAAGACGTCCACTGCTGAACATAGGTCTCCCCTAAGGCTTGCCAGACCGATCGGTCCTGCGCCATCTGCATCTAACGCGTTCCCGCAACCTTAACCAGGTCGTCGCTCCATCTTGTTGGAGGCCTACCTACACTGCGTCTTCCGGTCCGTGGACGCCACTCGAGAACCTTTCGGCTCCATCGGCCATCAGTTCTACGAGCGATGTGCCCAGCCCACTGCACTGCCACTTGACTCTGGCGATTCTTCTTTGATTCTTCTTCGAACTTTGTTATCATCCTAATCTATATACATCTCATTGTAGAGCAGAGGCCTTGTCTCAGAACGAGAAGGCTCAGGCCGTGGTTCCCTTGCGGATCCAGTGCGGATTGGCAGCTTCACACACACCATTAAATAGGTCTTAGGTGTATGCAGGTTTTTTGATGATGTTTTCCTTCACCATAAAGCTGAACAAGACGGAGCGACGACCTGGTTAAGGTTGAGGGATCGCGTTGGATGCGGATGGCACGGGACCGATCTGTTTGGCGAGCCTTGGGGGTGGCCTACGTTCAGCCGTGGACGTCTCTCGGCTGAAATGATGATGATGATGATGAAAGCTAATGGTGGTTCTACTGTGTAGAGTACATTCTGTATTAAATGTTATTTAATTTGCTTTACAGGTACAGTCGCGGAATGAAAAGGTTCGTCACTTTTAGACTCTATGTCAACGTGTTAAGATCGAAAATGACGAACCTTTTCATTCCGCTTCTATAGGTATAGTCGAATAAATTGAATCACGTATCAGGGTGAACCCTTTTCATTGCAAATGTCGTGTTAATATTCCATAAATCTGCCAAAGAAATCATCGCGAATTTTTTTTTTTTTTGTTGTGAAAAGGTTCCACCATGGTACGCGATTCAGTTTCCTTGACTAATACAAAGCCACGTTGACGAATTCCGAGACAAGAACTTCTTGAATAAGTAAAATTTTAAAATTGATCCGTAATACTTAAACAGATGGTTCATTTAGTCTGTCTCTTTGATAAGGTTTTCCATGGAAATTTTTAATTTAAAATTTAGTCACACTTGACGCGGTACACTTCGAATATCGATCAATGTATTCTATGGAAAAAATTTGTCAACTTAAATTGATAAATCCCGAAAAAATTTGCAGTTCAGTTTAGTAATAATAATAATTATTTATTGCAGATAACTTAGGTCCATTGGTTAGTAAATACAAAATTAATAATACCACCTGAGGCTTTATCGTCTAATTCAACTAAATTTTCTACCAGCGGGCAACCTGTGCAAAATAGATTGTCTCTATGAAATGTATTGTCATAGAAACGAATAATAATAATAATAATTTGTTCAGACTTTACAATCCAATTTTGTTAGTTTTAGGTACATAATCACTTATTGGGTAATGTTAGTTAGGTGGTTTGCATTATCAAAGTATAGTAGCACTAATGAAACGATTTTTGGTGTTATAAGAATTTTAGGGACTGAAACTTACAATGAACCAAAATTATAATAAATGCGATTTGATCAACGGCTATGTCGATTGTCGATGTACAAGTAAAATAATGAAGTAAAATTTTGATGAATTGATTCTTGTGTGAAAGGTAATTGGAGCAAAAGTACGAGCGATCTAACGAAGTTCGATAATTGATTCCTAAGTGATGATCAAATTCTGTGAATGGTGTTATGGGAAACGATAGTCGATGAAAAACTTTTCAGTAAAATGATGGATTACCTTCTAACACTTAACAAGTAACATTTATTAACAGAAAGAAGCATTGAAAGGGACAATACACAATGATTTTTAATCGGTGATCAGGAACCAATTTTTCTAGATCAATATTCGGTGGCGACCACGTTTAAAGTCGCAGTTACACGAAACAAAATATCTATTTTTTTTAATAATGGTTATTTAGAAAACTACTTTTTAATTAAAATCATAGTCACCCTACACAATGGTTTAGTCTATGAGCCCAAAACCTCTTTGACAAGCCAATTTCTGAAACTAACTTTGACATTGGATCTGTCAAATTCCCCGCCAAAACGATGACACTTGACGAAACTACTTAACTTCAACAAAATGTAGGACGACCATGCATTCGGTGGTTGGGGGAAGTTATAAATAACAATAAAGTTTTTTAAATTAAACAGAGACTTAATTGCTTGAAACCTCATCAGTTAAATTCCATTTCGGCTAGGGAATAATGTTTTTCGACTCCTGATCACCAATTAAAAGTCATTGTGCATAGCCTCCGGGAAAATATTTCCGGATAAAATTTAAGATACACATGTATGTATGTATACATATAAAAATTGCTTCTCAGATACCACGTCGTCGAATTTCGAGATAATAATTTCTCGGAAACATTTGAAATGTTTAAAAGCTGTAAAGAAACTTTTTCACCTTGTCCTGGTCCGTCCCTAAACCTAATTCCTCGTCTGCCCGCGCTGACCTCTTCAATGAATTCCCCGCGAAGATAAGGCATGCACAATTACAGGGACGTCGAGAGCTTCCAAAGTTCATTCTCATTTATTAGTCAGTTTTTGAAGAATCTCTAGTATACTGGATGTCGAGATCTTACGAGTAGATAGATATAAATTTGTGCCTAGTCAGTGACCAAGATCTGATAACAATAAGGGTAACATTAATGATGTATGCATGTGTGATTCTGCTCAATTTGTTTCTATCTAGCAGTTTGGTATGAAGTATCTTTTTGTATTTATTTTTTTTCAACTTTATTTTTTATTACTTTTACGGTCATCTCGTGAAACCATATTTTTCATACTAAATACAAACTGAAATACAGATGCACAGAAAAAACCCCAGAAAAAAGACCAATGCTGGGAAAGTTGGCCTTGTAGCGCCATCTCTTGGTCCGGGTGGGCGGTTAGCTCCAAAGGAGTGTTAAAGTCTCTCGATAGAGGGTGTAACATAGAAGTGCGTTTATCACTGCATAAGTGATTATCTAGCAGACTGAAATGTACGATGTGTAGAAAAGATTCGTGTCTAATCTCTAGACCAGTGGTGGTGTAGGGGTTTAGCACGCAGCACGGAATGCTGAGGACCTGGGTTCGATTCCCAGCATTGGTCTTTTTTCTGGGGTTTTTTCTGTGCATCTGTATTTCAGTTTGTATTTAGTATGATAAATATGGTTTCACGGGATGACCGTAAAAGTAATAAAAAATGAAGGTGAAAAAAAATAAAATAAATAAATAAATACAAAAAGATACTTCATACCAAACTTGTAAACGTTTTTTGATTTACGACTTTTTAAAATGGAGCACTTTTTTCCACACAAATCTATATATATATATATATATATAGATTTGTGATTTATATATATATATAAAAGAAAGTCGTGTTAGTTACACTATTTATAACTCAAGAACGGCTTAACCGATTTGGCTGAAAATTGGTGGGGAGGTAGCTTAGAACCGGAAGACGGACAGTTCTCAGACGTTGCGAAATTCCCACGGGATAGAAATAAATGAATTCAATTTCGAGGCTGATCTTTAAAATTATTACATATTATGTGATATGACTATCCCTGATTGACATAGGCTACTTTTTTTTCGGGAAAATACAATATTCCCACGGGATAGACAAAAACTGAACTGAACTTCAGAGCTGATTTAAAAAATTCTTTCACCAATAGAAAGCTACACTATTCTTGATTGGCATAGACTACTCTTCTTCGGGAAAATGCAAAATTCCCACGGGATGGAAATATGTGAATTCAAATTCAGGGCTGATTTTAAAATTTTCTTGCACTTATAGAAAGTTCCAGTATCTCTGCAATCAGACAAATACAATACATAGGGTACCTACTCTTTTCGGGAAAATAAAAAAATCCCGCGGGATAGAAATAAGTAAATTCAACTTATGCACTGATTTTAAAAATTCATTCATATGATATGACTATTCTCGATTGACACAGGTTACTTTTTCATCTGGAAAATGTAAAATTCCCACGGGATAGAAAAAACTGAATTCAACTTAAGGGCTGATTTTAATAATTCATCCACTAATAAAAATCTACACTATTCCTGATTGGTATAGACTACTCTTCTTCGGGAAAATGCAAAATTCCCGCGGGGTGGAAATAACTGAATTCAAATTTGGGGCTGATTTTTAAATTTTCTTTCACTAATAGTAAGATACAGTATCCCTGATTGACAGAGGCTACTTTTCTATGGGACAATGCAAAATTCCCACGGGATAGAAATAAGTGAATTGAACTAAGGGCCTGATTAAAAGAAATCACTAATAAAAAGCTACACTAACTATGATTTTCAAAATAGGTCAAAACAGTTATTTCTATCCCGCGAGAACTTTACTTTGCATGTTCTTGGGATAAAATAAGCCTGTTTCAATCAGGCACAGGCCTCCTCATTGAACGAGAGGACTTGGGCAGTAGTTCCCACGCGGGCCCAGTGCGAACTTCACACACACCATTGAAAATTCTTCACAGGTGTGTGTAGCTTTCCTCGCGATGTTTTCCTTCACTGTAAAGCTCATGGTAAACTTCAACCGTAATTTAGCACACATAAGTAATAATAAATAAATACTTCTAACACAACTTCGTACTCTATGAAATTCGAGGGCGGGGCCACGCGCCGCGGTCGCGGCGGGCAATGAATGTCACATATACGGCACAGAGTATCGTAAAAGTAAGAGGTAGTCTCAATTTTTTTAAAACATTACACCAAAAATATTAAGTTATGACAAAAGCCGTAAAACAAAAAAAACATTTGTTTAAGTGGTAGGAGTTTAGGGTTAAAAGGATGCTAGTGAATTACAAATAACCCTGTATAGCCAATATTTTTTAGTCAAATCTACATCGGCGTATAGGACGCTTGGCCAAATTTCATCCCATTTAAATAAATCCTACATTGCTGACCCCGAGTCGCCAATTTTATGTCCACAGGAGAGACAACTTTTGTTTCTTACAATGTGTATGACCCACTTGCTATGATTGGAATCGAAACCTTAATAATTGGGGCCTTCTTATCGGTAAAGAAGCGAGACAAATGGCTTAATTACCTACTCCTATTATAAGCTGTTTGCCAGTTTTATGTTGCACATTTGTATGCAAATTTCGCTGTAATGTCATGAATATTAAATAGTGATAATGAAGTACATTTAAACACATTGTAAACTAAGAGATAAGAGATAGTGATAAATTTATTCAAAATTTCATTTTTACAGAATAACTTTTTTAAGTTTCCTTATAAATCTAAGCTGTGATGGCCCAGTGGTTAGACCTATGACCTCTCAAGCAGATGGTCGTGGGTTCAAATCCCGGCTCGCACCTCGGAGTTTTTCGGAATTTATGTGCGAAATTACATTTGTAATTTACCATGAGCTTTACGGTGAAGGAAAACCTCGTGAGGGAACCTGCATACACCTGCGAAGGAGGAATGCAATGGTGTGTGTGTGAAGTTCCCAATCCGCACTATGCCCGCGTGGGAACTACGGCCCAAGCCCTCTCATTATGAGAGGAGGCCTGTGCCCCTGCAGTGGGACGTAGTTATATAGGCTGGGATGACGATAAATCTAAGTAACCAACTCATGAGCCCGAACTAGGATATCCTGTGTTTCGGGCTGGAAGAGCTAAAATATAAGCTTTAAATAAATAAACAAACACACTGTGAAAAATACAAGTCTAAAATTCTGTCAATTACAATATAAGTATAATATAACGAAAATAGTAACCTAAAATTAAAATATAACAAAAGAAAAGTAGAAAACACTATAGACTTTACAACTAATAATAATTTTTTTGTATCTTCGTACGACATATTCTGTAGTGTCTCTAGGAGAATGTTTCTGCAAACTATTTCTTGATAAGCATATCGTATGGCTTATCATCACATCAGCTAAAAGACGTCCACAGCTGGACAAAGCCCTCCCCCAAAGAGTTCCACAACGACCATGCGATACGCATCCAAATGGCTCCTGCCACCATTACCAGACCTGATATTTTCGCTCTAGAACCTAAAGCTCCAAACGCACTGACAACTAGCAACTAGTTATTCCGAAACTATAAATATAATAAATTTAAAACAATAAAAAAAACGGACGCGAGCTGAACGAAGCTTTAGTACTTAACAGAGTCCCTATGGCACCCATCAGGGAACCCTTAAAAAATGGAGTTACCATTCAGCAGAATACTTTGTCATATTGCTCCAAATATTTCTTCATAGGAACGTATATGGTGTCCTTCCAGTATATACTGTACAGCATGTCAAGATGATTCCACAGCGGGTCTTTCACTTTTATGTAGTCAATCACATTCGGCAGTTGGTCAACAGTCCAATCAGTATCCAATACATTCATTATACCATCGTTAAGACCTTGAAACATAACCACTGGAACATCTGATGCCTTGAAATTGTATATAGGTGGGGTAGCACACCCGTACCTTATCAGGTTTTCCTCTAATCCATAGTCGAATTTGACGAACTCCTTGCTGTGCAAAAGCTGTCCGAAATAAGCAAATGACTCCACCGAAGTACCAGTGAAAAAATTCTGGTAGATCCTCTTTTCAGCTTCCGGAGGGAGAGAGTCAGGATGGGGAGCGTCTATCGCTGCTGTTGACAACCCGCAAACGATGGCCGCTAGTAGCTCTATTTGACATAAAGTAGCCAGAGTTCCTTGAATCAAGTGACCTTTACCAAGGACTTCCCACACGCCAGCGGCTTCTAGAGGACCTCGTAATTTATTGCATGCTTCTGATAATGCCCTGACTGGTACAGATTGATCGTTTAGTAATCTGGTAAGTGGAGCTAAGCTAACATGAAGACTGACTTTAGAAGCGTATTCTGGTTTCTCTGAATTCATAATATAGAATACGGTTCCGCCTAGAGCATAGCCAATGAAAATTACTTGTTCTGAGCCAGTGGTTTCCAAGATGTAGTCTATGGAAGCAGGGGCGTCATACACGCCGCTTTCATGAACATGGAATTTCCAAAACTTAAAATCTGTATCGGGGTTGAGTCTGACATGTTTTCGGCCGTAGTAGTTTCCTCTATAGTTTCCAAACCAGACGTCATAGCAGTCATCAGATAAGAGAAACCCTGGTGACTGTTCAGCTATACCCAAAAAGCCTGCTGATGTCATGTGGACATTAGGTAACAAATACAACGGAGTTTTCTTTGGACAGTGTGCTGCTGGTGGTATTCTATGTAAAGTCAGTACGTACCCATCTTCAGTAGTAACGACATGGGATTCTGATTTGTATCCATATTTTGTCGCCAGTTCTACGAATCCTGTACCCTCGTTGGCTTTCTTACTTATTGGAACTGAAGTTAGATTTGAAAATAAGGCTGCATTATTAATAGCTGCTGAACATATTGATATCAAAACTGTGAACAGAAAACAAGTGATTGTATGGGATGCCATTTTTGTAATAAAGTAATGTCTTATCGTCTATAGTTATTATACTTGTTAGTTGTTGATTCTGACTTTACAACACTTGAACAAACATTAAACGTATTCTTGAAAGTCGGGTTACAAGACTGCAATGGTTGTTGCACACACTTAATTTTAAACGAAATACGTATGAAAAGTGCGAATTGAATTTGGAGATTCGATAGGTATTTAATAAAATAAAATAAAAATAAAATAAAATAAAATAAAATATCTTTATTCTCAGACAACTTTTAGGTCCATAGAGTGTTAGTAACAAAAATGACTTAAGAACTATATTAGTAACTTGTGTTAGAGTGTTAGTTATCAAGAGAAATCTAAGAACTATGTTAGTATAGGTGAGTGTTAGATAAAATAAATAACAAGGTTGTCACCGAGATGCAAGTACGGCGTGCAGCGTGTTGAACCTGCCTAGCACAGCACTTTCTTGCCACTCCGCCACAACCTTCAGAAGACTGTTGGAGCCTCCTCTCACTCTGCGTATCAGTGAAGCGACTTTGTTACTCATAAGCGCATAAAAATCGTCTACATGCGCGTCGGCAAACATGCCTGACGCGCTGCAGTAGCGAGGAAGCCCCACCATCGTACGGAACAAATTATTGTACAACACACAAGATTTTTGGGAGTAGCTAGTCCATAAACTGCTGGTGTAAAAAGTTTGGCAGAACGCCTTTAAAAGTGTGATCTTGACTTCAAGTGTACTACCAGCAAATCTACGAGCCAACATATTCCCTCTTACAGCCAAAGCCCTGCGTTCCCTTTCTATATCGCAATCATCTTTCAATTCTTCGTTCACGATATGCCCTAAGCATCTAAACTGTGTGACTCTCTGCAAAGGCGCGCCGTTGAGGTAAACCGATGGAACAGAAGCTGGCGATCTATTTCTGCCTTTAAATACCAGAAGCTCACTCTTTTTGGAGTTATACCTCAGCCCATGCGTTTCAGCATACGCCTCATAAACAGCCACTAGCCTTCGCACTCCACCGATCGTGGGCCCCAGCAGCACCATGTCATCAGCGTCACTTATATCGGATATAGGATGGAGCTGCTAACAACCACTACTTGTAGATTAGCAACAGCAGTGATAGATGCTCCTCATCTTCGCTCTCTAGCTCAGGATGTGCAGTAAATAATCTGTGAGACTTCAAGTACTATCTGATACTTGAGTGAAGACGTTTGCTCATTACGGACAACTTGGGACCAGCGAGGTGTTCAGTAAGTTTGTCTATGGTTTAGGCCACCATTACCATACCTGATATTTTGTTGGGTATCTTCCCACGCCACGCGTTCCGGTTCCCGGCAGCCGCTCTAGAACCTAAAGCTCCAAACCCACAGACAGCGGAGGCGTGGCCGTGCGGTGGTGGTAACGGTTGTAATATTCTAACTTGTTTGGGGGTAGTTACAATAGAGAGATCTCTCTCCACTGGGGACTGAAGTCCAATGGATGAAAGTTGGAAGTTGTATTTATGCAGCCGAGTTGAGAAATTTCGATAGCGTGATGTAGGATTGTAGTAGTTAGTTCCTTATGTGATGACTAGATGGCGCTAGTAGTCGCTACATCAGCCCCCCTTTTAGACCGGAGGTCGATACGAATTGCAGTGGAGTGCAGTCTGTGCGTCATGTGGGCGCTTGCAAGGGCCAGTCGCTCAGAGCCTCGTCGGCGAGTATTGTTGTTCCTCTGCTACTTGTGGATGCATGCCTGTTGCGTGATTGCTCGGAGCCTTGTTGGCGAGCGAGCGTTGGTTGATTGATTGGCAAGTGGAAGTAGTGGGAGGAGGATTTGCGAACTTTAGACACCAGGCAGATAATAGATACATGCTAATGGTGCACAGTGCGGTGAGTATAGCTTACTGTGGGACTACGTCATCGTTTTTGTGTATCTGAAGGTTGCGATTTTGTCCAATGTCGTGGGTCACCAATTTGGGGGTAGTTGCAATAGAGAGATCTCTCTCCAGGCAGATGTTATGCCTGGGGACCGAAGTCCAATGGATGAAAGTTGGAAGTTGTATTTATGCAGCCGAGTTGAGAAACTTCGATAGCGTGATGTAGGATTGTAGTAGTTAGTTCCTTATGTGATGACTAGATAGCGCTAGTAGTCGCTACATCAACCCCCCTTTTAGACTGGAGGTCGATACGAATTGCAGTGGAGTGCAGTCTGTGCGTCATGTGGGCGCTTGCAAGGGCCAGTCGCTCAGAGCCTCGTCGGCGAGCATTGTTGTTCCTCTGCTACTTGTGGATGCATGCCTGTTGCGTGATTGCTCGGAGCCTTGTTGGCGGGCGAGCGTTGGTTGATTGATTGGCAAGTGGAAGTAGTGGGAGGAGGATTTGCGAACTGTAGACACCAGGCAGATAATAGATACATGCTAATGGTGCACAGTGCGGTGAGTATGGCTTGCTGTGGGACTGCGTCATCGTTTTTGTGTGTCTGAAGGTTGCGATTTTGTCCAATGTCATGGGTCACCAATTTGGGGGTAGTTGCAATAGAGAGATCTCTCTCCAGGCAGATGTTATGCCTGGGGACCGAAGTCCAATGGATGAAAGTTGGAAGTTGTTTTTATGCAGCCGAGTTGAGAAACTTCGATAGCGTGATGTAGGATTGTAGTAGTTAGTTCCTTATGTGAGGACTAGATGGCGCTAGTAGTCGCTACACTTGTATGAACGAGTTCGCAGTACGGTACCGCACAACCGTTCATACAAGTTAGAATATTACAACCGTCACCGCCACCACACCGCCACGCCTTGTCTGTCTGTGCGTTTGGAGCTTAAATGCTTCATCGCTCGTCGGTTCTAAACTAGTGGTCATAATCCGTGAGACAAGCTTGACAATAATTAAAGGGTTACAGGGTTAGACGAAATTAAATAGTGACGTGGCCGATATCGACAATTAGTGTCGACTGGACTATATGATTTACTAAAAGACATATTTTTTGTAAAAATTTGGGAATATTGTTGTTGTAATTGTCACTTTCATTTGCCTCTAGAACGCGATCTTCAGAATATATTCTTAGTACTAGAGTAGGAACTAGAAAGTACTTTGGGCAAGCGAAGAAAAAACAAGCAGGTATTATTCAAGTAGTATTTATTCGGAATAATAATCAGTTAGTTCATCATCATCAGACACATTAATGATAAATCCATCGGATATGGAATCAAATAAATGATTTAATTGCAACATTTTACTTTCTGTTTTTATTACGTTGTTGAGGCATTCCCTCCATCTTTCTGGTGTTATTTTAATTAATCCGTCAATAGTTAGTGATATCTTACATTAACAAGTAAATTGTTAAATTAATTTGATCATGACATATGACACCGTAAGTAAGGTAGCCAAAGCCGTAATGTTTTTAGGGTTCCGTACCTCAAAAGGAAAACACGGAACCCTTATAGGATCACTTTGTTGTCCGTCCGTCCGTCTGTCAAGACCCTTTTTCTCAGGAACGCGTTGAGGTATCAAGCTGAAATTTATAATAAATACTCAAATCTACTGTCCCTTGAAGCTGTGAAAAAATTAAACTTCTAAGCCAACGCAATCAAAAGATACAGCCATTTGTCGGACAATGGAGGAGCCTATATTCACAACATCGTACACGCCAGTTCCCGCGTTTGCTACTTCTCGTACTGACATTCCGCATACTTTGGTCTTTCTGCCACGCATCACCTTTAGTACTTGAGCCCGAGCCAATGCTATCTCTTATCTACAATCATTACGGTTGGAAGCAGCTTGCATCCATCTTGAACCTGCGGCCTTCATCAAATAGTCCGTCCATCTCGTTGGTAGACGCTCCACGCTGCGCTTGCCAGTCCATAGTCTCCATTCGACAAATTTTCGGCTCCAACCAAAACCACAATAAAACCACATTAATAGCTTTCAAATAAAACCAGTTTGGGTCAGAACGGTTGGATTTTTTTATAGTCTATAACGGACATAAGTAGAAATATTTTATTCACCTCAGCACCTCAAACAGGCAGGTTTTGCTACTAAAAAACAGTGAGCAAAATCACTGAGTGAGACACATACTTTTTTATTATTTTTTTTTTAAATGTCGAGGACAATGATGGGTCTACCTACTCACTGAATTCGAAAGAAAGACTTCAGTTTGATCTGTCACTTTCATCTCGATACGAAAAGAGCGAGAGATAAGATCAAATCGATTCTGAGTTCTTTTTCAAATTATATACCTAGTAGGCCTGAAAAATAAATTAATGAGAATGAGTAGGTACTTAACCTGAAAATTGTAATTCGTCTGTAAAGGCAAATGAAAAATGGATTATTGTAATTCGGGATTTTGAATTTGTTGGAAAATAAAACTGTGATTAAATGAATCCGTGGCATTGTGATGTTGTGGAAAAACAAAACATATGGATTTAAAAAAGTCGGTTAACCGTTTTCGGATAAATGAAATTCGAGTAAAGGAGTTTCTAAACATTGATAGGTTACCAAATACAGCGGGTGCAGTATCGGAATGCATCTTTAAAAAATAGCGGGATTCAAATTTTAATTAATTTCTTCTTCTGTTTCGCTAGCTACAGAGTTCGATATCTAAGAGTTTGGTACACGATCAAAGGCAATTTGGAAATTATAAGAAAAAATAATAAGTAATTACTTAATAAATATTTAAATATGATATGAGTGACTCCAGTGATGAAGCCAACAATTAAACACCAGACGAATTAAGGCAGTAATACAAAATGCAAGTTTCTTGCCTGAAAAAGTCTCGCGAAAAATAGCAAAATAGACTAGCAAAGGGTGCAAACAATATGGGGTAGGTATTTACTCAATGTTGAAAACAACAATAAAGACAAAAAGACGACGTGCATACATACACCTTTAATAATTATTATGTTCTCGCTGCTGCTGAGGTGAAAAGTTGTATGTGTCACACGAGACCAAAGTTTTTTTGCATCTCGTGTATTTGAATCTCTCGCGCACTCAGGATTCTACCTTAGAATCACTCGCTTACGCTCGTGATTCAACTATAGAATCCTTCGCTTACTCGCGATTCAAAATCAACACTCGCAGTAAAAACCAGTTTTGCTCTCTTGACCCGGCAGACATTGTCCTGCCCACAGCAGCGCCTCCTACCGGGTCTTATAGTAACCATTCAGCCATTTAACCATTCAGAAAGCTATTGACATATACATACAAAAATTCATTCAATTTGGTTTAGCCGTTTAGGAGGAGTTGAGTGACAGTGACAACAACACGCACAGAAGAATTATATATTTTAAAAAGAAGTGTAGGTATAGGTAACTAGTTATTCCGAAACTATAAATATCATAAATTTAAAACAATAAAAAAATTGACGCGAGCTGAATGAAGCTTTAGTACTTAACAGAGTCCCTATGGCACCCCTCAGTGAATCCTTATAAAAATGTTATGATTAAATAAGAAGGAAATTGAAAAAGATGCCAAAAAATTGAGTTACCATTCAGCAGTATACTTTCTCATATTGCTCCAAATATTTCTTCATAGGAACGTATATGGTATCCTTCCAGTATATACTGTACAGCATGTCAAGAAAATTCCACAGCGGGTCTTTCACTTTTATGTAGTCAATCACATTCGGCAGTTGGTCAACAGTCCAATCAGTATCCACTACATTCACTATATGATCGTTAAGACCTTGGAACACAACCACTGGAACATCTGACGCCTTGAAATTGTATATAGGTGGGGTAGCACACCCGTACCTTATCAGGTTTTCCTCTAATCCATAGTCGAATTTGACGAACTCCTTGCTGTGCAAAAGCTGTCCGAAATAAGCAAATGTCTCCACCGAAGTACCAGTGTAAAAATTCTGGTAGATCCTCTTTTCAGCTTCCGGAGGGAGAGAGTCAGGATGGGGAGCATCTATCGCTGCTGTTGACAACCCGCAAACGATGGCCGCTAGTAGCTCTATTTGACATAAAGTAGCCAGAGTTCCTTGAATCGAGTGACCTTTGCCAAGGACTTCCCACACTCCAGCGGCTTCTAGAGGACCTCGCAATTTATTGCATGCTTCTGATAATGCTCTGACCGGTACAGATTGAGTGTTTAGACGTCTGGTAAGTGGAGCTAAGCTAACATGAAGACTGACTTTAGAAGCGTATTCTGGTTTCTCTGAATTCATAATATAGAATACGGTTCCACCTTGAGAAAAGCCAATGAAAATTACTTGTTCTGAGCCAGTGGTTTCTAAGATGTGGTCTATGGAAGCAGGGGCGTCATACACGCCGCATTCATGCACGTTGAATTTCCAAAACTTCAAATCTGTGTCGGGATTGAGGCTGACATGTTTTCGGCCGTAGTAGTTTCCTCTATAGTTTCCAAACCAGACGTCATAGCAGTCATCAGATAAAAGAAACCCTGGTGACTGTTCAGCTATACCCAAAAAGCCTGCTGATGTCATGTGAACATTAGGTAACAAGTACAACGGAGTTTTCTTTGGACAGTGTGCTGCTGGTGGTATTCTGTGTAATGTCAGTACGTACCCATCTTCAGTAGTAACGTCATGGGATTCTGATTTGTATCCATATTTTGTCGCCAGTTCTACGAATCCTGTACCCTCGTTGGCTTTCTTACTTATTGGAACTGAAGTTAGATTTGAAAATAAGGCTGCATTATTAATGGCTGCTGAACATATTGATATCAAAACTGTGAACAGAAAACAAGTGATTGTATGGGATGCCATTTTTGGAATAAAAGTAATGTCTTATCGTCTCTCGTTATTATACCTTGTTTATTGTTGATTGTGACTTTACAGCACTTGAACAAACATTAAACAACCAAGTGCTGGAACAATATAATATACCCCCACCGGATAAGGCGTTTATCATCCTTCAAAACACAATATAAATTACAGAAACAAAGCGGTTGTCCGGTACTTGATTTAGAGTGTGATTTAAAAACGTAGGGTAGGGTGAAGGAACTGTATAGCGGTATTGGCGGTTGCACGTTTGTTTGGGGGTCTAAAACTAAGGTAATTAAATAATAAGGTATTAAATGTTTCTTGCTATACCCTACCAGGGTCCATGTGACACAATTATATTTTAAGACCTGTACAAACACCATGGTTGCAATAAATGATTGAATTGAATTGAATTAGCTGCAAACAGTCACAAACAGTTGAAAACTCGTATCATTGGGCGACACAAGATCTGTTCTGCTGAAAGAAATCACAGGTTTATTGAATTTAATGTTGTCAGGAGGCGTGAACGTGAATGGGGAGGGGGTAAGGGGGGTTGGGGTTGAGGGTAAGGGGGTTGGGGTTACGGGTTTGGGGGAAGTTTGAGGAAATGGGGTGGGGGTCCGGGGTTAGGGGGGTTGGGTTTAGGTGGTTGGGGGTTTGGAAAATGAGGAGAGGGGTAAGGGGGGGTTAGAGGGTTGGGGGTAAGGTTGTGGGGGTTGGGGTTAGGTGTTTGGGGGGGTTGGGGAAATGGGTTGGGGGATGTTGGGGGGTTGGGTTTAGGGGGTTGAGGGGGTTGGGGGGGTGTAGGTGAGGGGGGTAAAGTTAGAAAGAAAGAGGTTTACGTTTAGTAGTGAAGAGCAGTGCGCGCGCACCAAAGACCAAGTATAAGATAGACTGATTCTATTTAAGACGAGCAAAAACCGTTTTGTCTCTTTTTAGCACATGGAAACTCTCACTGTTAAAAAACGCAACTAAAAAATAGAAAATAAATAATAGTTTAAAAAAACTAAAAAACACGCTTAAAAAAAAATAAAAAAAAAATAATAAATATCAATTCACTATTCTTATAGTGCAGTAAAAAATCTTAATAAGCAATTATTTTATTGTTATATCCAGATCAAAATTTGTAAACAATTCTAAATATTGATAAAATAAATAATAATAGTTTAAAATATTTTATTGTAAAAAAAGCGTGGGGTGCTTTTTAAGATGTTATCAAAATGATAATCCTTGACAATTGACACCATGCACCCCACGCTTTTTTAACAATAAAATATTTTATACTATTATTATTTATTTTATCAATATTTAGAATTGTTTACAAATTTTGATCTGGATATAACAATAAAATAATTGCTTATTAAGATTTTTTACTGTACTATAAGTATAGTGAATTGAAATTTATTATTTTTTTTTTTTTTTTAAAGCGTGTTTTTTAGTTTTTTTAAACTATTATTTTTTTGAATGTTAATAAATTACTCAGTCCCGTAACATAATGAAAATTATAAGGGTTATTATGCTACTGAATTTGCACCATAGAGCATAGAACTTGGAACAGACTTATAACGTTAGTTATTATTGTATATGTAGTTTTTGACCATATAATTGAAAGATTATACTACAGGAGCAGAAAAAAGCTTTTATTTAACATACAACTGTTGTATGTATCATCTTAGCCTATAGACATCCCACCGCAGGGCACAGGCCTCGCAGTAGTTCCCACGCGCGCGCAGTCCGGATTGGGAACTTCACACACACCATTGAATTTCAAATAATTCGGACATTAATTTCGCAAAACTCAGAGATGCGAGCTCGGGAATTAACCCACGACCCTCCACGGCTGTATGTATATCGCTATTAATAGACCGCTATATGAATAGGATTGAAAGATTCGTGAAACTTGATATATCGCCTGGGATTAATATGATATAAACAGAGGGCGATGGAGAGGGCTATGCTCGGAGTTTATCTGCAAGATCGCATTAGAAAAGATGAAATCCGAGCAAGAACTAAAGTCACGGACATAGCTCGAAGAATCGCTAGACTTAAGTGGCAGTGGGCAGGGCACATCGCTCGTAGAACTGACGGCCGGTGGGGCCGAAAGGTTCTCGAGTGGCGTCCGCGGACCGGAAGACGCAGTGTAGGTAGGCCTCCAACATGATGGAGCGACGACCTGGTGAAGGTGGCGGGAACGCATTGGATGCGGATTGCGCAGGGTCGATCTGTTTGGTGAGCCTTGGGGGAGGCCTATGTTCAGCAGTGGACGTCTTTCGGCTGAAATGATGATGATGATGATGATAATGATAGATATATAATACACAGGAAGGAAAACATTTAGAAAGTAAATAAAGCTCAAGTGGCTCCCAATCCGCCTTCGCCGAAATTCACACATTCTACACCTTCTCTACGGCATTCTTTTTAACCCTTTCAACGCCAACGACACATATAGGTGTCACAAAGTACAATGTCAAAGTAATCTTGACACAATGGCATAAGATTCAAAACAGGTTTACGTTTTGTCGAGGCGTGGCGTTGAAACGGTTAATCCTGCAACTCCCTGCTAGCTCCAAGAGTGACTTAGCTATGTGACCTCTGTTCGATGCTCTCAGAACTTTCTCCTTACTGTCCCCCTTTCCAATTCCAAATTCTACGTGACTCTTTTATTACTGTCCAGGCTATTCGGCAGCTGAACTCCCTGCCAATAGACCTAAGGCGTGCAAAATCTTTGCCTCGTGAAAATTATAGCCTGTTTATAATAATATTTACAGGTTTATTGTTGTGTATAATTTATCTATGTGTGTTTTATGATGTGTAATTGTATATTAGGTTGTTTTTATACAATGTTTATATTACTTTTTATTTTTATATTGCACCACCTGCCGAAATCCATTTCTTGCAGTTTTCCTTTGTAAAATGGCTGTCTGGAAGAGATCGCTTCGAAGCGATAAGGCCGCCTACTGCTTACCTTGTATATTTTTTCCATGAACTTGTTTTTCTGTATTGTTTTCTTTGTGGTGTACAATAAAAAGTCATTGTATTGTACATATAAACAAGTGCGAGTCGGACTCGCGCACGAGTTGTATGGGAGCCCCCCTAAATATTTATTTTATTTTGTTTTTTTTTAGTATTTTTTATCGCGGCAACTGAAATACATCATCTGTGAAAATTTCAACTGTCTAGCTATCACGGTTCATGAGATACAGCCTGGTGACAGACGGACGGACAGCGAAGTCTCAGTAATAGGGTCCCGTTTTAACCCTTTGGGTACGGAACCCTAAAAACATCGAATAGTATAAATTGGGCCCCACTCAGCATCACGTTGTGTCAAGCCACAACCACAGAATATATAATAGTACTAAAGTACAGAATGGACACGCTCCACCCCGCACCGATTCGAGTTACCCCATCCCCTCAAGGCGCAGATTGCCGGACCCCGCCGGAATCCAGAAGAGTGCGCGCGCGATGTATGTAGGCGTACGCGTGTACAGACGTCGTCGTGCTTATGTAGATTCAAGAACGCGTATTTGTACGTCGTGTCCGCCGCGTGCTACAACGCTGTTTTTCAGTGGCTCTAAAAAGTAATAAAAGTAAGACAGCTTCCAAATCCACACAGTCTCCAGCTTCCCGATTTCTGCCGACTCACTCTTTCTATAAAGCGGTTTATTTTCTTTTTAGCGAGCAAGGGAGCATTCGGGTAGCGCGGAAAACCGTCCGTTTTGCATAAACGCCGCGTTTTGGTCCCCTGCGGGTGATTTTGAGGCTCGAATAGTTTTATTTTACGTTGTGAGCTAGCGATTTCCATAATGCGTCTTTGCGTTCCTGCCGCTAAACAGCAGCTTTTGCCCAGTTCTGTAGAAATAATATTGCATTTTTAGGGTTCCGTAGCCAAATGGCAAAAAACGGAACCCTTATGGATTCGTCATGTCTGTCTGTCTGTCTGTCCGTCCGTATGTCACAGCCACTTTTTTCCGAAACTATAAGAACTATGCTGTTGAAACTTGGTAAGTAGATGTATTCTGTGAATTTTCACACAAAAATAGAAAAAAAAAACAATAAATTTTGGGGGTTCCCCATACTTAGAACTGAATCTCAAAAATTTTTTTTTCATCAAACCCATACGTGTGGGTATCTATGGATAGGTCTTCAAAAATGATATTGAGGTTTCTAATATCATTTTTTTCTCATCTGAATAGTTTGCGCGAGAGACACTTCCAAAGTGGTAAAATGTGTGTCCCCCTGTAACTTCTAAAATAAGAGAATGATAAAACTAAAAAAAAATACATGATGTACATTACCATATAAACTTCCACCAAAAATTGGTTTGAACGAGATCTAGTTTGTCTGTCTGTCTATATCACTAACCAATCTACAATGCTCCCACACTGCGCACATTTTGCTTAGGAGGAGGGGTCTGCTAATAGATACATATAAATTTGTACGGAACCCTCGGTGCGCGAGTCCGACTCGCACTTGGCCGGTTTTTGTTGACTGCGCCAGCATTGTCATGCAACTTACATAACATAAATAACCTCAAGTCAATCTGAAAAATGGAAGTGATTTTTTTCACACATTTGTAATGTTTTTCACGACTATTTAGTCTGATTGGTTGCTGAGTAGGATATACAAAGGCGCTAAATTTATCCCGTACATGACATCAAAATGCAAGAGGGGCTCAACATTTTAAAGCGTACTACTTCAAATCTTATAAAAATATATATTATGTCTCAGCGGCAGTCGTTGAGATACCTACTTGTACTTTTAACTTCAAAAGTATCGCTAAACTGCAGTACGCCTCGCCTCATTTGAAGTAGGACATTGTACTGGCTGAGTGCAAAAAAGAGACATAGACATATTTATTCAATAAACAATACAAGATTGTGTTTGAATTCCTTACAGCTAACAATACAAAATACTTAACCCATACAATAATTAGATTTTACATCCATCAAATATTTCGTCAACACTATAAAATCAGTCTCTTAATATATGTACCTTCAAAAAAGAGTACAAATTACAACTTTTATTCGCATACCACATCAATTGACACAATAATTTATATAAATTCATGTAAAATTTAAATGAAGTTATAATAATGAAAAATAATGAAAAACATCCGCGTTCAATGTACTAAAACCTTTTTATCTTATCTCCATTGTTTTGGACCCCAAAATGTGACACTTGTGTCAATAAATTATTAATAACAAATAACCTACCATCCGCGTTTACATCTCCAATTTTACAGAAGCTATTTGTTAGTTATTATAATACAAATTGCAAAGTTCAAAATTAAAACTTCACTGCGAAAAAACATATTTAAATGATGGTGAAAAACTTAGTCCTTCTTTTGTACTCCTCTGCAATCGGATAACAGAACGGTAATAAATATGCCAATGAAATAAATATCACAGACGTCAAAAATGTCACGCCATATTTTGTCAACCCATAAAATATGTCAAAAAAGGGTTCGTATATTCCAATTTGTCCACCCTTCGTCAGCGCGTGGTCAGTTGTCTCCGAGATTGTCATTTTCTTTTTACACGTGTTTTTTGTAAGTACTCAGGTGGTTTTTGTATGTAACGTTTCGTGACTTTTAGGGTTCCGTACCTCAAAAGGAAAAACGGAACCCTTATAAGATCACTTTGTTGCCCGTCCGTCCGTCTGTCAAGACCCTTTTTCTCAGGAACGCGTGGAGATATCAAGCTGAAATTTATATCAAATACTCACGTCTACTTTTCTTTGGAGCTGTGAAAAAATCAAACTTCTAAGCCAACGCAATCAAAAGATACAGCCATTTATACCGCAAATTTTCGACACTCGCAAGGTAATCAAAACCTACAGGGTACTTCCCGTGAACTCAGAATCTTGAAATTTGGTTCGAAGCAAGGTCTTACAGCACAGATAAAGGGAAAATTGCGAAAAGCATAATTTTTTTTGTCTGTCTGTCTCTATCAGTAACCAATCTATTTATGCCGCAAATTTTCGATACTCGCAAGGGAATCAAAATCTACAGGGTACTTCCCGCGAACTCAGAATCTTGAAATTTGGTAGGAAGCAAGGTCTTATAGCACAGATGTGCATAGATACATATAAATTTGTACGGAACCCTCAGTGAGCGAATCCGACTCGCACTTGGCCGGTTTTTTTTTCGTCATACTTAACATATAGGTTACTTTTTAGTCCCGAAAATTTCATAGTTCCCGTTCAGTTTCTGCGAAGAAAGTCTTCACAGACATTTAAAAAAAATGATTGTTTGATTGAAAGGTGTACAATAAAGTGTACAAATATGGGTGCATACAACTTGCTCAAAAATATGTCCCATAGCTCTTATGTCGTCGAATTAAAGTATAGGTACATAATTATGCGAAAATTAAATCGATACATATTTTTGCACTTGACCATGCCTGCTAGTCACTCGGAGGGAGGATATCGTTCCAGCACTTAATTTGTTGATCAGGTCGACTATACAGACCGTGCAAAAAAAGTTGTATAATCTAAACGAGTCATAATTGCGTTGCAGAATAATATTTTGACTTACCCTTCTGTTTACTGAGCTGTACCTAACCTTTCCAAGAATTCATCATATTGCCTTATTGCCTCGTTTCTGAGAAACCTTTTGAGGGCACTCATTTCCGCCGGCGAGGGGAAATTGGCTTGACTCATACGAGATTTGGGGAAGTAATGAATTTGATGCATTAAAGATAATTCATAAAGCGACGCAGCCCGCGAAACAAAGTCGATGTTACTCTTTGAAGTGAAGTACAGTAGAAATACCACTTCGGGTCTTTTAAACCCTTTTTTTAAAGTCCAGACCAGTTTTACTATCTGGCAGATAGAATTGAAATGTATGTTTCACAAGTGTCAAATAGCGTTATGTGGCAGATGAAAAGTGTACCATCATTCATCATGACACCATCACTTTAATATATTGAGAACACTGCTTATTTATTGTATGTATTTTGCATATATATGTTGTATATGGTAGTATATTTTTATTAGGTTTCTTTATATTATGAGTTTATGTATTGTATTTACTAAAAGTTGTATTGTAGCCTTTGCTTTGTCCGACTGTATTATTTTGACTTACTCTTTGTCGGTCCCTTACTAAATGCTCCTTTCATCCACTCAAAGATTGACTGGTAGAGATCCCTTAAAGGGATAAGTTCGCCTTTGTACATGCATTTCAACGGTTGTCAATAATGTATTTCTTTTTTTTTCCTTATTTTTGTACAATAAAGAGTTTACATACCTACATACATACATACATACATCATTTACCAAGCGGATCATATGGCTTTTAGCATTTTTCTTTTACACTTAAAACCAAAAAAAAAACAACGAATAGTATTTGCCCAATTTGGGCCTCTATCAGCATAATGTCGCGATAAGCTGCAACGCTGTATTTCAGTGGGGCCCATTTAATAATAATAATAATGATAATAAAATTTGTTTATTAAAAGAAATCCACTTTTACAATAAATTTCGGATTACCAAGCGGTGATGACCGGATTCGGTTTACAATTATAAATTCCAGATTTAAAAACTAAACACAGAAACTTACTGTAGATACTGGCCACCGAGACCGTGTCACTGTTTCGTAAATTTGAATTTTGTCTTCTAAAATTTCAATCAGGAAACTAACAGAGGACAGCAGACGGTCTGGGGAGCCATTCTTCGAAAGGCTGTGCTAATGAATAAATGTTCTTTGTATTGTTGAACTTATAATAAATCCATATTATAGTTAATTTTCATTGAAACAGTTAAAGTTAGTGCTTTTCAGCTACGCCCCTCAGTTACGCCCCCTCACAATACACACAGTGACAACATGAACAATACTGAAAAGTGTAGTGACAATAGTAGCTAAAAGTAACCGACATTCGATCTACAGTTCCTACCTTGTATCTCCTCGTATCTTGTATCTGTAAACTTAAAATATAAATAAATACAAAAATATAAATAAAATAAACACACTTTGTCTTTATATGTCCGGGATTCGAACGCAAGACTCCGGTTCGTAAATCCAACGGTTTTACAGCCAGACCACTGCATTCACGTTGTCTGAAGCGAAATTACCGATCATATTGCGCAGGAAAGAAAAACGCATATAAACCGCCACCACAAAAAATCTACGCCATTTTTTTTAAATTCATCTCATCCATCATTTAAATTGCTTAATTTAAAAGCGCTATCAAAGCGTTCCTCATAATATATTTATAGGTGTAATTAAAAACACAATTAACTGCTAATCGCCAAGTTGCCAAGTTTGGCCAAGTTGGCAAAGTTGGCAAAGTCGGACAGGGCGCAAAATGGCGGCCCTTTGTCAACAAAGTTTGGGCTACAATTGAATCCGTTTAGATACTATAAAGAAGACTAATTAATTATCCGGCGGGTTTAAGACCCTTAGGTTAGTTGATAGGAAAAGTTGGAAAATTTTAGCAAAAATGTGTGCACGAGTCTTTTATGATTTTCTTGTGCTGTGTGTCCTACTCTTAATGAGACAACCGAAACCAAAATTTAGAGATTTCGGAAAAATTCGCGTGGCAATTGCTAAAAATTACATTGTGGTTTCATTTATATTGTACTAGCTGGTGCTCGCAACTCCGTCTGCGAAGAATTTGTTTATCGGTATCCCGCGAGAACTGTGCAATTTCCCGGGATAAAAACTATCCTATGTTATTCCTAAGGTCTCAAACTATGCATCCAAATCATCCATACCAAATTTCATGTAAATCCATTCAGCCGTTATTAGTCACCGCCTTGTGAAAACCTCGTAAGTAACAAAATTTTGTGAAAACCGTTTTTTATTTTTAATTATTAGAAAACCTTGTAATGCGTCTTGATTTTGTCTCTCCTGAACTAAAACAATTACTTTGCTCACCCGCGACCTTAAAAACCTTAAGGTCGCGGGTGAGCAAAGTAATTGTTTTAGTTCATTAATATGGACCTCCGCAAAGTAACGCCTGATTCAATAAATTATTTGTCTCTCCTGTAAAAAGCACATACTAGGTTTTCACATGGCGGTGACGTATTGCGTGATTGGGCAACAAACATCCAAACTTCTGAAGATGTTTGAAGTCACAAACTTTCACATTTATAATACTATAGTAAGTGTTCGGTTTTCAACCTTGATAGGAAAATACACCTCTCAGTGTATCCTTCAGAAATACTCTTCTGACCTGTCAAGGTGACAGTTCTAAAGCTCTCGTGAAGTCGGTCGGCTTGCGCTTAGTGATTGTGCGCCTCTTAAATTATCCCAAGTGCGGTTTTCGGGCTAATATATATAAAAAACATACACACACATACCCTACACCACCAACTCAAAGGTGGATCGAGCTGAAGAGCGCCGTGGAAGCAAGCAGGGCCCTGCGAGAAGCGACGCAGTGAAAGCCAGGTACACTTTCTTCACAGTATTATATCTATGTATTTATCCTTGTCCAACTCTGCCTAGCGCAGATCCATACAGTAAGAGTAGGATGACTAGTATTTCTAGTAGCTCTATTACCCGGGCTAAGCTTATTAGGAGCACATCGGAAATGGGCAAAAGGATGCTCAGGAAATAGGCCCCGGGAAGCTATACAGCCTCTGGCTGCGGGATATTACAATTAGTAAGACATTCAATTGGAAATCCAGCTGCATTTTATTTGCTCGGCGTGTAGAAAAAACCGGCCAAGTGCGAGTCGGACTCGCGCACGAAGGGTTCCGTACCATTATCTATAAAAACGGCAAAAATCACGTTTTTTGTATGGGAACCTTAAATATTAGTTTTATTTTAATTTAATTATTTATTTTTAAAGTGAATATACAACTAAATATTCTGTGAATATTTCAAGCGTCTACCGGTTGCCGTTATCAATATCGAGCAAAAACGAGCAAAAAAATCACGTTTGTTGTATGGGAGCCCCCTTAACTATTTATTTTATTCTGGTTTTTAGTATTTGTCGTTATAGCGGCAACTGAAATACATCATCTACGAAAATTTCAACTGTCTAGCTATCATGGTTCATGAGATACTGCCTGGTGACAGACGGACAGTCGGACCGACAGCGGAGCCTCAGTAATAGGGTCCCGTTTTTACCCTTTGGGTACGGAACCCTAAAAATGACCTTTGAAAATACATGAAAATTATTAAGAGATTTATTTTACGAGTTAAAATGGAATTATTATTTGTTAGGCCTGCAATCTCACTAATTCCAAAAAAAATCACGGTCGTAGGTCGAATAATTTAGCTACCACTAAGAAATTATACCTGAAATCCGTCATTTCTGAAATTTTCACTAAAATTTTTTAACTCTGAAACAAATGAAAATCGCTAAACATACATGGCGATTGATTCGGTAGCTCCTGAGGTCGCCTAACTTTGGTCTTCGTTTGATCCACCCATTGTATAGGCTGGGATTATGATGATGATTTATTGGCTGAATAAAATGCTGCACTGCTGGACATAGGCCTCCCCCATGGCACGCCACTGAACACGATCCTCGGCCACTCTCATCCAGCTCTTGCCAGCCGCCTTGCGAAGATCATCGCTCCACCGAGTCTGAGGACGTCCCACACTACGTTTGCCGATCCGTGGTCTCCACTCAAGAGCTCGTCTACCCCAATCCCGTCTCTATAACCTCTTTTATTGTATTATATGGACCCTCCTCGTAGCTTGCTACGCCGTAGACCACTACGAAATGCTACGGGGTGCTACGAAAATTATTACTCAGTACCTAAAACCTGCTCCTTTTAAATCTCATTCACGTGAAACATTATTCCATTATAGAACTTCGGTCCAGACCTAACATTTCGTTTTACCAAAACCGTTTAGTAAAAATCTTCGATTATTGGAGGGTACGCTAAACTTCTTCTAATTTAGACACAAACGAATGGGTTTTGTTTACTACAACACACAATGATCAATACCTAGATATTTTTCTGGCACGAACGATATTTAGTTATAGCTAGACCGTTTAAATGAGTCCTCGCTCGTGCGGTACAGGGGCTGGGGGTTATGACGACAAAGGGGCTGAGAGAGGTGCGGGCGGCGAACGTGCCTCGCGCCTCGCATCGTACCAGGCGCAAAGTTGCACAGTGTTATTATATTACTTACATCAAGTATTTAACACATTAGATACGCTGTTTGAAGCTATCGCCAATGCGGATTGGAATTAGGTACTTCGAAACAGCCTTGTCCATGATTTAATTTAATAATACGCCTTAGATATTAATAGCTTCTTGATAATGGATTTGAATTTTGTATCAATTTGATCGGTGATATTCAGACATTGGAATTTATGTAGGGGACAGAATTTAATGACAAGTACGGAGTTCCTTTATCTATCGACTAGCTTTTGCCCGCGACTTCGTCCGCGTAGAATTCCAATTTGTGGTAAAGCTTCTTCATCTCTTTCATTGTATAAAACAAAAATCCGGCACCGGCAACATCCATCATTATTATCATTTCATCATGAGTATCAGTTAGTGAATATTATAAATCCCGTTTATTCCCTATCCCGCGGGAATTTCAACAAATTTGTCCTTATTCTTTGCAAAATTACACTTATTTTTATCCCGCGGGTATTTTGCATTTTCCCCGAGAAAAGTAGCCTATGTCCTTAAAGCTTTCTACCGATAAAAGAACTTTTAAAATCAGCCGCGTAGTTGAGTTCACTTATTTTTTTCCCGTGGGAATTTTGATTTTTCACGGAGAAAATAGTCTATGTAAGTAAGGGTTAGTGTAGCTACTCACTAATAGGTGAAAGAAATTTTCAAATCAGCCCTGAAGTGAAATTCACTTCTTAATATCCCAGGGGAATTTTGCATTTTACCGAATAAATAGTAGGTAGCCTATACCAATAAAGGATAGTGAAGCTTTCTATTGGTGATTTTTTTTTAAACTCAGCCCCGAAGTTAATTTTACTATTTTCTATACCGCGGGAATTTTGCATTTATCCGGAAAAAAGCATCCTATGTTAACCAAGGACAGTGCATCTTTTCTATTGGTGTAAGACATTTTAAAATGAGCTCCGAAGTTGAATTTTCTTTTTTCTATCCCTTGGGAATTTTGCATTTCCCCGGAAAAAAGTAGCCTATGTCAATAAAGGATAGTGTAACTTTTTACTGGTAAAAGTTTTTTTTTTTAATCGGCTCGGAAGTTTCAGAGATTATCTATCCCACAGGAATTTCCAAAAATCCTGCAATAAGTTTTTTTGTTGTTATGGTCATTTTCGTTAATACTGTATTTGAAAAGATTAGTAATTGTAGTTACGGAGATATGGTCCAGTTGATTTGAGTACCTACATATATAAATCCTGATTTAACTTTATCCCGTGGAAATTTTCAAAATTCTTTATATTCGCTTTATATTCTAATAATTGCATGCCCAATTTGTACAGTTTAGTAATCTTCGTTATGGGCATAGGGTCACTCTTGATGAAATATATAAATCCCGATTATTCCTTATCCCGTGGAAATTCCGGAAAATCCTTTCTTATCGGATGCCTACGTCATACAAAGAACACACCCTCCACGTTTTAGGTCTCTACATACAGCGGTTTAGGCTGTGCGTTAATCCGGCAGTCAGTCATTTAGGACTTCAGGACAAAGCATTTTATATGTATTTGCATTGCACCAAGCTTTTATGCGAGTTCAACAATGATATTTGAATACTCAATTCGATTTTATTCGAAAAAGGTTGAACTCGCATAAAAGCTTCATCATCATCATCATTTCAGCCGTAGGACGTCCACTGCTGGACATAGGCCTCCCTCATTGAAGTCCAATCATTACGGTTGGAAGCAACTTGCATCCACCCTGAACCTGCAGCCTTCACCAAAACGTCCGTCCATCTCGTTGGTGGACGTCCCACGCTGCGCTTGTAAAAGCAAAAGCTTGGTGAAATGCAAATACTTAATACATATAATTAGCTATTATCACAGATCAGATCAAGACGTGGTTGACAAACGTAGACAAAAATGGTTTGCAATATTTGAAGTTTCGTTTCGTTTACAATGTGTCAAAATAAAATGTAATTTAAATCAAAAGCACTAAAGCGTATTGATATCAACTTCGAAGCAAATCACCCCCAAAATAACTTTCTACTACTTTTTGACCCCGTCAAGGGATGAATTTCAATAAAATACGAAACACGTTTTCCATCAATTTTGTTAAAGAATGTTTATGCAAAATTTGAAGTAGATTGGACCAAGGAATCACGATGTCTCATACAAACTTTGCCCCCCTTTTTTACCCCCTTAGAAGTAGAACTACGGAAAATCCTTTCTTATCGGATGCCTACGTCATACAAAGAACACACCCTCCAAGTTTCAGGTCTCTACGATCAGCGGTTTAGGCTGTGCGTTGATCCGTCAGTCAGGACAAAGGATTTTATATGTATAGATAAACTCGATTGACGCTTTTCCTATCATATACTAGTGATCGCTCCAAGTTTTTTTGTATAAATAAAAAATTAAAGAAAGTATAAAACTAAACATAATAATTTCTTCTCTATCCTCGTATAGTCCACGTCAGTTTTTGACTATCACAATTTGAAACTGTCAATCAAGAAAAGTTAACATTTGCTTTGACATGCGTATTAAATTCAGCATGTTGGGCCTTACAGGAAAACTAATGCGAGACTACGTTCGCGAATAAATTCGCGAGTTTAAATATTACATGAGTAATTATACTCGTGCTTACATATTTGCATTTTGATATTGAGGTACTGAAATAATGAATTAAGTTGTCCCATATTATATGAAATACTAGTCTAAACCCGCGTGCACGTCCACGTTAGAAATACCTACCTCCTCAAGAATCATTTACATTCCTAAATCACACCTCGAGGATGGGGGGAGCGGCTGCTGAAATGGCAAACCTTAAAAAGCGCGAGAAGTAGGTACTCAGCACTAGCGAATTATTTGTTTGTTCCTCAAGCGGTGGAAACGACTGGTTGTTGGGGTTCTGAGGCAATACTTTTTTTTAAAGAAGTACGGCACCGTCTTCGTGAGAAAGTTTAGGTATGTTCGGCCGGCGCGCCTCCCGGGCAGGCGTATGACAGTAGGTTGTCGCTCGGCTTTCGGTTCGCACTACGCTAGCCGCGTCGCGCGTAATTAAGCATCTTTTTTTCTGTGATTTTTGCAACAAACAATGACTTCTAAACGATCTTATAATCCGTGTAAAAGATACTGTTGAGTTTAAAGGTAGTTTACTGAATTAATACACACTATTATCTTTCTTGATTTATATAGGGAACGTGCAGAAACTACAAGCGGCAGAAGAAGAGACACTATGCGGACAGTCAAAGAAACTTATCAGGGTAAAACAGTCAAATTGATGGCACCAGTTGGCATACATACCTAAACATCGGCGAGTGAGAACCCTGTGCTCTTGGTTTCGGGTCAGCGGTGCCGAACGGAATATGAACGCTCGTATTACACGATAAGTTTCAATTTCGCGTGCAAGCAGTTAACGGTCGTAACAGTCGTAAGAGTAGGCAAATTTTTATACTTAAAGTTGACTTTTGTTCTAGAGTGATCCTTCTGTACGCTAGTACTAAGTATTAGTTATTCTGTGATCCGGTGTCTAGTGACTGTTGTCTTCGTATGGTCTAGTTAACTATGTCTGACCTTGGGCGCCGTACTGGCAGCGCTGTGGTAGCGGGTGTGGTGTGGTGTGTCATGTGTTGCCTACGTATGGTCTACCATCTCAAAAGGCATCAAATTATTTGAGGAAGAGCGTCTTACGGCGTTAGACGTAAAACGCCAAATACGTAAAGAGAGACCTAAGTTCTCCTACACGTATGCATACAACTCTGCTGGGCAACTGTACTGTCACGCGTGTAGGAGAATACTTAGGAGAGTATTTAAAAGTAAATCCGGCCTAGCCAGCCATATCAGAGCCCATGATAGGCATCTTAATTCATAGAATAGTGGGGTCGCCGTCATCGAAACCGATGAGGAGGACTATATATGGTCTACATAGCTATGTCTGACCTTGGGTGGCGTGCCGGCAGTGCTGTGGTGACGGGCTACGGCGGCGGCCGAGTGGGCCCGCCGGGTGGCCTTGTAGTGCAGCCGGCGGAGCGCGCCGCCAAGCCGCTCCGGGGAGCCGTCGCCGCGCGCCACTGTCATGCTTTCGTCGGCACCTAGTGAACAACTCTAAGTTAGGACACAATCATCATCATCATCAGCATCATCATCATCATCATCATCATCGTCATCATCATCATCCAGCCTATGTACGTCCTACTGTAGAGCACTGGCCTCAGAATGACAGGGGTTGGGCCGTACTTCCCACACGGGCCTAGTGTGGATTGGGAACTTCACACGCACACCATTGAATTTCTTCCTATTCAATATCCTCACGATGTTTTCCTTCACCGTAAAGCTCATGGTAAATTTCAAATGTAATTTCGCACATAAATTCCGAAAAACTCAGAGGTGCGAGCCGGGATTTGAACCCACGACCCTCTGCTTGAGTGGCCATAGGTCAAACCACTAGGACACTTCGGCTTTAGGAGACAATAAAGGCAAATTCAATTTATCCTACTATTATTATAAACTTGCTGTCCCGGTGAACTTCGTACCGCCTAAACAGTCTATGCACAACAACTTTAGAATTTAAAGTATTCAAGTCTAGGGTGAATGACCATTTACTAGGCAAGCGTGCTCCATCGTAAGCCTCATCTTCGCTTTCCTTCAGGCGTGATTGTGGTTAAACGCACATACCTACTGTATAAAAAAATCTTTGTCAGTTTTCCCTCTTTTAACGCTTAAAAGCAAGCAAGCAAGCTTTACCGTTACTTTTCCGATATTTTAATAGTTTTCCATTACTCCGTGCAAAGACAAATTCGACGAAACAAAAATCATTGAAATCGGTACAGCCGTTCTTGAGTTGTAAATTTTCTAACCAACCCGACCTTGTTTTATATACAGTGAAAGTTTAGATGTTTGGGTGTTTGGAAATAACACTAATTATATTATTTACCCAAACAATATTGCTCGTAGAACTGATGGTCGATGGGGCAAAAAGGTTCTCAAGTGGCGTCCACGGACCAGAAGACGCAGTGTAGGTAGACCTCCAACAAGATGGAGCAACGGCCTTGTTAAGACTGCGGGATCGCGTTGGATGTGGATGGCACGGGATGACGGGACCGACCTGTTTGGCGAGCCTTAGGGGAGGCCTTTGTTCAACAGTGGACGTCTTTCGGCGGAAATGATGATGATGACGCAAACAACATGTGAAATTGCGTAAGCGCCAGCCGTATCCCTTTCGGCCCTCATTTACTTGCCAAAGCGCTTCGTATATTTCACGCATCGTCGTTCAGCAACATGAAAATCCTTATGATTATAAGCCTGATGCCGCCTAAATTTAGCATGTTCCCTTTATCGGTGGGACTCTCAGACGGGATTGTTACATCCGCCATTGCTCCTTTATGCCCCGTACACACCTGTTCCAGTAGCATTCCAGTCCAGTGGTCGAATCCAGCACTGAAATTGTGCTGGAATAATGTGAACCAACAGCAAGATGGCCAGGACCAGCAGGCAAAAGGAAGGTTGGAAGACCAGTGATGCGATGGGCAGATGACATTGTAAAAATCGCTGGAACCGACTGGACAAGTACTGGCAAAGACAGAGAGTTGTGGAAGAAGATGGAGGAGGCCTTCACTCAAGGAGGGGCCCCAGTCTCGGAAGAAAATTAATAAACGAAACTAACCATACTAAAATAAGGTGTTAAGAACAACACTAACACTACTCTATAAAATATGTACTTTAAAGAGGTGGGGATTAATAAAGGCTTTTTATTTTTTTATAATGTGAACTGGCACCGGAACTCATCCCAGTGAGCATTCCAGTCCAGTGAATGGAATGACGGTCTACTTTTGATTCCAGATCACCTAATCCAGCGCTACTAGTATAGTGGAGAGTTGGAGATCACCAATCCAGTGCTGGATTAAACATGATATGGATCGTTTCAAAAAAATTGTATATAGTTAAGGGCTTAATCAAAACAAATAACAATGTCTTTTTTGTGTACTTAACGAAAGT
Source organism: Archips xylosteana (assembly GCA_947563465.1). Lineage (NCBI taxonomy): Eukaryota > Metazoa > Arthropoda > Insecta > Lepidoptera > Tortricidae > Archips > Archips xylosteana. Next base: position 13,932,053 of record OX387365.1, on the reverse strand, counting down.
TAGTCATTCAAAGTATATGGGTAGCTCACTTACACAAAACAAATAGTTTTTTTTTATTATGTGAGGGAGGCAAACTAGCAAGCGGATCTGATAGAAAATGATTACCACCACCCATAAATATCAACAACTCAAAGAGAATCACTGATCTGTTGTTGTCATTTAAAAATGAGTAGTTTTTATTATATCCCTTAAATGTGTAGGTACAATTTTTTTGTAAACTACTCATCTAATGAACACCCATCGTTGCTTTTGGTATCGTTGTTGTCACTATGGGTCACTGGAACAACTCTTAAATAACTGTAATAATGTAAACGATTAGAGCCAGTCCAGCACTGGATTCGTTTACTCAGCTGGAATGCTACTGGAGTAGGTGTGAACAGGGCATTCCAAGGGTATCGGGGTTATGTTATAAAATATACGGACGGATGAAGCGGTTTACTGAAAATGGACGTTAATTCTTTCATGATCCCAGTCTATATGTATAAGTCCCACTGCAGGGCATAGGGCTCTTCTCTGAATGTGAGGGCTTGGGCCGTAGTTCCCACGCGGGCCCAGTGCGGAGTGGGAACTTCACACATACCATTGAATTTCTTCTCAGGTGCAGGTTTTATCAAGATGTTTTCCTACACCGTAAAGAACAATGTAAGTAAATTTCAAATTTAATTCCGCACATAAGCCGTACATATTAAAATTCCTAAAAACTGAGAAGTTCGAGGATTTGTTAGATCAATTTACCAGAATAGTTATTAGCAAAATTGTTATTAGCCTATTATTATTATTATTAGCCTATTCTGTCCCACTGCTGAGCAAAGGCCTCCCCCCAACATTTCCAATGCTCTCTGTCCGCTGCATACGGCCAGTCCTCCTAGAAGAAGTCCAGTTCATCCCGCCATCGCCGTCTGGGTCTGCCAGGTCGCCTTTTCGAGTTGTTGGGATTCCACTCGGTGGTTATCTTCGCCCTCAACTCGTCTGGCATGCGGCAAACATGGCCAGCCCAGTCCCACTTCGGCTTAGATGCATCTTCTTCTTCTAGTGCCCTCTCCTACCGGTGGTCGGCGATCATTAAAGCTATCTTTACTTTAGAGACTGCCGCCCGAAAGAGGGATTTGGTACTCATCCCGAACCAGTCTCTAAGGTTTCTTAACCAGGAGGTACGTCTTCTGCCAGGTGGTCTGCGGCCTTGTATCTTCCCCTGGATAATAAGCTGAAGCAGACCATACTTATCGTTACGCATTATATGCCCCAAATACAACAGTTTCCTCTGTTTTATAACGTATTATACGTATATCACTTCAAAGTTTTTATTCATTCTTTGCAATACCGCATAAGGGTGATTCTTCGAGGCCCCGATTTTCGATGTCCGGGGGCTAATTTTAATAAACCCTTCAGTTTATAAGTTTGATTTTTTTTCAGAGGTAGCATATATCTGTATTTAACTGGGACATATGTCAGTTTTTGTGTAACTGGTTCTAATTATTTACAAAAAAATAATTAACACCATGATTTTTACTACTCTGTCGTGTCCGTTCCCCATTTTCATGAAAACATACGATAATATCTCAAAATCAGTCAACTTTAACAATATGTTAAGTGACCACATTCAAAGAATATTAGTTGTTACGTAATAAACAACTGATGAATAATTTTTACTTCTAGTATTAACTTTATAGCTGAGGAAATAAGATGTGTCCGGCGTAAATTCTTTATTACTCTGGAGCGCGTTTCAATCAGTTGTTTCATAAAGAAAAATTAAGAAACTGGTGATAAATTCACAAAAAATAAAATTTCAAGAGAATTTTTAGAATTTTTAGATTTGCCGGTGAGTATAAATAATAAGCACAGAAAATGTTTTCAAGAATAATTAAGTACCTAGATTGTTAATTTTTACGCATAATAATACTTTAATTACTATTTATATTTTTTTATTAATATTTAACGTATTTTTTTACTACTATTTTTATTCCTCTGGACATAAAACTAAAATGTTAATTATTTTCAAAATGGTTTTATAAAAATGAGTGCCAAAACAATATTTATGTTACTGAACAAATCTATTTTCATGGGAGCATGAATTTTTCTGTCAAATAAGTAAAAAAAAATACGACAGAGGAATAAAACAAAAATCACGACCTCGAAGAATCACCCATAAATACGTAGCATAAATACGTGCTTAGATGCATAAATACGTTATTGGACTTAGTAGCAAAATTTCTATTCGCATTTTTTCCCAGATACCTTTTTTCTCACTATGGTTTTTACTGAAGCTTATTTACAAAATCGAGTTTTTTCTCAATTTAATTGAAATTGGCACATAAACAGCGTTAACGCGGAGCTCCTTCTTCTATGTGCTTTTGGCCCTTTGGGCTGATGCAAACTTAACATAACCTAAAGGATTTGCCACACTGGGTGCGTTCTGCGGTCGCGGTCAGGTCAAATTGAACGCAGCCCGCATTATGTATGAAAGACATTGTCGGTCTCTATATATTTTGTGCAGATAGGTATGCGATCTGACCGGGCGGTCCGCGCGGTCAGATCGCACGCACGCGCAAAATACAGGGTGTAATCGTTAAGTGTGGCCAGGCCATAATTCCGTAAATATAACAGATATCAGAAAACTTCCAACTGATATCGAAAGTGCGTTACCCAATGAGTAAAATTACATTAAAAACTTTTTAAATAGATGAAGTAATATTAAAAATACTAAGTTAAAACACTCCCATACATTTAGTATGACGACTTACAGCCTCAAAGAATGTCGGGTGTCGTAAGAGATAAAACTGTGTGAGATTCGTTATTTGTACCTACGAATACATTGTAATAAAATAATAAAACTACCGTTTATGAAATAATTAATCGAACATTTATTTTTAAATGAAAAAATATTTTATTTACAACAGTAAAGTTGCTCGATGTGACGTCCTACTAAATGTATGGAAGGGTTTGAAGTTAATATTTGGGATATTTCTGCTTTTATTTAGAAAAAGATATTAATGTAATTTTACTCATTGGGTAACGCACTTTCGATATCAGTTGGAAGTTTTCTGATATCCGTTATATTTACGGAATTATGGCCTGGCCACACTTAAAGATTACACCCTGTATAGAGACCGACAATGTTGTTCATACATAATGCGGGCTGCGTTCAACTTGACCTGACCGCGACCAAAGAACGCATCCAGTGTGGCAAATCCTTAAACCGTCGATTAAAATAACAATAATAATAAAAATAATAATAATAATAATGCCTTTCAAATGACCGGGTCCCCATGGGCCCGTGATCGGAAATCCGTACCAACATAATAATAATAATTTAACGACCGCTTTAGCCTAGTTTGGTAGTGACCCTGCCAACGAAGCAAGAGGTCCTGGGTTCAAATCCCGGTAAGGGCATTTATTTGTGTGATGAGCACGAATATTTGTTCCTGAGTTATGGATGTTTTCTATGTATTTAAGTATGTATTTATCTATATAAGTAAGTTTATCGTCGTCTAGTACCCATAGTACAAGCTTTGCTTAGTTTGGGACTAGGTCGATTTGTGTAAGATTGTCCCCTAATATTTATTTATATTTTTTATATTTTAAATTGGGAAAAAATCACCAGGTATAATGATGATTACATTGTTTGATGGCTTGGGTACATACCTACCAATACTTTTGTGCTTACCTGCGACGCGTTCAGGAGAGGGTCGAGGTGGCTGGATTTTGGGAGATTGGAGACGCCCATCCGCCTGAAACAAACAGTCACCAGTGAATCCCAACGTGGATAATACTTGCTCACCCGTTGCCATTGGGTCGAGCAAAGACGCAAAAAAACAAACGTGATTCTTGTACTCATAACTTGTCGAATTAAGGTATCGGTATACTCCATTTAATTTAGAATTATAAACCACAACAACATTATATTGCGGCTCGTGAACTGTTATCTCTTTACAATTTGTACTAGAGTAACAATTGACGACACGCAAATAAAGTTACATTAAAACAATTTTATTTTGCGGCTCCCAGACTATTGTACTGTACTATTTGCTAGGTAAGAAATAGTTGACGAGCCGCAATATAATGATATTGTGGTTTTCAATTCTAAATTAAATGAAGTATACACAACTATAAGAGAGGATTAAATCGATAGAAAATTTTGTTTTTGTATTTTTAACCGACTTCAAAAAAAAGGAGGTTCTCAATTCGTCTGTATGTTTTTTGTACCAACGGTGCTGGCTGAAAATCAGCGCTGGGGTGCTATAAACGCCTCAGCATTATGCTGAGCCAGTGTCCGATTTACAACCGCAATGACACATTCTATCTTTAGCTTTTGTATTGTCTTTTGTTGTGTAAAAATATTGATGAAGTGTCTTGTGATGTTGTAAATAATAGTACATTATTGTCGTGGCCTGTAAGTAAGCAATTGCTGACTGAGTATGAGTATTAAACGGACGAAATTGCGAGTCCGTTTAACCAATACGAAGCCAGCAATTGCTATTCCAGCCGAGACTAATAATAAAGCTTTTCTCAAAAATGGTGAAGAAAAAAAAAAGAATAAACTTTTATTAACTTAAATAGCTACAAAGAATTTCAAATCACTTAAAATGAAATCTTATTTAACCCTTTCCCGCCTTTTTTCATTAAAAAAAAAACTGCAGGTGTATTTTTCTACCGAAAACACCACAAGCTGTTTCAAACACAATAAAAAAAGTCCGGAGTTTCAACAAAACAACTGAAACCGGTCATTTGAGTTGGCTGTATACCTACGAATAGTGCCAACTTATTACCATGGCCGTTTTAACTTTTTAAAAAGTTTGAGACTCGACAATAATGGAACTTGTATAAATAAAATAAATAAATAAATAAATATCACGGGACAATTCACACCAATTGACCTAGTCCCAAAGTAAGCTAAGCAAAGCTTGTGTTATGCGTACTAGGCAACGGATAAACATACTTATATAGATAGATATATTCTTAAATACATATTAAACACCCAAGACCCGAGAACAAACATTCGTATTTTTGATACAAATATCTGCCCCGACACGGGAATCGAACCCGGTACCTCAGGCTTCGTAGTCAGGTTCTCTAACCACTAGGCCATCTGGTCGTCTAAATGTATGCGACAATGTTGTCGAGCAATGTTTTTAACTTTTTAATTTAAACTGGCCCTAAACTATGCACTTCTCGTTCTGTTATGTAAAGAATAATGTCAACTTGTACGGACATTCTTGAGAAAAAGTATTGTCTTTCTTTGTTCTTAACCCCCGACGCAAAAAGAGGGGTGTTATCTTTCATTGCTTGGGTTATTCATGTAAACAGCGTAAGAAACATAAGTTGTCTCTCCTGTAGACATAAAATTAGCGACTCCGCGTCAGCAAATTTAAGATTTATTTAACGGGGCTGATGTAGACTTGACTAAAAAATTTTGGCTATAGACCCTTAACTTTTTCTATGTCCACAGGAGAGACGCGAACAAAAAATATTTATGGCCCATAATAGCCATATAGGCTGCGATGAATACTCGTAGTGAATTAAAAGCAAAAACATCCGCGAATCAATAAAAGACTTTTCTCAAAAATATCCGTGAAAGTTGACATTATCCTTTACATATCAGAACGCGGAATGCATAGTTTATGGTCAGTAAAAAATTAAAAAGTTACAAACATTGTAGGCTCGATAAACTCGACAACAATGTCGCATACAAATTCCATTATTGTCGAGTCTCAAACTTTTTAAAAAGTTAAAACGGCCATGGTAATAAGTTGGCACTATTCGTATACAGCCAACTCAAATGACCGGTATCAGTTGTTTTGTTGGAACTCCGGACTTTTTTATTGTGTTTGAAACAGCATGTGGTGTTTTCGGTGGAAAAAAACACCTGCAGTTTTTTTGTAATTAAAAAAGGCGGGAAAGGATTAAATGACATTTCATTTTAAGTGATTTGCAATTCTTCGTACCTATTTAAGTTAGTAAAACTTTATTCTATTTTTTTTTCCTTCACCATTTTTGAGAAAAGCTTTATTTATATTAGCCTTGGCTGGAATAGCAATTGCTGGCTTCGTATTAATTAAACGGACTCGCAAGCTCGTCCGTTTTATACTCATACTCGGCCAGAAATTGTCTACTTCCAGGCCACGACAATAATGTACTATTATTTTGTCTTCCAAAATGACATTTAAGTCTAAATACGTTCGAAAAAGGGATGTAATCAGGCTCCAGTTCCCGTCCCGAGGGATTTCTGTTTACTCACGCAGGGCCCACCTGGTCACAGTCGGGAAGACACAAACAGTAAACTAATGCCTCTGATACGGTAGGGGACTTACGTGCCGCAATATGTGTATTCGCGACGTTGAGTGAAGCGCATGAAGTAGAGAATAACAATGTAGAGTGAGAAATACAAACGACGCCATTTTCTATTCTTCCTATCATTATTAACTAGCTATTGCCAGTGACTTCGTCTGCGAATAATTCGTTTATCGATATCTATGCAATTTTTGGGATAAAAACTGTCCTGTGTCCTACTCCAGGACTTAAACTATGTCCATAACAAATTTCATCTTGGTGCAGATTGCATGACTGAGAATCAACTTCATCCCGAAATTAGTTTAGTTTAGTCAAGTTCATTTCGACACCAGCAACTAATACTACGCTAACTTGATTTTCGCCAAATTTGCGTTTTTAATCCAAGAAAATTACCTACGTCTATAAAAAAAATCCCAAATATGGCGCGTAGGTCACGTTTGGCAGCAGCCATAGCGTATTAAGTAGGAAGGGCTACGGATTAGCCCAAAACATAAATAAAATAAATATCAGTGGACAATACACACCAATTGACCTAGTCCCAAACCAAGCATAGCTAGTACTACGACAACGGATAGAAAACGGATAAACATACTTATACAGATATGTACATACTTAAATACATAATTATTAAACACCCAAGACTCGAGAACAAACTTTCGTATTTTTCATACAAATATCTGCCCCGACGCGGGAATCTAACACGGAACCTCAAGCTTCGTAGTCAGGTTCTCCAACCACTAGGCCATTATGTCGAGATAAACTCGTTTTGAGACTTAAGTAATCCGTATTATTTCACTATGAGTGAGTCTTACGGTAGTTTCATGTAATAAATGATTGTTAATTTTGTGATACTGTTCTCAAACTGTGTGGAACGGAGAGGGCACGCTTGATACACATCACACTCGAACTCAAGTTCACGTAATTTCCTTACACAAACATGGAACATCTTGGGTTTGGGATTACATATTACAAAATGTACGTTTAATACTCTTTTAGAACGGGAATTACGTATCATCTTCTGCGTCATTTCTACTGGGTGTAAATACAAACTTGCCACGCGGCGGACACGACGTACAAATACGCGTTCTTGAATCTGCATAAGCACGACGACGTCTGTACACGCGTACGCCTGCATACATCGCGCGCGCACTCTTCTGGATTCCGGAGGGGTCCGGCAATCAGCGCCTTGAGGAGTGGGGTGGAGCGTGTCCATTCTGTGCGTTAGTACTATTAGTTATTCTGTGATCTTGCGTAATTTTTGACAGTATAATGAAGAATCAGGGTAATGTTTGATTACATTTGAAATTTAGCATGAGCTTTACGGTGCAAGAAACATCGCGAGGAAACCTGTATCTCCTGCGAATAAATTAAATGGAGGGTGTGAAGTTCTCACTGCACTGGGCACGCGTGGGAACAACGGCCCAAGCCCTCTCATTCTGAGAGGAGGCCTGTGCCCTGCAGTGGGACGTATATAGGCTGGGATGATGACGATGAATGTTGACAGTTTATTAGGAAGCGGAATTCTGTACGTGCAATTTCAAGTACTGCACTATACCCTGTCTATTTAACAGAGTTAGCAAAGCGTTATCTCTGTTGCACTTTTGTATGCTAATGAAAGGGACAAGAAACTGTCAGTGGGCGTCAACAATCGCACGTCGATGGCGGGCCCGGCTTACATGCCGTTTGTTGGAATAAATAAATAAATTCATCTATTAATCATAATTATGTAATTCAAAGTAGTAGATGGGTGGATCAACTATTTCTTGTTGTTATTCTGTCCCATCAGCGAGGGGACAAAAGTAGTACAGTTTGATTAGAAGAAATGTTGTGTCACATTAACTAACATGCTTATTAGATGACCAAATGTAAAAGGGGTTTAAAACTACCACAAAAATGCATGTTTGGCAAATTTTAATGAGATAAACTTACGGTTTAAAGAGTTACTCAGGAGACCGTCACTATAGCAACGAGTGACAAAGAAAAGTTGATCGACCCAGACAATAATATTTAAATATGTGCCCTGCAGTGGGACGTATGTGCCGGTGCATCGTCCTTATCGCTGACCAATTAAGTGCATTCTCTGTTTTTCTAGTACTAACTCTGTTAAATAAACAGTATAGGTACAGTCAAGGGCAAAAATATGTATACACTTTAGTACCTTGTCACTTTAACCACTGTGACAGTTCATATTATGGCAGTTCAAGTATGACGAAAATAGACAAGGTACTAAAGTGTATACATATTTTTGCCCTTGACTGTACCACTATAATAGCACTTTTGCGCCCGAGATTACTCAAGGGGATTTTTGTCTTCATTTAGGCTATAACTACCTGAGTTTTTTTATTATTCTGCAATTTCAATTGTAATTTAGATATTATACACCCTGTATTTTTGTTTCCGTCAACTTCGAAGTATTATTTTGTTTACACGCAGAAAGTAACTGGTACCTAAGTCACTTTTTGTTGTATTTCATACTAAATACAAACTGAAATATAGATGCACAGAAAAAACTCCAGAAAAAAGACCAATGCTGGGAATCGAACCCAGGTCCTCAGCATTCCGTGCCGTGTGCCATACCACTGGTCTAACGGCACGGAATGCTGAGGACCTGGGTTCGATTCCCAGCATTGGTCTATTTTCTGGGGTTTTTTCTGTGCATCTATATTTCAGTTTGTATTTAGTATGAAATATATGATTTCACGGGATGACCGTAAAAGTAATAAAAAATGAAGTTGAAAAAATAAATAAAAAAAGATACTTCATAGCTAAGCTAACTTGTTCACTTTTTGTTGTACAACCGAAAAATATTTTTCCTTTTCCAATTAATAATTAAGTAACTATTAAACAGATGGCCAATGTATAAGACACATTATAGTTAGCAAAAGTTATCTGACTTTAATTTAGAGCATTAATGAAAAGGGAGGAGCTATTCGCACTAATTTATAAACAAAAAAAAAGCTGTCACTTTTCAGTATGATTAATGCTCTAATCTTAGTCATGACATTGACGTGACACATCAAACACAAAAAGATAAAATTTAAACAAACTCACGCTTTTAACCTTATAAAGAAAATGCTAGGTCATTAAATCAGGAAGCAATACACTCGCACATTGAGTGCCAAGAACCCGCCAGGCGTGTTCTGTGTTCGTAGGCAGTTTTCGCTACGAAGCGGAAAAAGTGGCAAAGTGCGAGTCGGACTCGCCCTTGAAGGGTTCCGTAGCAGCAAAATTAAAGGTAAATTGCGGTTTACGATTTATGACGTATTAAAAAAACTACTTACTAGATCTCGCTCAAACCAATTTTCGGTGGAAGTTTATATGGTAATGTACAGCGTATATTTTTTTTACTTTTATCATTCTCTTATTTTAGAAGTTACAGGAACACACATTTTACCACTTTGGAAGTGTATCTCGCGCAAACTATTCAGTTTAGAAAAAAATGATATTAGAAACCTCAATATCATTTTTAAAGACCTATCCATAGATACCCCACATGTACGGGTTAGATGAAAAAAAATTTTTGAGTTTCAGTTCTAAGTATGGGGAACCCCCAAAATTTATTGTTTTTTTTCCATTTTTGTGTGAAAATTCACAGAATACATCTAAGTACTTACCAAGTTCCAACAGCATAGTTCTTATAGTTTCGGAAAAAAGTGGCTGTGACATACGGACGGACAGACAGACATGACGAATCCATAAGGGTTCCGTTTTTTGCCAACGGAGTATTTTCGGATTCAAAATGAAAGTAAGAGCTCACTTTGGCATCAAAATCTATCGAGCCATTTAACCGTGTTTCGGAAGCAATTTAAACACGAATTAAGGAATACGAGCAAGATTATCCTAATATTTTTTCAACTTCCATAAAATAGACCAATTTTATATAAAGTCTTTTTAAAAATAGCATTGAACGGCATTGGTGAACTCTTAAGAGTAAACAAGTTAGGTATGAAGTATCTTTTTTTTGCCATGGGGCATAACATAGATGCGCGCTTTATCACTGCATAAGGTGATTATAACAGACTGGAATGTACGATGTATGGGAAAAATTCGTCGCTAACCTCTAGACCAGTGATGGTGTAGGGGTAAGCACGCAGCACGGAACGCTGAGGACCTGGGTTCGATTCCCAGCATTGGTCTTTTTTCTGGGGTTTTTCTGTGAACTCTTAAGAGTAGTTAAGAAAAATCACAACTTCTTACTCTTTACGACAAAACGAAGTAATCTAAGAACATGAAAATGGTTTACACATGCCTCTGTGGCTCAGAAAGACTGGCATGTGGAAACTACGTTCGTCAGCCTCAAGAAAATTTAATGTAGAAAAGGTGTATGTATGTTCAATAAAAGACAACTCCTATCCGAAGTGCTCTGTTATTGTGAAAACCGGCCAAGTGCGTGTCGGACTCGCGCACGAAGGGTTCCGTACCATTATCTATAAAACAGAAAGAAAAAAATCACGTTTGTTGTAGAGCCCCTTTAAATATTTATTTTATTATGTTTTTTAGTACTTTTTGCTACAGCGACAACAGAAATACATCATCTGTGAAAATTTCAAGTGTCTAGCTATCACGGTTCGTGAGATACAGCCTGGTGACGGACGGACGGACAGACAGACGGACGGACAGCGAAGTCCCATTTTTACCCTTTGGGTACGGAACCCTAAAAAGAGACTACTAACGAATATTTCATTTTGTCTATTTTGAACAGGGCAGTCTCCCTCTACCACATTGCCAAGCAATTGTAGACTTATGAAAATTAATTTTACTTTGATTTAGACATTGTTTCTGACGTTTTGACGTGTAGATACACGCCAAGTTAATTTTGAATAGAAATTGCGAATGAATACGTTGGCGAAATTAAATTTCAGTTGTTTTTGAATTTTCGCCCATTCGGAACCGTTGCATTGAAACTTCGATCAACAATAGGGGAGATCGAGGACAGTTGACACAGAGGAGAGTAGAAACAACGTCGATTTTTTAGAGCTTATTAACTGCTAGAGAGCTCGCAATAGTTCAAGTCTCGAGCTATCAAACACGCGCTATTGCGAGCTCGCTAGCAGTTAATAAGTTCTAAAAAATCGACGTTGTGTCTACGGTAACCTATCGATGTTTAGTAACTCCTTTACTCGAATTTCATTTATCCGAAAACTTATCACCGACTTTTTAAAATCCATATGTTTTGTTTTTCCACAACTTCACAATTCCTCAGATTCATTTAATCACAGTGTTATTTGCCAACAAATTTAAAATCCCGAAAAACAATATTCATTTTTTCTATTTGCCAACTTAATCATTTGCCATCTTTTCATAATCCAAATGTTACGAAAAGCCGAAAGTATGTTTTTATTACCTACCTTACCTAACATTAGATTAAGACAAAATTGACTAATTTTCAGCGAGCGAGCGAAGCGAGCGAGCAAGACGGTACGGAGCGGAAGCGACTCGGATAGATTAGGTTCAAAGGCTAATGCGGGAGCGTAGCGGAGCGAAGCTCCCGCATTAGCCTTTGGTGTTAGTTATTTTTTTTATAACCACCTACAAAACCCCCTACCCACATAGCAAATTCAATAAAATATTTGGGAAACATTAAACAACGAAATGAATATTACGCTTCACACATAATTGTATGGTCGCCTTTTGTACCCCTGACCTTTGCGGGATAATGATTTTGCGGAATAAATATATATTTGGCAAATGATCCTACTGAATTTCATGCAGTTGGATTTTGAATCATTTGTCAAATAAAAAAATGGATTTTAAATCATTCGGCAAAAGAAAATATGGTAAATAAAATTTCGGACAAACAATAATTTGGAAAATGAAAAAAAGGAGTTTCGTTTTCGGAATTTTAATATTCGGAAATGAGCTTTTCGAGAATATGATAGGTAACCTGTGTCTACTCTCCTCTGTGTCAACTGTCCTCGGTCTCCCCTACAACAATGTTGGCTGTGCTTGGACCGAACTAAAACCAAATAAGAGCTCACTTTGGCAGTGAGCTCTTATTTTCCGGGCCGTATTTTGTGCGCTGACCCGTTATCTAGTTGTATTGTTGATCGAAGCATTGAAAGTTAATTTTAGAACCGTGTTTTTGAAAGGGACAAACACAAATTAGGTATTGTGTACTTTGATCAATTATAACTGTAGATCCACAGTCGCGCGCCAGAAAATGTCCGCGCAAATGAGCGCCACTTTGATAAAAGTGGCCTTCTTTTTTCTCAGTACGTTGCGTGAAATTGTCAAGTTTAGCTGTCAAGTGTCAACCGAAATTCGACTGTAATAAAGTAAAGACTAGGTTCAAATTTCTGTGTAGGTGATGATTTTAATTGTTACGCAAACAAATAAAAAAGTTCGGACATTCTTTGAAGGGGATTTTGTTCGGCAATGTGTATCTTCAGTTATAATTGATCAAAGAGATTTACAATACAGGGTCAAGGTTCGGTCTTCCTAATAAGTATAATACTTGTGTCAGAAAACTCCGGTCCTCTATAACTACTGTTAGCGTTAGTTTTACAAAATAAAACAAAGAAACAATAATAATAATTCTGTCTAAATTAAAATATTTGGAAGGTTTGTTTGCGTTTGTGAATGCAGGTCTGAGTGTGTGTGTGTGTGTGTGTGCGAGCGTGCGTGCGTGCGTGCGTGTGTTTGTGTTTTTTTTCTTTAGAGAAGGAATAATCTTTCAAAGACACCGCGATGAGTGTATGTGAGAGTATGATGATCGGTATATGTGTGAGTGTGTAAGTGTGTGTGTAAAAAATAAGAAAAAAACATGTCAATTATTTATAATCCCACCAGGAATCGAACCCGGGACCTCGAGCTTTGCAGTTAGCTTTTCTAACCACTACTAGTCAGATTAGTAGTAAATAAAACCAATCCAAACCCCTTCAACCAATTTCCTATTTTCTATTATCGAAACTTCAACAATTTATTTCGAATAACCACAGCCCTTTTACTCGAGCGATTCCTTTGACGCGCCGGGAATCGAACCCGTGACCGGCCAACCGGCTAACACGGTTTGCTGCTACGTTGAACACCAGTTTATAATAGTGCATAATAAATCTAGTGATGTATACATCACAGGGTGGAAAAAACGAACGTCACGTGGATGGTAACTACCTTAAATATCGGAAATAGCATATTCTATGTAAAGGAGACATTCTTTTATTTAAAAAACCGGCCAAGTCCGAGTCGGACTCGCGCACGAAGGGCTCCGTACCATTATCTATGAAAACAGCAAAAAAAAACACGTTTTTTGTATGGGAGCCCCCCTTAAATAATTGTTTTATTTTAATTTAATTATTTATTTTTAAATTGAATATATAACTAAATATTCTGTGAATATTTCAAGCGTCTACCGGTTGCCGTTATCAATATCGAGTAAAAACGAGCAAAAAAATCACGTTTGTTGTATGGGAGCCCCCTTAAATATTTATTTTATTCTGGTTTTTAGTATTTGTCGTTATAGCGGCAACTGAAATACATCATCTGTGAAAATTTCAACTGTCTAGCTATCACGGTTCATGAGATACTGCCTGGTGACAGACGGACAGACGGACGGACAGCAGAGCCTCAGTAATAGGGTCCCGTTTTTACCCTTTGGATACGGAACCCTAATTCCTAGTGGGATAAAAATATTCAAGCAATTTTTAAAATTTTCATCGATTGCCGATTCCGGCCTCTACTCATGTATTGATGACGTTGACTTGTGAGTATTTTCACTGGCTGTCATGACTGGATGAACTATGGCGGTCAAGAGGTTAAAGTTGAAGCACTATATGCACGTTACTGTACCATTGACGGATACATAACATTTCTGGGGTTTCATTCTCTGGAGGTTAGGCGTAACTACTCTCTGTTGACTGTACTCTGCGGTGCCTTACGTGGTGACTCTGACTGTGGTGAATTGGTGGCGAAACTGGTGCGCTTACATGTTCCACTCCTGACTAAATTTCTTTTTAGGCCACGCCACAATTTTTTACTGGCGGTGCCGTCGGCGCGTACCGTTGCTCGCAGGCAGTCTCCGCTGGTTCGCGCGTTGTGCCTTCTTAATGGTCTTCTTGCATCAGCTCCAGAGTGTGACGTATTTGCTGATTGCTGGAATAGTGTATGCGATGAATGTCTGAGGTTCTGCGAGATGATGGATGCTCGCGTGCGTGACTTGTATTTAAATGTGTGGTTATGTTAATTTATGTTATAATTTTATTTAATTTTCATTATTTTTTTTTCATCTTTTTGTTAAATTTATTTAATAAATCTGTAAGTTTTTATAGTGGTCACTTAAGTTTTTGAGAGAGAGAGAGAGAGAGAGAGAGATGTTTATTTACACATATTCGATACACAGGAAATACAGTTGACAGGAAAAGATACAAATATAAATCATCGAATAGTATAAATTGGGCCCCACTCAGCATAATGTTGCGGCAAGCCGCAACGCTGTTTTTCAGTGGGACCCAATAATAATATATATATTTTTAATATGTTTACGTTTCTCGGTGAATTGGTTTTACTGTAATGCCGGGCAAACAGTGTTCACAATAAATAAATAAATAAATAAAATAAATAAATAACAAAGGCGGCCAAATACCAAGTAGGGGCCATTCTCAAAGGTTCGAATCTCATTAAATTGAAATGTATACTGGATTTAAATCACTCGAAGGGGCCCGGCGTCTTCCGGAGAGGGCACGGGATTAGAGGGGCCTCAAGGGTCGGTGTGGGCCAAACAACAAAATGAAAGCGAGCAAGGAACCTACGAAATCTCTTAACGACCGCTTTAGCCTAGTTGGTAGTGACCCTGCCTACGAAGCAAGAGGTCCTGGGTTCAAATCCCGGTAAGGGCATTTATTTGTGTGATGAGCACGAATATTTGTTCCTGAGTTATGGATGTTTTCTATGTATTTAAGTATTTATTTATCTATTTAAGTATGTTTATCGTCGTCTAGTACCCATAGTACAAGCTTTGCTTAGTTTGGGACTAGGTCGATTTGTGTAAGATTGTCCCCTAATACTTTTTTTTTTTAAATACAGATGGTGATCTAAAATCGATTAATCGAAGATTATTATTAATTTTTAGATCGATATTTCACCCTGAAAATCGACGTTCGATTTTTTCTTGATTTAAGCCTCAATAGAGAGTTTTTTCTTAAGAGGGTTTATACCTGCTGAGCTGGCAACGATGCATTTTTGTTAGTTTTTGTCGATTATTCCATAAAAATTGAATAAAAATTAAAAATTTTTTGAATACAAATTGTTCTAATATATAAGTTAATGTGTCTACTGCAATAATAATTCCTGATAAGACTTTTATTTTCTTAAAAAAACCGTTAGGTAAGAATTTGTTCGTTTTTAAAGAAAATAAAAGTCTATCACGAATTATTATTGCAGTAGACACATTAACTTATATATTAGAACAATTTGTATTCAAAATATTCTTAATTTTCATTCAATTTTTATGGAATAATCGAGAAAAACTAACAAAAATGCAACGTTCCCAGCTCAGCAGGTATAAACCCTCTTAAGGCAGATTATTCTATTTTAATTTTATTTTTAGGTATTCATTGAATTCCCTGAATTGACGAATTCCCTGATTTTAATGAAAAGAGTTCGATTATTTACGTACCTATAGTAACTTTCTTGTTTTCGATAAAATGGAATTATATTTGCATTATACGTGTAAACTCTGAAAAAAATCGGAATTTTCACGGCAAAATATAAGACTGTCGCATTCAAGCTAGTGGTAGAACCAATTTTTTATCGATATCGATAGTTTTGCAATAGAAGAAAAAACGGTCCACTAAATAAAAAACCTATTTAATACAGAATTTTAGGTCAGGTGATAATAGAGGTATAAACGAAACAGGCTACTCCCAGAGAATGTTGAAAAATTAATGATTATAACTACTCCTATCACTATCACAAACCAAATAAAATGTCATGTGCTGCTTTGTGTACACGGACTTCGAAGAAGAAATTGCATCTGTCTCTATATAATAATTTTATACAAACCTGACCTAAAATTCTGTATTAAATATGTTTTTTTATTTAGTGGACCGTTTTTTCTTCTATTGCGCAACTATCGATATCGATAAAAAATTGGTTCTAACACTAGCTTGATTGCGACAGTCTTATATTTTGCCGTGAAAATTCCGATCTCTGGTGATAAGTCCCGTTTAGTATAGTAATTGCCTATTGCTTACCTTGTATCTTTCTCTCTGTGTACCTGTTTTCTGTATTGCTTACTATTCCTGGTGTCAATAAAGAGTCATTGTATTGTATTGTATTGTATTGTAATTATGATGGTATTACGACCAGTGTTTTCCAGCGCCAAATCTCGCTTCAGCTCGTAATTTAAACCGCTACTTAAGTGTCATTTCGTTCACTCAATTAGTTGTTAATGAGAATCTTAGATCAAAGACAATCTACTCACCTACTTAACTAAAAAAAGATTTTAACCTTTCGGACTTTAATCCCGGTTCCGAGAAAATACTAAACGCTGTAAATCGAGATTTAGAATCAATTTACCGTGCCTTAAAATTGATTTAAGGTTTTAATTACAATCTTAACTAGCATTTAAGCTCTGTAATAGCTTGAAATATTTCATAAATAAGTTGTTATCATCATCATCGTTCATCATTTCAGCCGAAAGACGTCCACTGCTAAACATAGGCCTCCCCCAAGGCTCGCCAAACAGATCGGTCCCGTGCCATCCGCATCCAACGCGATCCCGCAACCTTAACCATTATATTATATACTTGGAGTGTCTCCGCGGGATCGCATTAGAAATGATGAAATCCGCGCAAGACTAAAGTCACCGACATTGCTAGAAGAATCGCCAGACTCAAGTGGCAGTGGGCAAGGCACGTCGCTCGTAGAACTGACGGCCGATGGGGCAAAAAGATTCTCGAGTGGCGTCCACGGACCGGAAGACGCGGTGTAGGTAGGTCTCCAACAAGATGGAGTGACGACCTGGTTAAGTTGTTATACTATGTTAATGTTATTTATATAAAAACAAGCTGTTGCTCGCGATTTCGTACGCGAAGACAATAACTTTAGTTCTTTGAAGATTGTTACTTTGGAGTCTTTTTGTATTTTTATTTTTCAACTCCAAATTTTTTACTTTTATGGTCATCCCGTGAAATCTAAATATTTTCATACTAAATACAAACTGAAACATGGATACAGGTACAGAAAAAACCCAGAAAAAGAGACCAGCGCTGGGAATCGAACCCAGGTCCTAAGCATTTTTTTTCTGGGTTTTTCTGTGTATCCATCCATGTTTCAGTTAGTATTTAGTATGAAAATATTTAGTTGCTGGCATGAAATTTGGCACTCAGGTAGTTTATTAGGATAATGCCATAGGATAATGCCAGGAAAATGCAAAGTTCCCGCGGGATAAGTGAATTCTATAGCCGCTACGCCGTGGTGGTGAGTCGGTAGTTGACCATAACTTTTATTAAAAAGTTAGAATATTTAAAAGTACTAGATATTGCCCGCGACTCCGTCCGCGAAGAATAGGGATATAAAAACCGGCCAAGTGCGAGTCGGACTCACGCACGAAGGGTTCCGTACCATTATCTATAAAAATCACGTTTGTTGTATGGGAGCCCCCCTTAAATATTTGTTTTGTTTTAATTTAATTATTTATTTTAAAGTGAATATTATAACTAAATACTCTGTGAATATTTCAAGCGTTTAGCTATCACGGTTCATGTGATGTTACAGCCTGGTGACAGACGAACGGACAGCGAAACCTACCAAATATGAACAAAAAAGTTCATAAAAATCGGTAAAGCCGTTTCGGAGGAGTTCGATAACAAACACCCAGTGGCGTAGCTAGTTAACCAAAGGCCCTGGGGCAAAAAATAAACTAGGGCCCCAACCCGTGTTTGTTTACATAAGACAAGTAAGGATGAATGCACTTTAAATTCACTAGACTCGCGCGCTTGTAGTTAATTCACTAGTAGCGTTTTATAGCCGCGTTTCTCATAGGTCCACGTTTATAGTTTGTAAGTCAGAGTCCGAGGGGCCCCCTAAGCTTGGAGGCCCCGGTGCACTGCACCGCTTGCCCTACGGTAGCTACGCCACTGCAAACACCGTGACACGAGATTCACGTGATTCGAGATCCATTAAACAGTTGGGTGTGGGCCGCTTCTAGTTCGGATCTACTGTGACTGTTGTGAAATTCGATATTATGATGCGTACATACATATAGGAATAGCTAAACATCAACAAATCAAAAGCAAACACCAATTTGCATGTATTGTATTTACAATAATACCGCTGTTACACGTGTACCGTGGAGCATTAAGACTGGCCAGTTATGAAGCAAGTAGCAACCGCTGCGGCTAAAATGGTCAGTTTTTAGGGTTCTGTACTCAAAGGCTAAAAACGGGAACCTATTACTGAGACTCCGTCCGTCCGTCTGTGATAGCTAGACAGTTGAAATTTTCACAGATGATATATTTCGGTTGCCGCTATAACAACAAATCTTAAAAACAGAATAAAATTGATATATAAGGGGACTCCCATACAACAAACGTGATATTTTTTGCTCGTTTTTGCTCGAATTTAAAAATAATTATCTTTGAAGATCTAAAGGTCCGGTAGTCGAATTGAAATTCCAGGATTTCACGAAATTCCCATGGGAATTCCCACAAATTACATCGTGGTCTACATTAGCGTTGTATGATGAACAACATCCGTACTACAACAAAAGTACTTGAATAATAAGAAAGTGTATACACGCGTTATACAGTCACCGCAACATTACAGTAAATATAGCTTCACCGCAGATTATATTCATTAATATTTATCAGCCGTCATTCTAAAACAGCGGTAAAACTTAGATTGTATCCAACTCAAAAGCTCCGGAACAAACTTCTTAATTAATGGTAGCTTATTCTTTCGGGGAAACTTTTACTATGCTTAATTACTGTCGTTTTAGCCTACTTCTAAGTGAATGCGTATTTTAATAACGGACATCAAAAAATGATGGAAAAATTAGGCTAATTGAATATACTTACTCATAGACTGGAAAGTTACAAGTAGGTCTCTACTATTCATAAGAGAAATAATGTATTTTTATTGAGGTAGCAGCAGCAGACAAAGTGTCACTAGCTACGCGAACTTATACCTTATTTCTATGAAATTCCTTCCGTAGCTAGCGTAGCTAGCGACACGTCGTCTGCTGCTGGTGCGTGGAGTCTGCTGCCAACTTATACCTTTATTGTTAACCTACAGAAGTGTCCGTATTTCCTCCATTCGTCCCGAGTTTGGACGGTGTCCTTCCAGTCCATGTCTACGTCGTCTCGCCAACGCCTCCTGGGCCTGTATACCTCGTCGCCGCCATCCATCTTGTGGTATCCTTGGCTATTTTAGCCCACCGATTCGGATCCATGCGGCTGGCGTGGCTCCCCGTATCGATGCGTGTTTTTGAGCGCAGCGTAGTGTTTCGGATCCATTTTTATAGAGAACCAAAAACTCTAATAAAGTGTGGATAGATATGGCCTATCTAATTCTAAGGCCATGTTCAGATGGCAAGCGCTCAACGCGCGTTTACAACTACATACATTTTGTTCTGGCCGTGCACATGATAACGCACGTTGGCCAGAACAAAATGTAACGCGCGTTATCAAAACGCGCGTTGAGCGCTTGTCATCTGAACATGGCCTGAATACAGACTCTGTCCATTTGAAGACCATTGTGCCAAAGTCAAGTAAAGTGAAATACAATTTTAAAAAAACCCCAGGTTTTTTACATAAAAATGACCCGTGGTCGACCCATATCCCACCTGATGAAAAATGCAGATGAGGCAAAAGGTGTACCTACCTGACTGGTTCAGCAACAGCCTATGCAGTCTAGCCTTGACGAGCCCTAAATACAGACGATGGGGGCGAATGCTATTCCTCAGTAGTTAGTATTAGGAGAGGCGAATCGAACCACTTCGCCTTCTTACAGACCAATGAAATACTATCCCTCCTCCCCCCGCCTGGATGTGCGTGGATAAAATGGAGATGGAGGAATCACTCACCAAAATGTATTCGATAAAAAACAGACAAAAAAGCAACTTTACGACAGTGTTCGAGGCTCTGTAGTCTGCTCCCGATCAACGGACTATCATCATCAATGAAGGCCACACCACAACAAACCGGGAGCGCGGGGCGCCTACGGGGCGTGGCCAGC
Organism: Archips xylosteana; assembly: GCA_947563465.1. Taxonomy (NCBI): domain Eukaryota; kingdom Metazoa; phylum Arthropoda; class Insecta; order Lepidoptera; family Tortricidae; genus Archips; species Archips xylosteana. The sequence continues at coordinate 13,911,593 of OX387365.1, read as the reverse complement.
GCGCTCTATAACACTGAATCAAATATACGGTGACACACACCTGTGCTTTGTAAAGAGTAAAAATTGCAAAAATTGCAAAATCCATTATCGTCGACAACTTTAAATACAGTTGTTATTTCAATAAATTTATTTAATTATTCTACAATCTACTGAATCGTGTAAAAAGGTCCAAAGTATACCAGCGGCATTTAAATACCGTACCTCAAAATCTTCCCGACCGCATTACTCCCAGACCGGATACATTCAGTATTTTAAACAAATATTTGTCTCTGCTCAAACATTTAATATAAAATTAGTAGCATTTAGTCTGGAATGCTCCAGTAATTGATCGCACCCAGAGACTTTAAGGAGATTGAAAAATTCCCTTCAAGGAAAGGAAATAAATTAATTTCTATTTGTGTGTTACTTCCATCCAGCATTCTCCTGTGAGCTTGAGTTATTTCAGTCGTTTGAGTTGTTACGGGTCGTTTAGTTCCTTGAAAAAGGAATGGTAAACTAAATATCAGAAGGCGGGAGTCAAAATAGTTTGCCGTCCCTTTCAGGGTCTTAGTAATTCGCTGTGCGAGACAAAGACGGAGTTTTCGGCTGTGCGAAGCTACTCTGCCTCGAGCCTTTGTCAAAGAGCTGACGTCAATGATTTTGTTTTTTATGCAAGTGTTTTATAATAATATGGAATACCAGCTGTTGCCCTCAACTCCGTCTGCGAAGAAAATTAACCTACTAACTATTCTCATACTGAAAAAAAAAAGTTTCACAAAAATCGGTCAAGCCAGAGGAGTTCGATTTATAACAAACACACACGAGATTTTTATAAATTAGATTTCAACCTAATTACTTAGGTTAGTGTATTTAATGAACCCCTGAATTTGTTTTAAGGACTTTTTAATCACACTTGATAAAAGTGTTTAGTGATTCACTTTGAAGAATCAGGAATAAAAATAGAGAACGCATTGATATTGTAGATTACATAAAGAATAATTCCGCTAGTGTTGTTGTACGTAAGTTGCACTTAAAAAAATTAGAGAGAAGAAAAAAATAGTAACAGCAAGCGTACAAATAAACTGAAGAGTGTACGGGAAGAACATTATGTTTATGTCTACTCACCATTTAAAAAAATGAGGTTTTAATCGTAAAATGTAGAGCTCGCAAAGTATGTAGGTACTATAACTTACCTACCATTGAATTAAAAAAATATCTAATAAAATACTTTTTTGTACTTTTAAAGAAATTATTACCATAGTAATTCAATACGTAATGATTGACTTACAAACCGCTATAATTGGCTAAGTAAAGTTTTTTGAAGAGGTGCTAATTATATTTTTTTTCGACAGTAGTCGTCATATGGATCGAGAAACTGCAACTGTTTTATTTTTATCTCTTATCGTTTATTGGAAATATTTTTTTAAGTGTTCGAGTTGACATTTGTGCATTTAGACGGCTGACAAGCCGTTCGTGCTCAGTACTTATTAGAAATAGAAAAAAAAACAAAGTCAACTGTCACTGCTCACTGCTGTCACCATAGAGCTGTCACTGTCAAATAGAATCTAACCGTTTTGGTTTTCTTTGCTTAGCGATTTGATGCGATTAGTGTTTTTCAGTTTTTTGGATTATTTTTTACGACCTTAGCACAAACACCGGACTCTCGATTTTCCGCATTTCTCCACGACCTTTGCACGATAATTGGACCACGATTAGATACTTTCGACGATTATTTTGGCTCTGCTTCTTGGACAACGTTATCTTGCATTCTCGACGACCCTTGGCTTGACTTTCGGACTGCCTTACGAGTAAATTTGAATCAAAGTATCCCTACAATGGAGTCAGACGATTCCGACAACGCTGGAGTAGAAATGGAGTATTACAAAGATGTACGTACCTATGCTTTGTACCTTCGTGTCTGAAATACAGACGTGACTTTCCGAATTCGGCGTATTTGTGCATCCCAAACTGTTTAAAAGCGACTTGGTGCCAAGCTTTGGACAGGAATTGCCCAAAACGGAACTTATATGTCTGTGGAGATCATATTAATGTAAGTGTACATTTGTATATTTTTGTTCATGAATTAAGGTTATATTCTTCCATTTTTATCAACCACCATTCTTTAATTTTTATGGAAATCTATGTCTTATTTTTTCATTAGTTCACTTGTAATAGTAATATCCTTCATTTGCCAATAAAAGTTATTCCTGTGTATAATTTTATTTTAAATGTTTATACATTTTTTTGTAGATTTAAGATTTTAGAATATTTTAATTCTGTTTACAGATTGAGGAAGATTGCTACAAAGGTAAATCTGGACATCTACATTTGAAAAAGACAGCAAACTTGATACTTACGAAAACATGTGATATTGATGAGGATGTAAGTATCAGCTAGGCATATTATTTTATATTGTTGCATTACAAACTGCTTAAAAAAATTAAAATTTTAAATTAAAGGAAAAAATGTTTAGATTCAAGTTAGATTCTAACCAGCAAACTTCTGGCTAACTAGGCCAGTCGCTCTAATCAACTAAGCTACCAAACCCAGTTATCAAATTAACAGATTTTAACCGTTTTTAGGGTAACGGTAACGGGTAGGGTACGGAAGTACCCAATGGGTAAAAACGGGACCCTATTACTGAGGCTCCGCTGTCTGGCCGCCCATCCGTCTGTCTGTCTGTCACCAGACTGTATCTAGGGAACCGTTATAGATAGAGAGTTGAAATTTTCACAGATGATGTATTTTGGTTGCCGCTATAACAACAAATACTAAGAAATGGAATAAAATAAATATAATAAATATTTAAGTGTTCCGTACCGGAACAGTATATTATTTAATTTTATTTTAATATTTTATTTTGTGTTAACAAGGTGACGCAATTTGTTAAATATTGGTGGTTTTCAGTTTATTTAAAAGTATTTATTTTGACTGGGTTTGCGATAAGCTGCCGACATCGGAACGCACCACCCACCAATGGGAAACGGCCTTTCGGGCGATACTAGCGCCACCAACGGCCGCCACCTACGCCGCTAACGCGGCTTGAGAAAACAGTTGCCAATCGCGGACGCTTCCGAAATGCAGCAAAAATAACGCTCCGTCGCAACTCACGTGTATATATTCGTCTGACTTGTGTTATTGTGTTAAATTTACGATACAAACTTGGAAGATAGTGTTAGTGACCTATTGGATTTACATATGTAAGGATTAAACCAGCTGGAGCTTCTTGTGTGGTGTGCCGACGAACCCCAATTGTACCAGGACCCGTACCTACGGCGTGGTTGTGGGAAGATTGAAGCGGTAAGTCGCTGGACCCAGTTAGTTATCCTACATAATTGTTTGTTCCTACGAACCGGATTAATATCTTCCAATTTGCGTCATCTTGTGTTAGTGCAATTAAGCAGTATTACGTACTCATTTTCAATTGCATTTGCGTGCCTCCGCGCCATCTTGTAACACAATGTCGGACGATGAAGCGTCGCCTTGCGACCAAGATATTTTTGAAAGAGACTTAATATTAGACGAGTTAAAGCGTATCATTTTACTCGCTAAATCAAACGAGCAACAATTTCGCTCGCGAACTACAGATTTAATAGCTCACCAAAGAAAGTTCACCAAAGTTCAGGCTAAAATTGAAAAGACGCTAATTAAATCCAAATCGTTCAACAAAGACGAAAACATCAAAATTCGTAATGATTTTAACGACTTGTACTACGACATAGTCGGCCACTTGAACGCGTTGAAAGCATCCGATGAGCGCCAACGCCGTTCAAATCGGTCTAGTAACAATGTGTCTTTCGATATGATTAGTAACGACAGAAGGAATTTACCTACTTTACCCTTACCAGAGTTCAAAGGCGATCCTACGGATTGGCCATCGTTCTATGATTTATTCACATCGCTAGTGCATAGCAACAGTGCCTATACGAACGCGGAGAAACTTAGATACCTACTTCTTGTAGTTAAAAACGAGCCGTTTAACCTCATAAAATCCATACCTATCACGGACGATAACTACACGATTGCCTTAGACATTTTGCAAACTCGCTACGAAAACAAACGAGTAATCGCATCAAAACATTTAGATCGGATTTTAGATATCGAACAGTGTACCGAAAAATCTTCGTATAGTGTGCGAAAGTTACTAAACGCCTATCAGGAAAACATTCGCGCATTAGAAGTCATGATATTTCCGACTGATCAGTGGAGCTTCGTTCTCTTACACATTTTACTACGTAAAATACCTAACAGTTTGAGAAAAGGGTTCGAACGTTCGCTAAATAATCCATCCGAAATTCCCGATGTAAATACGTTGATTTCATATTTGCAACGCGAAATAACCGCGGAAGAAATTGCATCGAGTTCCGTTGTTATATCTTCGCCGCACGCTAATAAGCAAGCTTCTTTTCGGGTAGGTACCACGAATCAGCTGTTCAATCGCGACCGTAGCAACAGCGCACCGAATAACATTGCGGCAGCTAAACGTTCTTTCGCTGCCAAAGTTCAAGCGTCGTCAGACCAAAATCGACCTACGGTCGATAGTAATAAAGTGCGATCTTGCTCGCAGTGTAACGGGTCACACTTCTTGACAAAATGTTCCGAGTTTTTAAATCTTTCTCCGCAAGATAGGTATAACCTTGTGCAAAACAAAAATGTGTGTTTCAATTGTTTGAACGTCGGGCACGACGTAAAAAACTGCAAATCGAATTTTGTGTGTAGAACGTGTCACAAACGACACCATAGCTTGATTCATTTTTCGACGCAAGCCTTCCCGGTTGTAAACGAAGCCGAGCCACCTGTAGCTGTCCCGCTCACTCCTACGGAGGAGCGATCTATTCCCGTCGCGGTGCATGGAAATTGCGCATCTAACATGCCCGTCGCTCGCGCGGGAACAGTGTTGTTGTCAACTGCGCTGATCGATGTATGTGTAGGTAACGCGAAAGTATCATCGGTGCGATGTATGGTAGATACCGGTAGCCAAGCATCGTTCATTACGGAAGCTTGTGTTCAACGCTTAGGCTTAGTGCGTAGGCATAGTGATGTACCGGTTTTCGGTATTGGTGACACGGAACCAGTGCATCCAAAAGGTTTAATTTCGTGTTCAATTACACCGAAAGGCAAACAACAACCCGTCATTCCGGTAAATGCCTTAATTTTGCCCGAATTAATTTCAAAAATGCCAAGTGTACCATTACCTTATACAGGGTGGTCACATTTGAAAAACTTAACCTTAGCCGATCCGGAATTTCATACGCCTCAGCCGGTTGAGATGTTACTAGGAGCGGATATTCTATCCCACGTGTTACTAGGCAACACTATCACTGGCCCGCCGGGCACTCCGATCGCGATGAATAGTGTGTTAGGTTATTTACTTCTAGGAAAAATAAATTGCGATAGTGTTGGGACGCCTCCACTCCAAGTGTGTTTTAGCTCGTTTGACAACGACAATCTTCAAAGGTTCTGGGAGCTGGAGTCCGTTCCAGAGAAGCGGAGATACACTCCCGAAGAGGAAATATGCGAATCCTTTTTTCAAAAGACGCATACTCGTGACGCGGACGGGCGATATGTGGTCGCTCTCCCGTTTAAGCCCGATGCACCGCCTCTCGGCGAGTCGCGGCCTATTGCGCTAGCGCGGTTCCGTAAACTCGAATACCGGCTAGAGCGTAACCCTACGCTGAAGGATGACTATCACGCGTGTCTCCAGGAGTACGTGGATCTCAACCACATGGAACCCGTCGATGATCAACCTTTAGCTGAAAAAAGCTATTACATTCCGCACCACTGCGTGGTCAAAGAATCAAGTACGACGCCGACGCGCGTAGTGTACGACGCCGGGTGTCGTTCGACGAGTGGGTACTCACTCAATGACGTCTTGCTAACGGGTCCTAAGCTTCACCTGGACATAGTAGACGTACTTTTAAAATTTCGTGTTCATTCCGTGGCTCTTACAGCCGACATAAAACAAATGTATCGCAACATACTTATTCGTGAATCTGATAGGGATTTTCAGCGTATCGTGTGGCGTCAATCACCCGACGATCCTTTACGTGACTACCGCTTACGTACAGTCACATTCGGTGTAAACTCGTCACCCTATCTCGCGTTGCGAACTATCAAACAGCTAGCTCACGATGAGGCTGATCGGTACAAACTCGCCTCGCCTGTTTTATTGAACGATGTCTTCGTCGATGACGTCGTCTCCGGCGAAGACTCAGTAGCCAGAGCACTCGCTCTGCAACAAGAGTTAGTAGGTATTTGTAGGACGGCTGGGTTTGAACTGCGTAAGTGGCACAGCAACTCGCCAGCGTTACTCGCTGCGGTGCTGCCGCCAGAGTCTCATGGTGAGCGGCCGGAGAACGTTCCGTTTGCTGAAATGGAAAATGATAAAAAGGTCAAAGTCCTTGGTCTACAGTGGAATCCTAAATCCGATTCATTCAATTTCAAAGTGCAAATTTCATCTCAAAAATGTACAAAACGTGTCATTCTTTCTGAGATAGCCAAAATTTACGACCCTCTTGGTTTACTATCACCGGTCACATTGTTTGCCAAACATTTGATCCAACTTTTGTGGATAGCCAAGGTAGACTGGGACGAGGCACCACCTGTGGACATAGTTAATTCGTGGACTTCATTCGTTAACGAGCTACCACTCATATCCGAGATTTCGTTTCCGCGTCACATATTTAAAAATAATAATTTAGAGCCAGTACAAATTCATGGTTTCGCTGACGCATCTAGTAAAGCTTTTGGAGCATGTGTTTACATTCGCTATCTGGATAATGATGGTAACATCCAAACTCACCTGATTATGGCAAAAACCCGCGTAGCGCCGTTGAGTGTGTGTCTTACCATCCCGCGCCTCGAACTAATGGCCGCCGTTCTTCTATCTAAACTTCTCGAAAAGGTAATACTTACCTACGGAGATCGTGTCCGCCTCGACCGGGTATACGCTTGGTCCGATGCCTCCATCGTGCTTGCCTGGCTCCGTTCAAGTCCGCACGAATGGAAGACGTTTGTTTCAAACCGTGTCAGTGATGTCGTCTCCCGCCTGCCCGCGGACCGTTGGCACCACGTCCCGTCGGCCGACAACCCCGCCGATGCTGCGTCTCGTGGCCTACTGCCCGCTGCGCTGGTGAACCACGATTTGTGGTACCATGGTCCCTCATGGTTACGTCAAGATACCGACTCATGGCCTGTTCAAACTTTGGTAGAAGATACGTGCGAAGAAAAACGAAACTTAACGGTTTGCTCCAGCGCGTCTACGACGCCGCCTATACAGGATGTTGATTTTATTACGCGATTTTCGTCGCTAGGTAAACTTGTTCGCGTAACTGCACTTATTTTTCGTTTTCTTAACAAGTGCAAGAAAACAAAACAAGAGTTTCCGCAGTATATTACTGTGCCGGAATATAACTTCGCGTTAACGCGACTTATTAAAATAACTCAACGATCCGTCTTTAACGAAGACATAACCAACATAGCACAGGGTAAATTACCGTCCACGCGTTTACGACGTTTAACGCCATTTCTGGATAATTCGGACGAACTATTGAAAGTTGGTGGTCGAATCCATAAATCCTTTTTACCATTTGCGTCTAAACACCAACTAATTTTACCTAAAAAACACCTTTTAACTGATTTGATCATTGATGATGCACATTTATCTACTTTGCATGCCGGGCCGCAGTCTGTGCGCCACACGCTTTTACAGCGATATTGGATTTTGTCTAGCCGTGACATCGTTCGTCAACGCATTCATCGCTGCGTACCGTGCTTCCGCGCGCGACCCACTCGCAACCAACCGCGCATGGGACCGCTCCCCGCCGTGCGACTCCGTCCCGCGCGACCGTTCATTAAAACCGCAGTAGATTTTGCCGGTCCATTTTACGTACGCGCAAATAAAGTGCGTAACGCGAAAATTATTAAATGTTATGTGTCAGTTTTCGTATGTATGAGTGTTAAGGCTATACATCTCGAATTAGTTTCGGAACTGTCTACAGAAGCCTTCTTGGCAGCCCTGCGACGTTTCACGTCCCGTCGTGGCTTATGTACAGACATTTATTCAGATTGTGGAACTAATTTTATCGGTTGTGATAATTACTTAAAGGAACTTTACGCGTTTTTACGTAACGATTCGGTGCAGAGTGCGCTTAACCAACAAACCCTTAAACAGGGGATCACGTGGCACTTTCAACCTCCGTATGCGAGCCATTTCGGAGGCCTCCATGAATCGGGGGTCCGTATTTTTAAGCACCATTTTCATCGTGTGATCGGTACTCGCACTCAAACTTATGACGAGATGCATACATTCTTATGTCAGGTCGAAGCAGTTTTAAACTCACGTCCACTTTGCGTATTAAGTGCGGATTCTTCGGATCCTCTCCCTTTAACACCGTCTCACTTTTTAATCGGTGAACCCATGACTGCTTTACCCGATATTTCCTTAATCGATGAGACGCCGAATCGTCTCACTCGTTGGCGTTGGATTCAACAAACGGTCCAACACTTTTGGAAAAGATGGAGCAAAGAATATCTCCACGAGCTCCAACAAAGTAGCAAGTGGCTTCAAGACAGAGGCACCGCTCTTCGTGAAGGCACTGTTGTAGTGATATGCGATGACCACTCACCTCCGTTACAATGGAAGTTGGCGCGCATCCATGCTCTTCACCCCGGTTCCGATAATGTCACGCGCGTAGTGACTCTTAAAAGGGGAAATTCCCTCTTTAAACGACCCGTCGTTAAGGTCTGTCCTCTACCTTTAGAGTAATTAGAGTCATTACGAATCTTAGTGTAAATACTTCAGTTCTACTTCATTTCAATATTAGTTTTAACTTTTGTGTTAAAAGCAGCTACGTGCTTTTAAGGTGAGCGGCATGTTCCGTACCGGAACAGTATATTATTTAATTTTATTTTAATATTTTATTTTGTGTTAACAAGGTGACGCAATTTGTTAAATATTGGTGGTTTTCAGTTTATTTAAAAGTATTTATTTTGACTGGGTTTGCGATAAGCTGCCGACATCGGAACGCACCACCCACCAATGGGAAACGGCCTTTCGGGCGATACTAGCGCCACCAACGGCCGCCACCTACGCCGCTAACGCGGCTTGAGAAAACAGTTGCCAATCGCGGACGCTTCCGAAATGCAGCAAAAATAACGCTCCGTCGCAACTCACGTGTATATATTCGTCTGACTTGTGTTATTGTGTTAAATTTACGATACAAACTTGGAAGATAGTGTTAGTGACCTATTGGATTTACATATGTAAGGATTAAACCAGCTGGAGCTTCTTGTGTGGTGTGCCGACGAACCCCAATTGTACCAGGACCCGTACCTACGGCGTGGTTGTGGGAAGATTGAAGCGGTAAGTCGCTGGACCCAGTTAGTTATCCTACATTAAGTAATTAAACGTGATTTTTTGCTTTTTTTTGTAGATAATGGTACGGAACACTTTGTGCGCGAGTCAGACTCGCACTTGACTGGTTTTTTTTTATTTTATGAACCTTGAGGGAAGCTAGAAAGGGACTTTGAATATTTTATTTTAGAATTTGTGTTAGTTAACAAATTAATGTATTGATCTAGACCAGGGGTCGGCAACCTTTTGGCAGACATAGGCCACATAGTGAAAAAAATAGATAAAGGCGGGCCCGGCCCTCACTTGTAAGATAATTTTGTACCTAATAGATATATCTACCTTATTAGTTGTAGGTTTACAAAACAGTTGCAGGCCGCAAGGAGATAGGTCCAGGGTCGCGCGTTGCCGACTGCTGATCTAGATCAGTGTTTCTCAACCTGTGGTGATCCTGTCTCAAGGGGTCCACAGAAAGACCAAAATTACAAATTGAAATAGATTTGCATAAGTGTTAGTTTATTATTATTTTATTTTATTATAGGTTCCCAAAGTGCTATAAAGCATAAAAAGGTAGTCTCTTTTTCTATATACTTGACTATGTTGATTGTACTGAATGTTCCATGCCTCAAAAGAACAAATGGAACCTTTGAGGATCACTTCACTGTCTGCCTGTTCAAACCCTTTATTTCCAGAATGTGTAGACTTTGAAAATATATACATATATAGTTAAAACTACTGTGAGACTCACTCATAGTGAATACATGTGGATAACTCACATCTACAGATAACATGCCAAGCTAAACTTGATCATAGACATGAGCATACGTCGCACTCCAGCGGGCATTTTGGGGGCACGTCATTTGGTATGGTTTACAAAAAATATTTTAATAAACGAGTATATGTACTTAGTATTTGCAACATACTCGTTATAAATCTTAAATTGCCTACGTAATACTCTTTGAAGTGATAACTGATAGCCCATTTAAGTGGTGGCATGTCAGAATGCTAGATAAGGTTCACAAATCAATCAATTCATTTTCGAGTAGTCAGAATAAGGTATTTGTACTTAGTATTTGGTACCTAGTATTTGTAATGTGAAATTCCAAATATCTTTGCAAACTAAGGCTGTAGGTACGTTAGTTAGGTGTTTATTTTTTTATATCAATTCAATTTTAAATAAAAATAAGATTGAATAGTATGTCGTATATTTATTGTGGCCACTTAAATGGGCTATCAGTTATCACTTCAAAGAGTATCTATACATTAAAGACTAATAAATGATAACGGGTAACTAATTAACTATGTTACAAATACTAAGTAAGTACATTATAATACTCGTAAGTTAAGATTTTTTTTGTAAACCTTACCTTGCCCCCAAAATGCCCGCTGGAGTGCGACGTATGGACATGAGTTATCCATATTTTTTCACTATACAGTTTAATGTTTAAGAACTTGACACTGATCATTGTAGTTGACTCTACTCATGATAATCATTATTATTATTATGTACCTATAGTATAGTCAGGCTTATGATAATATCAGGTTGGTTGTGGCTAATAATATTAAGTATAGTATATGCATATTTCCAAAGATACAAGCAGCCACAACCAACCTTATGCCCTTCACTACATAGTATAAAACAAAGTCGCTTTCCGCAGTTCCCGCTGTCTGTCTGTCCCTATGTATGCTTAGATCTTTAAAACTACGGAATGGATTTTAATGCGGTTTTTTTAATAGATAGAGTGATTCAAGAGGAAGGTTTATATGTATAATACATGCATAATTGCAACCGTGCGAAGCCGGGGCGGGTTGCTAGTAACAATTATTTAAGTCATTTTAGCATACATTTGATCACTTTGTCTGCGCACATATTTCTCAATTTGACTATAGATATGAACATTGTAAGTTGATTAATGTAAATTGGGTCCTGATATTTGTTTTTTTTTTTAGGAGATGGTGACTGATCAAAGCAAAAGCTCAAAAGATCTGCCTACTACATCAACACAACTTTTGCATTATGAAAACATGCCTTATTGAAAGGTAAAATCTCAAGATGTATCTCCATTTATATAGAAAGCAGTAGGAATAAACTCATATTCAGATTTTTTAAACATAGAATATATGAATAAAAAAAATGGCATCTTGGTATATGAACAAAAATTTTTTATTTTCATTTTATGTATGTTTAAAATATTGTTTCTATCACAAGCATTTATTCATTTTAATAACCACTAGTTCTCAAATGCTATTGTTACTTTATTAGAAGTTCCATACCCAAAGGGAAAAACGGGACCCTATTTCTGAGGCTCCGCTGTCCCTCCGTCTGTCACCAGGCTGTATCTCATGAACCGTGATAACTAGACAGTTGAAATTTTCACAAGTGATGTGTTTCGGTTGCCCCTATAACAACAAGTACTAAAAAATAGAATAAAATAAATATTTAAGGAGGCTCCCATACAACAAACGTTATTTTATTGCTTGTTTTTTCTCCACATTGATATCGGCAACAGGTAGACGCTTGAAATATTCACAGTATATATTCACTTTAAAAATAAACTATTAAATTAAAATAACACAAATATTGAAGGGGGGCTCCCATACAGCAAACATGATTTTTTTGCTGTTTTTATAAATAATGGTACAGAACCCTTTGTGCGCGAGTCCGACTCGCACTTGGCCGGTTTTTTTATTAAGATAATCTTATTTTAAAAGCAAAGCCTATGAAAGGAGTAGAGAATAGTTGTGTCAAATAATTTAGTGTATTTTTTTTCAGTGTGATGCTTCAAGTCAAACGGAAATAGAGTTTTCAAATAAAGCTGTTTTGGTGAAACCATCCGTAAGAAGCGTAGGCTGTCACGCTAATATTACCGAAACAGTAATGCTAAGTCAGCCTTCATCTTCTACTGCAAGCACAGCTAAGGAGATCGTAACGGAAGGGAGAGATATGTCGGCGCATACACATATTTTGAATATGATCAAAGAACACCCCAAAATGTACCTTGGTGTTCCAAATCGTATTATTGGTTCATAGATTTTTTAGCTAAGCAATGTAAATTACGCCTGCTACATGTCATGATCACGCTGTTCAAACTAAAGCAGAATGACACAATTCAAAGAATGAGTCACCACTTTCAGTTGAGTCAAGTGACATTGCAAGAGCTTTTAAGGATTTCGATACCTAATCTTGCAACTTACTTGCAAATGCATGTATTCCTACCAGACCCCTTAACAATTAAAAAAACTTTGCCTCCTGTTTTCAAAGTGAGATATGCTAATGTGCAATGCATACTTGATTGTTTTGAGATCCAAATAGAGAAACCATCAAACCCTGTTATGCTATCAAGGACATGGTCTCAGTACAAGTCGTGCAATACCACTGAGTTATATAATCTAGAGTGACAAACTTCATACTACCGCCTCAACAAAACGCGTGCCAGTTTTGAAATTTGACAACGTAGCTTTGAAATCAACAAAATAATAAATGAAACATATGTTTGTCTCTCTTCCACTAGTATGCTCGCATTGCGCCGTTTCTGAATGTGATAAAGATGACGATATTTAAGGCTTGGTGTTGCTTACCTTACGCAAATTTCCCCCTAAATAATAAATTACACGAAGAAATTTTTTATTAGTTCATAATGTTAACTGGGTGGACAAAACCATAATTAATTGGGTTTCAAATACTACTACTACTACTGCACCTACTAGCAGCTGTTGCCAGTGCCATTTTATAATATTAGTGCGAATTAAGTATATCTATTGAAGGGCGTAAAATAAAACGAAAGTTTTTTTCATAACACAAATATAATATAATAAAACCACAATATAGAAAACACAACGACCATTAAAATAGATATATGTACAAGTATTTTTGTCTCGGACGTTTTAATTTTTTTTGTTTTTATTTTTTTCTCGGTACAATTTATTTTAATCATTTATTTATTATACCTATACTCAAACCCGAGGTAGCCTAGTGGTTCGACCTATGGCGTCTCAACCAGAGGTTCGTTGGTTTCGAATCCAAGCTCGCACTTTCGAGTTCGCTTCACGTTCACTTATGCATGAGTGAACGTAACCACCATCTGTTGTTGTTTTTTTTTTATGTTGCTCAAGAAAATGTTTCGAGCAAATTTTTGTTGATTTTGTAGGTAGCCAGTCGGTTTCCCGTCTTAGTAATCTGATTTTTTCTATCCAGATCCGACGGCGCACTTCATCTTTCGGTACCCTACAAAGTATAGCACAGGTTAAATAGAGATTCCATACAATATGCGAAATTCCCCCTAAAGGTTGGGAAAACCAAACTATGATTATACTGGCCACACTGAACTTACAGTGCGATATTAGATATTTTTATTAGTTTTTGGTCACATACAGAATAATATGAGTAACTGAAAACTGAACTTACGCATGAAAAGTAATGCCACTTGCTTTATTGTGTGTGTTGATAGCGGAATCGCAAGATTTTACCGTGTATTTCCCCATTTTTCTCCCGGTATGTAACGGTCGGTGTCACAACGACGACTGATTAGCTGTCAGTTGAGTTCGAGACTGCAGTCTACATCTGAGGTTCCTCATGTTTGCGATCTGTCTACAAATCTAGTTTGTATTAGATCAATGTGCAATACACTAAAATATTTAATTGCGTGTTGCCCAAATAGGTTTATATGCTTTATTTCAAAGGGTATTGGAGGTAGAGTTTCCGACAAAGCCATTACAGAATGTAGTGACTTTGTGGATATACTTCCGCCAGGGGCTGTGGTTTTAGCCGATCGAGGCTTCAAAGGCATTGAAACTCTTCTGTCACAGAGGAATGTTAAACTTCTTCGGCCTCCAGTGTTTCCTCAAAGGAAACACCTACTAAAAAGGAGGCGATTCAAACTAAGGTTATAACGAGCTTGAGGATACACGTGGAACGTGTGATTCGAAGACTAAGAGAATTCGCATTTTTGAAGCCTCCCTCTGTCATTAACCATAACCACGTAAAATATGTAGACGAAGCTGTCTTAATCGCATGTGCTTTAGTGAATTTGCAGAGTAATATAATAAAAATGCAATAATTTTAATTTTGTTTTATTTCATAAATGCACAAATAATCACAAAAACATTTAGCATAAATATATGAATTCCAAAGGCCCTATTTATTGGAACTGTTACCAATACATACCTTGCAAAGGGTTATTCAGAAGAATGTCGTATTTTTAATAAATTAAATTACATTAATATTGTGCTATCCCTAGTATAACGGCACCAAGATTCTACTAACAAGTAAATGTATGTGATCTTAAGGCCTGTACCGAAAAGTTTTTTTACACGTTTTGTATTTGAGATATTCAATGAAATCTAAAATGTTTTTGAGATATTTTTATTTGATTATGTGTTACATACATAGTGCCTATTTACAATAAATAAATATTATAGAACTATGGTTTAATAGTTTGGCGGCTAAAGCTGCGATTTTTTCTTGAAACCCGCCATTAAATTTTGCACATAACATTCTACAGAAGTAGATGAAGGTGAAGCAGCTTTTTCTTGCAACCAAAATAAAACAACCAATGAGTGTTTACATCCACCTGAAAATGAGATCAAAATTATTATGATATAATGTTTTACTAATCACAGACATTTAGTCTATTATGATATTTATGATATTTACCAGCCGACGCAGAACAACCATCACATGTTGCATCAATCACATTGTTATTTGGCTCATCTAAGTAAATGGTCACAATATAATATTTTCTTGTTATTCTGTGCTCTGGAACAACTTTGGCCCGGACAATGCAATCAGTATTTGTTCCCGCCAAGCGTGACGTATGACAGTTGCATCCAAGATTCACCTCATTCACTCATCACTAGTCACGTGACCGCGCGGGCATCGCTCACTCGATCATGAATCACTCGAAAACTGGCGCCGTACAGTGAACACGTATCATTGCTTGTTCTCGATTCGCGCCTCTCGCTTACTCACGTATACCGGCCGGTACTTAAAGTGTCTCGTGATACATATGTGGTGCAGTTAAAATCATCCAGCTCAATCCTTGGGGAAAGGAACCATCACCCTCAGCTCATCTACGCCGTACGACGCCATCATCAGCTCAACTGTAAGTCGTTCCTTCATTTTCTCCTAACCTCAAACCCCAGCTCATCGTCGAATGTGTTCCGCACCCAGCGGACACATATCTCTGGTCCTTCGATCCTTTGAACTGGTCCCCTGTGGACACAAACCCCAGCCCTTGGCCCCCTGTGAATAACAGTCCCCCGTAGGCCCCCATTGCAATAAAAATCCCACTCATTCAATCTTAACCTTAAAGTACATAATAAACATTTTGTGGTGCTTCAATTCTTCCAACTGGTCCCTTGTGGACATATTTTAGTCCCACTTAAGCCCACTATTGTTGGCCCACATTTTCTTACCCACATTTGAAAAAATAATAAAAAACTTCTCGTATTTCTTCTTGAACATTCTGCCCGTGACCTTGACCCGTGTATCACTATAAATCCATCCCATTACGTACTAAAAGTATCGGATTTCATTCCATTGCCTAGGCAAAGTATATCGTCCGTTATCTCTGGAACTTTCCATTACCTACTACCTACCTACTTACACAGGTATCCTAGTCTGCCCTTGATTATCCATCCCCATTTATATTTTAATGTATTTACGATTTGTCAAAGCCAAACATTTGTTATTATAAGTGTGTAGAATTCGTGTCTATAAAACAAAGAAACGGCGCGCGGTGCCGTTGCATCATTTTTTTGTCAAAACAATATTTAGATACTTAAGTATAACTGACTATTCTTGGTGTTTAGTTACGTTACGTTAATAGCGCAAACGTAATTTAGTCAGCTCAATAGTTTAGTTTGGTTAAGTAAATACGTAGTACGTAAGGTACAAAGTACCTACTATTATTAAATCTCATTATTACATCTCAAAGCCCAAGTGTTTTAGTGATAATTAACGAGTTAAATTATAAGTTCCTGTCATAGTCTCATACAATACATCTACAACGTGAATAAATTTATAGTTATAATATTACTTAATAGTTCATTCTCAAGAGTTTACGTATTTACATCGTTTTAGGGTTCCGTGTTAACGGGAACCATTACCGTGAAATATAATTACACATAGATATTTAGTATCGATTCAGCCCATTATTAGTCCTTTTTGTTGCTTCATTTCCATTAATTAGTTAAGTATTTAGTAAGTGCGCGGTAGGATACCTACCTCCCATAACCAATTAAATTACATATTAAATTTATTGCCGTACAAATAATAGTTGCTTGATCTCTCATTAGTTTATGTTTACTTACATTGATTTCGTTTAGAAACTCACAGACAATGCTTATAGACTCAGCTCAATAAATTAAAATATACAGCGTGTTAAAAAAAAAATAACTGCAATAAATATAGCATTAATTTTTTTTAATAATTTTTTTTTTTTGGGTTGTTCATAAAATAACTTCACAATTCTTGCCGTATACAGGCTGCTCAGCTGACTTGGCTATATACAGGTTGGTGTTTTTATATAAGTGTGGATAATAATACAATAAATTTTGTTTTAGTGTATTCAATTTAGAGTTACCAGAGGTGTTCAGTTTCGTATATATATTTGATACCTATTGTACTTCGGCCCTTGTTTGCATAGCTTTGTGCATCTACGTAGGTATATACAGTTAATACCACGCAATCTCACTGCTCTTTTGTTTTGCGCTAAGTTTGTTTACTTAATAATAAACAGTTTGCTCACCCTGTAATCTCCGCTCAGCGTTTAAACGTCTATCAGCTCAATATATAGTGAATTACTTTTATTATCTACGTTCGATTTTTTTTTCCACTCAACACCATGCCTTCCAAATCTCAAGCGGCTATTTTCCGTGAGGCACTGAAGGCAATCTCTCAGCTCAAGGAGATCGCTGTGGCCGTTCTAGCCAAAGATACGACTAAATACACGGTCACCGACTTTACAGCGCGGTATCCGAAATTAGAAGAATACAAGAGGAAATTAGAAGACGTCTTCCATGAAATATTGGATGACGAGGGCCTCTCCGATGACCTTGAGACCGTCTACACGAGGAGCTACGATGGTGCCATTGCTAACTACAATGACATATTGGTCACTTTTCAAAAATTAAGTGAGACCGCGACACTCCCGCAAACATCTCATCCCTCCACCTCACCCACCCCTGCAGCCGTTCTGCCCAAGATTGCTCTCCCGAAGTTCAGCTCAAAAGTAGAAGATTGGCCTTCCTTTATCGCCATTTTCAAGAGTCTCACAGATGACATGGCCACAATCTCGGATGCTGTAAAACTCCATTACCTGCTCTCATGTCTATCAGGCGAGGCACGCAGTATGGTGTCCCACCTTCAGCTCACCAATGAAAATTTCACCGTGGCCATGGACATTTTGACCAGGCGTTTTGAAAATCGTCGCGTCTTGATCGATCGTTTCGTAGACATTATCCTGGGCCTCCCAATAATTCATGTGCGCTCAGACATTCGCGCACTCTTTTTAACTCCGCTCATTTCCGCGCAAAGCGCGCTTAATAATTTAGATCTGCCCATGAAGGAGAGCGATTACGTTTTCGTATCCATTGTGGTACGGAAACTTAAAGGTGAACTCCGAACCCTCTTCGAGCGCAAACATGGATCTCGCCAAACTCTGCCCACCCTCAATAATTTGATCAGCTTTTTAGAGGAGCACGCCCGGTGTGTAGAGACCGAGTGGGTCAGCCCGGGCCCCTCACGAGCCAATCAGCCTTCGCCACAGTCTGGCCAATATCGCTGGCAGTCTCCCGCTGTCCCTCCTCGAAGCCCGCCTCGACGCGCCCCCTATCAGGAATTTCGGCCCATAGCCCCGGTGAGGAGTCGCCCAGAATACCGCACCCCACCCCCAACTCAGCACAGGCCAGTCTACTCAGCTCAGCCTTCCGCTCATACCGCTCCCACCGCCAATAATATGTCACGATGGAGGACATAAACTCATCGCCTGCCCACGGTACAATGACCAACCGATCCAAGGCCGGTGGGACTTTATTAAAGCTCGCAACCGCTGTCGGCGCTGCTTAGGCCCTCATTACGAAAATGAGTGCAAGTCCACGCGGGCTTGCAAGGAGTGTGGGAAGGATAACCACCACACATCCCTTCACCGCCCCAATGCTTCTTCTCCAACTCACTCCTCCGCTCATCTGCTACCTCCGCACCTAAGGGATCAGCCCAGACAGCGCCCAGCTCATGAGAAACCACATTTTTCGGCACACGCCTCACCTAAGAATCCCCCGTCTCAGAACATCCCACCCAATCAGTCCCGCTCGCCCAGTGGTTCTCGTGTAGGTGGTCAACAATGACTAGCTACGATAGGTAAACGTAAACAAACTCAGCGCACACGTTCACACCCAAAACACACACACTCAGCTCACACACAGACATCACAAGCCCACTCCGCGATATCAGCTCAAAAAGAGAATTATTATTTGTGTAATTCCACTCAACGTGAAGAGCATGTAAATAAGTTACCTATTTTATTGCCTACCGTCTCGCTAAAAATAGCAGACGTACATGGCCATTTTCACACAGCACGAGCCTTGTTAGATTGTGGTAGCATGTTAACACTAATAACTCAGCGCATGGCTCGAATTTTAAATTTACCACACAACTCAACATCACTTAAGATCTCAGGAGTGGGCAACCAACACACACAGAACTCAAAGGCCTCAATTACAATAGTATGTCGACCCACAAAACATGACACACCTACGATAACGGCTACAGCGCATATTTTAGAAAATGTTACTGGCGATCTACCATTACAAAAGGTCCCTCACCTCGCACGTGTGAGAGGCCACCCGCCGATTCCCTTAGCGGATCAAGAATACCATACACCAGCTCCCATCGATCTCATATTAGGTTCTGACGTTCTCGGCCAAGTTCTGGATGGGACTAAGGTCTCATTAGGCCGGGGGAAGCCCATAGCCTTCGGCACGGTTTTTGACTTTGCATTGATAGGACCCATTGAGGACTTGCATGCAGCACCGGCGAACCAGTGTAACTCAGCTCATATTATCAGCTCACAGTCAGAATCCGATGTATCTGCCCATGAAATATGTAAAAGTCTTGAGAGGTTCTGGGAGTCAGAAGAACCCCAACCTCATATAAAGACCAGCCCGTTAGAAGACCAGTGCGAGGAAATTTTCCGCACCACAACCACTCGAGAAGCATCAGGCCGCTATATGGTCACATTGCCTTTTCTACCAGAAGCGCCAACCTTAGGAAACACTCATGCTATTGCGCTGCGTAGATTTCTCAATCTTGAAAAGAAGCTACAAACAAATCCGCCCCTCCGCTCTAAATATGTTGACTTTATGAATGATTATCTCAAATTAGGACATATGTCACCTTGTCACCCCAGTACGTTTTCGAACAAACCTCACTTCTATATCCCTCATCATGCCATCTTCAAGGCAGAATCAGACAAGCTACGCACTGTATTTGATGGTAGCAGTAAAAGCTCAAATGGGGTCAGTCTAAATGATTGTCTGCACACAGGTCCAGCTCTTCAACAAGATATTGTTGACATAATTATGTCTTTCAGGACACATCCTGTAGTTTTCAGTACTGACATCAGAATGATGTTCAGGAACATACTTATCCACCCAGATCAAAGACAGTATCAACTCATTCTCTGGCGATCGTCACCTGACCAACCTCTGCTCACATATGCGCTCAATACCGTCACGTATGGTCTACGGTCTAGCCCGTACCATGCCATTCGCACTCTGCTTCAACTGGCCGATGACGATGGTCATCGCTACCCGCAAGCTGCTCATGCCCTTCGCCATTCAATTTTCGTTGATGACTTACTCTGTGGTCACGACTCTGTAGAATCTGCACAGGCACTCCAAAACGAGTTAATCGACTTGCTTGCCCTAGGTGGCTTTCAGCTCAGTAAATGGACCTCAAACTCTTCCCAGCTCCTTGAACGGTTTCCAGATGACCAATGTGACATGCCTAAGGACTTTGACATCAGCCCAGAATCGAATTCCATTAAAGTGTTAGGTATACAATGGATTCCTCAATCGGATGAGTTTACTTATCGCATCTCTCTTCCCCCGCTCCCTCAAGTCACAAAGCGTTCTATTCTCAGCACAGTAGCATCTCTCTATGACCCTAGCGGTTGGGTCACACCAGTCATCCTCCGCGCAAAGATCCTTCTACAGAAGTTATGGCTTTTAAAACTGGGATGGGACGACCCCATTCTCAATGAAGTTCTCACAGAGTGGCAGTACATTGCCCAAGATCTTCCTCAACTCTCGAATCTCCGCATACCTCGGCACATTTGCAAGTATAAGCCTACTTCCACTTACTCACTTCATGGGTTCGCAGACGCGTCGGAGGCTGCCTTTGGCGCTGTCGTTTACCTTCATGAGCTCAATGCCAACGGTCATGTCAATGTACATCTAGTCATTGCCAAGTCAAAGGTCGCTCCTATTAAGAATCGCCTCTCAATTCCTAAGCTCGAACTTTCAGCTGCCGCTCTTTTATCACAGCTCATGACTCGTGTGTCAGCTGAACTGTCAGATCACATTACTATTGACCAATACATCTGTTGGTCCGATAGTACAATAGTTTTAGCGTGGCTCAACACGCCCCCTCATCGACTCCAGACGTTCGAGGCCAACCGAGTGGCTAAAATAACGTCATGTTCGACGAGCTCCACGTGGAGACATGTTCCCACGAACCTCAACCCTGCAGATTGTGCGAGCAGGGGTATGTCAGCCCAATCTCTTTCAACTCACGCCCTCTGGTGGTCTCCCAGCTGGCTTAAAGATTCTCCTCGCACTTGGCCAAAGATGCCAACCGCCTTAGGTCATCATGCCTTACCAGGCCTTAAGCCGAAAAAGGTGCCAGCTCACATAGCTATTCCCGATCTTGATGACGATCTGCTCACTCGCTTCAGCTCTCTTGACAAGCTCATCGGAGTGACGGCTTGTATTAAGCGATTTATTTTTAATTGTAAGCACAACCCAGAAGCACGGCGCTCTGGGCCCTTATCAGTTGGTGAACGTAGGGACGCACTGTTATTCTGGGTCCGCTCTGTTCAACAGAATGAGTTTGCAGATGATATTCATCGCCTTCACACTAGTAAACTTTGTACCGCCCGACTCCAGCGCCTCTCGCCATTCGTGAAAGACGGTCTCTTGAGAGTTGGGGGTCGGCTCTCTCATGCGTCAATTAGGTACGACGCTCAACATCCACTCATTCTGCCCAGTTCTAGCCCGCTCGTAGACCTCATCATTGACCACTGCCACAAAATACACTGCCATCCTGGCGCTGACACTTTACACGCTATTTTACGCCAGCAATACTGGATATTATCCGCACGCCGTGCAGTCAGACGCCGGGTGTTTAAATGTATTAGATGTTTCCGATGCCGCGCTCAAACTCAAGCCCCGTTCATGGGTGACCTTCCAGCAGACAGGGTCACACCTCAGCCCGTATTTAGCCAAGTCACGACTGATTTTGCCGGCCCATTTCTCGTCAAGTCTAGCCTGTTACGGAACGCTAAACTATTGAAAGCGTACTTTTGCATATTCGTTTGCCTCTCAACGAAGGCAGTCCATCTGGAGGCCGTCTCTGCTCTTACTACGGAAGCTTTCCTCGCGGCGTTACAACGATTCGTCTCGCGACGCGGTACACCGGTTCTTATTAGGTCAGATTGCGGCACGAATTACGTAGGCGCTAGAAATCAGCTCATAGAAGTTCAGAACTTTCTTGCCGAAAATAATGATGCAATCGCACACAAACTTGCCAATCAGCACATCACATGGTTGCTGAACCCTCCTAAGGGACCCTGGTTTGGTTCTTTACACGAAATTAATGTGAAATCTACTAAACAATTATTTTATCGTGTAATTGGTGAACAACACCTTACCTTTGAGGAATTCTCCACACTTCTAGCACGAATCGAGGCTGTACTCAACTCCAGACCTCTCTGCCCACTTTCATCTGACCCTTCAGACTTTGAACCCTTAACTGCCGGACATTTTATTATAGGTCGTCCGCTCACTGCTCTGCCCGAACTGTCCTTTGATGACAGACCATTGTCTGCTCTTAAACGCTTCCAGCTCATACAAGCTCTATCTCAACGCTTTTGGACACTGTGGACCAGATCCTACCTCCATACCCTCCAAACCCGCTCCAAATGGCTCTCCCCTTCCTCACCTCCTCAAGTTGGCGAGCTCGTACTCATCAAGGAAGATGATCTGCCCCCGCTCCAATGGAAGCTGGGACGAATTACCCGCACAATACCTGGCAAGGATGGAGTGATTCGAGTTGTGGATCTGGACACAGCACTCGGACACCTGCGCAGACCTGTGCTCAAGATAGCAAGGCTGCCACTGGATTCAGCTCAAGAAGAGGCTCTTCCCCGGGCCCCCCAGGATGTTCCCGCCAAGCGTGACGTATGACAGTTGCATCCAAGATTCACCTCATTCACTCATCACTAGTCACGTGACCGCGCGGGCATCGCTCACTCGATCATGAATCACTCGAAAACTGGCGCCGTACAGTGAACACGTATCATTGCTTGTTCTCGATTCGCGCCTCTCGCTTACTCACGTATACCGGCCGGTACTTAAAGTGTCTCGTGATACATATGTGGTGCAGTTAAAATCATCCAGCTCAATCCTTGGGGAAAGGAACCATCACCCTCAGCTCATCTACGCCGTACGACGCCATCATCAGCTCAACTGTAAGTCGTTCCTTCATTTTCTCCTAACCTCAAACCCCAGCTCATCGTCGAATGTGTTCCGCACCCAGCGGACACAGTATTCTCTCTTTTGATTTCGACATATCCTACTGCATGTTCAACATATTCACCTCTTGATGTCCTAAAATGAAATGGAAAAATAAATTAATTATGCAAGAAACTGTACGGACATAATTATATATGTTCATCCGTTTTACCGGTACGTACAGGAGTGCTTTAACTCCTCTGATTTCGGCAACATTGTACTTATCGCTGGTGTGAAAATATTCTAGAATCATAGCCATGTCCATGTGTGGCAAGTTCCTAGAATCTGCTCGCACAAATCCACTCGTTTTGTATTGAAAGGTGAAGCCGCACAAATAGAAAGTAGTCCGAAAGTCAAGCCAAGGGTCGTCGAGAATGCAAGATAACGTTGTCCAAGAAGCAGAGCCAAAATAGTCGTCGAAAGTATCTAATCGTGGTCCAATTATCGTGCAAAGGTCGTGGAGAAATGCGGCAAAATCGAGAGTCCGGTGTTTGTGCTGAGGTCGTAAAAAATAATCCTAAAAACTGAAAAACACACTAATCGTATCAAATCGCTAAGCAAAGAAAACGGTTAGATTCTATTTGACAGTGACAGCTCTATGGTGACAGCAGTGAGCAGTGACAGTTGACTTTGTTTTTTTTTTTCTATTTCTAATAAGTACTGAGCACGAACGGCTTGTCAGCCGTCTAAATGCACAAATGTCATCTCGAACACTTAAAAAAATATTTCCAATAAACGATAAGAGATAAAATTAAAACAATTACAGTTTCTCGATCCTTATGACGACAACTGTCGAAAAAAATTATAATTAGCACCTCTTCAAAAAACTTTACTTAGCCAATTATAAAAGTTGCTAGACAATACATGTTATTTCCATTTAGGTACCCTTTGACTAAAAATATCGTAGAAAAATTTACACATATGGAGCCAGTACCAAGTAAAGTACTATACCTACTATGTATACCTTCCAGACAGCGGATATATATACATCTAAAGATAAATATACTATACTTAAGGTGGAACGGCACGCTCTAGGCGCGAAATTCAAAATTTTTACAGGTTTTAATTTATTGTGGGTAAACGGTGTAACTGTTTAACTTCATATGGTACTTGCGGTTGTAAAACAGTGTTCTTTATATTATTGTGTGAAGCTTTTTAAGAATAAAACTGTTAGCTTGATATTAAAGTTGTCAAACATAGAAATTCGGACTTTCAACGCTTTGACAACTTTTATTTCAAGCTAATAGTTTTATTGTTAAAAAACCTTAAATACATACAACATCCATGACTTAACAGTCATTCATATTCATCACACAAATGTCTCCCCCTACCGGCATTCGAACCCATGACCTCCAGCTTCATTGTCAAGGTCACTCTACAATTATCCAGTCGTCATATCAATAGATATAAACACCGTGTTTTTTTGATTTCCTTGAACTTCGTCTTATTACTTGGAACACTCACAGAAACACCTCGTAAATCATTATTTTTGTTTATCATACATAAATAATAATGGAACAGTGTTGTCTATCGATAGTTAAGACAAAAAAAATCGATAGTAGGTATATCGATAGCGTCGCCACGGTGTGAACACTCTGAATCGAACATACAAATTCCGTTTGAATTTCGACAAGACAAACCCTTCCGTCCTTATTCCTTGCCTACGCCATAAAGGTAATCTCTAAGCAAAATTTCTGCCTTCTAGACCCAAAGGGAGGCTGGGCGTTAAAGAGTCAATCAGTCTGTAAGTCAGTCTGTCAATCAGTCAGTACTTGTCTTTTAATATGTGCAGATAAAAAACTAGTTTTATTTTAAAGCTCGCTCAAGCGACGTAAAGCTTTTATCACAATTTACATGCCTCAATAAGCACGAACAAAGTGACTGTTGTTGTAGAATAATTTTAGTAATTTAATCTTAGACGCGCTCAGTGGCACGTTTCAGGAAACTAGGAGGCGATTCGCTGGTCAATAATCTTGATAGATAAAGGATTATAAGATTTTTTTAAGCTGGATAAAAGATTGTAAAAATCATATATATGATATGTTATTTTCCCACTAACGTCTATAAGTCGAAAACACAGGGAAGCTTAAAGTTCCATCTTACAGACTGGCTTAAACCAAAAAGTCGTTTCTGGGAAGTTGCATTGCATACGTTTTTATAATAAAATTCCGAAAACATTAACCGATCAAACGGATACAAAATTCAAATCCATTGTGAAGAAAACATTAATATGTAAGGTGTACTATAAAATTAATGACTATATCATGGACAGGGAATAGGGATGTTTGGAAATGATTCCGATCGGCATTGGCGATCTCTAGTCTCAAATAGCGTATCTACTGTGTTAAAAAAAAATTGTATTAAATACTTTGCATGTATGTTATTGAATAACAATGAAGATCTGTTTGAAAAAAATATACCTTGTTGTGTTTCTTGCCAGATTCTACTCAACAGGAATTTTCCGAACCAGTGGTAGATTCTTCGACGTTCATATTAGCATCAATTGATGCCTAAATTGAACAAAGCATTTTGACTTTGACATGTAAATCAAAACTATAAAGCAAATTGTGTTCAGTATAAAAAAAATACCAACTCCACGCTGAGCAGTAAGGGCCGGTTTCAAAGCAATGAAACCTATAATTGTGGGTCCAACAGACCCATATCACTCGTTTAATTGCTACCCTAATGGAAAGGGGATACTGGGGCCGTAAGGGCCGTGACACAGTGGTTAACGTCCGATGTAAATGGTTCGTTTGAATTTGAAAGGGCGAGTTTAAAACATTTATGACGAATGTTTTGTAAATTTAATCGTGTTGCTTTCTCGTATAGCTGTTTTTAGGGTTCCTTGTCTTAAAAGGAAAAACGGAACCCTTATAGGATCACTTTGTAGTCCGTCTGTCTGTCCGTCAGTCTGTCAAGACCCTTTATCTCGGGAACGCGTGAAGGTATCGAGTTGAAGTTAAAACCATAATACTCAACTCTACAGTCCCTAGAAGCTGTGAATAAATCAAACTTCTGAGTTAACGTAAAAAAATACGGCCGTTTATGCCGCAAAAAGCTCAAGTGCAGCGAAACTTGTAGGGTACTTCCCATAGACGTAAAATCACAGTCACTACGACAGCGAAAAAGCTACAGGAATATTCGTCTAGCTTTTGCTCTAAAATCCTCCAGCCTAACTAAAATAACGCAGGATATTCTCAGTAAGTAAATACTAAAGGTACAGCTAACATGAAACCAGGCAAATAGCGTCCCTTGTCGAAACTTATTCTATTTATCGACATAGTTGGAAATCCTGCTACCTGCCTCCGCTATTTGATTACCATATGGCATAGACAAATCAACCAATAGAGTGGTAATATTTATACACCAAGTTTTTTCGAGTGGCGTCCGCGGACCGGAAGACGCAATGTAGGTAGGTCTTCAACAAGATGGAGCTGCGATCTGGTTAAGGTTGCGGGAACGCGTTGGATGCGGATGGCGCAGGACCGATCTGTTTCGCGAGTCCTGGGGGAGGCTTATGTTCAGCAGTGGGCGTCTTTCGACAGAAATGATGATGATGTTGCTGTTTTTTAACCAATAGAGTGGCAATTTTTTTAACCACTTGTTAAAGAAAATTGTAGTGGTGATAGTTAGGTTTGTGTGATTTGTTTTTGTTCATACGGTGTGGAGGTGGAGGAACTGCATGAACCCGCATTTTTTACATAAACGTAGTATCTATCCTAGGGTCACGAGTGAGCAAAGTAATTGTTTCAGTTCATTAATATGGACCTCGGTAAAGTAACGCCTGATTCAATAAATTATAATCAACATATTTTAAGTACCTATCTATTACAACTCTTCAACTCAGACATCTATGCTATTCTCCAGTCATAATAATTATCCAGCACTTAGCTTTTAAATAAAAAGCAGAAGTGCTAAAGTGCAATCTAATTTCAATGAGTCTGTAGTCTAAGTGCAATAAGGAATTATTAAATTATCTTAAGTAACTTATATCTTCTTAGATTAGCAGATGCATCGCTGCAGTAACAGCTTATTCGCACGGGCCTTGCATATCCATAATGACCCCCTCAAAGTAGCGTCTTTAGATAGATAGATAGATGGATAGATAGATTAAAACGTTTATTTGGTGCTGCAACACACACAATCAAGATTACCTAAATACAAAAAAATCAGTCGAAACTTCAATTCCAGACGCCATTAAACAATAATTCGATGACACGACTCCAGTAAAAAAACTCTTTATTAGCCCTGAAAACCAGATTAATTTTCGACGTACTGCAAAATCAGATTTTTTGTTGCTTTAAAACTTAAAAACAAAAAATATTTAAGCTTATAAAACGTACGTCAGTTGCTTGGTGGTGTCAAAATCCCTATTTAAGTACATATTCTTCGAGCGATGTGGCCTGCCACCATTACCACTTCAGCTTGCATAATATGTAATACCTCAAGCTATGACGGTCTCTCACCTCATGTGAACAATTTCAATTTTAAATCAATTTTTACAAGTCAAAGTGACCCAATTCCAAAGTCACACTGTTTTTAACCCCCGACACAAAAAGAGGTCTGTCTTTCTGTCTGTCTGTGGCATCATAGCTCTTAAACGAGTAAACCGATTTGGATGCTGTTATTTTTATTTGAAAGTAGGTTTTTTGGCGCCGGTTTTAAGACATATTTCATCAAAATTGGTTCAGCTGTTTCAAAGTTGTCAGCTCTTTTGTTAGCAGCGGAAGGGATATTAGACGCATAATAGACCTAATTGCGTTGGGAGTTTTAAATTTTTAATATAATAGTTATATGGTAATAAATATGGCTTTAGTACTGCATTCAAAAAGCAATGACCTTAAACCATTGCTAATTCCGTACGGCGTTCCACAATCCTCATATTTTTTAAGGGGCGGAAGAGATAAGCTGCGGCCCGCGGCCTTGTACCCCTGGCCCCAGGTCGGACTGGCCCACTAACCTACCTGATAACAACACTGGACATTCACTTATAGCACACCACTGGTAAGAAAAATTGTGCATGTTCCTGTACGTTTCCGCGCTCAGACGACTACTCTCAACTCGTTCGATTTAAGGCTCACAATGTAATGCAACTTACGTAATTTTTCTCACTAAGTACTGTAAATGTGGGTATACACTAAGTCGCTATGGGTGCCATTCGCAATCCCTAACATCGTTTGTCCTAATGTAATATTTGCCATAATAATCATTTGTCCTAACTCTTTTTTTTTCTCGGAAACCGTGAATTTTTCAGGAACTTTGAAGTGATTATCCTATAGAAATCTATAGGTTAGGTTAGGTTTGTTTTATAACAATCCAAAACAATTGAAAGATTTAAAAAAAAACCGGCCAAGTGCGAGTCGGACTCGCGCACGAAGGGTCCCGTACAATTATCTATAAATATCACGTTTGTTGTAAGGGGGCTCCCTTAAATATTTTTTTATTTTAATTTAATGATTTATTTTTAAATTCAATATATAATTAAATATTCTGTGAAAATTTCAAGTGTCTACCTGTTGCCGTTATCAATATCGAGCAAAAACGAGCAAAAACGGACAAAAGTCGGACGGACATCGGAGCCTCAGTAATAGGGTCCCGTTTTTACCCTTTGGGTATGGAACCCTAAAAAAGAGTTATGGCAAATGATCATTATGGCAAATGATCATTATGGCAAATGATCATTATGGCAAACGTTACATTAGGACAAACGATGTTTAAGGATTCAGATATAGATCCAATTCTCTCATTAAACTATCTAAACATTTACATTTCTGTATTAAAATACGCTAGTCTAGTTTGTATTACAATGACAGATAAATAAAATGTTTTGAATCCTTGAATGTGCCAAATTTGGAAACTGAAGTTTGTTTACATTTAGTTAACTACCTACCTAAACCTTTCAAGTATAGATGTTACTTGTTCCCGAGAGTTCACAATTGGCATTAAAAAAAAAAGTTTCACACATTTCACCAGTATTAGGCATGCAAAACATAAATAAGAAAAGACGTTAGGTACCTAATGGAGTTAAAAAATAAATAGGTCAAACAGAGCCGATGGATAGATTGAACATGTCACAATAATAATTACGAGTAGGAATGTCAACCAAAACACCAATAAAATTAACAAAACATTATTGATTACATGTAATCTAGACACTAGGCTACCAAGGCTTTATATCGTTTATGTAACTCAGTGCAATGAGGGTTTTCTATGAGAGGCTATTTGGCGCTAGTATCGTCAGGTCCGTTTGACAACTTTGACATTTGTTGTATGCGTGTAACGTCAAATAAACGCCATCTAGCGATATTCCACCTGTCAGAAAACCCTCATTCACACTTCTGCACAGTATCGGCCAGACTGAACAATATACATTGCTATGCAAGCGTCTCTTTAAAAATTTCAATCCAACAAACTTTAGAGCAATGCAGAATATTAAAAACAAATGTGAATGCGTTGCCTTAGCCTTAAAGCTGCATTTGGCAGGAGGCCCACGCCGATGCCAAGGTCCAAAGGCTTTGCCAAGTCGCGCTGCCAAAACGAAAATGTTAAGCTCCTTAAAGCTCCTAACGCACAGACAGCAGAGGCGTGGCGGTGCAGCAGCGGTGATGATTGTAATATTCTAACTTGTATGAACGATGATTTAGTGTAAGTTTCGCTTGCCATATTGTGGCGGAACATACTTCATGTAAATTTACTACTGACGGACAATTGTACCAACTTTGTGTATGTTTTAGCAAAATAAATTATTTGATTTGGTTTGATTTTGTGTGTGTGTATTTTTTTAAATATTATTTTGGTGATGATGATAAAGTTTGCACAAAGCGTATTTGAAATAATTGCTAGATAATGAATACCATTACGCTTTAAAGAATCAGAGTAAAGAAAAAGAGAATTGAGTTGTTACATAGTTTAGTTTTTATACTTTCTATGTAATCATATTTTTAAAAACAACACATGGAGCGTTCACTAGTAGGTACATGGGAAAAGCATCGATAAATGAGTTTATCGATACAGGAACTCCGTACCTGTCATTTAATTTTGTAAAGTTTCCTTATAGAATAGAATAGAATATTTATTAACTCAGAATCAAAATCAAAATCAAAAATCAAAACGTTTATTCTGCAAGTAGGCCGCAAAGGGCTCTTTTACAAGTCATTTTTTTTAAACTACCAGCGCTTTCGTAAGGACCATTATTGCCAAGAAGAATGCGCCGCAAGAAACTTGGCAGAAAGTCATCTTTTCAAATTAAAATATAATAAATTACAAATTAAAAAAATTATACAAATATAGAATTAAGTAAATAAAAAAAATAAGTATATAAAAAAAACAATACAGGGATGTATTGGGTCCCTTAGTTAGAAAACTAAAACAATACCTACATCTTAACTATATCTACGTTAAGTGGAAGTGTAGAATGCTTCCACCGTCAAAAAAAAATTAAAAAGGAAAAAATAAAAAATAAAAAGATTTCATAGATCCATAAATTATGTGTCGTTACCGTGGACTTTTTTTTTTTTAATGGCAACTAGAGACAGCGGTCCGAGAGATAACATACAAACTAGAGAAACTAGATAATTGTGTCCCACTCGCACCATTACTAAACTTGATCACCCTAATTAGAACGAGATGCAACTCTCTGGTTTGTTTTTTTTTCGGCCTCACTTTTTTGTCGCAGTACTCAGTCCTGGTTAGGTATTAAGTCCATGGTCATTACCGTCAGTAATAAAATAACATCCTTTTTTTAACTAGCTTTTCTAATTACATATTTCCTGATGAGTAAACATTAACAACTTTACTTTGGTATTCACATCACATCACACTAATATTATAAAGGCGGAAGTTTGTGAGTGTGTATGTTTGTTACTTCTTCACGTCTAAACCGCTGGAGCGATTTTGATGAAATTTGGTATTTAGGTAGTTTGAGACCCTGGGAAGGACATAGGATAGTTTTTATCTCAGAAAATTGAAAAGTTTCCGCGGGATAGCGATAAACGAATTCTTTACAGACGGAGTCGCGGGCAACAGCTAGTACAATGTTGAGAAACAACAACTTTCAAATATTGTAATTTTGCTCAGGTAATAAAGAAACTCGCGCTGTTATAAAACTGACTTCGCTTTTTACGTAACTTTATTTGTACCTATTGGAGAAGCTTTTGATTATAAATTAAATTATAACCGATATTGAGGTTTCATATTGTATTCGAAATTGTATTAATTAAATTTATGTAGTACCTATTAATAGCTGACGCCGGCGACATCGCCTCCGCTTAGGTACCTAGATTAAAACGTGTTTTCCCGTGGGAAAAATAGCCTATGTCACTCTCCAACCCTTATCTATGTCCACACAAAAAATCATCAGTTTCGATATGAAAGGCCGACAAACAAACACACATTTACATTTATAATATTACTAGGTGTTGCCCGCTACTCCGTCTGCGAAGAATAGAGGTTTAAAAAATAGCCTACGACCTATTCTCAGACTCGCCAAATAGGCACTATAGAGAATAAATTTTCATAAAATCTGAGGAGTTCTATAACAAACACCGTGACACGAGATTTTTATATATTAGACTAGCGACCCGCCCCGGCTTCGAACGCGTGCATTTATGCATGTACTAATTATGCATATAAACCTTCCTCTTGAATCACTCTGTCTACTAAAAAAAACCGCATCAAAATCTGTTGCGTAGTTTTAAAGATCTAAGCATACATAGAGACCGACAGCGGGAAGCGACTTTGTTTTATACTATGTAGTGAAGTAGTATGGATTAGCCGTGTTAGCCTAATAAGAATAAGTGGTTAGGCAACTTTACTATGTTCCTCAAGTAGAATGTCACTAGTTCGAGTCTGGGCTCGCACCTCTGACTTTTTCAAAATTTACTTCTTTCCCCGGACAGACACTGCCCTGGATTCAGGAGACCGTAGGACGCGCTGCGGCGTTGCAGGTGGATCTTCAAGGAAGTTGCTGTTTTGCAGGGCTGAGGCCAGGGTGCTTCAGGGCTCGGAGTGTGCTGGTGGTGTAGTGCCAAGAGGTGGAGACTGCAGTATCGTTCGGGCGATTTAACCCCGACTTGGTTGCCCAATAAACGGGCAGAGTATCCACAGGATTATCTCAGTTTAAGAGGCTGACAACACCTAATTTGTTGAAATTGATGTCATTTAAACAGTTTTTTAAGAAAAACTGCTTGTTCTAGCAAATCAAAAAAATTATTATGTTAATATTCATCATATTTCAAAGACCGTGGACGGACTCTATACATAATTGGACGAAATCGGCTCGATAGAAAATAATTGCAAAGATAGGTCTTAAAATCATCATTAAACAGTTCTATGTCTTTATTTTTTTGGCGTATGCGTCTGCAATTAAAAACATGAAGTCAACATATTCATACCTAAACCGCTAACGAGTCATATTTCACAAATAATCCACAGTTTTTTTTTAATTAAATATTTGCCCGATAAATTTCAATATACCCGGCTGCCCAATAATAGCGGCATCTCGTTTACTCCGATACAAATAGACAGTGTGCGCCGACGTTGGTGTTGACAGCGTCTTATCAAAAGTCTTTTGTTAACCTGTGGGATTATTATGTAGGTAGTAGATGTACTGTTTTTAGATAGCTGTGTTCAGATTCAAAATGTGCCGAATTTTGGCAGCATTGGGTTTTAAAGGCTTAATTATGTCACGCCCCTCGAGATAACGCTAACCGTAATTTGTGTGATCTGTTTTGACAGTTCGTGCCACAAAGAAGACACTCCGCAACAAAACGATGTACTTAATTTATTTAGCTTTCCTCATTATTTAATTAATTAAATATTTAGGAAGACAAGAGCTCAGTTTTTGTCCGTATTTACTCTAATATATTAAATAAATACGCCCAAAAATCATAGCAGCGGTAAGTTTGATAATAGCGCCATCTAGTGCTCGCGGGGAGAGGCTCGTTGCATTGAATCGAACTAACTTCGTTAGGATATCGGTAATTAAGTCCAAAAACAAAACCAAAGAATTATATTGTCCCAATTGCATTGTGACAACTTCAATACATATTAAACACCCAAGACCCGAGAACAAACATTCGTATTTTTCATACAAATATCTGCCCCGACACGGGAATCGAACCCGGGACCTCAAGCTTCATAGTCAGGTTCTCTAACCACTAGACCATCTGGTCGTCTAATATTTCCCTACACCGTAAAGCTCATGGTAAATTTCAAATGTACATATTTACGCACGTAAATTCCGGAAAACTTAGAGGTGCGAGTTCGGGCTCGAACTCACGACCCTGCGCTTCAGAGGTCATAGGTTACCACTACATAGGCTACCAGGGCTGGATTTAGGGGAGGGCAACCGGAGCCAACGCCCCGGGGCCTCCACAATTAGAGGGGCTCTCACAATAGAGACTTCGAAAAAAAAATTCATATTCCGACGAGTAATTATTTGGGTCATCATCATCATCCCAGCCTATATACGTGCCACTGCAAGGCACAGGCCTCCTCTCAGAATGAGAGGGCTTGGGCCGTAGTTCCCACGAGTGTCCAGTGCGGATTAGGAACTTCACATACACCATTGAATTTCTTCACAGGTGTATCCAGGTTTCCTCACGATGTTTTCCTTCACCGTATAGCTCATGGTAAATTTCAAATGTAATTTCGCACATAAATGCCGAAAAATTCAGAGGTGCGAGCCGGGATTTGAACCCACGACCCTCTGCTTGAGAGACCTTATGTCAAACCACTTGGCCACCACGGCTTATTTATTATTTGGAAAATATTGTGGCCAAGGGCCTCCACTCCTTTTATGGCCCCAGGCCTCCAGACCTCTAAATCCGGCCCTGTAGGCTACAATAGTTTACCCCTAAATACTGATACTTATGTATAATACGTCACGACCACGTCCTCCTGTCATTAACAACAGCCTAAGTTTTAGAAACCAAGTATCGAAACAGCGTTCGACCTGTCAAACGCCGCGTCCTGTTCGGACAGGTTGACAGGTCAATTCTGAGCCGTTTGACCTGCGGGGCCGCAAACTTAGGCGCGGCGGCCTGTCAAGGTAACGTACCTATTTCCCTGATGGATAAATCCTTGGTTACTAGCACAGAACTTATAATAAGAATAATGGTGAAGAAAATCTGCACAGGGCTGCAAAGAAATTCAATTGTTTATGTAGAGTTCCCGATCCCCACGGGGCCCGCGTGGGAACTACAGCCCAAGATCCCTTCTGAGAGGAGGACTGTGCCCTTTTATAGGATCACACATTTAGCTGATTGCAGCATGCAAAATGGACACCTAAAATCTAAAAAAAACAATCTTTCAGCATGCGACATTTAAAAAAAATCTTACAACTTGCATAACTACAAAATTTCATACAATGGTCAGAGAGCTGAGAGTTAGAAAATAAGTATAGTTATAAATCCTCAGTAATACAGCTAATCTTAATCTTATCTTAAATATTTTATGTAACTTAGAACATTGTTAATTAATATACTTAATCTCTAAATCTTAATATATATAAAAGAAGAAACTGACTGACTGACTGACTGACTGACTGACTGACTGACATATCAACGCACAGCCCAAACCACTGGGCCTATAGATTCCAAATTTGGCATGTAGGTTCGTTATAAGGTCTAGGGGTGCACTAAGAAAGGATTTTTCAAAATTCACTCCCTAAGGGGGTGAAACGGGGGTCCAAAGTTTGTATGGGGAAACAAGATTCGTTCGACTATTTATTTCGAAACTTCACAGAAGTACTCTAAATGATAAATGAGTAAACACGTGTTTCAGGTTTTTTTGAGAATTCAACCCCTAAAAGGGGGAAAGGGGTAACAAAGTCTGAAAATCAACATGGGTGTTGTTTCTATGGTTTATCGGGTCGCTGGTTATGA
This sequence comes from Archips xylosteana, assembly GCA_947563465.1. Classification (NCBI taxonomy): domain Eukaryota; kingdom Metazoa; phylum Arthropoda; class Insecta; order Lepidoptera; family Tortricidae; genus Archips; species Archips xylosteana. Next base: position 13,876,586 of record OX387365.1, on the reverse strand, counting down.
AAACAACAACGGTTTTAAAATCCGACGTGGCAGACGTAAAATACCATCTCCCTGGATGGGGTGCGATGGGGTTGAAATGTCAAAATAAACTAAATGACTGTTGATATATCAACGCACAGCCCAAACCACTGGACCTAGAGACTTGAAATTTTGCACAAAGATACCTTATACAATGTAGGCATCCACTAAGGAAGGATTTTTGGGAATTCCCACGGGAACGGGAAAAAACGGGATTTATATATTCGATTCCGAGTGACCCTATCTCAGTAACTATAATAACTAGACTCTTCAAATTTGATACACAAGTAGGTATTACATTAGTTTTCAAAATTCGCACCACGGGATAAGGAAAAAACGGGATTTATATATTCAGTTCAACGAGATCCTATGAGCTATAATTACTAGACTCTTCAAATTTGGCATAGAAGTAGGTAATTATAATAGTAAAAAACAGTTTTAAGGATTTTCGGAAATTCCCACGGGATAAGGAAAAAACGGGATTTTTCGTTTTACTGGTCGTAGAAAACTGAAATTCGGCATGTAGGTTGTTTGGGGAGTGTAGAGCAGGATTGAGAGAGGACTTTCCAAAATTCCCACGGGAACGGGAAAAACAGGATTTTTCGTTTAACTGGTCGTAGAAAGCTGAAATTCGGCATGTAGGTTGCTTGGGGAGTGTAGAGGAGCATTAAGAGAGGACTTTCCCAAATTCCTACGGGAACGGGAATAAACGGGATTTTTCGTTTTACTGATCGTAGACAGCTGAAATTCGGCATGTAGGTTGTTTGGGGAGTGTAAAGGAGCATTGAGGGAGGACTTTCCAAAATTCCCACGGGAACGGGAAAAATGGGATCTTTCGTTTTACTGGTCATAGAAAGCTGAAATTTGGCATGTGGGCTCCTTGGGGAGTGTAGGGGAGCATTAAGAAAAAAATTCCCGAAATTCTTAAGGGAACGGGAAAAAACGGGATTTTGCGTTTTACTGGTTGTAAAAAGCTAAAATTTCAAAATGCATAAGTTTATACTGTAAATAGGCCGCAAAGGGCTCTTTAACCGACTTTTAAAAAAGGAGGAGGTTATGCATTCCACTTTATGTATTTTTTATGTAGGTAATATTATCACCGATTTCTCGGTCAATTGTGGACCTGCTTGCTTGCTTGCCTGTATGCTTGCTTGCTTGATATCTTGGTTGTATGGAATACTTATGGTACACGCGAGCGAAGCCGCGGGCAAAAGCTAGTATTTAATAAATTTATCAATCTTATCGTCTCCTACATATAATTTATTAAAGAATTCATTTATTGAATAGTATCATTTTTAGGTTAGGTAACCATGTCTTAAGATTTGAATAAAATTTATTTCCAACTAAACTATTTAGTTATACAGGGTTATTTGTAATTCACTAGCATCCTTTTAACCCTAAACTCCTACCACTTAAACAAATGTTTTTTGTTTTACGGCTTTTGTCATAACTTAATATTTTTGGTGTAATAACGTCTTGAAAATTTGAGATTTCCTCTTATTTTTACGATACTCTGTGTATTTGTATGGGGAAAAAAGTGCTTCATTTTAAAAAGTCGTAAAACAAAAAACATTTGTTTGAGTGATAGGAATTCAGGGTTAAGAGGATGTCAGTGAATTAAAAATAACCCTGTAGATTTCGGCACTGTGTTATAAATTAGGAATTCCTTTTAAATAGGTTCAATTTTGCTACTGGCATGTTCAAGAATATCCATCTCTGACCTAGATACCATAGTTATGTAGCTATGTACGGTCAAGTGCAAAAATAAGTATCGATTTAATCCTCCCATCGTTACATACCTATACCTTAATTCGACGACATAAGAGCTATGGGATATATTTATGAGCAAGTTGTGTGCACCCATATTTTTACACTTGACTACATAGGTACGTGATATATATATATATATATATATATATATATATATATATATATATAGACTTACTAGCTTTGAAACACAACCCTTTTGTTTTACTTGCCGTGACAAGACCGTGTAAGGCGGACGTATACTTCCAAGTGCAAATTAAAAGAAATAAAGTTATTCATATTATTAATTCCAGTGATAATACTTTTATTTCGCCCCAATGTGTACAATTTTTCGTTTATTGTTGTTTGTTCTTTAAGTATGAGATTATTAGAAATGGATCCATGTGTTTTTTAGGGGTCTGTCTATCAGTAACCAATCTATTTATGAGACGACCAGATGGCCTAGTGGTTAGTGACCCTAACTATGAAGCTTGAGGTCCCGGGTTCGATTCCCGTGTCGGGGCAGATATTTGTATGAAAAATACAAATGTTTGTTCTCGGGTCTTGGGTGTTTAATATGTATTTAAGTATGTATCTATCTATATTAGTATGTTTATCCGTTGCCTAGTACCCATAACACAAGCTTTGCTAAGCTTACTTTGGGACTAGGTCAATTGGTGTGAATTGTCCTGTGATATTTTTTTTTTTTTTTATTTATGCCGCAAATTTTCGACAGTCGCAAGGAAATCAAAACCTACAGGGTACTTCCCGTGAACTCAGAATCTTGAAATTTGGTTCGATGCAAGGTCTTATAGCACAGATAAAGGAAAAATTGCGAAAAGTATAAATTTTTTGTCTGTCTGTTTATATCAGTAACCAATCTACAAAGATCCCACACTGCGCACATCTTTCGTACAGGCCAAAAGGACAATAATGAATAGATCACCGTAAGGCAAATATGTCCCAGTATTTCACAGACTAATGGCCTCCAGGATAATTTAAAATTGAAACAAACTTCTTCCGCGAAAACCTCTCAAACCTTTTATGGCTCTAACACACGCCAACAATAATAAACAAAACAAACACTGCCTATAAAACCACTTCAACTAAGCTATCGGGTTCCCCGTGAAGTATTAATTCCGAAACCTTAATCAGTAAAGTCAACTCGTGTTTGAGTGACCGTGTAGGGTAACTCTTGAACAAGGTACGCTTTTTGTTAGACTTGCCCTTAATACAAAGCTGGGCACAAGACCGTTAATCCGTTACTAGTTAATTAACGAAGTTAAAACGTTACAAGTTATTTTTGAGGTAAATTGTTAAACTTCAGTTTTTTTTTATGTTAGATAGCCCAGACGAACTAGTGGGTCACCTGATGTTAAGTGATCACCACTGTCCATAGACACCCGCAGCACCTTACGCGATGCCAGTGCGTTGTCGGCCCTAAAAGGGAGAGGAAAAAGGAAAGGGAATAGAGGAAAAAAGAAACTGGCTCTACCACTATTAAAGCTATTAAATTATACCATATTCATTAAAGCGCTTGTGGCTTTATAAATGCACGACTGAATATTCTATCAGAGACATTGCCGCATCAATAAGCGTAGGCGTTTTGACCTATTCATATAAATAAATATTTTTTATACATCGTCTTTACTAGCATTTGCCCGCGGCTTTGTTCGCGTAAACCTTTGGTCTAAGGTCATTATTTGAGCATTGGCTTCGAATTACATTGTGGACACATTTCTGTGGAATCTGCAAATGATTCTGATATAGTCCCAATTATCTTTTATAGGTACATACAAGTCTTCTAATAAATAACTGAAAACGCTCATAATCTATAGCCAATTCATGGAAAATGTTACGATGAAAGTGAGGCGATCCAAACGCACGAATAATAACCCTATCACTGTCGAAATCAAATTCATCCGCTGCCACTTGAGTCTAGCGATTCTTTGAGCTCTTTCGTTGATTTAAGGCCCATTTAGATTATACAATTTTCTTGCACTTTCCATACAATAAAATTGAGGCAATAAATCTTAGGTTTAGACTGAGCAATGTTTTATTGCCTCAATTTTATTTTATGGGATGTGCAAGAAAGTTGTATAATCTAAATGGGCCTTAAGTGCTACATTGCCACAACAAACCGCGAGCGCGGGGCGCCGACAGAGCGTGCCCAGCGCGGTCAATAACACTCACAGGTATAATAATAAAGAGGATAGAAATGCCTTAGTTCCTATTTTGTTCCGGGACCAGTGGCGCTAGTTTGTCCCCTCTACTTACTATTAATGCACACACGCAAAAGACCGGAACCGTACTACGCAATCACGCACACAATTACTAATAATTTTTGCTTACAAACAATTATGAACCTAACCACTTAGAGACAGCGTTGAATAACACTCACCGTAAGTCATACCCACACTTACACAACGGCGTTCTTCATTGGCCGCGTCGGCAATATGGTTGTAGTGTACACCGGTGTAGTCGTAACCTGTCTTGTGTTCGTACCATGAACATTTGTGCGAGGCAGACAGAAGGTTTATCAAAAATTACATTACATTGCTGCGTATACTTCAAAGCAATCTGTGTTTTTAAGGATATGAGCAGCAATGGTACATGAAGTTTCGTGTTAATAACGTGTATACCAATATTTCATAATGAAATATTTTCTCAAGTTGTATTTTAATATAAACCGCATTAAATTAATACATACCAATGAAATGTAATCCCCTTATTAGTGTAATTACACAGTGTGGACGAGTTTCCGCAATTGCTAATGCTGCAAAACACCATTTTAAAGCACTTGTTATCATACCCACGTTTCAAATAGCACTGAGCCACAAGTCGCGCGCTTGTGACCTATGAGTCACAAGCGCGGCGCCAAGGTCACGCGTCTAAGGCACTTCTATCCTCTTTATTATTATTTCTGTGATAACACTGAAGCAAATACGGTGCGCCGCGCTGCCGAAGTGGCACCATATATTTGATTCAATGTTATAGAGCGCGCTGGGCACGCTTTGTTGGCGCCCCGCACTCTCGATTTGTGGTGGCGTGGTGGCTTGGCAAAAGTCTACAAGCTCCAAGCCTGTAGAAGCGCTTGAATGCCATTTACACGCTTGCAAGTGCGTTATTGTTCCATTATAGCGTCCTTTGATTTGTGTTTAAAAACCGACAAGGGCCCAGATCGGCGTCAAGCTCTTGCGCGCTCACGCAAGCAAAGCTAAAAAGTTGCTTGTCCTTGTGAATGGTTTTCGAAGCTTAGAAAGCGTGTAAATGTAGCATAAGGCGGTTGTCACACTGCTCCGCACAACACAACGGCGTCCGTTGCTGCGGTTTTTAACTTTGTACTGTAAAATCTTAATTTGTATACATAAACCGCACACTGGCTCCGTCTCGCGGTGCGGGACGAGGGGTGTGCCACACTGAATTGAATGTGAAATGAACACAAGAAGGAACTAAACGGAGTTCGTTATGCACCGCAGCCCCGGACGGAGATACTCGTACGGAGCAAATTCGTTAAGTGCTGCGTCGTCGCCACACGCAAAAGGCCGGCGCAGACCAGATGCGTGTGCGTTTCGCGCACCAGTTTGTAATGAGTAATGAATGACACTGTAAGAAAGATGTCACAACATGTGCACGCATCTAGTGCGCCATTTTTCTTACAGTTTCATTTATTACAACTAGTGCGTGTGCATGACGTGACACGACACACGTGACAATCCGCTGCACGCCGCAACGGGATGCGGCGGCAGTGTGACAACCGCCTCAGTTCTTGCTCGTATATCATCACTTCTAATGTGATCCACTGTGATAACATCTGTAGTTAAGTACTTACGGTACGTGGGGGGTGTGAGGTGTGCGGGTGGGGGTGAGGGGTGCGACGCAGGCGGGCCAGGGCGCTGAGCAGCCCGTCCGTGGTCACGCCGGCACCCTCATCTGCGGGCAAAGCATACGGGGGTTGCTAACTTGCTACAAGCTACATACTGTGCAAATTGAGTGCAATTGGACCACCTTGCCTAGCTCCGTAGCTCCACTATCATGCGTGCTATACAGCTATACGTAGTTTTCTTTTTTAGGGTTCCGTAGTCAACTAGGAATCCTTATAGTTTCGCCATGTCTGTCTGTCCGTCCGCGGCTAAGCTCAGAGACTGTTAGTACTAAAAAGCTGTAATTTGGCATGAATATACATATCAGTCATGCCAACAAAGTGGTAAAATAAAAATTTAAAAAAAATTTTTTTTAGGTTACCTCCCATAGATGTAAAGTGGGGGTGATTTTTTTTCTCGACTAACCCTATAGTGTGGGATGTCGTTGGATAGATCTTTTAAAACTATTGGGGCTAACATGATTTTTGTATTCAGTGATCTGTTTGTGAAATATTTAACTTTAAAGTGAAAATTTTCATTGAACTCGACCGCCCCCCCCCCCCCCCCCCTCTAAAATCTAAACTGATGGGAGGAAAAATTTGAAAAAAAACAGAATGGTAGTAAATGTAAAATATTAAATTTACAAGGAAAATTATAGCGGCTAAGATTGCTTGGGAATTATTTGTAGTTTGAGAGTAAATAGTAGCCTAAGGTATTAAACATATTACCGTCACTACTTTGAAAAAGCTCGTAACTCAAATCAGCATGTAAACGAAACTGAACCTTGATACGCGCGTAATAAAGTTCACTTAGCCAGATTATCGATTGTGAAATACGAGCTTTTTTCAAAGTATTGACGATACCTAAACTTTGAAGATTCCGTACACATACGAAATCCTTAGAAAAATATTACTTGATTTTTTCGCAATGGCTACGGAACCCTATCTTGGGCGTGTCCGACACGCTCTTGGCCGATTTTTTTTATTATTATGAGAGGGAGGCAAACGAGCAAGCGAGTCATCATCATCATCATTTCAGCCGAAAGACGTCCACTGCTGAACATAGGCCAGATCGGCCCTGCGCCATCCGCATCCAATGCGTTCCCGCCACCCTCACCAGGTCGTCGCTCCATCTTGTTGGAGGCCTACCTACACTGCGTCTTCCGGTCCGCGGACGCCACTCAAAAACCTTTCGGCCTCCGATCTGATGGAAAATGATCACCACCGTCCATAAATATCAACAACTCAAAGAGAGTCACCAATCTGTTGTCGGCCTTTAAAGGAAGTATAAACCCTTTTTTTGAAAGCCCCGATGTCATAGTTGTCTGGAAACACTGCTACCGGAAGCTGGTTCCACAGTTTCACCGTACGTGGCAGGAAGTGCCGTGAAAACGTACAGTGGTAGACTGCCATTAATCGAGATGGTGACGATGGTAACACATAACTGTAATACTTATTTGGGTGGGGCCGTGAAGCTTTTCAATCGCCGTATCCCGTGTATTGCCATAATCCAAAACCAATTGCAATTCTGCGACTACGCGTGGTGGTGGTCACTAGGATTTTCAGTAGACTGATGTACTTACTACTAAAATAATACTTTATTTACTTACTACATATAAAGCTTGTCTAGTTTGAAATGACGCGCCCCACCACCGCGTTTGCGCACGGGATTTGGAGCTCAATATGAGCTACAATAGAGTCTATTGTAGCTTGAATTGAGTTTCGAATCCTGTGCGTGAGTGCGGTGGTGGGGCGCGTCATTTTAAACTAGACAAGCTATACTATATAATAATCTGTTTTGTTTTGTTTTCTTTGTTTATGTTATACTAGCCTTCCGTCCGCAGCTTCGCCTGCGATAAATTAATTTTCCCGTAGGAAAAGGTATTTTCCCGCGGTAAAAAGTAGCCTATGCCACTCAGTGGTAGTGGAATTTATGAAATCGGTCCATTAGTTTCGGAGCCTATTCAATACAAACAAATAAACAAACTATCAAATCTTTCCTCTTTATAATATTATAATAGGTATAGATTTGTAAATGTCTTGGGCACGTTGGCTAATGCTGTAGGTAAGTCTAATAAGAAAAAGTCTTTTCTAAATAAAAAAATAAAAATATATTTTTTCATGCAATTTAAAAAAACACCTCCGTATAAAAAAACACCGCAAATACAACTAAACCTACAACCAAGAGAACCATCTTCCACACAACCACCACAAACAATTAGGTACGTGTACCTACCTAAGGGAGGTACCCTTTTTTACCACTTTGTCTGCGTAAATAAGATTTACACTTATGCAAAATTACTGTTTCCTAGCACTAACAGTCACTTAGCTAATCCACCCACGGACAGACAGACGGACATGGTAAAACTACAAGAGTTCCTTGTGGGACTACGGAACCCTAAAACAAATTGACGTGTGCGAAGTTTCATATCCGGCCCAATCCATCTCATTATATGACGTATACACGCTGAATTACTTACTATAATACACTCGGTCACAGTATAATCTATGTATATTAGTAAACGTTTGGTACTGAGTTTCAGCCCGAGCAGAGCTCGGTTGCCCAGGTACTTTAAATTAATTCCGAAAGCGAAACCAAACCTGAAGTTACAGTGTGTTTACTAAAAAAAATACTGTTTTTAATAGCTGGCAACTTTAAAATTGATAGATACTGGCCTATTATCCTCGCGTCTGTTAGGGTTGTGGTGGGTTTGTGTGATTTGTGTGTCGTACAGTGTGGAGGTGGAGGAACTGCGTGAACATAAATTTCTTGCATAAACTTTATCATAAGGTCGCGGGTGAGCAAAGCAATCGTTTAAGCTCATTGATATGGACCTCCGCAAAAACGCCTGATTCAATGAATTCTTCTTTTAAAACCAAAATCTTAAAAGGGTGGATTTATCAGAGTTTGAAGTTTAGCGACACATTTGGACGTTTGTAGATCACATACTTGATTTATACTTGACTCGGACGGTAGAGATACCGGATGTACGGGTATGACCGTACGCCAGCGGTGACGTCACGCGATATAGTACCTACCCGTGAGTTTGGACGCCCTATATTTTGTTCGGAGACGCGGATATAAAGTTTACATGGAAGTGCAGAAACAGAAGGGATCCTGTCTTTTCGGCGAAAATTGTTTCCCAACTGATTTAATTTTTAACCGCAACTGATTCATTAACTTAGTTACCAACTTTTTTTTCTGAAACTATAAAGATATATTTCAGGACTACAGTATACCTTAGAGCCTCCCAACCCAAACGATTGAATTACCGCTACCAAACCCATGAAGGCCCGTTCCTGAATTTAGCCCCAGTTTTTGTCGACCATGAATGAACGATAATAATTACCGACTTGCTAATTAAAACCCTCATATGTTATTGCCGTTTGAATTAGCAGGTCTTGCATTATTGTCGTTTATTTAGAGTCAAGTCATAAGTCTTTGACCAGTGTGTGTTACCAGTGATGACTTTATGACACTGAGACGTGGCCGCTAACGATGGTCCTCATAAGAAAGCACAAAGTCACTCAGAGGGCGATGGAGAGGGCTATGCTCGGAGTTTCTCTGCGGAATCGCATTAGAAATGATGAAATCCGCGCAAGCACTAAAGTCACCAACATCGCTCCGAGGGCACATCGCTCGTTGAACTGATGGCCGATGGGGCAAAAAGGTTCTCGAGCGGCGTAAACGGACCGGAAGACACAGTGTAGGTAGGCCTCCAACAAAATGGAGCGACGACCTGTACCTCTACCATGAGTTTACACTAGTTTACAGTAACCGTACTCGCTAGCGACGGCGTAAATTATTCGTATGGAGAATTGTACTTCCGTAAGTGACCGCTAGAGGCGCTGTACAATTCTCCATACAAATCATTTACGCCGTCGCTAGCGAGTACGGTCACTGTAAACTAGTGTAACTTATGGTAGAGGTACTGGTTAAGGTAGCGGGAACGCGTTGGATGCGGATGGCACGGGATCGATCTGTTTGGCGAGCCTTGGGGGAGGCCTATGTTCAGCAGTGGACGTCTTTCGGCTGAAATGATGATGATGATTTCGAGTCAATTAAATACGGGGTCATGTTTCGTTCATGTTTGATTAATTATAAATGGAAGAGGGAGGGTTTCTTGCGAAAACCCATATGTGTATAAACTTATTGTTTTGTACGTGTGTAAGCCATTCAAATGATCCATATCGAGTTGCGTAATTGTTGAAGTTCATAATGTATCGTTTATTCATAGCTATTTTTACTGTGAATCCATTTAACTTTAAAGAATTGTTATAAAACAAACCTAACCTACCCTGTATAATTATAGTTCTGCAGGATGACCATTCAAAATTACCTGAAAATTTACTTTTTTTTTTTTATGATAGATAGGCCAGACAAACGAACTAGTGGGTCACCTGATGTTAAATGAACACCACTGTCCATAGACACCCGCAGCGCTTTACACGATGCCAGTGCGTTGTCGGCCCTAAAGGAGAGGGAATAGGGGAAGGGGGAGAGGGAGGGGGAGAGGGAAGGGGTGAGGTATTGGGCCCCCGGCCGGCACTCTCACTGACCGTACGAAACGCAAGCAGGATTACTGCTGCTTCACGCCGGTGTTCTGTGAGAGGGTGGTACTGCCCCGGACGAGCCGGGCCATTCGTGATGCAGCGGCTAGCTACAACATGGCTCTACCACTACAAAAATTATGAATTATTAAATTATGACTAACAAACCACGCACCATCTTGTTGGAGGCCTACATACACTGCGTCCTCCGGTCCGTGGACGCCATTCGAGAACCTTTTGGTCCCATCAGTTTCAGTTCTACGAGCGATATGCTCAGCCCACTGCCACTTGAGTCGGGCGATACTTCGAGCTATCTCAGAGAGCGTATTAATTTGTATATTTCGTGTTTATTTTGTACAACATATGTGTGTGTGTGTGTGTCTACTGTCTGTTTATATGTCTGTCTGTCATTTAACTTGAAATCCGGGTTGTAAATTCGATTTACATCCTTAGGGATGTAAGTAAATTTAAAAATCGAACTGGTAAATTGCGTATATATTTTTAACATAACGGTTTTTCTTTATATCCTCGCATTTGTGATGAAAAGTAGAGTGTTCAACTCGAGTGTAAATGATCAATTACACCCGCGAACTATAAGCACCCTCGCTCGCTTTGCTCGCTCGTGCGCCTAAATATCTTAGGTGTAATTGATCATTTACAACCCCTGTTTATCAATCTACTATTAATTTATAGTTCTATTACACAGAGTTATCTTCCAGTATCAGCATATCTTTGCATGTTTGTCGGAAGGCCCGCCAGCTGGCGTCGGATTTTGTTCATAACTGTATTTATGCCGAGAACATGGCTTAGCGGGACGCAGATGCTTCACTACCGCACCTACTTGTGAATTACGTGTTTTGTGTCAAAATAGAGTATGGAAAAAGCTGAAATATTTGAAATAGAAAGCATTCACAGCGCCGAGCTTGCACTATTGTGCTATTGCTTCAGTGGAGGGGCGTGAAAATTTTTAAGTAAAGCTGGAACAAAAAAAAACCTAAACCCATTTATCCTTTTCGTAAAAGTGCACAATATATACGTTACCAAGTCGTCAAAAATATCTATAAGCACAACTCTATGTCACCAACCACAAGGTTGTGCTTACAATGTATTGGACGCGATGGTTGTAATCGCGTACAAATTTATATGTATCTCTGAACATCCAGTCTTAGCAGACCCCTGCTCCTAAGCAAAATGTGCGCAGTGGGGTTCATTGTAGATTGGTTACGGATATAGACAGACAGACAAAAAAAATTAAACTTTTCGCAAGTTTTCCTTTATCTGTGCGATAAGACCTTGCTTCGTACCAAATTTCAAGATTCTGAATTCACGGGAAGTACCCTGTAGGTTTGATTCCCTTGCGAGTGTCGAAAATTTGCGGCCTAAATGGCTGTATATTTTGATTGCGTTGGCTTAAGAAGTTTGATTTTTTCACAGCTCCAAGGGACAGTAGACCTGAGTATTTGATATAAATTTCAGCTTGATACCTCCACGCGTTCCTGAGAAAAAGGGTCTTGACAGACGGACGGACGGACGGACGGACAACAAAGTGATCCTATAAGGGTATTCCGCTTTTTCCTTTCGAGATGCGGAACCCTAAAAATGACGTGATAATAACAAATAAACAATACTAACACTACAGTAGTATTATTATTCCTGTGTCACGAATGTGTAAATCCCTCTCTCTATTTAACTATCTACCGCTCAGCTCCAGAGTCTCCATTTTCTAATAAATAAATAAATAAATAGCACGGGCCAATTCACAAGTTTGTGTTATGGGTACTAGGCAACGGATAAACATACTTATAAATGTAGATACATACTTCAATACATATTAAACACCCAGACCTGAGAATATTGCATACAAATATTATTCTCAGGTCTTAACTGCTCCAACACGGGAATCGAACCCGGGTCCTCAATCTTCGAAGTCAAGTTTTCTTTGCACTAGGCCATCTAGTCGTCATAATTGACTTTTTTTGAATTGACCTAGCCCCAAAGTAAGCGCAAGGTAATATTTAGCGCCTTTAATGTAGAAATGAAATAAAAACATAACAGTGAACTTTCTTCTAGACACAGATGTTTGCCCCGAAACGAGACGTGACAATGTACAGCAAACAATGTTACACTTCAATTTCAGAGGCTCTACCATGAGTTACACTAGTTTGCAGTGACCGTACTCGCTAGCGACGGCGTAAATGATTTGTATGGAGAATTGTACTTCCGTAAGTGACCGCTAGAGGCGCTGTACACAATTCTCTATACAAATCATTTACGCCGTCGCTAGCGAGTACGGTCACTGTAAACTAGTGTAACTCATGGTAGAGGCACAGATGTTTGCCCCGAAACCAGACGTGACAATGTACAGCAAACAATGTTACACTTCAATTTCAGTGCTCTAGGGCTAGCACAATATGTTGCTTTATGGTTTAGACTAACAGTTTTTTAACACAAAGCCCATATACTGATTAAGTATACTGTTTTAAACTTTCGTGATTTTCACCCATAATTATTATACTAAGCGGAGTCGGGATTTATCGAAGTCAACTCGTGACCACGGCTGCTACGATGTGGCCGAAACGTCGAGGTAAATATTGTTTGCGTGAAAAGTCCCGTTTAGTATAATAGTCACAAAGCCTTTTACGAGTATAAGCGAAGACTGAACCTCATAACTGACAAACATTAAATCGTAAAATCAGTTTCCAAATTTAAAAAAAAGCTAAATTGCGCAATTGAAAATAAATAAATTAATATCACGGGACAATTCACACCAATTGACCTAGTCCCAAAGTAAGCTTAGCAAAGCTTGTGTTATGGGTACTAGGCAACGGATAAACATACTTATATAGATAGATACATACTTAAATACATATTAAACACCCAAGACCCGAGAACAAACATTCGTATTTTTCATACAAATATCTGCCCCGACGCGGGAATCGAACCCGGGACCTCAAGCTTCATAGTCAGGGTCTCTAACCACTAGGCCATCTGGTCGTCTAAATGAAAGTGCCCCTTGGAGGTTTCTTACTCAAAATCAAGACATTGCATTCAAGGCATTGCAGCAACCGTGGTCACGAGAGATATTAGTTACAATTGTGAGTGAGAATCGCGAAAGTTTAAAACATTATTACTATAGTGAAAATAAACGGATCACTCACGTCTTAAAAAGAGTTTAACTGGACATGTTTCGGGCTAATTCGTAACCCTTCTTCTCGGAGTTACACGTCGCGGCGGCTACCAAACGTGCACTGCGTGCTACCGCCCTAATTATAATTAATTGTTTGTTATTATTATTATTGCCGTGCTATTATTATTAAGTTCCTGTATTGCTTTACAGATTTATGAAGGTTTTGTAACTGTCGATGATTTTTTGTTATGTTTTATGCGTATTCATGTTTTTTATCGTGCCATACCTTTTTTAATCCATCTTTTTTAAATCGTGAGGAAACCTGCATACACCTGAGAAGAAATTCAATGATGTATGTGAAGTTCCCAATTTGCACTGGGCCCGCGTGGGAACTACGGCCCAAGCCCTCTCATTCTGAGAGAAGGCCTGTGCCCTGCAGTGGGACGTGTATAGGCTGGGATGATGATGATGATTAAAAATACGGGATTCGAGATTAAAATACGGGACAGGCCGTTTCGGCTCTTTCACACGGCAACGTCCTGTTTTTTGCGGGTTCGGTTTTTTGCAGGATCCCGTTTAGTGTATGGTAACATTCACACGAGCATTCAGTTTGCAGGATCCCGCAAAAATCCGATCCGTTCGAAATGTGCTGTACGGTTTTGCCACAACAAACGGGACGTTGCCCGTGTGAAAGTGCCGTAACAAACCGATCCTGCAAAACGGGACGTCCGTGTGAAAGAGCCGTTACGGGACAGTGAAAAATTCATGCTTGAAATATGGGACAGCCTGTAAAATACTACATCTCGCCACCCTGGATTTAATGATTAACACGAGCAAAGTCGCGAATAAATGCTAGCTTATAACAATTACGCACATTAGATCGTATTATGGTAATTACGAACTTAATTGATTGATGAGGAAACTTGTGTTGGTAGTTCAATGGGGACGTGGCCGACTACTCCCAATATGCACTTACTTATCAAAGTTTGTAAATAAGGAAAAATACTGGGTATCTGTGTTTAGGTACTAAGAGAGACTAAGAAATAAGACAGCAGGTAGCGACATATAGTTTCGTTTAGTGCTGGGAAATTTATCTTTCTTTTACCCAACTGCTATGGTTTATTAACACATTTATATAAATACTAGGCTGTTGCCCGCGACTCCGTCTGCGAAGATAAAAAATTCTCAGACCTGCCGAATATAGAGAAAAAAGTTTCACAAAGATCCCTCAAGCCGTTTCGGAGGAGTTCGATTACAAACACCGTGACACGAGATTTTTATATATTAGAAGACTAGCTGTTGCCCGCGACAACCGTCTGCGAAGAATAGGGGTAGGTAGGTATAAGTAGGTACAAAAAATAGCCTACGACCTATTCTCAGACCTACCAAATATAGAGAAAAAAGTTTCATAAAAATCGGTCGAGCCGTTTCGGAGGAGTTCGATAACAAACACCGTGATACGAGATTTTTATATAGACTAGCGACCCGCCACGGCTTCGCACGGGTGCAATGCATGTATCTATATATATAAAAGAAGAAACTGACTGACTGACTGACTGACTGACTGACTGACATATCAACGCACAGCCCAAACCACTGGGCCTAGAGATTCCAAATTTGGCATGTAGGTTCCTTATAAGGTCTAGGGGTGCACTAAGAAAGGATTTTTCAAAATTCACTCCCTAAGGGGGTGAAACGGGGGTCCAAAGTTTGTATGGGGAAACAAGATTCGTTCGACTATTTTATTCGAAACTTCACACAAGTACTCCTAACGATAAATGATTAAACACGTGTTTCAGGTTTTTTGGGAATTCAACCCCTAAAAGGGGGAAATGGGGTGACAAAGTCTGAAAATCAACATGGGTATTGTTTTTATGGTTTATCGGGTCGCTGGTTATGAAAACAACAACGGTTTTAAAATCCGATGTGGCATACGTAAAATACCATCTCCCTGGACGGGGTGCGATGGGGTTGAAATGTCTAAATATCAATATAGATGTCGTTTTTAAGGTTTTGCCCAAACCACTGGACCTAGAGACTTGAAATTTTGCACATACCTTATACAATGTAGGCATCCACTAAGGAAGAATTTTTGGGAATTCCCACGGGAACGGGAAAAAACGGGATTTATATATTCGATTCCGAGTGACCCTATCTCAGTAACTATAATAACTAGACTCTTCAAATTTGATACACAAGTAGGTATTACATTAGTTTAAACATTAATATCAGGATTTTTCAAAATTCCCACGGGATAAGGAAAAAACGGGAATTATATATTCAGTTCAACGGAATCCTATGAACTATAATTACTAGACTCTTCAAATTTGGCATAGAAGTAGAAAATTATAATAGTAAAAAACAGTTTTAAGGATTTTTGTAAATTCCCACGGGATAAGGAAAAAACGGGAATTTTTGTTTTACTGGTCGTAGAAAGCTGAAATTCGGCATGTAGGTTGCTTGGGGAGTATAGAGGAGCATTGAGAGAGGACTTTCCGAAATTCCCACGGGAACGGGGAAAAACAGGATTTTAAAATACATACCTGTAGTCTAAGTGATGCTGTGGCTTGTAACTGTACTACTATTGAAAATGTTTATACGACCTTGGTATAGTCCTGGACCATCGACTCTCTTAGCACTGCCACATTGACTACCTCAATGGAAGGATAAGAAAACTTATATGGATTTTCAAAATATTAAAACATTTTGCATCACCTAACCTACTAAGACAGCTATATGTTTCACTAGCCCAGTCTATTATTACGTATTGTATCCCGATATGGGGTGGGGCTGGCAAAACTAAACTGTTGGAGGTAGAAAGAGCGCAAAGATATTTGCTCAAGGTGATGTTCTCCAAACCCCTTAGATATCCTACTGTTGACTTATATAGGGAATGTAGTCTCCTATCAGTAAGGAAACTATACATAGAAGGTTGTATTGTGAAGCTGCACAAATTATTGGAGTATGTACCTGCTACTGCTTCCTGTAATAAAAGGAGAATTGGCAATGTTGCACCGCTACCTTTTACCAAATCTAAATTCGCTAAGAGGCAATTTACTTATCAATCTGCAAAAATGTATAATGTTATAAATAGAAAATTAAGCATTTACCCTGTGCAAGTTCATGAATGTAAGAAAACGTTAAGAGCATGGTTAGAAATTCTAAGTTATGAGGAGGCTGAAGCAATACTTTTGTAACCACACAACACACTCATAAACACACAACACTCATACACACAAACACACACACACACTCACATTTTATCATTATCAAAGTGTTTTTGTTCTTAGTTTTAGTTATTATTTAGTATAATTAATTAATAATACTCTTGTTATTGGTTGTTCACATTATGTAATTGCTAAACTTGAGGAAGAGCGGGATCTCCTAACACAGGTATTTGTACTTACTGGGAGGTCCCAACCTTCTCTAGCTTATAAAAGGCTGTCACCAATAAAACAAATTTTGAATTTTTGAATTTTTGACTGGTCGTAGAAAGCTGAAATTTGGCAAGTGGGTGGGAGTGTAGGGGAGCATTAAGGGGTGAGTCCCCAAAAAACGCTTGAAAGATGTTTGCGGTTTGCAAAAATGCCACGAAATTCACCGTATATTTAATACTACAAAAATTATTTTAGAAACTTAATAGATGTATCTACAGCTTCACCGCGCTACATTTGTAAAATAATAATTAATTTCCGAGAAATAAAATCCCAAATTCTTTCAAAAACATCGAAATCGTCATTTTCTATTTACGCTTTTTAGATAATAATGAAACAAATTCATGAAAATCTCTTTGGTTGAATCGTAACACAAAAGTATGAAAAATATTATCACCGTTTCATTTTAGGCTAAATATAATCTCTATAATGATAATATGCATCTAAACATTATCTATTTTTTACGCAAAAATGTTTGCCGTTTTACATACTTTTTACTATGGAGCGAACATTTCCCGTAATTCGATTTTTAAATAGCGATCGCGGCCGAAAAATATTCAGTGCTGTCAAGGAATCCAACGAGAGAGCACGCTCCGTTTGTAGCCGCGCATGCACACACTCTCACAAAATACTACTCCTGTGGTAGGGTAAGGGTGGATCCCGACTGTTCGATTTCAGCTGTCAAAGAGGTCAGACTTTTACTAAGGTAAGTAAGTTTTCTTAATAATTACAAGCTTTTATTTGTAATTATTGCAATCGTCGTATATAATTATGTATGTTTTTAACACGTTTTTACAAGCTTTTATTTAAATTGCCCTGTTAGTTTAGGCCAAATCTTGTAAGCTTTATTTAACCCGCTTCTAGTGGTCGGATCGACTTGAAATTTGGTATGTGTAAAAAAACGAAAAATTAAAAATAAGTTTGTAACAGAATGTCTTGTGCCATCTTCTTTACTAATGTCCTTTTTGTCGATAGGAAAGTTCTTTGGTCTTTGTCAAACTCACATTGCACCTGATTGATTATAAGAATATTGTTAAATCTTATATCTTTATACTATTTATTTGATGTCTGTATCAAGACAATGTCAACTTTTTAATTAAATGCGTGTGTCGCACGCAGGTTAGACGACTTCCAGCCTCCTGAACAAGTAGGATTCTGAAAGGGCTTTAGCACCGTAGACCACATACATGCGTTGCAGCAGGTTATACAGAAAACCGAGGAGTTTAAACGGCCCCTTCGCGTGACATTTATAGACTATGAGAAAACCTTCGATTCGATCGAGACTTGGGCTGCACTGCAGTCCTCCAACGGTGCCAAGTAGACTACTGGTACAGTACATTACATCGAAGTGTTGAAGTGTCTATATAATAGCGCCACAATGTCCGTCCGACTTCAGGACCAGATGTCGAAGCGTATTCAATTGCAGCGGGGAGTCAAACAAGGAGATGTTATTTTTCCAAAACTGTTCACCGCTGCACTGGAGCTGAAGGATGCTTTCAAGACTCCTGACAGGGAAGGGCGAGGCATCAATGTAAATGGTGAAATACATCACTCACCTTCGACCTAAGTGCGATGCTTTCTAACCTCGGGACGATCTCCGAGCGAGTTGGACTTTAATTGAACATAGAAAAGACGAAGGTCATGTCGAACGCCCATGTTGTACCATTTCCCGTCATAATTGAAGACTCTACGCTCGAAGTTGTCGACGACTATAACTATTTGGGATATAAGTACAATCCAATTAGTGGGTTTAACTTCGAGAAAGAGATCAATCGAAGAATTAGACTCAGCTGGGCAGCGTTAGGGAAGCTTTGCAATATCTTGTCAGCTAATACACCGCAATGTCTCAAGTCAAAAGTCTTTGACCAGTCTGTGTTGCCAGTGCTGACTTATGGCACTGAGACGTGGCTGCTAATGATGGGCCTCATAAGAAAGCTCAAAGTCACTCTGAGGGCGATGGAGAGGGCTATGCTCGGAGTTTCTCTGCGGGATCGCATTAGAAATTATAAAATCCGCGCAAGAATTAAAGCCACCGACATAGCTCGAAGAATCTCCAGACTCAAGTGGCAATTGGCAGGGCACATTACTCGTAGAACTGATGGCCGATGGGGAAAAAAAAGTTTCACAAGTGGCGTCCATGGACCGGAAGACGCAGTGAGGTAGGCCTCCAACAAGATGGAAGACGACCTGGTTATGGTTGCGGGATCGGGTTGGATGCGGATGGCACGGGTCCAATCTGTTTAGTGAACCTTGGGGAAGCCTATGTTTAGCAGTGGACGTCTTTCGGCTGAAATGATGATGATGATGATGACTTGACAATAACTGCGCACTATATCTCCTCTACGAGATTTGGAATTGGAATTGTAAATACACGGACAGGTCAACAATAATTTATTGAATCAGGCGTTACCTTTCGGAGGTCCATATCAATGAATTGAAACAACTTCTTTGCTCACCTGCGACCTTATAATAATTACGTTTATGCAAAAAATACGTGTTCATGCAGTTCCTCCACCTCCACACTGTACGAACACACACAAATCACATAAACCCAACTATCACCACCACTAAACTACACGAGCTCTAGTTGAGTTTCGAACTCAACCAGAGCTCATCTTCAGAGTAAGTATCGCAACCGTTTACTAAGCTGCATAAGCGGGTGCCCCTTTTCTCCCATAATCTTTTTTATCCGAATTTTGAAAGTCATAAATTGATGTCCATAATATTCTTGCTCATAAATATCGATGGTCATAATTTTTGTAAAGCATATAGCTTAATAGTTCTAACTGCAATGAGCCATAATCCCATTGATCATAACTTTAAAAAGTCATAATATTGATATCAATAATATTTAAGGGAATATCGTTGATTATTCAGAAACGTTATAGGGCATATATCTTAAAGTAATAATTGTTTTTAGTCATAATTTTTCATTACCTAAAATGCACTAACCATCTACATTGAATTCTATAACATCCAAAGGAACATTGATAATTATTCAGAATTATTGTAAGACATATCGCTGGCAGCGAGCGAGCAAGACTTTCAGGGCAGAAGCGACTCGGACAGGTTAGGTTCAGAAGGCTAAGGCGGGAGCGAAGCGTAAGCGTAGCTCCCGCCTTAGCCTTCGATGTTAGGTATTTTTTTTATGACAGCACAGAAAAGGATTATTACCTTTAATATTATGAAATGTCATACAACCATGACATTGAATGTTATTACAAAGTAATATTGTGCCTTAAAATAATTATGACCTGCGAAAAAAGACCTTGCAATAATTATTATGAGTGACTTTAGTACCTTTAATATTATGAAGTGTGATGCTTCTTGACACTGAATGATATGAGTTTATTTATTAGTCCTTACAATAATTATGACTTAAGAAAATCGTAGCTCCAATTTATGTTGTTTAATATTATGACTTCCGATAATATGACAAAGAAAAATTATGACAGAAAACGTTATGGTCTTGAAAATTCGGAACAAAAATTTTATGGGAGTCATTATAGACCCCTGCATAAGCATATACATTTATTTTGCTTTTCTTGCATAAACGTAAGTATCATAAGGTCGCGGGTCAGCAATGTAATTCTTTCAGTTTTTTTTAGGTCAACAATAATAGTAATTTTGAATAAAGACATTTTCGATGTTTATATTTTTTTGATGTTATTAAAGTTCTGATTATTAATAAAAAGATCCTATTATAATGTAAAATCGTTTTATTTGTACTTACACCAAGTTTGAATATCGAAAGTCATCAAAATAATGTAGATTACATTTGTACAAAATCGGAAGGCGACTCTTTAATGTTCCCTTGTAAGTACTTACACTGGGACTCCACCCTTAGCTGACGGCTGTATAGCGTATCACGCAAAAAAATTTTAAATAAAAAATAGAACCGCCTTCAAAAACACCCAAAAAATATTATTTAAAAATTTAACCGACTATAATGAGCATTATAATATCTTTCTACTAATCTGTTTGAAGTCGGGCCTCAGCACGAGCTAGCAGGAGTAGTAGACGCCCAATAGATAGTAGGTATCTATCTATGTAGGTAAGTTAAATTACTACTATAAAGCTTGAGGTCCCAGGTTCGGTCCCCGCGTTGGGGCAGATATTTGTATGAAAAACACGAATGTTTGTCTTGGGTGTTTAATATGTATTTAAGTATGTATCTATCTATATAAGTATGTTTATCCTTTGCCTAGTACCCATAACACAAGCTTTGCTTACTTTGAGACTAAGTCGATTGGTGTGAATTGTCCCGGGATATTTATTTATTAATTTAATTACTAGGTCCACTCCTGCTGTCTCGAGCTGAGGCCCGACTTCAAACAGATTAGTAGAAAGATATTATAATGCTCATTATAGTCGGTTAAATTTTTAAATAATATTTTTTGGGTGTTTTTGAAGGCGGTTCTATTTTTTATTTAAAATTTTTTATTTTTGGCTTTTTAGTTGCTTTGGTATAAAAGAGATGCGTAGGCGTAGCCAGTAGACGAAGCCCGGCTTCTGTTTCCGATCTGAGGATCGCAAGGTAACTAACGAACCTAAGCAGGTTAAACGTGGGATGGTTTGAAGGTATTTTTTTATTGCAGGGGGGCTCCGCTCCCCGAGCCAACTCTCTGGTAGCAAGCCTACCACTTCCAATCTGAGGGATACGAGATACTAACGAACCTAAGCAGGTTAAGCAAGGAATGGTTTGAAGGTTTTTTTTTGCGGGGGGCTCTGCCCCCCGAGCCCCCCGTTCCGGTATCAAAACTTCTATTACCACTCTGAGGGACGCAAGATAACTGACGAATCTAACCAAATGAAACGGTAGATGGTTTAACAGATTTTTTACTGCGGGTTGTCTCTGCCCCCCGAGCCCCCCCCCCCTCCAAGAGCGGGGCTTTTATTTTCACCCTGAGGGACGCAAGGCAGCCAACTAACCTAATCAGGTTAAACGAGAAGTGGTTTAAAGGTTTTTTTTTATAACGGGAGCTCCGCCACCAAGCCCCTCTACCGGGACCGAGGTTTCTATTTCCACGTTGATACGAGATAACTAACAAACCTAACCAGGTTAAACGGGAGGTGGTTTGAGGGTATTTCTTATTGCGGGGGGCTCCGCCCCCCGAGCCCCCTTTCCATTAGCGAGGCTTCTATTACCACTCTGAGGGACGCAAGATAACTGACGAATCTAACCACGTTAAACGGGAGGTAGTTTGTCTGTATTTTTTATTGCGGGGGGCTCCACCCCCCGAGCCCCCCTCCAAGAACGCGGCTGCTAATTCCACTTTGAGGGACGCAATGTAGCTAACTAACCTTAACCAGGTTAAATGGGGGGTGGTTTCAAAGGATTTTTTTATTACGAGGGGCTCCGCCCCCTAAGCTCCTCTACCGGTACCGAGGCTTCTATTTCCACTCTGAGGAATGCAAGATAACTGACGAATATAACCAGGTTAAATCGGAGGTGGTTTGTCAGAAAGAAAAAAGAAAGAAAGAAAGAAAAAATATTTATTCGTGACATAATCTTAAATTAACAGGTGAAAGCACGGTAACAGATACAACATTATCACGAAATGGTCCCAACTCAGCATGATGTCGGCTATGCAGCTGACGCTGGTCTTCCGCTGGAACCATATCATCAGTATTTTTATAGCGGGGGGCCGCTTTGAGGGATCCAAGGTAGCTAACTAACCTAACCAGGTTAAACGAGAAGTGGTTTAAAGGTTTTTTTTATTACGGGAGCTCCGCCCCCAAGCCCCTCTACCGGGACCGAGGTTTCTATTTCCACTTTGAGGGATACGAGATAACTAACAAACCTAACCAGGTTAAACGGGAGGTGGTTTGAGGGTATTTCTTATTGCGGGGGGCTCCGCCCCCCGAGCCCCCTTTCCATTAGCGATGCTTCTATTTCCACTCTGAGGGACGCAAGATAACTGACAAATCTAACCAGGTTAAACGGGAGGTGGTGTAAGAATATTTTTTATTGCGGGGGGCTCCGCCCCCCGAGCCCCCCCCCCTCGAAGGGCGGGGCTTCAATTTCCACTCTGAGTGACGTAAGATACTAGAGAACTAATGAACTTAACCAGGTTAAATAGGGGGTGGATTGAAGGTGTTTTATATTACGGGGGGCTCCGCCCCCCGAGCCCCCCTTCCAGTACCAAGGCTTCAATTTTAACTCTGAGAGACGCAAGATAACTAACGAATCTGGTAAGGTTAAACGGGAGGCGGTTTGACACTATTTTTTTTAGCGGGGGGCTCCGCCCACCGAGCCCCCCCTCTATTCCGCATTACGGGGGCCTCGGCCCCCCGAGCCCCCTTTCCAGTAGCGATGCTTCTATTTCCACTCTGAGGGACGCAAGATAACTGACGAATCTAACCAGGTTAAACGGGAGGTGGTGTAAGAATATTTTTTATTGCGGGGGGCTCCGCCCCCCGAGCCCCCCCCCCCTCGAAGGGCGGGGCTTCAATTTCCACTCTGAGCGACGTAAGATACTAGAGATCTAATGAACCTAGCCAGGTTAAACAGGTGGTGGATTGAAGGTGTTTTATATTACGGGGGGCTCCGCCCCCCGAGCCCCCCTTCCAGTACCAAGGCTTCAATTTTAACTCTGAGAGACGCAAGGTAACTAACGAGTCTGGTAAGGTTAAACGGGAGGCGATTTGACAGTATTTTTTTTAGCGGGTGCTCCGCCCCCCGAGCTCCTCCTCTATTCCGCTTTAAAGAGCTCAAGGTAACTAACGAACCTAACCAAGTTAAACGGGAGGTGGTTTGTAGGTATTTTTTATTGCCCCCTTTTCTTTGTAGGTGCCATACCTACTTATAGTTTAGGTGAATGATTTACACAACTCTTAGGACTGCTTTGGCCAATTAATATTGTAGGTAATCCGATGTTCTTGTTATCAATAAAGAACGAACAAATATGCTTTAGGACTTTTAACAGTATGCCAAACATTCTTGGCCAGAAATTTTTATAACAATCAACATTATGCGATACAACAGGCACTCTTTGCTGACTGTACTTTTTGACCCTGGTTACCAAAGTACTCTTCAAGACGAATCAAATGAGCTCAAACTCGATGGGGTTATGTCATTTTATTACGGAGTTCTTATGGTCACCTTCTAACTCCATTTGCAGATCCTATAGTTACCATCTAGGATCAAAGTACTCGTCAAGACAAATCAAATGAGCCCAAACTCAATGCGGTCGTATCGCTTTATTACAGAGTTTCTATGGCCATCTTTCAGCTCCATCATCAGATCAGCTCCATGTCATAATAATATTGCATCGTCATCCAATTTACATATGCCTGCAAAATTTCAGCTCAATTGGAAACCGGTTCAAATTTAACTTGCAAGATTTGACCCGTTTAGGAGTTCCGTTGGCCATCTACAGTCTTCTTCAGCAGGTCCAGTTTACCAAATGATACTTTCTGAATGCAAATACTTCACTTGATGCTAGAAATGCTAAAATCACCATAGGTTTGCCTGTAAAATTTGAAGGTTGCCCTCGATTTCTCTAGGATCCCATGATTAGATCTTGACTTGGTGCCAATGGGACCACCTCAGGAGTATACTCTATCAAACAAAAAAAGAATTTTGAAAATCGGTTTACAATTGAGGGAGTAATCGCGTAACAAACATACAAAAAAAAAAAAAAAAAAAAAAAAAAAAAACATACAGACGAATTGAGAACCTCCTCTTTTTTTTTGAAGTCGGTTAAAAATGGTTCTGTGTAAGTGAAAACTGTCAATGTGCGTACGAAAAATAAATTCTCAAGGTCAGGGAACTCACTCTTAATAAAGCATTTCCCGAAATTCTTACGGGAACGAGAAAAAACGGGATTTTGCGTTTTACTGGTTATAGAAAGGTAAAATTTAAAAATTCAAAAGTTTATACTGTAAGTAGGCCACAAAGGGCTCTTTAACCGACTTCAAAAAAGTAGGAGGTTATGCATTCCACTGTATGTATTTTTTTTATGTAGGTATGTTCACCGATTTTTCGGTCAATTGTGGACCGATTTAAAAAATTCTTTTTTTATTCGAAAGAATATAATATACTCCTGAGATGGTCCTATTGTCACCAAATCAGCACTACGTTTTTCTTATATTTTCTCAAGCTATTTAAGTGTTTGCGTCTGGTAGACATCATCTCATGTTGATGAACCTGATGATGGAAGGTAAAACTCCTTAACGGTTAGGAGTTGAGGATATTTTTTCAAATATTATAGGTACGTATAGACCATTAGTTGTATTTTTTCAGGTTATCCAGGTGAGCTGATGATGGAAGGTTAAACTCCTTAACGGTTAGGAGTTATAGGAAGTTTCTTTAAATATCATATGCACGTAGGTATAGACCTTTAGTTGTATTCTTTCTGGTAATTCAGATTTTTAGTGCCCGCTTCCGAGTTAGTGAAAAACATTGTATACAAAGAAATATTGTAAAGGACCGTATCTACCTGAAGTTTAGTCGTGCTTGCTTGCACGCTTGCTTGCTTGCATGCATGTATGCTTGCATGCTTGCATGCTTTTTTGCTTGCCTGTATGCTTGATATTTTGGTTCTTTGGAATACTCATGGTACACGCGAGCGAAGCCGCGGGCAAAAGCTAGTTATACATATAAAACTTTCTCTTGAATCACTCTATCTATTAAAAAAACCGCACCAAAACCCGTTGCATAGTTTTAAAGAACTAAGCATACATAGGGACTTTGTTTTATACTTCGTAGTGATTTAATGGTCCTAAGATTAAGAAATAACAATGAATGAATCGTTTAGTTGTTTATTCATTTCATATACCTAACATCATAATTTGCATAAATCGCTGCCTAAGTGGAAAATCGACAATAACATAAAAAAAATATTGCGAAAATCGCTTTTGTTTTTACATAAAACTGACCCGTGATTGACCACTATCTCACCTGATGAAAAGTGTAGATGAGGCCAAAGTTTAAAATATCATATCAGGTATGTACTTACTCGTATGTTGTTGTTCATTGATTTTTGCAATAACAACGAGATTTTTATTTTTATTTATGTAGCTATAATTGTATTTTTGGAGCTAAATGATAAGTTACGAGAATTTATATTAGATTCGACAAAGTTATTATGAATAGTAATAAAACTAATAATAATCTTGACTTTAGTCTGAGATGTAGGTCATGTAGGACGCTACGCGAGACAGGCAATCGTCAAGTTCATATTGGCACTTGATTATCGTCATTTTGGCGCCGACTGCGGCACAGAATAAGTATTATGTGACCAGTAATCCAACTTCATACTAGAGCGCCCGGATCGACGCACGCACACAGCCAAGCGTCTTACACGGCGCGAGCGTGAGAACTGCATAGTTTTGTCTAGCGAAGATTGGTTAGCGGCCGTGTAAGACGCTTGGCTGTGTGCGTGCGTCGATCGGGCGCTCTAGTATGAAGCTGGATTACTGGTTACATATTCTGTGACTGCGGTAATGAATCACTGGTGCTAGTGAATGGTTGACTGGTAGTGACTAACGGAGGCACATAAGCCAGAAATAGGGAATTGCAATACTTCGATAAGCTGTCAATTTCCAATCTTCTTTCGCAGGGCACTCAGCGGGGGCGCGTCAATAGGCACGAAAAGAAGCATCATTTTAAGTGACACAACATATTATATACTTAGCGTATAGGTAACGCCACGTGAGTTGAGGCGAATGATTACACACACAGCTACATAAAGTACTGATTGCAAAAAAGTAGTGAATGAATGAAATGAGTGAGTGAATGAAAACGTGAATCATATGATCTTAAGGTAATACCTACGCAATACTATGCATATTATAATTATTATTTTATCATATAACCTATTTTTGAAATAAAACAATTTGAAACTGATACGAAATATTCGCAACGAACAAAATCGGTATTTTATAAAAAGCGAAAAATATGCTTATCTGATTTAAATAAAATATGTACATCAAAATATTTTATTTTCTGTTCTGTTTGAACTAGATGTATTTTCTTAAATAATTCTTAGCGAAATAGGTTGAAGAAATTTTTAGTCAATCTTGTAATTCACTGTTGAGTCTGTTGAACTTGCTATCGGTACGAATAAACGTCAAAATCCCGCTGTCATTACATGAGATGTTATTGTGTGCGGGATCTCAACTCTGATGGCGTTACCTATACCTACATGAAAATAAAAAAACCAAGCCTCCTTGGCCATGGTTCTGAAGACGCTGAGAGAGAAAGAGAGGTTTATTTATACATATTAAATACCCATGAAAAAATATTTTGGCAGGAAATGATACAAATAAAAACCGGCCAAGTGCGAGTCGGACTCGCGCGCGATGGGTTCCGTGCCATCTATATAAAAATGAATCGCTGAATGTATGCATAACTTCCGATCGACTACACCAAATTGGATAATTCTTTTTTATTGCGTTTGTTATTGTCAGGAAAAGGTTCTTATGAAATAAATTTAAAAAAATCACAACGGGGGCTAGTTATCTATAAAATCGGCTAAAAAATCGCATTTTTTTGCATGGGAGCCCCTTTAAATATTTGTTTTATTTTAATTTAATTATTTATTTTTAAAGTGAATATATAACTAAATATTCTGTGAATATTTCAAGCGTCTGTCTGTTGCCGTTATCAATATCGAGCAAAAAAAAAGCAAAAAAATCACGTTGGTTGTATGGAAAATATTTATTTTATTCTGGTTTTTAGTATTTTCTGTTATAGCGGCAACCAAAATACATCATCTGTGAAAATTTCAACTGTCTAGCTATCACGGTTCATGAGATAAAGTCTGGTGACAGACGGACAGACGGACGGACAGCGGAGCCGCAGTAATAGGGTCCCGTTTTTACCCTTTGGGTGCAGAACCCTAAAAACATTGAGTAGTATAAATAGGGTCCCACTCAGCAGCTTGCGGCAAGCTGCAACGCTGTTCTTCAGTGGGACCCATTTAAAAGAAACTAAACAACTACCGCTGCCAGCGTTCCCTCTTTGAACCAGGTATGCCGTGGATGCCGATTTTTTCATATTTATGTTTTTTAACAAGTCCCTAAACAAAGTTTACATGTTTTGTTTCCATACGATATCTAATTGCAGCAGATGTTTGTTTTCCAACATATGTTTCGGGAAAGGGGATTAATCGAATCGAATCAATTATAGTAAGGTAATTCAATTATATGCTCTAACACGTCCGCAGGAAGCCGACATTGTATTGGTTACGGCTTATATTTAGATAACTTGAATAAAATGTGATGTGTCATTGATCAAGGCCAATTTTGCACTGATTACATCATTATGACAAAGATTACCCAACAGATGTAATCTGCCTACAGTGGTTCGCGCTCATAGAGGAAATTTGAGTCTCTGAGTATTACTACGTTGAATTAAAGACAAAAATTTCGATTACATTCACTATTTCCGGAAACCCTATTAAGCAAAACTAGTCATAACCAATATGAGGTCAAGCCAGGTATTACCCTGTCCGCCATGACTCACAAACAGAGCAAAGTCTCAGCAAAACACAGACAATAATAAAAAGAAGGTTGAAAAAGCTTAACTTTCATCATCATCATCATTTCAGCCGAAATACATCCACTGCTGGACATAAGCCTCCCCAAGGCTCGCCAAACTGATCGCTCCCACGTTCTCCGCATCCATCGCGATCCCGCAACCTTAAACAGGTCACCGCTCCATCTTGTTGGAGGCCTACCCACATTGCGTATTCCGGTCCGCGGACCCGAACCTTTTTGCCCCATCGGCCATCAGTTCTACGAGCGATGTGCCCTGCCTACTGTCACTTAAGTCTGGCGATTCTTCGAGCTATGTCGACGACTTTAGTACAAATAATAAATTTAATTTTTCATACAAAGTTTTTACTGTATAAACGAAAATCCAAAATCTGATACCTAGTGCCAAAGCATAGTTAGCGCTCTTATTTAATTTCTACTCTTTTTTCCAACACGTTAAGTTATCACCCACCAAAGAAAAGCTGAATAAAAACTGATTTTGTTATAACCTTGAAATTTAGCAAGATCGTCGATATCGATGAAGCTACAACTTAAAAAAATATATAATTTAATTACTATCCTGTCCTCTTAGTCACCAAAGCGAAGTATCGTCTGCGCTTATTAATCATTGACAGCTATTAGAACTAACGGAAACGTGTACGCAGAGAGCGACAAGCGGGCAGCGCACGCGCAGGTGTCGTTTGACCGCTTAAGTCACAAAAACAGTGACATATTTTTAAGTGAAGTACGTTGTGTTGTGATAAAAACAACAGTGGAAAATTTTAAATAAATATTTACAATTCGTTAAGATATAAAGAAGAAAAGTGACTCTTTGAAATATTTGGTGACAAATCACTAAAGATATAAACGATTTTAAACACTTAACAGTTGTGTGACTTTGTGGAGTATGTTATAGACGCCACAGCAATGCATTTTGTGATATTAGTTGTTCTAGTTGTAGCGGTGTGTGGTAGAGATGTTTCTGATGCTGGATATTACCCCGTACAGCCTTACGGAAGACATGAAAGACATCATATAAACTCACCACCTCCTGAAGTAACTGAAGTAAGACACGAAGAAAATAATCCAAATAGAGGTAATTATGAAAGCTTTAGACCCGTTGACTTAAATAATAACAGACAAGTAGTCAATTATGAATATGACAGAGAATTATCAAATAACGATAGAAATGGAAGGAGACATCATCTTCCAAATACGGGCAGACATCCCCATGATATAATAAGAAGTATGGATATCAACCTAGCATTTGAAAGAGAAGGTCCAATAAGGCATAGAGATGAAACCTTTAATTTACCAAAACAAAGCTTTAGTATCAATGATGAATATTCTAAAAGAGTTGATGTCACTAACAATGATAATAGTCGTCGTTATAATCAAAATTTACCAACTCAAAGAGACGATGGTGGCATGGTGTTTAGAAACGACGATGAGGACGACCATGATGAAAGGAAAACACCTGTGAGGCCTGATAATAATAACAGTAATAATAATGATGTTCCTAAGACTGGTATCATTTCATTTTTGAGTAATGTTGACATCGGAAATACAAATAATAACACTAATAGCAATAAGCAAATTGGGACTCAACCTAACGATAGTAATAACAATCAAGTTGGATTGAAATCTGGTACAGTAATTAACGGAGACCAACAGCCGCCGAAAACTACAGTTGAAAATAAGGTTACACCTAACCCATTTCGTAATGAACCGATTGCAAACACGACGTCAGAAGAAAAGTGGATCTGGGGTGATGGAGATACGCCGGATGTGGAAAGTACAACGGTTACGACTACACCAGAGGATCTTGATAATAGAGTGGCATTCGATGGGAGCAAATGTGCCAGTGGCTCGGCGAGAGTACAGGGCAAATGTGTACCTACTGATTAAGATATGGATAAAATTGATGCAAAATTGTAAGGATTTGAAGATTTGTAGCGTTATAAAAATCCGAAAGACTGAATAGAGCAGAACCGCAATTAAAGAAGAAGGATTAGATGGTAAAATGGGCCAGTTTTTATTTTGTTGTCCGTTTTGACTTTTTTTAATTTGGAATTTTTTATGTGATTAGATTACTGCTCAAAATCACGAGCTTTTTCGAGCCTACTAGAAGAACAAAGGTGGCTCAAGTTTATTTTCCGTCGAGTTACCATTTTTCATAGACTTACATGACCGCTTAGATTATTTATACACTAGATAGAGTTTCGCCGGCATGAAAACGTCCCGAAAAATATAAGCCAACTGTTGGCTTATATGTCATTTGCCTCCCTTCAGTTTGAAGTGAGTTTGAATGACGACGCGATCGTAATATGAAGCTGTCAAATAGATTTTTGGACGTTTGTATCGCAATGTTTGCTACTGACACTCTATCTAGTGCATAAATAATCTAAGCATGACCGTAACTAACTGGAAGAACTGTATATGGAAATTTTGGGATTTTTTTTCTCCTAGTAGAAACGAAAAAGCATCTGATTCTGAGAGGAAATCACATAAAATTTTCCTAACAAAAAAGTCAAAACGGCCAACAAAATAAAAACTGGTCCATCTATGTTTATATTATAATGACAAAACAACCATGACAATGTAAAAGTATCTAATACCTTTAGGCTGCGTATCCACCGGAGCTGTGCGAGGATGCGTTGCGAGGGATGTGTTTGTCATGAACCAATAGAAACACTTCATTTAAAAGGTCCTAACGGAAACGGCTTTAACGATTTCGATGGAATTTGTAAAGGGTTTTTCGGGAGTGAACAATCGGTCTAAATTGGTATTATCTCTGAGAAAACGCGTTTTGCCGAGTTTTAGTTTAAGCCGAGATATTAAACTGTAACCTGAGATTGTGGTTTTTTTACTATTTTATTTAAGTAGGTACTTATATCAAAATGAACATTTTTTTAATATTTAGTTGTTGCCGGCGACTCCGTCTACGATGAGGGGTATACAAAATAACCTACGACCGACCTACCAAATATAGACAAAAAGGTTTCATAAGAATCGGTCAAGCCGTTTCGAAGGAATTCGATAACAAACACCGTGACACGAGATTTATATAAGAAGAAGATAAACAATCATCCTAATCTTTAATATTTACGTATTCCTAAAACTTAAAAACCTAATACTTAGACGTTGTTAAAGGAAGTCCACATTGAATAGAAGCTGATTCTTTGTCCGACGAAGCTGCCTACTCTTCGGCCCTAGTCGCGTTATTAATATGCCAGGATCGCTACGTAAAGATGGGAGTAGTGAAACCACTATACTTCATTTAATTTAGAATTGAAAACCACAACATCATTATATTGCGCGGCTCGTCAACTATTTCTTACCTGGCAAATAGTACAGTACAATAGTCTGGGAGCCCCAAAATATAATTGTTTTAATGTCACTTTATTTGCGTGTCGTCAATTGTTACTCTAGTACAAATTGTAAAGAGATTACAGTACACGAGCCGCAATATAATGTTGTTGTGGTTTATAATTCTAAATTAAATGGAGTATAGTGTCAAGTAATTACTGCATATATTTGAGTAATGAAGAACCTTATACAGTTTCATAATGGGAGAGTGTGTGTGTGTGTGAGGTGCAACTCACACTACATGTATATAGATTTTTTAAATAACCGAATGGACGTTTTTAATTTTTGGCAATACACGTTTTTACTCTGTGGTACTAGCTCGTTAACTTAAACAGAGTATAGTGCTATAGTGTTTAGTATTGTTAAGTAGTTATTGTGATTAATCTTGCCTTAGCATTTGAAAACTGTAAATCCCTAGGTAGTGAAAAATAAATGCATAGAAATATAGGTAGATATTTCTATTATTTTTCATTAAGTACTTAGATAATTACGACACTTGTTCGAATGATATTACTTACTTGATATTTACTTATTTGAAATACTCAATTTACTATTCCTTTGCTTGACAAGTTTCGGACCAATCCGTGATTCGTCATGAAGTTCTGTTTTGACTCAACCTCGAATTTCAAATGAAACATGTCGGATAAAACTAAGCTTCAAAGACGTGAGCGATTCACTTATTTTAATATTATTCCAACCAACTTGTAAAAATATTGTTGTGTTGTTGTGTTTTATTTAATATGAATAATTTAAACACTAAATATAAACAAAACACATAACCTTTATAACTTGTTTTGATTATGAATTATGAGAAATTAATAATTGTAAACCTATTTATGTTATGTTGCTATTAATAGAAAAATTTAGAAAATTTATGGACCAATTTAGTGAATTTAGTCTTCATTCGATCTGTTATAAAAATATACTTAGTTACGAATAAAGCGATATAATACAACTGTTTTTTTTATTATAAACGGAGCAAGTCAAAATGCCTCGAATCTCCTCTAGAACTAATAAACGTACTAAATATAAATGTAAAAAATTATAATATAAACTTTTTGTTTTTACTGAACTATTTTTAAAACATCGTACGAAAGTACGGAATCCTTCATGTAAGTACCTATTGTACGACTTTCACTTGGCCGGCTTTTACTATCCCTATATTGTCATTCGCACTGTGTTTAAATAAACGCTGATGAAGACTAAGATGTAATTTTTGGGAATTTCCATAGGAACTTAGTAAAATCCCGTCCAAATCCAATCTAAAAAGGGTCGGGTTTTAGTTTGGGACGCAACCTGCATCGGTACCCGAGCCCCTTCACACCTTCATGACCGCCCGGCCACGACTTCGCGCGTTTGGCGGCGCGGCAAGCGTTTTATCAGTTCATTGCGTGTGCCGCCAGGTAACCACTGTACGGCGAGCGTCTCGGCCGCGCAATGAACACAGAAAACAAGCTGACGCAGCGGCTGAAGCGGCCGAGGATAGGAAAGTATTAAAATACCAGAGTCTCGGTTCAGCTTACAATTTTGTTGCTATCGGTTTTGAGACCCTGGGTCTTTGGAGTCACAGAACACACAAATTGATTAAAGAGGTGCAAAATCGTCTGGTCGACACCAAAATGGAGACCAAAAGGCTAATCTCTCTCAATGAACATCCCCATTCAACGAGGGAATGCTGCCAGCCTTTTGGGTACGATGCCACGGGGGCCTTTTTTTAGACTTAATCTAGTAGTTTTTAAGTTAGATATTTAGTATATAGTTAAATTTTATTCATTTTTATTTTTTCTTAATAAATGTAATAATACATTATTTTTATTAAAGTTATATACAAAAAAATCCAGTTCTAATTAATTACGGAAAACTGCGGGCAAGACTAGTCTAATCTATACGGAAAACCTTGTGCTCAAGTTAACAATAGATCTTTCACACGTCATTTGCCGCAATGGCCCCCAAAGAAACCATTACGGTTTTTATTTGGGTCAAACAATAATAGAAAAATACGACGTAACGTGTCGCCTCGACAAAAAACAGTTGTTTTTGCGGCGACGAAAAACAGAGGCATCGTCAGCGAAGAAGACGCCCGACTTAGTGTAAAATCCCGCCCTGAAATTCTACATCCACACCATGTTGTTTTGGGTTCTTTAATTTTTCGGAGAATATATTTTTCCCAATAGACGAGGGACTTCAATAAAAGTATACCCCTCACTTTTTGAACCCCCGACGCAAAAACAACGGGGTGTTATAAGATTGACGTGTCTGTGTGTGGCATCGTAGCTCCTGAACGGATGAACCGATGTGGATTGTTTTTTTTTTTGTTTCAAAGGTCAATCATTTAAGATGAGGAAATTTGGAGTTTTTCTTCTTCAAAATCAATTTCTTCTCAGGTGTGTGCAGGTTTCCTCACTAAGTTTTCCTTCACCGTAAAGCTCATGGTAAATTTCAAATATAATTTCACACACTAATTCCGAAAACTCAGAGGTGTGAGCCCGGATTCGAACCCACGACCCTCTGCTTGAGAGGCAATAGGTCAAACCATTAGGGCTCCACGGCTTTTTTTAAGCCAATGCCGCCCGGCAATATGGTTTCGGCATGGCGCAATCCTGTACTCATCAAAAAGCCACAAATAAATTTCCTCAGTAAAATTACGATCCGTGATCTCCATTCCAGAACTTTAGGGCCCCAACGGCCATCTGTTCTGCGTGCTATATGGCCTGCCCATAACAAGCAAGCTGCCCATGGCAAGCGCAGCGTGGGACGTCCACCAACGAGATGGACGGACGATTTGGTGAAGACCGCAGGTTCAGGGTGGATGCAAATCGCTTCCAAACGTAATGATTGGGCATCAATGAGGTAGGCCTATGTCCAGCAGCGGACGTCCTACGGCTGAAATGATGATGATGATGATGAAAATTACGATCTGTATTTGAAAAGTTAAGCAATAGGTATAATCTTTACGTTTTGTTTGTAAATAAGACTTAGTAAGTTGATTATACTGCCATAATAAATAACGGAGTGTTTTCGAATCGAAAATCAAAGTAACATAACAGCTCACTTTAGCATTAAAATTTGTTTAATCGTGTTTTGGAAGCAAACACGAATTAAGGATACGATCAAAATTATCCTAATATTTTTTTACTTCCATAAAACAGACCAATTTTATACAAAGTCTTTTTTTTAAAAGCATTGAACGGCATTTGGACGCTTAAATTGAGGGTTATTTATATTTTTTGTAAGATAACATACTAAGCATTAAACTAGTATTAAAATTAGACTTAACTTTAAAGTACCAAATTACATTAAGTACCTATATTACTAACAATATTGTACGCCCGGAATGGGTAACTTTTGAAACTACCTTTAATATAATGTACTACCACCTAATTGTATGTGACACAGTTATACAATAAATTATTCTGATTCTGATTCATGCACGTTATTAAGTTTGCTAATTATGCTTTAAACTAGCTTTTGCCCGCGGCTTCGCTCGCGTGTACCATGAGAATTCCAAAGACCCAAGATATCAAGCAAGCAAGCATACAGGCAAGCAAGCAAGCATGCATGCAATCGTGCATGCACGCTTGCTTGCTTGCGTGACAATGGGACCCGCCACGTCGGATTTTAAAACCGTTGTTGTTTTCATAACCAGCGACCCGATAAACCATAGAAACAACACCCATGTTGATTTTCAGACTTTGTTACCCCTTTTCCCCCTTTTAGGGGATGAATTCTCAAAAAACCAAGATATCAAGCAAGCAAGCACGCATGCACGCTTGCTTGCTTGCGTGACAATGGGACCATCTCAGGAGTATAAAATATTCTTTCGAATAAAAACAGAATTTTTAAAATCGGTCAACAATTGACAGAGAAATCGGTGAACATACCTACAAAAAAAAATACACAAAGTGGAATGCATAACCTCCTCCTTTTTTTAAAGTCTTTTAAAGAGCCCTTTGCGGCCTACTTACAGTATAAACTTCAAAATTTTGAAATTTTAGCTTACAACCAGTAAAACGCAAAATCCCGTTTTTTTCCGTTCCCGTAAGAATTTCGGGAAATACCTTCTTAATACTCC
The DNA here is from genome assembly GCA_947563465.1 of Archips xylosteana. Taxonomy (NCBI): domain Eukaryota; kingdom Metazoa; phylum Arthropoda; class Insecta; order Lepidoptera; family Tortricidae; genus Archips; species Archips xylosteana. Next base: position 13,840,923 of record OX387365.1, on the reverse strand, counting down.
CCTACACTCCCCAAGGAACCCCCTTGCCAAATTTCAGCTTTCTACGACCAGTAAAATGAAAAATCCCGTTTTTTTCCCTTTCCCGTGGGAATTTCGGAAAGTCCTCTCTCAATGCTCCTCTACACTCCAGAAGCAACCTCATGCCGAATTTCAGCATTCTACGACCAGTAAAACGCAAAATCCCGTTTTTTCCCGTTCCCGTAAGAATTTCGGGAAATACTTTCTAATACTCCCCTACACTCCCCAAGGAACCCACTTGCCAAATTTCAGCTTTCTACGACCAGTAAAACGAAAAATCCCGTTTTTCCCGTTCCCGTGGGAATTTTGGAAAGTCCTCTCTCAATGCTCCTCTACACTCCCTAAGCAACCTATATGCCGAATTTCAGCTTTCTACGACAAGTAAAACGAAAAATCCCGTTTTTTCCTTATCCCGTGGGAATCTTGAAAAATCCTGAAATGAATGTTTTAACTATTGTAATACCTACTTGTGTATCAAATTTGAAGAGTCTAGTTATTATAGTTACTGAGATACGGTCACTCGGAATCGAATATATAAATCCCGTTTTTTCCCGTTCCCGTGGGAATTCCCAAAAATCCTTCCTTAGTGGATGCTTACATTGTATAAGGTATCTATGTGCAAAATTTCAAGTCTCTAGGTCCAGTGGTTTGGGCTGTGCGTTGATATATCAACAGTCACTCAGTCAGTTTAGAATTTTATATATATAGACTAGCTTTTGCCCGCGGCTTCGCTCGCGTGTACCATGAGTATTCCAAAGAACCAAGATATCAAGCAAGCAAGCATACAGGCAAGCAAGCAAGCAGGTCCACAATTGACCAAGAAATCGGTGAACATACCTACATAAAAAAATACATAAGGTGGAATGCATAACCTCCTCCTTTTTTAGAAGTCGGTTCAAGAGCCCTTTGCGGCCTATTTACAGTATAAACTTGCATAAGTTTTGAAATTTTAGCTTTTTAAAACCAGTAAAACGCAAAATCCCGTTTTTTCCCGTTCCCGTAAGAATTTCGGGAAATGTTTTCTTAATGCTCCCCTACACTCCCCAAGGAACTCACCTGCCAAATTTCAGCTTTCTATGACCAGTAAAACGAAAGATCCCGTTTTTCCCGTTCCCGTGGGAATTTTGGAAAGTCCTCTCTCAATGCTACTCTACACTCCCCAAACAACCTACATGCCGAATTTCAGCTTTCTACGGCCAGTAAAACATAAAGTCCCGTTTTTTCCCGTTCCAGTGGGAATTTTGGAAATCCCTCTCTTAATCCTCCTCAACACTCCCCAAGGAACCCACTTGCCAAATTTCAGCTTTCCATGACCAGTAAAACGAAAAATCCCGTTTTTCCCTTTCCCGTGGGAACTTTGAAAAGTCCTCTCTCAATGCTCCTCTACACTCCCCAAAAAACCTACATGCCGAGTTCCAGCTTTCTACGACCAGTAAAACAAAAAGTCCCGTTTTTTCCCGTTCCCGTGGGAATTTTGGAAAGCCCTCTCTCAATCCTCCTCTACACTCCCTAAGCAACCTACATGGCGAATTTTAGCTTTCTACAACCAGTAAAACGAAAAATCCCGTTTTTTCCCGTACCCGTGGGAATTTTGGAAAACCCTCTCTTATTTCTCCTCTACACTCTCCATGCAACCTACATGCCAAATTTCAGCTTTCTATGACCAGTAAAACGAAAAGTCCCGTTTTTTCCCGTTCCCGTGGGAATTTTGGAAAGTCCTCTCTCAATGCTCCTCTACACTCCCCAAGCAACCTACATGCCGAATTTCAACTTTCTACGACCAGTAAAACGAAAAATCCCGTTTTTTCCCGTACCCGTGAGAATTTTGGAAAGTTTTCTCTCAAGGCTCCTCTACACTTCCCAAGCAACCTACATGCCGAATTTCAGCTTTCTACGACCAGAAAACGAAAAATCTCGTTTTTTCCTTATCCCGTGGGAATTTCCGAAAATCCTTGAAACAGTTTTTTACTATTATAATTACCTACTTCTATGCCAAATTTGAAGAGTCTTAATAATTACAGTTCATAGGATTCCGTTGAACTGAATATATAAATCCCGTTTTTTTCCTTATCCCGTGGGAATTTTAAAAATTCTGAAATTAATGTTTTAACTAATACAAGCTTTTGCCCGCGGCTTCGCTCGCGTGTACCATGAGAATTCCAAAGCACCAAGATATCAAGCAAGCAAGCATACAGGCAAGCAAGCAAGCATGCAAGCAAGATGCAAGCATGCATGCACGCTTGCTTGCTTGCGTGACAATGACACCATCTCAGTAGTATATTATATTCTTTCGAATAAAAAAATAATTTTTAAAATCGGTCCACAATTGACCGAGAAATCGGTGAACATACTTACATAAAAAAAATACGTAAAGTGGAATGCATAACCTCCTCCTTTTTTTGAAGTCGGTTAAAGAGCTCTTTGCGGCCTACTTACAGTATAAACTTATGAATTTTGAAATTTTAGCTTACAATCAGTAAAACGCAAAATCCCGTATTTTCCCGTTCCCGTAAGAATTTCGGGAAATTCTTTCTTAATACTCCCTTACACTCCCCAAGAAACCCACTTGCCAAATGTCAGCTTTCTACGGCCAGTAAAACGAAAAATCCCGTTTTTTCCCGTTCCCGTAGGAATTTTGGAAAGTCCTTTCTCAATGCTCCTCTACACTTCCCAAGCAACCTCATGCCGAATTTCAGCTTTCTACGACCAGTAAAATGAAAAATCTCGTTTTTCTCGTTCCCGTGGGAATTTTGTACAGTCCTCCCTTAATGCTCTTCTACACTTCCCAAGCAACCTTCATGCCAAATTTAAGCTTTCTACGACCAGTAAAACGAAAAATCCCGTTTATTCCCGTTCCCGTGGGAATTTTGGAAAGTCCTCACTTAATCCTCCTCTACACTCTCCAAGCAACCTAGATGCCGAATTTCAGCTTTCTACGACCAGTAAAACGAAAAATCTCGTTTTTTCCCGTTCCCGTGGGAATTTTGGAAAGTCCTCTATTAATCCTTCTGTAACTCTCCAAGCAACCTAGTTGCCGAATTTCAGCTTTCTACGACCAGTAAAGCGAAAAATCCCGTTTTTTCCTTATCCCGTGGGAATTTCCGAAAATCCTTTAAACAGTTTTTTACTATTATAATTACCTACTTCTATGCCAAATTACAAGAGTCTAGTAATTATAGTTCATAGGATCCCGTTGAACTGAATATATAAATCCCGTTTTTTCCTTATCCCGTGGGAATTTTGAAAAATCCTGATTTCAATGTTTTAACTAATGTAATACCTACTTGTGTATCAAGTTTGATGAGTCTAGTTATTATAGTTAATGAGATAGGGTCACTCGGAATCGAATATATAAATCCCGTTTTTTCCCGTCCCCGTGGGAATTCCCAAAAATCCTGGATGCCTAAATTGTATAAGGTATCTATGTGCAAAATTTCAAGTCTCTAGGTCCAGTGGTTTGGGCTGTGCGTTGATATATCAACAGTCATTTAGTTTTATTAGACATTTCAACCCCATCCAGGGAGATGGTATTTTACGTGCGCCACATCGGATTTTAAAACCGTTGTTGTTTTCATAACCAGCGACCCGATAAACCATAGAAACAACACCCATGTTGATTTTCAGATTTTGTTACCCCTTTCCCCCCTTTTAGGGATTGAATTCTCAAAAAACCTGAAACACGTGTTTACTCATTTACCATTAGGAGTACTTCTGTGAAGTTTCGAATAAAATAGTCGAACTAATCTTGTTTCCCCATACAAATTTTGGACCCCCTTTTCACCCCCTTAGGGAGTGAATTTTGAAAAATCCGTTCTTAGTGCACCCCTAGACCTTATAAGGAACCTACATGCCAAATTTGGAATCTCTAGGCCCAGTGGTTTGGGCTGTGCGTTGATATGTCAGTCAGTCAGTCAGTCAGTCAGTTTCTTCTTTTATATATATAGAAGATAATACCTACTTGTGTATCAAATTTGCAGAGTCTAGTTATTATAGTTACAGAGATACGGTCACTCGGAATCGAATATATAAATCCCGTTTTTTCCCGTTCCCGTGGGAATTTTGGAAATTCCTCTCTCAATGCTCCTCTACACTCCCCAAGCAACCTACATGCCGAATTTCAGCTTTCTACGACCAGTAAAACGATAAATCCCGTTTTTTCTTTATCCCGTGGGAATTTCTGAAAATCCTTAAAACTGATTTTCATTATTATAATTACCTACTTCTATGACAAATTTGAAGAGTATAGTAATTATGGTTCATAGGATTCCGTTGAACTGAATATATAAATCCGGTTTTTTTCTTATCCCGTGGGAATTTTGAAAAATCCTGATTTTAATATTTTAACTAATGTAATACCTATTTGTATATCAAATTTGAATAGTCTAGTTATTATAGTTACTGAGATAGGGTCACTCGGAATCGAATATATAAATCCCGTTTTTTCCCGTTCCCATAGGAATTTTGGAAATTCCTCTCTCAATGCTCCTCTACACTCCCCAAGCAACCTACATGCCAAATTTCAGCATTCTACGACCAGTAAAACGATAAATCCCGTTTTTTCTTTATCCCGTGGGAATTTCCAAAAATCCTTAAAACTGTTTTTTACTATTACAATTACCTACTTCTATGCCAAATTTGAAGAGTCTAGTAATTATAGTTCATAGGATTCCGTTGAACTGAATATATAAATCCCGTTTATTCCTTATCCCGTGAGAATTTTGAAAAATCCTGAAATCGATGTTTTCATTATTGTAATACCTACTTGTGTATCAAATTTGAAGAGTCTAGTTATTATAGTTACTGAGATACGGTCACTCGGAATCGAATCTATAAATCCCGTTTTTTCCCGTTCCCGTGGGAATTCCCGAAAATCCTTCCTTAGTGGATGCCTACATTGTATAAGGAATCTATGTGCAAAATTTCAAGTCTTTAGATCCAGTGGTTTGGGCTGTGCGTTGATATATCAACAGTCAGTCAGTCAGTCAGTCAGTCAGTCAGTCAGTCAGTTTAGAATTTTATATATATAGATATGATTGATTTAACTAATTATTATCTTAAAGTTTTTATCTAGATAATAAAGTGAACAATTATGAAAATTTTAATATGAAGTTGTTTAAACGATCCTTTCATTTTAAAGAGCTTTATGTAACCTGCCACTTAAATAAAGTTCAACAGTTTATTAATTGAGAATAAATGTAGTTTAAAATTTCAAACGCACTGTATTTTAATAGTTTTCCCTCGTATAATTAATAAAGTTTTGAAAGTACATTTAACAGGCTTATCAACCTTAGTCCTAATCAAACACATTGAACTTTTACTATAATTTTTACAATAGAATCTTTCATCATCATCGTATCAGTGGAAAGATGTCTACTGCAGTGCTAGACAACGTCGTGATAATGATATTTAGTGATATGGATAGATATCCTTAATAACGTTTGCTATTTTTTTTTTTCTTTTTTTTTTTTATGTTAGATAGGCCAGACAAACGAATAGTGGGTCACCTGATGTTAAATGAACACCACTGTCCATAGACACCCGCAGCGCTTTACACGATGCCAGTGCGTTGTCGGCCCTAAAGGAGAGGGAATAGGGGAAGGGGGAGAGGGAGGGGGGAGAGGGAGGGGGGAGAGGGAAGGGGTGAGGTATTGGGCCCCCGGCACTCTCACTGACCGTACGAAACGCAAGCAGGATTACTGCTGCTTCACGCCGGTGTTCTGTGAGAGGGTGGTACTGCCCCGGACGAGCCGGCCCATTCGTGATGCAGCGGCTAGCTACAACACGGCTCTACCACTACAAAAATTTTATTTATCCTTATCTCAACCGCAAGTCTTATTGACCTAAAATTAGTTCAAGTTTTTTTTTTTAGTTTTTTATACAATGTAGGCTTGTGTTTGATCACAATCACGCCTGCTGGAAAGCGAAGATGAGGTCTACGATGGAGCACGCCTGCCTAGTAAATGCTCATTCACCCTAGACTTGAAATTGGCCAATTAGTGCTCTTAACGCAACACATATGAAGACCAACATATAAATTTCAGGAATACCGATGGGAATTTAAAATCCCGGAATTCCAATCCCGGGCCTGTTTTTCCCGGTGTTCAAACAAAAAATTAGGAAAGTGCTAATGGCGGTCCAAATTGGAACTTAGATGAAGATTGATACTTCACCGAAGACCACAAGAATATAGGCTAGTAGCGACCCGCCCCGGCTTTGCTCGGGTGCAATGCTGATACTAAATATACTACAGAATGTCTTTATGTACAACGTTCACAGCTTTTTTGTCATTAAACCTTATAGGCACGCGCCATAAATAACTTAACTTTTGGCAATAAATAACTTTTTATTTTTATTTATTTATAATTCAACCGTCTGATCTAATAGTTTACATGAGTGAAACCGCGGGTAAATAAATAGCAGGCCAAAATAATCCAATCGAATGAAATATTCTTAAGTGAAATATAACGTCTTTGATTTATGATTGAAAGCACTCGGGACTACGAAAAGTTCGGTACAGAATCTAAAGCGGATTTGTAATCCATTGAGAGATGCATCTTTGCTTTGATGTGTCAATCGACTTGGGAGCGGTGTTCTGTCCTTCCTTGGACATAAATATTAGATTAAAGGTCTCCTTTATCTACACAGCACAGCTTCGAGAAAAAAACACCTGCCACCATTTTTAACGAATATTGTTAAATTATCAACTATTTTTTTATACTTCAACCGTTTTACATATAAGAAAAAATTAGCGCTTTATAATTATTTATAATCTGTTATCTCAAAGTCGACTGCGGCAAGTACAGAAAGCATGCCAATTAGGGCCCAGATTGGATCTACAAACCGTCTAGTTTGTCCACTTCAACTACTATTTATGTTGTACAAATCCAGTTTGACAACTCCAGGGAACCTAGGACATTGACCGTTAGACCTTAAGCCTATAACGGCTGGCGCACGACAAATCGCGACCGGCAGCGCAGCGAGCGTTTTCTCTGTTCATTTTTGCGGCCAAGACGCACGCTGTCATCATCATACTCGTATGTACCTCAGCCTGCAGCATCAAGCCTCCTTTCAGAATGTAAGGGCCGTAGGCCGTATTTCCTGTAATGTATATGTGAGTTTAAGACTTTGCAAATTGTAAGGTAGATTCCTAAAGCTCTGTCGTTTATTAAATGTAATCCTGTACGGACGCGTTTCCTTCAGCTCCTCATAAGTGACACCCTGCTGGTCTTCAAGTACATATTTTTACGCTACTCCAATGCGGATTGCGAACTTCACACATATCACTGGATTTCTTCTGAGCTTCGTGCAGGTTTTCTCGAGATGTTGTTCTTCACCGTAAAGCTCATGGTAAATTTGAAATGTAATTTCGCAATACGAAAAACTCAGAAGTGCGAGCACGGGCCCGAACCCACGACTTGGGCCCAATTGCATAACAAAGTACAACTTATATTACAAGCGGAACACTCGTTTCAGTATATCAACTAGAAAGGGAGTTCCGCTTGTAATATTAGTTCTGTTGTACTTTGTTATGCAATTATGCCCTGATTGAGAAGCTATAGGCCACCACATCTCAAATAGCATTGTGCATGGTGGTTATCTAAAAGTTAAAAAGCTCTTAATTGAAGAGGCTCAGAGTCCCGTAACGAGTTGTGGAGAGAACTAGGTATGCTCGGAGTTTCTTCATTCGTTACCGAATAACTAGAGTCACCATCATCATCATGTCAGCCAAAAGACGTCCATTGATCTACAAAGACCTTCTCCAAAGAGTTCCACAACGATTATATTCTTTCCGCGGATATTATATCGTGTCATTCATGTGCCGTGGTTCTTATTGCAATGATGTTAATGTTTAATTTTGACAAATTCACGCGCCTCCGTGAATGGGGGCAACAGGTAGGTACAGGTGGAAGCTGTGGTTCATTGTGGCATTCTAAGGAGGAGGCTTGTTCAACCGTTGACATCTTCCGATCGATTACGATGACGGTGACAGGGGATGAACTTAGAAAACGCTCGCTTCGCCGCCGGTCGCGCGTATTCGGACTGGGCCGTTAAAGTACTAGCGACCACTTTTAGACTAGCAGACCTTGAAGCAAGATGTGCATCTTTAGTTGGTTTCTTTATTATTTAAGTATGACAAGGGGCCCGACATAATTGCACCGGTATTTTTACTGGGGTCTGAACTTAAGGTAGTGTCATCTTTTAAGTACCTAGGCCACATACTTACGGATGGGTTGACGGACGACGAGGACCTGGAGAGGCAGCGCCGTTCCATCTCAGTGAAGAGTAATATGCTGGCGCGACGTTTTGCGCAATGCTCGGTTCAAGTGAAAATCGCGCTGTTCAGGGCGTACTGTCAGGCGCTCTATACGAGTCAGCTATGGTACAAATATACAAAGCGGTCGTTTAACACGTTACGAGTACAATATAATAACGCATTTCGTGCCATGCTAAGACTCCCTTGGCGTTGTAGTGCGTCTGGGATGTTAGCCCTCAACAGAGTGGATGACTTTTATGCTGTCTTAAGAAAACGTCACTTTTCTTTTCTGGAGAGAGTGAGTGGATCCGGCAATGAGCTGGTTCAAGACTGTTTGCGCTGCGTGTCACTTTGCTATGGCTCCTGTAAATGTTTAAATGATGTTGATGATTATTATTATTGTTATTATTATTAATGTAGTGCTTAGTGTTAATTTTTGACATCACGGGACGGACATTTAGTGACATAATGATTGTATTGGATTATTTATATTTAATTGAATTGTATTATGTATTATTGTAATTGTGAATGGGATTATTGCCTAAATAAATAAATAAATAAATTATTGGATGGGTAAGTGGCTGGTCAATTGATTAAATTATAAAACTTTACTTATAAAAGACCACGATCCAATGACGGACATTACCTTTTATAGGGTTGATGTTACAACCAATCAACGGACGTACTTTTTATTAGCTGTCAAAATACAATTCTCCCAAAATATTTTGTATGACAAAAACATAATAATCATAATTGTATCATAATACTCTTCTCAGCCTATATACGCTTGGGCCATAGTTCCCACACGAGACCAGCGCGGGTTAGGAACTTCACACACACCATTGAATTTCTTCTCAGGCCTAGTTCCTTACGAAGTTCTCCTTCACCGTAAAGCTCATGGTAAATTTCAATTGTAATTTCGCACGTACATTCCGAAAAACTCAGAGGTGCGAGCTTGAATCCTAGGTCAAAACCACTACTACGACTTGATAGCTAGTAATAGACAATCAAAATCCAGTTTGACGACGCCAGGGTACCTAGGTTACTTACTAAGGCCTATAAAAGTACTTGCACCGACACATACCTTGTAAAACCTTGAGCGCAATGCACGTATTTATCGTCTTAGTGTTGGCCGTTGGGGTTATTGCCACCCCAGTCAAAACAAAACCAGTAAAAACTTACAGGTAAGTTTTTTTCAACATACATTCATACAATCACGCCTCCTTTCCAACAAAGGGGTAGGCAGAGACTACTTGTTTCCACCTGACGATCCTGACATACATCAGTCGATCAAATTGCCTAGTGGTTAGAGAACCTGACTTAAAAGCTTGAGGTCTCGCCAGGTGAGGGCAGATTGAAATTTGTGTAAAAAAATACGAATTTTAGTCCTCGATAATTTTTTGGACCTTAAACTGGGGCTACTTTAGGAAATTTTGGGGCTACTTTGATAGATTTAAATAAAATGGTTATGAAAACGCAAATATTCATAGCTCGATTGAGCAAATGACGTTAAAAGTAAGGTAATTTATCAAGGTAGTTATTTCACTGCCACAGATGGTCTAAAAAAATAAGGACACGGCATAAAAACTGTTTCCCAAAGTACTTACCTAGCCCCTGCATTTTAAAGTAACCCCGTTTTACGGTATATAATATAGGCTTGCGTTTGACCACAATCAAGCCTGATGGAAAGCGAAAATGAGGCCTACGACGGAGCACGCTTGCCTAGTAAATGGTTACCTATTCACCCAGACTTGAATTTAGGGGAATAAGCAGGAAGAAGGCAGTTGATCGCGGTGTTGCGCACCCGCAAGCAGTGCAAACCGTATAACAAATACGCGCGCTCGGCACAACTGCTCAGACCCATCATCAAGATGTATAATATGTATTTTCACTTCTCATGCTCTTAAAATGTTACTTTAGTCTCTGCATATCGGGACTAAAGCTCTTTTTTGATCTCTAGGGATTAAAGTAAAATTTTTTTAATTGACTATGGAAACCCCTAAACTGCCAATCACGGTGTTTGTGAATGGAGGATTAAAAGTAACTGGGTATAGACAATTTTATAGCTTTCCACAGACCGAAGCGCGCTGCGGACGCACTGTAGCGCCCTGCGTTTCGGTCTGTGGAAGCCTTTAGGGCGTGGAAATAACCTCAAAATGACAACTGTATAAAAAATATTTAAACAATAATAATTTTGTGAAACACATTGAATAATTACGAATATTAATCTATTTAATTATAAAATATTAAAGATGAATTCATTTTATTTTGCATGTAAAGAAAGATTTCCTTTAGCTTAGGTGTTTTTTAATTTGTTTTTTTTAAAAACGCTGTCGGCAAAGCAGTTCCCTGCTCTGTCGATAAAATAGCAATCCGCACTGTCGGTAAAGCAGTGCTGGAGTGTACGGTAGATAGTACGTTTGAAAGTTAATATGGCGTGACTTCAAAATAATGCGATGTCAGTTGCATTTATTAATAGTAAATAGAAAGTATAATTAGATATAATTAAACAAAGAATTGGCATATAGAAAATAAACTTAAAAAGTCGTTTCTTTATTCACGGGTAAGTGTTTCAGTTAACAATATATTTTGTGTGTGAACTTAGATCAATTAGGTTAATTTATTTGCCTATTCTAATGAATGAACAATTATTATTCTTACATGCATAGTCCAATTAGTTTTAACATAGTCTTTAAGTTAGAATCTGTTGGCTAATTATGCAAGCATTTAAAGCGTCACTTTACAAAAAAATAAAAAATAAAAGAAAAGACAGCGGTATTTTTTTTGCTATTTGAATTTTGAACAGATGTCCATTGCTCGTATTGAGCATACGTTGTAAAAAAGTAATTTTGTACGTCGTTTTTTTCCTCGCATTCAAAGTGAAAAGTAGAGTGTTTAACGCGGGACTAAACTACCATAATGACAACTCGAATTATAGCCTCCCTCGCTATCGCTCGGGTGGCTAAATATCTCGTGTCATTATGGCTTGTTTTAGTCCCTTGTTGAACAATCTACTATTAAGAGTGTATTGTATTTATCTATATAAGTATGTTTATCTGTAGCCTAGTACCCATAGTGCAAGCTCTGCTTAGTTAGGAACTAGGTCGGTTGTTGTCAATTGTCCTATGATATATTATCTTTCGTCTCCCCAACACTCATTAGTCTTTTCATGCATGCTCGCCGGTTTCGGGTACTCTTCGCCTGACCTTGTATCTGTGTGACATACGTGGAAATGAAGGAGGGCGAGGGAGAGGGAAAGGTAGAGCGAGAGAGAGAATTATGTCTGTGTCTCACGACTATTTTAAGAGCCGATTTATCAATCCCCAGATAAAAGTATCCTTCAGTTTAAACTATTGCTTTTCTTTTCTCAAGTCATAGGAAAAAAAGGACAGAGCTTACCATTTATCTGACAGATACATTTATCTAGGTATTGAAAAATTGCCCCTTAAATACTTCAAACTTGTTAATTTTTGCGCTCTAAATCTAATGAAACTTATACAATTTTCAGCAGGTTTTAACTAGGATTAACGCCTGAATCAATTAGTTATTTCATATTTTCCAGAGAAGAAAGAAGCAATTTATCCGACGAGTTAACCCCTGGACTGCTCATGCCCGGTGACAATCCGTACCCGAACGGCAACGCTCCCTATTTCGGACATAATGATACTGAAGCGATAACCAATCCAGGTGACCACGTGCAACATCAAATTTCGCAAATGGTGATCAACGTGCCAGGGTGTGCCACGGGGTACAAAAGGGTCAATGGGAAGTGTATACTTAATCCGTGTGAAGATGGCCAGGCTTTAGTACTTGGTACTTGTGTTGATGAGGATAAATAAAGTTTTAAATAGTTTTGTTGTGTTATTTCGTTGTAATTTTTCATCTGGAAGACGTTCACTTTTGAACAAAGGCCGTTATAGCCTCCATAGACGGACTGCTTAGAGCAATCAGTGCCAACAGCTTCATGCGGTCCCTTTTGGGTCATCTGCAGTTACAATACAAAAATCATAGCATTTGGCTTGAGGTCGACTCCAACCGCAACACGACTGACGACTGCTCTCGTGCCGTTGGTCTCGATTGCTCTAAGCAGTCCGTCTATGGACCCTCTTAGAACGACAAGATCCTCTCTCTCTCTATCTCTCTCTCTAATATCAGGGAAAAGACCAGATTCTTTCATATAGCCCGAATGATTAGCACGATAGAAACACGCATGTAGAACTGACAATCGTTGGCGCAGACGTGTCCTAGAGTGGAGACTACGTTTGGGAAAGCGTAGTGTAGAACGCCCCGTGGCGCGTTGGACTGATGACCTTAGGAGGACGGCTGGCAGCGGCTGGATGAGGGAAGTAGACGGATATGGCTGTAAATAGATCATCATCACCATTTCAGCCGAATGACGTCCACTGCTGAACATAGGCCTCCTCCAAGGTTCGCCAAACAGATCGGTCCTGCGCCATCCGCAGCCAACGTGTTCCCGCAACTTAAAGCAGGTCGTTCGCTCGATCTTGTTGGAGGCTTTCCTACACCGCGTCTTGCGGTCCGTAGACCGTGGACGCCACCCGAGAACCTTTTTGCCCCATCGGCCATCAGTTCTACGAGCAATGTGCCCTGCCCACTGCCACTTGAGCCTGGCAATACTTCGAGCTATGTCGGTGACCTTAGTTCTCGCGCGGATTTCATCATTTCTAATGCGATCCCACAGAGAAACTCCGAGCGTAGCCCTCTCCATCACCCTCTGAGCTTTCATATGAGGCCTATTGTTAACGGCCACGTCTCACTTTAATAGATGATATATTATTGTCATTAATTCCGGACCAACAATTAGATGTACTTTAACCGCACCCAAATTCAAATATATAAAATTAAAATTAATGAACATTTGCCAACATAACGAAAGCAACAAATACAAACGGATAATGAATCCCAAAGCACTTTCAGAGTTCGAAATTTAAATAAAAAACTTGACGTTCGAATTTGGTTCGTTATTATTTCCGGGCCAGTGATTGGCGGGTATCGTGTGCAGCGAGGCTGACGTAATTGGGCCGACCAATCGAATCGCTTGAGCATTAATATCAATTTGGTAATATAGGTTAGAGCTGTAGAGGCGATCCATAAATGTCAGAAACTCAATGGGTAGGCTGCAAGCAAACGGATAAGTTTCGCAAAGTATAAAAATACCTTTTAATCAGCCGGTAATGGAGTGACGTCACTTTGTTTCCAAAAGAAAAACAATAATGTTCAGGATTTCAATTTTCAATGCCGAATTGTAATGAACTAGCGTTTGTCCGCGACATCGTCCGCGTGTAAATCATATTTGTGGCAAAGCTTCATCTCTTTCATGGAATAAAGCAACAATCCGGCAAGGCAACATCTAAAATCATCATTATCATCATCATCATCATCATCATCATCATCATCATCATCATCATCATCATCATCATCATCATCATCATCATCATCATCATCATCATCATCATCATCATCATCATCATCATCATCATCATCATCATCATCATCGGAATCAGCTAGTGAATATGGGTGAATCAACTTTTTAGTGTTCAACGTCATACATACAGAGTCCCGGGTCGATAACACAAATTTATATAAAAGTAATTACTTTTATTTGTATTCCTTTATGTTCCTATTAATATTATCTAGCATTTTATCACAAAATATTTCATTTTGTTTACTATTTATCTGTTCTGTAATGGTGGTCCAAAAGACCAAAAGTTGGTTTTCAATAGTAGACAGATTGTCCCCTTGCAACGGTGCACCGTAAAACTTTGTATCACGAAAAAATACTGTTGCAGAATTGATATTTATACACATAATCGTTTTTATGGATAAGTATCATTAATAAAACACACCGATTTCTTATATTTGCACTAAACGGTTTATGAATTTCTTGCCTTTTAATTTTGTCCCTTTAATTATTACACGCTGTGCACGTCCACTGGGCAACCATAAAATAGTCATAAAATCTAAATATAGATGGCGTACTAAGATACTTCACAACAAGCTAAAAGTTCTTTTAAGCAAATAGGCCTAGCCGTTATTTTCATTTCACAAAACTCGCGGCGTTAGTCGGTCGAGTACTGTTGAAGACTGTGGGTGGCTTTATTGTCTGTCCATCGGACCACTGGCACAACTACGTAAGTACTTAACATATTAGAATAAATTATATTGTACCAGGTACTATTGTATAAATATTTTACCGTAAGGGTGAAATAAAACATAAAAAATCTTTAATATTTATTATATGGCACAAAGTTTAAGATAAGTCCTTCGGACAACTAGTCACTTGGACAACGGAATTGGTTGTCCGTAGGACATTTTGGTTGTCCCTTGGACAAAAACGATTTGTTGTTGTCCTATGATACCCCAGTGGTACAGAGGGCCTTCCTGAGACGATGCCATCCACTCCTGTCCTGCGCCTGTTGCTCCGCGTCCCTCCAACTCAGCCCGGCTGCCCGCAGCTCAGCGTCCACGGTGCGCTGCCACGTGTGCCCGGCCGGCACCGCCGCCTGCTCCCATGCGGCCTCCACGTGAACGCGACCCTGGTGGTATTATCCTCTGGTCTTCGGAGGGTGTGCCCTATGTTTTTCTTTCTTTCTTTCTTTCTTTCTTTCTTTCTTTCTTTCTTTCTTTCTTTCTTTCTTTCTTTCTTTCTTTCTTTCTATCCACTTCCATTTCCGTTGCGCGATTTCTCACTTCATCGGGATTTGGTGGCATCGCTTCCATAGATCCTCGTTGCTGATAGTGTTCGTCCAAAATATGCGCAGGATGGACCTCAGGCATTTGTTGACGAACACTTGTAGCTTGCTCGTCAGATTCTTTGTCTCCTTTTAAGTCTCGCAGCCGAAGAGCAAAACAGACTTCACTATGGAATCGAAGAGGGAAAACTTGATCCGCCGGGTGAGCACGTTTGAATCCTACACAAGTTTTAGCTGGGTAAAGGCACCTTTCGCTTTGTTGATCCTCGCGTCGACGTCATCATCAGAGTCGCCGCTGTTGGTCATGGTGCTGTGGAGATATGTAAACTTTGCGACAGATTCCAGTGGTGTACCATTGAGTCTGATGGGTCTGTTTTCCAAAGACTGTACTCGCATTTCGACGGTCTTCCTAGTGTTGATTCGTAGACCCTTATCTTGAGCTTCCTCTCGTAATGAGTCCAGCTTCATTTAGAGAACGGTCAGTGAAGACGAAATCAACACTATGTCGTCTGCATAGTCAAGGTCCTCCAAGTGCGAGCTTTTGTTCCATGGGATGCCCCTAGATGTTTGAGTTACCTTCCGCATGACGTCGTCGAGTAGGACAATGAAGAGCAGCGGTGACAGGAGGCAGCCCTGCTTGACTCCTGAAGTCATTGGGATTGGTTCCCCTAGAACTTGGTCGTGTAAAACCTTGCAGATGCTACAGTTATATAGGGACTAGATGATACCTATATACAGTATTCCACTTCGCCTAAGACAGGACCACAGTGCGCTCCACTTCAAGGAGTCGAACGCTTTCTCGAAGTAGACAGAAGCAAGGAAAAGTTCGGCTCGCCACTCCACGCACGATTCTATAAGTATGCGCAAGGTATTCGTCTGGTCGGTGCATGACCTGCTAGAACGGAACCCGGTTTACTCTTCCCGAAGCGTCCTTGCAATCTCTGGGGACATTCGGTAAGAGCATTATGCCCCTCCAGCTATCGCAGACTGACAAATCCCCCTTCTTCGGTACCTTCACGAGCAAACCCTGCTTCCAGTCGCAGGGAACACGCTCCTTCTCCCAAACACGCTGCAACAGCGGATAAAGTATTTCGGCTGTCCTAGCCAGATCCGCTTTTAATAGCTCCACGTTGATGTTATCAACCCCTGGTGCCTTTCCTGCCTTAGCTGTTTAATGGCGGCGACTACTTCTGCGTATGTTGGTGGAGTGGTTGGCAGATTTAAGGGAGGTCCGGAGTTGTCTGAAGCAGTTATCGGTTGGGCTTAGCCAATGCTAGTCAACAGGTTGGAGAAGTGCTCGTTCCATCGTTTCAGTTGTTCACAATAGTTGTCCCGTGGCGTCTTTTAGCGGCTTTTTGGAGGAAAGTGATTTGTTGCACAGGCGTTTAGTAACGTCATAGAACTCCCTCATGTTGGCTATCTTGGCTGCTGCGTTAGTCTGCTCTGCTAGCTCGTTGGCGGCACGCCGTCTGTTACGTCTCGCCAGCTTTCGGATGCCACTCCTCATCTCGAGCGTCCGTAGCGACAGTGTATTCAGCGGCCAAATGCTCTAGCTTTACGCTCTGCCTTCTCTCTATCGCGGACCACAGCACTTGGGACATCCAGGGTTCTTGCTTGGAGCGTTTATAGCCCAGGACTTTTTCGCCGGCTACAGTGAAAGCAGTGCGTACATGATTCCAAGTTTCATCCATTTTCTCGTCTTCCAGCTCTTCCAAAAGCTCAAATTGATTAAGGAGGCAAACACCGACCTTCCTCGGTCCTAAGTTTCTGCAAATTGAACATTTTGGATGCCTTCCAACTTTACGACGCATGCTGCCATCTTGAGACGTACATCAGCGACGACAAGATGATGATGGCTATCCACATCAGCACCGCGGCGATTCCTAGCATCAAGTAGCGACGTTTTCCAGGCTCTGCTTATTGTAATGTGTGAAATAGAACTAATATACATAAAGAAAATTTAAAATTACGAAGTGAAGCCAATAAGTGGAAAACAAAATACGAAAAATATAAGAACTACGGGTTCCAAGCTAGTCATTCTTCGAAGCGGGTCATGTTCTGTACCCTCTTGTAAGATTTTTGGTTCTAATATTTCCATTGGACAACCAGATATGTCTATGGGACAACCAAGTTGTCCCGAAATTAAAAAACACTAATCATTATTTTATTTCTTTTTAAATTCAAAAACAATTCATTTTTTTAAAAGATACAATAACACAATATAAAACAAAGTAGCAGGAAAAAATTTATTAAGTTACTGTTACTATTTCGCATTTTAATTAAAAAGTTCACTTTTTGTGAAATTAGAGTTGTCCTGGGGACATGATTATGGGAAATACTGTGAAATTATTGAGATATATGCCATATATAAAAATAAAAAATGAAACTGTATTGTTAAATGAATGTAAGTAAGATAATTGTGTTAACAATAACTGATGTCTAGTTTAGCTAAAAATAATTTTGAATGGTGGTCCAGGGGACAGGGCAGATCTGGGCTGGTGAACTTTTTCTAGTGAAACACACTAAATTCTCAAAGAAACAGCTCTGCTCTATACAGATTCATAAATGAGAGAAAATTATCTTTTAAATAAAACATTTAAAATTGGAAAATAAGAACAAAAAATAAAAATCCAAAATTTCATCATGTGGACATTTAAAAGTTGATTCACCCATATATAAATCAAATTTTTTTCTATGCCGTGGAGGCCTAGTGGTTTGACCTATGTGGCCTCTCAAACTGCGGGTCGTCTCTGCGTTATTCGGAATTCACGTGCGAAACGACTTTTAAAATTTACCATGAGCTTTACGGTGAAGCAAAAGATCGTGAGGAAATCTGCACACACATGCGAAGAAATTCAATGGCGTATGTGAAGTTCTCGATCCGCAGTGGACCGCGTGGGCCTAAGCCCTGTGCCCTCCAAAGGGACGTATATAACTTGGGATGATGATTATGATGATGAATAGGTATAGATAGAATGCCAATGCAAGCACAGCCAACAATTTTATAATCAGCACAAAGATTGAATTTAAAAAATAAAATATTATCAAAAACTTATTCCGTGGTTTATACTTGAAAGGTTTAGGTAATTAACTAAATGTAAACAAAACAATGTCAACTGATGTCTTAAATACTGTAATTCCATTAAACTCTCTAAACATTTACATTTATGTATTAAAATACGTTAGTCCAGTTTGTATTACAATGATAGATAAATAAAATGTTTTGAATCCTTGAATGTGCCAAATTTGGAAACTGAAGTTTGTTTACATTTAGTTAACTACCTAAACCTTTCAAGTATAGTCAAGTGCAAAAATATAAGTATGTAGATATGAATATACTACGTGAACATGGTGTCAAAAATATCTGCACAACTCTATTTTACAACCATAAGGTTGATGTTTACATATGACGCGATGACTGTACAGCGACCTAAAAATATCCTTGCTAAAAGCACTATAATAAATTTGTCCGGAGCCCGATGACATTTTCGACGTTGCGACCGAATATAATTTATTTGGGCACACATGGAAAAATGCTGGCAAAGGCCGGCTGTAAAAAAGGCACTCTATTTATTACGAGAACGTGCGGGTCACATAGCCAGGGCATCGTTAGTAAACAATTTGGTACCTAACAGCAGGGGCGTGAAATTTTTCACAAGTAATGCCGGAGCAAAAATAACCTAAAAAACCCATTTATTCTCTTCTTGAAAGTGAAGGAATGGAAGAGAAGCTTCGAAAGTTTAGGCGACCCGGGGGGAATCGGGTTGTTAGTACCCTTCGCCACTGGTACCTACCATTCTGCCGTCCTAGGCGCAAAAGTCGTATCTTAAAAAATCGTAAAGTCGATTTTCATGGCATCGAATATTAAAAGAAATTTAAAACACCCAACGAAATTTGGTCACACACATGTTTCAAAATAAACTAAATGCCCATTATGCGTCTAAGATCCCTTCCGCAGCCAACAAAAGAGCTGATAACTTTGAAATACCTGACCCAATTTTGATGAAACATGTCTAAGAACCATCGCCAAGAAACCTGCTTTCAATTGTTTTTGTTCCCCACTTTTTTTCAAAATTTCTCTTCTCACCTCCAAGAGTTTTCCTCTTTTGGTAAACGCTTTGGAGATCACATCAGGACATTTACTTATAATACCTACTTATAATTTTAAATTACTGTAACCTAAAGGGCTGCACTTTAAATGAAGCTTAAAAACATCTCTTGAACAGCTGCAGTCTATGAGCTACGATAAAACAGAAGCAATATTAGATAAGATGTCTTAAATAACAAATAACATAAGCACATTTACCTTTGTTCAACAAGATTGTTGACGACCGCTTTAGCCTAGTTGGTTCTGGGTTCGAATCCCGGTAAGGGCATTTATTTGTGTGATGAGCACGAATATTTGTTCCTAAGTTATGGATGTTTTCTATGTATTTAAGTATTTATATTTATCTATATATGTATGTTTAAAGTCGTCTAGTACCCATAGTACAAGCTTTGCTTAGTTTGGGACTAGGTCGATTTGTGTGAGATTGTCCCCTAATATTATTTATTTATTATTTATTTATATAAATGAGCCAAAAGTTGGCAATGTGCCGATATAGATTGACAAATAACTAAGTATAAACTAAAAATTTTAAAAAACCCAACGCGATTGTGTCATACGTACCTATGTTTGAACATAAAGTAAGTGCCCATTATGCGTCTAAGATCCCTTCCGCAGCTAACAAAAGAACTGATAAATTTGGAACGGCTACACCGATTTTGATGAAAAATATCTAAGAACCATCGCCAAAGTTTGCTTTCTAATAAAAAAACCTCATTCAAATCGGTTCACCCGTTTAAGAGCTATAATGCCACATACAGACACACACACACATAGCGGTCAAACTTATAACACCCTTTTTTGTGTCGGGGGTTAAAAAATATTGGCTATAGAACCTTAACTTTTGACTTTATAAAGCTCTGACGTACAATATTGTTTCTCATGGAAAAGTTGATAAAATGAGCTCAAACTAAGATATCCAAGTGATGTAATCTGCATAATGTATTCTCGGAAACCGAGAACTTCGTTTATAATGTTCCTTATTGTAAATTAAGTCCTGCGCACACTCGCTACTGCTACGCGCTAGCCGGTCGGAGAAACAAGAAGTCGTGGCTGTAAAAGAAAAGTATCATCAATTCATCATCATCATCCTATATACGTCCTACTCCGGGGCACACCCTTCCTCTTAGAAAGAAGTTCCCAATCCGCACTGGGCCCGCGTGGGAACTACGGCCCAAGCCCTCTTATTCTGAGAGGAGGCCTTTGCCTGCAGTGGGACGTATATAGGCTGGGATGATGATGATTTAGTGCTGTAATCGCTGCTAGTAAACCGTACTGTGGAGGAACATCATCTATCGAATACGCGATGCACTAGAATACCTAACACAAGACAGTGTAGACGTGGCTTTACGTTAATGAAATACTTATAACGTAGGTATACAAACTCGTTTGTATGTAATTTTATCCATGACTCAGTATTTATATTCTCGTTCAAAACAATAATATTATTAGTTTTTTATTAACCTTTTCAACGCTTTGTCAAATACAACAGCTCTCACTCATACGCCATGACATCGGAATGTCAGACGCGAAGTTGAACCCTACAGAAATGCATGTAGGTAGATATCGCTCTGCACGCCGTGACTGATATATCAGTCTTTGGCGTAGAACCTGCGGTGCTGATATATGTGTTGTTGGCGTCGAAAAGGTTAAAATCCGCATATTCTGGCTATGCGCGCCAAGTGTGCTACCAAATGCACCATGGGGCTACCGACCAACCCTGCAGAAAGTTTTATCCGCTTGCATATCTCAATAGTGGCGTATGGTGCCATCCATCGCCATTACCACAAAACACGACTCCTACAAGTTAGCTTGAAAGATGCATGAAATGAGATACCACTTTATTATCGCAAGTGATCAAAATTTTCAAGATGGTGGTTAGAAAGCCCCGTGGTGCAGTTGGTGGTTCACTTAGCGCGTATAGCTAGGGGACGTGGGTTCGTATCTCGTCCGGAGCACTAGAGCAACATATTCGTTTTTAAAAAATAGAATGAAACTTTATCACATCTTTATCCACGAGACAAAATGAAGATAGGGTTCCGTAGCCATTACGAAAAAATCAAGTAATTTTTTTCTAAGGATTTCGTATGTGTACGGAATCTTCCAAGTTAATCGTCAATACTTTGAAAACGCTCGTATCTCAAAGTCATTAATCTGGCAAAGTGAACTTTATTACGCGCGTATCAAGGTTCGGTTTTGTTTACATGTATGCTGATTTGAGATACGAGTTTTTCAAAGTAGTGACGGTATGTTTAATACCTTAGGCTACTATTTACTCTTAGACTACAACTAATTCCCAAGCAATCTTAACCGCTATAATTTTCCTTGTAAATTTAATATATTTACTACCATTTTGAATTTTTTTTAATTTTTCCACCAAACAGTTTAGATTTTAGAGGGGGGGGCGGTCGACTTTAATGAAAATTTTCACTTTAAAGTTGAATATTTCGCAAACAAATCACTGAATACAAAAATCATGTAAGCAATCCCACAATGGTTTTAAAAGACCTATCCAACGATACCCCACACTATAGGGTTAGTCGAGAAAAAAAAAATCACCCCCACTTTACGTCTATGGGAGGTACCTTAAAAAAATTTTTTTAGTTTTTTTTATATAACCACTTTGTCGGCGTGACTAATATATATATTCATGCCAAATTACAGTTTTCTAGTACTAACAGTCTCTGAGCTTAGCCGCGGACAGACAGACAGACAGACAGACGGACAGACATGGCGAAACTATAAGGGTTCCTAGTTGACTACGGAACCCTAAAAAAGCAAAAGTGCAACAAGCGAAACCGGCCCGACCACAGAAACAAGCTGATTCGACCATTCCTCACTATATATTGTCTGTCAATCCCCTCTTTCATTTCAGACTAGTTAAAAAGAAACAAAAAAGGACAAAGAATTGCATTAAGAAGAAGCTTAAGGCACAGAATATATAATAGTACTAACGTACAGAATGGACACGCTCCACCCCGCACCGATTCGAGTTACCCCACCCCTCAAGGCGCAGATTGCCGGACCCCGCCGGAATCCAGAAGAGTGCGCGCGCGATGTATGTAGGCGTACGCGTGTACAGACGTCGTCGTGCTTATGTAGATTCAAGAACGCGTATTTGTACGTCCGCCGCGTGCTTAAGGTACTGTCGCGTAATGAAAAGGTTCGTTAAGCCTCGCTTGTTGACAAGTTGATGACGTCAAGGAGTCACACGAAATTGAAATGATGACATTGACAGAAGCTCAGCATTTAGTTTTAATCATCGTTAGCGAATAGGTTTATCACTTTGTTTATCATAGTATAATGGCAGATCAATCTAAAAGGTTTTAGCTAAACTATACTCCATTTAATTTAGAATTATAAACCACAACAACATTATATTGCGGCTCGTGAACTGTAATCTCTTTACAATTTGTACTAGAGTAACAATTGACGACACGCAAATAAAGTGGCATTAAAACAATTTTATTTTGCGGCTCCCAGACTATTGTACTGTACTATTTGCTAGGTAAGAAATAGTTGACGAGCCGCAATATAATGATGTTTGGTTTTCAATTCTAAATTAAATGAAGTATACATAATATGGATAGTTGAACCAACAGGAATCAAATGAACATTGATTCCACTAAGTTAACCCTGTTCTCAAACGGGTACGTATCAAGATATATAAAGTATAAAAATAAAAGTGGACGAAATACAAATGCACTTTTTTTGGAAATTCTCAACTTTACAGCATTTTCATAAAATAAACCTGACTTAACCTTAACCAATCTTTCATGCTAAATACGAACTGAGACATGGATATGCACAGAAAAAACGCAGCTCCGGGAATCGAACCCGGGTCTTCAGCATACCGTGCTGCGTGCTTTTACCCCTACACCACAACTGGTCGAGATAGGTATAGACACGAATTTTTTGTATGCATCACACGTCTCAGCTCGCTTAATCACTATATTATAGCAGAGATACAAGCAACCCCTATGTTAATACTCTCGAGAGACGTCAACGCTCCTTCGGAACTAACCAATCTGTACATTACACAATTAAAAAAGTTTGCTCAATTAATTAATTTAGTTATGCATGTAATGTATGCGACTGTGCATAAATAGGATTAAAACACTCGTGTGATCTTATTATGAAACTCACCTTCATGCACCAGTCACATAAATAACTATTAAAATGCCTTATAGTAAGTAACTAAGGTAAATGTCCCAGTAGTTGACGATATATAATAATAATAAATAAATGTTGGGACGATTGACACCAATTAACCTAGTCCCAAACTAAGCAAAGCTTGTACTATGGGTACTAGGCAACGGAACATCCAGGACTCGAGCACAAACATTCTTATTATTCACGCAAATATCTGCCCCGACCGGGAATCAAACCCGGGACCTCAAGCTTCGCAGTCAGGTTCTCTAACCACTAGGCCATCCGGTCGTCAAGAATAAGATGATCTAAATGCAGTATATTTCACAAACTTACACACACACACACTCGCACAAACTTGTGTAAAGCTTATGAGTGTGAAGTTATACAGTGTAATTTAAGTAATGTTTGTTTGTATTGATATAATATTGTACAGTTTAAGCAATAAATGATTATCTTATATTATCTTAATAATAAATAAATAATAATTTATCTCTATTACATTCCAACTTTGAGGTTAGGTTAGGATAGAGATACAATAAAAGTGAAAATAAAACGGATAAAACGTTACCCCCTTAAACCCCCTTAATATAAAGCTTGTAAAAATAAAAAAATGAATTAATTTGTAAACGTTTATTGTACGAAAATGTTGTTGTCTAGTTGTAGTGTTTATTTGACTGTAGCCTCTATGGACGTGAATAATTGAATTTCTACAGCACACGCTTTTTCCTGTTATCAATCTCAAGACAAACTCCCTTGATTCTTGCAAATCCGACGGGGCATTCTTGCTTTTTCTGCTGTTGTGGTCTTGAATTCGACACTGTCATTGACGAACTGGTTCCATCATCGTAGTTGTATTGGTTTACGCTCATCTCACTATCCATTCCCATCCCGTTATCCATCATATCTTTCGGGAAATATACGTAGACATTTACCTGGTTATACGGTTTGTCTTCTTTTTTCTTTTTCCTAGCATCGTAAGGTTGCGGTTGTAGCTGCCCGTAGACAGATTGCCGAGAACCCGGGTTATATTTTGATGGCACAGGACGTTTATTAGGTGCAACGCTAATTTGCGACTCGCTTGGTGTATGTACATAAATGGTGCTGCGTGATTCACTTCTTTCTTCCGCACTGCCAACTTCAACTTCCCTAGATTCATTTACGTTTAGATCATCTTTTTCATCTGTTATTCCTTCAATATCTTTACCTGTAATCGCTGGATCCTCATTTTTGTTGTCTTCCTTATCTTTTATATCGACGATGATTTTCGGGAGGCCGTTTTTGGTTCTTTCAAATGAAATTTCTACCTTTGAATCGCTGATAGACTCATCAGTTTCTTTTTTGGCGTTTTCTTCGTTTGTTGTATTTCTGGTTGGCGATGCTGATGTAAAGACTATTAAGGAGAGTATAATTAAATAGCGCATTTTAAGCGACGGATTTAATTAAATGGTGTTGAATGAGCGGCGTGGGAGCGTGTGGAGGAGACGAGTCCTGTAGGCTCTATTTATAGGTTCCTGCGATCCTGTTGCGAACCTTCACAGGCTTGGTGGTATTTACGTATATAAAAATCCAATTGCCTTCTTAGGGTTCCGTGCACAAAGTATAAACGGAACCACTTTAAGTTTCCGCTGTCTGTCTCACAAAGGACAGTATCTTAACAACCGCAATAGATAGACAGCTGACATTAACATATATTTAATGTGTCTTTTTATTGCCGCTTTAACAAGAAATTACAAAAGTTAAGGCAATACTTAGGTACAATTTGGAGCGACGACCTAGGGCCGTATTATCTAACGCAGGGGCTTGCCGTCGCTTTCACCATCTCTTTCTATTATGTTTTATTGTTGTCTCTTTGTAAGATTTCAACACCCATTCCTCAAATTCGGAATAATCATAGATAAATATATTGGCACATGGCACCCAAAGATGACTAAATCAAATGTCTAAAAATGTCTAACATTTGGTAGCATAGCATACGGTTGTGGTACCAACTCTGAGGACGAGCTCTGGTTGAGTTCGAAACGCATCTGTGTAGTTTGGTGCTGATAGTTGGGTTTGTGTGTGTTCGTACAGTGTGGAGGTGGAGGAACTGCATGAACACGCATTTTTTAATTAAACGTAGCTATCGTAAGGTCGCAGGTGAGCAAAGTAATTGTTTCAGTTCATTAATATGGACCTCCGCAAAGTAACGCCTGATTCCTTTGATCAATTATAACTGAAGATACACATTGCCGAACAAAATCCCCTTCAAAGAATGTCCGAACTTTTTTATTTGTTTGCATAACAATTAAAATCATCACCTACACAGAAATTTGAACCTAGTCTTTACTTCATTACAGTCGAATTTCGGTTGACACTTGACAGCTAAACTTGACAATTTCACGCAACGTACTGAGAAAAAAGAAGGCCACTTTTATCAAAGTGGCGCTCATTTGGCTCGGACATTTTCGGGCGCGCTACTGGATCTACAGTTATAATTGATCAAAGCCTGATTCAATAAATTTTCGAGAACTGTTATAATATGTTGGCTTCTTGTACCGTTGTTTTATGACACCCTGTACATTTGCCCTTGACTGTCCGGAACCTTCAACGCGCGATTCCAACTCGCACTTGGCCTGTTTTTACAATAATTAATTCACTGAGGATGGAATATAAATGTAACCCAACGTAATGAGGGCTTGCTGCGCCGAGAAGGTTTGCTGTTTTTATGCGCATTTATTTTAATTATATTTATAAAACGTGTTGGTTAAAGAATTTCAAATTGATAACTAAACTGGTCTGCTCTGGTCTGGTCTGGACTAGTCTGGTATCCTGCACACATCTGGGAAAAAAATCAATGGTAGCTAGAGAGTTGAAATTTTCACAGATGATTTTCAATTGCAGCTATAACAACAAATACTAAAAAACAGAATAAAACAAATATTTAAGGGGGCTCCCATACAACAAACGTGATTTTTTTGCTCGATATTGATAACGGCAACAGGTAGACGCTGAATATTGTTTAATTACTAGCTGATCCCGCAAATGTTGTTTTGCCATATCGATACCTTTAGGTTCAATTGGCGTAAAGGACAAAATGCCGAAAATGAGTTATATATACAGTTTTGTTCAGAATTTCAAGCTCTATCGATCTGTATACTTAGAATTTTGATATCTCGCAAAATTTGACCTTTACACCCCAGAATTTTCCATAGCTCAACATCAAAACTGCTTTGTTTAGTGGGTGTAAATATCACACTCAAAATCACATGGAATGTAAAGGACGTTATGAAATATAGACCACGACGTAAAGTCCTGATTTTATACACGTTGTCCTTTAAGACCTATATTTGGAGCTTTCTTTTATTATTCTGTCCTTTACGACTTTTACTGTTCTTCATTTACGTACTATATTTACTTCATAACGTAGCTAAACTATGGGCGTAAAGGACGTATATTTTTTTCCTAGCATTATACAACGTGGTTTAAAGCACTAACATAAATGCCAAGATATATTTATGATGCAGCGTAAAGGACTTTTTAATGCTTTACTACTCTTTTTTTTGTAAATTGGTGAACTTGATGAAAAAAATTAAAGGCGTAAAAGAGTTTTCCATTCCTGTAATGATGTCGTAACGTAATTAAATCAAGTTTTAATAGGTTTCGTTTGTTTAAACATTTGATGTCCTTCTATTTTCATTATAATTGTACTTTTCTTACTAATAACAGTTTGCGTCGTAACAAAACATGCGACAGTTTTGCGCGGTAAAAAATTCCTCATGCCGGTTGTCTCTGTCATCCTCGCAATTTTGTTTTTTATCAGTAGTAAAGTCCTCCACAGACCGCAGCGCAGGGTGTGCGCGCGACGCCGACGGAGCGTGCCCAGCGTGCTGTACAACACTGCCGGTGTATGTCACCGTATATATGGTTTAGTGTTATAGACCGCGCTAGGCACGCTCTATCGGCGTCGCGCGCATGCCTCGCGCTGCAGTTTGTGGTGGCCTTAAGAGCAAGATAGGTGATGTGTCGATGACGGTACGGACTTATACCTAGTCCCCGATGCATACGCATGCAGATCAGATGATTGTTTTGTTTAGTTCAGTTATTATCATAGAAATATTTTCTAACGCTGTTCGATTGAATTAGTATCGAGTACTGTTTTTGAGGCAAGTCGTCAGCAGTCGTCTACAGTGACATTGCAGAAGATGAAATAAAAAATTTCTGACGAGTTGCTTTAAAGAATTTTTGCGTTATTCTTACTACCTACTTGATACTAACTCGTTTATTTAAGGTCTACCTAAAGCTAGTTAGTCATTTCTGAGAACCAGTTTATTAATATCAAGTTACAAAACAATAATTAGTACGGTTTTATCCGGAGAGATTTGTTTATTACAATTTGTTTTGATTTATATTGGATGATTTTGTGTTACGTTAGAGCTGTAGGTACAACATACCTAATAATTAGTTCTTACACAAAGAAAATGACGTTATAAAATTCCTAGTAGGTAAAGTAATTTTGTGATTGAACCTATATTGTGTAGCGTTTCTCTAGTAAAGTGCATTTAGCGAATACCAAAGTTGACTTTACAGCGATTTCGTACAGACTGATGACTCCATCCTTTCCTTCACGGCATACCTTGATTAACCTACCTGTTTTATTACAACAATAATAAAATTCCATGGATGTAATTTTAATATTTTCAAGGCGTAAAACGTTTATTGCATGTATTTAATGATATTTTATGCTACTACCAACTACTAAATTATTGGTAAGTAACTACCAACGAATAATTACGGCAAATGTTGAATATTTTCGCATAATACATTCCTGTAATGACATAAATCTAAGGAAAACAATATAAATTTAGTAAGTTATGGTGGTCTATACACCCAAAAATTGCATTATTTTTTACAAAAATGACCTTTACCAATCAACTATCTTAAATTTCTTAAAATGGTGTGGTCGTATGTGACTTTATAACGCTTTTTACCGTGGTGTAAAGGACACTAACTTTTTAAGTTTCATATTTAACGTAATAGGTACCAAATAACTACATAGAGACAAGAATTCTAAGCACTTTTCTCATATACATCGAAAATATAGGTCAACAAAGAAAAAAGTTACAAAAGTTTTTCTAAAAAAAATTTTGTTTTTTGGCTCTCCTGAAAAGTGCCATTTTGTCCTTTACGCCAAATGAACCTAAAGGTATCGATATACCACCTAGAGGTATAAAAAAAAACCTTCGACCTATTCTCAGACCTAGCGATTATGGAGAAAAAAGTTTCATAAAAATCGGTCAAGCCGTTTCGGAGGAGTTCGGTAACAAACACCGTGACACGAGATTTTTATATATTAGATTTATTCAAAATAAATAATTAAATTAAAATAAAACAAATATTTAAGGGGGGCTCCTATACAGCAAACGTGATTTTTTTGCCGGTTTTATAGATAATGGTACCGAACCCTTCGTGCGCGAGTCCGACTCGCACTTGGCCGGTTTTTTCTACACGGTAACCGTCCATTGTAGTACCGACATATTTATATAGTTTTCCTTCGGCAAACTACAAAAAAAGAGTTGTAGAGTTTTAAATCCATCACGTAGGTCCATACTAACTCCAAATAAGTTTTTCAATCAAAGTTGTTCGTGATGAAACTAAAAGCGTATTTCGTGTAAGGGTCATGTATTCATTTAGGTTTACCACTAGAAAAGTGTCAAGGTTAGTTCGGGCTCGAAGTTAGGTGTTGCCTGACAACACGTAGAGTCCAAAAAGTCGGTAACAGGTCATTTTGGTACAAATGTCTAAATATACAATGGTTCAAAATGTCTCATTATCAAAATGTACAACGGTCAAGAAGTATGTAAAGACAAAAGAATTAGATGCCACCATTGACGTACAATAAAACAACTAGACTCCCAATCACGCTCAAAAATTGTCTGAAGCAAAAGTCTGCACACGCGTCTATTGTGCAGAGTTTTGGTTCAGTTGTGTTTCGACCGCGAGTTGATTACAACGTTACTTCTCGCCCCGTATTCGTATTTGTCTCTTTCGCACCGTAATCAAACGCAAAAGAAAAAAGAGACAGACAGTCTATCTTCCGCTTCGCATGACCACTCCACTGCATTCTTTACTCTTTAGGCGGTTTCCAGCGCGTGACGTCATGTCACTACTTCTAACGATCGTATACAATTGACATTAAACATTACTGCTACGAAATAAGGTGTTAATTTGAATGAATGCTGTTAACGTTATCTGTATAAATTGAAGCATACGTACACATAACGCCGCTCGGACGTTTTTTGAGGAACTTTTGTTAAGCGATTGGGAGTCTAGTTGTTTTATTGTACGTCAATGGATGCCACAAAAACCTAAGAGCCTAATTGTGTGATAGAAAAAACTAACAGAAGATCCCAAAATACTCAGTGGGTTCGAAAATCCTTGTGTCAAATTGTACAATTTTACTCTCAATAAGTTATTTGTACGCTTTTAATAACAAAATGGATGTAATTGTCTGAGTAAAGGAATAAATTATTATTAGAAGTAAAAAATTATAAATAATGTCAATGAGCACATTCAGTCAATCACATTTTAAAGGGCATTTCCTTCTTTGCCCCCGGTGTAATCTGTCCTGAAAACTTCCTGACACAAGGACATCTAGACCATAGTGAATGCTACTTTAGAAACATATACTTAGACTAAAATAACATGTATTTATAGGCCAAAGCATATCTGCCCCTAAAATATTCATAAAAAATGACCTGCAGGTTTATTGTCTATCGTTTCTGACGCTTGCCTTCGCAATCACTATCTCTTTCTCTCCAACGGTATAAAAGGATGACAGAAAGAGACGGATAAAGCGAAGGCAAGCGACAGAAGCGTTAGACATTACGACCTCTGTTGGCAAACATTTTTTACTTTTTGACAATGTTACCACGCTGGAGCTAATCACGCATCATTTTTGTGTAAAAAAATAGTTTTTTTTTATGAAAGGGGGAAAACGAGTATGTGGGTCACCTAATGGAAACCAATCACCGCCACCCATGGACACCCGCAACACTAAGGATTCACAGGTGCGTTGATTCGATTTCCAATTAAGTATACTTTAAGTTTTTTTACCTTAGTTAAACTCAAAAATCACCTGTTCGTGCTGTCTGTACTAATAAAGCTAATTTCCATTCGCTCCCACGGTCCAGCTATCATTTAATGCTATTTTTATCGCTGTACTAAATAGAAATAATTTAATGAGAAATAAAATAAACGGCAGGCTTTCAGACTTAACTATGTTGTAAATTATCTCTTTTTTATTATTTATTCAATTATGCCCGTCGCAAACGCATAGAATTGTAGGGTTGCCAGATGTCAGTTTTACAATGAACTCTTTATTCATTATTCTTACTAATACAGAAACTAAGGTATAAAGAGTAGTAACCGATACCTGGTTGATGGCCAAGGTGAATATGATGGAATGTCGTAATTTTTATTAACTTTTATTACTTTTTTTCGTTTAGTCAATCTAAAGTTATTTAATTTCTAATCTTATTATAGATTAAACAAACGAAAAAAAAGTACCTAAGTACCTCATCATCATCATCATTTCAGCCATAGGACGTCCACTGCTGGACATAGGCCTACTGGATACTTTTCATCCCAGAAAATTGCATAGTTCCCTCGGGATAGCGATAAACGAATTCTTCGCAGATAGAGTCGCGGGCAACAACTAGTCTATACATATAAAAAAGGGTTACCTATCATATTCTCGAAAAGCTCATTTCCGAATATTAAAATTCCGACAACGAAACTCCTTTTTTTCATTTTCCAAATTATTGTTTGTCCGAAATTTTCTTTACCTACCATATTTTCTTTTGCCAAATGTTTTATAATCCATTTTTTTATTTGCCAAATGATTCAAAATCCAACTGCATGAAATTCCGTAGGATCATTTGCCAAATATATATTTATTTATTCCGCAAAGGTCAGGGGTACAAAAGGCGACCATACAATTATGACGCGTGGAGCGTAATATTCATTTTGTTGTTTAATGTTGCCCAAATATTTTATTGAGTTTGCTTTGTGGGTAGGGAGTTTTGTATGTGGTTAGAAATAAAATACCTACCTAATCTATCCGAGTCGCTTCCGCTCCGAACCGTCTTGCAAGCTTTAAAATTAAGCAATGTTGTCTTACTCTGATGTTAAGTTAGGTAGATAATAAAAACATACTTTCGGCTTTTCGTTACATTTAGATTATGAAAATATGGCAACTGATTAGGTTGGGCAAATAAAAAAATGGATTATTATAATTCACGATTTTGAATTTGTTGGCAAATAAAACTGTGATTAAATGAATCCGTGGCATTGTGAAGTTGTGGAAAAACAAAACATGGATTTTAAAAAGTCGGTGAACCGTTTTCGGATAAATGAAATTTGAGTAAAGGAGTTTCTAAACATTGATAGGTTACCATAAAAAAGTCCTGACTGATTGACTGACTGACTCATAATCATCAACGCTCAGCCTAAGCCCTTGGCCCTAGAAGGTAGAATAAGAACTGATTTGTTGGAATTCCCACGGGATCGGGAATAAACGGGATTTATATATTTACTAACTGACATCGATGATGATAATGATAGATGGCTGGAGGTTGCCGTTGCCGGATTTTTGTTGTACTCAATGAGAGATAAAGAAGCTTTACCACAAATTGGAATTCTGCGCGAAGTAGCGGGCAACAGCTAGTAAGTAAGAAATAAATGTAAAACATATTACAAGTGCAATAAAAGCGAAGTATGACCGTGAGTATGCAGGTTCATTGCCAAGGTCTCATAACCACCAACTAGTTTAACGTGCTGTAATCAAGAATAATACGTTCAACTTATACAATACATGCGCTCTATTATTTTGTTTTTAAGGTCTA
Source organism: Archips xylosteana (assembly GCA_947563465.1). Taxonomy (NCBI): domain Eukaryota; kingdom Metazoa; phylum Arthropoda; class Insecta; order Lepidoptera; family Tortricidae; genus Archips; species Archips xylosteana. Next base: position 13,808,799 of record OX387365.1, on the reverse strand, counting down.
AAGCAACACGAAAAGAGAACCCTTAATTGGCTATCCGTGGCATGCGTTTGGACATTCGCACGGTTTTGCGATGCGATCGATAGCTACTGTTGGGACCTTTATTTGGGTACAGGGATGTACTTAGCTCTTCAGGCTATAATAGATTAATTCAAACGACAAGCATAACTTTTTATCTGCTGATTATTGTAAGACTCCTAGAATGATTCTGTACAAAATTCTTTTTCACTTCTCATGCTCTTAAAATGTTACTTTAGTCTCTGCATTTCGGGACTAAAGCTCTTTTTTGATCTCTAGGGATTAAAGTAAAATTTTTTTAATTGACCATGGAAACCCCCTAAACTGCCAATCACGGTGTTTGTGAATGGAGGATTTTCGCCATTTTCAGTGACTGGGTATAGACAATTTTAAAGCTTTCCACAGACCGAAGCGCACTGCGGACGCTCCGTAGCGCCATGCGCTTCGGTCTGTGAAAGCCTTTAGGGCGTGGAAATAACCTCAAAATAACAACTGTATAAAAAATATTTAAAAAATAATAATTTCGTGAAACACGATGAATAATTACGAATATTAATCTATTTAATTATAAAATATTAAAATTCATTTTATTCTGCATGTAAAGAAAGATTTCCTTTAGCTTAGGTGTTTTTTAATTTGTTTTTTTTTTAAAGCGCTGTCGACAAAGCAGTTCCCTGCTCTGTCGATAAAATAGCAAACCGCACTGTCGGCAAAGCAGTGCTGGAGTGTACGGTAGATAGAGCAGTTACGTTTACTACTTGTTTTAATACTTGTTTCTTATTATTTATATATTTTTTTTTACTTTTATTAATGAATTGTATTTAAATTGTAATAATTCTTAAAATGATGTAAATTTATAATACTTGTAATAATTCGTATGCCCGTTCGGGTACGACATAGCTGAACATGACTAATCAATGTAATTTAACCTGCAGTGTATATACCTATGTTCGACGAATAAATATATTGATTGATTGATTGATTGATTGACGTTTGAAAGTTAATATGGCGTGACTTCAAAATAATGCGATGTCAGTTGCATTTAATAGTAAATAGAAAGTATAATTAGATATAATTTAACAAAGAATTGGCATATAGAAAATAAACTTAAAATGTCGTTTCTTTATTCACGGGTAAGTGTTTCAGTTAACAATATATTTTGTGTGTGAACTTAGTTAGATCAATTAGGTTAATTTATTTGCCGATTCTAATGAATGAACAATTATCATTCTTACATGCATAGTCCAATTAGTTTTAACATAGTCTTTAAGTTAGAATCTGTTGGCTAAGCAAGCACTTAAAGCGTCACTTTACAAAAAAATATAAAAGAAAAGACAGCGGATTTTTTTTTGCTATTTGAATTTTGAACAAATGTCCATTGCTCGTATTGAGCATACGTTGTAAAAAAGTAATTTTGTACGTCGTTTTTTTCCTCGCATTCAAAGTGAAAAGTAGAGTGTTTAACGCGAGACTAAACTACCATAATGACAACTCGAATTATAGCCTCCCTCGCTATCGCTCGGGTGGCTAAATATCTCGTGTCATTATGGCTTGTTTTAGTCCCTTGTTGAACAATCTACTATTAATTTTCAAGGCTGACATTCGATTGCTGTTCTGTTTATGATTTTCAAATAAGACAATAGAGAACTCGCATGCCAGCAATTGACTGCCAGCTAAGCAGTTATGTACTAAGTTTAGTCGCAAGATGAAATCGCATCGCTGTACCGCACGCTATAGCCAATTACAATGGCGCCTAACTAAATAGGTACATACAAAATGTTTTAAAATTAATCTATTGGTACGTGGGTATTTATCAAAAAAATGCCACCTCCATTTTTTTATCACTACATAGTATAGTCGCTTCCCTCTGTCTGCCCCTATGTAGTATGCTTAGATCTTTAAAACTACGCAACGGATTTTGAGACGGTTTTTTTAATAGATAGAGTGATTCAAGAGGAAGATTTATAATATGTATAATATGCATAATTGCACCCGTGCAAAACCGGGGTGGGTCGCTAGTAATCTAATAATTTTATGTTATTCCTACCCAGAATTACGAGCTCTTTCAATCTTAATATGACAAAAAAAATGTCCCAAGTTTTTTCCTATTTTGTTACTATTCCATAACACTTTGTATGGCCTAACGAAAAGGAAGAAAATAAAAGATGTATGACATTTTTGGGTCATTTTTCTATCCTACAGAGATGGAAAGAACTCGTGCTTAATTCTGAGTAGAAATAACATAATATTGTTGAGAATATAAAAAATAATAATGGCATTTTTTTTGAGAAATGGTCACGTGTAGAATGAAAAAAACAAGAATCACGTTTGAGATTCAGCGTAAGCTTTAAGGTGGTGGTGGTGAAGTTCCCAGTGTGCTCTGGGCTCGCGTGGGAACTACGGTCCAAGTTCTCTCGTTCTGAGAGGAGACCTATGCACTGCAGTGGAACATACTATACAGGCTGGGATGATGAGTGTACAGAATTGTAATTGCATTGCACAGATGGGTTCTAGTATGCTAGTGCTGCACTAATTGCATTTGTTCACAACGCATCAAATACTTTATACGAAAATAACAAATACTAGCAAAGTGCGTTGGCATGAGCAAATGAGCAATGTAGAGTTCCGTAGTAATTTGCAGCAAATGTAACAGTATATTTTTCATAAGTTCAGAAATAACCATTACACTGAAAGAGGGAGAAAGGAGAAACTTCGGAAAAAAAAGATTAAAAGAAACGATCGATTATTTAAAGGAATACTTATACTTATGTTATAAAAAAAGTTCCTCATTAGCACATGTTACTGTAACTTTCGACTTTTTAAGTGACAAATTTTCACACAAAAATTCCAGCATTTAATTTAATATTGCAATGTTTTTTTTCAGTTAATATCTAATTTTATAATTACCTAATAATACTTAGTAACTTAAGAAAATTGTCATTAAATGCAAATAAACATTAAATGTATTTTCTTGTATTTGTGCGTCTTCTTGTAAAAGTAAATAAATGTCTTCTTTATTTCTTCCTTCTTTCAGACGACCAGATGGCCTAGTGGTTAGAGAACCTGACTATGAAGCTTCGGGTTCGATTCCCGTGTCGGGCCAGATATTTGTATGAAAAATACGAATGTTTGTTCTCGGGTCTTGGGTGTTCAATATGTATTTAAGTGTGTACCTATCTATCTATATAAGTATGTTTATCCGTTACCTAGTACCCATAACACAAGCTTTGCTTAATTTGGGACAAGGTCAGTTGGTATGAATTGTCTCGTGATATTTATTTATTTTTTATTTCTTTCTTTCTTTATATTATTTTGACACTACATCGGCATGATTAATACCCACGTCACGTTATATCCAGGATACGTAAATCTACTAACGCAGTCCTGAGCGAGACAGCGAACAAACAAACTGTGTGACAAAAAAAGGATTTCACTTTTACTAATTTGACTACGGAACCTTAAAAATGGCGTCCACACGTCAAACATAATTGCTTTATAAAATTATATACTCGCAGCTCCATCGGCCGATTGCATTTGCATCGAGGCGTTTTTATTGCAGCGACGTAGCAGCCTGCTAATAAGAATTGTAGCTGCAAAAAGCTGCTATACCACCAGAAATATACTCGTAGTAATCTTAGAATATATAGGGACGATGACACCACTAATCGACTCATTATCATCATCATCAGGGAACTTGTTGGGCAGGGCCGTAGTTCCCATGCGAGCCTAGGGCGGCTCTGGAACTTTATACATAATACACCATTGGATTACTCGCAGGTGTGTGATTTCTTTGCGATTTTTTCTTTCACCGTAAAGCTCATAGTAAATTTCAAATGTGCCCGGACTCGAATCCACGGTATCCTATTATTTTGCCTCATTCGTTTTTCGTTTAATTCTTATTTCGTCTCATTCTGTATTCGTCACTCATTCTTTATTAGCCTTGTTCGCTATCCATCATTATCTTATTTGGTCAAATTTTGTAACTTGTCTCTCTCTCAATAAGTCTTATTCGTTTTTCGTCACGGTCTTCCTTGGCCTCATTCGTCGTTCTTCCCTTTCGTTTTTTGTCTCATTTACTTATTTACCAGCACCGAACGTATCGAAATAATTTTGGCGAATAAGTAAATGAGACAAAAAAGAAAGGGAAGAACGACGAATGAGTCCAAGGAAGACCGTGACGAAAAACGAATAAGACGTATTAAGAGATAGAAAAGTTGCAGCGAACAAGACGAAAACGAATACAGAATGAGACCAAATAATACTTAAAAGAAAAACGAAAGAGGCGAGATAATAGGATACCGAATCCATGACCTATTTGCTTGAGAGACCATAGATCAAACCACTTTTAGAAGAGTTCACAGAATAACACGGCTCTCCCATAGATTTTAAATGGCAAATGTTAGTTATGGGCCCAATTGCATAATAAAGTACAACTTATATTACAAGCGGAACTCCCTTTCAAATTAATATAAGTGAAGCGAGAGTACCGCTTGTAATATTAGTTGTACTTTGTTATGCAATTGGGCCCTGGTTATGACATTCTTTCTATGCCAGCTTAATTAACTAACAATTTATTTGTTTTAAAGCCCCCAAAAATCTAACTATGCAGGTAATTGAAAATTAATCCAGTTTTCCAAGATTTTTTTTTACTAGAGTCGCGTCTTAAAATTATTGTTTCAGGATGCCGTTCTCTTTCCTTACTAATATTATAAATGCGTTTAAATCGCAGAAGCAATTTAGATGGAAATAGATTGACACCTTGCGAAGGACAGGATAGTTTTTATCCCGCAAAACTGCACAGTTCCCGCAAGGTAATGGTAAACCATATGCAGACGGAGTCGCGGGCAACAGTTAGTTAAATATAAATACGAAAATACAACCAACCAATACAGAGTAACCAAGCGCGCGTTCTTTTTTACATCTTCCCAAACGGGATTGGCTCGGGAAGGAGCCTATAAATAAATGCCTGTAGGATCATTCTGGACAAACGCTAACTACTCTCCGAGAGAATACGAGCTCCCAACATGCGGTATATCATCATGGCAACTCTTATAATCAGTGCCATCGCAGCACCTACCGAAGAAGAATCGAAAGACATCGAAGAATTACCACAATCAGACAGTGAAGACACCGAAATAAAACAAGTGACAGACGACAGCGAAGGCAAAGCTCTTCACATATACACAGACGATGTACCAAAAATCAGTTATATCGCTAACAAATACTACATTACACTGCCAAGTAGGAAAAAGGAAGAAGATAAAAAGAAAGATGACAAGAAAAAGAAAGAAAAAGAAAGGAGACCTTACAACCAAGTCAATGTGTACGTATATTTTGATGACATGGACAACACAAATGATAATTTTATGGTAAAAACCCAGTCTGATATGCATGGAGGTAGTACTGAAATGGAAAGAGAAGAATATAAAACTAAATTCAATGCCTAAATGTGGACCAATGTGTGTATAATTAATGGTGTATCCCTAGGTTACGCCAAGTAAAATAAAATTAGAGAAACTGGTCGTCTATTCGTGTTACATATTATGTAAGCAATATTTTGATAAATGTAATATGAAAAAGTTAATAAATTATTTTTCATTTCAATACTATTTTGTAAAAGTCCACCCACCCCTTGTTTATAAAAAAAACACTATAAGAAAAGTTGTGTTTTCTGGCAAAGAAAAATGATATGAAAATAGTCAAATAAAAACTTTTAGCTATATAAATGGGTCTTACCTTTTACCAATTACTAGCAGTAAATTGAATTCAATCAAAATATTCTGTTTGATTTACAAATTGATTTGAAATACAAGCTTTTTTTCAAAATACCCAGCAACGATAGCCTGATTAGTGATTAGGATAGATTTCGTTAGGTATTAAAAAGTTTCATTAAACGCCAATTATGTTAAACTATCAATGGACTTTACAATGTAAAAGTACATTTGAAAGAATGATTGGCAAATTGGCCTGCTGGCCAGCATGTCCAATACAAACCGCATGCATACCAAGGGAAAGCTAGTTATTTAAGCTTAATTTTCTAAAATGGAAATAAACTTCAAAAACCCCGGAGAAGCGAGTTATCAGTCCTCAAATACGTGAGTTTACAAGTCATTAAGTATATTTGTTTTTTGCGTTCGTCCTGTATCTATGTAAATTCTCCCAGCCTACACAGTCTAGTCGTCTTAATAACAATTGTAGCAAATGATAGGATTGATAATTCTACATACAATATAATCCTACTGGTGGTCAGGCTGGGTTTCGTACATATCTACCCATCATCCTTTGCCATGAGCTTTTTGGTGGAGGAATACATCGTGACCAAACCTGGATACACTTGCGGAGTGGTTCAGCGGTGTTTGTGAAGTTTCAAATCAGCACTGAGCTCTACAGGAACTACAACCCAAGCCATTTCATGATGAGAGGGGGCATGTGCCCAGCGTTGGGAGTAATTGGGATGGCATTATTGGTCGAAGGTAATGTTGATATTGATTATACGACTAACCATCGATATTGTATGAGATTCAATTATGTAGTCTTAATAACTAATAAACTATAGAGTCAGAAGGTAAAAATATCGAGTTAACAAGTTTATTCATCGTTCGTTATTTTCAATTTAACTAGAAATAAACTAGAATAGATCGTTCGTTTGGAAACGGACTAAAATAAACTGAACTTAAAAATATCGAAGTCACCTAAATTCGGGGCAATTGATAAACTGATAATTTTATGAGTATAAGTAGGTATACTAACTTTTACATCGAAGCTTTTACAGTTGAAATGTTTGATGACATAAGGCGGTTTTGACGTCAAAACTACAATAACTATAATTATTCTGACACAATCATAATTAATATTAACTGAAACAATAAGCTTAATATTTAGAGCAGGCGATTGCAACGGTTATCGCTATTTCTATATACACTTACTACTAAAACCTTTTACTTGCTTTTTTTGGTTCCAAAGGTTTTAAAATACTCCACTGCTATTTACCTACCTCCGCATAGCCTGAGTCTGTCAATTATTTCCTATACGTTTCATTAAAATGTGATAATGGCCGTCTTAGACATGGCTTCAGGTTTAATAGCTTCATTAATACCAGAAATGAAAACAAAAATACCGTTGGATACTTGATCATTTTTATTTATCACATTATGTACGATCAGTGCAGACACCTTTAACACTTATTTGTCCTTCCTTACACCTCACTCTGCCCCAGCATCTCCCTTTGTAACAATCATCATAATATTCTTCATCATGTTCTTCATGCTCCTCGTGGTCATCAGGGAAGTTCACGTAAACATTTACTGTATACACATTCTTTTTCTGGTCGTCGCTATTATTCATTTCCATCATATGCTTTTTGCTCAACGTTGGTAGATTATTTTTAATTCCTACAGGTTGAATATTTACCTGCGGCGTTCCTATGCTAACTTGAGGAGCGTAACTAACGTGTGGCATTAATTTCTCTTGTTCAGTTATCGTCGCTGAGGTAGTGCTAACAACATTAACACTTTGATTTTCATAATAAGCTCTCGGCACTTCTATTTCTGGTGTCTCCTTTTTGTCTCCAGATTCTTTTGTTTCTTCTATAGGTTCTTTAGGTTCCGCTTTAGCTTCGGTGGTTAGCTCTAGTTTTCTTTCGGTGGGTCTTTTGTATTGTCGTGGTGGCAAGGCCGTGATGGCAACAATACACAGGGTGAAGTAAAAGGCTCGCATACTGTGTGCTGTGGTGGAGTGGTTAATTGGTTATGCGGGATGTCCAGAGTGGGGTTGTTTATATACGCGCAGGCGCTGTTTATCGAATGCAGTGGAGCAATAAAAATAAGTCGATAAAAGATGCGCCTGCGTCGGTTTTTGCGATCGCCTAACAAGTTTAAAGTCCTTGAAATGTTTTATTGCTGAGCTACTGGCAAACTTAAGTTGACTGACTTGAATTATTATATTAGTTGGTATAGTAAAGGGCATCCATTAATGACGTGAGGTGTTTAAAGGAGGCGTCTAATCGTACGCGGGGAGAGGGGAGAATCTCTGCAAATACCTGTCACATAATAATTTTTCCGCAAAAATGCAGTGTGGTTTTGCGAGAAAAACGGGTAAAATGAAGTAAATTATGTTTCTCTATGAAATCGTGACTGATTGCTACACAATAATATTTACCGCATTTTGCAAAATCTCGCGTGAAATCTGGCGGCAAAGCTCATGGCAAAGGACGATGGGCAGATTCTGAAAAATAAATTGCACCGAACTCCAGCAATTTCCCAGTGCTAATTGTGTTGTTTATTTTTTATTATATAATGTTTTGTGACAGCTGGATTTAATCTATAATGTTTACGTAAAACATAATTATGTTATGTTTCAAAATACTTTATCTACTTAAAATCTCTTATTACGATACATTGACATTAATTCATACCCTAACAGGGTATCGTGTACCTACCATTTTGTAAATTTAACATCTACGTGGGCAGGTCCAAAAGTTTCCGGCCTAACAAAGAAAAGAAGTACATATATTTACAAAACTTCTTTTATTTGTCGATATAGTCTTCCTCTATTTCAATTCAATCTTGAAAGTGCATTGAAATAGAGGGAGGCTATATCGAAATATAAATGAAGTTTTGTGAATATATGTATATGCTATACTTCTTTTTGTTTTGGGCCGGAAACTTTTGGACCTGCCCTAGTAATAATGTAATTTAAATGAATAAATAAAAGAACTATTCCGTTACACTAAAGTCGAAAAACGAAACTTTCATAATAAACCTACAACCATAGACAACACTAACATCCAGACAGCCAGACCAATAAAGATTTAAACTTTTCTCACCTCTCTTTTCCTGTCTGGAGTCATAAAACTGACATAGTCCCTTAAGCACAGTTCCTAACTTTTTTCTAACTTATTAAAAACTCTGTTCTGATATCTCGTGGCAATAAATTGGAACGTATTACTTTTGAAACTAAATCTTAAGAAGTTAGCTGCGTATATCTAAGTCTGAATAGAAAATTGCCAAAACATGTAATGGGCATTTATGCGTTTCAACCGCCCATTTATCTAGTCACATTTTTTAGAAATAGCTGCAGATTTTGCTGGGGCTTTCGGTTATATACATATATATATACACATTTTCGAAGAAATGGCAGAAGATTCTGCAATAGTTTCCAGTTATGGTAGACGTACGCTGTACAGGACCTCTAATATATATATAATATATATATGGAAACTATTGCAGAATCTTCTGCCATTTCTTCGAAAATGTGACCAGATAAATGAGGCGGTTCAAACGCTCAAATAAACGGCCTAATATTGTGTAATAGAATACTAATTTATCGATATAATTATGTATATTGGAAGCCGATAAATGAGATCTCTATGACAGCCTCAAAAGTGCCACGAGAATTCCGGCCCCATAATAAATAATTTTATCGATTAAATAATTAAAATAAAACAAATATTTAAGGGGGCTCCCATACAACGAACGTGATTTTTTTGCCGTTTTTATAGATTCCAGAACCATTCGTACGCGAGTCCGACTCGCACTTGGTCGGTATTTTTTTCGACATCATCTAATCCTAAAAGTGATTTGTTATGTGTAATATCGCTTAACCCTTAAAGCATTTGACAACGCTGTCAAGACATTCGATTTTGGACCGTTAATGTTGCTAATTTGAATTGGCTTTGATTTCGGCAATTGACAAGATTTGATTAGTTCTCTGTATTCTGTTTGGAAAGAGAAAGACGCTGATAGTTTTAAATATCCACTAGGATTATTAATTATTTTTTTTACAATTTTTTTAAGATGTGCTTATTCTAAAAGGGCATAACTCCAAAACTACCACACAAATTTAGATCCAATACTTTGGTCTAGTAGAGACTTAATAGAGATTAAAAAAAAGTGATGACGTACGTAAATCTGACGTTGAGGTTGTTATCATATCAAATTTAAAATTATTATAGCTCTTTTTTTCTGGTGAAAAAGGCAAAGGAAACATATCTATTAAAGAAAGAAAGAAGAAAGAAGACATTTATTCACTTTTGCAAGACACACATATACAAGAAAGTACACACAAAAAAAAATATGGTAAATTCAGATATATTTGTTTTTATATCTTATATTTTTTTTAAACTTGGAGAAATAAATTATAATAAATATTTTTTCGTGCTGTAGGAGGCAGAACACTTTCGATTCCTGTAGTAATTTTCAGGTATCAAAAAATGAAACCGACGAGGTTGTAATTGACGAAATTACACTGCCGGTATCGATTTAAGGGAACTTAGGGACGTGGATTTGTTTCTTATTTTTTCCAGAACTGGTATAACTTGAGCTCTCGCCTGGTACCATATTATCTTTGAGTTTTGGGACACCCTGTTTAAAGTAAGCAAAGGCGGCTTCATCGCTTCGGAGTAATCTCTTTCAGGCAACTTTCTACAACGAAAAGAAAAGTAAGGAATTATTAGTATGGATTTACTATTAGTACGGATTAATATTGTATTTAAGTAGTACCTACGTATTTATCTATATAGGCACGCGGCGGACACGACGTACAAATACGCGTTCTTGAATCTACATAAGCACGACGACGTCTGTACACGCGTACGCCTACATACATCGCGCGCGCACTCTTCTGGTTTCTGGCGGTTTCCGGCTATCTGCGCCTTGAGGGGTGGGGTAATTCGAATCGGTGCGGGGCGGACCGTTTCCATTCTGTACGTCAGTACTATTATATATTCTGTGATATAGGTCAATTGGTGTCAAATCGTTCCATAACATTTATTTTATTTATAACTTAAAAATTCTTCGATTGTTTCGAAGTAGAACATGAAAAGTTTCCAGCAACTGGCGCCAACGAAATGTATAATAGATGAACTACAGTTGTTCTAAGAATACATGTTTCGTTCACTTCCAAGTTCTTTATCTGTGTGAGTGAGGAAAAGTTTATAGGCTACTAGCTTTTGCCCGCGACTTCTGCGAAGAATTCGCTTATCGATATCCCGTGGGAACTATGTAATTTTTCGGGATAAAAACTATGCTATGTCCTTTCCCGGGACTAAAACTATCTCTACACCAAATTTCATCTTTTAGCCCGCACCGAGCTTCTTGCGCTAATCGATTTTAGGTATTCTATGGACTCGTGTATGTGTGCGTGAGAGCGGCTAGAATCAAAATCGTGCGTAAGCGCAAAAAGTTCCCTGTCCGATCCCTGGACGCATGCTGCCGATGCGAGCTGATGATCCCTACTGTCGATAAATCGCATAGCTCGAGCTGCCATGTCCGACATTTTTAAATGACATGAGCATGGATGTGAGCATTCGCCGCGTACCTGTACCGTAACTGTAACATAATACGATCGCCGCGAACATAAACAAACCTTATAAGTCCAAACCAAACAAATCATGGTCAAAGGGCTAACAATTTCAGCTCATTTAGGCTCCAAGTGCCTGCCAAGCAGCAGATGTTCCTGCGCTCAGAGTTCTGGCTGGAGGGTGTGGTGTTCCACCGTTTTAGGGAAGCGACGAAGACGTCCTTCAAAAATCCCTAAATAATTAACTGACCAAATTACTTTGCTCACCCTGCTTTGCTTTGCTTTTTTCGCGGGTGAGCAAAGTAATTGTTTCAGTTCATTGATATGGACCTCCGCTAAGTAACGCCTCACTCACTCGACTCAATAAATCCCTAAATAGTTATATTGTGATTGTTTTATTTAACTTATTAATTATTAGTCGAAGTATCGTGACGTATTGGTTAACACTGTAATAATGAACTGAAACAATTACTTTGCTCACCCGCGACCCCGTGCCCGTGTGACTCTGTGTTTTGGTCGCGGGTGAGCAAACTAATTGTTTCAGTTTCCGCAAAGTAACGCCTGATTCAATAAATTATTTAACACTGTAATGTCATGTAAAACATTTTTGTCAGTAAATAAATAATAAACAAAAGTCAGTCACCACCTATAAACAACAAAAGTTTCACAGCATGTTTTAATTTAATAAACGTATAGCATTATAGCTATAGCTCGATACCAAACGACTTAAAGGGTCAGATCAATGCCCTCTCGAGCTTAGAGGTACCTATTGTGTAGTCTAGTGAAAACTCGTATTCGGTTTAGAATTAGAGTAATGGCAAAAGTTTGGAGTTGAATTGAATGGAGGCTTCTGGAATCGTAAAGATGAAGTTGAGTTTAATGATTATTATTAATTCAGCGTGAAGCTTAACGATTTCAATTGATATTTATGCTGGTTGAGCACGAAGGTTTGAAAAATGGAGCAAGAATTAAGCCTACGGACAAAAAGTAATTAGTTCATATATATCATGTTCCACTAATATTATAAACTAGCTAATGCCTGCGGCTTCACCCCAGTTATAATTTATTTTTTAATATTTTTTTTTAATTTTTATGTCATGGCCCCAAAGGGGTAAAGGAGTCTGGCCCATGCCTATTTGGGTAAAAATTGTGTTAGATGATTAATAATTTAATTATGGTTTCTTGTCTGTTATTTTTTTTTTGTAACCTAAATTGACGTGTTCGGTTTCACTTTATGTTTGTTGTTTTTTACCCGACTGCGAAGAAGGAAGGGTTATGTGTTTAACCTGTATGTATGTATGTATGTATGTCCATTCCTATGTCCTCTCGTAACTACACAACGGCTGAACGGATTTTGATAAATGATACGTCATTGGATTCGTCTTAATAACGCAAGTAACACAGGATACATGAAATTCTTGAAAAATCAAAATGGCGGATTTTTGGCGTCAAATTGTGAATCTCCAAAAAAATTTTTTTATTCAAACCTATCGAGTAGGGTATCAAAATAAAGAGATTTTAAAACAGATTACAAAAATATATACAAGTCATGTGTTTAAATTTAGTTTGGAATAGTAAATTGGCAATCAATGCATTAAAACGACGAAAAACCTACTTACTAAGATATCTTTGAGCAATAATTTTCTCTATGAAACCCATGAAACCAATTGGTTTTGAACTTTAACTAAATAACAACGGATTCCTAATTATAATACTCAATAATTTATTTGGGTTAGGTACACTAAAAAGCAAGAAATAAAAAAGTAATTAAAAAAACTAAAAACCCGCCTGCGGTGTAAATAAAATAATAAATTAAAAAATCAAAAAACCGTCTGCAGAAATACTGAAAAGGTGGAAACAAGATAAAATGATCAATAACAATAGAACAAATTTAAAACACGTCAATGGCAGTCTTTCAAAATTTAATGCAACGATAAAATACAGTCGGAGGCATGGGAGTCAGTGGCTGCATGGGATTTAATGTCACTTCATGCATGCCTCCGACTGCATTAAATTTTGAAAGACTGCCATCGACGTGTTTTAAATTCGTTTTATTGTTATTGATCATTTCACCTTTTCAGTATTTCTGCAGACGGGTTTTTGATTTTTTAATTTATTATTTTATTCAATGGATGGATGACGTGATGCTCCCAAAAGAAGATCAGCGCCGTTCGCAAAATCGACATTTTGCTGATTTGTGGTCATTTCGTGATATGCACATTTTTATTTTTATTCCTGTCTTATTTTTGAAATGGTTTGATATCACGAATAAATGGTTTTCTTTTTTTCTTTATATTTTTTCTAAAAAGTCTTTCATAGAACCTTTTCCTGATAATAACAAACGCAACGAAAAAGAATTATCTAATTTGGTGCAGTCGATCGGAAATTATGCACAAACATTTCGGTGATTCATATTTATTTATGTAGATAGATGAGAAAGTTTGTCAATATGTTCGGATGTTTGTTAGCCAATCACGCAATAAAGGTTCATCATCATCATCATCATCCCAACCTATATACGTTCCCACAGCAGGGCACCGGCCTCCTCTCAGAATGACGTTCCCACGTCACATATACCTACGTTCCCACGCCGGCAAAGTCCCCGCCTGTGCCCTGCAGTGAACATATACAGGCTGATTCAGGAGTCATGAGCAGGATTGAAAGGGACGATAAGGAGGGCCACACTGAGCAACTTTCACTATGGGACCAGCCACGAAATAGTAAAAAACCGGCCAAGTGCGAGTCAGAGTCGCGCACGAAGGTGTACCATTATCTATAAAAACGGCAAAAAAACATGTCTGTCAGAGAGGTTTATTTATACATATTTATACCCATGAAAAAATATTTTGGCAGGAAATGATACAAATAAAAACCGGCCAAGTGCGAGTCGGACTCGCGCGCGATGGGTTCCGTGCCATCTATATAAAAATGAATCGCTGAATGTATGCATAACTTCCGATCGACTACACCAAATTGGATAATTCTTTTTTATTGCGTTTGTTATTGTCAGGAGAAGGTACTTATGAAATAAATTTAAAAAAAAATCACAACGGGGGCTAGTTATCTATAAAATCGGCAAAAAAATCGCGTTTTTTGCATGGGAGCCCCCTTAATTATTTGTTTTATTTTAATTTAATTATTTATTTTTAAAGTGAATATATAACTACATTATTCTGTGAATATTTCAAGCGTCTACCTGTTGCCGTTATCAATATCGAGCAAAAACGAGCCAAAAATCACGTTTGTTGTATGGGAGCCCCCTTAAATATTTATTTTATTCTGTTTTTTAGTATTTGTTGAGATACAGCCTGCCTGGTGACAGACGGACAGACAGACGGATAGACAGACGGAGGGACAGACAGCGGAGCCTCAGTAATAGGGTCCCGATTTTATCCTTTGGGTACGGAACCCTTAAAAAAATCTGCTCTATACATTTCGAATAGTTAGTGAACAATTAGCGATCGATTAACTCTTGATTAGATGTTTTTTTCGCGATTTCGGGGTTGTTCCCATAGTAAAATTTACTCAGTATGAATCTCCTCATCGCCGCTCTCACTCTGCTCATGACTCCTGAATCACTCTGTATAGGCTGAGTCGTAAGCTCTAGATTTTACCTAAATGTGAATCTAAACGTAATATCTAAGCAAATTTATCTGCATGAAAACTCAATGAACTTTTAACATTGAAGTCAAGCGGTCTTTGAACGCCGATATTCCAACCGCCGGGGCCCCTGGCTCCCTCGGGAGTCAGGTTCCCCTTAAATCGGGACCCACGGGCATACGGAGTTCAAAAGCTTTCGGTGAACAAGACAAGTTGATTCTTAAAGTTTCACCACTTGTTTTACGATGGATATAATTTTCAGGTAAACTGTATTTCTAAATGAGGACGTATTTAGGTCATCGCCATCCCAGCCTGTATACGTCCCACTGCGGGGCACAGGACTCCTCTCAGAACGCGGGCCCAGTGCGGATTGGACACATACCATTAAATTTCTTCTCAGGTGTATGTTTAGACGACCAGATGGCCTAGTGGTTAGAGAACCTGACTATTATTATTATTATTATTTTATTTATTCATTAGATAACAATAGATCCATAATTTTGTTAGTAGACAACTTACAAGCTAAGTTAGTTTCAAATAAACAATTCAATAAAATAAAATAAGGCGAAAATAGGATTAAGATCACAATTAATTATCAGTAAAAATTAAATTCAATGTCCAAACGAAATAAATTAAATTAAGTAAATTAAAAGACAAATACACAAACATTTTAATTAAACAACATTAATCAAATTCCATGTCACAAAATACTAGGTACATGTTTATAATAAATAATAGTGATCACATTACATATTACATTTCCATCATGAGACAGTTAAGGTGTTCAAGTATGGGAGAGTCAGGCCTGCATACAAACGTTTGCAGAATGCTGTTGGAGCTGTTCCGCATTCTGCTCACCAGCGAGGCGGCTCTCTTGCGCATGATGGCATGGAACCCATCCGTGCGAGCCTCCGCAAACATCTGTGATGCACTGCAGAAACGGGGCAGCCCCAACAGCGCTCGGAAACTATTATTATATTGAACCCTCAGGGCACCAAGCGCTTTCCGAGTACAGTCAAACCACAGGCTGCTCGTGTAAAAGCTCTGGCAGTACGCTTTGAATAATGTAATCTTAACTTGCTCAGAGCATCGAGCAAACCTGCGGGCTAACATGTTACTCCGTACCGCCAGCGCCCGACGTTCTCTCTCAATGTCGCAGTCATCCCTAAGGTCGTCAGCAAGAAAGTGACCGAGATACTTAAATTTGTACACTCTCGACAACGGGACTCCGTTAAGTACAATCTTGGGTACATTTTCAGGCACCTTTTCCGGTCTCTTGCCGGCGGCCCCAAAGATGACGTATTCACTTTTTTTGACATTGTAACATAACCCGTGACTAGTCGCATATGATTCGCATATATTTAAAAGAGTTCTCAGTGCCTTAACCGATGGGCTCAGCAACACCATGTCATCCGCATAACTGATATTGTTAACACACACACCATCCACGTGGCATCCTACATGTGTGTTGCTGAGCTCACGAATAAGCCCGTCCACATACAGGTTAAAAAGTTTAGGTGAGGACAGACCTCCCTGCCTCACCCCGCACTCCAACCCGTACGAGTCCGAGAGGGCACTCGCCCACCTAACTCTATTTCTCTGATTCGCGTACCAGTACTGGAATATACTAATCAGCTCAACCGGCATGTCTTTATCCCTCATTTTCTGCCACAGAACATCATAAGAGACCAAGTCGAACGCTTTCGAGAGGTCCAAGAAACAAGCGTAAACTATAGTGCTGCGCTCAGTGTAGTACCGGACAGCATGCTTAAGGCTCAGTATGGCAGTTTCCGTCGAGAGTCCAGGTCTAAAACCGAATTGTCCGTCATGGAAATGTAAATAGTTGTCAAGCTGAGCGTTAAGCAAGCTATCCAACACTTTAGCGAGAACATTCGCCAGAGAGATCGGTCTATAATTCAATTTGTCAGCTATATCTCCGGTTTTGTTTTTTACTATAGGTACCACAATGGTACTCATCAGTTCATTTGGTAAGTATGCATGGCTAAGACAAAGTGTGTAGAACATTGACAGAACTCTCGGCAAATGAACCCCCGCATACCTAAGATGTTCGATGCTAAGACAGTCATCGCCAGGAGATTTGCCCTTGGTCATATTTTGGATCACCATCGCAACTTGCTTAGCTGTGAAACTAATCGATGTCCTATCGTGCCTAGTCTCCGCATCGACCCCCAAACACGCGGGTCCCAAAGGTGATTTGACTGTAAAATGTTCCCTGAAAATCGCAGCAATATCCCGAGACTCACTAACGCCGTCAACGCTCACGGGTAAGCCAGGCTTCAAATTGAGTCTATTTGTAGCCTTCCAAAATTGACCAAAGTTATTTGACTTACGATGTGTTGCGATTATATCCATCTTGATTTGTTCTTGATGTTTTAGGCACCAATTTAACTTACTCTTAAATATTTTACGAGATTCACACATGTTATCATAAACCGCCCCTTTAGTAGGCTTGTGACACCAGAGCCACATCTGATATTTGCGCCTAGCCTCCCCGTGAGCACAGCGGACATGTTTATTCCAGCCACACACACGTTTTTCTCGCCTCGAACAACTTATGTTTTCGACATGAGTATGAGCAGCAGCATCACATAGACTATTTACAATATCACTATACATTTTATCTAATATAACTTTGTGGGCTTCACAGTGACAAAAACTGCCAGCACAATCAGTGAATTCCTGAGGAAAATCAATACTTCTTAACTTATCATTACATAAACTATGATACACATCTATTTGGTCATCTTTTCTAACTCCCCATATTATTTTACTGTTCTCAGAAACATTGAGCAATCTTTTAGTTCTTATAGACTTAATGTTACAATCTATAATAAGGGGCAAGTGATCAGAATTATATACACCATAATCTACATACACACGAGTAACCGTGCGCCAAGCACACCGGGTGACCACACAATGATCCAGCCATCTTTTACTCCCATGAGCATCGCTCACGAAAGTATGAGTGTCAGAAGTAAAGTTTAAATATTCAAAATCCGCACACAGCCACATTTGCTCTGAACAGAAATTAAGCAATTCGCTACAGAAAGGTTCACCTGGATGCGCATTGTAGTCTCCCAGAACATACACCGCCTCCACATCACTACTCTCCACTACCGCACTGATCTCACTTAAGCACTCCGTGAAGATTGACAGGTTGTCAACCGAGTCTGTAGGCATATATACGCTGAAGATGACAAATGATTGGTCGCCGGCCGTGACACGGACGGCCGCGAGGCGCTCGCTGCGGCAATCCAGCACCGCCACTGACTGAAACACGCCCTTCCGCCACAAGATCGCCACGCCGCCGTAAGGTCTACCTCTCAGAACCCCACTCGAGATGTCGACCGCAGATTTCCCAGTGTACTCGAAATCAGTATGTATAGTACCCAGAAACGGTATATCATACGGCAATAACCAAGTCTCCTGAAGTGCAATTATGTCTGCAGTTTTACATAAATAACGAATGTTTTCAGATGAAGTTTTAACAGACTTGCAGTTGAAACTAACAAGCTTGACGTTCTGAGTAATTCCTGAATTATCCATTAATAACTATCTTCTCACTATCCACACGAGCAGATTTGTGCCCATCTTTATCCTTATGTGCTTGTTTCATAAATCTCCTGTAATTGATTCCAACCGGCCAAAAGGAGTCCTCTAATAACATATGCAATTTACTTTTCGATATGTATAATTTATAAGAGTCAAATTTCCTTCTTTCATTCAGGTTAATTCGGTAAATTGTGACTAATTCGCCTGTTTTATCCTGTATATACGATATAATATCATCTTGCGTTGTCTCCCTATTTACAAGCGATATGTAAAAAGGTACTTTCACTTCGGCAGATTTAAATTTGCATTTAGAATCACTATTTCCTATACTCACTTTTCCCGCAAATTTGTTTATTTTTCGTTTGGTTTTCTTACCATTATTAACAACTTGCCATTCATTAACGAGTACCTTTTGTTCACATTCCAAATTCGCGTGAGATTTATTCGACTCACGGCCGACCGCCTCACTGTACAATTGCAGCGCGCAAAACTCACCTGCACCTGCATCGGTGACTTTAGCACCCGTAGTAGTCGCCGCTCCGTGAGCGCCATAGGTAACCGGTTTACTCTTTGCCGGACTCGGTTCTTTGTTTACATTATTTACGCGCTCAGTATTTGATGAATTGTTTACAATGGATATATCGAAATTGTTTCGATCCAGCTCCTGGGATAATTCGCTCTGATTGTCGAGTAAGTCATGAGTCGAAGTGTCATTATTTGCTCGGGATAGATCCTGATCCAGTGTGCCAATTGATAAATGATTAAGCCCCATAGGACCACTATCACAATTATAGCTATAATTAGCAACCTGCGCACCTCGTTTACAATTAACGTAGTTAAAATCGTTAACAATCGACGCTCGTTTTAAAATTTCAAGCTCATTCTGAACTACCCTCATATCACTTTGAAGCTTGAGGTCCCGGGTTCGATTCCCGTGTCGGGGCAGGTATTTGTATGAAAAATACGAATGTTTGTTCTCGGGTCTTGGGTGTTTAATATGTATTTAAGTATGTATCTATCTATATAAGTATGTTTATCCGTTGTCTAGTACCCATAACACAAGCTTTGCTAAGCTTACTTTGGGACTAGGTCAATTGGTGTGAATTGTCCCATGATATTTATTTATTTATTTATGTTTTTTGACGATTTTTTCCTACACCGTAAAGCTCATGGTAAATTACAAATGTCATTATCATACATATGTAATTTAAATTAGTGTTAATAAATTATATTATAACTAAATAAAAAAAACGCACATAAATTCCGAAAAACTCAGAAGTGCGAGCCCGGACTCGAACCCACGACCCCCTGCTTGAAAGATCATAGGTCAAACTTAACGATCGTCACGTCAAGTCTAGACTTAGCAGTTAAGATACCATGGGAATATCGAGATAAAAATAGTCTATGTGTTATTCCAAACGCTCGGCTATCTACATACCAATTTTCATCCAAATTCATTCAGCCGTTTTAGCGTGAACGATTAACTAACACGCACACACGCAACTAGGTAGACGCACGCACGCATGCACGTAGCCACGCACAGACGCACACGCAACCACACACGTACGTACGTAGTTACGCACAGACACACTCGCACGCATACACTCACACATGCATGCACGCCCGCAGCACGCATTTTTCGCACTTACATTATTAGCAGGTTGTCGCATTTTTCATCATAATTCATTAATTTAAGAGCTTAGCTCTTGTCGGTGGAGTAATCGCCACTCTTTTCGGTTCTCTGTCGCATTTTTATCAAATCAAAATTACCTCTTAGCGTCATATTTCTTTCATTACGGATCGTTTTCGAAACTCATGTTCTAGTAAGTTATTGGCGTTCGCACGACGAACGGTTAGCTAAAAGCAATTTACACACCCCACAACCCCTCCCTACACGATACACAATCAAACTTCAACGTTTATACCGTAGACTAGAATTTACAGTAAGATTATTACCACTTTTGCACTCAGCAATTCTCAACATACATCGAGACAGATCGGTAGTGCAATACTTAGGCTGATGTTTTGTTATTAATTAAGTACATTAAATAGGTTTGGATATTTTATGTGATTAAATTCTACAATTGTACCACGTTCGCACCAATAAACCATTAGATCTGCCAGTTTGATTGAAAATACGGGATTTTAGGTAGGTACTCAATTCCCATTGTAGTACCCAAAATATACATCCATGATTTCCCATAAGTTATTAGTCTTTCTTTTACAAGGTTCGGAAAAACGACCGTATAGCGTGTGACAGGGACGACACGGTTTCTGCCAGCAGGCTCCCTCCTAGGGCAAACCGAGGTAGACCTCCGGCTCGCTTCTTGACGGACTGAGCCGCAGGTCTACAATGGCTGGTCACTTGCGCGCGCGCCATGTTGGCGGTCCGCGCGTAGATGGCCGGCAGTCGGCTTTAGCGCGAGCAGGCGAACGGACACGCTTTTGATTATATTTTTTTGTTTAACGCTTACGACTTACTACTTACTTACTTACGCACCTTACCCCTGCCTGTCGCTACATATTTGGCTGCCCAACGTTTATGGGGTTAAGTTAAGTTTAAGTTATTTTCTTAGTTCGTTTCGTTCGCCGTACGTACGTGCCAACGGAGGTACGTAGTTAAAATGCCTAGGACGCGACGCGTTTCGTTGGGGTCTGCTTCTCCTGGAAGTGGTGACGGAAACATCACAATGAACAGCGAGGCCCTTTTTTTTTTTTTTTTTTTTTTCGGTGGGAAAATGCATTACGCACTATCCCCGCGCCGTTGGGGGACGGCGTAGGGGGTGTATGGGACTCTCCTCCCACCTTCCTTCCTTCCATATCTGGGAAGGAAGGAAGGGTGGAGGCCTACCCATTAAAAACCCACCGGTATTCCCTCACCAACCAATTGTGCGGACGTCGTGGGAGCGAGTTGTGTCACCACAACATCCGCTGGCTGGCCCGGTCTAACCGGGTCCTCGTCTCCGAGAGGGGGGATCGGGAATACATGATCCCCCCTAACTCTTGTGGGCCGTTTGACTAGCGGTGACTCCCCTGTCCCCGCCAGTCGGCTCCACCTTAGGGTAGAAGAGCGGCGGCAAATTGCCGCTGTCTTCTCCCCGTCCGTCTTCGTCGGAGCGGGTGCGCCAGAGGGTTGCTCTCGCGCTCCCGCTCCTTCTCCTCCTTCTGCGAGATTATTATTTCACAGAAGGTGGAGACGGCCTCCCAGGAGCTCTCGCTCCTCAGCATTGCAGTTATAACGCTGGGGAGCGAGAGGTCACCTCCGATTTCCGCCACGAGAGTGCGGCGTAGGTCCAACCAGGCTGGGCATACCTCGAAGGTGTGCTGCGCCGTGTCTTCACCGGCACCGCACTCGTGACACGCCTGCGTTGCCTCCCTTCTTGCCACCCTGTGCAGGTACCGTCCAAAGCATCCATGCCCGGACAGCACCTGCACAAGGCGGAAAGTGAGGGTTCCGTGACCCCTCTTACACCACTCTGGGAGCACTGGGCGGATGGCTTCGATGGTTCGGGTGCCGTACTCGGCATCCACCAGCTCCTCCGCCCAGTGCTCCATTACTCTTTCTCTTCCTATTTCCCGGGCTCTCGCAAGTTCCTGTGGGGCGAGGGTCTCACCCCGGTCCCGTCTCTCGAGCCGCGCCCTGTAAGCGTCGGCCAACATCCCTGCCTCGATTTCCCAAGGAGGGGTGCCAGCCAAGACACAGGCCGCTGCCCAACCCACTGTCCGATATGCTCGGCACATCCTCACCGCCATCACCCTTTGTGGCCTTCGTAAGAGGGCCTTGGTCTTGGCGGTGAGGCTGTCCGCCCATATCGGAGCCCCATATAGAGCCATACTCCTGATGACCCCTGCAAACAATCGTCTGCAGGGGGCATCGGGTCCCCCCATGTTTGGCAAGAGCCTACTGAGGGCTCCCGCCGCCCCTACAAGTCGAGGAGCCATTTTTAAGAAGTGCTTCTCGAACTTCCAGCCGCCGTCGAGGGTAAGGCCCAGATATTTAATATGGGCCTTCACCTCGACGACCGCTCCGCTTACGTGGAGGCAGGCACCCCGCGGGAGCCTCCACCTGGGACCCCTGAAGCAGAGGGCCTCAGTCTTACTGAGGCTAACTCTGAGTCCAAGGGCCCCAATACGGTCGACCACCATCGAGGTGCCTACCTCCGCCCTTCTCACCACCTCTTCATAAGTGGTGCCCTGGACGGCTATAAGCGTGTCATCCGCGTAGCAGATTACAGCCATCCGAGGCAGCACCGCCCCGCGGATGACCCAGTCATAGCCTATGTTCCAAAGCAGGGGTCCTAAGACGGACCCCTGTGGAACGCCGCAGCTTACTGACCTCGCCATCCGCACGCCCCCTCTCTGCATGTAGAGCACTACTCGATTGCTCAAGTAGTGCTTCACAATTTTTTGGAGATAGAGGGGCACTCCGTGATAACGGAGCGCCTCCCCTATCACCTCAAAGGGGAGGGACCCGAAGGCGTTGGCGATGTCAAGTGACACCGCCATCGCCCCCTGCCCCGTCCCGGCTGCCTCTGCGCAGAACCCCTTCAGGGCGAACAGCGCGTCTAATGTGGAGCGCCCCGTCCGAAACCCGAACTGGTTCTCCGAGAGATTTGGCCCCACGTCTGTCAGATGTTGGTTGAGACGGGAAGCTATAACTCTCTCGAGCAGTTTTCCAGTCTCATCCAGCATCACTAATGGCCTGTAGCCGGAAGGAGAGTCGACCGGTCGGCCCTCCTTCCGGAGCAGCACCAATCTGCCCTCCTTCCAACAATCCGGGAACCGCCCCACCGCTAGACAGTCGTCGAATAGCGTACTGAGGCGGCCCCCGAGATGCTTCAGTGCAATGTGAAGGGCCCCTCTGGGCACACCATCTGGTCCCGGCGCCTTATGGGCACCTTTGAGCCGGCTTACCGCTCGGATCATTTCCTCCTGGGTTACCGGGGGGATGTCCCGAGTTGCTTCAGTTTCCGCTCTGGGCTCTGTCATGTGCGGCGCGTCGAAGGGAGAGTGTTGTGGAAAAAGGCCCTCCAACACACCATTTAGTAGGGACGGCTCAAAATCTTCCGTGGGGGGGGCCGCCTTCATCTTGGTTCGCACCATACGATACGGTCGCCCCCACGGATCTGCATCTAGTGTGGCCAGGAATTCCCGAAATGCGGCGTCTTTGGCTGCGGCGATTGCTGTGGAGAACGCCTTTTTGGCCGCTCGGAGGCCAGCCAAGAGACGCTCCTCTTCTCCAGGCACTCTGGTCCTGCGTCGGCGACAACGTGTAAAGGCGCGACGTGCGGCGTCGCTGGCGGCTCGCAGGACCGCAAGGTCCTGCGACCACCAATAGACTCCGGCCCTAGGTGTAAAGCGTCTCGCTCTCGGCATCGCCGCATTACAAACGGCCGTGAGGTCCTCTCGAAAAGAAGCGGCCCTCTGTTCGATCCCCATTCCGCGGGCGGGCTCGGAGCACCACGCTCGCATGATGGCGGCCTCCTCGGCTCGGTCGCGGTCGAGGCGGGAGATCACCCATCTCGGGAAATCCCGACACCCTCCGCCCAACTGTATGGCGCGCGGTCCAAGGGGAGCTTTCGAGACCCTGCACCTAATATATAGGTGATCTGACAGGGTCTCCACCCCCTCGAGCACGCGCCATTCGCTAACACGTGCGCCGATGGCAGGGCTAGCGAACATCAGATCCACTATGGATCCTCCTTGCCACCGGACGCAGGTGTTTGCCGCTCCCACGTTTTGCAGGACTAGGCCGAGCATTACGGCCCAGTCCCGCAAAAGCGCGCCTCTTTGATCCGTGATGGGGCACCCCCACTCCGAACATTTGGCGTTGAGGTCCCCCATCAGGATCACTTGAGCCGGCGCTGCCCTTCGTACCACCAACTCGAGGCGGTTGAGGTACGCTTCGAAGTCCGAGTAGGGCCTGTTTGGGGAAAAGTATGTGCCTATGACAACTACTTCTCCCCAGTTGGCGGCCGCGTAGCCGGGGCCCCTCTCCCTCAGCGAGAGCTGCTGGGGACCAGCCGCCGGCACCACAATTCCAACCAAGCCCTCGGTGTCCCCGACCCAGTTATGCCGAGGGGGGACAGCGTAGGGCTCAGCGACGACTGCAATGTCAATATGCCACTCTGCCATGACTTGCGCAAGGAGATCCTGCGCCCGGGCACAGTGGTTTGCATTCGTCTGCAGGAGCTCGAAATGCGGGCGTGCTGTCATTAGGACACCTGCATTTCGGGCTCCTCTTCAGCCGTTTGGCTGGGTGCACGGAAGACCCCGGTTGCAGGGGCCTTGCCTCTGATTGAGGGGGGGGCGCATTTTGCCCCTCCCATGGTGTGCGCATGGGGGCGTCCCGCTTGTGCGCAAACTGCGCATTTTGGTGGGGCCTCGCATGTGGCCGCCAGGTGTCCGTCGGTGCCGCATCTGAAGCACTTCGTGCCGTGCTCCGTCTCTGCTGGGCACATCGGCCTGGTGTGTCCCAGCGCCATGCACCTAAAGCAGCGCATGGGCTGGGCCTGCAGTGGTGTAACAGTGGCCGTGTTCCAACCCACCGCCACTTTTCCTGCGCTGGCGACGACTTTGGCAGCTGCTGCTGGGCACCTGATGAGGACCGAGCATTGCCCCCATAGGCTCGACCTTATAGTCCCGACCTTGATTTGGTCAGGAGTGCATCCTCCCTTTGTTGCTATGGCGGCTGCCACCTCGGCTTGGCACACGGTTTCATCCAGGCCGGAGATCCTCAGGTCGGCCGTTTTGGTCGGCCTAGAGATCTCCACCTGGTCGCCGACTACCGCACGCAGCTTTTCCGCGAGTCGATCCGCAGTCGCCTCCGGATTTTCGCCCGCTACTTCCATTAGTCTGGAGCCGGTCATGGTGGTTTTCATCTTGACCGACTCCAGTCCAATGTCAGCCAGTTTGATGTTGGCTCTGGCTTTCCCGAGTACCGCGATGTAGTTGGCCTCGGCACCCTCCTTCAGTGTCAACACTACCGCTGCCGTGCGGGGGGCAGTGATTTGCACCGGACGCTGCTGTGGTTTTTTAGGTGGGGTGGTTGGGGGGTTGGTTTTCCCCTTCTTCTTGCTCCCTCTCACCACAATGGCCCATGAATCGGCGCTCTCCTTCTCCTCAGCTGCTTGGGTGTTTTTTTTTGGTGGAGTAGGTACCTCTCGCCGGCTAGACCCGGCCGTGGGTTGAGGCTGGGGCTTGGGCCTTGGCTTTGGCCCGTCAAGCCTCGTGCCGGCCACTTTATTACCCCCCTGTGGCGGAGTAGGGGGGGGGCCGGTTGCCTCGTTCTTCCTCCGTTCCACAGTATCCAGCCCGGATTGGATTCGTGGGCGTGATGGCGGCTGTTTCTTCATGTCCGCTGCTAGAGGCGGCCTCAAGACCGATTCCGGTGGAAGGCGCGATTCCAGGCTCTCAAGACGAGCATTTATCATTCCACCTAAGGAAGTGAGGAGGTCGCGCCTTATCTCCTCTATCACTTCCCTAAGTGAGTCTGCTTCCGTCACTCTGGCTACCGACGCTCTGGCCGCAGTGGTACGGTCTCGGCGCAGCTCCGAGAAGGCCACTTTAAAGGCTTTTAGCTCAGCTCGGACCACCTCTAGTTCCCGAGCGAGCCTGGTGTTGTCAGCGCAGAGTCGGCGCAACTCGTCCGTTGCTGTCATATTTCGCAGCTCCTCGATGGCGCGGACTAACCCAGTGGAGGCTGTGTTGATGGCCCCGCGCACAGTCTCCTTCAGCTGGCTGTTCTTCTGAACCTCTTCGTATATTTTTGCCACATGACGCATAGCAGTGTCGGCCAGAATTTCCCGCGTCTCTGGAGGGGGTACAGGGGGGTCCCCTTCGTCTTCTTCAGACTCAGATTCAGGTGGTAGCTCTTGCGATGGGTAGCGGGGTGGCATGTGTTTGGCTCTCGCCTCGGCTTCCTCTTGGGGCTTTTTACGGTGGTAGCTGGTCTCTGGGTCCGGCGTTGGCTGGCGTGGGAGGCTGCGCTTAGACATGGATCTTGTCGTCACGCGACCCTTGATTGTTTTCCGCGCTAACACCGGGGTTTCTTCCTCCGTGCCTCCGGGTGCATGGGGCCTTTTTTTGATTACAGTGTCGGCTTCCCCCGAGGCTACCTCCAAGAAGGCCCTTTCGTCACTTTCTTGGCAATAATTTTTATCGCCTTCAGCCTCTGAGTCAGGCGCATCCGACATAATAATATGGACCTCGTAGGTCTCCTCCGGCATATGGTCACGGTCTGGTTCCGTCATGTCGGGTTGTCAGGAGAGGCAATTTGGGAACCTCTCACGGTCCGGGGGCCGCGACTATAGCCAGTAAGCCCGGCCCTAGCCACGGCGGACGGAACGAAAGTTCACTTTTCACTCCTCACTGGCATGTTTCTTTGTCCAAAAGGTCCACTCTATCCACTTTCACTGTGTTCACTTTTTCACATCACTCACAAACTTATTCGAAAAGAAGCAGGGGAAGAGAAAAAAAAAAAAAAAATAAAAGGAAAAGAGGGTAGGAATTTATAGTTGTGAAAATTTACACCTAATTTACACTTTCCGCGCTTAAAACTTTGTTTCCACTTTATTTCCGCAAAAACTACTATCACAACCGAATGCGCTGCCTCGTTCCGCAACTTTTGATACCACTTTCAAAAAGCTGGGTTCCGAAAAACCCAACTTTTGAGAATAAAAGCACGGAGCGACGCGAAAATGTGGTGCACTCGGCGGCGGGTAGTCCGACTCTCGAACAGCGAGGCCCTAACTGCGATGCTGACTACGCTCCAGCAGACGCAGAACGAGTTCTGCCAACGGCTGTTGAGCGAGGTCAGGTCTTCGACGCCGTCTCAGGCCGACTCAACTGCCGCCGCCGTCGCCGCTGCCGCCACGTTCGCATCAATCAACGGTAACTTCGCGCAGTGCACGGCTCGCTACAGCGGCAGTAAGGAAGAGCACTTAGAGAGCTTTTTAGACAGTGTGGAAAGCTACAAGTCGTGTCTCCACATCTCCGACGAAAACGCCATCCGCGGCTTGTCACTGTTGCTTACGCGCGACGCCGGCGTCTGGTGGCAGGGTGTAAAGACACAGGTGAAGACATGGGAAGAGGCGCTCGAGAGGCTGCGAAGTGCCTTCGGCGAACGGCGCCCTCCTTTCGTCATCTATACGGAGCTCTTTTCCATGGTGCAAGGAGAAGAAACGACAGAGCTGTTCGTGTCCAGAGTAAGGGCATTGCTATCGAAATTGCCAGCAGGTGACCTGTGTGAAAGAGTGGAACTGGACATGGTTTTTGGGCTCTTAAACCGACGAATAAGGAAAAGGTTAAAAAGAGAGTCCGTGGACAGTTTCGATAACCTGTTACAGCAGTGCCAGAGCGTGGAAGATTCCAGGAGAGAAAATTACGCTCCCGTTTCAGTAACGGCGCGTGAACGCGACGCTCAGAGTTCATCGACCGCTTCCAAGAATCGCGCGCTCTCGGGGCACGAGACGGATGACGCCAGTACTTCACGAACTCCGTCTTTTCCCGCCCAAACTCAATCAAAAGCAGAGAAGCCTCGTCGGAAGTTTTGTGTGTACTGCAAACGAAGTGGTCACAGTAAAGACAGTTGTGAAAAATTAAAAATAGTTAGTAATGACTCTAAGGATGACAGCGTAAAAGTGAAGTGTTATGGTTGCGGCGCTCCTAACGTTATTCGTTCAAAGTGTACGAACTGTAACCCGGGGCAGTCGTTTTATTCCGTCGACGTAGGTTCGTGTCACGTCGACGACGCCGCCGCCGACTCGCATGGGAGCGAGGTGGGCGGTCTCGACTCGTCGCAACCTACATCGCAGCGTGCGTCTGCGGCGCGCGCCGCCGGCCCGCGCGCGCGTAGGTGTGGGGGCTCTACGCGCTGTCACGACAGCCGCGCGCGCCGAGACAGCAGTCCCGCGCGCCGCGCTCGCAGCCCCGGCAGCCCCGCGCGCCGCCCCGCCGGCCCCGCGCGCCGCGGCGGCAGCCCGGCACGCCACGCCGGTAGCCCCGCGCGCCCGCTCCTTGTCGGCCGCAGCGTGGCGGCCGCGCCGGCGCCAAACGTAAAAAGGTCTTTTAACCCTTCGCCTGCGCATGTTGCTACAGGTAACCCTACGCGTGCCGTGGGGGAATTTTTTGAACTTTCACAAAATGCGTTATGCGATTTTCCCGTTTCTGTTCACGAGAACGTTAATTGTGTCGGTTTTAACAATATTGAACCTTTTTGCAACGATGTGTTTAATGTGTGTAACGATCGTAAGGTCAATGATTGTCAAACTATTTGCGATAAAGGCATTGATGCCCAAAATTTTTATCGTAATGCCAAAGATGCTCAAACTTTGTATAGTAAAGTCAAAGATTTTCAAACTTTTTCTGTAAAAGTCAACGAACCTCAATCTTTTTGTGAAAATTTTAACGAATGTCAAACTTTTTGTAACGATGGGAGTGCTGGCAAAGTTTCAAACCGCCCTATTTTAAAAATTTGCATTCTTGGCGCAAACGGTTCCGCGCTTGTTGATTCTGCTGCTAAGAGTTGCGTCGCTGGTCACACGTTATATTCTCTCCTAGAACAGAAAGGACACCCGTTAGTGTCGTCAACACAGATTATTAGGTTGGCAGACGGTGTAAGTAGGGAAATAGTTGTACTCACCACCGAAGTAGAGGTGACGCTCGCGTATAAAACGAAGAAAGTCAATTTTATGATTTTTCCTGACTCCCATAATAACGAGTCTCTTTTGGGAATTGACTTTTTGAGGGATTTCAACCTTAACTTTGATTTTGGCAATAACAGTTGGCACTTTGGTGAAAATAGTAACCAGAAGTATGAGTTACACTTTGAAAACGTGTCACCTCTCACTTCGTGTGTAGCAGCTGTAGAGGCACTTAGGGAGGATGAAGCTACGTTGCTTAGCGCACAGCGTCGCGGGTTGCTTGCCCAGCTCCTCACTGAGAATCAGGACTTGTTTGAACCAGGGGGAGGACCAACTCCTTTTGCTGAGCATAGGATCGATACAGGCGATCATCCGCCTGTTGCTGTGCCGCCTTATCGCGTTACCCCTGCCAAGAAGGAGGTCATGCAAGCGGAGATTGCGAAAATGCTAGCAGACGATATAATAGAGGAGTGCGAGTCTCCGTGGGGTTCGCCTGTTCTCTTAGTGCCCAAGTCCAATGGTAAGGTTCGTTTCTGTGTGGATTACCGCAGGCTTAATTCTGTCACGAAGACTGATGTTTACCCGATGCCGTTAATCGACGAGCTCCTTCAGTCAACTAAGAGAAACTGCTTCATGAGCACACTCGACATGCGGAGTGGGTTTTGGCAAGTATCCGTCAGACCGGAAGATCGAGACAAAACGGCGTTCGTCTCTCCGTTCGGTACGTACCGTTTTAAACGCAAAATGGGCTCAAAAATGCCCCGTCCACCTTCCAGCGTCTTATCGACAGGCTCCGTTCGGGTTCCTGTCTTCGGAACGTGACTTTGCTTGCCTATCAGGATGATTTGCTGGTAATTTCTGAAGGGTTCGAGCAGCACGTTGTAGATCTACGTCAGGTTTTCCAAAGGCTGCGAATGTTTGGTTTGCGCGCTAATCGCGAGAAGTGTGTCTTTGCACGTGACAAGGTGAAGTATTTAGGCCACGTTATTTCACAGGATGGTATTTCGCCCGATGATGACAAAGTCCGTGCTGTCCTTGACATGAAGACACCGTCTACGCTGCGCCACTTGAGGACCTTTTTACAAACCTGTTCGTGGTTTCGTAAATTTATTCCCAGTTTCTCTGCTGTTGCCGAGCCTTTGACCCGCATGCTAAAGAAGAATCAGGTATAGATGTGGGGTCTCGAGCAGAGGAAAGCTTTTGAGGAACTGAAGAAGAGATTAACATCCGCTCCAATCCTTATCCAGGCAGATTACCAGAGACCGTTTATCCTTAGGACTGACGCCAGTAACTATGCACTTGGCGCTGTCTTACTTCAGGGTGACGGTACAAGTGAACGCCCCATTGAATATGCCAGCCGCTTGCTCACACCGGCCGAAAGGAACTACAGCACGACTGAACGTGAGGCTCTTGCAGTCGTCTGGGCCGTAGAGCGTTTCAGAGGTTACATAGAAGGGCATCAAATAATTATAGGGAGCGATCACCAACCGTTGAAGTGGCTTCTTACGTTGAAGTCGCCGACGGGAAGGTTAGTTCGTTGGGCTTTAAAGTTGCAAGCTTTCAACATCCAGTTCGAGTATACTCCGGGTAAAGCGAATGTAGTCGCCGACACGCTCAGCCGTCCTGCCTGTGAAGAGGTAAATAAAGATCAGTGTGGTGTATGCTCTGTTGTAGTGGACTTACCTGCTCGCAGCCCCGCAGATCTCCGACGTGCTCAGCTCGATGACCCGGACCTGGAAAAGATAATATGTGAGTTAGAAAGTATGTCAGATGCCGCAGCCGTTGGAGCGAAGCGTTGGTCTGAAAGAGGATACTTCATGCAGCAAGGCGTCCTGTACAGGTACAACCCCGACGTCGACAGCGAAAAACCGCAGCTGGTGGTTCCAGCTTCGCTGCGTCTCGAATTGGTAAGGGAGTGCCACGATTCCCCACTGGCGGGACACCAGGGGATTGAAAGGACAGTTCATAAAGTCTCGCAACGCTTCTTCTTCCCGGGCATGCGCCGTGTCATTACGGAATATGTAAAGACGTGCGTGCCTTGCCAACGGTACAAGGCATTTAATGAGAAACCTTCCGGGCTTCTCCAGACTCCTGTTTTAAGTCAGCGCAACGAGGTACTGGCGATTGACTTATTTGGTCCTTTACCAGAAGGTGACAATGGTGAGCGTTGGATCCTGCTCGTGGAAGACACAGCTACGCGTTGGGTGGAGCTATTCGCTTTGAAGGAAGCTACTTCTGAAGCATGTGCTCGTACGCTCCTAGAAGAATACTTCTTAAGGTATGGTTTCCCACGCAGGATTGTGTCTGACAACGGCGTACAGTTCGTCGGAGCGGTTATGCAGCAGATTCTCTTTGTTCTTGGAGTCCAGCAGAATCTACTGCCGTTGTATCACCCTGAGGGAAATCCAGCAGAGCGAAAGAACAGAGACCTTAAGGTTCAGCTTGCTCAGTTGGTCAATGTGCAGCATAACACGTGGCCGCTGCATTTACCTTCGGTTCGGTTCTCTATGAACTCTGCTCGTTGCCAGACAACTGGTGTAACCCCTGCGTATTTAACTTTCGCTCGAGAGCTCCGTTCTCCATTAGACGTCCATCATGACATCCGTGCGATACTGCGGAAGGAAAACTTTGTCCCTCAAGTAACGCCCTACTTGAAGTCTTTTCTAGATTCCTTAGTTACAATCAGAGATCGAGTAGAGTCGCAGCAGGATCGGCGAAAGGAGTACGCCGACTTATCCCGCAAACCTGGAGAATGTTTTAGCGTCGGTGATCACGTGCTTATAACGTCTCGCGTCCTCAGTAACGCAGGTAAAAGTGTTACGGCAAAGTTTGTCCCCAAAAGGGACGGACCGTATATGGTTAGTAGAAAGGTTAGCCCTACAACTTACCTGGTATCTGGTCTTGATTCACCCGAGGAAGTGTTGGGCAAGTTTCACGCTTCTCAGCTTGTCCACTTTAAAAGTAGAGATGACGTGGCTCCTTCTCCTGTGGTGCCTAGGAGGAAAAGAGGTCGTCCACGTCGTCGAGATCAGAGTGTTGTGCGAGTCCATGGACGTGGGCGTCCTCATGAACTCGAGGGGGAGTCTATAGCGTGTGACAGGGACGACACGGTTTCTGCCAGACTCCCTCCTAGGGCAAACCGAGGTAGACCTCCGGCTCGCTTCTTGACGGACTGAGCCGCAGGTCTACAATGGCTGGTCACTTGCGCGCGCGCCATGTTGGCGGTCCGCGCGTAGATGGCCGGCAGTCGGCTTTAGCGCGAGCAGGCGAACGGACACGCTTTTGATTATATTTTTTTGTTTAACGCTTACGACTTACTACTTACTTACGCACCTTACCCCTGCCTGTTGCTACAACCGTCATTTTGAAAACCTAACCCTGTTTCATGCAGCAAACTAGATTGCCTTACATGTTATAATACGCTCCAATGACATCCGTAGACTATGAACGAACTCTTACGACTCATAAATGGGTCCAAGATTGTCAGCGTTATGCACTTAAAGTAAAATGACGGGCTTTTTTCCGATCCTTGAAGACTCATAAAGTGATTTATTTCTAAACAGTAGGTATTTTCTTCAGGATTTTTAAATGCCATCTTAACATTAGGTTAGGTTGATCAGTTTAATAACAATTCCGAAGAAAATAATGTTTCAGAAATAAATCACTTCATGACTAATGATAATTATAGCATACTACGTATCTAACTATTATAGGTACACATCAACTCGCTGCGGCAAGGTTCTACAATGGCCTAGTTGAAATGCCTACAAGCTAGCGCAGTTATGCAGTGTTACCAAGAGATAAGATTCTGCTGTAAAACAATTCAGATCGCATTACCTCCCCCCTTACACCCCGTCTCACCTGGCAACGTAGAAAGATGTATATTACACAGTATAAAGCTGAAAACAGTACGAAAGCAAGACAAATAGTTATTGACTTTTTAATACAACCTTAATTAATTGACATTTTGAAACTGAATGACATGATCATGGAGCGCAAATGAGCAAGGCGCTTAAATTGATTAGGCTGTTACTAACCCAGTGAGATACACCTACCAACCTGCCTCATCTGAACTTTCCATCAGGTGATTAAAGTCCGTTTTATGTTAAAAACATTACACTATTAGAAACTTTTGAATACATCCATTAACATGGAATCACGTACAAGCTAACATAGTAGTTCGATACTAAAAAAGATGTTTATGGCAGTGTTACAGCGAAAGACTATTAAATCTTACAGCAGTAGACCTAAAACTTAACTGCCATCCAGGAAATGTTCCGGTTCACTAGGAGGCAGTTAAATCTACACAACATTGTATACCTACAACTTGTATTTTAATTTGAAACGGGCTAGCTGTATACAAACTATCACGTAGAGAAGTAATTGTAATTTAAGGGGTCCGTAGCAGAAGCAAGATATTTCGCGGCAGAAACTACTCGGATTGGTTAGGTTCAGAAGGCTAATGTAAGTATTATTATATTACTACGATACAGCAACACTGTAATTTGTGCTTTAAGTTATCTAGAACGTGTTATTTCCGTAAGGGTTTGGGTTGTCGGGGCGCCATCCCTGGCAAGGAGCCAGAAGCCTGGGCAAGCAAACACCGCTCGGAATTGCAAAAGAAATGGAGGAAGTCTGCTCGTTTCTTTTCTAATTTCAGCCGGTAACATTTTTCGAGTTAGGAATCTTTAGGTCTGTTGTTAGCTGACTTTAACTTATTGAAGGAAAACTTCGTGAGGCTGCAAACAGCTGTGAAGAAATTCAATGGTGTGTGTGAAGTTCCCAATTCGCAGTGGGCCCGCGTGGTAACTACGGCCCTAAGCCATTTTATTCTGAGAGGAAGCTTGTGCCATGCAGTCAAAACTCAACGACAACACAGTATCGGGGTCGAAGTCAAGTTATACAGTTCTAGAAAAAATAAGGAA
Source organism: Archips xylosteana (assembly GCA_947563465.1). Lineage (NCBI taxonomy): Eukaryota > Metazoa > Arthropoda > Insecta > Lepidoptera > Tortricidae > Archips > Archips xylosteana. The sequence goes on along the minus strand of OX387365.1, from coordinate 13,774,745 downwards.
AAAAAAAATAAAACCGACTTCAAAAAACACCCAAAAACTAAAACGCAAAAAATAAAATAAAAATTGAACCGACTACAAACAAAAAGCATAGAAATATCTTTCTTCTAACGGTGAGGCCACACGAGCGTAATTTTGTGAGTCGTGAGCGGCAGAATTTCGGTTCGCGCCATACAATATGCGGGCCATCACGTGACACTCACATGACACAATGTATGGCGCAACCGAAATTCTGCCGCTCACAACTCACAAAATTACGCTCGTGTGGCCTCACCCTAATCTGTTTGAAGTCGGTGCCTCAGCACGAGCCAGCAGGAGTGGTAGAAAGAAACACAATAGATAGTACGTACGTAAGGTCGATGGCTAGGTTCACTCCTGCTGGCTCGTGCTGAGTCACCGACTTCAAACAGATTAGGGTGAGGCCACACGAGCGTAATTTTGTGAGTTGTGAGCGGCAGAATTTCGGTTGCGCCATACATTGTGTCATGTGAGTGTCACGTGATGGCCCGCATATTGTATGGCGCGAACCGAAATTCTGCCGCTCACGACTCACAAAATTACGCTCGTGTGGCCTCACCGTTAGAAGAAAGATATTTCTATGCTTTTTGTTTGTAGTCGGTTCAATTTTTATTTTATTTTTTGCGTTTTAGTTTTTGGGTGTTTTTTGAAGTCGGTTTTATTTTTTAATTAAAAATTATTTTATTTTTTGCTTTTTAGTTGTATTTGTATAATTAGATACGTAGGATAAAATCATCAGTTTGACCTCGAAATAAGTTTGTTACAAAATCTATTTTTAATACAAGTTTTTTTTTGCTCACTGTACTTTTTGCCCCTGGTTACCAAAGTACTCATAAAGACGAATCCAACGAGACCAAATTTGATGGGGTTACGTCGTTTTATTACGGAGTTCTTATGGTCACTTTCCAGTTCCATCTTCAGACCCTGGTTACCATCTAGGATCAAAGTACTCGTCAAGACGAATCAAACGAGCCCAAACTCGACGGGGTTGTGTCGTTTTTTTGTGGAGTGCCTTTGGCCATCTTCCAGCGCCATCATCAGACCCTAGTTACCATCTGGGATCAAAATGCTCGTCAACACGAATCACACGTGCCCAAACTTGACGGAGTTGTGTTGTTTTATTGTTGAGGCCTTTGGCCATCTTCCAGCTCCATCATCAGACCCTGGTTACCATCTGGGATCAAAGTGCTCGTCAAGACGAATCAAACGAGCCCAAACTCGATGGGATTGTGTCGTTTTATTGTGGAGTGCCATTGGCCATCTTCCAGCACCATCACCGGACCCTGGTTACCATCTGGGATCAAAGTGCTCGTCAAGACGAATCAAACGAGCCCAAACTCGACGGGGTTTGTGTCATTTTATTGTAGAGTGCCTTTGGCCATCTTCATGCTCCATCATTAGACCCTGGTTACCATCTGGGATCAAAGTGCTTGTCAAGACGAATAAAACGAGCCCAAACTCGACGGGGTTGTGTCGTTTTATTGTGAAGTGCCTTTGGCCATCTTTCAGCTCCATCATCAGACCCTGGTTACCATCTGGGATCAAAGTGCTCGTCAAGACGAATCAAACGAGCCCAAACTCGATGGGATTGTGTCGTTTTATTGTGGAGTGCCATTGGCCATCTTCCAGCTCCATCACCGGACCCTGGTTACCATCTGGGATCAAAGTGCTCCTCAAGACGAATCAAACGAGCCCAAACTCGACGGGGTTTGTGTCATTTTATTGTAGAGTGCCTTTGGCCATCTTCCTGCTCCATCATTAGACCCTGGTTACCATCTGGGATCAAAGTGCTTGTCAAGACGAATAAAACGAGCCCAAACTCGACGGGGTTGTGTCGTTTTATTGTGGAGTGCCTTTGGCCATCTTCCAGCTCCATCATCAGACCCTAGTTACCATCTGGGATCAAAATGCTCATCAACACGAATCACACGAGCCCAAACATGACGGGGTTGTGTAGTTTTATTGTTGAGGCCTTTGGCCATCTTCCAGCTCCATCATCAGACCCTGGTTACCATCTGGGATCAAAGTGCTCGTCAAGACGAATCAAACGAGCCCAAACTCGACAGGGTTTGTGTCATTTTATTGTAGAGTGCCTTTGGCCATCTTCCTGCTCCATCATCAGACCCTGGTTACCATCTGGGATCAAAGTGCTTGTCAAGACGAATAAAACGAGCCCAAACTCGACGGGATTGTGTCGTTTTACTTTGGAGTGCCTTTGGCCATCTTCCAGCTCCATCATCAGACCCTGTTTACCATCTGAGATCAAAGTGCTCGTTAAGACGAATGAAACAAGCCCAAACTCGACGGGGTTGCGTCGTTTTATTACAGAGTTCCTATGGCCACCATCCAGCTCCATCATCAGACCAGCTCCATGTTGCAATAATATTGCATTGTCATCCAATTTACACAAACATGCAAAATTTCAATTCAGAAACCGGGAAGTGGGTTAAATTCAACTTGCAAGATTTGACCCGTTGAGGAGTTCCGTTGGCCATCTGTGATCTTCTTCATCAGATCTAGTTTACCAAATGACATTTTCTGAATGAAAATGCTTGACTAGATGCTAAAAATTCTAAAATCGTCATAGTTGTGCCTGTAAAATTTGAGGGTTTCCGTCGATTTACCCATGATTCCATCATCAGATCTTGACTTGGTGTCAATGGGACCACCTCAGAAGTATGTTCTTTCAAACAAAAAAAGAATTTTGAAAATCGGCTTACAATTGGCGGAGATATCGATGAACATACATAGAAAAAAAAAAAAAAAAAAATATATATAAACAGTGGAACATATAACCTCCTCCTTTTTTTGAAGTCGGTTAAAAAACTAGTGCGTGGAGTCCCTTCGCGCGGAAGAAGTGAAACTTCATAATAAAAACCCAAAGCAAAGCAGCGGCTAGCAAGCAACCAACTACAGCGCTAGCGAGACAAGTTACGTACTCGTCGCTAGATGGCGTTGCTCCTCGTGCGCACGTTATTTTCAATAATTTTTCTTGATTTTTCGTAATTCTCAAAGATATTCAATACTTTTTTTTACTAAATACGTTTAATATACTTTATTCTACGATCTACCATTAAAATGGTTTTGATTTTTACAAGTTTTCATACTAAACCACGCAATTGTTTTGGATCGCACTGACGAAGTTTTTAACATCCGTTAGTATATATGTCATGGACCAAGTGATTAATGCGGGCATTATTCATTTATTATTATGAATAATGTCTAGCTCTATCGGACAGAGTGATTAATTACTATTTAAACTTCATTATTTATCACATTGCCCGGTCATTATTAATAATGTTTAGCTCTATTGGGCAAAGTGATTAATTACTATCTAAACCAAAGCCAGCGAGCGAAGCGAGCGAGCAAGACCTATCGGGAGCGGAAGCGACTCGGTATGGTTAGGTTCAAAGGCTAATGCGGGGAGCGTAGCGCAGCGAAGCCTTTGGTGTTAGTTATTTTTTTTATGACCACCCGGAAAATCTTCTGCCCAAAGGGTAATGGGCATTATGAAAAATGCCCGATTTATCACTTGGTCCATAACATATATACAATGGGAACGTCTCGTAAACGTCAACTTGCGTTGCGTTGCGTTGCGTTGCGTATTTAACGCAACGCATGTTGGAAGTCGCATTAGAAGTTTCACTTCAAAAAATGCTTGGCTTAAGCATGAGATATTGAGTACTAGCTGTTGCGCGGGACTCCGTCTGCAAAGAATTCGTTTACCAATATCCTGCGGAAACTATGCTATTTTTCGGGACAAAAGCTACCCTGTGTCTTTCCCAGAATTTCAAACTATCTCCATGCCAAATTTCATCTAAATCGGTTCTGCAGTTTAAGCGCATAGAGGTAACAGACACACACTTTCACATTTATAATATTAGTATGGATCCTTCATGTTTATAATTATTAGTGAGATTATGACCATTTCTCACAATAGTTTTAATCCAAATATGTAAAAACTTTACTGAAACATCTTGTACAAATCAGATACACAGTCCCCTGGTCTGAACATGCCTTGCAATAAATTATGTACCTAGGTACTGATATTCTGTTACCCATTGTTAACATTATTAATGCGCTGCGCTGAAAATTTGGACAAAGCCGGTCGCATGAATGCCCTTATTAATAATCGAATATTTTTCATCCATTTCAACATCGTATTTAGAGCTTTATAAATGTTTTATAAGCTCTACATTTCGCTTATAAAGTGAGGTAACTGACACTTTGAAAATTGATCGAACTTTAGAATATCTAACTACCATAGAGCAGTGCAGTGGCAGATAAATACCACTCGAAAATGATAATAGTTTGTGTATTGCTGTAAAACTATATTATCAAATTCAATGTTCATCTAGCTGACAAGATTAAGCATCTTTAGGTACCTATTTTTAATTCTATGCTCAAGGAACACTATCTATAATAATATAGACGACCAAACCACACGGCGGACACGACGTACAAATACGCGTTCTTGAATCTACATAAGCACGACGACGTCTGTACACGCGTACGCCTACATACATCGCGCGCGCACTCTTCTGGATTCCGGCGGGGTCCGGCAATCTGCGCCTTGAGGGGTGGGGTAACTCGAATCGGTGCGGGGTGGAGCGTGTCCATTCTGTACGTTAGTACTATTATATATTCTGTGACCAAACGGCCTAGTGGTGTGGTTTGATTCTACTTATGTGAATTAATGCAAATGTTTGAGTTTGAGTTTGAAAAGTATACTTACTGAGGTACTTACAAATGACGGTTTTCGACTGAAGATCTCTTTGGAAGGAACAAGAAACTTGACTACAAAAATAAATCTAGCTTAAACATGTGCTCTTCTTTTACGTCTGAGGCTATCTAATCTATGATCAAAAACAGAGCCGGGACAATACCTTCAATAACTTTAATTAAAAAAAACCTACCTGTATGTATAATTCCCGTTCCCATGGGAATTCCGGGAAAATATATACCCTATGTCACTCTCGGAACTAAAACGAATCTAATGACACCTCACACTTCAAAATCCATTGAGCCGTTTAGGCTGCAGGGCGTGCCAAAGAATGATACATACATAAATACATACGCTCGAAAAACATCCTCCGACTGTCGGGTGAAAAAGTTATTTTGTACCAACAATTACAGAGCTGAAGCCTTACCTAATATTTACACGAACAACAGTCCAAAAGGCCAAAATTAAAATAATACTCCGTCACTGTTTGCTGAAAATATTACTGTCTATTCAAATCTTGAGTAAAATATTTCATTTTATTCGAGTCGCGAACAAATTAGCGTACTACTATTGTGTCAAAAAAAGGAATTTAATGATAATTTTAAAGGCAATGCTTGCTCGGCGATGTTTCGTCGGGGAGTCGTTTTGTGTAAAATATAAATGAGATGACCTTAATAAAGGGCTTTAAGAGACTGAAATTTGTAGATTTCGGTAATCTATACCTATACAACTATAAATTAATAGTATATTGTTCAACAAGGGACTAAAACATGCCAGAATGACACAAGATATTTAGCCACCCGATCAGAGATAGGGTGGCTATAATTCGCGTGTTATTATGGCAGTTTAGTCACGCGTTAAACACTCTACTTTTCACTTTGAATGCGAGGAAAAAAAACGATTTTTTAGGTATACTAATCTACAATATTACTTTTATACAACGTACGCTCAATTCGAGCAATGGACGTCTGTTCAGAATTCAAATAGCAATTTAAATTTGTTCCGCGGTTTTTGTTTGTTGAGTGACGCTTTAAATGTTTGCATATTTAGCCAACAGATTCAAACTTGAAAATTATTTCATAGCTAATTGGACTAAGTATGCATAATAAAATGAATTCATCTTTAATATAATTAAATAGATTAATATTCGTAATTATTCATGGTGTTTCACGAAATTATTATTTTTTAAAATATTTTTATACAGTTGTCATTTTGAGGTTATTTCCACGCCCTAAAGGCTTCCACAGACCGAAGCGCAGGGCGCTACGGAGCGCTTCGGAGCGTCCACAGCACGCTGCGGTCTGTGGAAAGCATTAAAATTGTCTATGCCCAGTCACTGAAAATGACAATAATCCTCCCATCCACAAACACCGTGATTGGCAGTTTAGGGGTTTCCAAAGTAAATTAAAAAAAAAATACTTTAATCCCTAGAGATCAAAACAGAGCTTTAGTCCCGATATGTAGAGACTAAAGTAACATTTTAAGAGCATGAGAAGTGAAAAAATTTGAATTATCCCCAACGCAATTAAGGGTCACATTATAATTTTATTATGTTTGAAAATAATTTTTTTTAAAACATTGTACGGAGGCACGGAACCCTTCATGTACGGGTCCGACTCGCACTTAACCGGTTTTTTATTCTGTATGAATGTAAAACCTCATACTGAACTCTAGTTACATTACGAAACCGATGAGGAGGACTAAACATTACATAATTAAATAAACATTTTATATGCAAGAACAAAAACCTAAAACTAAAAACCTTAAGAAATATATGTATAATAATTAAAATATAATATTAAAAGTAGTCCTTTTAGGCAAGGTTCCGAAGATACTGGCAGCGTTCCGCCTTTGAATAGCTAAACTAATTCTTTGGTACGAGCTAGCTGCCAGCTCTTCGGTCTCCTGTAATGTCGACTAACCTTTTTGCTATTTCCTTAAAAAGCTTTATAGCGATGCTTAGATTATTTATACACTAGATAGAGCTTCGGCGGCATGAAAACGTCCCGAAAATATAAGCCAACTGTTGGCTTATATGTCATTTGCCTCCCTTCAGTTTGAATGACGTAACGCGATCGTAATATGAAGCTGTCAAAAGAAATTGGTGGACGTTTTGTATCGCAATGTTTGCTACTGACACTCTATCTAGTGCATAAATAATCTAAGTAGCGCTGTTACAAAATCATATCCGGAGCCTATACCCCTGTATTTGCATGCTTTAGCTTTTTCAGCCGCTTCACAAACTGCACCAGCTTACATAATTGTAACTGAAACATTGAATGCTTCATAACCTAAGATTATTTATACACTAGATAGAGCTTCGCCGGCATGAAAACGTCCCGAAAAATATAAGCCAACTGTTGGCTTATATGTCATTTGCCTCCCTTCAGTTTGAATGACGTAACGCGATCGTAATATGAAGCTGTCAAATAGATTTTAAGACGTTTTGTATCACAATGTTTGCTACTGACACTCTATCTAGTGCATTTATAAATAATCGAAGTTCATAACATATTCGTCAGCTTCACAAAGTCTAACAAAAACGGGGAATGTTTGATCTTCCGCTAGAATGAATTCTCAGGTGTACCATGAGGAACAATCGACAAATTTAATCAACGCACTTTACTAGCTTAAAGCCCCAGTTTCGCCTACGCTGAACTCCACGTGGGAATTCCACGAAATCCGCCTATTGCCTAAAGGGCGTTTCTATGCAAAATTTGAAATTTTCAAGTCGAAATATCAGATGGGCTTTGATGACTCAGGATTTTTCTTTTTAATTAATCATTATCTCTGGTTTATACTATAGTGATGTTGACACCACCAATCAACTGACGTACTTTCTATGCGCTGTCAAAACACAATTCTCCCATAGGCCTTGGTCGTTCTGACCCGCCACCCGCGGCGGGCAGCGGCCCGTCGCGTCTATTATATGAATAGGCTGGGATGATGATGATGACGTTAACATATATCCCTATTATCTAAATTATTTTGTTACTTAACAACGGTGGACATAGGTACATACATATATGTATTAATTATTAAAACTGTTTTCTACTTGACACTGGCTATATTGTTGCTTAACTTTAAACTGGGTTAAATTCATCCTGAGAAGTTTTAAGATTTTGGAGTACCTACCTCAGATGTCAAAATCTGTCTTGTGCTTACAGAATAACAAATAACAATAAATGTTTCGAAGACACGACTCCAGTAAAAAAAGTTTTTTTTAGCCCTGAAAGAATAATTTTCGATTAACTGCAAAATTATTTTTTTTATTTCTTTAATACAAATAAATAGTTAGTTGATTGAGTTGGCGAACAAGAGACGTCATAAGTTGCTATTGCCATTCAAACTCTATGGGAGAATTGTTTTGACAGCTCATAAAAAGTATGTCAGATAATTGGTGGTGTCAACATCCCTATAGTATATACCAGAGAAAATTATGAATTAAAAAGAAAAATCCTGAGTGATTCATCAACGCCCATCCCACATTTCGACTTGAAAGTTCAAATTTTGCATAGAAACGCCGTTTAGATTTATAAGCAATAAGGGCGAATTTCTCTATGGGAGAATTGTTTTGACAGCTCATAAAAAGTACGTCAGTTGATTTGGTGTTGTCAACATCCCTATTGTAAAAGTTAAGACGACAATATCTAACACTGGCTAATTCGTACAAATTCAGTTTTTTTTGCGGCTTCCTTCACCCACATTTTTGCTCATTAAATCTAACCGACTAACGTAGGTATTGTATAGTTGTCAGAATGGGGTTACTGACTGGCACGCACCACCATAACTTAAACTGATATTACGCAGCTGTACACATAAATCAGACTTAAGTTACAACTAAGGGATTTGCTAGTTCTCGTACCATAACCTTTTCTTTTACTACTCCGCTACCACACGTGTAAGCCAGATAGGCGTGCGACACTTGAAATGTAAAAATGAATAGTTAAATCATATCATTAATCTAAGTATTATAACGATGGGCCTCATAAGAAAGCTCAAAGCTACTCAGAGGGCCATGGAGAGGGCCATGCTCGGAGTTTCTCTGCGGGATCGCATTCTTTTCTTCTTTTTCAACCTTTTTCTACCCACTGTTGAGTAAAGGTCTCTTCCAATTTTCTCCATACTTTGCGGTCGCGTGATTTCCGCATCGTCTTTACCCGCCTCTTGTGACAGATCGTCAGTCCACCTCATGAGCTGCCTTCCCACATCTCGCAATCGCATCATTCGCATTTTCGGGATCGCATTAGAAATGATGAAATCCGCGCAAGAACTAAAGTCACCGACATAGCTCGAAGAATCGCCAGGCTCGAACTGATGGTCGATGGGGCAAAAAAGGTTCTCGAGTGGCGTCCACGGAAGACGCAGTGTAGGTGGGCCTCCAACAAGATGGAGCGACGACCTGGTTAAGGTTGCGGGATGGCGTTGGATGCGGATGGCACGGAACCGATCTGTTTGGCGAGCCTTGGTGGGGGAGGCCTATGTTCAGCAGTGGATGTCTTTCAGCTGAAATGATGAAGTATTATAAAATACAAAAACTCTCGGGTATTATAGAAACATTTTCTATTCAACCAGGCGATCATCTTTTTTCCTCATCATCTTTCCTTGCCTAGTGTAGGAGACAATGCAATTTTTTGTAATAATTATGAAAATTTATTGGTAATAAATCAATAGAATTGAAATATCTGCAAATTCTTGCTTTTAAGTTCATCTGGTACCTAATGCATTACAAATAGTTATGCACATCGTCATAAAAAAATAGGTTTGTAGTTAAATATTTATGTATTCGTACTTTATTAAAATTTAAAAATAATGTGGGTAGTAAGGGTCCCTTGACACGATTTCTAATTGGTACGTCATTCATGTAGTTGAGAACTTTACTTACTATAATAATGTCTACTTCTAAGGTCAATGCCATAAGCCGATTGATTCGAAAATACGGTTGTGTAAGTCAAACAGGGATACTACTGGAGGGGGATCAGTGGGGATCGTTTTACGGGTATATACTTACTCATTCGCCTAAGCTGGCTTAGGCCGGCTGAGTCTGATAGGGATGCCCGTTCTGAATCGATATTCATCATCATCATCCCAGTCGATATATGTCGCACTGCAGGGCTTAGAATGAGGGGGCTTGGGCCGTAGTTCCCACGCGGGCCCAGTGCTGATTGGGAACTTCATATACACCATTGAATTTCTTCTCAGGTGTATGCAGGTTTCCTCACGATGTTGTCCTTCACCCTAAAGCTCATTGTAAATTAAATTACAAATGTAATTTCGCACATAAATTCCGAAAAACTAAGAAGTGCGAGCCCGGCCTCGAACCCACGACCCTCTGCTTGAGAGAGCATAGATCAAACCAATAGGCCACCACGGCTGAATCGATATTAAGCAGCACGATCTCAGATATTTTAATCGATTTATCATTTTTCTTCCTTATTTATCAGTTCATATAAGGACTAAGAACTGCAAAAGGGACCATCTGCTTTGATATTCAACCTCTCAATTGGGAGTCTCAGACTGAAATGAGACCAGAGTGGCGTCGTGATCTCAAAGCGGGTGTAGAGAGTTTTGAAGTGGTAGAGCCATGTTGTAGCTAGTCGCTGCATCATGAATAGGCCGGCTCGTCCGGGGCAGTACCACCCTCTCACAGAACACTAGCGTGAAGCAGCAGTACTCCTGCTGTGTTTCGTACGGTCAGTGAGAGCGCCTGGAGCCCAATACCTCTCCCCCTCCTCTATTCCCTTTCCTTTTTCCTCTCCCTTTCGCATCGCGTAAGGTGCTGCGGGTGTCTATAGACAGTGGTGATTACTTAACATCAGGTGACCCACTAGTTCGTTTGTCTGGCCTCTCTAACATAAAAAAAAACTGTAGAAAAGCATGACAAAGACTGGTTAGAAAGGCTTAGGCAGAAAAGGCTCCGCGCTGCCAGACCACCTCTCCTGGACTGTCGTCATGTTTTATTGCTGTGGCAGAAGATGCCGCTCTGGTATAGGACTCTTCAGTCATCGCAGACGTTGCAATCAACTTCTCGCAACACCTGATTTTACCTGACGCTGCAACAAACATGTGCAATAGATGACGTGGGCAATGATGATATCAGTTCATTGCAGTAATGTCAGGAACTAGTTATTTTTATCATTTAGTACGCTCTAGAGAAGCCTTGACAACTGTGACCAAAGAACAAACAAGATAGTTACGAGCGTCGCAAAGTGTGTACACAGTTTCAGAATATAACCGAATGGTGTATGTTTATATACGAGTAGTCATATTATTAAGATACTTAAGTGAATAAGTGCAGTAGATAGGTTCCTTCTTTGGACTGAAGTTCAGGTCAGTTTTGTAAATAAATATGTAGCATTTAGAAGCATCAACTACACAGGCTAAACAATTAATGACTTTGTCATGCATGAAGATGACTTTTGGATAATTAAAATCTTCGTCAGGTAAACATTTTGTTATAATGGTTGGAATGGTTTTATAATAAATAAAACTTCCTATATCTCATACATTTCCCGCGATTTAAAAAGCTCTATTTTAGAGGTGATTAATAACTTTGCCAGATCGCTTCAAGCTTAAGCGATTTAGGATCCGAATCGATTAGTTGCGATCCAACAGGTCGATTGAAATGAAAAAGTGGACATCCCTTTTGTGATTGATTTAAGTTGAAGTGATTCTCTTTACTTTTCTGTAGGTAAGTACTTCTGATTTGTATTAATTAGCCTATTGTTTGTCTAGTAAATTACATCTATGCACCTCTTTTAACACCCTCATATTGCTTACTTGCAACTTATACACTATATTATTTATACAGGGTGTCCCAATGAACTGTCCCAAAACTTAAAGATAATATGGTACCGGGGGAGGGGCCAAGTTATACCAGTTCTAGTAAAAATATGAAAAGTCCATGCCACTTAGAGTCACATGTCACATACTCATAACATATCATTAGTGTTAGATATTTTCAAAAAATGTCTATAAATTGTTTAACTAAGTGACAAGTATTTTATTCTCTTAATTTTTCTAGAACTGCTAGAACTTGGCATTTTACCCGGTACCAGGTTATCATTGCTGTTGAACATCCTGTATACTATACAGAATAAGACGAGGTGATGAACACAATTAATTGAAAAATAATTCTGCTTATTTTTGGATATTTTATACTTTATTGAAATTAAAGAAATGCATAGTGGAGGAAACTGAATTACGTACCTACCAAAGAAGAACCTTTTCATAATCAATTTCAATCTGATTTCTTTGCCATCTGTCAAACATACATCTACATGGAATGTCAAAATTACATTTGCAGGGAAAAGTTTTCACTCTGGTACGCGATATGGTTAAAAAAAGGTTAGGTATGTAATATTTTTTTTTATTAATCTATTTAAGTAAGCAATCCTATTATGTTGTTGTCAAAGGTATGTTTTAGAAATAGCAGACCATGGAAACTAAAAGCATGTAAATGAACATTTTATAATTTCCTTGTACTTAATTTAAGTGAAAAACAAAGAGTGTAACTCATTTATTAAACCATTTTATCAATCCTTGCCTGCGGCTCAGATAGATATCAACGTGTCGGATAAAATGACGCATTTTATGTACTTTGTTAATCTAAGATGAACGAACGGGACTAATGGCTATATATTTTACTATCGTACGTATTTCAGACTTGTCCTTGAAAGATGTAGCTAACTATAAAAAAATTTTTTGATTACCACAACACAAAAACCTCCCTCAAAAAGATCTGCTAATTATCTTAACAACATCGTCAATTTGGTACAATGTTTGTAGAGCAAAATATTGTAAATGTTGTTTTTTTTTGGAAAATCGTTCCAAAAACAAGTTATTGCTGACTTCACTTACTTAGCCGACTATAGTACGTACCAAATTTGAAGTAATTCCGATCACTAGAAATGGGTGAAGTACGTGTTGAAAGATTTGAAGCCATGCATACATAGTGCCAAGAACATTGTATGTTAAACAAAGGTTGAATTAGTGTACGTTTGCAAAAAGGTAGAGTGATGTTTCAAGCTTACAAAAACTTTAACATCGACTTTGTAGTCATCTGAATAAAGAGTTTATATTATAATTTGAACTTGAAAGGGTTTTGGTTTCAACACAAAGTTGGTTTTCCTTGGTTCAAGATACGGGCACAAGTCAAGCATCATTATTATTGTTGGTACGGATTTCCAATCACAACCCCATGGGCACGGTCATTTGAAAGGCATTCATGGGGCCGAAGCCAATATGAAGAGGCCTTTGGTACCCTATAATGTAAATGAGACGGCCGCAACTATGGAAGTCTATCCCCTAATACACCTTAAGGATGTGTTAGCGGGCAGTCTTTATTAGTTAATGGAATAGGCTATGAAGTTGGGATGTTGTGGACAAGATTACCGAGCTACGGAGTAACCCAAGATTACGGGAGTGAGATGACGGACATTGTTATTAATAAATCAATTAATCCGTCATATCCCAAATCATTTCGACTCTCATAATTTCATTCGTCATAATTTCACTTGCGATACCTACATTTGCCATGAAATATATAGAAAACATGGGTATGTATTACAATACCGAAGTACGAAAGACCGAATGTATTAAAATATCGAATGGGTCAAAAGACCGACACGATTTTTTTCTGAAACCGTAAACTTGTCAGAATTTATTAAAACGGCATCATACAGAACCCATTACGTTAGGTTAGGTTTGTTTTATAACAATCTTAAAAAGTTAATGGTTTCAGAAAAAAATCGTCTCAGTCTTTTGACCCATTCGATGTTTTAATACATTCGGTCTTTCGTACTTCGGTATTGTAATACATACCCAGAAAACATTGTTATAAAGATTTTACTTGGTGTCATCTTAAAGAATGCAGTAAATTTGGTTAGGTTAGTTTAATAACATTTCTGAAGAAAATACTTTTTCAGAGATAAATAACTTTATGACAAAATACGGATTACTCACGTGTTTAAACGAGTTTACCTTAACATGTTTCGTGTTAATCCGTAGCCCTTCTTCCCGGAGCACACGCCACAGCGGCTGCTGTCAAACGCGCTCCCAGCAGAAGCAGTGTGCGGGCTCCCTCCGCGAAGAAGGGCTACAGATTAGCCCGAAACATGTAGAGTTAAACTCGTTAAGACATAATCCGTATTATTTCACTATAAGTAAGTCTCACGGTAGTTTCATGTTCAAAATACTTTATAACAAATTAGAATATGGAAAACGATACATTATGGCTTATAAAATTCCGTCAAGCGATAGTGTACCATCAAATCCTACTATAACTAAATACAACCAACTATAACTGACATCAAAATTAGAGGTTATCTCCAAACATGTGGTTAGGTTACCCATAAAAATCCGTTTTTAACACAACGAGCATACAATCTGCTTACAAAAATGTAACCACAGTGACCGACTAAGCACCTAACCCAATCTATACATCGGGAGTTGTTTATACGCAACACAATCACCGTATAAATACGGCAAAGAAACGCGTACGCGTAACACGCCGCATTGCGTAACTCTGACAATGGAGGAATGAGGAAGATATTGTGGCTTACCTTAAAAAAACACTGCAAAATCCTTTCAGTTGTGGATTAGACTTTAGGTTACACGCACACGCGGTTCGACGCGAACGATGGAAACACAAAGTTTCCGCGGCGAGGGCCGCCGAGCGACTGCCGTGTCATACTGGTACACCTTGTGTTTACGACGCAGCGCGCATGCGTACCGACTACCCTCATACCACGTATTTACAAAATGCACTGAACCCCCAACCATTGGAAAACCAACCTTAAGAAGGGTATCGTTGGGGTCGGTTTTAACGCAATAGTAACGTTGTTCTTTGTTCGCGCAAACATTGGCGGTGTTAGAAAATGTTCTTTTAATTGGATGAAGGTTTGATGCATCATTATGCATTTGAAGGTCGATTTAAGCTTTGGGTATAAACCATTATATTACCAATTGATTAGTACTGGCGTTTTTTTTCTGGAGACCCATATCAATGAACTACAAATACGTACGCCACAGTTACGTCTATGCGACGCGTATACTCCACGCGCATTTAAAGTTTGTGTTGTATCTGGTATAGTTGGCATGTGTTACATTATGTATCGTTTTATGTGCATGAGGAGGATGGGTTCTGCATGTGAACATACATAGTGGTCCAAAACTGTACGATTTATAACCTGGTGGTACCAACCGGGAGAAAAATCAAATTATACCAGTTCTGAAACAAAAAGAAAAATCCATGACACTTAGTTAAGCGATGATAGATTCACATAAGATATCACTTTTGCCCCCTGTTTCACCATCCATTGATCAAATTTATTTGACGGATAAATGTAATGCCGTCTTTGTTTGTTTTGTTCGAATAGACGGGACGGAATCACATTTATCCGTCGGTTAAAATTAATTAATGGGTGGTGAAACAGCCCCTTAGTCTTAGATATTTTTGAAAAAATGTCTGTATTGCCCATCTAAGCTACTATCGCCTATATGTATAAGTGATATGGATTTTTTTTTTCAATTTTTTTCTAAACTTAACTTGGCCTCTTACCAGGTGACACCCTGTATGTATAGCGCTTTTCTCAAAAATTGTAAGGAAGTAAAAGAAAAATAATTAAATAGTAAATTTAACAAAATTCGCACGATATTTTTCTCTAAATGAAGCTTTTTTTTTAAATAAAGCTGCTCTACAAAATTTCCCAGATGCGTGTGCGCTGTGCGACGTGCGTGCCACGCACCAGTTTGTAATGAATGAAACTGTAAGAAAGATGGCACACCATGTGCACGCATCTAGCGCGCCATCATTCTTACAGTTTCATTTATTACAACTGGTGTAGGTATGTGTGTGACACACGCACACGCATCTGGTCTGCGCCGGCCTTTAATTTTAACTTATCCTTAATAAATCGCCCCTAACGAACGATGAAATATTAACACCTAGCCTTTACCGCAGCTCCGCTCGCGTAAACCGTCTGGAAGTCGAATAGATCGGGATTTTCCTAAATCCCCACGGGAATTCCCAAGACTTACATGGTGGTGCGGGATCGCATTAGAAATGATGAAATCCGCGCTAGAACTAAAGTCACGGACATAGCTCGAAGAATCGCTAGACATATAAGTGGCAGTGGGCAGGGCACATCGCTCGTAGAACTGACGGCCGATGGGGCTGAAAGGTTCTCGAGTGGCGTCCGCGGACCGGATGACGCAGTGTAGGTAGGCCTCCAACAAGATGGGGCGACGACCTGGTCAGGGTTACGGGAACGCGTTGGATGCCAATGGCGCAGGACCGATCTGTTTGGCGAGCCTATGTTCAGCAGTGGACGTGTTTCAGCTGAAATGATGATGATGATGATCCTCAGGAGAGACAAGTTTTGTTTCTTGCGCTGTGTAAAACCCTTTAGCTTGGCGACTGTATGATCCACTCACGTATTTATAATATTACTACGATATCGATTGAAGTGTCTAACAGCAGGTTAATAGTTTTGAAATGCTACAGAATGTCATAGTGGCAGCGTATTGCGTAGCCATTAGATTTGTTGAGGGCTGAGTGTTTTCAATCTAATATTAATGCCTGTTCAGCCCTCTGACGCTTCAATTGCGTCCGTAGGGAATTATTAATGGCCAGGTTAAGTAGGTACCCGACGACGTCATCGCAAAGTATGGGCGCTTGTGCACTACAAGAAATTTTACTGTCCCGATTTTTTACGGTCCGGTGTGGCATAGAAAAAACGGAAGATTGGTTTGTGCACTTGTCCGTCTTTTCACGTAGGTGCGGCGCAGTTAAGGTTAAGGATTAGCTCTGTATGCTTAGTATAAGTTTTTACTTCACGAAATACTTCTCGATCGCGTTTTCGTAAAAAAATCAATTACTAGGAAAACATGGACAGCGCCTCCGCGCGCACGCGTCCATGTTTCCATAGAATTGAAATTTTTACGTAAACGCGATCGAGAAGTATTTTGGTGAAGTAAAACTTATACTAAGCGTACTGTTTAAAAACTACACGCCACGCACGCGTAATTACGCTAGGAACGATGAGCTTGAGCTTCCTGGAACGACGGCAGTTGCTTGCTTTATTACTCTTTCTACGTGCGAAGAATAATTTTGGGGCCATCCCCTTATAATTGAAAGGTACCTGACAGGGTCATTTTACATAAACCACAATAAATTGACGCAGGACGAAAGTTTATTTTCTAACCAAGTACTTACTACAGGATGTCTACAACTAGGTAAGTACTTCTTTATGATTTATTGCTGTACTTACCCCTTAAGTTTTCATTGTTGTTATCTCGAAACGCAAAAAAAAAACGGTCCGGAATGTGGAAAAGTAAAATGTCTGACGGTAAAATTACGTGTAGTGAACAAGTATTTAAATTTAAGACGTACCATATCGGACCGTAAAAAATTCCGGATATTAAAAAAGGACAATAAAGCTTAAGGATGGCAGCGCGTAGAGTTGCATAAAATTGTGTACAAAAAAATACTTAGGTATTTATTTGAAAAGATTACTTGGATGAAGGAATTGCTTAGTTGGAATACTCGTAGCCAGAGCCAAGATATGGCTTTTATTCCTAAGCACAAAACTGTCGGGTTCAGGGGAGGTTTCAAGTTCGCTGCGACAAAAATCTGGAATGATCTTCCTCCGTCTTTACGTAAAAATATGTCCCAACATAATATTAAAACTAAATTGAGAATTTTATTATTAAATCGACAGGTAGAACTTGAAGTATGTCCATAGGGGTATCGTGACCACGTCCTGCATAGCGATGCATAAGCCTGTTAGTTTCTTATTTTTGGTGTATGTCTGCTAGAGTAGGAAAAGTGGCAGCACGGGGGAGTCGGGCCGCCAGTTGCGTGTATCAACGGGCCCGTGTTGTGACTACAGTTAGTATTATTCCTTTGTCCTACTTTTTCAAACTTTATTTATTTTTTCAAACTTGCTTTCAACATTCAGCACCCGTTGATTGACAACAGGGATGTTTTAAGGGGGTGTACTGGAAATCAGCGCTGTGCCAGTCAGCGCCTCCTGTGGGCACCTGACTCACAGCATACGCTGAGTGCATCCCCTTTGCTACAACTGATGGAACAGGTTAGTTTTAGTTTAGTTATTATAATATTAATTAATTATGTACCTAATAAGTTCTAGCTATGTTGTACTTTATGAAATTCTATTCTATTCTAAAATTCCTTGTAGTGCACAAGCGCCCCATCGGGTGAACGAGATATTGCGTGTCCAACTAAAATCGGAGGCGGAGTGATCTCAATGCGCGTTGTTTTATCCTTTTCGACTGTTCCTCGAATTTCAGTAGTTTTTGAGGGTTGGGAGGTACATTGGAAAGCCGCCAAGAGAGACATGCGATACCTCAAAGGTATCGAGGACCTCAAATTGGTCTTCACTTCACCAATGGCCGGAACTACTAGGCTACGTAACATTTTAGATCCACGATACTTTACTGGTCACGCATTACTCATGAGTGAGGCACTTTTTTCCTGGGAAGTGCGCAACCAACGTACCTACCTATTGTCGCGCTATCTACCACCGAGGAAGCCATTTACGGAAAACTATTTGACGGATTCTGATTAAATTTGGCAAACAAATAGTTTATAACCTGGATTAACATGTAGGGAGTCGCGGGCAATTGTTAGTAAAGATAACTATAGGTACCTAACCTACCTTATAATTTCCAGCGACAATGGCAGATCCTAAGTTTATGGAAATAACCCAAAACCGTCAGGCTACGTACACTGCTTAGCGTGACTCATTAATTAAATACGACCACGGGACGTAGAACGGTTGTCATGCCTGCATGCAAACAAAGGACACCTGCGACGTGTGTAGGTACAGTCAGCTGCAGGGATAAGGTACCCTACAACGGCTTTAACGACACCGGGGAACCTTTTCTCCGCAGCTGACCGTACACTCAAGGGTCATACACATTTTTTTTGTTCGTGCCTCCCCCCCCCCACCATGGCAAAAATGAAGGGTCTATAGCCAATATTATTTAGTCAACATCGGCGTGTGAGACGCCTTTCCAACTTGCAGCCCATTTAAATAAATATTAAGTTTGTTGACCCGGAGTCCCTAATTTTATGTCCACAGGAGAGATAATTTTTGTTTCTTAAGCCCTGTACCTCTACCATGAGTTACACTAGTTTACAGTGACCGTACTCGCTAGCGACGGCGTAAATGATTTGTATGGAGAAATTGTAGGTACTTCTGTAAGTGACCACTAGAGGCGCTGTACACAATTCTCCATACAAATCATTTACGCTGTCGCTATCGAGTACGGTCACTGTAAACTAGTGTAACTCATGTAGAGGTACTGTTTAGATTTGCAAGAAAATTCATGCAAGTTGCATTACATTGCTGCTCTCGATTGACTGTATCAAACTAGTTCACTTTACGGCCTCGCAATGTAATGCAACTTTTAACGATTTTTCTTGCAGGTCTAAACTTTGTTTTACGCTGTTACCCACAACTGGGATGATTCCTAGGCCACTACAGAACCTTGTCATGACATTTTACGTCAATCGATAAGAACTGCTATGTAACGTCCTTTGCTAGATAAAGGTCTCACAACAATCGGCCCTGCCACAGAATATATAATAGTACTAACGTACAGAATAGACACGCTCCACCCCGCACCGATTCGAGTTACCCCACCCCTCAAGGCGCAGATTGCCGGACCCCGCCGGAATCCAGAAGAGTGCGCGCGCGATGTATGTAGGCGTACGCGTGTACAGACGTCGTCGTGCT
The DNA here is from genome assembly GCA_947563465.1 of Archips xylosteana. Lineage (NCBI taxonomy): Eukaryota > Metazoa > Arthropoda > Insecta > Lepidoptera > Tortricidae > Archips > Archips xylosteana. The sequence continues at coordinate 13,755,242 of OX387365.1, read as the reverse complement.
TATGTAGATTCAAGAACGCGTATTTGTACGTCGTGTCCGCCGCGTGGCCCTGCGCTGCCCGCATCCAAGTGGTTCCTGCTGCGACCTTTACCAGATCGTGGGCCCGTCTATCCATCTTGTTGAGGTACCCACCTAGTAGGTTATATGATTTTTAGGGTTTCTTATCGGTAGGGACACACGGAACCACATTAGTACACTTAACACCAATTCACCTAGTCCCAAAGTAACGAAAGTTTGTGTAATGTGTACAAGGCTACGGATAAACGTACTTAAACAGATACTTACATAAGTATCTACATATCCTAAACACCCAAGACTCGACAACAAACATTCGTAGGTATTTTCGAGCGGGGATCGAATGTGGGACCGCAAGCTTCATAACCCCACCGGGACATCCGATTATCTAAATTGTTAGTTTATCGTTAATCTAGGCATCAAATAGAGTGGGTACCTAATTGCTACAACCTACATCGCGCTTTCGAAGTTTCTGAACTCAGATGCATAAATGCAACCTTCAATCATTCGGTCTCCAACCAAGTAAGTAGGTATAACATCTGCCTGGATAGATAGGTTACTAACCATGTTAGTGCATCACTAAACTAATGCACTGATAAGGTTCTGTTTGGTTGAAGTTATTCCATCTCAGTACTGCGATTAATTTTGGAAATTAGTTTAAACTGCACATCTGCTGCTGCATAAGGAACATCGACTCTAAATGAGTTGTGTTTAGTCTGAAATTACAACTAGCCGAGGATGTTAGATGGAACTTTTGCGAGCGCGTTTACGTTTGCGTTCAAGATACACGGAACATTGATTAAAAAACTTGATCTAAAGCGGAACTCACGATTTGCTGCTTGAGTTTAGGTAATAATTGAATAGGTAACTAAGTCATCATGATCATTTCAGCCATATTTAGGCCATTGCTGGACATACTTAGGCCTCCCTCATTGATACCCAATCATTACGGTTGGATGCGGCTTGCATCCACCAAGATCCTGCGATCATCCGTCAACCTCGTTGGTGGACGTCCCACGCTGCGCTTGCCGGTCCGTGGTCTCCGCTCGAGAACTTTTATTGTTCATCAGGACCAACACTACTCAACTCAGTTAAGTATGTAGGTACTTATGGGCTAACGTTTAGTAGCATTTAGCAATTTAGTAGCAATAATCCCCTGTTCCAACTATCTCCACTGGTAGGGATAGGTATATGAATATTTTTTCAGTCTTTTCCACTAGTCCAATTGAGTTGTCGCATTATGGGACAACTGAGACTTTCGTCCCGGTAGTCCCATGGGGACAAGTGGCACTAATATTTTTGTCCCAAAATTCCCATTGCCGTCATCGCCGTATTAAGTGAAGTTTTAATATCCACCATGATGACCACAAACATGACAAAATTGAAAAAGTTCCGTTGTGCGAAAATATTCATGCAGAATTGTTCAACTTGTACGTACATGTAGGGACTAGAGGTATAGACGGATTTTTTTCCACCTTCGGGATTGGTGGAAATATTATGGCTGTTTATCTCCACTGGAAGTGACAGTACGCAAAATATTTACACCTACTCTAACATGGAGTGGGATTCGATTCGAACATGGCGGATGTAGACAGTAGGTATCTAATTTTGGTATTCTGTTTCTTTGGCTAGTTGAAGTATAATTTTGATAGTGTTTTATGCGGCGATTAACCTTAATTAACAGTGATGAACAGTAGTGAACTGTTCACCGCTGCACTAGAGGATGCGTTCAAGACTCTGAACTGGGAAGGGCGTGGCATCAATGTAAATGGCGAATACTTCACTCACCTTCGATTTGCCGACGACGTGGTGCTTATGGCTGAGACCTTGGAGGACCTCAGTGCGATGCTCGCTGACCTCGGAAGAGTCTCCGAGAGAGTTGGTCTTAAATTGAACATGGACAAGACGAAGGTCATGTCGAACGCCCATGTTGTACCAACTCCCGTCGTAATCGGAGATACTTTGCTCGAAGTTGTTGACGACTATATCTATCTGGGACATACAATCCAATTGGGTAGGTGCAACTTCGAGAAAGAGGTCAATCGACGAATTAGACTCGGATGGGCAGCGTTCGGGAAGCTCCGCAATATCTTGTCATCCGATATACCGCAGTGTCTCAAGTCAAAAGTCTTTGACCAGTGTGTGTTGCCAGTGATGACTTATGGTACTGAGACGTGGCCGCTAACGATGGGTCTTATAAGGAAGCTCAAGGTCACTCAGAGGGCGATGGAGAGGGCTATGCTTGGAGTTTCTCTGCGGGATCGCATTAGAAATGATGAAATCCGCGCGAGAACTAAAGTCACGGACATAGCTCGAAGAATCGCTAGACTTAAGTGGCAGTGGGCAGGGCACATCGCCCGTAGAACTGACGGCCGATGGGGCCGAAAGGTTCTCGAGTGGCGTCCGCGGACCGGAAGACGCAGTGTAGGTAGGCCTCCAACAAGATGGAGCGACGACCTGGTGAAGGTAGCGGGAACGCATTGGATGCGGATGGCGCAGGGCCGATCTGTTTGGCGAGCCTTGGGGGAGGCCTATGTTCAGCAGTGGACGTCTTTCGGCTGAAATGATGATGAATGAAATGATGAACAGTGATCACAAAATTCTATAAGTACTTATTGCTCTCGTGTCTGACATTTTTTAATGCGCAAGTTGTTTCCACGTGGTTTACGGAATTTTACTATCAAGTTGCAAAAACTACAATCACCGTACGTCGCTCCCAAAGAGAGCTTACTTTTACACTGGCGAAATTGTTCTAAAATAGGACAGAAGCCATATTTTTAAATAAATAATAATAATAACGGAGTTTTTTCTATCATTCAAGTATTACCCAGTACCTCCAATGCACTTCAATCTCTTAGTGGTTACGATGAACTAGCTTTACAAGTCCGTGCCATGCCCCACCTATAAACGGGTCACTAAGAAACGACCAAGTATGCCCTAGGCAACACATTGGTTACAAACCTCACTGACTAGATTTAACCTCTTGACCGCCACAGTAATTTAGTTGTGGCAGCCAATGGAATGCCTCACACGCCACGGTCATCATTACATGACTAATATGTACACAGCACGTCACTTCATTCGTATTATGGCGGTCAAGAGGTTAACACTTTCGCTGCCAAGTATTGCTACGCGCTACGCTCGTAGACAGTAGCAGCGTTTTTCCGCTTTGTAGCGAAAACTGCCTACGAACGCAGAACACACCTTGGCACTCAGTGTTGACAAAAAAAAGCTCCAAGAAAGAATTGTAGCTTTTACTTTTTCGGCAGTCAGTGTTAGTGGAGGTGGGTACTTACACAATATTTGTTACGGTGGTAAGAGATAGATGGAGTAATGCCCCGTTGTTTGATCAATAGTTAAACTAATAGTCAAATTTCCTTTGAAATGCGTTAGCTATTGTTATTTTTGCCATACATTTTAACTATTAGTTTGTTTAACTATTGATCAAACAACAGGCCCTAAGGCTTGATTTCCTCCTACGCTGACATCGGTCGTTGACGTCGGTCGAGCGTACCGTTGGTAGCAATCTACAAATGCGGGGCCATCAGCGTCGCTGTGCGGTGCCCCATAGAATATTGTGTTTACTCGTACGCTCGACGGACGTCAGCGACCGATGTCAGCGCAGGACCGGTCAGCTTCGCACTGAGCGCGCGATAGTGGTGTATAGCGCTTCAGCGCGCTGACGAGCGAGACCGACGCGCGCCGTCATCGGCGCGTAGCAATAAATCTGCCGCGGACATCAGCGTCGCTGTGCGGTGACCCATAATAGTAGATTGTTCAACAAGGGACTAAAACAAACCATAATGACACGAGATATTTAGCCACCCGAGCGATAGCGAGGGAGGCTATAATTCGAGTTGTCATTATGGCAGTTTAGTCTCGCGTTAAACACTCTACTTTTCACTTTGAATGCGAGGAAAAAAACGACGTACAAAATTACTTTTTTACAACTTATGCTCAATACGAGCAATGGACATCTGTTCAAAATTCAAATAGCAAAAAAAAATTCCGCTGTCTTTTCTTTTCTTTTATATTTTTTTGTAAAGTGACGCTTTATATGCTTGCATAATTAGCCAACAGATTCTAACTTAAAGACTATGTTAAAACTAATTGGACTATATACAGGGTTATTTTTAATTCACTGACATCCTCTTAACCCTGAATTCCTATCACTCAAACAAATGTTTTTTGTTTTACAACTTTTTAAAATGAAGCACTTTTTTCCCATACAAATACACAGAGTATCGTAAAAATAAGAGGCAGAATCAAATTTTCATAACGTTATTACACCAAAAATATTAAGTTATATGACAAAAGCCGTAAAACAAAAAACATTTGTTTAAGTGGTAGGAGTTTAGGGTTAAAAGGATGCTAGTGAATCACAAATAACCCTGTATGCATGTAAGAATGATAATTGTTCATTCATTAGAATCGGCAAATAAATTAACCTAATTGATCTAACTAAGTTCACACACAAAATATATTGTTAACTGAAACACTTACCCGTGAATAAAGAAACGACATTTTAAGTTTGTTTTCTATATGCCAATTCTTTGTTAAATTATATCTAATTATACTTTCTATTTACTATTAAATGCAACTGACATCGCATTATTTTGATGTCACGCCATATTAACTTTCAAACGTAACTGCTCTATCTACCGTACACTCCATCCAGCACTGCTTTGCCGACAGTGCGGATTGCTATTTTATCGACAGAGCAGGAAACTGCTTTGCCGACAGCGCTTTTAAAAAAAAACAAATTAAAATACACCTAAGCTAAAGGAAATCTTTCTTTACATGCAGAATAAAGTGAATTCATCTTTAATATTTTATAATTAAATAGATTAATATTCGTAATTATTCACCGTGTTTCACGAAATTATTATTTTTTAAATATTTTTTATACAGTTGTCATTTTGAGGTTATTTCCACGCCCTAAAGGCTTCCACAGACCGAAGCGCAGGGCGCTACGGAGCGTCCGCAGCGCGTTTCTGTCTGTGGAAAGCTTTAAAATTGTCTGTACCCAGTCACTGAAAATGGCGATAATCCTTCATTCACAAACACCGTGATTGGCAGTTTAGGGGTTTCCATAGTCAATTAAAAAAATTTTACTTTAATCCCTAGAGATCAAAAAAGAGCTTTAGTCCCGATATGCAGAGACTAAAGTAACATTTTAAGAGCATGAGAAGTGAAAAGTATTGTGTTTATTCGTACGCTCGACCGACGTCAGCGTAGGAGGAAATCAAGCCTAAGACGTCCTGCACTTGGGAGTAATCATCATCATCATCATTTCAGCCGAAAGACGTCCACTGCTGAACATAAGCCTCCCCCAAGGCTCGCCAAACAGATTGGCCCTGCGCCATCATATGCGTTCCCGCTACCTTAACCAGGTCGTCGCTCCATCTTGTTGGAGGCCTACCTACACTGCGTCTTCCGGTCCGCGGACGCCACTCGAGAACCTTACGGCCCCATCGGCCGTCAGTTCTACGGGCGATGTGCCCTGCCCACTGCCACTTAAGTCTAGCGATTCTTCGAGCTATGTCCGTGACTTTAGTTCTTGCGCGGATTTCATCATTTCTAATGCGATCCCGCAGAGAAACTCCAAGCATAGCCCTCTCCATCGCCCTCTGAGTGACCTTGAGCTTCCTTAACTTAACTTAGCTTTCTTTTCTTTTTTTCTTGGGAGTAATGGGAACTACTAATAGGTAGGGGTTATAGAAAATAAGTCCATATATCTCTTTTGTTGTCACTGCACCCGCGCGGATTGCTGGGATTTTTTCCTAATAGTCCGCAGTGAGAACAAAGGGTTCCAGACTGAGTAGAAAGAAGGATAGCGGGTAAAGAAATAAAAGACAGCATTGCTTTTTCCACTTCATACTCACTGTATGTCTTTATTTATTTTTTTGTAATTTTTCTCAATTTATTTTTTAAAACTTTTCTTTGAATCAAATTTATATTAATAATTAAATATATATCTCGAGTGTATTTACAGTCTATGTACAATTGTCGTATGTACAGTCACTTAGCTGTATTATGTACAACTTCATGTGTATACGGGCCAACATCCAACCACATGTCCGGTACATAGATATACAAAAGTCTAACGTTATACATATACCTATAGTAACTTAAAAACTATTATTCGTACAGTAACTTTTAGTTGCACTCTTTATGTAATATCATAAGTTAGTTTTTATAATTTTTTGTTGTTTTTTTTACATTACAATGGCATCATCTCGTTATGCGCAGACGCACAAAAATGTTTTTTTTTTGTACAAAGCAAATAAAATGTACCTACGATATAATTCACGTCCACCTAAAGCCACCAGTTACCGATTCGACCAAGCTTTAATTTCTATCTCACTCTAGCATACAGTTTCATCTCGCTCAGTCGAATAGATATATTAGTAGGCGAGCTTTTTTAAAAAACTAGCTATTCCTACGCCACATTAATATGTTTAGAGCCAATGAGCTATGAGACAACACGCCTCTCTCTCTTTTAATCTCCTTTCTTCTACTAACAGGTTCCCCTGTCCCGAAACAATGTGCAGCGTTCTTTCAACACGTCCCCATAATGATAATGACAGTAAACGCTCATAAAGTTATGAGGCACATGCGCCTCATGGACGTACTAGTAAAGTCACCCATGAGGCACATATGCCTCATATGGACAGGGAACCTGTTAGACCATAGCATTAAAGAGTAGAAAAGTAAAACGCTAAGCGTTTTACATCAAAAATGTGACAGTTGCAAAGAATGTAGGGCCCTGATTTAGCTTCTACTCTTTATTGTTGTACCTACTCTACTATCCTGTTAATTGCACATCCTCAAAATGTTTATACCGATTGTCATTACATTAATGCCATTCCCATTGACCGCTCGTGCCTGAAATACCAAAATTTTCAAAATATTGTGTGGTATTTTGGGAACGTGGTATTTTGGGCACGAGCTCCATCGACAAGACGTCCCGTGGACACCTCATGTCAAACATACGTTTTCTGTAAACTGACTAATAGATCTCACAGTCGTCAGTTCCAACCTCTACCATAAAACTTAAAGACCGCTGACTTTTGTATGATGAAGCCAATAAAAAAAAATCCGGGGAAACATACAGCGTTTTCAATAGAAAGTGTACCCCTAACTTTTTTTAAAAATGACGAAATTTAGGGTTCTTCTTACTCAGAACCAAGAACGCTATTGTCTGTGATGATTAAACAAAATGTCCCTAGTTTTCCATAAAGTTTTATCGTGTCAGTTTTGTGACGACCCTACTTTGATCAATTATAACTGAAGATACACATTGCCGAACAAAATCCCCTGGGTCAATCAACTTTTTTTTGTAAATTTTATTTACTCCTTTACAAGTAACTCTGTAATATCTGGTTAGTGAAACCATGATTTTGTAGTAACTAGATAAACTGTTTATCATAGTGCGTATGTGAAAACCAAAAAAATAAGTATTTCTATGAAAAAATCCGGTCACCCAGGGGACATACCACTATTTTCATACAAATCTCGGGGACATCATTGTCTCCTTGGTCACCCACGAAATAGAAGCTAAACGAAATAAAATAAATATGGCAATTATACCATTATTGACTACAAAAATCTAGGGTTTTGAAAAGTATACTTTAAATAAGGAAAAATAATCAGTTTTTTAATTATTTCGGTTTTCATAAAAAAAGTAGCAGAAAATCGTTAACAAAAAAAAGTAGATTGACCCCCCTTCAAAAAATGTCCGAACTTTTTTATTTGTTTGCATAACAATTAAAATCATCACCTACACAGAAATTTGAACCTAGTCTTTACTTCATTACAGTCGAATTTCGGTTGACACTTGACAGCTAAACTTGACAATTTCACGCAACGTACTGAGAAAAAAAAGAAGGCCACTTTTATCAAAGTGGCGCTCATTTGGCTCGGACATTTTCGGGCGCGCGACTGTGGATCTACAGTTATAATTGATCAAAGCGACCCTACATGAAAACGTCACAACACTGACCAAAAAGATAAGGACACTTTTACCTTTCCGAAAATGAACTCTACTAAGTAGTGATTTTGAATTAGAACACCCAAAAATTAACTACTAATCATTGCGTTATATTATTTACCCATGCATAATTAATTAAAAAGCAAAGCATATTTTAAAGAAATTCAATTGATTTTCCACCATATTGTAAAGGGAGCAAGGTCGAAACTTTGTGTAGATTTATGTAGTCGCTATATGCGCTATGCCTGGAAAAGAGTTAACGCCGTGCATACTTCAGTTCACAATTTCGACTGCACAATACAACATGACATCAACATCCCGCGCATCACCATAAGTAAAAGAATAAACCGGATAGCTAAAGAATCAAATCTTTACGAGCCATATCATAGAGAGCCGTAAAAGCAACGGCAGTATAGATACTTGTACCACAGGCAGTGCGATAGATCGCGTTTTACTACTTCAAGGCTAGTGATTTAGGTCACGGGGTTAGTAAAAAACGGGCAAACTCGTTACGTAGAATCATCGCTACGTGTCAAATGTAACCGAAAACTTGTTAAACCTTAATGTTCCGTACAGTCTGTTAGATTGGCAGAATTTTCTTCTTTATTATTTTCTGTTAATACGCATCTAATTTATGATATCAGTACACTTATAAAGATAGAGTCATTTATGGTGACGGGTGCCGTGGTTCTTATTGCAATGACATTAATGTCTAATTTTGGCACTCGCTATAGTCAACGATCGTTAAGAAGTAAATACTGACAGTCACAAAAATGTATTTTCTGAATATTAACAATGTGACCCAATAGAAAGAAAGAAATAAAGAAAGAAAGAAATAAATAAATAAAGAAAGAAAATATATTTTATTTACAACATCACAAGACACATCATCAATATTTTTACAAAACAAAAGACAACACTAAGGGCCGCCATACACACACGGACTGTTCGAGCATTAACCCAGTGATCAACATACACGGACCGCTCGACTGCTTGACCGCATGGTGAAATTTCACCGCGCTGCCAACCGCCCGAAGCAGTTGCAACTGCTTGAGCGGTTCGTGTATTGCGAATGACCATTTTGTATTGAAACTGCAGATCACCCAACGGCGACCGCTTGAAGCAGTCCGTATATGGCCGGTCTAAAGCTAAAGATAGAATGTGTCATTGCGGTTGCAAATCGGACACTGGCTCAGCATAATGCTGAGTTGTATATAGCACCCCAGCTCTGATTTTCAGCCAGTACCGTTGGTGACACCCGGATCGCTGTTTAGATAGATAAATAAACTGCACACTAATAGCTGCATGAGACTACATGCGTAAATAAATAATTTGTAAATTGTAAAAGCAAATAATAATAAAAAATTACTTGAACAATAGAAAAAAAAGCTACGCTTGCTATTCTGTCACACGCAACAAGTATGTGTAGCATTGATTTTCCTATGGTTGACATTGTCAATATTCAGAAACTTTACTATTGTATAGTAGCGGTGTGAAAAGGTTCGTCACTTTTCGACCTTAACTCGTTGACATAGAGTCTAAAAGTGACGAACCTTTTCATTCCGAGACTGTGACAGGATTTACTTCATAGCAGCTGAAGCTTATGTTGCATTTATGAACGTTTACGTTCACCTATAAAAGACTGTCAGTTTTATTTAGCCGTTACGTTGTTCTGTTTAATAGAGTACATGTATTCCCCCCTGCCTAGTTGGAGATTAACCAACGATTAACGAAATAAGTAAATTAGTTAACCATTGTTGCCCAGGGTGCACCAGCCGAAACGCTACACTTCCCCCCTTAAAGGATCACGAGGTTCTCCGACTCGCACCTTACATTCTGTTTTTTTTTTTAATTTTTGTGTTAATTTACGGACACCTAAACGTCACGTTAGATTATACTGAAATCGGAATAGTTCGTACGTAAAGGTTAATGACGTTACGATGGGTTTGCTGTCAAGGATTGTAACATTTCGCTAATGAACGCCCCACGCTTTGATGATATTAAGCATCCTATTGGACGGCCAATTAGTAATTAGGGTAACAAAATCTAGGTTACAGAGGTCGACATGAAAACTAACGCACCCTTTTAGGTACAGTCGCCATCATAAACATCGAAGCAGTCAAGGTGCTCAAAATAATGATGGTGACTGTACATAATAATGGCCAGAGTAGATGTCGCCCGTGAGTTTGTACGGGTAGAAATCGGTTACCGGTATCCCGCTGAGCTATGCAATTTTTCAGGGTAATAAGTACCTATCTTACCACCACTAATGTTTCCTAACTCATCAAAATTGGTTAATTTGCAATATTACTTTAGAAGTTTGAATTCGGATTCCAAATATGTAACTAAAGGTTAATTTATTGAATCAGGCGTTACTTTGCGGAGGTCCATAACAACGAAATAAAAAAAAAGGTCGCAGTGAGCAAAGTAGTTGTTTCAGATCATTAAATTTATAGGTAGGTACATTCGACATTCGTAAGTTCTTTGACTTCGACTTGAAGTTTACCTGCCGCCTATATCCAAGAGTGACGTTTTCTGTACTTTTTAGGGTTCCGTACCTCAAAAGGAAAAAACGGAACCCTTATAGGATCACTTTGTTGTCCGTCCGTCCGTCCGTCTGTCTGTCGAGACCCTTTTTCTCAGGAACGCGTGGAGGTATCAAGCTGAAATTTATATCAAATACTCAAGTCTACTGTCCCTTGGAGCTGTGAAAAAATCAAACATCTAAGCCAACGCAATCAAAAGATACAGCCGTTTATGAGGCAAAATATTTTCGAAACTCGCAAGGGAATCAAAACCTACAGGATACTTCCCGTGAACTCAGAATCTTGAAATTTGGTACGAAGCTAGGTCTTATAGCACAGATAAAGGAAAAATTGCGAAAAGCATAAATTTTTTTGTCTATCTGTCTATATCAGTAACCAACGCACATTTTCGACACTCGCAAGAGAATCAAAACCTACAGGGTACTTCCCGTGAACACAGAATCTTGAAATTTAGTACAAAGCAAGGCCTTATAGCACAGATAAAGGAAAAATTGCGAAAAGCATAAATTTTTTTGTCTGTCTGTCTATATCAGTAACCAATCTACAATGATCCCACACTGCGCACATTTTGCTTAGGAACAGGGGTCTGCTAAGACTGGATGTTCATAGATACATATAAATTTGTATGGAACCCTCGGTGCGCGAGTCCGACTCGCACTTGGCCGGTTTTTTTCTATGCAACAATTCTTACATTCAAAGCAACAAATTAACAGCTCTGCGGCAGCAGCGTCTATTCAAGGCTGGCCTTATACTCCGAAGTGCAAAATTCGAACTTCGGTCGTGCTATTCCGCTCATGCTAATAGTATTTAATACGAGAGCGAGCCGGACGGTATAATGCGAACTTCGATTTACGAATTCCGGAGTTGGACCGCAGTATCGGCTGTTCTCGCTAATGCATGTATTTTCTATTTTTAGAATTACGATTATGTATCGCCGGCAAAGGTGGCGTATAAAATCAAGAGCACGTTTATTGCTGCACTCAAGCGCATAGAACATAAAACGCATTATGCTTTACTACCCGACCTCACATTCCCGTCATTAAGCACTAGCCGTTCAAGGACGTCAAGCTTTAAGTTCTGCGTACGATTTATTGCTATGGTTATAAGGATGTTCCCAACTTGAAGTACCAGATAAAAAATAGTTTAAATTTGAATTTATATTGCATGTGCACTGCAGGCATTTGTGACGTGTTGAAATCAAGCAAATTAAATTTCTTTGTGCACCGGATACTGCGGATCTCGTTGGCCATATAGCGGGGCAATGCCGCTGGGGTGATGGCCACGTTTGGGCCAAGTACGATGCGGACGGGTAACATCTAGAATTTATTTTGGTTAATTTTAACTTTAAGGGATGTATTTTGAGGTAAATTATTATTATTTGTTATTGCTTTTGGACATTTTTTTTTTCTATTATTTTTTATTTTGCTTGTTTGTATTTTAAAGATACTTATTTGAATTTAATTTACTTATGACATTTCTTAAGTCTTGTATTATTGTACTGAGTTTATTATAACAGATTGAAATATTTACAATAGAATTAACAATTCTTTAACTTACAGAACGTTTACACGTGAAACACATGTTTATTATTGTTTTTAGTTTTAATTTGACATTTTGCAATTTGATACTTAAGCTGTGATAATGATAAATTTTATTTTATTGGTTGTAATAAATATATTAAAAATTATTTTATAGGTTTTCTCTTCAATGATAGTTTACTACTTCTTTTTCGGTAAGTCCCGAGTTTTTACTTACCCTCGTTTTTTCTGTTTGTCAATCGACGTTTTTCGTGGAAAAATTTAACATTTTAAGTAGCCTTTGTCACTCTGTGGTAATGTAGCTTTCTAACGACAAAAGAATTTTTGTAATCGGTCCGGTAGTTTCGGAGCCTATTCAATGCAAACAAACAAACATACAAACAAACAAACAAATCTTTCCTCTTTATAATATTAGTATAGATAGGCACAGTGACCGTGTTAACAGCACCAGCACCGAATGTCACTCAATCCATCCTCCATAGATTCCGATGTTCGAGTATAGAATAGAACCCTACCGGTTTTAATTAACCGTATCAGCGTCACTCAATAAACATCGAACGACGCTGACACCTACAATCGGATCAAGTTTTACGGCACCTCAGTAGCCCAATTTAACGTTCAACTTTCATTCCCAATTACGATATTACTTTTAACAAGGGTCGAATCCCCTTTGTTGCGACACTGCCTACTAAAGGGCGTTTTAACGCTGCCATTAATCATGGGGTGCCTTCCGACACGGACGTACTAATCGTGGTGGGACTAAGGCGTTACGTGGACTATAGGGATATAGGTGTGCAGGTGGATATGAGGTCGACGATCTATGGTAGCTTGAATAGAGAATGTTTTGAAAGCGAATAATTTAGGTTGATTCCTAGGCGTCCGTGTCTACTCTCTGTCTGTCTGGGTGTCTGTCTTTCATGTTTTATATACAATAAAGAGTTATACATACATACAAAAACTGTGATTTTTTTTAAAGACATTTCTTCTACGATCGGCGCCTATATTTTGGTACTTTGATTTTTATTTTAAAAAGTCAGCTCTTCCAATAATGATAGTAATTTGTCTATCAGAAGTTTTATTTGAAACGAAATTAATTATTATTTGTATGATTTTTAAACATGCACCCCCCCACAAGAATATTAAAAAAGCAATACTTTGCAAAAGTTATGATAAACTGGCCCTTACCTAAGGCTAAATATTGGGTGCAGTAGTCGGATTGGGATTTCAGGATTTTATTTTTTGAAACTTAAGTTTTTTTTTTAATTTTAATTTATTTACAAAACAGAAAAAAAGTAATGTTCTTCATTAAGACAGTAATACGTTTTATGAAAGACACCCATGCAAAGTTTTATGACTCTACCTAGACTTGGCGGTTAAGATTTTTGGATTTTAAATGTTTCCCTTGGAATATTGGGATAAAAAGTAGCCTAAGTATTATTCCAGAGATGCAGCTATCTACATACCAAATTTCATCCACATCCGTTCAGCCATTTAAGCATTAAAGAGTAACAAACACAGACACACCGCACGCACATACTCAGAAACTTCGCATTTTTAATATTAGTAGACTTAACTAAGGCAACTTCATGGGTAAGTACATGAAATCATAAATATATCTACTGATAGTCAAAATATACGGATCACTCAATTCTTAAAACGAGTTTAACTCGACTTGCTTCGGGCTAATCCGTAGCCCTTCTAGTTTCTTTAGTTTTTTTTCGGAGCGGGTGTTGTCGTGTCGTGTGTACACGTTTGGCTGCCGCCGTGACGTGTGGCTCCGGGAAGACGGGCTTCGGATTAGCCCGAAACATCGAGTTAAACTGAAATATATCTACCGACTTTATCGTGAAGCACAAAATATAGCGCCAAATTCCACAAAAACTAGTTCCGCGAAACCTTATAAAAAAATTTGTAACGAAAAAATTTAATCATACAGACTGTACAGAACATTTTCAAACTAAATAAATACCTACGTACTAGTTAGTTTTTTAATGCGAACGATTCAAGCCAGTCTTAATTTAAACGACTAAATGCATTTTTTGTATTTTTTTATACCAATTTTTATTTTTATAATACGCGTATGGGAATAGAACCCACGAGTCAACGTTCACTGGGCAGTGTTACTTATCAGGCTGCACCTTCAGAGGTGCCAAACTACGAACTTCGTCCAAAGGGATTATAGAAAATCTGGACCTCTCACGTGCAGGTCATCAAAAAAGCAAAACACCAAAGTAGTATATTGCCTGAAACGCATAATATCTACTTGGCAATTTGCCTAAAGCGCATAATGGCTAGACACCAAGGATGATTAAAGACTGGATTAGCAGTCGCCATAGTACAGATCGGCCACGGAAAAATAGTTCGATTATTAAATCTAGATGACGCTGAAATATAGCCAGTGGCTTTGAAAGCAAAACAATAAGACTACAGATGTTTCATATTACTGCAAATATATTATTATGCAATATTTTTGAAAAATAATACATTTTGTAGTAATATGAAACATCTGCAGTCTTATTGTTTTGCTTTCAAAGCCTCTGGCTATATTTCAGCGCCATCTAGATTTAATAATCGAACTATTTTTCCGCGGCCGATCTGTACTATGGCGACTGCTAATCCAGTCTTTTATCATCCTTGCTAGATACTAAAATGCCCGAAATGCATAACAACTGTTTCTTTTTAATTACCCGAACCGCGTTATGTCTGTAAATGCCTAAAACGCATTGTCTGCTTAGCAAATTGACAACATTTCATATTTCTAAGACTATAATTTTATTCGTTCTCTGTATACTGTTTGGAAAGAGAAAGACGCTGATAGTTTTAAATTTTCACTAGGATTATTAATTAATTTATTACAATTTTTTAAAGATGTGCTTATTCTAAAAGAGCGTAACGATAGAATAGATCCATTACTTTTGTCTAGTCTCTATTAAAAAAAAGTGATGACGTAAATTTGACATTAAGGTTGTTATCAAATTTAAAATTATGACAGCTCTTTTTTCTAGTGAAAAGGGTAAAGGAAACATATCTATTCTGTGGAGGTACAGGTAAGTACACATACGTTTTTTAAATTTGTTGTATTTTTTAAATATGAAGAAATAAATTATAATAAAAAATTTTCCGTGTTCAGGAGGCGAAACTCGTTCGATTCCTGTAGTAATTTTCAGGTGTTAAAAAAATGAAATGTTGTCAATTACATACACCGCATAATGTCTAGCTCTAGGTAGTAAAATGCCTGAAATGCATTATGTCTATTATTTTGCTACAAAGGCAAATAGCTTTTTAAACACTAGGTACAGTAGTACAAAACTGATATGGCTCACCGATACACCTGCGCAGAAGACGCGTTTTAGAAGCGCGGGAAATTCAATCGACCAATCGGCATACTCCACGTACGGCGCGTCTTTTTCCTGTGCCGCTATTGGTGGGTTGCTGCCGCCATGTTAGCGCGGGTCGTGTGCTTGCTATACTAGTTAGCCGCCATACTTACGAGTGAGTGAGACGGATAACAGGTGCACTGTAAATTGCACGGACATAAGACTGATTTAAAGTTTAAATTGTATCTTCGGCTATCATCGCCTAGCGCGGCCGAAAATGCACGACGCGCCATATTTTTAGTGTGTACTACTATACAACTTAGGTAAACTCAATTTTAAGTATACCTATTGCAATTCAGACATTTTGCGTTTTAGATTATTTAAAATTTAGGCAATATAACATGCATTTTGCTTATTAGATACCGCTTCTTAGATATTCGTTTTAGGCATTTTGCTACGTAGATATTATGTGTTTTAGGCAATATGCTACTTTGGCGTTTTCCTTTTTAGATGACCTGCTCATGAGGGATCTGGACATTTTTTTACCACAAAGCCAAAACTCCGAATGGATAATAGTTTGGCTACATTTGGACAGACAAACTATTCTCATTTGTACATACTACCGAAGTTGTTTCCATGTGAGAAGGATACTAAATATCGTCTCAATCATTCGTATCCAGAAGACTTGTAAAAAAGTATTTTACGAAAATCGACCATTAACTTATTGGAATCATTTTTTTTTTAAATCACTATATCATTAAATTATGCAGCCATGTAAATTCCATCTTCAAGACAGTCTACAATCACAAAATTTAAAAAGCTACTTTTCAAGACAAATAATGAACATGTTTTTTTCTGTCATCTTCATCTACCTATAGTCAGATTAGAAACCTGCGAGGCTTTGACTTGCGCGTAAAGTAAAAAAAAAAAAATAGTAAGATTTTTGAGGAGAGCACACAATGAGTGTTGACAATGTTTCCGAATATTCAACAGGTTTGCATTTGCCATCTTTAGTGTTACACGCCTCAAATTTACAGTACAGTAGACACATTGTAGACACATATTACTTTCGTCAAATTCACTTGATATGATCTTAAAAACTAACAGAGCTAAAAGTCCCACACAACTAGTTAAGGCAAAAGTATTGGACATGTCGTTAGATTAACAAACAGTTAACTAGCTTCTAAAGAAAAAAACAGCTACACTATTGCATTTAAGTTAGAGGCCTCGGCAAAGTTCGGGTTCCAAATTTATACGAGCAAGCAACCAATAGCAAGCGGTGCTGATCTTCGACTTGACAATCAGTCACGAGCCGTCACTGTGGCGAGTGACATTCCAAGACAGCGTCATTCCATAGTCGTATTAACCTTTTCAACGCACTGTCAAATACAACAGCTCTCACTCATACGCCATGACATCGGAATGTCAAACGCGAAGTTGAACCCTACAGAAATGCATGTAGGTAGATATCGCTCTGCACGCCGTGACTGATATATAAGTTAACCTTTTCGACGCCAACGATTTATATATCAGTCACGGCGTGCAGAGCGATATCTACCTACATGCATTTCTGTAGGGTTCCACTTCGCGTTTGACATTCCGATGTCATGGCGTATGAGTGAGAGCTGTTGTATTTGACAGAGCGCTGAAAAGGTTAAAAACCTATTCTATACGATGAAAGAAATGACTTACAAGTGATCAATTGACCGCCACATTGCTATTTTCGCTCCATCTAAATGAGACATAATTTGGATACACGAAGTTTGCCGACGTATAATTCTAGTCCGAACACATTCGACATCGTTTTTAAAGTAAGACATCAAAAAACCAATTCACGTTACGGCTGTATCTTGGTGACGTACAGTCGACAACAAAAGTAAATAAACAGCGGAAGAGCTCAAAGAGATTTGTACACCTTATTACATTGGCAGTAGAGTCGCGTGTAGATAATTTCGAGCTCTACAACTGTTCATACCTGTGCTGTATTTTTTGCTTAGGCTGTATGTTACATCTGAAGTCACCTTGTCAGAATAAGTCTATTTATACTAAGTCACAGCGCTATTTAGTTATATTTGTTTTATTATAAAATCGCACTTGTTTAAAAGCGTATAATTTATTTCATAGTAGGTACTGTTTTTTATGCCAATATTAGGCGTTTTTCAATAGTTTTTATGACAATTTTTTTTTTTAACAATAGATTTGGGTGGTAACCAACGAAATATTGTCAAAATGATGTGATTTGTAGAACAGTTAGACCATTTCAAAAAGGCTTGTCGATGTAGAGTTTGTCTAGTTTGAATTGACGCGCCCCACCACCGCGTTTGCGCACGGGATTTGGAGCTCAATTTGAGCTACAATAGAGTCTATTGTAGCTTGAATTGAGTTTCGAATCCTGTGCGTGAGTGCAATGGTGGGGCGCGTCATTTTAAACTAGACAAGCTATACAATCGGCCCAGACGCCAGCTTGACACCTTAAAGGCCCAGTTTGCGTGCAGTGGCTGGACAGACATCTGTCCATACCAATCCATACCAATTAACTTCAACGGCTGCAAGCAAATTTGTTTTGAAAATGGCAAGCTGACGTCTGAGGCGATTGTACCAGCTCGGTAAACGAATAAACCAGTAACTTCGTGTACGTCCCTTAAAAACGAAATTATGGACGAAAGTTGAATTTTAGTTTATGCGTGAGTTTATCCGTCGTCGGGAATAATATTGTGGTCACGACATGCCTTATTATTGTCATGGTGGCAGTACCGATATAAATCCAAAAGTAAGTGCAGGTCGATTCACAAGAGCTGGCACGAATGGATTGAACGAAAGTAATGTCACTTTGACATTTTTGTAGGGAAATGACTGATGCATATCATTTTCATTTTTGTGTAAAGTGTATTCAAATAGGTAACACATATAGTCCGACAAGCTCGTGCACGACCCTCCGCGGAACCCTGTCGCAGTCAGCGTTTGCCGCACTTATTAAAAACAATCTTGTTAACCAAGTTAGCTATGTTGTGAAGTATCTTTTTGTTAAATACAACAAAAAGATACTTCATAACATAGCTAACTTGGTTAAAGTTGCACAGTAGCGCCATCTCTTGTCCAGGTGAGCAGTTAGATCCGAAGGAGTGTTGAAATCTCTCGATAGAGGGTGTAACATAGACGCGCGCTTGTCACTGCATAAAGTGATAATTTAGCAGACTGAAATGTATGATGTATAGGAAAGATTCGTGCCTAATCTCTAGACCAGTGGTGGTGTAGGGGTTTAGCACGCAGCACGGAATGCTGAGGACCTGGGTTCGATTCCCAGCATTGGTCTTTTTTCTGGGGTTTTTTCTGTGCATCTATATTTCAGTTTGTATTTAGTATGAAATATAATCTTGTTAACGACAGCAGAGGCTCCCTGCGACAGGGTTCCGCCGAGCGCCGCGCACGAGCTTGTCAAGGTATAGATACTTTCATTCGCTCATTCGATCCATTCGTGCCAGCTTCTATGAATTGGCCTGTATACCGTCTATTTAACAGAGTTAGCAAAGCGTTCTCTCTGTTGCACTTTTGTATGCAAATGAAAGGGACAAGAAACTGTCAGTGGGCGTCAACAATCCACGTCGATGGCGGGCTCGGCTTACATGCCGTTTGTTGGAATTTTTTCATCTGTCTCTCGTACCGTCTGACATTGAATTTTCTCAAATAACAAAAGCTAAACGAGACAGGGAACCGGAAGCTTCAAACTTATTGACGTAAACCTTTGACAGAATTAAATAAGTTCTACTTACTAATAGTAAAGAGTATTTGCATTGTAATTGCCTATTTTAATAAAAATTAGTAACCAAAGATAAGCACTTGAAAGCGTCCGCACCGTACGAGAGACAGATGTTGACTAAATTTTGACAGGCATGTAAATCTATCTTGTGCCGGTGCATCGTCCTTATCGCTGACCAATACGTACGTAATTACGTGCATTCTGTTTTCTAGTACTAACTCTGTTAAATAGACAGAGTATAGGTATATTAAGCCATGATTGATCTATAACTTTAGAACATTGAAAAACGCCTTATAAAATAATTCTACTTTATTACAAAACACATGGAGTAATATTATTATTGCTTGGTGTCTAGTTCCAAAGATAAGCGTCAATAAGTCT
The DNA here is from genome assembly GCA_947563465.1 of Archips xylosteana. Classification (NCBI taxonomy): domain Eukaryota; kingdom Metazoa; phylum Arthropoda; class Insecta; order Lepidoptera; family Tortricidae; genus Archips; species Archips xylosteana. Next base: position 13,735,695 of record OX387365.1, on the reverse strand, counting down.
GTATGTTTATAAATACTAACTACATATTTACAATGTACATAAATTACATGATGGATGGTGTTACAATAAGTAAGATTGTCATGTAAAAATCTTGTAATGTAATAATAACATAACCGATGGACTATTGCTTTGGTGTCAACACCATTACTTGCCCTATATGAATAGTGTTGAGCGACTGTGCAGTAATTTCAAAATTAACTTTATGATTATTTGACATGATGGCAACATGTCTAAGCTTGGTGACAGTCAATATGAGTGATGGGTGTCACTTAGAGTAGTGAACGCAAGATTTCCTCTCATTCACTTTTCGTATGATCGAGTGAAACGACAATGTCCACAATACGCCAACCGCACGAACAAATAGAAACATATGTCCCGGATTTGTTCCACGGCCGGAGCAGATATGTTTGAAAAATATAAATGTTTGCTCTTGAGTCTTGAATGTCTAAATGTATATTTATGTTCGTATGTATGTGTATCATTTTGTAGCACCCATAGAACAAGCTTTGCTAAGTTTGGGATCAAGGTCAGTTGGTGTCAAATAGTGTCAATTTGTCCCATGATATTTTATTATATATGCTCACCGAGTATGAAATATATGCAGGAAAAATCATTTCTAAACCATAATAATAGTGTACAAATTCGAATGTTATAAAATTAAGTTATAAATATGATATTTGACATCACGAACCGTAATTCCAAAACAGAGCCCTAATGGAAAACTTTTTATATTCGATTAACTGTAAAATGAGGTTTTTAGTAGCCTTGAAATAAATCAATAGTTAATCGAATTGGCTAATAAATGACGTCACAGTTCACTATTGCCTAATGAAATCGTTGGGGGAATCGAATTGTTCAGCTCATAAAAAGTATGTCAATTTGTGGTGTCATATTTGACACCATCAATCAACATTCTATCTAACATTGTCAATGAGAATACGCTTGACTATAGTTCTCCTAATTAAGTTTGGAAGCTCGGCATCTATGGTGTTTCGAGTGCAGTGAGTACATCGTGTTTTGCTGTCAGTTGCCATATATGCAATTCGTACGGCCGATGTCGAATTAAAAGTTAAAATTACCCATCAATTATTGATGTTATAAAATATAACGAAAATAGCAGAGCTGCTAAAACTGAATAGCCGAATGCATAAGAAAGAATAAATACTATCACAATAAAGCCCTAAGGTTAAATTTACTTCATTTAAACAATCTAGCACGTGTCAAAAAATCAACAGAATCCTACTACAAGGATCTAATTTATTATACATCTTTACTGTAGCGTCCTGGAAACTCTCCAGTTTTGTGAAAACCCAGCAGCCACGAATCTTTGCCTTTTTCAACCAATAATTGACACAATATAAGCAAAAAATTCAAAAGAAAAAAAATTACTGGTCCGTTAACACTGAAAGGAAACGTCAGAATGTGACGATATTAAAGTTAACTAAACGTGTTTTATCACTTTTGACCAGTTCTGAGGACGTATTGTATAACGCGCGGGCGCTTGCCGTCGCTTTCTCCGTCTCTTTCTGACACCATCTCATACAGTTTGACAAAAAGAAATAGTGAATGCGGTAGCAAGCGTCCACGCTATAGACAATACGGCCCCTGCTTCCGTACATTATGTCGGGCGAAGACAAGCGACACAATGACAATGCGTCGACTTTTGCCTAGAAAAACCTAAATAGCTCTATAGGAATAGACCTACTAAAAATTAGTTTGACAGTAGTCTAATAAAGTATATAAATAACAATAAAGAAAATACTGTGTAACCGCCGAGTTTTTTTTTTAATTCTTGTTAACGGTTTCCTTGTTCAAAGCTGGAAACAAAAAAAAAGGATTTTTGATGGTGTAGTGTGAAGAGTGATTTCTAAGCACTAAAAAAATTAATGCTTAAAAATAATAACTACTTTCCGAAAACGGTGAGTAGTTTTAAAAAAAATGTAGTCTTTAATTATAACAAAAAACTTAATTGTTTCCATTGTGTAACGAAGGCTACCCATATAGTTTGTGTGATTAACTTTCGTGACACAGAGGACGCGTCATTTTTTTTTAAAAACGACCCACTCACGTCTTGTTGAATTTAAAAAAGTATGTGAGCGGAAACCTCAACAAGAATTATATTTTATTTTTATTAAGCATATAATTTTGCCCTTGTTTCGTTCGTGATCATAAAAACAGAAATTTGGGCAAACGTCATTTCATGTAATATTATACTGTCAAGTACCAAGTACAAGTTAATATTTTTTAAAAGTAAACGAAAAAGAAACAAGTTAGCTAATGCAATAGAATTACTGGTTGATTAATAGTCTAATAACGTACGTTTCATCAAAAGTGGACATGTCAAACTCTTAACTTTCGCTTTATTTGCCCATGTTCAAATATTAAAGTGAATTAACCGCGTATTAAATAATTAAATTATCTAAAATCAAATCGTTGCACGTTAAATCCCGATCAACTGAACTCAGAAACAATAATTTGTCGATTTTGTTCCTCAAATCGTCTATTCAGAGAAACAATTCACTTCATAACTAAAAAAAATTACGTAACTTTCGTTTTCTGACTTTTATCGTGTTTGCATTAGACATCAAAAGACTAGTAACAACTACGTCTATTTTTTGGGTATAAGATGCGAATGGCAATATCTAGAACTAATTTTTAACCCATACATAATTAAAACAATCTATATTGGGACGAATAGAATCATCTTTACAAAATTAATGACTACATAAATGTCTCCGAGTGCAGCTTTACTATTAACTCTGTTAATATTTAAACATGGGTCTCACATGGTACCTGAGTTATCCAAAAAACCATCTATTCCTACTCAAAGAGGTCGATAAACTTAATAGACACTTTCCGAAAACTAGGAGTAGTTTTTAGAAAAATGTACATAATTAAGGGCATTAATTAAAACAAAAAACTTAATTTATTCCTCTGTGTAACGAAAGTTACCCATATCGTTTGTGTGACTAACTTTCGTTACACAAAGGAAGCGATCGTGATTTTGTTTCCGCTAAGCCTTTAATGCATGTTTTTTTTTAACTACTCTTATGCCGATAAAACAGAGATGTCTCACATCAGATCTATTTACCCTCGCTTTAGGCTCGAGTAAAGAAACCAGCTATCAACGCTCTTTATCAACGCACGTCGCGTTTTCTATTTTCTACGGACTCGGCAGTAAACTGTATTTCTGACGGCATGTACAGTCAAGGTCAGAGATATCTTTACACTTTAGTGCCTTGTCACTGTATAACTTCTGACAATTTCATATAAAAGAACAAACACAAGGCACTAAAGTGTAAAGATATCTTTGACCTCGACTGTACTTAGGTAGACTGCTGTATAATTACCCCTAACCGTGTTTCGTGAGGAGGTAGCAGTGTAAGTCTCACTGGTTTTAAGAGCTAGTGACTGACAACTTTCCGCGCTTTTCGTGGATAGATTCCCACCCTACAACCTTGTCTTAGTAAGCCATCGTTAACTGAGCAGTTCTAAAAAAGTGTACTTTTTTTTAAACGAGTTAGGTACCTTGGGGTTTTCTTATTCAAAATCAAGACCACAATTCATTTTCATAAGTCCTTATTTTTGGGTCAGTTTTGTGACTTTTTTTTCATACAGTTTATATGGGGCGTCACGAAACTAGACACTTTTTTCTATAGAAAATTAGGGAAATATTTTTAATCATCAAAATCAATAGCGCTCTTGATTCTGAGTAAGCAAAAAAATCCTCATTTAAAAAAAAATATTTATCAAGGAAGTTAAGAATGAGAGAGAAAGAGAACACAATAAGTTATCTACTGAAGTCGAGGAACCGCTCACTCACATAGCACTAAACGGCAACGTCGCATACACGTGTAAGATAAAAGAACCATTACAGAGAACCGGTATTTTTCGTTGCTAATACCGGTATTTTGCCTTTACCGGTTCCCTAGAACAGAAACGAACAAAACCTATAAATACCGGTATGTTACATGTATTTTCAGTACCCGTTCCAAGTCCTGGACCCAATTGCATAACAAAGTACAACTTATGTTACAAGCGGAACTCCCTTTCTAGTTAATATAACTGAAGCGAGAGTTTCGCTTGTAATATTAGTTGTACTTTATTATGCAATTGGGCCCTGGTCCCACATCACTGTGCAGAGTTGTTGGTTCCGCGGAGAAGTGTGAAGCTTGGCTCGGCGCAGGGCTATCTACATCACCTTCTTCGTATATCATCGCTGCGGTTGCTGTGAGAACTGTCTGCGTTTCTTGTTGGAGCGCGCGTCGTTGGCGCGGTAGCGGGGCGGGTTGGCTGCGGGGGGGGAGGAGTACCGACGCTGCTTCGACGAGAAGGAGCGGTTGCGGTTCTTTGGCGCGCCGTCGGTTGCGAAGCGTTGCTGCATTACACCTGGAAATTGAGGTAAGTGTCAGGAATATAGTTGATGTGACTACATCTACATCAATCATTATGGCCAAAATTAAGGAATAATACTGGATATCAAATTCCGAAGCTATCGTACGTCCGTTTGTCGTAGTTTCTACATTACTCTGTAACGTGCGGTAGTTCGGAGCAGACTATCGGTTCTGTCCCGGCTCTTGCCCTAGTCGGCCAAAACTGCTGACATGTAGTTGTAACAAGAGTGTCGCTACAAAGGCTAGAGTGAATAGGCTGTTACTGAATCAGTACACCTTTGGCCACATCTGCACTTTTCATTGGGTAAAGGTACGTTTTATGTAAAAAAAAGGTGGAGATGGTACCTGACAGTGGCGAAGGGTACTAACAACCCGATTCCCCTCGGGTTGACTAAACTTTGGAAGTTAGCAAACGCTTCTTTTCCATTACTGCATTTTCAAAAAGAGTATAAATTTAGATAAATTTAGAGTTTTTTAGGTTCTTTTGCTCCGGCTTTACTTCTAAAAATTTTCACGCCCCGCCTCTGGTACCTGAGGAGTTTTCCTATTTTAGCCCGAAAAATATTAATCCTATTTTCACGACCACTACTTTCACTAGCCCTAAACTCAAAAAGCGGATTTTTGTTATTTTCCTAGCTATTTAATAGCCCTAAAATCGTAGTTCTAACCCAACATAACCCTATGTAGCTATAAGGGGTAACCCCCCCACCCCTCGCCCTCTTTTATTTAGCACACTTGATGTTTATTATAAGTAAAGATTAGGAAAGTTGAACTTAGTTTCAGCAAATATTAGTGCTAATGAAAATTATATCTAAAGTTGGTAGGTGTAACGAAATTAGCACCGTTATTAGGTCTAGTGGGGGAATGGAACCCCTACCCGAAGACATGCTGAAGTCAAAGTTGCCAGTGACTTGGTGTATGTTACCTGAGGGTATGTTGTTGAAGTCGGAATTGCTAGTGATGTGGTGTATGTTACCTGAGGGTATATTGTTGAAGTCAAAGTTGCTAGTAACGTGGTGTATGTTACCTGAGGGGATGTTGTTGAAGTCGGAATTGCTTGTGATGTGGTGTATGTTACCTGAGGGTATATTGTTGAAGTCAAAGTTGCTAGTAATGTGGTGTATGTTACCTGAGGGGATGTTGTTGAAGTCGGAATTGCTTGTGATGTGGTGTATGATGAGCGACTGGTGCGCGGAGACGCGGCGCGGCGTGGGCGACGAGCACTGCAGCGCCGACAGCGGCGGCGGCGACGTGCGCGCCGGCGGCGAGCCCGGCGCACGCGCCTCGCTGTCCGACCACTCCTGCCGAAGAATAGACTACGTTAGGACTTGCTACACAAATTACACAAGTTGATCAATCCCAATGGGTCAGTAAAAGTTAAAAACTATAAGAGATAGATTCAGTAAAAAACTACATTTTTTTTGACATACGAGGGTAGGTCCAAATGTTTCCGGCCTAACAAAGAAAAGAAATACATATATTCACAAAACTTCTTTTATATTTCGATATAGCCTCCCTCTATTTCAATGCACTTTTCAGATTGAATTGAAATAGAGGAAGACTATATCGAAAAATAAAAGAAGTTTTGTAAATATATGTACTTATTTTCTTTGTTAGGCCGGAAACTTTTGGACCTGCCCTCGTACGTCACTGAGATTTAGGGTGATATGGGCCTTATAAGAAAGCTCAGTCATTCAAAGAGCTAGGAGCTGGAGCTAGGGGAAGAATAGTTTACGTTAGGACTTGCTACACAAATTATACCAGTTGATCAATCCCAATGGGATAGTGAAAGTTAAAAACTATAAGAGATAGATTCAGTAAAAAACTACTTTTTTTTACATACGGGACTTAGATATTATAGTGTGATGTGGCCTCATAAGAAAGCTCAGTCACACAAAGAGCGATGGAGCTAGCTATGCTGCATAGCATATGCACGGAGTTCCCCTGCGTGATCGAATCAGAAATGAGTAGATCCGCAGGCGAACTAAAGTTGCTGATATAGCTCAGAGACTTGGTAGACTTAAGTGGCAGTGGGCAGGGCATATTGCTCGTAGAGCCGACGGCCGATGGGACCATAAGAATCTTTGGCGACCGCGAACCGGAAGTCGTGGCGTAGGAAAGCCTCTAACAAGATGGACGGAAGCTCTAGTAAAGGTCGCAAGAACCACTTGGATGCGAACAGCGAAGGACCAATCGTGGAAGGAACTCTTTGGGGTTGAATCTTTGTCCAGCAGGGTACGTTTTTTGAGTGATATGATGATGGAACGACAATCTGCTCGCAAGAACCACTTGGAACCAATCTTTGTGGAACTCTTTGGGAGGCCAGTAGGGGAGACCGAGGACAGTTGTGACAGAGAAGAGTAGTGACAAGACAACGTCGATTTTTTAGAACTTATTAACTGCTAACGAGCTCGCAATAGCGCGCGTTTTTTAGTTGAAGTCTCGAGCTATCAAACGCGCTCTGTTACGAACTTGCTAGCAGTAAATAAGTTCCCAAAAACCGACGATGTCACAACTCTCCTCCGTCTCGCCTAGTGGTCGTCTTTCGGCTGACACGACGATGCACCCTTTGGGCTAAGTCGTTCTCACTGACCGGCTCGCTGTCCGTCTGCGGCGGCGAGGGCTCCCCGGAGAGCGGGCGCGGCGGCGCGGCGGGGCGCGGGAAGAAGAACGGCTCGAACGTGTCTCGCACCCAGCGGCGGTACTGCAGCACGTGGTCCGTCACGCGCACGATGCGGCCCAGCGCGCTGTGCCGCGCCAGCAGCGCGTTGTGCGGCGCCACGGCCTGCTGCAGGATTATGTAGCCGTAGTCGAACGCCTGCAATTGAAAAAAATTGCTTGTCAGAACATAGAAACATGACAAGGCAACTGGTGAACTAAAACAATTACTTTGCTCACCCGCGACCTTACAATAGTTACGTTTATGCAAGAAATGTGTGTTCATGCAGTTCCTCCACCTCCACACTGTACGAACACACACAAATCACACAAACACAACCATCACCACCACCAAACTACACTGACGCGTTTCGAACTCAACCAGAGCTCATCTTCGGAGTTACCACAACCGTATGCTATGCTACCAAATGTTTAATTGTTTTAGTTCATTAATATGGACCTCCGCAAAGTAACGCCTGATTCAATAAATTAAGGCAACTGGTTCAAAGCAAAAAATATATGGGCATTTTAAAAAAAACAACCCTCTTCGACAGTCGGGTGGAAAAGTGTACCCTTTCTTTTTTTTTCAAATGATGAGATTATGGGGTTTTCTTACTCAGAATCAAGAGCACTACCTACTATTTTGATGATGAAAAAAAATCGTCCCAAATTTTTTGACGTGACAACGTGTAATAAATCTATGAACGCCGGCTGCACGTACGAAAAAGGATGACGCAATGTAACGTACATGTACGTACATGTCCCGTACAGAGCAGTGAAGGCCAGGATGTATAAGAGAGCAGCGCGCGCCAGGATGTACAATCTTAGTACTAGCGCTCGGGTAATTTTTAAATGGGGGTGGGGGGCGGGGGGGCTTGTTGAGGGAGTGTGCGGGGGAGGGGGTGCAGGGGCTTTAACCCTTTCACCGCCGCGCCTCGACAAAACGTAAACCTGCTTTGAATCTTATGTCATTGTGTCAAGATCATTTTGACACTGTACTTTGTGACACCTATACGTGTCGTTGGCGTTGAAAAGGTTAAAGGAGGGATGAAAATATCATTGATTTTGCCGTAGGATGCACCGTTTTCAAGATATTTGACAAAACACCGGTTCTCATCCGATCACCGAGGTTAAGCAACGTCGGGCGCGGTCAGTACTTGGATGGGTGACCGCCTGGTTTCATTTTTGTTTTTTGAATGTTTTGTTATGATGTTGTCAGTTAAACTATCGTCCGTAAACCGACTTTACAGACTACCGGTTTTTGTCGGTTTGTGACGTTTTTTCCTACAGTTTATAATAATTTCCCGTAGTTCTGTATGTATCGTTCCCGTAGAGTTCATTTTACAATGCAATATTTATCAAAGATATATCTCAAGTGATAAATAAATATCACGGGACAATTTTATTCACACCAATTGACCTAGTCCCAAAGTAAGCTAGGCAAAGCTTGTGTTATGGGTACTAAGCAACGGATAAACATACTTATATAGATAGATACATACTTAAATACATATTAAACATCCAAGACCCGAGAACAAACATTCGTATTTTTCATACAAATATCTGCCCCGACACGGGAATCGAACCCGGGACCTCAAGCTTCATAGTCAGGTTTGCTAACCACTAGGCCATCTGGTCGTCTAAAGTGATGGCTGCATTTTTTAAACAAAAAGCTGTCAATTATCTTTCCGCTATTCCTCGCAAGGTGGTAGCATATTGGACGCCATTATCATTCACATACCATACAATGTACTCTCAACGATACACCATTGTCGTAATGCTTATGGCACAGTGCTTCGCATTGGCTCAACAATAAACGCCAGAGACCGTGTACCTATGAGCACCGCTGCTGCCATGCCATCATTATTCGCCCTAAAAACACTCGACAAAATATTTAAATAAAACCTCACCTGTTTGACATGTATCGCTCCATAACTCGACCTTCCGATATCATTGCCGGGCGTCAACGGATCCTCTATACACAGCAGCGACGGTCTATGCCCATCGTGCATATCCTTCTGCAGGTCATCTTTCGACACGTAGGCACCCCCATTCTTGACTCTTATTGCTGTCTTCAGATAGTTGAATTTTCTTCCGTAAAGTTCGAAGAACTCTATGAGTAGGACACCGAGGTTGTGGGGCTGGCGAAGCCGTTCCGGGCGGGGGTGGAGTTGGAGGAAGCTGATGCACATAAGGATCAGCGAGTAGGAGGATATCCCGCCCGTGAACACCTCGTTCAGATCCCGTTGGAGTAGGAACTGCTTCAGAACCATGACTAGCCGGGTGAGTACGGGGTATTTTTCCTGAAAAGACAAAGAATTGTGGAGTCAGAATTCATTTTCATAATCTTAACTGTTAACTTGAGAAGAATCCGGCAATAAACTCAACAACGTATATTTCTTTAGAACGGATCTACAACGTTATTTATACTCCATTTAATTTAGAATTATAAACCACAACAACATTATATTGCGGCTCGTGAACTGTAATCTCTTTACAATTTGTACTCTAGTAACAATTGACGACACGCAAATAAAGTGACATTAAAACAATTTTATTTTTCGGCTCCCAGACTATTGTACTGTACTATTTGCTAGGTAAGAAATAGTTGACGAGCCGCAATATAATCATGTTGTGGTTTTCAATTCTAAATTAAATGAAGTATAATTAATGTATCGTGAGAGCTTTTGCCATGGCGTATTTTGTCGTGCAAGAGATGTTTCAAATCACTTGAAAAATCCCACTGGAAATTGGTGAAAATTGTGTTAAATTCGATATAAAACTAGAGCAGTGAAAATAACAGCTCTGACTAATTTAGTCAACTAGTAGTTGAAAACACTTCCTTTTGGCTTTGCCGTAGTCGTGTAAATAGCGGTAGCTTTGTAGAAATACACAGATTTTTACCACCTTGAAATGGTATTTTCGAGGGATATGGTTACAAAATGAACGCGTAGGTGTCGCGCGTTAGGCTGCGGTTCCACCAGAGATGTGCGAGGATGCGTTGCGAGGGATGTGTTTGTCATGAACCAATAGAAACACTTCATTTAAACGATCCTAAGTAAATGAAGTGTTTCTATTGGTTCATGACAGACACATCCCTCGCAACGCATCCTCGCACATCTCTGGTGAAAACGCAGCGTAAACGTGCTTCAAACGAGATTCGGACTAGCTTTTCGGGCATTTATGGCGTTGTAAGGAGATCGATAGCCAGTCGTTGCTACTGTTCGACGTCAATCGATTAGTGTGGTAGGTAAACTGTCAATCGACGTGGACCAATCCACTCTACCAACGATCGATGGCATCATCGTAGATTGATCGATTGGTTTGGTAACACTCAAAACGAGAATTCGCGAAACGTGCATCGTCTGCCCGTAAAAGATGTCACACAGATACTGTGTTTCAACGCGGAAGAACGAAAAAGAGAAATAAAGAAGTTATGTTTTAAGCACACATTTCTATTAGACTTCAAGGATGTTTCTAATGTTTTTTTTGTTTATCTTTCTATACTGAACGCATGCTCCACGAAGTCCGAGAAGGAACCAATAAAATAAATGTTGTTTTGAACACAATAAATTGATTTCGCTCAAACACGCCGTCAAGGTGAGCCGGGGCAAACAAATGCCAGCTGTCCACACAGCCTGCGAGTCAGTAGTTCAATTATTTGGCACTATTGGCACGGACTAATTTGCATCAGGGAAATTGGAAATAAATTTCAAGTCAATGTAATAGTGGATATTAATAGTGGTGGCTTTATGTTGGCTTTGCTTCCATGAGTAGTTACTTTTCAAGTGACCCGGGCAGAGTGATCGGAAACCTTTACCAACCAAAATCCTTCTAATATGCAATATTATATAAAAACTAGCTGACCCTGCAAACGTTGTTTTGCCTATCACCTAGGGGTATAAAAAATAGCCTACGACCTATTCTCAGACCTACCGAATACAGAGAAATAAGTTTCATAAAGATCAATCAAGCCATTTCGGAGGAGCTTGGTAACAAACACCGTGACACGAGATTTTTATATATGAGATGTATGTAATAAATGGCATAATATACATAATATGTACATTCATTATGCAATTCATTCACCGAGCATCATTCCATGCTATTTAATAAAGATAATAAGCTTTTCAGCGATAAATACACTAGGAACATCCTCATCCTAGGCATTTCAGAGCTCATTCAAGACTATTGAATGAACAAATTTTTCATATCAACAAGCTGAAGCTATATCATGAAGCAAAACCCGTTCGTTATTTGTTATCTGCGTAGTAAAACAAGAGTGACGCCCTCTGAACTCACTGACCTTAAACTGTTTGATAAGCTCCGCACTCTTCACTCCGCTGCTCATGTTGAATGATATATCCACCTGGCGGGAAAAAATAAACCAACTATAAAAGGGGCTTCACTTCAAAATACGATACAATATGCTGGTGCCTTGTTTTCTGGATTGTTTACTATTATGGCTACAATAGAGCCATTGTACTATTAATGAGATTCCGCTGTATGTCTGTCTGTCCATCCATCTGTCACAGGGCTCTACCTCATGAATCGTAATAGACGCCACAGCAGAAATAATCAAAATATAACTAAATTAACCTTTTCCACGCCAACGACACATATATCAGCACCGCAGGTTCTACGCCAACGACTGATATATCAGTCACGGCGTGCAGAGCGATATCTACCTACATGCATTTCTGTAGGGTTCAACTTCGCGTTTGACATTCCGATGTCATGGCGTATGAGTGAGAGCTACTGTATTTGACAGAGTGTTGTAAAGATTAAACATCAGGGGGGTCCAGACTAACCAATAAAAAATGATCCTATACTGTGTACATTTTACTTAGAAGCAGGGCTCTGCTATCACTGGATTTTTATAATTACGGCTGTTTACGTGGTATACTTTGGCATACCTAAAAATTTGCACGCACTCCTCGGTGCGCTAGTTCGACTCGCACTTGGCCGGTTTTTTAATGAATAGGTACAGTCGCGGAATGAAAAGGTTCGTCACTTTTCGACTCTATGTCAACGAGTTAAGATCGAAAAGTGACGAACCTTTTCTTTCCACTACTAACTATACAATGATTGACCTTAGTTTAGACAAATTCATCTCAAATCTTCTTGTCAGTTGTGTTAATTGAATTTACATTCGGCCGCATGCAAATAGAAAATATGTAATGACATTTTTAAATGATATTACTTGGACATTATCATAATTATGTTTGACGATGCCATTATAAAGCAATTTCAGAATGAAGGGAACTTAATTACGTCAAATATTATAATTAAAGCTTGCACTTATCTTTAAAAAAGTATTAAAGGAGTATTTAAAAAAGTATTAAAGGACTAAAACTATTCTAATTTTTTTGGAGTAGACTTCACGTATGATCAAAACTCATTCAGTGGGCATCCGTACCTTGACATCGGAGTACTTGTCAGTCATCTTAACGATGGGCACTGTGGCCTTTTCTAGGACCTTTATGCTCTCCTTCTCCGCGATGTCCTGGCCGACCAACTCTCGCTCTAGCGTCCGCAACGGCAGCTTCTCCCATTGACCTGGAAATAAGGAAACGCTTGATATAGATCGAACATTCACGATGACGCGTGCCGTGGTTCTTATTACAATAATATTAATGTCTAACTTTGACAAATTCACGCATCTTCGTGAATGACACTAGGTATAAATACAAGAGATGTGCCGATTATGACTTTGGCCGACTAGCCGATTAGTCGGTTGTACAGAGGCAGACTAGTCGGCCAAGCCGATCACGATTTCGGGGATTTCCGTAACGCTTTGTTTACATTTGATTTGCGCGAAAGTCGCAAAAGCCGGCGCGGCGCCGCCGGCGAGCATGTCGGAATCGGAATCGGAAAAATATTAATAAATAATTAAGGTTTTTATTTAATTTAATTCCCCCTACATACATATTACTGAGAAATACATACAAAGTAAGAAGCCGGATAGTCGGCGCTCTCTGCCGAATAGTCACAGACTATGATAGTGGCCGGATAGTCAGCTTTACCGACTAGTCGGCAAATCTCTATAAATACCCTTGCACAGACTTGTAAGTCCTTTTTAGGGTTCCGTAGTCAACTAGGAACCCTTATAGTTTCGCCATGTCTGTCCGTCTGTCTGTCTGTCTGTCTGTCTGTCCGCGGCTAAGCTCAGAGACTGTTAGTACTAGAAAACTGTTATTTGGCATGAATATATATATTAATCAAGCCGACAAAGTGGTTAAATAAAAAAAACTAAAAAAATTTTTTTTAGGGTACCTCCCATAGACGTAAAGTGGGGGTGATTTTTTTTTCTCGACTAACCCTATAGTGTGGGGTATTGTTGGATAGGTCTTTTAAAACTATTGAGGGGTTGCTTACATGATTTTTGTATTCAGTGATTTGTTTGCGAAATATTCAACTTTAAAGTGAACATTTTCATTAAAATCGACCGTCCCCCCCCCCCCCTCTAAAATCTAAACTGTTGGGTGGAAAAATTTAAAAAAATTCAAAATGGTAGTAAATATATTAAATTTACAAGGAAAATTATAGCGGCTAAGATTGCTTGGGAATTATTTGTAGTTTAAGAGTAAATAGTAGCCTAAGGTATTAAACATACCGTCACTACTTTGAAAAACTCGTATCTCAAATCAGCATGTAAACAAAACTGAACCTTGATTCGCGCGGAATAAAGTTCACTTTGCCAGATTAACGATTTTGAGATACGAGCTTTTTCAAAGTATTGACGATACCTAATTGTTCTTAAGCCCAGTTTAATACAAGAAAAATCGTGCAAGTCGCATTACACTTGCTGCGCTCAATTGACTACAACAATGTCGTTCGCTTTACTACAACAAAATGCAACTTGCACGATTTTTCTTGCAGGTCTAAACTCGGCTTTAGTATTTACATGTAGTGCAATATCTCGAGAGCGAGCAATCGAACTGAATCGCTCCGAAATACTCTGAATAGTCTCGATTGATTGACCAGCGACAACCGATTCAAATTTAACTTACTGAACGATTCCTTGAATGTACTAGTTTGTGTGAGAATGCGGTGGAAGAAAGAAACTGAATGGATATTGGAACGTGAGTAAAGCATAACATGACTACAACGTATTAGTGTACTACAAGAAGTAAAGACCGAAACATTTACATTTGCACGATTGTACTAGTTGGGAGCGATCCGTTTAGTGAACGACCACGCACAAAAGGTAAAATTGTAGAGATCACGTGCGTTGGTTTCGTTTTGTTTACTAATTAGAGCTCATAATAGAAGATAGTAGTGAGTCAAAGCGCCATCCAGGCACCTATTTCAGGCAAGCGACGAGTCCATCCGAAATACATTACCTACTGACTTGAGGAATTATGTATTAGGTAGCTGTAACAGATTCATTCAGTGCTAGGAACGCAGATATGCGTTTGCAACTTTGAACTTTCACCGTGAACTTCTTTGAGAGTTTTAATCGAGCTTCATAGGCAGTCGGATTATTAAAGTCAATCCTGGGAGGCGTAGCGGTGCGGTGGCGCTGACGGACGGTTGTAATATTTTAACTTGTATGAACGGTTATGTGGTACCGTACCCGTTCATACAAGTTAGAATATTACAACCGTCACCGCCACCGCACCGCCACGCCTACGCTGTCTGTGCTGTGCGTTTGCAATTTTATATCAAAAGCAAACCGAAGTGGCTACTGGCTAGTCCAGAGGCCATATTGTCTAATGCACAGCCGGTCACAATATTGCTTTCACCATCTCTTTCGGTCACCACCTTATACTATTTAACAGAAAGAAAAATAGTAAACGCGCTTGCTATAAGCGTACGGGTTAGTTACAATCTGATTACGAGGTCCGTTTCCTTTCGAAAGCCATTGCTCTTTTGAATTAATCATAGAAAACAGCTAGGTAACGCAACTAGGAAACTCGAGATGGGAAGTGCTTTTATGCAAATGTCAACAACCTTGCACACGTTGCCGAGATACGTGCACAGGGTCCGAACACTTAGTACAACTAGTTGATAATTTGCTCAACTTACTAATTGTACAAAACAATTGGGAAAACCTTAAAAAAATTATAAAGCAATCCCGAACGCGAACCAGAGGCAAGAAGAAGAGAAATATTCAAGCGGAACCTTTTATTCCCGCCCAAAGATATTGCCAGAAATCCACAAAATGAAGATTATGAAAAACTAACCATTAAATATTCTTTAAAATGTCACTATTTATTTTAGAATACATTTTTTTCGATGAAGGGTTTAAATTCCAGAAAAACCAATAAAACAGTCCATGATTTACCTGACTTCGGATTTATTTATCATCGAGTGAAGTTTAATAGTAACGTGTTGGAACCGTAAAAAGAACGCTTGTTAAACTACAACATATATTTTACTCGATCAAAAACACGATTTTTTTAATAAAATATGACAGTAAACGAGCAAATGGATCCTCTGATGATAAATGAGCACCACTAACCATGGACGTCTGCAACACCATAGGATTTCCGACATACGTTGCCAGCTAGATAGAATACCTCATGTCCTAGTAATTTCACTGGCTGTCTTACTCTCCACGCCGGAAGACAGTACCGCAAGCACGAGTTTCTCTAATCACTCGCAGGTTGACCTAACCTGGCCTTAAAATTAAAAGAAAAAAATGTATTTTTCTTTTTTCTTTTTTCTTTTAATTTTGTTTTCAACTTTTTAGTATTTATGATGAAGGATTTACTACGGCGTAGTTCATAGCGCGTAGCAGCGTTTCTCTGTTATGTAGCCCGTAATAATGCGTAGTACGCACACGAGCCTTTATTATGTTACTTATACTACCTAGCATCAAAGTAGGTACTCGTCAAGACGAATCAAACGAGCCCAAACTCGATGGGGTTGAGTCGTTTAATTACGGAGTTCTTAGAGCCATTTTTAGCTACATCATCAGACCCTGGTTATCATCTAGGATCAAAGTACTTGTCAAGACGAATCCAACAAGCTAAAACTCGACGGGGTCGCGTCGCTTTATTACAGAGTTCCTATACCCATTGTTCTGCTCCATCATCAAAAAATCAGCTCAATGTCATAAATAATATTGGATTGTCATAAGATTTACACATGCATGAAAAATTTCAGCTCAATCGGAAATCGGGTCAAATTTAACTTGCAAGATTTGACCCGTACATACATACATTGCAAGTTAAATAAAAGCTTTTAACTTTTAACAATGTGTGATCTTACAATTTTTTGAAAGCAACAATCTAAGGACAAACAAACCTTCGTAAATATCATAATCATAAATCATACGTGACCCGTTAAAACAATGCGCTAGCCGTTAAACTGACGTCGGTATTTCATAGAACATCAAACTATTCCTGGACACTGACAGCATTGATAGGTTTGCAGACCAAGAGATTTTTTGCTGCGTTAGATTGCTACCGTGACTACCGTGAGTCATCCACATTCAGAATGACTATGAGAGATGAGATGTGATTAACGCATAAAAAACGCATTTTAGCATAATTATGTTTTAATGTTTATGTTTATAATGTTTATATAATAATAATAATATTTAATAATTTTAGTAATGTTTTTTGTATTAACGAGTTAGGCGTTTTGGTGCAAACTGTAAGCCTGACTTTGTATTGAATTGAATAAATAAATAAATAAACGCTTCAATTAGTGTTTTTAGGGTTCCGTATGTCAAAAAAGGAATCACTATTCCGGTATAAAAAGTAGCTTGTTGTATTCAGTATTCAGTTCAGTATTTCCAGAGATAGGTACAAATACTACATACAAACAGACACACAAACTGTACTTCTTTATTACATTAGTGTATAGATGGGGCGACCAAAAGCCTTTACGAAATTACAGCGGTTACAGTATTACAATATGTTCTGGTTCAAATTTAACAGAAACATACCTAGTTCTTGTTACCCGGCTGACCTGACCAAGTTACAATAAAACGCAATAAAAACCTAACTAACTTTAGCAACTACAAATTCTCTTCGTAACATCTAATTTCGCACACATTAGTTACTACACAAGAAACCCGAATCGCTGTTAACTGCGCAATAAGTGTCCTTTTACTATGCCTCAGAGGTCTTCAATTCGCAGACTATAAGTCAAATCGATCCGACGAGAGGTCGCGGTCATCGACCCGCCCCTGTGGTCTGCGTGCATTGGGCGAATAATGAAATGTAGATAAACAACACATCTAATAGTTGACAAATCGTAATTAAAGGCAGCCGAGGCCGCTCGACCGTTCGCCGCCGCATATAAATAGATTACCGTACGTTAGCTGCGGCATTTGCGGGGGTAGGTGTTCTATCAATGCAAAAACGACACAATGGAGACAAAGGTAACATAGTCAACACCAAAATAGGTGACATGATACCGATGTCAGCAAAAACTCGAAAGTATAGGATGAAACTACAAGAAACTGTCGAAGTACTTATAATATTTAACCGACGATGTGCAAATAATTGATAGATTCAGGAGTTACTTTGTAGAAGTCTACTATATCAATGAACTACCATCATCTGGATATTCCGCTATCTATATAGCTAACAAGATGGGTGATAGACAATGCAATGCTGTCATCTCACAGTCTTCTTCCTAACGATAAAGCTCAAGCTTGACTGTTCCCTTTTCCCATTAGCGCACCAACCAGCCAGCCTACGACCAGGTTTAGATGTTGAATGAACTTCCATGATTTTCATCGATGTTCTAGTCCTAGCTAACTTGTACTCAGAAAGATCGGATCGGATGCTGTTCTTGTGGCATAAAATTTTTCTACAAGCCGATGCACAATGCACGTGCAATGTAATATAAACGTAATGAGATTGTTCGCACCGCTGTAATACTGGCACGAGCGCTGACCAATAACGAGGAATCCCCTCGAGACTGCGATCCGTCCAATCACAAGCCAGCCCCGCGTGAGCACGTATTTATTACTTAACACAACATACATGTCTATAACAACATGGAAATGCTTTACTTTTACGTCACGTCGGAAGTAAGTTTACCGCACTATGCGTTTTCAAATTCAAATGCTTTATTGCAGACCGGGGTCCATAGGTTGTTAGTAATACATGCGTCTTACTTTGCGTTTTGCAAGTCCTGCTTCGAATACTACACGAGCGGCGATGAAAGCCTCAGTTTTCTGTACGCTTAGTATAAGTTTTTACTTCACCAAATACTTCTCGATCGCGTTTACGTAAAAAAATCAATTACTAGGGAAACATGGACAGCGTCTCAGCGCGCGCGCTTCCATGTTTCCATAGGATTGAAATTTTTACGTAAACGCAATCGAGAAGTATTGAAGTGAAGGAAAACTTATACTAAACGTACATTTCATTGCGCGGCCGAGACGCTCACCGCGCAGTGGTGACATGGTAGCACACGCAATGAACAGGGCCGATCGCGCGTAGCCGTGGCCAGGCCCGTTTAGGTTCACTTCGTCCACATTCCCATATCGTTCACATTCCTACTTCCAGTCACCGTCATTAAACGCGACCACCAGTGATTCAGTCAGACCACTACTTGCCGCCACCAGTGGCAGCCACTGGTGGCTGGGTACGGCCACCAGTGGCTGCCACTAATGCGGCTAATATACATTGTTCAAGCGGCCGTGTGAGCGCGCGATTCGAACGATAAAACGCGGCTTCAAGTAGCGAGCGCGGTCAACTCTCGCAGCTTGTGTCTCGGACACGGCCACTCGAATGCTCGGTGTGCGCCGATGCCATACAAAATGTATGAAGAAACGCGTCCGTAATTTGTGGCGGCCACTAGTCGTTCTAATAATAGGGCGAAGGCCCTAATTTAATTGATATCAACTATCAAAAGACACGCTTTTTAGTTACCTAGTTAAATAAATCAATAACATCTTTCTGAAGATTAACCTCAAAAAGGATATTCTTCTGCTAGACAAAATAATCCCAACAAGCTGTCTTATTTAAACGTATCACAACATTCACAACTAGGTGTAGGTTGGAACATTTCGAAGAACAAGAAGTTAGTATGTACCAGAAATGTGAAAGTATAACGGCGTGTCATTGAAATTACATTTTAAGGACATTAAATATAATTAATATAGTCCGACAAGCTCGTGCGCGGCGCTCGGCGGGACCCTGTCGCAGGGAGTCTCTGCTGTCCTTAACGAGATTGTTTTTAACAAGTGCGGCAAATGCTGACTGCGACAGGGTTCCGCGGAGACTATAGTCCACACTTCCTCCGTTCAAATTTCTACAGTTGTTCGGTGGATAGGTGCAGAGGCTGATTGCAGTGTACAATTCCGCTATGGTCTAAAAGTGGCACAGCATGATCTACCATACGCTAGATTTATATAGGCTTGTATATGCAAAAAAAGCTTGCGTTTGAGGTAAAACCGCGTAACCAGACTAGTGAAGACCAATACCGAAAGCAAAAGGACAATCACCGACTACCTGGACCAGAACTATCCCGAAGAATCTGGCGACGATAGATTTGAGGCCTGAGTTGACGCAAAACCACCAAGAGTGGCGGTGACGAGTAGGGTTGAACCCAAGTAGGAAAAAAGCTAGCAGAATCGATGTATTGATTGAAGCTAATCGTCAATAAAACCTAAATAAAAAATTATACATAACTGTGAAAGTGTTTTAGTATGATCTCGATTCACACGTGGCATTGACGTGATTTTTGCATAATGAACACTTGGAGAATTTACCAAACTCCAACAAACAAAGTTGCACTGAAATACTACAATTATAATACGTACCTAATTAGCGTCACTTTCATCGTAGCTTCTTCAGTTCTATGATAATCTAATACAAGTACTAAAGAGGTCACATAAACTCATCGGTCCGAATCTCGCTGACTCATTATCTCGGGGTTTTTCGGATAGCTACAATCTATACACTGAATTGATAATAATTATCAACGCATGTATTAGTTAACATTGTAATTTAGATTGCGGAACTATCGCTATCAAAGAAAGTTTTCCAATATCACGTTGTTATACTTACTGCTCAAAAAAGTCTGGGAATCAAACGTATATGAGAATTCGTACGTGTTTGATTAGAAGACTATGAAGTAATATCGCTGTGATTATTTCATTCCCTTTTAGATTATTGTGTTCGGTTTTTGTCGTGTTTGTGTCCTGTCCTTGTCCCGCTGTAAGTTTGCACTTTTCCTATGTTAAACCTATATTTCCTATGTTAAACGTTTTAAATTGGTTCAGTAATTCTAGAAACAGATGTAACCAAAGTAATAACATTAGTAATTGTAATAATGGAATCATTGCCTAAATAAACAATTTATTATTATGATACATAAGTAGAAATAAATACTGAGGATAAAGACCTTTGTGCGTATTATGGTCAAAAAAAGGCCAGTATAATACACGCAGCATATTCTGTCGAAAGCTTTAAATAGGAATAAAAGAAATGAAACCCTAGAAGATGTCAACCAAGTTGGTAGCCACGAACGAATTTATTCATCCATCATCAATCATCATGTACAGTCGCCAACAGAGCAAATAACCATTCGTGAACTTTGTTACCAACGTACAGCGTGTACAGACGACGAGTTAAAGTGTAGGCCAGTACAATTGGCTGGTCAGGCAGCGAACGATGGAGTCGAGTCATCCAATCAAGCTTAAGTATGCCAAGTCTGGTATTGTTGTCGAATTGCGAATGACTAACAGCTATGGCCATACGTTGCTCATGGTCTACAAACACGACAAAGCTTGTAAAGATTCGGATTAGGATGTCCTAAGAAAATTTGGTTAAGACTTCAAACTTAGACTTTACTTTGGTCGCAAAGTAACGCCTGATTCAATAAATTACTTAGAAGACGACTGAAATTTTCGGTTAATTCCAGAATTTCGACTGGACTTACACGGATATCTCAGAAATTGTACATTTGCTAAATTGGACATAGGTGTAGCTTTATTACCCACAATTTCGTCTGCGTCAACCAGAACTATGCGCTCTCAAAGAAATAAAATTATTCTATGTTAATCTAGTTCTACTAATGCGAGATTGTTTTGAATTCGTTCAACAGTGCCAGAAATTACCCCCTTGAATACATACAAACAAATACAGTCCAAGATGTTTTCTGTACGGATTTTTGCAATAGGAAAACAAGTTAATTAATCGGTGATATATCGACACGACTATTGCTTGTCTCACACCGGGCGAGCCAATTCATCTCGACTCTACTGTAGCTAATTAATCTCATAACATTGCTAGTTTGCATCAGCTTTTATCCTTCCTTCCTAGATAAATCTGATTTTCCATTTGCGTACGTCGATCACAAACCGTGATCTGCATGAGATAATGACTTGCTAATCTTGCTATGATGATACGAACGAACTATAAACGATTTACCGTATTTTATTCTGGCAGAATGACACATAGATCGCATCGCATCGATTTCAAACACATCTAATACTAATAAAACCATTTATTAACACTAGAGTACGGTTTTGATTGAGCGAACCACCAGATAAGACAGATTTTTTATTATGAGAGGGAGGAAAACGAGCAAGCGGGTCATCTGATGGAAAATTATCACCACCGCCCATAAATATCAACAACTCAAAGAGAGTCACTGATCTGTTGCCGGCCTTTAAAAATGAGAGGATCTATGTAATATTTCCAGAATTCCATTGAAAAAGTGTCAATATTATTTCGCCAAAGCAATATAATAACCTCGGGCCTCTGAATAAAAAACACGTTTAAATAACGAATGCTCTGTTTTATTGTAAATTCTATAAAAACCCTCCTACTATGGGAAAAACCACTTAAAATTTCAGGACAGTTTCTGAAACTTCCCCAGCTGCCAAGTTCCATAATCGCACTACACGACGGAAAATTAGTTTCCATAAACACCAATTCGATGGATGGCGTTCCCTGCACTTTGCAGTTTAAGCGATGTTTCTTGCCCCGTACGTGCAAAATTTCGCATGGCCTTGCAACATCAGTGGCGAAGGGTACTAGCAACCCGATTCCCCCGGGACGACTAAACTTTCGAAGTTACCAAACGCTTCTCTTCCATTACTGCGCTTTCAAGAGAATAAATGAGGTTTTTAGTTTTTTTTTGCTCCGGCTTTACTTGCAAAAATTTTCACGCCCCGTCACTGTGCAACATCATACGTGCCTTTAAAGGGAGAGTGTACCAGTAGGTGTCCATGGGTGAACATGGGTGCTGGCTTTAATATAAAAAAAGACAAGTTAACTCTAGGACAATGAGGTAGCTTGTATTGCTAAAGCGGCTACCACGCAAGGCGGTTCTCTCAATAACTACCCGGCTAGGAACGGCAACTGTACGGACACAAGATCTTCGTATCCTATCCTGCCTGCCTATCTGGCAGACATTGCGATACCCTGTTACGGTCCTCAAACACCAGCGTCGACAATGAAACGCCATAATATGCGACTTATTTGTTACAACAATAGCGAGATATTGCGTATTTAAATACTTGCAAGTCCAAATTTAATCCACAGGAGCCATATTTGAGATAGCCAAATCAAAGGTCACACGTGAAATGTGACCCTAATTAAAAGCGCAGCGTAATTAAAGAATGTCACCAAAAATACGATGTTCTGTGGGAGATAAAAGAAAATAAACAAAAGGTAACAAGCCAGCTGATTACAGAAGATATCGAGTGAAAACATTACAGCACGTTACATGTAAACAATTATCAGATAAGACCTGATGGTTTTAAATGCTTTTTATTACGTCTCAACAGCGTTTCAAAGTTTCTTGGAAAAATTATTCTGGCAGTTGCAAATATTGATTAAGTTAAGTGTAAATCTATTAGGTATCAGAAAAATTCGTTTAGGTTAATTTCGTCCGCATTCCCACTTCGTCAGTAATCCAATTTCGTCCACAATCAATTCCCAATTCGTCCACTTCCTATTTTGTCAACATTCTCACTTCGTCCACATTCCCATTTCGCCTACATTCCCATTTCGTAACAAAATAGTAACGAAATTGGTAGTACTCGCACCGTGCTTAGCAAGTATTTTTGAAAGCCCCGATGTCGTAATTGTCTGGAAACACTGCTGCCGGAAGTTGATTCCAGAGTTCAGAGCCCTAAAAAGAAACTGGATAACTGCTCATTAAATAATTGACGCAACTCTGTAATCCGTTTCATATTCAAGGAGCCCTTACTGCACAAATGTAAATAGCCAAGGTCTCTTTCCTCTTCACTATGCGTAACCAGTCTTTCTGGGTCCGGCTTTGATGCTTCCAGTCATTAAACACTTCCTCCAACCGTTACTATGTTAAACAGGGATATTTACTTCGTTTTATAACGCGTGAGATAATGTTATTAAATCTATTCTGGGAATCATATCAACAGCTGTATTATAGCAATGGGCTACTTCTAAACTTGTACCAACAACGCTAACTGTAGGATACACTTTTTTTTTCTATCTAGATCTCTACTCTTCTAGCCATAATGGTTGGGATTTTATAATTGGGATAATTTCGGTAGTGTTTCACTAAACACCGTCGACATTTTTGGTACGAGAGCTTGTTGTCTTTGGTGTAACTTTATATTTTTATAATCCTTTTAACTTTGAGCTAATACGTTGGTTGATGGATTTACTTCTTGTAGCATTTGTCGCATGTTTACAAATGTATTAGGTTTGTTGTAAACTAGCCACTAAATAAGGAATAGGTCGCAGCGTGGAAACGAAAATAAACGTAAGCCATATGTGACGTTCCATAAGAAAAGAGTCCTTATGGCAGTTTCTGGTTAAGATTCGCGATAAAATTCTTTCTGATAATTATTTCATTTATTTTGTAGTGGTAGAGCCATGTTGTAGCTAGCCGCTGCATCACGAATGGGCCGGCTCGTCCGGGGCAGTACCACCCTCTCACAGAACACCGGCGTGAAGCAGCAGTACTCCTGCTGCGTTTCGTACGGTCAGTGAGAGCGCCGGGGCCCAATACCTCTCCCCCTCCTCTATTCCCTTTCCTTTTTCCTCTCCCTTTTAGGGCCGACAACGCACTGGCATCGCGTAAAGTGCTGCGGGTGTCTATGGACAGTGGTGATCATTTAACATCAGGTGACCCACTAGTTTGTTTGTCTGGCCTCTCTAACAAAAAAAAAAAAAAAAAAAAAAATGATCAGATCCATCCAATTAATTCCTCCATCTCCACTTTACCAACGGACATCCAGGCGGGGGGAGCGTCTTCGCCCTTATGTGTATAGTATTCAATTGGCGCTTCATCACAAAGCCGTTCACTTCATCTTTCCTAATACAGACTGCTACGGAATGAAATTCGCTTCCATCGTCTGTATTTCTAGATAGATACAACCTAGGGCTCTTCAAGGCGTGACTGAATAGGCTGTTACTGAACCAGTGAGATTACCCTTGGCCCCATCTGCACTGACAAATACACAGACACCGGGATAGGTAAAAGAAAATAAAAGCTTGCAAAAAAAAAACAAACGACCGCTTTAGCCTAGTTGGTAGTGGCCCTGCCTACGAAGCAAGAGGTCCTGGGTTCAAATCCCGGTAAGGGCATCTATTTGTGTGATGAGCACGAATATTTGTTCCTGAGTTATGGATGTTTTCTATGTATTTAAGTATGTATTTATCTATATAAGTATGTTTATCGTCGTCTAGTACCCATAGTACAAGCTTTGCTTAGTTTGGGACTAGGTCGATTTGTGTAAGATTGTCCCCTAATATTTATTATTTATTATTATTATTTACTCAGTTACAGCTGACGGTTAATGAAAACATGTTTTAATAAAATATTGTTTCCACGCGCCAAATTTGCTATCGCATGATAAGATAGTAGTAGCATACGTGTCTGATCAGATTAACATATTAATATTAACCCGATTTTTTTTTCTTGACTATGACTTATTGTTTGTTTTTTTAACATATATCGCCCGATTTATACTGGTTAAGAAAATACTGAACTAAAGTTCATATTGTTTAACGCATTCGCTGCCGGCTGTCAGACTCCAATCGTTTTCACAACTTTTTTCTGTCACACGGTATACGATAATCGTAGAAAGAGACGATGAATGCGATTGCACGCTCGAGATTACGTTCGCCGTCTCATTCTGTCACCATCGTGTACCGTTTGACAGAAAGAAATAGCGAATGCGATACAAGCGCCCGTGCGTAAGACAATACAGCCTCTGATCCGTATACCTTTACAGACTTCAAGCTTACTTGCCAAACGAGTGATTTACGGACATCGCGGCAAAAAAAGACATTATAGGATTATCTGGGCAGCCACAAGCCGTACCCTGAATACCAAGAGGGGCAAAGATCTCATAAATATGAGAACGCCGCGGTAATCCGCTTGCCACCAACTAGCGTTGCGAGATTTTGTGAGACGCCAGTCCTAAACTAAATCGCGAGTTAGTATACCTAAGAGCCACATCACACAGGCGATTTGCGAACTTATTAGAAGCGGAGCGAACGCGCAACGGATTCTCCGCGAAGTCCGTGAACCGCCCGGCCACGACTTCGCGCGTTTGGCGGCGCGGCGAGCGTTTTCTGTGTTCATTGCGCGGCCGAGACGCTCGCCGTACAGTGGTTACCTGGCGGCACACGCAGTGAACTGAAGGGCGGGAATGCGCGACGTATTCGCCGCGTCTATAGGGCTGGGACGCCATGATGTACACTGACGTACGACAGCTAACATCTAAACATGAAACTACCGTGAGACTCAAAAAGGATCACTCACGCCTTAAAACGAGTTTAACTCGACATGTTTGCGGCTGCCAAACGCGCACCCATTATTATTATTGGATTAGCCCGAAACATGTCGAGTTAACACTTTCACAGTCCAGTGCCCCATGTAAGGGTCACAGCAACTTAGCTTCACAGGTCTGTGCCCACTTACATATAGGGCGCTAAGAAACAAACAGACATGCATCCAGATTAGTACAATATCTTGTTTACACACTGAAGCAGCAGGCTTATTGTCTAACGCTTCTGACGCTTGCCTTCGCAATCACTATTTCTTTCTGTCAAACGGTATAAGATGATGATAGAAAGAGATGGTGAAAACGAAGACAAGCGTCAGAAGCGTTAGACAATACGGCCTCAGGAGAGGACGGTACAATGATTAAATTGATTTGCTGGACTTACCTACCAGGTATTTGAAATTTGTATGGGACTGTGAACGTTTTAAACTTGTTTTAAGACGTGAGTGATCCGTTTATTTTCACTATGAGCTAACATCAGTGTTTGTACATCATGTCATGGCGTCCCAGCTCTATAGAAGCGGCGAACATGCCGCGCGTTCGCTCTGTTTCATTAAGTTCGCAAGTCGCCAGAGTGATATGGTTCTAAAGGCCGGCACAGACCAGATGCGTGTGCGTGTCACGCACCAGTTGTAATGAATGAAAGTGTAAGAAAGATGGCACACCATGGGCACGCGTCTTGTGCGCTATATTTCGTACAGTTTAATTTATTACAACTGGTGTATTGTCTTTTGGTTGTCTGCGCCTGGCTTAAACCAGCAAGTAGTAAACAAAGTACTCTCCTCCGAGGTTGTCCGTCTCAGAACCGTTCTCACCACCTTTCAGGTAAAACCGGGTGAGACAATGCAGTGGATGCAGTGACTATGCGTTTACGGACGGAATGCTTTATCTACCTGCTGATTAGGTGCGTTATTTGTAGATTACATACTGGTATACAGTGAGTTATAGTACATAGTGCATCTAGGGCCGTAAGTAGGGGATTACTAATGAGAGTCTATTAGAAGCCCGACGCCGAAGGCGGAGGGCTTTTAATGACTCGAGTTTGTAATCCCCTTACTGCCCGTGATACACACAATGATTTTCATCACATTGCGAGAAAAAAAATCCAAAAATAAAATTAATTTGTCTCTAAACACTTAAATTGAATAAAATAATGGCTACTCGCCAATAGAGATTGTCACTTTTTTCGAGTCACCTACCATAGATAATGTAAACTGTGTTTAGTTTAGAATTCGAAAGGTCATACGGCCAGATTCTGCCAACATGTTTAAAAAAATATTTTTACTAAATTTATTGCAAAACTATTTGATATAATTTAAAATATAAAAATAACGAATTTTCATGAAGCGTAGATAAGTTTTGTGTTGTAAAATTTTGGTTATAGCTAAGTTTAGTTTATAGGTTAGTTTTAAGATTGAGTCTTGAAACCTCCTTAGTCTGAAATGACTTGTTTGCAAATTTTAAAACTAAAGTTAGAACTCCCTTGGGTAGAAAAACTGTACGTAAATCTATAACTCCCTTAAGAACAATTTAGGCCATTATCATTTAGTATACAAGCATGGAACAACACCATTGACGAGCAAGTGTCATGAAAAAAAAGTTGTGGTAGCCTAGTGATTTGACATAATATATGGCCTCCAAAACAGAGTACCGTGATTTCGAGCCCGGGTTTTTCGGAATTTATGTGCGAAATTTCGTTCGAAATTTATTATGAGCTTTACAGTAAAGTAAAACGTTTTCTCACCTGCACACACCTGTGAAGAAATTCAATGGCGTGCGTGAAGTTCCCAATCCGCACTGAGCCTAGGTGGGAACTACGGCCCAAGAGAGGAGGCTGCCCTGCATTGGGATGATAATACACTGTGTTGCATCTTTGCTTTTAATATTGGCTGGAAGAACAAGACTACAAAGTCGAGATATAGATAGATAAACGGTTTGATCCACCACTCAATTCTCGCGCAATATGACGAGCCATATTACTCGTACCATGTAACACTTGCGTTATTATACTATGTTTCACCAAAGCTGTCGCGAGAATATGTAATTCTTTTGATGGGCCACGCATAACGCTTCGCTAGGAGGGGAGTTATGGCAACTCCGGTAATTGGCTTAGTTTAGTAGAAGTTTGGCACGCAGAATAAAGTGTTATTGAACTATGTATATCAGAGGGAGGAGGTAAAAAAATACGGTTTCTCTTCGCGCTCATAAAGTTGTTCTTTATGTCGCGAAAATGCTGCATAAAATTGTTTTTATGCTCTAGTCACTAGAGTCTAGTGCATAAAGTAAAATCTTCATCTAACACCAATGCAATCAGGCGCAAAGTTCCAACACCGATCGAAGCTGGGCAGGGTAGCTAGTTACGTCATATTATTGCATAGCAACAGACATACAATTAGAATATAATCGGGCCACAGCTCGCAAACAACGCTATCGTAAACGGAGAAGAGTGACGAGTCTAGTGACGTCACCATCCAATATGGCGGCTACGTCATCTATCAAAATGAAACCGCACATATTTGTTCTTATTTATATCAGCAGAGTAAGATTAGGATTTGTGACATCAACAGTTTGTAGTCACGTTTGAGGAAAATGATCAGGTTATATTTTGTGCCACAGAATAAGTTACACGCAAAATTAATATTTTCTAACTGAAGAAATAGGAAAAACGTATTGAGAAATAAAACCTCATTTTGATAGATCATGGCATGAATTAGGATCGAGTTGTTTATATCAAACAAATGCGATTTACTGAGACGAAAATATAAAGAACAGCATAAAGTTAGATAAAAATTTCCTTTTTATAAGAAGCTTTTTTTGCAGAATGTATATTTGTCAACTGTACATGCATTGTCATCCAAATTTGAAATCGTACCAAGTTTCAAGTCTATGCCATTAACGGTTTAAGACTTCTGCCCAGCGGAGAAGACCCTGCCCGGAACACCGGAATTTCATTACCAGATTCTTGCACTGTCATCTACTGTCACCGGACTTATGTGAAATTTCTGCTTAATCAGAAACCAGAGGCCATTATGAAGGGCCATCAAATCTACACCCACCCACTGGTTGCCGGTATTGAGTCACATTGCCCCGCCTCATCTGCGCCGCGAGCAAGCGTTGAAAAGAGAAGCCGAGAAGATTACGAGAAATCCCTCGCTGCCCGCTCATGCTGAATTCTGCTACCCCCATCCACACCGACTGAAATCTCGGAGGCCGCCCTGTTCCACAGCTCAGACTTTGAGCGGCTTTAGTCTTGCGGATAGGTGGAAGGCTGAATGGTCTTCTGCCATGGTGGGAAAATCCGCACTGCACACTGATCCCACAATAAAGCCAAAAGGTTTCGATCTGCCCCGCAAACTCTGGTGCCGTTTGAACAGACTGAGAACTGGGCATGGGCGTTGTTATTCCCTGCAACACAAGTGGGGTTGGAGGGTCTCTCCACTCTGCGACTGCGGTGAGGAGCAGCAAACCATCGAGCACATCTTCCGGCGCTGCCCCCTTCATTCCTACCCCGGACCTGCTGAAGACTTGGACGATCTGACTCCTGACGTAGCTGCCTGGCTTAGCAACCTCAAAGCTGTTCTCTGATTGCCCTCATATTTTTAATGCCAACCGATTAATAATAATTATGAAGGGTACACGGAAAGAACATAGCCATGATACACTACAAAGGGGACCGGGAGAGGTGCGGGCAGCAGGCACTACGAGGCGCGCTCGCCGCCCGCACCTCTCTTGGCCCCTTTGTCGTCATACCCCCCAGCCCCTGTACCACGCGGGCGAGGACTCATTTAAACGGTCTAGCTATAGTCACCTAAGCAACTTTTTGAGTTATAGCGATTTGAAAGTTAGTCATCATCATCAGGTCATCACGAACAATTACTATGGTAACAAAAAAAAACACAATCTTTTCAGATATCCACATTTAATCCAATTGTTAAGTATTTTGCAAGCTCTATATTTTGAGAATAAAATCTCATTTTTCGAAAAAGGTGATAGACATTTTCTTTCCGTGTACCCTTCATATTGTCAAACGCGCGGGCGCTTGCCTTCGCTTTCACAGTCTCTTTCTGTCACCATCTTATACCGTTTGACAGAAAGAGATGGTGAACGCGAAGGCAAGCGCCCGCGCATTAGACAATACGGGCTATGGAAATGGTAGAAAATGGTTTGCAAATTTTAAAACGACATGTTACATACGATCATTGCAAGTTAATTAAATAGTTGTAAAAGTTAAATTAAGTTTGTGTTGGTTTATTTCCCTGTTGTTTTCTTTAATTGCCGCATCTCAACAAAAATGGAAAATAACAACGTGAAAACCGTATAAATAAAAGTAAGTAGAAATTTCCGATGTCATAAAATGCGTTGATTGTGCCAAATGAGTCATTGGGGCTTTGGTTGCGATTAAATTATCTTGTTTAACATAGTAAACAGAAGCTACTAGAAATAATAGAATCTGTCGTAACTTGATTATGGCCATATCAACTTACCAACATCTGGCCATTTTCAATAATAAAAAGTACTCTTTACTATTTTTAAAATTTATATGAGTGGGAGGCAAACGAGCAAGAGGATCATCTGATGGGTAAAGATCACCACTGCCCATAAATATCAACAACTCAAAGAGAGTCACAAATATGTTGCCGGCCTTTAGAAGGTATAAACCCTTTTCTTGAAAGCCCCGATGTCATAGTTGTCTTTCAAAATCACGAGTACTTATTTATTTTCATAAATAAAAAAAATGTTTAATGACTTTTTCCATATATGGCTCGTCACAAAACTGACACAAAAAAACTGTATGGAATTCTCCATAGGGACATATTATTTTTAATCGTCAAAATTAATAGCGTTCGAAAACCCCAAAATTTTCTCATTTACAAGAAAAGAAAGGGTATTATAATATACCTTTTATAGAAAATGCCCATCTACTAGATTTTTCTGAAAAATCACTTGCCTAGTCACCAGTAACATCAAATGAGCACCATCAGAATTACGATCCATTATCATTATCAGATTATCACACAAAAAGGCGAAACACATTTGCCCGCAGCGAAGCCATTTTGACATGAGTTGCGGAGAGGTTTCACACGTGGCATGAGAAAATCATGAATGGTACCGGCGTACGTCACACGTTCTACGTCTTCCTATTCGCCAGGCCCTACTATGCGCAAGAGCGCGCAATCATCTAATCAGCTGACTCACGCACCGGACGCGATCTCGTAAACCGTGAACGCGGCGGAAACAATTTGAACTTTACGTAGCTCTAGTGTGGACTATCCGTCTCTTTTACACAAGTGTTTAATAATATGAATTAAGTATCCGTCTCTTTCACGCAGATGTCTAATGCCGTATGAATAGACGATCGGCCGATTTCCCACTGCGTAGTGCCTTGTGAATAAAAACGTGTTTCTGCCAAATCGGGAAGTGCTTATTTCCGCAAGACCAACTACAGAGCCGTGGTGGCCTAGTAGTTTGACTTATGGCCTCTCAAGCAGAGGGTCTAGGGTTCGAGCCCGGGCTCGCCATCCCTGAGTTATTCAGAATTTATGTAGGTACGAAATTAAACCTGTAACTGTATTTCTAGAGGCCTTTACTCCAGAGTTGCCACCCGTTCCGATTCTGCTGGGACAGTCCCGATTTCGATGATATCGTCTCGCGTCCCGACGGCCTATTAATGACCTGAATTGGACTGAAATCCGACAATCTCTGATAACCATCCGACTGTCCCGATTTCTTTTTTCCCCAAAAGGTGGCCAACCCTGCTTTACTCAGCAGTGGGGTGTCTACAGGCCAAAATGTCGACTTAGGGTCAAGACTAAACATCCCTTTCAAATTTCATATAGGTACTTATTTGACCTGGAGACCCAATACATCTTTTGGCCAATGAAATCATGCCAGTGGAGTAGTGTTTTGGTTTTGCTGTAATATATACGCTTGTTCGTGAAATGCTGTCTTGTAACTATTTAGTGAGTATGTGGTTGTGTGTAAGAGAAATTGTAACATGTTTTTTTAGAAAAAAAAAACTTTGTGCCAAGTGTCTCGCGGCGCAATTTTCTTGGCAATCTTAGACTTTCCGAAAGCGCTGGTACAGTAAAAAAAAACATGTAAAAGAGCCCTTAGCGGCCTACTTGCAGTTTTTTTTATTTTGAATTTCAATGATGTCTTGTCGATGGGAAGCGGCCCGCGACAAGTCACGTCGGCGAATCAGTGAACTAAATAGTTATGAATGGATGAATTGAAAGGGAGCGCCAGGATTCGGGTCGCGGAGCTTCCCGTGTAGCGTGCTCCCAATAGATACCACCATGATTCATTCGGGTCATGCGCAGGGTAAGAAACAAACCGGCCAAGTGCGAGTCGGCTTCTAGCACCGAGATTTGTAGGTATGTCAAAATATACGCGGTAAACAGACAGATGTTGAAACACTCACCAATAACGACCAGGTCGATATCGCTCGTCGGCAGATACAGTCCGGTGCGGAAACTCCCGAACACTTCTACGCGGGCCTGCGGCCACAGCGTGAGGATGGCGCCGCGGATCCTGTTCACCACCGTGGAACGGACGAGGTGCTCCGTCTCCGTTGGCGACATGTACGTGAAGAAGTGCTCGATCTCCTCGTGTAGCCTGGGAACACCCAATAAAATAAAATTAATATCATCTTCACCCGTGGGACCGTGTGATGTCGGATTGAGAATTACACCTCTCCATTTTTTTTCGTCAAACTTTCCGTAAATGTAACGATGGGCCTCATAAGAAAGCTCAGGGTCACTCAGAGGACCTTGGAGATGGTTACGCTTGGAGTTTCTCTGCGGGATCGCATTAGAAATGATGAAATCCGCGCAAGAACTAAAGTCACGAACGTAGCTCGAAGAATCGCCAGATTGAAGTGGCAGTGGGCAGGGCACATCGCTAGTAGAACTGACGGACGATGGCGCCGAAAAGAACTCGAGTAGCGTCCACGGACCGGAAGACGCAGTGTAGGTAGGTCTCCAACAAGATGGAGCGTTCTCGTTAAGGTTGTTCCCGCGTCGGCTGCGGATGGTGATGGATGCTTCGCAAGTGTGTGCACATCTCAAATGTAATTTCGCACGTAAATCCAAAAAACTGAGAGGTGTGAGCCCGAGTTCGAACCCACGACCCTCAGCTTCAGAGCCCATAGGGCAAACCACTACGCTACCGCTTTTTTTAAAGGTAGGAGTAATTTTGCGATAAACACTGACCTAAAATAAATGCACCTCAAACCAAAATCTAAACCATTATGCATGCTTCACTCTATCGTCAGAGCCAACTATTACAAAGAAACGTCTCAAAATTTAATAATACGTTAGAAGCGTCATAGTTGCTGCCGCCTAGTCCAGGAAGTAGCATCTTCGATTGCAGAAAGTTCAAGGTCACCGCTATCATATCAAATCGTTTGTTTACAGTGCGTGCGTTGCGTAACCGCGCTCGCGCACGTGCGCACACGCAGCGCCGCGATACGGCGCGGACGCATTCACCACCTTAACAACACGAACTTACGACAGTAATTTGCTTGATAGTCTGCTCGTTTTCGAGACAGGACGACTATACGTTTGTTGGCGTGCTAAAAATATGCAACCGCACTAATGGTTTGAGATTTAAATATAGTTCGCTATATGCGTTGACTTATTTAGAATCAAGATTGAGAAACGCAAGGTATTGTTGCTCTGACGACCGCGTCATAATTTAAAACGTTAAAGGATTTATCACACTGGATGCGTTCTGCGGTCGCGGTCAGGTCAAATTTAACGCAGCCCGCATTATGTATGAAGAACATTGTCGGTCTCTATATTATATTTTGTATAGCATTGCAATGTGACCGTGCGGTATCTCGTGTGAATCTCGTGTCACGGTATTTGTTATCGAACTCCTCCGACACGGCTTGACCGATTGCTATGAAACTTTTTTGTCTATATTCGGTAGGTCTGATAAATAGGTCATGGGTTATTTTTTATACCCCTTTTCTTCGCAGACGGAGTTGCGAACAGCTAGTCTTCTAATATATAAAAACCTTGTGTCACGGTGTTTGTTATCGAAATCCCCGAAACCGCTTAACCGATTTTTATGAAACTTTTTTCTCTACATTCGGTAAGTCTGAGAATAGGTCGTAGGCTATTTTTTATACCCCTATTTTTCGCGGACGCACTCGCGGGCAACAGCTAGTATATGTATAATATTATAACGAGACTTAAGTTTCATAGTAAGGATAAAACAGATGTTGAATATACCTAACGCTGGCCATCAACAGGATCCTTTGGCTGTCTTGTTTTTATACAAAGATTTAGCTGTCACTGTCTTCTGTGCGGTTTTCCGGAGCAATGTCATAGTTTTAAATATGTTTTAATAAATATTATATTTCACGTATTTAAATCCATTTCTAAGACGAGGCGGAGTATATTAGCTTAAGTGAAGCTAGTAGAGAGGCGGTGTTCCTACAAGCGTTATTAAGGGAGCTCTTAATGTTACGTTCTTGTAAGATTGTGTTGTACTGTGATAATCAATCTGCTATGCAGCTTGCTGTTAACAATGTACATCACAAAAGGAGCAAACACATCGAAGTGAGGTATCATTATGTCAGGGATATGATAGACCGCTTCAATGTACAGATTTTGTACATCCCTACAGATGTGATGGTAGCTGATGTTTTTACCAAGCCACTTGGTTGTACGAAACATGAGCTATTTACCAGCCAACTTGGTGTGACGTAGTGATGGACTGATGATGTCCACGTTATGGGGGGGTGTTGAATATACCTAACGCTGGCCATCAATAGGATCCTTTGGCTGTCTTGTTTTTATACAAAGATTTAGCTGTCACTGTCTTCTGAGCGGTTTTCCGGAGCATTGTCATAGTTTTAAATATGTTTTAATAAATATTATATTTCACGTATTTAAATCCATTTCTAAGAACAGATCATCACTATCATTTCAGCCGAAAGACGTCCACTGGTGATAGGTCTCCCCCAAGGTTCGCCAAATAGACCGGTCCTGTCCCATCCGCATCCAACGCGTTCCCGCAACCATAACCAGGTCATCGCTCTATCACGTTAAAGGCCTACCTACACTACATTTTCCGGTCTGTAGACGGCATTCGACACCTTTTGGCCCCATCGGCTATCAGTTCTACGAGTGATGTGCATTGCCCACTGCCACATGAGTCTGAGCTATGTCGGTAACTTTAATACTTCCGCGGATTTACGATACTTCTTTTATCATCATCATCATCATCCAAGCCTATATACGTCCTACTACTGCAGGGCACATGCCTCCTATCAGTATGAGAGGGCTTGGGCCGTAGTTCCCACTCGGGCCTAGTGCGGATTGGAAACTTCACACACACACCATTGAATTTCTTCGCAGGTGTATTCAGGTTTCCTCACGATGTTGTATAGTTCATGGAAAATTAAATTACATACGTATGTTTATAAAATAGACAAACAAATCAAAACTTTTAAAACTTTACATATCAACTAGGAAAAGTAGAAGTTTGTACGATAAACATATGTAAGCGTAGAAACGGCTTGAAACTTGGCAGCTAAATAGTTATTTGTATTCTATAAATTAACTGTAGCAATAGCAATAAAAACAAAGCCGGCAAGACGATAACAGGTGGCCATTTAACATTAAACAATATTTATGACGTTGGAAGGAAAAACACCACTTTGTCGCCGTATTTAGTTTAAGGAAATATTGAACACTACCTCTTTATTAGTGGCGAAGGGTACTAACAACCCGATTCCCTCGGGATTGACTAAATTTTCGAAGTTACCAAAAGCTTCTCTTCCGTTACTGCACTTTCAAGAAGAGGATATATGGGTTTTAGGTTTTTTTTGCCCCGGCTTTACTTGCAAAAATTTTCACGCCTCGCCACTGCTACCTACTACATGGTCAGAGAGGATAATCTACGTTTAATTATAGCTTTTAAAAAACAAGACAGACAGATAGACAAAATGACGCGTAAACAGGGTAGACTCAGTAATATGGTCCCTATTGCGCACAATACTATGATATCCATGATATCAAGAGAAATTACTTTTACGGCAAAAAAAAACTTTCACTTAAATAAAATATGAGCGACTTTGTGTTTTTCAGAATCAAGTGTGATGCTGAATACGCAAGAATTTAGAACTTAATGTTTCAAACTAAATGCTCCTCACATCCACTCAAAGATTGAGGTAGTGAAGAGACCCCTAAAGGATAAGTTCGCCTTGGTATCTGAAAAGTTGTCAATAAAGTTTTTTTCCCTTATTTTTGTACGATAAAGGGTGTACCTACATCAACATCATACATTTACATGTTTGAGTCAAAGCTTTTGCAAGCAAAGCATATAAGCTCGATTCAAGAAATCAAGTACACATAACTACAAATCAACTCTGCAGTTATACATTTTATATTTAAACATTTTAATTGCCACGTTAAAGTAGGGCAAACGTATCACGCCTTATCAGGTTTACCTTCATCATAACTTAAAATGCCAGCCAATGCACTGGCATTCCTGTTGTCAGTCAGCGAACGGCCTTAACAAGGACGCCTTTCACCAAAGATCTAACATACTTGCACATAGTGCATATATGCAGCTTTAAGTGCCACTTGAGATTTGAGGAATGTCATACGTAAAAACCGAACCAATCACGTACGCAATTAATTACTTGACATTGAATTATTTAACATTTAACGTGATTTTTTACGACCGCTTTTGTTTTCCTGCGTCGCCAAATCGTATTTTTTATCCGGTTTGGCTGGTTACGGTTAAAATACGACCTAATATTTGTCGACCTGGAAATGAACGACCATAATGGACAAAATGATAATTCAAAACCCTTATGGCAATAACATGAGAGTTTAATAAATTATTGTCATTCGTTCCGGGTCACGAACATAGCTCGAAGAATCGCCAGACTCAAGTGGCAGTGGGCAGGGCACATCGCTCGTAGAACTGATGGCCGATGGGGCCAAAAGGAACAAGATAGAGCGACGACCTGATTAAGGTTGCGGGAACGCGTTGGATGCGGATGGCGCAGGATCGATCTGTTTGGCGAGCCTTGGGGGAGGCCTATGTTCAGCAGTGGACGTCTTTCGGCTGAAATGATGATGATGTTCCGGGTCGACTATTACGGGTCGTGAGTCAACCGCACCTGGCCTTATACCACGAAATTTGATTTTTAAATTTCGTATCGTGCCGTTTAACGTTTCGTTCACGCTAATAGTATCAAACAGAAGAGGAGACGGATGTCACAATACTAACTTAGAATTTCTAATTTCGCAGTAACCGCCGCGGAACCCTGTCGCAGTCAGCGTTTGCCGCACTTATTAAAAACAATCTTGTAAGAGGGTACGATGGCCGAGAGACTTTTGAGAAATAGGTATTTTAATGAAATGTCGCTGTCTCGCCCGAACCCCTCCGTGTCAGTACAGCGAGAGCGGGACAACTGCAGCTCAGACCGTTAATAGGCGCGTAAAATTGATCAAAACAGCATTTCGTAATCCCCTGTTTTCTTCTCGAAAACTGGACCAATAAAATTATTTTTTTCAAATATAATTAGAGGATAGATTTAGCTATGCCCCTATGTTTTCCTTTAAATACGTTGAAATTGGGCAATTTTTTCAGTTTTTGAAAGCTCATATTTCTTATGTTAATTGAAATATGGAAAAAAACGAAACCTAGAGGCATAGCTGTGGTAGATACAGATTACACAGTAAAAAAAAATTTGGCTCTAAAGCTATTATCCAGGGAGGAAACAGGGGATTACGTTTGTATGGAGAAATGGTGCGCATCGTATCCTCTTAAGGACAGCAGAGGCTCCCTGCGACAGGGTTCCGCCGAGCGCCGCGCACGAGCTTGTCAAGGTATAGTAGGTATTCAGGGGTTCACTTCAGGGGTTCAGTGGTTTGTTGAATGACTTGAACTAATGGACATCCTTTATTTTTGGTTGAAACTTGGCATGGAGGCAGTTGAGATACTGGGAAGGACATATCGCTGCCCCAATATTACAAGGTTCTATGTTACATTTTTCCAAAATATGAGTTATGGTTAGTACGTAATTTTACGTGTATTTTGCTGAAACCAGGCTCTTAATATCATGTACCAATAGTCCAATAATCCCGATATTACGTGGTTCTAATGTTGTGGTTTTAAAACTAACACTGGTAACAAGGTCCTATGTTTGTTTGATTGGTGAAATATGGGTAAGTATACTTATTTTCAAAGCTTAATATCTCCGTTCGATGTTCATGTAACATAAAACCTTGTAATATTGGGGCAGCGATATGACAGTTTTTATCCCGGAAAATTGCATAGTTCCCGCGGGTGGCGATAAACAAATTCTTTGCAGGCGGAGTCGCGGGCAACAGCTAGTTTTTTGTATAAATTGTTAGCACAATAAAATCACCTACCCTACAGCCTGGCTGTCTAAGCACCATGTTATTTCCGCATACCTATGGTACATGTTAGATTGAGCTAAATGTATTTTATTTTTTATTTATTTATATGTAATCAGAGCTTTACAAACACAAAACATCCCTTCCTTTTAACTAAATAAAAAAATCATGGGGCAATTGACTTCAAATTGACATAGTCCCAAACTAAGGGAAGCTTGTATGTCATGTGAAAAATATATTGTATTGTTATTATAAATATCTATGCAACTTTATGTCATTAACCATAAGGATGATGTTTACATATTTTGACACAATGACTGTATACATACATATTTACACATTCAACAGTACTATGAGTACTAAACAACAGATAAACATATTTATACACTTTCCTGGGATAAAAACTAGTCTGTATAAATTTGGGATTATGTAGCTCTGATTACAAAATCATTTTCAAAATCGACTCTGTAGGGTCACATTTTACCCCCGGAGGAATCTGGGGAGTATATTGGTGAATCAACTTATTAGTGCTATCCGTTGCTATGGTTACACAAATTTTGTCCCTTGGACAACCTAAGAATTTTCTATGAAACAGTATGAAGTTTCACTTCGACAACCAGGGACAGAGTAAACAACACAAAAAAGTTGATTCACCCATATTCTACTTAAAGAAAGTAATGGGTAGTTCTGCTAGCTTTTCAACCACTTGCTATTACTTTTACTATTGCATGTAGTGAAGAAATATGGTACTGTTAGCATGATATGTCAACAAATATAAATTGTACCACAAGCACACTGCATCCTTATATAAAAACCTTCCACTCCCTGTGAGTCATTTCTTCAATACATAATATGAGACAGGATACCAATAGCAGTTGAAATGCTATACTTGAAAGGTTTAGGTAGTTAACTAAATGTAAACAAACTTCAGTTTCCAAATATGGCACATTCAAGGATTCAAAACATTTTATTTATCTATCATTGTAATACAAATTAGACCAACATATTTTAATACAGAAATGTAAATGTTTAGAGTTTAATGGGAGAATTACAGTATTAAAGACATCAGTTGACATTGTTTTGTTTACATTTAGTTAATTACCTAAACCTTTCAAGTATAGTAGAATTATCCATACATCTGTCAGTAAGAGGAAAAAATGGCAGTATCTGCAGATCTATATCAGGAAAGGCGACCAGATGCAAATGAGCCTGGTGTCAATTACTTTAATTGATTATTACTGTAATGTACAGTCAGCATCACAAATATGTATACATCAACAAGATTTCAGAAATATGTGGTCATACTTCGATTTCAGAAACATTTATCAATACCTGACACCATAAAATTGGATACATCAGCTGTTTCAGAATGGCGTAAACACAAAATACTTCATAAATATGTCTACTAAAACAAGTGTCATATACTTGTATACATGTAGCAGTCAAATATAAGGAAACGTGCGTTGGTTTCATTAATATAGTCACAACTCTGTTCCGAATATTTATAATCAATTTATTTCATAAATATGTAACCACACGGAGCAAAAAAATGTAAACAAACAATTCCTGCGGTAACTGAGCATAATATCTTTGTCCAGTCAGCATCAAAAGACGCTATACGCTTCAGGTGCTCAAAGAGAGGTAAACGTTTAAATTGTCAAAAAGTTGTTGACTGTCATGTCATGGTAGTATTTACTTATGAGCGCTCAACCTGTCATAAATACCTAAACAGTCGATATTCATTAATTTCTACACTCCTAACAAGTCATTGATACCTTAGCTTTCAAAAAATCACTGGTATCTAAGCAGTCTACATATCAAAATATATCTGAACAACATGGAAAAATAGATGTTTTAAGCATATGACTATGGTCGAATTTTGATAAAAAGTAGCTATGCTAATTTCAGGTAAGCGATATGACAATCATCGAAAACAGTACAGACTTGTCATCACATACATCTGTCTCAAGTTTTCTCTTCAATCAAATTTGATAGATGTCTTTCGGTCAACTTACTCTAACTTATTTACTTTTCAGTAGAATCGCCGAAACGTCTGACACATAGCAAAAACTAAGTGAAGGTAAATTTCGAACGCTTAGTGAAGACACATCGTGGTCTCAGTAACATTGGTATGCTTTTCAAAGCAGAGATCCCGGGTTCAAATCTCAGACGACACACAATTTTTATTTTATTATTGTTTTCTTTTTATTTTTTGGCTTTTTATTTTAAGTTTGGATCGCATTCGTTTTAACGTTTTTTCTCAATTTTCTTTAACATGACATAGCACTTGCTTATTAAAAATTTTCTGAATTATTGACAAATTAATATATTTAGTAAACCTATTGAAACTAAACACTGATTTTCTAGTTGTTATTATCTTTATGACTTTCAAGTGGTGTAAGTATTAAGGGCCCACCGAGCTTTTCGCGCTAATCGATTTTGGGTGGGCGATTTCGGGCGTGGGGGAGGCACGATGGCTCAAGATAGGTTGATATGACTGCGCGTTTATGGGTATTATCATCTCATTACTAAAACAAATATATATTTTAAAAATGTAGCAACACTACGCGCCCTAGAAAACATCTTGTTTTGTTTATATTCAAAAAGTCATGACCTGCCGTGCAGTATTAGCGTCTTACTACGAATTTATTTTATATTTTAGAGACGACTTTGGATTTTTTTCTATAGAGCGAACTATAAGTAATCGTGCTTCGATAAACACTTGTCACTAGAATGAATCCTCAAATATCTTACACATGAATTTCAAGACTATAGCTTTACTTGTAATGATACAGCACGAGATTAAAT
The DNA here is from genome assembly GCA_947563465.1 of Archips xylosteana. Taxonomy (NCBI): domain Eukaryota; kingdom Metazoa; phylum Arthropoda; class Insecta; order Lepidoptera; family Tortricidae; genus Archips; species Archips xylosteana. The sequence continues at coordinate 13,694,743 of OX387365.1, read as the reverse complement.
GAATGCAATAAATGCGGCAAAAACACGGTAAGCCCTTAATGAAAACTGGGCTGTTAAGAGAATTGTGACGTACTAAGCGTCCACGTGTAAATTATAACTTACTTAGTTGTCAGTGAATTTGTGACGATTGGAATGTACACGTTTATATGAACACCTGGGGCGCGTAGATATATCTGATGCTGACTGTCCATATACTTACTATACTCTTTGTTTTTGTAACTGTGGATGATTATTCTCTCAGTGGGAAATTCATTTAAGAAGTCATTTCCATGAGCCACGATGTTTTGACAAAGAGATAAAATAAATCATAATCATCATTTCATCATCATTTCAACCGAAAGACGTCCACTGCTGAACATAGGCCTCCCCAAGGCTCGCCAAACAGATCGCCCTGCGCCATCCGCATCTAATGCTTTCCCGCCATTTTCACCAGGTCGTCGCTCCATATTGTTGGAGGCCTACCTACACTGCGTCTTCTAGTCCGCGGACGCCACTCGAGAACCTTTCGGCCCCATCGGCCGTCAGTTCTACGAGCGATGTGCCTTGCCCACTGCCACTTAAGTCAAGCGATTCTTCGAGCTATGTCTGTGACTTTAGTTCTTGCTCGGATTTCATCATTTCTAATGCGATCCCGCAGAGAAACTCCAAGCATAGCCCTGTCCCTCTGAGTGACTTTGAGCTTTCTTATGAGGCCCATTGTTAGCGGCCAAGTCTCAGTGCCATAAGTCAACACTGGCAACACACACTACCTACGTATACATAAAATAAATACAACATACCTATTACCATTATTTTATTAGTGTCACTGTCACACTTACTTAAAAAAAAAATTACTGTGGGAAAATAAACAATTCACTGTAGGAAAATAAAATTATACTTAGGTTAGGTTAATAAACTAAATAGCTACGACTTAAAATCTTGTGTAACCCCCTTCTGCATCCCTGATATCTTGCAGTCGTTCGGACATCGACTCGACAAGGTTTGTGCATAGTGGAGAACCTCTAAAAGACTCCCACAATTCGTGCACATGCCGTCGCAATGTTTCGCGGTCACGAACTTGTGACGAGTCCCAATCCTGCACCATCTTGCCCCACAAATTCTCAATAGGATTGAGATCGGGTGATTTTGGAGGCAGTGCAATTTCTCGTATAAACTCTTGGCTGTCTATCCATGCGCGTACGAGTCTTGACCTGTGTATAGAACACCCATCTTGTACAAATTCAATTGGTGTTACGCCTCCAAGCGCCACATTCGCCGTTGGCACCAACACATCTGACAAAATGTCAATGTACGTCGCAGAATTCAGACGAGTTGATATCTCTACTAGTTCTCCCGGCCCAGACGCGGACATCCAGCCCCAAAAATTCACAGACAATCTGCCACTGTTACGATTCGGAAGAACATTGTGCTCCAAATAACGCGTTTTATTCGGTCGCCAAAGCGAAACTCTACCATCATGACTTGTAACGAAGGTCTTTTCGTCGACAAAGATCACATTAGAAAAATCATGATTTTCATAGTTTCTTGCCCAATTTAGTCTTAGAGATTTATGCCGTGGAGTGAGAAAAGGCTTTCTCGCAGGAATTCGATGATGAATCCCAGCATCATGCAATCGTCGTCGAATTGTTGAGGACGAAACTGAGAACTCTTGGGCTAAGTTTGGCACTCTGATAAATCCTCCTTCCCGTACCCGGTCCACTATGTCTCTGTCCGTTTCAATACTAGTTTTTTTTGGTCGGCCGTAAGATACGTGGTTCCTTAAAACTCCTTCTTCTTCGTACCGATTCCACCACAAGTAAACAGTTTTCCTCTGAAAATAAATGGAGAAATAATGAAAAAAGGCATAATAATAACATTAAAGTTTAAAGTAATGTATACGTAAGAACGTTTTTTACCGCTATTCCTAGCGATTCGGCAATTTCAGTAACCGTACATCCCTCTTCTTTTAAAAAAATTATCCGGTGTTTTGTCTGATCGTCTATACGGTACATTTTTTAAATTATTTAGACGAATGCAATGATCACTTTCAATCAGTAATTTACTTCAAACTATTATCTCGAGATTACGATAGGTAATTTAGAGCGACACTTGATGACAGATTCCTGCAGAAATTAAAATAAAAAGAAAACTAAATGTTACTTACCTGCCAGTGGTGTTTGAAAATACATATAATCTTTTATGACTACTGAAAGAGGTTGGTTACATATTTTGACCACCATCATCATCATCACCATCATGATCATCATCAACATCATCATCAACATCATCGTCATCACCATCACCATCATCATCATAATCATCATCACTATCATCATCATCATCACCATCATCATCATCATCACCATCATCATCATTCATCACCATCATCATCATTCATCACCATCATCATCATCATCACCATCATCATCATCATCATCACCATCATTCATCACCATCATCATCATCATCATCACCATCATCATCATCATCATCACCATCATCATCATCATCATCAATCACCATCACCACCACCATCATCATCATCACCATCACCACCACCATCATCATCATCATCATCACCATCATCATCATCATCAATCACCATCATCATCATTCATCACCATCATCATCATCACCACCATCATCATCATCATCATCACCACCATCATCATCATCATCATCATCACCATCACCATTATGATGACGACGACGATGATGATGATGATGATGATGATGATGATGGTGCATGTTTGAGAAAAGCACTATACAAGCCTCGGCCGGAACAGGGGTTGCCGGCCTTGTATCATGCCGGCCTCGTGTACCACTCGGCCGTCAACTTAGATACTCGGCCGGCAACCCCTTAAGTCCCGGCCTCTGCAGTAATGTACTAATGCTCAGTTACCGCAGGAATTGTTTGTTTACATTTTTTTTGCTCCGTGTGGTTACATATTTATGAAATAAATTGATTATAAATATTCGGAACAGAGTTGTGACTATATTAATGAAACCAACGCACGTTTCCTTATATTTGACTGCTACATGTATACAAGTATATGACACTTGTTTTAGTAGACATATTTATGAAGTATTTTGTGTTTACGCCATTCTGAAATAGCTGATGTATCCGATTTTATGGTGTCAGGTATTGATAAATGTTTCTGAAATCGAAGTATGACCACATATTTCTGAAATCTTGTTGATGTATACATATTTGTGATGCTGACTGTACATCAGCATATTATTATAAATGCTACTTTTTCCATACAAACCAATTACCATTAGACAGACTTAAATTTCACAAATAAGTGATTAACTGATTAAACATAATTTATTCAATTTATCATTACAATTTAATCACTTTTTAATTAACCACATCCTTTGGTGTGAGTCATGCCTTTATGACCAGGATAAAAATAAATATAATTAATGAATAATTATTTGTTTTCATCGTAAAAAACTAATTCCATCCTAATTACAATGAACTTGCAAAGGAAAGAAGACAGAATGAGAATAGTTTATCTAAGTAGTGGGTGGGATTAGCTTGACCTGATAAGACCCGCATCAAATTTGGATTCAACTTCAACTTTTTTTTGTTTTTGGCAACCAGTCTCTTTAGCCACTAGTGCCAGTACTGCCAATGAGTCCTGACAGCAACAATGTGTATGTGTTTGACTCGGTTTACGTCCCACTGCAGGGCACAGGCCTCCTGAATGAGAGGGCTTGGGTCGTAGTTCCCAAGCGGGTTCAGTGCGGATTGGGAACTTCACACACACTATTGAATTTCTTCGCAGGTTTGAGCAGGTTTCCTCATGACGTTTTCCTTCACCATGAAGCTCATGGTGAAAATTTTACAGGAGACCCGGATGAGAAAAAAAATTTTTGTTTGACTATAAATATTTTAAACTCTTGTCAATAGTGAAAAGTTGACATTTGCTGACATATTGAACAAAAATTTTGCTAAAGGAAAACAAACAATAAGTTTCTATAGACATTTCATTTGTTTACAAATTGGATAACAAAACAATTTTTATGTAATGTGTGCTGAACAAGCACGTGAGAATACTTTATAAAACAATTATAACCATGGGCTAAAGCATTATCATTAACTAAGGCGGTATTGTATGGAATACACTGCCGTGCTAAGTCAAAAAGCGGTATCAAAAAAAATCATAAAGTTGATTTTTATGGTATCGGATAGCTTACAAAAATATGCTTCTAATGAACTAATTCAAATAGCGGTACCTTATTTAAACCATCTGAAAAACACTTAATTGAAATAAATGAAAAAAAACTATTTGTAAAAAACTATGATTTTCCCAAAATTGGTTTTCATTGAGTTACTGCTCTTTGGCTTAGCACGGCAGTACAGTTAACTATATAACTCCGAGTTAGGTGCTAACCCAGGTGAACAAATACAGATAACCCGTCTTTAAAGATGAAAGTTATCCATATTTGTTCACTATGAATGATCTCAACCCTGGGGTTGAGAACTGTCAAAATATACAGAACTGTCATTCATGATACAGGGTTAACAATTTAATTTTTTTAACCCTAGACTGCAAGTGGCCCTGAATAAGATACAAAATAGATTTCATGTAATGTCACACCAATACTCATAACATAAGCAAAATAAAAATAGTGGGGTTCATATTTCAAACAAATTTAGCAATCAAGTTAAACCAAAAAATGTAGGGTAGACAAATCAATTGTTGTCTGTTGAAACAAGTCATACCCTTAATGACTAAGCAAGAACAAATTGCACATAAACAAATTTCACAATGTTTGTATACTTAAAACTGTGCAGTTTTTAGGTCAGAGAAGATTTATCTAGTAGGTAATGAGGTAGACCAGATAATGTTTGCAACACTGAATGGACTGTCATTTCATGAATTGTAATGGAACAATGTAACCCTTCAATCATTTCAATGCTGACTTCGGGAGCCCGAGGCACACCTCCTAAGGTTTCGGCCTAACCAACGTGCTGACACGCTGACCGAACACCGCAAAAGCATGTCGATCAACCAAATACTTCTCAAAATAATCAAGAACACCATAACTTACCCCAATATCCCTGGCTTGTATTTAAAATTGGGTATCCGCCACGGACACCCGCCGTATTCACCTATGAGAGCATCGTGGTTTTTGTTCAGGTTAAAAGTCGATGCGCGGTTATCGTTCACTTTCCTCCGCGCGGGATTAAAATAATTATTATTTCTACTTTCACCGTTCACATCATTTATTGGTATAAAGTCTGGCGCTTTATTCACATTAGGGTTAGAATTTTCTAAGTTTTTCAAATTCATTTTGTCTATTTCACTCTGAGTTTCCCAGATACGAAGCCACAGGCGCTTCGCGGGTCCTTCCTGCTCGGGCTGATACCACCCGACGGCGGGATCCATTCAGCCGGAGCAAGGTTCCACTATATGGAATGACACATGCTGAAGCATTTCACATTTATAATAGTAAATTGGAAATTAACACAAAATAAAAATAAGTCACACCACACTCGGAACATGGACGACACGCGTTAGGTTGACAGCTCGACTACTAGAGGGAGCCATCTTAGCAAAATAAGGCTAATTGGTAGTCAATATAAGCATTGATTATTTGTTAAGACAAAATATTTTCAAAATAAAGATAAAATAGAGTAATAAAAAAATATTAAATCTTTTAACGTAATAAAAACAATTGATTTTTACTGAAAAATTGCCTTCCTGTATTTAAAAGATACTCTATTTTCAGATTGGAAGTTATTGCCAGCCTCTTCAAAGTGTTTCCATGCGTAGTTTTCGTAATTGACTGACCATGGCAAAGGTTGCTGTAGAAATATGTATGTATATATAACTTTCAATTAGTATTTGGAAGGTGGAAAGCATTTAAACTAAACTACTAGCTGAATTCTATATGATTTGGCTGTTTCGTTAAAAAAATCTGACGAGCTGAGAACCTTTTTTTTTTGAAGTCAATCAAAAATGATTTTGCTATCAAGTCGTATTTTGTTCAGTCTGAAAGTTTTATTTTTAGCAAAAATCAGAAAATCCTTGTTCTCCATCATTTTGTGCTTGCCCCCAATTAATAAAATAATAATACAAAATTCTGAAAGTGTGCGCCGTGGCTATGAATAAAACGTTCATTTAATTTCGCGCCAAAAACATCGGGGTTCTTGCGAACGTCAAAATACAGCAAAAATAATATTAAACCTTAACACGAAAGTGATCAGGCTGTTTTTAGTCTGCGCTGTTTTATTTTTCTGTTTACATTTTGACAAGCTGTGAATTTAGGTTATCCTATCCATGAATATTGAAAATATTGAAATGTTTTAATTCAAAAGACTTTACTTGAATTTGATGAGTTGTGATTACAAAACTGAAAATGCGAATAACTTATGAATTGTCTTAATAAGCTACTTAGGCCTTGTAGTCTAGTTGTATTTAGTGCAAATAAAATTGTTTATTTCGCCGCATCTTCAAGAACAAATCGTGGTCAGCTAAGTTTGTTTAGTTCTACTTTTAATGTTTTTCAAGTAAGAAAGATGGCCCAAAAAAGCATTACGTCATTCTTCAAGATCACTCCAAAGAAAAGTCCGGAGACAAAAAAAGAAACCACTGAAAATGTAAGTAAGAACAACCTTTAGTTTTTTATAAGGAAAATTTAAAACTGCTGATAAACGTGATGATTGCAGATGAATTTTGATAATGGTTGATTGAGATGCTTGCAGCAAGAGTTGTAAAATAATGTAAAAGAGCCCTTTGTACCTTTGATTTTGGTCATTTTGGTATTACTAATGACTGTTTCAGGACAATTCTTTTGATGATATTGAGACAAAACAACCATCACCTGTTCAGAATGGTACAAAGGTAAGCAGCATAATCTAATTACTTTATCAAGTCTGACAAAGGACCATAAAAAGTCAAGTCCACAGACAGTGGTCCCGTGGCGGTGTGATGGCGGTGACAGTTGTAATATTCTAACTTGTATGAACGGTTGTGCGGTACTGTACCAAGAACTCGTTCATACAATGTTAGAATATTACAACCGCCACAGCACCGCCACGCCTCCACTGTCTGCGCATTTGGAGCTGTAATGTTGTGTCCTGACTCCTGAGGAATCACTATCTAACATACTTATCAGATACATATCTGACTTTCATAACTTGCTTTATCCTGCTGCTTTTCTTCCCTTCTTAGTGCATTTCTGTGGCAAAGGATATATGTAACAAATTGCAAGTCTAGGTACAGTCAACCGATTGGATTCCTAGGCCACCACAGAACCTTGCTGTTGTGACATTTTACATCATTTGTTAAGCATTATTATTGAAAAATAAAATTATTTAGTATGGTAAGGTCCTATAGTGACTTGGAGCAGTGTTCCGCAAAGTGTGTGCCGCGGCTCATTGGTGTACCGTGGTCATTAGTTGGTGTGCCTCGAAAAAATAAGGTTAACTCATAAAGCTAAGTAGACGGACGGAAGAAAAATACTTACACCAATGTAAATAACACGCACGCACGAGCTAGAAGTAATGTTGATTAATATTACTTAAAAACTGATTTTTCATTGGTGTACCTCCAAAAATTTTCGTTTTCCTAGATGTACCTTGAACACAAAAAGTTTGCAGAACACGGGCCTAGAGATACAATTGGTTGACCATACAGCGGATTTGGCTGTGCATTGTGTGACACTGACAGTAACAGTACAATTTTTTTACTGTATTACAGAGGTCATCAAAAAGACAGAGGTTAGACAGTGATAGCAGTGAGTCTCAATCACCAACGAAGAAAGAGCCTCCTCCTTCTATAACAGTAAGTCATGCACCTGTTCTCCCAAATCCCCATTCACTTCATAGTTACTCTGTGACCCCGTACAAGTATGGTTAATTGATAAGTTAAACTAATTGCTACAGCAAATACGTTAATTCATTCTAATGTATTTTTGTATTGACATATTAGTCTCTCGTGAAAATAATTCGATTTTTGTGCATAAAGTGTCAATCAAGTGTACTACTACAATCAATTCGTTCATAAACCAATAAATAAACACCCTAAGAATAAAAACCAAATGTGAACTTTAAATTACATGTGTAAAAGTGAAATTAAATTTCAACGAAATTAGTGAACCTAACCTAAAAAGTGGACGCCATTATTCATGCTACCCTCATTTCAAGATAATTAGTGCCAACTTAACGAAACCAAGAAATAACTAGTGCTGTCAATTACTCGAAACGAGCATCAAGCGAAATTGACAGTCAGAGGGTTGCCAGTATAGGAAACTAAAAGTCCGAATAATAAACATGGATAAAAACATGGAGATATTATTATCAAAACTTGAGGAAAAACTGAATCTTCAAACTTTAACAATAACTAAATCTGTAACTGAAAATGTACTGGAAGCATTGGACGAAAAAATGAAGCTTATAGTAGAGGAAAACAATTTACTAAAAAACAAAGTAACAGAACTTGAACAAAGAATTAATTTCATGGATAAGGAAAGGCGTAAAAATAACTTAATCTTTTTTGGAACAGAGGAATCAGGAAAAACTGAATGTGAACTTGTCGATTATATAAAAGATATCATTACAGACTTAGGAATACACATAGATAGTAATGAAATAAAAAATGTTTATCGAGTTGGACAGCGGACTCCCAACCTTAAAAAGCGTCCAGTGGTAGTCTCATTTACAACCATATGGAAGAAACACCTAATAATGAAAAACAGGGCTAGCTTCCCCTCAGGCATCTATATAAAAGAAGATTTCCCGAAAGCTATACGCGAAAAACGCAAGCAACTTCAGCTACAAGTTGAGGAAGAGAAAAAGAAAGGGAACATAGCTTTTCTGAAATATGATAAAATAATAATAAAACAACAATCGCAACAAGACAAAAACAAGAGAAGACGAGAGGAGTCTGGTTCGCCCGATAAGTCAACACAGAAAAAAAGCAACTCCCTGAGTAGTCCTGAACTAACGGCGGCTAAAACAACAACAAAAGAAGTTATTAAACCTAGTATATTCAAGTTCGTCGAACGCGGCAGACCCGCTACACTGTCAGAACAGTCAAAAAACTAACAACCCCTACCAACACCCGGAACCAGAATAAACAACCAAAGGCAACTGATTTGCAACATTCAACAGAACCAAAACGTCTCCCAGCACGGTTGGTCCCCGCGGGAGAACTAGACCAAAACCCTCCAACAACAGAAACAAGAAGAAGTGAAACAAGAAGAAGTGAATCATTCAAAATTGCAACGCTGAATACAAGAACATTAAGAACGCATGAAAGCTTGCTCGAACTACAAAAATCGCTTGAAAACATCAATCATGATATAGTAGGCATTAGCGAAATGAGAAGACAGGGCGAAAAAATAGTAGAGATCAATAACTACATACTCTATCAAAAAGGCGAGACAGCAGGCCAAAGAGGAGTCGGTTTTCTGATCAAAAAATCATTAAAAAACTACATACAAGAGCTGACAGGACTCTCTGACAGATTCGCAATACTCAACATTTGTTTTCCTAATTACAAGAAGCCTTGGACAATTGTACAAGTATATTCACCCACCGAGGTCGCATCCCAGCAAGATATTGAGGATTTCTACATTAACCTATCGGATATTGTAAGGAAATACCAAGACAACTACCTCATAGTGATGGGAGATTTCAATGCTCAGGTGGGCATCAGAGAAACGGGTGAAGAATTGGTAATGGGTAAATATGGCCATGGAAAGAGAAGTAAAAATGGACACAAACTTATCGATTTTCTACTACAAAACAATCTAGCACTTCTCAACTCCGCCTTCAAGAAAAAACCTAATACAAAATGGACTTGGTTATCACCTGATGGAAAGTACAAAAATGAAATTGATTACATATTAACCAACAAGCCAAAATTCTTTGATGATGCACATGTTGTTCAAAACTTAAATTTCAATACAAATCATCGCATGGTACGTTGCCATTTAAAATCATATGCTACAAAACATTCAAGAAATAACATTAAAAACGCATTTATGTCATCAGATGTATTTAGTTACAAAATAGAATCAACCTGTATAAAACTAGTGCAAGAAATGGTAAAATCTGATGTAACAATATTAGAAAAATACAAGCACTTAGAAAAATATCTATCATCATCATCTATGAGGATAGAAAAAGTGGCTAGAGATACAAAGTTTAGCGAAAAGACAACAGAACTCCTAGAAAAAAGAAAAGTACTAATAGCCGATAAAGAAAACAGTAAAGATAACCAAAAGGTGATATCAAGCTTAAGCAAACAAATAAGAGAAAATATAAGAAAGGATAGGAAAGTACGAAGATTGAAAAAATTAGAAGATGTAATTCAAAAAACGGGTGGAACTAAAAAAGCTTTTAAAGAATTAAAAGAGCAGGGTATGGAATGGATTCCCAAACTAAAAAAAAAAGATAAAAACAGAAGATCAAAACAAGTGTCAAAACGTACAGAAGTCCAGAAGCTTGCTACAGACTATTACAGAACCCTATACTCTAACAAAGAAGTGAACCAAAACAACTATGTACATATGAACTCAACGGCTAGCTTTGAAGAGATCCCACCAATACTTACACGGGAAGTGGAGAAAGCCATCATGTCTCAAAAAATGGATAAAGCTCCTGGACCAGACAAAATATCCAATGAGCTGATGAGAGGCACAATAGATGAATTATACCCAATCCTAACAAATTTATTTAACGACATCTTAACCACAGGAACAATCCCAGAACAATGGGGAGATTCTCACATTATTCTTCTCCATAAGAAGGGAGACAAGGATGATATTGGCAACTATAGACCAATAAGCCTCATATCGAACATCTACAAGGTCTTTGCCAAAGTAATTCTAGAAAGAATCACTGCAACGTTGGATGAAAATCAACCGATTGAACAGGCGGGATTCAGGAAAGGCTACAGTACCATCGATCATATTCACACAATCAAACAAGTCATGGAAAAATACAATGAATATCAGAAACCCCTATATGTTGCCTTTATCGACTTTTCTAAAGCTTTCGACAGTCTGAACCACCAATACATATGGTCTAGTCTAAGCAAACAAGGGGTGAACAGTATTTACATTGACTTAATCAAAACCATTTACAAAAAGAGCAAAAGTCGAATAAAACTGGAATCGAAAGGAGACCCCTTTCCAATAAACAGAGGTGTCAGACAAGGTGACCCATTGTCACCTAAATTATTCAATGCTGTACTGGAACATATCTTCAGACAACTAGACTGGGACAACTATGGTCTTAAGATCAACGGTAATCATCTAAACCATCTTAGATTTGCAGACGATATAATTCTATTAGAAGAATGCCCTAAAAAATTAAAATATATGATTGATACACTAGCGGACAAGAGCAGACAAGTGGGGCTGGAAATGAATGCGAGTAAAACCAAGCTGATGACCAACTCAACAGAGATAAGCATAGAAGCAAATGGGAACAAGTATGATTATGTGAGCGAATATGTGTACCTGGGGCAAATTATCTCACCTCAAGACTCAATGTCTAAGGAAGTTGATAAGAGAATAGCTTGTGGATGGAAAAAATATTGGTCCTTAAAGGAAATAATGAAAAATAAAGACCTAAGTATGTTTATAAAAAGGAAGACATTCAACATTTGCATTCTCCCATGCATGATATATGGATGCGAGACTTGGTCACTGACCAACAATGATAGAGAGAAATTGGCGAAATGTCAAAGAGCAATGGAAAGAAGCATGTTGGGAGTTAAACTAAAGGAAAAAAATTTAAATACAGAGATAAGAAGGAAAACCAAGGTTATGGACATAATAAATCGAATAGACCATCTAAAATGGGGTTGGACAGGACATATGCTACGATGCAAAACCAACAAATGGAGTAAACAAGTCACCCTATGGTACCCAAGAGATGGAATTAGAAAACAAGGCCGTCCAAAAACAAGATGGGAAGATGACATCCGTATAACCTTGGGGCCTTACTGGTCTAGAGTTGCAGAAGACAGATTGCAATGGAGAAAGTTGGAGGAGGCCTATGCCAAAAGGCACACCGAACTGCGGGACATTCTATAGTTTATTTTTTTATTTAGTTTATTATAATGTTTTTTTTTATCATTGCATGTAATTGTATCCTCGTTTCGGAATAAACGGCTATATATATTAGTTATTATTTGCGGCAGTATCCATCTACTGTAAAATAATCATGTTTGTCTAGTGGACCCATGGCTGCTCAAGCAGGGAGCCATGGGTTCAATCCCAGGCTTGCACCACTGAGTTTTACGAATTTATGCCCATAATTATATTAAAAATGCATGGTCAGCTGCAGCAAAAAGGTACCTTTACAAAGGGGTTACCACCGTTATAGCCAGGGGGGTACCTTTTGTCTGCAGCTGAGTGTACCATGAGCTTTTTGTTGAATTTAATTTTATCATTTCACATATAGTATAGAATCTGCAAAATTTGTTTTTTGAAGTTTCGATGCTGGGGTGCAGCATATAGTGTTGAATCTGCTTAATTAGTATTTGGAAGTTTCAACACTGTTCATTGTTATGGTAGATATAGGCCAGGGTTAAAGTACTTTCACACAAAACTTCACTTCAATCCAGCCAGGAAGCACTTAACCTTTTCAACACCAAGCTAGTTAATCATAAAGCTACTTTAAACCTTATGTCATTGTGTGAAGATTACTTTGACATTGTAATTAATAACGCATATTTATATCCGTTGGTGGCGTTGAAAAGGTGATACTGCAATACAATACGTTTACTTTTAGTTTACCACTGACAGATGGCTTGCCTTCATTTCATTTCCAACTTTAACTTAACACCATACAAATAAAGTAGTTATTACAAAATCTGCAAACATGGGTAACATTATTCTAAAATTGGCTTTATTTGTAGGTTGTTAAAGTTGTATATGAAATGAAGGCAAACCATCTGTCAGTGTTAAACTTTATGTAATTTTACTGTACCTGAACATGAAAGAAAAATACCCTTTGTTAGCTCCAGAAAAAGAAAGTAAAAAGGCAACGTATTGAGAGCTCTGAAAGTGAAACGGAACCAGTGAAATCAGAAAAGGAATCGCCAGTAAAGTCACCGGAAAATTCACCAAAAAAATCAGAAGAGCAGTCACCAGTTGAGTCCCCAGTAAAGACTGAAATCAAGCTGGAAAAGAATGATAATGTCAAGACATATAATTCACCCAAAAGTAAGAAAGCGAAGAAAGAAGTAAAGACGGGTAGGTATCACCATAGTGGGATGGGGAATAGGTAATAACGGGCTAATTTCCGCAACTCGACGTCTATTACGCGCCTATTTTGCGTAACTGGCTGTAGTCACTATTCATGCCAGCCCAACTCCATAAGGAAGCCTAGCAGACCCTTCACGTTGCCGACGACTTCCTGGAGCGACCTCGGTGTCCCGAGGTGTAGTGCCCTGTAGCTCGCCACACTAACACACTCCAGCAGGACGTGTGAGGCCGTTTCTTCCGCCTCCATGCACGCTCTACATAGGGGGCTGTCTGTAACACCTAAATTGTGTAAGTGTTTGTTAAGTAAGGCATGTCCAGTTAGAGCCCCAACCAGTAGTCGGAGCTGAGTTCTTCCATAACCGCGAAGTTTGCGGGATAGTCCGGGGTTGATCTCCGGAAGAGCTTCTCTGGTCTGCCTGAAGAGGGATGGGGAAAAAACCTAACCATGGTATTTCGTAATTTACCTTTCTTTAGAAATATATTTTTTTTAGTAAATGCTGCCAAGAAAACAGCTAAGAAGAATTCAACCACTAAATCCATCAAAAAAGAGGAAACTTCTCCAAAGGAGAATGGTAAAGAGTCAAGCAAGAGTCTTGTGGAAAAAAAAGAAGTTAGCATAAAGAAAGAAGATGGTGGAATTGTTCCAGGTATGTGATACTGCCAACATAGAGTTAATGGACCATTTCTGTTTTGCCTCAACATTGACTGTTTTTTTTTTCTACTTCTGTGAAGGCTTTGAACACTCCAAGTGATCAAGTCAGTAACGTCTCATGGGCTAAATAATCCTAATCTGTCCTGCTATTTCAGCGTGAAGGAGTTTTAAATTTTTTATTGATTTTACTTTTTTTGTTCCACTAACTGCAGTAAAGGCCTAGCCTCAGGACCTATTCTTCTGACATTGGTCAGAAGTCTAAATCTTCCTTTTATGAAACCTTAACATCATTTGTGACATCACATAGTAGTGCATAGTATATTTATTAACTTTCAGAAATGGAATACAACCCCGCAAAATCGAAATACCACCCCATAAACGACGCGTGCTGGACAGCCAACCAGCCAGTCCCTTACCTGGCTCTGGCCAAGACCCTGGAAGCCATCGAAGCCATATCAGCCCGGTTGAAGATTGTGGAGATTCTGAGTAACTACTTCAGGTTCGTAAAAAAAAAAAAATATATATATACTGTAGCGACTACTAGAGCCATCTAGTCATCACATAAGGAACTATACTACAATCCTACATCACGCTATCGAAGTTTCTCAACTCGGCTGCATAAATACAACTTCCAACTTTCATCCATTGGACTTCGGTCCCCAGGCATAACATCTGCCTGGAGAGAGATCTCTCTATTACAACTAACCCCCAAAATACATTAGCCGGGGACAATCTTACACAAATCAACCTAGTCCCAAACTAAGCAAAGCTTGTACTATGGGTACTAGACGACGATAAACATACTTATATAGAAAAAATAAATACTTAAATACATAGAAAACATCCATAACTCAGGAACAAATATTTGTGCTCATCACACAAATAAATGCCCTTACTGGGATTCGAACCCAGGACCTCTTGCTTCGTAGGCAGGGTCACTACCAACTAGGCTAAAGCGGTCGTAAGTAATAGACCCTAGGCAGGACTCTAGTTGTAGTGGTAGAGCCATGTTGTAGCTAGCCGCTGCATCACGAATGGGCCGGCTCGACCGGGGCAGTACCACCCTCTCACAGAACACCGGCGTGAAGCAGCAGTACTCCTGCTGCGTTTCGTACGGACAGTGAGAGCGCCGGGGGCCCAATATCTCTCCCCCTCCCCTATTCCCTCTCCTTTTTCCTTAGGGCTGACAACGCACTGGCATCGCGTAGAGCGCTCCGGGTGTTTATGAACTGTGGTGACCATTTAACATCAGGTGACCCACTAGTTCGTTTGTCTGGCCTCTCTAACATTACCACGCGGTCCCAGTGCGGATTGGGAACTTAACATACACCATTGGATTTCTTCTTAGATGTGCAAGTGCAGGAGGAAAATGAGCAAGCGGGTCATCTGATCGAAAATGATCACCGCCCATAAATATCAACAACTCAAAGAGAGTCACTGATCTGTTGCCGGCCTTTAACGCTTAAACCATTTGACAACCCTGTCAAGACATTCGATTCTGGACCGTAAATGTTGCTAATTTGAATTGGCTTTGATTTCTTTTTATTTATTATTTAAGGGGAACCAACAGCTTGTAACATAATATAGGTATTGTTAATAGTAACGCAGAGCCAATTAATTATATTATTATTATATTGCCGGTATCGATTTAAGGGGTTAAAGGCTAATCCTTTAATTGAAAGCCCCAATGTCATAGTTGTCTAGAAACACTGCTGCCGGAAGTTGATTCCACAGTTTCATTGTACGTGGTGTGGCGTGGCTGTTTTCCTTCATCGTAAAGCTTATGGTAAATTTCATATGTAACTGCAAAAACTGAGAGGTGCGAACCGGGTCTCGAACCCACGACCCTCTGCTTGAGAGGTCATACCACTTGGCTACCGCAACTTTGATACCGCAAACCACCATAATATATATTAATAACGCGTAATTATTTGTGTTGGAATATTCATCAGGTCCGTGATAGTCCTGACTCCAGAAGACTTGTTGCCAAGTGTGTATCTATGCCTGAACCAGTTAGCGCCGGCGTACCACAGCTTGGAGCTCGGTGAGTTATTTCATGATGTGTATTTTACGGTCGCGTGCCTTTATTTGGGACCCATTTCGAAAAAATATCTGTTCAAATTAACCATCTCAGGTGCCTTGCCCCCTATCACCCGCTCACCCCTCTTCCTCTCTCTAGTAATGCATTGACTTGACAGACAAATGATATGTGCTCGCGTGTGGGTGTGTGTGCTGTGAATTTGTCCTCTAGTTGCAGTAGTTCGGTTGATTTGTCCGGGACCGAACTGCTGCAACACTTTTTGTCTCAGTAGTTCGGTTAAGACGTCAAACCGAACTGTTGGGAAGACTTTAGTTGCAGTAGTTCTGTTGACTGTCCGGGATCAAACTACTGCCACAATTTTAGTCTTATTAGCTCGGTTATGACGTCAAACCGAACTATTGAGAATTGAAACGACTCAAAAGGACGTTTAAGGATTAGATTGTACAACAAGAGCATAAAACGAGCCATTTTACCCGAGACGTTTGGTTGACATTGACGTTGGATTTAATGCTAGAGTTTTAGGTACACTCTTCTTTTCACTTCGATTGCAAGGAAATGAAATAACAACATTGCAAATAAAATTAACTAGCTCTTATTTTTCATGGATTGTGTATTTAGCTATATTTTTAATCGCGCTTTTGAGTCGTTTCAATTTTCAGTAGTTCGGTTTGACGTCACAACCGAACTAATGAGATTAAAAGTGTGGCAGTAGTTTGGTCCTGGACAATCAACCGAACTACTGCAACTAAAGGTTTCCCAGCAGTTCGGTTTGACGTCTTAACCGAACTACTGAGACAAAAAGTGTTGCAGCAGTTTGGTCCCGGACAAATCAACCGAACTACCGCAACTAGAGGGAATTTGTGCCCTGTGACCTTAAAAGTGACTTTATCCCATGGGAACATCCTTGCCGCAGCAGTGGTCGAGCCCAGGTACCGTGCACGTTGACTTTCACTGACAGTAACTTTCTCCTTCTTACAATTACTCCCTTAAACAACATATGTTGAATTTCTTTACAATATGACAGGACTATCAACCTCAAGAGGGTCCCGAATTAAAGCTGTACTGTATAATTAGTGCATTCACGAAGACGCGCGATTTTGTCAAAATTAGATATTAATGTCCCTTCGGGGTCAACTGGGCCCGCAGAGCACTAAGACGGGCTAAGTTGACCACTTTGATTGCTTTGCGGGCAACTCGACCTACTTGATCGGGCAATACAGCCCGCAGGCTCAGTCCACCACTATATACAGTGGTAGATTGAGCCCGCGGGCTGGGTTGTCGATCAGTGGGGTTGAGTCGCCCACAAAAAAATAAAAATTGGTCAACTGAGTCCGTGGGCTCAGTACTCTGTGGCCCCAGTTGACCCTAAAGGAATTAATGTCACTGCAATAAGAACCTCTGCACGCATCATCACGAATGACGCGATCTACTCGTATACCGTACTGATTTGTTTAGAGCAGGGATGCACAGACCGCGGTCCGCTGTAGATGTACGTGCGGCCCAAAAGCCAAAAAACCGGCCAAGAGCGTGTCGGACACGCCCAAGATAGGGTTCCGTAGCCATTACGAAAAAATCAAGTAATATTTTTCTAAGGATTTCGTATGTGTACGGAATCTTCCAAATTAGGTATCGTCAATACTTTGAAAAAAGGTCGTATCTCAAAATCGTTAATCTGGCAAAGTGAACTTTATTACGCGCGTATCAAGGTTCAGTTTTGTTTACATGCTGATTTAAGATACGAGTTTTTCAAAGTAGTGACGGTATGTTTAATACCTTAGGCTACTATTTACTCTTAAACTACAAATAATTCCCAAGCAATCTTAGCCGCTATAATTTTCCTTGTAAATTTAATATATTTACTACCAATTTGAATTTTTTAAAATTTTTCCACCCTACAGTTTAGATTTTAGAGGGGGGGGGGGACGGTCGATTTTAATGAAAATTTTCACTTTTAAAGTTGAATATTTCGCAAACAAATCACTGAATACAAAAATCATGTAAGCAACCCCCCAATGGTTTTAAAAGACCTATCCAACGACACCCCACACTATAGGGTTAGTCGAGAAAAAAAAAATCACCCCCACTTTACGTCTATGGGAGGTACCCTAAAAAAAATTTTTTTAGTTTTTTTTATTTAACCACTTTGTCGGCGTGGCGCGACGGACAGACATGGCGAAACTATAGGGGTTCCTAGTTAACTACGGAACCCTAAAAAGAGTGGGTGGTCATTTATTTAGATATAGAAACTTAATACAAACTCGTCAAAGTAGGTGGATATAATGATATGTATATATTTCCTAGGCATAGCAGAGACGTACCTAATGAAGGCGATCGGCCAATGCACCGGTCGTACGCTAGCACAAATGAAGGCTGCTGCGCAGAAGACAGGCGATTTAGGTAATATATATATAGATGTAAAAAACCGTGGTAGCATAGTGGATTGACCAATGGCCTGGCAAGCGGAGGGATTTGTGTGCGAAACCCTGATTAATTCTGCAATACAATGTCAACCCTTAGAAAATAATTTTTACAGTTGACATTGTATTGCATAATGACAGTGAGTTGACTCAGTATTGCAAAACAGCATCCATCTATCGTAACACAACCGCGCAGACGCGGACAGACAGGCCGTGCCCGGCCAGTATAGGTAACGCCACCAGAGTTGAGGCCACGCACACAACCACATTTCATGTAATGACAGCGGGATTTTGACGTTGTGTTGTCGTTAAACGTCAACACAGCGTCAAAATCCCGCTGTCATTACACGAGATGTGGTTGTGTGCGTGGCCTCAACTCTGGTGGCGTTACCTATAGGCGCGGTTCATGTCTGTACGTGTCTGTGGCCATTGACGACCAGATGGCCTAGTGGTTAGAGAACCTGACTACGAAGCTTGAGGTCCCGGGTTCGATTCCCGCGTCGGGGCAGATATTTGTATGAAAAATACGAATATTTGTTCTCGGGTCTTGGGTGTTTAATATGTATTTAAGTATGTATCTATCTATATAAGTATGTTTATCCGTTGCCTAGTACCCATAACGCAAGCTTTGCTTAGCTTACTTTGGGACTAGGTCAATTGGTGTGAATTGTCCCATGATATTAATTTTTTTTTTTTAATCTGCCGGTCAGTGTGGATAGGGCGCCGGAACTGTGCAGACGACTTTTGCTCTTGACGACGGTGGCTGTCGATGTCTGACACGGCACGCTTCTGCTAAATGTGAATTAAATATATATATATATAAGATAATTTATTATCAATTTCTATACAATACAACTTTATGTCACTAACCATAAGTTTGATGTTTACATATTTTGACGCGATGACTGTATACATATTTACGCTTTCGACTGTACTAACAGGAAATGGATAATTGGCTACTTTCCTAACTAGTCAGTCTTTGAGATTATCAAAAAATATTGGACACGTATTTTTTATTTTGTCAATTAAACAAAAAATTACGAAGATATGGCGCGTTGAAGTTTCCCGTGACGTCACTTGTTCCTACACTTTGTATGAGCGTTTTAGGTACAAGTGACGTCACGCGGAACTTCAACGCGCCATATCTTCGTAATTTTTTTTTGTTTAATTATCAAAAGAAAAATTACGTGTCTAATATTTTTTGATAATGTAAAATACGGACTAATAAGAATTATTATTTTTTTACCTAGGAAACATCCCTATTGTTGAATGTGTTTTTATAGGTGCTGTAGCCGAGCAAGCGAGATCCACGCAACGAACTATGTTCACGCCGCCGCCACTCAAGACGAGAGCCGTCTTCAACGCGCTCAAAGAAATCGCCGGCATGACAGGTTAGTATAGTGATGATTATGAGTCAGTCAGGGTAGACGTTGCAGTAGAAAATAAACTCGTTAGAAAAAACAGGGTCTGCGGCGGATGACTCAGATACGAATTATTTAAAAAAAAGTGTTAAATCTGACCAACCATGTCTGTCTGTTATGTTCGGTACCTCACGTTGAATCTGCTGAACTTATTTTTTAGCAAGAAAATAGTTAGTATAACAAGCATAGCTCGGACAGGTCATCGCAAAACAATCGCAACACGGTACTAGAACAAGATTAATAGAGTCGTATTATGTAAAGTATTATTTAATTATATTTTTCACTACATTTTTGTGATTTTTTTGAGATAAATACTGGCTTTATTTTACTGTTAAATACGAATGCAGCGTACGTACACAATATTTCACAGACATTTTTACCATAAGAGAGTTCAGAATGGTTATTAATACACTTATTTATCATTTTTAATTGCACCATAAATATGGCGGTTTATTTTAAATAATAAAATATTTAGAAATAACCATAAGTAAACAATTTTACTTATATTAGTTGTCATAAAACTGTTTTAGGAATGCCACTTCGGCAAAACTATGACAGAAATGCAACTAAAAAAGGTCAATTGTTAAGGGTGATTCTTCAAGGTCGTGATTTTTGTTTTATTCCTCTGTCGTATTTTTTTTTACTAAGTTGACAGAAAAAATCATGCTCCTGAAAATAGATTTGTTCAGTAACATAAATTTAACAGTAGCTGAAATTCGGCATGTAGGTTGCTTAGGGAGTGTAGAGGAGCATTGAGAGAGGATTTTCCAAAATTCCCACGGGAACGGGAAAAAACGGGATTTTTCGTTTTACTGGTTGTAGAAAGCTGAATTCGGCATGTAGGTTGCTTGGGGAGTGTAAAGGAGCATTGTGAGAGGACTTTCCAAAATTCCCACAGGAACGGGAAAAAACGGGATTTTTCGTTTTACTAGTCGTAGAAAGCTGAAATTCGGCATGCAGGTTGTTTGGGGAGTGTAGAGGAGCATTGAGAGAAGACTTTCCAAAATTCCCACGGGAACGGGAAAAACAGAATTTTTCGTTTTACTGGTCATAGAAAGCTGAAATTCGGCATGTAGGTTGCTTAGGGAGTGTTCAGATGTTACTGAACAAATCTATTTTCATGAGCATGATTTTTTCTGTCAACTAAGTAAAAAAAAAATACGACAGAGGAATAAAACAAAAATCACGACCTTGAAGAATCACCCTTAATCGCTATAATATCTATCTGCTTTAGATAATCATAATCTTAGGTGCACTATTACGACTCTATTGAAATTTGTTCTACTTACGTATTCGTTTTTGCTATGGACCTATCCGAGCTATGATAATAAGCTAATTTCTAGAGCTTGTCTAGTTTGAAATGACGCGCCCACCACCGCGTTAGCGCACGGGATTTGGAGCTCAATTTGAGCTACGATAGAGTCTATTGTAGCTTGAATTGAGTTTCGAATCCTGTGCGTGAGAGCGGTGGTGGGGCGCGTCATTTTAAACTAGACAAGCTTTAGGGGTAAATAACCCGTGGGAGAATGCTGGAAACACCTAGTTTTTTTATAGATTTTGTTTACTTTTTTTTTTTCAGGCCAAGCGTCAGTGAACAAGAAAATCGGCAAAATACAATCGCTGTATGTGGCCTGCCGCTTCTCGGAGTCTCGATATCTAATACGGTATGCACTTTCCTATTGTTATTTATGTTTATAATATACGATTGGCCCAAGCGCCGGCTTGCCAGTTTCAAAACAAATTTGCTTGCAGCCGTTGAAGTTCATTGGTATGGATTGGTATGGACAGATGTCTGTCCAGCCACTGCACGCAAACTGGGCCTTTAAGGTGTCAAGCTGGCGTCTGGGCCGATTGTACTAGCTGATTGCCCGCGGCTTCGACCCCGCTGATGAACCGGCATTATGAAATTGTGTATTATCTTGTATTTGTGTCTTCTTTTGAAAGTAAACAAATGTCAAATACAAAGCTGCCTCGGACTAAGAATTAATTTAGCTATTCAAAGGAGGAATGCTGCCAGTATCTGCGGAACGTTGCCTAAACGGACTCCGTTTCGTAATATTTTTTAGTTTTTGTTATTATTTTTCTTTAGGTTTTTAGTCTTAGGTTAGTTGTACATAAAATTTTAATGGGCATTTAAAAAAAGTGTACCCTTTACTGTTTTCATTTGAGGAAATTTTTGTGTTTTCTTACTCAGAATCAAAAGCACTGTTGATTTTGATGATAAAAAAACGTCTCTAATTTTTTGTTAGTTTTGTGACTTTTTTTTCATACGACCTAGGTTTAGGCCTCAGGAATGCGTGGTTAGACTCTCGCGGAAACCTGGTAGGCACGTTGTATGGTATAGGTAACGCCATCAGAGTTGAGGTCACGCACACAACAACACGTCATGTAATGACAGCGGGATTTTGACATTTATTCGTGCCGATAGCAAGTTCAACAGACTCAACAGTGAATTAAAAGAGTGACTAAAAATATCTTCAACCTATTTCTTTAAGAACAATTTAGGAAAATACATCTACTTAGTTCAAACAAAAAAGAAAATAAAATATTTTGATCTATTTTATATAAATCAGATAAGCATAGTTTTCGCTATTTATAAAATACCGATTTATTTCTTGCGAGTATTTCTTATCAGTTTCAAATTGTTTTTTTTCAAAAATAGGTTATATGGTAAAAGAAAAATTATAATATGCATTGTATTGCGTATAAGATCATATAACTAACATTTTCATTCACTCAGTGTCGAAGCGCTCGTGGAGAGGCTGGATTCGTGCTTGAGATTTGTTTCAGTAATTTAAAGACACCAATTCAATAAACCACATTTATTCGACGCCATGACACAGATGGAAAAGAGAAAAAGTCAAAGGGCAATAGTGCCAACTTAACAATTTGTGTTGGGGTTGCCAACATGCTGCCGCCAACAACGGACAAACATAGTTATATTATATGTATGTATTTAAAACTTTGTACATAACAAGCAAGTAGCTAAGCAAGAAACAAATCAACATTCTTGTTGTAAATTGCAACAAATGACAAATGAAACAAGAAACAAATCAACATTCTTGTTGTAAATTGAAACATAAATTTTCTTAATTAACTAAATAAATTGTTGAAACCTCAACTTAGTTTGATTTCTTAATACCCAGCGCCATTTATTAGCACAGCCCTGTTAGTAAACTATAAAATGAAATAATCATTATACATTCATAATCATAACAAGTCAAGTTTCATTCTCAAGTTATATAACTATACTTGTACACTACACTATGACAACGTCAGTCTCAATTTTACTGTGTTATATTTAATGAGTATGGCACAACTAACATCAGAATTAAATAATTTACATCACAGCCACTTACTTATTTTTAATATTAACATTTACAGGTTGTGTAATTATACATATGTGTACACAACGCTATGGCATTTTCAGTCTCAAAATTGTTGTATTATTTTTAGTAAATATGACAAATTTAACATCCGAATTAATTAGTTTACCTATTTACTATGGAAACTTATCAACTAATCTGTATCTATAGGTAGGAGACAAATTTTAGTAATAGACCGTCTATGACTTTTGCCATTGGGCAAGGTTACCTCTACAGCTCTTACTTTACCATCAAGTCCAGGGAATACATTTGTGACTCTGGCCATGGGCCAATACAGAGGCTTGGTATCATTATCTATTAAAATGACCAGAGACCCTATCTGAATATTGGGTTGTACAGTTTTCCACTTAGGCCGAGATTGTAGTACATTTAGATAACTTTTATGCCATACTCTCCAGAATTGCTGATACATATTGCAACAGATGTTCCAGAATTTTAATCTATTAATGGGTACATCAGTTAAATCTTTTTCAGGATAAGCATTTAAGGCAGTACCTATTAAAAAATGGCCTGGCGTAAGGTAAGTGTAATCATTTATATCTGTGGACATAGGAGTCAACGGTCTGCTATTTATAACAGCTTCAATCTGTGCTAGAACAGTACACAGCTCTTCATAGGTAAGTAAGGCTTTTAACATAACACGTTTAAGATAATATTTGGTTTTTTTGACACAATTTTCCCAGAGGCCCCCAAACACAGGTGAGTAACTAGGTATAAAGTGGAATCTGATACCCTGATGAGCTGCATACGCCTGCACCAGTTGCTGGTGTTCGCGAGATCCATACAATTTATAAAATTCAGCTAATTGGTTCCTTGCGCATTTGAATGTTGAGGCATTATCGCTGTAGATGTCGCTAGGCAAGCCTCTCCGTGCAGTAAATCTTTTTAAAGCGGCTAAAAAAGCAGGTGTCGTTAGGTCGGAGGTCAGTTCAAGATGAACTGCCTTTGTTGCAAAGCAAACAAACACACATATGTAAGCCTTTGAGACCACGGCACGTCTAACTCTCGACTGCTTAACGGAGATAGGCCCAGCGAAATCCACACCCACCTTTTGAAATACTCTGCACGCGTTTACACGATCGTGCGGCAAGGAGCCCATTAGCTGCTCGGCTACTTTAGCCTTGAGTCTGAAACAGATGAGACATTTAATGGTCGTTTTCTTGACCTCGCTCATGCCATTTATAATCCAAAATTTTTGATTTATTGATGACAAAGTGATTTTGGGGCCTGCATGTAAATTTCTGATATGTTCACTAGTTATTATTAATTTAGTAATTCGTGATTTGTTAGGTAGCACTGCTGGGTGCTTTTGCGAATAAGGTATTGTCGCGCAGTCCAGTCGTCCTCCTACCCTTATGAGCCCTTTGTCATCAATAAATGGATTAACAGTTGTTAAGCTACCCTTTAAGGGTTTATTTTGAGTTAACAATTTAAATTCAGCATTAAAGTATTTTTGTTGCTCATGCTTTACAATCATTAGCATAGCATTATTTAACTCTTCAGTGAGCAAATAATGATTTTTATTTTTGTTAGACTTTAAATTGCTGCAAAAACGCAATACATAAGCAAGAACACGTTGCATTTTATTGATATCAGAGTATTTGTCTAGGAAATCTAAGCATAGTGAAGAATTAGCTTCAAGAACAGAGAACACCGTAGCGCCAGAGAACCCAGAGCCATTGCAGCCAGCCTTTAGTTCTGGTAAGTCAGTGGGTACATCAAATTCGTTACCTCGAGGCAGCTGATACGTGCTGTCTAGCAGAAAGCTGGGCCCGGTCCACCATAGCGGATGCCCGTCGAGCTCATGCGGTTGCACACCCCTGCTAAGGCAGTCGGCAGGGTTGTCGCTCGTATTCACGTATGACCAAATGAATTTCTCAGTGTGTTGTAAAACAACCTTTACTCTGTTTGCAACATAAATGTTGAGTTTAGTTATGTCAGTCTTTAGCCATGCCAGAACTATTTGAGAGTCTGAGAATAAAAGAACATCACTGATGTTTAACTTGAGACTCATAGTTGAGTGAACTTTTGACACTAATTTAGCCAATAGTAGGGCAGCATTGAGTTCTAATCTGGGCACGGTAAGCTTTTGATGCAGTGGATTGACTCTAGATTTTGAACAGAGTAGAGATTGTTTTACTATACCTGTTTCGTCAACAACGCGCAGATAAACGCAGCATCCGTACGCAGCAGAACTGGCCGCATCCGCAAAGCCTACTAATTGAACACTTCTGGCATGTGCAGTGTCAGTCACAACATTTCTTTGAATTTGAATAGGTTTCATAATGGTTAAGCTTTCATAAAATTCGAACCAGAGCCCTTTTAATTCATTATTTAAGCAAGAATCCCATCCCATTTTGGTTGACCATAGCCTTTGTATGATCAGCTTGGCTGACACAATAATGGGTCCAACCAGACCTAATGGGTCATAAAATTTGGCTATGTGACTCAGTATTTCGCGTTTTGTTTTGGGGACGGTATCTGTTGAACTAGGGCTAGTTATGTTGATAGTATCTGTCTTGGTGTTGTATGATACACCTAGTGTTTTGAGACAGTAGTTTTGTTTTTGCAAGTCAACTTCATCAAAGTGTTGTCTGTCAAGTGGTATATCCTGCAGTAATTGTGGGCAGTTAGATGACCATTTGTGTGCCTCAAACCCTCCCAGCTCGAGAATCTGAATGAGTTGGTTTTTCATGTCATTCAGTGATTCTAGTGAATTGCTAGAAACTAAAATGTCATCACAATATGATTGATTGCGGAGGATTGATGCTGCAGCAGGAAACTCAACTTGATATCTATTTGCAAGCTCTATAAGGCAACGAGTTGCCAAGAATGTTGAACATTTCATTCCATATGTTATTGTATTTAATTCAATGCATTTAATATTTTCATCAGGATTGTCTCTCCACAGTATGAGTTGTAGAGACCTGTGTTTAGGATCAAGTTCAATTGAGCGAAACATATTTTTCAAGTCTGTGCTGAAGACATAACCGCCTATACGGAATAATAAAAGTATGTCAAACAACTCTTTTTGTGTAACGCTGCCATTTAATAAAATGTCATTAAGTGAACGCCTTAATCGTGTGAGCATAGAAGCGTCAAATACTACTCTACACTTAGTTGTCTTTTTATCAAGTCTTATCACAGCATGGTGTGGCAAGAAGAAAACTGGATCTTTAGTGAGGTTGTACTTGTCAATGTTCACAATTGAACCATGGCCTAGTGCCACATATTGATGGATGAAATCTTTGTACTGCTCAAATAATTGAGGTTCTTTTTGAAATCTTTTTTCTAAATTGTAAAATCTTTGCAGAGCTTGGTTAAATGAGTCGCCTATTGTTTCATTAACCTGACTTAATGGCACTTTTAATGGCAAAGCTACTTGAAATTTTTTATTTTTTAAAATTAATGTCTCTTGAAAAATCTGTTCACTTTGATCAAATTCAGAACTTTTTTCTGAGAAGGTTTCAGGCACACTTTCGGTCTTCCAAAATTTAGAAACAGTTTCACTGATATCTGAGTCACATTGTCGACAAAACAAAGTTACACTTTTATTTTGTTGTGAATGACACTGGTTTGGTAAGGTACCTGCGACTACAAAGCCAAACTGGGTATTCAAGAAGTATAACTGTTTGTTGTTTGCGTGTGCTGCTTGCTCTGCTGACTGCTGTGCTGACTGATGGCTGCTGGGTGCTGGGGACTGAGGAATGGCTCCTTCAGCCTGAGGTAGCAACACCTGGAAAAATACATCGGCAGCCATTAGTATGTGTATATTACTTGGCACATCAAAATCTGCATCAGCGAGTTTAATGTTAGTGGGCATGGAAATATTCTCCCTGTTGAAGCCCTGTTGAGGGAGCTTTGAAGTTATTTGATCCAAAACATAGCATGTGATGGGTACTTTATATTGTGACACCAAAGAGTGTACTTCAAGCTGAACACATTGATTTATTGTGCTGTGTGCATTGCCTATACCTATGACACCTGTATTTATAGTTTTTGGTTTCAAATCGAGGAGCCTTACTAGTTCTTTAGTAGCAAAGGAAGTCTGTGAGCCACTGTCGAGCAATGCCTTGACTAGTACTTCAGTGCCGTTGCTTGTCATCAATTTGACTCGAACTGTTGGCAAGAGAACCTGTGTGGGGGAAACTTTGGACATCATAGTTACAGAGGGCGCTGTTGTTTCTTCATGTAACATTGTGTTGTGCTTGCCCTTACATATATTGCACTTGAAGTGGTATCGACACTTTTGTGTATGTTTGTTCAAACAAATATTGCATAAATTGTTGTTGGCTGCAAACGCTATGCGCTCACCAGCATGCAATAGTTTGAATGTGGGACAATTAAAAAGCTTGTGTTCACACTTACAATATAGGCAAGAAGAGGTGCTAGCTGCTATGTTGGATGCAGCAGGATATGAAGGCTTCTTCTTGCTGTGGTACTCGAAGCGCTGCTGCTCCGGACGATGTGTTTGTTCCAAGCGCGGCTGCAGAGGCGCTCGGGCTGCAGGCTCTGCATTCTCTAACGCTAGGGCTCGCTTGTCTAGGAAGTCAAACAGTTGTTTCAATGTGGGCTCCTTGTCATCCTGACGACTTAGCTGATAGTCTTTATTTGTGTATGAATCCAGCTTTTTTGTCAAAATGCACAAGATGATAGGATCCCACATATCAACAGATTGGTTTAAGTTCCTAATGGCAGCTAGTTCTTGCTTTGCATTGCACACAAAGTTTCTAATGTTTGTTGAAGTAGATTTAGTTATATATTGCAGCTCCAACAAATTATTTATATGCTCATTGATTATTCTAAATTTATTATCATATCTTTCTTTCAATATGGTAAGTGACTCACTGTAACTTTCACTCACTAGAGGCAAGTTTTTAATAAGAGCGTAAGGCTCATCTGCGAGATAGTTCCTTAGATAGTATAGCTTTTGAATATCCTCCAAAGACTGGTCATTATCAATAAGAGACTCGAATAAACCTATGAATGTCTTATATTCATGACATTTTCCAGTAAATGTAGGAATTGTAATAGTAGGGAGCTTAGTTTTACCACTCGACGTTGAAGCAGAAGCCTCCTTGACTGCGGCGACTGCGCCGGTAGGCGCGGCTGGTGGCTGCATAGTAAGTTCGCGCAGCTTCACTAGCGCATGCGTGTAGGCTTCCTCGTAGTCGTCGCCGTCGTCGTCGAGAATCTCCATACAAAAGGATTCGTATCTATTGAACAAGGATATTAGTCGCTCTTGCTTGACGAGTAGGTTTTGACGGCTGAGTGTCGATAATGATGCCTCATCAGACTGCAGACTCTTCACTAGCTTTGAGAGAGAAGCCTTCACGTAGCCGCGTTTTGCGACCAAATCGGCCTTTCTGGCCGCTGCTTCCTCTGGCGATTGCATGGTGTAGCTGTCTTGGAGAGGAACTTAACCGTTTTTCTTTTGACTCGTGAGTTCGTGACTGCACGCGCACGTGTGACGCACGACGCGGCGTATGTAAATTTCTCTGGAAATATTTGTGGAACAATGCACTGTACTGCACGCGGGGTGGGATGCACTCGACGCGGCGTGGCGTGTGTAAAAATCTGCTCTTAGGTGGCCGACACGTGGTTTGTAGGCGTGGGCCACTCGTGGCGTATGTTTCTGGATCGGATGTCTTCAAATCACTGAATCTTCATTTGCTGGATCGAAGGACCATGTCGAAGCGCTCGTGGAGAGGCTGGATTCGTGCTTGAGATTTGTTTCAGTAATTTAAAGACACCAATTCAATAAACCACATTTATTCGACGCCATGACACAGATGGAAAAGAGAAAAAGTCAAAGGGCAATAGTGCCAACTTAACAATTTGTGTTGGGGTTGCCAACACTCAGTCATTTCATTCATTCACTATTTTTTTTGCAATCGGTACTTTATGTAGCTGTGTGTGTAATCATTCGTCTCAACTCTCGTGGCGTTACCTATATATCTGTCTGTGTCTGTCTCTTTCTTTCACCTTGACCGCTCCGACGTTTATGGTGGCGAGTGTGTTCCAGTTCGCTGGAAGGCAAGCTGCGCATCGGTCTCGCGGAGCAGTCAGTCTTACAGGCGCTGGCGCAGGCCGTCGCCGCCACGCCGCCCGGCCAAGGGGTCCTCGACGCGAGTAAGGGACTCTCCGCCGCCGAATTCAAGGTTGGCTCATTCTAGTTTTCGCGGACCAGTCATTTTTCAAATATTTTTTCTCAAACATGCAATGAAATATTGACGTTGTGTTCCTTATAATAGGCCGCGAAGAATCACGTTTCAGGCGCGGCTAGACGAGAGGTCGTTAATGGAATTTAATACAACATAATAATCTTAAAGGAATGATTATCGAAATGGGTTCCCATTGAATGTAATATATAATTACTGATTTTTCCTTATCTCCAGGGGTTTTGAACTCTGGACCGCGCAAACCTTGTTTTTTTAAAAGCTTTTACTAACTTGCAATGTATGTATATATGTACGCGTCAAATCTTGGAAGTGAAATTTGACCCACTTCCCCGGTTTCCGATTGAGCTGAAATTTTGCATGCATATGTAAATCGGAGGACAATGCAATATTATTATGACATGGAGCTGATCTGATGGTGAAGCTGGAAGGTGGCCACAAGAATTCTGTAATAAACCGACACGACTGCATCGAGTTAGGGCTCGTTTGATTCGTTTTTAAGAGAACTTTGTTAAGGGGCTACCCGAGGTTTTCATCGGTTTTTGACAAGTTTTGAATCGTATCTCCTACTTTTGCACTACAGTTAGTATTATAAGTCAAACGGCTATCGGTTCTTCAATCTTTTATCTCCTTTTTTGTCTACCGGATTTTGAAAAAAATGAATACTTAATTTTGTATGACTTTTTTAAACATTGTCTAAAACGCGAACGTGACGTGAAAGATCTAACATATATACGAAATATACATATTTGGGTTCATGAACTAAAACAATTACTTTGCTCACCCGCGACCTTACAATAGTTACGTTTATGCAAGAAATGCGTGTTCATGCAGTTCCTCCACCTCCACACTGTACGAACACACACAAATCACATAAACACAACTATCACCACCACCAAGCTACACTGACGCGTTTCGAACTCAACCAGAGCTCATCCTCGGAGTTACCACAACCGTATGCTATGCTACCAAATGTTAAACTAACAAACCAAAACAAATGTTTTAACTTGTCACTGTAACTTCACAAGTACCCACTTTATTTTTCTTATTCTCAAACTACCCCACAAAAATTAACTTTTATTGACATATTATAAAACTACCTTGAATTTTTGTTTATTTATTTATAAGGCATATTTTATTAATACTAACTGTTCAAATTAGACCCAAGCCGCAGTAAAGGAGAAGATACTAAATTTACCTGTTCATTAATAATAGACCCCATAGTGTTGTACCTAATTATTTCCATGCATTCCAGAGCATCCAGACGCAACCCCTTGCCGCAATAATGTAACACTTCATAAGAATCTGAATCTAACAATGAATGATTTGATTCCAACAAATGTTTTGCAAAATTCGATTTACCTGGATGCTCATTCCTATATGCCGAAACATGCTCTTTAAATCTAGTATTAAAACTTCGGCCTGTCTGTCCTACGTATATCCCATTGCAGTCATTACAAGTAAGCTTGTATACCCCCGATCTAGTTCCCTTATCTACCTGTTCTTTGTGGTTACATAGCCTAGAGTACAAAGAGTTGTTAGTCTTAAAGGCAACATTAATATTGTTTGATTTTAAAATGCCATAAATCTTATCAGACAAACCCCCAACGTAAGAGATGCTAGATCTATATTTGTTGGTAGACTGAGAAGGTAACGCAGCGTAAAGCATGCTATTTACTAACCGTGCCTGCTTCTTTTGAACTAAACTATCTACCATTGATTTTGTATAACCATTTGAGATCGCTATCTGATAAATAGTACTCAACTCTAAATCAGGAATTAATAGATTGCTGACTGTGCCTCTTTCTAAGGAACATTTTGATTTAGAGTTGAGTACTATTTATCAGATAGCGATCTCAAATGGTTATACAAAATCAATGGTAGATAGTTTAGTTCAAAAGAAGCAGGCACGGTTAGTAAATAGCATGCTTTACGCTGCGTTACCTTCTCAGTCTACTAACAAATATAGATCTAGCATCTCTTACGTTGGGGGTTTGTCTGATAAGATTTATGGCATTTTAAAATCAAACAATATTAATGTTGCCTTTAAGACTAACAACTCTTTGTACTCTAGGCTATGTAACCACAAAGAACAGGTAGATAAGGGAACTAGATCGGGGGTATACAAGCTTACTTGTAATGACTGCAATGGGATATACGTAGGACAGACAGGCCGAAGTTTTAATACTAGATTTAAAGAGCATGTTTCGGCATATAGGAATGAGCATCCAGATAAATCGAATTATGCAAAACATTTGTTGGAATCAAATCATTCATTGTTAGATTCAGATTCTTATGAAGTGTTACATTATTGCGGCAAGGGGTTGCGTCTGGATGCTCTGGAATGCATGGAAATAATTAGGTACAACACTATGGGGTCTATTATTAATGAACAGGTAAATTTAGTATCTTCTCCTTTACTGCGGCTTGGGTCTAATTTGAACAGTTAGTATTAATAAAATATGCCTTATAAATAAATAACAAAAATTCAAGGTAGTTTTATAATATGTCAATAAAAGTTAATTTTTGTGGGGTAGTTTGAGAATAAGAAAAATAAAGTGGGTACTTGTGAAGTTACAGTGACAAGTTAAAACATTTGTTTTGGTTTGTTAGTTTAACATTTGGTAGCATAGCATACGGTTGTGGTAACTCCGAGGATGAGCTCTGGTTGAGTTCGAAACGCGTCAGTGTAGCTTGGTGGTGGTGATAGTTGTGTTTATGTGATTTGTGTGTGTTCGTACAGTGTGGAGGTGGAGGAACTGCATGAACACGCATTTCTTGCATAAATGTAACTATTGTAAGGTCGCGGGTGAGCAAAGTAATTGTTTTAGTTCATTAATATGGACCTCCGCAAAGTAACGCCTGATTCAATAAAATATTTGGGTTCGTCTTTGATGTCTCTAAAAACGTGTCTAGGGTTTTCATTTGAAACTAATTAACACAAAAGTTATGGCCAGAAAACCAATTTTTTGACCTAAAATTGTTCAACGTTGATGCCAAATATTTCGAAGACAATGAACTTTGAAGTAAATATGGGATACTATATTGCTTAAAGCCGTTGTTGTTAATTATAATAAGCTACAAAAACCCATTAGAAAACTAAGGAAATCAGATCGAAGGTCATTGGGGCATGGGATCCCCTTAACCAACGCTTACAGTTAGCAAAAAAAGCTTGTATTAAAAATATAATTTTTTAACATCAAATGAATGATATTTTTTAAAGGCTAAAATCGACGAGCAGGCGCTAATAATAAAGACGACGTACTGCGAGTGCCCCAACTACGAGCTGATAATACCGGTCATGCTCGAGCACGGCGCGGCTGCCTTGCCGGCGCACTGCAAGCTGACTCCTGGCATCCCGCTGAAGCCCATGCTGGCGCATCCCACGAAGGGAGTCCACGAGGTCCTTAATCGGTCAGTATTTTATTTATTTCAGGCACTAGTTCCACCAAGGGAGAAGAAGCTAGCTATCGACTTTTACTCGCTCAAGAAACGAATAAAAGATACAGATCCCGTGTCGGTAAAGAGAGATATATTTATAGTTGATCGCTGGCTGTTCGCACTGCCGGCGAGGACTCTTCACTAGTTGATCGCAGCGGTAAAAGCTGTCAACGATAAAACTCAACGGTATTTGCTCGGCGATGCTCGCTTGGCGCTCAGAACTCACGCTGCGAGACAAACTACCGATCATTCTATTGTAGGTACTGCGTCGATTTGAGTGGTGCGAGTAATCGCCCGTCGCACTCGAACACTCGCTTATAGCAGAGTGACAAATCTATCGGAACTACACACTCGCTTGTCGCGAACTCGTTTCTAGTTTGTTGCTCTAATCGCTTCTCGCTCATTGTCGGCGGTGGCACCAGTCCCTAAAGTCGACGAGCAAGCGCTAATAATAAAGACGACGTACTGCGAGTGCCCCAACTATGAGCTGATAATACCGGTCATGCTCGAGCACGGCGCGGTTGCCTTGCCAGCGCACTGCAAGCTCACGCCTGGCATCCCGCTGAAGCCCATGTTAGCGCATCCCACGAAGGGGGTCCACGAGGTCCTCAATCGGTCAGTATCTTTTTTTTCAGGCACTAGTTCCACCAAGGGAGAGGAAGCTAGCTATCGACTTTTTCTCGCTCAAGAAACGAATAAAAGATACAGATTCCGTGTCGGTAAAAGAGAGAGTGGTGGCCTAGCGGTTTGACCTATGGCCTCTCAAGCAGAGGGTCGTGGATTCAAATGGGTGTGTAATACGAGATATAACAACTTATTATCTAATATTCATAATATATACGCTCACTTTATATAAACTCGTTTAGTATAACGTTCACTGGATATAATGAACGAAAAGTATAATTATAAAATATCTAATTTTGTAATGTATAACGTTGTTTATATATAATATCAATTGATACAACGATCAATGCGTATAATGTTCATAACACCTAAGATTTAAAACGTATAAATTCATTAAAAACTTTAATGCAAGCAAACAATCAAGCAATCCATTCATTTCTTCCGCTCTGTTACAAAAAAAAAACCTAACATACCATAACGCTACGCTTCGCTCCCGCCTTAGCCTTCTGAACCTAACCTATCCAAGTCGCTTCTGCCCCGAAAAGTCTTGCTCGCTCGCTTCGCTCGCTCGCGCCACTTAATTTTACATTTACACATATTATTATATATCATGACTGTTATATCTAATGTTTGTTATGTTAAAATAAATTAGTCCATATTAATCTTATACAAATTGAAGTTATATAAAAATAACGTTCTATAATTTAAGCGTTATAGGTTTAAAAATTATACTTTTTGTTGTTATAGCTAACGTTCATTATATCTTCTGAACGTTATTAAAATGAAAATAGATATTTTGTAGTTATATCTCGTGGGACGCACCCGATTCAAATCCGGGCTCGAACTGCTGAGATTTTCGGAATTTACGTGCGAAATTACATTTCAAATTTACCACGAGCTATGCGGTGAAGACCATCGTGATGAAAGCTATAATATGCCTGCGAAGAAGTTCAATGTTCGTGAAGTTCTCAATCTGCACTGGGCCCGCGTGGGAACTACAACCCAAGCCCTCGCATTCTGAGAGGAGGCCTGTGCCCTGCAGTGGAACGTATATAGGCTGGGATGATGATAATGAAATGATTCATCATACATAATCGTCATCATCATCAGCCTATGCTCGTCCACTGCTGGACATAGGCCTCTCCCATGGCACGCCACTGAGCACGATCCTCGGCCACTCTCATCCAGCTCTTGCCAGCCGCCTTGCGAAGATCATCGCTCCACCGAGTCTGAGGACGTCCTACGCTACGTTTGCCGATCCGTGGTCTCCACTCAAGAACTCGTCTATCCCAACGGTTATCGGTTCTTCGGGTTATATGGCCGGCCCATTGTCACTTCAGCGTGCTAATGCGGTGGGCTATGTCGATAACTTTGGTTCTCTGTCGGATCACTTCGTTACGAATTCGTTACATAATCGTCAACCCTAACATAAAACTGTCATTTGCTACGGTTTTGCTACCTCCGTTAGGTATGCTGATGATGGTGACTTACTCAGCATTACCCTTTCTTCTACCAGGTTCGAAGGCACCCGGTTCACCTGTGAATACAAATACGACGGCGAGCGCGCGCAGATTCACGTCCCAAAGGCCGCTGGCGAGGGCCCTGATCTACCCAATGCGTCCGTCTTCAGCAGGAACCAGGAGAACAATACTAGGTAACTCTTAACAACAATGCTAATTATTTATAATTATTAGATGATGATGATAAAAGCGGTGGCAAAGTATATACTAGCCTTTGCCCGCAACTTCGTCTGCGTACTACGGATTTTGGACTTTCTCGTGATAAAATCAAACGTGATCTGAACCTCGTGATTCAGGGATTTGATCGAATGACTCATTTTTCTAATAAAAAGAAAATGTTTATTTGCTAGATAACGGGTTAAATGTAATGTTACAAATATATTTTGAGTGCGCCAATATCTGCCTGAGTCAGAATGCAAAATCTTACTTGTTTATTTTGGCGATTTGTATCAATCGTACAAAATAAAAACCGGCCAAGAGCGTGTCGGACACGCCCAAGATAGGGTTCCGTAGCAGGTACGAAAAAATCTTTGCATACTTTATTATATTAATGTGGTTCTTTTGGTCCCAACTCCCACCGCGCACGGAATACCAACGTCGGCGGTACAGTGCCATCTATCGGAGAATTGGGTAACTAATCTAATTGCACTCTACTAGAACTAGTATGTATGTTGATGGTTTTTCAGATGTAATTCTTAACCGATTTCAATTTTTTTTTTTTATTTGAAAGAAGATACTGTTAGCGTGATGTTATAGGTACTTAAAGAAAAAAAATGCTTGCAATGCCGGTTAAATTACAATCTAAGTTTAGAAATATTTTTTTTACAAATCTTAAAAACTGCTCAACTGATTAAGTTGAAAATAATTTTCCTAGAAAGTATTTATTAAGTTTAACTTACGTGATTTTTTTCATATTTTTTAGACTTGCTGTTCAAAAGTTAGAGGGGGGGGGGGACACATTATTTTGAACTTTCGGAGTGAATATCTCCGAAAATATTCACTTTTTCAAAAAATGATTTTAGCAAACCCCTATTTATTTTCAAATACCTATCCAATGATACCCCACACTATAGGGTTAGTCGAGAAAAAAAAATCACCCCCACTTTACGTCTATGGGAGGTACCATAAAAAAAATTTTTTTAGCTTTTTTTATTTAACCACTTTGTTGGCGTGACTAATATATATATTCATGCCAAATAACAGCTTTCTAGTACTAACAGTCTCTGAGCTAAGCCGCGGACAGACAGACAGACAGACAGACAGACGGACAGACATGGCGAAACTATAAGGGTTCCTAGTTGACTACGGAACCCTAAAAAATATTCTGGTCATATCATCAGACTTGATTGAAGAATAATTATAATTATTATAATT
Source organism: Archips xylosteana (assembly GCA_947563465.1). Taxonomy (NCBI): domain Eukaryota; kingdom Metazoa; phylum Arthropoda; class Insecta; order Lepidoptera; family Tortricidae; genus Archips; species Archips xylosteana. Next base: position 13,658,470 of record OX387365.1, on the reverse strand, counting down.
TATTCAAAGAATTATTATTAGTCTAGTCTAGGCAAATGATAGAATGAATTATCCAATTTTACATCCCATGAGATTTAGTCCGTTCCCTTGCGACATATACATTTTTTAGTTTATTTCATAGTAAAAATATCCTGTTTTGTTTGCAGCAAATACCCAGACATCTTGCAGCGGCTGCCGTCGTTACTCAAGAGCGAAGTGACGAGTTGTGTGTTAGACTGCGAGGCGGTCGCGTACGACACAGCCAACAAGCAAATACTGCCTTTCCAGGTATTTTTATATGTACAAAGGCCTGTACCGAAAACATCTTTTATACATTTTTTATTTGAGATATTCAATGAAATCTAAAATCTAAAAAGCCGGGATTTGAACCCACGCCACGACCCTCTGCTTGAGGGACCATAGGACAAACCGCTAGGCCACCACGGCTTCTATGGGTCTATCTATTTTAGACGACCAGATGGCCTAGTGGTTAGAGACCCTGACTATGAAGCTTGAGGTCCCGGGTTCGATTCCCGTGTCGGGGCAGATATTTGTATGAAAAATACGAATGTTTGTTCTCGGGTCTTGGGTGTTTAATATGTATTTAAGTATGTATCTATCTATATAAGTATGTTTATCCGTTGCCTAGTACCCATAACACAAGCTTTGCTAAGCTTACTTTGGGACTAGGTCCCAAAGTAAGCTTAGCTTAGGTGTGAATTGTCCCGTGATATTTATTTATTTTATTTATCTATACTAATATTATAAAGAGGAAAGATTTGATTGTTTGTTCGTTTGTTAGCATTGAATAGGCTCTGAAACTACCGGACCGATTTCAAAAATTCTATTGCTATTAAATAAAAAAAATAAAAAATAAATATCACGGGACAATTCACACCAATTGACCTAGTCCCAAAGTAAGCTTAGCAAAGCTTGTGTTATGGGTACTAGGCAACGGATAAACATACTTATATAGATAGATACATACTTAAATACATATTAAACACCCAAGACCCGAGAACAAACATTCGTATTTTTCATACAAATATCTGCCCCGACACGAATCGAACCCGGGACCTCAAGCTTCGTAGTCAGGTTCTCTAACCACTAGGCCATCTGGTCGGCTATTAGAAAGCTACATTACCACTGAGTGACATAGGCTACTTTTTACCGCGGGAAAATACCTTTTCCTACGGGAAAATTAATTTTATCGCGGGCGAAGCTGCGAACGAAAGGGTAGTATCTAATATTTTTAGTCAAGTATGGGACGCCTGGGATAATATCCGCCCATTTAAATAAATCTCCAGTTTAAACATGAAACTACCGTGAGACTCAGTCATAGTGAAAATAAACGGATCACTCACGTCTTAAAACGAGTTTAACTCGATATGTTTCGGGCTAATTCGTAGCCCTTCTTCTTAGAGTCGCGCGTCACGGCGGCTGCCAAACGCGCACTGCGTGCCACCGCCCCGGTCGCGCGGCTACTCGACGCAACTGACAGCGACACACAACTACCCCCGTTTTCATCATCACTTTTATTGTCCTTGTCAAATGTAGGGTAGCACACAACACTAACAACATCACTCTGTAAAGGTTCGCTCACTCACCGTGGACGCAGTACGAACATTCAACACTGTTTTCCAACTCGGGGGGTACTGACCAACCACTATCCCGGTTGAAATTTAGATGACGACCAATCTCAATGGCTTCACGCCAACGTGTCGAGTTAAACTCGTTTTAAGACGTGAGTGATCCGTTTATTTTCACTAATAATCGCCAGTGTGCTGACTCGGAGTCGTTACTTTTATGTCCACGGGAGAGACAACTTTTATTTCTTACTCTGTGTATGACCTTTGAATGTTTGACCTATGGACTCAGCAGAGGGGTTTGAATCTGGGCTCGCACCTCTGACGTTTTCGAAATTTATGTGCGGAATTGCATTTGAAATTTACCATGAGCTTTACGGGGAAGGATACATCCTGAGGCAACATGCATACACCTGACAGGAAATTCTATGGTGTGTTAAGTTCTCAAGCCGCACTGGGCCCGCGTGGGAACTACGCAATCTTATTATGAGAGGAGGCTCGTGCAATGCAGTGGAACGTATGTAGGCTAGGATGATGATGATGTTCGATTCCCGTGTCGGGGCAGATATTTGTATGAAAAATACGAATGTTTGTTCTCGGGTCTTGGATGTTTAATATGTATTTAAGTACGTATCTATCTATATAAGTATGTTTATCCGTTTCTTAGTACCCATAACACAAGCTTTACTTAGCTTACTTTGAGACTAGGTCAATTCGTGATGACTTTTTTTTTTAATCTTTAATCTATTTAACCTCAGATCCTATCTACGCGCAAGCGCAAAGACGCCGCCGCGTCGGAGATCAAAGTGCAAGTGTGCGTGTTTGTGTTCGACCTTCTTTACTTAAATGGACGGGCGCTGGTCCGGGAACCCTTGGAGGAGAGGCGGCGGCTGCTGAAGGAAAACTTCAATGAAATCGAAGGTAGGAAGGCTTGTGGTGACATAAATTTGTACGTTTTTTTTAGTTATAGGGTTTACTAATGTTTCGCAAATTATTTTTCCCAAACTGATTCATTTGGCAAATGTTTCATTTCCCAACTGTTTATTTTTTCTGAAAGTGTATACTTTCAGGATTGTTATAAAACAAACCAAACCTACAGAATAGTCCTGAAATTATATCCTGAATAGTTTAGTTTAAAATAAAAAAAAAATATATTAGGGGACAATCTTACACAAATCGGCCTAATCCCAAACTAAGCAAAGCTTGTACTATGGGTACTAGACGAAAATAAACATACTTATATAGATAAATAAATACTTAAATACATAGAAAACATCCATAACTCGGGAACAAATATTCGTGCTCATCACACAAATAAATGCCCTTACCGGGATTCGAACCCAGGACCTCTTGCTTCGTAGGCAGGGTCACAACCAACTAGGCTAAAGCGGTCGTTAAAAAGTTTCAGAAAAAATAAACATTTGGGAAATTAAACTTAAATTAATTAGTTTTTTCTCTGTAAGTGAACGGTTTGTTTTCTTTTGAGAAAATAAATCTTAAACCATAAACATTTGCCAAATGAATAAGTTTGGGAAATATAATTTGCCAAACGGAAGTACACCACATTATAGGCTTGCGTTTGGTTACAATCACGCCTGATGGAAAGCAAAGATGTGGCCTACGATGGAGCACGCTTGCCTAGTAAATGCTCATTCACCCTAGACTTGAAAGCGGCCATATTGTAGTGTTCAGGGAACACAGTCGCAGACAGGGAATTCCACTCCTTAGCTGTGCGGTTGATGAAGGAAGAGCGAAAACGCTTGGGAAATGACCCAAATGACTGTTGTATATGTATACAGGCGAGTGGCAGTTCGCTGTGGCCAAGGACTGCAGCTCCATGGACGAAGTGCAGCAGTTCTTGGAGGACGCGGTGCGCGGCAGCTGCGAGGGGCTCATGGTCAAGACGCTGGAAGGCGAAAACGCGCGCTACGACATCGCAAGGCGCAGCCACAACTGGCTCAAGGTCAGTGCACTGCTTTATATCCCGTCGAGCGTCCTGTGCGCACAGGTGTGCGCACAACAGCGGTTAAGATTTTTAGAGCTGGACGCTCCACGGGTTGATACACAATAGGGATGTTGACATCACCAATCAACTGACGTACTTTTTATGAGCTGTCAAAACAATTCTCCCATAGAGTTTGAATAGCAATAGCAACTTATGACGTCACTTGTTCGCAAACTCAATCAAGTAAGTAAGTTGACGAAACTTGTTGCGGATGAAAAGCAATTTATTATTTTTATGCGAGTGTGTACGTGTGCGTTTGTATTTTTTTTATTTGTAATTTTCCATGTATTTTTTTTTCTTTTTTAAATAAATTAATCTAGATTTATCAACTAACTATTTATTTGTTTTAAAGCAACAAAAAATCTAATTTTGCAGGTAATCGAAAATTAATGTGGTTTCCAGGGTTAAAATAAAGTCGTGTCTTCGAATTATTTTTTAATGGCGTCAACATCCCTATTGTATGGAAAACAAATGGATCCCTACCACCAACCTCCCTGCAAAAAAGTAAGTATGGTACTAATGCGCTCATAAACTCTTATTCCCTTCCCAGCTTAAAAAGGACTACCTCGAAGGCGTGGGGGACACGATAGACGTGGTGGTCATCGGCGGGTACCACGGGCGGGGCAAGCGGCGCGGCGTGTACGGCGGGTTCTTGCTCGCCTGCTACGACGCCGCTGGCGACGAGTACCAGGCGCTCTGCAAGATCGGGACCGGATTCTCGGACGAGGATCTTCAAACGCTGACGAAGACTTTGGAGGAGCATGTTATTGAGACCCCGAGGAATTATTACAGGTAACTCTAGCGTGGAGTGAACATTTTCTTTAAGTAAGCCGGAAAGAGACTATAGTAGAAGATTATTTTTTATTATCTTGATGTTGCAACATTTATTTAAAAATCATGTTTTAAAAAATAATTAAAAATAGTCTGTCCAGGATTTTTTTAGTCAACCCATTTTTAATATATTTTCTAATATACTAAATTTATTATATGTTTCATTAGAATATTATTTTATCAGCTCGGTGAAGGTCGATTTAGGTTCGGATCTTAGACCACTAGATAGATATTATTATGATGAGTTGGGATCGGAAAAAAGCTGATAAAACCCCGGAAACCTCAAGACTTATTGTTGTTAGGTACTTTCTACAGTCTACAAAATTGAATCATGACCCACCATGAGCTCATTTTCAACTAGTCACCTAAATACAAGTAGGTCGATATTTGCTTGAACATACATTTCCTTGGTAACGAACTTGTTTATCTATCATTTTATTCGACGCTTACATTTACTGACTAGACACTTATATTTACTGATGAGCAAATCGGATAGACTCGACTATGCTCGTTGGTGACAAATAAAGCAATGCTACAACGATCTAACTATTGAGACGACCAGATGGCCTAGTGGTTAGAGACCCTGACTATGAAGCTTGAGGTCCCGGGTTCGATTCCCGTGTCGGGGCAGATATTTGAATGAAAAATACGAATGTTTGTTCTCGGGTCTTGGGTGTTTAATATGTATTTAAGTATGTATCTATCTATATAAGTATGTTTATCCGTTGCCTAGTACCCATAACACAAGCTTTGCCTAGCTTTCTTTGGGACTAGGTCAATTGGTGTGAATTGTCCTGTGATATTTATTATTTATTATTTATCTCTTTCACTAAGCATATTGCATTAATAAATTGACATCAGAACCTCTGTGTAAACAACCTATGATATCAAGTATGTACTATTTTCTAAAGTATTTAGATTTCACAGTATTAAAGCTTTGTTACAACCAAGTCATCCTTATTATAAACAAGGATAGAAATTTTTTTTCTCTTGCATATATACGAGTATATTCGACTTTGACCGAGTTATCAACATAGCCGAATTAATTTCCTGTGCTGAGCCCATAATATAGTCTTTTAAGTCGGGTTAGCGTCAGAGCGAGAGATAGACGAAATATAAATATCTAAAAAATTAAATGAAAGGTATATCTAGACCGTTTAAATGATTCCTAGCCAGCTCGGTACAGGGGCTGGGGGGTATGACGACAAAAGTGTTTGTTTTGTTTTAAAATAAAAATAAATAAATGTTTATTTCACAAAAACAGATTTTTTTACATACATTGAATTATTCTATCAGTCTCCAAACTAGGCTGAGCCTGTATCTTGGAAGTCCGCGAGTGCGATATACGTATGTCGTGTAGTTAAAAGGATACAGGATAGTAGGTAGATTTGTTTTACATCGATAAAAAATTAAAAAAGATAGTGATAATAAATTATTAGTAACATGCAGAATTAATAAGTGCACGTGTGTGTGTGTGTGTGTGTGTGTGTGTGTGTGTGTGTGTGTGTGTGTGTGTGTGTATGTGTGTGTGTGTGTGGTGTATGTTCAGTACCGAAGTTTCACGCCCACGTTAAAGTTTCAGTTATCTATAAGGAGTGCCGACTAGTTGTTCAGTTTTTAAAGTTTTTTTTTATTGTTTTTGTCAGATACGACAACGCGCACGCGCCGGACGCGTGGTTCGCGCCGGCGTGCGTGTGGGAGGTGCGGTGCGCGGACTTGTCGCTGTCGCCGGCGCACCGCGCAGCCCTGGGGCTCATCGACCCGGAGCGCGGCGTCTCGTTGAGGTTCCCGAGGTCAGTGACGATGATGACGTCAATAAAAAGTGTACAATCAAGGAATTTAATTTCCTACCCACCTAAGTTTGAATATCGTACGGCAAACTGAGATAAGAGCTTTTGACGTTTCCAATTGACATTTCGACCTTAGTGCATTGCGAATATTACACGACATTTTACGAAAAGGGTAGGGAATTCCTGGACTGTACCTTTTTTCACCCGACTATCGAAGGAGGGTTATGTTTTTCGAGCGTATGTATTTATGCATGTACGTATCATTCTTTGGCAAGCCCTGCAGCCTAAACTGCTCAATGGATTTTGAAGTGTGCGGTGTCATTAGATTCGTCTCAGTTCCGCGAGTGACATATGATATATATTTTCCCGGAATTCCCATGGGAACGGGAATTATACAGGCGGATTTTTTCATATAGTATTAAAATTATTTAAATGAGAAAATTTTGTGTTTTCGTACTCAAGAGTCAAGCGCGCTATTGATTTTAATAATTAAAAAAAATTACCCTAATTGTCCATACAATTTTTCTGTCAGTTTTGTGACGAGCCATATTAATTGTATGAAAAAAAATGTCACGAAATTTCCTCATTTTTTTTTTAAGAGTACAGTTTCAGTTAAGCGTACAATTTTTCTTCAAAATGCCCCCTCAACAGGAAAATGGATAGATGGAATTCGTGTCAAGGTGGATCCTTTTCACGATCAATTTCACGGTGATTCCTTTTGCGGGTGCATGACATGTCAACATGACATTTGCAGCATAAGGGTGAAGCCAGACGAGCGTAATTTTGTGAGTCGTGAGGGGCAGAATTTCGGTCGCGCCATACAATATGCAGGTCATCACGTGACACAATGTATGGCGCAACCGAAATTCAGCCTCTCACGTCACGACTCACAAAATTACGCTCGTCTCGCTTCACCCTAAAAGTTCCACACTGGCAAGCGATTTAGTTTCGTCGACTGTACTTGTTCTTTTCTAACAGATTTATCCGTGTCCGTGAAGACAAGACCCCTGAGCAGGCGACGTCGGCACAACAGATCGCAGAGATGTACTTGTCGCAGGACCAGGTCAAGAATCAAACCAGCAAGCCTGTCAACTTCGACGACTTCTACTAGCGGCCCATAGAGAACTGCTGGCCCGTACAGTCAAATATAAAAATATGGCTTTTAAGTTGCTCATATTTATGACATGTCCCATAGCTCCTATGTCGTCGAATTGAGGCATCGGTACATAATTATGAGAGGGTTAAAACGATACATATTTTTGCACTTGACCTCCACCTATCCTTTTGGTATACTGTAGTTTGGATGAAAATGCTAATTCACTCAGCAAAAATCCTTTTCTCAAAATTATCCGTAAAAGTCTTTGATCAATTATAACTGAAAATACACATTGCCGAACAAAATCCCCTTCAAAGAATGTCCGAACTTTTTTATTTGTTTGCATAACAATTAAAATCATCACCTACACAGAAATTTGAACCTAGTCTTTACTTCATTACAGTCGAATTTCGGTTGACACTTGACAGCTAAACTTGACAATTTCACGCAACGTACTGAGAAAAAGAAGGCCACTTTTATCAAAGTGGCGCTCATTTGGCTCGGACATTTTCGGGCGCGCGACTGTGGATCTACAGTTATAATTGATCAAAGGTAAAAGTTGACATTATTCTTTACATATCAGAACGCGTAGTGCATAGTTTATGGTCAGTAAAAAATTAAAAAGTTAAAAACATTGCAGGCTCGATAAACTCTACAACAATGTCGCAAACAAATTCCATTATTGTCGAGTCTCAAACTTTTTAAAAAGTTAATAGTACATTATTGTCGTGGCCTGGAAGTAGGCAATTGCTGGCTGAGTATGAGTATTAAACGGACGAGCTTGCGAGTCCGTTTAACTAAATACGAAGCCAGCAATTGCTATTCCAGCCAAGACCAATATAAAGCTTTTCTCAAAAATGGTGGGGGAAAAAAATAGAATAAACTTTTACTAACTTTGTTAGGTAGAAAGAATTGCAAATTACTTAAAATTAAATGTCATTAAACCCTTTCCCGCCTTTTTTCATTTAAAAGAAACTGCAGGTGTATTTTTCTACCGATAACACCACAAGCTGTTTCAAACACAATAAAAAAAAGTCTGGAGTTCCAACAAAATAACTGATACCGGTCATTTGAATTGGCTGTATACGAATAGTGCCAACTTATTACCATGGCCGTTTTAACTTTTTAAAAAGTTTGAGACTCGACAATAATGGACTTTGTATGCGACATTGTTGTCGAGTTTATCGAGCCTGCAATGTTTTTAACTTTTTAATTTTTTTACTGACCATAAACTATGCACTTCACGTTCTGATATGTAAAGAATATCGCAACTTTTACGGATATTTTTGAGAAATAGTACATTACTGCAGCGGCCGCGAAATAGGGGATTGCCGGCCGAGTAGTTATAGATGGCCGAGTGTTAACGAGGCCACCTAGAGATACGAGGCCGGCAATCCCTGTTCGTGGCCAAGGCTTGTATAGAGTTTTTCTCAAACATGCATCATCATCATCACCACCATCATCACCGCCATAATCATCACCATCACCATCACCAACAACATCATCAACATCTATCAACATCCATCCGTCCGTCCGTCCATCCATCCATCCATCCATCCATCCATCCATCCATCCACGTCGACCACGTCAACCTATTAAACGTCATGGTGCTGTGTCACATAAAACAATAGACAATCACTTTGCTGGCCAAGGCCAGCAATGTTGTATGAAAATCCATTATTGACCTCTCGTCTAGGCGCACCTGCAACGTGACAGTTCGTGGCGTATTATAAGGAACATAATGTTAATATTTCATAGCATGTTTGAGAAAAGAATATTTTTTACCTCCAGACCATGCAATTAGCCCTAAGGATTACATGTACAGAAATAAATAAAATACAATTAATTGTCAATTCTCTTTTATTTCTCCGATATTACGCTGCCTAAGATAGCTTATTTATTTAAAAAATATAAGTTTTGGCCTTCGCAAGTTCTAATTACAATTAGTATTTAACCTATTGGGGCCTAGTTCAGTCTGAGCGGAACCAAATATAAAACTTATTGTGTAATTGTAAAAAAAAACGTGGTTTTAATCAGGCAAGTTCATTAAAAAAGAAAAAAATATATATTGAGTAGATCACAACGTATAAGGTAAAACATATTGCAAAAAAACATGTCGAGCAGAAAAAGCTTAAAAAACGCCTTTTTTAGCAACGAAATACGTAAAGTATATAAAATATGTGAATGCTTTCCTAGCTTCACAACAAGTTTTTCACATAGGTACTAACGTATAATTTACTTACAATAAGCTCGTTGTTGCGTATGATGCATGATTTGTAAATGATTCCGTTATTGCTAAATATGTATCACAATGCAGTCTAAAATTAAATGAAACGCTGCACTAAAAGCTGTATTAAAATTGTACTGGCCGTAAAATAAAAACTTTTACGAAAATAAAATGTCCAAAACAACGTGTATAGTGTATAATAAAATGATATTGATTGATATGGCACGATGTTATTGCTGTGTCATAGACTTATCTGACCTGGCGATCAAAACTGGTACTTAATACAACTTTAAAACATAGCTTAATATAGTCGGCGCACTCCTTTGTTTTGGTGCTAATTGCATACGATCTGCCGATTTCACGTCCGCATTGAACGCCGGAAGGGGAAATCCCTGCCCCGCGTACATCCCCTGTTTAGGCGGGCGAGTATCCTCACTGGTTGGTATTATCACGCTATGATCTTAAATTCCATTTAACTGCAACACTAAGTTTACCACACCATCGCCAAGTCAGATAAATTTGCACTGCAATGTTACTTATTGCTAAAAAATACATTTTTATTTATTAATTCGTTGAGGGTTACCTTAGCTGCCTTTAAAAAAGTACATAAGTAAAGGGAATCGAAAAATTACAAATTTTTAAATACTTAACTAATAACAAAAGTACTGGCTTAATTATAAAGGTTTTAAATTCAAAACCAATAGCCTCATTTTTCAAAAAAAAAAATGTTAGTGTGCAATAATTTAAAATTTTGTGGTAACCCCTTAATTCAAATATATGTTTTTTTTAAAAAATCTCGAGATTCAACACTAAGGTAATTGAGCTAAATACACATCAACACGAACAAATTATCCAATAGGAAGTTCAAATATCTTTAACTTAACTAAATAATCTATTATTACATTTGAGTATTTTCTACTGTGTAAAATTAACTATACTAGTTTGTTCCAGTAATTTGTCTTTCCGATTAACTAACTAATTACTCACACTCGACACATTTGACATTAAATTTTTCTACATTTAATGTCAGTTATAGCTAGACCGTTTAAATGAGTCCTCGCCCACGCGGTACAGAGGCTGGGGGGTATGACGACAAAGGGAGGGGGGGTGCGGGCGGCAGGCACACGAGGCGCGCTCGCCGCCCGCACCTCTCCCGGCCCCTTTGTCTTCACACGCCTCCGCCCCTGTACCGCGCGGCGAGGACTCTGTTAAACGGTCTAGCTATAATGGTATCTTGAGTGTTGCAGTGACACTCCTAACCTCATTGTGAACTGTCTTCGGAGAAACAGGTTCAAAATTAAACTAACACAATATAAAGGTAAGCGAATTAAGTGTAGGCAAGAGTGACGGATATGTACAACTATCAGATAAATCACATCCAATAACTTAGTAATATACTTAGGATTAGGGTACTTCACTAACCAGCATCAAGTCAAATTTTAACTAAAGTTGACCTGCGAGTAACTGGCAAATTCAGAAATATCTAGTAACTGAATTAATAATAAACACATTTGGTCTCACCACTGAGAGCTTAACGCGTCAAGACATGCTGAAAAATTATTTTCTATAAACTGACAGTCGTTAATCACATTTTCGACGGACGTCCAAGTTATTGTGGTAACAGTTAACATTTTTAAAATTTCATATATGTAAGCCGACAATGTTCGAAATTTCAGAATAGACTCCTGTTACAGTTCTTACGATTGAATGTGTAAGCTTTGTGTTGTACGATACATTTGTTGAAGACTTCTTATTTTTCGTGCTAACCATACCCGATTTCACTCCACGCACACTTTGACATGTACACAGATACGTGATTGCCACAAGCAAAGCCCGCTCGCCTTCGTGACTTGCGCATTCTTAATACGCCGTACCACAGATTATATAATAGTTAGTTACACGTAGGAACTATTATGTTATCTGTGGTACAGCGTATTTGAGACCTAGGAGTGAAGTTGGAAAAGAACTTAATGAACTGGCGATACAAATATGCCAAATAGTAGATGAGGATGCCGCCACCATACTACTGCAAAAAACTAATCAAATTCCAAAGAACCTGCCAAGCTCGATTTTTGAGTTTGTTAGCAAATCGAATTTGCGAGTGACTTAATTGTTTCTTCATTTATAATAAAATCAAAAATAACCCTTTTAAAGGTTTATAATAGCAGTATGCATAATTAATGTACAATAACTATTAGTTTTACGAATGTTACGTGACCTAGCTTATATTATTGAAATGTCAATGTTTATTTGATTTGACAGTCATGCTAGTTATATATTAGAACGTAAAATAGAACACAAAGAAATATATGTGCCATACCTCAAAAGCAAAACAAAACTACATATTTATAAATTAGAAAAGTACTATTTTGTGCACTCTACTCTTCATAGATTTCCATAGCTATTTCTACGAAATTCTTGGTCCAAACTGTTTAGTTCATTTATGGATTTCTTACAGGAGTGTTTGCCTCAACTCCACTACTTTTGATATACTTATTAAACGAGAATGAAGACATTCTTACAGAAATGACGAGATACTACTGAATAAAGTATCTTGATACAGTAATGCAGCTATCCCTATTATACATTATGCTGATTCCAAATTGGATATAACTTCAAGATGGCGTTTGAATCAATTTGCTTTTAAACCGTCGCGTTGGAAAACCTTTACTGTGATTATTCATGATTGGCCAACCAGTTATTGAAATATCCCTGATTAATACCTTGTATGTATTGTAAGTCTACTGTTATGGGCTTATAAGGGTAAAAACATGTCAGTATGTCTGTCTGTGCCTCATAGCAGCGCGGCGCGTTCCGCCGGCGAACTGTCAGAGGCTTCGGCGAGTAGGTTCTGTTCTTCCGCGGGGTTCGCTGCCGGCGCGTACATGCTCTCATATACCGGGTTCGCGAAGTGGTTGCCGCCATTCTGCAGGATATTGATATACATAATTAGAAAGTAGGGAGACCGGGGCTGATAGACTAACTTTTGACTTAAGCTGGTATATCTTTGATGTTTGAATTATTATAATAAAAAAAACAGATGTTACAGATAGAAGGGCTATTTGGCTAAGTAAAATATGACCTTGTAACCCATATAATTATACTTTTAGTACTTTTATAGTTGATTTACCAAACCTCTGACTCTTAGTCGACCTACCCCATGTCCGGGGTAGGTTGACTATAAGCACGGGGTAGGTTGACTATGGCGGTAATTAGTGCAAATATAGAGGAGAACATAGAATAAAACAACATAGTTCACAAAATATTAACGAATTATTTAATTTAATCACAAATAAACTTAAATTTGAGATCTTCTCTTAATGAAAACTTAACAATAACAGCTCTTCTTTAACCATTAAAAACTTACATTAACATTACCTGTTATTGCAACACTAAGTAACCTGAACATTCATTATCATCATTCTAATAATCACTAATCTGAGATCAAATTGCTTTAACGAAAATATTAATCAACATAGTAAGTCTTTAAATATTTCTTTCCAAGATGTCTTTTGGTACATCACCTCTCTCAGTTTTTCTCTTGTACGTCCTCATTTTCTGTAAAAATACAACTATAATTTAGTACGTGAGAGAAGACCGTAATTTAGTGCTAAATACTATTTTAAGAAAGAGTGCCTATTAATTAACGTTTACACCACACAATCTCTAAAAATATAATTTACTTTAAAGGGGTTGGTTGACTAATTAGTCTACCTACCCCAAAAAATTTAGTCAACCAGCCCCTGACGCCATTTTGAACTTCAACCTCGTGGCTTATCTAAACAATGGCGCTAACGTGGAAAAAATATCACGTAATATAGAAAGAGACCATCACACTTACATTTAGCATAACGAAAACATTGACTCAAATAGACACAAATGCACAATAACAAAAAAAGTACGAACGAAAAAAGTTACTTACCGAGGCCAAAAATACAACATGCGTCGCCACTCATGAACGCGCGCGGACTGCGGCAGCGCACTTCCCACAAGTAAGCGGGGCGCGGGGAGGCATCCTTGTTCGTGATTGGTTAACGGAAAACGCGTGATACTGGCGAGTTATTGCCGCTTAGTCTACCTACCCCTATAGTCAACCAGCCCCGGTCTCCCTACTACAGCCATTTCGTCGGGGATAGTGCAAATCCGTTTATATACCATAGGTAAATACTGCGTATCTGCAATAAATGTAGTTTTACGGATGGTTTTAACTTTATATTTTGGTTTTAATTTAACGATTTTATAAAGAATATCCAATGCCAGCTAAGCGGATTTGCACTATCACCAACATTTTTTATCCAAAACATTCCCAATTTTCAAAGGACTCTTAGCCTATTTCGTGTCGGTGTTGTAATAAGATATCGTTTTGGTAGATTTGTTTAAAGTTGATAAAGCATTATTCACTGTAATTCATTCCGATAGTCCAAAAGCAGTGACCCAAAAAATCGTTACAACAATTTGGTCAATAAAACTTAGGCTACAACATGATTATCGGCATTTATATCGAAAACTTGAAAATATCGATAATATCGATAGTTTTAACGCGACTTAATGTTTCAAGTAAATAAGAATGTTTTTTTAATGAATAATCAGTCATATGTTTAGAAAACAACAATAAGACACAGAATAAGCAACCATTGGACACTTTTATACTCTCAAACTTTTATCAAAAGAGCCTAAAATCAATAGTTTACTTGCCAATGATTTCGAAAACACGATGTATCGTTTTACACAAATATCGATAATTATTACTTTTTTCGATATGAGAATGTCGAAAATATAACGATATCGATCGCTATGATAATATCGGCAATGCTATCGATATCGACGGTACTCTGACTCAAACTCGTATGTGAAATTTTACTAAATTGGGATAACCACTTTAGACACAAAGCTTAAAGTGGTTATTCCAGATTCATAAAGTTTTATATACGAGGTTGAGTCAGAGTACCGTCGATATATTGTTGCAACCTTAGTAGGTTCAGTAGGTTCACTCACCTCTCTCTGCGGCGGTAACAGATCGCGTCGCGGCGGCTCGTCGTCCGCTAGATACATTGGGTTGCTGATTTCCACATTATCAGAGAGGCGCGCGTGCACGAATGCTCCCCTGTAATAACACATTCAGTTTTCAAATATTTGTAATTTTATTCAATGTGTATTTCATGTTCCATACACTTTTTTGAATCCCGAATATTTAATTGAGAATCGGAATCGACTCAAGTCTAGATATGTGTCATTTTTTTCGAATTCAAACTGACAAAGATGAGAAAATAAAGTTCTAAATCTGGTGAAAAAAATATTAATAACGGAGACTTACGATATGCTTATAGAGAAAATTATGGATGCGATTGTACATAATTTAATTAGGCATTAAAACACTCGTGCGATCTCATTACCGCAATCGTGTATTAATACCCACATTATGCACTAGTCACATAAATAATAATAATAAATTCATATCTAGTATAATGTAATGTAATTAGAATTAATACAGTCTGGGAATTGACATTTTTGTACCCTAACAGGTCGTTGTGTACGTACTACTGCATAATATGTCACCTAATGTAATGAACATGATTTATAAATGATATAAATAAATAAATAATAATATTTATTTGTTGAAAGCCACTAAATAAAAAAAAGACGACGACGATTATATTTCACACGAAATACAAACTGAAACATGGATGCACAGAAAAACTCAGAAAAAGAGACCAGCGCTGGGAATCGAACCCAGGTCCTCAGCATTCCGTGCTGCGTGCTAAACCCCTACACCACCACTGGTCACTGGTCCACTGGTATTTCGTGTGAAATATATGGATTTCACGGGATGACCGTAAAAGTAACAAATTTGGAATAGAAAAAATAAAAAAGACTAAGATTGGTTTTTAGGAGTCTTTTTGTATTTTTATTTTTTTTTAACACCAAATTTTTTACTTTTTACGGACATCCCGTGAAATCTTAATATTTTTATACTAGATACAAACTGAAACATGGATGCACAGAAAAACTCAGAAAAAGAGACCAGCGCTGAGAATCGAACCCAGGTCCTCAGCACTCCGTGCTGCGTGCCATACCCCTACACCCAGGGCTGGGCAAAATACATGCTTTGCTTTAATTAAAATACAAATTACAAAATACTATCTCGCATGTATTTAAAATACGAAATACAAAATACTTATAAGTCGAGTATTTGAAATATAAAATAGAAAATACAGTATTTCAGGTATTTTTATTTAAAATACAAAATACAAATTACAAAATACTAAGTAGAATAAAAACGAATCCAACCCGGCATGGGCAAGCAGAGTAAAAGAAAATTACTCTCTTTAAACATGAAAGTACCGTGAGGTCGTGAGACTCACTCATAGTGAAACAATACAGATTATTGTCCGAGAGCTGGCACCAATTTTTGGGTAGGTGTTTGAGGTAAGCTGAAAACTTGTCACATACTTTTCCTATCCTTCCCCAACACAAAACTGCAGACCTGGCTGGTGAGTAGCGGGGCTAAATGAAACCATGAATTTTAATTTTTTTTTTGGTTCCAAAAATATATTTAGGCAATATGCAATTTATATATGTTGTAGTTTAATGTTTAAAGAATAAAAAAATAATAAGCCAGATGATTTAGTCGGGGCTTTAATATTGCCAGGCGCGTGCAAACATATTTTTCAAAAAAATATAAAAAATGTATTTGATGCAACTAGAAATTTTAATAGAGTATATTATTTATAACTAAAAAATAAGATTCTCAAAAAGACAGGTCATTTTGGTGGGACTTTCTACCTGCCAGGTGATTTAGCAAATATACTCACTCGCACGGATATATCATTTGTTAGATCACCTGGCAGGTAGAAAGTCCCACCAAAATGACCTGTCTTTTTGAGAATCTTATTTTTTAGTTATAAATAATACCCTATTAAAATTTCAAGTTGCCTCAAATAAATTTTTTATATATTTTTGAAAAATCAAAAATAAAAAATTTTAAATAAAAAATAAAACCTCCTTCAAAAAACATCCAAAAAACTATGAAATAATAATTGAACCGAACCGACCACAATAAGCATGAAAATATCTTTCTTCTAATCTGTTTGAAGTCGGTGCCTCAGCTCGAGTCAGCAGGAGTGGACCTAGTAATCTAACCTACCTACATACCTACTATCTATAGGGCTTCTACACTCCTGCTGGCTCGTGCTGAGGCACCGACTTAAAACAGATTAGAAGAAAGATATTTTCATGCTTATTGTGGTCGGTTCGGTTCAATTATTATTTCATAGTTTTTTGGATGTTTTTTGAAGGAGGTTTTATTTTTTATTTTTTGCTTTTTAGTTGTTTCTGTATAAAATAGATGCGTAGGATAAAATCATCAGTTTGACTTCGAAATAAGTTTATGTTGAAAATTTTATTTTTAAAACTCGACAGGGTTATGTCGTTTTATTACAGAGTTCCATGATACTTTCTGAATGCAAATGCTCGACTTGTCACCGAAAATACTAAAATCGCTATACGTTTCTCTTGAATTTTTGAGGAGTTTCTTCAATTCCTCATGGATCCCATCATCAGAACTGGATTTTGGTAACAACGGGACCAACCTTGAAGCATGTGCTTTCAAACGACGAAAAAATTTTCCAAATCGGTTCATAAATGACGGAGTTCTGAGGTAACACACGTTAAAAAAAAAAAAAAAAAAAAAAAAAAAAAAAGAACAACCGAATTGAGAACCTCCTCCTTTTTTTGAAGTCGGTTAATTAAAAATATGTTTGCACGCGCCAGGCAATATTAAAGCCCCGACTAAATCGTCTGGCTTATTTTTTTTTTATTCTTTAAACATTAAACTACAACATATAAAAATTGCATATTGCCTCAAATATATTTTTGGAACCAAAAAAAATTAAAATTAAAAATTCATAGGTTCATTTAGCCCCGCTACTCGCCAGCCAGGTCTGTAGTCTTGTGTTGGGGTATAATAGGAGAAGTATGTGACAAGTTTTCAGCTTGCCTCAAACACCTACCCAAAAATTGGTGCCAGCTCTCCTACTATTACTCACGTTTCAAAACGAGTCGTGTTTAACTCGACGGTTTCGGGCTAATCAGTAACCCTTCCTCTCGGAAGAGCACGCTACGGCTGTGCCAAACGTGCACTCAAGTACGCTACGGCCTGAAATACCTATGTCGACTTAAACTAGTTTTGAGACGTGGGTGGGTGGGTAATCAGTATTATTTTACTAAAAATTACTCTCATTAAAGGAAACTAGGTACTTTTACTGATTAAAAGCAGAGTTTCCTTTCCTAAACACCAGACTTAAGTGTTATCTGCCTCTCATAGGGGAATGAATAAAGTCATGTCTACACCGGTGCGTTTTTATGTTCAACTTAAGATCGCTAAATGAAATCTAAATGTATTTTGTTAAAATGTATTTTGAAGTCATAAGTATTTGAAATACTAACTACAAAATACCTTAGCGTCAGGTATTTGAAATACGAATTACAAATTACATTTTCAGCGAGTAATTGAAATACAAATACCAAATACGTATTTGTATTTCAATTACGTATTTCAATTACAAGTAATTCAAATACTGCCCAGCCCTGCCTACACCACCACTGGTCAGGAGTTTACACACAAATTTTCCCTTTACATATCAACATTTTTCAGTTTGTTTTTCTATAGTCACTTTACGCAGCGACACTAGCGACATCTATGATTCATCTATGTTTCATCTATGTTTGGACGACTTTGTCCGTATATCATTGGTAGTCTGAGTGTCTGGCTACTCACTGTCTGCGCCGGCGCAGGCAGCACGTACAGCACAGTCGCGACGCAGAGGAGTACCACCAGTACGCACTCGCCCCGCGCGCTTTCCAGTCAGGCGCAGTCCGCTATGCCTCGCTGGTTGATGATGGCCTGGTAGTCCGAGTGTCTGGCTACTCACTGTCTGCGCCGGCGCAGCACGTACAGCACAGCCGCGACGCAGAGGAGTATGAGCAGCGCGGCGGCGGCGCCGGCCCACGCGCCCGCGGCCCCGTGCGCCGGCGCCGCCTCGTCGCGCGGCGGCGAGCACGACGCGCCCTCCAGGCACGCGCAGTACGCAGTGCCTTCGCTGTTCGAGTCGTCTGTAATAAGAAAAAAGCGGTCAAGTGTGCGGAGCGGACTCGTACATGAAGAGTTTCGTACTTCCATACAATGTTTTAAAAACATATATTTCATACTAAATACAAACTGAAATATGGATGCACAGAAAAATAACCAGAAAAAAAAATTATTCACATCCAGCCACCCACCCATCCATCCATCCATCCTTCCACCCATCCATCCATCCATCCAAATCCATCCATCCTCCCATCCATCCATCCATCCATGCATCCATACATCCAAAATCCATCCATCCAGCAGACACATCACATGCAGCAGACGATTACTTTTGATTTGTCCAATAATGTCGTTTTAGCACGCCGGGAATGAAATTCAGGAATTATCTTTCAAAAAGTCGTATCGTATTATGAATTACATATACTGATACGTCCTGTTTTCGTAATGTGTTACATTGTTGTCGTGTTTTGCACGCCTTAAATGAGTCAGCTGTTAAATGTACATATATAGGCAGTTTTGTGTACTGGGTTTAGGTTATCTATGGCCACATTTTGGAGCAGTGTCGTGAAAAGGTAAATTATTGTTGGTTACCGGTGGGTCTCCAGACGCAGACGGCGGGCGGGCGGCAGGCGGCGGCCGCGCAGGCGTGCCCGTGGCCCACGTAGTGCGCGCACAGCGGGCCGCCCCACGGGCCGGCGCAGGCGCAGCGCGCGCCCGCCGCCGTCGCTACGCAGCGCCCGCCGTGCAGGCAGCCGCCGCGCACGCACACGCCCGACAGAGGACGCTCTGCGAACACAAACACGATTAAACCAAAAATTAAACGTAAAGTCGCGATTATGTACATGGGTGGATCAACTATTTCTTGTTGTTATTCTGTCCCGTCAGCGAGGGGACAAAAGTAGTACAGTTTAATTAGAAGAAATGTTGTGTAACATTAACTAACATGCATGACCAATTGTAGAAGGGGTTTAAAACTACCACAAAAATGCATGTTTGGCAAATTTTAATCAGATAAACTTACCTACGGTTTTAAAAGTGACCTAGGAGACCGTCTCTATAGCAACGAGTGACAAAAAAAAGTTTATCGACCCACATCATTAAAAACCGGTTGTCTGTAAAGTCGGTTTACGGACGATAGTTTAACGTTATGACGATAACAAAACATTCAAAAAACAAAAATGAAACCAGGCGGTCACCCATCCAAGTACTGACCGCGCCCGACGTTGCTTAACCTCGGTGATCGGACGAGAACCGGTGTTTTGTCAAATATCTTGAAAACGGTGCATCCTACGGCAAAATCAATTAAATTTTCATCCCCCCTTTAAAACCCCAGCGCCCCTGCGCCGCGTTATACTATGATATAAAATATCAACCGACGTGTTACACAATTCCAAGGCTAGGTGGAAGGAAACTTCACTAGACGGTATTTAGACGCCTTGTAATCATAAAGTCGTTAACGCGCATCAAATCACACGCCATTAAAAATAAATCATGCGGTTTGACAGAATAATGGTAATGTCCTCAAGACTGGGGGGGCCGAAATTAGACGTTCGTGCCGTCCCTTACTCTCCTACCAAAAAGCTTAACGTGAGCGGGATGGCATGATAGGAAGCTTGAATTTCGAACCTCCGAGTACAAGGTCTGGTCCTAGCTTTTTATACGAAAGCCGACGAATGGAACTTGCGGTTCACCTGTTAAGTCATCACTGCCGCCCATAGACAGCTACAGTACCATTAGGACTGCTGGTGCGTTGCCGGCTTTGCAAAAAGTGGTATAGGTGAAGAACTCAAGTAAAGGACCTGTTCTGTGTAGGTAGCTTAGTAGTTTGAAATAGGGATGTTGACACCACCAATAAACTGACGTACGGTGGGCTGCAAAAGTGCATGGACATCTCGGGGCGATAATCGCGTGAGCGCGCGTGCGCGCGCGCGCGCGCGGGTATGTTAATAACATCAAACGATCAAAGACTGCTCACGCAATTATCGCCCCGAGATGTCCATGCACTTTTGCAGCCCATCGTACTTTTTATGAGCTGTCAAAACACAATTCTCCCATAGAGTTTAAATGGCAATAGCAAATTATGACGTCACTTGTTCCCCAACTCCATCAACTAACTATTTATTTGTTTTAAGGTGGAAACGCACGCTCTAGGTGCGAAATTCAAACTTTTTACAGTTTTTAATTTATTGTGGGTAATCGGTGTAACTGTTTAACTTCATATGGTATTTGCGCTTGTAAAACAGTGTTCTTTATATTATTGTGTAATTTTTTTTTAGAATAAAACTATTAGCTTGAAATAAAAGTTGTCAAAACGTTGAAAGCCCGAATTACTATGTTTGACAACTTTTATGTCATGCTAACAGTTTTATTCATAAAAAGCTTTACACAATAATATAAAGAACACTGTTTTACAACCGCAAGTACCATATGAAGTTAAACAGTTACATCGTTAACCCACAATAAATTAAAACCTGTAAAAATTTTGAATTTCGCGCCTAGAGCGTGCCGTTCCACCTTAAGGCAACCAAATCTAATTTTACAGTTAATTGAAAAATTAATCTGGTTTTCAGGGGTAAAATAAAGCGTTTTTTTACTGGACTCGTGTCATCGAATTATTTTTTAGGGATGTTGACCCTATTCGGAACGTCAATTTGTTTACTGTGGGGGACGGAGTCGTTACCCGAGGAGGCAACGGAGGTGGAGGGGGTGGTGCGGTGAGTAAAGAAAGCTAGTGTCACCCTGTGGTGTTTTTGAGCATCTACTATCGAATTCGACACGAGCTTGGTCCGTCAATCAGCCAAACCTACCAAACCAATGAATCGATCGGTCACACGCTTAAACAATACGACTTCTGTGCACAGCAACAAGACATATCATATATTGTATTAGCGTATAGGTCAGACATTCCATAAACCTTCTACTCAACCGACTAATAAGTCAAAATTTAATGCTCGGCCATCTCGATACATTACGTAATCGCGAAATATCGACAAGTTTTTGCATTTCGTCATTTGACATTTTGATTTGTGCGCTAATCTAATCTGAACTTTAGCCGCTGGGATACTTGGATGTGTTTTGATTGTATGCACGAACATGACAATTAGAAGATGCAGCCATGACCTACGATCGTTTACGTATAATTGGGATGCACCAAAAAAAATAACCTATAGTTTTTATATTTTTTTTGGAAAGAATAGGATATTTTAAGATACTATTTTCATCGATTTTGAATTTGGTTGAGTATTTAATTTTTTATAATTTTTTTAAGAAATACGTTGGGTGACGTCACAGTGAGAGAGCCACGTTCCATTACCTAGAAAAAATCAAGTCGTACATAACATAATCTGTGGCACTGCTGAGGGGCTACTACGAAATTCGAAAATCGAAGTTCGTATCGTATTATCCCTCTCACTCTCGTGTCAAATCATATTAGCGTGAGCGGGACGGCACGAAACGAAGCTCGAATTATGCACTTCGTGGTAGGGCCTCTGATTTGTCTTGTCACTGTCAATAATACAAGTTAGTACGGCTTAGGGTCCTAAATGAACCATGACAAATATAGTTTTATTTATTTCTCTTCTTTTAGCTTCGATTATTCCTGTTTGTTAAATGGTGTGATAGTAAATAGATATATTTTATTAAAATCTGATATTTAAATTATTTTATATTTACTTGTAACGTAGTAATTTAATAATTAAATTTGTAAAAATACATTGGAAATACTCGTAATACATTTCGGACTTTACGATAAATGACAACTGTTTAAAGCCAGGTGCGCATCATGTGATTAAAGTTCTGTCTTTGTCACTCTTTGCTATTATAAGCAGGACAGCAACATTTCAAACTGTCAATTTGCTTTAGAGTGTAGACCTGCTTTATATCTGCCTTTGTGACGATTCACTGCAGGGGCCAAATGAAGGTCATTACTTAAATTTTCTTTATTTAATTCAGTTTATCATATTTTTGGAATCTGATTTCTGAGAACGCTTCACAGAGCCTATTTCTCCAAACGGTTTTCGATTTATTATACGTTGTCAAAAATTGGGACATCCCAATTATGCAAAACGTAAAATTTTATAGATTCAACAATTTGTTATTATCAGTTTGCATTAGGAAAGGATATAAGTATAAACGTTTTAATACGAATTAAGGTTCACGTATATGTATAACTATTTTTGAAGGACTAACATAATCCTACTTTCTTTACTTATATTTTTCAATTTTCTGATCACTTCATCTGATCTGATCATTTGGTGATTATTAATAAATATTAAAAAAAAAAAAAAATTGTGATTATTAATAAATAATAATAAATAATAAATATCACGGGACAATTCACACCAATTGACCATGTCCCAAAGTAAGCTAAGCATAGCTTAATCGGTGAACGATCAGAAATTGAAAAATATATGTATAGCCAAAATGGAATTTAATACATGCTACAACGCCCGGGACAGACTGCTTTTATGGCAACACGGGCTTGCCCAGAACCCATGCCACCCTCTCCTCCTCCCCGGCAGGACCCACAGGAAAGACAAGTCAGTACGTGTGGTGCCGGTTTGGGCGCAGGTACCTAGCTAAAGCCTAAGCGGAAGGACCGTTCCGGGTTTATTATTAGATTTCCTTTTTTGGGAGACTAGATGTTAATGCCTAAGGCAGTCTAAATGAGATTACAGGGGCGCCTCCCCCCACTCACCAAGTTTTTACCCACGAGCCGACGTGAGGTAGGGCGTGGCTGTTGCAATGTTTTGCAACTATAAAAAGCCACTTGATGAGAGACTGTGAATACGTGAGGTCTCAAGTAATTAAGTCTCAGTTTAATTAAAGAAAAAAATGTTAAAACTTCCTCCATCCACCGAATGGATGGTCATCCTATATATTATTGTGTTCAAGTTAGGTAGTTTCATAGTGTCACCGCTTTGCCGGGAATTTGACAGGTCTCGCGTCACAGTTAAGACAGAAACTGATTTGTCAATGAGGTTTTAGGCTAATAGACTAAACGAAGTATAGAGTGACAATGATTTTAATTTAAATGTGATTTTCCAAAGTCATTATTTAAAAAAAAAAAACAGACGTTTTGTTTCACGTAACTGCGACTCAACCGTAGTCTCCTCCGAATACTGATGTAGAAAAATTGGTTCCTGATTACCAATTAAAAATCATAGTGTACCTATATCCTTACTTAATATTATAAATACTAAAGTAACTCTACGTGTCTGTCTTTCTGTTACCATTTTATGCTTAAACAGCTAACTTATTTAGATGAAATTTGGTACTGAGATAGTTTGAGACCCTGGGAAGGACATGGGATAGATTTTATTCCAGAAACTTGTATAGTTCCCACGGGATCGATTAACGAATTCTTCGGAGATGGAGTCGCGGACAACGTATAGTTGTTAAAAATTCTTACGACAAAGAGTTAAAAAATGAGTCCATTTCAATCCATTTCGAAAAAAAAATTAGAAAAAGCTTTTACAATTTAAAAGGCCAAGTCTTGAAATTTTTTTTTTTTTACAAAAATTTATATACCACTTGAACTTTTACACCTGTCTTTCTTTTAAACACAGCAAAATCACCCGTAACAGAACAGATTAGGTTATTTTTTTCTTCTTTTAATTGTATTATAATAAAATACACACCATTTTCCCGCCGTCTTCTCTTATGTCCCATTTCAATTCAAAACCACAATCACAAAAGCACTAACGAATGTCTTAGACACCAAAACAAATCAATAACTATGTACTAATCACTGAAACTAATCAAGATTTTAAATCATAAACTAAACTTAAAAATTGTATTTCATCACCTATGCCTTCTTACTAACCAGCTACATTGTGCAACTTTTAAAATTATTTCTAAAATGTTTCTTATTTTTAATTAAAAGATATATTTAGTAACGTAGCGCGTTTTACTTCGCGCTACGATGCGCGTGCGCCGCCCGAGCGTAGCCGCGGAGTGGTCCGACGGTCAAACCCGCGCCGGTTGTATTGCTGTTTGTTTTGGATATTCGCTTGTCAATACGAGGTAAATCTTGTACACGGGTAATTTGATAGCTAAACAACTAGTGTTTAAAGGGAAAACAATAAGACAAGTTGTCATTTATATTTCAAAGGCTGACGGCAAGCCAGACGACCTGGGCCCAATTGCATAACAAAGTACAGCTAATATTACAAGCGGAACTCTCGCTAACTGAAGCGAGAGTTCCGCTTGTAATATTTGTTGTACTTTGTTATGCAATTGGGCCCTGGACGCGGAACTGAGAGCTGGCCAAATATAGCTCTGGATAGGGAGATGTGAAAGTCTTTGTGGTTAGCCTAAGTAAAAAAAAAATCAGCCAAGAACGTGTCGGACACGCTCAGGATATCTCTATGAAAAATTACAGCCCTCTAAGGCCCTGGTTTCTCTGGCCCGTCACACGCGACCGGCGGCGTCTGGATGTGCGTCGCACGCTGTGCCACACGCCGTCGGTCGCGGGTGCGTGACGTTTCAGAGAAACCACCCTCAAACATTCCCGAACAAATTCGAACGTCGTCGGTCGTGGACACGCGTTAGTCACCGGTCGCCGCGGCGGGTGGTCAGAGAAAACCAGGGCTAACACTTACAGCCTCTAAGCTAAGCCACGGACGAACGGACAGACAGACATGGCGAAACTTCAAGGGTTCCGTTTTTGCCATTTTGTCTCCGGAACCCTAAACACAGCAGGAGAAGCCAAAAAACGGAGACACCAATTCTGGGAGAAACTACACACAATATTTCTAATCCTATTATTAGTTATGTGGATGACATTCATAAGACACCAAGGACGCGAGACTGGATTGGGTATTAAGTCAACTTATTGCCAGACAACTGTCACAACATTAATTTTCTGTATTCGCAAGGTTACGTGGATGACCGGTAAGTGAACTTTAGTTCTTCCTCATGTTTAAAAAAAGTTGTATTATCTGACGAACGCCGCTGTTTTTATTGAATTTATTTAACGACCAAATGGCCTAGTGGTTAGAGAATCTGACTATGAAGCTTAAGGTCCCGGGTTCGATTCCCGCGTCGGGACAGATTGATGCCTAAATTGAATAAATCATTTTGACTTTGATAGCGATAAACGAATTCTTTGCAGACGGAGTCGCGGGCAAGAACTAGTTAGCCTGTCGTAGTTAGTTTCGCTACAACTTCTTGATCGGGGACCGAACCCGGGAACTCGCGCATCGCAGTCAAGTCCTCCAACAACTAGGCCATCATAAATCAAAAGTGTTAGTGGAATCGAAGTCTCGTTTAAACAACGGTCAGCGGACTTTCCGGCGCTTGGAAATCACCATCTTGATATCTAGTTTTTTATTTTAAGACAACATTTGTCGCTCTTATGAATATAGTATTAGAGTCGGAATTGGACAAAATCTTCCGCATTTGTGATGTGTTTTGAAATGTCGTGTTTTCCTTAGTAATGTTGAGGGGATTTCTGTACGATTTACCTGAACTTGTTGCATTGATTGAGAAATAAGATGACAAGTCGTAGTGGCCTAGTGGTTTGCTCTATGGCCTCTCAAGCAGAGGGTCGTGGTTCAAGCCCGGGATCGCAAATCACAAAAAATCCTTAAGAGGGTTTATACCTGCTGAGCTGGCAACGTTGCATTTTTGTTAGTTTTTCTCGATTATTCCATAAAAATTGTATGAAAATTAAAAATGTTTTGTATACAAATTGTTCTAATATATAAGTTAATGTGTCTACTGCAATAATAATTCGTGATAGACTTTTATTTTCTTTAAAAAGGAACAAATTATTACCTAACGGTTCTTAAAGGAAATAAAAGTCTTATCACGAATTATTATTGCAGTAGACAACCATTTTTAATTTTAATTTTCATTCAAAACATTTTTAATTTTCATTCAATTTTTATGGAATAATCGAGAAAAACTAACAAAAATGCAACGCTGCCAGCTCAGCAGGTATGAACCCTCTTAAGCTCCACTTTAATTCTGTGCACTACTACAGACAACAGACCGTATTTTCCAATGCGCGGACGCTTACTATCGCATTTAAGTTTTTCATCTATATTTATTTAAGGTAAAGTAGAGTTCTCCGTTATCTACATATACAGCTAAGCGTTCATAATTATATCTGTACATAGACCTTATTACCGTAACATAAGGTTCATGTTTAGATATTTATGAACGGTTTTCTGTACATATATTGGAGAACTCGACTGTACACACGCACGCACTCAATGGTAGCACAAAAGCAAATTAGCACAAGCTTAATTTATATTTATAAATAATAGTGCAATCCTCTTGGTTAGCTTGGAAGGAATGAGGAAACAATCTTATAATTAAAGTTATGGTCACGCACGACTTAACGAAAATTATATGAATCATTGACTTATCCTCTTAAACTAAAATTTGTTTTGTAAAGAACCGGCTTTCCTGATTTCGCAATAGGTCATGTTGAAGAAATACAAGAGTTAGACGAATAAATAACACTAATTAACCTAAGGGACGAGTCAACATGCAAGTAAAACTCTCTTTCGTTCCTGCACTTTCAAGAAGAGGATAAATGGGTTTTAGGTGTTTTTTTCCCACCTCGCCACTGTTAACTATTATCTTTTTTTATTCCGAGGGTCTTATCTCTGGGAAAACGCGTGACTTTGCGTTTTAGTTTCGCACGGGGAATTATTGAATTGTAATCAAAAAGGACAAACCATATTTTAGTGCACGGTATCTGTTGTTTAATCTGACTCAGGATGTAAGACAGCGAAAATTTAATTGTTAAAACGAGTTAGCAACGAAGGTTAGATTTTATAAAGTTCCGGTCGCTTTTGTTTACCTAATTAAAAATTATTGTGCAAAAAATGTAACTTAAATCTTGTTATTGAAATTAAATAAAACAGAGAGTTCTTGTACAAAAGTGGCGCCCACGTTTAAAACTCATTTCCATCTTTGAGTTACCGGCTTACATACATATAAGTACCACAATACCCTATGTCACTCTCGCAACTAACACGAATCTAATAACACCTCACGCTATAAAATCCATCGAGCCCTTTAGCCTACGGGGCGAGCCAAAGAATGATACATATATATGTATATACATACATTCGCACGCTTAGTAAAAAACTGGCTCAATTCGAATTAATCTCATTTCAAAAATAAATTTTATGAACTAAAACAATTACTTTGCTCACCCGCGACCTTAAAAAAGGTCACGGGTGAGCAAAGTAATTGTTTTAGTTCATTAATATGGACCTCCGCAAAGTAACGCCTGATTCAATAAATTATTTAAAATCGGCATGCGTAGCCGTACAGGCACATTTATATCATAAATTAACTAAACAGCATCGTTTAGCTGTTCAAAACATTTGGTTCAATCAACAATGTAAACATTTAAATGTTGTACCTAATTATATTCAAAGGTCGCGGGTGAGCAAAGTAATTGTTTTAGTTCATTAATATGGACCTCCGCAAAGTAACGCCTGATTCAATAAATAAATTTTATGTAGAAAATATTTAAGGTTTAGTTTTCAAATGAGAATAATTCGAATTGAGTCAGTATTTTATTAAGCGTGCGAATTATATACAGGGTGGTACATTTAGATTGGTCAGTATGGGCAAGTCTGTAACTATACCCTGTATACGCTCGAAAAACATAAACCTCCTTCGGCAGTCGGACAATAAAACTTCTTTTATTGTCCGACTTTTTACGTGCACCGAAAAAAAACAAGTTGCATCACACTGGTGTGACGCGAAACTGGAACTAACGTTACAAACCGGTTAGCGGAGGTCGCAGGGCGGCCTTACCCTTGAACCTTCCGCGCCTGCGCGTACAGTATAACACATCGGAAATTACTAACATTCTTGGATAGTTAAGACTTAGCATAACAAAATACGACTTAGAACACAAAAACACAAAAATTACAAAATAATATTGAAGTTCTTTAACCCACGCTCCCGCATTATGTAAGTCCTAGTGGTTCCTGCGGCCTTTACCAGGGGCTGAATTCAGGAATGGCCCAACACGGTTTGCGAGCGGTAATTCGATCGTTTGCGAGAGGATAGGGATGAACTGCTATTCAGGAACGCCAAAAATCACTGGTTTGCGAGAGGTTTGGGATGAGCCTTATTTTCCTATTTACAACATTGTCGGTCTCTATATATTTTGTATAGATATGCGATCTGACCGTGACGGTCGCACGGTCAGATACATAATGCGGGCTGCGTTCAATTTTACCTGACCGCAGACCACAAAACGCATCCAGTGTGGCAAATCCTTAAATCGATAGCGGCAATATATTTGCCGTCAAACAGAACTTGAAGTCGATTCAAATAGGCAACATTTACGGTCCAAAATCGAATGTCTTGACATCAAATGGTTTAAGGCTTAAAGCATTTTTCTTAACCTCGTAAGGCCCATAATACTAAATCTCTTTAAATAAAAATCAATTGCAGAAAATGTATGTACAGATCATACACAGCGAAAGAACCGGTTTATTATAAGATTACGGTTAAAAGATAGAGCCCTGTGACAGACAGATGGACAGACAGACATACATACAGCGGAGTCTCAGTAATAGGGTCCCGTCGGCATCTTTCGGGTACGGAACCCTAAAAGACATAAGTGCTGCTTAGCAACACCTGTAATTTATGACGCAAACACAAGAAGGTAAAGACCTGGTCGTGTGTTAGGGGGTTTTTTCGACGACGGTTTTTTCGACGACAGCAGGAGTTTTCCTTGTATGTAGATACTTAATGAGTTCCGGCAATATCAAAGTGAATCTACGAATAAATCGTCGGTCATGTTATTTGTAAAGTAACCATTACCTACACAAAATTGGTAGGTTAAAATAAATACTTAGGATGTTTATTTTGCGCCATGTGTAGTCATGTTAAGTCGTGCGAAAAGTCTGCGTTGAATATACAGGGTGACATCGGAGACGTGATCCAAAATTATATTTTCTGGATCCACTCATGATTACGATCAACAAGTACTATGGGAGTAATATCGAAATCGGTAGAAAAAAATTGAGCCACCCATACTAAAAAGCAATCAACTGGTTTCGCAATTTGTATGGAGACGTCGATTTTGTGTTTACGTTTTCGAAGTTGGTCCCATATTAAAAGTTGATCGTATCCAGAAAATATAATTTTGGATCACGTCTCCGATGTCACCCTGTATACTTTTCTCAAACATGCAAAGTCAAAATGATTTTGATTTGATTATTATTTTTGATTATTGCATATCACTTAGGTTATAATAAGAGAGTATTTTTTAATATTTATTGTGCTATTTTAATTGTGATTTAAATGAATAAGTAACAATTAGTTTCAGGTTATTTCTATTTTTTCAGTGTTTATACTTATAAAAGAATAACGTTACTGAATGACTGACTGACAGACACCGCACCACCTAAACCAATAGAGCTAGAGTCTTGAAATTTAGCGGATATATTCCTTGAGGGTCATAGTTATAGAGGTGTACTAAAGTTTTTCGATATTCCCACGGGATAAAAAGCTACCAAACGGAGTCGCAGAGTAAAACGCTAGTTCTAACTAGTACATTTTAATTTTTCGTCACTATTTTCATATGTCGTTATTTGTATTTAGTTATTTAATTGTACGACCGAATGAATATACATGCATTTTAACGTTGACATTTCCGAAGAATCACTCGGTAACTTGTGAAGCTTTAAATGTGTGAACGTCAAGTATATTTGACTAGTTTATTTGAACGATTCGTGTAATGGTTTACCCGGAGACACAATAGCCGATAAATTATCTATTTCTGTGACACTCATGGATTTGTAGGTAAGTTGGCATTTTCTCGACTCAGTAGTACAAGGTTTATGTTATGGCTTGTATAAGCTAAAATGACGCGCCCCTCTACTGAATAATTGACAAGGTTTCATAATTCTAAGAGTATAGTTTGATTCGTTCTCTGTATTCTGTTTGGAAAAAGAAAAACGCTGATAGTTTTAATTTTTCATTTGGATTATTAATTAATTTATTACAAAATTTTTAAGATGTGCTTATTCTAAGGGCATAACTCCAAACCTACCACACAATAGATCCATTACTTTAGTCTAATCTCTATTAAAAAAAAAGTGTTGACGTAAATCTGACGTTTTGACATAACTTTGTTGTGCGTGGTGTGTGGTTTGCATGCGCGGTTTATCCATTTCGATAGAACTACGGGCTCCTTTAAAATCGTATTTGAATCAATGAAAAGTCATTCGTGCATTAACATTAATAAAAATAGATCATTTATGTATCTGTCAAGTGTCAATGCCAATGTCAAATTTAAAATTATGGCAGCTCTTTTTTTCTGGTGAAAAAGGTAAAGGGAACATATCTATTCTGTGGTAGTATTGGTAAATTCAGATATACTTTTATAATTTATTGTATTTTTTTAAATATGAAGAAATTTTAAAAAATTGTAAATATTTTTCCGTGTTCAGGAGGCAAAACTCTTTCGATTCCTGTAGTAATTTACAGGTATCAAAAAAATTAAATCTCGTCAATGTGTCCGTGCAAATATTAATTACGACTCTTGAAAATCATGTGCGTAAATTCGGTAGTAGGGCGCGTCATTTCAAATTAGACAAGCTCTAAGGGATTAAAACAGCGTGAATTTGTACTATTCTATTCTATTAGTTTTGATAACCCTGTAATTTTTGACTTTTACATATTTTTAATTTACTTTGTTCTCATCATCAACATCATCCCAGCCTATACACGTCCCACTGCAGAGCACATGCCTCCTCTGAGAATGAGAGATTGGGTCGTTATTCCCCAGTGAGCCCAGTACTGATTGGAAACTTCACACACACCTCTGAATTTCTTCGCAGGTACATATATGCAGGTTTCTTCACGATGTTTTCGTTGACTGTAAAGCTAATTTCGAGGAACTCAAGTGATGCCAGCCCGGGGTCGAATCCACGATCCTCTACTTGGGAGGCCATAGGTTTTGCCACTAGGCTACCATGGTTTTTTTTTACTTTGTCTTGCTTGTATTAATAGTTAAGTGAATTATAATATCATTTTTGTTAGGAAAAAAATAGTGTCCGACCGAAACACGATTTTTAGCCGAAACCGAAACCGAATATTCGGTTTTTTTCTGATTTCGGCCGAAACCGAAACCGAAATTTTTGAAGACGTATCATATCAAACAAAATATTCGAAATTACTGTACAAATCGTAAGGAAAAGGTTATTGCAAGGATTTCTTATATGAGAACAGTTACTTTTTTTTGTTAAACAAAATAAAAAAAAAAGTTTATTTTTAATGAAAAATGACTTGGCATAGGTATTATATTATTCAAAACAAACAACCTATTCTTATCACGTCTAAACTAAATTCACAATCCTAATATCAAACGTATTGTTCATTAATCACAGCATAAAATGCAGTAACAGATTCTAATAAAAAGTAAATAATGATTGAATAAATAAACAACATTCACCATATTTTGTCGCGCGCCATGTGGTTCACAAACAAACGTCACAAACTGCATGCATCCTACTATCGCTGGTCCCCTAGCTGGGCCGGCCGCCGATGCATTACCTATACCTAAAGGTAACGCCACCAGAGTTGAGGCCACGCACACAACTACATCTCATGTAATGACAGCGAGATTTTGACGTTGTGTTGACGTTTAACGACAACACAACGTCAAAATCCCGCTGTCATTACATGAGATGTGGTTGTGTAAGTGGCCTCAACTCTGGTGGCGTTACCTTTACCCGGCCGAGCGTGGCCGGATTAAGCCGAGCGCTCCCGATGCGAGAGCCGCGAGAGGCCGCGAAGTAATTTCGGCCCGGCCGAAGGTTTCGGCCGGATTCTGGCCGAAACCGAAACTTTGGCCGAAATCACTTTTTTGGCCGAAATTGGCCGAAACCGAAACCGAAACTTCGGTCGGACACTAGAAAAAAATGACTTTTTGTCAAGTTTCTTGCAGCGCATTCCCTTTGTAATGATGGTTTTTCCGAAAGCGACCAATTTACAGAATAAACATTTTGACACAGGGCAATATGAGAATTAAAACCGTAATTGCCGTAGTATAGTCGACCAACAAATTACATTACCACTTCTGAGGTTCTGTAATTTTTACGGTTCAAAACATAAAAAATTATAGAATTTACAATTTTTTTTTCTGACAAAGAAACTATCATGACAATTTTTTTCTAAAAATATCAGTTTTCAACTGCAATTATATTTTCATACTATTAAGGTACTCGTACACATCTATCTATAAGTACCAAATTTCAAATCAATGCCACGTCGTTCTCGTCAACGACATGTGTCATATCATCAGTGTCATCACGTATGGTCACAGCACAAAGTAATTAAGATACTGGAAGTCTAAAAACACTTACTGTGCGGCTTATAATCATGGTCGTCCCCTCCGATCCTTCCCTCGTTGTCGCTAAACCTCCCAGCCACGTCGTTCTCGTCGACGACACGCGTGTCGTGTGTGTCGTGCGAGTGTGTGGCGCAGTCGGCGTCGACGCAGGCCGGGCGCTGGCAACGGTCGCCGGTGAACTGGGGCGGGCATGCGCAGGAGACACTGCCTTGGGCGGACACTTGGCAGGTACCCTGGGGACAGAAGGTCAATGTTAGAGCATGGTCAACAATCACCAGTTTTTTTTTGTACAATATAGGCTTGCGTTTGGCCACAATCACGCCTGATGGAAAGCGAAGATGAGAATGATGCTCATTCACCCTAGACTTGAAAGCGGCCAAATTGTAGTGTTCAGGAAACACAGTCGCAGGCAGGGAATTCCACTCCTTAGCTGTGCGGTTGATGAAGGAAGAGCGAAAACGCTTCGTGCGGATTTTGGGAATACTGACAACGTAAGGGTGGAGACCCCGCCTACTTCTGGTCGACCTGTGGAAGAAAGGAGCAGGTGGAATAAGGTCGTGCAGTTCCGAAGCACATTCACCGAAATGTAGCCTGTAGAATACAGACAGGGAAGCCACTCTTTTGCGATGACGAAGGCTCTGGCGACGACTTATATATAAAGATCGAATTACATGCAATAGCATAAGTGTACAAGTAAGTGAGCACCGACGTAAATGAGAATTGCATACCATTTGCTGACACCTAGCGTGGAATGGCGGAAAGATAATTGACAGCTGTTGTAGAGTATAGGTAACGCCACGAGAGTCGAGGCGAATGATTACACACACAGCTACATAAAGTACTGATTGCAAAAAAATAGTGAACGAATGAAATGAGTGAGTGAAAGAAAATGTGAAATATATCGATACCGGAAATCTCAAATGGCGTAAAGGACAAAAATGCGAAAATGAGTCTTAAATGCCATTCGATAGGGAAAAAAAAGCTGTATACGATGGCATTTAAGACTCATTTTCGCATTTTTGTCCTTTACGCCATTTGAGATTTCCGGTATCGATATGATCTTAAGGTGAAATACCTACGCAATACTATGCATATTATAATTTTTCTTTTATCATTTCACCAATTTTTGAAAATAAAACAATTTGAAACAGATAAGAAATATTCGCAACAAAAAAATCGGTAATTTATAAAAAGCGAAAAATATGCTATCTGATTTAAATAAAATAGATCAAATTATTTTATTTTCTGTTTTGTTTGAATTAGATGAATGTTAACGGAATAGGTTGAAGAGATTTTTAGTCAATCTTGTAATTCACTGTTGAGTCTGTTGAACTTGCTATCGGCACGAATAAACGTCAAAATCCCGCTGTCATTATAGGTAACGCCACCAGAGTTGAGGCCACGCACACAACCACATCTCATGTAATGACAGCGGGATTTTGACGTTGTGTTGTCGTTAAACGTCAACACAACGTCAAAATCCCGCTGTCATTACATGAGATGTGGTTGTGTGCGTGGCCTCAACTCTGGTGGCGTTACCTGTACATGACGTGTTGTTGTGTGCGTGACCTCAACTCTGGTGGCGTTACCTATACCAGAACCGCTCATTCATTTCTGCTGTTGACTGAATCGCAAAATTGGTTGATTTTTGATAGGCTTTTGGTATTACCTGGTTGAGGCAGAGTCCTTGACAAACGTACGGGCGGCAGGTGGCCCCGGCTGGAGTCAGCTCGCAGACGCTGCCGGGTCCGCACAAACCGTACGCATCGCCTTCGCATTGCGAGCAGTGGGAGCCTGTGCAATACAGACAGTTGCTTAATCCTTACATGCGACCACATGCACTGAGTTGGAAATTGAACCTTATTAATTTCATAATACGTCACAATTTCCATTGAAATTATTGAAAATATCCTTGTGTCAGGTATGCATTCGATAGCTGCTTTTGATTCTGTGGTAGTATGCTCCAATAAATGGGGCCTTATAACAGGTTAAAGGACGATGGAGAGGGCTATGCTCAGTTTTTCTGCGAGATCACATTAGGAATATCCAATTCCAAATTTCAATTCCAATATTTTTATTTTTTCCTTTTAAATTTTTTTTTTTTGACGGTGGAAGCATTCTACACTTCCACTTAACGTAGATTATATTAACGTATTGTTTTTTTATATAATTTTTTTTTTATTTACTTTATTCTATTTTTGTATGATTTTTTTTAATTTATAATTTATTATATTTTAATTTGAAAAGATGACTTTCTGCCAAGTTTCTTGCGGCGCATTCTTCTTGGCAATGATGGTCCTTACGAAAGCGCTGGTAGTTTAAAACAATTGACATGTAAAAGAGCCCTTTGCGGCCTACTTGCAGAATAAACGTTTTGATTTTGATTTTTTGAATAATGGAATCCGCGCAAGAACTAAAGTCACCGGCATAGCTCGAACAGTCGCCAAACTTATGTAGCAATGGGCTGGGCAGGGCACATCGCTCGTAGAACTGATGGCCGATGGCGCCAAAAGGTTCTCGAAAGGCGTCCACGGACCGGAAAACTCAGTGTAAGAAGGTAGTTTTAAAAACCCCCGATTTTGATTGGTGCTCCGCTCCTATTGGCGTTAGCGTGACGATATATAGCCTATAGCCTTCCTCGATAAATGGGCTATCTCACACTGAAATAATTTTTCAAATCGGAGCAATAGTTCCTGAGATTAGTGCGATCAAACAAACAAACTTTTCAGCTTTATAATATTAGTATAGTATAGTATAGACTGAGTAGTATCACGCACCACCGAGTAGTGCTACGTACGGTCGCGTGCTTTAATTTGGTGTCTACCCAAGATACAGGCCCAGCCTAGTTAGGGGTCTGATGGATAATTCATTTGTGAAAACCTATGTTGTTAGTTTAATAAATAATAATTATTATTATTACTGTGTAGTATCTTATACCGCTGAGTAGTGCCACAAACTACTGAGTAGTATCACATACCGCTGAGTAGTGTTACATACCAGTGTAGCCAGATGCGCACACGCAGCGCGGCAGTGCCCATGCCAAGTGACACGTGCCGCCGTTGTCGCAGCGCCACGCCGCGCACGCGTCGTTACTCGCCTCCACCTCGCACCGGTCGCCCGTGTATCCCGCGAAGCAGACGCACTGGGAACAACAAAACGCAGTCAGAATAAATAAATAAATATCACGGGACAATTCACACCAATTGGCCTAGTCCCAAAGTAAGCTAAACAAAGCTTGTGTTATGGGTACTAGGCAACGGATGAACATACTTATATATTATGAGTTGAAATCGGGTTTTGTTCCGCGTACCAAAACCCGATTTCAACTCATAATATTAGTAATGACCGCGGTAGTCTAAAATATTTTCATACTTATATAGATAGATACATACTTAAATACATATTAAACACCCAAGATCCGAGAACAAATATTCGTATTTTTCATACAAATATCTGCCCCGACACGGGAATCGAACCCGGGACCTCAAGCTTCATAGTCAGGTTCTCTAACCACTAGGCCATCTGGTCGTCTGCGCGCCGCCGGACAGCTGCATAGTGCCGGTGTTACCTTGAGGTCGGTGCCGGCTGCGACGCAGCGGCCGCGGTAGTGGCAGTGCGGCCCGCAGCGGTAGTGTTGGCAGCGGTCGCCGCCGTACAGCGCGCCGCACGCGCAGTACGGCGCGCCGCCGGACAGCTGGCACGTGCCCGGCCCGCAGTCCAGCGGACACGCGACCGGGGCGGGCGTGCCGGCCGGCGTTATTATGCACTCGCGCTCCGACTGCGTGCGATAAAACAACCGGATAAAATATTGCTGTACCAGCGTCGCTATATGAGCTCTGGGGCCGTGGGGCTCTGTTTCCTTCAGTGATAGTTTTGCATCACAAAAGATGAAAATAAGTAGGAAGGGCTGAACAAAGCAAAACTCTATTTGGTATCAACGCTCTATCTGGCTCTATATTGGTATGGTAGGTATCTCACGCTTAACTAGATTAGTCAAATAAATCCAGTTTTCTTTTCGAGCAAGTGGTCAAAAGTTTATGTAGTCAATTTTAGAAAAACTAATTTATTACGTACGTTTGACACCTACTTCCCAGAAGCTTCCAAAGTAAGGCCGTTTGTGGGTAGATTTTTCGAAAATTGTGTTTTGCTTCCACAACCAGTAGGAAAACGGACATAAAATCGTTAGAGAAAGGAAGAAGTTTATTAATTGGGCACCACTCAGCATAATGTTCGGCAAGCCACAACGCTGTTTTTCTGTGGGAACCGGTTAATATTTCACTTTTTAATTTAATTTTACAAGTTCTGCCTGTTATGTATGAACTCTGCTTAACCTTCCACATGCTGTTTTTAAAAAAAAGCATTCCAGCTAAAATAAAATTACAAAAAAAAAAGCTATAGGCACTGATCAGAGCTTACGCATGCCAAAGGTTAACACGATGATGTACTTACAGGGAGCGCTGTGAGGTTGGCAGTGGTGAGCCCGTCGGGGCAGAGGCAGGCAAAAGCAGCGGTGGCACTGCGCACGCACAGCGCGCTCGCGTGGCAAGGACCGGACGCGCACGGGTCCGCTGCCAAAGAAGAATAAATTGAATGGAGGACGAATTGTAAACCTTTTTCATGGATCATTACAGCGCGGACATGGTATATCGCGGCGTATCCGTGCACTTAAGGCTACATAGCGGGCCCAGCGCGTTGTATAACAATAAATCGTCGTTAACAATAAAATAAATATATACGGTGACACACACCGGCAGCGCTGCGCAGCGTTTATACTTCAGTATTATACAACGCGCTTGCCGGCTATGTCGGCGACGCGCGCACGCCCCGCGCTGCGGTCTGTCGTAGCCTTTAGTCTGAAGCGGCGTGTTTCAAAAGTGAACCACTAGAGGGCGGTAACTTGCACTAATGGTATGGTCAACTCGCTTACCGACGCTCGGGAACAGTTGCACGTGTACCACGGCCAGCGCGGACACGGGTCGGAGCGCGCGCGGCGCGGCGGGCGGCGCGGCGCGGCGGCGCGGCAGGCGCGCGAGCCCGCGGCGCCCGGCGCACCACAGCCAATCCTCCCACGCCGCCAGCCGGGAGCACGAACTGGTCGGGATCGAGTACGGCGTGTACGTCGAGTTAGACGGGGCCTCTGTTACAACAAATAACTGAATGAA
The DNA here is from genome assembly GCA_947563465.1 of Archips xylosteana. Lineage (NCBI taxonomy): Eukaryota > Metazoa > Arthropoda > Insecta > Lepidoptera > Tortricidae > Archips > Archips xylosteana. The sequence goes on along the minus strand of OX387365.1, from coordinate 13,620,362 downwards.
TTTACGCTTAATAAGGCCCCATTGAGCATACTACCACAGAATCAAAAGCTGCAATCGAATACATGCCTGACAAAAGATATTGTTAAAGTTAGTCGTATTTTCAATAATTACAATGAAAATTGTGACGTATAGTGTAATCCAGTGTTTTTTAAAGTGTGGGTCGCGACCCCCCGGGGGGTCGCGAGACCTATCCAGGGGGGTCGCGAGGCTCAGCTCCGAGAAAGTCTTGTGACTAGATGGAATGAATTTTTTTGAAGGATGTACATGGGTTTTAAGGTTAATCGTACAAATTGGGTTTTGGGGGGTCGCGAAGGAATTTTGATGGTCATTAAGGGCCGTGACGCCAAAAAGTTTGAAAAACACTGGTGTTATCGATTAGGTTGAATTTCCAATTCAATGCATGTGGTCGCTAAAGGTCGCATTAGGTCGATTCATATCTACAGACACCGAGCATTCAGACGCGTGCCGTGTCAAACAAAATAATATTCTTCTTATACAGTTTCTATTACAGTATTACCACTTAAATAAGTTACATCGGCAATAATCGTTTGCGCAGAATAGTGCAACCTAACACCGACTGAGACCGAACGTGATCATACCAATGACAATAACACATTATGTTACCTTATGGCTTCAAATACAAGAACAACACGGACTCATGCTATCTCGCTCTTAATATAAGTACATGTGAGGTTTTTCTAACAAGAGGCATCGAATTTATTGTATAAAATAGCACAATAAAATATCAATGGAATCTTTACCGAATTTACTCAATCTTTGTTATGACAGCATAAACAAGCTTGGCTGCTAACAACTAGAAAACCATAGATGACAGGGCAAATATGGCGCGTACGAAACAACCAATAGTGGACAGTCACGTGACGCACGTACGCGTGGTGTGCTATGATTGGCTGAAAATTTTTCGCTCCACATCAAAATAAGTTTTCTGCGCAGGTACATCGGCGTAACTTATATAAGTGGTAATACTGTAACGCATTCATATCTATCGTAACAGGACCGCGCAGACGCGGTTCATGTCTGTACGTGTCTGGGGCTATTTGCCGGTCAGTGTGGATAGGGCACCGGAACCGTGCAGACAACTTTTTTTTTTTTTTTTTATTTTAGATAGGCCAGACAAACGAACTAGTGGGTCACCTGATGTTAAATGAACACCACTGTCCATAGACACCCGCAGCGCTTTACACGATGCCAGTGCGTTGTCGGCCCTAAAGGAGAGGGAATAGGGGAAGGGGGAGAGGGAGGGGGAGAGGTGAGGTATTGGGCCCCCGGCACTCTCACTGACCGTACGAAACGCAAGCAGGATTACTGCTGCTTCACGCCGGTGTTCTGTGAGAGGGTGGCACTGCCCCGGACGAGCCGGCCCATTCGTGATGCAGCGGCTAGCTACAACATGGCTCTACCACTACAACATGGCTCTACCACTACAAAACTTTTGTTCTTGATGACGGTGGCTGTCAATGTCTGGCACGGCACGCTTCTGCTAGATGTGAATAAAACGGAATCTGTCCCGGGACGTATTTGGTGCGTTTAATGACTGTAGATATGAATAAACTATGACATACATATCAATGACCGGACGACCGGATAGCCTAGTGGTTAGAGAACCGGACTACAAAGCTAGAGATACCGGGTTCGATTCCCGGTCGGGGCAGGTATTTGTGTGAAAAATGCGAATGTTTGTACTCGAGTCTTGGATGTTTAATATATGTACTTAAGTATATATTTATCTATATAAATATGTTTATCCGTTATCTAGTACTCATAGTACAAGCTTCGCTTAATTTGGGACTAGGTTAATTGGTGTCAATAATTGTCCCATGATTTATTATTATTATTTATTACTTACCAGCACCAGCGACTAGAATCGGCGCGCTCGGCGCTTTGAACGGGCGTCGCGCGAACGTCGCAAGCACAACCCTAGCGCTGCCGTCCAATCGCACGCTCTCTAACACGTCGTAATACGCGTCCACGTAGTACAGTCTGTCAGTGGACAGCGCTAGGGCTGTCACGCGCCGGACGCGACGCTGCACGAGCCAGCGGGCGCCTGTGCCGTCCAGTCCGGCTACCATTATACCAGGAGAGGCGCCACGGTCTGACCAGAATATTTGCCTGAGGACAATAGAATATTAATATTATTCGTTTCTTAATAGGGTTAGATTTAGTGATAACTTCAATCGATCACTCGCCGCTAGCGTCAAATGTTGCCAGTTTGTAACATTTGACCTTTTTTCCGTTTTGGTTTCCGTATTTCAAAAGGAAGAATTTAACCCTTATAGTTACACTTCGTTGTACGTCTATCAATACATATACAAGTGGAGTTATCAAGCTGAAATTAATATCAAATATCAATCTTTGAAGCTGTGATGAAGTTTAACTATGAACTATGAGATATGATCATTAACAAAAATGTTTCCATAAAAATTGCCGTGGAATCAAAATCTATAGAGCCTGTAGACTTCACTTCAAGCTGTCTTACTCTTACTTTGTGTTTGTACTCTTACTTTTGCCTGTGTACGTGTTATTGTTGTTATAAATAAATGTTTTTCTTTCTTCCTTCTTCTTTCTTTCTTAGATATTGAATTGAATCTTGAAATTGGTATAAAGGTAGCTCTTAAAGCACAATCAATGATAAAAGTTCGTCTATCTCAGTGACGAATATAAAATGACCACACACTGCGTACAAAACTACTTTATTAAAGATCCCTTATACGGAACCCTTGGTGCGTTAGTTCGACTCTCAATTAACCGTTTTTTTTTTCGTATTGAATTTATTTCTGAGCGTACATTAATTTTGTGAATAAACTATTTCAAGACTGTGAGGTGGCTGTTTAACAACGGCTTCGACCTGCTAGGTAGGTTTTCTACTAGGTACTTTATTTTAGTATTTTTTGCTTGTCCGACTTCTTGTTTTTTTTTAATGGTATAGGGGACAAACGAGTAGACGGATCGCCTGATGGTAAACGATTACCGTCGCCCGTGGACACCTGCGACACCAGAAGAGTCACAAGTGCGTTGCCGGCCTTTTAGGTAGGAGTACGCTCTTTTTTTGAAAGCTTGAAGGTCATATCGGTCCGGGAATACCGCAGCAGGTACTTCATTCCAGAGCTTCGCTGTGCGAGGTAGGAAGTTTCTGGAGTAAACGCACAGTAGAAGACTGCCAACCATCCAGATGGTGAGGATGGAAGTGTTGTCGCGTAGGGCGGTGGCGGAAGGATGCGGCAGGGATCAACCCGAATAACTGAGTACCGTCAAGTCAAAACCAATTAGAAAAATGTGATTTTAGATTTTGCAAACCCAAATTAGCATCTGCATACTGACCTAGTATTATTATGCACGAGTATGTCGTCCGGCTCTTGGCCGGGGCGGCGCGCCAAGGTGACCCGGCGGCGGCCGTCCGGCGCACACACGGCGACGGCGCCGACGCTCTCGTGGCCGTAGCTGCCGCCGGGCCCGTCGCCGGCGCCGCCCTTCGTCACCGACGTGAAGTACAGCCGCTGGGAAACCCAGTCGAACGCCACCCCGCGGATTATCCCCGGGTCTTGGATCTAAAAAGGAAACGATGTGTTGGTATTTTCAATAAAATCTGTAAGTTTACTTTTTTAATCAGGAAATTTTGGGATTTTGTTACTCAGAATGAGGGGTTAAGGGGGGAATTATCCATAAAATTTTTTGGTGTCCGTTTTAACTGACTCAAAAATAAGGATACCTTTTTTTCTTTAGTGAATAGGCACACGTTTTTTTTAAATAAGAAAACTCCGAAATTTTCAAATCGAAAAGGGGGTACACGATTCATTGAAAATGCCCAAGTACAGTTCAAAGGCGAGCAGTCTTTACTCGTGAATCAACGTGTATGAAGAATGTCCCGAAATTCAATGGTTACGTAACCAAAGAATAAACTAAGTACTCGATACATCTGTGGGTTAGTGTTTTTTCAGTTTCATCACTCCGGTCCTGTGTAAACTAAGTACCACTTAACTAATCGTCAGTTTAACAGAAAATCGGAATGGCAATTTCGTATTTCACGACCCCGCGTTTCTGTTCGCACAGTTTATTATTCAAGCTTTTTAATGACGCAAAGATAAGGCTTGTTGCACTATTAAAAATTATGATGATACATTTTACAAGGAGTTCTAAGTTCAAATTATAATGATGATATGAGATTTGTATCGTATTTACTGGATACTTTTTCATTCCGAATTCAAAACGTCTCTACTTACCGGTGACTTTTGATCAATGTCCGGTATTATTAACGAACTGGTGACTTTTTAAAAATGTAATGGCGACTTTACGTATCATTTTTGAGAAAAGAATATTTGTATTTAAGGCCAGAACCCCACTGCTGCGAACGGTCAAGCTACACACGTGGGTACAAAAACGCGTTGTATGAAAATGTAGGTATACTTCCACAGTAGTGCACGAGCACGCTGCGCACGAAATGCCGTCATTGATACACGCGTGGTCTGTTACGAAGTGCCTGCCACGCACACGCTAGCGCGCGTGGCACGCAAAGCCCCACCGCGACCCACGCTGTCCACGTTGACACACGTAACCAGACCAATGGACCCAAGTGGGCGACGTGTATAGCGTGTCCGTGCGTAGCGTGCGCAGCAGTGGGGCTTTATTGTATTGTATTGTCGCTACCACAGTTTCATACCAGCAGTCTCGCGGGTGGTGGCACCAAGCCAGCGGCGGCGTCGGGTTGTAACGCGGCCGTAGCTTCGAGTGCGAACAGGCGGCCCGCGCTGTCTGCCCACCAAACCATCCAGGACGAGTTCACCCACCCGACTGCCACTGACGTTATCTCCGCACTGACAAAAACAAAGAATCTATGAAAATATCAGTTCTTTCGCACTAAAAAACATTTAAGTACGAGTACATTATCAATACGTAATAACTTTTTCATCACACTTGCTCGTCAATGGTGTTATTCCATGCCTGTATACTAAATGTCAAAGGCCTAATTTGTTCTTAAGGGAGTTATGGATTTACGTACAGTTTTTCTTCCCAAGGGAGTTCTAACTTTAGTTTTAAAATTTGCAAACAGACTAAGGAGGTTTCAAGTCAGCCAACGTTTTATTTATATGTTTAAAACTTAGCTATAACCCAATTTTACTACACAAAACTTGTCTACGCTTCATGATACTTCGTTATTTTTATATTTTAAATTTATATCAAATAGTTTTGCAATAATTTTAGTAAGTATTTTTTTAACATGTTGGCAGAATGTGGCCGTATGGCCATTCGAATTCTAAACACAGTTTACTTTATCTGTGGTAGATGACTTGAAAAAAGTGTCAATCTATATTGGCGGGTAGCCATTATTTATTTAATTTAAGTTTTTAGAGACGAATAATTTCATTTTTGGATTTTTTTCCTCGCAGTGTGATGAAAATCATTGTGTGTATCACGGGCAGTAAGGGGATTACAAACTCGAGCCATTAAAAGCCCTCCGCCTCCGGCGTCGGGCTTCTAATCGGCTCTCGTTAGTAATCCCCTACTTACGGCCCTTGATGCACAATGTACTATAAATTAAAAATTTGGAAAACCCCCAACGCAATTAGGTCACACATATGTCTGAAAATAAAGTAAATGACCATTAAGTCTAGTAGCAAAATTTCCATTCGCATTTATTCCCAGATGCTTTTTTCACACTATGGTTTTGTACTGAAGCTTATTTTCGTAATCGCAGTTTTTTCCCAATTTTAATCGACACAAACATGGGTAGGTTTAGGTTATGTCAAGTTTGCTTCGGCTCGAAGTGCCAACAGCACAAAGAAGAAGAAGGATAAGAAGTAAAAGAATCAGAAGGATAGTTTTTATCCCGAAAAATTGCATACTTTTCGTGGGATAGCTATAAATTAACTACGCCTTAGACCGATTGTTGTCATGAACTGTTCAGTGGCGGCGACGTACCTGTCGTCCTCGTGGTTTTCGTACAGCACTCGTGCGTCTCGCTCCCTCTTCGTGAGCTCACAGGCGCGCAGTGAGCCGTTTATCGCGACGATAACTTGCGCCTTCTCACCTGCGCAACGATATTATTTCTACATCGCGTTTTTGCAAGCTTTTTTTAAAATTTTACTATGTATGTATGTATGTCCGCTTCAAAATTTGCAAATAAATAAAATTGCAGCTCCAACGGCATCTTAATTCACGCAGAGGTTCGACTATCAGGACATGAACCATTGCAGTGTGGTTCATGTACTGACTAAGGTCTAGCGTCACTAACACTAGAATTAAGCTTTTATGTATTACTAACACTGATTTTATATTGGTCGAAATAAAAAAAATATTATTAATCTATATATATAAAATTCTAAACTGACTGACTGACTGACTGACTGACTGACTGACTGACTGTTGATATATCAACGCACAGCCCAAACCACTGGACCTAGAGACTTGAAATTTTGCACATAGATTCCTTATACAATGTAGGCATCCACTAAGGAAGGATTTTCGGGAATTCCCACGGGAACGGGAAAAAACGGGATTTATAGATTCGATTCCGAGTGACCGTATCTCAGTAACTATAATAACTAGACTCTTCAAATTTGATACACAAGTAGGTATTACAATAATGAAAACATCGATTTCAGGATTTTTCAAAATTCTCACGGGATAAGGAATAAACGGGATTTATATATTCAGTTCAACGGAATCCTATGAACTATAATTACTAGACTCTTCAAATTTGGCATAGAAGTAGGTAATTGTAATAGTAAAAAACAGTTTTAAGGATTTTTGGAAATTCCCACGGGATAAAGAAATAACGGGATATTTCGTTTTACTGGTCGTAGAAAGCTGAAATTCGGCATGAAGGTTGCTTGGGGAGTGTAGAGGAGCATTGAGAGAGGAATTTCCAAAATTCCCACGGGAACGGGAAAAAACGGGATTTATATATTCGATTCCGAGTGACCCTATCTCAGTAACTATAATAACTAGACTCTTCAAATTTGATATACAAATAGGTATTACATTAGTTAAAATATTGCAATCAGGATTTTTCAAAATTCCCACGGGATAAGAAAAAAACCGGATTTATATATTCAGTTCAACGGAATCCTATGAACCATAATTACTAGACTCTTCAAATTTGGCATAGAAGTAGGTAATTATAATAGTGAAAAACTGTTTCAAGGATTTTCGGAAATTCCCACGGGATAAGGAAAAAACGAGATTTTTCGTTTTCTGGTCGTAGAAAGCTGAAATTCGGCATGTAGGTTTCTTGGGGAGTGTAGAGGAGCCTTGAGAGAAGACTTTCCAAAATTCCCACGGGAACGGGAAAAAACGGGATTTTTCGTTCTACTGGTCGTAGAAAGTTGAAATTCGGCATGTAGGTTGCTTGGGGAGTGTAGAGGAGCATTGAGAGAGGACTTTTCAAAATTCCCACGGGAACGGGAAAAAACGGGATTTTTCGTCTTACTGGTCGTAGAAAGTTGAAATTCGGCATGTAGGTTGCTCGGGGAGTTTAGAGGAGCATTAAGAGAGGACTTTCCAAAATTCCCACGGGAACGGGAAAAACGGGATTTTTCGTTTAACTGGTCGTAGAAAGTTGAAATTCGGCATATAGGTTGCGGGAGTGTAGAGGAGCATTGAGAGAGGACTTTCCAAAATTGGCTAAGTAAAGTTTTTTGAAGAGGTGCTAATTATATTTTTTTTCGACAGTCGGCGTTCTGGAGATCGAGAAACTGCAGCTGTTTTATTTTTATCTCCTATTGTTTACTGGAAATATTTTTTTAAGTGTTCGAGATGACATTTGTGAGATTTTACGGCTGACAAGCCGTTCGTGCTCAGCACTAAGAAGAAATAGAAAAAAAAACGAAGTCAACTGTCACTTATGTCAATGTCAAATCGTTTGCGTTTCGTTTGCTTTGCGTTTTGGTGTGCTCAGTATGATTTTTGGACTATTTTTATCGACCTCCGCATAAAATCCGGACTTTCAATTTTATCGCATTTCTCCACGACCTATGCACGTTAATTGGATAACGATTGAATACTTTCGATCACTATTTTGGAACTGCTTCTTGGACAACGCAAAGCAAACGAAACGCAAACGGTTAGATTTCATTTGACATTGACAGAAGCGACAGTTGACTTCGTTTTTTTTTCTATTTCTTCTTAGTAGGTACTGAGCACGAACCGCTTGTCAGCCGTAAAATCTCATATATGTCATCTCGAACACTTAAAAAAATATTTCCAATAAATAAAAGGAGATAAAAATAAAACACCTGCAGTTTCTTAGTGTTGAAGTCGACCACTGTCGAAAAAAAATATAATTAGCACCTCTTCAAAAAACTTTACTTAGCCAATTCCCACGGGAACGGGAAAAAACGGGACTTTTCGTTTTACTGGTCATAGAAAGCTGAAATTTGGCATGTAGGTTGCATGGAGAGTGTAGAGGAGAATTAAGAGAGGGTTTTCCAAAATTCCCACGGGTACGGGAAAAAACGGGATTTTTCGTTTTACTGGTTGTAGAAAGCTGAAATTCAGCATGTAGGTTGTTTGGGGAGTGTAGAGTAGCACTGAGAGAGGACTTTCCAAAATTCCCACGGGAACGGGAAAAACGGGATCTTTCGTTTTACTGGTCATAGAAAGCTGAAATTTGGCAGGTGAGTTCCTTGGGGAGTGTAGGGGAGCATTAAGAAAACATTTCCCGAAATTCTTACGGGAACGAGAAAAAACGGGATTTTGCGTTTTACTGGTTGTAAAAAGCTATAATAAGTAGTAAGTATAAGTAATGTAAGTTTATACTGTAAATAGGCCGCAAAGGGCTCTTTAACCGACTTCTTAAAAAGGAGGAGGTTATGCATTCCACCTTATGTATTTTTTTAAGTAGGTATGTTCACCGATTTCTTGGTCAATTGTGGACCTGCTTGCTTGCTTGCCTGTATGCTTGCTTGCTTGATATCTTGGTTCTTTGGAATACTCATGGTACACGCGAGCGAAGCCGCGGGCAAAAGCTAGTCTATATATATAAAAGAAGAAACTGAATGACTGACTGACTGACATATCAACGCACAGCCCAAACCACTGGGCCTAGAGATTCCAAATTTGGCATGTAGGTTCCTTATAAGGTCTACGGGTGCACTAAAAAAGGATTTTTCAAAATTCACCCCCTAAGGGGGTGAAACGGGGGTCCAAAGTTTGTATGGGAAAACAAGATTCGTTCGACTATTTAATTCAAAACTTCACAGAAGTACTCCTAATGATAAATGACTAAATACGTGTTTCAGGTTTTTTGAGAATTCAACCCCTAAAAGGGGGAAAAGGGGTAACAAAGTCTGAAAATCAACATTGGTGTTGTTTCTATGGTTTATCGGGGTTGAAATGTCTAAATAAACTAAATGACTGTTGATATATCAACGCACAGCCCAAACCACTGGACCTAGAGACTTGAAATTTTGCACATTGATACCTTATACAATGTAGGCATCCACTAAGGAAGGATTTTTGGGAATTCCCACGGGGACGGGAAAAAACGGGATTTATATATTCATTCCGAGTGACCCTATCTCAGTAACTATAATAACTAGACTCTTCAAATTTGATAGACTCTTCAAATTTGATACATTCGTTAAAACATTTATTTCAGGATTTTTCAAAATTCCCACGGGATAAGGAAAAAACGGGATTTATATATTCAGTTCAACGGGATCCTATGAACTATAATTACTAGACTCTTCAAATTTGGCATAGAAGTAGGTAATTAAAATAGTAAAAAACAGTTTTAAGGATTTTCGGAAATTCCTACGGGATAAAGAAAAAACGGGATTTATCGTTTAACTGGTCGTAGAAAGCTGAAAATCGGCATATAGGTTGCTTGGGGAGTGCAAAGAAGCATTGAGAGAGGACTTTCCAAAATTCCTACGGGAACGGGAAAAAACGGGATTTTTCGTTTTACTGGTCGTAGAAAGCTGAAATTCGGCATGTACCTACGTTGCTTGGGAAGTGTAGAAGAGTATTAAGAGAGGACTATCCAAAATTCCTACGGGAACGGGAAAAACGGGAATTTTCGTTTTACTGGTCGTAGAAAGCTGAAATTCGGCATGAGGTTGCTTGGGGAGTGTAGAGTAGCGTTGAGAGAGGACTTTCCAAAATTCCCACGGAAACGGGAAAAAACGGGATTTTTCGTCTTACTGGTGGTAGAAAGCTGAAATTTGGCAAGTGGCTTCCTTGGGGAGTGTAGGGTATTTCCCGAAATTCTTACGAGAACGGGAAAAAACGGGATTTTGCGTATTACTGCTTGTAAGCTAAAATTTCAAAATTTATAAGTTTATACTGTAAATAGGCCGCAAAGGGCTCTTTAACCGACTTCAAAAAAAGGAGGAGGTTATGAACACACTCCACTTTATGTATTTTTTTATGTTCACCGATTTCTCAGTCAATTGTGGACCGATTTTAAAAATTCTTTTTTTTTTCGAAAGAATATGATATACTCCTGAGATGGTCCTATCTGTCACGCAAGCAAGCAAGCGTGCATGCATGCTTGCTTGCATGCTTGCTTGCTTGCCTGTATGCTTGCTTGCTTAATATCTTGGTTCTTTGGAATTCTCATGGTACACGCGAGCGAAGCCGCGGGCAAAAGCTAGTATAATAATAATTTGGTAGTGAAATTCTGGCGGTCCGGCCAGGATCGTTTTCGAAGGAGGGAACTCTTCGACGGTTAATACGAGTAGCATCGACTTGAAACTTGATATGCAATTTGTTAGTCATCATCATCAAGAAGAAGCTTCTGTTAAAATTGTTTCTTTTTTACAAAAATTTATTTTTATTTCCGTGAAGTTAAGTTTTTTGAGATCAAATAAGTTAATTTATCTAAGTTTAAAAAATAATTAATGATTCAATTGAATCAGTAATGCATGGAAGGTAATCTATTTAAAGATGTTTCACATCAATGGCATGTCATTTATCTTATGCATCAAACCAACTGGAGAGGATAATGATGGCAGATGATGAAAGATCAAAACATGGTACTACTTACCAACAGCTTCGCAAGTCCAAGTGTTGTCTGGTAACTGCCTATGTTTGTAGCCTTCGATGCATCTAAGCAAAAAAAATAGACCTTATGCTCAAACTAAATATCATAACACCACGTTAGTTTAACTGTTCCAGTCACATTCTTTGCCTGCGTTAGAAATGCCTTAACAAGAAACATTTATGTGATCAGGCTGAATTCCATACATATCTGGCCATCATACTTCAGTTGTGGATTGCTAAACGGGTTTACACTGTGTGACTTACTTGCAGGTATGATTGTGTGCGTGTTTCGGTATGCAGAGCTGGGAGCATAGGTGCCACGGGCACGGGCCTTCTTCACCTAGAAAAATTCAAACTTTGTTGAAAAACTGCTTTGAAATTAAACCTTTACCTGATTTCTGAGCATTTATTTTTTGTATTTTGATTAACTCGTAACAATTTAAAGAATCCATAAAGAACCATCGAAAGAATTTTATTTGGATAGCAAGATTAGCAAATGATTTAATGATTTAAAAGTAACGCTTAGGGTGAGGCCACATGAGCGTAATTTTGTGACTTGTGAGCGGCAGAATTTCGGATGCGCCATACATTGTGTCACGTGAGTGTCACGTGATGGCACGCATATCGTATGGCGCGGAAAGAAATTCTGCCGCTCACAACTCACAAAATTACGCTCGTGTTACCCTTAGTTAAAAATTTCTGACTAACACAAATTTGTAAGAGTCATCAAGTTACTTACATTACAATAAATAATTTATTTTATGTTTTTTAAGAAACATAAAAGTATAAAGTCTCTTCTACTTATTGAAAACAATAAAATTTCATTTTTTTTACAATTAGTAAATTGTGTAGCTGTAGTCAACATATCGTAGTCTTAGCATATGGTAACGGTATGGTACTGACCGGTATCGCAAGAAGCGCCGGCGGGCACGCAGCGTCCGTCGCCGCACATCTGTTCGTCCTGCTCGCACAGCGACTCCGGCGACCGTCTGCTGCCTGCAACAGACAAGGATGGAGCAGGTTAAAGATTCATAACCCTATCCTGGCTGGAATCGTCTGTTTAATTATGCTCTGTTTAATCGAACAAAATAAACAGAGATAGCATTGCCAGATATCTGTCACATAAGATAACTGGAATTTAACAAAGCGTAATCAGGATCTTAGGATACAAAAGTATTATACTGATAAAAAAACAGCCTAATGTACGTAGCAAACAAAACTATAACAGATTCAAATTTAAGTCAATTAAGGGCGTGCTTGTTGCTTCTGCTTGTGTATATTTTTTAGCCTGGTTTGCTTTTGACAAATCCATATATTTTGACATTGGATGAATCAACTTTTTTGTGCCACCGGTTGCTATGGTTACACAATTTTTATCTCTTGGACAACCGGGGACAGAGTAATCAACACAAAAAAAGTTGATTCACGGTAATATTGATGATAACAACAAATTCTCGGAATCCTTGCATAACAGAACCTCTGCTTAAGACTTGGTCCCGAATACTAAACTACCCAATTCAATGGTATATGTGAAGTTCCCAATCTGCTCTGGGTTCACGTGGGTACTACGGCGCAAGCCCTCTCATTCTTGGAGGAGGCCTGAGCTCTGCAATGGAACGTAGGCTGGGATAATGATGATAATATTGATAATAACTAAACTACCCAGATTTCGTATCGTGTGTACGTAATATCGTAACTTTTTATTCTATAATTATTTTGATAACCATAGAGTAAAAAAATACAGAGTCTACACAGCACCAATACTTACAGACATGTTCGTTTTCGTCGCTGCCGTCGTCGCAGTCGCGGAAACCGTCGCAAAGCAAGCCCGGCGGCACGCAAGTGTTGTTGCCGCACCTGTAAGACGCGGTAACATTTACTCTGCGGCGCTCTATGACCTCACGAGTAATCTTTTACTGAAGCCACGTTTCAATCAAATAACTGAGATCTTAGGCTATTAGTGGTAATTCCCTGAATTGTATTGAAACTAAAACACATTGTTAAACCAGAAAAGTATAGTTATTACGAATCCTATCAAGTTCCTCACAACCACTTGACAAGTGCTTAGCCATATAATACCAACCCATCCATACTTTTCTAATTTTTCAATGTGTTCTAATTTCGTTGTAATTTTAAGAAAGTAAAGATATCGATTTTAAAGAATGTTAGGTTACACAATGTATTGTATATGTATCGTAACGACCGTATCTATAAAAATCCAATGTTAGTCGAGCTCTGCTTCTAAGGAAATTGTACACCGTGTAGGGTCATTTTATGTTTACATCGAACTCCTTTTTTTTAATTTATTTTAGTAGAAGTATTTTTGCGTTCCTGCGTCATCCGCATCCAATGCGTTTTGGCAACCTTAACCAGGCCTACCTACCATGCGTCTATGCTGCAATGGCTTTGCTGTGTCTGTGCGGTACGTTTGGCGAACCTTGGGAGAGTTTTATGTTCAGCAGTGGACGTCTTTCGGCTGAAATGATGATGATGATAATTTCCGAGTTTGACGCGATCTAGTAGCAGCAGAGGGGTTTCACTCCGCAGTTTAGGTATGTTCGGCCGGCGCGCCTCCCGGGCAGGCGTATGGCTGTAGGTTGTCGCTCGGCATTCGGTTCGCACGCTAGCCGCGTCGCGCGGTATTATTTTTCTGTGATTTTTGCAACAAACTTCTAAACGATCTTATAATGCGTATAAAAGATACTGTTGCGTTTAAACTAGTTTTTTAGTTGACTGAATTAATACACACTGTTATCTTTCTTGATTTAAATACCTACCTAAATATCGGCAAGTGGGAACCCTGTGCTCGGTTTCGGTTCAGCGGTGCCCGACGGAATATGAACGCTCGTATCACACGATAAGTTTCTATTTCGCGTGCAAGCAGTTAACGGTCATAAGAGTAGGCAAATTTTTATACTTAAAGTTGACTTTTGTTCGAGAGTGATCCTTCTGTACGCTAGTACTATTACTTATTCTGTGATGACACTTCATGCCGCAGCATCCCGCGGCAGTTCGCGTCATTTCGCGGCATCGTGGTATCAAAATAAAGTAACATGACTTCTAAACTCATTGAAATAAGATTCAAAGTAACTTGATTACAAATAAAATCCTTTGCCATGTCACGCCGTGCCGTGCCGGCAGTGAGTGCCGGCCTTTAGTGGTAGCTGGCAGTACGCACCGGAACATGGGCGGCGCGCAGGCGTACCGCTCGCAGTGGCGCTCGTCCTCCCCGGCGGCGCAGTCCCGGCGGCCGTCGCAGCGCCACGCGGCCGGCGCGCACGCCGCGCCGCCGCACGCCAGCCGCGCGCCGCACGCCGCCGCCGGACCGGCCGCGCACGACTCCTCGTCCGACCCGTCCGAACAGTCCACGGAGCCGTCGCACCACCATTCACTGTTACCAACAAATACATTTATTTTAAAAGTTTTTTTATTAACCCGTGGAACGTCCCGCGCGCCGCACTGGCGCGTAACTTTTTCGGGCCGGTAGCGTCCCGCGCGCCGCAGTGGCGCATAACGAATTGTTCGTGATTGGCCAATTTATTTTAGTAGTTTCGTTTAACTTTAAGGCTATTGGCTATATTTTTCCCAGTCTGTTGTCATTTTTGCCTCAAAATTATTTTTATTGGTCCGTTCCGTCCGTTGATTTTTAGTGAATTAATAAAAATGTAACGGCGAACAAATTTTGCACCAGTCCCATACAATCTGTGACGGGTGCGAGTTGTGCGGATTTGTTTTTGTGTAGTGATAAAGTATTAATATGGTAAACTAATGTGTGTAATCGATTCTTAAACTTATAATGTTCAAAATAGTGTAGTGGAAATGTGGAATGTGTCAGTAAATTTAGCTATGTGGCAAAATGTTTTAAAGTTAGAGTGAAAATAATGGAAACAAAACAATAATACATAATTTTCGTTACTATCAGGTGAGTTAGAAATAGCAATGATATTATAGAAACCTAGTGTGAGTAGTGTGTAATCTCAGCTTTCTAACGATATATAACATTCAGTATATAATTATCGTATAAAAGCACAATTTCGTTTTTTCTAGCATGTAGTACGTAAACAGAATGAACCAAAAATCGTTGGTCGCGTAGGGCATTTTGCGTGAACGGTGGCCGATCGCGCGACGGGTTAACTGGCAATTTATGTAAGTATGTAGTGGAGTAGCCCGCGGATGCACCGCCGTCACAACACAGTCAGTACAGTTACCGCAGCACGCAGTGTGGCGGCGTGCGGCAGGCCCTAGCGCGCGCGGCGCACGCGGGCGCGCAGCCGACCTCGTCCGAGCCGTCCGCGCACTCGGGCCCGCCCGAGCAGCGGAGCAGCCCGCGGATGCACCGCCGTCACAACACAGTCAGTACAGTTACCGCAGCACGCAGTGTGGCGGCGTGCGGCAGGCCCTAGCGCGCGCGGCGCACGCGGGCGCGCAGCCGACCTCGTCCGAGCCGTCCGCGCACTCGGGCCCGCCCGAGCAGCGGAGCAGCCCGCGGATGCACCGCCGTCACAACACAGTCAGTACAGTTACCGCAGCACGCAGTGTGGCGGCGTGCGGCAGGCCCTAGCGCGCGCGGCGCACGCGGGCGCGCAGCCGACCTCGTCCGAGCCGTCCGCGCACTCGGGCCCGCCCGAGCAGCGGAGCAGCCCGCGGATGCACCGCCGTCACAACACAGTCAGTACAGTTACCGCAGCACGCAGTGTGGCGGCGTGCGGCAGGCCCTAGCGCGCGCGGCGCACGCGGGCGCGCAGCCGACCTCGTCCGAGCCGTCCGCGCACTCGGGCCCGCCCGAGCAGCGGAGCAGCCCGCGGATGCACCGCCGTCACAACACAGTCAGTACAGTTACCGCAGCACGCAGTGTGGCGGCGTGCGGCAGGCCCTAGCGCGCGCGGCGCACGCGGGCGCGCAGCCGACCTCGTCCGAGCCGTCCGCGCACTCGGGCCCGCCCGAGCAGCGGAGCAGCCCGCGGATGCACCGCCGTCACAACACAGTCAGTACAGTTACCGCAGCACGCAGTGTGGCGGCGTGCGGCAGGCCCTAGCGCGCGCGGCGCACGCGGGCGCGCAGCCGACCTCGTCCGAGCCGTCCGCGCACTCGGGCCCGCCCGAGCAGCGGAGCAGCCCGCGGATGCACCGCCGTCACAACACAGTCAGTACAGTTACCGCAGCACGCAGTGTGGCGGCGTGCGGCAGGCCCTAGCGCGCGCGGCGCACGCGGGCGCGCAGCCGACCTCGTCCGAGCCGTCCGCGCACTCGGGCCCGCCCGAGCAGCGGAGCAGCCCGCGGATGCACCGCCGTCACAACACAGTCAGTACAGTTACCGCAGCACGCAGTGTGGCGGCGTGCGGCAGGCCCTAGCGCGCGCGGCGCACGCGGGCGCGCAGCCGACCTCGTCCGAGCCGTCCGCGCACTCGGGCCCGCCCGAGCAGCGGAGCAGCCCGCGGATGCACCGCCGTCACAACACAGTCAGTACAGTTACCGCAGCACGCAGTGTGGCGGCGTGCGGCAGGCCCTAGCGCGCGCGGCGCACGCGGGCGCGCAGCCGACCTCGTCCGAGCCGTCCGCGCACTCGGGCCCGCCCGAGCAGCGGAGCAGCCCGCGGATGCACCGCCGTCACAACACAGTCAGTACAGTTACCGCAGCACGCAGTGTGGCGGCGTGCGGCAGGCCCTAGCGCGCGCGGCGCACGCGGGCGCGCAGCCGACCTCGTCCGAGCCGTCCGCGCACTCGGGCCCGCCCGAGCAGCGGAGCAGCCCGCGGATGCACCGCCGTCACAACACAGTCAGTACAGTTACCGCAGCACGCAGTGTGGCGGCGTGCGGCAGGCCCTAGCGCGCGCGGCGCACGCGGGCGCGCAGCCGACCTCGTCCGAGCCGTCCGCGCACTCGGGCCCGCCCGAGCAGCGGAGCAGCCCGCGGATGCACTCGCCGTTCGCACACCTATCAAATCATAGTTCATTCTTACAATAGGGTACAATATACGTTTACTTTTAGTTTACCACTGACAGATGGCTTGCCTTCATTTAATTTCCAACTTTAACACCATACAAATAAAGTAGCTATTACAAAATCTGCAAACGTGGGTAACAGTATTCTAAAATTGACTTTATTTGTAGGTCGTTAAAGTTGAATATGAAATGAAGGCAGTACTGTATTCAGTCAGAGTCAATTAGCAGTAATGAAAAGTACCTATGTTAAATTCGTACTACTAAGAACTGAGCCAGCTCGCTAACCGTGAACCTGACTATATTCATAAAATTAGAAACTGAGTAATTTTAATTTTCACCGTCTATTTAAGTGTGTTACTGTGTGTTAGTGTACTATTTTGGTACCTGAACTCGGTCTCCGAGCAATTCCTGGGCGTGCAGTTTTGTTCGTCGCTGAGGTCGCCGCAGTCGTCTTCGAAGTCGCAGCGCCAGCGGCCCGGGATGCAGCGGCCGTCGGCGCAGCGGAAGTAGGTCGCTTCGCAGGCTGCGCGCGCGCCGGTGCCGCAAGAGGCTTCGTCTTCGTGCAAGGGGCAGTCCGCCTAACAGTTAATAGTATATTATTTATTTAGAGGAAAAATTCGCTTGATAAGTGCCGTAAAATTCGTCTGTAAATTTGATCTTTTTCGTTGATCTGATGACATTGAGACGAATAAATACTGACAACGAACGGATCACTCTCGTATTTATAGTTTAGAACCAGTGCATGACCTTTTTCCAAGGACTGCTCAAGATACGAGTAACGCCTGTTCACTAGAGCTTTCCCAAGATTTTTTCGCAAAGCTTTGCTAAAATCTATTTTCTTTTTGAAGACGTATATTTTCTTCGATTCTGGCCCTGACTGTATAACTCAGAGAGTTAGTTATATTAACGTTCTTAATTCTTCTACAGCCATCGATACCTTTTTTTTTATAAAAAATAGGCTTACGTTTGACCTCAATCTCGCTTGATGGAAGGCGAAGATGAGGCCTCAGATGGTACCCCAAATGTGGACAAAATGTGAATAATAGTAGGCACCCTAATATTATAATATTTTTCAGACGTGGCACAAAATATTTGCATATGAACGGTAAAAACAAAGGCTGTAGCAGGATAAGGGAAGAAAAAAATGCCCTTTAGTGATTAAGAGCTGTTTTTATTTCTATAGTTAACCACATCTAGTAGTACAATTGTGCAAAGTTTTGTTGAAAAATTCCCATTGGTTCAGTCGGAAAAAAATAAAATCCGAATTCATGAAATATGACTTTTCTCAAAAAGTATTAAATTTTATAGTACTATCTTTTTTTCATTTTGGTTAACTAAATAGTATATATGTCCTGAAAGAAAATTGAGGCTCCATCTTAAACATTTCTGTAAAAAACACGTAAGACAAAATTTCATTAAAATTTTTATTTCATTCCTGAATGAGTGACCACTCTAAGTGACATTTCTAAAAAAGCCTTATTTAATGATCTGTCAGTCATATTAGTTTGACGGTTAAAATCGAAAAGTAACAGTGTCTCAAAATTTAAAAAATATGTTGGTTGGATTTTGTTACATTTTATTCTTATACCATTCCAACACCGCCAAATAACTTAAAAATAAAGGTTTTTGTTTTATTAGTTTAATTTACAAGGCGACAAATGACATAAATAAATTTTCAAGCCAATATTAACGTAAATTTGTACAGAATTTGTTGCAAAAGCATGTACCGTTTGATTAAATAAATAAAAACAAAAAAAAAAAAAAAAAAAAAAAAAATGTCAAAAATTGAAATGAAATGAAATGAAATGAAATATGTTTATTTGCCTTAAATGTAGTACAATTAATGGTGGTAAAAAAAAATCCCAGTTTCATACATTTAAGCTTCATAAGCCATGCAAATATTGAAATATTGAAATGTGATTCATGCAACCATGCTATTTCTTCTACTGTTCTAATAATAACTAACAACAATAACACAAATGCCTTTAAGAATCTATCTATGTATTATACAAGAATTCCTTCAAAGAGTAGAAACATTTTTTGTGAAGCCAATAGATTAGCTGAGTTTTGAAGGAAGTCAATGGGAGTATTTTTATGGTATCCGGTAAATTATTGTAGATTTTTATGCACATAGCGTAACTATTTTTCCTTTTCATTGTTGTATGCATCCTTGGTAAAACTAATCGATCGGGATACCTTGTGTTAAACGAAACTATGTCAACTTTCTTTTTAAACATTTCAATATGCATTTTTACAAAAAGACAAGCTTCGTAAATGTAAACAGAGTATACAGTAAGAATACCATATTCTTGAAACCAAGGTCTACATGATGTTCGTCGACTAACGTTACTTATTGCTCTTATACACTGTTTTTGTGCAATAAATGCTCGATTAACTTGTGCAGAGTTACCCCAAAGCAAAATTCCATATCGTAAATTAGAAGCTACATAACCATGATATGCCTTTAACGCTGTCTTAATATTGGTTATCCTAGCTAAGCGCCACAAGGCATAAGCAAATCTATTTATTTTTGAGCAAACTTTATCAACATGCAATTTCCAAGAACAGTAGTTGTCCAGGACAAATCCTAAGAAAGTCGTATTGTCACTTTCAGCTAGAATTTCATTATTGTGAATAATTTTAAGTGGTACTTTTTTACTTCCTTTGTTTATGAATTGCATGTATTTTGTTTTGCTTAGATTAATCTTTAAATTATTATCTTTAAGCCATTGCAATATGTCAGTTATAGTATTATTAATAACATTATTATAATCCTGTTTTTTATCATCATAAATAATAATTGATATGTCATCCGCAAATAAAGTACATTCAAATCTTGTAATTAAAGGTAAATCATTGATATATAACAAGAATAGCAATGGTCCTAGTATGCTTCCCTGGGGCACACCAACCCTTTTAACTTTAGCCGTCGATCTATACACTCTTTCCATCATATTTTGGTCCAATCCTGTTATTTCTACCATTTGTAGTCTGTCCCTGAGATAGCTTTTTAGCCAGTCAAAGACCAGACCCCTCATTCCATAATTTTCGCATTTTAATAATAATAGATCATGAGAAACACGATCGAACGCCTTGCTCATGTCAAAAAAGATTGAAACTGTTTTGTTTTTTTTATCAACATTGTCGACGATATTGTTGATCAAATTGAAAGCAGCAAGTGTTGTGGACTTGCCCTTTTGAAAACCATATTGTTGAGAGCACAAGATTCCATATTTATCGATAAAGTTCATTATGCGACCATGCATCGCTCTCTCAAAAACCTTTGACAAAACAAGTACCAGCGTAATAGGTCTATACGTGTCAGGTAAACTAATATCACCGGTTTTAAATATAGGTTTTACTAGTGATATTTTGAGTCCATCAGGATACACACCCTGTTGAAAAGACATATTAATTAAATGTGACAGTACTGGAGCGATAATATCAGAAGTCAGTTTTATTATATTTGTGGTTAATTCATCATGTCCTACAGAATTTGTATTATTTAATGTTTTAATTATCTTTAAGATTTCCTGTGGGTCGGTAGGTATCAAAAACATGTTAGCGTGATTTGGTATTAATTTATGTTTATAAATTTTCATTGAATTTTTAATGTCAGCTTGGTTATTATCATTATTTATAAAATGTTCATTAAATACATTTGCAATTTCACATGGTTCAACAATAAATTCACCTCTATATTTAATTTTTTTTATATTATTTGTTGATCTTTTAAAAGTGCCTACATCTTTTTTTATTATATACCAGCTTGCTTTAGAAACATTTCTAGATTTGGATATGAAATTACTGTTTATAATTTTTCTAGAAGTATTTATACATTTTTTAAGTAATCTATTGTAATTGTTGTATTTTGTTCTATTTTCTAATGATTTGTTACTGTAGTATGAATATCTCAAATTACGCTTGACTTTTATAGCTTTTTTTATTCCCTTTGTTATCCATTTATTGTCTTTAGATTGATTTTGAACTCTAACTGTATACACAGGAAAGCATAAATTGTAAAACAACTTGTACAATTCATGAAATTTGTCAAAAGCCACGCTAGCATCTACCTCTGAGTATACTTCGCTCCAGGATAAACTTGAAATGCAACGTCTGAATTTGTCAACATTTTCACGATTAAAATCACGCTTCCTTAGAAAAGAATATTTAGGAGGAATATATCTATTTTTTATAGGGACTTTAATTAACTGAGCCGTATTATGATCTGAGAGCGCCAAAGGAAGGACCTCACCAGTTGCTTCGGGAATATTGCTAACTATTAAATCAAGGCATGAGTTTAATCTAGTTGGTTCAGTTATGTGTACGATAAAATTAAAATTACGAATAATCCTGTAAAATTCGTTGACTATTTCCGTCTGCTTTAGCAAGTCTATGTTGAAATCACCTGCTATTATGATCTTTTTTTTTACCTTTTGTTTGATTGACGTAAATAAGTCTTCTAGCTTGGTCAAAAATATATTTACATTAGAATTAGGTATTCGATAAATACAGATGACAACACATCCCAGTTGAGATATCTCAATACCACAAGCTTCAAAGAGAAACTCTGATGACATTTCGCCTATGTTGGATAGTGGCTTAGTTTCAATGTTATCTCTGCACAAAATGCAAGTTCCTCCTCTTTTTTTAGTTCGTGAGTACCACGCCGCGAGTTTGAATCCATCGAGATTAATATTTGACTCTTCTCCCAATTTAACAAATGTTTCAGACAGGCATAAAATATCCACACAATAGCCATTATCCTCTTGAAGTTCTTTTAAAGTTACTTCAAGTAATTCCCTTTTACTAAATAGTCCTGCAATATTTTGATGGAGAAGCAAAAGTGAATCCATCTTGTCATTAGTAGCCCTTGACTGGCGCAATGCTTTACCTACGAAAAAAAGATGTTTCGCAATCAGAGCTTGCGCTATTTTGATGTGATATCTCACATTCCCCATTAAAACGTTCTATTTCAGACATGTACTCACTTAAACCCCTAAACATTGATTCAAAAGCAATATTGTTGACAGTTCCAGTACTTCTAGTGAACATTTTTGTTGAGTACTTAAGATTTTTATTAGTATCGAACACATATGCATATTCATGTGTACAAGCGTCATCATATAGGGCACGATTAAAAGATTCAATACGTTTGTTGAATAATGTTGCAATTTGACATAGTTTATAGTTGGGTAAACAAATAATAACATTGGTGTGTCCAATCTCATTTAGTTTGTGCCTTATATCTCTAATGACCCTATTATAATCGTACGTTTTTTCAAAGTCTGTTGGCCCAATAAAGATGATACAAAAGTCCATCAAAGTCATACCCTTAGTTTTAGTTTTAATGTCTTCAAGCAAATACTCTATAGTGCCATTTGTCTTAATAAAGTGGCAAACATTGTCACACACAAAGGACCGTTGCGCATTCACAAGAATTTTTTTGGAATTATCAGTGCTAATAATAACAACTTTTTTTCCCACTTTGTTAATCACAACTCCCGATACATCTTCAGTGTTTTTATGTGGATTATTTTCAGTAGCAAGTACCACATTCCTATTATGGTGTGGCTGTTGAGTCGTATGGCACACATCGACAGTATAGGAGACATTGGTCTGTGTCGACTTATCCAGTCCACGCTGTGAGCAGGTAGGGGAGAGAAACTGAGGAGTGTCATCATCACTGTCCAGATAGTCCACACTAATTGCCTTCTTTGAAAGCTGGCTCTTCTTAGCAGGGGTAGATTTACAGAACGCTCCCTTTTCCGTGAGCAGTTTTTTATAAATATCTATTTTTTTCTCTTGATCTTCATTACTTTTCTTCATGCTGGATATTTCACCATTCAGACAATCAATTTCCTCATGAGCACTAGCCAGTTGAAGTGACAGTGCTTCAACCCTAATACTTAACTCACTATCCTCTGAGTTTACAAATGATGTTGCATATGGTAAACTAATGCTGCTTCCATCAAATATAGTGGTTGACTCAGATTCCAGCTCGGATTCAGGGTCAGACAGGTCCTCCAGAGTTTTTGCTCGCTTTTTTTGAGGCGGTCTTCTTAACGTGACATTTTCATATATGGCTCGATCTTCAGATAGCATAATTGGTTTAGCAATTTTGTCGAGCTGTTCATTAATATTAGATATATCACTGGAGACAGCAAGCTTAATTTGTGTAGTTGTTTCAGGAAGAGATGGCTTGGGTAAAACAGTATCAGGATGTAAGCATGTCCTACATTTCCAAACAGCTTTTCGTTCCTTGGTCATAATCAGAAATCGCTTTATGCTCACAATTCCGCAGTTTAAGTCGTAAATGTTATGGCAGATTTGGCATTTTAAATACTCTCTATTTTTAATCTCATTCTTACATTTGTAGCATTTAACTAAAGCTGTCATATTTCTTAATATTATTTTAATATTTAGTTAAAACAGAACTTGTATTTCTTCAACAATGTATGTAGGTAAGACAACAACAGTCTTCGTAAACGCGCTCCACAGTGACGTATGCGCAGCGTCAGCGAACATCACATTGACATTTGACAGCTTGTTGTCTTTGCCAAAATATTAGTAACAACTGATACTTTACCCCTTATTTGATGTTTTTTTAGAGCGAAAGTTTCTGTTATTTTAAATTTCTCTTGATGTGAGAGTGATTTTTGAACTTGAAACTGATTTGTGATTTTTGTTTTCCTTAATATTGATTATGAACTGCTTACCAGATTCGTTTTTCTATCTTCAACTGTGCTTAGACCTTTTCATCAATCGTTTACACCACTTTCACGTAAGTTTTTAGTTGATTATATATATTATTGGAATTAATAATCACTGGACCTAATAATAAGCGTGTTGTTCAAGAGCCCGAGATACCGTAATTGTTTTTATTGTTATTTTTTTACAAAGAGGATTTATTTTAAGTTATTTGGCGGTGTTGGAATGGTATAAGAATAAAATGTAACAAAACCTAACCAACATATTTTTCAAATTTTAAGACACTGTTACTTTTCGATTTTAACCGTCAAACTAATATGACTGACAGATCATTAAATAAGGCTTTTTTAGAAATGTCACTTAGAGTGGTCACTCATTAAGGAATAAAAAAAAAATTTTTTTGTAGTTTTATCTTACGTGTTTTTTACAGAAATGTTAAAGATGGAGACTCAATTTTCTTTCAGGACATATATACTATTTAGTTAACCAAAATGAAAAAAAGATGGTACTATAAAGTTTAATACTTTTTGAGAAAAGTCATATTTCATGAATTCGGATTTTATTTTTTTCCGGCTGAACCAATGGGAATTTTTCAACAAAACTTTGCACCATAATTTTTTTTTTTTTTTTTTTTTTATGTTAGTTAGGCCAGACAAACGAACTAGTGGGTCACCTGATGTTAAATGATCACCACTGTCCATAGACACCTGCAGCGCTTTACGCGATGCCAGTGCGTTGTCGGCCCTTAAGGAGAGGGAATAGGGGAAGGGGGAGAGGGAGGGGGAGAGGGAAGGGGTGAGGTATTGGGCCCCCGGCACTCTCACTGACCGTACGAAACGCAAGCAGGATTACTGCTGCTTCACGCCGGTTTTCTGTGAGAGGGTGGTACTGCCCCGGACGAGCCGGCCCATTCGTGATGCAGCGGCTAGCTACAACATGGCTCTACCACTACTAAACTACTACTAGATGTACTACTAGATGTGGGTAACTATAGACAAATAAAACAGCTCTTAATCATAAAAGGGCATTTTTTCTTCTTTTATCCTGCTACGGCCTTTGTGTTTGAAAGCACAGACTGGGGAAGATCCGCTTTGTACATTATGAATCATAATATCATAATTTATGATATTATAACGCCGCATAATAAAATACTTCAACTATTTAAGAAGACAGTTACGTCAAAAACTTCGCTATGAAAACGTTACCTCGGCGTCGCACAGCCACTCCCTCGGTATGCACCGTCCGGAGGAGCAGCGGAAGTGCCTCGGCGGGCACGCCCGCGCCGCGCAGTGCGCGCCCTCGTCCGCGCCGTCCGGGCAGTCCGCGTCCGCGTCGCACACCCACACGTCCGGCACGCACGACCCGTCGCCGCACATGAACTATAACAGAGATAAACTACGATAACATGGCCCGCGCCTCCGAAATTCAAGAAGTATTCAATGTATTTGTGAAAGTGTATAAAGCACCACCAAAACTTTCAGCGCATGTGTGCGTGCTGAGACAGCAATCAAATAAAAGCAGACTACTACATACAAACTATTTCGTAAGGATGTAACATAACACATTGAAATGGTAATTTGGAAATGCGAGCCATGTTATCGTAGTTTCACTTGAAATATAGCTTTATTACTTTATTAGGTTAATAAAAGTTTTCCTTAAATATCAGCCAGATTACAAATAACCCTTTTAAAATAAGGAAACTAAAATCTTTCTACTAATCTCGTACTAAATGTATGGTGTTTAATGTAAAAAATTTAGATATTTTTTTGTTTTATTTATAACAAGTTATTAATGCCATTTCACTCATTGGGTAACGTACTTTCGATATCAGTTTAATGTTTTCTGATATCTGTTATATTTACGGATTAATCGGCTGGCTACACTTAAGGCCGCACCGAGCTTTTGGCGCATTTATTGCATTAACTTGAATCCCTTGCTGCATCATTACCAGCAAAGCTTTAGTTCTGAAATTCATGTGTAAGATATTTGAGGATTCACTCTAATGACCAGTGATTTTCGAAAAACAATTTATGCTCGACAGAAAAAAATCCAAAGTCGTCTCTAAAAAATAAAATAAATCCTTAGTATTTGCTTTAGTAATACGATGAAAATACCTAAATACACGCGCGGCATGACCAACCTATTTTGTGCCGTCGTGCTTCCCCCTTGTCCGTATAGTTAGTTGAGTTAGTTCTCCTTCGACCATCGGACGGGAAACTTGTGTTGCTCGCGCTGACGCACGGCTTTGATTCTAGCCGCTCTCACGCACACATACACGAGTGCATAGAACACCTATAAACGATTAGCGCAAGAAGCTCAGTGCGGCCTTAATGATTACACCCTGTATAGGCTGCGATGATGATGGCTGCTAGTGATGGGCCGAACATAGATTTCACCGAATACGAACATTCGGCCGAATATTCGGTTAAACTTTCACCGAACCGAATATTCGGCATACCGGAGCAGGTCTGTACGTATTTACGCTAACCGCGCGAATTGACGCCGGGCACACCCGCCCGCTCCCCTCGCTTCCCCCGCTACACTTGTCAATACTTGTCATTATTATTGCATCATCCAGTGCGAAACGAAACGGCACCACGTGCAAAGTATAAAGCTACACAGTGATTTACTTTTTTTTTTTTTTATTTTTTTTTTTTATGTTAGATAGGCCAGACAAACGAACTAGTGGGTCACCTGATGTTAAATGAACACCACTGTCCATAGACACCCGCAGCGCTTTACACGATGCCAGTGCGTTGTCGGCCCTAAAGGAGAGGGAATAGGGGAAGGGGGAGAGGGAGGGGGAGAGGGAAGGGGTGAGGTATTGGGCCTCCGGCACTCTCACTGACCGTACGAAACGCAAGCAGGATTACTGCTGCTTCACGCCGGTGTTCTGTGAGAGGGTGGTACTGCCCCGGACGAGCCGGCCCATTCGTAATGCAGCGGCTAGCTACAACATGGCTCTACCACTACAAAAACTACTTAGGTTAGGTCTATTTATAATATGCATCGTTCAATCAATCATTCTCATTGAAATATAGTTCACAATAGAGTAACTGTTATTAAAATCTTTAAGTACCACTGTCCCGAATATTCGGCAGGTTTACCGAATATTCGGCCGAATACGAATGTTCGGTAAACCTGCCGAATATGCCGAATACCGAACATAAAACGAATATTCGGCCCATCTCTGCTGCCTTATACTCACGTGGTCGGGTTTGCACGAGCGCGGCGGACAGTCGCGCTCATCATCTCCCTCTGGACAGTCGCGCACGCTGTCGCAGCGCGCCGCGGCGGGCACGCAGCGCGCCGCCGTGCCGGCCGTCGCGTTGCCGGCGCACTTCAGCTGCGACGATAGGCAGGTGAACTGGGAAAACACGAATTCCGTGAGTCACAGAACGATTTTATTTTCACCGATAATGTATTACTGGGGTAGGGTTGCCAGAAAAAGTGGGGCCGATGGGTCTAAAAAGGAGGATTTTCCTTAAAAAAAGGAGGACATTTACAATTGAACGAGTTTTATAATATTATTTTTTATTTATTCACCTTTAGGTGAGCTGCCAATTTTCGCAAGAAGTTCTTGGTTTTTCAACAAATAACTATGAGAATCTTCACATGTTATATAATTTTTGAAGTTGCACTGATTAAGAATCAAAGATTAAACTGACTGCACACTTAATCTGTTGCTCTCTTTACTCCACTGAGTATTAATCAGTGAAAATACTCTTTACACAACGACGTATAGCAAAAAGGAGGACTTACAGTAGGCAATGGAGGACTGGAGGACAAAATATGGAAAAGGAGGACATGTCCTCCTTTTCCATACATGTCCTCCTTTTGGATACCATCTGGCAACCCTATACTGGGGCCACTATAACCACAAATTAAAAAACTGGCCAAACGCGAGTCGAACTCGTGCACGAAGGGTTCCGTACTGTTATCTATAAAAACGGCAAAAAATCAAGTTTGTTGTATGAAAGCCCCCCTTAAATATTTGTTTTATTTTAATTTGATTAATAAACTAAATATTCTGTGAATATTTCAAGCGTCTAACTGTTGCCGTTATCAATATCGAGCAAAAACAAGCAAAAAAAACACGTTTGTTTTATGGGAGCCCCTTCATTGTTTATTTAATTCTATTTTTTAGTGTTTGTTGTTATAGCGGCAACCGAAATACATCATCCGTGAAAATTTCAACTGTTTAGCTATCACGGTTTATGAGATACAGCCTGGTGACAGACGGACAGACAGATAGACAGACGGACGGTCTGCGATGTCTCAGTAATAGGGTCCCGTTTTTACCCTTTTGAGTACCGAACCCTAAAAAGGGTTACAAATTGAGATGGTTAAACAAACCTAGGTTATGTTGTCACTACTATACTTTTTCAATCAATCAATCAAAAGTATTAATTAAAAGTAGTATTTTTTTATGTTAGAAAGGCCAGACTAACGAACTAGTGGGTCACCTGATGTTAAATGATCACCACTGTCCATAGACACCCGCAGCGTTTTACGCGATGCCAGTGCGTTGTCGGCCCTAAAAGGGAGCGGAAAAAGAAAAGGAATAGAGGAGGGGGAGAGGTATTGGGCTCCAAGCGCTCTCACTGACCGTACGAAACGCAGCAGGAGTACTGCTGCTTCACGCCGGTGTTCTGTGAGAGGGTGGTACTGCCCCGGACGAGTCGGCCCATTAGTGATGCAGCGGCTAGCTACAACATGGCTCTACCACTACAATTGCGTTTATTGTGTCTTTTTAACGGTACATTACCCTGAGTTAGTAATTATCTCGGAGTTACAAGTGAACTCAGCTCGCCTAAGACATAAGAATAAATAATAACAGAGTAGAAGGGAATCTCTTTTGACCGCGTCCAAAACGCCGCCATTTATATACCTGATTATACCTACTTCCCCCCTCACGTCGTTACACCCCTCTGTCGTCCAGACGTGTTGCTAGGGTTGCTTACTGTTAAATATTACTTACGTCTAAAGATAATATCGCTAAAATATAAGTTTTTATTTACTTTGAAATCAAATTTGCGCCACTGGCCACTGCGCTGCGCGATCGCGTCGCGAGGCGAGGCGAGGCGAGCGAGAAAAGGTCAACGACCGATGGCGGGGTTATTGAGGATTTGACGAAAAGCAATAAAATGCTGTAGGTACCTACTCTAAACTAAATTTTACCATTGGGTGAAACAATTGGCTACACAAAAAGAACTGTTCATGTCTTTTTGATTAATTAGGTACCTACGAAAACGAAATAATATTTAGAAAATATTACTTACCGCTCATCATCTTTGGGCAAACTAAAAAAACTTAAGTGTGGCATCGTTTTTCCATTATTTACACACCCAAATACACCACAATAACTTGACGCCATTGTTATAAAACGAACGCGCAAACAGTAAACACCTAAACAGCAAAACGCGCGTGCAGCGACGCCGGCCGGGCTCTGCCGTGACACCCTGACTGAGTTCTCGCTTAGCGAGTACTCTAATATCGTGACCTTGAGTCCGGCCGGAGCGAGAGTTTCCCTTCTACTCTGTTAAGATTCCAGTAGTGTCGTACCGTATCGCAGTCCCGCTCGTCGCTGCCGTCGGCGCAGTGCCTCGTGGCGTCGCAGATGAGCGCGGGGTGCAGGCAGCGGCCGCCGGCGCCGCACTGGAACTGCCCCGGCGAGCAGCGGAACGACGGGCACGACGCCGGCTCGTCCGAACCGTCGCCGCAGTCGTCCTGCCGACACAAACAACAAATCGCTTTTTTAAAAAATGTACGTATCTCAAAACTATTGTGGTACGGTCGACCAAGAAAGTGGTATACCAGTTTTGACAAAAGTTTCTGTGACATCTAAATATCCCTAAGTCACTGTCATCATGTTATAGCAAGGGAAAATCGACCTCGTTGTATCATGACGTGCAAATGAACTTCGACCGTAGGGGGGTAGACCATATTTTTGGCCGACTGTACTAGCCGTTGCCCGCAACTCCGTCCGCGAAGAATAGGGGTATAGAATAGCCTACAACCTATTCTCAGACCTGCCAAATATTGAGAAAAAAAATCATAAGATCGGTCTAGTCGTTTCGGAGGAGTTCGATAACAAACACCGTGACACGAGATTTTTATATATTACATGATTTTCTGATAAATTTAGTTTGTTCTGGTAGGAGGTTTGTTGGGTATACGCCGAGGTGGCCTAGTGGTTTGGTTTGACCTATGGTCTCTCAAGCAGAGGGTCGTGGGTTCGAGTCCGGGCTCGCACCTCTGAGTTTTTCGGAGTTTATGTGCGAAATTACATTTAGCTAAGTGAACATGGAATGAAAGAAAAATGAAGCATTCACTCGAGTTATTCATCCAAATTAACCATCTGATATCACCTTTGGACAATACGGCTGGACTGACCTGGGTGTCGCACCGCCACCAGAAAGGTATACACTTCAGCGTGGAGGCGCATACGAAGTGAGCACTGGTGCAGTTGGGGGAGCAGCTCCGTCCGTCGGCGGCCAGCACGAAGTGTTCGGGGCACTCGCAGCGCGCGCCCGCCGGCTGGGTCTCCGTTGCGGGCGTCAGTAGGCAGAGGCCGGAGCAGTTCAGTCGGGCGCATAGGGCGGTTAGCTCTGAACAGTTGGTTATTGAAAGCTTTAATTATACCTAAACCGTTTAAATGAGTGCTCGCTCGCGCGGTACAAGGGCTGGGGGTATGACGACAAAGGGGGCCGAGAGGTGCGGGCGGCGAGCGCGCCTCGTGTGCCTGCCGCCCGCACCTCTCCCGGCCCCCTTATTATAACGTATAGTAAACGGCCGCTAAGAAGTAAATCCAGACACATTGCACATTTATGAAGTTTCTGAATATTGAGAATGTCAACCACACAAAAATAAATGCTAGTTTTATGGGGGTAGGTACAAATCCAAATGTTGTTTTTAATAAGTGTACGAAACTGAACCATGTGTTAAAAAAAAAAAAAAAAAAATTAGGGGACAATCTTACACAAATCGACCTAGTCCCAAACTAAGCAAAGCTTGTACTATGGGTACTAGACGACGATAAACATACTTATATAGATAAATAAATACTTAAATACATAGAAAACATCTATAACTCGGGAACAAATATTCGTGCTCATCACACAAATAAATGCCCTTACCGGGATTTGAACCCAGGACCTCTTGCTTCGTAGGCAGGGTCACTACCAACTAGGCTAAAGCGGTCGTTTCGAGATGTAATAGGGATGTTGATGCCATTAAAAAATAATTCGAAGACACGACTCCAGTAAAAACACGCTTATTTTCGATTAACTGCAAAATTACATTTTTGTTGCTTTAAAACAAATAAATAGTTAGTTGATTGAGTTGGCGAACAAGTGACGTCATAAGTTGCTATTGCCATTCAAACTCTATTGGAGAACTGTGTTTTGACAGGTCGTAAAAAGTTCGTCAATTGGTTGGTGGTGTCAACATCCCTATTGATAAGTTTGGTTTGAAGTATCTTTTTGTGTTCTCGATGAGAACTGAACATAGATGGCGCTGTATCACTGCAAAAAAGTGATGATAGCAGGCTGGAATGTATGATGCATAGGAAAAATTTGTGTCTAAACTCCTGACCAGTGGTGGTGTAGGGGTTTAGCACGAGGCACGGAATGCCAAGGACCTGGGTTCGATTCCCAGCATTGGTCTTTTTTCTGGGGTTTTTTCTTTGCATCTATGTTTCAGTTTCTATTTAGTATGAAATATCCCTATTGATGCATGGGTTAATCTGAGGACTGACCTGGCGCAGGCGGCTGCCTGGCTGGGTGGTGCACGCGCAAGTCCATAGGCTTGTGCACGGTGAGAGCCACGGTCTTGCACTCGTACGCCCCGCCCGCGCTTTTGTCCTCCGTCGCGTTCGCCTGATAGCAAAAAGTCTTCACTTCTCATGCTCGTAAAGTTGTTCTTTATGTCGAGAGAATGCTGCGTAAAACGGCTTTTTACGCTTTAGTCACATCACAGTGCTTAAAGTAAAATCTTCGTTTAACACCAAGTCAATCAGGTGCAAACAGTTGCAATTTATAAAATATAAGTTTCTTGTTTTTTTTTCATATAACTGGTGTTTTCGATTAAACTAGGCAAATTTAGTATATTATTACAGAAATCGCAATGCATGAAAAATAAGAGCTTGTCCTTTGATCAATTATAACTGTAGATCCACAGTCGCGCGCCCGATAATGTCCGAGCCAAATGAGCGCCACTTTGATAAAAGTGGCCTTCTTTTTTCTCAATACGTTGCGTGAAATTGTCAAGTTTAGCTGTCAAGTGTCAACCGAAATTCGACTGTAATGAAGTAAAGACTAGGTTCAAATTTCTGTGTAGGTGATGATTTTAATTGTTACGCAAACAAATAAAAAAGTTCGGACACTTTTTGAAGGGGATTTTGTTCGGCAATGTGTATCTTCAGTTATAATTGATCAAAGAGCTTGTCAATTTTATTTCCAGTGTTGCTGTTTAAGCACTACATGGTGAGAAATAGCAGAGTTAGGTGGCCTCTACACCTACAATAACATTGTACAATAAGATTGAAAGGCGCTCTGAATCCAAACGAGCAATTATATTGCACAATAATACGTACTGCACAATGTTTTCGTGTTCAGTCGGATACTAAAATATTGCACAATACTGACCCTACACGATGCAATGGAAAAATATTGTGCAATAAAAATTAAACTCTCTCAAACTTTCGGTCAATCATTGCGCAATCTTCAATATTAACCCTAAACGGTCAATAATATTACACAATTCGCAATATTGCGCAATATAATTGACCGTTTAGGGGCCGCCTTAGCTTACCTTATAGTGCGGGTTGGGGCGGCGGCGGCAACTCTCGACGGCGCGCGTTTCCCAGTCGCTCCAGTACACACGGCCCTCCCACACCGTCAGCGCGAACACGTGGTGCAGGCGAAGCCAGGGCATTCGGTCTGTATACATAAAGTAGTGGTAGAGCCCTGTTCTAGCTAGCCGCTGCATCACGAACGGGCCGGCTCGTAAGGGCAGTACCACCCTCTCACAGAACACCGGCGTGAAACAGCAGTACTCCTGTTGCGTTTCGTACGGTCAGTGAGAGCGCCGGGGGCCCAATACCTCTCCCCTATTCCCTCTCCTTTGTAAAGGCCGGCAACAGATCAGTGACTCTCTTTGAGTTGTTGATATTTATGGGCAGTGGTGATCATTTCCCATCAGATGACCCGCTTGCTCGTTTACCTCCCTCTCATAATAATAAAAAAAATAACATATTATTATAAAAAAAGGTTTGCTGATACTTAGGGCCTTCAGAGGCGGACTGCTTAGAGCAGTCAGTGCCAACAGCTTAAAGCGGTCGACCGTTCGGTGATCTGCAGTTTCAATACAAAAGACTGCACTTGACGATGGTCTCGACTGCTCTAAGCAGTTCTTCTATGGACGGGCTTAGAAATTTCTAGGTTTCCCTTTTTCGTGCGTGGAATTGTTTTGAGGCAGGTAAATTCAACATCAATGGAAACACTTGAGCGCGAGCACGAGAAGGCAAAAAATTTATTACGTTCTCGCTTCTCAGGGCTTCTCGAGTCTATTTTCCGTAAGTATGTAGGAGCTCTTAGATTACAGGTAAATTGGGTATGCTGGGTATTCTCTTTGAATCTCACTATGAAGAGGACTGATGAAATTGTGCTGAAGTTTAATCTATAGGCTTTTAGAAACACCAGTCTTGAAACGTGCAATGTTAATTTAACAGTTTTTACCGTCGTCTCCCATATTCTACCTAAACCTGGCACTTTAAGTGAAATCCGAACCTCAAACCTCAACATACGTAGAAGCATGAATAAGCTACTGACGTCCAGGAACATCATCTAATGAGACGACGGCAATGAATAATGAAAAATTTTAAATTGGTACTTTCAAATGATGTTACTCGCATGGCACCTTTGCGAGGAACTATGAGTGGCGTTTTTGTAACGTTGCTGTATGCTTTCATATTCCTGGCCCTATTGACATTCACAACAAAGTCAGGCGCTTGAAATAAATTAAAACCATGCAACATGTATTAGGCATTTGTTTATGCAAAAAGAAGTTTAGTTTTGGCTTCCATATTTTACCCTGTGGCAGAACACAAGCGGATTTCAAATAAAAAGGAGTTCGAAGATAAACATCTTCAACGTCAAAGCTCCTTGATTCTAGAAACAATATTCAACTTGATGAAAGTGATTCATAATAACACACGCTTACTTAAAACACTTTGGACTGCTGATTCCCATAACCCACCTAAAAGAGGCGAGCGACGTTTCAATTGCATCTTTTCTTTAACTCTCCGCTACCATCGCTATCATAAACATCTTAGCTGCAAATACGTATCCTTACACCTACCTCTCGAGAACAGCACCCTCACTCGCTTGCCATCCAGATCAGCGACGGCGATGTAATCCTCGCGGGCATCAGCAAAGTACAGCTCTTGGGAGGCATGGCTGACTACCAGCGCGTTAGGCCAGCCTAGTCCGGCGCTGATGAGGATTGTGCGAGCCGAGCCGTCCATGCCGGCGCGACCGATGTGCGGGGACATGCCCCAATCTGACCAGTAGATGGTGCTGGGGGAGAATGTTTAATTTTAGTCATAATGACACCACCAATCAAATGACGTACATTTATAAGCTGTCAAAAAATGATTCTCCCACAGATTTTGTAAAGCAATAGCTAGTTATGACGTGATTTTTTGCCAACTCAATCAACAATTTATGTGTTTTGAAGAAACTGAAGATCTAATTGCCGATCTTAGTAAGCCATAACTTGTCTTGGAAATTTGATTATTGAACTAAATCACGCAACAAAATACTGTTCAAAATTACCTCGACGTTTGTCGTAGTGAAGGTTATTGAGCTCGTTTAGCCGCGCAAGTTTTTCGATTTTCCTTAACATGATCTGAATTATAGTCGAGATAATGAAACAGTATTTTAGTCCTATGAGTAGTAATAGTACTAAAGTCTCGAATGTGTGCGTAACTCACCCTCTAGCAGGATGCAAGGCCAACGCCCTAGGCTCCTGCAAGCCAGAGCGTATGAGTACGCGGCGGTGTGTGCCGTCGGTGCGAGACACCTCGAGTGTGTCCGTGCCCTTATCGCACCAGTACACATTACCCGCCACCCAGTCTACCGCCAAACCGTCGGGGTTCTGGAGCGTCGCGCCGTGAAGTATCTGTACAGGTAAAATAAGTTTGTATTAATTAACTGTCTTTCTTACTGGATGAGAATTTCATTGATTTTGCCGTAGGATGCACCGTTTTCAAGATATTTGAGAAACCACCCGTTCTCGTCCGATCACCGAGGTTAAGGCTGCGTTTCCACCGGAGCTGAGCGAGAATGCGTTGCGAGGGATGTGTTTGATTTATAAATTAAGTGTTCCTATTGGTTCATGACGCACACATCCCTCGCAACGCATCCTCGCTCAGCTCCGGTGGAAACGCAGCCTAAGCAACGTCGGGCGCGGTCAGTACTTGGATGGGTGACCGCCTGGTTTCATTTTTATTCTTTGAATGTTTTGATATGACGTTGTCACGTTAAACTATCGTCCGTAAACCGACTTTACAGACGACCGATTTTTTATACCTCGCATTTAAAAGTTTATTTTTGCATATTTAAACGCAGTTACATTCTACGTGAGCTGTCATCGAGAAAATAAATGAGTGGAAATACTATTGTCTACTCAATTTTTCTTGCTTGCATTTAGACAATATGGCCTCGTCCGATTCGTTCATTGTAATCGACGCCATACCTAGTGCTAGAATCAGTAACTTACAGTAAAATTACATAAAGTTTACCACCGACATGTGGTTTGCCTTCATTTCATATTCAACTTTAATGACCTACAAATAAAGCCAATTTTAGAATACTGTTACCCACGTTTGCAGATTTTGTAATAGCTACTTTATTTGTACGGTGTTAAAGTTGGAAATGAAATGAAGGCAAGCCATCTGTCAGTGGTAAACTAAAAGTAAACGTATTGTACCTGATAGTTGGATAGCTCTTGCCCGGCTTCGCGGCAGGCTCGCTTGATGGAACTGCCCAAGCGCGTGACGTCACTCCAGTACAGGCACCGCCGCTCCCACTCCATATCCAGCGCCACAGCGTTGGTGAGATTGTGTATGAGCAAAGAGCTTGCGTGTGCGTCGTCGAGTGACACGCGGCGGATGTAGTAGCGGTTTGTAAAGATCAGGGACGCTGGCTCATCTGGGAACAAGAAGTTTAATAGATCGTGCGTGTGTACTATGCAGTTGTCAAGACTAATCGATAAATCGGGGCTGAATTCATCATAGGGCATCAAAAAGACAAGAACTCTTGAAGAGCCCTAGATTGTCATCATCATCATCATGAACGTTCCACTGCAGGGCACAGGCCTCCTCTCAGAATGAGATGGCTTGGGCCGTACTACTTCACACGCACACCATTGAATTTTTTCGCAGGTGTATGCAGGTTACATCATATATTGCTATTGCCATTCAAACTCTATGGGAGAATTGTGTTTTGACAGCTCATAAAAAGTATGTCAGTTGATTGGTGGTGTCAACATCTCTGTTATGACAGCAATGAGTACAAAACAGATCATCATACATCACGGAACTTACTTGAAATTGGAGCGCAACTGACGCTGTCATCCATTAACTTGTACCCACTCTCGCAAGAGCAAACGAAACTTCCAATGGTGTTCCTGAAAAAGGTATCTTTTTTTAACTTTTACATATAATTGATCTCCTTCTCTTTAACTCTGCATGGATAAAAAATTCCACAGTGCTTATTGTTACTTGCACAGGCAGAAATTAAATTTGTAAATAAACAATTTAAATTTGTAAATAAACAATTTAAATTTGTAAATAAATGTCTATTTTTTGTTCGTATTCGTAAATATTTGGCTGACGCTTAGATTTCTTAGCCAAAAGCGAACCTTCGGTCGGTCACTATAGTTAGACCGTTTAAATGAGTCCTCGCTCGCGCGATCGACAAAGGCGGCCGGGAGAGGGGGTTAACTCAGCATGATGTCAACCTTACAGCCGACGCTGGTCTTCCGGTGGTACAATAAACCATAAACAGGTTATCAGAATGCGCGCGGCGCTCACTGGTCTCGGTTCATGTGAATCGCCTCACGTCACGACGCCTTTGGGATAGTGTCGCGATGCACAGTTTGGCAAGCTAAGTGTATAGTACGAATTTTTTGAGGTGTCCCGATCTCGTTAACAGCCCACCATTCGAACAAAGCCATTGTATTCTATTATGTCCTCAAGTGAATAATCCTCAGTTTAAAATGAACGTAAATATAAAATAAAATAGCTCATTGAAATAACGACTTTATTATTTACAGTAGAGAGTTCATTTAAATTGAAACTTTGTTTGTTTGGTTGTTTTGGCTGCATGTCTACGACTCATTCAATGTTGAAAAATATTATCTGCCAACAAAGTTTAATTTAAAATGAACTCTCTACTGTAAATAATAGAGTCGTTATTTCAATGAGCTATTTTATCTTACATTTCTGT
The DNA here is from genome assembly GCA_947563465.1 of Archips xylosteana. Lineage (NCBI taxonomy): Eukaryota > Metazoa > Arthropoda > Insecta > Lepidoptera > Tortricidae > Archips > Archips xylosteana. The sequence continues at coordinate 13,583,199 of OX387365.1, read as the reverse complement.
TCATTTTAAACTGAGGATTATGCAATTGCCTTTGGTTAGAAAAAAAAATGTATTTTTTTATATTTTTTTTCTTACAGATTAGGTTAATTTAAGAAACTAATTTGAATATTTTAAAATTTGGTTGCATATTTTTTTTTAATTTAATTTGTTAAATACCGGATATGGTTGACCGGATATACGTCATCAGTAGCTCGAAACTCTTGATTTCCTTTGCCCAATCAGCTTAGAGAATAAATACAGTCATCTGTCATTCGTACGTCGTAATGTCGTCAATAAGTTTCTTACCTTCTGGTTCTGAAAGTCTATTTTCCACGATAATTTTTGAAAAATGCTTACCAGTGGAAACTCCGGTGAAAAATTTGTCAAGGCTGACACGCTCAATCTACCCAAATTGCGAAATAGGTCCATTTACTTATATCAATATGGTCTTCGCAGCAGTACAAGAGAGATATCCTAAAATATTCGACATTTGCAAGACGACACCAGTTCTCATGTAGATCTTCCCTAACACGGACGAATATTTTGCCGGGGCTATTCATGGAGTCATTTGAACAAATAAAACACTTTCTATAGTCCATTTTTTAGATTCAAAAATGAAAATAGCCTTTTTGTTTTGTTTCCTATCCTATTGACATCAGTTAAATTTAAATGTCATTATGACAGACATTGACATTTTTTTAAGTGAAGTGTGAGAGCAAAGGTAAAAGAAAAATGCCTTTGAACCTTTGATGACGTCATTTGAAGATCAAATGAAAGACATTAGTTTTTTTTGGAATATCTCCGCTATTAGCTGTTTATTTTTAAGTCCGACTACAGAAAATGGTTGTATAACATTATTCCTCAATGATAAAAATATAAAAAAAATATTTAACCAAAGGGAATTGAGGACATAATAGAATAGAATACAATGGCTTTGTTCGTAATGTGGGCTGCTAACCAGATCGGGACACCTCTAAAAACCGGTTGTCTGTAAAGTCGGTTTACGGACGATAGTTTAACTTACGTGACAACTTCATAACAAAACATTCAAAAAACAAAAATGAAATCAGGCGGTCACCCATCCAAGTACTGACCGCACCCGAAGTTGCTTAACCTCGGTGATCGGACGAGAACCGGTGTTTTGTCAAATATCTTGAAAACGGTGCATCCTACGGCAAAATCAATGAAATTTTTATCCCCTCTTTAATACCCCCGCACCCCGCACTAGTACTAAGATTGTACATCCTGGCGCGCGCTGCTCTCTTATACATCCTGGCCTTCACTGCTCTCTCTTGTACGGGACAATATGTACGGGACATGTACAGACATGTACGTTACATTGCGTCATCCTTTTTCGTGCGTGCAACCGGCATCCATCGATTTATTAGACGTTGTCACGTCAAAACTACGTAGTATACCTGCAGCGGTGGTCGCAGGGCGCGTCCTCGGCGCACTCGTCCACGTCGGCGCAGGCGGCGGCGGCGCGGCGCCAGCCCGCGCGGCACCAGCACGCGTGCCCCACCGGCAGCTCCGTGCAGTTGTGCGGGCAGCCGCCGTTGCGGATGAGGCACTCGTTGATGTCTGCAACAACCACACCATGCATGGCCATTTTCAAATAAAAGTGTATCCTTTTCGTTTTTTTAGTCGGTTTTGTGATGAGCCATATAAACTGTATGAAAAAAGAAGTCGCAAAACTGACAAGAAAACCCCAAGATTCCCAAAATAAATAAGTAAAGAGTACACTTTTTTTGAAAATCCCCGTATACAACATCCGTCATCATCGGCGAGAAGACATTCACTTAGTCACATAGACATTATTATAACAAAATAAAAAAAATCTGATTTCAATTATTCATTAATTAAAATACACGGATGTCCCAAAACTCAACGATAACCTATCGGGCGAGAAGACAAGTTAGACAAAAATTCTGAAAAAGGTAAAAATATGTATACAATTGCTGTTACAAAAGGGCTAATAATGATAATAATAATAATAGTGTCATGTATAACTTCGCGTTTCACCCCGTACCGGTTAGTTAGATATCAAGGTTATCCGAGAGCTGGCTACCAATGTTCATGAAAGTGGCCCCAGAAGACTTACTGCATCGTCGCTCGTCGCTGTAGTCGCCGCAGTCGTCACGGCTGTCGCAGAGCGCGGCGCGCGGCACGCATGCGCGGTTGGCGCACTGCCACTCGCCCGCCGCGCACGCCGACCGCGACGTCTGCGCCACTCCTAACGCCGCGTCGTGCGCCGTGGCACGCGAATACGACGCTAAAAGTAACAGGAAATATGTTTTACACATGAAACTACCGCGAGACTCACTCGTAGTGAAAATATACGGATCACTGACGTCTTAAAACGAGTGTGGAGAATTAGTTCCAATGTTCTGTTGTTGTTGAGTTTAACTCGACATGCAGCCCCTGTGACGTGTGGCTCCGGGAAGAAGGGCTACGGATTAGCCCGAAACTCGTGTTAAACTCGTTTTAAGACGTGAGTGATCCGTATATTTTCACTAGGAAATATGTTGTTTTAAGCTTTCGTGATTTTCACTCATAATTATTACACCAAACGGGACGTATCACGCAAACAATATTTAACTCGACGTTTCGGCCACATTGCAGCAGCCGTGGTCATTTCAAATGTCGAGGTAAATATTGTTTGCGTGATAAATTAACTGGAAATAGTTCAAAAACACTGTACCTCTAATAATCAAATTAAACGAAGAAATACAAATAAAAACTATTGTAAAACAAGTGCCCACCGTATTCGCCATATTTCGGCGGTCTTTGGGAAACTGGTGTCGAATCCATTGAATCATTTAAGTTTACGTCTCTAATGGATTTTTAAAGGTAAATAAAATATAATTACGAATTTCCATTTGAAAACCTTTATCAAACCTAGTACTTATTCACACAATGTTAATCCGTTGTCTAGCACCAGTACAAGCTTTGCTTAGTTTAGGACTAGGTCAATTGGTGTGAATTGTTCCGTTATATTTATTTATTCGAGTTCTTGAGTGGAGACCACGGATCGGCAAACGTAGCGTAGGACGTCCTCAGACTCGGTGGAGCGATGATCTTCGCAAGGCGGCTGGCAAGAGCTGGATGAGAGTGGCCGAGGATCGTGCTCAGTGGCGTGCCATGGGAGAGGCCTATGTCCAGCAGTGGACGAACATAGGCTGATGATGATGATGATTTATATATTTATTATTATTTATTTACAGAAAGTTTTAAAAGAAAAAAAACTAACTTATTCTAAACCAAAAAAAACCTATATTTACAAATACCGCCCAAACGCACTGGTATGTGAAAATAATGATTTACTATAAATCGTCCCCAATTTGACGGAATATGGGAAGCTCGAGTCAAATCACCCAAACTTTTACTCATCGTCATGATGGTCTTAACTGTAGTACCTACTCGTCAAAACTCTTATCAAACTGTACCAATGAGGCGTCAGAAAAACATTACATAAAATTTAATATACTGTGAAACCGGCCGCTACAGCAATGAACAAAAATAAAAATAAAGTTTAAAATAGTGGGGTCGCCTAACAAAAAAACGTGCTTTTTCCAGCATTTTTACGTAAGGTACGGACCTCTTCATGTGGTCCAGCTAGGACTTGGTCGGTTTATATTATCATAACTCTATAACACATAAAAATGTGACTTAATTGACACTCACAGCACATAAAGGGATCCTCATCGCTCCCTGCACCTTCTCCTAACCCGTCCAAGCAATGGTCTCTTCCATCGCACACCAGCTCTGGCGGTAGGCATCGTCCGGCGCAGTAAAGAGCCCCGGGCTCAGCGCAGGGATTCGCAGCGGGGGCGGGGGTCGAAGGGGTCACGGTGGGGGCCGCGGGTGCGCAGCCCGGGGGCTCGTCCGAGCCGTCCGAGCAGTCCGCGTCGCCGTCGCAGTATAGACCCTGAGAACATTGTTTCAAGTAAAACTTTACAGGTATCTTAGGCGCAAGCCACACAGAAGAGACGTGGGATGAGCGCGTCGCACTCGCGGCGCCCCTTGAATCACTTTTCATACTAAATTTATAGATGCGTCGCGAGAGGCGTAGACGCGGCGGTAACAGTTCATTTTGGTACTGACAGAATGCATAAAATGTTGAGATGTAACATTGTCAAAAAGTACAAAGTGTTGGTGCCACCAACTTCGGGGTCAAAATGTTTTATGCTCATTGACATTATTATACTTTTTGACTTTTAATAATATTTTATTCATTTACTCAGAAAAATACTTCATTTAGTTATTAAAAAGCATACAAATAACTTATCATCTATTGTTAGTAACATTGTACAATTTGACAAAGGGATATTGTATTTTTGGATCTTGACCATTTATCTTCAGTTTGTTTTTTCTGTCATACAATAGGCTCTTAGGTTTTTCTGGCATCTAATTCTTTTGTCTTTTCTTTATTATAACATGTTTACATTTAAATACTTTTTGACCGCTGCACTTTTTGATAATGAGACATTTTGAACCATGGTATATTTAGACGCTCGTACCAAAATGACCTGTTACCGACGCGGCCTCGTCTATTCTGTCTGCTTTGGATCGCGACGCTTCTGTACGTTTAGTATGTAAGCTGATTCAAGGGGCTCCGCGACTGGGACGCGCCCTCGTCCCACGTCTCTTCTGTGTGGCTTGCGCGTTAGGCAAGATTGACGCGTGTATTGAAGCGTATCCGCACAAACCAGTTGACGTTGTATTGCCTAAAACGCTCGGAATCATAACCGTGTTCAGCATATCATTCTATCAACAACATAGGACAAGTTTAGTGTAGTAAGACGGTGTCTGCGATTGTGAGCGTCCACGCTATACACGAGATGAGCTTAATAGTAACTCATCAATTAATTAAAAAAGTAAAGCAAGGCACGTTTTTGGCGCCACATTCCGGCTAAATATACTTTTGCCTCGGTATCGATCTTTTTTGATTCGGTCAGTGTGATCGCCGAATATTCGGTATTCAGCGTATGGCCGGATATACTATTCGTTGCAAGCCTAGTTATAAGCCGTGTTTATAGTATATACCTCATGCAGGCAAGTCCTCTCAGCGGCGCAGCGGAATGCTCGCGGCGCGCATGCGCAGTCCGCTTCGTCCTCTGCGAACGGGCAGTCCGACACGCCGTCGCACCGCGCCGCTGCGCTGACGCACATCGAGCCACAGGAGAATTCGTCCGCTGAGCACGCTGTAGTATTCTTATGGCCTGTGTGTGTACGAATTGTCAAAACGCGTAAAAGTAAAGTTAAATATCTCCATAATGTTCGTGACTCTAAATTAATATCGATATAGCAGTATTTACTCAGGTGGATTAGGTATTTAAAAGGGGAAAACAAACAGTAATCTTCTTCTTTCTAATATATAAAAATCTCGTATCACAGTGTTTGTTATCAAACTCCTCCGAAACGGCTTGACCGATTTTTATGAAACTTTTTGTCTGTATCTGGTAGGTCTGAGAATAGGTCGTAGGCTATTTTTTATACCTACCCCTTATTCAACGCGAACGGAGTCGCGGGCAACAGCTAGTATAATCAATATGTTTGACGACCGCGGATAGCCTAGTCTAGTGGTTACAGAACCAGACTACGAAGCTTGAGGTCACGGGTTCGATCCCCGGTCGGAACAGATTTTTGTAAGAAAAATACGAATGTTTGTGCTCGAGTTTTGGATGTTTAATGTGTACTTAAAATGTACTTGTCCATATTTTTATGCTAAAAAAAATGTTACCGCAGTGCATGAGTTCATCAGACCCGTCGCTGCAGTCCACCCGGCCGTCGCACCGCCAGGTCAGCGGTATACACTCGATGCCCTCGGCGCTGTGTTCGCACGTGAACTGGTCCTCGCTGCACGACGTTACGGCCGTCGTGGTTTCGAAGTGTTCTGAGGGAAGACGAGGGAATAAGTTTTTCTCAAACATGCTCCGAATTTCCCACTTTTTATTTGAAAATAAAACACGAGAGCTGCCTCATTTTTGCTAAAAAAAAAGATATGAAATGGATGTACCAAGATTCAGTTTTAAATTTCAAACTAGTTTTTTCAGCCGGCCTCGTCAGCGCCGTCGGGGCAGTCGGGCGCGCCGTCGCAGCGCCACTGCGGCAGGTAGCAGCCGGCGCCGCCCCGCCCCGCAATGTGTGATACTGACCGGGGCTGCAGCCGGCCTCGTCAGCGCCGTCGGGGCAGTCGGGCGCGCCGTCGCAGCGCCACTGCGGCAGGTAGCAGCCGGCGCCGCCCCGCCCCGCAATGTGTGATACTGACCGGGGCTGCAGCCGGCCTCGTCAGCGCCGTCGGGGCAGTCGGGCGCGCCGTCGCAGCGCCACTGCGGCAGGTAGCAGCCGGCGCCGCCCCGCCCCGCAATGTGTGATACTGACCGGGGCTGCAGCCGGCCTCGTCAGCGCCGTCGGGGCAGTCGGGCGCGCCGTCGCAGCGCCACTGCGGCAGGTAGCAGCCGGCGCCGCCCCGCCCCGCAATGTGTGATACTGACCGGGGCTGCAGCCGGCCTCGTCAGCGCCGTCGGGGCAGTCGGGCGCGCCGTCGCAGCGCCACTGCGGCAGGTAGCAGCCGGCGCCGCCCCGCCCCGCAATGTGTGATACTGACCGGGGCTGCAGCCGGCCTCGTCAGCGCCGTCGGGGCAGTCGGGCGCGCCGTCGCAGCGCCACTGCGGCAGGTAGCAGCCGGCGCCGCCCCGCCCCGCAATGTGTGATACTGACCGGGGCTGCAGCCGGCCTCGTCAGCGCCGTCGGGGCAGTCGGGCGCGCCGTCGCAGCGCCACTGCGGCAGGTAGCAGCCGGCGCCGCCCCGCCCCGCAATGTGTGATACTGACCGGGGCTGCAGCCGGCCTCGTCAGCGCCGTCGGGGCAGTCGGGCGCGCCGTCGCAGCGCCACTGCGGCAGGTAGCAGCCGGCGCCGCCCCGCCCCGCAATGTGTGATACTGACCGGGGCTGCAGCCGGCCTCGTCAGCGCCGTCGGGGCAGTCGGGCGCGCCGTCGCAGCGCCACTGCGGCAGGTAGCAGCCGGCGCCGCCCCGCCCCGCAATGTGTGATACTGACCGGGGCTGCAGCCGGCCTCGTCAGCGCCGTCGGGGCAGTCGGGCGCGCCGTCGCAGCGCCACTGCGGCAGGTAGCAGCCGGCGCCGCCCCGCCCCGCAATGTGTGATACTGACCGGGGCTGCAGCCGGCCTCGTCAGCGCCGTCGGGGCAGTCGGGCGCGCCGTCGCAGCGCCACTGCGGCAGGTAGCAGCCGGCGCCGCCCCGCCCCGCAATGTGTGATACTGACCGGGGCTGCAGCCGGCCTCGTCAGCGCCGTCGGGGCAGTCGGGCGCGCCGTCGCAGCGCCACTGCGGCAGGTAGCAGCCGGCGCCGCCCCGCCCCGCAATGTGTGATACTGACCGGGGCTGCAGCCGGCCTCGTCAGCGCCGTCGGGGCAGTCGGGCGCGCCGTCGCAGCGCCACTGCGGCAGGTAGCAGCCGGCGCCGCCCCGCCCCGCAATGTGTGATACTGACCGGGGCTGCAGCCGGCCTCGTCAGCGCCGTCGGGGCAGTCGGGCGCGCCGTCGCAGCGCCACTGCGGCAGGTAGCAGCCGGCGCCGCCCCGCCCCGCAATGTGTGATACTGACCGGGGCTGCAGCCGGCCTCGTCAGCGCCGTCGGGGCAGTCGGGCGCGCCGTCGCAGCGCCACTGCGGCAGGTAGCAGCCGGCGCCGCCCCGCCCCGCAATGTGTGATACTGACCGGGGCTGCAGCCGGCCTCGTCAGCGCCGTCGGGGCAGTCGGGCGCGCCGTCGCAGCGCCACTGCGGCAGGTAGCAGCCGGCGCCGGCGCCGCAGGGCACTGCGCCCGCGCCGAGCTCCGCGCACCCGTTGCGCGCGCACGCGAACTCGTCCGAGCCGTCTGGGCACTCCGCAAGGCCCGAGCATCGGGCCGATAGCGGCACGCATGAGCCGTCGTCGCATCTGGTTACACGAATACAAAACTTTTGTAAAAGATTCGAGGGGATGACTGGCGGTAATAAGCCTTTGCCTAGCACTGGGAAACTCGATTATAAAATTAAAACTTTATTTGTTGCATAAAAAATTTCATCATCATCATCATTTCAGCCGAAAGACGTCTAATACTGAACACAGCCTCAAAGTTTGTCAAATTTGCGCTCTCTCTTGCGCCATCCACATTTAACGAGTTCCCGCAATCTTACTTAGGTCGTCGCTCCATTTTGTTGGAGGCTTACTACACTGCGTCTTCCGGTCCGTGGACGCCATTCGAGAACATTTTGGCCTCATCGGCCATCAATTCTAAGAGCAATGTACCCACTGCCACTTTTGGAGTCTAGCGATTCTTCAATCTTATCGGTGACTTTAGTTCTTGCGTGACTTTCATCATTTCTAATGCGATCTTTACTTTACTTTGTTACTTTTTATAGTAAATTTTAACAAATTTTACGTAAAACTGTGACTTCGTGTCCAACTCAACTTACAACCACAACTAGCAACTTTCCTCAAGCTTAGAATAGAATAGAATAGAATTATTTTATTTGCCAGAATACTTCGCAGAATGCTTTCGACCATACCAAAGCCCACGAATCCAGTTTAGTTTTCAATCCCAGTTTATTCGATCCAATTTAACGCCGAGACTCGAAGTTTGATCGGCTACAAAACTAAGGGCACTGAGCACTGACCTGTCTACTATACCCCTAATTAACATATTAACAGTACACAAACAATCGTTACGCCCTGTGACATGTAACGCACGTAATCTTAATATATAAAAGAAGAAACTGACTGACTGACTGACTGACTGACTGACTGACATATCAACGCACAGCCCAAACCGCTGGGCCTAGAGATTCCAAATTTGGCATGTAGGTTCCTTATAAGGTCTAGGGGTGCACTAAGAAAGGATTTTTCAAAATTCACTCCCTAAGGGGGTGAAAAGGGGGTTCAAAGTTTGTATGGGGAAACAAGATTAGTTTGACTATTTTATTCGAAACTTCACAGAAGTACTCCTAATGATAAATGAGTAAACACGTGTTTCAGGTTTTTTGAGAATTCAACCCCTAAAAGGGGGAAAGGGATAACAAAGTCTGAAAATTTTCTATTGTTTATCGGGTCGCTGGTTATGAAAACAACAACGGTTTTAAAATCCGATGTGGCATACGTAAAATACCATCTCCCTGGATGGGGTGCGATGGGGTTGAAATGTCTAAATATCAATATGGGTGTCGTTTTTAAGGTTTTGCCCAAACCACTGGACCTAGAGACTTGAAATTTTGCACATAGATACCTTATACAATGTAGGCATCCACTAAGGAAGGATTTCTGGGAATTCCCACGGGAACGGGAAAAAACGGGATTTATATATTCGATTCCGAGTGACCCTATCTCAGTAACTATAATTACTAGACTCTTCAAATTTAGCATAGAAGTAGGTAATTATAATAGTAAAAAACGGTTTTAAGGATTTTCGGAAATTCTTACGGAATAAGGAAATAACGGGATTTTTCGTTTTACTGGTCGTAGAAAGCTGAAATTTGGCATGAAGGTTGCTTGGGGAGTGTAGCGGAGCATTGAGTGAGAACTTTCCGAAATTCCCACGGGAACGAGAAAAAACGGGATTTACATATTCAGTTCAACGGAATCCTAAGAACTATAATTACTAGACTCTTCAAATTTGGCATAGAAGTAGGTAATTATAGTAGTAAAAAACTATTTTAAGGATTTTTGGATATTTCAACGGGATATGGAATAAACGGGATTTTTCGTTTTACTGATCGTAGAAAGCTGAAATTCGGCATGTAGGTTGCTTGGGGAGTGTAGAGGAGCATTGAGAGAGGACTTTCTGAAATTCCCACGGGAACGGGAAAAAACGGGATTTTTCGTTTTACTGGTCGTAGGAAGCTGAAATTTGGTAAGTGGGTTCCTTGGGGAGTGTAGGGGAGCATTAAGAAAGCATTTCCCGGAATTTTTGCGGTTTTGGGAAAAAACGGGATTTTGCGTTTTACTGGTTGTAGAAAGGTAAAATTTCAAAATTCAAAAGTTTATACTGTAAGTAGGCCACAAAGAGCTCTTTAACCGACTTCAAAAAAGGAGGAGGTTATGCAATCCACTGCATGAATTTTTTTATGTAGGTATGTTCACCGATTTTTCGGACAATTGTGAACCGAAATTAATTTTTTTTTTATTCAAAAGAATATAATATACTTCTGAGATGGTCCCAATGTCATCAAATCAGGATCTGATGACGGGATGTCAGGGAAATCGAGGGCAACCTTCAAATTTTGTAGGCACGCATTACATTTTTCATATATTTTCTCAAGCTATTTAAGTGTTTGCGTCTGGTAGATATCATTTCAAGTTCATGAGCTGATGATGGAAGGTAAAACTCCTTAAAGGTTAGGAGTTGAGAATATTTTTTCAAATATTATAGGTATGTATAGACCGATAGTTGTATTTTTTCAGGTTATCCAGGTGAGCTGATGATGGAAGGTTAAACTCCTTAACGGTTAGGAGTTATAGGAAGTATCTTCTAATATCATAAGCACGTATAGACCTTTAGTTGTATTCTTTCTGGTTATTCAGATTTTTAGTGCCCGCTTCCGAATTAGTGAGAAACATTGTATACACAGAAATTCTGTAAAGGACCGTATCTACCTGAAGTTTAGTCTTGCTTGCTTGCACGCTTACTTGCACGCTTTCTTGCACGCTTGCTTGCTTGCGTGCATGCATGCTTGCTTGCATCTTGCTTGCATGCTTGCTTGCTTGCTTGCTTGCTTGCATGCTTTCTTGCTTGCCTGTATGCTTGCTTGCTTGATATCTTGGTTTTTTGGAAAACTTATGGTACACGCGAGCGATGCCGCGGGCAAAAGCTAGTTGAATAATATATCAAGTAAGCCATACTTATCTATGTATAAGTACTGTATATTTAGGCAAACCAATATCCTATTTGTGATTCTTGATTATTTAGTGAAAACAGAATAAAATAATGAAAATAAGGATCATATCTCCCTGCTGTTTATCCCACTGCTTATATTTGTTTTAGACGTGTACCTATTATATGCACGATATAAACTAGTCCTTCCTTCTTTCTGTTAAAGGGTTGCCTGGATTAGATGAGCCAACGTTGAACTTATTGTTTTCATGACTTACGCTGCAGAACCGTGGACACTCACAGGAGGACTAGTCCATAAGTTCAACGTCGCTCAGCGTGCCATGGAGAGGGCTATGCTCGGAATCTCGTTGAGAGATAGGGTCCGCAACGAGCATATAAGACAAAAGACGAAAGTCATTGACATAGCCCGAAGGATTAGCACGCTGAAGTGGCAATGGGCTGGTCACGTTTGCCGTACAACTGACGATCGTTGGAGCAGACGTGTCCTGGAGTGGAGACCACGTTTAGGAAAGCGTAGTGTGGGACGCCCTGCAACACGTTGGACTGATGACCTTAGGAGGACAGCTGGCAGTGGGTGGATGAGGGAAGGCCAGGATCGCGAATTTTGGCGCAATATGAGGGAGGCCTACGTCCAGCAGTGGACGGACAATGGCTGTAGATAGATAGATAGATAGATAGATTACTATTCCTGGTGTACAATAAAGAGTCATTGTATTGTCATTTATTGCGGTTGCATTGGAGTTTGATATTTATCAACTCACATCTTCGGTGAAACCACATAATGCCTAGTTTTACTTAGAACCTCCAATTCATTCCTCTGCAATCTCAACATATCTCACCTGTACTGGGTGTCGGGACAGTCGCAGACGGTTTCGTCGCTGCCGTCGTCGCAGTCGACGACGCCGTCGCACAGCACGCCTGCGCGCACGCAGCGCCCGCCCGCCCCGCACGAGACGGTGTCCGCTGGGCAGGTGCGAGACGCTGCGAAATAGGGGAGACTATAGACATCGCTGCGTGGCTGACACTATATACACATGGCAAGGGGCCATCCATAAATTACGTCCCACCAATTTCGATCAATTTGGACCCCTCCCCCCCTTTGTCACACTTATTACTATGAAAACCGCCATGATTTTGTTCTAGTGTCACAGATCGCTTGACCCCCCCCCCCCCCCCTTAAATCTGTGACGTACTTTATGGACGGCCCCCAAGGGACAGAAGCTTTTAAAAAGACAACATTACTGGACTTCAGTTTTTTTTTACTATGGCTCTCACTAACAGACGGCAATTTTGCCGTTATTCGGTAAAAAAAATCTAGAGTAACAAATATGAAAAGTAATGATGGATTCGACTGTGATTTTACCTTGAATTCTTCAATATTTAGAATAGAAATTGAATTTTCGATTTTGTTCGAGTCACATTTAAAAATTTCTAATAGAGACTTCTTCTACGGGTCGAGGCGTGCGGTGCGACCACAAGAAAAACAAATTTATCGGAGACGAAGTAGATATATTGACAGTTCGCAGTACAGATTTATGCCTTAACGTAAAGACCTAACGCCAAGAGTCCTTAGAGGACAACTATCGAGCGCAAAGGGATGATGAATTGTTAAGATGATCCGCCAAGGTCCAAGGAGGTACAAAAGGCGTATGCAGTATTAACAGCTATAGGTAACGCCACCAGAGTTGAGGTCACGCACACAACAACACGTCATGTAATGACAGCGGGATTTTGATATTTATTCGTACCGATAGCAAGTTCAACAGACTCCACATAGAATTACAAGATTGACTAAAAATGTCTTCCACACACACACTTTTTTAGACCACATTTCTGGCCGACTGTACATGTAACTAATTTTTATGGCTCAGCTTGTAATATACTTACTGCAGTAATACAAGTCCTCGTCGCTAGCATCTCCCGGCCCACAGTTGGGCATCCCATCGCACACCAAATCCTCTGGTATGCACTCGCCCTCGGCGCACGCGAAGTGGTTGTCGGGGCAGTGTGTGTTAACGGGCTGGCAGGAGCTCCGGTCCGGGTTCAGTTCCCGGCCGGCGCCGCACGAACAGACCACGCCGCCGGATGTTTTGGTACATATCTCGGCGCAGCCGCCGTTGAGGGTCGCGCAAGGATCGGGGGAACCTGTGTAAATGTCGATAAAAGTTACAATACAATGACTCTTTATTGTACACCACAAATAATACAATACAGTAAAACAAGTACATGAAAAAAAAGAAATAAGGTAAGCAATGGGCGGCCTTATCGCTTCGAAGCGATCTCTTCCAGGCAACCTTTAAAAAAAGAAAGAAAGCAAGGAATGCATTTCAGCAGGTGGTGCAATATAAAATTTAATAAATAATAACAAAATAACAAACATTTTAATAAAACAACTGAAAACATCCAATAATACACATCATAAAACATACATAGATAAGTGATATACAATATACTTGTAAATAAAAGGACTATAATACAATTTTCAAGCACAGGATAATAAATAGTGCTGCTTAAGCATAGATTTAAAAATAGGCAAAGATTTAGCACGCCGTAGGTCTATTGGTAGGGAGTTCCATAACCGAATAGCCTGGACAGTAAAAGAGTACACATAGAATTTAGAATTGGAAAGAGGAACAGTAAGAAGAAAGTTCTGAGAGCATCGAACAGAAGTAACATAGCTAAATCGCTCTTTGAGGTAGCAGGGAGTTACAGGATTAAAAAGAATGCCGTAGAGAAGGTGTAGAATGTGTGAATTTCGGCGAAGGCGGATTGGGAGCCACTTGAGCTGTGATCGAAAATAAGAAACATGATCGTACTTACGTAGACCAAATATGAACCGAATGCACAGATTTTGAATTCGCTCAAGTTTATTTAGATGCTCTTCTAAAAGATCAGGATAACAAATATCAGCATAATCGAAAATGGGATGCAGTAAAGCCTGAGCTAGCGCAACCTTGGTAGCAAATGGAAGGAAATTCTGAAGGCGTCTCAGGGATCCCGTTGCAGCAAATACCCTCCTACTTATCTCACACACATGTGGAGACCATGACAGAGTGCGGTCCATAATAACACCTAGGTTCTTCACCTGATGCGCGTACGGTATCAGAACTCCATCAAAGAATACTGATGACAAAGATGCAAAATCAACCCTTGGGATAAGCTTCAAGCTACCAATAATAATAACTTGAGTCTTTGTCGGATTAACCTTCAGGCCAAATCGCTGGCTCCACTTTAAAATTTTCTTCAAATCCAGGTTAATAGTTTCAATAACCGACGGAAGATTTATTTTATTAATTTTTTTAGATTTAGGCCCTGTGCCACCGCTCTCTGATAGATCCTGTTATTTTCTTGAAGAGGCGTCTCTGCTTATTGGAGCAGAATAATCAAGTACAGTATCACTATAGATGGAATTCATAAAATTTAACTCCAACTTTTAATTTTTTTTAGCTGCTGCCTCTGTCCGCGTTATATTCGGTTATCGATATCCCGCGGGAACTTTACGGTCTAAAACTATCCTATATCCTTCCCAGGGTGTAAAACTATCTCTGCACCAAATTTCATCGCGATCAGTTGAGAACTTTAATCGTAAAAGCGCAGCAAACAACATAAATGAACTCACATTCGCATTTATAATAATAATGGGTAAGATTTTCGTGTTAAAGCAGAACGCGGTGTCGCGATAAGACTGCCTGTTGTTTAATTCTATTCTTAATCACGCTTTAAATATTGTATTACAGAATACGAAGCCGTGGTGGCCTAGCGGTCTGATTTATGGTCTCTCAAGCAGAGGGTCGTGGGTTCAAATCCCGGCTCGCACCTCTGAGTTTTTCGGAATTTATGTGCGAAATTAATTTATTTATCACGAGCTTTACGGTGAAGGAAAACATCGTGAGGAAACCTGCATACAATTGCGAATAAATTCAATGGTGTGAGTGAAGTTCCCAATCCGCACTGGGCCCGTGTGGGAATTACGGTCCAAGCCCTCTCATTCTAAGCCCTCATATTCATAGGCTGGGATGATGATGATGATGATGATGATTACAGAATACAGTTTTATCGATATGTATATCAGAAGTTGATAAATGAGAAGTTGATAAACGAGAATTCCGGCTTCTACTTATCAGAGTGTAGTGAAACAAGCCCTAAATATGTTACATTAATCATTTTCATAAACGTCCTGCTAATAAAAGGCCCGTACTCACACGTCTGGTGCTGCGGCGTGACGCACACCAGCCCCATGGGGCGGGGCAGGTCCTTGCGCAGCGCGCGCGCGCCGCCGCCGCGGGCGTCCGCGCGCAGCACCCCGCGCCCCACCCAGTCCGACCAGAACACCCAGCCGGAGCACGCCGCCACGTCGAACGGGTGCTCCGCGCCGGAACGCACCACGATCTACACATTTGTCAATCATATAAATAAATAAATATCACGGGACAATTCACACCAATTGACCTAGTCCCAGAGTAAGCTAAACAAAGCTTGTGTTAGGGGTACTAAGCAACGGATAAACATACTTATGTTGGCTATTAGCGAAGCGGGTGGTGGGGGTACAGAAAACGATCGCAGCGCACAACATGGCAAAAATTGGAAGTAAATTCGGAAGAAATGTTGTCAACGCTACGCGGCGCCACCGTCGTGCACGTAGCCAATAGATAGATACATACTTAAATTTATTTTATATTTTATTCGGAAAACCAACAGCTATTTTATTTTAAAAGTAGATACTATAAGTAAATATCAGAAAAGCCAATTATAGGTCTTCACAGATAATACTATTATATAAACAGAAACAGGCACAAGTTAATCAAAACAAAACAGTGACCTGATTGCAAAAAAAGAGAAAAAAAAATTACACAAAAGAAAGAGAAAAACCATTTAGAATCTTAATAAGTTAATAACCTAGTACAATCGGATTGGGGAGCAAAGAAAACGGACGCTATTCGCTTCCTAACTGTAGTGGGTTTCAATAAAAACAAATCTAGGTCCTCATTCTGTTGACAAAATTCATTAGCCGACTTTGCAGCACGATAGAAATAAGAGTTCTGACGGTATCTAGTCTTAGCCCGAGGCAGCGATAAAGGCCGATAATTATTCCTAAGGGGAGCTCTAGGGATGCGAAAGCTAATGTGTTTGATCATTTCAGTACAGCCAACGTGTCCTGATAATACTTTGGTCAGGTAGACGATGTCGTTGACTTTTCTTCTCAAGTGAAGGGGAAGAAAATGAAACTTAATACACCTAAGATAATAACTTGGTTGCACAGACTTAGACTTGAACTGGAGGTATCTTAAAAATCTCTTTTGTATGGACTCTATGCGTTGCACATATATGTCATAACAAGGATTCCACACCATGGACACATACTCGAGGATTGAACGCACATACGAGCAGTATAGCACCTTAATTGGTTTGATTTGTTTAAAGTTCATGGTAGACCTCATAATAAAACCAAGAGTTCTCGAGGCTTTTTTTACAATTTTGTCTATGTGACTATCAAACAATAATTTTGAATCCTGATACACTCCCAAATCTCTGGCTAGGTTTATATTAAGGATTGGAATACATATTAAACACCCAAGACCCGAGAACAAACATTCGTATTTTCCATACAAATATCTGCCCCGACACGGGAATTGAACCCGGGACCTCAAGCTTCGTAGTCAGGTTCTCTAACCACTAGGCCATCTGGTCGTCAATGATATAATCAGGTAATCTGCGGAGAAGCAGCACGCCGCCACTTCGAACGGGTGGTCAGCGCCAGAACGCACCACGATCTACGCATTTATCCATCATGTAATCAAGTAAGCTTTGGAGAAAGGTTCTTGAGTGGGGACTATGAACCGGAAGGCGAGGCGTTGGTAAGGCCTCCCACCAGGTAAGGCTTCCACCTAATGATGGACCTAATGATGATAGCATGCCAATGATTAGCTAATGCACATAACAGGGTAAATGACATCCTAAAACAATAAGACTAACCTAACCTAACGCTAGCGTTGAAAAAGTTAAAAAATATTGTAAAGTGCCGCATTTCGGCATCCTATGGGAACTTGGCGTCAAAATAAATAAATTGTAATTTTGTCATTTCGGAAGCCCGTAAAAATCTAAAGTAAACCCCACACATTAACGTCACGCATGATTAAATCAACAATCTTCAAAGACCTAAACTGAAATGTACCAAGTTTTACTCCTCCATATTCTCCTCAATTCAGCGGCATCTGGGAAGCTGCTATACAACTCACAATTTTATCAACCTCTTCACCACCACAAAAACAAACGAAGTGACGTGCTCTGTACGCCACAGAAAAATCAGCGACAAATCAACTTGATTTTTTTTTTTATTTTTTAATTTAATCATTTATTTTTTATTAACAATAATAATGGAATATTAAATAAAATAAAAAAAAACATAAACACATGAAATTAACAGCTATAAAGAAGATAAAGATAACTTACCTAAGAAAAATTAACTAAATATGTACATGTTACTATAAAAATAGAAATTATAAAAGAATACCCCGTCCAAAAGATCTGTCTGTGGCAGGGTTCCCATGATGCTGGCCGAATTACCCCTTTGGATCGCAAGTGCGATCCGCTGGTATAAATATGCGCCAGCTCTTGGGTCCCCAGAGGTATCGACCAACCGGGAAGAAAGGGCCTTTATGAAGGACTTCATGTCGGCTGACCAAGGCCCTAAGGTCTCAACAGCAAGCGCAGCAAACTCGTAATCCTTTAATAAAGATGAGTATTTGCGGCGCTTGAGGAGTTGGGCCTGATCAGCCGCAGCGCCGGCTTGTGAGCTAGTTGCCTTGATGTGGGACAGAGCGAAAGTATCAACGCATGTAGCGTCCCACACCAGAGCCCTACCGAGCTTCCACGGCACCAGAGTGATCCTGTCTGGACGCTTGCCATCGTCCCTTGCCATGCCAGCCGGCTCTAAAGCCGAAGGCACTGACACGGTGGCAAGCGACCGACGTACTAAGTCATTTATGGTGCCATGACGGTACATACGGCCGGCGCTCCTAACACATGAAAGCCCATGTCGACCCAGTTGATCCACGTTTTTGCCACAAGCGCAGATGTGAGGAATGCATATTCTGGCCCCAAGTCTTAGGGAAATTGCTATCCGCAAAGTACTTGGGTCCAGAATAGTTCCAATATTCCTCGATGGCAAGGCGTTCAGCCAATGGCCTGCCTCGGGTGTGGAAACAGCTAACAGACGGGCGCGTTCCGAATCGTCCGGACAGTTTTCGAGAAGGGAAGCGTGAGTCGCGTTAAGGCGAGGGGTGTCCCAGGCCCGCTGGATCTTTTTAACGGTGGGGGTGTCCACACCAGGGCACGAGTCACACCAAGCTTTCTGGGCCTCCGCCAGGCAGGCTAACTCATCAACAGGTATTTGTGGTTTATTTAAAATAATACTGACGACAGACAGCGAGCTGTAAACTTGATTTTTAATTCCACTGCAGAAGGAGTAATTTCGAGTTGAATGTTGGTCATATAGATTCCGTTGGCTGTCACGACTACATGTCTGGGCTGGGGCGGTGAAGAGGTTAAGTTACTCACATGTCTATGCGACCCATCGAGCAGACAGCGTTCGATCTTGTCCAGCCTCGCGTCTGCCCAGAAGAGCATTCTCGTTGTATGTTCAATGGCCAATCCGTTTGGCATTAGTATGTCTTTCGAGATAATGGTTTGCAGTTCGCGTCCGCTGCTGTATGCGCGCTGAATGCGAGGGTTGGTGTCGTTCCAGTTTGTCCAATACAGTCGTCTGTAATAAGATTATTATTTTATTTATTTATTATTAACGCTTAATAATAATATATTAATACCCTATTCCCCTTGGTCACAGGACTTTAACGATTTTATTCATCTTATTTCTTTTAGTTTTCTTTTCTATACTTGGTCTATAAAGTTGTTAAGGAAAAAAATTGAAAATTGCACAGAAATGTTGGAAAATGTGAGAAAACTTAAAGATTATGAACTTTTCTAATGTAACATTAACGCGTTTGACAGTCCGTGCAAAGCTGGGGCGGGTGACTAGTCTATGTATAAATAAAAATGAAGCGCAAAATATAAAAATCTCGTGTCACGGTGTTTGTTATCGAACTCCTCCGAAACGGCTTGATCGATTTTTATGAAATTTTTCTCTCCACGTTTGGTAGGTCTGAGAATAGGTCGTATTTTTATACCCCTATTCTTCGTGGACGGAGTCGCGGGCCACAGCTAGTAATTTATAAAAGTTTTTATGGAAAAATATATATTCGATTCAAAGTAACCATATCTCTGAATCTGTCGCTGTTATAAGAGGCTTGATACTTGGCAAATATCATCTTTTGGGATCATAGAGGTGTGGTGAGAAGAGATTTTTGGCATTTCCAGCGGGATAGAGAAAGAGTTGTCCATAAATTTTATCCGTGCGCGGACGCAGACTCACCAAAATTTAATTTAAAATAAATTAGAGCCGACAACGCACTGGTATCGCGTAAGGCGCTGCGAGGTTTATGGACAGTGGTGTTCATTTAACATCAGGTGACCCATTAGTTCGTTTGTCTGGCCTCTCTAACATAAAAAAAAAATTGTTGGAATAATATTTGTATTTAATTTGTAGGTCGTCAGACACTCACGACTCGCAAGGATCAACGTCTATCCCTCTCGGCCGGTCGCCCGGCGACAGCTGTATCACGGTCTGCACGAGGCGCGACGCGTTGTGCGCATGCGCGTCGAGCGACGGCACGTGCGCGCGCCGAATAGACGCGCTGTTGCACGTCCAGTACAACGTCTTCGTGCGGGATTCGAACACCATGCCTTCTACTGCGCCTAATTCTGTAAAATTAATTCCAATTCAGGGGATTGATTTTAGAAACCACATTTGTCAAAATATCATTCGAAAATAGTTATAAGTTAAAAAAAAAATACATAATTAAGGGCTTAATGAAAACAATATTCATTGTATTGTTTTAAACTTTCGTGATTTTTACTCATAATTATTATACTAAACGGGACTTATCACGCAAACAATATTTACCTCAACGTTTCCACTGCAATGCTGCTGCAATGTGGCCGAAACGTCGAGGTAAATATTTTTTGCCTTCCGTAAGTTCCGTTTAGTATAATAATTAAAATTTCATCGATGCCTTTGTGTAACGAAAGTTACCCATGTAGTTTGTATGACTAACTTTCGTAACAGAAAAGATGCAATCGTGATTTTGTTTTCGTTAATTACATAGTTTTTTTTTTTGGAAACGACCCTAAAAATAATGTTGAATTTCGTACACAAGTTGAGTAATAGAAAATACACTGATATACTGATACATTCACTTATTTCTGGTAGATATTCATCGATCATTCTACCGTACAATCGCCCGTCGCACTCGAACACTCGCTTAAACCCAAACGACAAAACTAGCGAAACTACACAATCGCTTCTCGCCACTCGCCCACTCGTTTCTAGTTCTACTCGTTTATCGCTAGTCGCCGGCGGTGGGACCAGTGCCTAAATGAGTATTTACTAGGCAGCAGTGCTCTATGCATCGTAGACATCATCATCGCTTTCCATCCGGTGTGATTGTGGTCGATCAAGCATATATTGTATAAAAAAACTCACGAGTCAGCAGGGTCTTGTGGTCGAACCCGTCAAAGAAGACACTGCCGATGGCGCCGCGCTGGATGTCCGAGTAGAACAGACGCGACTCCTCGTACCAGTACGCCAGGCTGATCGCTATCCTTATCAAGTCTCTGTAAATACACAGAAAAGATCACAAACGCGTTGACAGCCAGCAAGAAGCCGAAACACAAAATTAGCAGCGCTATACTGGAACAGTTCTTCCACCTTTTAATACTGGGGCCAGATCTTCTTGTCAGCGTTGCCAGAACGCTTTGTCCTGTGATACCACAGTTGTATCTGCTATTGATAAGTGTTTTTATCTGGCCACTTCATGAAATATGAGCACTTCATGAAGTGATCAGTTCTAAGATATGAAAACGACATATCCAATTTTATGGTGTCAGAAATTAATAAATGTTTTTGATATTTAAGTTAGACTATATTTATTTATTTTTAAACGTGACTCACATGAACTTGTCACTTACTTGTTTTGAATCGGAGGATACGGCGAGTTCAAATCTTTCTCGTCCTCTAGATGTATGCTGTCGATTTTGGTCACTCGCGAGAACATCAGGAATGATTT
The DNA here is from genome assembly GCA_947563465.1 of Archips xylosteana. Classification (NCBI taxonomy): domain Eukaryota; kingdom Metazoa; phylum Arthropoda; class Insecta; order Lepidoptera; family Tortricidae; genus Archips; species Archips xylosteana. The sequence continues at coordinate 13,562,149 of OX387365.1, read as the reverse complement.
GTATGCTGAAAAAATGGAAAAAATTGTCAATATAAATGTGTTTAAAATCATATTAACCCGCCGCACAACCAGCAACTTTTTTGGGTAATTTTGTGTATGCTAGTCTACTTTAAAAGTTGATCGAAACTAGTAACAAAATTTGGCAAATCAACAAATTTTTATACGCCACCGGTGGCGCATAGGGCGTTTCACGGGTAAAGATGTATAGGAGGTTAGGGTTTAAAAAGAAGAAATTGAACTTGATATACTTTTATTGTACTTTTTTATTTGTTACTGGGAAGCAATGATGCGTCCGCCTTACTTGATTCGTACAGCAAGAGTGAGACCGTCTTATTTTAAACATAATTATGACAGTTCTTGTAATAGACAAACTTTGATTTACCCACATTATTTATTAATTAATTTTTGTACCATAGTAAAGTAGAATAAACCAACAAGATGTCCTATTAAAGAGCTTTGGGAATAAGCAAAGCAATAAATGAAACAATTACTTCGCCCATCCTCGACCCCACGATAGCTTCGTTTATGTAAAAAATGCACAGTGAACGGTTGCTGAGCTAGCACAGTAGGACTTCGATTCCCAGGCATACCATCTGTCTGAAGAGTCACTATTGATTGTGATCAATACCAATATTTGGTTCTATTTGTGACAGCGAGTGGGTATATATTCGTAGTAACATACATATCTGTATGCGTGTCAATGAGTGAGTGAGAGCGAAATATATGATGAGCTAGCACAGTAAACGGTTGCAGTGCTCTGAGGATGAGCTCTTCTTGAGTTCGTGGCGCATCAGTGTAGTTTAGTGGTGGTGATGGTTGGGATTGTGTAATTTGTGTGTGTTCATACAGTGTGGAGGTGGAGAAACTGCACGCACACGCATGTTTTACATAAACGTAGCTATCGTGGGGTCGCGGGTGGGCGAAGTAATAGTTCCAGTTCATTAATATGGTCATCCGCAAAGTACCACCGTAAACTGGGGTTACTTTCAAATGCAGGGGCTACTTTGGAAAACAGTTTTTACGCCGTGTCCATTTTTATGACCATTTTAAATCTATCAAAGTAGCCCCAAAATTTCCTTAAGTAACCCCAGTTTACCGGCAACGCCTGATTCAATAAACTATTCAAAGCAGTACTATGAGCAATGGGATTTAAAAAATAGTGGGTACGACACGCCATACCACTCCCGTACTCGTCGTGGTACGCCGCTGTGTACTACTCACGTGCGCAGCCCCGTGCGTCGGCGGCCAGGTCGCCGTGGGGGCAAACGCAGCGCGCGCGACCGCCGTCCCACAGGCAAAGCGCCTCGCAGCCTCCGTTGGCCACGCCGCACGGGTTGCGGGCCAGCCCCGACGACGCTGGTGGCTGGGTTTGCGCGGCGCGGGACCATATCTGCACGATGGATGGACAAATTTTTATATAATCTATACCTATAAAACAGTACCGTGACTGACTGTCTGACTGACTGACTGATTGGAGATGGTGACTGACAGACAACGCACCTAAAATACAATACGTTTACTTTTATAGTATAAATCTTCCCAGGTGAATTTTTCGCTTCGAGCAATGGCTGTAATGACATTAAATTTGAACCTTAATACTATGACAACACCGTTTGTTTTGAAAGATAAGGGCTTGAAGCGAAAAATTCACCTGGGAAGATTTATACCATAGTTTACCACTGACAGATGACTTGCCTTCATTTCATTTCCAACTTTAACACCATACAAATAAAGTAGCTATTACAAAATCTGCAAACGTGGGTAACAGTATTCTAAAATTAGCTTTATTTGTAGGTCGTTAAAGTTGAATATGAAATGAAGGCAAACCATCTGTCAGTGGTAAACTTTATGTAATTTTACTGTACTAGTGCTAGAGACTTGAAATTTGGCACTTATGTACCTTGAGTATTGTAGAGGTGCACTAAGGAAGGATTTTTCGAAATTCCCTCGCGATAGGGACACTCGTTATTTAAAAAAAAAAGGCTATGACCATCATTTTCCTTTTTGTCATTACGTAATTAGACCCTTGAAGAACCGCCATACTGATACAAATGACCTAATATTTTGTGTCACCATCTCCCGGTCTAAGGGTAGTCTGCGTAAAATTTTAAAATGATCCATTTGAAAGGTATTTCATAAAGAGTAGTAATAAGACTATAACTCACAAATAGATCCTTGAGGCTGTCGCCGGCATTGTCAAGCAGTATCTTATAGTCGCTGAGGTTGGTGAGCGGCGCCGACAGAATACTCCCGCGGTTCAGCATCCTGCAACCGAACACAGAATAGTTACTTTTATACAACAGACGTGAACCACGTACCGGGGTGTAGTACCCTTTTCATAGCAAATGTCATGTTGACATTCCATACACCTGCCAAAGAAATCATCGTTAAATTGGCTGTGAAAAGGTTCCAACCTGGTACGCGATACAGTTTCCTTGACTGTACAATCTATAGGATAAAAAAACAATAGGCCCGGGAGGGAAACTACCTTAAATCATTTAGTTAGCTCATTTTACTTGAATTAAACCTTTTATTTTAAAAACGAAACAAAACTGCATTCAAAGATTTTCTAACATTCGCTTGGCTCAACCGGGAATCGAAAATAAATCTCTGTTTCCCTTGGTCAGGGCATCACGTGTGAGCGGCTGGACCAACGACCGAAATGACAAGGTATAGCTGTTATAGAGACTTGGCTTGTTATAGAGACTTTACCTTTGCGCGGACGAAGTGTCGAGGAAAAGCTAGTTTAAAATAATCTGACACAACATCCAGATGCTCGCGTCCCACGCGTGGGCCAGTACACCGCTGCCCACTCACGTGTCTATCCAGTAGAGCGCGCGGTTGTGTATGGCGAGCGCGGCCGGGTGGCGCAGCGCGGCGTGTCGCGCGACGGCGGCCTGCGCGCGCCCGTCGTAGCGCATGCGCCAGATGCTCACGTCCCACGCGTGGGCCAGTACACCGCTGCCCACTCACGTGTCTATCCAGTAGAGCGCGCGGTTGTGTATGGCGAGCGCGGCCGGGTGGCGCAGCGCGGCGTGTCGCGCGACGGCGGCCTGCGCGCGCCCGTCGTAGCGCATGCGCCAGATGCTCACGTCCCACGCGTGGGCCAGTACACCGCTGCCCACTCACGTGTCTATCCAGTAGAGCGCGCGGTTGTGTATGGCGAGCGCGGCCGGGTGGCGCAGCGCGGCGTGTCGCGCGACGGCGGCCTGCGCGCGCCCGTCGTAGCGCATGCGCCAGATGCTCACGTCCCACGCGTGGGCCAGTACACTGCTGCCCACTCACGTGTCTATCCAGTAGAGCGCGCGGTTGTGTATGGCGAGCGCGGCCGGGTGGCGCAGCGCGGCGTGTCGCGCGACGGCGGCCTGCGCGCGCCCGTCGTAGCGCATGCGCCAGATGCTCACGTCCCACGCGTGGGCCAGTACACCGCTGCCCACTCACGTGTCTATCCAGTAGAGCGCGCGGTTGTGTATGGCGAGCGCGGCCGGGTGGCGCAGCGCGGCGTGTCGCGCGACGGCGGCCTGCGCGCGCCCGTCGTAGCGCATGCGCCAGATGCTCACGTCCCACGCGTGGGCCAGTACACCGCTGCCCACTCACGTGTCTATCCAGTAGAGCGCGCGGTTGTGTATGGCGAGCGCGGCCGGGTGGCGCAGCGCGGCGTGTCGCGCGACGGCGGCCTGCGCGCGCCCGTCGTAGCGCATGCGCCAGATGCTCACGTCCCACGCGTGGGCCAGTACACCGCTGCCCACTCACGTGTCTATCCAGTAGAGCGCGCGGTTGTGTATGGCGAGCGCGGCCGGGTGGCGCAGCGCGGCGTGTCGCGCGACGGCGGCCTGCGCGCGCCCGTCGTAGCGCATGCGCCAGATGCTCACGTCCCACGCGTGGGCCAGTACACCGCTGCCCACTCACGTGTCTATCCAGTAGAGCGCGCGGTTGTGTATGGCGAGCGCGGCCGGGTGGCGCAGCGCGGCGTGTCGCGCGACGGCGGCCTGCGCGCGCCCGTCGTAGCGCATGCGCCAGATGCTCACGTCCCACGCGTGGGCCAGTACACTGCTGCCCACTCACGTGTCTATCCAGTAGAGCGCGCGGTTGTGTATGGCGAGCGCGGCCGGGTGGCGCAGCGCGGCGTGTCGCGCGACGGCGGCCTGCGCGCGCCCGTCGTAGCGCATGCGCCAGATGCTCACGTCCCACGCGTGGGCCAGTACACCGCTGCCCACTCACGTGTCTATCCAGTAGAGCGCGCGGTTGTGTATGGCGAGCGCGGCCGGGTGGCGCAGCGCGGCGTGTCGCGCGACGGCGGCCTGCGCGCGCCCGTCGTAGCGCATGCGCCAGATGCTCACGTCCCACGCGTGGGCCAGTACACCGCTGCCCACTCACGTGTCTATCCAGTAGAGCGCGCGGTTGTGTATGGCGAGCGCGGCCGGGTGGCGCAGCGCGGCGTGTCGCGCGACGGCGGCCTGCGCGCGCCCGTCGTAGCGCATGCGCCAGATGCTCACGTCCCACGCGTGGGCCAGTACACTGCTGCCCACTCACGTGTCTATCCAGTAGAGCGCGCGGTTGTGTATGGCGAGCGCGGCCGGGTGGCGCAGCGCGGCGTGTCGCGCGACGGCGGCCTGCGCGCGCCCGTCGTAGCGCATGCGCCAGATGCTCACGTCCCACGCGTGGGCCAGTACACCGCTGCCCACTCACGTGTCTATCCAGTAGAGCGCGCGGTTGTGTATGGCGAGCGCGGCCGGGTGGCGCAGCGCGGCGTGTCGCGCGACGGCGGCCTGCGCGCGCCCGTCGTAGCGCATGCGCCAGATGCTCACGTCCCACGCGTGGGCCAGTACACCGCTGCCCACTCACGTGTCTATCCAGTAGAGCGCGCGGTTGTGTATGGCGAGCGCGGCCGGGTGGCGCAGCGCGGCGTGTCGCGCGACGGCGGCCTGCGCGCGCCCGTCGTAGCGCATGCGCCAGATGCTCACGTCCCACGCGTGGGCCAGTACACCGCTGCCCACTCACGTGTCTATCCAGTAGAGCGCGCGGTTGTGTATGGCGAGCGCGGCCGGGTGGCGCAGCGCGGCGTGTCGCGCGACGGCGGCCTGCGCGCGCCCGTCGTAGCGCATGCGCCAGATGCTCACGTCCCACGCGTGGGCCAGTACACCGCTGCCCACTCACGTGTCTATCCAGTAGAGCGCGCGGTTGTGTATGGCGAGCGCGGCCGGGTGGCGCAGCGCGGCGTGTCGCGCGACGGCGGCCTGCGCGCGCCCGTCGTAGCGCATGCGCCAGATGCTCACGTCCCACGCGTGGGCCAGTACACCGCTGCCCACTCACGTGTCTATCCAGTAGAGCGCGCGGTTGTGTATGGCGAGCGCGGCCGGGTGGCGCAGCGCAGCGTGTCGCGCGACGGCGGCCTGCGCGCGCCCGTCGTAGCGCATGCGCCAGATGCTCACGTCCCACGCGTGGGCCAGTACACTGCTGCCCACTCACGTGTCTATCCAGTAGAGCGCGCGGTTGTGTATGGCGAGCGCGGCCGGGTGGCGCAGCGCGGCGTGTCGCGCGACGGCGGCCTGCGCGCGCCCGTCGTAGCGCATGCGCCAGATGCTCACGTCCCACGTGTCGGCCCAGTACACCATTTCGTTCTAGAGAAAAAAAAAATAGTTCAGTTGTTTTCCAAGGAAGTCCAAACACCCATTGTTACAATGGAGACGAGACCTGTTAGACAGACTAATAATAAATTGAGTTTTTCAAAAAATGGTATGAAATGTTGCCATTACGCCATCAAAAACGTCGTAGAAATCAAATCCAGATCCGGTTCGTAGGACCAATGTTAGGGTCTTACAGGACGTTAAATAAAATCGCGGACACTCTATAAGGCTGGTTTAATCGCCGTCTTTACAATAAAAATTTATATTAACGTAAATTCTAAAATTAATATCGGAGGTTGACCGACACCGTTGGTGAGTGAGAGGCGAGTCTTTAGCTGCGGCGATGCGCCGCCCTCCCGCGCAGCTCGTCCCGCCCGTTGGTTGAGCCGGTTCTCAACACTACCAGATGACGTATCTTCCACCACATAATCGCCAGCTGACGTTTTTACTTGATCTTGAACCTTTGTGAGGAACAATGTAGGGCCACAATTTAAAAAATCGGCCAAGTGCGAATCGGACTCGCGCACGAAGGGTTCCGTACCATTATCTACAAAAATGGCAAAAAAACACATTTGTTGTATGGGAGCCCCCTTAAATATTTATTTTATTCTGTTTTTTAGTATTTGATATTATAGCGGCAACCGAAATAATACATCACCAGTGAAAATTTCAACTGCATCTATCACGGTTCCCGAGATACAGCCTGGCGACAGACGGACAGACGGACGGTCAGCGGAGCCTCAGTAATAGGGTCCCGTTTTTACCCTTTGGGTATGGAACCTTAAAAATACCATTATAGTCAGCATCGCTCTGGTTGCAAAAAGCGCATTTTCCTAACCATAAAAAAGGGCGTTGGTGACATACCTCAGAGTCAATAGCGACGTCGGCAACTGCTGTGCCGTTGTACAACAAGTCGCGCTGTGAGCCGTCGAGTCGTGCCCGTTGGATCCAACCCCCGCCTGACAGAAATAGCCAGCCCCGGACACTGTCAACTACTAGTGCTGTAACAAATTAGGCTAGTTAATAGATTTGTTGGAAATATCACACGGAATCACATTATTAGGTAATATCGCGTATTTACCCTTCTTCTCCTACTGTGCATTCTTGTTTTTTTACTTCAAACGACTAATCTTTACTCGCGGCTTCGCGACTTCGCGGTGCATCACTAAAACCGTGATCTCATGGAAGGATTCACACACGCACTATTACAGGTCGATTCACAAAGCTGACAGGAATGGATTGAACGAGAGTAATGGGACTTTGACGTTTTTATAGGAAAATTACTGATGCATGTCATTATCTTTTTTTTGTGAAGTGTATTCAAATGGGTAACACACAGACACTTCATTCACTCGTTAAATACATTCGTGCCAGCTCTTGTGAATCGACCTTAACACTTTACACACAAAGAGACTTCCACATTTATAACTATACTTAGTTCATCGATATTTTATAAGCGGCATTATTTCAATGTGACATGTTTGAAAACCGAAACCGAATCGATGTTATTATTATGTCAAGCACTAACTCGTTCGTGCCAGGAAAATATCTAGGTATATTTATAACATTGGTAGAATTAAAATTAAAAAATAAAAATCCTTTATTTCAAGCCAGCTGACCCATATAATTGTTAGTAGGTACATAAAGTTAAATTTACTAGACTATGTTAGTTTAGCATACATTATTATTATTAAGTATTATTTATTTTAACTGTCCAGTCACGATCCCCACCCAGTGTATAGTGATAGGGCAGTCGAGACGTTCGGCAAACGTCCCCAGAATGCCGTTGCTGCTGCCGCGCACGTCGCAGCAATGAGGCGACTCTATTTCGTCTTACTGCATAAAAGTCGTCTTTGTGCGCCACGGCGAACATAGCAGACGCACTACAGTGGCGCCGCATCCTCAACAGCATTCTGAGTATGTTTAGTATTAATTGAACTCTCAGCGCACAGTAGAATTGGATCGGGTCCCGTTGGCCTTACTTGCATTTAGCCTTGGCGAGCAAAACGGCTCAGTAGTACACTGACCAAGTATGCAAAATGACTTGGTTATATAATGCCATGGTTACAAAATTATCTTAGTTTCAGGAAGACTTACTTAGCAAAACGTCCAGGAAGTTAAATGCACAAGTAGGCAGAATGACTCAATTGGCTAAGTAAAGTTTTTTGAAGAGGTGCTAATTATATTTTTTTTCGACAGTGGTCGACTTCAACACTAAGAAACTGCAGGTGTTTTATTTTTATCTCCTTTTATTTATTGGAAATATTTTTTTAAGTGTTCGAGATGACATTTGTGAGATTTTACGGCTGAAAAGCGGTTCGTGCTCAGTACTAAGAAGAAATAGAAAAAAAAACGAAGTCAACTGTCGCTTCTGTCAATGTCAAATGAAATATAACTGTTTGCGTTTCGTTTGCTTTGCGTTGTCCAAGAAGCAGTTCCAAAATAATGATCGAAAGTATTCAATCGTGATCCAATTAACGGGCATAGGTCGTGGAGAAATGCGGTAAAATTGAAAGTCCGGATTTTATGCGGAGGTCGATAAAAATAGTCCAAAAATAACACTGAGCACACCAAAACGCAAAGCAAACGAAACGCAAACGATTTGACATTGACAGAACTGACAGTTGACTTCGTTTTTTTTTTCTATTTCTTCTTAGTACTGAGCACGAACCGCTTGTCAGCCGTAAAATCTCACAAATGTCATCTCGAACACTTAAAAAAATATTTCCAGTAAACAACAGGAGATAAAAATAAAACAGCTGCAGTTTCTCGATCTCCAGAACGCCGACTGTCGAAAAAAAATATAATTAGCATCTCTTCAAAAAACTTTACTTAGCCAATTGTGAAAGGTCTTGATTGTATTAAATAGATGTTCAAGACCAGACCATACCATTTACCTACTAAAACATTATGACGTTAAGTCGTTTTACAACCAAGTTTTTAAATAAAATATGCTGTTAATTAGAAGAAATATAGGAACAATGTCTAAAGTGTTTAATTGTAAAATAGCCCTCTGATATTGCCGTGCCCTTACGGGGCGTCACATGTATACCTAATCTATTATTCCAGCTTATGCCTGTAATGTGATATGCAATAAATCATTTTGACTTTGACTTTGAAGTCATTCCGTCTACTATGGCTTATAGCAATGAGGGCGTTTACAGACCAAGACATTTTACTACCCGGACAAACTACAACACAGGTGCTTTGCTCGCTAAAAAGGCTAAATGCAAGTAAGGCCAACAGGACCCGACCCGTAGAATTCATTCATTCGTAGAATTCAAAGTACTAATGTACTTACTAGTAACGGCGAGTGGGTCAGTGTCGATGAGCACGTAGCGATGCGAGCCGTCTGCGCGGGCCACCTCCACCAGTCCGCGCCGCGGGTCCGCCCAGTACATGTTGCCCGCCACCCAGTCCACAGCCAAACCTGTCATCACAAACAGCGGTCATCAGGTACATGGCATTTCAAATTCCAGAATATTCTAGAAGATCTTAGGGTTTTTCATCGGAATATTTATTCAAAATATTTAAAGTCGCGCCATTCATGCCTAAGTCCGCCTCTTTTCGACACGGACGTACTCACAGCCCCAAAAACCGATTTAACAGCGACCTTTCCACCTGGTAAAAAGAAATCAAACCAATTAAGCTTTTAATAAAGTAAGATTTTACCTTTTGAACGCTAGTATCGGCTGTAGACGACAATACGGTAGTACAAAAATTAACCTAATGGCATGCGCATAGCATTACATTACATAATTTTACATTGGGTTTGCCTCTTCTAGGTTAAGTTTTATACTAATATTTATTGTTTTTGTTTTGTATATTGGATGCACTGAAAATCAGCGTCGTTGCACCCTGTGCGCCGACACTTGCTGAGTGGAATCCTATTTTGTGACAACTCCTAAGATAATAATATACCTAATCTTGTTTGTAAATAATAAGGATTTAACTTGTATTGTGTTGGGTTTTGATCAAAATAAACCATTCAACCATTTTTTTGTTCGTAACAAAAACGACGTGTGGCGTTCAAAAGGTCTGGCGTGCTGTAACACCAGGGATTATAGCTAAACCGTTTAAGCTTTTGAACGCCAGTGCCAGCTATAGACGACAATAAGGTAATACAAAAATTAACCTACCCGCATCCAAATAAAAATCAATTTAGTTCGTAACAAAAACGATGTGTGGCGTTCAAAAGGATGAGTGCTCGCCCGCGCGGTACAGGCGCTGGGGGGTATGACGACAAAGGGGCCGGGAGAGGTGCGGGCGGCAGGCACACGAGGCGCGCTCGCCGCCCGCACCTCTCCCGGCCCCTTTGTCGTCATACCCCCCAGCCCCTGCACCGCGCGGGCGAGGACTCACATTTAAACGGTTTAGCTAACTAGTGTGTGGGCGTGTGTACCTGAGAGCCAGTCAACGGGCTGCGCGTCGAGCGGTTCCGGTTGCGAGACGAGCGCCGCTCGGCCCGTGCCGTCGCGGCGCGCCCGCGCCACCACGCCGCTCTCGGAATCCGCCCAGTATATCCAGTCGCCATCTACAATACAATGACTCTTTACTGTCCACCACAAAGAAAACAATACAGAAAAACAAGTACTTCCAGCGGCCACGGTATTTGTTTGAGAGGCTCATCATTTCTCGGCGCGTGGTTAGGGCTGCCACGAGATTGATATTTCCTAAGCACTGTACGGCTGCTTTTCGTGGTAGCTTCCGTTATGGTGCCACGAAATGTTGGAACAATATACCGCCGCCAATAAGGAATTCAAGTACGATTGGTTCTTTCAAATTTAAATTCAAAAGTATTTGCTGGACGTGCAAAAAAATCACACTCAGTCAGTCCGTGCAGTGCTATATCCTTCTAATGATATGTAATAGTATATATTGTTGTGTAGGTATGTATATATATGATGTAAAATTTATATTTTATTTTGCACCACACCTTTTGCTTGGCTCCCTTCACTTTAGTTTAAAACAAATGCTTAGGCCTTGTTTGTTTATAAGTATTTTAGTAACAGGTGGAGCTGTCGTGTAGCTCAAATCTGGGCTCTACAGAAAACCAGCGTTGCTACACTCTCTGATCAGCAACACATGCTGAGTGGAGACCCTTTTTCGGTGACAATTGGTGTCAATTGGTTAACAAACTTGTGTTATTAGTTGTTAATGTTGTTTTCTACTGTTTGGTGGTGGTACTCTTGAAACCTGAAATAAAATATTTTTCTTTCTTTCTTTCTTTCTTTCTTTCATTCTTTACATGGAATAAAGATATAAGGTAAGTAATAGGTGACCTTATCGCTTCAAAGTGATCTCTTGCAGGCAACCTTTTACCAAAAGAATGACAGCAAGGGATATATTACAGCAGGTGGTGCAATTATATAAAAATAAATAATAATATCGACGGTTAAAAGGCAAAACGCATGAAGCGACATTGAACTTTACAGGAAACCCGCCTCAAACGACGGAGAAAAATTCGCTGATTTCAAATATGTATATATTATATGTATAACTCATTGTGACAAAAAGTGTCGCTTCATGCGTTTTGCCTTTTAACCGTCGATATAAACAAACATTACACAAAAACTACCACTACCTTTACCACTGACAGATGGTTTGCACACATAGATAAATAATACACAACAATATACAGAGTTTTTTACAACACTAAGTTAAATAAAAGCTTGTAAAGTTGGCAGAGATAAGGGAATATTCTCTTTAAAGTGGGATGTTTAGGTACCTGCGCGGTAGTCGAGCGCGGTACACAGCGCCGGCTGCGCGACGGGCGGCAGCACTGGGTGCGCCGGCGCATTCAGCGCGAGCGCACGGATCTCGCCACTCATAGAGTACACCAGGATCTCGTCTTCCGCTGTTGGAACACAAATAGTTATTAGTAAACGACTTACACGAGCTTAAGTCAGTTGGTTAGAACCGGAGCCCGTACATTTGATGCCGATCTCGTCACGCCGCGTACAGGATGATTGCAAATTGAGTAGTTGTGATAATCAATCGTTAATCATCAATCATTAAACATGTATTCGAGGGCTTTTGAAACCCATTTCGAACACCCTTAGAATCACGCTCGATTTTTTTTAATTTGAACGGTTTTTTCGAAATATGGTTGCAAAATTGAACACAGCGAAATTCAATGGACTTAGAAATTCAATGTTACAAAAAACGATTACAAAACAAAAGTATTTTTATGAATATTGCATTACGTATGAACACGAAGATGACTTAGATTTTCTCTGCGTGGAAATTAATGCAAGAAGGATGGCGTGCTTCAAGTTAGAGAGGAATTTTGTTTTCTACGTAATTATTGAAATGTGGTAGTATTGTTCCCGTGTTTTCCGTTTTTTTTTTTTTAATAAAATAAAAAAAAAAACGGAAAAATTTAAAATGTATGTCTAAAAACAAAACAAATAATTTACGTTTCACGTATCAAGTAGTTAGTAATTATTCCACGTGTGAATAGATTACTTTTGAAGTCATTTGTACATGATTAAAATGATTGACGACTAATGATTAATAGTTACAATAAAACTATTTGGGATCACCCTATATGCAGCGTGACGTCAAATTGATGTCATCGGTATGAAAGGTATGGGCCCTGGTACATACTGAAGCTACCGAACAGCGGTCAACCAATAGTCTTTCTCAACCACGACATTTGCGGAATCATCGATAGTATCGATGGAGCTATATTTTACAAATTGATTTAAGTTTAATGAACTAAAACAATTACTTTGCTCACCCGCGACCTAGTTAGTAATTGTTTTAGTTCATTAATATGGACCTCCGCAAAGTAACGCCTGATTCAATAAATTAAATGATTTAAGTTTGTTAGCGTTAATCTGAATTAAATAAGTCTCCGGAATCGGCGTGTACTCACGTATGCACTTGGTCCCGTTGACAATGTACCCGGCGGCGCAGGCGCACACGCTCTCCGTCTCCGCCACGGGCAGGCAGAGGTGCGCGCAGGCGTCCGCGGCGCCGCGCCGTGCGCACGCGCCGCGCGTCCCGTTCTGCGTGGCCGCGTCGTACACGCGCAGGGAGAGGACGCCCTCTGCACAAACACGTGTAAAACCTTGTATATAGGCGAAATAACGTTTTCGTGCCACCAAGTATCCATAGTAACCATAGTTATAGTGGGAATTTTATAAACTGGGGGTTTAGGACTGCAGAACTCATCTGGTAAAGATAACATTGTTCTCGTTTGTTGAAGCCTACCGCTGATAACAAATCAGAATAAGTAATAAAAAATGCAAACAAATAGCTACCGTCTTCTCTAAGTTACAAGGTTGAAATTGCAAAAGCTTAACTCATTAAGAAAGGCCTTTACCGCCTTTCGCCATTGTAAGCGGTACTCTGGTGGATCGTCGGCGTTGTAATGCGTCCATAATAGAACAAACTGTTATCTTTACCAGATGAGGTCTGCAGTCTTAAACCCCCAGCTTATAAAATTCCTACTATACACAAATTTTGTATTCTGGGCAACCTAAACGCACCACGCTTAGTAAAAAACTGGCTCAATTCGAATTATTACCATTTCAAAAATAAACTTTATTTAGAAAAAAATTAAGGTTTAGTTTTCAAATGAGAATAATTCGAATGGAGTTTGTTTTTTATTACGCGTGCGTAAAGCTCTAAACCATTAGTTCCCAAACTTTTTTTTAGACCACTTTCAAAGTTTAGCTGGTTCTGGTGGTTTTGCAACTACATTTGTACCATATTCCCAAAACTCAACAAAAATGCAAAAATCTAAATCCCGTCGAGTCTCCCGTGGACCCCTGGGGGTCCATCCACTTGGCCCACTTTGGGAATCAATGCTCTAAACGCACAGACAGCGGAGGCATGGCGGGGCGGTGGCGGTGACGGTTGTAATATTCTAACTTGTATGAACGTTGTGCGGTACTGTACCGCGAATTCGTTCATACAAGTTAGAATATTACAACCGTCACCGCCACACCTAACTGTCTGAACGTTTGGAGCTTAAACGTAGGCTTTTTGTCCCGCTGGCCATCAGTTCTACGAGCGATGTGCCTTTCCCATTGCCACTTAATTCTTGAGCAAAATAAGTATTCCATTTATTTTCACATGGAACTCCGCAAAGTAACGTCTGAATCTATACAGTATGCGAAAATTGAACCAGAGGCCGTATTGTCTAACGCTTCTGACGCTTGCCTTCGCTTTCACCATCTCTTTCTGTCATCATTTTATACCATTTGACAGAAAGAAATAGTGATTGCGAAGGCAAGCGTCAGAAGTGTTAGACAATAAGACACCTGGATTGGTATAGCGGACTTAGAATTTCCCCAGCCGGTCTATTGGTTCTTCTACTCACCTGTGTTGGCTCGTAACAGCTCGGAGTGTTCGCAAGAGCTCACGGCTTGTGTGTGGTTCCGCGGCAGCGGGCAGGCCTTGAGACCGTCGCCGTCCGCCCACAGCAGGCGTTCGAAGTGGATGTCCAATGCTAGCGGACGAGCGCCGGTCGCTAGTTCCACCTGGGATAAAAAGGTTTGATACAATGTAATCTCATCATCATCATCATCAGGCTATGTTCGTCCATTGTTGGACATAGGCCTCTCCCATGGCACGCCACTGAGCACGATCCTCAGCCACTCTCATCCAGCTCTTGCCAGCCGCCTTGCGAAGATCATCGCTCCACCGAGTCTGAGAACGTACCCCAACGGTTATCGGTTCTTCGGGTTATATGGCCGGCTCATTGCCACTTCAGCGTGCTAATGCGGTGGGCTATGTCGATAACTTTGGTTCTCTGTCGGATCACTTCATTACGAATTCGATCTTTTAGAGAAACTCCGAGTGCAAGAACCGAGAACAATGTAATCTAAAGACTCTAAATAGGTATGAATCAACATCATCATCATTTCAGAAAACAAACGTCCACTGCTGAACATGGGCATCCCCCAAGGTTTATTTATTTATTTACAAGTAATGCAAACATCTAATATATAAAAATCTCGTGTCACAGTGTTTGTTACCGAACTCCTCCGAAACGGCTTGACCGATTTTTATGAAACATTTTTCTCTACATTCGGTAGGTCTGAGAATAGGTCGTAGGCTATAATTTATAATGGCAAAACAACGTTTGCCGGGTCAGCTAGTAACTTAATCAATAAATAAATGTTAATCTTAATAGATGTCATATTATAAAATTTAGCAGTAGGGTCGGGGTTTCTTACCCCGACTATACATGGCACTCCGATAGGGTAAAAAATTACAATTTTTAAATTATTTTATCCTAATAACATTTCATTACATATTAATTTATTAATCGGAATAGCGGAGTGACACCGTTGAAATAATAATACTAGAAAATGTTTAAATAAGAACTAAAGCTTACAGTAAAGAATTCTCCAGTTTTCACGTCCAAGAACTGTATGGAAGCAGAGGCGAGGTTGACCCAGTACAGCCAGCCGCTCACCGGTTCTACCGTCAAACCTATTAACAAACAGTAGAATTAGCTGATATACCTTTGGCCTCTGCACTCTCAATCAAGTGTGATAGGGGTCAATCACGGGTCAGATTTATAACAGTGGAGCTAGTAAAAAAAAACAATATTTCGATTCACGACTTGGATTCCACCCTGTATATTCTAAGGCAAGTAAATATAGTACTTACTGGCCACGCCAGCCAACAGCGGGTCGCGGGCGGCGTCCAATATGACACGGCGTCCGCTACAGTCGCCGGCGGCGCTCTCGATACGCACGCCGATACCGTCGCCTTCGCTCGTCACAGCCCAGTACAGTCGGCCTCTGATACACGACCATAATGAATCAATCAACTGTTAAACTGGTAGCCACTAGGCTTATCTACTACCGCTGATAGTACTGAACCCACGGAATAGGGATGGTGACGCCATCAAAAAATAATTCGAAGAAATCCAGTAAAAATAACACTTTATTTTAGCCCTGAAAATCAGATTAATTTTCAAATAACTGCGAAATTAGATTTTTTGTTGCTATAAAACAAATAAGTAGTTGATTGAGTATAAATGTTAAATGTTCTTCTCAAATTTTTTCGAAAATTCTAGGTGTATTCAAATTAACGTTCATTGCGATGCTTAATAGTCTAGCCTGTCCCGTATCTTTTGCGGGACGCATACTCTAGGGCTGCAGATACAGGACGTCCCGTGTACAGTGGGACGGTTGGCAACCCTATCCACTACGTTCTCCACCGTGCCATCCGTTAGAATCAGTACCTGTGTACATCGACAGCGAGCGCGCTGACGTTGCTGGCAGCGGCGAGCGGCACAGCCCGTTCGCCGGCCAGCCCGCTCGCCCACACGGAGCCGCGCGCGAAGTAGTACAGCACCCCGCTCGCCCAGTCTAGCGCCATGGCGCCCGCGGGGCCCGAGCCCGTACCCATCTCCACCACGTTCTCAGCCGTGCCACCCGTTAGATTCGTACGTTTGATTTCGTTGATCTGCAATAGAGATAAACCATGTTTCAAAGCCGGCTTGCAAACCCACAGATAATTTCTAACCCACTGCAAAATAATTAAGTGGGATAATTATTTTCCTTGCCAGGGCGTGTGATATCAGTATGACATTTTCTATGAAAAGGTTTTGCAGTGACTAATGCTTTAGATTCAGTTGAATCGAGAGTAAATTCATGTGTTAACTTCTTCTGTCGAAAATGCATCCCTCATACGACCTGTTAAGCCGAACAAGGTTATCTCCAAGAAAATTAAGAATACATTATACGCGTTTAAATTAGATAATGGCGCATCTAAGACCAAGCCGCGCATAATTTACCACCACGAGGCAATAAGCAAACTAATTAATTATTCTAAGATGTATAGGATAGGCGTCGATACGCGGTTATCGAAGTTCACCACATGCGTCTGACACTAGTTGGTACACGTATGATTTACGACATCGCAGGCAATGAGAGTTTCACGTCACTGTTAAGCACAGATTTACGCAATATAACATGAAAGGAGCATTTCGTAAGTGTGGACGCATATGTGTGGTACCACTGCACTAACACTCTGTGGACACTGCGCGCCCCCCTTTGTGTTCGGTGAAAAAACAGACAAATTGTTGATCGCAGCGCGCACGAGTTGAAATGCTCTGTTCGTGCGCGTCGTGTGCACGGTTCGTGCGCGCAAGGCGTCCACACTATTTTGTTTTTGTTACTATTACATACGACACCGCAGGCAGCGAGTATTTTAAAGTAACACATACCTCGGCCTCGCTCCAGTACAGCAGCCTCTGGCTGGTGAGCGTGGCGAGAGCGCGCGGCGCGGCGAGCTGCGCGCCCCACACGGCGGGGATGGCGGGCTGCGCCGGCGCATCCAGGTCCAAGCCGCGTATGGAGCCGGTGCGACCCACACTATCACTTGCCACAGCAACACATACCTCGGCCTCGCTCCAGTACAGCAGCCTCTGGCTGGTGAGCGTGGCGAGAGCGCGCGGCGCGGCGAGCTGCGCGCCCCACACGGCGGGGATGGCGGGCTGCGCCGGCGCATCCAGGTCCAAGCCGCGTATGGAGCCGGTGCGACCCACACTATCACTTGCCACAGCAACACATACCTCGGCCTCGCTCCAGTACAGCAGCCTCTGGCTGGTGAGCGTGGCGAGAGCGCGCGGCGCGGCGAGCTGCGCGCCCCACACGGCGGGGATGGCGGGCTGCGCCGGCGCATCCAGGTCCAAGCCGCGTATGGAGCCGGTGCGACCCACACTATCACTTGCCACAGCAACACATACCTCGGCCTCGCTCCAGTACAGCAGCCTCTGGCTGGTGAGCGTGGCGAGAGCGCGCGGCGCGGCGAGCTGCGCGCCCCACACGGCGGGGATGGCGGGCTGCGCCGGCGCATCCAGGTCCAAGCCGCGTATGGAGCCGGTGCGACCCACACTATCACTTGCCACAGCAACACATACCTCGGCCTCGCTCCAGTACAGCAGCCTCTGGCTGGTGAGCGTGGCGAGAGCGCGCGGCGCGGCGAGCTGCGCGCCCCACACGGCGGGGATGGCGGGCTGCGCCGGCGCATCCAGGTCCAAGCCGCGTATGGAGCCGGTGCGACCCACACTATCACTTGCCACAGCAACACATACCTCGGCCTCGCTCCAGTACAGCAGCCTTTGGCTGGTGAGCGTGGCGAGAGCGCGCGGCGCGGCGAGCTGCGCGCCCCACACGGCGGGGATGGCGGGCTGCGCCGGCGCATCCAGGTCCAAGCCGCGTATGGAGCCGGTGCGACCCACACTATCACTTGCCACAGCAACACATACCTCGGCCTCGCTCCAGTACAGCAGCCTCTGGCTGGTGAGCGTGGCGAGAGCGCGCGGCGCGGCGAGCTGCGCGCCCCACACGGCGGGGATGGCGGGCTGCGCCGGCGCATCCAGGTCCAAGCCGCGTATGGAGCCGGTGCAACCCACACTATCACTTGCCACAGCAACACATACCTCGGCCTCGCTCCAGTACAGCAGCCTCTGGCTGGTGAGCGTGGCGAGAGCGCGCGGCGCGGCGAGCTGCGCGCCCCACACGGCGGGGATGGCGGGCTGCGCCGGCGCATCCAGGTCCAAGCCGCGTATGGAGCCGGTGCGACCCACACTATCACTTGCCACAGCAACACATACCTCGGCCTCGCTCCAGTACAGCAGCCTCTGGCTGGTGAGCGTGGCGAGAGCGCGCGGCGCGGCGAGCTGCGCGCCCCACACGGCGGGGATGGCGGGCTGCGCCGGCGCATCCAGGTCCAAGCCGCGTATGGAGCCGGTGCGACCCACACTATCACTTGCCACAGCAACACATACCTCGGCCTCGCTCCAGTACAGCAGCCTCTGGCTGGTGAGCGTGGCGAGAGCGCGCGGCGCGGCGAGCTGCGCGCCCCACACGGCGGGGATGGCGGGCTGCGCCGGCGCATCCAGGTCCAAGCCGCGTATGGAGCCGGTGCGACCCACACTATCACTTGCCACAGCAACACATACCTCGGCCTCGCTCCAGTACAGCAGCCTCTGGCTGGTGAGCGTGGCGAGAGCGCGCGGCGCGGCGAGCTGCGCGCCCCACACGGCGGGGATGGCGGGCTGCGCCGGCGCATCCAGGTCCAAGCCGCGTATGGAGCCGGTGCAACCCACACTATCACTTGCCACAGCAACACATACCTCGGCCTCGCTCCAGTACAGCAGCCTCTGGCTGGTGAGCGTGGCGAGAGCGCGCGGCGCGGCGAGCTGCGCGCCCCACACGGCGGGGATGGCGGGCTGCGCCGGCGCATCCAGGTCCAAGCCGCGTATGGAGCCGGTGCGACCCACACTATCACTTGCCACAGCAACACATACCTCGGCCTCGCTCCAGTACAGCAGCCTCTGGCTGGTGAGCGTGGCGAGAGCGCGCGGCGCGGCGAGCTGCGCGCCCCACACGGCGGGGATGGCGGGCTGCGCCGGCGCATCCAGGTCCAAGCCGCGTATGGAGCCGGTGCGACCCACACTATCACTTGCCACAGCAACACATACCTCGGCCTCGCTCCAGTACAGCAGCCTCTGGCTGGTGAGCGTGGCGAGAGCGCGCGGCGCGGCGAGCTGCGCGCCCCACACGGCGGGGATGGCGGGCTGCGCCGGCGCATCCAGGTCCAAGCCGCGTATGGAGCCGGTGCGACCCACCACTATCACTTTCTCGTGCACTGCCAATACACACTCGGATTATTTAACAAAAAGTTTTAAGTGAACTACGTCATCATCATCATCATCATTTCAGCCGCAAGACCTCCACTGCTGGACATAGGCCTCCCTCATTGATACCCAACTTGCATACAACTTGAACCTGCGATCTTCACCAAATCGTCCGTCCATCTCGTTTGTGTTTTGTCTGTCTGTCTATATCAGTAACCAATCTATGTGTCTACTAATCTGCGCACATTTTGCTTAGGAGCAGGGGTCTGCTAAGACTGGATGTTCATAGATACATATAAATTTGTACGGAACCCTCGGTGCGCGAGTCCGAATCGCACTGGGCTGGTTTTTTTTTAATCTCCAATGGATTTCGCAGTCAACAATAATTGGGCCTATAGTGACATTATTCACTCTTTTCTTGTAAGTAGTACCTGATACTCTGCATGATGCCAAGTCACGGTATAAAAAACCATCCAGTACCTTCACAAGTGACGTTGTCAGCAGCGAGCCGCATGACATGAGGGCACGCACACACACGCACATTGGGTCCATCAAGAAGACACAGATGCGAGCAGTTGCCGTTGTTTACGCCGCATGGGTTCTCAGACAACGGTGGCTGCCGGCTCGGGTGAATGACCTGGGAATACACATAATTTTACACCATCTATATTTGTGTCTTGAAACGACTAATTGAGTTTTCTAACGACAAAAATAGCGACTAGAACTTGCCTTAAAGCTAAAGAGATCACAATAATACAGCCAGAATCACCTCAATTGAGGGGACTTTGGGAGGCTGGAGTTAAATCAACGTAGCAACTATTAGACCACCATAGTATTGTTTTTCGACCGGTAAATAGAAGTAAAAAAACAAAATCTAACATTTGCTTCAGATGTTCTTTTTGGGCCACATTGTTAACGTCATAGCAATGCGATATAAAAAAAAACATCTCTATTTAAGATTTTAATGATGATTCATGGCACATTAGATATTGTATCACCGTGATCATGATGCATGCAACTGGGTCGAAAATCAGAAGCTCATTAAAGTTAATCACGATCTACACCCCGTAACAGATATATCTAACACAGTGATACTCAAAGTGATCTATATCGACCCTCAAGGATCGACGAAATGCGACGGATGCGAAATAAACGTATTTGTATTTGCTTCCATTTCCGCTATTATTTTTCATTGATATTGGCCTCTACAAAGTAACGTCAAAATCAATCACTAACCTTAATATCAAAAGGTTGCATCATAGTTCTTTGTACAACAGCGACGTCGCTTCCGTTCCACTTGTTGGCTCTCACGACGCTGTTGCTGCGCCAATCCGTCCAGTACACGTGGGACTCGAAGAGCGTCACAGCGAATGGGTGGGATAGCATCGCGTGCCCGCGCAGCACTAGCTGGTAACCTGTGCCGTCGTATAGGGTTGTGTGGATGGAGTCTGACCTGCGGGAAATTGTGTGTGACATCTTAGAAACGCTTGGTTACTTTCAGTCTCTTTTCAGTAGGAATCCGAGAATGCTATTACAGGTTATCAGTATGGAGCGTCGGTCTCAAAGTTTCCCCATAATGTCTCGATTAATGTTGCAACACTCTGTACAATCAGAGAAAAAACAGTCAAGTGCAAGTCGTCCCGGCACTGAACTTTTTTGCGGTCAGTGTTTTTCTTACCTTTTTCTTTACTAGTGCGTCCTCACTTTTTGCCTAATTTCATAATTGTTCATCAACGGGGGAAAGATACTATAGATATTGAATTCAGCGGTTTTCGCATGAAAGTACGATCTCAAAATCATAATTTAATCGCGCGATTTTAAAAACTTCAGCTCAAAGGGAATGCAGACCCGAGTATTAGATATTTATTTCAAGTTAATCCCTCGAAAATGAATCGGACAGACAGATGGACAACGAAATTAACCCATAAGCGTTCCCTTTTATACCGAAGGACAGCGAACTATCAGAAAAATCAATCATATTAGAGTCTTTCCACTTATTCACACAGCTTGATTGTTAAAACAGTACATACTTGGCGTCGATCCAGTAGAGTCGAGTAGCGAGATGGTCAAGCGTGATCCCGTTCGGCCAGGCGCCGTTGGCGAGCTCGTCAACTCGCACCACCACCGTCCGCCCGTTCCCGCCCATGCTGCAGCGCTCTATGCGCGGCGCGGCTTGCTCCCAGTCGCTCCAGAACAGGTAACCTTGTTTGAAGAAGGCACGGAGGTTTAAGCTAGATTGTAACACGGCAAACCTCCGTGGTGCGCAACTGGCCGCTTACAGAAAAACAAAATTCTAAATTCTGAATTGATTTTCTTTTGTTTTTTTTTTCACGTCATTGGCTCTACAATTTGGCAAGGCTTATGCCGAAATTTGATTTCCTCAATATATAATTATAATTTATACTCGGTAATAATACTAATTTACCGAGTTGCTTGTATTTTAAAGGGCTGCCGCTATTGCAGGTATTGTAAATATTATTTGTTAAGTTCTTTCTCTGTATTTTCTTATACATAAATTGTGAAACCTAATCCAAGTCTCGTTTAGTTTTCTTTCACTGACCCAGGCACTAAAACGAGACTTGGATGGGTGCTTCAAGCAAGCAGTAAAGCAGGGTATTTCTTCCAGCCCTTCCTTTTCCGCTTCTACCTACGAACGTTCTGCTCTACTGCCTCGGAGCAGACCGCCGGTGAAGCCTGAACCCCCTATTGGACGCTCCGAGGCTACTCGAATACCCTGCCCTGCCTTCCCACCTGTCCAGAAAACCTAGGCCAGTGTTTTTTATTATTTTATTAAAGAGCAGTGCTGACTGGAACAATTTGTACGTACATATTTTATACTGTATTATATTTTA
This sequence comes from Archips xylosteana, assembly GCA_947563465.1. Lineage (NCBI taxonomy): Eukaryota > Metazoa > Arthropoda > Insecta > Lepidoptera > Tortricidae > Archips > Archips xylosteana. Next base: position 13,540,055 of record OX387365.1, on the reverse strand, counting down.
TTTACCTACTACATAGTCTCTTATTTCTCCGACCGGCTAGCCGGTTACAAGATGCATATGAGATAAGACAAAGGTTGCCTGGAAGACTGGTTAGATCAATTTACCACAAAATTTCCTATTAGCACAATTCCCATTCGCATTTTTTCCCAAATGTGTTTTTTCTCACTATAGTTTTTTACTTGACACAGAAACAGTGTACAGTGTCTTCTGTGTGCTTTTGGCCAACGTAACATAACTTAAACCTACCCATGTTTCTGTGTCGATTAAAGTTCAGTAAAAAAATCATAGTGAGAAAAGAGCATTTGGGAAAAATGCGTATGGAAATTTTGCTACTAGGGAATGACGATTTTAGTAAATTGATCTTACCCCTCGCCTGGAGAAGGTCGCTCTGAAGCGATAACACCGCTTATTGCTTACTATATGGTGTTTAATAAAGAGTCATAGTACTGTAGTGTATTTGACAATGAATAAAAGTTTATTTTCGTTTTGAAAAAGAAAAAAACGGGAACCTACCATGTTTGGGATCAACAGCGATGGCACGCGGACTTTCCATATCTCCGGACACTAGAGTACGTCTGTATCGTCCATCCAAACGAGCCACCTAAAAAAAAAAACAAATAAAGAATCAAACAAATAACTCACTGAAAAAGGAAAGTTTAACTATAGCTAAACCTTTTAACTGAGTCCTCGCCCGCCCCTGTACCGCGCGGGCGAGGACTCAGTAAAACGGTTTAGCTATAAGTAAAATAAAAGAAGCACTAACCTCGATTTGATGTAAACTACCTTCCACCCAGTAAAGGTTGTTGCCCACCCAATCTACAGCCAAGCCTTCGGCTGTGGACACTCCTTGATCAATCACCACTTTGATGTCACTTAATGCTGAAACCAATTAATTAATCTGAAGTACTATTGTCTAACGCGCGGGCGCTTGCCTTCGCCTTCACCATCTCTTCCTGTCACCATCTTATACTGTTTGACAGAGTGAAATAGTGAATGCAATAGCAAGCGACCGCACGTAGACAACACGACCCCTGATTGAGTCAAAGACAAAGTAGTCACGAGTACTTGTGTATAACTAAAAGTAGTTAAAAATGTGTAATTCAATACAATCGGTTAACTTACAACTGGCTTTTTATTTCTACCTATCTGGCGTAGTCGGTAGGATGAAATGCAACAAAATATCGCAGAGTGTACCAACAATAATAACAATCATTTATTTCGGAAAGATCCATATCATACCTATGCCCTGCACGGTGCCAGAATAGATATGGTCGTCGACCACGTCCGTCCAGTACAAGGTGACCTGGTCCCCGGCTCGTCTCCAGTCCAGGGCCACTGTGTTCTTGAGTGACGAGATGAGAGCGCGTGAGGTCAGCGAAGGCAGTTCCACCGCTCGGACCTCGTGGCGGTTGCTGAATACAAGTAGAGGCGTAGCGTTTTCTAGAACAAAGTAGTAATATTAGTTTTTAATTATTTTTTCACACGAAATACAAATTGAAACATGGATGCACAGAAAAACTCAGGAAAAGAGACCAGCGCTGGGAATCGAACCCAGGTCCTCAGCATTCCGTGCTGCGTGTTAAACCCCTACACCACCACTGGTCAGGAGTTCAGACACAAATTTTTCCTATGCATCCGCCTTTGTACTTATATTTTTTTTTATTCTGTAACCTTTTTGTTTTCCTTTTTGTACAATAAAGAGTATAAACAAACAAAACAAACAAACACATCTCAGCTTGATTTTTAGTCTCTTAAGCAGCGACACTAGCGACATCTATGTTAAGCTCTCGTCGAGAGACATTAATACTCCTTCGGAACTAACCCGGACCAAGACATGTCGCTTTTTAAGCAGTCAAAAACCTCGATATCATCATTGCGATTCCGTATGATCCCTTGAAGTCAACAACCTACAAGCAAAAGTCAACTTTGACAAAACTTTTCATACCGCAACTGTACATACCCGTAGAAAATATATTTAACGTGTGAAAATTGTCAGTGAGGCTAGCTGTATTTTATCTAATATATAAAAATCTCGTGTCACGGTGTTTGTTATCGAACTCCTCCGAAACGGCTCGACCGATTTTTATGTAACTTTTTTCTCTATACTCGGTAGGTCTGAGAATAGGTCGTAGGCTACTTACTATTCTTCGCGGACGGAGTCGCGGGCAACAGCTAGTAATATATAAAAACAAGCAAAATATCTATGAAAAATATCCATTAGAAGTTGACGAATTTAGAGAACATACCTGTGCTTTTGCATGTAAATCCGTCATCTGCAAGTTTGTAGCCCTCGTAGCACGTACATTTGTGCCGATTTTTCTGGGGTTTGCAAGTCTGCGAAAAATAGCTCAACAGATTGAGTTTCTCGCAGAAAATACGAGCTCTACTTTCTAAATAGCGAAAGTTGGTCTGCAAAACTTAAACAAAACAAAAGGCAGCAAAAGGGAAATTAAAAAACAAAAACCAATTTAAAAAAAACTGAATTTAATTTGTTCTATTTATATAAATTGATTGTGCACAACTAAGGACTTGTTTCTGGAATAAATTTTATTTTATTATCATTTCAAAAGGGGTGGCGATTTATTTAACTGAGTTCTTTGTACTATCGGTTAGGGAAAACTACGGAGGTAGCTAAAGTAAATCTGTGACACAAGAACAAAATAACGGCGGTTTTCATAGTAGGTAATAAGTGTGACAGCAGTAAATGACATGTCAAACTGGTGTTAAAAAAATCTGAGACCTTATTTCCAACGCACAAGGATTCACAGTCAGTTTTGCCACATATTTCTATCACAAAATATTGGATGAGAATTACAAGAGAATCAATTGGTGGCGAATGCAATCCCGAGCGCCCGCACGTAGGACACTACGGCCTTTGATCCAGGTTGTATTTTACATCGCAAAACGCACGTAACGGGATTGGCAATCTCACGTACGACAAAGCCCGACACACAGCGGGCGGGGCGGGACCCCGACGGGACGGTACAATCTGTAATGTACTACTTTAAATAGACGCCGTCAAATGACGGTCGAGGTCCCGCCCCGCCCGCTGTATGTCGAAGGCTTAAGGACTCTCTTCTATTCTGTGGTCTAGGCACTCACCTGGCTGCACACGCCCCACTCGGTGCATATGTGTGCGTCGGCGCAGGTGAAGCCGTCCCGCTGCAGATGCAGCGTGGCCGGGCACGCGCACACGGCGCCGCTCGGCGTCGGGTGGCAGTCGTGGGTGCACGCCGCCGCTTCACACATCGGCTCGCCTAATTACATAATGGCGTCATGTAAACACAGAATCAGCGTACAGGGTGTAATCGTAAAGTGTGTCCAGGCGATTAGCTTTTACAGATATCAAAAAAATGTGTACTGAATAGTACTGATATCGAAAGTACGTTACCGTAAAATGACATCATTAACTTTTTAAAGATAAAAGGAAAAATATCCATAATTAGAAATGCTTGTTCATTGTTTACATTCAAAAATAAATTAATACTCCACCTTTACCATGAACAGCTTTCTTCTGCCTAGCCTGGCCGGCTTTTGTCTATTATGTTTAAACTGATACTTGTCTTGTGATTGTTCCAATGTCCAAGTGTTTTTATTTATTTGCATAAGATTATTTTTGTTTTTGTCTGCATACTGCACTGCGTAATATCATTTCATTATTTCTTTCTTTGTTTTTAGGGTTCCGTAGTAAACTAGGAACCCTTATAGTTTCGCCATGTCTGTCCGTCTGTCTGTCCGCGGCTAAGCTCAGTGACTGTTAGTACTAGAAAGCTGTAATTTGGCATGAATATATATATCAGTCACGCCGACAAAGTGGTTAAATAAAAAAAACTAAAAAAATTTTTTTTAGGGTACCTCCCATAGACGTAAAGTGGGGGTGATTTTTTTTTTCCCGACTAACCCTATAGTGTGGGGTATCATTGCATAGGTATTTGAAAATAAATAGGGGTTTGCTAGATCCATTTTTTGATAAAATGAATATTTTCGGAGATATTCACTCAGAAAGTTCAAAATAATGTGTCCCCCCCCCCCCTCTAACTTTTGAACAGCAAGTCTAAAAAATATGAAAAAAATCACGTAAGTTAAACTTATTAAAAACTTTCTAGGAAAATTATTTTCAACTTAATCAGTTGAGCAGTTTTTAAGTTTTTGTAAAAAAATATTTCTAATCTAAGATTGTAATTTAACCCCGATTGCAAGCATTTTTTTCTTTAAGTACCTATAAGATCACGCTAAAAGTGTCTTATTTCAAATAAAAAAAATAAAATTGAAATCGGTTCATATTTATAATAAAGAATTACATCTGAAAAACCAATTAGTTATTACCCAATTCGCCGATAGATGGCGCTGTACTGCCGAGACGTTGAAATTCTGCGCGCGGTGGGAGTTGGGACCAAAACAACCACATTAATAAAGTATGCAAACATTTTTTCGTACCTGCTACAGAACCCTATCTTGGGCGTGTCCGACACGCTCTTGGCCGGTTTTTTTTTAGGTTTCATTGTATGTAGTGTACTATGTTGTGAATTTTTAACGTAGTTTAGTTTTTTAGTTTTAAGTTTCTGTGGACCCACTGAAAATCAGCGTCGTGGCACCTCGGGCCGTGACACATGCTGAGGGGTGTCCTTTTTTGTAGCAACTACATTCATGTTTATGGTCTGTTGTGTACTTATTTAGCTGTATTATTGTGGTTGTTCAAAAATAAATATATTCTATTCTATAATTGATGTAAACATAACAATACCGCATCGGTCGGCCTCGTCAGCTGCGTCCGCGCAATCAGCGCTGCCGTCGCACAGCTGCAGTAGCGGTACGCAGCGGCTCCCGTTGTCGCAGCGCAGCGCGGGGGCCGCGCACGCGGCGGGGGTCGCGGGGGTCGCGGGGGTCGAGGGGGTCGCGGGGCTCGTGCTGCGGTGCGACTCGCAATCCGCCTCGTCGGAGCTGTCGAGGCAGTCCGCGCGGTAGTCGCAGCGGAATTCCTAACAAAGTAGTAGATTAAACAGCGCAGGGTATACCCTATTACTGAGACTTTGCTGTCCGTCTGTCTGTGTTCCATCCCACTACTGGGCAACGGACAATCGTCTTGCGTTTACGCAGATCATATAACCTTAAAGCTATCATTTATATGCAAGTGTCCGACTGTCTCTTCTTCGGGAAGGGGAAAGGATTAGCGCTAAGTTTGGGGAGGGATTTAGGTTCACCGTACACACTTTGTAACATAGTTAATTTTTACTCATATCTCAATCTAGTGATTATGATTTATTTTTAAAGAAATGGGTTGCGAGCCTCCGAGTCTCACGCGTGTCAAACATTAAGTTAACGTTCTCTTTTGTATTTTATCTTTGGCAATCGAATGAATATAATTTGTTCCTTCATTCGCGCGGCGTATGGAGATCGGCGCAATAGTTATATGCGTCGGCGCGACCGCCCGTCACCTCATTCACTGCCAGTTCCCAGCGCGAGAGGACGCTCGTCCTTCGTCTCGCACAAGTGAGACGTGTGTAACGTCTCCGCGAAGGAAAATTTATTTAATTTAATTTTAACCACTGTACGCAGCCAAACTTGACAGTTTACCTTTGAAACACAATAATTGAGTAGAATCAGTGCTTAATCCCGAGTCCGGTAAGTGTGGAACGAACGATTATTTTATATTTAAACGACCGGTAGTTTCCTAGTGTGCAGCGTAACGTATTTCATTTCTTTGCAACAAATTGACAAGTTTTGTGCTTTAGAATGTCTGCTTTACCACCTTATTGTGCTTTGTACGTATGTTAGGAATAACTGTTATAGTGACTGTTGCAAATAACGGTGGATTTAATTGTAACTTCGTGCTACCGTTATTATTTACGAGTAAATCTTGTTACAACGCATGTTACGCTTCCTGCTTTCTGTTTTCACACTAAGCTGTAACTCCGCTCTGATTGTGATCCACATCATCATCACTTCTAGCAGTAATTCCTCATGCTTAGCTTCGGCGCGGGTCACAATCAGCGGAGCGCGTCCGGCTCGTTGCTAACGCGGTGTACATATTCACAGGGGACCACGTTACGGGTACCGGTACCAGTGGAGTGGGTCCGCGCATTACACCGTGGGCCTGACGTCGCGGTCCTTCTCGTCGGAGCGTCGCCGAGCGTCAGGGGAGTACTGCGCGAAGGGATTAGCAACCACAAATTTCCCGCTACGTATTTAGCGTTTTTAAAGTAAAGACCAGTTAGTTAACTTTCCTTAATTAACGGGTTCCCATCCGTAACGGACACTTTTCTGGCCGTTACGTATTTTAAAGTTACCCTTTTACGGACACACTCTTTGTCCATCGTTGGGGGTTTTTATGTATAAAGTTTTTACTAGCAAGAAACCAGACGGGTATCGAACCCAGCCCGTATTAAAGATCATTGTAAGTTAGTTTATTAGTTTTCTTAGCAATAAATTGTAATTTAAATTGTTCTCTTTGGTTTTCATTTATTACAAACCACGTATAGGTGACAACTTAGCACCTCAGAAAGTTCCCACTTCTTTCACACGCGCTCGGAGCCCACTCGGGAGGACCCACAAACAGCGGCAACGTGTGAAGGTTTCTCGTCCAAATTGCCCGAGATTATACAAAATTCTACCAAATTGCTCGAGATTTACACCAAATTTCACTAGACAAAACCAAAACGTGCTTTAGCTACGAACCAAGTCCAAGTTTTTGTGACACACATTTTCCGATACACGCTTTTGGGTTCGAACAATCTGTCTGTCCGTCTGTCACCAGGCTGTATCTCATGAAGTCATAAACCGTGATAGCTAGACTGTTGAAATTTTGCACAGATGATGTACTTCGGTTGCCACAAACAACAAATACTAAAAAATAGAATAAAATAAACATTTAAGGGCTCTCACAACAAACGTGATTTTTTTGCAGTTTTAATAGATAATGGTACGGACGGAACCCTTCGTGCGCGAGTCCGACTCGCCTTAGCCGGTTTTTATTTTTAGCAAAACGTTTGCTCATCGAAATTTCAGTGTGGATTTTAAAAACAATAATGTTTTCGAGTGCGTCGTACGGGATTCGAACCCGCACTTGGCTTGGCTTGGCAACACGCCGCCCCCATCCGCCATCATCCGAAAACACAGATCGCTTGTATAGGTACGCTAATATAGTGCCGTGCGGTACCATCTATCGCAATTATCATAAGACAAGGTTCCTCTGTTCCAAATTGCACTTAAAAAGCCGTAAGAAATGTATGATACTTTACCATTCTAATGCATTCTCTGTTGGCGCACTGGAACTCGTGTTCTTCACACACGCTGTTCTTACTCGTCTCTTCGCGATTCCTTTTGAACAAAAAAATTACATAATTATAGTACATACACTGTAACTCTGATAGACAGTGTACTGAATATAGTGTATTGGATTTACAAGGTACAGAGGCCGGGAAGTAGGGGGTTGCAAGTTGGGGTTGTTGTATATACCACCACCAACTACACTGACACGTTTCGAACTCAACCAGAGCTCATCTTTAGAGTGCTGCTCACTATGCTACCAGACGTTAAGACTCAAAAAGATGTTCACTGCTGAACATAAGCCTCCCCCAGGACTCGCCGAACAAATCGGCCCTGCACCATCCGCATCCAAGCGTTCCTGCAACCCTAACCAGGTCGCCACTCCATCTGCGTCTTCCGGTCAGAGGACGCCACTCGAGAACCTTTTGGCCCCATCGGCCATCAGGTCTGCGAGAGACGTGCCCTGCCCACTGCCAGTTCTTTTCTTTCGGCTTACTATATGGTGAATACTTAACCTAAAATAGCTTAACCCTTTGAAAGCCAAGAACGCCTAAAGAGGTCGTGTACTGCCGTGCCTACCACGCCACCGACGTTTAGTGGTCATGATGTTTATTGTCAAAGAAACTTTGACACGCGACATTACGATTGAAATTTGCGTTACTTTTCGTCTACACCCAGCGTGTTGGTGACACATTTGTACTCGAAATGGGGCGTTCAAAGGGTTAAAGATATATTAAAGTCTGTAAGGGTCAATATTGGTTTTAGATTAGTTGGTAAAGTATACTGACGGTGGTCGCGGCGATGCGACGCGGCAGTTAGCCTCGTCGCCGCCGTCGGCGCAGTCGGCGCGGCCGTCGCAGTAGTACTCCCAGGGCACGCAGCCGCCGTTCGGGCAGCGGAACATCAGCGGGTGACACTCCGCGCTCTCTGTCGACAACTTGCACCATTAACTTCTTGTATGCCTTGGTACAGATCTGCACCAGATTTTAAGGCTATCTTTGTATTTCTATTTTGAACTGTAATGTTGTTATTATAATAAAACAAACGAGAATAGAATACACGTTTTTTTTTACATCCTGCATATGAGAGGTTAAGGGCAGCTTACACCACGGAATGGAAAAAAAACAAGAGGAAAATGATTGCAGCAGTGTTTCTAGACAACTATGGCATCGGGGCTTTCAAGAAAAGGGGTTATACTTCGTGTCCAACAGTGGACAGGCTAAACAGGCCGTTTGTAGGTAACAGCGCCATCTATCGGAATCCGATAGGAACTTACCCTAATCCTCTACCTAATTCTAATATATTCGGATAGACGGCGCTAATCTCTAGTTAAAATGATGTTAGTTCCTTTTTCTCTCACAATGTCGCTTTATGTAATACATAAGATTGATAAATACTTTGCGAATATACTTCTCGAAAGACAGACATCTTTTTAATCTCCTCAAGTCCATCCTGAAGAATTTACTATCAAACACTTCGTTTAAAGGCCGGCCACAGATTGGTGAATCTCTATGAGTTGTTGATATTTATGGGCGGTGGTGATCATTTTCCCTCAGATGACCCGCTTGCTCGTTTGTCTCCTTCTAATAAAAAAACATGTCACCCAAAATGCTCACATGAGCATTCAAACACGTTGTAAATAATCACGTATTTGTATATTAACCTCGACGATAAGTCCCGTTTACAGTAAGAACGAAACGAAAGTTTAAATAAAACATTATATTTATTTTAAATCTTGACCCGACAGATGTTTCTAAAATACTGCATTATAAAATGTCATCATCATCATTTCAGCCGAAAGACGTCCACTGTGGAACATTGGCCTCCCCCAAGGCTCGCCAAACAGAAAGAAAAATGTGTAATGTGATTATAAAATGTACTTTATAAGAAAGCAATTAGATTCAACACGGATGAATTGTCAATTCAAATTTGACAGCGAAATTGACGTAACTGCAATCAGTTGAAGTTATTTATGATCAGCGTGTCTACTTTCGCGGTTTGGTAACAGTTGTACGCGTCACCTGTGGCGTGGCACTGAGCCTCGTCGGAGCGGTCTCCGGGCCCGCAGTCGGGCGCGCCGTCGCATCGCCACGCGGCCGGCACGCAGCGCTTGCTCTCAGTGCACATGAACTGGTCCGCTGAGCACGCCATCTTCGTGCACGCTGCTGACGACTCGTCAGCACCGTCTTGACAATCTACACGCAAACAATCATAATCATCATCCCACCCTACATACGTCTCACTGCAGGGCCTCTGAAATTGAGCGGGCGTGTGCAAGTTTCCCTTAGATGATTTCTTTCGTCGTAAAACTCATGGCGAACAAACAAACATAATAAAATAAGTATACAGATTTATAAAAAAGAAAAAAAAAAATACCTTTTTGTCCGTCACAGACCCATGATTTCGGTATGCATCGATTAATGTCGCATTTGAAAGTGTTTTCATCGCACGTCATGTTGGCTGCAATAAAAACAAATACAAATATTTTATTTGTCAAACATAAATATATTTATGTGTAGATAACGTAAAGGAAGTTTTAGTAACGGTCAAAACCACGGAGATGTGGATGACATACACATACGTACATAAACGGCCGTTTCATAAAAGTGTATATATTGAGAAAATATGTGTTTTGGAAAAGTGCACGAAAGTGGGTGCAAGTGTGTATGGTAAAGTACGCATTGCATTGTGCCCTAATTGAGCAAGTGTAGGTTTCGGGAATGTACGTTTTGCCGAAAATGCACTTTTAAAAGGAAAGTGGGTTTTTTAAGGCTGCGCCAATTAAATGACAGGATTACCGCAAGGACCAGTAGGCGAGTCGTCTTCGTCGGAGCCGTCGGGGCAGTCGAAGTCGCCGTCGCACACAAACATTATGTCGATACAGCGCCTAGAAACAAAAATGCAAATTGTATTATTTTCACCCGACTGTCGAAGGAGGGTTATTTATTTATTTATTTATTTATTTAGAAACAAACAGTCTCTTATAGTTATAAGATAGTTATGTCTCTTATAGTTATTAGTCGGTTTTAACGACCGCTTTAGCCTAGTTGGTAGTGACCCTGCCTACGAAGCAAGAGGTCCTGGGTTCAAACCCCGGTAAGGGCATTTATTCGTGTGATGAGCGCGAATATTTCTAATGAATTTTCTAATTAATGTTCCTGAGTTATGGATGTTTTCTATGTATTTAAGTATTTATTTATCTACAGTGGTGGTCATACAATTAAGAACGATTTGAAGTTTCCGATTTTTTTTTATCTACATCATGTCATATGTCTAGTTGTGTTCCTTCTTAGAAGTAACAAGTTATGTTATAAAATAGCCACATGGATAGAGCAAACGGGATTAATAATAATAGTGTATAATTGCTAACATTTTTTTTTACAAATTTTATTTGTTCTCTATACTAATAAATTCAAATAGTAATGTAGCTGGACAAATAATTAAGAACGATTTATTAAACTGCTCGAGAGTTGTTTTATATGAAACTTAGATTAAATAAATCATATTAATGTGAAGTTGGTATAGAAAAAAAAGCAAATTAATACATTTGAACTAAAATTAATAGTTAGTTGCATGTCCACGGCTTTTAATTACGGCTTTACACCGGCGAGGCATTGAATCTATCAATTTTTGACATTTCGCAAGAGAAATAAGAGTTCCATTCTTCTAAGAAAACGTTGTACAGCTCTCTCAAATTGCCACACTGTCGATTTGAAACCTTTTTCTTGACTTCGCACCAAAGATGCTCTATTGGGTTAAGATCTGGGCTGTTGGCTGGCCAATCTAAGACTGAAACTGATTGTGATGTGAGGAATTCCTTAACGGTGCGTGCAGTATGCTTTGGATCATTGTCGTGCTGGAATGTCCAAATAACCGGAAGCACGTCTTCGGCATATGGTAACATTGTTTCTTGCAGTATATTTTTGTATTGGAATTGATCCATGTTTCCTTCTATCAGCCTAACAGGTCCAACGCTATGTCCAGAAAAGCACCCCCAAATTTTCACATTTCCCCCGCCATGCTTTAATGTCACTTTTGTGTACTTTGGGTCGAATGCTTTATTCGGAGGGCGTCGTACATATCGTTTTCCATCAGAACATACCCTATTTATTTTTGTCTCGTCAGAAAAAAAGAACGTTTTTCCACTGTCTGACTGTCCAGTTTTCATACCTTCTTGCAAATGCAAGTCGGGCTTGCCTATGACATCGTTTCAACATAGGCACCTTCCTTGCTATCCTTCCGTTCAACTTATTTTCTACCAAACGCCTTCGAATAGTGCGTGCAGAGATTGCTGAAGGGTTGTTTTCGCCAAAATATTCTTTTCTCAACTCATTAGACCCTTTAAAAGGATTTTGTTTTGCCAAACGAACGATATTTCGATCATCTCGACGAGATGACTTTCTCTGTCTAGGTCCACGCGGAACGTTTGAAGTAGTTTGATACGTGGAAAAATGCTTTACGGCATGGAAAACCATTGTTTTTGAACATTGCAGATGGTCGGCTATCATTTTATACGACCAATTCTTCTCGCGAAGTTTTATTATTACTTCTCTTGTAGATTTATCACAACTTTTATTTTTCCCCATTGTTTTTATACGAAGTAATCACTTTTAAGACTTTAACAGCACGAAATGGCGCCAAAATTATACGAATAATAATCTACAACCACAGAGCCACACAGTGTTCTCTATTTAAATTTGAAAAAACAATAAACTATTCAGCGTTCTTAATTACGTGACCAGCCAGTAAGTACTAATACTAGGTTCAGATCAAATGTATAAAGTTTCTCTATTAATTTTTTAGCCAACAATGTTGCATAAATGAATGTACCGGTAGTACGGAAAAGTTTTGCAATACCGAGAGAAATAAAAAAAATACGGGCAATTAGTTATACTTGTTACTTTGAAAAAATCATCTCAATAAATAATCGTTCTTAATTATATGGCCACAACTGTATATAAGTATGTCTATCGTCGTCTAGTACCCATAGTACAAGCTTTGCTTAGTTTGGGACTAGGTCGATTTTTTGTGAGATTGTCCCCTAATATTATTATTATTTATTATTTTTATATATATTACGAATACATTTTTTGAATCATAGACTTACAGTTTCCTAAAGAAAAAATATTGAAACCTTACATAAATACTAAGGTAAACTACCCAGCTACCGCCCCCACACCAGCGATCGACAACTCCAAGAGAAAGACTATCAAGCGCCAACCAGTCCATCACCCGCGCCTGACCAGCGTCTTTAATTGGTGCTGTGTTTACTTTGTTTGGTTATGTTTTTCGAGCTTATGTATTTATGAATGTATGTATCATTCTTTGGCACGCCCTGCAGCCTAAACGGCTCAATGGATTTTGAAGTGTGAGGTGTCATTACATTCGTCTCAGTTCCGCGAGTGTCTAGGATATATATTTGCCGGACGGACTTGTCGTCGAACTACATTTCGCCCGGGAGGCACCAGGACGAAGCTTGGTAGATCCCTTCCACTTTATCGTATTCAAAAATCTTTCAACGACTTAGACTTAGCAAATCACTTCAAATTTGACATCTTTCAGGACTCTGTACGTTCAGTTAGGCGTAGGATGCTGGATCCATTGCACACCTCTGATAATTAGCGTTTTTTTTTTACTTTTCTTGTGTATTTTAATTAATGTTGTTATGTTTATATTGTATGATCTATTATAGGTATTTATATTTGTAGTGTACGTCCCGGAACATGATTAATGCTGTCGCATGCCTGTTATTGGTGCATGAACTGGAGCCAAAACTTGTAATTCTTGATTTGAAATGTTTTGTTTGTGTACTGTTGGCATATCTAAATAAATAAATAAATAAATAAATAAATATATTCTCCCGGAATTCCCACGGGAACGGGAATTATGCAGGCGGGTTTTTTTCATCTAGTATTCAAAATAAAGTTATTTCTACTTCTGTACTTTTATCTGTTTTTTACATGGTGATATTAACGTTCATTTTAAACTGAAGATTATTCACTTGAGGACATAATAGAATACAATGGCTTGGTTCGAAAGGTGGGCTGTAACGAGATCGGGACACCTCAAAATATTCCTAGTATAGTTGTAAGTAGTGTTTGTGGAATCTTGTCACTCACCCTCGTCCGCAGTGGAAGCGGCCGGCGGCACACGGCGGCGGCGGCGCGGCGGCGGGCGCGCACGCGAGCGGCTGCGCGGGCGGCGGCGCGCGGCCCTCCGCGCATGCGCACGTGCGCCCGCTCGCCGTCGCTAGGCATAGTTCTGCGCAGCCGCCGTTTTTCTCCGAACACGCGTTGCGACCTACGAGCATGAATTGATTTGAAATACAATGCGATTAGATAGGTGAATCCATTTTTTTTTTTACTCCTGTCCCCGGTTGTCCAGTGACAATCCTCATACTGTTTCATTGAAAAATGCTTAGGTTGTCCAAAAGACAAAATTTGTATAACCATAACAACAGATGGCAAGAGAAGTTGATTCACCGAGATGCGTTAATGTAGCAAATTAGATTTAGTTTTTCCCGCAAGACGGGTTTAGTTACATCCAGCCATCGCCTGCAACGCGCAACGCGGCGTGCAACGTCCCGTGCAACTCACCCAGCCGCTGGTCGACGGCGATCAGCCGGATGTCGTACAGCGGCGGCGGCACCTTGCGCAGTAACGTCACGCGCCCGTCCACGCTCACGCGCCGGATAGCGCCCGTGCCGTGCTCGCTCCACACGACATCGCCTGCAACGCGCAACGCGGCGTGCAACGTCCCGTGCAACTCACCCAGCCGCTGGTCGACGGCGATCAGCCGGATGTCGTACAGCGGCGGCGGCACCTTGCGCAGTAACGTCACGCGCCCGTCCACGCTCACGCGCCGGATAGCGCCCGTGCCGTGCTCGCTCCACACGACATCGCCTGCAACGCGCAACGCGGCGTGCAACGTCCCGTGCAACTCACCCAGCCGCTGGTCGACGGCGATCAGCCGGATGTCGTACAGCGGCGGCGGCACCTTGCGCAGTAACGTCACGCGCCCGTCCACGCTCACGCGCCGGATAGCGCCCGTGCCGTGCTCGCTCCACACGACATCGCCTGCAACGCGCAACGCGGCGTGCAACGTCCCGTGCAACTCACCCAGCCGCTGGTCGACGGCGATCAGCCGGATGTCGTACAGCGGCGGCGGCACCTTGCGCAGTAACGTCACGCGCCCGTCCACGCTCACGCGCCGGATAGCGCCCGTGCCGTGCTCGCTCCACACGACATCGCCTGCAACGCGCAACGCGGCGTGCAACGTCCCGTGCAACTCACCCAGCCGCTGGTCGACGGCGATCAGCCGGATGTCGTACAGCGGCGGCGGCACCTTGCGCAGTAACGTCACGCGCCCGTCCACGCTCACGCGCCGGATAGCGCCCGTGCCGTGCTCGCTCCACACGACATCGCCTGCAACGCGCAACGCGGCGTGCAACGTCCCGTGCAACTCACCCAGCCGCTGGTCGACGGCGATCAGCCGGATGTCGTACAGCGGCGGCGGCACCTTGCGCAGTAACGTCACGCGCCCGTCCACGCTCACGCGCCGGATAGCGCCCGTGCCGTGCTCGCTCCACACGACATCGCCTGCAACGCGTAATGCAACGTGTAACAACTTCGTGATATGTTCGATAGCATCAGAGGTTCCGATCATACAATGGGTAATGGGAAAAAAGATTTTTTGATACCAAAATTGGAACCTTATCACGGTTGTTTAGAGTAAAAACCATTATGTCTAACGCTTTGGGCAAGCGTATACATTAAGAATTGTAATTTCAGACGGGGCAGTCCAGCCAAGTCAAGGCAACTACGTCAATCATTGATGTTACGTGAAAATGTTCTAAATAGACCATATTTAATTTAATAAAATAATCATAAAAAAATTAACACTCAACTAAGAAAGTGTATTTTTTTGCCTTTGGATCCTATTTTCTAAAACGACAAAAACTTTTTAAAGACCCACTAAGTTTCAGTATTAAAAATTAAAAAGCCAGATATTTGAAAAACTCTTCCCACACTAAATATAGTATGGAAATCGACGAAACATACCAAATCTATTTCTAAAACCAATGATTGAGGACTACCTCAATCATTGGTTCATTGGCAACTATGCCCTGGCTGTCCCATCTCCAATTTCCACTATGTACGGTGGGCTGCAAAAGTGCATGGACATCACGGGGCGATAATCGCGTGAGCGCGCGCGCCCGCAGGTATGTTAATAACATCAAACGATCAAACACTGCTCACGCGATTATCACCCCGAGATGTCCATGCACTTTTGCAGTCCATCGTATCTGTGGTAGGTAAGAAGCTCATTTAGCTATTAATTAGTTAGCTCACCGTCAATCAGCGCCAGTCCATAAGGCTTCTGTATGTTGACGTGCGGCGCGGCCAATATGGTTACACGCTTGTTCGTGGTCAGATCCAAACTCTCGATCTTGTTCATGAATGTGTCGCACCTAAATAAACAATAGTAATGTTATTTGTAGCATACTAATTGACCGAGAGAGAGCGAAGCGGCTAGCGGCTCCGTTTTAGCTTGGTGTGACGAGAAACGTATTAATTAGTGTTCGAGATGCGAACTCTTAGGCTACGTTCACACGGCGTCTATTCGATTGAATTTTGCTGAACCGCCAGTCCGACAGTCGTTGAATACACGCCATAATATGGGTCGAACTTCAATTAGCGCAATGAATAACTCAATCATAACAGGAAATCCGTCCTCCATAATATACAACCTTCGTTAGCTACGTCACAAAGAAAACTACCACGGTATACGAAAAACCAGTTTGTGTAAACGAAACAACGTAAATACAAGCGCCACTGAGCAACGCATTCGATAAAGTCGTTCCGAGACACAGATATCCTCTCCTCAGTGACAAAACCGTATGGTATACCGTAAAAAATATGTCTCGAACATGAGATTTTCCCGCACGGACGCCGTGTGAACGATTATCAAAGTTGCTATGTAAATTCTCAAGTCATACTACATTCAATAAAATCTCATATAACGGAATACGGGAAAAATTACGTCGTGTGACCGTAACCTTACACCGTCTGCCTTCAGCCATCAGAAAGGAAAACCCTAGCTTTACCTTCTGAATGAAGTGAACAATGTGGTCTTACTCACCAGTAGAGTAGCCGCGCGTCTGTCTCCAGCAGGAGCCCGTTGGGCCAGTGAAGGCCGGTGACTAGTGTACGCCGCGCGGTTCCGTCCATCTGCGCTGTTTCTATGCTTCCAGTAGGCGTCGAAGATGTCGCCCACACAGACCAGTACATTACACTGTAGATAAAAAAAAGACTTATTACTGTACTAGTGTATTATATTTTAAAATATTTTTTTTGAATCAGGCGTTACTTTGCGGAGGACCTTTATGATAGTTACGTTTATGCAACATATATCATCTGTTTAGTTTAACATTTGGTAGCATAGTGAACGGTTGCGATACTCCGAAGATGAGCTCTGGTTGAGTTCGAAACGCGTCAGTAAGTGTTGTGGTGGTGAAAGATGGGTTTGTGAGATTTGTGTGTGTTCGTACAGTGGAGGCGGAGGAACTGCATGAACACACATTGACATGAACAAACGTAGCTATCATAAGGTCGCGGGTGAGCAATGTAATTGTTTCAGTTCTTTGATATGGACCTCCGCAAAACGCCTGATTCAATCAATTATTTCTTAATATTAGCAGGTTATTAGCGTGACGTATGGCTCCGGGAAGAAGGGATAAGTAATAAGTTTTCTGTATTTTACTTTATGTTGCGGCAATACCTATAAATGAAATTCTATTCTATACGATTTAGCCCGAAATATGTCGAGCTAAACTCGATCATAGAAATGAGTTATCCGTATTTTTAGGGTTTCGCATCTCGAAAGAAAAATGCCAAAGCCTTATAGGATCACTTTGTTGCCCGTCCGTCCGTCCGTCCGTCTGTCTGTCAAGACCCTTTTTCTCAGGAACGCGTGGAGGTATCAAGCTGAAATTTGTGTCAAATACTCAGGTCTACTGTCCCTTGGAGCTGTGAAAAAATCAAACTTCTAAGCCAACGCAATCAAAAGATACAGCCGTTTATGCCGCAAATTTTCGACACTCGCAAGGGAATAAAAACCTACAGGGTACTTCCCGTGAACTCAGAACCTTGAAATTTGGTACGAAGCAAGGTCTTATAGCACAGATAAAGGAAAAATTGCGAAGAGCATTTTTTTTTGTTTTTCTGTGTATATCAATAACCAATCTACAATGATCCCACACTGCGCACATTTTGCTTAGGAGCGGGGGTCTGCTAAGACTGGATGTTCATAGACACATATAAATTTGTATGGAACCCTCGGTGCGCGAGTCCAACTCGCACTTGGCCGGTTTTTTCACTATTAGTATACATACCCGTTCTGCGGGTCGAGCGCGATACTGCGCGGGTGGTACTGCGATTCGCGAACCAACACTCTCCGCTGGTCCGGCGCTGAAAGTCGCGCCACTGCTATCTGGCCCAATGCGTCGTCCGTCCAGTATAAATTTTCACCTGTAAAAAAATTTTAAATAAAAAATAAAACCTTCAAAAAACATCCAAAAAACTATGAAATAATAATTGAACCGAACCGACCACAATAAGCATGAAAATATCTTTCTTCTAATCGGTTTGAAGTCGGTGCCTCAGCTTGAGTCAGCAGGAGTGGACCTAGTAATCTCACTTACCTACATACCTACTATCTATAGGGCTTCTACAGTCCTGCTGGCTCGTGCTGAGGCACCGACTTAAAATAGATTAGAAGAAAGATATTTTCATGCTTATTGTGGTTGGTTCGGTTCAATTATTATTTCATAGTTTTTTGGATGTTTTTTGAAGGAGGTTTTATTTTTTATTTAATTTTTTTTATTTTTTGCTTTTTAGTTGTTTCTGTATAAAATAGATGCGTAGGATAAAATCATCAGTTTGACTTCGAAATAAGTTTATGTTGAAAATTCTATTTTTAAAACTCGACAGGGTTATGTCGTTTTATTACAGAGTTCCATGATACTTTCTGAATGCAAATGCTCACACTGCTGTCACCGAAAATACTAAAATCGCAATACGTTTCTCTTGAATTTTTGAGGAGTTTCTTCAATTCCTCATGGATCCCATCATCAGAACTGGATTTTGGTAACAACGGGACCAACCTTGAAGCATGTGCTTTCAAACAACGAAAAAATTTTCAAAATCGGTTCATAAATGACGGAGTTCTGAGGTAACACACGTTAAAAAAAAAACATACAACCGAATTGAGAACCTCCTCCTTTTTTGAAGTCGGTTAAAAAGCACAGAATAAGTAATAGTACTCACTTACAGAAGGATCACTCCCGAACTAAAGTCAACTTTAGGTATGAGAACTTGCCTACTCTTGCTGCTTGCACGCGAAATTGAAACTTATCGTGTGATACGAGCGTTCATATTCCGTTGGGCACCGCTCATCCGAAACTAAGGACACAGGGTTCCCACTCGCCGATATTTGGTAGGTATATAAATCAAGAAAGATAACAGTGTGTAGTAAGTTATTTATAAGATCGTTTAGAAGTCATTGTTAGTTGCAAAAATCACAGAAAAAGATGTTTAATTACGCGCGACGCGGCTATCGTGCGAACTGAAGGCCGAGCGACAACCTACTGCCATACGCCTGCCCGGGAGGAGCGCCGGCCGAACATACCTAAACTGCGGAGTGAAACCCCCCCTGGTAAAAGACACGAATCAAAATTTAATAAGTATGATTGATATTCATATTACAAACCCACTAACTGTACCCATAAAAGTTAATCGGTTATTCCCTATTGCAGTAGGTAGTATAGCATAGCCAACCAAGTGTTTACTATTCACCCGACTGTCGAAGGAGGGTTATGTTTTTCGAGCGTATGTATTTTATGTATGTTTCATTCTTTCGCACGCCCTGCAGCCTAAACTGCTCAATGGATTTTGAAGTGTGAGGTGTCATTAGATTCGTCTCAGTTTCGCGAGTGACATAAGATATATATTTTCCCGAAATTCCCATGGGAACGGAAATTATACAGGCGGGTTTTTTTTCGTCTAGTATTGATTTTAAAGTTATTTATATAACAGTCCCTACATCAGATGAACCTCAAAACATAATCATGATAGTTGGATTCTTGTTTCTTTTTACAATTTTTCTAATGTCATGAGTAAATGTAGGTATTCTTTCGTACTTTCTTTCAAACAATACTACACAATAACATTTATGGCATACCACATACTAAAAAAAAGTTAGAGCAATAGTACATTAAGAAAATTTACACTGGAAGAGATCGCTTATCGCTACAAAGCGATCTCTTCCAGGCGATTACAGCAGGAAGGACAGGAAAACTTGGTAGAAAATCGAAAGTGAGCATGATCCAAATATTTCAAGGGCCTAAGCTAGTAAGCGTTTTTGGTTTTAGGATAATTTCTTTATTCATAGTTCGGAAGTAGGCTTACCCATCCAGTCGATTGCCAGTCCTTCGCAGTTGTCTACGTCTTCTATGAACACCTCTCGGCCCGTTCCATCTAGGTTCTGTCTCACTATTTCGTACCTACAACATAGAATGGAAAAAAAGTATTTTATATTTTATTTTAATTAATTTTTATATACACTCAGCTCAGCTAACTCAGGTGAGTTGGCATGCTGAAGTATCACCTTAAGGGCCGCTTGCACGGTCTAACTCTGGGTATGTTAAGTTAACCAATAATATTTCTTTCAATACTATTTAAGATATGATAAATTGCAGCTTCGAAAGATTTAAATTTTTTATCTATTTGATAAACTACTTTTGTTACGTTACAAGAAATGTCAGGACTTGTAGGGTGATGCCAGGATTTTTATCAGGACATTTCATTTTTGCATATGGAAACCCTAATACAATACCTAATACTACAATTAGGCCGCTTTCAAGTAGAGGGAGAATGACCAATGACCATTTACTAGGCAAGCGTGCTCCATCGTAAGTCTCATCTTCGCTTTCCATCAGGCGTGATTGTGGTCAAACGCAAGCCTATCTTCTTATAATATAAAAATGAATCGCTGAATGTGTTGCTAAGCGCATAACTTCCGATCGACTGCACCAAATTGGATAATTCTTTTTTTATTGCGTTTGTTATTGTCAGGAGAAGGTTCTTATGAAAGAAATATAAAAAAAAATACAACGGGGGCGAAGCCGCGGGCATCAGCTAGTATTGTATAAAAAAATAATAATAATCGCTGGTCAATTGGATAGGTACCTGTGCACGTCAGACAGGTACATCTGCTTCGCCGGCAGGTGCACATCGGCAACAGTGGGCCGCGCGGCGGCGGCGGGCGCGGCCGCCTCCCACTGCGCGTGCGCCGGCGACAGCGCCTGCACCAGTGGGGGCGAGCCGCGGGACACCAGTAGGTAACTATCTAGTTCCACACCTGCGACATGGTGTTATAAGCAGGCTGTGAGATATGAATACCTGTGACTGTGAGGCGATTACTAAGCCTCCATCTGTGAAAGTGTAAGTATTTTTTAATTTTTTTTTTAAAATTGTACACTGAACTTTATGTTATTATAATAGCATGTTATCTCATCATCATCATGGATGGCTGCACGGCCATATTCTTTGATTTTTCACTCACTTTGTAGTTTCGTCACGTCTGTCTGTCCGTCCGTCCGTCCGTCCGCGGCTTAAAGTAGAGACTATTAGTGCTAGAAAGCTGTAATTTTGCATGGACATATGTGGCAATTATCCCGACAAAGCGATAAAATAATTAACACGTTAATTTTTTTTTTATTATACCTCCCATAGACGTAAAGTCGGGGTGATTTTTTTGTTCTCGTCCAACCTTATGGTGTGGGGTATCGTTGGATTACGGGGCTGTGAAGACGATTTTTCAATTCAATAATTCGTTTGCGAGATACTGAACTTTAAAGTGCATTTTTTTGTTAAAATCGACCGGCTCTACATCTGAATCCGTAATGATTATTTGTCCTAATGTAATGATTGTCCTAACCGTGTAACACACGGACGGACGGGAGCGATTGTCTTTTGATCGTTTCTTGGGCCGCCGTCATCTCATCGCTTACTCGCCGCCGGTGGGACCAGTGCTAGCTGGAAAGATACTCACGCAGACAGGCTGCGGTGGTCCTGTGCGGGTGGGTCACGGGCCGGAACCCGTGCCGGCAAAGGCAGTGCGCGACCGCGGTGGCTCCGCGCCACGCCGTCACGCAGATGTGCCCGCAGCCACCGTTGTTCACGGCACAAGGATGCGACACTAAAATAATGCAAAATATATGCAACTAATCTGTGCGTGTTCGAATAAATAACTTAAACTAACCCTTATAATCAGAGATCGGAATTTTCACGGCAAAACATAAGACTGTCGCAATCAAGCTAGTGTTAGAACCATTTTTTTTATCGATATCGAGTATTATATATAAAAAAGTCAGGCCGATATATTTAGGTACATTATTTTATTATCATTCGCACAGATAATTTCTAATATGCAAAAGAAGTGGCAAGTTACGGGATTGTTTTATACTTATTTGTTATTCCATCTAAACCTTAACTATACTTTATCATATAAAGTAATTAATAACTCTTCCTTTTGGCTTTGCCGTGGTCGGGTATCAAAGAAGCAAAACTTTTAATGAAAGGAAAATAAAATTCTGTATTAAATACGTTTTTTTATTTAGTATTGCACAACTATCGATATCGATATAAAATTGGTTCTAAGACTAGCTTAATTGCGACAGTCTTATATTTTGCCGTGAAAATTCCGGTTTCTGCTTATAATCTGCTTACAGAAAAAACAAGTCAATAGGGATGGTGACGCCATTAAAAAATAACAAGACACGACTCCAGTAAAAAAACGCTTTATTTTAGCCCTGAAAACCAGATTAATTTTCGATTAACTACAAAATTAGATTTTTTGTTGCTTTAAAACAAATAAGAAAATACATAGTTGACTGAGTTGGCGAACAAGTGACGCCATAAGTTGCTATTGCCATTTAAACTCTATGGGAGAGTTGTGTTTTGACAGCTCATAAAAAGTACGTCAGTTGACTGGTGGTGTCAATATCCCTATTGGGATTATCTATAAAAAAAATATCAATGCTTTTTATTACTTTACTGAACAGTAAAGTCAGTATCTATTAGAAACAAGCTACGTTATTTTTTCATGGAATCCTCTTGTTTTTTTTCAATTAACTATCGAAATGATTTTGCTTGATGACGTCAGAGTTTAATCTAGTGCTTCCACATAACTACTTATTTCATAAATTGATCTTTTCGCGTATGTTGAACATCAGCATGTATTTTTTTAATATTTTTTTTTTTAAATGCACTTACCAACGGGCTGCCTCTGTCTATGGTACATTAACACAGCAGTGATGCGTGCAGACACGGGTATAGTTTGCTGTGTGTGCGCGCTGACGTGCGAGCGCGCATGTATGCGTGCGTACCGTGACGTCGTCAGCACGCTCTGATTGGCCCACAGTGGTAGGTAGAGAGAATCTTCGAAATTCGATATAAGGGATACTCTTTCAGACTGAAAATTAAAACATTACATATTTATAATAGTGATAGCCAAGTTCTTTGATCAAATAACTGAAGATACACATTGCCGAACAAAATCCCCTTCAAAGAATGTCCGAACTTTTTTATTTGTTTGCATAACAATTAAAATCATCACCTACACAGAAATTTGAACCTAGTCATTACTTCATTACAGTCGAATTTCGGTTGACACTTGACAGCTAAACTTGACAATTTCACGCAACGTACTGAGAAAAAAGAAGGCCACTTTTATCAAAGTGGCGCTCATTTGGCTCGGACATTTTCGGGCGCGCGACTGTGGATCTACAGTTATAATTGATCAAAGGCCAAGTTGTTTAACCATCGTCCTCTCAAGCATAGTATAGTGGATCACATCTCAGAGTTTTTCGGTATTTACGAACGAAATAAATTAAAAATTTTACTATGACCTTTTCGGTGTAAGAAAACAATGTGAGACAAGCCGTATACACGTAGTAAGCTGTATGTGTGTATGTCTGCAAGAGTGTGTGAAATTCCCAAATACACAGTGCTCCCGCCCGAAATCACGTGGATTTTTTATTTTTATTTTTTTCCAATACTGGTAGGGTAAATCGCTAATAACTGGCCACTTTTCAATAACTGGCCCCCTCACACTGAAAACGAACTCTGTTCCCCTACAAACAAAATTCAATTTAGTATAACGTGGCCAGTAATTAACATCTTATACTAAAAATGAATTCTATTATGGGTGAATAGAATTCATTTTTTTTTTAGTATGAGTTGGCCAGTAATTGGCGATTTACTTCCCCTCTCGCTTGGTACGTTCAGTTTACAGTCAACATCATAAATAAGTGATCACTTTTGTACCTTGTCGCTTTCAGTCGTTACATAAATTCGTATGGCTTTTCAAACATGACGTTAAAGTGGCAAGGTACAAAAGTGATCACTTATTTATGACGTTCACCCCACAATAGTTTACCTCATATCCTCTGAAGACAGTTACTCTATGGCCGCCGTTATAATCGCTTCGCTCGACGCTGTCCATGTATGCGTCCACCCAGTATATCCACTTGTTGGTCAAATCCAGCGTTATAGCAGTCGGGTAAACCTGATAGAAAATAAGGCCACATATACAGTGGTGGTCATACAATTAAGAACGATTTGAAGTTTCCGATTTTTTTTTATCTACATCATGTCACATGTCTAGTTGTGTTCCTTCTTAGAAGTAACAAGTTATGTTATAAAATAGCCACATGGATAGAGCAAACGGGATTAATAATAATAGTGTATAATTGCTAACATTTTTTTTTACAAATTTTATTTG
Organism: Archips xylosteana; assembly: GCA_947563465.1. Taxonomy (NCBI): domain Eukaryota; kingdom Metazoa; phylum Arthropoda; class Insecta; order Lepidoptera; family Tortricidae; genus Archips; species Archips xylosteana. Next base: position 13,515,944 of record OX387365.1, on the reverse strand, counting down.
TTCTCTATACTAATAAATTCAAATAGTAATGAAGCTGGACAAATAATTAAGAACGATTTATTAAACTGCTCGAGAGTTGTTTTATATGAAACTTAGATTAAATAAATCATATTAATGTGAAGTTGGTATAGAAAAAAAAGCAAATTAATACATTTGAACTAAAATTAATAGTTAGTAGCATGTCCACGGCTTTTAATTACGGCTTTACACCGGCGAGGCATTGAATCTATCATTTTTTGACATTTCGCAAGAGAAATAAGAGTTCCATTCTTCTAAGAAAACGTCGTACAGCTCTCTCAAATTGCCACACTGTCGATTTGAAACCTTTTTCTTGACTTCGCACCAAAGATGCTCTATTGGGTTAAGATCTGGGCTGTTGGCTGGCCAATCTAAGACTGAAACTGATTGTGATGTGAGGAATTCCTTAACGGTGCGTGCAGTATGCTTTGGATCATTGTCGTGCTGGAATGTCCAAATAACCGGAAGCACGTCTTCGGCATATGGTAACATTGTTTCTTGCAGTATATTTTTGTATTGGAATTGATCCATGTTTCCTTCTATCAGCCTAACAGGTCCAACGCCATGTCCAGAAAAGCACCCCCAAATTTTCACATTTCCCCCGCCATGCTTTAATGTCACTTTTGTGTACTTTGGGTCGAATGCTTTATTCGGAGGGCGTCGTACATATCGTTTTCCATCAGAACATACCCTATTTATTTTTGTCTCGTCAGAAAAAAGAACGTTTTTCCACTGTCTGACTGTCCAGTTTTCATACCTTCTTGCAAATGCAAGTCGGGCTTGCCTATGACATCGTTTCAACATAGGCACCTTCCTTGCTATCCTTCCGTTCAACTTATTTTCTACCAAACGCCTTCGAATAGTGCGTGCAGAGATTGCTGAAGGGTTGTTTTCGCCAAAATATTCTTTTCTCAACTCATTAGACCCTTTAAAAGGATTTTGTTTTGCCAAACGAACGATATTTCGATCATCTCGACGAGATGACTTTCTCTGTCTAGGTCCACGCGGAACGTTTGAAGTAGTTTGATACGTGGAAAAATGCTTTACGGCATGGAAAACCATTGTTTTTGAACATTGCAGATGGTCGGCTATCATTTTATACGACCAATTCTTCTCGCGAAGTTTTATTATTACTTCTCTTGTAGATTTATCACAACTTTTATTTTTCCCCATTGTTTTTATACGAAGTAATCACTTTTAAGTCTTTAACAGCACGAAATGGCGCCAAAATTATACGAATAATAATCTACAACCACAGAGCCACACAGTGTTCTCTATTTAAATTTGAAAAAATAATAAACTATTCAGCGTTCTTAATTACGTGACCAGCCAGTAAGTACTAATACTAGGTTCAGATCGAATGTATAAAGTTTCTCTATTAATTTTTTAGCCAACAATGTTGCATAAATGAATGTACCGGTAGTACGGAAAAGTTTTGCAATACCGAGAGAAATAAAAAAAATACGGGCAATTAGTTATACTTGTTACTTTGAAAAAATCATCTCAATAAATAATCGTTCTTAATTATATGGCCACAACTGTATATCTGTATATTTTGAAGCCGTTGTAACCTTTCGAATAGTGGTAGGTTCGAACCCAGAGTTCTTTGAGTTTTTCGGAATTTACGTGCGAAATTACATTTGAAAACTTACCATTAGCTTTGGATCTTGATTAGATTTAGCATTAGATGATGAAAAAATATTTTACTAAAATATACTGTGGTGCAAAAGAGGAGAGGCCTTTGCCCATCAGTGGAACACAAAGGCAGACTAATAAAAAAATCTACATATTGTATATACTGTAATTAGAACAGATGGAAAAAAAAGAAAATAAATGCTGGGTCCGGGATCAAATCTTGCTCTTCGTCAATACGTGACCCTGTCCATAATTGCTTACGGCGAAATTTCCCAATGTGTCTAGAAACAGTGCACTATTTTTATGCGCCAATTAAAGTACTTCGTTCACCTAATGCGGCCGCTGAACTTGGCTCTTTACGCTGTCGGTCACCGCATGTTGCATGCGGCGATCTAATTAATGTAATTGCCGCATTAACCTGCCAATCTTTTATCGCCAAAGACCATTTAAGTAAAAAAAAAAAAAAAAAACGATTTATTGTACAATCAACATCAAATTAGTTACAGTGCTCAATACATAAATATTGTAAGTTGGAATTTAAGTAGATGGAAATTGATACTTCCTCAAAGACCACAAGATTACCAAAGGCTATGAATATGACTGTGATGCCCTACCATTTCCTTAGAAAACAACTGCCAGATTTCCCTTTCTTCTTTCTTTACGTAACATTGTGAGCTCTGCCCTTCCCGTTATTGCTGTGTTTTACGCGCCGCGGGAGGGCGCAGGCTGAAAATCAGCGCCGCCGGCTTCCTAACCGGCAGCATTTATGCTGAGCCTGAGCCTATTGCCACGAAGTTTTATTTTTTTTGTGTTTCTGTTCTTCTTCTTCTTTTTTTGTGTTCTTTGTGTTTCTTTTTATTTTGTATGGTTGTGGCAATAAATGGATTTTTATTTATTTTTATTTAAGTAGGTTTGTACAGAGAAGTCACAAGAGTTGTTGTACATTCTGACCCCCCTAACTAGGTAAAGACCTGTGTCTTGGGGACAAAAGTGTATGTAATACGTACCAGCCTCTCAGACACCAGATCGACGGGTGTCCCGCCCCACAGCTCTGATCGCAACACGCGCGCCGGCGACGCGCCCCATACAGACCAGAACATGAAACTGCAACAACATATTATTCGTTATTTTACCATCTGTATACTTCGTTTTTAACCAGCTTCAAAAACAGGAGGAGGTTCTCAATTCGTCGGATTTTTTTAGCATTAAAAAAAGAGAACAATCTTGACGAGGACATAATGGTCATTTACACTATTTTGCTTTCATATAATAGCTACAATTTTTTTAAAAGATTTTTTTCAAGATAAAGACTCGTCAAGATTGTTAGCCGTTTTTCTAATGCTAAAATAAACGAATAAATGATATAAAATAAATAATAGTTATTTTTATTATTACAGCAGCTGAGTTATCGATAAAGGAACTCCTTACCTGTCATTAAATTTTGCCCCCCGATTTAATATGTCTGTTTATAAGAACAAATCAAGACTAAGAATAACGGCCGAATGTACTACATGAAGAACAAATTGTTCAGAAAACATAACAACATAACTGGTGACAATCGTCTAGGTCTTAAGCACTAAACGTGGCCGCTAACGATGGGTCTTCTAAGAAAGCTCAAAGTCACTCAGAGGGCGATGGAGAGAGCTATGCTTGGAGTTTCTCTGCGGGATCGCATTAGAAATGATGAAATCCGCGCAAGAACTAAAGTCACGCAACATAGCACCAAGAATCGCTAGACTTAAGTGGCAGTGGGCAGGCCACATCGCTCGTAGAACTGACGGCCGATGGGGCCGAAAGGTTCTCGAGTGGCTTCCGCGGACCGGAAGACGCAGTGTAGGTAGGCCTCCAACAAGACGGAGCGCCGACCTGGTGAAGGTAGCGGGAACACATTGGATGCGGATGGCGCAGGGCCGATCTGTTTGGAGGCCTATGTTCAACAGTGGACGTCTTTCGGCTGAAATGATGATGATGTGTTAAAATAAGGCAGGAGTCAGGAGTTTAATGTTGTACCCGGCCTGCTCCTTGGCGACAGGCGGCGTGGGGTCCAGCGCGAGGCCGTGCAGCTTCGCCAGAGAGTCCTGCAACAGCCGGCAGTGCTGCAGGCGCGGCGCGCACACGAACATGGCGCCCGCGCCGCCGTCCACGAGGTACCACGCGCCCGACGCCCAGTCCAGCGCCATGAAGCTAATCGCTGCGAACAAAGCATGCCATCATCATTCCTATTACGAACTGCTAAAGAATGGAATTCGCTCCTATCGTCTGTATTTTTTTTTTATTATCCTTCTGCGGCTTAACAGCTACAGCCAGACCGGTGCAAACTTATAGACTTAACAGAGTACGATTAACTTATAATTATATTTCGTCGCTTCATTCTTCGATATAATTAATTACCAGGTAGTACCTTAAACCTACAGGCAACTATTCGCACGCTTTAAAAGACATTTTCTGACTAATGACGTCAAAAACACTTCCGGTTTACCCTTCCCTAGCTTGACGCCATGACGACCACCTCATTCCTTTTTCGTGCGAGGCGACGAATGCACGCGCCACCGGTCCGCAATGCCGAAGCGCAAATATCAAGATTTAATCGACCGGTACGAAAATAAAATACGAAAATTACAAAAATTAAGTTCCTGTCGTCGAATAGTGTCTCCAATAGAATCATCTAGCGAAGACAGTGAAAAAGGTAAGCGTAAAATTACGAATATTATTACCGCTAATGTTAAAGCCGTTTTTATCGGATAGAGGTTTTTGCATCGGGGTTGACTGCGGGTCTCCAACGATGACAATAATTTTACAGAACGTACGTATAATCTGCGATAGATATACGTTAATCTGTAAAATTCATATCTGTTTAACGGATATAATAAACCTCTCGGGTAGAAATACATCTACCCTCATTTTATAAAATTTTATTTCCTTGCAACGGCTAAACTGTTTCTTTTTACATCGGGGTTCACTGTGGGTCTCCTACGACGTCAAGCGTATTGCAGAGCGTACGTATAATCTACAATAGATATACGTTTATCTGTAAACGCCATGTCTGCCGGCACAAACATGTCATTCACCCTCATTCAATTTTAATGTTGAAAGACTGCGTGAGGGACTCTATTCCGAGGTTAAGGATAATTGTAATAAAACGTTTACAGAACGTACGTATTGTCTACAATAGATATACGTTAATCTGTAATACTTGACTCGCAGACAGATATATCGAACTCATAAATTATTTTTCTACCCTCATCTTATAAATTTTTATTTCTTCACAAATTAAAATACGCATTTGTATTTTAGATAACGAAGATTACGGAAGCGATTCTAATGTCGCGGCCCAAAGCTCTGACCCGGCTCCGCCGCAGTCCGGTTCGGCCGCAGAGGACAATGTCGAAGACGCCGAAGCCGCGCCGCCGGACACGCTCGCCGCGCTGCCGCCGCCGCCCGCGCCCGCGCCCGCCGTGCCGGACTTGGACCCGGAGGTATTAGTGGCTTTGGGGGAATTTATCTCAGATAGTCCTGAATTCGGCGCAAAAATTCATGATAATTTAGCGCAGTTATGGCTTCCCTTACTAGAAAAGGGCATGCCTAAAGATACGAAAGACCAACTCATTAAACAATATTTAGTCCCAGACAATTGTAGGTTGCTTCAAGCACCTAAGTTGAATGCCGAAATTTCGGCAGCCATCACGGAAATGGCAAGAAATAGGGACAAGAAACTGGCAGTTTGGCAGCAACAGCTCGGCATTGGGGTAGCAGCCATCAACAGAGGCATGGATTCGCTGCTTAAAGGCGAGGATAAATTACCGGCTATAAAACACCTCAGTAACGGGTGCCGTATTTTAGCAGACTTACATTTCAGCAATACGGAAAACCGAATGAAGCTGCTGACTTCCAGCTTAGATAAATCATTCTCGCACGTAGTTCAGGATGCGAAAAGAGACGAAACCTTATTTGGAAATAAATTATCAGACAAGATAAAGGCCGCGAAGGCTATTGAAAAGCAAGGCCTTCAAATTAAAAAAGCCGTTAAACCCCAAAAGCCGACCACGCCTTCTCAACCGACGGGTAATCGTTCCGGCTACCAGGGAAACTGGATAGCACCTCCTCCTCCACGCTACCCATCGAACAGGGGGGGGCGAGGGGGTGCCAGGAAGCCGGCCGCCGCAGCACGACGCCCCTACGCGGCGCCGCAGGCGAAGACCTCACTCCCGGACAAGCCGCGTGCACCGACACGGCAGTAAAGCAGGTACACGCAGGACGAATTAGAAACTACTTTAATTGTTGGCTTAATGTAACAAATAATACAGTAGTACTTGATTGGATTAAAAACGGTTATTCCATTCCCTTCTGTAACGATGTTTCTCAGTCTGTTGTGCCTCAAAACACTTTTTCACGTAGCGAAAAGCGTGACATGGGGAATGCAATAGATGTTTTATTAGAATTAGGAGCTATAACCGAGTGCGCTCCGTTAGAGGGCCAATATATTTCTAAAATATTTTTGGCACCTAAATCTAACGGCAGCAAACGTTTTATCTTAAATTTAAAATCACTGAACAAGTATATTGCAAAGTCCCATTTTAAAATGGAAGACTACCGAACAGCGACTAAACTCATACCACGTGGGGGATACTTAGCTACAATAGATTTAAAAGAAGCATATCTTCTTATACCTATCCATAACTCGGACAGAAAGTTTCTAAGATTTCAATTTCAACCCGATAATACCGATAAGGTTACCACTTATGAGTTTACAGCTTTACCCTATGGCTTATCCGTAGCACCTAGGGTCTTTACTAAAATAATGAAGGAAGTAATGACTCATCTGCGATCTCGTGGCTTTAAGTCAGTTATATATTTGGACGATATATTATGCATCGGAGATAATTATTCCGACTGTATTAATAACGTTAATGAGACTTTGCAATTACTGCAGTGTTTAGGTTTTGTGGTAAATTTGGAAAAAAGCCGTTTGAATCCGAAACGAACTTGTCAATTCCTTGGTTTTATCTTCGACACAAATACCTTAACATTAACATTACCTAGTGAGAAACGTAGTAACATTGCTCATTTGGTTAACAAATATTCAACACTACCACGGTGTTCAATTCGCGACTTCGCCCAGCTCATCGGTGTCCTTGTTTCTGCTTGCCCTGCCGTAATGTACGGATATTTATACACCAAAATATTGGAGAGGCAAAAGTTTTTATTTTTACAAAAATACAATAACTATGAAGCAAAAGTAATCCTCCCAAACACAATATTAGATGACCTAGAATGGTGGTCGGATAACATTCTTACCGCATCCTGTCCTATGAGGCGGTCTAGTTATAAACTTGAAATTTACACAGATGCCTCTAGGACAGGATGGGGCGCAGTTTGTCGCGAAAACCGTGTGCACGGCAAGTGGAAAATTACAGAACAAGACTACCACATTAATCAGTTAGAATTACTCGCAGTTTTCTTAGGATTGAAATCATTTGCTCGCGAGGAAACTAATTGCTCAATATTACTACGTGTCGATAACACTACAGCAATTAGCTATGTAAATAGAATGGGAGGCATCCAGTTCCCACATTTGAACAATTTGTCTAGGGAAATTTGGCAATGGTGCGAGAAGCGAAAAATTTGGTTATTTGCTTCATATGTCAATACAAAAGAAAACTGTGCTGATGTTGAATCTAGAATTATAAATATAGATACAGAATGGGAGCTGTCAAACAGTGCTTTCCAGTCGATAACGCAACGTTTTGGACAGCCCGAAATTGACTTATTTGCATCTCGCACTAATGCCAAATGCAATCATTTTGTTTCCTGGAAACAAGATCCAGACGCAGTTACAGTAGATGCCTTCACAATAAACTGGAAATCCGTTTTCTTTTACGCATTTCCACCGTTCTCAATAATATTAAGGTGTCTAAGAAAAATATGTGACGAGAAGGCAGACGGTATACTGGTTTTCCCAATTTGGCCCTCTCAGCCTTGGTTTCCACTTTTACAGAGATTATTAGAGTCAGAAATCCTCTATTTGAACCCTAATAAATCTCTTTTACAATCTGGTTCCAGGGAACGTCATCCCTTGCATCGGAACCTTACCCTGGGTGCCGCGAGGCTCTGCGGCGCGCCTTCAGCGGGCGAGAGACCCCGGTCGCGGCGATGACGTTGATGCTATCGTCGCTATCTGACAGTACCGTGAAACAATATAACGTTTCTCTTAAGCTCTGGTGGCAGTTTTGTCATGCTAATAATTTAGATCCTTTTGAACCTTCAAAATTGGCTCTATTGTCCTTTTTAACAGAACAGTTCAACAAAGGTTGTGCGTATGGCAGTCTTAATAGCCACCGCTCCGCAATATCACTGCTTTTGGGAAATAGAATCGGTTCAGATGAGAACGTTAAACGCCTGCTCAAAGGTGCGTATAAACTTAGGCCAAGCGGGCCTAAGTACTTGCATACTTGGGATCCTCAATTGGTAATAAGCCATGTTTCTCATTGGTTCCCCAATACAAAATTGTCTTTAGAGAAAATTACCAAAAAATTGACAGTATTATTGGCTATATGTACAGCCCATAGGGTACAAACCCTTTCACTAATAAAAATTGAAAATATTGCGATATCGGAGAGCGGGATTAAGATTGCCATACCGGACATCATCAAAACTTCAGCTCCAGACCGGGAACAACCCGTATTATTCTTGCCCTATTTTGGTGAAAATATTACAATTTGCCCTGCTACGGCTCTGAAGGATTATATATTTTTAACAAAAAATATAAGAGCCTGTAGCATGGGAAACCTATTGATAACGTTTAAGAAACCCCACAAAGCTGCCACAGCGCAATCCATCAGCAGATGGATCAAACAAGTATTGTCAGATAGCGGCGTCGAAGTGTCAGTGTTTGGCGCGCACAGCACGCGCCACGCCGCGACCTCCGCCGCGCGCGCCCGCGGCGTCGACATCGAGACGATCAGAAAGACGGCTGGCTGGACAGCCTCATCAAGCACTTTTGCTCGCTTCTATAACAGAGCCGTGATTGACGAGGGCCAATTTGCAAGATCTGTATGCCTGCCGTCACTTAAATAATAAGATGATAAAGAATAAGATAATTATGTATTCGTTTATCTAAATAATAATTGTTTTGTATACTTATTTAATTCATTAAGTACATTTAATTAAAAAATTCTGTTTACATGGATTCAAATGGATTCAATAAAACAAATTTACAAGATTTGGTTGTTTATTTGTTCTAAATCAAACGCAAAACTTTCATCTCTGAAAGTCTACCTGGTAATTAATTATATCGAAGAATGAAGCGACGAAATATAATATGTGATCAAACGAACTTCGCAAGTGAAGTTCGATCATTATTATATGAGTCGCTTCATTCGAAGATATAATCTCCCACCCACCCTATAGTACCCCTAAACGAAAGTTATGCTTGAATCTCTGAAAAAATGAGGTGGTCATCATGGCGTCAAGCTAGGGAAGGGTAAACCGGAAGTGTTTTTGACGTCATTAGTCAGAAAATGTCTTTTAAAGCGTGCGAATAGTTGCCTGTAGGTTTAAGGTACTACCTGGTAATTAATTATATCTTCGAATGAAGCGACTCATATAATAATGATCGAACTTCACTTGCGAAGTTCGTTTGATCACATATAATTTAACAATTAACAAAGTAAGGTTAACTTATACAACTTATATCTACTTAATCAAGGTACAAAGTACATCTTGTACTCGATCATCAGTCGCCCTACAGTGCTCGCAAACATCGCCTATATACAGAGTGGTACATTTAGATAGGTCAGTATAAATCTGTAGCTATAAGACATACAACGGTCTGTTCTAAGGAACAATGTCATCTATTTTAATGACAAGAATAACTGCATTCATAGAAATCAAAAAAAAAATCTTACTTGGTTCGGGAATCAAACCTGGTCGTATTGAAGAAAAATATTTACATTTCACTCCCTGTATCCGTCTGTCGGTAACCAAATCAAGAAAGTCAAATTTGACCCAGTTTTTGTGGTCGGATTGACTTTAAATATGATATACATACATAATGTAGATAGGATGTATCTATAAAAATACCTTTAGTCTCATCTGCACTTTTCGTCAGGTGTTATAATAGGGAGCAATTTAAAAAAAAAAAGCGGTCATAACTAACGATCAGGGGCCTGTTGCATAACAAAGTACAACTAATATTACAAGCGGAACTCTCGCTTCAGTTATATTAACTAGAAAGGGAGTTCCGCTTGTAATATAAGTTGTACTTTGTTATACAACAGGCCCCAGATATGTCGAAGTCATAAAAGTAAAATGAAACTTAAGAGGGTTTATACCTGCTGAGCTGGCAACGTTGCATTTTTGTTAGTTTTTCTCGATTATTCCATAAAAATTGAATAAAAATCAAAAATGTTTTGAATACAAATTGTTCTAATATATAAGTTAATGTGTCTACTGCGATAATAATTCGTGATAAGACTTTTATTTTCTTTAAAAACTTTAAAAATTATTATCGCAGTAGACACATTAACTTATATATTAGAACAATTTGTATACAAAACATTTATAATTTTCATTCAATTTTTATGGAATAATCGAGAAAAACTAACAAAAATGCAACGTTGCCAGCTCAGCAGGTATAAACCCTCTTAAGATTTATTTAAATGGGTCGAAAGTTGGCCACTTTGGCCAGGCGTCCAGACGCCGATGTAGATTGGACTAAAAACAATTGGCTATAGACCTTTAACTTTTGCCATGCCCACAGGAAAGTCGCGAACAAAAACTGTATGGCCCATAATTGCTTACAGTCAACTGAAGGGAACAGAGTCGGCGGTTCAAGCTGCCACTTCTTAGACATGTCATCCGTTGACACGCACACGACGCCGGAGCGGCTGAAGTTGTGGTGGATGTAGCAAAACGATCTGAAATTAAACAGGAACAATTAGGACAGTTACATCACTAAGGGCCACTTGCACGATCCAGGGTTTAAAAATTAAATCGTTAACCCTGGGTTAAAGATCTTCTCGTTCTCCTGCTGAACATAAGGACATCTTTGAGACTGACATCCTTTAGCTCCTCCTCCCTCAGCTCGTCACTCCCGAATACATCACGCCGCGCTGCCGCGTACATGACACACTCGGCTAGGATGTGCTCACTCGTTTCCTCCTTCCCACAATGTGGACAGGAGGGGGTCACTTTTTATACCTATTATACTTAAGTGTCTATTTAACAAATTATGGCCCGTAATTATGCCAGTTATAGTTCTCAAGCTACTCTTACCTAGATTTAGGAGATACCTAGTTCTTCTGTGGTTGATACCATCCAGCATCATCTTCGATTGTCTGCACCCAACAGCCTGTCTCCAATCACTGTTTGCTTCCTGTTCCTTCAATCTATCTATTACCCCCTTGGTGACGTCTGCAGATATTGGAAGTACCGGCTCAGGACCTATAAATCCCGTATCCGCTCCCTCCCTTGCTAGCTCGTCAGCTTTCTCATTACCTGTCACTCCCTGATGTCCCGGGACCCAGGCCACCGTAACCATCGTACTCTCCCCTAGTCTATTGAGTGCATTTCTACACTCTCTTACCAAAGAGGAGTTAACTGTCGGCTTGTTTAATGCCTTCAGCGCTGCTTGACTATCAGAGTAAATCACCACTGTTCCTACACCACGATAGTCACTCAGTTTCGTTTGTATAATCTGAGCGCACTTCAACACTGCGCACACTTCAGCCTGAAACACACTGGAATATCTGCCTAATGGTATAGCCTCTCGAACATTCATCTTGGGTATTATTATGCCTGCTCCCGCAAGATGAGACGTTTTCTTCCTTGACCCATCCGTAAAACAAACTGTAGTCGGATGCTCAAGGTCTACTTTCCAACTATCTCTCTCTCCTATATGAATTCTATATTTCTTGTCAAAAACCCTCTGTTTCTTAATTAGGTCGTTATTCTGTGCCAGCATTCCTAGCTTTAATAACGCCTCCTTTTGTATAAGTGCATGCTTCTTGTCTGTGAAGTTTCCCCTCCACTCCCCACATGCCCTCATTCTCAGCCATTGTTCCATGGCCCTCTTCTCTATTTCCAAATGAAGTGTCTTAAATCCTAACATGACTTCCATTGCATGCGTTGGGGTTGTTCTCATTGCCCCTGTTATCATCAGACATGCCAGTCTTTGAACCTTATTCAGCTCCTTTTGATACTCCTTAATACGTGCCCTATGCCACCATATCACAGCTCCATACAGCAGCCTTGGTAATATGACCGCGACAAAAAAAAAAAAAAAAATGATGCTGTGTGGGAGCGCTGCTGGGACAGTAACCGTCGGCTCCAACCTCGGGGAACTGGGCTGAATGACTGTGCAAAACGGTCGACAGCCCGCCTGGCTCAGCGAGGCGTCCCCATACATCATCATCATCATCATCTGGGTTAAAGATGACAGTTCCATACATTTTGACACTTCTTAGCCCTGGGTTAGCACTTAACTCGGAGTTATATAGTTAACTCGGGTCTGTGCAAGCCGGTCTAAAGGGCACTTATTACACTTGGCTAAATTTAGTCATCCTAATTAGAAAGTGCTAAATCATTCAGCTTGTCAGAAGCCATTCTTGCTTCTAATTAGGATACTTTTTAGGATCCTTACTAGCTAAACGCGATCACACTTTACTAAATTAGGTTTCTAAATCATTTAGAAGCCTAAATTTAGCCAAGTGTAATATGCCCTTAAAGCTCTAAACGCACAGACAGGGAGGCGTGGCGGTGACGGTAGTAATATTCTAACTGGTATGAACGGTTGTGCGGTACCGTACCGCGAACTCGTTCATAAAAGTTAGAATATTACAACCGTCGCCTGCCACGCCTCCGCTGTCTGTGCGTTTTAAGCTTAAACTCTTCTTCCTCCTTGCATCTTTTATCCTGAATGCTGATGATCGTGACCTCAACGAACATCTTTTTACGGATTATGTCACAACATTTCATCCTGTCCTCAGAAGAATGAATGGCATCACAGACAATGGTGCCCAGGAGCGAATCTAGTCTGCCCAAAGTATCAAGCTTCTACCTGGAAGTCGTTTTCCGGTTAGTTTGCCAGATTAAAAATGTTCCTTTTTAACGCCAAACCTAGCCAAACGAAAAGCTTCTTTGAACCTTATGTGGTTGCGCGTGAATATAATTTTGACGTTAAAGATTAGATAATTTTATTTGTAAAATTGTACTTTGAAAAGGTTATTTAAAGTGTGCCACCATATCGGAATACCTCCCTTGCTGGGTTATCCTTGGCAGCCAAGCTGTGTCTACTGGGTCACTAACAAACTGCTTACTTGTTGGAGTAGTCGAAGTCCATAGCACTAGCATGCAGCGCCGGCAGCGTCTGGTTGGTTTTGCCTCGCGGCGCCCCAGCGGTCCATACACGAGATATCCCTTGCTGGGTTATCACCAGCAGTGATGCTGGGTCGTCTACTGGATCTAAAGAAAAATAATTATAGAGTGCATCTATTTTTTGACAACTCGTTTTTAGGGTTCCGTCGTCAACTAGGAGCCCTTATAGTTTCGCCATGTCTGTCTGTCTGTCTGTCCGTCCGCGGCTAAGCTCAGACATCTTTAGTACTAGAAAGTTGTAATTTGGCATGAATATAAATATCAGTCACGCCAACAAAGTGGTAAAATAAAAAATAAAAAATAAATTTTTTTTAGGGTACCTCCCATAGACGTAAAGTGGGGGTGATTTTTTTTTCTCGACTAACCCTATAGTGTGGGGTATCGTTGGATAGGTCTTTTAAAACCATTGCGGAGTTACTTACATGATTTTTTCTATTCAGTGATCTGTTTGCGAAATATTCAACTTTAAAGTGAAAATTTTCATTAAAATCGATCTCCCCCCCCCCCCTTTAAAATCTAAACTGTTGGGTGGAAAAATTTGAAAAAATTCAGAATGATAGTAAATATATTAAATTTACAAGGAAAATTATAGCGGCTAAGATTGCTTGGGAATTATTTGTAGTCGAAGAGTAAATAGTAGCCTAAGGTATTAAACATAGGTACCTAACTCCCACGATACAGGCTCTGCCTAGTGTGGGTGTCGCAGAATTATTTTTGTTCTAAATTGTCTCTCCTTTTTGTTAATAAAGAACTTTTTACTTTTTTTTTTTTTTTTTTTTTTTTAAACTTGGAAGATTCCGTACACATACGAAATCCTTAGAAAAATAGTACTTGTTTTCGTAATGGCTACGGAACCCTATTTTGGGCGTGTCCGACACGCTCTTGGCCGGTTTTTTATACGATTGAGCTGCTATTTGGAATACTTATGTAAGTTCAGTAATAATACAACAATTTGGTAGCGAAATTCTGGGGGTCCAGCCAGGATCAACTTGATCGTCAAATTTGAATGGGATTGCTTTGAGATGCGGTAGCCAGTAGGTATATGGTGGTTGTTTTCAAGATTCTTCTTTTTACAAAGCTTTCATTTCACTTACGACTTTCGTATTTAAATAAGTTTGTTGAAATTTTGGTAATCCCGCCAGGATCGTTTCCGTAGGACGGAACTCTTCAATAATGGCATCCACATGAAACTTGGGATGTACTATCGCCCCAAGCGCCAGATAACCACCTTAAAGGCCCAGTTTGCGTCCATAGCAATAAACATCAACGGCTGCAAGCAAATTTGTTATGAAAATGGGTATCTGGCGCTTGGGGCGATAGTACGTATATGTTATTTTAATGGCTATGCAAATACAGTCAACAAAAAGTACAGTCGGCAAAAAAGTTTGTATTAAAAATATTTTTTTACAAAAACTTATTTATGAGTCATACACAGCGCGCAAGAAACAAAAGTTGTCTCTCCTGTGGACATAAATTAGCATAAGTCAGCAAAGTTAACATTTATTTAAATTTTAAATGGTTCGATACTTGGCCAGACGTCGCACACGCCGATGTAGACTTGACTAAAAAATATTGGCTGTAGACCCTTAACTTTTGCTATGCCCACAGGAGAGACGCGAACAAAAAATGTGTATGACCCTTATGCACTAGCTATACTTCGTTTTTTTAGCATTAGAAATAAGGTAAACAATCTTGACGAGTCTTTTTATTGAAAAACGCTTTAAAAAATAGCTACTATTACTTATGAAACCAAAAGAGAAATAAATGACCTTATTTCCTGATTGTTACCTACAGCTGTGACTTATTTTTCAAAAGTGTATTTCAATAAAAAGACACGTGAAGATCGCTTACCTTCTTTCTAATGCTAAATAAAAACCGGCCAAGAGCGTGTCGGACACGCCCAAGATAGGGTTCCGTAGCCATTACGAAAAAATCAAGTAATATTTTTCTAAGGATTTCGTATGTGTACGGAATCTTCAAAGTTAGGTATCGTCAATACTTTGAAAAAAGCTCGTATCTCAAAATCGTTAATCTGGCAAAGTGAACTTTATTACGCGCGTATCAAGGTTCAGTTTTGTTTACATGCTGATTTGAGATACGAGTTTTTCAAAGTAGTGACGGTATGTTTAATACCTTAGGCTACTATTTACTCTTAAACTACAAATAATTCCCAAGCAATCTTAGCCGCTATAATTTTCCTTGTAAATTTAATATATTTACTACCATATTGAATTTTTTTGAATTTTTCCACCCAACAGCTTAGATTTTAGAGGGGGGGGGGGGACGGTCGATTTTAATGAAATTTTTCACTTTAAAGTTGAATATTTCGCAAACAAATCACTGAATACAAAAATCATGTAAGCAACCCCTCAATGGTTTTAAAAGACCTATCCAACGATACCCCACACTATAGGGTTAGTCGAGAAAAAAAAATCACCCCCACTTTACGTCTATGGGAGGTACCACGAAAAAATTTTTTTTAGTTTTTTTATTTAATCACTTTGTCGGCGTGACTAATATATATATTCATGCCAAATTACAGTTTTCTAGTACTAACAGTCTCTGAGCTTAGCCGCGGACAGACAGACAGACAGACAGACAGACGGACAGACATGGCGAAACTATAAGGGTTCCTAGTGGACTACGGAACCCTAAAAAGTAGGAAGTATAGAGAGTACCGTAGACGGCTCGGCAGGAGTGTCCATCGGGCTGTAACTTGTAGCCGGCGGCGCAGGCGCACGAGTACGAGCCCGGCGTGTTGCGGCAACGCTGCGCGCACGCAGCTTCCTCCTGGCACTCGTCCAGGTCTGCGAGACAAGGAATATCTCAATGTACAGTACTGGGAAGCAATTACAATTTTCCCCGAAGCAGACTACTGAATCTAAGCAAAAAGACCTTTCGTAAATAATAAGAAAATTGGAAGAAAACATTGTTTCTTGACATTATAATCAGGTACCGTAAAGTCGAGGTCCATTGGGCTTAACTCAGGCCGTATTGTCAGCCAGCGCCATCACCATCTCTTTCTATCACCACCTTATACCGTTTGAAAGAAAGAAATAGCGAATGTGAGTGGTATCCGCGCGTTAGACAATATGGCCTCAAGTTTAACTATTACATTGAAATTACAGTACATTACCAGATGGTTCGTTTTAACTGACCGCCCACGGTTTTAGATTTTTTTATTAGACCTTTTTATGAGTAGTTTTCTTATGGGCCACAAGATACCGCGACTTTACATAAACCTGACATTTGATTTTTGTATGCTCGTAAGCAAAGCATAGTGGCTCTAAAAATACACATTTTGTGACCACCACTGTAACCAGCAGTAATAAATGCTTGCAAATAAATCACTTTTTTTTAAGGTTTTAAAAAATAAAATTTATAGTGCCTTTGTCATGATTTGAAACCTATCTTTTAGCATGCGTACCGAGCATGCTTTGTCAGTTACACAATGTTATTTCAAAAACAGCTGAACCTGTGTTCTTGTTTCTAAGCTAAGAACTATCGTAACGAATAAAGAAACTACATAGTTCAGATTTTCATCTGGGATGTACCAAAAAAAATAACCTACAGTTTTTATATTTTTTTTGGACAGAATAGGATATTTTAAGATACCATTTTCATCGATTTTGAATTTGGTTGAGTATTTACTTTTTAATAATTTTTTTAAGAAATTCGTTGGATGACGTCACAGTGAGAGAGCCACGTTCCATTGCCTACAAAAATTCAAGCCGTACATAACACAATCTGTGGCACTACTGATTTGTCTTGTCACTGTCAATAATACAAGCACGGCTTAGGGTCCTAAATGAACCATGACAAATAGTTTTATTTATTTATCTTCTTTTAGCTTCGATTATTCCTGTTTGTCTAATGGTGTGATAGTAAAAATATATTTTTTACTTAAATCTGATATTTAAATTCTTTCATATTTACTTGTAATGTAGTAATTTAATAATTAAATTTGTAAAAATACATTGCGAGTATTGTATACATTTCGGACTTTATGATAAATGACAACTGTTTAAAGCCAGGTGCACATCATGTGATTAAAGTTCTGTCTTTGTCACTCTTTGCTATTATAAGCAGGACAGCAACATTTCAAACTGTCAATTTGCTTTAGAGTGTAGACCTGCTTTATATCTGCCTATGTGACGATTCACTGCAGGGGTCAAATGAAGGTCATTACTTAAATTTTCTTTATTTAATTCAGTTTAACATATTTCTGGAATCTGATTTCTGAAAACGATTCACAAAGCCTATTTCTCCAAACGGTTTTCGATTTATTATACGTTGTCAAGAATTGGGACATCCCATTAGTTTGGTCTGTATGATAACTACAAAAGTAATCACCTTCGCATTTCCCGTTAACAGGCTGGTATCCGTCGCTGCAGAAGCAGGTCAGACCCTCGTACGTCGGTCGGCAGCCTTCAGCGCACTTCAGGGACGCACACTGCGCCATTGTAACTGAAACAAAAACAACATATAGACAACAATTTTTAATTTATTTATGGAGAACCAACAGCTTAATTGCATTAGACATATTTTCAACGAGATGTGGATCGGGATTACCTTTAATAAGCTCACGAAATTCCCTGACATCGTAACTATAACCTGGATTGGCAGTCGCCATAGTACGGATCGACCGCGGTTTTTGTAGTTCGATTATTAAATCTAGATGGCGTTGAAATATAGCCAGAGGTTTTGAAGGCAAAACAATAAGACTACAGATATTTCATATCACTGCAAATGTATTATTATGCAATATTTTTGAAAAATAATTCATTTGTAGTAATATGATACATCCGTATAGTAGTCTTATTGTTTTGCCTTCAAAGCCTCTGGCTATATTTCAGCGGCATCTAGATTTAATAATCGAACTACAAAAACCGCGGCCGATCCGTACTATGGCGACTGCCAATCCAGTCTATATCATCCTTGCTATAACTTTAGTAACTAAACGAAGAGATAATCGGGATTTGTCGAGGTAATTTCAACAATTAGGTAGTTTATGCTTAAGTCCCGAGAAATATTAATTATCAAAACGAGGAGAAAATGCGACGGGGTGACAATTTTGGAGCTTATAGTTCCACCCGTGGAGTGCCCGATGGACACCATTTGTTCTTCAACTTTTTCTGGACTTTTTGTGGTCAATTTAGTGGACACTACCGGCACAAAAAGTTGAGGAACAAACGGTTTCCATTGGACACTCCACGGGTTAAGTATCCAGTTCAAATAAAAAGTTGCTTGGTTTTATATTATCCGTTATTTCCAACAAAATAAGTCTTTTTATAAAATTGTTATTGATATCTCATTCGTCAAAATTAGACAAGTAAATTACATGACCATCATCTCTCAGTCTATATACGTCCCACTGCAGCACACATGCAGCCTCTCAGACAGAAAGGGGTTGCGCCGTAGGCAACGTGAGTAACAATAGCAGTGGCATGAGAAGTATTGTGTTTACGCACTCGTCCTGCCTACTTCCTTGCTCACTTCGGCTGAATGTCAATGCAGCAGTATTGAGGATACAGTATTATCTGGTTAGGGGAGCACAACGTACAGTTGTCGCAGATGTCCCACTCGTCGCTGCCGTCGCGGCAGTCGCGCATGCCGTCGCAGAAGCCGCGGATAGGCACGCACTCAAACACGCCACCTAGCGGCGTCGAGCAGCGCGCCGTGTTGTTTGGACATTTGAACTCCTTCTGACCTGCGAACAAACATACATTACTTTTCACTCATAAACCCACACATGAAAGAGAAACATCGATTGATCCAATTTACCACCAGATTTAGACGAGGGCATCCGTGGCTACCCCGATAAGACACTTCGAAAAATTGTTTAATGAAATGTTTACTGAAAAAAAAATTTTTCCTGAGGCCTTTAGACCTCTAAATCCGGCCCTGAATTCCAATCGTTTAGTTGTAACTCGCTAGCCCCGCAGACCCGCAATTTAAGGCTACTTGCACTGTTTATTTTGCATGTCGCGGAACAAAAACAAACATTGGGCCAAAATTTCCATGGAATGGGCCCCTATCGATAGATTTCGTAATAGAGACAGACAAATGCGGAAACACGACCTAAATGCTTACCACAAGATGGCAAGAGACTAGTCCGACAGACGAAAGTGGAGCAAACAAAAAAGGAAAGGCTTTTTGCCCAACACCCACACCCGGATACAAAATAGGTTATTTAATC
This sequence comes from Archips xylosteana, assembly GCA_947563465.1. Lineage (NCBI taxonomy): Eukaryota > Metazoa > Arthropoda > Insecta > Lepidoptera > Tortricidae > Archips > Archips xylosteana. The sequence goes on along the minus strand of OX387365.1, from coordinate 13,496,719 downwards.
GCTATAATGAAGACTCACAAAGCGACGTACTCAGGATTCTTCTACGAGTAAGTAAGAGAAACACAATATGGACTCAATGCAAAAACTAAGTCTTAGCCTCATCTGCATTTTTCATCAGGTGAGGTAGTGGTCAATCACGGGTCAGTTTTATGTAAAAAAAAAAGTTTTGGCGGCCTGCTTGCCGTTGCTTTGTCTCGTAATTAAAAAAGTTAATCCAAAATACTAATAGACAAATACAGTGGTGGTCATACAATTAAGAACGATTTGAAGTTTCCGATTTTTTTTTATCTACATCATGTCATATGTCTAGTTGTGTTCCTTCTTAGAAGTAACAAGTTATGTTATAAAATAGCCACATGGATAGAGCAAACGGGATTAATAATAATAGTGTAACATTTTTTTTTACAAATTTTATTTGTTCTCTATACTAATAAATTCAAATAGTAATGAAGCTGGACAAATAATTAAGAACGATTTATTAAACTGCTCGAGAGTTGTTTTATATGAAACTTAGATTAAATAAATCATATTAATGTGAAGTTGGTATAGAAAAAAAGCAAATTAATACATTTGAACTAAAATTAATAGTTAGTTGCATGTCCACGGCTTTTAATTACGGCTTTACACCGGCGAGGCATTGAATCTATCAATTTTTGACATTTCGCAAGAGAAATAAGAGTTCCATTCTTCTAAGAAAACGTCGTACAGCTCTCTCAAATTGCCACATTGTCGATTTGAAACCTTTTTCTTGACTTCGCACCAAAGATGCTCTATTGGGTTAAGATCTGGGCTGTTGGCTGGCCAATCTAAGACTGAAACTGATTGTGATGTGAGGAATTCCTTAACGGTGCGTGCAGTATGCTTTGGATCATTGTCGTGCTGGAATGTCCAAATAACCGGAAGCACGTCTTCGGCATATGGTAACATTGTTTCTTGCAGTATATTTTTGTATTGGAATTGATCCATGTTTCCTTCTATCAGCCTAACAGGTCCAACGTCATGTCCAGAAAAGCACCCCCAAATTTTCACATTTCCCCCGCCATGCTTTAATGTCACTTTTGTGTACTTTGGGTCGAATGCTTTATTCGGAGGGCGTCGTACATATCGTTTTCCATCAGAACATACCCTATTTATTTTTGTCTCGTCAGAAAAAAGAACGTTTTTCCACTGTCTGACTGTCCAGTTTTCATACCTTCTTGCAAATGCAAGTCGGGCTTGCCTATGACATCGTTTCAACATAGGCACCTTCCTTGCTATCCTTCCGTTCAACTTATTTTCTACCAAACGCCTTCGAATAGTGCGTGCAGAGATTGCTGAAGGGTTGTTTTCGCCAAAATATTCTTTTCTCAACTCATAAGACCCTTTAAAAGGATTTTGTTTTGCCAAACGAACGATATTTCGATCATCTCGACGAGATGACTTTCTCTGTCTAGGTCCACGCGGAACGTTTGAAGTAGTTTGATACGTGGAAAAATGCTTTACGGCATGGAAAACCATTGTTTTTGACCATTGCAGATGGTCGGCTATCATTTTATACGACCAATTCTTCTCGCGAAGTTTTATTATTACTTCTCTTGTAGATTTATCACAACTTTTATTTTTCCCCATTGTTTTTATACGAAGTAATCACTTTTAAGACTTTAACAGCACGAAATGGCGCCAAAATTAAACGAATAATAATCTACAACCACAGAGCCACACAGTGTTCTCTATTTAAATTTGAAAAAATAATAAACTATTCAGCGTTCTTAATTACGTGACCAGCCAGTAAGTACTAATACTAGGTTCAGATCGAATGTATAAAGTTTCTCTATTAATTTTTTAGCCAACAATGTTGCATAAATGAATGTACCGGTAGTACGGAAAAGTTTTGCAATACCGAGAGAAATAAAAAAAATACGGGCAATTAGTTATACTTGTTACTTTGAAAAAATCATCTCAATAAATAATCGTTCTTAATTATATGGCCACAACTGTAAACGTTAGATTAGTTAGATGTCTTCAAGGTCGCTACAATTTACTTGGATCATTGTGCTCGTTGACAGATTAATCACCATTAACGTTGACAACATGAGATGTTGACACGAGTTAAGCTTGCATTGAATCAACTAAGGTCTGTGTTCAGTAACCTGTTCCCTGTACTTTGCATTTAATTTTGACATACCTACAACGAATTCTCTGTACATTGCCTGGTCGAGACGCCGATCGCTCATCGGTTAATTGGAATCCAGCGCAATGTATTACAACATCATTTGCCGTACCCCCAGTCATAAGTAGTTGTGTGTTTGACCCAACTTGACTCTATACCACAGGTTCGGTAGTGTATGTATTAGTTAGCCATTTTTACTTGGTGAGCGCAAAAGCGTGAGCTGTTGGTTGGGAGCAGTGTGTTTAAGGCCACCACAGACAGCAGCGCTGGGCGTGTGTGCGAAGCCGACGGAGCGTGCCCAGCGTGCTATATAACATTGATTCATATCCGCTGACACACACTGCAGCGCGGCGCGTTTTTCGCACGCGGCCCGCCGGCTGTGTATGTAAGCGTATATGATTCAGTGTTATACAGCGCGTTGGCACGCTCCGTCGGCGCCTCGCGCTTGGTTTGTGGTGGCCTTTAAACTCTTAAGGTGTTGTCGCACGTACATTGGAAAGGGTCTTCGTCGGAGTCGTCCCTGGGCCCGCAGTCGTTGTCGCCGTCGCAGCGCCACGCGTGCGGCACGCAGCGGCCGGACGCGGCGCAGCGGAACTGGCCCGCGCCGCACTGCACCTCAGACGTGTTCGCGCTTGCGCTTGCCGTGTGGCTCAAGTGTTCTGTAACAAACAGGGCCGGATTTAGAGGTCTAGAGGCCTCGGAGCATAAAAGAAGAGGAGGCCCCTTGGCCACTAATTATTTTCCAAATAAAATTACATTTTTTTAAGTAGAGATTTCATTAAACATTTTTTTGAAGCCCGATGCTCATAGCTCGAAGAATCGCCAGACTCAAGTGGCAGTGGGCAGGGCACATTGCTTGTAGAATTTATGGCTGATGGGGCAAAAAGGTTGTCGAGTTGCGTCCGCGGATCGGAAGACGCAGTGCAGGTAGGCCTCCAACAAGATGGAGCGACGACCTGGTTCAGGTTGCGAGAACGCGTTGGATGCGGATGGCAAGGGACCGATCTGTTTTCCGAGCCTTGGGAGAGGCCTATGTTAAGCAGTGGACGTTTTTCGGCTGAAATGATGATGAATTTTTCGAATTCTCTGTTGTGGGGGCCCATCTATTGTGGAGGCCCTGGGGTTGTGGCCCCGGATGCCCTCCCCTAAATCCAGCCCTGGTAACAAACGAGAGGATCATAGACGTTGGTAAGATTAATTTTAGGAGGGGTGCATTGCAATTTGTATGCACGAAAGTAGCCGACATAGGTCATAGAGTTGCTAAGATGAGTTTGGGCCGAACATGTATGCCGACGACACGAACGATGGAGCAAACTCGTCTTGGAGTAGACACCCAAGCTAGGCAAAAGAAGTGTGAGCAGACCGCTTGCCCGATGGTCCAATCTATACATATAATAAATCTGTAACAAGTCGGTGTCTGTACATTGGAGATATTTGAGAAAAACTGTCACTAGGGCTATTTATTAGCGCAATAGAACCCAAAACAATGATTTTTAGAATTATTGTTTGTTTGTCTGTGCGTTTGTGCGCGCTAATCTCAGAAACGGCTTAACCTAGAAGGATGCGGTTTTCACTGATATGTTGGTATTTTCTTGGATTAACATTTAGTGTTTGTTTCATTTGAATCGGTTGACAAATAAGAAAGATACCATACTTTCAGTGTTAGATAGCCCATTTATATCATCATGCTGGGAGTACGGTGGTGTGAACGCGGGTGTGCGGGGGGGGGGGGTTGAGAGCGGGGTGCAAGTGGGGGGGGGGGGTTGCGGGGGGGGGGGTATTTTTTATATCGAGGAAATAAGGAGAGCCATAATTGATGAAAAAGCAAATTGGATCAAAAAAACAAGCTGCCCAAATTACTAATTCCACGCGGACGGAGTCGCGGGCAAAAGCTAGTGACGTAATATAAGGGAGAGCAGATGACATTAAAAAATTAGTACAAAGTAGTTAAAGTAAAGATGGGGGTGCTACTGTACTGTAACCCTTGTATAGTCGGGGTAAGAAAAGGTTCGTCACTTTTCGACTCTATGTCAGCGAGTTAAGATCGAAAAGTGACGAACCTTTTCTTACCCCGACTATACCTCCATTCCGGCGCCCATGGAGAAGATTGTGCCGTTTGGCTGGCTATTAGCGGTTGCACACTGTGACTTAAAGAGCAAACGCAGCGGAAAATTAAGACTAGGCATTAGATTAGGAGTTATTTAAGATTTTGCTCACAGTATAAAGAAAAATGTTAAAAGGGCACTCATACATGATTTTTACCAGAACCTGTCAATCGCTGACTCTACTAAAGTAATTCAAAATTTACGCCAGCAATGCGCTTAAGCATTCTGTTTATGAACATTGGTACACAAAACAAAGTAAAGTGATATTACAAGCATAGAAGTAACTGCAGAGTAAGTGTCTATGTTTGACATTAAGCATGGTCTTTCAGTAATAGTTCCGGTGCGAGTATCACGCCCATTGGGTCTTTTCAATTGGAATGTTTCTTCTATTCCGTATTTCTTTCCACAAGAGTCGTATCATATTATGGTGGTCTGGTCACGTACCGCAGTGCAGTTCGTCAGAGCCGTCGGGGCAGTGGTCGCGGGCGTCGCAGCGCCACGCGACGGGTACGCAGCGTGAGCCATCGCGGCACGAGAACTGGCCCGCGCCGCATGCGCCCGCGTCGCCCGTGCCGTGCGGGAACGACAGATCCTCGCCTGGTATACCTGGAACAACATTATTAAATAAATACTAGTTATCGCGACTCCTGCGAAGAATTAAGGCTATAAAAAATAGCTTACGAGCTATTCTCAAACATAGATACCAAATAGGCAAAAAAAAACATAAAAATCGGTCAAGCCATTTCGGATGAGGAAGAGCTAAGTTCAAGAAAGTGTTATTTAAATTCCATCAAGATTCAATCCTTCGTCGAGAAAATAGTGAAAATTGGAAGACGCTCTTCAAAGGAAAAATATATCGAAATTTTATTTGTCTACTTCAATCCACTTTACCAAATAATATTAAATGTCAAACAAGATATCGTAAGTAAACAAAGATAGCTAAAGACTTTCAACGCTAATCTTATGCATAGTTGAAAGGTCACGTTTGGCGGCAAAACAACTTGACGCATAGCATAGCTAAAGTGCCAGAGAAATATGACTATGCTAACACTAACAACCAAGGTTACAGGGTTAACATAAGAAACTGCTTATAGTACGAGTAGTGTTGTGGGTCATGTACGGCCGTCACTACATCGTCATTCAGGACATTTACAAATGGAGCATTTTACGAAAAGGATTATGCAGAGGAGTATAGAAAACGATTAAGGAATGGCATGTCATTTTGGTGGATGTACGTATTTCGAATGGGGCCTTATGCGCCTTAACGCCCTCGAAGATCCTTTGCCCACTGGTAGCATTTAACACCATTAACCAAGAATTCTACACCACTGCTCTATCTATAATAAAATTAATAAAAACAAATTAACCCGTAAAACTAGATTCATTTTCAATTAACTCTAAAAATTGATTTTAACTCCCTTTGCAAAAAATAAATAGTCAACTGAGTTGTCTAATAATGATTTAACAGCACAAATCAGTGTAGTGATTTAATAAAAGCAATAAGCGGTCTTATCGCTTAAAAGCTGAATATTACTTTAGTTTACAACAGTACTAATTAGTCCTTGGCTTATCTGTAATCTGTCAGGGTTACATCTCAAGGGCAGACAGGCATACTCCTTTTTAGGGTTCCTTACAAAAATGGGTGTCATAGAGTCCCTAATCTATACTATAATAAAACAGTAAAAGTAGAGCTCTGTCATTCTGTATGTAATCGCTAATCTCCGAAACTACTGAACGGTTTTTCTTGCGGTTTTCACAGATAGATGAAGCTTAAATTGGAGCAACATATAGTTATAGGCTTTGTTTCATTAAAATTGGGTCACAATGAAAAAAGTTATCGTCGTTTAATCTATACTGTTCGGGCATTTAGCATTTTTATCCGTCACATAACTTCTTAATTTGTTAGTTTATTTTTTTGTGGTCATGGTTGCAAAGCCCTTCAGCCAGGTAAAAAAAAATATATCAAAGTTATTTTTTTTTTTAAAGAAAGAAGTCATGCAAACAAGAATTAAAAAATATAATAATAATAAATACCGTTTTTACTTGACTACGATAACACGGACTTTTTTTTTTCTACCATTAGAAAGAAGGTTAGCGAGAAGATTGACGTGACTTTTTCTTAAAAAACACTTTTGAAAAATAAATCACATCAAATATGTAACAATTAGCAAGGACATTATTATGGTTGTTTTGGTTTCATAAGTAATAAGTAAGTAGTTACTATTTATTAAAAAGATTTTTCAAGGAAAAGAATCATCAAGATTACCTACTCTATTTGTAATGCTAAAAAAAACGAAGTACCTATAAGTTCTGACATTGTCCGATATTGATATTGACAATGAAATTATACTTTGTGATTAAGTATTAAAATTGCCTCTGAAAAGACCAAATCTGTCTCAGTGCACTATACAAGCGAAAACACAAAGGACGTTTAGATCCCAAGAATCCAATTTTCTTATTTGTCAAACAGGGGTGCATAAAAAAATCGAAACTAACGCGGACGAAGTCGCAGGCACCAGCTAGTACTATCTATGATACTTGACAGACATATGAACTTTTCTCAAAGTTTTTATAATATTATGTTACATATATATAGTCCTCCTCATCGGTTTCGATGACGGCGACCCCACTATTCTATAAATTAAGACGCCTATAGACGCATGGCATAGAGGCTCTCTTGATGCAGCGGCAGCTTAGATGGAGCGGGCATGTCCTTCGAATGGATGACCGCCGCTTGCCTAAAGCTGTGTTCTACTCTGAGTTGGCGGAAGGCAAACGGAGGCATGGCGGACAGCACCTGCGCTTTAAGGATGTGCTCAAACGGCATCTGAATGCCTGTGCTATCGATCCTGATTGTTGGGAGGAACTTGCTGCAAAGCGGTCATCTTGGCGATCTACCATCTCAAAAGGCATCAAATTATGTTACATACACTAGGTACAGTATTATGGCCGCTATCACAACAAAATAATAACAATCAGTTAAGTTAAAATAACTGGGAAACAAGAAACGTGCTTTTTTTCAGCGTTTTCGTAAAACTGTTGTTAAGAAAAATATGAACAACACTGCGTACCTATTTATTTGAATCGTCGTCGTATACACATTATAGTTAACCGCAACAAGCTTAATCATTAAACCTAAACCCATCCCTGAGCCGATGTAAACTGGGACCAAATGTGCCAATATACTTGCCCCATGACCCCCACTGAATCGCTAAAGATATCTGCTCCACTGCACCAGACACGAAGCGTACCGCGGGTCACCGCCCCTATCCCTCATACACCGCCGCAGATCCCTGATGAACCGTAGTGAGTCCGGAACCCTCTTGTGCGAGCCGACTTGCGCTCAGCCAGTTTTATCAGGAAGTCACAACCGCACCAAAGCTGATTAGTGATTAAGTTATACATTTGATTTATTTGTTCGATTCAAATTATAACAAAGTTGCAGCATTACTGAAATCAGGGAGTACCATATGTTGTTAGTATTCCAGTGGCTCACACGAAGCGGTTCGCCTCATCTTTCCATATGAACTGCTAAGGAATGGAATTCGCTCCCGTCGTCTGTATTTCCAGAAAGATACGACCGAGGGCTCTTTAAGACTAAAATGAATAAGCTGTTATTGAACCAGCGAGATACACGTTTGGCCTCATCTGTACTTTTCATCAGGAGTGATACAGGTCACGGGTCGGTTTTATATAAAGGAGCTCTCATTATGACATACTAGCTGTTGCCCGCGACTACGTCTGCGAAGAATTCGTCTAACGCTATCTCGCGGAAACTATTCGATTGTCCGGGATAAAAATTGTGTTAATCCAGGATATAAACTAGTTAAATACCCACCAACTTTTCGTGGAGGGGTGCTTATACTTAATTACTGCATAGTCATCGGAGCTGTATGTACCTGAATCAAATTTCAAGTCGATCGGGCCTCTGAAAAATTGAAAATGAGTGAAAATCAAGTTGCAAGATTTTATTACATTGTTTGCTAGCTTTTCAGTTGCAATTGGCAGATTTAGACGTTATTTTCCCTGGACCTTCTATCGTATCAGCAGAAAAAGTCCACTGCTGGACAAAGCTCCCCCCCCCCCCCCCAACAGTTACAAAATCGGTCCCGCGCTGTCCGCATTCAAGTGGTTCATATCTACCAACCATGCACCACAGCTAAGTCCTTTCGACGCGCATTATCTTACAAATTAAACTAATAAAAGTAGGTAAATACACGTAAATATGTTAAAAGTGCAGCTTTTCCTGAAAACAGACCGTTACAATGTTTGTTTATCATTAAACGGCTGTTGCTACTGAGTCCGACTGTCTGTGGAGCGTTGCGCGCGATAACGCGTCACACGTGTCCCTCCAGTCCCTCCACTTTGATCCCCAACACATGTGATCATCCATTAATATAGAGTCTTTATTCTAAGCTTTGGCGGAGATTATATAAAAGTTCAATACTTGTCAATACAAGGAGCTAAACATTAAACAAAGACTGTCGTCGATTGTGTAATTACGAATTCTCAGGTTCTTTGGACACGTTAGCCGCAAAAATAACACAATGGAACTATGGAACGATCGGTGATTTAGGGTGGGGTTGAGGGTAAAGGTATCTTCCCACTACACCGTATCATACCATGACTGTAATAGGAGCGTGTCAGGCAAAAAAATATTCTTTGTATTGAAATACATGAGCCTATGCCGACTAGACCGTTCCGTCAGCGACCAACATCGTCGCGTCGCATGTATGGTGTTGCTTGTCGTGTCTGATACGTTCATAGCACGGTCATGGTATGATACGGTCTAATGGGTAGGGACCTTAAGAGTGGTCGATCACCAACCCGATGGACAGATACAATTAAGTCCATAACCAAGATCCCTGTGGCGGGGGCGCTCGCCAATAGAGACCGGTGGAGAAGGATCGCGAAGGGAGCGACCGCAGCGGAGAGCGACTCCTTATGACCACGACCACTCGTCAAGAGTGAACGACTAAGAAGGAGAAGAATATGAAAGTTATTATACTGAATAGATTCGACACTCGCGTTTTACAGCAGCTACATTCACCTACCACCAGGCTCACCCCAACGGTTATCTACAGAGTACATTTTGTAACAAATGCTAAAGAAAATTGGATCACTATCTGCCAACGATAGGTGTGGAAGTACTCTATCGTATGGAGTAGAGTGGTGGTTTTGGACGCAAAAAACGTCTGAAATTTATTGAATCAGGCGTTAATTTGCGGAGGTCCGTATTAATGAACTGAAACAATTATTTTGCTCACCCGCGACCTTACGATAGTTACGTTTATTTAAGAAACGCGTCAGTGTAGTTTGGTGGTGGTGATAGTTGGTTTTGTGTGATTTGTGTGTGTTCGTACAGTGTGGTGGTGCTCATGCACGCATTATTTATATAAACGTAACCAATGTAAGCTCGCGGGTGACAAATTAGCGACGCCTCAGCGATGTGTATATCGGCAAACCGTTCTCATAGTATTTGACTTGACACCTTATCGCGTAGGTGATCAACACGTTTTTGAGTCAAAACAAAAACGCTTTGATCTGCTGTATTTCTATGAACAACGAAGCCATATAATAGGTGTAAAGAGGTCAGGTTGTGAAGACGTAGTGAATCGAGTCTTTCATTTTATCTCTTGACCCAAGGAGGGGGCGTAATCAACTGTATGTTATAACTTATAAGTCTTTGTCTGTATACATATTTGCAGTGCAGCAGTGTTGGCTGTCTTATTTAAATTAAATACCTAAGCTGATCTAATCTAATTTTGCATCAAGTTTGCTACTCTTCGCGTCTCAATTCTTCCAAACAAGACAAACGTGTTATGTCGAATATTTTACGACATTTTCATAAGTTTAAAGGTCTATATATCTAGACTTCGTCCGCACAGAATTCAGATTCAGATTCATTTATTGCCAGATAATTATACAGATGTTACAAGTGCGAGTCGGACTCGCGCACGAAGGGTTCCGTACAATTACCTATCTATAAAAATCACGTTTGTTATATGGGAGCCCCCCTTAAATATTTTTTTTATTTTAAAGTAATGATTTATTTTTAAAGTCAATATATAATTAAATATTCTGTGAATATTTCAAGTGTCTACCTGTTACCGTTATCAATATCGAGCAAAAACGAGCAAAATAACTATATACTAGCGCCACCACAAAATGTGTGCAAAATTAGAACTACTGAGGTGATTGGTTGTCAACCGGCATCGATTGTTAGTTAATTAGCAAGCCATCTAGTTCGGCAAATACATTGTAGATGGCGCTGTAATAAACAAATCATATTTGTTGTATGGGAGCCCCCTTAAATATTGATTTAATTTCATTTTTTAGTATTTGTTGTTATAGCGGAAACCAAAATACATCATCTGTGAAAATTTCAACTCTCTAGCTATCACGGTTACCGAGATACAGCCTGGTAACAGGCGGACGGACGGACGGACAGCGGAGCCTCAGTAATAGGGTTTCCGTTTTTACCCTTTGGGTACGGAACCCTAAAATCCATCATCATCGGTATCAGTTAGTAAATATTATAAATCTAATTTTTTTCTCATTTCATGGGAATTTTGAAAAATGCTGAATGCTGATCAGTTTTTTACTATTATAATTAATTACCTAGTTAGGAGCTAAATTTGAAGAGTCTAGTAATCATAGTTACGGAGATAGTCACTTTGAATCGAACATATGAATAATTTTGCAAAATTTCAGTCTTCTAAGGCCAAGGGCTTGGGCTGAGCGTTGATGAGTCGTCAATCACTCAAATCAGTCGGGACTTTTCTTTTTATATGTATAGTAAGGTATACATCGGTTTGGATGTAAAATGTTTTTAAGTTTCTCAGTTTCATTTCTAACAAAAACTTCCCTGGCATCTTACTAAATCGTGGGTTAATTTTGGTATTCTCGGAACCTATGTTGTTAAAGTTCCAAACCTGGTTTATGAAGTCAGAAATAACCCGGCCGAGGTGGGCGGTTGAATTAATGCAGCAATGCTACCTCCAATAGCTCAGTTAAGGGCCCATTAAGTTTTTAATGACAAGATTTAGTATCTTAGTACATTAGCTGTTTACTTTATATGGGTACTGCTTTATGCATCTGCTGCGTAACTTAGTTGTTTTCTGGGATAAAAGGTAGCCTATGGAAATCAGAGATAGTGTAGCATTCTACCAGTGAAAGAATTTTTGAAATCGGTTCATTATACATAGTTCAGTATTTCCAGAGATCCCTGCGTACAAAAACAATGAAACAAAGTTCTTGTGTAATTTTAAGTTATAATCATCATCATCATCCCAGCCTATACACGTCCCACTGCAGGGCACAGGCCTCCTCTCAGAATGAGAGGGCTTGGGCCGTAGTTCCCACGCGGGCCCAGTGCGGATTGGGAACTTCACACACACCATTGAATTTATTCGCAGGTGTTACATCTTATTGCAATCAGGGTCAGCGTCATCGAAATCCATGTGGAGGGAGGAAATATATTATTTGTTTTTTTTTTTTGTACAAGCTGAATACATACAGATTCATTAGCATTTCATAACGATCTGTACATCTCTGTAATAAGTTGTACATAGATCATGAAACTAGTTTAAGCATTGTATTTTTTAGGGTTTCATACCCAAAGGGTAAAAATGGGACCATGTTACTGAGACTTCGCTGTCCGTCCGTCTGTCCGTCTGTCACCAGGCTGTATCTCACGAACCGTGATAGCTAGACAGTTGAAATTTCACAAATGATGTATTTCTGTTGCCGCTATAACAACAAATACTGGTGTGGGACGCCACCTGTACAGACACCCTGGCGGCGTCCTACCTACCAGCAACTACCAAACGTGCTGGGGCGGCGGCAGACGCCCGGGAACGCCTCAAGGTCACCAAATATAGCTGTCTCGGCGCCCAATATCATTTCTTTCCTTTCGGCGTCGAGACTCTAGCTAGGTCCTTGGGGTAAGGGTGCACTGGAGCTACACAGGGAGCTCAGCAATAGGTTGAGAGAGGCAACAGGCAACCCTCGCGCCGGCAGCTTTCTCGCGCAAAGAATCGCAATCGCAGTTCAGCGCGGGAATGATGCCTGCGTGATGGGCACCATGCCAAGAGGCCCACCTCTCTTTTTTAATCAGGTTTAGTTTTAGTTATTTTAATTTAATAGTAGTTTTAGTCTTGTATTTACACCTTTAAGTATATGTTTTTATTAGTTTAGTTACATGGAGATATTATCCTAAAAAACAGAATAAAATAAATATATTAAATGTAATTTCTTTCGATTTATTTTTTGTGAGAAAGAGTTTGATAAACTTAAAGAAAAACCAATGAAACAGTCTCTAATTGACAACATTTCATATTTCTAAGACTATAATTTGATTCGTTCTCTGTATTCTGTTTGGAAAGAGAAAGACGCTGATAGTTTTAAATTTTCACTAGGATTATTAATTAATTTGTTAAATTTTTTTAAAGTTGTGCTTATTTTAAAAGAGCGTAACGATAGAATAGATCCATTACTTTTGTCTAGTCTCTATTAAAAAAAGTGATGACGTAAATTTGACGTTAAGGTTGTTATCAAACTTAAAATTATGACAGCTCTTTTTTCTAGTGAAAAGGGTAAAGGCAACATATCTATTCTGTGGAAGTATTTGTAAGTACATACATGTTTTTAAATTTGTTGTATTTTTGTAAATATGGAGAAATAAATTATAATAAATATTTTTCCGTGTTCAGGAGGCGAAACTCTTTCGATTCCTGCAGTAATTTTCAGGTGTTAAAAAAATGAAAGGTTGTCAATTACCTTATTTTCGTTTATTTACTTGTTTAAAAAGAAGTAGATTAGATTGTGTAGAGTTAACGAAAAATCGTTTGACAATTGACTTCAAATAACCTAGCCTTAAGTAACCATTATCTTCTGTTTATTGTGATGGATTACTCAGACTAATGTGTTGACCATATCCCCAGTTCATAGTAATTGGTAGGGAGACGCGGGCGCGGCCGAGGGGTCTGCGCAGACGCAGGAAATCGAGTGACGCGCGGCCAATCACGCGCAACCATCATCAGGAGGACGTTTTCCCATGACTCCAGCTGGCTTATTGTCTAACGTTTCTGACGCTTGCCTTCGCAATCACTATTTCTTTATTATTATTTATTTAAAATATGGCTTCTGTCCCATTACAGGACAATTTCGCCAGTGTCAAAGTAAGCTCTCTTTGGGAGCGACGTTGTACGGTGATTGTAGTTTTTGCAACTTGATAGTAAAATTCCAGAAACCACGTGGAGACAACTTGCGCATTAAAAAATGTCAGACACGAGAGCAATATAGAATTTTGTGATCACTGTTAATTATGGTTAATCGCCGCATAAAACACTATCAAAATTATACTTCACTAGCCGAAGAAACAGAAATACCAAAATTATATACTTTCTACATCCGCCATGTTCGAATGCTACAAATCGAATCCCACTATTTCTTTCTGTCAAACGATATAAAAGGATGACAGAAAGAGACTGTGAAAGCGAAGGCAAGCGTCAGAAGCGTTAGACAATACGGCCTCTGAATGCTGTTCGGATAAACCTTTTAATTTTTTATTCGTATTACGGCCACTTGCACAGTCTAGTGCAACGATTTTTCACGGAAAAATTTAATCGCTAAGACCGATACGCAAAGGACCGTGTGTTTGTGGGGCTCTGGCCTATTACTACTTGAGGGCCCACGTAATTAATTAAATAATTCCCATTTTGCTAAAAAAACTGTTATGGTCGTGGGTGAGTAATTGTTTCAGTTCATTAATATGGACCTCTGCAAAAGTAACGCCTGATTCAATAAATTATCTAAAAAACTGTCTTCGATAATGATGTTACTCGGTCTAGGTCTCTAAAGGGGCCCTTAAAATCCATGGAGCCCATGTATCCACTATCATACCTACATTTTACTAACAATAAGTATGTTAATTATATTTCAGCTTGCAGAAATTTACTAACCCGGAGATTTGACGGCTGATTTGAGATTGGTTAACGCTATACGTGCTTACAAAATAGATGCCCATATTATTAGAGCTGATAGTACTTGTCCTTAGAAGTAAATGTAAGTATAAAACTAATTTAAAATTCATGATAGTTTTTGCAATGAATTAGGAAAACCATTGTGCCACGTAATAACACCCTGTTTGGGCAAAATTTCAATTTAATTATTCGAAAAATAAAATCATATAAAACTTTCTTTAATTCCTGTTTAAAGTAAATAATTTTAATGTAAGTTAACGTCCCTAAAAGTATTGACATCTAATTTGTAAGCACCTTATCTATATACTTGGTGCAACACACGCTTGATTTTGTCATCGGCATTGCGATTACAAGAACAGGATCATAATTTGTATCAAGAATGATTTAATAGCCCATCTAAGACCGTACATGCAAGTTTTAATACACCAAGTTTATAGCGAAATAGACTGGTTTTTAATCGTCAAACTAGTACGTCTTGTACGCGAACTCCGGACAGGATATCAGTCAATTATCGAAGTGGGTTGTTTATCAAGAGTAATTAAATACTGGCAGAGATGACAATTTATTGCAAGGATAGAGGTGACCTTTTATGTATGCGATGCGAAGTAGTTATATCATAAATTTAACGGATAAACTGAATGAAATATTTAATGTGACAATTAAAATCCTTTATCTTTTATTTTCGCTAGTATTAAAATTAAATATGTTATGTCTGCCTCGGACGGAAAGAGACCCGGTGGTTGTACATTAGTGCCTTGGAGTTTGGGCAAACCTTTGGCGTGGGACGTCACTTACTCAGACACGCTGGCTCCGTCCTATGTCAGAGGTTCTGCCAGTAAGCCAGGGACTGCTGCCGACCACGCTCAAACAATCAAGTGCCGCAAATATGCGTTTTTAACGAGTGATTACATATTTGCGGCACTTGCATTAGAAACTTTAGGACCGTGGTCATCCAACACCAAAAAATTTGTTCGCGAGGTGTCGGATAAACTTGTTAGCGTCTCTGGCGACCTCAGGGCCGGGTCTTTTTTCGCCCAGAGGCTGAGCATAGCCGTACAGCGAGGAAATGCCACAAGCATGCTAGGCACGGTACTCCGGGTAAGCGAAATACAGGGTTTCGACATTTTTTAATCATCGCTCATCTCTCTTCAATAAAATGAGACCACGTAACCTAAAGAAAGGCACAACATACATAGAAAAAAATACTACAAACGTCAACTCCACACTAGCGCGGCTGTACCGGTGCAGAAAAGTTAGTTAAGTGCCCTGACGAACCATAAAAAGTAGATAGGTATGTCGGTCTGTATGTATACGTTACACGGACGTCTCTAGTTCAACGACTCTGGTGCTCTTGAAATGATACCGAGAAAGGTCGCGAGAAACAATAAAACAAACGGTTTGTTTATTTATACGCGTCTTTAACACTCGGTAATCTTAGTAGGTGTTTATAAGATGACCACTTAACATGGTTATACAAACATATGATATATTTATCTATATATATAAAATTCTAAACTGACTGACTGACTGACTGTTGATATATCAACGCACAGCCCAAACCACTGGACCTAGAGACTTGAAATTTTGCACATAGATTCCTTATACAATGTAGGCATCCACTAAGGAAGGATTTTCGGGAATTCCCACGGGAACGGGAAAAAACGGGATTTATAGATTCGATTCCGAGTGACCGTATCTCAGTAACTATAATAACTAGACTCTTCAAATTTGGTACACAAGTAGGTATTACAATAATGAAAACATCAATTTCAGGATTTTTCAAAATTCTCACGGGATAAGGAATAAACGGGATTTATATATTCAGTTCAACGGAATCCTATGAACTATAATTACTAGACTCTTCAAATTTGGCATAGAAGTAGGTAATTATAATAGTAAAAAACAGTTATAAGGATTTTTGGAAATTCCCACGGGATAAAGAAAAAACGGGATTTTTCGTTTTACTGGTCGTAGAAAGCTGAAATTCGGCACGAAGGTTGCTTGGGGAGTGTAGAGGAGCATTGTGAGAGGAATTTTCAAAATTCCCACGGAAACGGGAAAAAACGGGATTTATATATTCGATTCCGAGTGACCCTATCTCAGTAACTATAATAACTAGACTCTTCAAATTTGATATACAAATAGGTATTATATTAGTTAAAATATTAATTTCATGATTTTTCAAAATTCCCACGGGATAAGAAAAAAACCGGATTTATATATTCAGTTCAACGGGATCCCATGAACCATAATTTCTAGACTCTTCAAATTTGGCTTAGAAGTAGGTAATTATAATAGTGAAAAACAGTTTTAAGGATTTTCAGAAATTCCCACGGGATAAAGAAAAAACGGGATTTATCGTTTTACTGGTCGTAGAAAGCTGAAATTCGGCATATAGGTTGCTTGGGGAGTGTAGAGGAGCATTGAGAGAGGACTTTCCAAAATTCCCACGGGAACGTGAAAAAACGGGATTTTTCGTTTTACTGGTCGTAGAAAGCTGAAATTCGGCATGTAGGTTGCTTGGGAAGTGTAGAAGAGCATTGAGAGAGGACTTTCAAAATTCCCACGGGAACGGGAAAAAACGGGATTTTTCGTTTTACTGGTCTTAGAAAGCTGAAATTTGGCAAGTGGGTTCCTTGGGGATTGTAGAAGAGCATTAAGAGAGGACTATCAAAAATTCCCACTGGAACGGGAAAAACGGGATTTTTCGTTTTTCTGGTCGTAGAAAGCTGAAATTCGGCATGAGGTTGCTTGGGGAGTGTAGAGGAGCATTGAGAGAGGACTTTCCAAATTTCCCACGGGAACGGGAAAAAAACGGGATTTTTCGTTTTACTGGTCGTAGAAAGCTGAAATTTGGCAAGTAGGTAGGTTTTTTGGGGAGTGTAGAAGAGCATTAAGAGAGGACTATCCAAAATTCCCACGGGAACGGGAAAAACGGGATTTTTCGTTTTACTGGTCGTAGAAAGCTGAAATTCGGCATGAGGTTGCTTGGGGAGTGTAGAGGAGCATTGAGAGAGGACTTTCCAAAATTCCCACGGGAACGGGAAAAAACGGGGTTTTTCGTTTTACTGGTCGTAGAAAGCTGAAATTCGGCATGAGTTGCTTGAAGAGTGTAGAGGAGCATTGAGAGAAGACTTTCCCCGTATTAAGAAAGTATTTTCCGAAATTCTTACGGGAACGGGAAAAAACGGGATTTTGCTTTTTACTGGTTGTAAGCTAAAATTTCAAAATTCATAAGTTTATACTGTAAGTAGGCCGCAAAGGGCTCTTTAACCGACTTCAAAAAAAGGAGGAGGTTATGCATTCCATTTTATGTATTTTTTTATGCAGGTATGTTCACCGACTTCTCGGTCAATTGTGGACCAATTTTAAAAATTCTTTTTTATTTGGAAGAATATAATATACTCCTGAGATGATCACATTGTCACGCAAGCAATTTTGCTTGCATGCTTGCTTGCTTGCCTGTATGCTTGCTTGCTTGATATCTTGGTTCTTTGGAATTCTCATGGTACACGCGAGCGAAGCCGCGGGCAAAAGCTAGTCTAATATATAAAAATGAATGCCTATTTCCCTTGAGCAGGGCATCACGCGTGAACGGCTGAACCGATTTCGCGGATTCTTTTTTTGTTAGGGTTCCGTAGTCAACTAGGAACCCTTATAGTTTCGCCATGTCTGTCCGTCTGTCTGTCTGTCCGCGGCTAAGCTCAGAGACTGTTAGTACTAGAAAACTGTAAAGTGTAAAGTGGGGGTGATTTTTTTTTTCTCGACTAACCCTATAGTGTGGGGTATCGTTGGATAGGTCTTTTAAAACCATTGGGGGGTTGCTTACATGATTTTTGTATTCAGTGATTTGTTTGCGAAATATTCAACTTTAAAGTGAAAAATTTCATTAAAATCGACCGTCCCCCCCCTCCTCTAAAATCTAAACTGTTGGGTGGAAAAATTTGAAAAAATTCAAAATAGTAGTAAACATATTAAATTTACAAGGAAAATTATAGCGGCTAAGATTGCTTGGGAATTATTTGTAGTTTAAGAGTAAATAGGTGCCTAAGGTATTAAACATACCGTCACTACTTTGAAAAACTCGTATCTCAAATCAGCATATAAACAAAACTGAACTTTGATATGCGCGTAATAAAGTTCACTTTGCCAGATTAACGATTTTGAGATACGAGCTTTTTTCAAAGTATTGACGATACCTAACTTGGAAGATTCCGTACCTACACATACGAAATCCTTAGAAAAATATTACTTGATTTTTTGGTAATGGCTACGGAACCCTATCTTGGGCGTGTCCGACACGCTCTTGGCCGGTTTTTACGTTTGTTATTATCAGGCGAAGGTTCTTATGAAATAAATTTTAGAAAAAATACAACGGGGGCGAAGCCGCGGGTAACAGCTACGTATGTATAAGTATCGAGTACGTAAACTAGACTCGCGGTTTTATTCGGTATCCTATCGAATAAAAAAAATCACAACGGTCATACCTTCGTCAAGGATTACATAGGCTTTGTAATACATTAAACATTTTGTGACAAGGGGCGGTTCAAATGATCGAAATTGGTGACGTATGGATAGCCCTTGCTATGCCATTCCGTTTAATACCTTATCAAATACATTTCGTATGCACTTTATATTATAACAGCGAAGCGTTAACTAGTTTGTATCATGTTACAACAACATAAAATAATCATCGTCCAAAACAATCAGCATACATACGATAGCCAGATAGCCTGACGACGAAGCAAGGTCTCGGGTTCGGTCCACGGTCGGAACAGATATTTGTATGAAAAATACGAATGTTTGTGCTCGAGTCTTGGATGTTTATCCATTGTTTAGTACCCATAGTACAAGCTTTCCTTAGTTTGGGACTAAATGTATAAGTTGGCAGCCGACTGCACGCAGCAGCAGCAGACGACGTGTCGCTAGCTACGCTAGCTACGGAGAGGATTTCATAGAAATAAGGTATAAGTTGGCGTAGCTAGCGACACGTCGTCTGCTGCTGCTGCGTGCAGTCGGCCGCCAACTTATACCTTTAGGCAATTTGTGTCAATCGTCGTATGATTTATTTGTTTATTTACACAGATATAGCACCTACATTATCATCAATATAAGTGTAAGATTCCTGTCGATGCAGCCCAATCGGTTCTTCTAGGTTTGAGTTCCTTCACCTTACACGATACGTCTAGGTGCAAAGAACGCTTGTTTTTGGTTAAAAAAAAAACCGCACGAGAACTCTTAAATTCAATTATAATGGTCAAAGCTCTCGCCGGCGCTCGCAAGGACGTGTGATGGCTCGGGACCGGTTTGCGGGTTTTTTCTAACCCCACGGACCCTGGCACACAAGTAGGGTTGCCAACCGTCCCGCTGTACACGGGACGTCCCGTTTCTGGAGCACTAGAGTACGCGTCCAGCAAAAGGTCCACGCGGGACGCCGATTGTCCCGTTTGCAGACTAAACTAGATTATAAGCAGTGATCGGATACACGGATGCATACCTAATTGCCTAAAGTATGGAAGCGGCTTCTTAACAAAATGCTGGGGTAGCTTGCTACTTGCATACAAGCAGATATAATATGCTGTCTCGCTCGCAAACTTGTAAAAATGCTTCTCTCTCTTTCTGTGAAATGTTACTGTCGTATTGCAGCTAATCTAACGATCCTAACGTAACCCTTTTTGCCATCATAAATATTTTTTTCAGAAACTACATTTCACTTTTCACTTTACTTTTCATTTTACTTTTACATTAGGTAGATAAATCTTAAATGTGTATTAGTTTCTGTAGTCGGAACACTGAATTTCGAAATCCCGGAATCGCGTGATTTTTTTCGAACTTAAAGCGCTTTCCATATTAGCCATGCTTCCGATTATCCGATCACTGATTATAATTTATAAGCACCGAACGTTCATTTCAATATACCGCGGTTAACGCGCGTGGACTCCGTGCGCTCACTCTCTCGATCGGCACTATAGATATTATATCCTGTCCCTCCTCTTTCGCGATCTATATTGAACTAGATTTTTAATATTTGCGTCACAAAACTTATATGCTCACGTGCAAAAGTTAATCTGGTTTAATTTTTCATGCCTTTAAAGTAAGGCCGGGTGTGGGAACTGTAGGAAGTGTAGGAGTCCCGCATTTTATAGACAAGTACCGCAATTTGATCGCAAATGTACCGCAAATATGTGCAGAGGTTGACAACCCTACTCATAAGAGTCAATCGCGGACACAGCATCCATCCCTCACGCACACGCCAACTGTGCCAACTGTTAGACAGGGATGAGTGCTTTGTGCCCGCCGCAAAAACTAGTGTGTTTTACTCACACGTCCAGGTTTGTCCTAGCAGAAATATGGAGAAAACTTAAGCTTTGTTTAAATATGTCTCCAGCAAATCCAACACGAGTTTTATTTGAAACTAGCTGCCCGCCCCGGCTTCGCACGTCGGGTATTACTAATAAAAAAAAATCATACAAACCTTTTCTTAATACATAGGTACAATTCAATACAATAAAAAAATACATAGTAACTACTACAAAAAATAATTAGAGAAATAGATGCAGGCGATGCTGCCGTTCTAAACTTATACGCGTAGGTACATACATTTTCTATAGTCTATTTTTATTTATATGTATGTATGTATGAATGTTTTAGTGATAGTTGTAGCACGCACAAAGATTTACTCTGTCTATTTAATAGAGTTAGTACTAGAAAACAGAGAATGCACGTAATTGGTCACCGATAAGGACGATGCACCGGCACATACATACGTCCCACTGCAGGGCACATATTTGAATATTGTTATCTACTACTTTAAATTACATAATTATGATTAATAGATGAATAAACATTACATGTAATTATTTGAGGTGCCACGAGAAAAATCAAAAAATCACGAGAAATATTACGAATATTACAACAAACGGCATGTAAGCCGAGCCCGCCATCGACGTGCGATTGTTGACGCCCACTGACAGTTTCTTGTCCCTTTCATTTGCATACAAAAGTGCAATAGAGAGAACGCCTTGCTAACTCTGTTAAATAGACAGGGTATAGCTGCACATAAAAAGTTGTACACCCCAAAACAACCTGCCAAATCCTGCCAGTCAACGAACATACAACAACAAACAGTCCAATCCGGTTATCCCACGAGAACATGAAATAGTCACAAACAAACTGCAATCCTACAAATGTCGTCTGTCCGGATCAATACGTCTTCGTATTTTTTTTGCAAAAGACCGTCGACAAAGTGACTGACATTACATTACAATGCAATACAAGCATTCTTTATTGAACAACACAAAGGAGTACAATGAGTTTACAAAAAACTCAAAAAGCAAGGTGGACTACAGGCGGTTCTATCGTCTTAAAGCGATACTATTTAGACATAGAAACTAATATAAATAAGAAGTGGCGGAAATACAACAGTACCTATATAAAATAAAGTAAATAAATATACAAATAAATAAATTGTAACCTTTATATAAAACTATTTGCTCATACAAAATATGAGTGAAAAAATTGAAAAAGGCTGTATGTGAATAAAGTATTTGAGGAAATAAAATAAACAAAACAAAAAACTTCAGTACAAAAATTATAAAGATCGAGTAAAAACTATGCTTAAATATAACTATAAATTAAAAATTTTAAAAACCCCCAACGCAATTATGTCACTCGTATGTTTGAACGTTAAGTCAATGCCCGTTATGCGTCTAAGATCCCTTCTGCCACTAACAAAAGAGCAGATAACTTTGAAACGGCTGAACCGATTTTGATGAAACATATCTAAGAACCATCGCCAAGAAACCTGCTTTCTATTAAAAAAAACCGCATCCAAATCGGTTCACCCGTTTAAAAGCTATGATGCCACAAACAGACAGACACACACACACATAGCGGTCAAACTTATAACACCCCCTTTTTGTGTCGGGAGTTAATTATAACAACCCTCTTTTTGTGTCGGGGGTTAAAAAGAACAGAAAGACCAAAATTTATTGAGGTAAGGTTCTAAACGGCACGTTATACAGTTTCTTCTGCTTTAGACTATCTAGCCCGTAGAGTCAACCATTTGGTTCCCATTTGGTGTCATGGTTTTTCGTTATCCAGATAAAAAACTGATTTACTTCAATAAGGTTCCGTGATGGCTCAAAAATGAATCTGTTCACTGTAGCCCTCGCTTTGTAAAAACAATAAACGTATCCACCTAACCTATGCATGTGGCGAGCAATTTCGTCAATATGACAAACCGAGGCCAGGGGGGTTTCACTCCGCTGTTTAGGTATGTTCGGCCGGCGTCCTCCCGGGGAGGAGTATGGCAGTAGGTTGTCGCTCGGCCTTCAGTTTGCACGCTAGCCGTGTTGCGCGAAATTAAGCATTTTTTTTCTGTGATTTTTGCAACAATCAATGACTTCTAATCGATCTTATAAATAACTTACTTACTTAATAAAGGTAGTTTACTGAATTAATACACACTGTTATCTTTCTTAATTTATATGCCTACAAAATATCGGCGAAAGGGAACCCTGTGCCCTTGGTTTCGGATCAGCGGTGCCCAACGGAATATGAATGCTCGTATCACACGATAAGTTCCAATTCCGCGTGCAAGCAGTAAGAGTAGGCAAGTTTTTATACGTAAAGTTGACTTTTGTACGAGAGTGATCCTTCTGTACGTTAGTACTATTACTTATTCTGTGCAGAAGGCAAATCAGACAAATGCACGAATCTGTTTTGCATTGACGCTCCCATATATAGGTGTCCCAAAACAACGACAACGATTTAATTAATTTTTTTTTTTTTCGAAAGTATCTAGTACTAAATATGTTATCATGATATGATTGACTCCAATTTATCGCATGTGACATGGATTTTCTTATTTTTCCCAGAACTGGACTTGACTTCTCACCCGATACCCCTATAGGATAGGTGGCATGAAAGTTCCCTAAACGAAGCGTTTATTATTTTAACTATTGAAATGAAACAATAATTTTAATTAATCAATTCTTAGTTGTTCATTTTTACATCTTTAAAAGATGTATATTTTCCCTGTCAAAAAGGACTTTTATTTTGAATCGTCCCTTTCATGCCACCTCTCCCCTACAAATTTATCGTTGAGTTTTGAAACATATATGTCACCTTCCTTGATCTGACAACTAAGTCCTTCAAACTTCCAGCATTTCACCTTGTTGCTGCTATTAAACAAAGTCTATTCGCGTATTCTGCGCAGGAGTGGTACTTGGTATTGGTACTCGTATGCGCATGGGCAACGCATGATGGATCGCTATTTCTGCCGGCGCCAGGCCACACTTCACAACATATACTGAAACGTAATACTCGTATTTGTACTATGTATGTTTTTCGAACTGAGCTGGAAATTTTGCTTTTAATACGTGTTCGCTGCCGGCTGTCAGACTCGAGACTTCTTCAAGTGCCACAAACGCATATGTGCGTTCAAATGACTGTCAAACTATGACGGCAGCATAGGGGTCAGTCACGAAAACGCATATTAGGTGCTAATAAATTAGGCACCAATATTTCCAGGGCGTAACATACTCATCAGAACAAGTCACTTTCACTCAGACTTTTCAAAATTAAAAAAAAAATACAAACTTTTCATACATATCCATCCAACCAAATAGATTACTGCTTTAGTACCTAATGGAAAATCGTTTTTTTTTTCAGATTTTAATTTGTGGTTACAATAAAAGTGACTTGTGTTGTTGAGTTGATAAAGCCATGGAAATAATGGTACCTAATTTGTTAGCATCCTGTATATTATTTATATGCGTTCATCATCATCATCGTTTCAGCCGAAAGACGTCCACTGCTGAACATAGGCCTCCCTCCAAGGCTCACTTGCGTTCCCGCAACCTTAACCAGAGGCCGTATTGTCTAACGCTTTTGACGCTTGCCTTCGCTTTCACCATCTCTTTCTGTCATTATTTTATACCGTTTGATAGAAAGAGATAGTGATTGCGAAGGCAAGCGTCAGAAGCGTTAGACAATAAGCCAGCAGGTCCCAGGTAAATAACCAGGTAGGCAATCAAGAGCGCGTTAGACAATAAAGCCTCAAGGGTGGGCAAACGGTCGATCGCAGCTACTTACTATCTTATCTTTTTTTTATTGTTATCTTTATGTTTAGTTTTTTAAATCCTATTGAAAAACAGCATTGTGGCTTGCTGCGTGCGGCCCAATTTATACTATTCTCTCTGTCTAGGAACATCGTTTTAAAATTACGCTATCAATTTTTAACAGGCGGCCACGGCCACTCTGACTAGAGTCGAGTGTGGCGACTTACAAGAAGAGATATATCTATACACTAGCTTTTGCCCGCGGCTTCGCTCGCGTGTACCATGAGAATTCCAAAGAACCAAGATATCGAACAAGCAAGCATGCAAGCAAGATTGCTTGCGTGACAATGGGACCATCTCAGGAGTATATTATATTCTTTCGAATAAAAAAATAATTTTTAAAATCGGTCTACAATTGACCGAGAAATCGGTGAACATACCTACATAAAAAAATACATAAAATGGAATGCATAACCTCCTCCTTTTTTTGAAGTCGGTTAAAGAGCCCTTTGCGGCCTACTTACAGTATAAACTTATGAATTTTGAAATTTTAGCTTAAAACCAGTAAAACGCAAAATCCCGTTTTTTCCCGTTCCCGTAAGAATTTCGGAAAATATTTTCTTAATACTGGGAAAGTTCTCTCTCATTGCTCCTCTACACTCCCCAAGCAACTCATGCCGAATTTCAGCTTTCTACGACCAGTAAAACGAAAAATCCCGTTTTTTCCCGTTCCCGTGGGAATTCCGGAAAGTCCTCTCTCAATGCTCCCCTACACTCCCCAAGCAACCTCATACCGAATTTCAGCTTTCTACGACCAGTAAAACGAAAAGTCCCGTTTTTCCCGTTCCCGTGGGAATTTTGGATGGTCCTATCTTAATGCTCTTCTACACTCCCCAAGGAACCTACCTACTTGCCAAATTTCAGCTTTCTACGACCAGTAAAACGAAAAATCCCGTTTTTCCCGTTCCCGTGGGAAATTTGGAAAGTCCTCTCTCAATGCTTATCTACACTCCCCAAGCAACCTCATGCCGAATTTCAGCTTTCTACGACCAGAAAAACGAAAAATCCCGTTTTTTCCCGTTCCAGTGGGAATTTAGGATAGTCCTTTCTTAATGCTCTTCTACACTGCCCAAGGAACCCACTTGCCAAATTTCAGCTTTCTACGACCAGTAAAACGAAAAATCCCGTTTTTTCCCGTTCCCGTGGGAATTTTGGATAGTCCTCTCTTAATGCTCTTCTACACTTCCCAAGCAACCTACATTCCAAATTTCAGCTTTCTACGACCAGTAAAACGAAAAATCCCGTTTTTTCACGTTCCCGTGGGAATTTTGGAAAGTCCTCTCTGAATGCTCCTCTGCACTCCCCAAGCAACCTATATGCCGAATTTCAGCTTTCTATGACCAGTAAAACGATAAATCCCGTTTTTTCTTTATCCCGTAGGAATTTCTGAAAATCCTTAAAACTGTTTTTCACTATTATGATTACCTACTTCTATGCCAAATTTGAAGAGTCTAGTAATTATAGTTCATAGGATTCCGTTGAACTGAATATATAAATCCCGTTTTTTTCTTATCCCGTGGGAATTTTAAAAAATCCTAAAATTAATATTTTAACTAATGTAATACCTATTTGTGTATCAAATTTGAAGAGTCTAGTTATTATAGTTACTGAGATAGGGTCACTCGGAATCGAATATATAAATCCCGTTTTATCCCGTTCCCGTGGGAACTTTGGAAATTCCTCTCACAATGCTCCTCTACACTCCCCAAGCAACCTTCATGCCAAATTTCAGCTTTCTACGACCAAGTAAAACGAAAAATCCCGTTTTTTCCTTATCCCGTGGGAATTTCCGAAAATCCTTAAAATTGTTTTTTTACTATTATAATTACCTACTTCTATGCCAAATTTGAAGAGTCTAGTAATTATAGTTCATAGGATTCCGTTGAACTGAATATATAAATCCCGTTTTTTTCCTTATCCCGTAGGAATTTTGAAAAATCCTGAAATTGATGTTTTAACTATTGTAATACCTACTTGTGTATCAAATTTGAAGAGTCTAGTTATTATAGTTACTGAGATACGGTCACTCGGAATCGAATATATAAATCCCGTTTTTTCCCGTTCCCGTGGGAATTTTGGAAATTCCTCTCTCAATGCTCCTCTACACTCCCCAAGCAACCTACATGCCGAATTTTAGCTTTCTACGACCAGTAAAACGAAAAATCCCGTTTTTTCCTTAACCCGTGGGAATTTCCGAAAATCCTTAAAATTGTTTTTTACTATTATAATTACCTACTTCTATGCCAAATTTGAAGAGTCTAGTAATTATAGTTCATAGGATTCCGTTGAACTGAATATATAAATCCCGTTTTTTTCCTTATCCCGTAAGAATTTTGAAAAATCCTGAAATTGATGTTTTAACTAATGTAATATCTACTTGTGTATCAAATTTGAAGAGTCTAGTTATTATAGTTACTGAGATACGGTCACTCGGAATCGAATATATAAATCCCGTTTTTTCCCGTTCCCGTGGGAATTCCCAAAAATCGTTCCTTAGTGGATGCCTACATTGTATAAGGTATCTATGTGCAAAATTTCAAGTCTCTAGGTCCAGTGGTTTGGGCTGTGCGTTGATATATCAACAGTCAGTCAGTCAGTCAGTTTAGAATTTTATATATATAGATATAATAAATCTGTAACAAGTCGGTGTCTGTACATTGAAGATATTTGAGAAAAACTGTCACTAGGGCTATTTACTAGCGCAATAGAACCCAAAACAATTTTTTTAGAATTATTGTCTGTTTGTTTGTTTATCTGTTTGTCTGTTTGACTGTGCGTTTGTGCGCGCTAATCTCAGAAACGGCTTAACCTAGAAGGATGCGGTTTTCACTGATATGTTGGTATTTTCTTGGATTAACATTTAGTGTTTGTTTCATTTGAATCGGTTCACAAATAAGAAAGATACGTCTATTTTAAGAATTTATAGAACAGTTTTTAGAAGTAGTGACTTGGGAGTAGGTACGGTGGTGAATGTGAACGCGGGTGTGTGGGGGGAGGGGGTTCGGTGAGGGGGGGGGGGGGGGTGCGGGGGGGGGGGTATTTTTTTTTATATCGAGGAACTAAGGAGAGCCATAATTGATGAAAAAGCAAATTGGATAAAAAAAATAAGCTGCCCAAATTACTAACTCCACGCGGACGGAGTCGCGGGCAAAAGCTAGTAATGAATATGACAGAAATATTCACAGGAGTATTTCTAGACCTCGATTTCTGGGATATTTATTTTAAGAAAGAGATAGTCGCGTCAATGAAGCTTTTTCGTCGATAGTCCTCAGAAACAGCTCCGATTTCGATCATTTTTTTTTGAAATTTTGTTTTTATTTTATATTAATTAAAATCAGAAACCTTTTAAAGGGGGGAAATAATTATTTATATTTTTTAAACAATATGTATGGTTATTAAATAGGAAAAAATGTTTCGCTTTATTATTTTTTATTAAGATTACTATTAGGTTATTTGCTATATTTTCTCCCTTGGAACTAGGGTCCTAAGGGGTATCATATCTCCAAAACCGTAAGGTTTTGGAGATATGATATTTTTTCTAAAATTTCCCGAAATCCCACCTTTAAACTTTCGTAACTTTTTTATTAATGTTTGTAAAATTATTATTTTTTGTATTTAATACTTGGCAATACATGCTTGTTCAAATAGTAATAGTTTGTATTCTAATTGATAGTCTCAAAGGGACGTACGAGGTTTTTTATTCCATAAAATTATAGATTGTGTGAAAAAAATCTAACTTTGAAATTCCAATATTAAAAAACTAAAGACAATTGAGAGCTTCATTTTCTTTAAAATACTTCTTTAGCTTGTGACCTTTCTAACGATATGCTACACATTGATAAAAAATAAATCTGAGTCAAATTACGGGGATATTCCGTCAATAGGGCGGAAATTGTTTGGAATCAGCGAGTAAAGCAACTTTATTTTTTTGATCGTTTTTTTTAAATGGTTAGACAAAGTGACCACCAAAGTGAGGCGGTTGAAACGCTCGAATAATGACCCAGTTTGTCTAACCATTTTATAAAAAAAAAAACGATCATAAAAATAAAGTTGCATCTGATACCTTGTTTTATACGACAGTAAAATTAGCGGGGAAAAGGACGATAAAATGTTCGATAATACTCATAGTTCGGTGTCGTACGTATCATGCGATAGCTAACATAGTACAAACAAGATTTCAAGTATTTAGTTACATATTTCATGAAACCGCGACGTCGTGTGCACGCGTCGCTGCTCTCGTGTCTCGTTACGCCCTTAAAGCTGTTTCCTTACCTTCTACTAATGAGTACACTCACAAGATATTGGAGCGATTATCTTGGGAAGGATTTCGTTTGCCTGTAGAGCCATGGTGGCCCAAAGGGGGAATTTCAGAAATAGGGTACAATACATTTTTATTCTCAGATTTTAAAATGTTTCGTATGGATCTACTCAGAATCAGTAGCACTATCGATACTACATAGAAAAAAAAAGTCCCGAGGTCGGTTTTGTTTACTTTTCATACATTGGTTTTTGAAGGTAACAAAACCGACACTTATTTTTGTATGAAAAACTGGGGACATTTTTTTACTCCATTATAATCGATAGTGCTATTGATTCTAAGCAGATACATGCAAAAATTTCTAAAATCGGAGAGAAAAAATAGTTGAACCCTATTTCTGAAAATCCTCAATTAGACCCTACTGGATGAATGGTTCTACTATGACAGGATTTACTGTGTCGAGTACAAATAGAAAATCGTCCACTAGAATTGACTTTGAATTTTCACCAAAAATAATACTAGTAATTGTGCTGAATGTGGTTAAGGTTGCGGGAACGCGTTCCGATCTGTTTGGCGAGCCTTGGGGGAGGCTACAGTTGTAAAAAATCCGTTAGCTACCGTTAA
This sequence comes from Archips xylosteana, assembly GCA_947563465.1. NCBI lineage: Eukaryota > Metazoa > Arthropoda > Insecta > Lepidoptera > Tortricidae > Archips > Archips xylosteana. The sequence continues at coordinate 13,467,473 of OX387365.1, read as the reverse complement.
TTAACCAAATTTATGGTTAGCTACCGATAAAATGCAGTTATTAACGGTTAATTATCCGACTGCGACAACGAAAATGGGTAAATAAAGTTTTTTAATTGTGCAGTCAACTCCTAGGTGAAGTGAAAAATCGGTATCCGAAGGATAAAGATTTTATTTTAGATTTTATAAATCATATTTAAAGAACATAAGTATACTGACTGATTATTTTTTGGTTGTCCATACCACGCTGTGCGAGTATTTAACCGTAATAAAATGCGGTTAAATAACCGTTAATAACGAAAAATGCGTTTTTAACCGCTTGGTTAAAATCGTTAATAACCGGCTTCGCATCTGTAGGGGAGGCCTATGTTCAGCAGTGGACGTCTTTCGGCTGAAATGATGATATTGAAAATAATTATCATATTTCTTTTCGTCATAAATTAATTAAAACAAATCTAAATATCAATGTAAAACCAATAATAATATTTTTTTTTTTAATTTATTTGTTTATTTTGTTACACACTTTTTACACCACCTTATTTGTGCTGATTCCGGTCCAACAAGCAGGCATCTACTGCAGCTTAATGCTGAGTCAAATTCCTTTTCGACATCTCAATTATGTTTTTTGTTTTAATTATTATTAATGTTTAATTTCATTTTTATTATTATTTTTCTCCTGTATTAGGCAGTGTATTTTTCTTTTTTTGATGTCGAATAATGTTATGTCTATGTCTATGTCAATACAGACTGCATGCTTTAAGGAATAACAGGGAGATTGTTTTACCGATATCAAATAATTGGCTAAGTAAAGTTTTTTGAAGAGGTGCTATTTATATTTTTTTTCGACAGTAGTTGTCTTCAAGACCGAGAAACTGCAGCTCTTTTATTTTTAACTCCTATTGTACATACTGGAAATATTTTTTTAAGTGTTCGAGATGACATTTGTGAGATTTAATGGCTGACAAGCGGTTCGTGCTCAGTACTTAGTAGAAATCGAAAAAAAAATGAAGTCAATTGTCAATGTCAAATGAAATCTAACCGTTTGCGTTTTGTTTACTTTGCGTTGTCCAAGAAGCAGTTCCAAAATAGTGATCGAAAATATTCAGTCGTGATTCAATTATCGTGCATAGGTCGTGGAGAAATGCGGTAAAATTGAAAATCCGTATTTTGTGCGGAGGTCGTTAAAAATAATCCAAAAATCACACTGATCACACCAAAACGCAAAGCAAACGAAACGCAAACGGTTTGACAGGGACAAAAGTGACAGATGACTTCGTTTTTTTTCTGCTTCTACTAAGTACTGAGCACGAACCGCTTATCAGCCATTAAATCTCACAAATGTCATCTCGAACACTTAAAAAAATATTTCCAGTAAACAATAGGAGATAAAAATAAAACAGCTGCAGTTTTTCGATCTACAGAACGCCAACTGTCGAAAAAAAATATAATTAGCACCTCTTAAAAAAACTTTACTTAGACAATTAAAACTGGTCTGAATTAAAATTGGTCATTATTTTTTCGGCCTTTATAATTTTTAACAAGTTTACCATGGGACAAGATTCCATTTTCGACATTATTCTGGATCGACATCCTTCATCCTTCTTGATGTATTTAAAATGAGTTTTTTTTAATTGACTTTTAATTCCGGATTCGGTTTCAACTCAGGTCAATGACTTATTTTTATTTTACTACTTATAGTGGGCAAAGCAAAACAATCCATCAAAACATGTAAATGATATCCAGCCTACCTTATATTAAGCCTGTAGTAGTGAGTAGGTGGCATGAATGTTGACACCTAGGCCGGCGCGGGCGCATACTAAGTGCACCATTAAGGCACACTCCGCATAACAATAACGCAGTCGCCTATGAATTACGAATTAATCGGAGCATAAATTAAGTTAACGTACTGTTTGTTATCTTAACCTGAGTTGCATGCGGAAATTGTTTGATTAAATAAATATGCATATAACATGCCCTTCAGGGGCGCAGTTAGTGTATGACCCCGTGTTTATCGACACGGAATAAACGGCCTGATAATTCAAACCCTTATGGCAATTATATTAGCGTTTCAATTAATAGGTCCTACCTACGCTACTGTTATACAGGTTGTATTTTAACCACTGTCCATTACCCCGTCCGTATCAAACCTTTATTAACTTTAAAATGTATCATTATCACGTCCTTCTGAAATTAATGACAATCTTAAGCGCAAGTCTCATTGAAGAGCCATGAGACAGGGGCGCGTCGCAGTGCGCGTCGTCCCTCCGGGGGCAACTCAGCCCACACACCACTCAGTAAAAAACCATTGCGATCTGCACTTATTGCGATGTGAACTTATTGCGATCTGCACTTATTGCGATCTGCACTTATTGCGATTTGCACCACTGCACATTTTGCGCCTTGCACATCCTGCTATGTATCCAAATAAGTATTGAATGAACAGTTTCACAAATATGTTACGAAGTTCTTATTTCAACTGCGTAAAGAGCATTGGGACATATTTTGTTTTGTAATTTGTCTATGCACCTCTATATTTTTACACTTGACTGTACCACATTACAATATCTTTCAATATTTTTCAAATGGGCTGAGTCGACCCTATAGCGGTAGATAGTGGTTAATTGAGCCCGCGGGCTGAGTCGACCCTATAGCGGTAGATAGTAGTTAATTGAGCCCGCGGGCTGAGTCGACCCTATAGCAGTAGATAGTAGTTAATTGAGCCCGCGGGCTGAGTCGACCCTATAGCAGTAGATAGTAGTTAATTGAGCCCGCGGGCTGAGTCGACCCTATAGCGGTAGATAGTAGTTAATTGAGCCCGCGGGCTAAGTCGACCCTATAGCGGTAGATAGTAGTTAATTGAGCCCGCGGGCTGAGTGGACCCTATAGCGGTAGATAGTAGTTAATTGAGCCCGCGGGCTGAGTCGACCCTATAGCGGTAGATAGTAGTTAATTGAGCCCGCGGGCTGAGTCGACCCTATAGCGGTAGATAGTAGTTAATTGAGCCCGCGGGCTGAGTCGACCCTATAGCGGTAGATAGTGGTTAATTGAGCCAGCGGGCTGAGTCGACCCTATAGCGGTAGATAGTGGTTAATTGAGCCCGCGGGCTGAGTCGACCCTATAGCGGTAGATAGTAGTTAATTGAGCCCGCGGGCTGAGTCGACCCTATAGCGGTAGATAGTAGTTAATTGAGCCCGCGGGCTGAGTCGACCCTATAGCGGTAGATAGTGGTTAACTGAGCTCGCGGGCTGAGTGGTGTGTGGGCCAAGTAGCCCCCGAAGGGCGCGTGATCGCAGGCCGCGTCTCCACCCCGTGTCTTCTGTCTGCTTTGGATCGCGACGCCTCTATACATTTAGTATGAAAACGGATTCAAGGGGCGCCGCGACTGCGACGCGCCCTCGTCCCACGTCTCTTCTGTGTGGCTTGCGCCTTAAGTGCTACATAGATATAGATATACATAGATGTTGTATGAATTCGCATACTTGCAGTTCTGCGAGCTTTCTCGCTGGTGTTCATACTGTTCGATTAAGTTTCCGAATTTAGGACACTCGAGTGCAGAGGCGGCACTGTCTACGGCCTCGCGGTCTGAGGAGCCCCGCGCCTTGAAAATTTCTCGTTTATTGCTCACTTAAGCGCAACACACAAAAAGCGCGCGGGCCAATGCAGTGTTGCCAACAAGAGTAATATAAAATATGCTAGATAACAGTAATAAACAACACTGCATCGGCCCGCGTGCTTTTTGTGACGTCGGGCGACGGGCGCCGGCCCGCGTGTGACCCGCTTCGCGCCCGACCCGCGCCCGCTGTCTGTGTGGATGTCATCCATACACCGCCACGTAAATACACCCGTCGCGGGCCGGACCCGCCCCGCGCCCGCTTTCTGTGTGTGTTGGGCTTTAAACATCCGTCATCTAATATTATGCAGTGCGCCATCATAGAGCTTCGCAAAATATATCTTGCCCACACCAAATTTAGGTCCTGCGCCGCCACAGCACGAGTAATACAACTTGCTGAACAAGTACAAGAACTTGCTCGTACGTCTATCTGACCCTTTACTGATGACGTGGATATTTGTTCCTCCCCTTTTGCGTTCAGTTTTCTATGCGATTTAAGAGTACAAAAACAATGTTTCCGGCTTTGATGAAATCTTATTAAAACTGCATTGGATCCAGCGGTAGCTTTTATAACTCAATTGCCATTCCCACGGCGAGTGCAGACTGCAAGCGCAATAGTAAAGTTCGTAACCGCATTACCATTGCAGTCGGGAAATTGGAAGGGGGATTTTCTCTCATTTCCGTATTATACAGTGAAAATAGCTTTTCGAGCCTTGAAAGACGCTTGACAAGTTGAAATTGGGAAGATTACACCAATCAATTGGCGTTTTTAGGGTTCGTAACTAAAGGGTAAAAACGGGACCCTATTATTGAGGCTCCGCTGTCCGTCCGTCCGTACGTCTGTCACCAGGCTGTATCTCATGAATCGTGATAGCTAGACAGTTGAAATTTTCACAGATGGTGTATTTCGGTTGCCGCTATAGAAAAAAATACTAAAAACCAGAATAAAATAAATATTTAAGGGAGTTCCCATACAACAAACGTGATTTTTTTGCTCGTTTTTGCTCGATATTGATAACGGCAACAGGTAGACGCTTGAAATATTCACAGAATATTTAGTTATATATTCACTTTAAAAATAAATAATTAAATTAAAATAAAACTGATATTGAAGGGGGGCTCACATACAAAAACCGAGATTATTTTGCCGTTTGTATAGATAATGGTACGGAACCCTTCGTGCGCGAGTCCGACTCGCACTTGGCCGGTTTTTTTTGCTCGTTTTTGCTCGATATTGATAACGGCAACAAGTAGACGCTTGAAATATTCACAGATTATTTAGTTATATTTTTCTAATATATAAAAATCTCGTGTCACTGTGTTTGTTATCGAACTCCTCCGAAACGGCTAGACCGATTTTTTTCAAATTTTTGTTCATTTTTGGCAAGCCTGAGAATAGGTCGTAGGGTATTTTTTATACCCCCTATTCTCCGCAGACGGAGTTGCGGGCAACAGCTAGTCTTCTCTAATAAATAAAAATCTCTTGTCACGGTGTTTGTTATCGAACTCCTCTGAAACGGCTTGACCGATTTTAATGGTTTTTTTTTCTCTGTATTCGGTGGGTCCGAGAATATGCAAGTCGTAGGCTATTTTTATACCTACCCCTATTTTTCGCGGACTGAGTCGCGGGCAACAGCTAGTATTCACTTTAAAAATAAATACTTAAAATTAAAATAAAACAAATATTTAAGGGGGGCTCCCACACAAAAAACGTGATTTTTGCCGTTTTTATAGATAATGGTACGGAACCCTTCGTGCGCGAGTCCGACTCGCACTTGGCCGGTTTTTTTACTATATGTCAAAACACGAATCTCCCATAGATTTTGTATGAAAATATCTAATACTAAAAGTAAGTGTTATGTGAGTATGTGACTCTGTTAGTGTTATATCACACTGGTGTTTTGCGAACGTATTAAAAGCGGAGCCTCCGCGCAGCGTTCGCGGCGAATCCGTTGCGCGCCCACGGCGAACACCGCGGCGTTGCGCTTCTAATAGTACGTTCGTAAATCGCCAGTGTGATATGGCTCTTATTACTTAACTATAAGTGACATGGATTCGTTTTTCTTATTTTTGTACAGCTTGACCTCTTGCCAGGTTATCGTTTGAGTTTTGGGACATAATGTATACTATGTAGGTGGTTATGCTTTACCTTGCCTTTCATCATCATCGTCGTTTCAACCGAAAGACGTCCACTGTTGAAAATAGGCCTCCCCAAGGTTCGTCAAACAGATCGGTCCACCGCCACCTGCATCCCACATGTTCCCGCAACCTCAACCAGGTCGCCGCTCCATCTTGTTGGAGGCCTACCTTCACCGCGTCTTCCATCGGCCATCAGTTCTTGCCTTTGCCTATTTTTTATTTTGAATACCGTTTGCCCGTTTAATTCAGTTAAATTGTAGCTATCTACTCTGAACTAGGGTCTTTGTCTACCTGTGCAATTCAATGAAGGGGGATTAGGGATATTACCAACCTCGGCAAGAGGGCAACGTCAGAGTGGTTTTAATCACGTTTTAGTGGGTATTCTCCCCCCTCCTCTTCCCGTTAGGGGAAGAGGACGGGAGAGAGAGCCCCACATAACCATCTGGGTCTCCCCGGGCCCGGGTGTACACGTAAAGTGTTTCCACTTCGTTAAAAAAAAGGCATACTGATACAGCCCCGCCCCAGATGCGTGTGCGTGAGGTATCAAACTGTAAGAAAGATGGCGCACTAGATGCGGGCACATGTTATGCCATCTTTCTTACAGTTTCATTCATTACAACTGGTGCGTGACACACGCATCTGGTCTGCGCCGGCCTTTATGTTCATTGCATGGCCGAAACACTCGACGCACAGTTTTTAGCTGGCAGCACACGCCAACAGAGAAAATTCGCCGCGCCGCTGCCTGCTGGCGTCCAGTTGGCGGACTCATGGCCCGCCACACGTGCGTCCGGCGGCGCGGAAAGTATTGTAGTGTGAAATAGCTCATTTACACTCGCGTACGAGTGGAGAGACGAACTGCGAGCCGAGCAACGAGACGGGAGTGTGAATAGACGCTCGCGGCTCGCCTAGCGTCTCGTCTCGTGCTTCGCAACGCTCGCGTCCGGAGCTAGACGCCGAGCCGAGACACGAGACGAAGCACGAGGCGAGGTACGAGGCGAGAGTGCAAATGAGGTATGATGATGATGTCCTTCAACGAACTAATTTGGTGTTTAGCTCGTGTGAGCGGATGTCTCGTTAATCCGAACTTTGTAGTAAATGGGCGGTCACAAGGCGTACAGAACAGCAGTCCTGAAGAGTTCTAAGAGTATGTGTGCTCGGTTTTGGGTCTGGCTTTTCGTCACAGCCTTTGGCGTCAAGATCTTCGAGACGAACTACCTATTTCGAAGCGCTCAGATGACTTGTTATGCGATGTTTGGGAAGAGCGGGCGCATTGCCGATCTGACTGGTGCAGTGCCGTAAAATAAAGTCTATGTTTGTCACTGCGAGTGTTCCCAACTACTAGTTGGTAACTAGTAATTTATTGAATCAGGCGTTACTTTGCGGAGGTCCATATTAATGAACTAAAACAATTAACCAATTAATTAAGGTCGCGGGTGAGCAAAGTAATTGTTTTAGTTCGGTAACTAGTAGCTTAGCAGTGAGCTTGAGAACCAGGCAATGAAAAAATCGGCCACCGATTGCGCGTATTATTAGACGTGCTGTTACGCTTTCTTAGAGGATTTGGTGACTGGAGTTTTTTTATCTGGATGGAGGTAACATTATCCTGAGATATCACCTAGATGCAAGCATACTGAACAGAATAATTGGAACCATGCCTTAAATCTGCAAGCAGGAATTTGAGATAGTGGTACCCAAAGTGGTCTATTTCAACCCCCAGGGGTCTATAATGACCTGCGAGGGATCTCAGTATGTAAAAAGTCATGGTAATTATTTTGTAAAAATTCAGTATTAAGAAGGGGATCCCCTGAAAACCTAAATATATGGCTTAGTCTATGAAACACAAAAATGTGGAATGTCTGGTAGAAGATGCTTTAACTGTTTAGTTTATGTAACAAAAACAAGTAAAAACTCTAACTACCTGCAAGAAATTAAAAACTATTATTTATTTTTCTGCAGTGGGGAGACTTATATTCTATGTACTTAGGTACATAAAAGGATGTGATATCATTACAAAGTTAAATAAAATTTTTTTTTTTGTCTCCAAAAATCTCATGCTAAAAAGTGATGAGACAATATTATTTTTTGAAAATAGGGTTTTATCACAGGCTTTTGAGTAAAATAAATGAAAATTACATGAATATGACTATACATGACTGTGGCTGTATTTATGCAAAAAGATTGAGTAAACTATTGACATTATGTACCCTAGTAGGGTGTCATGTACCTACCACCTAATTATTATTTAGGAAATGAACATAGCCGAAAATGTATAAATAAATAACTTCAATCTAGGTTCTGTAAGTTTACTAAAAAAAACATAACACATTTCTAGTCTTATTTACTTACATGGTTAAACGCTAAACCTGTCCTAACAGTAAACAAGCAGATTATTTACATACCTAAACTCCAGGTTATCAAAGCACAATGAATGAAATTGTCACAAACAATTTAATAGCTACCTATTAAAGATAACGGACCATCTGTCTGTGTTATCAATAGCTTACAATTGCCTCTGCATCAACTGTTTAATTAACCCTCTAACAACTGAAATTATTCTGGGAATTTCTAATAACACAGTGGAATTACATAGTTGTTTTGTACAAATACATAATGTAATGATATATATACCTATGTTAAGTATGATACCTACAAAGCTAGAAAAGTTGTTTAGTATTTTGTGAGTCAAAAAAGATGTACCAGATGTAACATGAAAATAGCACTCAAGTGTTGTTTCAAAAAAATTATAAGTACATTTTGTTTTTCGTTGGGATCTGCTCAAGACAGGATTTTTTTAATAGTTAGTAGCAGTACCAGACTTAATTTTTTTTAACTCATTCATAATTACTTTTAAAACTGTTACTAAGATAAAAGTAATCCCAAATAACTGGTGATCATCACCATTAAAACAACACACAATCAAAATTTGAAAGTATTCACTTTGTGTTGAATTTTGATCAAAATATTCTGGTACAAGCACTACAAATTAATAAATTATATTATTACCAAACACTACTGCAAATATATTTGGCAACAGGTTTTCCGCTCACGACACATGTCTGAGGAACCTTACGAGCTCAAGCTGTCGGTTCTTTGTCTGGTAACAAGTTTTCGGCAAAGTAAATAGGCAAGGTGAGCTTGAAAGACTTACCGGGGCGCGGTTCCAGGCCGGGAAGAACGGCTGCGGCGCCAACCACCAACGCCGCCGCCACTACAATAATATACATCGCTAATACTATTAATTAACACTCATCTCTAAAAATTTTTTGATCTCCAGCTTCCACAAATTCAAGCACTCTATAAATATCGCACACTTGTTCTTGTTTACACACACTGCACGAGCCTGCACGACTTCTATTTCATTGATCCCGATGATCCTACGGGAATTGGTAAGAACCTTTTAATCAGTCGTCCACACTTAAAATTGTCCTCAAAATAGCATTATTTTAATTTATTATTTCATCGTTCATTATTAATTATTTGTAAAAGCTTTCTCAATCGAACGAAAGCTCGGATACTGCACTCTGCACTATACCACACCACTTTAGCGCGCAACAAACAACCGCAACCGGCCGTGAACCGGCAATGCGACTGAATATAGATGCAGGTGCAGTGCAGTAAAAACACAAACAAGAGGAATACGTTTCGCCAACATCAAAAATCCAAATAAAGGTCCACTTACACGCCAAACGTCAATCCTGCCGCGCATAAATCTAAAAATGAAGCTTTTTATATAGTGTCTTAAACGAACCCATGTTTTCTGACAGCTCGCCTGCCCAAGTCTGATTGACAAAAATACGATTTTACGCCCGTGATTTAGACTTGTACCATTACCTTTTAGATTGATTTAAAAGTGAGTTTTATTAAATTTCTACGCTAATTTAAGACTTTATGGTCGAAATATGTGTTTGCTCAAATTTTTGCGACATTAACAAAATTATATAATCATTAGAGGTTATTTGTATATTTATATTGGTTTTAATACACAAGTTTGGCTGTGCAGGCAGCGGGATGGGCGGGCACGGGCACGGCGAGCCGCCGTACAAGGTCCCGGACTACAAGCAGTTCCAAGTGAAGGGGATCCCGCAACTGGAGGAGCTCGAGAAGGCGCTATGTCAGCGCGGACTGAAGGACCCTTGGATTAGGTCGATATTATTCCGTGACGAATTAAACCTATTCTAAGTTATTGCGTCGTCTCTACTCTCTGGGTATTGTAATCTTTACAATTAATGCTTATGAACATTATGGCAATTGAAAAAGACTGAATTATTTATGGGTGGTGTTTCAAAAATTGGACCATGTTAACCAGTAAAAAAACGACTGATGGGAAAAATTATATGCAAATTACCCATACAATTTTATATATTGTCTGTCCCTCAACAGAAAAAAACATACCATTTTTAACTAGATGCTGGTGTTAAGGCGTCCAACATTTTGATACACATTCTTAGTAGGTATTCATGTATTTTATGCTAAACCTCAATTTCAATTATTTGTTCCATTACTTATTGTTTTCATCAGCATTAAATCAGAAATGTTTATTTGTTAACAGTTACAAACAGCTTGATGAGCTGCTAGTGTATTATTTTAAATAATATTTGTATTTTATCTTTTTAGGAATGAGGCTTGGAGGTACCACCCTGGCTTCGGCACTAGGTGGGGCCGTGCCAAGAAGGTGTTCTTCCGTGGTTTCTCCATCGGTCTAGGACTCGCAATTGTGACTGTAGCCCTCGACAAAGGCCTTGGCGGTGGCGGCCATGGCCACGGACACGAGGAGGCACATCACTAGGATACTAAATTTAACGGGGAGCTGTGTTAGTAACAATATTATAGTTAATTACACTATACCTTGCTGTTTCATTGAATTGTTTTCTAGGTCACATAAACTAAAGCTAGAGTTATTGCAGCCGAGCTGCTAACAATAAACATACACAACAAAATTTATTTGATAAATAAATCTAATATATAAAAATCTCATGTCACGGTGTTTGTTACTGAACTCCTCTGAAACGGCTCGACCCATTTGTATGAAACTTTTTCCTCCGTATTTGATAGGTCTGAGAAGAGTTCATAGGCTATTTTTTATCCCCCCCCCATTCTTCGCAGACGGAGTCGCGGGCAACACCTAGTAAATAATAATATTAATAACATTGCTAATAGTTGGTTTCAAAAATCTAAATATTAAAATCTTGTGTCAGTGTTTGTTATTGAACTCCTCCAAAATGGCTTGACCGATTTTTATGAAACTTTTTTCACTTTGTGTTTATTTTTGAAATAAGGGACATGTAAAATATAAATGATTTCATTTTAAATTGTTTATTAACTTTTTGGTTTTACTTAAAATAGTTTATATTTAAGGTTGATTTTTAGTAGTAAAATACGGTGGAACATATATTTTCAATGCAAAATTAGAGAAACAGTTGCATGAACATTTTCATGCTTCGGAACCCTGCCTTATCAGCTACAATAAGAAAATACAGTCAGCTACAGAGAGAAGTAACCTAACTATTACTGTTAAGCCCAGTATAGACTTGCAAGGAAAATCGTGTTACATTGAGACACCCGTTAGCCGGGTCTCAACTGAGCGAGCCGCCTCGCGAGGCAAGCGCATGAGGCATGATTTTGTTCTACAAAAAGCTCAAAATCGCACGGAAATGGCTGCCTCGCGAGGCGACTCGCTCAGTGGAGACCCGGCTACTTACCACTTCAAACTCATTCGCTTTACAGCCTTGCCATGTAATACAACTTGCACTATTTTTCTTGCAGGTCTAAAGTCTGCTTTAGCCACAACTGCAATATGTTTTTAATTCTGAATAATCTTACCTCCAATCACATTGATAAAAGTTTAAAATCAAAAAAGAAGCAATAGACTATGCTAAACATTACAAAGCTGCATTGATTATATCCATAATGATTTTAAAAAACAACTATAAATTTGAAAAATCTTACTTTTATTAACAGCCACATTTAATAATTAATTGAAGTCCAACGACGGAAATACAATACGCTAAAATGATACAAATGCAGATATATCCCTATGTTTCTCATATTTTCATTTGTCATATCATAACATAAAATGTATAGAAGCATAGTTTTCAGCATTTTTTTAAATGTCATCTTAATCACAGTACAGTATGGCCACTCCCTGCTCAGTTACCTCACAGTTACCGGCTGGCAGGACGCGACGATGCGGTATTAAACAAATATTTACAAATACTGTTTTCCGTTGGCTATACAACTCATAATACAAATTACAGAGCTACATTAGCTTAGACTGTGTGCGAACGAACGCTCAGTCGCTCGGTAACTGTGAGGTAACTGAGCAGGGAGTGGCCACACTGTACGCTAGTACTCTTTATTATACTGTGTCTTAATACAGTAGCTTGCCTTAGGCTAAATTAGTTTAATAACATTTCTGGAGAAAATACTGTTTCAGAAATAAATTACTTTAGAGCAAATGAAAATTATGGAAAACCACATCATGGCATGGCATAAGAAATTTAGAAATATAGAAATTTAACAATAGACCAGATAACCACCACCCTAAAATGTGATATGATAAAAAAAATATCAGTTATATATTGCTGCAAACTTTGGCCTTTTAAAAGCTTGTGACACAAAATCCAAGATTTTAGAGTGGTGAGAAATTCAATTTTATTTTGTTGAACATGAGCATTATTATTTATGAGCATTTACAAACATACTTGTATGTGTGCCATGTTTTAGTTTACTCTCTTTTTTGGGACCATTCATATCTATTAAGTTAATTGGCATATCAAGCGCATCATTAACTCGGGCCTTATTGTCTAACACACTCGGAATCACAATCGTTTTAACCATTTCTTTCTATCAAAGGATACAGGATAAGGGTAGAAAGAGAACAATACAAAGGTAGCAAGAGACGGTGAATGCGATCCATGGACTTATACCTAACCTGGACTGAGTACTAACTTTTATTAGCCAATCAAAAGTGACCCATATTACCAAGCCATACAGTTTAATAATGGCAACTAGAGACAGCGGTCCGAGAGATAACAATAAACTAGAGAAATGTGTCCCACTCGCACCAGTACTTGATCACCCTAATTAGAACGAGATGCAACTCTCTGGTTTGGTTAGGTTTCGGCCTCACTTTTTTGTCGCAGTACTCAGACCAGGTTACGTTAGGTTAGGTTAACCCTTAAGTCCATGCCATAGTGTTACCACATGAATTGACTGATCGTCGATCGATGCCATCGATGAATGGTAAATGGATTAGTTGATAGTTTCTACTATATTTCAAACTAAATACAAACTGAAATATAGATGCACAGAAAAAACCCCAGAAAAAAAAAGTTTCTACTACACCAATCAATCGTTGGTATGGTGGCACTTCACTTGGCGTTGCGTGTTCGCGTTGCGTTATTGCCATCTCCGTCTTTCACGCTAGAATCGGCATAGTGTTCCTCTCTCGCACACGCAACTATTTCGTCAAATACGCCAAGTGAAGTGCCAGCAGTAGAATGGATTAGTCGATCGACAGTTTTTGCTACACCAAATCCTACCACACCAATCGATCGACGTTAAACAGTAGCATCGATCGGCTGATCAATCGTTTATCGGCGGGTATAGGTACGTCGATCAGCAAGACCTGCCACAACAACATAGTTTTCAAAAAAAATGTACACAATTAAGAGCTTTAATTAAAACAAAAATTAATTGATAATTTGTATTTACTAACCTTCATTTTACAAAGGAAGCGACAGAGATTTTGTTTTCATTAAGCCTTTAATATACGATTTGTTTTGAAAACGAATCGACAATCGATTGATAATCGATCGCTTCGTGTGGTAACACCCTTAGACAATACGGCCTCAGTTCCCAGCGTCAATGAAACAAAACGATGTTCGTCTGTGGGAATGTGGTCAACTCAACGCAGGAACAACGATCAGTTTGTGCGCGGTTTGAGGTCCTCATAACAGGGCCGGAGGTAGATAAAGTTCTTCTTGGATGGGTTGAAGTGCTCATGGCCCTGAAAAAAAAAACAGACAGTAAGTTATCAACTTCTTCACTGAAGTGGGAACATCCCAAACCCTCTCGTTCTGAGAGGAAGCCTGTACCCTGCAGTGAGACGTAGACACGCCGAGTTGATGATGGTGATGATGATGATCAACTTCTACCGATTTTTTTTTTATTAATTATGTTTCTGCATAATTTTTACCGGAACATTAATTTCCCAAAACCCCCATTACAAAGTAAACTTCCCGAAACGACCGTATATTTAAATTAATCATCATCCCAGCATATATACGTCCCACAGTTCCCACGCCGGCCCAGTGCGGATTGGGAATTTCACATACACCATTGGATTTCTTCTCAGGTATATGCAGGTAACCTCACAATGTTTTCTTTCACCGTAAAGCTCATGGTAAATTACAAATTTAAATGTAAAGCCCTCTCATTCTGAGAGGAAATTAAATTAATAACTAATATTAATGTCCACTCACTTGCTTTGTGCAACTATGGTTCCCAATTTATTTCAGTCAAATTTAAATAATTTAAAAAAAGGTCGCGGGTGAGCAAAGTAATTCTTTCAGTTCATTAAATTTATTCAAACTAGAATTTGAATGCTAATTTGGAGCCTAGGGAAATGTATCTTCTCTTCTCAATTTGGATATGGTAGAAAACGGAACATACAGAATTTGGTTATTACTGGAAACATTTCTATTAGAATTTGGATGATATGGGAAACTCATCTTTCCGGATTTGGATATCTTTTGAAAAGGAACTTCTAGGATTTGAATATATGTAGTGGAAAATGGATATTTTAAGAACCGGATCTCATGCCTAAACGGTAAGACCAACCTTGGACCAATCGTAGCCGACGGCATACGCAAAGATCTGCCCGTTGTGGTTGAAGGCAGCCCGGGTCAGCGGCTGGTCCACCAGCTCTGAGGACTTGAGCTTGGTGCGCGCGTCCTTGTCCCAGAAGGAGAAAGAACCGTCCGAGCCCACCGTGGCCAGGGTTCCGTGCACCGGGTGGAACGCTATGTCGTTCACTGCGTAGATGTCCTGGGAATAAGACTAAGTTTTGAAGTTAACCACCACTATCATCACTTAATCATACAATTTAGTAGTCATTTATTGCTTTAAAGAATTTCATGCAATACATTTAAGTTCAATTCAGAGAATTACACTAATACAAAATTTCATAAAGTATATTTATTATACTGTAATTAATACTTATTATTCGCACACTTAGATAAAAAGAGAGTCAACTCAAATTAATATACTATTTTAATTAAGACTTTTCAGAAATTCACAGAAGTCTAAATTGAAATGGTACATTATTTTGAGTTGATGCTCTTTTGATCTAGGAGTGCGTATGTATGTCATTCATTTCACATCCTTACATTTCTCACAAATATTATTAATAAATAATGACAAAGGTGATACAATCCGCCGATTGGAGTATTTGCCAGCATATAATTTGCCTAGTACGAATAATATCTATGGAAGGAGAACGAACTGTTATCTAATCCCTAAAATACTGAATACCCTTCCAAAAGATTTTTTAAGTGATGTGTTGAGTGCTGCCGCTGACTCCAAACGGTGTAAAATAACTTTAAAAAAATACTACCTAGCCTGTGATAACCAGGTTTGATCTTATGTACCTATAGCTAAGTTTGTACGCGGATTGAAACGCGATGACTCGCCAGCTATTACATAAACCCCTTAGGGGTTTTCAATAGTGGCTCGTAATTTTTCCACTCATTTGTACCTCTTTGATTAAGTATATTAAAAAAAAAATATATATATATTTGTTCTGGTGGAATCTTTCAACTTAATTTTGAAGTAGATGTCTTCAACCGATTGAGCTGAAATTTTGCATGCATGTGTAAATCGGATGACAATGTAATATTATTATGACGTGGAGCTGATCTGACGATTGAGCTGGAAGGTAGCCATAGGAACTTCGTAATAAAATTACATAACTCTATCGAGTTCGAACTTGTACCTACTTTGGTAATCCGGGGAAAAAAATACAGCCAGCAAAATAAGCTTGTAACTATTAAAATTATAATTTTTAATAAAAACTTATTTATGAAGGTTTTACATACCTGATATCCACCTGTAGTGCCAGCGGAACGGTGGCACTTAAACGTAAAGTTATCCTTAGGGTTGGTCGGGCTAACGTATTGTATCGCAACCCTGCCTTCGACAGATCCCAGCGCAAACCCGGCTGGTTGTTTAGTCTTCTTGTCCTTAAATATGGCGATACAGCGGTGCTGATGCTTGAGAGGCGACTCGACGCGCTTGAACTCTGCTGGTTTCCCTTCGAGCGTGTAGAGACAGATGCCGCGGTCGGCTGTACCTACTACTGCCATTGGATAGTCCTGTATACAATTTTTGTTTTAATAAAAGTGTCCAAGAAGAAAATTGAGACTTGGGAAAACTAAGACAGCCAACTTGACTAAGACTTGTTTAAGTTGGTTGTCATTTTTTTTATAAAATAACGCAAACGCACCAGTGGAGCCTCACCCTTATACAAAAAAACATATTGCACATTTTGGTATAAAGTAAGACTTAATTATGCAATCAGATATTTCCAGATGGGCTGAGTAAAGCCCATATAATAATCAATTAATAATTTTTAAATTCATGGTTGATTACAAATACATGGGATGTACCTAGACTCCTAATATTTTAAAACATCTGCCAGCATTATGATCACGGGGAGTTCAAAGAATTAATAGGGATGTTGACGCCATTAAAAAATAATTCGAAGATACGACTCCAGTAAAAACACGATTAATTTTAGCCCAGAAAATCAGATTAATTAACGGTTAACTGCGAAATTAGATTATTTGTTGCTTTAAAACAAATAAATAGTTGATTGAGTTGGCGAACAAGTGACGTCATAAGTTGATATTGCCATTCAAACCCTATGGGAGAATTGTGTTTTGACAGCTCATAAAAAGTACGTCAGTTGATTGGTGGTGTCAACATCCATCCCTGTCTATAAACCATGAGCAAACCTGTAATATAGCTTATCTAGTTTAAAATGACGCGCCCCACCACCGCACTCACGCACAGGATTCGAAACTCGAATTCAAGCTACAATAGACTCTATTGTAGCTCAAATTGAGCTCCAAATCCCGTGCGCAACCGCGGTGGTGGGGCGCGTCATTTCAAACTAGACAAGCTCTACAGTCGAGGGAACTGAAACGCGTGCCAGGGTGGAACCTTTTCTCAATTGATTTCATGATGGTTCCTTTAACAGATGTATGGAATGCCACATGGCATTTGCAACGAAAAGATTCCATCCTGGTACTTAATTCAGTTTCTTCAACTGTAAATAGAAACTGACTGCATTTGAAATGAGAAGTCTATTAACAAACCCTCTTCCTCATTAGGTATGTTTTACAGTTGAGGGGTTCTTTGTTCTACTTGGATGCATTAAATGTGTCATACATTAACATCAAAGTTCAACTCACCACATCTGCACAGTAGCATCTCTCGGACAAATTCATACTCATGATTGGTTGCGAGCTGCGCGTGTCCCAAAACTAAAAAAAAAAATACTAAACAATTAACATTTTGATCAAATTCCAAGTAAATGTCAAAATATCTTTATCTAATTTATGCATGCTACACATTTAACGATATATCGTTGCGGTTTTGCACAGATTAGTCGCCAGAATATATTGTTACATGTGTAGCAGACATTACAACAAGTTATTGTCAAGACAGAGACTTATGATATGACAAGCACACTGCTTTGTAAATTCGCTGTCAATTGAAATTGCGAACAATGTAAATAAACCATTTAATGAAATATCCATGAACTAAAACAATTACTTTGCTCACCCGCGACCTCGCGGCCTTAGGTCGCGGGTGAGCAAAGTAATTGTTTTAGTTCATTAATATGGACCTCCGCAAAGTAACGCCTGATTCAATAAATTAAATGAAATATCCATATTCTAGCACTTGTTTATTGTTTTAATGGTTTAGGATAGTGTTGTGGTAAGTATTGATTAAATAACACACGGATTTAGCAGTATTTGATGAGGGAAAATGGAAATTAAAGACATTTTAAATACAAGGTTTGTTTACATTGTTTGCAATTTCTATTGACTGACAGTTTAAAAAAAAAACTCAGTTGAGAACAATCCAACAAGAAACTCAGCGAGGTTTATTTTATTCAATGAGAATGTCTTGTGGTTGAAAAAGAGAAGTTGAGTACAAAGTATGATTGTTCTTATTTTAGTACAACTTACTTTCAAGGTCTTGTCCCAAGAGGCCGTCATCAGACAGGTATAGTTGGGAGCCTTCACCCAGTGGCAGGTCTTTACTGGAGCATCATGGGCCGCCACCTGTGCAACAGATAAATAAATATTATCGAACTCCTACGAAACGGCTTGACCGATTTTTATTAATTTTTTTCTCTATATTTGGTAAGTCTGAGAATAGGTTGTATGCTATTTTTTATGGCACTTTTTTATTTTTTTTATACGGACGGAGTCGCGGGCAACAGCCAGTAATGTATAACATCCTCTTCCCTGCAAACTGATGTACATTGTAAAAAGATTTCACATGCTAATTACGATAGTTAGTGGGGAAGAGGATGATATTAGACATCACTTTAAAACAGCAGAGCTGCACCTATTTGGCTAATTTCTTTTTACCGTGTTCATATCTTTGATCAACAATACAGTATTGTTAATTGAATGTTCATATTATTGTCAGGGGGTCTGAGTCAAAGAATGTGTTGAAAAATTAGGGTAAAAGAAATCCCCATTTAAAAAAGAGAATAAGTGAGACTGCTAAATTACTTCTTTAAGTTTTTAGTACAACCATGTGAAGCAGTGGGCAGGTGGGCAGTTAGAAATGAAATAATATTTGGGACAACAATCTACAAAAAAGTTACACTTGTTGTGCTATAAAAAAAACTTGAAAATTACCCAACAATTACTATTATACTTTTTAGTCACTACCCTGCTACAGAGTGCCCAAAGGCTGACTACATTTTCGTGCTGGACAAAGATGGCAATGCTTTTGCTAAGAAATATAAATAATAATAAATATTAGGGGACAATCTTACACAAATCAACCTAGTCCCAAACTAAGCAAAGCTTGTACTAGTTGTACTATGGGTACTAGACGATGATAAACATATTAATATAGATAAATAAATAGAAAACATCCATGACTCTGGAACAAATATTCGTGCTCATCACACAAATGAATGCCCTTACCGGCAATTCAAACCCAGGACCTCTTGCTTCGTAGGCAGGGTCACTACCAACTAGGTTAAAGCGGTTGTCAAGGCAATATAAAAGCTCTTTACAGAGAATTATAAATATTTAATTCATTCAGGGTAAGCATACCTGGATTGTTTGATTGGCTGCCAGGTCCCAGCATTTGACACTCTTGTCTGTGGAAGCCATGAACACTTTAGATCCATCCTGGAAATAACAAAAAAATTACATTCCGTTACGATTCCGTATTTTAAGCAGCGGTATGGCCAAACCTTTATTGCAAGGGAAAATCAAACAGAATGGCCACGCTCCGCCACGCACCGATTCGAGTTACCCCACCCCTCAAGGCGCAGATTGCCGGGCACCGGCAGAAACCAGTCGGGTGCGCGACGCGATGTATGTAGGCCGCACGGCACTAAACTTTTGCGAAATGGTAACATACTGTGCATTTTATGGGTGTTTGGCAACAACCAAAGATAAGGAAAGGAGTTTTTCGATTTCCGAAGGACGAAAGAAGGTAGATAACCAACTTTAATTAGCAACATGTACAGTGTAGGTAACTAGGGAAAGAACCACTAGGTTTAAAAGTTTGTTACCTATAATGTATAAATAGACGTCTTATAGGTATTTGTAAAATTGATTTGTTAATTATTTCTTATCAATAGATCAATATCTATAATTACATACTCTTATTGTCTTTACAAAATAAATGAGGTACACACTCATTCACTTATTTTTAAACACTTTGTGATATATGTGGGTAGTTTAAGATGATACTCGCTTTTTGTATGTAGGGTACCTCTTTTGTTCTGCAATAAATAGCGTAACGGACGGACGTATTTTACTGCTGCTCCTCCAGCCTCAAGAACCCTGGGTCCTGGGACTAAATATCTTTCAGTGGCGACGAGAACGGAACTTTCTTACGTGTGTTAGCTCAGTGTGTGTTGTGTTTTTTTTTTTTAATAAAAAAAATAAACAATGTCGGCGACCAAATTCGGACCGTTCGATTTAAATAAAGACAATTGGGACTTATACGTAGAACGGTTGGAGCAATCCTTTATTGCGAATGATGTGAAACAGGCGGTTAAAGTTGCGACATTAATCACTGTAGTTGGTGTTGTGGGTAGTTGGTTTACCCACATATAAAATAATAAATCACTTGTCAACGTAAGCTCTTTGTTTCATTTACTACATGGTGGCAGCGGTAAAAATATTGCTTAAAAACTGGTGTATTTTAGTTGTTGTTGAAATTGTACAGTATTGGTGTTGTGCGTGCGTGAATTGCAATTGAAATGGAACATGCAAGACCTCCACCCGAACTTAATACGGATGGGAGTCCCGTCAGCAGGGCTGACGCGTGGAAACGCTGGAAAATGCAATTTGATTTATTTTTAAAGGCCTCTGGGGTGTTCAGGGAACCCACTGCAGTCCAGGCGAGCCTGTTGATAAATTTAATCGGGCCCGAGGGGTTCGATGCCTATCAAACTTTTGTATTTGAAACGGAAACCGAGCGTGAAGATGTCACAGTTCTTTTAAAGAAATTTGACGGCTATTTTGGGGTTAAGCCGAATATAACTTTAGCAAGATATAATTTTTTTACGAGAAACCAAGAGGAAGGTGAATCAATCAATCAATACGTGACTGCTCTTAAATTACTGAGTAAGAACTGTGACTTTTCTACGTTGCAAGATGACCTAATTCGGGATCGTATAGTCTGCGGTATAAGGAACGCAGTTGTGAGAGATCGACTACTTCGTACTGACGACCTTAATCTCGATAAGGCGCTGAAGGTATGTCTGGCGGATGAGCTATCTGTAGACAGCACTAGGAGATTGGATGGTCTGAGCAATGCGGCTGGCCAGGGGCCGTCGCAGGTGGATGCCTTGCAATTTCGAAGTATCAGCGCTGGACGAGGTGGCAGAAGAGGGAGAACTGGTCGCGGCGGTGGCCGAGGCGGTGGCGCCGGGGGCGCGCGCGCCGGCGGCAGCGGCGACGGCGCCAGGGGGCCCCGCGCCGGCGGCAGCGGAGGGCCACCGCGGGGCGCTCAGCAGCGCGGCAGTGCACGGTTTGACTGTCCCGGCTGTGGTAAATTTTGTGATCCCGGTATGTGTCCCGCGAGTCGTGCTCAGTGTTTTGTGTGTCAAGGTTACGGTCATTTCGCGCGTATGTGTGCGAATAACATTGAGAGAAAGAAAATGTACGATATTGCTGTATGTGACCAGGACTCCGAAGCAGA
The DNA here is from genome assembly GCA_947563465.1 of Archips xylosteana. Taxonomy (NCBI): domain Eukaryota; kingdom Metazoa; phylum Arthropoda; class Insecta; order Lepidoptera; family Tortricidae; genus Archips; species Archips xylosteana. The sequence goes on along the minus strand of OX387365.1, from coordinate 13,446,271 downwards.
AAGTGAGTCATTTTTTATTCCGATGATTTTGGACAATTCCGTCAACTCTATATCGGCTGAAGACTGGTACGAGACGTTGCAAGGTCTGTGCGGTGAAGAAAAATTTAAACTCGATACAGGTGCCGACATTAATGTTCTATCGTATGAAAAGTATTTATCTTTGGGTTATAATGTAAATTTAATTGTTGATAAACCCAATATGAAACTACTATCATACAGTGGAAATGTAATTCCAATAAAGGGTGTATCATTTATGAAATGGTGGTTTAAAAATAAAGCATATAACTTAAAATTCGCAATTGCTGATATCAATTGTGAAAGCGTATTGGGACGCACTAGTTGTACGGAATTAGGATTGATTATGAGACTGCATACTGTAAATATAGAGGAATATAGTGACTTGTTCGAGGGCCTAGGTTGCTTACCTGGAAAGTATCACATTGTTGTAGACGAGTCGATACAACCGGTCATTAGTGCTACAAGAAAAGTGCCTATTGGGTTGTGCGATAGGTTATTACACGAATTGAATAGAATGATTGAGTTAGAAGTCATACGTAAGGTGAGTCATCCTACGCGCTGGGTGAACGCGTTAGTAATAGCGGCCAAGAAAAATGGTTCGCTGCGCATCTGCCTCGACCCGCGGCCGCTCAACCGCGCGGTGCAGCGCGCGCACTTCCAGCTGCCGACCATTAATGAATTGGCGGCCAAGCTGCATGGTGCTAAATATTTCTCGGTCTTAGACGCAAATTCCGGTTTTTGGGCTACGCAATTAGACGATGCCAGTGCAGATTTGTGTACGTTTAGTACACCATTCGGTCGCTATCAATTTCTCAGATTGCCATACGGATTAAACTGTGCGTCGGAAGTATTTCATGCTAAAATAAAACAATTATTAGAAAATTTAGATGGAATAGACTCATTTATTGATGACATTATTTGCTGGGGTCGTACAAAACAGGAGCATGATGAAAGATTAAATAAATTATTAAAAAGGGCAAGAGAAATTAATTTAAAGTTTAATAAAGAAAAGTGCAAATTATTCGTAGAAGAAGTAACGTATTTGGGACATGTGTTCAATAAAGACGGTATGAAACCTGATTCAAATAAAATTATAGCAATAAAAAATATGCCAGCACCCCATGACAAAAAGTCACTTGAAAGATTCTTAGGTGCAGTGAATTATTTGTCAAAATTCATACCGAATTATTCTGAACACATTTTTCCACTAACTAGGCTACTAAAAAAAGATTTTGTGTGGTGTTGGGAATCTGTACATGAAAGTTCATTCGAAAAATTAAAAGAACTGCTATGTAATGCTCCTGTTTTGGCGCTGTTCGACGCCACGCAACCCGTGGTGGTGTCGGTGGATGCCAGCAGCGTGGCGCTGGGCGCCGTGCTGCTGCAGGGCGGGCGGCCTGTCGAGTACGCGTCCCGTACACTCACCGATACTCAGTCCAGATACGCGCAAATCGAAAAAGAACTGCTAGCTATCGTTTTTGCGTGTGAGAAATACCATCAATATATTTATGGTCAGAATAATGTTATTGTAGAAACTGACCATAAACCCTTAGAGAGTATTTTTAAAAAGTCATTAGATGTGATCCCAGTGCGCTTGCAACGGATGTTGTTGCGATTGCAAGGGTATGATTTGCAGGTAAACTATAAACCAGGTAAATATATGTTTATACCTGATACATTATCACGTGCGCCTCTTAAAGAGTTATATAACGATAACATCAGTAAATGTATTATGTATCAAGTTAAAATGTTGTTGGATAGTATTCAGATGTCAGAGCACAAATTAAAAATTGTTAAAGAAGAAACAAATAAAGATAAGGACATGTGTCAATTAATTAACTACATTAACAAAGGATGGCCGGAAAACAGATACGACGTCATAGAAAATTTAAAATGTTATTTTTCATTTCGTAATGAGTTATATACTGCTGATGGTATTGTCTTCAAAAACAAACTAGTTCTGATTCCGGCATCCTTGAGAGGCAAAATGTTAACAATAATTCATGACGGTCATCAGGGAGTGGACCGCTGCAAGAGGCGCGCGCGCGAAGTGTTATTTTGGCCAGGCATCACGCGAGATATCGAACAATATGTTAAGAGTTGTACAGTTTGCCAAGAGTGTCAGAATGCCCCTGCTAGAGAACCGATGCTGCCGGTACCAATTCCTAGTTTGCCATGGAATAAATTGGGCACGGATATATTTGAATATAGAAAAAAATATTTCTTAATAATTGTGGATTATTATTCGGGATTTATTGAAGTGGCATTATTAAAAGATATTACATCAAATGCAGTTATAATGGCAATGAAAGAGAACTTTGCGAGGTATGGCATACCTCAAACCGTAATTAGTGATAATGCTGGTCAGTTCACTGGCAGGGACTTTCAAAGGTTTGCGTGCGAGTGGGGATTCGAACATGTTACGTCATCTCCTCACTATGCCCAGTCAAATGGGAAAAGTGAAAGAGCCGTGCAAACTATTAAAAAATTGTTAGTAAAGTCGATAAATAGTGGCTCGGATTTTTATTTGCATCTACTAAGTTGTAGGAATACGCCGCGTGACAACATAGGTTCTCCGGCGCAACTGTTAATGGGGCGCAGGCTTAATTGTAGACTGCCAGTACACTACGATTTGTTAAAGCCAGTCGTCCAACAAGATAACTGGCACAAACAACTTGTAGAACGGCAAATGAAAACTAAGGAGTACTATGATAGACGCAGTAGGAACCTTTCAAAACTTAGTGTAAACGATGACGTTATTATAATGGACCATACTAATGCGACGAATAAAATGAGAGGTAAAGTGGTAAAAGTAGCCCAGGCTCCCCGCTCGTACATAATAAAAAACCGTAAAGGTATTCAATACCGTCGTAATCGTAGACATTTAATAAAATGTGAAACGTCAGCGGCGCAAACTAGTGCACAAAATGCGCAATCTAAGTTAGATGACATGAAAGCAAGCCCCGCTGACGTTGTTGCCGGCACCAGCCGCGACGCTGGGGTACTAGTGGGACCCACCCTCACGCGTAACATGGCTAAAAAATTAGGCATAGATATAAACACCCTATTCTAATAAGATAATAGTAACATAAGTATGTAGTGTAATTTTTTTTTTTTACTGTTAAGCTTAAGTTTTTTTTTTAAGGGGAAGATGTTGTGGGTAGTTGGTTTACCCACATATAAAATAATAAATCACTTGTCAACGTAAGCTCTTTGTTTCATTTACTACAGTTGGCAGCGAGACTTATGAGCTAATGGTCAACTTATGCACACCGGCGAAACCATCGACAAAGTCATTTGATGAGTTAGTGACGATTATGAGGAATCACTTACAACCAAGGCCCAGTAAGTTAGCAGAAAGGTTCAAATTTCGGCAACGGAAGCAAAATAGTGATGAGACTATTGCAGAGTATGCGGCCGAGCTTAAAAAGTTATCCAAAGACTGTAGATTTGACCAGATAACGCTTTTGGAGAACTTACGGGACCAGTTCGTATGTGGATTACGGAGGGACGGCATACGGCAAAGATTATTTATAGAGGATGACATTGAGTTCGCAAAAGCTTTTGAGCTAGCCATATCGATGGAGACGGCAGAGACTAATGCGGCGCTGATGGAGCCTAACACCAGGGAGCGAGCGGGGCCATCGGGTGAGCATGCCCCGGTGCATCAGCTGCAGTGGCATCAGAGGCGCTCGGCGGCGAACAATAGAGCGGCTCGCAGTCCGGCCGGCCGCGCGCCGCACGGCTACGCGGGCAAGACAGGCGGCGGTCCAAGAACCACGAGCGGAGCGGGGAGCGGGCGCGGTTGGTCTTCGAGGCAGCTTACATCAGCTGGTACTGGGGGTGCAGGACAGTGCAAGGCGTGTGGGGGACAGCATTTGACAGAATGTTGCAAGTTTAAGGTTTACGTGTGCCGCATTTGCAACAAAGAAGGGCACCTCAAGAGGATGTGCCCTAAGATGTTGGCGAGTACGGCAAGCCTGTGCAACATAAAGGAGAAGGGATCTGATTCGGATGAAAGTTTTGATGATGAGGTACGAGTGAATAATTATTCTATAGACTCTAAAAGCTTAAAAGAGTTTGCACCATACAACATTAATGTTTTTGTTAATAATAAAATGCTTACGATGGAAATAGACACTGGTAGCTCGGTGTCGTGTATTAGCTTGGAATGTTATATGAAGTTATTTCCGGATTGTAAAATGGAGGGTAGTAATCTAACATTGCGATACTATACAGGCGAAATTGTATCACCTATTGGCAAAATAACCCCTTTAGTCACCTATAAATCTAGACGCAAATGCTTAGATTTGTACATTATAGGTAAGGGTAAAACAAGTTTGTTAGGCCGTCAATGGTTGGAGGAATTAGGTATCGAAGTGCCCGTTGTGCATTTTCATAGTGTGATTGAATCACCATTCAATTTAAATGTTTTTAGTTCCAGCTACTGTGAAGTGTTCAGTGAGGGACTGGGCCGGTACACGGGTGGCACGGTGGGGTTCACGCTGCGCGCGGGCGCCCGGCCGGTGTTCCTGCGCGCGCGCCCGCTGGCGTACGCGCTGCGCGAGCCGGTGGAGCGCGCGCTGGACCAGCTGGTGCGGGACGGCATCATCACGCCGGTGCACACGTCCGACTGGGCCACGCCTATTGTGCCGGTAATGAAGAGAGATGGAACTATCCGATTGTGTGGAGATTTTAAATTGACGCTAAACAAATGCTTAGAAGTGGACCATTTTCCATTACCGAGAGTTGACGATTTATTAACGAAATTGCATGATGGGGATAGGTTTTCTAAAATTGATTTATCACAGGCATATGCACAATTCGAATTGGATGATGATTCCAAGCAATACACCGTGATTAATACGCACAAAGGATTGTTTATGTACAACAGGTTAATTTATGGCTTAGCCTCTAGTCCGGGCATATTCCAAAGAAAGTTAGAACAATTATTTGGAGACATGCCTAGGGTAGGAGTATTTTTGGACGATATAATAATTACGGGGCCGGATGATCGTACACACATCGAAACACTTACGGAGGTCTTTGAAAGATTAAAAAAATATGGTTTAAAGGTTAGAAAAGATAAATGTACCTTTTTTGCTAAGACAGTAACCTACTTAGGGTTTGTGATTAGTAAGGAGGGTGTGCATACTTGCCCGGATAAAATTGAAGCCATCAAAAAGGTTAGTGAACCAAAAAACGTGTCGGAACTTCGATCATTTTTGGGTCTTATTATGTATTATGCCAAATTTATACCGAATATCAGCAGGGTATTAGCGCCTTTATATGGGTTGTTAAAGAAAAATACGCGTTTCGTTTGGGACGATATTAGCAGGGCAGCTTTTAAAAACATTAAAGAACTGCTTATTTCTAGTCCCGTGTTAGCACATTATTCGCCGGAGTTACCGCTAATTCTGACGACAGATGCTAGTAGTGTCGGGGTGGGAGCGGTGATCTCCCACTTGACACACGAAGGCGAACGGCCGATAGCCTTTGCTTCGCGCGTCTTAAATTCAGCCGAGAAGTCATACTCGCAGATTGAGCGTGAAGCGCTGTCTATTATATTTGGCATTAAAAAATTCCACCAGTACCTTTATGGTAGGCGATTTACTTTACGAACGGACCATAAACCTCTTGTGTCGATATTCGGAGATAAATCGGGTATACCGGTGATGGCTGCGAGCCGCATGCAGCGTTGGGCCGTGCTGCTCGCCGGGTATCACTACGACATCGAGTACGTTCGGAGTGATAGGAATTCGGCAGACGCTTTATCACGCTTACCTATAGGGCTAGACACACAGGCACAGAGTGATACAGGGAAAAAAAGGCCTAAGGCAGAGGTGACTTATTTGAATTTTGTTCAAGATTTTTTGCCGATAACTAGAAAAACCGTACAAGAGCACGTAAAGAATGATGTAGTTTTAAAAAAGGTTATGTTTTACTTACAAGCCGGTTGGCCGACATCCTGTTCAGAGGACGAAATGAAACCCTATTTTGTGCGGCGCAACGAATTGTATATCGACGCGGGGTGTATTGTTTGGGGTTATCGTTTAGTGATACCAAATAATCTGCGTAGGAATTTGTTAAAAGAAATTCATATAGGACATATGGGGATAGTAAAGATGAAAAGTATAGCACGTAGCGTGATGTGGTGGCCAGGCATAGATACCGACATTGAAAGGACCTGCAAAGAATGTACCACTTGTGTTTTAGAAGGCCCCGCGCCGCCGCGGGCGCCCCCGCAGCCGTGGCCGTACGAGATGGAGCCATGGACGAGATTGCATGTCGATTTTTTGGGACCTTTTAATGGGACCACGTTTCTTGTACTGGTAGATTCAACTTCGAAATGGATAGAAATTTTTAGAATGACCAAAACGACCGCTTCATCGGTGATTCACAAATTAAGGGAAACTTTTGCACGTTTTGGGCTCCCGAAACAAGTGGTTTCGGATAATGGGCCACCATTTTCAAGTAAAGAATATGCAGACTTCATGGCTCGAAATGGGATACAGGTGATTTTTGCGCCAGCATACCATCCATCGTCTAATGGCGCCGCAGAGGGAGCAGTTAAGCTATGCAAACGGGCAGTTAAAAAGGCATTACGTGACGGATGTGACGTCGACGTAGCTTTACAGTCATACTTGTTAGCATACCGTAACGTAGATCATAGTACGACAGGAGTGCCGCCGGCGGTCCTGTTACAGCGTAGAAGTTTGCGATGCAGGCTAGATTTGCTAACATGTACTCGGCAAGTAGGTGATAGGGTGGAAGAAGCTCAGCGAAAACAGGTAGAATATACGGGCGGTAAGGCTAGAGACTTTAGGGTAGGCGATTCAGTGTGGGGGCGAAGTTATGCACGGGGAGAAAAATGGATAGGTGGTAAAATCGAAAAAAAAGTAGGATCACGCTATTATTTGATAGGTAGGGAAGATGGTCCACCAATCATACGACACGTAGATCAGATTAAAAAAGGATGGTCAGACGCAGCGGCGTTGACACCATCGACACCTCCTCCAATCGGATCTTCAGATGGAGAAAGTTATGGCAGTCCTGTTGCGCCTACCGACACAATGGGCGAGCAACAGGAGGTATCTGTAATAGCACGACGTGATGATGGCGACCCGCCTTTGCCGCGCGCCGCCGTGCCTCCCGTGTCGCCCGTAGCCCAACCAGTGAAGGTTCCCAGACCAGTTCGAATTAAGAAACCCGTTCTAAGATATGGATTTGAATCCATTTACTAGATTGAGCTATTGTATGTATAGTTATGTATGGTATTGTATAGCTATTGTATATTTATGTAAGGGTTATTGTTAGTGTAGCTTAATGTAGATATTATGAATTGTAGCTTAGTGTAGATATTAATTGTTTATAAACTGTTATATAAACAAATAAAAAAAAAAGGAATTGCATGTACGGATTAGTGATAATTCAGTGGGAGGGTGTGATATATGTGGGTAGTTTAAGATGATACTCGCTTTTTGTATGTAGGGTACCTCTTTTGTTCTGCAATGAATAGCGTAACGGACGGACGTATTTTACTGCTGCTCCTCCAGCCTCAAGAACCCTGGGTCCTGGGACTAAATATCTTTCATACTTAATTTAGACAAATGATAAGTTTAATTATAAGTACAGTACAGTTAAGTACAAACGATAATTAGATTACCTACTCATTTTATTTTACATTAAAACGTTGCTTGCGCTCAACAAACGGATTCACTTTCCGCAGCTATCTCTTTCTACGCTGCTATACTGTCACGTGCGATAGGCAGCCCTGTGTATCTTACGCACACATTGACGCGTGTACAGACGACGTCGTGCTTATGTAGATTCAAGAACGCTTATTTTGTACATTGTGGCCGCCGTGTGGTATCATGATGTGCAAATGAACTTGAACCGTAGGGTGGTAGACCATATTATTGGCCAACCGTACAAAATATATTTTTTATTTTTAAATATTTAATACTGCTTACATCATGCCAGGCTACATCCAGGATAGGGCCGTCCATGCCCTGTGCGGCTTTCGGCACTGTCTTCCCTGATGCTTCCACCTCCCAGCATCTCACCTGTAATAGTATTAAATCAAAAATATTAATTTATCTTTTGAAGCAAATTTACATACTCACCGGCAAATCTAACCTCCCACTCTACCTATAGTAGGGGCCATAATTCGAGAGACAACTTTGACAATTCATGTTGCTCAAATGTTGCCACAGACAGGGTAGTGCTGTTTGTGTTGATAATAAAAAAAACACTACGGCTTTGGCTACCTGTGGTATTTATTCATTACTTACAGTGATATGATTAAATTAATGTAAAACTTTACATTTCAATGTAAGATATCATTAAAGGAAGTAAAAAAACCTCTCTAAAAGTCTTATATCAAATCATATAGTCCAGTCGACACTGATTATCGATATTGGCCACATTACTATTTAATTTTGTCTAATCCTGGTAACCCTTTGATTGTCAAGCTTGTCTCTCGAATTATGGCCCCTACTATATACATGTTCCTAAGGATCGAGGGTGGTTAGACTTGCCATACATAACAGGCTAAAAATGTATGAGACAAATAGATTTAAGTGTCACTTATTCCAATATTGTTAATACACCTGAATCATCTTTAAAATGCAATTATAACATGTCTTTGAGTCTTCTATGCTTGCATGTAAATGTGAATATTTCCTTAACCTTTTGAATGTGGAAAGTAAAATAAAAACTTTTCTTGTTTGTCTTAAATAATACCATTTGTTCAGACAACAATGGAAAAAATAGCCTTAAATGTTTAGTAACTCATACAATATATTAAGGGTTAATTAAGCTATTTGACATTGTTTCAAAATATTTAAAATGGGACTGAACAGAAAATAATATAACAATCATCAATTTGTATATTTTAATCATGAAAACATTAAAATAATAAATATGTATTTTACATCAATGAACTGCACAGTTACCCTACTATTCCATGACCAAGATTATAAGAATTTCTGCAAAGTACAACCTGAATAAATAATTTTTTCATTTAATGTTCCATACTGTAAACCGGGGTGTCTTTGATAGTTTTAAGATCGCTATAAAGTGGACATTGTCCATATGAGGTAAATGGCTAACATGTAGACAAAAAGAAGATTGATACAGACATCAACCAGGAATAGCAAATGCTAACAAAAATGAGTGAGTTGGTCGGCAAACTACTATTAAAAGTCACCCCGCAGTTCAAAGTCGCCCCAGTTTACTGTACTTTAAGAAATTTCATACCTTGCAGTCCCACGAGCCAGCTACGAGGAAGGTCTGAGGCACCGACGGTGGAGAGAATTCTAGCGCTGCTACCGTGTCGTCCGGCGGCGAAGTCACCTCCAGGTCCTTATTGGGATTGCTCCCAGCCGCACCCAGTTGGTTGAACATATTTATACACTAGTTAATGCACAAAAATCGGATCTGGCTTTATTTCACGCACCGAGTTCCTGCCGGCGATGTTTATACCTATTATGATTAGTGCCAGACTGCTGGTATGATTTGATTACAACAACATTAATATTTTGCTCGAATATTGTCAGTTGAACTTGAACTAAATGATAGCCAAAGCCAAAGTAAGTAGCCGAACTGTGTTTTGAGGTTATGTTATGTTGTTTGTATGGTATGTGTCAAAAAATTAAAAAAATACTGCTTGGCTGAGGAAATACTGATAAACAACCAACTGATTAATTCAAAAATTAAATGTATTTATGTACAGTTTATTTAACCCTTCGTATGCCTTGTACCGGATCCGTACCCAATTTAAGGCTTTCTTTTTGTATTTTTTTTAAAATTTATATCATTGGATTTATGTGAAACTGTTGAGGCTAGAATGCACGACTTTTTTTTTTTTTAAATTCCGGCATACGAAAGGTTAAGCAAGCTTGAGGCTACTACAGACCGCAACGTGAGGCGTGCGCGCGATGGAACGGTCGGGCCCAGCACGTTGTAAAAACGTTTTTTCTATAACAATGTGTGCCACGCTGCCAGTGTGTGTCATAGCGTTATACAACGCGTTTCTGTGTTGGGCCCGCTCCGCCACTCCGTTGTCGTCGCATGCATGCCAACGCTGCGGTCTGCGATAGCCTTTACCACAATTTGCCAATATTATACCGCAACAGCGTGATAAAAAGCAGGTGAAACAGAATCTTAATGCAAATGTCAACTGTCAGTTCTGACATTGTCACTTTATTGCCAATGGCCTGGGCAAATTTGTGTATTATACCAATCAATTCTTTGTTTTTAGTTATTTATCTTTGACCTAATTTACGTAATTTACTTTAAACCAAGTAAAAGTTACTTCTGGAACTGAGATTTTTCGAATAATCATTCAGTCAGTATTATTAACACAACGCGCTAAACGATCACAATGGGGAGCACAGAGTTTGTAGCAATTAAGGACCTAAAGCAAAGCCAGAAAAATATCAACGCCGTGTTCATCGTACTCGAGGTTGGCGGGGCGACGTTGACGAAAGAATCCAGGGAGGTTAGAACGCTGCGAGTGGCCGACGCCAGTGCCTCTGTCAACCTATCTGTGTGGGACGAACCTGGAGCTTTGCTCATGCCTGGAGATATCGTGAGGCTCACTAGAGGGTATGCGGCTTTATGGCGCGGCGCTTTGACTCTTTACGCTGGGAAATCTGGTGATATACAGAAAGTTGGTGAATTTTGTATGCTTTTTAATGAACAAGTGAATATGAGCGAGCCGCAGCCGACGCCCCCGCCGCCTCCTCTCTCCGCCGCGCCCCCCGCGCAGGTGCCCACCCCGCGCGTCACTCCAACTGCCAACAACAATAACTCCAACAACAAACTGTTCCAGCCTGACAACAAAATGGGAGGACACAAGACTTATGTGAGGGGAAGGGGACATCAGAGGAACAACAACAGGCGGTAGCATTGTGGCTTTAGATTTAGGGAAATCAGGGATTTTTTCGTTTATTTACTGCTAAATATCCAAAATGCCACAAAGCAGTTTCACCGAAGTGTACAGTCGAAGGAATAAATATACACCCATCACATCAAATATATTCAAACACCAACCTTATGGTAAGTAGCATAGAGTTGTATATATATTTTTGACACCATGCTAACATACATAATATTTATGCCTTTGACTGTACCTTACTATTATAAAATCAGAACACAAACTATAACTTTTTATTGTATATTACTTTATAGACACCTAAACCTTTTAAGTAAACATGACACAAAACAAATCACATGCCACTGTTAATTAATTTGTAAATATTAATTCAATTCCATTGACTGTGACCTTCATTAAGAAAACTTTACAAACTTTTTCATGCGGGTGGATGGAAGATGAAATATTGAATCTGCATGTAAATTAACATAGTATTTTAGGGAGTGGTGTCACCTTGGTTAGAAGGTTTATGTGTGTAAAATGATCAGTTTTGTAACTTCTCAATCACATTTGTAATGTATGACAACCTCATTTGTATATTTTTGGGAAGTATTCTGGCCGCACTATACTTTACTAGCTGTATTTGGGCTGATCAAATTTTTTTTTTTTTTCGCCATCACTACATATACAGGGTGTTACATTGAACGTAGTACAAATTAAGTAATTCCGGCTCAGTTAACGATAGAGAACAAAATGCACGAATTGAGTAATTAAAATACTTCGTAATTAACTTTTGCTTATTTGCTAACAGAATAAAGAAATTAAAATCTCCTAGTGTTGTCACCCATCATGACGTCACGTTTACTTGACGTATCTATTCCTCAAGCTTTGTTATCAGTTATCAGTGTGTCAAAACATCAAAACAAATGATAAGGAGCAACAAGTGATATCTGTTAAAAATATTTTTTTATTAGAAAGTAAAATTAACTGTTAAGTTCAAACGTACTTCAGCAAGTGTTCGAAATGTCCACCTCCTTCCTGAACACATAGCTCTGCACGTCGTCGAAGATTTCTTTGCACTCTGCCGAGTACGAACTCGTTGGTTTTTACTACCTCAAACGCCTGGATTATTTTTTGGCGGAGCTCCAGAACAGTATCAGACTCTCGTTTGTATACCAGTCTTTTGAGCTCACCCCACAAAAAATAATCCAGTGGAGTTAGATCCGGGCTACGAGGCGGCCATTCCACTGGACCACTGCGTCCTATCCAACGTCCAGGGAACTCTTGGTCCAGGTAACTCCGAACCCGCAGGGAAAAATGTGCTGGAGCTCCGTCTTGTTGATAGTGCATGTTTTGCAAATTTTGTTCGGGAATTTGTTGCAACAGCATTGGCAACTCGTTTCTTAAAAAGGCTTCGTACTTAATTCCATTTAAATTACCTTCAATGAAATAAGGTCCTATGACATAATTATTGAGAATACCCGCCCAAACATTAACTGAGAAGCGTGTTTGAAACGAGTCTCGCCGTGTCACATGAGGATTGACATCACTCCACCAGTGCTCGTTGTGTATGTTAAACAGTCCTACTCTGGTGAAGGTAGCTTCATCTGACCATAAAATGTTAAGGTGTTGGTTTTGTAATAGCCAACGACAAAACCGTACTCTCCTGGAATAATCTGCTAAGACAATATCTTGCACCCGTTGAAAGTGAAACGGGTGTAATCCTTCGGCATTCAAAAGTCTCCAAATAAAAATGTGGGTTGTATCAAATCGTGCCGCGGCTTCTCTGGTGCTGGCTTCTGGGTGGCGGATAAAATACCTAAGTACTCGTGTTTTAAAAACCCCTGAGTACCTTGGACGCCGGCCTCTACCTTGGGCATGAGCTGGGACCGTAAACTGTCCATAGTCTCTCAAATTCTGTACACTTGTGTTGATCAATTGACGAGTGGGGATTGAACTCTGCGATGTGAAATAATGTTCTACCATCACTGATCGCTGAATATTAGTAAACGGATAAGCAGGAGGCATGATTTCTGTTTAAAATTAAACTGCGACAATAAAGAATCAAACGAAATGCTGGTTTGTTATGACAAATAACTTCAGTAATGTGTCAGAATGAATTTTACTCATAAATTATCAACATAGGAAAGCAAAAAGGTAAGTGTTCACTACAAAACTAGATTCAAACTTTTTTCTTTTAACTCTCTAATTAGGGTAACCACGATGAGACCAAAAAATAGGAAAAATTTAAACAGCAATATTAATTAATTAAGATGACTTTAACAACACGAGACATAGTAGAGGCGTTTAGCATCAGGGAGACGAAATTAAAAAACAAGAGTTGTATTACGTTCAATGTAACACCCTGTATATGACTATATAAGTACAGTGCAGCCATAATGACAATGTATGAAGGTAATTATGAGAACAAGTTTTTTTTTTATTGTTAAGCACATTAAGATTATTTTGTAAAATTTTGTAATTATATTTTGTATTTCAATACAATTATCAATTGTAATGCAATTTTTCTTATTTTAGCATTAATACACATGACTGTTGTCATGCAGATAGCCCATCCTCCTCAACTTCCACATAAGCCCAACCAGACCCAACACACACACACAGACCCAACCAGAAAGTTGTTCAATAATAAAACTAGATTTTCACATCAAGGGTCCTCTACAAATTTGTAGGTAGGTAAAATGTGGGCACTATGCAGTCATCATCTCAGCCCAAAGACGTCCACTGCTGAACATAGGCCCAAGGCTCGCCAAACAGATCGATCCCGTGCCATCCGCATCCTTTGCGTATGTTTCCAAAGTATGGAGTTGTTTTATATTATTTGGTTGAGATCCCCCCCTTTCCTTTTAGTTTTATTTTCATTATTTGTTTTGTTGGGTAGCGGCAATAGAAATGCACATTATGTGTACTCGTATTCTTGATATACAACCTTCTGACGCAGCCTCTGATCTACGATTTTTCCGAACCGAGGCAGTAAATTGATAGTGGCGCCCCTCTCTCCAGCGTTTTCTAACCGTAGCAGAAACTCGATAGTGGCGCCCCTCTCTCCAACGTTTTTGAACCAGGGCAGAAATTGATAGTGGCGCCCCTCTCTCCAGCGTTTTCTAACCGTAGCAGAAACTCGGTAGTGGCGCCCCTCTCCAGCGTTTTCTAACCGTAGCAGAAACTCGATAGTGGCGCCCCTCTCTCCAGCGTTTTCGAACCAGGGCAGAAATTGATAGTGGCGCCCCTCTCTCCAGCGTTTTCTAACCGTAGCAGAAACTCGATAGTGGCGCCCCTCTCTCCAGCGTTTTCTAACCGTAGCAGAAACTCGATAGTGGCGCCCCTCTCTCCAGCGTTTTCTAACCGTAGCAGAAACTCGATAGTGGCGCCCCTCTCTCCAGCGTTTTCTAACCGTAGCAGAAACTCGATAGTGGCGCCCCTCTCTCCAGCGTTTTCGAACCAGGGCAGAAATTGACAGTGGCGTCCCTCTCCAGCGTTTGAGTTTTACAAGTCGACGGTGAGCCAACCAGGCTTCCTTTGTGGAGCAAGTTTTTTATTTTTAATCATTATAATATTAGGATTTTGGCGCCTCCTAAAACTGCCGCCCGATACGGTTCCACAAAAAAAAACTTTTTGGTATTATATATAACCCATTCGATATAATATTAACTTTCGATAATCAAATATGTACAGTCGGCCAAAAATATGGTCTACCCCCCTACGGTCGAAGTTCATTTGCACGTCATGATACAACGAGGTCGAAAACTGGTAGACCACTTTCTTGGTCGACCGTACCTACATTGCGCGTCGCTCAGACGTATGTACTTAGGTAGCTTTCTTGGGTGTACCTATGATTACGGAGCACCGAAGTAAAAGATATTGCTCAATATTATGTATGTATAGAGAGGAGGGGCATTATACAGTGGAATAGAATCCTTGCGTGCCGTTGATGATAGCAATATAATTTTCTCAAACATGCTTTGAAATGTATGCGTTAATGTCACGAAATGAAGCCATGAAGTTTGTTGTTTATGGCTCCCTACATTACTTCTTGGCCTAGGCCATAAAAGTAAGTATGAAAAACCATTATTGTCCGCTGCTGTAACTTTTTAAATTTGCGTACTAACACTAAACTGACAAAGGAAAAATTACATACAGCCAACTTACGACATTAAATGGATGTATGGATGGATGGATGTATGGATGGATGGATGTATGGATGGATGTATAGATGTATGGATGGATGTATGGATGGATGGATGGATGTATGGATGGATGTATGGATGAAATGAAATGAAATGAAATGAAATGAAATGAAATGAAATAAAATGAAATTTATTTATTTGCCTTAAATGTAGTATACATGGTGTTCGATAATTTATCAGTCTCATACATTTAAACTTTATAAGTCATGCAAATATTGAATTTAGTTCATGCTTTTACTATGCTAAATAACAAAACAAAATAAAATTACCCTAAAATAAAAAAAATAAAATTATTTACACATTATCAAAGAATTCCTTCAGAGAGTAATAACATTTTTTATGAAGCCAACGGAACATTGATTGATGGATGTATGGATGGATGGATGTATGGATAGATTGATGTATGGATGGATGGATGTATGGATAGATGGATGGATGTATGGATGGATGTATGGGTGGATGTATGGGTGGATGTATGGATGGATGGATGGATGTATGGATGGATGTATGGATGGATGGATGGATGGATGGATGGATGTATGGATGGATGTATGGGTGGATGTATGGATGGATGTATGGATGGATGTATGGGTGGATGTATAGATGGATGTATGGATGGATATATGGATGGATGGATGGACGGATGGATGGATGGACGGATGGATGGATGGTTGGATGGATGGATGATGATGATGATGATGATGTATGTTTGAGAAAAGCTCTATACAATCCTCGGCCGGAAGAGGGATTGCTGGACTCGTTTTATCCGGCCTCGTCTACGACTCGGCCGTATACCCCAAATCTCGTCCATCAATCCCTTACTTCACGGCCTCTGCAGTAATGTACTATTAATATCAACGAAATCAAAGTGAGACTACTTACTTAATCATCACTTTACATACTTATTGGGTACTAAACATAGGCGGAGTTTGGGTTCGATCTTACCTTTGCAACAGGTCACGACATTTAGGTACCCGGGACCTATTTATACGTAAAGTAAATGTTGTAACGTCTGATTATAACTAGTAAGTTAAGTAACTAGACGCGTGTTTGTACATAGAAAGAAGTACTGCCTTAATACTTACATATTATACTGAGGAGCAAAAATAACAGGTCACTAATCATACTTACGAGGGTTTATGAAAAGTCAGACGTTGTTATGCTCTTTAGTTCTCGACTACAAAGATTATATCGATACCGCCAAAGTCACAAAAATATATATAAGTACACGACCTGTTAGGTACGTTAGGTAAGTCAATATCAATAATGTCGTGTATAATATAAGGAGCCTACATATTTTTGTAACTTAAGCCGTTTCGATATTTTTGTATTCGATCGTAGGTACATGTACGTATTAGTGATATCTACGCCTTTTTCAAGTTTTGTTAACGATTGGGCGAATGTGAAAGTACAGTCAGAAAAAAGCGGTTGTTTTTGTTACATAATTAGGTATATTGATTTGGAACGTTGCTGTACCGGTACGCAACATCGAACCTACTGAATCGGGACTGCCTGTACCCACTTAGATTATTTTTATAGAAAAAGTCATAGTGACATTGCATTCACCACACATCCATACTGCATACCTACTGCTGTCACCTCTGGGATGGTTTAGTTAGCCGCTTTGGAGCGTCGAGTCCGAAGACTCATTGTGACAGTCTGTCGATCGGGACGGGAGCAGGGAGCAGTCTACAGAGCCTTGAACTCCGTCGTAGAGTTGCTTGTTTGTACATTTTTTTACTGATAACTTACATTATTTACCAACGGACAGCGTCTTCACCCTTAACTTGGCCCGCACAAGGCGGTTCGTTTCATCTTTCCTAATACGATATGCTAAGGGATGGAAATCGCTCCCATCATCTGTATTTCCAGATACTTAGGTACAACTTAGAGCTCTTCAAGGCTAGAGCGAACAGGCTGCTACTGAACCAGTGAGATACACATTTGGCCTCGTCTGCACTTTTCATCAGGTGACGTAGGGGTCAATTACGGGTCACTTTCATGTAAAAAATACTATTAATTATACTGTCCGTAGTCCGTATTAAACAAGCAATACCTATTTTATAGGTCAGGCTGTTATTTACTCTTAAACTACCGAAGTTCTTAAGCAAACTGAGCCGTTATAGTTTTCCTTGTTAATTTTTGAGATATTCTCTCCTATCCTGATTTTTTTCAAAATTTTTACACCAATAGTTTTGCTTTTAGAGGGGGGGGGAGGTCTTCACAATCCCGTAATGATTTTAAAAGATCTATCCAACGCTACCCCATACTATAAAGTTAGACGAGAAAAAAACTTGATGCTTTTACTTTTTGTATTAACAAAATATACATATTTACAGGTATCTGATACCTAAGTTATTGGTTTTTTTTTTGCGCAGACAAAGTTGCGGGAACAGCTAGTTACGATAAAATTATTCTTAATAACCTCGGTGACGTGATATGAGCGATATGAATATTATTCTAATGTCTGCTAAATCAACTTTTAACAAGTTCTCTTGAAGTGCAAGTGCCTATATGCACCATGTTTATATAATATGAATCACCAGCTCTTAGCTCGTCTGAACCATTAGATCCGGCAGCGGTAATAATATGTCCGGAATTTCAATCTCCTCAATCTTCTGACATTTCTTAAAAAATGTAACCAAATAAATGAGGCGGATGAAACGCTAGATAACCGCCCTAAATAGGTTGGGACTTTCCTACGCCAGCAAGCACAGCACACTTCGTTAGTTTTTTGCGTAACTTCACTTGAACTCAAGTTTTTGCGCCAAACTCATCACTCGAGCGCGTCATTCTCATTCCCTGTATATACTTAGGCCCATACTACACGGGCGGTTCTCCCGCCGCGGAAAACCGTTTCTGAACCGCACTAGACACAATTTTATATGGAAGTTGTATGCTGCATACTACACTGCGCGGTTTCCCGCCGCGGTTCACGGGCGGGAGAAATTCGACCGCCGCATGCAGCGTTAAACCGCCGCTGATAACCGCCGCTTCAAACTACACGGGCGGTTTCCCGCTATTGCGTCATTCTGCGCGGTGCGGGGCTTTGCGCGAGGGCGCTCGTTCGTCGTGCGTATTTCGTTTTTTTAGCATTAGAAATAAGGTGACTTTCAAAAGAATATTAACTAGGTATTTTATGAAACCAAATGCGTGCAAATTAACATATTTCCTTTCAAATTGTTACATTGTTAATTAAGCGCAGTTATCATTGGTGGATCCATGTTGAAATGAACAAAAGACAGCGGTAAACCGCGTTCCGTGTAGTTTGACGGTCTGCGGCAGCTCCGTCGAGCGGTTTCCCGCGGCGGGAAAACCGCCCGTGTAGTATGGGCCTTAGGTTCAAGTAAACTATAATGAAGACACCATTACCTTGTACAAACACCAACACACTTAACGGCAACACTGACTTCGGCACGGCACAATTGATCACTTGATTTCGTAAATCTGAGCTCAATTTTGGAGCGTTAAAACCATCTCATTTTCGTCGTTAGATTTGCTGCTGTTTTCACCCGACTGTCGAAGGAGGGTTACGTTTTTGGTCTTTTATTAGTCCTGTACTTCTACCAAATACCTGGAAACTGTAACAGAACCTTCTACCGTAACTGAACTACACTACAGCAATGTGTCGACGAAAGTTATTCGGAACAGACTGGTTAGATCAATTTACCAAAATCGTTATTTACCTAACTACTACTTAGTTAGTACCAAAATTTCCATTGTATTTTTTGCTAAATGATTTTTTCTCACAATTGTTTTTTACTGAATCTTATTTTCACAGTAGCGTTTTTTTCCAATTTGACTTGACACAGAAACCGTGTCGACGGAGCTTAATGCAAACTTAACATAACCTAATCCTACCTATGTTTCTGTGTCGATTTAAAGTTGGGGTTGGGAAAAAACGCGATTGTGAAAATAAGCTTCAGTAAAAAACCATAGTGAAAAAAAAGCATTTGGTAAAAAATTAGAATTTTTTGTTCTTCTGCTTAAGGACAGGTGTTTATGTGGTCGTGAAGTGCTATGGAAAGCGATCGTCAACTGTTTTTTGCGATTGAACTTTAAATGAGGAAAATACGAGTATACTTACGAGTATGCCCTCAGATTTGTACTTAAGACTGCAGAAAAGATACTTGTGATTTGGGAACACTTGAGAGGTGTTGAATGTTTTAATGAAACAGATGGTTCCACTCGAGACAAGAGGGCCTTAAGCTCCCACACCAGCCAAGTGAGCTGGAGGTTCTGGACTACACATAACCCGGTGACTTGTTTTACTTAAAACTCACAAATGTCTGATAAATGCTAAGTATATATTGGTTTTAATATAAATTCAAACTTGGTTCGTTTTAGTTTAATTAATTTTAATGACATTTTACTCGAGAAGCGGTCTGTCTAATCGGTCATGTTTTTTTCCCACTTTTTTTTCTATGCCAGCAACGGTAACAGCACGGTAGGTTTTTATGCCCTACAGCACAACTAAACTAGCGAGTGTTACGTATTAACTTCACGTCCGTCATAACTGTTCTGACTGGGATAGCCGGTGGGGTTTTGTTTATTACGTAAGATAAATTTTGGCACAGCTTTGCTAGTCATAGGAAATTATGATCAACATAACATAAGTACAATAGAATCTTTGTTGTTTAATGTACTGTCATCGTCATCATCATATCAGCCGCTTACGGCTCCCTCTCGGACTAAGGACCTCTTAAGGTCCTCTGCTACTGCTGCTGACAAGGATCTCAACGGTGATTGATTTGGCGCTAC
This sequence comes from Archips xylosteana, assembly GCA_947563465.1. Taxonomy (NCBI): domain Eukaryota; kingdom Metazoa; phylum Arthropoda; class Insecta; order Lepidoptera; family Tortricidae; genus Archips; species Archips xylosteana. The sequence continues at coordinate 13,426,405 of OX387365.1, read as the reverse complement.
CAGAATGTCTCGTATCGTGTCTACCTATTTAGCTTCCCGCGAACGTTACCAAATCCTCTGTTCATCTTACGGAAGGATTACCAACAGTTCGCCTTCTGGTATCCGATCGCCACTCCGGAATCTTACGGCTCTAGCGGTCATCTTTATGGTTCGGTCGTACAATAATATTTTTGAGCTTAATATCTATTTAATCGCTTTATAGATTTTAGTTAACAATGACGCTGGTTATTGAGAGTGTTTTAAATTAGTTCTCTTTAATGATTAAAGAATTTACTTTACAATCGTGTATACTTTAGCCCCATTTTCACCCACTTCGAGGAGCTTTGGGAGTCTGCAGTAAAATTTGTAAAGTATCATTTTACAAAGGCCATCTTGTTTACTTTAACTGGTCATCCACCAGAGACGTGCGTTCAAGTGGCACGCTTTGATAGGAAACAATCCACCAATGGGCTGGGCTTACTTAATGTTCCTGGCCACGCTCTGCTGCTTTCCCTATTGGTAGATGTTTGGCTCGCACTTCTCTGGCAGACGTGAAGCCTTTTGATAAGCAAAATACTCGAACAGAAGCGTTCTACCTAATGATTGTAATACTAACTAACTTAGCGCGGGACAATTAGAAAGTTTTGAACTTTACCATAACGATCTAGGAGTCGAGTTGTTTATCTGATCAAACTTCGCATTCAACTCCAGAATTTGATTAATTACTTATGTAATTCACCTTAGACCCTGTATATCGTATCCTCCTAGACCTCTTTCGAAAATCACTTCTTTAATTCCGATTTGGGTAAATGTATAGTTGATCAAGTAATTGCTTTACCACCCTAAGGTTCAATGTCAGTTGTACTGTTTAAAACATCAAAGGCTTTTCACTTAAAAGTCAATGTGACAATCAGCCTTATTGTTTTTATTCTGATGTAGAAACTGTCATAAAAATGGTAAAGCAATTACTTGGTCGACTATACATAGGCATTTATTTTCATTTTATACTTAAAATTGTAGGTATTGATGTTCAATAAAGAAAAAAGGTGAATGAAAAATCGAAAAACAAACTTTTATTTTCTATTTCGATGTATAACTAACTGCCCTCAATTTTTTAGATAAATCCACTTGCCCTTGCTTGCTCTATGTTTTTATCATTCCGAGAATTGTCGCCTCATCTTAACGGCCTTCGTGACCACCAAAGACACTTGAATTAATTAAAATTATCATTCAAAATAATGTGTTTTCAACCATAGGTGGGCGGTTTGGCAATAATCGCAAGATTGCCATGACCCTGTGGTGTGATGCTAGAGTAGCTTCTATAGGAGCCACTGGTTCTAAGGGTCAGCGAAGTGGGGATGGGATGATCTCATGGGCAACGTGCGCGAGCGCTGCAGTCGCCGAGCTTAGCCGGCTGTGTCGTGGTGGTGTCAGGGACATTGCGGGCGAAGCTGCGTGAGGAAGTGACATGATGCGGTTGGCGTTGTGTTTCGCGCTATGTTTGGCCGGTAAGTAAAATAAGTTTTCGTTTATCAGGATCCCTATTCAAATTCAATTAAAAATAGTACCTACCTACCTATATAAATAACCCTATATTGTGTAAATATAATATTATCTTGATAGTATTAGGAGAGCTGATTGACGTTTTTGGGTAGAAATTTGAGGCACCCTGAAAACTTAATGCTTCTCCTATATATAATACCCAAGCACAGAACCACAGACCTGGCTGACGGGTAGCGGGGCTAAATCAACCCTCTTTTTTAGGGTTCCGTAGTCAACTAGGAACCCTTATAGTTTCGCCATGTCTGTCTGTCCGTCCGCGGCTAAGCTCAGAGACTGTTAGTACTACACAGCTGTAATTTGGCATGAATATACATATCAGTCATGCCAACAAAGTGGTAAAATAAAAAATTAATAAATATTTTTTTTTAGGGTACCTCCCATAGACGTAAAGTGGGGGTGATTTTTTTTTCTCGACTAACCCTATAGTGTGGGATATTGTTGGATAGGTCTTTTAAGACCATTGGGGGGTTGCTAACATGATTTTTGTATTCAGTGATCTGCTTGCGAAATAATCAACTTTAAAGTGAAAATTTTCATTAAAATCGACCGTCCCCCCCCCCCCCCCTCTAAAATCTAAACTGTTGGGAGGAAAAATTTGAAAAAATCAGAATGGTAGTAAATATATTAAATTTACAAGGTAAATTATAGCGGCTAAGATTGCTTGGGAATTATTTGTAGTTTAAGAGTAAATAGTAGCCTAAGGTATAAAAGGTACCGTCACTACTTTGAAAAAGCTCGTATCTCAAATCAGCATGTAAAGAAAACTGAACCTTGATACGCGCGTAATAAAGTTCACTTTTCCAGATTATCGATTGTGAAATACAAGCTTTTTTCAAATTATTGACGATACCTACACTTGGAAGATTCCGTACACGTACGAAATCCTTAGAAAAATATTACTTGATTTTTTCATCTGAAAATATCTGTATTTTATTTGAAATATTTACTTTTAATTATAAATAATAATTCTCTTAAAATTGCAGCATTTATTTATTAGTACCTGGGCGACCGAGCTCTGCTCGGGCAGAAACTCGGTACCAAGCGTTTTCCCAGAGATAAGACCAAGCTAGATCAATTTTTCATCCCCGAAAACCCCCAAATACCAAATTTCATCGAAATCGTTGGAGCCGTTTCCGAGATCAAAACACCGGAGGGGGGGGGGGTGAGAGTGGGGGAGGGGATGCGGGGGAGGGAGCGCGGGGGCATTAAAGGGGGATGAAAATTTCATTGATTTTGCCGTAGGATGCACCGTTTTCAAGATATTTGACAAAAACACCGGAGGGGGTGGGGGGGGGGGGTGAGTCACGTTAAACTATCGTCCGTAAACCGACTTTCCAGACAACCGGCTTTTCCTGTTCTGTGCTCCCAATAGGAAACGTGCACATAGACGGTGCTGCCAACTGGTGCCATAAGGGTGCCATCAATTTGAATGTTTTACCTTGATAAGTTTGTTTTACTGTCCGCATAGTGTCTCTTCTGTCGCATTAGTGCTGCCGCCTATAGTTACTGCACGTTCCCTATAATACTTTTTCTAACAAAAAAGTAACTTTTTCTCACAAAAAAGTAACTATTTCTCACAAAAGAAGAAACTTGACGTTTTCTCGTGAAAAATAAACTTAAAAAAAAAACTAAAAATCTTGAAAAAAAACGTGGAATCGAACCGAGGTCGGCTGGATCCGCGACCACCCGATTTCTAATATGCCATTATGATCTGCTCGAAGTCGGCGAAATTTAGCTTTATATTCTAATGCAAACAAAAATAGCCGGAAAACACGAGTAAAAGCGATTTTCTGAAAATGAAACATAGCTAGATCCGTTTTTCATCCCCGAAAACCCCCACATACCAAATTTCATCGAAATCGTTGGAGCCGTTTCCGAGATCCTGATTATATATATATATACAAGAATTGCTCGTTTAAAGGTATTAGATTGTTTTGCAAAATTAAAAAAAAGCATTTGGCAAAGTTTAAGTCACGACTAAATGATTTGGCCTATTTATTTTATCTCTATAAATGTCAAATTTGAAAGTACAAAAATGTCGAAAAAAAAGTAGGTATCTAAAAAAATATATGGGTTGATTTAGCCCCCTCTCCCCACCATCTGTCAGCAAGGTCGGTGGTTCTGTGCTTGGGTATTATAGGGGAAGCATAAGACAAGTTTTCGGCGTGCCTCAGATACCTACTCAAAAATGTCCATCAGCTCTCGGACTATGATTAAGAGCAGGGCTCTGCTAATACACTGTTTTAAACTTTCGTGATTTTCATTCATAACTTACTTACACGAAACGGGACTTATCACGCAAATATAATACTATTTGCCTCGACGTTTCAGCCATATTGCCGTGGTCGTGGTGGTGGTGGTTGACTCAATTCGTGACCACAGCCAGCAATGTGCCTGAAACGTCGAGGTAAATATTGTTGGCGTACTTGGCGTGATAATTCCCGTTTAGTGTAATACTTAGTTAGGGCTTTAATGACACTGGATTTTTATAAATATACTTACGGCCGTTTATAGCGTACCTATCTACCTAAGTATATTTTGAGTTAACTACAAATTTGTGCGGCACGCTCGCTTCGTTCGCTCTGTTCTGTTGGTTTTTAAGTCGTGAGTTCTCGAGTTTGTTAGCTGTGCCAACTAAATGTGACCCACCTAAAATAAGCAAAAATAAATTAATATAAGAGAATCCCACCAAAAACATTTCCATGTAAAATGTTGCCAAGACGAGACCATAATAAACCTCGCACTGTCAAAAAGTTATTAGATTAAACATGAAACTACTACAGTCTACTAGGGTAATTTAACTACAATAGAGGTAGAGAAATATTAGCAACAATAGAGAAATATTTCTCTAGACAGATGTTACGTCTGTATGTTGATGTTTTTCAGATGTAATTGTTTATTATATGATTGAACCCAATTTTTTTTTTTTTTATTTGAAAGAAGTTACTGTTAGCGTGATCTTATAGGTACCTACTTAAAGAAAAAATGCTTGCAGTGGCGGTTAAATTTCAATCTTAATTTAAAAATATTTTTTATACAAGCTTAAAAACTGCTCAACTGATTAAGTTGAAAATAAAATCCTAGAAAGTTTTTATTATGTTTAACTTACTTGATTTTTTTCATATTCTTTAGACGTGCGGTGCGGTTCAAAAGTTAGAGGGGGGACATTATTTTGAACTTTCGGAGTGAATTTCTCCGAAAATATTCACTTTATCAAAAAATGGTGTTAGCAAACCCCTATTTATCTTCAAATACCTATCCAACGATACCCCTTACTATAGGGTAAGACGAGAAAAAAAAATCACCCCCACTACACGTCTATAGGAGGGAGGTAGTACCCTAAAAAAATTTTTTTTTTTAGTTTTTTTTATTTAACCACTTTGTCGGCGTGACTGATATAATATATTCATGCCAAATTACAGCTCTTTAGTACTAACAGTCTCTGAGCTTAGCCGCGGACGGACAGACAGACGGACAGATTTGGCGAAACTATAAAGGGTTCCTAGTTGACTACGGAACCCTAAAAATGGGAAGGGATTTGGCTTGCCTTAACGCTAAAGGAAGAGAATTCCAAAGACGAATGATAGTCATAGCGAAGGACCTACCCACTACCTATAGACCTACTACTTGACTATGGATAACAACCACTGTGAGCAGGTTTAAAAGTAACTTGAAGTTGTTTTCGTCGGTCAACTAAAATGACCTTTAAATATGCTGGAAATTGAGAATATTAGCATAAATTAATAAAGTATTACGTAAGGTCCAAGCTGTACCGTCCGGCGCCACATGACCGAATTTAACGACACCTCATAAATTACATTTAAAAGATGCCTAAACTTAATTAATTTGCTAAATATTACTCGATTGGTTTGCAAGTTCCATATCCTAGATATCTATTAAGATTACTAATAACATTAACAGTAGTACCTATCTACAACGTTTGTTTGTAGAACGTTTAATGTAGGTAGGTACCTTTAGGAATGTACTTACCACTTAATAATAGGCACACGCCCTAATAATAATCCGTAATGAAATGAGACATGAATTATCAGGATATGCAATATTAGGTTGTACAGATATGAAATTTCAGGTTTAGCGATGCACCGTAATTAATTGTTTTTTTTTTAATAAGCCCCTGAAGGGGTGAATTCAGGAAAGAGATAAAGAAATGGGGTCATTTCGTGCGGGCAAGGACACGGGCAAAAGCTAGGTACAAATAAATGAAATATGGTTTTAAACTAAACTAAACCCATATTTATAATACGACCGGATTGCCTAGTTGTTAGAAAACCTGACCACGAAGCTTGAGGTCCTGGGTTCGATTACCGGTCGGGGCAGATGTGTGAAAAATACGAATGTTTGGCTCGAGTCTTGGATGTTTAATATGTATTTAACTATTTATTTATCTATATAAGTATGTTTATCCGTTGTCTAGCACTCATACACGGTCATCGTAATAAATAAGTGAACACTTTTGTACCTTGTCACTTTATCGTCATGTTTGAAAAGCCATACGAAATTATGTAACGACTGAAAGCGACAAGGTACAAAAGTGATCACTTATTTATGACGTTGACTTTACAAGCTTGGCTTAGTTTGGGACTAGGTCAATTGGTGTCAATTGTCCCATAATTTATTTATTTATTTCCAAACCTCTCCAAGCTCTGAGAATGCATGGCTTTAGAATAGCTTCTTGTGGATCTCTAATATGAGACGTCTTCATCAGAGGTCATGGTACACATGACATTCTTAATAACAATACTATACAATACAATGACTCTTTATTGTACACCACAAAGAAAACAATACAGAAAAACAAGTACATGGAAAAAATATACAAGGTAAGCAATAGGCGGCCTTATCGCTTCGAAGCGATCTCTTCCAGGCAACCATTTTACAAAGGAAAACAACAAGGAATGTATTTCAGCAGGTGGTGCAATATAAGAATAAAAATAAATAGTAATAAACATTATACAAAAACAACCTAATATACAATATACATCGTAATATAACGATTGGTCTTATAAGGAAGCTCAAGGTCACTCAGAGGGCGATGGAGAGGGCTATGCTTGGAGTTTCTCTGCGGGATCGCATTAGAAATGATGAAATCCGCGCAAGAACTAAAGTCACGGACATAGCTCGAAGAATCGCTAGACTTAAGTGGCAATGGGCAGGGCACATCGCCCGTAGAACTGACGGCCGATGGGGCCGAAAGGTTCTCGAGTGGCGTCCGCGGACCGGAAGACGCAGTGTAGGTAGGCCTCCAACAAGATGGAGCGACGACCTGGTTAAGGTAGTTGGAACGCATTGGATGCGGATGGCGCAGGGCCGATCTGTTTGGCGAGCCTTGGGGGAGGCCTATGTTCAGCAGTGGACGTCTTTCGGCTGAAATGATGATGATGATGATCGTAATATCATAAAACACACATAGATAAATTATACACAACAATAAACTTGTAAATATATAAACGGGCTATAATTTAACCTCTTCCTATGGATCTCTAATAGGAGACGTCTTCATCAGAGGTCGTGGTGCACATGACATTCTTAATATTTAATGAATGCGAACCATATTTGAGTCGAGAAATGGCGGGCCGCGACCTTGGCCTTTGCGGTGAGGAAGCGAGCTCTGAATATTTTGATGATACTCTAACAAATAGCAAATATAATTAGAATACCTACTGAGTGGTATTTTTACCTTGACTCGTAACCACTTCAGTCGTCGATACGTTAAAGAACTTGACATCACCTGGCCCTATACTACGAAGCGCGAAATTCGAACTTCGTTTCATGCCGTTCCGCTCACGCTAATGGTATTTATTACGAGAGTGAGAGGGACCGCACGATCCGAACTTCGAACTTCGAATTTCGTAGTAACCCCCCTGATTTCATTTTTAGGGTTCCGTGGTCGAAACGACGAAAACGAATTCCTTGTACTTAGTTCAGAGATACCTAAAGCTGCAAAAGTGAGAAAATATTACCTAATCAAGTTGACCAAATGGTAGAATAAAACTTTAAATTAAGTACAAACTTTAATGTTACCTCACCTACACGTAAAGTTAAATACTTACCCCCATAGTGTACAGAGTTCAATTCAGTTTTGCATATGCAAAATAATAAAAAAAAACACGTTTTTAAACTAGGAAGATATACCTACTTAATTACTAAGTCCATCATTTTACATATTTAGCCCCGGGAACTTGTCGGTAACAGCAATGACGCATATATTCTTTAAGGGAAGTCCAATAGACGTCAGTTGCGGAAAATAGCCCGCTATTACCTATAAGCACAGAATATATAATAGTACTGACGTACAGAATGGAAACGGTCCGACCCGCACCGATTCGAATTACCCCACCCCTCAAGGCGCAGATAGCCGGAAACCGCCAGAAACCAGAAGAGTGCGCGCGCGATGTATGTAGGCGTACGCGTGTACAGACGTCGTCGTGCTTATGTAGATTCAAGAACGCGTATTTGTACGTCGTGTCCGCCGCGTGCTATAAGGGCAGTCCACCCTGGCCTCTACCAATTAGGTACCGTAGTCAGAATGCTGTTGGGGCTGGCCCACACCCGACGCACCAGGGATGTGCTTCTAGTCCACTTACCCTAAGGTTGTCCGGGTTTGAATTGTAGTAGTTAGGAGTGTAGTTCCGCTAGTAGTAGTACAGATTAAAATAAAACAAACAAAAAACGATGACGTGTCCGTCCGGTTTCTGAGCTCCAAAATCCGGGGATCGTACGCTAAATTGTCCTGGTTGCCGAATTTTAGAGATGGCAACCCTAACTTACCCTCGCTTCCTCGAGCATTCCTGATGCGCTACTAGTCGTCTGTAAACTAAATGCTGCTGCTGCTTTATGGAAACGTAAAAAAACGACAGTCACGGCAGTAGGTAGATATATATAACGAATTTAAAACAAACTATCACACTATTTCTACAGGCTTTACAAATTAACGAGTAGGTAAGTACCTATGTTCGACTAGACTTCGTTTAATTTATGGTTTGAATTAGCGGTCAAATTGTAACACACGTTTCTCGGTATTTCGAACACAAATGGACTAAAAATACCTACATGTACATTTATTAGCGTTATTTATTATGTTTTCATTATAGAAGTTAACACAATTTTAAATAGTTTCGTTCTTTCATTTAAAAAAGTGTGCAAATTTTACCGTTAAGTTTCAAATTAAATGTTAAAATTAATGGAGTATATAAAACCTAATATGCGCATTATTAATACGGAATCCTACGATGCACGTGGCTGGCACTCACTTGGCCGGTTTTTTTAAGGTTTCGTACCTAAAGGGTGCCAACGGGACCCTATAACTGGGACTCCTCTGTCTATTCGTCCATCTGTCACAGGGCTCTATCTCTTGAACCGCTAATAGCTTGACACTTAAAATGTTGAAAATAATCTATCCAAATTGATATAGTAATTTGCGTTCTTTGTTAAACTGATAAAGCTACACAGTTGTACAATAAAAATATTCTGATTCTGAATTAAGTTTAAAGTTTAGAAGACTAGGCACACACATACCCATAAACAACCACACACACCGTTTTCGTAATGCAATGTAAACAGCAATCAAAAATAATGACATGGGAATTCCAATAAATTTCGAAGTTAGCTACTCGTCATCCAGCTACCACCAGTACGGTCAGCATCAAAAGTAGCTGGTCACTTTTGTACTTTGTCGTAATAACACAATTTGTCAATCAAGTATGACGTTTTGCACCTTACTGTAGAGCGACAAGGTACAAAAGTTACCAGCTACTTTTGATGCTGACTGTACTACCTACCGATGATAATTATAATCCATGCTACTCGTCATCCAGCTACTACTACCTATGATAATAATCCATCCATACTTTATTAATATTATAAATGTGAAAGTATGTTTGTTTGTTTTTCCTTCTTTCACGTCGAAACTGGGGGGCTACTCCGAAATTCGAAAATCGAAGTTCGTATCGCATCGTCTTGTATTAAATACTATTAGCGTGAGAGGAATGGCACGATACGAAGTTCGAATTTTGCACTTCGTAGTATAAGGCCTGAGCAACGGTTTGCCGTGATTTTCTGTATGGACGGAAAATATCTCATTCCAGGAAAACACGTTTTAATCTACTTCATCGGTGGCAATCAATCAGCTAGTACCTACTTAATGTATAATTTCGCTTTTCAATTAATTTTCTTTTTTTTTAATTTGTCCTTTTCTAGAATCGCTAAAATAATTTTATTTCACCCGCACGGTCGCAAAAACAATCGCCATTTCCAATTGTCGCAGCGGTACCGATCAGTCTGGAACTCTTTGGGGAAGGCCTTAGTCCAGCAGTGGACGTCTTTTGACTGAAATAATGATAGCAAAATTATTGTTACAGCATTGACAAGTGGCGGCCAGCAACAACAACAGCAAGGCAACAGGCACCGGCGGTCAGCTGGTGTCTTCCTCAGCGTCACTGGAGGTTTGTCATTAGAATCTAATGAGTATACAAAAGTAAAGATGATGATGTTGTCTTCCTTGATGAGGTATCCTTCAACGGCGAATCTTATCAATTAATGAGGAGAGAACGAAGGAGGCTGACACAAACAAACTTCGACTTAAAACATAAGGTTGCAGGGCGCACAAAACTACTGACCCCGGGTTTTATGTGCATAGGTACAGAAGGGATTCAGACGGTTTTTAAAGCTTTTATTTAACTTACAACGTTTGTATGCAAGTTTGCTTGTGTTGTGGTGTACTTCCGTTTGGCAAATTATTTTTCCCAAACTGATTCATTTCCCAAATGTTTATTTTTTCTGAAACTGTAAACTATTCAGGATATAATTTCAGGAGTATTCTGTAGGTTAGGTTAGGTTTGTTCCGTTTGTTTTATAACAATCCTGAAAAGTTTACAGTTTCAGAAAAAATAAACAGTTGGGAAATGAAACATTAGTAAACCAAAAAAGTTCGGCTCCGTTGAAACACGAGTTTCACGGATTTGTATCGTAATTTGTTGCAAATTATCGTTGATGTAATAAACAAACCATTCACTTGTCCACTCCATAAAGTTTCCGTAAATCTTTGTAATAAACCACTAAGTACAGTCAAGGGCAAAAATATGTATACACTTTAGTACCTTGTCTATTTTCGTCATATTTGAACTGCCATATATGAACTGTCACAGTGGTTAAAGTGACAAGGTACTAAAGTGTATACATATTTTTGCCCTTGACTGTACTTTGAAACTCATTAAATCATTGTATTGACGCGAAGGGCTCATTATTATAATGAGTGAGATGTCTCATTTTATGTCAATTGATATGAAGTGCCCATTACAATAATGAGATGTCGGATGGTTTTGAGGTTTAGGTAGGTACTCATAATAACAGGAAATTACTTTCACGCACACAAATAAGTTTCGGATAGGTAATTACAACAAGAGGTTTTTCGCCTGAAGGGACATTTTACAATATCGCGTTGCGTAAGTTAGGTAAGTATAGATAGAATGGTATTAGATCATCGTCGAACCCGCATACTTATCTACTTTGGGTCAGATTGTACTGAAACATTTTTACATGATCAGATCATTTTTCAGATCAAATATATATTATGTGAAGGTACGCTATACGACCTAAATTCAGAACGAAAAAAAAATCCTAGAAAAAAAATAATGCTCATCACAATCTCAGCCCAAACCTCTCGCAAACCAGTGATTTTTGGCGTTCCTGAATAGCAGTTCGTCCCTATCCTCTCGCAAACGATCGAATTACCGCTCGCTAACCGTGTCGCTAACCGCGTTCGGGAAGCTCCGCAATATCTTGTCATCCGATATACCGCAGTGTCTCAAGTCAAAAGTCTTTGACCAGTGTGTGTTGCCAGTGATGACTTATGGCACTGAGACGTGGCCGCTAACGATGGGTCTTATAAGGAAGCTCAAGGTCACTCAGAGGGCGATGGAGAGGGCTATGCTTGGAGTTTCTCTGCGGGATCGCATTAGAAATGATGAAATCCGCGCGAGAACTAAAGTCACGGACATAGCTCGAAGAATCGCTAGACTTAAGTGGCAGTGGGCAGGGCACATCGCTCGTAGAACTGACGGCCGATGGGGCCGAAAGGTTCTCGAGTGGCGTCCGCGGACCGGAAGACGCAGTGTAGGTAGGCCTCCAACAAGATGGAGCGACGACCTGGTGAAGGTAGCGGGAACGCATTGGATGCGGATGGCACAATGCCGATCTGTTTGGCGAGCCTTGGGGGAGGCCTATGTTCAGCAGTGGACGTCTTTCGGCTGAAATGATGATGATGAACCGTGTTGGACCATTCCTGAATTTAGCCCCTGGTCGTTCGCATTTCATGTTTTATGCAACTTTTGTTTAAAACAGTCTGAACACGTATGAGTAGATGAACTATTTTTGTTGCGTTTTAATTTTCTGATCCGCTGTTGATGCACCACCTGCTGTAAACTAGTCCTTCCTTCTTTCTGTTAAAGGATTGCCTGGAAGAGATCGCTCTTAAGCGATAAGGCCGCCTATTGCTTACCTTGTAACTTTCTCTCTGTGTACCTGTTTTCTGTATTGCTTACTATTCCTGGTGTACAATAAAGAGTCATTGTATTGTATTGTATTGTGACAAGGTACCTACTAAAGTCTTAAAAATATCTTTGAATTAGTTACAGTTGTACCTAAGTAGAAGCCAAGGTGGCCTAGTGGTTTGACCTATGGCCTCTCGAGCAGAGGGTCGTGGTTTCAAATCCCGGCTCGCACCTCTGAGTTTTTCGGAATTTATTATGTGCGAATTATATTTGAAATTTACCATGATCTTTACGGTAAAGGAAAACATTGAGGTAACCTGCTTGCTGCTTCACCCTGTGAAGAAATTCGATGGTGTGTGTGAAGTTCCCAATCCGCACGGGCCCTTTCATTCTGAGAGGACGCCGTGCCCTGCAGTAGGACGTAGGTATAATATTATAGGCATATGTACTTCTCTATCCTGTGACTATTCAGCATTTTTCCGGAGTTAAAATCAACTTAATGTAGAAGTAATTTACGGGAAAGTACCTAAAATACAAAGGTGAACTTCGTGTTTTTTTCCAGAAATCCCAGAGATTATTTTACGTACCTACAGTCGGAGGCCTAAATTATACAGCCATCGCGTCAAATATACGGAAACACAAACCTTATGGTTAGTGGCAAAGAGTTGAATAGATGTCTTGACGTCTTGGTAAAGTAAAGTCAACTAATTTGATTCCTAGGCTAAACTAAACTAACTAACTAAACTAGGCTACTATAGAACCATGTCATAATGAGTAATGAATTAAGTTGTTTATCTTCTACGACAGTGATTATTGAGTGAAATATGCCATGATGATATCTCGGTCTTTGCAAACATTGTGTCAACGATAATGAATAGGAAAGGAGTTTGCATATATAACTTACAACCTTTGATCAATTATAACTGTAGATCCACAGTCGCGCGCCCGAAAATGTCCGAGCCAAATGAGCGCCACTTTGATAAAAGTGGCCTTCTTTTTTCTCAGTACGTTGCGTGAAATTGTCAAGTTTAGCTGTCAAGTGTCAACCGAAATTCGACTGTAATGAAGTAAAGACTAGGTTCAAATTTCTGTGTAGGTGATGATTTTAATTGTTACGCAAACAAATAAAAAAGTTCGGACATTCTTTGAAGGGGATTTTGTTCGGCAATGTGTATCTTCAGTTATAATTGATCAAAGCTTACAAATTAAAAAAAAATATATTAGGGGACAATCTTACACAAATCGACCTAGTCCCAAACTAAGCAAAGCTTGTACTATGGGTACCAGACAACGATAAACATACTTAAATAGATAAATAAATACTTAAATACATAGAAAACATCCATAACTCAGGAACAAATATTCGTGCTCATCACACAAATAAATGCCCTTACCTACCGGGATTCGAACCCAGGACCTCTTGCTTTGTAGGCAGGGTCACTACCAACTAGGCTAAAGCGGTCGTTAAATTGTCATTGTCCGTCTATCAAAACTTCTTTTTCTTCTCATGTCATAGAACGAAAACGTTTTTATAAACTCTTTACGTTTATTGCATGTTGCCATTGGAAAGTTGATAATCCTTTGACCCGCACTGACATTGTAATTATCTAGAAGTACGCGACAAGGTTCTACAGTGGCCTAGAAATCAAATTGGTTGACTGTACATATATATTTATGACCTATAATCAAATAAAAAAAATACGAAGGTTACCATTTATTTTATTGGTTTAGATTTATTTAATACCATGACCATGACAGCAGAAATATCATAACATGCGTAGGCACAACACAATTTTAGAGGCTCAAAGTATCTTTTTCACTTCTCGTGCTCATAAACTTCGTATTTATGTAATGTTCGATGTAGGCTGCTTAAAATGATTTTTTAGGATCTAGTGTGTAAAGTTAAACATTCGTTTGAAACTTAGGCGCAAAAATCAACTATTAATAAAGTTAACAAAATGATTTTTTTTAATATATTTTTTTATTTTACATTAACTGGGTATCGACGTGCGGATTGGTACTCCAGAAAAAATATGAAAAGAGGAGGTGTTATTATATTATGCAGAGAAGGTTTGGCATTTAAACCACTCCTGTGTTTAAAAGAACTACAGATGGACCATAATTTTGAATGCTGTGGTATAGAAATCATAAATCAAAACTGTATAATTATTTGTATATATAGGATTCCAAATTCCAACACTGACATATTTCTCAACAAATTTGAATTTTTATTACACAAATTGCGACTAAAAACAAAAAAAAGGATTATTATAACAGGTGATTTTAATATAAATATTCTTAAAGATTCAAAGATGACATTAGAATACCGTAGAATTTTACAAAATAATAATTACAAAATTCATATAAATAAACCGACGAGGCTAAATGCTTGCCTTGACCAAATAGTTAGTAATGTACCGGAAGCTATAGGAGAATTGCACTCTCTAGGACTATCAGATCACAATACAGGTCAACTTCTCAAAATTCCCATTGATAACAAGGACATTAGGCATCCTTACAAGTCAATTACGAAACGTGATTACAGCAAAGAAAATGTCAAGAAGTTTCAAGGTTGTTTGAATAACATGACCTGGCAAAATGTGTACGACGAAACTAATGTGAATACAGCTTTTAACTATTTTCACGATACTCTGACTCTTTTTTACAACTTATGTTTCCCAGTCAGAACTATAAAAATAAACAATAAAATCGTCAAACCGACTTGGATAACGGAAGGTATAAAAAGAGCATCAAACACAAAACGGAAACTAAGATTTAGATATTATAAGACTCGTGAAAAAACTGACAAACAAAATTATCGAAAATATTCCAATATATTAAGGAAATGTATTCATACTGCTCATAAGATTACAAATGCGTCTTATATCAGTTCGTCAAAAAATGTATGCAAGGCAACATGGGACATAATTAAACAAAATACAGGTAATGATAAATTTACAGACCGGAAATACATTGACAAAATTATAGATAACAACGAATTGATAAATGATCCTAATAAAATTGTAGAAAAATTTAATGAATATTTTATAAATTTAGCAAACGATAATCATGCTCCTAATACAACATATACACAAACTATTAAAGAGCAAAATAATACTATGTACTTATTTCCTACGGATGAACTAGAAGTCTTTAAAATAATCAAATCATTAAACAATACATCAGCAGTAGGTTTTGATGGTATTTGTACAAAAGTGCTAAAACAAACGGCGAACGCACTATCACCTATCCTTACTCATTTAATAAACTTTTCCCTTTCTGAAGGTGTATTTCCTGATAGGTTAAAACGTTCTGTAGTAAAACCGATTTATAAAAAAGGAGATAGAAACCTGATGGAAAATCATAGACCCATATCATTGATCCCGATTTTATCAAAAATTATTGAAAAACTAATGCATAAAAGATTAAGCACATTTTTAAATAAACACAATATTCTAGCACCACAACAGAACGGTTTCCAAAAGGGTAAATCTACCACACTGGCAGCTTTTAACGTAATCAAAGAAATAACAACTAATGTAGATAACAAAATACCAACCACAGCAGTATTCTTTGATATGAGTAAAGCCTTTGATTTTGTTCCCCATAGTCTTCTATTAAAAAAGTGTGAACTTTATGAAATTCGTGGAATTGCAAAAGAGTGGATAAAAAGTTACCTAAGCGATAGACACCAACAAGTAGAAATGACTAGCATCAATCCAAACGGAGAAGAAATCTCCTATATGTCTAAGGCTAAAGCAAACAATGTAGGCGTTCCACAAGGAAGTATTTTAGGACCGCTATTATTTTTAATTTTTATTAATGATTTACCTCTCGTTACTCGCCACCATTGTACACTGTTTGCTGATGACATATCAGTCATTATAACGGGGAAATCGAAAGAGACATATAACGCGGATATAAATAGAACTGTTGGTGACATAATAAAGTGGTTAAAAGACAACAATTTAAAAGTTAACTTGAACAAAACAACATATATACAATTCAGAAATAGAAGTGCAAATGTTGAAAACATCTTGGTAACCTACGAAAACCAAAAAATAATGGAATCAAATGAGACAAAATTCCTAGGTATTATTTTAGATAATAAGTGCTCCTGGAAACCGCATGTTCAGAATATTGCCAACAGAATTAATCGTTTCGCTTATGCACTCTGGAGACTTTCAAAAATTTCAAACGAACAAACAGCATTAAAAGCATACCATGGCTACGTAGGTTCAATATTACGATATGGCATACTATTATGGGGCAATTCAGTGGACATTAACAGAATATTCGTAGGACAAAAACAATGCATCCGTGGCATTTGTGATGTGCCTCCTCTAACATCTTGTAAACCACTTTTTAAGCGATTAAATCTCTTGACGGTTCCTTCTCTGTACATTTTTGAGATATGTAACTTCGTCAAAACATATCCAAACTATTTTAAAAAGAAAAGCCAGGTATGCCACTTTAATACCAGATATCCAGACGTATTAATCTACCCAAAAAGTAATACTCACTTATGCCGCCGAAACTGTTTTCCAATGGCGGTACGTATTTTTAATAAGCTGCCAAAAAATATTGCCGAGTTGCCCCGGAGTAAGTTTAGGTCCAAACTATTCCAGTGGCTTAAAGATAAATCGTTTTATTCCATTAAGGAATATTTATTATGCAAGTAAATAATTTAGGAGACTATAATATGACATTTGGTAATATATAAATTGATTGACATTTAAGCCTAATAGAAATAATAATTATATTGTACTAGTTTAATTCTGTATAATTTATTCAATAATTTAATAGTAATTTTAATCATTATAATTTTGTGTAATAATTTGTTAGATTATCGATTTACTGTAGATTATAGAATAAGATTTTTGCATGCCAATATATCTGGCTAGACATGTCACGGCACAGTAACACTCCTCTACAACATATTTTGTACACCATGTCTAAAGCAGAATAAATAATTTCATTTCATTTCATTTCATTTATGTTACGTAAAGGATACGTACTTATCTTATTGATATTATTATTATTAAAACTAGGCAATTCTAATAGATTATTAAGAATTAGCAATGTATGAAAAATAAAAGGTAGTAAATAAACGTTTAGGTATTTACAATGTTCCTGTTTAATTTCCTCGCAATCAAAATGAAAATCAGTGTGTGTAACTTGTTCATAACATAAAACCCATTTCACCATCGTCATAACCATCAACCATCTGCCTGCGGCTCGGGTAGATATAGACAGCTCGGATAAAATGCAGCGTTTTATGCACTCGTTGTAGAATGTATTATTCTAAACTTTCTAACTAATATATCTTTGTCAACAGAGAGACAAAGTGACAAAAACGTTCCTAACGCCGGACCCCTCCTTCCAGTGCAGTTGCCGATTCAACTTGGTACAATATAATTTCATATTCTGGCTTATTCCATTTCACAGGTGTAAAGCCCACTTTATACCTAGTACCTGCTAGAAAAACCGTGCAAGTTGCATTATATTGAGGCACTCGATTAGACCTTTCAATCGCGTTCGCTTTAATGCCTCGCATTGTAGTGAAACTTGCACGATTTGCTATCAGGTCTAACTCGGCTTAAGAACATCTACCCTAAAATGACGCATTTTTCAGGAGGACAAGGTGGTGTGACGCTGCCAGTATTAGTGTTACCCGTGCCTGTGTATACCAATGGCCCAGGTACATAAGAAAAGCCTGAAACAATCGAAAACCAAGGTATCATAGAAACTGAAATGTATGAAACACTGTGCTTTGATATCCACAGATACCTGCAACGCCCACCACAACAATGAGCAAACTGAAGCTCACCAACCTTCGGCGCCAGAGGGATCCCCACCCTACGTCGCCGCTCGCCAGAAATTTACCGAAACAACCCCCAGCAGCCAGCAACCAGCTCAACAACATAACAACTTGGAGCAGTTTAACCAACAGTTCTTTGATACTGAACCTAACAACCAAGTCAATGTCCAAAGACCTGTCAAAGGTCTCCCATCTCTCTTCAATAATGCTGCTCAAACTCAACAGGACCATCAGAAGCCTATCAGAAATTTCCTCTCCCAAATCCCTAAAATAACTGAAGTGGTTCCACCCAGAGCTAACCTCAACTTTAACCTTGGAGCTGGTGGCAATAAGGTCAGCTTTGGAGTTGAAGCTCCTGGGTCACCTGCTCCAGGAAAAAGTCCCAACGTCAACTTCGGGGTTCAAGTTTCCGCACCTGCACTTGAAGACGTAATTCCGTTTTCGTCAGGACTATTCGACCAACTTTTCCGTGAGTATTTTAAATGGTTAGAGATTAACTACGATAACAGGGGAGCCTCCAAATTACTATTTCAATGTGTTATGTCACATCCTTACGAAAGAGTGTGTATGTAGTAGTCTGCTTTTGTTTGATTGCTGTCTCAGCACGCACACATGCGTTGAAAGTTTTGGTGGTGCTTTATAAACACTTTCACAAATACATTGAAGACTTCTTGAATTTTGGAGGGGCGGGCCATGCTATCATAGTTTATCTCTATCTGCCTTAATTTTGAGGGCTACTTGCACGTTTCAGGGTTAATAAATTAAATCGTTAATCTCGTGTTAGGGTAGACAGTTTGATACATTTTGATACTACCTAACCCTGGGTTGGTCCATTGTTTAAAATGTATGAAAGCTGACGCTTTGTACTTGTCGCGGAATCAGGCTCTCAGCTTCCGTGATGATCTGATATCTTTAATTTGGCCCTGATTAAAGTTAATCATGTGATATCTTTACGCTACAACGATGAACCTGTTGCCTTTTGAGTCTAAAAGTCCCGACATTCAGTAACAATTTACTTGTACCACGTAAAATGCCTCCGCTAATCCCCACCGCAGACACATCAGCAGAAATGGTCCAGAGCTTCCAACGGCAAGTGCCGCAAGCCCCCGAGCTGCCGGCCGTGGTGATCCCCGACCGCTCCCTCCCGGACCGCATCCCAGTGATACCCGAGGAGTCGTCAGCCAGCGCCCCGATCCCAGCGGCTGCGCCCCCGCTTCCACGCTTCGACCGCTCGCTGCAACTCCGCGTCGACCTCAATGTGCCCCACGCTGACTATACCGAGGCTTTCCAGACACAGTACGTTGAACTTATTCGAACAACCATTCTATTCCCTTTAAACTATATTCTGAAGACTGTAATAGTCGATTGCTAAATCATTTCCGAATTAAGTGCATCAGCCATTCACCACAACCAATACATAACACAGGTACCTACATAGAGAAAAACTTACAAGGTAAGTAAAAGTTTATCGCTTCACGGCGGTCTCTTTTGATATGCTTTAGAATTCAAGAGAGGCACTGTGTTCATTCCTCCTTAGGATTGAACAGCCCAGCCGATACAGACGGACTGCATACCAACTGCAACGTAACTGCAACAGCCGACTCTCCATACATTTCAGTCGCAGCTAGCGTGCAGTTTTGCCGACTGCAATGCAACTGCAATGGAAAATGTATGGGCAGTTGGCAGTTGGCAGCTACCTTGCAGTTGGAATGCAGTCCCTCAGTATCGGCCCTAAAATACAGTGAAGATCTACAATGGGGATGCTGTCTGCCGTGTACCAGATTTTTCACCAGTTTATATTTGGCAGATGGCACGCGAATTCCAGAACTGCTCGTACCGTGGTAGAAGACGGTGGCACCACCTTCTACCAAGCACCGCTGTCTGACGGCCGAATGCAGTTCCTTGAGGTAGAGTTCCTTTAAATAATATTCCTAGATTATTTATGCCTGATGAATGCTGATCAAAAAGATGGAGCGATGTGAGATAGTCTCCCAATAATATAGATATGTAGACGAGCTGTGCTGCGGATAGCTGGCCGACTGAAGCGGTTTCATTGGTACTTCCTTGCTCATCAAATAAAAAGAAGTGACTTTGCTCAAATACTGACGACTTTAAACTTCACAGGTCCGAGTTGACCGTACCGGAGATAAAGTATTAAAGAGGTGCACCCTGTCACCTCTGATGCCGGGCAGCGCAAAAGACCTGACCTTCCCAGGACTACCAGACTTGGACGGATTTGAGTTTGCTGGTATGTTTAATTTTATAAGGTCCATACCACTTTACCATATGGTTCATCAATTTACTTTTCTTACTCACAAAAGTGAAGCAAAAACTTTCCTCTACCTACTTGCGTTAGAAGTGGACACCTTGTGGCTTCATCAACAGTAAGAAAGCAAAATTATTTAATCCATTTTGAATATTCTTCTGCGCCACTTCTGCGCATATACGTCCTACTGGTGGGCGTGCTTCCTCTCAGCAAAGAAAGACGTAGATTGAAGTTCCCACGCGTGCCTAGTGCGGCTTAAGATCTTAAATCCCCAAAAACTCAGAGGTGCAAACCCACGCTCGAGCTCGAACCCATGATCCTCTGCTAGGGAGTTGACTTGCCCATAATTCAAGTCAACTTCTTAGACTACCACGACTTTTTCTGAATAAATATATGTATATATACCTATATATGTATCTTAATGTTAACCATTTACTTCTTCAGGTTATACGTCAGCGGAGGGCCTCTCCCAGGTGGAAAGGTGGAGGCGCGTGGTGGCAGGAGGCCCGGGCGAAGGCGGTGCGGCGCGCGGCGAGTCCCTCACCTTCCACCACGAGCTGCTCGTCACCAGGAACAATGGAGACTCGGTGCCGCTCAGGTAGTGATCACACGTCAGTTGAGAGTATAACCAGGTAGTAGGTACTACTAGCGTTTCGATCGCTGTCAGCCTGTCACACATTGAAGAATTGAGCCACACCGAGTGAAATAATTTTATAAAACAATGCAGTGTTGCGGTACTTTTTCAATTTATTAAAATTTCAAGCTAACTGTTGCACATTTCTTCAATATATGCGACAGGAAAATAAATACTTAGTGGCTGAAATGTTAACTTAGTAGCAGTAGAACACAGCTGCTGGTGGAGACGACATAGCTGGATCGGTGTAATGTAACACATAAATGACTTTTGTTCGACAACTTTTAAAAAAATATGGCTCTGTCCATTGGAGGACTTTTTTGCCAGTGCCAAGTAGATGACAGTTATTGAACATGTCAAACATGTCGGACGGTGTTTAGTAAAATAATTCTATACACCCCTCCCGTGTCGGGTTATTAACCATCGGCCAATAAATATCGATAATTGGCTAGGACATCATTGACCGATGCACTCAAAGTGCACCGGCTGAAGTACTGGTCTTGGGGCGAGGGTAGAAAAAGACGGTTAATGCGATCACGTATACTACCTCAGGTCGTAACATCATCTTCTTTCCCCAGATACTCAGTGGTAACAGACTCCTCTGTCCTCGGCCCTGCTTCCGACTCCTACACTCACCGTTACCGTCTGCTCGCCGGACCAGTAGACGCCGTGTTGCCTGACACTTCCAAGGAATGTGACGTCTTCGATGACCTGCCAGAACCAGCTGCTGAGGACAAACATGCGTTCGCAGAAATAGCTGCGCGTTTCAAACCCCTGCTCGAGTTCTCGCTGCCCACGAGAGATACTAGATACGACTTTGGTTTAGACAAGTAAGTGTATTTCATGGCTGTGTTGTGTTGGGAAAGAGTGAAGGGGCTATTAGGGTTAAGTCCCACTGCACAGCATTTTTTTAATATAAAAGCCGACAACCTGGCTTACGGTTCACATAAGTATAGTATGTATGTATGTAAACTCTTTATTGTACAAAAATAAGGGAAAAAAAAGAAATACATTATTGACAACCGTAGAAATGCATGTACAAAGGCGAACTTATCCCTTTAAGGGATCTCTACCAGTCAACCTTTGAGTGGATGAAAGGAGCATTTAGTAAGGGACCGACAAAGAGTAAGTAAAAATAAGACAGTCGGACAAAGCAAAGGCTACAATAGTCCTCTGAATGTAAAGGCTTGGGCTGTAGTTTCCACGTGGTCGCAGTGCAGATTGGGAAGATTCGCGCAGAGCATTTAAAAATTACCATTTAATTTACCGAAAAGGTCAATTTATGAGTCCGGGCTCGAACCCACCAAGTTATAGGTTACACTGCTAGACTACCAAGGCTTTTTCAGGGTAGGACCACAACATTATAAACAGAAGTATATACATATAGAAGTAGCTAGAATCATACAACCAATTAAGCACTGCCCAAGTAATCCTCTCCGTTCCCCAAAATACAGAGCTGATATATGTTGCAATTTCACAGATTCAAGGTTGACTTCCAACGTAATTATCTGGATGAGGCTGAGGAAGCTGTCCGCAAAAACGTCCTTGTGCAGAAGTCTCGCTTCGTCGCAGCGGGCAACCGTCTCGCTGACACCTTCGAGCTGGCCGTCAACTTCCTAGCCGATCGGTTGGACGACGAGATCGAGAAACTTCTCGGAGTGATCCAACCAGAAGAAGGCACTGAAGAACCGGGTCTTGTCCCCTTCCCATACTCAGACAATGAAGTCAAGGAAATCTCGAATAAACTGCCTGATGAGTTTGACTGGCGTCCACGCGGTGCTGTGTCTCCTGTACGATGTAAGTAACAAGTGCATTTTCTCATAGCGTAGTACCTAATAATAACAAACAGTGAGGAAACTCCACCGTCGTGTAAACATGACAACTACATGATGCGGTGCGGGACAGCCCAATGCTTGTTCGCAGACCTAAGTTCGTTCGGCCTTCAGTGCACGCGCCGGGACTTGACTGTTTT
The DNA here is from genome assembly GCA_947563465.1 of Archips xylosteana. NCBI lineage: Eukaryota > Metazoa > Arthropoda > Insecta > Lepidoptera > Tortricidae > Archips > Archips xylosteana. Next base: position 13,403,662 of record OX387365.1, on the reverse strand, counting down.
AATCATTACGCAATGGTTTTCGATTGTTTATAGGGGTCCTAAATAAAGAACACTTAAACAGTCATAATCATAGAAACCTCGAGTGTAATCCAATAGAGCCTGCTTTGATTTTTTAGTTTTATACTTACAGTCAAGTGTAAAAATATGGGTGCAAACAACTTGCGTAGAATTAAAGTATCGGTACATAATGGTGACAGGATTAAATCGATTCATATTTTCGCACTTGACCATACCTGGGTAAGGCCACAAAGAATCCCATTTATGGCACCTATCATTATGAAAGTTGTCCTTGAATCTTGGTTCATCCAAAGTGATATTCCACGCACCACTTTGCGTTTACAGTCCAAGGCACAACCTGTTCGTCTTGCTGGGCATTCGCGGTGGCGGGCGCCACTGAAGGTGCTCTCTTCAAGAAGACCAACCGCCTGGTGCCTTTGAGCCCGCAGTGCCTTGTTGACTGCGGAAAACCGTAAGTATTGAACACGAGCTACAGCCAAAACTGTTCGATGGTTTACTTTTCTAAGGGCTAGATCGCACATAGACGTGACGGGGTACATTTTATTGAGAAAATACGTCAATGTTAATACGTTTTCTCTTAGTAAAATGTACCTCATTACGTGTTGGCGTTAACTGACCATTAAACTCTTGTACATATAACTAAAGCTTTCAGCTGAATAGGTCATGTTTTCGATCTATGGAAAATTTTACAGGGAAAACCATAGTGTAGATACGTGTAACTAAAGAACAGCAAAGAGATGGAATTGTCCATGTTCTTGTTAGTTAAGACCATGCACCGCTCGCCATCGTAGACTTCTCTTTATACAGAAGGCTAGGCAAATCTTCGATACCCGATTTTCGTCTCTAAGCGACTGAACGTGTCGGCGTCGTACGAACTTCTATGAATTTGTATTGCGGTAGTCGCTTCTTTAGAGACCAATCGTCGGGTGTCGAAGATTTGCGTAGCTTTGTGTACCAAGGGCCCCAGACATCGGCAGACACGTTTTCTACGCGCCAGTGGCGGTCTATCCAATGTTCGAGAATCTTGAGTCATGGTTTAAATGTTGTTGAATGCACACAGGTACGGCACGAATGGCTGCAACGGTACTTGGCCGAGCTTTGCATACGACTACGTCCAGGGCCGCGGTTTGCCTGCCTGGGACGAATACACCGAATACGAGGCCAAGGTACGACCAATTTATCTCAAGGATTGAATTTGCATACTTAGCTGGTAAATTTGTCAAATACAACGGTCATGTATAGTCGGTCAAGTAACTAACTAGTAAGTAACAGCTTTAACATTTTCACCCGACTGTCGAAGGAGGGTTATATTTTTCGAGCGTATGTATTATGTATCATTCTTTGGCACGCCCTGCAGCCTACACGGCTCAATAGATTTTGAAGTGTGAGGTGCCATTAGATTCGTCTCAGTTCTCAGAGTGACATAGGGTATATATTTTTCCGGACTTCCCATGGGATCGGGAATTATACAGGCGGAAATTTTCATCTAAGTAGTATTGAAATTAAAGTTATTGATGGGAGCAGTCGTTCCTGCATCAGAATAAAAACAATATGGCTGATTGTCACATTGACAAGCAAAAGTTGCCTTTGACATTTTAAGACGTACAACTGACATTTTTCGGAATTTATGTGCGAAATTACATTTGTAATTTACCATGAGCTTCACGGAGAAGGAGAACATCGTGAGGAAACCTGCATACACCTGCGATGAAATTCAACGGCGTGTGTTCCCAATCCGCACTGGTCCCACGTGGGAACTACGGCCCAAGCCCTCTCATTCTGAGAGGAGGCCTGTGCCCTTCACTGGGACGTATATAGGCTGGGATGATGAACTGACATTAAAAAAATTTCGTAGTCGACAATATCTCTGGTTGAGTTCGAAACGCGTCAGTGTAGCTTGGTGGTGGTGATAGTTGTGTTTATGTGATTTGTGTGTGTTCGTACAGTGTGGAGGTGGAGGAACTGCATGAACACACATTTCTTGCATAAACGTAACTATTGTAAGGTCGCGGGTGAGCAAAGTAATTGTTTTAGTTCGACAATATCTATTTACCTACTTATTTCAAAGTCCTGTCCAGAGTCCTAAATTTTTGATATTCTTGGTCTTAAGAAAAAAAGAATAAGGCGGGCGACAATAGGTACGTAACTTTCCACGATAACGATACACTAACAAATGTGATCTTGCGCAGGTGCTGCAGTGCAAGGACCGTAGCGTGCCACCCGTCACTCACATCAGCGGTCACGTCAACGTCACAGCCAACAGCGTGTCTGCACTTAAGGTACGTCTATAACTCATGAACTAGGTATCAGTGCCAGATTTAGACGTCTGGAAGTTTCAGAGCAAAGGAGTGAGGACCCCTAAGGCGAAATAGACTGTTAAAAAAACGGAACAGTCGCTGACCCGTCGAAATTTGGGTAGTTTTTTAAACCTCTATTGTAGGGGCTGTGGCCCTGCGTGGCGTCCCCTGAATCCGGCTCTGCTGGGTATAAACCAACAAAACCAACCCAAAGTCATGATCACGTTTTGTAGCCTGAGCTCTATATTAACTTATTCTCATCATTCCTTGACTCGAAGAGATGTAAGCCGCTTAGGGCCATTTGCACGGTCTAGGGTTAAGAAATAAAATCGTTAACGCTGGGTTAGGAATAACAGAAAGACGGTCAGTTCCATACATTTTGACGCTACTTACCTTGAGTTAGCTACCTGTTTAATTTGGGGTTAAAAGTTAACTCTGGCCCGCGCAAGTCCGGTTTAACGTAATTAACCGTGAGTCAAGTGTCATGTGTTATTGATTATCTGTACGGTGCAATTTGGTTTGTTAAGGTGGCGATCAGGAAGCACGCACCGAACGTCGTGATTGTGGACGGCAGGGCTGACAGTTTCGTGCTTTACAAGAAGGGAGTGCTCAAGGACAAGCGATGGTGAGCCAACTTCAAATTAATAACAAAAATGTTAAAATATTTATTACTCACTTGCAGACAGGTACTTTATAAATAGGTAAGATTAAGGTTAAGGAGCTGATTGTAAGACAAAGAGATAGAAATCCCACAAAGATATAAGATCGCCTTAAGTTTTTAGGGTTCCGTACCCAAAGGGTAAAAACGGAAACCCTATTACTGAGGCTCCGCTGTCCGTCCGTCCGTCTGTCCGTCCGTCTGTCACCAGGCTGTATCTCGGGAACCGTGATAGCTAGAGAGTTGAAATTTTCACAGATGATGTATTTCGGTTGCCGCTATAACAACAAATACTAAAAAATGGAATTAAATAAATATTTAAGGGGGCTACCTTACAACAAACATGATTTTTTGCTCGTTTTTGCTCGATATTGATAACGGCAACAGGTAGACACTTGAAATATTCACAGAATATTTAATTATATATTAACTTTAAAAATAAACCATTAAATTAAAATAAAAAAAAATTTAAGGGGGGCTCACATACAACAAACGTGATTTTTATAGATAATTGTACGGAACCCTTCGTGCGCGAGTCCGACTCGCACTTGGCCGGTTTTTACCCTATTTTTTTGTAGGGTAGAGTCTCTTCGTAGTATCTCCAAGTCGAGCACAACGAAAGAACGGCCGTAGCATCCTTTTCTCGATAAAAGATCCTTCTACTCGTACCTTATGGTTCGATGAAAAAAATTACATTTATAAAGTCAAGAGTTTCAAATATTAAATTTATTAAATTAATTTACTATTCTTCGTAGCGGTCTGACCAAGCCAACACTGAACCACGCCGTGCTGGCCGTCGGCTGGGGCAACAAGGACGGGCCCCACTTCATCCTGAAGAACAGCTGGACAGCCAAGTGGGGGGAGGAAGGCTACATCAGAGTCGACCCTGGCGTGTGCGCTCTACTGCAGCGGCCCTCGTACCCCCTGATAGAACAGCCCAACATTGACAGGGAAGAGCTTAGAGCCGCCGCTGCGAGCGTTTCTAAAAGTGGGGACCAGGACTGAGAGACTTTAGATGGAATAACCAGCTTATATGCGCCAGCGGAGCGCCGGATCTACAAAATTTTCGAACAGGACCAAAAGTAAATTTGTTGATTTTATATGAAAAGGGGAAAACGAGCATGAGGGTCACCATGGGAAGCAATCACAGTGTAACAGATGCGTTGCCTGCCCTTTGAAAGATAGATAGGCTCGTTTTTTTTAACTGTGAAATCGCGAAGTAACAGGGGTCAAAATCGTATGAAATATATCAGTTTTATGGAACAAATGGGTCCTTTCTAGGGCGCCCATGCTAAGCTACAAAAGTCAAACTCCTAAATCTTATATTTAAAAATGGTTTAAGCTCCATATCAATTCTTTGGACTATTACTACATACACTTTTACTTTTGTTTTTCACCTATTCATACTTAGTTCCGATTGGCGCATATTAGAGCTGGCTATTCCTTATCTGTACATCGAATGTTTTTTTGTTATACCTACATAAACAATTTTATGAGAATAGGGATTGTTTTGCGTTACTAGTACTTTTAAGTAAGTAAAGATTTTAATAATCTTACACTGCCATTATTTTGACGCCATAATAGTTGATTAAAATAATGTTTGTCTACTTGTTTGTCTTTTATTCTTCATTATCATCATTATTATATCTTATATCGGTTAGAAGACATCCACTGCTGGTCAAAGGCTTCTCCCAAAGAATTTCACGACTATTGGTCCTGCGCAGCTCGCATCTAAGTGGTTTCTATAACCTTTACCAGATGATCCGTCCATGTTGAAGGCTGCGGCTCTACCGAGGCGGAGACAAGCGGAGCGGAGACGTGTAGGGATCGACCAACCATATTAATTGAAATTCACATCACGTCTCCGCTTCGCTTCAATGGAAACAGTCAAGCGGAGATGAGCGGAGCGGAGTGTAGATGTGTAGGGATTGACCAACCATATTAATTGAAATCCACATCACGTCTCCGCTCCGATTCAATGGAAACAGTCAAGCGGAGATGAGCGGAGCAGAGTGGAGACTTGTAGTAGGCATCGGTGGCATCGACCAATCATATTAGTTCCACTCAGCTCCGCTCGTCGCCGCCTCAGTGGAGCCACAGTTAAAGGGGGCCTTCCCACGTCACGCTATTTCTTAATAATTGATACATAAATGAAAAATTTGTGTGAATTTTCAAAGTTTTACTGACGTATACAGTTTAAATAACCCATCTGGCCCCCCATAAAATGCGTATAAAACATGTCGGCATTTTGTAAAAAAAAAAAGTTTCGAATCAAATAAATCCTTTATTGTTCGATAACAATGATTCAGTACTTAACTTGTACTTAACCTACTTATTCTATTTTGTAATTCTATTCTAATATTATAAATGCAAAAGTTTGACTGTTTGAATGTTCAAATGTGAAATTTGAAAGCACGCTTCAATAGCTAGTATATTCTACCGATTCTACCCAGTAGGTATTGTATTTTGTGACAGTTCTTAAACGAAACAAAAAGGATGTTTGACAAATTGGGTTATATCTTTTTTTTTATTATGAGAGGGAGGCAAACGAGCAAGCGGGTCATCTGATGGAAAATTATCACCACCGCCCATTAATATCAACAACTCAAAGAGAGTCATCAATCTGTTGCCGGCCTTTAAAGTAAGTATAAACCCTTTTCTTGAAAGCCCTGATGTCATAGCAACTATAGTTTGGCTCACGTAAAGAGAGCCGCGCCGCTTGGCTGTGCGGTCACGCTATTGGTTCGGCAGTCGACCTTTGCTTTCCGCACCATACCCGCGACGGTATAGGTAACGCCACCAGAGTTGAGGCCACGCACACAACCACATCTCATGTAAAGACGTTGACGTTTAACGACAACACAACGACAAAATCCCGCTGCCATTACATGAGATGTGGTTGTGTGCGTGGCCTCAACTCTGGTGGCGTTACCTATTCCCCTGCACAAACACATCCCCTCCACTGTCACCCAGCGCTATTTTTACGTGAGCCGTACTATACCCCCAAAATTACTCTTTCACGCTAAAACATTGGATTTCATACTCATCCGAGATTACCATAATCTGAGAGGAAACCTGTGCCCTGCAGTGGGACGTATATAGGCTGGGATGATGATGATGATGATGATGATGATGACATTGATGACACAACACTACTAATAGCACACTCTGTAAAGGCACGTTCACATTGCAGTCACTGATAAAAAAAAGGCTACGGATTAGCCTGAAACACGACCGTAGACGTGAATTATCCGTATTTTTTCACTATGAGTGAGTTTAAGAAGATGACCTGTTGTATGTAGCAGTGCAACTTAAGGTGGAAGCGCACGCTCTAGGCGCGAAATTCAAATTTTTTACAGTTTTTAATTTATTATGGGTAAACGGTATAACTGTTTAACTTCATATGGTACTTGCGCTTGTAAAACAGTGTTCTTTATATTATTGTGTAAAGTTTTTGAAGAATAAAACTATTAATTTGAAATAAAAGTTGTCAAAACGTCGAAAGTCCGAATTTCTATGTTTGACAACTTTTATATCAGGCTAACAGTTTTATTCTTAAAAAGCTTTACACAATAATATAAAGAATGTTTTACAACCGCAAGTACCATATGAAGTTAAACAGTTACAGCGTTTACCCACAATAAATTAAAACCTGTAAAAATTTTGAATTTCGCGCCTTGAGCGTGCCGTTCCACCTTAAGTCATTTTTATAATTTGGAACGCCAATTTGTTGAAAATACGGACACGTCACTACTACCAAGGATGATACAGACTGGATTGGCAGTCGCCATAGTACGGATCGGCCGCGGTTTTTGTAGTTCTATTATTAAATCTAGATGGCGCTGAAATATAGCCAGAGGCTTTGAAGGCAAAACAATAAGACTACAGATGTTTCATATTACTACAAATGTATTAATTTTCAAAAATATTGCATAATAATATATTTGCAGTGATATGAAATATCTGTAGTCTTATTGTTTTGCTTTCAAAGCCTCTGGCTATATTTCAGCGCCATCTAGATTTAATAATCGAACTACAAAAACGGCGGCCGATCCGAACTATGGCGACTGCCAATCCAGTCTATATCATCCTTGCTACATCTTCTTAAGTTTTTCACCTATAGTATCATGTTTAAAAGTGGTAAAGGAATTTTAATAATTTTTTTGCGCACGTGCGGCCCGCCGGCGTCGCCAGGCATAGCTCCGCGCAGCCGCCGTTCTCGTCCGAGCACGCGTTGCGACCTGAATGCATACATCTTTTTATACAACTAGCTTATGCTCGCGACTTCGTCCGTGCAGCATTCAAATGTGTGGTAAAGCTTCTTCATCTATCTCATTGAATAAAGCAACTAACCTAAAATCCATCGTCACTTTCATCGTCGTTTTTTCTTTAACCTATGAGATATTCCGGAAATCCTTATTATTATATATATTACTAGCTGACGACCCTGCAAACGTTGTTTTGCCTTATATCCCCTAGGGGTATAAAAAATAGCCTACGACCTATTCTCAGACCTACCGAATACAGAGAAAAAAGTTTCATGAAGATCGGTCAAGTCATTTCGGAGGAGTTCGGTAACAAACACCGTGACACGAGATTTTTATATATTAGATATTCTCTCCAACGTTTTCGACTCGAGGTAGAAACTTGATAGTGGCGCCCCTCTCTCCAGTGTTGTCGACTCGGGGCAGAAACTTGATAGTTGGTGTCTTCCAAGTCGACGGTGAGCCACCTTAAGCTTCCGTTTGCTAGGCACTTTTATTTTCAATCACATATTACGATTTTACACCCGCTGACGATAAGTTGAGAATTTTTGAGAAATCCCAGAATTTCAATTCGACTGTTAGACCATTAAATTTACGCGCGTGAAGCCGGGAGTAAAAACTAGTAAGTAACTAATACTGACCGACACGCGCGTTCTTCGACACTACCCTAATGTCAAAGAGAGGCGGCGTCATCGCGGCCACCAGAGAGAAGTTTCCGTCTGCCGCCATCCGCCGCAACAGACCGGAGCCTTGCTCGCTCCACAGCAAGTCATCTGCAAAACGAGATATTCTTACTTACTTGAATTGCCCACAACTCCAGATCTGGCGTAATGTTAGGCCAGTACTTTGCGTACACACACGTCGAAATCGTCCCGGCATCTCCTTCTTGGCTTGCTTCGTCGTCGCTGGCATCTTTCAAGTGGCTGTGTGAGCCCACCTTTGTGGGTGCATGCGGGAGACGTGTCTAACCCAGTCCCATTTTAGCTAAGCAGTCTTTTTCCCAACGTCAGCTATACATGCTTCCGTTATCTTTTGATTCTGAAAGCGTATAGTGATACTAGGTCTACCTCCTAATTCGCTGTAGAAATTGAGAAAGAAAGAAAGAAAAAACAAAATTAAACATTAAATCCTAAAATATTAAACATTTGTGCCTAAAGACGAAAGTCTTCAACCAGTGCGTCCTACCAGTTTTAAGCTACGGAGCCGAAACGTGGACCTTGACTGCGGGGCTAATCCATAAATTCAGGGTTGCTCAGCGAGCTATGGAGAGAGGAATGCTAGGGGTTTCTTCGAAGGGGTGCGAAGTCGGAAACCTCCTCGAGTGCTCGGGCGTTACCACTCCCTTCTATCCGAGGCGTAGGCCTCATGAGGTAGGGAAGGGTAACGCCTGGGACGGTGCACCCTGGGCAACAACGGTAAGCTAATGTATTCGTACATTATCTTACCGGTGGCTAATATCCGACTGGGGGGGGGGGGGGGGGTCAGCAATCTCCACATGTGCCCGGGCGATGGGGAGCATCCACTCTGCCGTCTGGGCTGCACGACCGTTACGGTTCTCCCCTGTTAACCCTGGTGGTTAAGGGGGAGAAGAGTAGCGGATGGGTCCATGACCTGTGGCAATTGACTGACATACTGGGGGGGTAGGGGTGGTGAGGTGAACCCGCAACTAGTTGTGGGGGATCCGAGCCAAGTGAGGACGGCGTCTCGCCCTTGGGCGGACGCCTTTGACGGAGGCGAACCCGATCTGAGTACCTGCTCTGCCACGGCGGACAGGAAAAGGCGAGGGGGACCCTTGTGGGCGGAAGCGACCGTACCCTCGGTACCGCTCTGCTTTCAGAGCAGGACATGAGGGCGCGGGAGCTAACGTGAGGGCACGTAACCCCGGCTATTAAACCTCTTTAAACAATCCTTCACCAGCGGGGGAGGCCGGGGAGTGCCGAGCCCGCATTGCACGGTGTCGACAGAGGAGCCCCATCCCGGGGCGGCCGGTGGGCGTTGCGGTGACACATTTTGCTCCCGTGGCGGTCACAATGGCAACGAGGGAATCCGTGTGGTTTTTAGTGAGGAGAGCTCCACATACCTCTGTTTCCCCGAACGGAGACGATGCATAAGGTGCATTTTCCACACCAAAAAAAAAAAAAGGGGTTTCTTCGAAGGATAAAATCCGCAATCACATTATCCGACAAAGGACGAAAGTCACCGACATTGCTCAAAGAATTAGTTCGCTGAAGTGGCGTTGGGCTGGCCACGTCTGTCGCAAGGCTGATGAGCAGACGAGTCCTCGAATGGAGACCATGGACGGGGAAACGTAGTGTAGGGCGTCCTGAGGCACGGTGGACAAATGAACTTAAGAGGGTCGCTGGCGGCGGATGGCTGCGAGGGGCCGAATACAGCAGTGGACTGCTATAGGCTGATGATGATGATGATGATTAAACATAAAATATAGTCCTAGAAGTTTGTGACAATAGAGAGGGGAGGGGGGAGAAGCATACAATTAAAAAACATCGAAAATCGGAAGACTTACCATCAAGAAAGGCCAGTCCATAGGGTTGTTTGAGAGGAGCTAGCGTCTTGATTGTTCGGTGAGTCACGAGGGTGGTGCGCTTATTGCTCGTTAGATCCAAGCTCTCTATCTTGTTTAGTTGAGTGTCACACCTGTCAATTAATAATAATAATAAAAATAAATCATGAGACGATTTACACCAATTAATCTAGTCCCAAACTAAGCAAAGCTTGTACTGTGGGTAAAACATCCAAGACTCGAGCACAAACATTCATATTTTTCACACAAATATCTGACCCGACCGGGAAGCGAACCGGGGACCTCGAGCTTCGTAGTCAGGTTCTATAACCACTAGGCCATCCGGTCGTCTAAATGCCGTCATTATTTCAGTATTGTTGGCAACACCGGTTACTATCGAACCATTCGATTTCTGCCTGACCGACAGCAGAATGTTTTCACAGTAAGTTTCATAATGAATTCCCTTGTCAGTCAATGCGATGTCACTACGACATTTTCTGTGGAAAGGTTCCATAGACGGTCACGATTCAGTTGGTTTAATAGTTCGTCATCGCGAGAGAAGTTTGAGTTTCCGGGTGACAGTGCACAGGGCGCCACTCGAGAGATAATCCATTCGTTCTTCACTTGGGATTAGGTAGCCTAATTTTTTTACGTGATGTGCTTATGTATGACAATAGCTGTATGACCTACAGTCGACCAAGAATTTACTTTACCACCCTAAGATCCAAAGTCATTTGTAAGACTTAAAACATAGAAGACATTTTCATCTGATTTGGACGGATTCTAATGTCTTTGCTCCACTTCTACACCAGTTATTGTCAAACTTGATGTGACCTATTTATACGTGATCTACATAGCAAGATTTCTCGAAACTCCTTACTCGATAATATTAGACCTCGACACTATTATAACTCTGCAGTCTCACCAGTAAAGAACTTCTTTAGCCTTGTCCATCACGAGACCATTCGGCTTCTTGACGTCAACGGATACTAGCTTGATCCGCCCGGATCCATCCATGTTTGCAGCTTCTATGCTGCCGTAGAGGTCGGTCACCCCAACCCATGCAGACCAGTACATCTTTCTGAAAAACGAAAATGGGAATAAAAATCTGCGACATAAGCAACTGAAATTGGAGACCGTGGTGGGTCGTCTGGACCGATTATGAACAATGAGATTTAGGTAGGTACTTAACGATTGCGATCGAGCAGGGCCGGATTTAGGGGAGGGCATCCGGGGCCACAGCCCCAGGGCCTCCACAATAGATGGGCCTCCACAACAGAGACTTCGAAAAATTCACCATCATCATTTCAGCCAAAAGACGTCCACTGCTTAAAATAGGTCTTCTCCAAGGCTCGGCAAACAGATCGGTCCCGCGCCATCCGCATCCAACGCGTTCCTGCAACCTTAACCAGGTCGTCGCTCCATCTTGTTGGAGGCCTACCTGCACTGTGTCTTCCAATCCGTGGACGCAACTTGAAAACCTTTTTGCCCCATCAGCCATAAATTCTACAAGCAATGTGCCCTGCCCACTGCCACTTGAGTCTGGCGATTCTTCGAGCTATGAGGGCTCTATATCTAAATCCCTAATGATTATTTGTCCTAATGTAATGTTTGTCCTAATGATCGTTTGTCCTAACTCTTTTTATTTAAAATCTATTAATTGTTCTGGATTTTTATAAAACAAACCTAACCTAACCTATAGAGTTCTAGAGGATAATCACAAAAAAGTTCCTGAAAAATTCACGGTTTCCGAGAAAAAAAGTGTTAGGACAAACGATCATTACGACAAACATTACATTAGGACAAACGATGTTAGGGATTTAGAATGAGACCCAAACATTAGGTAGTGGCCAAGGGGCCTCCACTTCTTTTATGCCCCGAGGCCTATAGGCCTCTAAATCCGGCCCCGCGATCGAGATAAAGTAAGTTAAACGCATTACAGCATCACGTGTGGTCTTTCCTTTCCCGCTCCACCCTATCGTTCCTCTTCTCTCGGCCTGCATCGCTCGGCTCTACCGCCACGGAGCAGACTGCCGGCGAAGCCTTAACCCTTTTGGACGCTCTGAGGCTATCTGAATACCCTGCCCTGCCTCCCCCAACTGTCCAGCAAGTACAGGGTTATTTGTAATTCACTAGCATCCTTTTAACCCTAAACTCCTACCACTTAAACAAATGTTTTTTGTTTTACGGCTTTTGTCATAACTTAATATTTTTGGTGTAATAACGTTTTGAAAATTTGAGACTATCTCTTACTTTTACGATACTCTGTGCCGTGTAAGTCATTCATTCATTACCCGCCACAACCGCGGCGCGTGGCCCCGCCCTCGAATTTCATAGGTACGAAGTTGTGTTAGAAGTATTTATTTATTATTATTTATTTGTATGGAAAAAAGTGCTCCATTTTAAAAAGTCGTAAATCATAAAACATTTGTTTAAGTGATAGGAATTCAGGGTTAAGAGGATGTCAGTGAATTACAAATAACCCTGTATAGGCAAGTGCTTTTTTATTCAAATTCAAGAGCAGCGATGACTAAAAACAATTTAAATATTATTCTTTTTTAATCATGACTTCTCATATTTCTGCGGCAAGCCGGTTACAATGTGTCGCATGAACGTGGCTGTACTGCCGATGTGTACCTATACAGGGTGTAACATTTAGATCGGTCAGTATGGAAAAGTCTGAAACTATAAGAATGTTGAATTGAAAAAAAAATAGTAGTCATTTCGAACACCTACTAAAATAAATGAAAGGATATGAAAACAATGCATTTTATTAATTTTAGACATCAGTTTCGTAGTTAGAAATAGTGTTAGTTTTATTCTTCAAACGATTCCCGAGCTGAGTATAAGTTTTTTCAAAATGTATGAATGCAGTTTTTCTTGTTACTAAAATCAATGACATGGTTCCTAAGAACAGATCTTCGTATGTCTTATAGTTTCAGACTTTCCCATACTGACCGATCTAAATGTTGCACCCTGTATATATGAAGTAGCAAAATCGTAGTTCAATGGATAATCATAATCATCATCATTATCATTCCAGTCATATACGTTCCACTGCAGGGCACAGGCCTCCTCTCAGAAAGCCGTGGGAAGCCGTAGCTAGCGAAGCCGTGGTAGCCTAGTGGTATCACTTATGGCCTCTTAAGCAAGGTTCAAGCCCGGATTAACGGAGTAACTTTGAGTAACTTCGAGTTTGTTGGATTTTACGTGCGAAATTATATTTGAAATAAACTATTAGTTTTATGCTATGAGCCATGCACACACTGAGAAATGGTGTGTGTGAAATTACCAATCCGCGTTGGGCCCGCGTGGGAATTACGGCCCAAGTCATATTCTAAGAGGAGGTCTGTGCCCAGCAGTGGGACGTATATAGCCTGGGATGAAGCTGATGAGTTGGTGCGGTGTTTACCTGCGTCCTGGGTCCAGTACGATGCTGTAGGGACGGTAGAGGGACTCGTGGAACAGCTCGCGGCGCTGCGCCGGCGCCGACAGCCGCGCCACCGAGATCGAGCCCTGCGGCTCGTCCGTCCAGTACAGATTGCCACCTAAGTAACAAGGATTGACCTCATAAGTAGACCCCGTTGCGAGCAGTTTGGTGGCTACTTAACATTAGTGATGTGCAATACAAACTATCCAAGCCTCGACGTTGTAACTATATATAGGAACTCAAAGTTTTATCTGAAAACTCAATTAAAAAGAAAGTTTTTTATTGACAATGTACATTACCAATCTTAGGTAGCCACCAAACTACCCGCTTGATAACGGAGTATACTCATAAGGCTTAAGAGCGCGCCGAACTTTTGGCGCATTTAGGTATTACATTAATTTAATCTTTGCTCTATCATTACTAGTAAGCTTTAGTTTTTAAATTCATATATAAGGTATTTGCGGTTTCCCTCTATAAATCCCTCTAGAAAGACGATTGCTTGTAGTTCGTTCGATAGAACTATCATATGTTGTGACTGTACAAGGGGACCGGCGTGAGATGTAAGAATTTCAACTAATTTCATTGGACGGATGCATATCTTCGCTCCGCACTGCCTCTATGGAGGGAACCCTAAATGGACCTCACCCATCCAGTCAATCGCCAGCCCCTGACACTCGTACAGACCATCCTTGATGAACACTTCCCTCCCGGTGCCGTCCAGTTTCTGCCGTAGAATTTGATGTCTGTAAAGTAAAAATAATTGAACCGACCACAATAAGCATGAAAATATGTGTCAACTAATCTGTTTGAAGTCGGTGCCTCAGCTCGAGCCAGCAGGAGTGGACCTAGTAATCTAACTTACATACATACCTACTATCTATAGGGCTTCTACACTCCTGCTGGCTCGTGCTGAGGCACCGACTTCAAAAGATTAGTAGACAGATATTTTCATGCTTATTGTGGTCGGTTCAATTATTATTCATAGTTTTTTGGATGTTTTTTGAAGGAGGTTTTATTTTTTAATTTTTTATTTAAAATTATTTATTTTTGCTTTTTAGTTAGATGCGTATAGGATAAAATCATCAACTTCGAAATCAGTTTATGTTGAAAATTCTATTTTTAATGCTCGACAGGGTTGTGTCGTACATCGCAATCACTGTTTATTACAGAGTTCCATGATACTTTCTGAATGCAAATGCTCGACCGATTCCTCATGACTGGTAACAACGGAAACAGCCTTGAAGCATTTGCTTTCGAACAACGAAAAAATTTTCCAAATCGGGTCAGAAATGACGGAGTTCTGAGTTAACACACATTAAAAAAAAACCTCCTTTTTTTTGAAGTCGGATAAAAATATTTCCTCGTTCATTTATTTATTACCGCAGTATGCACCGACTACCGTGGCAACTGACTGGCAGACAACGTACAGCCTAAACCATGGATCTAGAGCCTTGAAATTTGACAGGTATTTTCAGTAGGTATTTCGAATAAATTTTTCGAAAGTGTACTACTGTATCTACTAAGAACCCGCTAGACTAGCCCCTATGTTTTAATTATGTAACAACTGGTCACAAATTAAAAAGATGTCTTTCAGTAATCAAAAGTGGGTCCTATAAAAGTGTTCAGTGACCTATTAACCTGCTGTTGACTGTTAATAAATAACTATGATGGAGATACATACATATTACCATTTCCGTGAAATCCTAAACACTTACAAGAAGAAATCGAAGAAGTATATGTACTCCGATTTCAAGTCAATATCAGCAACCGTAGGCCTATGACTGGCGGCGGGAGCGGCGACCAGCTCGCCAGACGGAACCGCCCGGACCTCCACCATAGGAGGAATGCCGCGAGACACCAGCATGAACGTATCTAGTTGTATACCTGCGGTAATTATGTTGTAAATGCAGCGTTTGATAGGTCAGAAATGATGGATGATGATGATCTTGGTTAATACCCACGCGTGCAAATTCCGTGCTCGGCAGTATCAAGCTGGAACCCGTGCTGGCACAGGCAGCGCGCCACTGGTGTTCCACCGTCGTACGCTGTCACGCAGATGTGCTCGCAACCCCCGTTGTTATCCGCACAAGGATGACACACTGTAGCAAAGAATATTTATTTATTTTCGGAGAACCAACGCAACAGTTACAGATACAGATACAACAATAAAGTAGGTTAAACATGTAACATCCACCAGCGAAGAAACATAACAGTACCACATGTTCCTGGATGATAAAGTATCGCTTTACTTAATGTTCCTTATAGCATTTTTACGAGTATTTGCTTTCGAACAGTGAAGACAGTGATAGCTGGGCCAAGACAATAAGAACTTTAGTTACTTTTTTCTCATGTTTAGTGGCTTAGACAGGCGTGAGTGAAACCGCTCCTCCGTTCCCAAAATACCAGATTTTTCAATATACTAGATACATTACCAATTTACCAGATTTCTAGCTTACCAGATTCTCGTTGCACCACATCACAAAATCGAAGATTACTCAAGGAAGTGATTTTTTTTTGGTGGAATACCTATCTGATTTTGGACATTGCATAACAAACAAAATACTTACAAGCAAATTATAATAGTTACGAGTATTAGTGAGTTTCAATACAAAATAGCTAATACTATTAGCTTGTAATTTGTTATGCAATTGGGCCCTGGTATAATGGGAATGTAATAAAAGGTAATGTAGTATTTTGAAAATATGGTATTTTGGGAACGTGGTATTTTAGGCACAAGCGGGCGGAACGGCCCCTCACTCACGGCCTCGCAGTCTGAGAGGCCTCCCGCCTCGAAAGGTTCTCAATTTTATTGTGTTGCGCCATCATAGAGCCTCACAGTATCTTGCCCACGCAAAGTTTATGTCCTAACACCACCACTGCTAATGTATCATGAATTCATGAAATGTAAATATACCTACGTGACCAACTGATACTGATTTACCTTGAGGTTGTCGACTTCCATGGTAGACCAACGCTGTAGAAGGAAAACCGTTAACGGTGGTATAAGTCTCATTCCCCTTGAGTGGTGTCGTGTAAATGCCGCGATATCCAGGCGAGTACAGCGTGGATTCGAAGTAGGAAAATACCTTGATATTCCTGTTGTAGGCCTGCACAAAAATATAGTTCTTAATATCTCATTTGACACTAATCGACCTAATCCCAAAGTATGCAAAGTTTGGGGAATTCTGCATCAGTTCCGTCATCATTCCGGCCGTCAAAATCAATGTTACTTACTTCTTCAATCTTGTATACTGTAGTCTGCCCAGTGCCATCGTAATTGCTCTGCTCAATGGTATCCTCCTCGCCATCTACCCAGAAGATCAGCTTATTGGTGATATCCAGAGTCAAGGCTTTAGGGTGACAAGTCCCAGAGCAATCTTTCGGGAGTAGGCCGGTGACGTTGTTTCCTGCCAAGTCACTGCGGACCAGGCGGGATGGAGAGGTGTTGTTCTGGGACCAGAAGACGAACCTGTGTGATCAAAAATATTTAATGATTCTAATGTCCAGGAGCCGTGGTGGCCTAGAGGTTTAGCCTATGGTCTCTCTAGCAGAGGGATGACGATGGAGGGATGATGATGGGAAGGCCCGGGCCTTTGAGCTTTTCAGAATTTATGTGCGAATTTACATTTGAAATTTACCACGAGCTTTACGGTGAAGGAAAATATAATGAGGAAACCTGGACAAACCTCAGAAGAAATTCAATGGTGTGTGTGAAGTTCTCAATCCGCACTGGACCCGCGTGGGAATCACGGCCAAAGCCCTCTCATTCTGAGAGGAGACCTGTGTCGCAGTGGAACATATAAAGGCTGGGATGATGATGTCAAAGGATGGAGGATAATGATGTTCCAAAGGTACGGAATCCTAAAAAGGATCCACCTTCACTTAGCCCGTTCATAGACGGCCAGCTTATAGCAGTCAGTGCCAACAGCGGTCGACCGCTTGAAGCTGTTTGATCAATGTTTGATGATCTGAAGTTTCAATACAAATAAGATTTAAAAGCGATAAAGTTTTCCGGGTGCGCTGGTGGGACTTGAACCCACGTCTCCTGGGTACGCGCCCCAACCTGGGTGCTCTACCAACTGAACCACGTCGCATCCAGCCGACTTCCCCGAAATTCTTAATCGCTTACATACGCCAACAACTTTTCGCTTTTAAATCTTAGATTCGGTGAGCAGACGTAACTGCTAATAAAAATAAATAATATTTCAATACAAATATCAGAGCATTCGGGTTGAAGTCGACTCGTGCCGTTGGTCACGACTACTCTATGCAGCCCGTCTATGGAGGTCCTTAGTACGAACATACCCAGCAGCTTGACTGTGATGTGCAGGCGGAGTAGGGTCCACAGCGAGCCCTCTGGGGTCTTCAACGTCCCGCCGCAGCATGCGGCAGTGCCGTAGCGAGCTCCCGCACACGTACAGACAGTGCTGCTGCCGGTCAGTGAAGTACCAGGCACCAGACGCCCAGTCGTACGCGATCGTGGCTATTGCTGTAAACCACAGGAAATACAATTCAGGATTTTTTAAGGCTCCTGTACACACTGTGTCAATCTCACTAATATTGATATTATAAACGTGAAAGTTTGTACGCATGGATGGATTTGTGGATGTTTATTTTATTACTTTCATGCTAAACGAATTGACGGATTCTGTTGAAAATTGGCACACATATATATAGTTTATAACTTGGATTAACAAATAGGACACTTTATCTCGGGAAAATGGCATAGTTCCCGCGAGATAGCGATAAATGAATTCTCCGAAGACAGAGTCTTGACCAACAGCTAGTGGTAGATAGATGATGAATTTAAAAGGAAAACTATCACAGTTGAGTAGGTTTTACTAGTTAACGAATAGTAATCGATCGAAACTTAATACTTTGTAATGAAATGAATATTTATCGCAAATCAGCACGGCCAAGTCTACACTGCGCGCGTCCCGACACGCTCTTGGCCAGTTTTTTTCTGTATTTTAGCGCGGCCTATTCCCTTGCCGAACAGTAGTTAACTGGCAGCACAGGTCGCGCGGGTAATAGTCGACCAAGTAAACTAAGTACTTTACCATTTTTTTTAAGTTCCTACATCAGAACTAAAACAGTACCTAAGGCTGATTGTCTGATTGTGTGAATAAAACTGACATACACCGGCAGCGCGGGACACCGTATTTGATTCAGTGTTATTGACCGCGCTGGGCACGGTCAGTCGGCGCGGCCGGGCCCTAAAATGGAAATGAAATAAAGAATTTCTTACAAAATTGCGATGGGAATAGCGTGGGGCTCGGTAGCTCCCAGTGCTGGGTAAAGTTGTCCACAGACGCGCACCTGAAGGCCGATAGCCTGTTGAGCACAGTAGGCTGCACGTAGCAAAACGACCTGAAATACACGTTAGAATCATCATTTCAGCTGAAAGACGTCCACTGCTGAACATAGGTCTCCCCCAAGGCTTGCCAAACACATCGGTTCTGCGCTATCCGCATCCAACGCGTTCTCGCAACCATCTTGTTGGAGGCCTACCGACACTGCGTCTTCCGATCCGTGGGCGCCACTCGAGAATCTTTCGGCCCCATCGGCCGTCAGTTCTACGAACAATGTCCTCTGCCCTGGACATTGCGGTTTGTCGACTATTGATGATGATTTGTCACTTAACACTGTTTTAGGTAATAAAAATAGACCTGTAATGGGGAATGCCTTTGCCCTGCAGTGGGACACGGGTTACCAAAAAAATTGAGTGGTGTGTATGAAAGTTAATAAAATCTCTTCACGTTTGATTTCTGCTATGAAAATTCCACCCCTTGGACATTAGTTAACCCTGGGTTAAATACTAGTTCGCGCAAGCCCGCAACGCATTTAATAAATTTGCGACTTACCTATTTTTATAGTTAAAATCGATTGTATTCACGTATCCGTGCCCATAATCGAAGGTGTAGCTTTTGTTTGTAAAGTCTATGGGTCTCGGGGGCCACATGCGGTGCACACTGGAGAGGGTCACGACGAGAACGGATGGAGGTTCCTCCGCTGCGTCTGGATATATAATTTTCGTTTCTTATTTATACAGAGCGGTTCTGGAGAGATAAATATCGATACAGAAATCGTGTCATCTCAATTATTGTATGTGCACCGTCCTTATTGTTAGTGTAGAAATGGTTTAGGGCTGATTTTTCAACCCCCAAATACAAAAGTATCCGTCAGTTAAAACTATCGGCACGCGGCGGACACGACGTACAAATACGCGTTCTTGAATCTACATAAGCACGACGACGTCTGTACACGCGTACGCCTACATACATCGCGCGCGCACTCTTCTGGTTTCTGGCGGTTTCCGGCTATCTGCGCCTTGAGGGGTGGGGTAATTCGAATCGGTGCGGAGCGGACCGTTTCCATTCTGTACGTCAGTACTATTATATATTCTGTGCTATCGGTTTCCTTTTCTCAAGACACAGGAAAAAAACATAACCCTGTCCTTGCAGTCAGGTAAAAAGAACAGAGCTTATATTTATCTGACAGATAAGTACCTAAGTAATATCAATCAAGTAATATCAAATTAAAATAGTAGATTGTTCAACAAGGGAGGAAAATAACCAATATCACACGAGGTTACTTGGCACCCGAGCACAGCGAGGGTGCCAATATTCCGAGGGTTATATTAGTGTTTTTCCCGAGTTAAACACTCTGCTTTTCATTTCGACTACAAGGAAAGTAAGAAAATATAAGTATAAATAAATAAAAATGTCTGAACTGGTCAATATGAGCGTTGTAAAATATATCAATGGAGTTTATTGTTAAGCAATAATTAATTTAACAAAATTTAGAATGTTAAATATAATAATCAATGAAAACAGAGTAGATAAAGTAGGTATTTTTAGTAAATTTATTTATAAAATATGTAAGTAACCAATTTGAACCAAGGAGTTAAGCTGTATAGAGATAGGCTGTGTGGACATATAACATTGTCGTTTACCGTGTTTTTTTCTTAACATTTTCTATCTTTTCTGGTTTAAGTCACTAAATAAGAAACTAATGTAAATTAATAATTTAATTTAATAATATTTCATTGGCATTATAAAATTTGTAATATATGACAAATTAAAAAAAACCAATACTTAATTATTCCATGTATATGCCGTAATGCTTGGCTGAATGCGTATGTGTTCCATTGACAGCCAATGCCTTTATTTTTTTTAATTCATTTCTAACTACCCTTGGGAAGAAAATAATAGTTTTCCTCCCGTATGTCAGATATGATTTGCCTCACTTTCCGAGTATGAGAGATGAAAACAATATGGCATATGACTTGTAAGTGAAAATAACCATCGAAAGGAATTTCTTGGTTGACTATACGGAATTATTATAATAATATCTACTTATTTATGAACAAAAGTCTTACTTACAAAATGTTATTCTACCACTCTATTGGATTGATTACGTATTATTTACGTAAATAAATTCTACGCCTTTAACATGGGCTAAATTACAGCTTCTAGGTCTAAGTGTCTCATGAGCTAGGCAGCGGACAGACGGACAAACAAACAGCCATGGCGATAAGACTTTCGTTTTTGTCATTTTGACTACGTCACCCTAAAAATGAGTGTAATATGAATCTGAACTCACCTGAGACAGGTAGACACCCTGGCAACACCAACACAATCATCAACACCAACACCCCTAACTCAATCACTTTGAAACGGAACATTTTATATAATTTCTTAACCAATGTTAAAAGGCAAGTCATTAAAATTATCTCATTAATAACACATTATTCACTAAGGGGTGAAACTGCAAGATTACTTAGCGTACCGTTCGAACGATGCTAACGCTGCCAAGATCGCTAGCTAACTGGGTTTCTCCAACTTAATATGTTGTCTGCGAATAAGGAAAACTTTATAATAAACTGGTCTATTAAACGGTCTAAACCGTTTCCCGGCCCCCTTTGTCGTGGTACCCCCCAGCCCCTGTACCGCGCGGGCGAAGACTCAGTTAAACGGTTGAGCTATAAAAATTAATCCGGATCAACAGATACTCGTAATTAGGTTAGTTTTACTGAACACCCCGTAAAAGGATCACTCACGTCTTAAAACGAGTTTAACTCGACATGTTTCGGGCTAATCCGTAGCCCTTCTTCTCGGTTTCTTCTTGTGTGCGCGTTTGGCAGCCGCCGTGACGTGTGGCTCCGGGAAGAAGGGCTACGGATTAGCCCGAGTCGAGATAAACTCGTTTTAAGACGTGAGTGGCCCGTTTATTTTCACTATGAGTGAGTCTCACGGTAGTTTCATGTTTACACCCCTGTAAAAGTTTTTATCGGAATTTTTTATCACCCCTTTGAACCCAATCACCGCCAATCAACTAACGTATATTTTACGAGCTGCCAAAACAAGATTCTCACATAGATTTCGTATGGCAATTTCTAGTTACGATGTCACATTATGCCAGCTCAGTCGATTAACTAAGTATTTATCTGTTTTAAAGCAGATAAAAATATGTTTTTCTTACTTTTTTATTAAAAAAATCTGAAAAACAGAGGTGTTCAGTCTGACAATCTTACTCAAGCACCTCCTGAAATATTAATAATTCCTTTTAAGATACAGTATATTTATGGTAATGTTTATTTTTTTTTAAATGGGAGAAATGAGCACGTCACTGGAAATCAGCAGTCACCGCCACCCGCGAACACTCGCAACACGACGAATTACAAGTGCGTTGCTGGTGGCTTTTGAGAGCGGTTTTAAGTTCTCTGTCTAACGCCACACATAGGTAATGAATCCGTAGCTAAAACATGATTGATGAATCCCTAGGGTGCTAGTTTATTTTCGCATTCTAAGTGAAATAAATACCTATTGTTATTTATCCGTAGAACTACGCTATTATAAGGAAAACTTTATCAATAATAATGGTGAATATTGTAAACAAATCTCTTCGCCTATCACAAGATGCTTAGCATTTTTCTGTGCCCACGTCACACTTATATGTACGGAACACTCAACGAGATTTTTTTGCGCCAATCGATCTCGTCCGTAAATACTATATATTAATAGTTATAACCTTATTTACTTTCTAAGAATCGGCTAACCGATTTTTGAATCTATCCATTATGCGCTGCTATTTGTATCTACTAGTATAGCAAATTGAACATTTTCCTCCAATTTGCTCAACGAATTTTAGCGATACTTAGAGCAAATTGAACTATTTTTCTCCAATTTTCTATACTAGTTCTAACGATAGAGCAAATTGGCGGAAAAATGTTCGATTTATCCTACTAGTTGAAAAGCTAGAGCCGTTTCTATTTATTTCTTTAAATAGAAGAGCAAATTCGAGAGGAAAAGTTAAATTTTCTCTAGCTTTCCAACTCAAACAGTTTTCCTCGAATTTCCTCTATCGTTAAAATTAGTATAGCGAACTGGAGGAAAACATAATCCATTTGCTGTATCGCTAAAAACTCGTACAGCAAATTGGAGGAAAATGTCCAAATTTATTTGGGACCATAAAATAAAAAAAAATCTTTCTTCTTTCTTTCTCTCAATTTGCTATATTAACTAGTAGATACACATCGTAGAGGATAGCGAATAGATTCAACTTTGGTTTGTGTATTGGGAAAGCCAGCGAAGTCTAAAGATACCTAACTAACTGTTCGAGCCCGACTGTACGAAACAAACAAGTTTAGAAACCTGCAATAAATGTTATAAGTAGTCGACCAAGCAAGTGCTTTACCATTTTTTATGACAGAATAAAATTAAGTACCTGGGCGACCGAGCTCTGCTCGGGCAGAAACTCGGTACCAAGCGTTTTCTCAGAGATAAGACCAAGCTAGATCAATTTTTCATCCCCGAAAACCCCCAAATACCAAATTTCATCGAAATCGTTGGAACCGTTTCCGAGATCCTGATTATATACACCGGAGGGGTGGGGGGTGAGAGGGGGGGGAGGGGATGCGGGGGAGGGAGCGCGGGGGTATTAAAGGGGGGATGAAAATTTCATTGATTTTGCCGTAGGATGCACCGTTTTCAAGATATTTGACAAAAACACCGGAGGGGGGGGTGAGTTACGTTAAACTATCGTCCGTAAACCGACTTTACAGACAACCGGCTTTTCCTGTTCTGTGCTCCCAATAGGGAACGTGCACATAGACGGTGCTGCCAACTGGTGCCATAAGGGTGCCATCAATTTGAATGTTTAATAAGATAAGTTTGTTTTACTGTCCGCATAGTGTCTCTTCTGTCGCATTAGTGCTGCCGCCTATAGTTACTGCACGTTCCCTATAATACTTTTTCTAACAAAAAAGTAACTTTTTCTCACAAAAAAGTAACTTTTTCTCACAAAAGAAGAAACTTGACGTTTACTCATAAAAAATAAACATAAAAAAAAAACTAAAAATCTTGAAAAAAAAACGTGGTATCGAACCGAGGTCGGCTGGATCCGCGACCACCCGATTTCTAATGTGCCATTATGATCTGCTCGAAGTTGATGAAATTTAGCTTTATATTCTAATGCAAACAAAAATAGCCGGAAAACACGAGTAAAAGCGATTTTCTGAAAATGAAACATAGCTAGATCAGTTTTTCATCCCCGAAAACCCCCACATACCAAATTTCATCGAAATCGTTGGAGCCGTTTCCGAGATCCTGATTATATATATATATACATATATACAAGAATTGCTCGTTTAAAGGTATTAGATAGATAAGGCTGTTTGTCACATTGATTTGTAAGAGAAGATATCCTTGTTTTAGGCTATACAACTGACATTGAACCATGGGTGGGAAAAGAAGTCTCTTGGTCGACTATCATCATGTCAGCCGAAAGACAATGTTGGACAAAGGCCTTCCTCAAAGAGTTTCACCACGATCAGTCTTGCGCTGCACGCATCTACCCAAGTGGTTTTTACGACTAATATACAATGTGCCCACCAGGTTCCCGCGGGAGTCTAACCACGCATTCCTGAGGCCATATGGAGTAATAAATTTTATCTGAACCTAGGTCGAAATATGCTTAGTTTTTGAGAT
This sequence comes from Archips xylosteana, assembly GCA_947563465.1. Classification (NCBI taxonomy): domain Eukaryota; kingdom Metazoa; phylum Arthropoda; class Insecta; order Lepidoptera; family Tortricidae; genus Archips; species Archips xylosteana. The sequence continues at coordinate 13,379,482 of OX387365.1, read as the reverse complement.
TTTCCATTTTTATATTTAAATTTTACTATGAAAGTGGTGGAGGTGCTGGGATTGCGTATTTATTATGTATAAAAAAATAAAAAAGTTAAAAAGCATAATTCGACCTCGGTCCACATAACATTTATTACTCCATATGGCCTCAGGAACGCGTGGTTAGATTCTCACGGAAACCTGGTGGGCATATTGTATTTATACGTCGTAGTTAAAAGTAATACCTATGTCTATTGTTTTTGGCGAATCAGTTCGCACTTTTTCCTTTTTTCTTGTTTTGTGAGGACTTAGTTCTTCATTCTATGACAACGAAAATTATTCTAGGTACGCGCTTTGATTAAAAAACAATTACTTAGATTGTACAAATAGGTTAATTTATATATTTTGATCATGTGAACATAAATATTATATAAGCTTATTTTTTTACGGTAACAAGAGAGCATAGTCTTACATGGGTAGTTTTTTGTTTTAAAAATTCATACAAAACCGGGAAGCGGAGCAAAGAAGACGTTCGGGGAAGTGGGGCGGAGTGGTGGCGCTTCGTGTAACCCCCTCGCTCCGCTTCGCTACCTCGCTTCGCTTTACTGGACAGCCAGTAGGTAGTCTTAACTTAATAGCGAAAGGGGAATGCCCATCTCTCCTACAAAAAAATGCCTGAAGTGTACAAAAACCACGCAAAAACCAATTATACACCAAAATATGCTACGAAATTGCAAGTTCCGAAAACACTTACACTTAGCCCAGTCCAGGGTTAAAAAAATAAATCAATAACCCAGGGTAACGTCTATCCACACCACACCTTAGTGTTATTTATAAGTAGATAGAAGTGTCGTCTACCGCCATTTATACATAATCTCGTGTGAACGACGAAAGATCGAGTAAAAGTAATAAATAAAGTGCATATTATTCCCATCATTTACCAGTTATAGTATATTTATAGTTTTAGTATATTTATATACTTACCAATTAAATTGTAGTATAGGTTATCTCTGTACATTCCAGGTATTTTATAGGCATTCTCTTTTCCTAATGTAAACCCCATGTAAACCACACTGCTATTACCGTATGATTTCTATGACTACTGTTTCTTATGTTTCCGTTTTCTCCGGGACTTATGGACGACGCACGCGATGCAGTGCTCCGCCGGTGCTACCAGTATCTCGACGGATTTCGTTTCTATCCGGTACGCGATCAGCTCGTCTAGGACATCCTAGAAAAAAATATTTTCTTTGATATACAGAACAGGGCAGCTACAAGATGTACGTCTATAGCTAAACCGTTTAAATGAGTCCTCGCCCGCGGGGGTAGACGACAAAGGGGGCTGGGAGAGGTTACTTTATAACCCAGGATATTTATTACGTCTTCTGGCCTGGCTGAAATGGAATGGCCTGGAACATTTAGACAGTTTAGACGGGTAACTTGAGTAAGGGGTTCGCTTCTTCTTTCATAATACGAACTGCTAAGGAGTATGATTCGCTCCCGTCATTTCTATTTCCAGACCCCCTTCCTCACCCCTGGCCACAACTGCACTTTTCATCAGGTGTGATAGTGGTCAATCACGGGTCAGTTTTATGTAAAAACCACCAGCAACTTGGTGACCAGCGGCGCTGACACACTCTCCGGAACTGTGCACAGCTTGACCAGCCTATAACAGACTCACAGTAGGTACCTATGTTCCACCAACGTGTTGACTTACAATCTCACTGATGGCGCTGCGGATAACTCCAATAAGCTCCGGCAGCCTGATAACCAGCGCCGCCAAAACGCTCTCCAAAACTATGCTTAACTTGATCATTTGATCAGGTCTGAAGCATTCCCACAGTCCCACTGACGTGTTGACTTACTACCTTACTACTTAATGGAATTGCCGATGACTGACGTGTTGACTTACTACCTTACTGATGGAATTGCCGACGATGCTGTCTGTAAACACCGGCAGTTTGGTTTTGGTTGTCAGCGTCGCTGACATGACCACCGGAAATGTGCCTAACTTTATCAGACCTGGAGCATTCTCACAGTCCCATCGACGTTTTGACTTACTATTTCAGTGAAGGCGTTGCCGATGCTATCTGTAAACACCGGCAGTTTGGTGACCAGTGTTACCGACACGCTCTCTGAACTGTGCCTAACTTGATCAGACGTGAAGCATTCCTACAGTCCCTCCGACTTGTTGACTTACTATCTCAATGATGGCGTTGCCGATGCTGTCAGTAAACACCGGCAGCTTGGTGACCAGTGCCGCGGAAACGCTCTCCGGAACTGTGCTTAACTTGATCATGCCTGGAACATTCCCGCATCCATATTAATTTACGGGTTACTGTTAGGAAGGGCTCTATAGCGCTAGCCAGTGGTAAATGTTGTCCAACTGGCAGGTTAGTCTAATGTTATTATCTATCTATCTATATATATAAAATTCTAAACTGACTGACTGACTGCTGATATATCAACGCACAGCCCAAACCACTGGACCTAGAGACTTGAAATTTTGCACACAGATACCTTATACACTGTAGGCATCCACTAAGGAAGGATTTTTGGGAATTCCCACGGGATAAGGAAAAAACGAGATTTATATATTCGATTCCGAGTGACCGTATCTCAGTAACTATAATAACTAGACTCTTCAAATTTGATACACAAGTAGGTTTTACAACAGTTAAAACAATTATTTCAGGATTTTACAAAATTCCCACGGGATAAGGAAGAAATGGGATTTATAATATATTCAGTTCAACGGAATCCTATGAAATATAATTACTAGACTCTTCAAATTTGGCATAGAAGTAGGTAGGTAATTAATTATAATAGTAAAAAAAAATTTTAGGATTTTCGGAAATTCCCACAGGATAAAGAAAAAACGGGATTTATCGTTTTACTGGTCGTAGAAAGCTGAAATTCGGCATATAGGTTGCTTGGGAAGTGTAGAGGAGCATTGAGAGAGGACTTTCCTAAATTCCCACGGGAACGAGAAAAAACGGGATTTTTCGTTTTCCTGGTCGTAGAAAACTGAAATTCGGCATGTAGGTTGCTTGGGAAGTGTAGGTAGAAGAGCATTAAGAGAGGACTATCCAAAATTCCCACGGGAACGGGAAAAACGGGATTTTTCGTTTTACTGGTCGTAGAAAGCTGAAATTCGGCATGAGGTTGCTTGGGGAGTTTAGAGCAGCATTAAGAGAGGACTTTCCAAAATTCCCACGGGAACGGGAAAAAACAGGATTTTTCGTTTTACTGGTCGTAGAAAGCTGAAATTTGGCAAGTGGGTTCCTTGGGGAGTGTAGGGGAGTATTAAGAAAGTATTTCCCGAAATACTTACGGAAACGGGAAAAAACGGGATTTTGCGTTTAACTGGTTGTAAGCTAAAATTTCAAAATTCATAAGTTTATACTGTAAGTAGGCCGCAAAGGGCTCTTTAACCGACTTCAAAAAAGGAGGAGGATGCATTCTACTTTATATATTTTTTTATGTAAATATGTTCACCGATTTCTCGGTCAATTGTAGACCGATTTTAAAAAATATTTTTTATTCGAAAGAATATAATATATTCCTGAGATGGTCCCATTGTCATGCAAGCAAGCAAGCGTGCATGCATGCTTGCTTGCATCTTGCTTGCATGTTGGCTTGCATGCTTGCTTGCATGCTTGCTTGCTTGCCTGTATGCTTGATTGCTTGATATCTTGGTTCTTTAGAATTCTCATGGTACACGCGAGCGAAGCCGCGGGCAAAAGCTAGTTATGTATAAAATTTGTAAATAATTCTAGAACTTGAGTTCAAAATAAATAGAATTGTCAGCGGTATGCGAGCCAGGGCAGATTGCTCCGGACAGCCGACAGAGCTGGTCATGGTATTGTAATACGTAGTTATACTGATCCAAAGGAATAAATCCACGTCTGCCTATAACGGGTAGCTGTTGATACTTTGTACCACATGTCGATTTTGTTTGTACACTCCTTTTTGTTTGTGCAATAAATATTTCTATTGCAGGCCCGATGGGAGGCTAACCCCCTGAAACGCTGGAACTTGTCGAGGACATAAAGGCATTTATTCGCTTCTAACCAATAGTTATATCCACGATAAATGCTAACCAATTCAGTCAGAGTCATACTCGTAGGCTAATATTTAGTAGCAGTAATTAATAAGATTAAAGCTCTTTTGTTTTTAGTTTCATCATTGTACGAGTATGAGATGTGTGTGGTGTAAAACCCAAGTATAAGTACTAAGGTAGTCCATCGCGGTTCAGAGAGGCAATGCGGCTAGTGTGTTGGGCGCATTTGCGCCTGGTGCGATCCGGGGCGGTTTGTTTGACTGACTTTATATTTTGACTTTTATTTTATTGTATTTTGTGTGTATTGACAATTTGTTTTATTTTGATTAAATAATGGACACTTTATTTAAAAAAAATGAAGGTCGCAAAAATTTTAAAATTAAAATTAATTTTGCTTAGGTGTTCATTAAAAAATAAACGATAGCAAACGACTCGTATACATTTACTTGAGTTGTGTAGGGTTGATCCCGATCATGTTTCGAGAATCACTCAGTATTGTGTTAGCGATGTTGCACACTTTAACAAGGGTGATAATTTTTTAGCAAGGATATGATAGGCAGGCCGGGCAGCTAATTAAAGTGTTAAGTAAAAAAGTAGACTCGTCCCAGATAGGTCAAAAAATAGACGAAACTTATTTACTTACTAACTGAGGATTGTCCTCATGCGACTAGCTTTTGTCATAATTAACTAACCGTAAACCGTGACCGTACCTATGTTATCTAAAAAAACGAAGTATTGCTTTGACCCGCAGCTTCATACCCTTGGAAGAAAAATACAACAGAATTGATAACCTCCTCCTTTTTTGAAGTCGGTTAGTAAAAGATTGCCACTCTATCCTATAGAAGTGGGAAAACCCTTTTAATTACACCTCTTAAAAGAATATATTGTGCCACAAGTCCCTAGCTCCAATGGTTAGGTTGAACATTGTCATCAATCCATGGTGTCACACTAGGTACTTTTTATAGGTAGAAACTAACATTAAGTATCTCTGTTTTACCTTTAGATCACAAAGTATTATTATAATGCAAATAACTAACTTTCCTTTTATATTCCTCGTTTTTGTGAGGCATTTAGAACAAAGTTAAATAGTACCTTACCTAACAAAATTCAGTAAATAGTTAAAAAATCTAACTAACAAAATACAACAATACGCTCAAAAATATCAAACTATGCAAAATTACAAAATACATTTTTTTTAATGTCAAAGATTAATAATTGCATTTCTATGTGGTTATGGCAAGCCCTGATTGATACATTCGTTTCAAATAAATGATAGGTAGGTATAGTCGGGGTAAGAAAAGGTTCCTCACTTTTCGACTCTATGTCAACGAGTTAAGGTCGAAAAGTGACGAACCTTTTCTTACCCCGACTATACATTCGTTAGAACCGTGAAGTACCTACCAATATACTTACTCATTCAAATTCTGATGCAGCAAAGATAAAGCAAACCATTTGGAACCATTGCACTTTTGACGCCGTAAGGACTTTGCATTACGATGTCATTACGTCGTTATTACTCAACACCCGCGAAATCTATCGTAAAAAAGGTTCTTGCAGTACCTACCTAAACCAGTTGTTTATATTAGCGTAAATCAGTAGACAATTTACCTCTTCGAACCACATGATCGTGGCCAACTAGATAAATAATCATTCACAAGTCATTCCAGGAAAGTTGATAATTTGGGAATTGTATAAAATCTGCAGACTACAGACCTTAGCGCGATGAAGATATTGACCAATCTGCTGAAAGAAAGCAGAGACGAATGGCTGGTTCAAACGGTATACAAAACGTCCAGGTTACCATCGCTGATGATAGCGAGAAGCTAATAAAACTAGTATCTAGTGAATGTAGTCGTGTAGCTATAAAACCTAGTTTTTTGACTTTCAAGATTTAACCCAAACTAATACTTACGGCAATTTAAAATGAAAGCTTGTGTAAAAAATCTTTAAGAAACTCGTTGTTGCAGACAGCGTCAATAAATGAAGTGAACCCCATAATAGATCGCATCATGGACGATGAGTCTGTGGAAGTAGTGGTGATGGCGAATACACAAGGTTATAACAGTAATGTAATCTTGGATTATGGATTCAATACAGACAAAAATGCAAAAAGTGAACTTAATTGTTTTAGGGTTGCCAATACTGACCAACGTGAATGTACTTGGAGCGACCAACTACGCTGCAGCCATCCATCGCTTGGGGTTGATGGTGCAGAACATGATAAAAGATATGGTTTGGATGCAGTCTTATTGGAAGTTAATAATAATAAGGAACCTAGGGCTTACTAAAAGACGTTGCATGAAGCACGTGAGAGTAAAATTAATGAAAGTGTTATTTTATTTTATTTATTTATTTAGTACTGAAAGACAACAATGAGGTCCACTTGTGTTAGTTAATCTTAAACTAGGTTAGTAATGTATAGTAAAAAGGGATTTAGTGCGTTCGGTAAGTATTTTTGTCAAGGGACAATCAAACTTACCAGCTACAATTTTCAGGATGCTGTTGCTACTCCCGCGCATTCTATTCAGGAGAGAGGCAGACTTTTTGCGCCAGACGGCATCAAAGCCGTCTGTACGCGCCTCGGCAAACATAGATGACGCACTGCAGAAGCGAGGCAGCCGCAACAGCGCCCTGAACGCATTATTGAACTGGATGCGCAGAGCGTTGTACGCCTTTTGGGTGTATCGGAACCACAGGCTAGCCGAATACAGTGATGTGCAATACGCTTTGAACAACGTTATTTTCACTGTATCCGTACATCGAGCAAATCTGCGAGCCAACATGTTCGCTCGGACTGACAACGCTCTGCACTCCCGCTCCATATCTAAATCGTCCTTAAGGTCATCGGTTACCAAATGCCCAAGATACTTAAACTGAAATACACGTTTAAGAGGGACCCTATTAAGCATTAAAGGTGGAACAAAAATTGGGCATTTGGTTCCCGCCCTAAAGACCATGTATTCTGTTTTAGACACATTATAAGCTAGACCGTGATTTGTCGCATACGACTCACAAACTGCAACTAGCTTTCTGAGTGCGCCAATTGAGGGAGCCAGAAGAGCCATGTCGTCCGCATAACTGATGTTATTGACACACACATCGTCAATAAAACAGCCGACATGTGTACTTCTGAGTTCCTCAATCAGCGCCAATGCATATCAATATATATAAGTTGAACAGCAGCGGTGAGCTCAGTCCACCCTGTCTCACCCCGCACTCCAACCGCCAGGGATCCGAGAGCTCACCTGCCCATCTCACAAAATTCTCCTGACTCAAGTACCAAGACCTAAGGAGTGAAACTAGCTCAGGCGGAAGCCCCGTCTCGTGTAATTTCCGCCAGAGAACGTCATAGGAAACTAAGTCAAAGGCCCTTGAGAGGTCCAAAAAACAGGCGTAAACCGGAGTTTGTCTATCAGTATAATACTTGACAGTGTGCTTTAAACTCAGAATGGCAGTCTCCGTTGATAGCCCAGGTCGGAATCCAAACTGGGCATCATGTAACTTGACATATCTACTCAAATGCGAGTTAAGCACACTGTCGAGTACTTTTGCTACTATCGTGGCTAGCGAGATTGGCCTATAATTTGACCTATCTGATACATCGCCTGTCTTGCTCTTGACAATAGGTACCACCAGAGTCTTCACCAGATCCGGAGGCAGATATGAGTGGCTCAAGCAAAGATTAAAAAGCATAGCGAGCACTCGTGGAAGGTGAGGACCGGCGTGCCGCAAGTGTTCAACGCTGAGCCCATCGTGCCCCGGCGACTTACCCTTAGTCATTCTTTGAATTGCATGTTTAACGTCCTTGGCAAAAAATATGGTTATTATCTTGTCACCAAGAGCGTCAGCGCTGAACTCCCGACACGGCGGTCCCAATGGTGATTGCACTGCAAAGTGATCTCTGAATATATTGGCTATATCATTAGGGTTGGAGATACCGGCTACACTCACAGGGGTACCAAGCCTTGGATTCAATTTATTAGTAGATTTCCAGAAATTTTTAAAGTCAGATTTCGAGTGATGTGATGCTAACAAGTCCATTTTTATTTGCTCTTGATGATTTTGGCACCACTTCAACCTCCCTTTAAAAATCTTACGCGTTTCGATCATGTCACTGTAAACAGAGCCGCAAGTAGGTTTTCCGTGCAGAACCCACGTTTTGAATCCAAGCCTTGCACTCGCGTGAGCCTCGCTTACATGCCTGTTCCAACCCACTAGAGTCCGTTTCTTGTTACTATAATTGTTATTACTGTCAGTGGAAGCTGCAGCCTTACATAATATATTTATCACATCCGAGTATAACTTATTTATAATCTCTTTATGGTTGGAGTTACAACAATTATAGCCACAACATTTCTGACACTCTGATGGAAAATCTATGTTTATCAAAAGATTATGACATATTTTTTGATAAGTGTCTGTTTGTAACGCATTTCGCTCACCCCACCTTACTTTGTTGACTACAGAGGCTTTTAAAACTATTTTTTGACTTATTAAGTTAAGATTACATTTAACTACTAAAGGGAAGTGGTCAGACCAATATACGTCATGTTTAACATAAACATCTACAACACACTGCATCGCGGCCCTCGTGACTACGCAATGGTCTAACCACCTAGCGCACCCGTGCGCTTCGCTGATGAATGTGTACGTATCGGACGATAAACCTAGTTTCTCAACATCCACACAAGTCCAGTCTTGCTCTGCTAAAAATTTTGACAGTTCATTGTAAAAACGCTTGTGCGGATGCGCGTTAAAGTCCCCTAGTATAAATGCAGATTCTACGTCATTTTCCTCGATAATTGCATGTATAGTACTCAAACAGTCTATAAGCTCTACAATGTTTTCAGCGCAGTCAGTCGGCAAGTAAACACTAAGAATAAGGACAGGCCGGTCACTTGTCACAATTCGTATAGCTGCTATACGCGGGTTCGCACACTTGACCACCGATACGCACTGAAACACCGTTTTACGCCACAGCAATGCAACGCCGCCGTATGGCCTACCTTTCAGCATCCCCGCACTAATATCCACTGCCGAAGTTCCGGTGCTTCCAAAATTTTCATGAATCTCACCCAGACCCGGCAGGTCACACGGCAGCAGCCACGTCTCCTGAAGAGCGATCACGTCTGCAAAACCACACAGCTGCTTGATGCCTTCCAAAGAACGCTTAATACTCTTGCAGTTATAAGTAATAAAAGTAGTATTATCCATTAATTTACACCGGAACATTTCTTTTCTGTTCGCCCGAGGGCACATTATTTCTATACGGCATAAATCGTCGACAAGTAATACCGTCTGGCCAAAGTTCATCGTTTAAAAATACATCTATTTTACTTCTTAAAACAATCATTTTATAGGAATTATAACCTTTTTCTGTTTTTGATTTTATTTTCTGAAGCATAATTTTTTCATTTGTTTTAGACGAAATGTACTCGCTTATATCATTTTCCGATGTATCTTTGTGAACATTGGATACAAAGAAAGATATTTTGAAATCAGCAGGTTTAAACCTATCAGTAGGATTTATTGTTGCTTTCCCTCTGACACTCTCCCCCCTTCTACTACTCTTTTGGCGCCTTTTCACCACGATCCAATCTTCCTCAAGTTGTGCAGGCTTCGTTTCCGCATGCTGCATCAAAACGTCGGCAATTGTTTTGTTGCTTACGTTAGGTTCCAAATCGTCATTTGAAGCCGCATTCCCTACGGTGTCACAGGCGGCCTGCGACGGCACGCTCAGCTGTTCCGACGCATCAAACCGGTTCGCGCGCTCCTCGATAGAAACATACCCTTTGACGTCACTCACGTGCTGCCTCGCTCTTGTTGCGACAGTGAAGCATTCACTTTGCATATTTTTTATTTGTGCGGGTGAAATAAATCGCTGGTTTTGTATTTCTTGTTGCATATTAACGGTTTTTAGTCCCTCTTGTGTACTATTTGCAGTGTGGGTAGTTGAGAAATTGAGGATGCCGTACGGTCCGCTATCTTCCAATAAATACCCACCCCGACGCTTGTTTACATTATTATGTTGATCGTTATTTAGCAATGATGCATACTTCATATTATCCAGGTCTGATTTAATGTAATTCAATTGTTCAACTGTAGCATACGTTTCCTTTATAGTTTTTACTTGAGATTGCAGTGTAACAATATCTCTTAAAATCTTTGTGGCGTCCAAATGATCAAACGTAATCGGTGGTAACTTTTGGAGTTCTCTCGCCACAAAGATAGGAGTTAGGTCCGGATCAGTGTTCTTGAAAGTACAAACGATGTCCTCTATATCCTTCTGGTCCTTGTTTTTACGTCTTATGACATTTCGTTGGGTAGTCGATATCGACTTGAACAACAGTTCCTTTGCCGCACTTATTTCCGACGACGAAAAAGCACTTGCAACTAATTTAGCTAGACATTCTTCATCCATTATGTCTATTTTGTTCTGTACGAAACACAACAACTCATTTATGACTATATTGCACTGATTACACTTTATTATTTTTGTAGCCATTTTTTCTGCACCCGACCGCTGTCGCGCTCACGTATAGACCCCTTATAGACCCCGTTATAATGCTTAACCTGTGCATAGTTTTTAAGGTTTTTTCATGAGTGATTCAACATTTGAGCGTTTTGATCGCTCGGGTCAAACGTCACCATCCTCTCACTACTATTACGACAGCGGAAGAACAATTCACAACAGCAAAATAGTTTTTAAAATTACACCATCTCTTTTGACGAAATTTGCTGAGAGGGTAATGATGAACGATTGACCTACGCGGTGTAACTTAAGATTTTTTTTGGTGACCCACTAGTTCGTTTGTCTGGTCTCTCTAACATAAAAAAAGCTGTTTTTACATCTTGTGTCTATCTACTGTTGTTTGTTCTAATATCTCATTTCTCAGGATCCGCTTGATGAGGCGCTAGTCTTCCGCATGAAGACCAGCAAAGCCGAAGTGATGACGGCACCGCACAAAGAGTTCAGCATCATCATTGTCCAGCATGCCAGACGGAAGAAGAACAAGAAGACGAAGAAGAAACAACACGACAACAAGAACTTAGAGACTTACGGCATGTGTTAGACTACGTTATTTATTTAAACATAATACATAAGACTTGAGATGTAAGCGGGACAATCTATGTTTCTCACCAGTCTGTGAGCCAAAAAGCCCAAGATTGAAGAATCAAGGAATGCCCGCATTCGCAGCGAATCAAACACTACGAATGCGTGAAGTAATCTGTTTAATCCCATAATGTCTGAGTCTCAGTCTCATTGCATATTCTAATTATAAATGTAATTTGATGAGAATAAATAATAAAAAAATAAAAACAGTCATCATTTTTATTTCTACCGTACAAAAATAATTTAGTAACAACATCAGCACCATTATAATTATTGTTAAATATTATCTTAGTTTGCTCTCCAACCTAACCAAAAACTGCTTGATATTCTCTATATCTAATGACATCTGATCCATTTTAACATTCAACTCCTCTATTGCGGCTTGTGCTTTATCATTCTCCTCTATCTGATCTTTAACATCAGATACTCCATCATCTAAAGTTTTTAGATGTTTCGTTATCTCCTCCAACTTAATTTTAATCTTATTTGGTCTTTCGTCACCTGAGGCATGTTCATGCTTCTTATGTTTTTCTATGATAGCTTCATGCATCTCTGTCATCTTCTGTCTAAATATTTTGAAATCCATTTCCTCTTCTTTTTGTTTCTCCTGCGCTTGCGCTTTATCTAAAATGGCATCCCTCAGATGTGAAGGTAGCACTTTGTAGTGCCGCCAACTTGGCTTACCAGGACAAATACAAATTGTACCCAAAACCCTTCTTTTATTCTTTATGCTATTATTTATTCTTCTGGGTAATATTGTATTGAAGAATCTATTGTAAACCAGCACATCTAAAGTGCCCAAGAATTCTACTTGCTTCGCTAGTCTGCTAATATTTCCGAGGATTTCTAGATCATTAATGTCACTGACGGCAACACCAACCATTAAGTTCATGAGGACTATAGCTGCCAGCACAACGAATATAACAAACATTAACCGCACTAGTGAAATTGAAGTAGACAAAGTTTTTGAGTGGTCCTCATCGAAAAGGGCTTCGTAGTCAAACTCTGACGTCATCATCACGATGGTCTTCACTAGCGCAGACCATGGACCCTCAAAAGGCTCGGTCGACCGGAACTGGATCATAAAGCTGAGTGCGAAGCCGACGATTAAGAATCCAAACGTAAGTAAAATCTAGAACCCAGAAAAAAATCGTATTAGGACTTGATATTATCATGTCATCACAAGTAGTTAGTTATTTTATTATTAATATAATATCAAACGTAAGATAACTAACCTTCACAATGTTAGAAGCAACTTTCCCGAACATGAGTACATAGTATCCCCAGTTTGGAAACCTGGAGAGCAGAAACATCATTTCGAGCCACGCTAACAGCAGCGCCGCAGTAGCAACATGTCGTGGCCAGTCGCCCTCCGACCACGAAATGATTATGACAGATGGCGGTAGAATGGTAGCTAAGCCTATTGAGCCAAATTTCACCCATGTCTCTAGCTGCAGGAAGTAGCGACTGCTTTTTACGTTCATGTAGAGCAATTCCTGCAAATAAAAAAACATTTTAGTGGACAATTATATCAAACATTGGTAAAATCTTTTCAAACGTGGTGTATGATACAAGTAGCCATACCTGTATTAGTATCAGACAGATGGATGCATAAACGACGTAACCCCATATATGTGCGGAAAGGAAAGATGGCGGGTCCTCTTCAGTGTCTTTGAAGAAGAATACACTTACAACGAAAGTAGAGAGCGAGAAGACGAAAAACGCGTAAAACGCGATTATAGTGTAAAAGAATGGCAACAGCGCTTTCCATTTCAAGAAAAGGAAGCTTTCTAATAGAGGATGGACTAGAAGTCTTCTCTGTCCATATCTGTTACCAGTCTTAAGCAGCGCCTCAATAACTTTCATCTGTTCCATCTCACAGACGTTAGGTATCAGAACGGAGTAATTTACGGAGACGACGCAATCAGTTTCCTGGAAGTTTTGCGTATTCGAAGAGATGTACGAGTCAAACACTTCTTCAAGATACTCTGTTGGTTTGGAAAGATTGTTCAAGATCATATCGATAGCAGTACGTCTAAATTTCTTAGGGCCGTCGGTATAACCTGCCAGATTTGCACCATCTCTTAACAACATCGCGATAACTTCCCGACTGCCGTGATGAGCGCCCGTATGCAGCGGGAACCATCCCATACTGTTGACTTCATGTATCGTAGTCTTATCTATACCGAGTATAACTGCAGCCACTTCAGGGTGATTCTTTGCAGCAGCAATGTGCAATGGTGTCGATGATTTATGAGGGCTGCAAGTTGTCCGTAGTCTGATGTCAGCGTTCTTTTCAAGTAATAACTTGACACAATTGGAATGGTTGCCTGATGCCGCGAAATGAATAGGGCCGAAGCCTCTTCTATCACCAGCAGTTAACGAATTGATCATTGTAAAGCTCTCCTCGTATTCGAGGAGGTATTTTAATATATCGTAATGACCGTAGTCTGCAGCAACATGAAGGACATTAACGTCTCCTGGCAAAGTGATGTCGATAGCAGCATCTTCGTTGAGCAAGGCTTTGACGCACTCGGCATGTCCATGTTTGATTGCTTTGAATAAAGGAGTTTCTCCCTCATCGTTTTGGCAGTTGATGAACTTTTTTTGTTTGGCAAGGCTAAGAATTTCGTTTAGAACTTCAAGGTTGCCGAGTGCCGCCGCGGAGTGTACTGGCGTTTCTCCATCATTCGCCTGCAAACAAAGTATTTTATGAGTAATTTCAAGAGAGTTTCTGCACATATTCTAGGTGTTTGTCTTGCGCGTAGGTCGGAAGATATCTTTACAGACCGTTATAGACGGAATTAAGAAAAAGTACAATGGTCGACAGTGTTTCATAATCGTCATCAATGTCATCATGTTTCATTTCATCATGTACCGGGAAGGTACCGGGATTTATGTTCGAAATTAAATTGATTATAAAAATACGCTTTACGATGAAGGAAAACACCGCGAACACATGCGAAGAAATTTAATGGTGTGTGTGTGTGTGAAGTTTCCAATCTGTATCGGGCCCGCGTGGGAATTACGGCCCAAGCCCTCTCATTCTGAGAGGAGGCGTGTGCTCTGCAATGAAACGTATGTAGGCTGGAATGATGTTGAAGTAAGCAGTATACCTAAGTTCATCCATGCAATCCAACTAACCTTGAGGGCAACGTCAGCGCCGGCCTCCAGCGCCACGCATACCCCGGGTACCCACTCGGCCTCGATGGCAGCCTGCAAGACCGTGTGCCCCTCCCCGTCCTTTACGTCCACCATGGCTGACATCGGGTCTGCGTTCTGGTACTCGTAGCTGGCTAGCACCTGGAAAAATCACGGGGTATTTATCAGCGACGTGGCCTGAATACAATACATCCACAGACTGACTGGCAAGCGCAGCGTGGGCCGTCCACCAACGAGATGGATGAATGATCTGGTGTGGATGCAAGCCGCTTCCAAGCGTAATGACTGGGTATCAATAAGGGAGGTCTATTCACAGCAGTGGACGTCCACAGCTGAAATACCGCGGTGGGCAGGCTGATAGGTAACTATATCGGCTATCAAATGCGAGTGTCGGATCTATTATTATTTACGTTCATCACAATTTGTAACGTTTGCAACAGAAAAAACAATTTTAAACAATTTCCTATGGATTTGGTTATTTGACTGGAGTGCCAAGTATAAGAGGGTTTTACATTGTTACAATCGCATTTAAGGATCAGTTCAGCCGAAACGCAATGCAGATGCGGCACTTACATTGAAAGTATACCTACATACGTCAATGAATATTAGAGCCGATACTTTAGTTTCAATAAAAAGGGGCGGTTGGTGGACGGTGGATGATTTTAACAAATGAGTACCTGCAAAGGTTCCTCCAGCTCCTTTTTAATGCACACATGCAGCGGAGTCAGCCCCGAGCTGTTGAGGCAGGACACAGCCGCACCAGCATCGAGCAACAACTCTATTGCCTCCTTACTCTCCAGCAGAACAGCAGTATGGAGCGGCGTGTCCACGTGGTTCACCCCCTTTTCACTCATTGTGTAAAACTTGCCTTTGGCCTTGAGGATGAGTCGCATTACGTCGACGAAACTGAAATATTTTTTGCCGATTTCAAATTATAGTGAAATTTAGAGTCTCGACTTTAAATGCATCCTTCCAGCTAGCTATTCGATGATCGCATCTTAGGCTTACTGATTGATAGAGGTACTCGTGGTCGAATTTAAATAGGTACTTACTATCTTTTTCTACCTCACCCTATACTCTTTAACAGAAAGAATCGGAGAAAGCGATTGTAATTCCAAGTGCGTTAAACAATATGGCCTGTCTGGTGAGATTGAAGTTAATTGCTGGTCTGTTTAGATTAGTTTCATACTACCGTGAGACTCACTCACATAGTGAAAATATACGGATCGCTCACGGACCAGATCAGACCAGACGACGGACCAGAGCGGTAGTGCGTAGTGCGCGTTTGGCAGCCGCCGTGACGAGTGACTCCGGGAAGAAGGGCTACGGATTAGGCCGAAACATGTCGAGTTAAACTCGTTTTAAGCCGTGAGTGATCCGTTTATTTTCACTATGAGTGAGTCTCACGGTAGCTTCATGTTTAAACAGGCCACCACAGCTTCCCACTAGGCCACCATTTACGCATTTAAAATTCCAGAATAGATTCGACTTATTCTAAGATAGCGGCGTGAAATTTTGCACTGGTGTTTTTCATATCACCCAAACTAAGACCATGATGTATTCGGGATTATCAAGAACTTAATAAAATCCCAGAATTGCAATTCAACTGCCAAATTTAAAGCTACGCAAGCAATAGCGCAGAGGCTAGTTGTCAATATCAAGACTCACTTGTCAGCCTTAACGTCCTGATCGTAGTACAGCGCTGAGCCAGCCACGTCGAGCGGCGTGCGGCCCATGACGTCCCGGATGCTGGGGTCTGCGCCGGCGGCGAGCAGCAGCCGCGTGCAGTGGCGGCGTGCGCACGAGCTGGCAACGTGGAGGGGCGTCCAGCCTGGTTGGAAGAGGGGTAGCTGGAAGAAACTTTCTTAGTTTTCTTTCTGTCGGAAATCCTACCTAATACTGACTAATATTATAAACATAGCTCGGACACCAGGCTTATTGTCTAACGCTTATGACGCTTGCCTTCGCAATCTTATTTCTTTCTGTTAAACCTACATAGATATTAAGTCGACTGTTGAGGGGCTAATTATCCTGGGCGTTATTGAGGTTATACCTATAAAATTCACTATCGCCAGGGGGGCGTTTGGGTCAGTTTTCCTCTTAACAGTCGAAGTGTACCTACTAACAAGCACTATGGATTTGTAATAGTCCGAAATAAACAATTTTTATTTTTTATTTTATTTTTAAACGGTGTAAAATAAAATAATGACAGAAAGAGATGGTGAAGCGAAGACAAGCGTCAGAAGCGTTAGACCAGCGTTTCTTAACCTCGGGTCGCGACCCAACTTTGGGTCGCGGGCGGTTTTGGGATGGGTCGCGGGTACGGTTCCACACTCTCCTGGAATCTCCCGGCTCCCGGAAGGAGTTTTAAATAATCGAAATTCTCCCGAAATTTTAAATTTACGCGAAAATTTGGGTCGCGGACTTCAAAAATATTTATAATTTGGGTCGCCAGCCAAAAAGGTTAAGAACCGCTGCGTTAGACAATACGGCCTCAGGTTATAGCTAAAACGAATACGTAAACGGAACAAGATTCAATAATAGTGCAGCATCTAAGATTAAGCAAGTTATACGTTTTGTTTTGCAACGGATGTGTGCTCGGATATCTGTAATAAATTAATAATATACGTACTTACTTATATTTAATTGTAAAAATGAACTCACAGCGGCTTCGACAAGCGTTAGCATTTTGTGTACCAAGTGCTTGTGATAGTGCTCCGCAGACGTGACGAACTTTAATTTTAAGATACATAAAAACTCACCGATCCATCGATATCCTTGCACTCGTGGTCAAGATTGTCCTTCCAGGTCTTTGGCAGGAGCGTCTGCACCTCCCCTAGATCGCACCGGACGTTCACCATCTGTCGCACAACTTGGCAGAGTCGCTTTACGTCTTCCTCTGTCCCCGACGACATGTCGCTCTCGACACGCTCTTGCATGTCTAGAAGAAACCTCATTTTAAGAGTACAGAATCCAAAGGATGAAGATAACTAAAGGGTGGCAATGGGCAGAACCCTATTACTAAGCCTCCACACTGTCTGTCTCTCTGTCCGATCATAATAGATAGAAAGCAGAAAAGATCGTAAAAGAAGAAAAAAACGCTTTTCTGGTGAGTCAGCGTATTTTAAGGCCCGGTGTAGTCAATCCTTTATGTAAAATTCTATGCTACGCTGTCATGTTTGAAGTGTCTGTTTTTTAAACAATCTCTTAAAACTTTTCGCTGCGTAAATCACTGGCAGAAGACTAGAATGACAGTTGTCGTGAAATCTCCCCTTTTAAATAAAGGAAAAGAGCAATAAATTCTTTTACTGTCAGTAAGCTTGACGCGGCTCGACGATCGAGTTATTTTCTAGTGTTTTACTTACTTTGTTTATCTCAATTGCCCGCAATGGAAATCGCTCAAAATTACATGGTAATTGTTGCATACATAAATTGGATTTTTTGCTTAAAAAGTTTACAAATTCATCATATGTTATTTCTCCTTAGTACTATTTACCATTTAATTGGATGGATATTTACGTATATATGTAATTGTAATACTCTTAAGGCTTGATTTCCTCCTACGATGACGTCGGTCGAGCGTACCGTCGGTCGCGTATGACAAACGCGCGGCCATCAGCGTCGCTGTGCGGTGCCCCATAGAATATTGTGTTTATTCGTACGCGCGACCGACGTCAGCGGTCAGCTTCGCACTGAGCGCGCGATAGTGGTGTATAGCGCGTCAGCGCCGTCAGCGCACCGACGCGCGCGGCGCTGACGAGCGAGACCGACGCGCGCCATCAGCGGCGCGTAGCATTAAATCTGCCGCGGACGTCAGCGTCGCTGTGCGGTGCCCCATAGAGTATTGTGTTTATTCGTACTCGCGACCGACGTCAGCGACCGATGTCAGCGTAGGAGGAAATCAAGCCTAAACTTCTCTTATGTTTCAAGGGTCCACTTGCCACCAACACGATGCTGCGTATCAACGAGAACGGCAACGTTGTGGGGACAATAATTGTCAATTGCGAAGGTAAATTACAGTATCAGCACACAATTTAATTCTTACTTGCTTTATGTACGTACACCCAACTCTAAAGACCAAAGCATTCGGAACATTTCGATCCATGATACTGCTGTAGAGAGATCAGATTTTATGCCTTAGGACCCTAGTCCCGACGAAGAAAGTTGGAAGTTGTATTTTGTGCAGCCGATTTGAGAACCTTCGATAGCGCGATGCAGGATCTACATCTAGCGCCATCTAGTCATTAGATAGAGTACCTAATGCGCTAGCAGTCAACATACTACCTAATCACCTCCATCGTATTTTTCGATTGGGATATTTTAGAATCTTCCTTGCCTATTGTAAAAAAACTGATATTTTCCAGGGTTTCCAGAGACTACGACCCTGGACAGCTTGACAGCAGCCACTTATTCTACTCACATGAGAAGCCTGTCTCACTATGCCGGCAATGCTCTCAAGGAAATCGTAAGTCTTTTACTGACTCAACAAGAGATATAACCGGGCCGTCAGATGTGGCAACTCTACCTTCCGAAGTCAACTCTACCAAAGATAGTTGTTATAATAAATATAGGTAGTCTTTCATGATAACGCGTGCCGTGGTTCTTATTGCAACTTAATTAATGTCTAATTTTGATAAATTCACGGGCTCTCGCTATATCGTGCTAAATACTCGGGCGTTGCAGAAGACTATGGTAAGAGACCACGAAACCGAGATGGTACGAGTTTAATTCGATAGAAGATGGATCGAGTAATAGTGTGGGAACTACCAATAGAGCTGAAGCGCCATCTGAAGCGGCCTAAAAAGCAAAAGCACACAAATCCTGGGGACTTTGAAGACGACTTTGACCCATTCAGGGTCAAGAGTCAAGACCATTGGTCCAAGAGGTCCTTGGGGTTCTAGCGTTTTGAGGCTTCATAAAGAAATTACAAAGAGGCTAGTTTACGTCAGGGAACCGTGGAGCTGGCAGGTCCCTCGACAAAGAATTAGCTTAGCTATTCAAAGAAGAAACTCTGTCAGTATCTTTGGAAACATCCCTAAGGGAACTTCTTTTTATAACATGTGCAGTTTTTTTTTATTAAAGACCATTTTGTTGTTTAAAGGATGTTCTGGATGAGCTCGTGGTGTTGAGATTGGTGTCGAGGAAGGCCGAGGCCGTGGTGGCGCCAGACCACGAGTTCCACCTCATCGTGGTTATGCGGCGAACTTGAATCCATCCGCTGTTTGAACGTAGTGTAAAGGTATTATTATATTACCTTAGCGTTTGTAAAAATAATGCGAGCTGGTTGGATTGGATCGTTTATTCGTATTGTAATTAATAACGCTCTGTAATGAAATATTATAAAGTTCATTTTACGGAAGTTAAATTTACCACGGCATGACGTCTTTCATCAAACTGTTAATACGGTACAAATAAAAGATCTAACGAATTGAAGAATGTATTCATCGTTATCCAATCTAGGTCCTTTGTTGTGTGGTTATCCTTACGTAATAACGTCTTGTTTCGCTAAATATAACAGCAACGTGATTTTAATTTTAATTGTTTGTTTATGATTCATCCAAGGCCGCCTTACTTATCAGGCTCATGTTAAACAATTTTGTTAAAATTATCTAGTTTACATGTCAATTACCTGAATAGTGTTAAAATAAACTGTTTTACAAAAGATTCTTTTAGAATTTTTTTTGTAAATATGTAGCTTATTTCTAGTACTATATCTCCCACTGACTATTGTCAATGATAACAATTGATACTTTTGTACATTGTCATTTACGCCCGCTTTCCTTGGTCCTCTTAATTTCGTCACCCACCAAGGCAGACAGACATGTTATAAACGCTTTCCAGATTAGCGTTCCTAATCAGAAGTTTGATTTCAATTGGAAAATAAAAGAACGTGTGCGCCTCGTTGAAAATTTTGTGCGTTCGGGAATTCTGAATCTGAATTCCAAACCAGAAAAACAAATATTTGCGCCGATTCTAATATGGGCGAGGCTGAACAAGAATTTATGTAATGAAGTAATTAACTAATGGTGCACGATTAACACGTCCTTTGTGCAGCTTTTTCAGTGCATGGCTTGTAGTTTGGTTGGTTACTTTACATATTAACCGGCACATTTCTCTATGCCGGGACTACTTACCTTCCGGAAAGTCCAGCATGATGGCGACCTGCCGCGAGTTGCCGGCCCACGTGGCCAGATGCAACGGCGTGCGACCCAGCTTGTCCAGTCGGTGCTTCTCCGCCCCGAACCGGAGGAGCAAGGCCATGGCGTCGCCACCAGCCAGGGCGGCCATGTGGCACGCCGACACCAGGCTCAGGCGGCATGTCGCATTTGGGTTAGCACCAGCGTTTAGTAGCCTGTAAATTAACCAGTTTTACTATTAGTCAGATGAAAATCTTGATAATTTATTGAATCAGGCGTTACTTTGCGGAGAGCCATATCAATGAACTAAAACAATTACTTTGCTCACCCGGGTGGGCAAAGTAATTGTTTCAGTTCATTAAATAATCTTGATCTTATCGCAGACCTATCTACACTGGGTCTTTCGGTTTTTGGACGTCATTCGAGGACATTGCCTAACAGTTCAAAAGTGTCTCGAGTCCAAAATCCTTTAACCTTTTCGACGCCAACGACACATATATCAGCACCGCAGGTTCTACGCCAAGGACCTATATATCAGTCCCTACATGCATTTCTGTAGGGTTCAACTTCGCGTTTGACATTCCGATGTCATGGCGTATGAATGAGAGCTGTTGTGTTTGACAGAGCGTTGAAAAGGTTAACTATGCACCTAGCGTGTGTTGTCAGTGCTGACTTTTAGCATTGAGACGTGGCCGCTAACGATGGGTGAAATAAAATAATGTGGTCAGAAAAATCTGATTTCGTGTTATCATTCTGGGGTGCCCTTGTATTTAGACTTAAAAGACTGCCAGGTGACGCGTCCTGGTGGTAGTTCTTCAGGAAGAACGCTAAAACCCGTTCGGCTTGCCAGCAACTTTGTATTAAATTTCACTACTAGGTATTCTATGTATAATAAAAACGCATAGCATTATTAATCTTCCTAATTTAAAGATACAACATTAAAATGCATAAAATTACTAAGCATAATTTTAATAAGCATTACATTAATATGTATCTTCTTAACACGTTCACTGTGCCCACACAAAATGATTTGATAAAGTCTTATAAAGTCACATGCTCAGTTGAGTTTCATGCTAATTTGAAAACTAGTCATTATAATCCCAAAAACTTGATCTCTGAGCACACTCACCACTTATCACCATTTGTTACTTAATAAATAAACATGTACTTAATCATGTTTTTATTAGTTCGAACAACTTTATGGATCGATGACATTCAAATCAAAAGGTTAAACATAAGAAATCTCATGTATACCTCTCAACCTCCTCGATATCGTGCGTCTCTATGGCCTCTAGCAGCTCGGTGTTGAGGCGGCGCAGGCGCCGGTCGCTGCGCCGC
The DNA here is from genome assembly GCA_947563465.1 of Archips xylosteana. NCBI lineage: Eukaryota > Metazoa > Arthropoda > Insecta > Lepidoptera > Tortricidae > Archips > Archips xylosteana. The sequence continues at coordinate 13,357,698 of OX387365.1, read as the reverse complement.
CATTTCTTCGGGATGGACGAAGCTGTCTCGGACTGCGGCGTGGGCGTGGGCGTGCTGGCGTTGGACTCGCACTCGTGTGGTATGGTCACCTTAAGGACCGGTTTACTGCAATTATCATAACAGCTTTAGTCAAAAGGGCCGCGGCGCGCTGTGCCTACGCAGCCGGCACCGGGTTTGAATTTTTAATATAACCGGACCAAGTGAGTGTCGGAACCTTTAAAAGTAGTGAGAGTTATACAGGGTTATTTGTAATTCACTAGCATCCTTTTAACCCTAAACTCCTACCACTTAAACAAATGTTTTTTGTTTTACGGTTTTTGTCATAACTTAATATTTTTGGTGTAATAACGTTTTGAAAAGTTGAGATTTCCTCTTATTTTTACGATACTCTGTGTATTTGTATGGGAAAAAAGTGCTTCATTTTAAAAAGTCGTAAAACTAAAAACATTTGTTTGAGTGATAGGAATTCAGGGTTAAGAGTATGCAGTGAATTAAAAATAACCCTGTAAACTTTCTGCCAACAAACTGCTATGCAGTTTGGCAGATGTATTTTAGCATAAGTATTTCTGTACTTCTTTTGTTTGTTTTTGTGTAAATAAATTAAAAAAAAAAAAACAAATAAAATAACATTAAACCTGTTCAGTCTAAGTTTATGGCGCCCAACTTTTAGGCTGCGACTCCAATGAGGCGAAGACGAGCGGAGCTGAGTGGAGCAGAGCTGTTAGTTGTTTTCAATACACCATGTTCCATTTAAAACCAAATTCCCATACAGATAGTGCAATCACCAGGCTCGTAAAACACGACCACGACGACGAGCCTGGTGATTCCACTATCTGGTATTATGGGATTTCAGTTTTGAATGGAACATGGTGTATTGAAAACAAGCTTTTTTGGCAATCCGATATAGAGAAAAACACGGTGACAGGAAAGTCTGGAATTCTGGGAATTGGTATTTTAGAAATAGGGTAAGTCAGCAATCTAGTATTTTGCAATTCTGATATTTAGGGAACGAGCGATTAAATCGTCCTTGGTTGATACCAACCTTACTGATGTAAGGACTAGGGCATACTTAGGGCTAGGTCGCGACGGGCGCATCTGCGCGGCGACCACGTTAGTGTTGGGGCTCCGGGGGGCAGTAGCGGGCAGCAGGGGTTGCAGCTGTGACCCATTCTCCTTCTCGGGGACGCCGCGCTCGACGTCTGGAATACGCCGGATTGGATCGTGTTTAAAGTCAAAAAAGATGTTTAGAACCTTGGGTTGGGAGGGGTCATAGGCTTAGATTATTTATGCACTAGATAGTGTCATTAGCAAACATTGCGATACAAAACGTCCACAAATTTCTTTTGACAGCTTCATATTACGATCGCGTTACGTCATTCAAACTGAAGGGAGGCAAATGACATATAAGCCAAGTTGGCTTATACTTTTCGGGACGTTTTCATGCCGCCGAAGCTCTATCTAGTGTATAAATAATCTAAGGTCATAGGCTAAAGAAAAACTACATTACCTAACACTCTCCCTGACTATAATGTACGTAGCTACCTACAAGGCTTTCCGGGATCAAGAAGCCCCGAGAGTCACTGGGGTAGGTGCTCCAAAGATTTTCGTGTGGAGCGTATATTCAAATAGTGATAGATTAAGAATATCTATCATGTTTCTTATAAAATAATCACTCCATTCAGAACTTTTGAGTCCATAATAAGTAATAATATTTGATTACTAAGTAGGTATAATAATAGCCGTAAAAAAGGAATTCGTGCTTAGTCGTGAAGCATGAAATCTTATGATAATAAGTTATAATAATTGTCACACACGCTGTAAGCTCAATATTTATTATTATGCATGAGGAAGAAAAAAAAATTCGGTTTAGTAAAAGTTAATTACCATGTAGAGCTTGTCTAATTTAAAATGACGCGCCCCACCACCGCATTTACGCACATCTGCCAAGAGAAATATTTCTCTTTTGTAGCTTAAATTGAGTTTCAAATCCTGTGCGTAAATGCGGTGGTGGGGCGCGTCATTTGAAATTAGAAAGCTCTACATATACTTCATTTAATTTAGAATTGAAAACCACAACATCATAATATTGCGGCTCGTCAACTATTTCTTACCTAGCAAATAGTACCTACAGTACAATAGTCTGGGAGCCGCAAAATAAAATTGTTTTAATGTCACTTTATTTGCGTGTCGTCAATTGTTATGGCGGCACTTCACTTGGCGTTGCGTGTTCGTGTTGCGCTATTGCCATCTCCGTCTTTCACGCTAGAATCGGCATAGTACCTACTCCTCTCTCGCACACGCAACTATTTCGTGAAATACGCCAAGTGAAGTGCCAGCATTACTCTAGTACAAATTGTAAAGTGATTACAGTTCACGAGCCGCAATATATGCATCGCCAACCTTTCATAAATATCTAGTGCCTGGGCGACCGAGCTCTGCTCGGGCAGAAACTCGGTACCAAGCGTTTTCCCAGAGATAAGACCAAGCTAGATCAATTTTTCATCCCCGAAAACCCCCAAATACCAAATTTCATCGAAATCGTTGGAACCGTTTCCGAGATCCTGATTATATACACCGGAGGGGTGGGGGTGGGGGGGGGTTGAGAGGAGGGTAGCGGATGCGGGAGAGGGAGCGCGGGGGTATTAAAGGGGGATGAAAATTTCATTGATTTTGCCGTAGGATGTACCGTTTTCAAGATATTTGACAAAAACACCGGAGGGGGTGGAGCGGTGAGTCACGTTAAACTATCGTCCGTAAACCGACTTTACAGACAACCGGCTTTTCCTGTTCTGTGTGCTCCCAATAGGGAACGTGCACATAGACGGTGCTGCCAACTGGTGCCATAAGGGTGCCATCAATTTGAATGTTTTACCTTGATAAGTTTGTTTTACTGTCCGCATAGTGTCTCTTCTGTCGCATTAGTGCTGCCGCCTATAGTTACTGCACGTTCCCTATAATACTTTTTCTAACAAAAAAGTAACTTTTTCTTGCAAAAAAATAACTTTTTCTCACAAAAAAGTAACTTTTTCTCACAAAAGAAGAAACTTGACGTTTTCTCATAAAAAATAAACTTAAAAAATAAACTTAAAAAAAAAACTAAAAATGTTGAAAAAAAACGTGGATTCGAACCGAGGTCGGCTGGATCCGCGACCACCCGATTTCTAATGTGCCATTATGATCTACTCGAAGTCGGCGAAATTTAGCTTTATATTCTAATGCAAACAAAAATAGCCGGAAAACACGAGTAAAAGCGATTTTCTGAAAATGAAACATAGCTATACTTTAGACTTTTAGGTATTTAAAAGAATGTAAACAAACGGGAGCTGTCAAAAATGACAGATTCAGAGGTTGTGAACCTTTATGACGAGAATAAAAATTGAAAATGTAGCTAGCACTAAATACGCTATTAGACTTCTTATAGTGATCCCATTTTATGTAAAAGCATGAAATCTGAGCATTGTTGAATAATCAATAATTAATCACTGGTAAATAAAGTAGTCTCATTGCTAGTCTAGGAATCGAGACCCATGATTTCTGCCGTTTTTTGGGTTATGTCGGTTTTGGATGGATATCTATGTTTTGGCCACGTTTCTTCAACATATTTAAATATGTTCACAAGCACATTCTTTTCCGATGATGTAAGATGTCCTGTCTTAGTCCGCTTCTTCTTCGGAGAAGGAAATGTAAGCATGGAACTAGCCCGGCTAGTTCCCGGCTCGCCATCACCCATGTCTTCGTAAGGCCCATACTACACGGGCGGTTCTCCCGCCGCGGGAAACCGCTTATGAACCGCCACTAGACACAATTTTATATGGAAGTTGTATGGTGCAAACTACACTGCGCAGCTCCGTCGAGCGGTTTCCCGCGGCGGAAAACCGCCCGTGTAGTATGGGCCTAAAATACACAACTCCGTAACAAAACAAAACAAACAAGTTCAACAAAAAATTAACAGAAAACAACAAACTAAACAAAGAATAACAATAAATGAAATCTCGAAAACACCACAAATATCGCACTCGCATCAGATGACAACAAGAAATGGCAAATGTCAAACCGACAAAGTTAAAAATCATGTAAGGCAGGTGTTGCTACATTAAATACGACACTTTCTATTTTAGTCGCATAACATTCTGATTAGATCAAACCTTGCGTTTTGAACCTCTGCAAGATTGGGTATTTTTTAGTGACAATTTACAAAAAAAAAATTAAATATTCATTTAACATGATAAAAATATTTTTTTTTCGTAAATGTGTACATATTCAGTACAATTAAGCGTAATTATATGTTATTAGAATTGAACGGACTGAAGTTGGTTGCTCAATTATTTTAAAATAATAAATATTGAACAGGAACCAAACATTGTCTTAGAAATAACCTCTTTAATGGTTTGTTTACATTCTTTTAAATACCTAAAGGTCTAAAGCATAGATCAGTTTTTCATCCCCGAAAACCCCCACATACCAAATTTCATCAAAATCGTTGGAGCCGTTTCCGAGATCCTGATTATATATATATATATACAAGAATTGCTCGTTTAAAGGTATTAGATACATAGACCTTATGTTACCGTAATAAGGTCTATGTATAGATATTTATGAAATGTTGGCTATTTATGAGATATTGGTTAACTCGACTGTACTAGGCCTTTTGTAAAAGTTAACGGATATAAAAGAAAAAAGGGTGTATATTTAAGGTTCAAGTCCCGGGTTTGATTGCTAATAATCAGTAGAATAAATTACCATTTTTATCCGATGAAAATAACGAGGAAAATACTCCTTTAGTGCACATTTATGGCCTAACACTAAACTTAGTCACTATCTTATAACTTTGTATTCTTAACTAACTATCCAAACAACACAAAGTTTAGTATCTCACTATTCACAAAATTCTTTACATTTTGCAGCTCCTTATTTTAATTGATAATATTAAAATTGACGAATAATATTTTTCCACAAGATAACGTTCAACCGGTAGAGCGACAGAATACAAACTAAAAACAAACTCGTGACAAACTTAACGAAACCGGTGGTAAACATTAGAACTAAGATATTTCCTTGGTGATAAATCACAACACGTTGACACTAGCGCTTGCCTCACCGGCAAGAATAACTTTGCAGTCCAAAACACACAATACTGACTTAGTCATTTCTTAGACTATCATCAGCATCAAGGTCAATGGTCTGGCATGGCAAACATTACCATGATATTCTCCATTGGATGTTTCGTCACTAAGAGCGTTATCATTCAGGTCGCGTGACTAGAAGTATCACGATTAACTACTTAATTCTACCTTTTCTTTTAAACGTCAATGGTTTCATTGTTTCATTATGTTATGAGTTGTTAGGGTGTGTAGGGAGTACCCGTATAGTCAAATGGCGTGAATAAGCTGTTACACAACCGGTACGTTATACACCTTTGTCCTTTTTTCAATCACCGGTCAGTTAATTGTAAGAGCCAAACCAGGATTTCTTTGGCCCTTTGTTAACAGCCGATAAGATTTTTATCCCATCAAAAACATTACATGTAAAAAGATGCAAGTCTCGCTAGGCAGATCTTATACCTACTGCAAAAAAGTATTGAGATGCAATGTTAAACCAAGTCAGTCGGTTATCTTCGTCAGTACCGGGGGTGTCCATAAAACCCGTTTTTCACCGACTTGCTTATTTTAAAATCACGGAGGAACACATCTATCTTATTCCTATAAAACAGTACCGTGACGATTATATAACTCAGTGACCGTGACTGACTGACTGACTGATTGGTGACTGACTGACAGACAACGCACAGCCGAAACTACTGGGGCTAGGCTAGAGATGTGCATGTACCTTGAGTATTGTAGAGGTGCACTAAGGAAGGATTTTTCGAAATTCCCACGGGATAGGGAAATATCTAAACTTTTTTTGTTTATTTGTTTATAGCGGAATCTCTAAAACTATTGAGCCGATTTTAAAAATTCTTTCAGGATTAGAACGCTACACTATCATTGATTGACATAAGTTACTTGTTATCCGGGAAAATGCAAAATTCCCACGGGATAGAAATTAATTAATTCAATTTCGGGGCTGATTTAAAAAATTCTTACATATTATGTGATATGACTATCCCCGATTGACAAAGGCTACTTTTTATTCGGGAAAATACAAAATTCCCACGGAATAGAAAAATTTGAATTCAATTTTGGGCTGATTTTAAAAATTCTTTCACCAATAGTAAGCTACAGTAATCCCTGTTTGACATAGGGTACTTTTTATTCGGGAAAATACAAAATTCCCACGGGATAGAAAAATTTGAATTCAACTTTGGGACTGATTTTAAAAATTCTTTCACCAATAGTAAGCTACAGTATTCCTGTTTGACATAGGGTACTTTTTTCCGGGAAAATGCAAAATTCCCACGGAATAAAAATAATTAAATTCAACTTCGGCACTGATTTTAAAAATCCTTTCATATGATATGATATGACTATCCCCAATTGACATAGGCTACTTTTTCTTCGGAAAAATGCAAAATTCCCGCGGGATAGAAATAAGTGAATTCAACTTCGGGGCCGATTTTAAAAATACTTTCATATGATATGGTATGTCTATCCCCAATTGGCACAGACTACTCTTTCATTTGAGTAATGCACAATTCCCACGGGATAGAAAAATTTGAATTCAACTTTGGGGCTGATTTTAAAAATTCTTTCACCAATAGTAAGCTACAGTATCCCTGTTTGACATAGGGTACTTTTTATTCGGGAAAATACAAAATTCCGACGGGATAGAAAAATTTGAATTCAACTTTGGGGCTGATTTTAAAAATTCTTTCACCAATAGTAAGCTACAGTATCCTTGTTTGACATACGGTACTTTTTTTCGGGAAAATGCAAAATTCCCACGGAATAAAAATAAGTAAATTCAACTTCGGCACTGATTTTAAAAATCCTTTCATATGATATGATATGACTATCCCCAATTGACATAGGCTACTTTTTCTTCGAAAAAATGCAAAAATCCCGCGGGATAGAAATAAGTGAATTCAACTTCGGGGCCGATTTTAAAAATACTTTCATATGATATGGTATGTCTATCCCCAATTGGCACAGACTACTCTTTCATTTGAGTAATGCACAATTCCCACGGGATAGAAAAAACTGAATTCAACTTCGGGGCTGATTTTGAAAATTCTTTCACCAGTTGTAAGCTACAGTATCCCTGATTGACATAAGGTACTTTTTCCGGGAAAATGCAAAATTCCCGCGGGATAGAAATAAGAAAATTCAACTTAGGAGCTGATTTTTAAAAATATTTTACAATTTGAAAGCTACAATATCTCTGATTGGCATAGGCTACTTTTCTACAGGAAAATGCAAATTTCCCGTGGGATCGAAATAAGTAAATTCAACTTTGGGGCTGAATTTTAAAAATATTTTACCACTTAAAGGCTACATTATCCCTGATTGACATACTAATTTTTCTCCGGAAAAAAGCAAAATTCCCACGGGATAGAAATAAGTAAATTGAACGTGGGGGCTGATTTTTAAAATTATTTCACTAATAAAAAGCTACACTTTCTCTGATTTTCAAAATAGGTCAAAGCAGTTATTTCTATCCCGTGGTAGGTATGCAGTACTTTGCACTTTCCTGGGATAAAATGTTGTTGTTTCAATCAGGCCTCCTCCCAGAACGAGAACACTTGGGCCGTAGTTCCCACTTGGACCCAGTACGATTTGTACAGTGCGGGTGTACCATTGAATTTCTTCTCAGGTGTTTGCAGCTTTTCTCGCGACGTTTTCCTTCACTGTAAAGCTCATGGTAAACTTCAAACGTAATTTAGCACACGAATTCGGAATAACTCAGAGGACCAAGCCCGAGCTCAAACCCATGATCCTCTGCTTAAGAGACCATAGGTCAAACCACAAGGCCACCGCGGCTTACCGGCTTTAGAATTCACTTAAGTATTCAAATTCCGCGGGAACTTTGCATTATCCTGGCATTACCCTATGTGTTAATCCACATAATAAACTACCTGAATGCCAAATTTCATGCAAACAACTAACGTTATTGTCTTCGCGTTCGAAGTTGCGGGCAAAAGCTAGTTTAGTATAAGTAGTTGTCAAAGAAAGTGAACCTAAGCCAAACTCCACCATTTTCTATCCAAACGTACGCGCGTACCTATCTGGGGAAAAACTTTCGCCATAAATTGTTCCCTTATAATAATTACAACATAATAATTACAACAACATTATAATAACATGCTATTGTGACCACATTAACATTAGATATTTTTTTTTTAATAAACTAAAATTAGGTACTTGGCCATCGCACGGTTACCTAATGACGTAAGAATAATCGTCAACGTCAACTAAGTATTTAAGAATCCTAATTATAGTCCGACAAGCTCTCGTGCGCGGCGCTCGGCGGAACCCTGTCGCAGGGAGTCTCTGCTGCCCTTAACGAGATTGTTTTTAACAAGTGCGGCAAATGCTGACTGCGACAGGGTTCCACGGAGAGTTTGTCGGACTATAAACGAACATAGCGCTAGCCCTAATGCCATGCAGTTTAAAGGGGGTGATCCATTGGCGAGCAAAACCGCCGTACGCCAACGAACTCGCGAGCCAAAGGTCTAAAACCGGCAATGGAGCACTTAAAAGTCTGCGGACTTTAGAATTTCTAGTATGCAACAGCGAGCCAGCGAGCAAATCCGACGGTTTTTAAGTCCGCAAATGGATCACCCCCTTAAGCAAAAATAAAATGCAGTCGGAGGCATGCATGAAGTGACATTAAGGCTGCGTATCCACCGGAGCTGTGCGAGGATGCGTTGCGAGGGATGTGTTCGTCATGAACCAATAGAAACACTTCATTTACCTATCATGGTCAGCTCAGCTCTGGTGGGAACAGCTCGGCCGAGCGAGGTTTTTGTAATACAAAAAAAGGGAAAGATGTGTGCGAGGAATGTGTTGCGAGGGATGTGTTGCTAGGGTTGCTAGGCGGCGTTGCTCCGCTCCCGCCTCACCGCACCCCGCCCGCTTATTTGAAAAGAGCCCAGCCCAGTACGCATCCTCGCACCGCTCAGCTACCTCGCACATCTTTGGTGGAAACATTCACACCGTTACATAATATATCCTCGTTACACAGCCTCGCACCGCTTAGCTACCTCGCACATCTCTGGTGGAAACGCAGCCTAAATCCCATGCAGCCACTGACTCCCATGCCTCCGACTGCATTTTATCGTTGCATTAAATTTTGAAAGACTGCCATCGACGTGTTTTAAATTCGTTTCAAATGAATAGTTTTTTTTTCGATTTCTTTCGTTGAGATCAGTTATCTTTTTATTGTTATTGAACATTTTATCTTGGTTCCACCTTTTCAGTATTTCTGCAGGCGGGTTTTTGATTTTTTAATTTATTATTTTATTTACACCGCAGTCGGGTTTTTAGTTTTTTTAATTATTTTTAATTTAAATTATGTACCTATTTGTTTTAATAATACAATGAAAATACCTAAATACACGCGCTGTCTGACCAACCTATCTTGAGCTATCGTGCTTCCCCCTTGTCTGCACAGTTAGTTGCTTTAGTTCTCCTTCGTCCATCAGACGGGGAACTCGTGTCGCTTGCGCTTTGATTCTAGCCGCTCTCACGCACACATACACGAGTGCATAGAATATCCACGTAAATTCGATTAGCGCAAAAACTCGGTAGGGCCGTAGGGCCTTAATAAACAAGCTAACGCCCATGAATGAATGAGCGTGATAGCCAGGTCACTCACTACTACACATAAACGGAGGCGCGGCGAGCATTTTCTTTGTTCACTTCCATTGCGCAATCGAGATGCTACCCACACTGTAGTCACTCGCACCACGCTCAATGAACAGAGAAAACGCCCACACGCCGCCGACTGCGCGTAAAGTCGTAAAAGGGTATTCCGCTGACGTCGAGGTGTTCCCCAACGAGATTATTACTTAATCTAAGTGGATGCTTTGTTCGTATAAAGTAGTATGCGTTTTCGCTTCTGACGTAATTTTTAGACGGATAGACGGTGTGGTCATGCCGCTTGACCGGTTGGATCCGTCATTCATTAATGAGCTTTAAGTCTCACTAGCTTTTGCCCGCGACTCCGTCCGCGTGGAATTAGTAATTTGGGCAGCTTATTTTTTTTATCCAATTTGTTTTTTTCATTTATTAGTTATGGCTCTCCTTAGTTCCTCGATATAAAAAAAACAATAAACTGAAACTCATGTTAGGTATTCCATTTTTTCCTTAAATGTTGTGACGAAGATCAATAAACTTCCCATGAGCATCCGGTTACTATCGACTCTACTAACAGAACTATACTAACCACACTTAGCTCGAAATTCGAGATTTTATTATTAAAAAAATTTAACTGATTTCGTTAGTAATCTTGGAATCCACTCTTAGGTGTTAAATTATCTAAGAGTCTACTTAACTATAGGCGTAGATTTTGCGTGATACTTAAATTAAAAACAAACCATTAAGATGGAACCATTATACAGATGGCTTAGTTGGGTCTACGATATACATAGATAGAATAGATTGTACCTAAGCCTTGATACAAGAAAATGCCTTGAAACTGGGACACTCATGTAAAAGGCTTGAAATGCATGGGATTAGTGAAGGCAGTAAACGTAAACTTAACCGTTATTAGTTACGAAAACGTATTAAGGTTAAGTGCTTACCTCTCATTGGCGACATGTTTCTACATATCCAACGAAACACTTATTGTCACATGTAGCACTGTATCAACTGACGCAGGAATTCGGTGAACATTTGTGATTGATATTTTATCGACTTAAGTACAATCGCCGACATTCGTCACTTCGATCCGTAAATGCTTGCACTTTGTGATAAAGGTACGAACGAATGGTCAGTTAAGAGTATTTGCGATTGTACACTTCGTTTCTAGTAGGTACATGCTACAATCTAAGAACGTTTAGACACGTACTAATTTACTTCCTACTATGGAACTATAATCTTGGTCAGTTGAAATTTTTGGTCTAAAATATCGTTTCCTTTGTGCACAATACAAAGTAGTAATTCTCCTCTAATACCTATGAATTTATTTGCGACTAGCTTTTGCCCGCGACTCCGTCCGCGTGGAATTAGTAATTTGGGCAGCTTATTTTTTTTAGTCAATTTGCTTTTTCATCAATTATGGCTCTCCTTAGTTCCTCGATATAAAAAAAAATACCCCCCCGCACCCCCCCGCAACCCCCCCCCCCCTCACCGATCCCCCACCGAACCCCCCACTCCGCACACCCGCGTTCACATTCACCACCGTACCTACTCCCAAGTCACTACTTCTAAAAACTGTTCTATAAATTCTTAAAATAGACGTATCTTTCTTATTTGTGCACCGATTCAAATGAAACAAACACTAAATGTTAATCCAAGAAAATACCAACATATCAGTGAAAACCGCATCCTTCTAGGTTAAGCCGTTTCTGAGATTAACGCGCACAAACGCACAGACAAACAAACAAACAGACAATAATTCTAAAAAACATTGTTTTGGGTTCTATGTCGCTAGTAAATAGCCCTAGTGACAGTTTTTCTCAAATATCTTCAATGTACAGACACTGACTTGTTACAGATTTATTATATGTATAGATAGATAGGTAGCAAATAACGGTCTTGTTTCAGATTGCACTGAACTGTAACATACCTAGCATAAAGTGGATTAATTCTGCACGACCTTGCATGTAAGACATTTACGTAGATACTTTATAGATACTGGCATGTTTCATGTTTTAGTTCAATAATTTAGAAGTTCCGCAAAGTACCATTTGAATGAAGATCGCTGTAAACAAATGAAAGGAAAAATATCTTGACTTGCAAATGGTATCTACTTAGCTACCTTTAAGTACCTATTTTCTGGTATTTAATGATGATAGTGAGCAATTTTTGACCAACGAAGGAGCCGATAAGTGAAATAATATATGATAAAAATATCATTCCAAAACAGTAAAAATTTGTGTACCTACTGCTGCATACAAAGTAACTGATCTGGCAAGCAATATTTTGTCTACTACTTAACATAGATTATGATCTCTTTCGAAGGATATTTTCACAGATATGTTTTTATTTTATACTCATTCGACTCTTTTTTTGAAACTGGAGCCTCTGTGATTTCATAGGTCTACGATAAGACGTGTTATCTTTAGATAAGCCGTATCTTCTAGATTACGGCTGGACTGTTTACCGACTGAACGAAGTTAGTGAATCATTGTCACATTTAGGTTAGTGATCTCAGCAGTAAACTGTTTCAAACTGAATCGAGACCATCTGACCACGTGAAATATCATAGAAACGGCTCTATATCTAAATCCCTAATGATTATTTGTCCTAATGTAATGTTTGTCCTAATGATCGTTTGTCCTAACTCTTTTTATTTAAAATCTATTAATTGTTCTACAGGATAATCACAAAAAAGTTCCTGAAAAATTCACGGTTTCCGAAAAAAAAAGTGTTAGGACAAACATTACATTAGGACAAACGATGTTAGGGATTTAGAGTGACACCCCATAGAAACAGCTAGTATACCTAGTAGCTTCCAGGTTGATGGAAGTTTTTGTGATATAGTTCCATCCGTATAAGTACACGATTTAACGATGAAATATCCACTGAAATTTATTCAGCCATATCAACAAATTCATCCCTGCATATGCAATACGTTGCACTGCAGGGCAGAAACCTTCTCTCGGAGTGAGAGGGTTTGGGCCGTAGTTTGTACCCCATACGGGCCATTGCGGATTGGGAACTTCACACACACCATTGAATGTCTGTGCAAGTGTGTGCAATTTAATATGCGTACACTCTGCAATTTGGTGGTGTTTGATTTAAATCTCTATCATCTTTCTTTATAAATGACAGGCTAACTATCTATGTATGTAGTTAGTAAGAAATTCTACACAAAAATGGGTAAATTTTCAATTTATTTATTTTTATACAATCCTTACACTACGAGTATGAGTATAACGAGTATTCTTCCAGTTTTTATTGCTAAATCTAAATACTATCAGGCAATTACGGTGTTCTCTTCAGCTCCTTCATATCTTGCAGCACTTGGTGCATCATATCATACATCTCTTCAGGCGCTCGCCGCCGCGACCGTGACAGCGACCTCGAAGCATCTCGCTTTACCCTACGCCCGCGTCGCGCCTCCATGTTACTCGCCTCCTTCAACCCCCGAATCTGCTCTTTCATGTTAGCAATGTCTTCCGACAAACTCATCAACTGCTCCAAAACTGTATCCAACTTAGTCTTCTCTTTCCCATCTTTATCTTCCACATCGACAGGCACAACTAAGCTGTCATATAACACATCGATTTTCTTTTCAAACGTATCTTTATTAGTTACTTCTTTTGCATTATTGCATTGCTCCATGGCTTTCTTTATAATCGCTCGACGCAAATGAGGGGGAATGTACTCATCGTCATGAGACATGGAATCATCGAAGTCGAAATAGTATCTGATACGCCACAGTTTCTCTTTGCTGGGGAAGTTATTGATACTCCAATGGTACCTCTTGTAGTATGTGTTGATGGGAAATACTTTGCTCACGAGACCGTATACTAAGTAGTCTAGGGTTATTAATAGTTCCACTTGCTTTTCCAGTCGTTTAGTATTTCCAGCTACATTTAACTCATTGACGTTGCTAACAGCGACACCTACCATGAAGTTCATCAGAACAATGCCAACGAACATGAGGAATAAGGCAAAGAGGAAGCGCGCAACTTCTGTTGACAACCCAAGTATTTCCCTATGCTTTTCGTCAAAGAGATCATCGTATTCGAACTCTTGAGTCATCATTACCGTCGTCTTGATGAAGGCCGTCCAGGGGTTGCTGAACGGGTCTTGCGACCTGTACTGGATCATGAAGCTTAGAGAAAACCCTATGATCAGAAACACGAAGGTCAGCAGGATCTGGAAAAGATAAATGTAATTTAGTCTCACCGCTTTGGTATTTCAAGCACAAATTGTGACGGGAATGTTGGTAAGTAAAATAATGACACAGCTAATATTGAGAAAACTTAAAGTTCAACGTTTTGCGCTTGGTGTTTGCTTTCTAGTTTAAATAACTGTTGGAAGATAAGTTCTATAGAACGAATTAAAGTCTCATTTTTATTGACTCGAACAATGATCTGATCAACGTGTTCCGTGTGTTACAAATATAGGGATGATGACGCTATTAAAAAATAATTCGAAGACACGACTCCAGTAAAAATGTAACACGCTTTATTTTAGCCCTGAAAACCAGATTAATTTTCGATTAAATGTAAAACAAGATTTTTGTTGCTTCAAAACCAATAAATAGGCGAACAAGTAGTCATAAGTTGCTCAAACTCCATGGAAGAATTGTGTTTTGACAGCTCATAAAAAGTACGTCAGTTGATTGGTGGTGTCAACATCCGATCCCTATTCGGGTAGAGATAGAAACATAACAGAACTATCATTTCATTTTCTAACATAAAGAATCAATAGAAATAATGGCCAATGATTGCCATCTTCACTTTTGTCATCAAAGGCCAAAAGGTCTGGTCAGATCAGTCTGACAAAAACCGCATGCCAGTGATTGAAATTAATCTGCCGATACTTAGTATGATCTGGCTGCGAAGCCATAGTGGCCTAGTGGTTTGACCTAGATGGCCTCTCAAGCAGTGGGTCGTGAGTTCGAGCCCGGGCTCGCACCTCTGAGTTTTTCGCAATCTATGTGCGAAATTACATTTGAAATTCACCATCAGCTTTACGGTGAAGGAAAACATCGTGAGGAAACTTGCACACACCTAAGAAGAAATTAAATGGTGTGCGTGAAGTTCCAAATCCGCTTTGAGCCCGCGTGGGAATTAATACAAGCCCACTCTTTCTGAGAGGTCACCCGGCAGTGGGACGTATATAGGACTGAGATGATAAAAAAATAAAATACCACATAAAATTCACATCAATTGACCTAGTCCCAAAATAAGCTAACAAAGCTTGTGTTATGGGTACGAGGCAACGGATAAACATACTTATATAAATACGTATAGATACATACTTAAATACATATTATACACCCAAGACCCGAAAACAAACATTCCTATTTTTCATACAAATATCTGCCCCGACGCGGGAATCGAACCCGGGACCTCAAGCTTCATAGTCAGGTTCTCTAACCATTAAGGTATAAGTTGGCAGCCGACTCTACGCAGTAGCAGCAGACGACGTAAGGTAGAAATAAGGTATAAGTTCGCGTAGCTAGCGACACGTCGTCTGCTGCTGCTGCGTGGAGTCGGCTGCCAACTTACACCTTAAGGCCATCTGGTCTGGTTTGGTAGTCTGGTGGTGGTGGTGGATGATGACAAAACTGTACCTTAAAAATGTTGGCAGCGACCTTCCCAAACATGAGCACGTAGTACCCCCAGTTGGGGAACCGGGAGAGGAGGAAGAGCATCTGTAGCCAGGCCAGCAGCAGCGCAGCGGTGGCGACATGCCGCGGCCAGTCCGTCTCCTTCGGCACCAGTTTGAAGGCCAACGGCACCACGCCCGCTAGCGCCATGCACGACAGCTTGATCCAAGTCTCCAGGCTCATGAAGTAGCGACGCTTCTTCACAGTGATGAAGAACGTTTCCTGCAAAGTGATCCTCGGGTAAGGTACAATCGGCCCAGACGCCAGCTTGACACCTTAAAGGCCCAGTTTGCGTGCAGTGGCTGGACAGACATCTGTCCATACCAATCCATACCAATGAACTTCAACGGCTGCAAGCAAATTTGTTTTGAAACTGGCAAGCCGGCGCTTGGGCCGATAGTACTTGTAGGCCTGGTCTCGTCTCGTACTTATTTCCTATTTCTGATTAAAGAACGTACGACAGCCACCACAGGGGAGTACCAACTAGACTAGATTTGTGTGAGATTGTCCCCTAATATTATTATTTATTTATTTATTTATTATTAGACTCGTGCGGCTAAACGAACTTGACACCCTACACTTCAGTTAACTCGTGACCACGGTTGCTGCAATGTGGCCGAAACGTCGAGGTAAATAAATAAATATTTATTGCGTGATAAAGTCCCGTTTAGTTTAGTAATAATGAGTACCAACTAGTTTAATTTTAGTCTCAAGTCATAATTATATTTTATTAAAACAATTGAATTTTTGAAGGCCTCCTCTCAGAGTAGGGTTGGGCTGTAGTTCCCACGTGGGCCCAGTGCGGATCGGGAACTTCACACACACACCATTCACCGTAAAGCTTATGGTAAGTATCAAATGTAATTTCGCACATAAATTCCAAAAAACTCAGGGAGCTCTCTGCTCGAGGGGCCATAGGTCAAACCGCTAGGCCACCACGGCTTGATTTTTTTAATAAAAGTAAATTCTTGATCACTTTACGTCTTGATTGCAGGCAGTCTTAATGTCTTTAGAATCATCCCAGCCTATATACGTCCACTGCAGGGCACAGGCCTCCTCTCAGAATGAAAGGGCTTGGGTCATAGTTCCCACGCGGGCCTAGTGCGGATTGGGAACTTCACACACAACATTGAATTGCTTCTCAGGTGTGACCAGGTTTCCTCACGATTCCTTCACCGTAAAGCTCACGTAAATTTCAAATGTAAATAAGTCTTTAGAATACGAGTACCCTCTTATGTAGTTACTAACTATCTAGTATTAAAATAAGTAGTTAGAGTAGAAAAGTTGTTGTTATTTTAAGTACTTTACTGACTTACCAATATTAGCATAAGACTGATCGTGGTATATATAAACGCGGCAAACACCCAGAAAGTATACTCGAAAATCTTTGGCGTGGATCCATAAATGGTAGCGTTTCTATCGCAGAAATGGAAATGTGTTACGACGTAAGTGTTTAGCGCTGCCACAAAAACACCGTAAATCGTCAACATCACATAGAAGAATGGTAGTAAAGTCTTCCATTTGAGGTGTAGAAGGCTCTCCATCAACGGATGTAGAAGTATTGTTCTAGGGCCGCATCGTACCATTTCTTCAATGACCTGTATTTGCGTCATGTTATGACTTCTAGTTGTTAGGAATCCGTAATTAACACTTATCTCAGTCTGACCTTGTTTTTGCTCATAGTGCATAAAAGAATCGAATAAAGTTTCGAAAAAATCAGCCGGGTTAGGAAGATGTGCCGTTATAAGCTGTATGGCGGTTTGCTTATTCTCGTGCGTTCCTGCCGTGTAGCTGGATAGCACGGCTTCAGTCTCATGCAAAAAGAATAGCATTGTTTTATTACTACAATGGAAAGCTGCTTCGTGCAACGGCAAGAATCCTCTGTTATTAAAATCCTTTACAGCCATCGGGTCTTTACTGATGATGGCCTTGGCAACTTCCACGTAATCATGTCGTGCTGCGAGGTGGAGTGCGGTGGAAAAGGTGTCATCCGGGAGAGTAGTCGTGAGCCGCTGACAGTTGCCGTGTTTTAGCAGTAATTGAACACATTCGTAGTTATTATTGTTTGCAGCGAGATGGATGGGAGCCATGCCGGCTTTGTTGAAAACGCTGATGAGATACTTCGAATCGCCCACGGATTCTAGTAGATATTGCATTATATCTATTCGTCCGTACGTGGCGGCTATATGTAGTGCGTTGCAATAGTCTCGGGACATGTTCTCTATGCCGGCTCCTCGATGCAGCAGCGACTTAGCGCACTCTATGTGCCCGTTTCTAATCGCCACGCACAGAGGCGTATCCCCATCGGAGTCGAGGCAATCTATTAAATTTTCCTGCTCAGCTATACTCAAAACTTTTTCCAATATCCCCATGTTTCGGCCTTTGACTGCTAAATGGATTAGCGTTGTTTTCATCTGAAATTAGAAATAACATGGTTTAATTGGTGGGCTACTTGTCGCCCTGGTAAGTTAGTATTCAAGGGTACTGCCCTGCCAGTTCCGTGACGTAATACTTATGCGATCAGCTTATAAGTGGAAAACGCGATAGCCTATATTTAATAACGCTACGTTGCCTAAGCAGTCAACATACTTCAATAACCTGTTTGATGACCCCTACCACATGTTACAGTGCCAGCAGTTCTAATTATCCACGGCACTCCAGTGGAATGAAACAATAATATCGGAACGCCTTATATGCGAGCTTCTATCTCCCCGCCTTATTAGCTAGTTACGACCTCTTTCATAGTTGTAGGTATAGAACAGTATAGTAAGAAACAACTTAATTGATTACCTAATTGCCTTTTTCGATCATATCTTACCGAACTAAATATATAGCATAGTCAACAGCTGACAATAGACCAGCAGGCTTATTGTCTAACGCTTCTGGCGCTTGTCTTCGATATGTCTAAGATTATGACAGAAAGAGATGGTGAAAGCGAAGGCAAGCGTCAAAAGCGTTAGACAATACGGCCTCAGGTAGTAAATTATACCTAAGTATCATGGGGACAGCGAATGTGCAAGGATGACTAGTGTAACTCCCAAGTTGCGGTTGAAGGGTCTGACCTCTTCCCGGGCCTGCTGGTCCAGGTGATCGAAGGAACTAGACGCGTCCGCGCCGGCCTCGAGCGCGAGACATACTCCCGGCAGCCACTTGAGTTCCACCGCTGTCTTGAGCACGGAGTAGCCTCGCTTGTCCACCACGTTCACTCGCAGCGAGGACTCTGCGTCGTCGCAGTTGTAGTATAGGAGAACCTGGGTAGTGGGAATGGTTATACACGAGTGTAAAACACATGATGAAATTAGTTTAGAGGACAGGACAAACAGAACCAGAGAAAAGACCAACTTATTCCTTGACGAGATCTCTTCCAGTTAAGCTTAGGATGGTAGATAGAAAACAAGAAATAAGACGTTGATAGAGGCGAGCCGATCTACATCTTTATCGCTTTTCACTTTTAATAATCCACAATCCAAATCCATGACAAGAAAACAGATGTAAAAAGGGGAATTTATCCCTAAAGAGATCTCTTCCATTCCAGTTAACCTTAGGACAGTTGACAGTGTTTTATGGCATGACCGTAAAGCTTTTTTAAATCGGCTGCAGTGGCTTGTCACCTGCGCTTTTAATGCAGACGACATATCGCTCATGTAGAAGAACACTGACACGTTATAAGTTATTGTCATTTCAAAACTAAACTTTATGTAAAAAGAAAAAAAAGTTTAGTTTTGAAATGACAATAATTTGTAATCGTGTCAGTTATCTTCTACATGAGCGATATGTGCTGAGGTTCAGCAGCAACTTTAGCGCCCACACTCCGCAGGAGAACAGCAGTGTCGAGCGGTGTGTTAGGATGTTTACAATGAGGCGGCCTTGCGCGGACCAGAGGTCAATTGTCTAACACGCGGACGCTCGCAATAGCCTTCACCATATTATCTCTTTCTACCATCACCTGTACCATGTGACAGAGAGAATTGGTGAAAACTATTGCGATTCTGAGTGCGTTACAAAGAAGGCCTCAGGGTTAACTTCGTAACTTCGAGTTAACTGCTAAACTAGGGATAAGTAGCGTCAAAATGTATGAAACTGTCACTCCTAATCCAGGGATAACTATGTTTTTTTTTACTCAAGACCGTGCAAGCAGCCCTGAACAAATAAATTAAGCTAAAGTGTTTGAATCATTACCTCCAGCAGCTCTTCAATCTTGTTCCTCAAACAGAGATGCAGTGGCGTGTAACCCACGCTGTTGATACATGAGACACACGCGCCGGCGTTCAGCAGCAACTTGACCGCCTTCACACTCCCCAGGAGAACGGCCGTGTGGAGCGGCGTGTTGAGGTTATCAAAGCTGTCCCCGCGCATGGTGTTAAAGGAGCCACCTGCTTCTAAGAGTACTTGGATCATCTCTGCTAGCCTGAAATATAAATATTCTTTACTAGCATTATTATGCGGGTTTGCTCGCGTTAGAAATCCATGAAACAAAGTTACATTTAAAATTATAAGTTACAACTAGTGAGTAGCTTCATGGTAAATTTCGCCAAGGGCTTCATTGAGCTTGGCCGTCCCGGGCATCTGACAGGCTTAGTCTGCCGCTGTAGGAGAGATGCTAACAAAAAAATGTGTATGACCCTCTGGAGGAAAGGCACTCTTAATTCACGTTGTATTGTATAGCTTAGCTACTCACTGGTCTTTCTGCACGAGGTGATCATAGTAGAAGGCGGAGCCGGCGACGTCGAGCGCGGTGCGGCGCGTGTTACCGCCGCCGTCGGGCGCGGCGCCGCGCGCGAGCAGTGCGCGCGCGCACGCCACGTGCCCACGCGCCGACGCGGAGTGCAGGGCTGTCCACACTGGCTTCTCGTTCGCTGGCTGGCGACACACGGTTCATGACTATACGCTTATTTGCTAGTAAAGAATATTTATATTTAAGACGACCAGATGGCCTAGTGGCACAGAATATATAATAGTACTGACGTACAGAATGGAAACGGTCCGCCCCGCACCGATTCGAATTACCCCACCCCTCAAGGCGCAGATAGCCAGAAACCGCCAGAAACCAGTCGGGTGCGCGACGCGATGCGTGTCGGCCGCACGCACGGACCAACTGGTCCGTGGCCGCACGGCACTAAACTTTTGCGAAATGGGAATATATTGTGCATTGTTTGGGTGTTTGGCATCAACCAAAGACAAGGAAAGGAGTTTTTTTCGATTTCCGAAGGACGAAAGAAGGTAGATAACCAACTTCAATTAGCAACATGTAACATTAGTAACTAGGGAAAGTAGGTTTAAAAGTTTGTTACCTATAATTTATAAATAGACTTATATTAGTAGGTAGGTATTAGTAAAATTAATTTGTTAATTATTTCCTATCAATATCTACAATTACATTCTCTAATTGTCTTTACAAAATGAATTAGGTATACACTCATTCACTTATTTTTAAACACTTAATTTAGACAAACGATAAGTTTAATTATAAGTACTACGATAATTAGATTACCTACTCATTTTATTTTACATTACAATGTTGCTCGCGCTCAACGAACGGCGCGGCATTCACTTTCTGCAGCTATCTCTTTCTATCTCTTTTTGCGATAGTCAGCCCTGTGCATCTTACGCACACACTGACGCGTGTACAGACGTCGTCGTGCTTGTGTGGATTCAGGAATGCGTATTCTGTGCGTCGTGTCCGCCGTGTGCTAGTGGTCAGAAAACCTGACTATGAAGCTTGAGGTCTCGGGTTCGATTCCCGTCTCGGGGCAAATATTTGTATGAAAAATACGAATGTTTGCTCTCGGGTCTTGGGTGTTTAATATGTATTTAAGTATGTATCTATCTATATAAGTATGTTTATCCGTTGCCTAGTACCATAACACAAGCTTTGCTTAGCTTACTTTGGGACTAGGTGAATTGTCCCGTGATATATATTTATTTATTTAAAAATATTTATTGGTCTATGGGCCAGCCCTTAGTTTGACCTTTTCAACGTTTTGTCAAATACAACAGCTCTCACTCATACGCCATGGCATCGGCATGTCAAACGCAAAGTTAAACCCAACAGAAATGTATTTAGGTGGATATCGCTCTGTACGCTTAGTATAAGTTTTACTTCACCAAAATACTTCTCGATCGCGTTTACGTAAAAAAATCAATTACTTACTATGGAAACATGGACAGCGCCTCCGCGCGCGTGCGTCCATGTTTTAAATTTGAATTTGAATTTAAATTTTTACGTAAACGCGATCGAGAAGTATTTTGGTGAAGTAAAACTTCTACTAAGCGTACAGTACACTTAGTATAAGTTTTCCTTCACTTCAATACTTCTCGATCGCGTTTACGTAAAAAAATCAATTACTAGGGAAACATGGACAGCGCCTCCGCGCGCGCGCGTCTATGTTTCCATAGAATTGAAATTTTTACGTAAACGCGATCGAAAAGTATTGAAGTGAAGGAAAACTTATACTAAGCGTACTGTATGCTTAGTATAAGTTTTTACTTCACGAAGTACTTCTCGATCGCGTTTTCGTAAAAAAATCAATTACTAGGGAAACATGGACAGCGCCTCCGCGCGCGCGCGTCCATGTTTCCATAGAATTGAAATTTTTACGTAAACGCGATCGAGAAGTATTTTGGTAAAGTAAAACTTATACTAAGCGTACTGCTCGCCGTGACTCTACATCTGTCGTCGGCGTCGAAAATGGTAAGGAAAGTATAGCTGAGGGATAGGTCACAATAGAGAGATCTCCAGATCTTATCCCTGGGGATCGAAGTCCGAAGGAAGAATGTTGGAAGTTATATTATTGCAGCCGAGCTGAGATGCAGGATGAAGCAGTTTCTCTATCTGATGACTAGATAGCGTTAGAAGTCACTATATCAACCTTCCTTTTTAGACCGGCCACATAGTCTGACCAAACTAACCCAAGTCGGCAGCATGTTGAACCGCAAGCGCTCCTCTGTACTGTCATCGTCATTCGAGGGTATGTACTGCATTTGCGCCTCCGCCTCGAACCAGGACATGGTGTACAGCGCATTGGGATCGAATCCTGCGTTGAGCAGCCTGGAACATAGGGTAGAAACTTCATCATCAACATCTAACATAGTCCTTTCACTTTTCCAAAAAAAACACCGAAAATCAGTTGCGTAATTTTGGTAATGTGTTAAACTCTTAGGTTAAACTTGGTTGAAAATCCTGCCAAGCAAAAAAGTTTTTGTTAAAAAATTAATTTTTAAAGCAAGCTTTTTAGCTGACTTACTACGTACTTTTTGTTGACTGTACTTGCATTGTCATCCAACTTACATAAGTATAGGTACATTGCAAGTTAAATAAAAGCTTGTAAAATAACGACTCGCTCTCCGTAAAAAGCTGTATGATAGAAAACTGACTCTGAATTTTTTTCTACTCATCTGTTTAGTATCTGACCGAATATTACTTAGTTTTAACCTTTAACAGCACTTACTTTTCGACCTCCTCGACATGATTCCACTTGACAGCAATCAGCAGCTTGGCTTCTGCGTGTTGGTAGCTGGAATTTACACAAGTTCATTTTAAAAACTGAGGTTTTTCAAATCCGTTTGGGTTTAGGTATTATTATGTGCCCTACAGGGGAGTATAATACCCTGCCTGTGTCTGAGTTCCCGGAACGTTACAATGTGACCGTCTTCAAATCAAGTACATTATAATTGTGTATCAGTGGCTTGAGGTAAAAATTTTCGTTAGACAACCCAGACAGCGAGAGGAGCGTGAGTCACTATAGTCGATACCAAATTGTCACGGCGCAGTGACACTGATGAGCGTTACTAGGCAAGCATGCTTCGTCTACGACTTAGACCATATTATCTTCGCTTACCATCAGGCGTGATTATGGTCAAACACAAGCCTAAGCATAAGAAAATCTCACTGTATAGCATCCTTCGGGGTTATAAACTTTTCGGGGAGCAGCGGCGCAGCGGGCCACGGCACGGCGTACGCTTCCTCGTCCACATCGCTCAAGGGAATCAGCGGCAGCCCGTCAGACTCCACCGTGAAGCCAGCTACCACATCTGATAGAACAGTATGCTTAATATAAGTTTTCCTTCACTTCAATACTTCTCGATCGCGTTTACGTAAAAAAATCAATTACTAGGGAAACATGGACAGCGTCTCCGCGCGCGCGCGTCCATGTTTCCATAGTAATTGATTTTTTTACGTAAACGCGATCGAGAAGTATTTTGGTGAAGTAAAACTTATACTAAGCGTACAGGATTAGCTACGTTTGAAACATTGAAGTAAGGATTTCCTCCTCGACGTCAGCGGCAAAATAAAAACCGGCCAAGTGCGAGTCGGACTCGCGTACGAAGGGTTCCGTACAATTATCTGTAAAAATCACGTTTGTTGTATGGGAGCCCCCCTTAAATATTTTTTTATTTTAATTTAATGATTTATTTTTAAAGTCAATATATAATTAAATATTCTGTGAATATTTCAAGCGTCTACCTGTTGCCGTTATCAATATCGAGCAAAAACGAGCAAAAAAAGTCACGTTTGTTGTATGGGAGCCCCCTTAAATATTTATTTTATTCCAGTTTTTAGTATTTTTTGTTATAGCGGCAACCGAAATACATCATCTGTGAAAATTTCAACTCTCTAGCTATCACGGTTCCCGAGATACAGCCTGGTGACAGACGGACAGACGGACAGACAGCGGAGCCTCAGTAATAGGGTCCCGTTTTTACCCTTTGGGTACGGAACCCTAAAAATAGCTACAAAGTAGGTTTTTGTGTTTTTTTTTGTTCCTACTTTTTTTCTGACGTATTTATCCAAATACTGTACTGTAAATTACTGTGCATTTATCCAAATTACATGAAACATTGTCAAGCCAATCCGATCACTGGAAGGGTCATTATTCGGGCGATTGTTCCGAATGACCGTGGACACATTTCTGTAGAATTAGCAGAAGATTCTGATACAGTTTCCAGTTATCTGGTAAAAGTGAAAGACCACATCAACAACTGAAAATGCCATCAAATCTGCAGCTAATTCGTTAAAAAGGTGATCCAGAAACGGGGAAAAACCGACTTGAAAGATACACGGTAACACGCACGGCAAGCTTGTAAAAATCCAAGATTTTTAGAAGTTTATTGACTCTTCGCGACATTACTGGTATTGCTTTATTAATACGGTGTCTCCGAGCAAATTTGATTTGAAGTCTTTTGAGCACACTGAAAGAGGGCCAAAATCCACTCACAAGGTTTGAAACGAACAACTTGTAGGTGTAGGTGTCACCGCGGAATGAGAGATAATAAGCTAAAATCTCTTACATATAAACCTATATTTTGGCATTCATTTTAAGACAACTATATTAAACAAGTTATCTTAAAAGTCTCATACATCTCGTGTCCGCGTCTTAAAATATATTGCTTCTTGTGACTGTGACTTTGATAACTTATGCATCTACTATCGGATTCTAGAGAACAAAATTATCTATACTTAAATATTTCTCTAAAACTTTTTTTTATACGCTCAACCGATTTTGGAATAGAGCCTTTTCGCATCATATTTATTCCGTATTCCGTGGGAATTTCGGGAGATCCTTGAAGTGTTTCTTAGCTCTTATAGCTACCTACGAGTACCCATACTACTAACATAATCAAATTTGAAGTCTGAAGTCTCTAATAATTATAAGTAGTTTTTACAAATTCTGCATCACACTGAACCTACCGACATTTCCATTCGGCATCTGACTAGAACCACCGCTGGGAGGTTTCCGAAAGGACTTCCGAATCCCTAACAAAGGTAGACAGGACTTCGAAGTTGAAGTAGTCTTCTCAGCACTGTCGCCGCGCACGTTCACCGGTCTGCCAACATCTGGATAGTATCGGAAGCTGTAGTACCTACACATCGATTGGAGCATCAATGTAATCCACCACCTTTCAAAAGAAGAAAGTCCCCCCCCCACCACTTTTGAACCTCGAGAAACTGAAACGACCCTTGCCAACCCACAACCACACGTGAAAACCGGTTTCTACAAAAACCTAACCACTTCTACATTGAATCAAAATGCTTTATACCTAACCGTTGTAACGATAAGTATAAATCTAAGCGACGAAAGAGTACCTCCACCAAGCGAGAGAGACGGAGAAACCTGGGATGAAGAAGAAAACGACAGCATGCTAAAGTTTACAGAAGTTGCGTAAAGAAGATCGTAATCGCATGTTTTAGTAGAATTGAGTACTTACCTACCTAACTTATTCTAAGCATTCTAAGTTATGGTTAAAGGTATTGCAGCCCCGATTCGAAAACGATGGAAAGCTGGGCGCCAATGTCAAGTTTCTGCCCCGGTTCAAAAATATCGTAAATCGCAATTTAGTAATAGTAGATTGATAAACAAGGGTCGTAAGTGATCAATTACACCCATGATATTTAGGCGCACGAGCGAGCAAAGCGAGCGAGGGGCTTATAGTTCGCGGGTGTAATTGATCATTTACACTCGAACTAGGTACTTTTCATTACAAATGCGAGGAAATATAGAAAAACCGTTAGGGCCCTCGCCCACGGCGACTTTTTGTAGCGATGCTGTCGCGCGTTCGCATCGATACAGTCGCGATGCGGTTGCTAGCTGTAGGCTTAGTATAAGTTTTACTTCACCAAAATACTTCTCGATCGCGTTTTCGTAAAAAAACCAATTACTAGGGAAACATGGACAGCGTCTCTGCGCGCGCGCTTCCATGTTTCCATAGAATTGAAATTTTTACGTAAACGCGATCGAGAAGTATTGAAGTGACGGAAAACTTATACTAAGCGTACTGTGTGTGTACCCTCGCTCACATACACGATTCAGTCGCGATGCAAACGCGATACCGTCGCGCTTCTGACACGATGCAAACGCGATACCGTCGCGCTTCTGTCGCGATGCAAACGCGCGGTTCTCTACTTACGCGCCACCCTCCCTCCGTTCCCTCCCCGATGTCGTCCGACACGGTCGCGCGTTTGCATCGATACAGTCGCGATGCTGTAGCGCGATAGTAGCGCGTTGGCATCGCTTCTATAGCGCGTTACAAATGCGACTAAAGCCTCATTCACATTTATCTGACGTGTTGTGTCGTGACGCGTCAGAACAGTTTCATATATTTAATATGATTGCGTTCATATTTCTCTGATGCAGCGTGATGTGACGGCTTGTCTTAAATGTATGAAACCGATACTGTTCTGTTACCTCACAACACAACACGTCAGATAAATATGAATGCGGCTTAACGCGCGTTAGTAGCAATGCAGCATCGCTACAAAAAGTCGCCTTGGGCGAGGGCCCTTATGTTAAAAATGTATACTCAATTTGTAACAGAGCGGAAGAAAATTTATCGCGCCAAACAGACTTTTTTTTTAATGGCCTCGCGCTCTTTTGCTTTAACACATTCAGCCAGCACTGGCCAGCAGCATTATGCCAGCATGGAGGTTTGGAGGTAAGTATTACGCATTACAATCCCCTTGTTTACCAGTTCGTGAATACAAAGGAGCATCATTCGATTTTTAAATTTACTTAGGTACATCCCTAAAGATGTAAATCGAATTTACAACGCGGATTTCAAGTTAAATGCAACCTACTTTCAGAGCTTAAGACGATGAAAAAACTATGAAAACATCGATTCTGGAAGGAAATAACAATAACATGTCTAAGTACTTATTCCCATATTTTAAGTAGTTCTGTGATTGTAGGTAGGTAGGTATGTTGACAATGCATGCTGAATCATTAATTATGTCTCAAAATTATACAAAGCCGTTATCAAATGTATTTATAGTATAAATCTTCCCAGGCGAATTTTTCGCTTCGAGCCCTTATCTCTCAAAACAAACGGTATCGTCATAGTATTAAGGTTCAAATTTAATGTAATGGTTCGAAGCGAAAAATTCACCTGGGAAGATTTATACTATATTATGTGTAGTTAATAGATTTAAATACTACCGTTAAAACATCAAATATCCTTACCCTCGTATATATTCATCTTTCAATAAATTAGATCACCACAAAACAGCCGTTTCGATTCATAACTCTAGCACTATTTCGCACAATTTTTCCTTATTGTTTACCTCAAATTATTTACTAATTTTAGTTTCCTTAACTTCAAATGCGTCTGTCTTTGAGTTGAGCGCATCTCGAACTAAATTCTGGCTGGATATTTTTCGAAATTTTTTATTGTGCGTGGATGCATAATTTAAAGTCGGTTTTACCAATAAGCGCAGAACTGGTCTGTCTGCCTCGGTCGTTGTGGAATTTTGAATGTAATCGTTTTGCTGGGTTTTTCTAACACTGTTGAAATTGAGGGCGCACACGACCCACTACTGGGCTCATCATCATCATCATCTCAGGTTATAGACGTCCCACTGCAGAGCATAGGTTTCCTCTCAGACTGAGAGGGCTTGGGCAGTAGTTCGCACGCGGGCCCACTGCGAACTGGAAACTTCACACACACCATTGAATTTCTTTGCAAATGTGTGCAGGTTCTATCGCGTATTTTTCTTCGGACGGAGTCGCGGGCAGCAACTAGTCAAATAAATGTTAGCTGCCTAATTGAAAAGATTTTTAAACTTGTTTTATTTAACATTCAACACAAATTGTATTTTCGAGGTGATTTCGGAAATCGGTCCCCAGTGCAATCAGTATAATGGTGCCTTTCTACCAGAGATGTTCTATGCAGCTATGCTGTGAAGATGTGAAAGCTACGCTACGAAACTTGTGACCGTTTCCACCAATGCTAAGCTATGTAACTGTGCGAGGAAGATGCGCTATGACGAACAGCCGCGAGGCAGCTGTGCGAGAAGATGCGCAACTCGAGCTATGCGATGTATCGACAGCGGCGCGCGGAGCGGCAGCGCGGTGAGGGGGGACATGCTACACGACTCGTGACCATCCATAGCATGCATCCATAGCCTCGACCTCTTTAGCTTTAGCCAAGTTGGTAGTGACCCTGTTTACGAAGCAAGAGGTCCTGGGTTCGAATCCCGGTAAGGGCATTTACTTATTTGTGTGATGAGCACGAATATTTGTTCCCGAGTTATGGATGTTTTCTATGTATTTAAGAGGATACGATGGCTGAGAGAATTTTGAAATAGGTATTTTAATGAAATGTCGCTGTCTCGCCCGAACCCCTCCGTGTCAGTACAGCGAGAGCGGGAGACAGCTGCAGCTCACACCGTTAATAGGGGCGTAAAATTGATCAAAACAGCATTTCGTAGTCCCCTGTTTTCTTCTCGAAAACTGGACCAATAAAATTATTTTTTTTCAAAAATAATTAGAAGACAGATTTAGCTATGCCCCTATGTTTTCCTTTTTTTGTTTATATGAGGGATTCTTTTCTGATGAGTGTCTGAATATGACGTTGAAATTGTGCAATTTATTCAGTTTTTGAAAGCTCATATTTCTTATGTTAATTGAAATATGGAAAAAAACGAAACATAGAGGCATAGCTGTGGTAGATACAGATTACACAGTAAAAAAAATTGGCTCTAAAGCCATTATCCAGGGAGGAAACAGGGGACTACGTTTGTTTAACGACCGCTTTAGCCTAGTTGGTAGTGACCCTGCCTACGAAGCAAGAGGTCCTGGGTTCAAATCCCGGTAAGGGCATCTATTTGTGTGATGAGCACGAATATTTGTTCCTGAGTTATGGATGTTTTCTATGTATTTAAGTATGTATTTATCTATATAAGTATGTTTATCGTCGTCTAGTACCCATAGTACAAGCTTTGCTTAGTTTGGGACTAGGTCGATTTGTGTTAGATTGTCCCCTAATATTTATTTATTTATTTTATTTAAAGCACGCATCCAGGGCACGCTCTTTCCATATAAAAATCATAGCTTAGTTGGACCCGTTTCCACCAATGCTATGCTATGTGGACCAATGAACATGTTTGGTGGATATCAGACACATCCATAGCAACGTAGCGTAGCACATCTCTGGTGGAAAGACACCCTAAGGCTGCGTTTCCACCAGGGATGTGCGAGGATGCGTTGCGAGGGATGTGTTTGTCATGAACCAATAGAAACACTTCATTCACTTAGGGCCTTTTAAATGAAGTGTTTCTATTGGTTCATGACAAACACATCCCTCGCAACGCATCCTCGCACAGCTCCGGTGGATACGCAGCCTTAAGATATTGTTGAGCTAATGCCGTCTCTGCCAAGAAACCAGTTCCAACGTCATACGTAGACTAATAAATACTCCAAAATTTTTTACATAATTTTATCGTAATAATAATCCAAACAATATTGATGGATGCCAAAAGTTAAGTTATTTCGTATTCATGGAGTCATCATCATCATCATCCCAGACCTGCAGAGCACAGGCCTCCTCTCAGAATGGCTTGGGCCGTAGTTCCCACGCGGGCCCGTGCGGATTGGGAACTTCACACACACACCACTGAATTTCTTCGCAGGTGTGCGCAGGTTTCCTCACGATGTTTTCCTTCACCGTAAATAAAGCTCATAGTAAATTTCAAATGTAATTTCGCACATAAATTCCGAAAAACTCAGAGGTGCGAGACGGGATTTGAACCCACGATCCTCTGCTTGAGAGTCCATAGGTCAAACCGCTAGGCCACCACGGCTTTTTAGGGTTCCGTACCCTACGGGTAAAAACGGGACCCTATTACTGAGACTTCGCTGTCCGTCCGTCCGTCTGTCACCAAGCTGTATCTCACGAACCGTGATAGCTAGACAGTTGAAATTTTCACAGATGATATATTTCGGTTGCCGCTATAACAAGAAATGCATAAAAAACAGAATAAAATAAATATTTAAGGGGGTTCCCTAACAACAAACGTGATTTTTCTGCTCGTTTTTGCTCGATATTGATAACGGCAACAGGTACACGCTTGAAATTTTCACAGAATATTTAGTTACACTGAAACGTGGACACTCACAGTACGGCTAATTCACCAGTTCAAGGTCGCTCAGCGAGCTATGGAACGAGCTATGCTCGGAGTTTCTCCGCAACGAGGATATCCGACACAGAACTAAGGTCATCGACATAGCTCAGAGAATTAGCAAGTTGAAGTGGCAGTGGGCTGGTCATATCTTGCGAAGAACCGACAACCGTTGGAGTAAACGAGTTCTTGAGTGGAGACCGCGTCTTGGCAAACGTAGTGTAGGACGCCCTCCGGCCAGGTGGAGTGACGATCTGCGAAAGGCTGCTGGTGGAGGCTGGATGCGTCTAGCCGAGGACAGGGCGCAATGGCGCTCATTGGGGGAGGCCTATGTCCAGCAGTGGACTATTATAGGCTGATGATGATTTACTTACTTTAAAATAAATAGTTAAATTATAATAAAACAAATATTTAAGGGGGGCTCCGATACAACAAACGTGATTTTTTGCCGTTTTTATAGATAATGGTACGGAACCCTTCGTGCGCGAGTCCGACTCGTACCTACTTGGCCGGTTTTTAATATACCTAAGTAGTTGCGTTTAAATCAACATTGAGCTGTCGGGATAGAGCTCCAGCTGGAGCGGGAATAATTAATACAAAATTTTGTATCGTATCTAACTTCCCTCTCACTCTCCCAACCATTTATAGGTAGGATCACCGTCATACATAAGTGATCACTTTCGTACGTTGTCACTTTAACGTCATGTTTGAAAAGTCATACGAAATTCTGCAACGACTGAAAGCGACAAGGTACAAAAGTGATCGCTTATTTAAGACTTTGACTCTACTTAAACTTAATAAAAAATAAAGCTTTGATATTGATACCTTTGGTTGAAACTAAGTAATTCGAAATTTAAGCCAATTGGCATTGATCACTTTTTTAAGCTTTTTTACAGTGTGGTCCAAAACCATTTCGAGGAACAGGTTTATTAAGTAAATCATTTTATAAAATTTTAGTAAAAAAATACTAAATGATCGTGTGTACTTTTGAAAAAAAAATGTTTGACCTTTGTTTGACCTTTCTTAGTGGCATTAACTTTGAAATTCTTTGCAAGAAGAAAAAAAAAAGCCGTCCGTCTAGTCTAGTTTCTTATACTATTATCTGTCACTTCGACGTAGTTATCATTTGTCAGTTTAAGGATAATATTTTAAAAAACATTCTTCGCGTTTTTTATATTTTAATAATTATAATTATATTTTAATATTTTAATAATGTGTTTAATTCCTAGTTGTGGAAATGATTCTGTCAATAGCCCAAACAAATTAATTGTTCGCATTAGTTTTACACAATGTATTGTTGCGAGGATCATTTTAATGTAAGTATATGGATTAAATCCGCCAAAGAACTTTCAATCCCAATTAAGTTAAGGGAATACCCTCCAGATGACGTAACCGCGGCGCAGACAAAAAAAGATTCAGATTAGGTACCTACATTTTTTCATCGTAGAGGGCATTGCCTTTACCAAGGATGATAGATATAGACTGGATTAGCAATCGCCATAGTACAGATCGGCCGCGGAAAAATAGTTCGATTATTAACTCTAGATGGCGCTGAAATATAGCCCGAGGGTTTGAAAGCAAAAGAATAAGACTACATATATTTCATATTAGGTAGGTTATGTATTATTATGCAATATTTTTGAAAAATAATACATTTGTAGTAATATGAAACATCTGTAGGTAGTCTTATTGTTTTGCTTTTAAAGCCTCGGGCTATATTTCAGCGCCATCTAGATTTAATAATCGAACTATTTTTCTGCGGACGATCTGTACTATGGCGCTTGCTAATCCAGTCTATGTGATCCTTGCCTTTACCTATTAATAGTGGCACTGGAATTTCCATAATCAGCCTGTCATTTTAATACGAGTATACCCTAATCACGCAAGTAGCTTACATTGCGGGGTTTGGAAAGCATATCAAGATAAAATGACTCAAGTGGTCAATGTATTACGAAATTATTTAAATTACCTACTATCATTTAATGCCGCCGTGGTGGCCTAGTGGTTTCACATATGGTCTCTCAAGCTCGAGTCGAGCTTCAAATCCCGGGCGTGCGAAATTACATTTGTAATTTACCATGAGCTTTACGGTGAAGGAAAACATCGCCATGAAACCTGCACACCTAGGAAGCAATTCAATGGTGTGTGTGAAGTTCCCAATCCGCACTGGGCCCGCGTGTGAAATACGGCCCAAGCCCTCTCATTCTGAGAGGAGGCCTGTGCCCTGCAGTGGGACGTATATAGGCTGGGATGATGATGATGATGACATTTCTATACAAGAGCTCTATTTAATTTAAATAACAACGCTGCGTAGTGCTTATTTTAACCTTTTCGACGCCAAAGACCCACATTCAGCACCGCAGATTCTACGCCAACGACTAAATATACAGACAGGGTGAAATTTTTTGACCGTGCAAATTTTCATACTAGTTTCCTTAGTGAAATATAAAAAAATGAGTTTTTTTTTCAGTACCTTTCAGTATTAAAATATTGATTCACATCCATGCGCTTATGGACAGAAGCTGTGCGGCGGGTCGAGATTTTAAATAGGTGAGCGCGCCCTCCCCTCGCACCGCTAACCCCGAGCTTTACTCCTGGCAACACTTATTAACACGACGCGCGTTCGCCTTGGCAGTTGGCGGCCTTGCTTGCAGCGTTGCCAGATCTACGGAAGGAAAAGTCCGTAGACAGATCTACGGATTTTAAGCCTTGTGCCCAGACCTACGGAAATGCTTGGCTAATCTACGAAATTTCAGACTAGCCGCATTTTTCTTAAATTCACCTACTAGTTTCGCTGATAGAGGTAACGCCACCAGAGTTGAGGCCACGCACACAACCACATCTCATGTAATGACAGCGGGATTTTGACGTTGTGTTGTCGTTAAACGTCAACACAACGTCAAAATCACGCTGTCATTACATGAGATGTGGTTGTGTGCGTGGCCTCAACTCTGGTGGCGTTACCTGTAACTAGCAAAAATGAACAAAACGGAACGGAATGAACGGGAAACCGAAGCAAATAGAAATTTCTTTCTTGTCAGAACAGATTCCCAATTTTTTTTTTGGAATTTGTGCCGATTTTCTATCGCCAACTTACGTTAGCCAGACTCTTATCTTATTTTGAACCGGTGCCCCTTTTCTCCCATAAAATTTTAAGTCATAATGTATCATTAGTCATACACAACGTTAGTCATACAGTGATTTATTTCTGAAACGGTATTTTTTTCAAGACTTTTTTAAATGCCATCTTATAGAATCCAGTAGGTTAGGTTAGATTTGTTTTATAACAATTCCGAAAAATAAATTATTTCAGAAATAAATCACTGTATGACTAACTTTGATTATGACTAATACGTAATACGTTGATTAAATCTAAAGACAAAAATGACTTAGAAGCAGAAACGAGAAATGAAGTATGTAATGCTGTCAAATGGCTATCGGACAATAAATTATTATTTAATGTAGAAAAAACTAAAATTATTAATTTTCAGACATATAATTCTTCTGGTGCAAATTTAAGTAATAATATGAATATGCAAAATGTAGATTCTACTGTATTCCTTGGTCTTACCATCGATAAACACCTCAATTGGAAAGCACATGTAGAAAACTTTTG
The DNA here is from genome assembly GCA_947563465.1 of Archips xylosteana. NCBI lineage: Eukaryota > Metazoa > Arthropoda > Insecta > Lepidoptera > Tortricidae > Archips > Archips xylosteana. Next base: position 13,323,802 of record OX387365.1, on the reverse strand, counting down.
TAACAGATTGGACAAGTTTGTTTTTGCCCTCCGACGCCTCAAGCTTGTGGCTTCCAGAGAGGCTGCTGTATCAGCATATCATGGATATGTCTCCTCCATATTGTGATATGGTCTAATTATATGGGGTAATTCAGTGGATGTTCAGAGAGCCTTTGTGATCCAAAAAAAAAGTATAAGAGCCGTTTATGGAGCCGTCTGGCGGGAACATTGCAAACCTATATTCCGAGAATTGAAAATCTTGCCCTTACCTTGTATGTACATAATTAGAAGTTGCTAAATTTGTCAGAAATCATCCACAATATTTTCCGCTACATAATGTTGTCCATAATAAATTGAATGGGAGAAATCCACATAATTTATATGTACCCAGACAACGCTTAAAACTTTTCAGCAAAAATATTTATGGCATGGCAATAAAAATATATAATAAATTACCTAATGACATGGAATCCCACTGTGATAACAAATTTCCTAAAATTTTATTTAAATGGTTACTTGACAAATGTTTTTACTCCGTTACTGAGTTTTTAAATTACGAAACTTAACTTAATTTTCTTATTTTATTACTTTATATTGACTTTGAATAATGTTTCTAATCTAATTTATTGTTTTTTTTTTTAATATTTCTACGCCAAAACTGGCAGAATATGTTGATATCTTGCTGATTATAAATTGTAATATCTGTACCTACCATATTCTAAGAAATAAACCATTTCTATTTCTATTTCTAATGATACATTATGACTTAAAATTTTATGGGAGTCATTATAGACCCATTTTGAATAGCATTTGAAGGTTTAAGTGCAGTCGAATATACCTAACTTAAAAAAATCCGTAGAACTACGGATTTTTCTTCAGGTGATTTACGGAATTCTACGGATTTTTTCGCCTGGTCCTACGTATTTACATAAAATGAATAAGGCAACACTGCTTGCTTGTGCGGCCTTTTTGTGAGAGGAGACGCACCTTTTGATTGACTGACACACGATAAATGACAGAATTGTCTTGAATAAAATTGTAATTTAGACTAATAACGGTTGATTTCCGTTTTTAATTGGTGTTATAATATAATGACCGATAAGTTTGATAGCAAAAACGGCTATAACAGCAGCGATTTCAAACGTAATTCCAACCAAGACATGCAAAGCGGAGACGCCGATCGACACGACCAAGATGGCGACGATGGAGCGAAAATAAATGACAAAGCCGGTGAATACATGAGGGAACTGTTAAGTGAAAAAATTAAGCTTAACACTGCCAAGTTCCCTTATGCTACTAAGCTCATTGACCAAGGTAAATATTTTATAACACTGGTATTCCGTGTCAGGGTATTAATATATTTTGTGTTACTGGTTTTAGTTTGTGAGTTTAGTTTTGCAATTGCATGCTTATTATCACTATTCCGATATCCTGCATCACGACGAGCCGTATTAAGTCCTACATGTTTAATAATTCCTTATCAATTGTTTGTTCTCAGAGGTTACCAAGGTGCAAGCCTCTGGTCGGGTACCACCACGAGATTTCAAATATGTTGATGTGTACCATGAGAAGCCGGTCAAAGTCACCGTTAAAGTGCTGGTGCCACTTAAAGAACACCCTAAGGTATGTGATATTCTGTAATAAAAAGAACCGAGTGCCTTATTTAGATTTTACCAGCTGTTGCCCGCGACTCCGTCCGCGAAGAATAGGGGTATAAAAAATAGTCTACGACCTATTCTCAGACCTACCGAATATGGAGAAAAGTTTCATAAAAATTGGTTGAGCCGTTACGGAGGAGTTCATTAAACACCGTGATACGAGATTATGCATATGCATGCATGCATTATGCAACTAAGTAGACCACGAGATTTCAAATATGTTGATGAGCCAGTCAAAGTCACCGTTAAGTGCTAATGCCACTTAAAGAACACCCTAAGGTATGTGATATTCTGTAAAAAGAACTGAGTGCCTTATTTAGATTTTAAAGCAACTAAGTAGGTATGTCTGCCAACAATTATTATTATATCCATTACCAACCAGCCAGCATTAAGTCATTTAAATTTCCTTCCACAGTTCAACTTTGTGGGCAAACTGCTGGGTCCTAAGGGAAACACCATGAAGCAGCTGCAAGAGGAAACCATGTGCAAGATGGCCGTGCTTGGACGCGGTTCGATGAGGGACAGGTAATACCTTTTTTGTTGATTGTACATCGTCATCATCCTGGATTTGAACCCACAACCCTCTGCTTCAGAAACCATAGGTCAAACCACTAGGCCACCATGACAAGTATTATCTGTACATGTTTATTGTGTGTGTCAATACATATGTATGTATTGTCATTCAAACTACACTTCCATACCAAATTTCAAACTGAAACCATTAACCATTGAGAAGTTCAGTCTTTCAGAAACAATCCTAGCTGGACTGCCAAAATTCCACTACAAGATTAGCAGTAGAATACATAAGTATGCCAAATTTCAGTTCAATCAATGTAATCAATACCAGGTAGTGGTTGACAAATTGTTTACAAGTTTTTTAAACCACTACTTGCATATAATATGAATGTTGCATATTGCCAAACACAGTTTTTCAGTTGCCCCCATAAAACACTTGTTTGCACAAACATGCATGCATGGACGCACAGAGGCATTGCATTACCTATGACCATAAGACATTAAAAAAGCCCAAATAAAAGTAAATTTCAACAAGGATGACGACTGGGTTATAAATATGTCATTCTATTTAGTCCGGCAGTTAGATTATGGAAAAATATGGGACACATTTTTTGGTTTATCAGATTATTAAATATTGACAAAGGCATAGATCATCAAACTTCCGGAATGGGGGCTTGTGACGTCACTCTTAGGTAAAAATTGTACCATATAGTGACGTCGTTCGAAACTTCAAGCACTGTATCCTCGTCATTTTTTGTTTGTCAAACAAAAGAAAAAATATGTGTACAATATTTTTTAATAATTAACTGACGGACTAAACAGTTTTTTTTAGTCGTCTAGCCTATTAGTGTTGCCACCTTGTGTGCATGACCTATGTAGGTAGTATGTACTAGGTCTAGCTAAAAAATATATAGTGAAGCTAAATTGTTACCAAGTATGGTCAAGTGCAAAAATAAGTATTGATTTAATCCTCCCATACAGGGTGGAAAGTTGAGATGGGGCAGCAAAGGCAGCTACTAGATCCCTTGCTGCTACGCGAAAATGCTCTTAGGAGACCTTTACTAACTTTTTGAGTGATGACAATCAACATTCACAGATTTTTGATAAAATGTACAGTCAGCGAGAAAATCGACAGATTTGACTTATTTTTTTTTTAATGCCAATCGGTCCCATTTCTATCAAGGATTAAAACACTTTTTGAAACCAACTGAGGTTAGAGTACTAGAACACCCACAAATCAAAGAAAACTTTTTCCATACAGTTTGTAGGGTAATTTGGAAAGTGAAACTTTCGCATGTTGTTTTTTACGAATATGAATATGCTTAAAGAAAATTAAACAGTATGTAGACAACTAAAAACTGAATATTTTAACTAATTAAAGTTTGTGTCTTAACCCAGTATTCAATTTTAGGTGCAAGTCCGCCTAAAAGAATGAAACACAGACTAGTTGTTTTTTTATAATGATTCTGATTTTTCTCATTTCTAACATCCTAATTGTAGTTGTCTACAATTTAATGAACTTTAAGCTAAAGAAAATTTCACATTGTAATTAATTGGGATGTCCCAATTTTTGGCAACGTATAATAAATCGAAAACCGTTTGGAGAAATAGGCTTTGTGAAGCGTTTTCAGAAATCAGATTCCTAAAATATGATAATCTGAATTAAATAAAGAAAATTTAAGTAATGTCCTTCATTTGACCCCTGCAGTGAATCGTCACAAAGGCAGATATAAAGCAGGTCTACACTCTAAAGCAAATTGACAGTTTGAAATGTTGCTGTCCTGCTTATAATAGCAAAGAGTGACAAAGACAGAACTTTAATCACATGATGCACACCTGGCTTTAAACAGTTGTCATTTATCATAAAGTCCGAAATTTATACAATACTCGCAATGTATTTTTACAAATTTAATTATTAAATTACTACGTTACAAGTAAATATGAAAGAATTTAAATATCAGATTTTAATAAAAAATATCTATTTACTATCACACCATTAAACAAACAGGAATAATCGAAGCTAAAAGAAGAGAAATAAATAAAACTATTTTGTCATGGTTCATTTAGGACCCTAAGCCGTGCTTGTAATATTGACAGTGACAAGACAAATCAGGGGCACTACTACAAAATTCGAAGTTCGTATCGTATCATCCCTCTCACTCTCGTGTCAAATCATATTAGCGTGAGCGGGACGGCATGAAACGAAGATCGAATTATGCACTTCGTAGTAGGGTCTCAGTAGTGCCGTGGTAGTGCCACAGATTATGTTATGTACGACTTGAATTTTTCTAGGCTATGGAACGTGGCTCTCTCACTGTAACGTCATCCAACGTATTTCTAAAAAAAAATATAAAAAATTAAATACTCAACCAAATTCAAAATCGATGAAAATGGTGTCTTAAAATATCCTATTCTTTCCAAAAAAAATATAAAAACTATAGGTTATTTTTTTTGGTGCATCCCAATTACCCTACGAAATGTATGGAAAAAGTTTTCTTTGATTTGTGGGTGTTCTAGTACTCTAACCTCAGTTGGTATCAAAGAGTGTTTTAATCCTTGATAGAAATGGGACCGATTGGCATTAAAAAAAAATAAGTCAAATCTGTCGATTTTCTCGCTGACATCTTATCAAAAATCTGTATGTCGATTGTCATCACTCAAAAAGTTAGTAAAGGTCTCCTAAGAGCATTTTCGCGTAGCAGCAAGGGATCTAGTAGCTGCCCTTGCTGCCCCATCTCAACTTACCACCCTGTATACCAATACCTTAATTCAACAACATAAGAGCTATGGGACATATTTATGAGCAAATTGTGTGCACCCATATTTTTACACTTGACTGTACATACAAACTTTGAAAAAAGCTTTAATTTAATCCCAAAATTATTAATCAGGCCAAGTGAACTTTACTAAGAGGGTTTCATTTCAACATTCAGTTGGGTTTACATATTGATTTCAAACTTCTTTCAAAGTTTTTTTTTTTTCAAAGTAGTAACAGTATGAATCATGGTATTAAAGATTACTTTTAAGCCATACTCTAAGTGATATATGTATGTTTCTGTTGGTATTAAAAAGAAAATGCTTCTCTCAAGTCCTATATACATCATGCAGCAAAATGACTAAACGACTTTCCATTCAAAATAAGTCACATGTCTTGTTCAATTTCAGACAAAAAGAAGAAGAGCTTAGAAACTCATTAGACCCGAAGTATGCACACCTGACTGATGAGTTGCATGTCGAGATCTCTGCGCTGGCGCCCCCAGCAGAGGCTCATGCCAGGATCGCCTATGCACTTGCTGAAGTCAAGAAATACCTGCTGCCAGATGTTGGAGATGGCATGCGCCAGGGACCAATGAGGGATATGAATGAACGAGGTTTGTTTTATATTCTTAGAGTACTATCATTTACAGATTGAAATGGGCATGCTGTTTTGTTAAGGGTAGTTCTACTAGCTTCTCAAACACTCTGTTTCCCGTTGCATATATGAAGAATGTGCTGCAATCAGCATGAAATTTAATACTGCAAATTTTAAATTAAATTACACATCATTTATAATCTTCTGCATAGGGTGGCTCATTTCTTCAGTTTATGCAATAAAACTGATAGCAGTTTAAAAACTAGCAGAACTACTGAAACCTGGAGACCTGGTGACCTGAAACACAGGTTCTACCTAGTTCAGGCACCAGCCTCCCCCACTCAAGTTCAGTTAATTTTTACTACGTTATATTTGTCTGTTTTTTACTTTTACTTTGTATCTTGGTGGTGGAGAAAATAAATATATCTTATTATTATTATTATTATTATTATGTTATGCTATGTTATATAGTAAATATTAATGAATAATCAAATGACAAAATAAAGCAGCACACCCTTTTTGAATTTTAACATACACTTTTTAACACTATCAATACAACTACTTAACTGGTACATTGTATTACTTCAAGTATAATGCTAGTAACTGACTTCTGGTACTTTACTTGTCCAATACGCTTCACAACACTGCAAGTTCTGTCCCTTAAAAGTCACTGCGGCACCACTGGCAGTCACCGACGCACTTCTCTTAACATCGTATGTCCTCACATACTCCATGCAGTACCAATCAATTGTACAAATAACTGCCCTATGCACTATGTGGAGTACAATTTTTTTGAATGTAATAACAATTTTAAATATGTTGAAATTGTTTCCAAAATTACAAAACTAGGAATTCTCGGCTCGGTCAGTTTCACCAGTATGTCTGTTATAAAAAGTGAGGATTTACGAGGATAGAAACCGAGCCATATCTAAAGAGACGGGCGTCGGATGGACTTCCAGGGCAGACACGGTCTAAAACAGTGCGGGTTGTCACCAGATGCGGGTCCGGCGAGGCCGCCGCTCCTCGCGAGCCCCGGCCGGAGGCAATCCGACGTCCTATACAGTGCATGCACGGTCACGAAACGTTCGTTCTCGTACCAGGGGCCGGTTGTTAGTAATGTTCGTGATTCAGGTCCGCACGTGGGCGGGCCGCCGCGCATGCCGCACGGCGGGCCGCGGCCGCCGCGGCCGCCGCACGCGCCGCCGCACGCGCACGCGCCGCACCCGCCGCACCCGCGCGCCATGCCCAACAAGACCAAGGTCATCAGCATCCTGGACCGCGCGCGCTCCGCCATGGAGTCCTCCTACGGATACGACGACCCCTACGGCGCCCCCGAACCACCGGTTTGTTGAGACAGTCTTTATTATTTTCTCTCGGCTTTTAACTCTTTTCCCAAGCCCCGTCTATTTAGATACAAACTAACTAGCGACCCGCCCCGGCTTCGCACGGGTGCAATTACGCATGTATTATACATACTGGGCGCTCGGGAGGAACCCGCATAACTTTACCAGCGTATAGCTGAGGTCGTAATGATTAAAAAACATTATGTAAACATAGGTCGAATAATGCTTAGTTTTTGAGATATTTCCATTTTTATGTTTAAATTTTACTATGAAAGTGGTGAAGGTGCTGGGATTGCGTATTTATTATGTATGAAAAAATAAAAAAGTTGAAAAGCATAATTCGACCTATGTTTATATAATGTTTTTTAATCATTACGACCTCAGCTATACGCTGGTAAAGTTATGCGGGTTCCTCGCGAGCACCCTGTATAAACCTTCCTCTTGAATAAAATAAATAAATAAATATCCCGGGACAATTCACACCAATTGACCTAGTCCCAAAGTAAGCTTAGCAAAGCTTGTGTTATGGGTACTAGGCAACGGATAAACATACTTATATAGATAGATACATACTTAAATACATATTAAACACCCAAGACCCGAGAACAAACATTCGTATTTTTCATACAAATATCTGCCCCGACACGGGAATCGAACCCGGGACCTCAAGCTTCATAGTCAGGGTCTCTAACCACTAGGCCATCTGGTCGTCTAAATCACTCTATCTATTAAAAAAAACCGTATCAAAATCCATTGCATACTTTTAAAGATCTAAGCATACGTAACGCTGCAAAAAATATACATGAAGCAAATCAAAATGACTGACCACTGTCTTTTCGGATTTGGGTTGTCTATTTTTTTTTGTAATGTATAGTACATCGAAAACCATTTCGAGATAAATGCTTGTTAAAACGTTTTCTGTACTTTTTAATGTCTAATGTAATCATTACATTACATTGTAATGCATTATCACATATTAATTACATAGCAATGACCTTCATTTGACATTTAAATATGTGTTGTGAAATATAATGATAAAGTGATACTTTATTCTGTGCGGAATAGAATTATTTAGAATACAAGCCCCTTTCAACCGTAATGATTGGGTATCAATGAGGGAGGCCTATGTCCACCAGTGGACGTCCTACGGCTGAGATGATGGTGAATTTAATTTAATTTTTAAGTGAACTAAATGAAAAATATTGAAATTAGTTTCATATATTTTTTTTTCCTTTTTTCTTCTTTTTTTTCTTATAATTGACTTTACTATACAACAAAAAAAAATAATGAAAACCATGCGTATTTTTTTAGACATTCCCAATTGAGTTATAGAGGGAGCATAAAAATTAAATAATCAGTGCTGCAAGTCCACAGGATCACTTTGTATAAATAAATAAAGGCCAAAACACACACACACGATGCTGACGGTCTTTGTATGTTTTTTAAAGGTCAAAAGATTGTCCAATTTCACCCACGTCTAAGTACGGATATGTAGTTAGGATCACAAAAGCTTACTGTACATTTGTACAGGTACGTGGGCCCCCGCGGCAGGCGCCCGATGACTTCTACTACGAGCGCGGGCAGCAGCAGCACGACCGCTACTACGAAGACGACGGCTACGGGTACAAGGAGGAACCCCGCGAGTTCAAGTCCTCGCGGGACGTGGGCACGCGCCGTCCGCAGCAGCAGCAGCAGCGCCACTACGCGCGCGCCTCGCCCTACGCGCGCCCGCCCAAGTAATCATGTTGGTAGTGTTCCTAGTGCGGCTGTGCGGTCACAACACTACGATGTTCCTTATCCGAATATTTTAGATTCTCTTTTGGATACCAGTTTGGGGCACAATAAGTGAGGGTAGAGCTATGTTTCGTCTTACATGGAACCATGTCATAGACAAATATTTCAGCCAAACGAACTCTTTTGCATAATTCTGGAATTTCCCTCTTGTAAGACACTACAAATGAATTGATTAATCATTCATTAGAATGTCAAATCAAAAGTTAAAATAAAATGATCTGACTATATCAATTTACTAGCCTGATTCGATCTTTGTGTGTCCTTAGAAACTCCAAGTATTTTATCAGTTTTAACGATTAAGTGACACTCGGAAATGTTGCCCGCACTTGCCACACATTTCTTTTTATTTTGCTTGTAAATGTAAAGAACGCCTTGAATTCAGTATCTATTTATATATTGATACCTTAGCTCACAGCACAGTCATATTAATTACAATGAAATGCACATATAAATTAGCACTGTGTGTCCTAGTGTACAAAACTACTACTTTTTGTAATTAATACGATTGTGCGCTAAGGTATCGAATATTGCTTCTTTTACGTTTGGTTTGATGGCTAGTCCCTTTTATATTTAACAGCATAATAAAGCTAGTTACATAATTTTCAGGCCAGCTTCTAAAAAGCGTCCACAGTAATTGGTGAGTATGCAAACTGGGTCTAAACATCATCTGAACACAAACAAAATATGACAAGCAAAAAATCAAGACAAAATAATGTTAAAACATTGGAACATTCAAAACCGTGTGTAACCTTCAAATTACAAGTACATAATAATATTAGTTATTTTTAGCCTTATGTAATGCATATATTTAATTTTAATTATTTTACAGACCAAAACTCTAAACATTTTTCTTTTACAGAATTATGTTCGATATAATATTGCAACAGCAAAAGACTAACTGACAGAGATAAACTATTAAACTTCCTAAATAACGTTCAGAAGATTATGGAAAATACTTTAATTATGTTCTCAAGAAAATGAAAATGTTTTATGTTGTTTCTAAAATCAAAAATATTAGAATGGCGCACAAGATCCAGCACGCATGCCGCTACCGTAACTAAAACCCGTTGCGCATTGATTTCCACTAAATAGATTAATTAAAGTTTTAAAATATAAATGTTTCGTGTAGCGTTTCTGAACAAAAATTTACAAATATGAATCACTTATATGTAATAAGTCATTGTTTCTTAAAATAAGCTTAGAAACTGATAATTTCAACATGTTTTGATGTAGCCTGACAACACAAAAACACACGTGTAAATTCACTAAACATGATGGTTAGTTTGACCGCAAAATGAAATGTATCAAGCAATAAATGAAAGGAGATTCACCCCTGATGTAGGATTATTAAAACATGTTGAACCAATTGATAGATTTAAATAAATGTGTAATAAAACAATTCTTGTGTGACTATGAGTAAATAAATAACATTAAAAACAAAAATACAAAGATTTTTAATTGGTTCACAATACTTAATTAATGAGGAATGATCCGAAGCAATATAAACTTGGTCTAAAATGACAAATGAATGTCAAAATTTATTGCAACGGAAATAAAATATTTACTGTACCCTACCTCATTTGATATCAAAAATCCAAGGAGAAAAAAGCATTTTTGCTGCGAGACACTTTCGTCATACTACGAAAAAACATAACCCTTCTTCGACAGTCAGGTGAAAACAGAATGTTGGTCGTAGTTAAAATAAGCTAAACCAAGACCTGTCACAAATATAGTAAAAGCAGAATTTACTACACTGGCTTTTTCGAAGAGAGCAAGAATTCTATTCTCTTACTAAAATCATTACACTTCCTTTTGGCTTTGCTGTAGTCGTGTAAAAAAGTTAAAGATAACTGAATATAAAGATCATGAAAGTCTCCCAATAAGATTGATTCAACAGAAGTCAGGTTCACCGCGACAAAATTTGGTTTTTATGTAAAAACTATGTGTGGATTAGACAAACCAAATAATATTGTCTGTCATACATAACTCTAGATTGATACCAATACAAAACAGTTGACTCGAACATCCCGTTATTTATAATTGTCGCTGTGGATCAAACTTTTGAAAAGTCTATGCAAAGTAATAAACAAGAAAATTTTCTTAAATGTACTTACTTGATGAAAAAGTTGAAAATTTTCAATCAAAAAAATGATATGCAATATCTCAAGTTATTTGCAATAGTTTGTCAAATTAAAAACTTCTGAGCAAATGTGTTGCAATAAAAATGTTCTTTGTTTTCTTTTTAATTATAAACAACGTATAGTTATTGTAAAGGTTACATGCCTCATAATTGAACAAAAAATACATACAAACCTAAAACAACGAGGGTGTTAGATGAATCTAACATAGGTATAAACTATTGAGCATCAAGTTCTATTGAACTTCTGAAGATTAAAGGTAAGTATGTGGTACTAATTATTTTTTCACAGCTTGAAATGAAAGAGTCTGGAGCGTTCGCCATTTAGAATTTGGTAATTTTATCCTCGTAACGCTCACCATGGAAACTTTTTGCTGTTGAAGTTAACATAGAGAATAATGTTTACTAAGACCAACTAGGACTTCGAATTCCTATGCAATATGACAGGACTGTCAACCTTAACTGGGTCACAAATTAAAGCTGACTGTACCTCGCTATAACTACAACCATTTTATAGACCGGGCGTTACGAGGTTTTCACACTTCAGCAAAACCTGATCAGTATGTACGTATGTTGATTGCTGGCAGTTATTTATTACAGAGCATTGATATGATGAGATAAAGAGGACAAGTCTAAAAAACTGTTTTCTCAGTTATTGAATCAAGTTACTTGTGATAATTCTGACAGGTAAAAAGATTGGGCAGACATCTACTATATGTCTCCTTCGTCCTTATTACATTCATTACAGTCTCGTTCAGTTTCATCTTTTGTATATGAATTTTATAAATGACTGCAAAATAATTGTACTTAAATAAAATTTTATTATGGATCAGATTTCAATGATTATGTGATGTGTGGGTTAGAATTAGGCGATGCGCTGAGATTTTGAGAGCTTAGAAATTTAGTCTACAAAAACGAATCAACGGGACCACAATAAACATATTTACTTGAAAATGCATTTTATTTCTTATCTATTAGGAACTCAAAATATACGCAATGTTAAGCTGTGAAGTATTTTATAGCTGTTGTTTTGTTTCCTAAAACTTGAGCTGGCTTAGGCTCAAAAAAGTCTTTCCCGAAATGTGCACTTCCTCTAAAAGTGCACTTTCCGCAAAATGTACACCTGCCCATTAAGGGCACTTTCCCCGTAAGTGCATTTTCCAAAATGTACATTTTCTCAAAACGCACACTTTCCCAAAATGTACACTAGTCAAAAATGCCATTTTCACCACAAAGTTTTCCTTAGATGAAGATCCTAAGCTAAAACTAGGAAATAGGCTATTATTTAACATTTTCCACGCAAACGACGCATATATCAAGTTGTCACATGCATGGAGTGCAAACATCTTGGCTGCCTGTTTTTCCAATTTTAGATGACTGATTTGAAACGGCTCATTTGGAAAAGTGGACCATCTAAGAATGTGCTCTATTTGAGAAAGTGCACTTTTTGGAAAAGTGCGCCTTCTGAGAATGTGCTCTATCTGAGAAAGTGTACCAATTGAGAAGTGCATTTTTTGAGACAGTGCGCCTTCCGAGAAAGTGATCCTTCTAAACAAGAGGTACCCTTAGAAAAAGTGCAAATTTCGGAGTTTTTTTGAACCTAAGCCTTGAGTGCTTACCCGTTGTTGAACTTTTCTTCCCACTAGGTAAATCAAACACATTTAAACTGCAGTTTAAAGTTTTATTAGTGTTGTTTTTCTATAAAATAATATGAAATAATCACTTAAACGTAAAAGCTGTTATACACTTGAATTCTAATAAATAAAAACATTTTTTTTTTCATATTAAACTTAAATTCCTACTTTTAGACTTACGATAACTCATTAACATTGATTTTTTAAGCCACAAAGTTAATTTCCGTATAATAACTGCAGTATTTAGAACACAAGCTAAATATGAATATTTTCAAAAAATGCTACTGAACTTGGTCAGAACTGGTGATGAATAAGTGAAGACTTACTGTAGCTATGTGTAATTAAATGAATGAACTACTATTTACTTGGGCATTGCATGAGCAAAAGGACAAAGTATACAAATTGCTAGTCCCATTATCAATAAAAGGAAATTAAAGTATTTTAAATGTGTGATGTGGCACTCTGAACAAAGTTACAATCCTCATCAAACAAGAGTGCGTCTTTGAAGTTATATACTCGTATCGTCGCAGTCAATGATTTAGTGTCAGAAGGAGACAATCGTGTGGAATACAGTGGATGTTAGCTTTACAGGTGTCAACAAACTTATCTGTTACGGAATCAAATCTTCAAATGTGACTGGTGTATAAATTAAGTTTCCACACTGTGCAGTGCCCTTAACACGTCCACAGTCCAATGACCCATACGTGGGACACGATAGCTCTTATTCCATTATAATAGAGTTCTTTAAGGCACGGACAGGGAACGTGTTAAAGTCCAGTTAAAACAAGACCTGTTAATTGTCACACGGACTGATAGACAATAATTTACGAGCTGATAATTCAACCCCTATCTAGACCCTTGACGATACTATCGATAGTTTTGATTGATGAAAATGAGTAATACTATTGTTAAAGACCATACGATAATTTTGCTCTATATAGTCTAACATTTCACTTAACTATTGAAACGCTTATACTTTACTTATATGACGCGGTAGTATCAACCAAGTTCAATGAATAGTATCGCCCAATTTTTACTATCGATAGTATTGCAGCATGTCGATATTTTCGATAGAACTACCGCGAGAATCGCTATTGACTTGCATAAGGTCAACTATGGATAGCAAATCTATCACTATGGCCACAACACTGGTTTCAATTATCAGGTCATTCATTCAAGGTTGACAATTACAGATTGTCTTTTAATCGCACCCCACTTTTAGACTAGCTTAAATTTTGCAGTTGTGGTTAAAGTAAAACCTATAATTATCAAGCCAGAATTAATGACTCCATGTATGACCTAATAATTTCAAACCCTTGTGTAATTGCCATAAGGGCTTGAATTATCAGGTCGACAAATATGGGGTTGTACACTAACCACACCCAATTTTGCATTTGATTAGTCAGATGTATTTTGTATGACAATGAGTATAAATTCACGATCTGGAGCAATCAAGATCTCATGTCTTTTACTTCTCACGCGCAGAAAAGTCAAGTCGTTTGAGGAGTCCTGGAAAAAAAAGTAAGTTTTTATTATGTTATTCCTTGGCTTGTAATTTGTGAATAATTTTTTGATTACAAGAGCATAACATTTGGTAGAATTAAAATCTATGCATGTTAGGAATTATTTTAACAAAGGTTTTTGACAGGAGTAGCAGTTTTAACCTCTTGACCACCAGTCATTTAGTTGTGACAGCAGACAGCCAATGGAATGCCTCACATACCACAGTCATCATTATATACTCTTGTCAATTTGTGGCATTCAGAGCTTGTCACTTCATTTGTATTATGGTGGGCAAGAGACTAACCCATTTGCTGCTGGCTGTCACACTCCTTTAGGTGCCATGAACACATGTGTGTCCAAATGACTGCCAAACTATTGACAGTGGCACTAGGTGAAAATCATGAAAATTCATAATGAGTCTAGGGCCAATACAATTTTGACTCTTTTACTTTAGTTTCATTTGGACCATTGACTAGCACCATTACAGTACATGCTATATACTGTAATGGATGGTGCTAGCCAATGGTGTAACACTAACATATGGTTGTTATGTATCATGAGTAGGTATGCAACTCCATACTAGAGTCATTCAATTTAATATTTGATCTTTGGTATGTTGTAAGGTATAGCACAACACTAGGATTTAGGATATACTATATTCACGTCCATACGCCCTAGATGTAGTTACTGTTGGGACTTGTGATATTGTCAGGCTGTGTCCTATGGGGGACAGGAAATGTTTTAAAACAATATTTTCCTTACCATTTCCCTGACCACATTCTTTGCCTTTTCTGTTAGTTGTCCAATGAGACCAGAGTACAAGACGGAAGTAGCATTATCCAAAGAGCTCTTGATGGGGATTCCTGAAACCAATATGTGGATAAGTATTTATGAAGATTCAAAAATGTTGGTTACAGATTAGTAATTAAAGAACTCTTGGTTTTTGCGATATAATTGCGTCATAAAGTAGAAAGTTGCAACGAAAAAAATCATTACATATCGAAAGTAACTATAGAAACGTGAGAAAATCGACCAAACCTTCGTGATTCACTATGATCACTCCCATAACACCTTTATGGGCCTGAATCCGCTTGATAGTTTCCTCTACTTCAGTAGCCTGGAACATATCAACACATTACAACACTGCCAGTGAGAAATTCGATTAATAAAAGCACTAATAATGTCAAGAAAGTACCATTTTTTTCTTTGGAAAATTATGATATGATCTTGCAACCGTGAACCGTAGTAGTACGTCTTTTACGTTGCGATGATAAATTCTAATTACAAAACAAACCAATGAGACAGAAGCAATACTAGCAATGGCTCAAGTTCCTCTTGCTGATTGGTTGCTTTCGCATGAAAGATGCAGGTTTGCATCCAATCACGGGTCACGCACGGACTATTCTTGAACTAAAATGGCAATTCTATCTGAGATAACTATAAAAACGCTTGTAACGTACTCTGCCTGTAAGCTCGTCAGAAGTAAGAAAAAACATCTGTCAATTTGACGTTTTGTCAGTGACAAACTTGGTTCACCTCCTCTGATTCGCAAGATAGGTACGATACGAAAATTTGTTCAGTATGGCGAATTTCGTACGGTAATAACAAAACAATACATTGAAACTAAAAAGGAGTCTGGCTTGAATGTAACTTTGATTAAAATGCATACTGTCTGAGAGAACAATGAACGATAGCGCGGCAGAATGCTCAGAAACTCTGGACCCTAGAGTGCAGGTACTGGTAATCGATATTATTGAAGGTAACCGAGTGTTACGGAGTCAGGATAAAGCGCTTAAGATCCAGAACGTCTGCGGAAGACACCAATTGAGATCGCTCTATTCCAATTTGCGACTATTTATTTTATTCTACGTAAGCATAGGTGTGAAAAGTCTTTGTTTTCTTTTGATTTTTTAACTAGCTTTTTGCAGTCTTAACTTAATGCCAGTATTTTTAATATAAATTTTACTCGGTCAGGTCTCGCAGCGTAGGCATTGTTAGCATTATTCAGAAAATATCAAATTAAATCTTGGATATTTACATAAATTAACACAAAACTTTAATTAACTTAGCAATTACTTGTATAATTACGATTATTTTTAAACTAAAGAAGTTTTAAAATTGTATGTACAATTGTAATACGATTCACTGAATTTAAAGTGCTATGTTTACATAATTTGATTATTTAATATGTCATCATACAAACAAGTAATGCTATGAACAGATTGAGCTGGAACGCCTGAACACAGCAACAGATGAGATCAACCGATTGGAAGTAGAGTTGGATGAGGCCCGCCTGGTGTTCCGTCGGCTGCTGGCTGAAGGTCACCTCCGAATACAGCAGCTCACCAAGAAACTTGGCACCAGCGTACATAAAGCCAGGCCTTATTATGAAGCTAGATTTAGGGCTAATATTGTAAGTATGATATCAAAGTTTTTTCATCTCATTTTGTTTTAATTTTAATAATCTAAATAATCTAATCTCTAATTTTATATTATAAAGAGGAAAGATTTGATTGTTTGTTTGTTTGCATTGAATAGGCTCCGAAACTACTGGACCAATTTCAAAAAATCTTTTGCCGTTAGAAAGCTACATTATCACAGAGTGACATAGGCTACTTTTTACCGCGGGAAAATACCTTTTCCTACAGGAAAATTAATTTATCGCGGGCAAAGCTGCGGACAGAAGGCTAGTTTACAATAATCAACATACTCATCATACTTTGGAAAGTACATTAGGAATACAAACAATGACAGCTGAATCTAACTACTAGTACTAGTGTAGTCTGAAGTTCTGGCTGTTATAAAAAGTCAAGGCAAACAAGGATGAATAAATTTATTTGTGGTTGCTCAAACTTTTTATTTTTTTTTATTAAAAAATAATATAAACTTTTTTTAAAACAAGCTTAGTACATGAATATAAAAAGATCCAAACAGTTGATTATAATTTAATTCTGATAAGGAAATAGACCATGTACTTATTATCTTTGCTTTTTTATCACAGTCCCAGTTTTTAGGGTTCCGTACCCAAAGGGTAAAAATGGGACCCTATTACCACAGAATAAGTAATATGTAATCAGTAATCCAACTTCATACTAGAGCGCCCAAATCGATGCACGCACACAGCCAAGCGTCTTACACGGCCGCTAACTGATCTTCGCCAGACAAAACAATGCAGTTCCCACGTCGCGCGCGTGTAAAACGCTTGGCTGTGTGCGTGCGTTGATTCGGGCGCTCTAGTATTTCTATTGTTTACTACATGAATACAGCATAAAAACATGAAAAAATGGCATGTCAATGAGACATTCTGATTATAAATAAGTTCAACTGAACATAGTTACCTCAATTTCATTGTCAATTTTGAATTTGTTAAATCAATAGAATCCAGTAGTTCTGTAGGCAAGCATTCAGCCATGTTGAATCTAAATGTCTTTGCATAGTGTCATTCCACAATGTCTTTCGGCTGAACTGATGATAACTCGCATGACACCCAACTAGGGTTGCCATCCGTCCGGGTTTCCCTGGATTTGCCCTAGTTTAGAGAGCGTCCGGGGAACGTCCGGGCGGGGTTCCGTTTGTAGTCCGGGTTTGAATTCACGAACAAAAAACGATGACGTGTCCGGTTTCTGAGCTCCAAAATCCGGGGATCGTACGCTTTTTGTCCTGGTTGCCGAATTTTAGAGATACCTTACACCCAACAGACGTCGCAAGAGCTCCAAGCGGCCACCATCACGTACGACAAGGCCAACAGCGCGCACGCGGCGGCGCGCGAGATGGTGTTCCTGGCGGAGCAGGGGCTGGCGCGGCTCGCGGCCGGCTCCGAGGGCGGCGTCACGCTCGACCCCGCCTGGCAGGAAATGCTCAACCACGCGACGCACCGCGTCAACCAAGTCAGTCATACAGACATTTGAAACCCCTTGGGAATGTCTAAAAAACCGGTTGTCTGTAAAGTCGGTTTACGGACGATATTTTAACGTGATAACGACATAACAAAACATTCAATAAAAATTACCGGAGCGCTAGTACTAAGATTGTATTACGTAATATTGCAACTGGCCTTCGCCGCTCTATTGCAACTAGCCTACGCCGCTCTATTGCAACTAGCCCTCGCCGCTCTGTAACTACATGTAACGTTACATTGCGTTTTCCTTTTTCGTGTTTGTCGGCTTGTGTTAACATTTCAGTATAGTCTGAACAATATGCATTGGCACATTGTTTGATTGTGGAGTGCCTTTGGCCATCTTCCAGCTCCATCATCAGACCCTGGTTACCATCTGGGATCAAAGTGCTCGCCAAGACGAATCAAACGAGCCCAAACTCGACGGGGTTGTGTCATTTTATTACAGAGTTCCTATGGCCACCATCCAGCTCCATCATCAGATCAACTCCATGTTACCATAATATTTCATTGTCATCCAATTTTAATCGTTTTTTTTTTGCATGCTCAACTACCTGTGAATCCGTGGTGGCCTAGTGGTTTGAGAAGCCCGTAGTGGCCTAGCGGTTCGACCTATTGCCTCAAACAGACCCTGCGACACCTGGACCACTTTAGGAATCAATGCTTTAGTAGTTCTGTGGTGTCGTCAGGCGGAGTGCGACCGCGCGTCAGCGACGGTGACCCAGCGCAGTAAGGCCGCCGCGCACCGCGCCGCCGCCGCGCTCGTCCACCAATTGCAGAGCTCGCTCAAACGGCACATCGCCAAGTCCAGGTATAGATGGTGTCACAAGGAAAATACCACTGAAAGCCTCTGTTGACAATCGCTGGGCATTTTCAAGCGTATCCTTTACTTTTTTTAAATGGAGAAAGGTTGGGGTTTTCTTATTAAAATCACGACTATTGATTTGCATAAAGAAAAAATCCTTTTGTCGCATATGGTCCCGTTAGCAGATCGCCCCGCAAACGCATCTCGCTCCGTTCGTAATTCGTCCCGTTATCATATTATCCCCATTGACGTACAATAAAACAACTAGGCTCGCAATCACGCTCAAAAATTGTCCGAAGCAAAAGTCTGCACACGCGTCTATTGTGCAGAGTTTTGGTTCAGTTGTGTTTCGACCGCGCGTTGATTACAACGTCACTTCTCGCCCCGTATTCGTATATGTCTCTTTTGCACCGTAATCAAACACACGAGAAAAAAAGAGTAAGACAGTCTAGCTTCCGCTTCGCATAACCACTCCACTGCATTCTTTACTCTTTAGGCGGTTTCCAGCGCGTGACGTCATGTCACTACTTCGAACGGTCGTATTCAATTGACATTAAACATTACTGCTACGAAATAAGGTGTTAATTTGAATGAATGTTGTATGTATGTATGTATGTAAACTCTTTATTGTACAAAAATAATAATAATAATATTATTATTATGTTATTTTTTTTATTAATATTGTTAATGTTATCTGTATAAATTGATGTATACGTACACACAACGCCGCTCGGACGTTTTTTGAGGAACTTTTGTTAAGCGATTGGGTGTCTAGTTGTTTCATTGTACGTCAATGATTATCCCGGAAACGCACCTCGATTTTTACGATTTGCTAACGGGACGAATTGCGAACGGGACCATGTGCGACAAAAGGAAAAAAAGCGTCCTTATCTTTTTAACCAGCTTTGTGACTTCATACAGTTTATATGGATCGTCAGATAACTGACACAAAAAAAATTATGCAAAATTATGGACTTTTTTAATCATCAAAATCAAGAGCGATCTTGATTCTGTGGAAGAAGCCCCAAAATTACCACGTTAAAAAAGTAAAGTAATACTTTTTATTGAAAATGCCCCGGGACATCACCAATGCGCGCCGAGGTTCATTTTAGTTCTGCTGTAGACTTTTAGATTGACCACTGGAATAATAATCACTATAATCAGATTTTTTTTTCTATCCTAAACATCTTACGTTTACCGTAGATACTAGAGAGCATGGTACTATGAACGCCTACTCTATTGCAATTTTTAACAAGTATTTTCCGTACGTACATTATGATATAATTATCTTTTAACATTTTAACACTCCTCTGGAAAAAACTCATAACTCAAAATCGATAATCTGGCCAAGTGTACTTTTCTATGTGTGCATCAAGGTTCAATATGGCTTGCATAATTAATTTGAGATACGGGGTTTATGGGCCAATCAACTTTTAAACCGACGTTTTTGGCGTCTCCTGCGTTACCAAAATTGTCTCTGGCGTTACCTTAAAATCGTACTTCCAACAAGATATTTCACGGTTTAATAGGTTAAACTTACGTAGGATGGCATGTATTCATGCTATTCATCTATTAAATTACAGAAAAAACATGTTTACTTACAAAAATCTGCAATTGTTTGAAAAATGTCGCGGAAAGATTATAGTCGGTTTAAAAGTTGATTGGCCCTTATACAAAATAGTGATGATTCTCATTAGTCTATTCCTTGTTATTCAGAATTTAAGAAAATTAACGCTATACTATAATATTTCGCTACCGACTGCCACACTGGAGACTTCGTTAAGTGCCGCTAACACACATGTTCAAATACCTGCTAAATAACACAGCGCTACGCGAAAGTCTCCGAGATGGACATGTGTGTGCCCTGCAGCAAATGCGTTAAATAAAATGTCTTTTTCTGCACCGTCTGAACTTCAAGGAATATCGTAGAGCTTTTTTTCGCGGTTTAAAAAGCCGTAGTAGCTGTAGTTAGTTCTCTTAGATCCACACGAGTAAAGCGTGTAGCGGTTGCCACGCCTACTGGAATGCTTTCGCACTATTATTAGGAATAACGAACACACAATTAGGTTAGTGAGTGAGCTTGTAATTGTATTGAATTAATGTTTGTTTACTACAGACGCATTCTTTCATTAGTTTTCAAATGAAATTGTGACACTCGTGCTTGTTTAATTATTTTACTTGCTTTATCTTAGCTTAATAGTAAGTACTTTGCGTAAAACTCAACTCTTTATTTAATTAGAAACAATCCAAACCGTTTTTTTTAATAATAATAATAATCTCCTAAGTAGGAGAGATGTTGTTACCAACAAGAAAATATTGCATAAAAAAGTTAAGTTTATTTTCATGACAAATTGTTCTGACAATTTATTTCATCTTAATTAATACGGTTAAGAAGTGAAATAGAAGAAGTAAAGCTTTTTGTCGCGCGAGCGAACCCATGTTAATCAGGGTGTCCACTTTCTGGAAAGTCAGGGAAAGTTAGGGAAAATCAGGGAAATTTGCTAGAAATCCAAAAAGTCAGGGAAAAACTCGTACTTTTCCAATGATGTAAAATGAGGGAAATCTTTCATGCTCTAGTTTGACCCTTTAACCAGACTACTGAAGCATTTTTTTCAGGTTTGGAGTGATCTACATTACGACAAATACATTTGCAGTGAATTCCCATCATCGGGTCTAGCTTAGTATCTCGGGCAGTAAAAAAATCATATAACCTGCTTTGAAATGTACATGATTAGTCGGTGAAATTTAGAAATGTGGTCAGGGAAAGTCAGGGAAATGTCAGGGATTTTTTTTAGGATTTGTAGTGGACACCCTGTTAATCATAAGATATGATCTTTTAATCCTGTTCACGTGTCTGTTTCTTTTACTCTAATTATAGTATTAGTAAAGTAGTAGTAGGGTCAACTTCATAAACAAGTGATTACTTTTATACCTTGTAACTTTAACATCATGTTTGAAAAGCCATACGAAATTATGTAACTGAAACCGATAAGGTGAACACTTGTTTATGACGTTGACAGCACATTTAAAAAAAAATTGCGGCAATATTCACTGCCATTAACATTTTTAATACCACATAAACTTGTTTTATTGTTATTGTAGCGTTTACTACCCTCTTTTACAACCAACTGAGTAGAACGTAATTAGAAATTAGAGCAAGAAACTTATTCATTCTACCACGGATCTGTATTTAAATGGATGACTGCAGTCTACTTGTCTTGCGTGTCATATAAACGTCAACTTAGTCTAAACCAGTCAGTTTCGCATGTTACCACACGGTGACTATGTTCGATAGAAACGAAAATGGTGAACAGAGTAGTTTACACCATTAACTGATAATTCCAAGACAAAACTCTGTTAAATTAAACAATATTTTAGCCCTGAAAACCAAAGGCCGTATTGTTCAACGCGCGGGCGCTTGCCTTCGCTTTTACCATCTCTTTCTGTCTTCATCTTATACCGTTTGTCAGAAAGAAATAATTTATGTGAAAGCAAGCGTCAGCGCGTCAGACAATAAGCGTACAGATTAATTTTCAATTAACTGTCAAATTATACTTAAGAATAATAATAATAATTGGGATGCACCAAAAAAAATAACCTATAGTTTTTATATTTTTTTTGGAAAGAATAGGATAATTTAAGACACCATTTTCATCGATTTTGAATTTGGTTGAGTATTTAATTTTTTATATATTTTTTTAAGAAATACGTTGGATGACGTCACAGTGAGAGAGCCACGTTCCATAGCCTAGAAAAATTCAAGTCGTACATAACATAATCTGTGCCACTACCACGGCACTACTGAGACCCTACTACGAAGTGCATAATTCGAACTTCGTTTCATGCCGTCCCGCTCACGCTAATATGATTTGACACGAGAGTGAGAGGGATGATACGATACGAACTTCGAATTTTATAGTAGTGCCCCTGATTTGTCTTGTCACTGTCAATATTACAAGCACGGCTTAGGGTCCTAAATGAACCATGACAAAATAGTTTTATTTATTTCTCTTCTTTTAGCTTCGATTATTCCTGTTTGTTTAATGGTGTGATAGTAAATAGATATTTTTTATTAAAATCTGATATTTAAATTCTTTCATATTTACTTGTAACGTAGTAATTTAATAATTAAATTTGTAAAAATACATTGCGAGTATTGTATACATTTCGGACTTTATGATAAAAGACAACTGTTTAAAGCCAGGTGTGCATCATGTGATTAAAGTTCTGTCTTTGTCACTCTTTGCTATTATAAGCAGGACAGCAACATTTCAAACTGTCAATTTGCTTTAGAGTGTAGACCTGCTTTATATCTGCCTTTGTGACGATTCACTGCAGGGGTCAAATGAAGGTCATTACTTAAATTTTCTTTATTTAATTCAGATTATCATATTTTTGGAATCTGATTTCTGAAAACGCTTCACAAAGCCTATTTCTCCAAACGGTTTTCGATTTATTATACGTTGCCAATAATTGGGACATCCCAATTGGTTTATTGTACAGGGTTACAAGGATAGCTTTACACATAATCATTATAACTAGATATCGTACAACTGAGTCATAGAAGAGAATACAATTCTAGCCCCCAAACTAGGTAAAGATACCTGTATTTTAGGGGCTGAAATAAATGAATAGTTAGTCCATTTAGCTGTCAAGAGTCGAATTTTGACAGATCATAAAAAATACATCAATAAATTGTGCGAATCTAAGTTATGTCATATCTATAGATAGATATAAACGACTAACAGAATTTAATTATTTTCAACGCATTTGAAAATTGACACGCTCGCTTCTTTCTTTCGCCGTATTTATCATCCACTCCAATATAGGTCCGTGCTTTCTACACTAATTCTACGCACGATCTTGTAAATAGCTATTTCTGCTTGTGTAGTGGCTGCACGCTGCGCCTGCGCCGCCGCCGTCGTACCCACGGTACCTACTTCATTTTTTATTCTTTTGCATGCCTTAATTAAACTAACTTCTTCTACCAGAGGCCATATTGTCTAACGCGCGGCCATCGCTTTCATCTCTTTCGATCACCATCTTCTAAAGAAATAATAATGATCTGAAACAATTACCTTGCTCACCCGCGACCTTACGATAGTTACGTTTATGTAAGAAATGCGTGTTCATGCAGTCCCTCCACCTCCACACTGTACGAACACACACAAATCACACAAACCCAACTATCACCACGAACAAACTACACTGACGCGTTTTGAACTCAACCAGAGCTCATCTTCAGAGTAAGTACCACAACCGTACGCTACTACGTAAAAAGTAAAGATGAGCTCTGGTTGAGTTCGAAACGCGTCGGTGTAGATTGGTGGTGGTGATGGTTGGGTTTGTCTGTGTTCTTACAGTGTGGAGGTAGAGGAACTGCATGAACACACATTTCTTACATAAACATAACTATCGTAAGGTTGCGGGTGAGCGAAGTAATTGTTTCAGTTCATTGATATGGACCTCCGCTAAGTAACGCCTGATTCAATAAATTAGAAAGAAATAGTTAATGCGATAGCGTCAGCGCGTTAGACGATAATCTTACGGCTCGGCCACGACTTCGCGCGTTTAGCGGCGCGGCGAACGTTTTATCAGTTCATTACGTGTGCCGCCAGGTAACCACTGTACGGCGAGCGTCTCGGCCGCGCAATGAGCACAGAAAACGCTCGCCACGCTGCTAAACGCGCGAAGTCGTGGCCGAGCCAATAATAAAGTAATAAGTGTAGTAAAAAAGTGGGCGGCATTATTTTCTTCGCCCCCAGCGGCTGACACAACGCCACAGGGATGGGGGGGGGGGGAATATTATAAACTGAGATAGGCCCAAGGGCGTAGCTAGCTACCGGCGCGGCGTATCAATGATACGGGGGCCCCGGGCTACAGAGGACCCTAACGTGTGTAAGCATAAATTAGTAAAATGTTATCCACATTGTCACATAATCTCGTGCTTCCAGGGAAAGACCCCAACTAATTTTGATACAGGGCTCCTCCAAGGCACGTTACGCCACTGGGTAGGCCTTACATACAGATGTGCAAATTGCGGAAAGTTCCAAAAAAGTTGAAAAAGTTCTCGGAAATTTCTGGAAATTTTCACAAGAAATATAGGAAATTTAAATTTAAGAAACGGAAACTTTCAATCCCCATACAAAATTATGAGAAGTTTCCGAAATTTTCCTATATGGAAAATTCCGCAATTTTGGAAAGTTTCCTTTGGCACATCAGTAGCCTTACATAATAAAGTTGTAACAATGTTGTAATAGGAAAAATTTGCGTGTAAACTCCTGACCAGTAGTGGTGTAGGGGTAAGCACGTGGCACGGAATGCCGAGGACCTGGGTTCGATTCCCAGCATTGGTCTTTTTTCTGGGGTTTTTTTCTGTGCATCTATGTTTCAGTTTGTATTTGGTATGAAATAAAGTTATAACGCTCTCGTAGACCTTACTTCGAGGAGAAGGCGCGCATCAACGCAGCCCTGGAAAGCCAGAAGGCGCGCATCCAGACGCTCGAGGTGCAAGTGACCGACGCCAAGCAGCAGTACTCGTCCGCGCTGCGCAACCTCGAACGCATCTCTGACGAGATACACAAACACCGCTCTAGAAGACAATCTGCTAGAAATGGTGAGTTTTATACAATACAATACAAATATTCTTTTCATCACACTTGCTCGTCAATGGTGTTATTCCATGCCTGTATACTAAATGACAATGGCCTAAATTCTTCTTAAGGGAGTTGTGGATTTACTTACGTACTTTTTTCCTCCCAAGGGAGTTTTAACTTTAGTTTTAAAATTTGCAAACAAGTTAGTAGGTATGTCATTTCAGACTAAGAAGGTTTCAAGTCAGCCAACGTTTTATTTATATCTTTGAAACTTAGCTATAACCCAATTTTACAACACAAAACTTATCTACGCTTCATGAAACTTCGTTATTTTAATATGTATTTTAAATTTACATCAAATAGTTTTGCAATAATTTTAGTAAGTATTTTTTTTAACATGTTGGCAGAATCTCGCCTTATGACCATTGGAATTATAAACTAAACACACTTTACATTATCTATGGTAGATGACTCGAAAAAAGTGACAATCTGTATTGGCGGGTAGCCATTATTCTATTCAATTTTTTTTTCCTCGCAATGTGATGAAAATCATTGTGTGTATCACGGGCAGTAAGGGGATTACAAATTCGAGTCATTAAAATTTATTTCAGACTAAAACATCGTCCTTCGGCGTCGGGCTTCTAATTGACTCTCGTTAGTAATCCCCTGCCTACGGCCCTTGATGCACAGTGTACTATTAATATTCCAGCAGGTTCGGACATAGACCGGGCGTCCACGATCACCGACGCCGCCAGCGACACCAGCACCGTCGGCGCCCTGGAGGAGCTGTGCGACCACAGCGCGGACGCGTCCGTGCGCGAGTGGCTGCGCCGCGCCGCCGCCGAGCGCCCCGACAAGCGCGACGCCGACACCTGGACCGAGATCGACCTCGACTACTCCAGCCCCGAAGAGGTACAGTCAAATTACATAAGGGCACACGGCGTTTTTTAAATAACGCGCCGTCGACGCGCGTTTGTATCAATACAAACGCGCGTCGACGGCGCTTTAAAAATACGCCGTGTGCTTAGGCCCTAAAGCTTGCACTGGCAGATGGTTTGCCTTCATTTCATATTCAACTTTAACGACCTACAAATAAAGTTAATTTTAGAATACTGTTACCCACATTTGCAGATTTTGTAATAGCTACTTTATTTGTATGGTGTTAATGTTGGAAATGGAATGAAGGCAAGCCTTCTGTCAGTGGTAAACTAAAAGTAAACGTATTGTAGACACGTTGATCAAACAAAATATGTAAGCAGCAGCCAGAGGTCCGAAGAAAACCAGGAGAATGACTTAAAACTACTTTAATTAAAATTAATAACTATTCCTACATCTTAAATACTAAATGACAATAGCCCGATGTGAGAAACTAAAGTGATACAGTTTACAATTGTCTTAACTAGGTAAACGCGAGTCACGTCCCGTTGATGCGTTGTCTCACGTAGTGGTAGGTGTCGCCTCACGTAGTGGCAGCTTGCGTAGGCTAATTCTTAATGTCAGGCTGCTATATGTTGGTTCGGCGACTCTCCTCGTAGTGCGCAGCGTAGTTACGTAACACCTCCACCCGTAGATCAGCAACTATTTTCCAACGCTTAGTGAAAATGTTGCTGGAAGTTCCTTCTGAAGATGGCCCTCTCGGATATTCTGGGGTTTCTCATGACTCGTGTATCTTCCGTAGTGTCTTTAGACATAGTACTTTTCATTAAGTGATATCTTCGGCCTAGCAAATAGATAGTGAGTACGCAGTTTGATGTGGTCCGAAGTTGAAGATTTGTATCCTTCCTGTAGAGATATTGATGACATACTTCGGGCATTCAGCCTCCATGTACACGAATGCGGTCTTATGAGTTGCTATATACGGGATAGATTATAGGGATAAGGATTTGGTTTGTCTTGTCAAGAACTATTGAAAGCCTATGAAAGTCAAAGGTGTCTGTTGAAACTATAGGAAACTGAAAAATACTAACTACATAACTTGTCCATCTGGATCTTGAAATTGGAATCTCTTAATATCTGGAATACCTTTTCAAGGTTAGTCATATATTCCTGAAGGGATGTGCTGAAAACTATTATATCGTCCAAGTAGGTAACGCAAATTTCGTTTTGGAGACCTTTCAGAATGTTATCCATAACGCGCTGAAAGGTATAGGGTGAACTTTTCAACCCCATGGGCATTCGTAGAAACTCGAAATGTCCATGTTCGACGTTAAACGCTGTCTTAGGAATATCTTGGGGGTCCATTTCAACCTGGTAAAATCCACTAGCAAGGTCTAGTGTGGTGAAATATAGTTTAACTGCACAAGGGCTAATAAAGGACTAGTTAGCGCCAGTATCTATTAAAAATTTTAGAGGAGGGTTGGAAATTTGGATATAAGGTGACTTCCGGCCTAACCGAAAAGAAATCATCACCATCGTTAATACTAGTTCGGCCTTGTCAAGTCAGCTGAACGTCCGTAGTCGGTTCCGCGTAATGTGCGGGGTCATCATACTCGACAAAATTCACAAAGTCAGCATGGTTCGCGTACTTCGGTTCATTGTAATAATACTTAATCGTAATATGGATCTGGGGCATAAGGTGTATATTCATTCAAGTGCATTTCTTGTGATCTAAAATAGTCTTGAATCGGATTGGGCATCACCTTAGGGGTAAATGCTTGAATACGGCTCATGGGCTTGGGGGCAGAATTAAATTGCGGAGGGTTGTTAAAGGGTGGTAAACGTAAAACGTTACTGAAAAATACTAACTAACTACATAATCTGCCTATCTCTATAATAAAAACTGGGCTCACTTAAATCATACTCTCTTAATTATAAATTCGTAGTTCTATCTATTCCACATAAATAGATTACCTAATCGAATCGCCTAAGTTACTAAATTAATTTATTCCTAATTTATTCTTTACTGGGGGCCTGGCGCGATGCAGGTTCCCAATACCCGAACTTCCAGGAAGGAAATTTTTGGGAATATCAATAGACTAAGGATAAGGGAAGGAAGCAACACAAGATCGATTCAAGTGTACTTACCAAGTTTCATCTCTGGTCTCCTTCTAGAATCAATTTCTGGATTCACCTCTTGAACTGCAGCTCGTAGATTCTGGATACTCGGCAGCGGTGCTTGAAAGCGACCCAGGTGGCTCAGGAACTCAAAATCTTGATTTTGAAGGTTTCGGTTCCCGTTCGCAACCCGCGAATATCCTACCGACTGCGCCAAATATGTAAGCAGCAGCCAGAGGTCCGAAGAAAACCAGGAGAATGACTTAAAACTACTTTAATTAAAATTAATAACTATTCCTACATCTTAAATACTAAATGACAATAGCCCGATGTGAGAAACTAAAGTGATACAGTTTACAATTGTCTTAACTAGGTAAACGCGAGTCACGTCCCGTTGATGCGTTGTCTCACGTAGTGGTAGGTGTCGCCTCACGTAGTGGCAGCTTGCGTAGGCTAATTCTTAATGTCAGGCTGCTATATGTTGGTTCGGCGACTCTCCTCGTAGTGCGCAGCGTAGTTACGTAACAAACAGGGCCCAGTTTCTCGAAGCATATTAGTCTAATAATATTAGTGTTTTGTTTCATATTCTCATCCAATTTACGAGACAAAACACTAATATTATTAGACTTGTAAGCTTTGAGAAACGGGCCCCAGATACACGACGAACACGACGTACACAACGGAGCTGGCTCACCGATATACAGGATGAAATTTTTATGACCGTGCAAAATTTTCCCAGGAATTAGGTATCAATTAAAAATGCCATTTCTAAAAAAAAATAGGTAAATTTTTCGCAAATAAATGTGTTGTCCGAAAAAATAATTAGTAACGTGTGGATAATCGGGAGCCGAGTGACGCTCGGGGTTAGCTAACGGGGCGGGGGGAGGTTCGCGTTCACCTATTCTCATCTGGTCGCATGCGCAGCTGTCCACAAGTGCATGGTATTTTTTAGGATATCTTTCGCCTGATGTGAATCAATATTTTAGTACTGAAAGGTACTGAAAAAAAAAACGCATTTTTATCTTTCACTAAGGAAACCAGTATGAAAATTTGCACGGTCATAATAATTTCACCCTGTACCTGAGCAGAATACGCGATTAAGAAGCGCGGGAAATGAAATTGACCAATCGGCATGCTCCACGCGCGGCGCGTCTTTTTCTTATGCCGCTATTGGTGGGTTGTTTCGCGTGCCATGTTAGCCAGCCGCCATACTTGCCCTTTAGTTGCAGTAGTTCGGTTGATTTGTCCGGGGCCGAACTGCTGCAACACTTTTTGTCTCAGTAGTTCGGTTATGACGTCAAAACGATTTTATAATAGCTACTTTATTTGTATGGTGTTAAAGTTGGAAATGAAATGAAGGCAAGCCATCTGTCAGTGGTAAACTAAAAGTAAACGTATTGTAATAATAATGATCGTGGGTGTAACAGGTGAGCTTCGAGAAGTGTTCGCTGCGGCCGCGCTCGTCGCCCGAGGCGCCGTCGCCGCCGAGCCCGCTCGACTCCAAGGTGTCGGCCGCCTCGCCGCGACGCATCATACGGTTGGTGGTGTTTCTGATGTCAAGCCTGCAATACATGTTGGCCGAACGTCGCTGAGTGAACGTCAATACCAACGTATAGACAGTATATTTGCATTGTCTTGCCATCGCTCGGTGTCGCTCGCCTAGTTAGCCGAGTAAAGTCAAGCGCCAACGTGTATAGAACTCATTTGGCGTAGCTTGTCACAACTTGCGGTCACTTGCACTTGCCGCACTTCGGAGCGCTGTCGGTTTTTTTGCACAAATCAAAGGCGCTCGCGCGCACTCGGCCAATAGTGTCCACATGTTTGTCAGCGCGCCATTACGCGGTTGGCCGAACATGTAGGCAGCAGCACTTGCCTTGTATTAATTTGCCTACGCTCGCGTTGGCCTGAGCTCTGGCCCGCGCAGACAGAGAGCGGTCTGGAGTTTCGAGTTCTGCGTTCAGAGTTCTTCGATTTGACCGCTCGAGAGTTCCAACGCGCACAAGAGGCGGTCAAATTGTTGCGTTCCATTTTTGTACATGTTTTTGTATGTGCAAAATGTCGCCAGAAAGTTCGTCTTTCGAAGAAGAAGCATTGATTTTGTGGAGCCTAGAAACTTCTAAAAAAGAAGAAAATATTGGGTGCACCTAGTTAACACGACACGAGAAGAATCCCTTGCCGCGGCAATTTCAAGCCAAGTTTCTGCTTTTTTGTCATGACTTAAATCATATATTTTTATAACCAGTTTGATTAGTTTTCTGTATTTCCAACTTCAGACATCGCGGTGAACGCGGCGTTCCGCTTTGACTGCCGCGGTCTGACCGCCTGCTGTGTGCGTTATCGTAAGGGACTCAGTACATTCGAAAGAACGCAAAACTCTGAACGCGGAACTCGGGACTCCAGACCGCTCTCTATCTGCGCGGGCTCTTAACCCTTCGTAGGGTAAACCAGTGATTTCAAGGCTCGGACAAACGCCCGTCATTTTGAAAGCAACCCTGTTCCGTACAATAGAGACTTCTTTATATTGTTAGTAAAAAAAATATTTTATAGACATACTTGTACCATAATTTATATGTAACAAATATTCAGCGACTATTCAATGACACCGCAATGGTTATGGGAAAAATCAGTTTCGAGAATCAAAAAGTATGACTAAAATTGGTCATGGTCGACTAAGCTCAGATGGTTGATCTTAAGCGTATTAACTATTAGCAGGTCTGTGGACCGGGGCGCAGCCCTGCGCGCGGAACTAGAGAAGGGCCGGCGGCAGTCGCTAGACGCCCTGTTCCACGACACCGGCGAAAAGGTCAAGGAGATGTTCCAAGGTCAGTCACGAGTGGGTTCCTGCGAGGGGTGGAGGACGAAGGATCTGCGCATTTAGTTTCGGTTTCCCGACTGTGGTGTCCCGAAATAGCGATTCATATCGTGATTATGGACTATATATATCATACTAAATACAAACTGAAACATAGATGCACAGAAAAAACCCCAGACCAGAAAAAGACCAATGCTGGGAATCGAACCCAGGTCCTCGGCATTCCGTGCCGCGTGCTTACCCCTACACCACCTCTAGTCAGGAGTTTACACGCAAATTTTTCCTATGCATCATACATTCCAGCCTGCCATCATCACTTTTGCAGTGATACAGCGCCATCTATATTCAGTTCTCATCGAGAAACATCAACACTCCTTCGGAACTAACCGCTAATAATAATAAAAAATACAAAAAGATACTTCAAACAAAACTTGTTTGATTATGGACTGTTAGTAGGAACCAGGACACAAAATTTAGTTTCTTGTCGCCCCCGCGCTTTGGCGCTTTATGGTGCTCAGGGCCCTGCCTGCCCCACCCTTACTCCGCCCCTGCATTTTTATGCCCCTGTTATGGATGATTAATCTGAGAATAAATTATTATTAACATTATACAGGGTGTAATCGTTAAGTGTAGCCGCCTGGCTACATTATTCCGTAAATATATCAGATATCAGAAAACTTTAAACTGATATCAAAAGTACGTTACCTAATGAGTAAAATTACATCAATAACTTAATGACTAAATTATAATAACTTTCGATATCGGTTTGAAATTTTCTGATATGTGTTATGTTTACGGAATAATCGCTTGGTACACGTCGTACGTTTGGTCGTACATTTTTGCTTACACGCGACCTACTTTTGACCGCGTCACAGCAGTCAATATAATACGATCATTTAAGTTAAAAAATAGTGCGTAACTAACTATCGTACGAAAGACATCTGAAGAGAAATTATTGCCTAACTAAACTTTAACTTTGAATAAACCATACATCGACTACGGTTCTTTCTCTGCACTAGGGATGATCGATATTAGAAAAACATCGATGTCATAATCGAAAACCCAACATCGATGTTCGATATTTATCGAAAACCGAACATCGATGTTGGATAACATCGATGATTTTTGCATTAATAATTGTCGAAGAAATAAATACAGTGAAATCGTTTGAAATTTATTAAGAAACAGAATAAATTAACATATTCCAATATTTTTTATCAACTGACTGAAGAAAAAGTATTTTTGATAAAGAAGAACCTTTTAATCTATTCCTTTGTTGATAAAGAGTAGAGCCAGCTTTTGAAAACAGTCTTTCGGATGGCGTTGATGTCGCGATAGTGGTCGTGCGTGAGGCCGTGAGTTAACATCGATGATCAATTCCGTTAACATCGATGTTACGATATTTTTCGTATAGCAACATCGATGTTAAAACATCGATGTTTTTGCTTTCAACATCGATGATCATCGATCGATCATCCCTACTCTGCACTCCACGAACTTCAACAACAACAAGAAAGAAAGCGCTGGTCTTTTTTCTGGGTTTTTTTCTGTGCATCCATATTTCAGTTTGTATTTAGTATGAATTATATGGATTTCACGGGATGACCGTAAAAGTAATATAAAATGAAGTTGAAAAAATAAAAAATACAAAAGATACTTCATATCAAACTTGTTAAAGTTTGGCTTAGTAGCGACATCTCTTGTCCGGGTGAGCTGGTAGTTTCCGAAGGAGTGCTGAAATCTCTCGATGAGGGTATAACATAGATGGCGCTGTATCACTGCAAGTGATGATTTAACAGATTGAGATATGGATGTATAGGAAAAATTTGTGTCTAGACTCCTGACCAGTGGTGGTGTAGGGGAATGGCACACGGCACGGTATGCTGAGGACCTGGGTTCGATTCCCAGCGGTCTTTTTTCTGGTTTATTTTTCTGTGCATCCATATATCAGTTTGTATTTAGTATGAATTATAACAACAAGAAAGTGTAGGGAGCTAACTAGCTTACAGTTACACTTAACAATGACACCCTGTATTGGTGGGTAGGTCTGTCGCTGTTCGGCGAGCGCGGCTCTTCGTCGGCGCCGCGCACGCCGCGCCGCTCGCCGCCGCGCGCGCGCCGCTCCGCCGGCTCCGACAAGTCGCAGCTCTCGGACGACCGACACTCCGACACTGATAGCTTGTACAGGTAATATTAAACTAAGCTTCTAACACATAACAAAAAATCTAACCATAAATCATTGAAATCTGTAATTAAAAAATTTTTCCGGTCTTAACAATTTTCTTTAAGCATTTCACTTAAGCTTCCCTTTTACCCCTTTAGCGTGGAGATGCTGACGGACGATCAGATAGCGTCCCTAATGTTAGACGCGCAACTGGAGGCGGTTTGCGAGCGGCTCGCGGGCGTAGCCACGCGGCAGCCACAGTCACCGGAAGCCAGATACTGAATGTCAACCGAGGTAGGAACTTCGAATTGGAGCTATACAACCTTGTGATACCTTGTGGTTATGAGCCAAGGAAATACAGGTCGCACGGCGGTTAAAAGTCGCTCGGTGAAAGTTGAAGGAGTAATTTCTTAAGTGAATGTGAATGGCGCTGGTGCGTTAAAAAGGAAAAAAGGAACATTTTTATTTCCACAAATGCGGCGCATAAACACAATTAATAGTTACTGAAACCCTTATTCAACCCCACAACCTGATTTAGGTATTATAAATCGCCAATAACTGGCCACCCTTCAAAAATACTGAAAATGAACTCTGTTACCCTGCAAACAGAATTCAATTTAGTAGAATTAATTCTATTATGGGTGATTAGAGTTCATTTTTAGTATGAGGTGGACAGTTATTGAACGGTGGCCAGTTATTGGCAATTTACCCTAAGATGATTCTATCAATTATTAACTCAGTTAAGTACCCCACCTGTTTCACCGAGCGACCTGGGGCTAAATACAGGAACGGCCCAATACGTTTTGCGAGCGGTAATTCAATCGTTTGGGAAAGGATAGGAATGGGTTGAGCTTGGGATGAGCCTTATTTTCCTGTTAATTCGCTTTATAAATAAATAAATAAATAAATAAACAAATAACCCAAACTCAGCCCAACCTCTCGCAATCCAGTGATTTTTGGCGTTCCTGAATAGCAGTTCAAACCAAAACCAACCCAAACGTTTGAATTGCCGCTACCAAACCCGTGAAAGCCAGTTCCTTAGCCCCAGTACTAAGGTAAGGAGGGTAGCTGTATAAGCTTGTGATAATGAAATAGAACTGTATGGATCCCGTGTTAGTATTGTGCTCTTTGATCAATTATAACTGAAGATACACATTGCCAAACAAAATCCCTTTCAAAAAATGTCCGAACTTTTTTATTTGTTTGCATAACAATTAAAATCATCACCTACACAGAAATTTGAACGTAGTCTTTACTTCATTACAGTCGAATTTCGGTTGACACTTGACAGCTAAACTTGACAATTTCACGCAACGTACTGAGAAAAAAGAAGGCCACTTTTATCAAAGTGGCGCTCATTTGGCTCGGACATTTTCGGGCGCGCGACTGTGGATCTACATTTATAATTGATCAAAGATTGTGCTAGAAAAATGTTGTACCTAATGAGACCCGAACTATGGTGCAATAAATTAAGATGGAAGAAAAAGTACCGAGTCCGGGGCGAGAACGATAAACTGAGAACTTTGTCTTTTTTCGAAGTCTGTTAGAAAATATCGTCATTTAATTTAATTAAAAAAAATATTGGAGAAGGAATATAATAATATAAAAAATATTTGTTAAAAAACTACGCTCTCTACGTTTACCTCTGGACTCTTCAAGGGGTCGTTTGATGGTAAGGTACAGCCATTCTTTTACTAAGGGATAAAAATACATCTGGGGTTGAAAAATGGGTCGTAAGTCAACTGAAGAGAATTCACTATTCAGTAGTATGTATTATGGAAAATTGGAGTTATATTACCGTATCCTTTTGAGTTATTTGGAGACTTGATGGTTGGTTAACTTATGCGATAATTTGCAGAGGGTTATATCAACGAACTACAGCCTTCCATGGTACGTTGTTATGTTACACGTGTGATTGCTTGATTAACAAGATAAAAAATTGTAGTTAACCTCATGAATTGTGAAAAATTATGTTGAGGATCTGTGTAGTTTTGATACAAAAATGTGATAAGATCTGTGAAGGAGTGTATTGCAGCTTATGTGCTAAAGTAAGCTTAGGTAAAGCTTTGAAAAATTCTAGCTAGTATCACAATAATATGGAGTTGGACGAAAAAGTGCTATGAGCTAGTTACAGTTAGCAGCGATCGTGGAGGTGAATATGATCTAGACACGACTCTACTGCCAAGGTAATGCCTTATTCAGATACAGGAAGAAGGACCACGTGTATCACGGTGCATTGCCGTCTATGGTTGACCGTTTATAAATCTATAGCCACGCGCGCCCGCAGTGTAATGAAACATTTCATGCGCGTTCTACACATTCTATGTACACGCGCTTATTCTAAGCGCGGATTTCACGCGTCGTGTAAATAAGGCTTAGGTAATTAAGAGGGCTTGCTTATCATTTTGAGCACAAAATAGAAAAATCAAGAGAAAACATAAATCTCGGTTTGTACCTAAATCAGTGTCGCCGGAAATGCACACCTACGCATTCTTACAAACTTTCAAATCTTAGCGATAATTGGTCGGAGCTTCTACTCGAAAATAGTCATAGCTTCTAAATCGGTAGCATAATACGAATTTTACAGCAACGGTATATCGTTGAAATTCTATTGTAGAGCTTGTCTAATTTAAAATGCTGTGGTGGGGCGCGTCATTTTAAACTAGACAAGCTATACCAGTAAATGAAAATTGCATACAACGTTCTGCCACCTAGTGTGGAATGACAGAAAGATAATTGACAGCTGTTTTTGAAAAAATATGTAATCGTTACCCGATAGATGTCTCTATAATATTACATTTCAAAAAATGGAAAGCAGCGGAGGCGTGGCGGTTCGCAAGACGGTTGTAATATTCTAACATGTATGAATGGTTGTGCGATACCTTACCGTGAACTCGTTCATACAAGTTAGAACATTATAACCTTCACCGCCACCGCACCGCCACGCCTCTGCTGTCTGTGCGTTTAGAGCTTTATACAACACGGCAGAATCATGTCTACAAAAGTACCGGATGTTACTGGAATTATCATTTCAAATTTGACAGTAAAATTACCGTAACTATGCTCAGATGGACTTATTTATGATCAGCGTGTCTCATGCCGTTTGCTCTTGTTTTTTCTATTCTTCAATTTTGAGCTTTTACACCCGCTAATCCACTTTTGTTGCTAACTGTATGTGTACAATTATATACTTTGTAATAAGGTTATCTTGGGAACTTATACTCTTTTGAGAGTAGCAGTGGAATGTAACATCAATTAATATAATCTATAGTGAATTTTAGGCTACAAGAAGAAATAGGATCCATCTTTAATTGTTTTATGCACTCAAATTTAAATTTTACTCCAATGATAATTAACCATACATGCGTCAGTCGTTGGGACAAGGAACGGTTGTGCTCGGAGCATTGAGACATTGAAAATTAACTCGCATAGAGGAGAAGCGTTAATTCCATGTCTTGTGTGGTGTGATCATAGAGGAATTAATAGATAAATAATAATAAATATTAGGGGACAATCTTACACAAATCGACATAGTCCCAAACTAAGCAAAGCTTGTACTATGGGTACTAGTCGACGATAAACATACTTATATAGATAAATAAATACTTAAATACATAGAAAACATCCATAACTCAGGAACAAATATTCGTGCTCATCACACAAATAAATGCCCTTACCGGGATTTGAACCCAGGACCTCTTGCTTCGTAGGCAGGGTCACTACCAACTAGGCTAAAGCGGTCGTTCTTAACCAATACTGTAAACGGCTGCTGAGTCGTTTTTTTAAAAAAAAGAAGCAATTAAGACCTTTATTGATTCTTATGTGTAACGATATAGTTTGTATGACTAACTTTCGTTACACAAAGGATGCGATCGTAATTTTATTGGAAATTAATTGAATTTTATTATGCCACGCAATGACCAAACAATTGCTTAAGACGTCGATCAATATAAGCAGATATCTCAAGCCCAATTCTGGTGTCATGCTTAACCTTGGGCCGACGAAAGCAAATCAAGAAAAGTCTAAAGCGATGGCACTTCCACTCCGTTGGTTAAATTCCTCTATGGGTGTTGATGATAGTTAAATTTGTACAAAAATATATGTGTCTCGCAAACGTTGCTGTCTTGCACGTGTATCGATGTGAAATTGGTTTTAGTTCATACCAGTAAATAAAGTGCAACTGCTAAATGTACACGTGGTTGCTAATACTCTAACTTTGGATCGTTTTATTCTAACGCTTAACGCCATTTTGTGGACAAAAAGTAGAATTCTGTTTGTGTATAAGAAAATTAAGGATGGACGATATTTTGAGCCTAAGCACACAGCGTATGTTAAATAGTGTGGCTTTTTGGCAATCTAAGACGCTGCCAACGCTAGTCGTCTGCGTCTACATAATCGCCGTGTGCATAGGACCTTAGTTTTAACCCTTTCAACGCCAACGACACATATAGGTGTCACATAGTACAGTGTCAAAGTGATCTTGACACAATGACATAAGATTCAAAGCAGGTTTACGTTTTGTCGAGGCGTGGCGTTGGTAGGCTGTAACTAAACAATTCTTGCCTAATGTCGTGAGGTAGAAGTAAACAATGCAAAAATATAATTAATTTGATAGAAGAATATATACTCTGCAAAATTTATTGTATTGGAAAATAATACGCAGAAAAAAATACTTTTTATTCAGCAGATATAATTTGTTTATGATCCCAGTTATTATAATAAGCTAGTAAAATCGCTTTTAGTTAAAAAAAGATGCAAAGCTACTCGAGTTTCTTTTTCTGAAACTATCCGCAAATTAACATATCAATAAATAAAGAAATGCTATTTTTATGAAAAAGTTTTTTAAACGATGACAATTAAATAGTCAGTGCTTGCGACGAGCCGGGTTATTTCAGTGCGTGGGAGGGGGGGGGGGGGGGGGCCTATGTACAGTTGTAGAGATTGATTGTTTAATGAGAAACCCGTAAAAATAAAAATCTACATCGAAAAGTAGAATATACGAATTTGAAAATGATTCATTCAGTTCGGATATTGGAGACATGCACAGATTGTCATGGTTTAAAAATGAACTTTGGAATATTTTTGCAAAACAAATAAATTAAAGCACTGTAAAATTGGATGTTTTTTACCAACGGGAAGAGGGATAGTATTAGTAAATAATCTATACTTACAGTTTAATGTAAAAAAATAAGGTTTACTCCCGATTCGAAACCAAAATTTCGTATCTGCCTATTGCCACACCTGGCGTTACTAGGTGGTTACGAAATTTTGGGTACCAAACGGGATTAAAGTGATATTATTAAAATATTTATTACGCGATTCCGCTGCCAATATCCTACGTTAGTGCTTCATTGTATTTAATAAAATAATAAATAAAAATATATAATTAATTAAACTCAGAGGTTGAGGTTGGTTCCAATCCTCTACTTAAATAATTGAATTTAAGTTAAGATTACAAGAATTCTATCTCATCAATTGACTTTGGCAATCTTCGTATTTTGGTTGACATGGGGTATCTAGCAGGTGCCTGTGTGATGAGTTATGTAAAGTATTAAAAAAATCTTGATAAACCTGCTTGCTTTAGGATAATAGGAATGAATTCAACGCAATAATAACTTAAAATAAGTATCTTAATCGTAATGTCATCATAATAACGTATTTTTAAGAGGGATGACGCCTAAAGTTCTTGCCTATATCTAGACAATTTGTATGATATAATTAATTAATTACTAAGAAAGAGATTTTTCCCGAATTCAATTATTTGTCGATTCAGGCGGTACTTTGCGCAAATACATAACTACGAACAGGAACAAATTATGTATTAGTGGAGACCAAAAATTTTGACCTTATTACATTACAAATTTACAATGGAAAAAGAGCTATCGTGCCTCACCTATGGGAGTTGTTTTAAAAAAAATACACAATTAAAGGGACTTAATCAAAAGAACACTTAATTGATTCCTTTGTGTAACGGAAGTTAAACTTTCGTTACACAAAGGAGCGATCGTGATTTTGTTTTCATTAAGCCCTTAATTATGTATAATTCCTTTGAAAACGACCCATGGACTGTGAATGTGTTAATTTTTGTGTCACAGCGGAAACTTTTACACGCTTTTTAACTATCACCTTTAAGGTGTCCTGAAGTCCTGAACTGAAGGTGAACTTTTAAAAACTCCACCTATATGTCTCTTACAGATAGTTCTCTATCTTTTCTCCGAAAACATTTTTCCCAACTGATTCATTACCTGTTTTTTTTTTCTGAAACTGTAAGTACTTTAGGATTGTTATAAAACTAACCTAACCTGACCTATAGGGTTCTACAGGATAGTCCTGAAATATGTATAGGTATTCTGAATAGTTTATAATTAAAAAAAAAAATTGTTGGGAAAATTATATTCGGTGAAAAGACAGGATCCCCGCACAGACACAGTTGTTGTACAAGCTCGATCGCGGAGCGAGAACATATATATTTTTTCCTGTTCATCTCCCTGAATCCATCTTTTTGTTAGTGTTGTTGAAAAAAAGATTAGATGTTTATTAAAAATTTTGAAAAGCGCTGTCACAATTAAAGCTTTGTTTTGTAGAAAGTTCAGTATTATAATTTATTGTTTGCAAGTAAGTTACAATGTGAAAGATCTCTTAGAAAGAATCGCAGTCAATATTAGTGAGAAAATATCACAAAACTATTGCTTTTATTAACATAATAACTAAAAGATAAAACTAGTTCAAATGTAGCACAAATACCAATTTATTCAAAGTGTATCACACAATAGTGGTTGAAGTAAATGTTCTTAATAATGCAGACTTTATTTGCCTGTTATTAAGGTAAATAATAAGTGATACTTATGTTAATTCTATTTT
Organism: Archips xylosteana; assembly: GCA_947563465.1. Lineage (NCBI taxonomy): Eukaryota > Metazoa > Arthropoda > Insecta > Lepidoptera > Tortricidae > Archips > Archips xylosteana. Next base: position 13,283,759 of record OX387365.1, on the reverse strand, counting down.
TTTAGGGTAATAAAATGACAAGTGTCTTAAAATACAACTCTTGCGAGAATAGGCATCATGTAATAAAATACGGTCGCGGAGCACGAAGAATTTCGCACTATGACTTTTACTGTTTTGTTTGTCTCTGCCGCTCGCGCGTAAATATTTGCTTTCCCATTCTTACATATTCGTGTGCACAGAAAAGAAAAAAGGAGCAGTATAACGTCTCGGCGCGTCCTTGATTATAATTACCTACTTCGGCTCGGTACACAAACTCGCGATAGGGCTGCCACTCTTCAGTTATGTTTTGATAATGTCACATGAAATTTAAAGTAGGGAAAGGATTAGAAGCTTTAGGTAATTATGGAAGAAATGAAGTAAGTGATGTTTAAGAAAAATGCATTTTACGTCATTTTAATAAACCACAAAACGTAATATGTTTTTCAACGGTTTTATTTAGTTTCATCGCTACGTATATTTGCTACCTACAAATTAGTCACGGAGAAGTAGTTGCGCCTCTTCTGGAATGTGCGAAAAGCTTTATTGTTGAATTTAAGAGTATAAATTCCGACTGAGTTGGTAATCTAAAAAATTACAATTCCGGTTTCGATATAGATGAATTTAAAACATCCGTACACCGAACATACCATCATATCGTCGTGACATAGTTAATAGGTACGTAATAAATGCGCGTGAGTCCCGCGCCGACCGAACATAACCGCGCAGCACCCCTATTTGATGGTTGCCGAGGTATGCTGAGACTTCGTGGCGCGTAGATATAACTCGCATTCCGGCCGTTTGTATGGAGACGTTCTACTGCTCCTTTTTCTTTTCTGTGTCAGCGTGTGTGAGCGTGAGTGCGAAAATTTTTGTACAAACAAAGTGACAAGTCATTGTAGGAAATTCTTCGTGCTTCGCGACCGTGCTTTATCAGGAATTTATGATTGTGTGGCAAACCAGGCCCTTAATTTATCACTTCGATCCATAGGCTCTTAAACAGTTTATTAGTGAAAATCGTGTGATAATGATAATGAATAACTGTTATGAAAAGTACAACTGTTATTGTATACATTTTGTTCTTCCGTGTTCAAATATATATTATACGCGCAGACAGAGCGCTTGGCGTTCCGAGTATTTTGTAAATAGAAGAACTCGCGTTACTCGTATAATTTTCTTAATGCTACATAAAGTAGGTACTCTCGAACGCTGACCGCTCTGTTTACCGTGGGAATTCCATATATATATATATATATGTAATAGAGAAAATTTAATCTCGAATAGAATATTACAAGATTTTTCAAAAAAAGATTTAATGCTGGAAAAAAATAGATTTAATGTACCGTCAAACTTAAAGTATGTTTAACGGTCAAATCTATATTTTTCCAGTTGGCGGACATAAAAATTTTAAAGGTCAGGTTTTATTTATATTAAATTTAGAATAGGTAGACAATTTAACCATGATTGCTACAAATTTTTTTTTTTAACTAGCTTTTGTGACTTAAAATGTTAGACATGGCGATACTTTGGCGTGTAAAATTTAGTAGCAAGTTCCAAAACACTGAATGATATTTTTAATTACTCTTTAATCCGCTCTCTATGCGATATAGCGTATTTTGATTTATCAATTGAAGATCTTTGTGTGAGCTGTCAAAAACGTGTTAATCTTGTAGATTTCGTGACGTTAATTATTTGTTAACTCAATTGACTAACTGTTTAGGGAACGTACCCATACTACGTGACCCATTTTTTGCAATTTTTTACCCCCCTCCCTCCCGTCGGTGACCGCCCGTAGTATTTTTCTAGACCTCCCCCCTCCCCATTTAGTTTCACGTAGTAATTTATAAATATGATTTTAAATCATTTTTTGCAAACAGAAAGTTAAAAAATAATAATTTGGCTCATATTTGTCTTTTTATTAATATAGATTTGCGAGATTTGCCTAGACTAAAGACTAGAGTTTGTTGACTACGTGATGAAACCTGAACCCCCTCCCCCCCGTCAGTGACCAGGCGTGGTATTTTTTGTGACCCCCTCCCCCCCCCTAAACGGGTCACTTAGTATGGGTACGTTCCCTTATTAGTTTCAAACCAACTAAAACCAATTTTTATAGTTGGTTAAAAATGAATCTGCTTTTTTAGGGTTCTGCGTTTTTGTTACAGTTGCGTCTTGGAATCATGCTTAAATAGTGTTAACGACCTGTTGTTGTAATGTAAATGTTTAAGTATCATATCCTATTTTTTTTATACATCAATTAAATGATGTCGTGTTCAAATGTTTTATGTCCTAAAGTATTTATTACACTTTTGTTTATCCTAAAAATTTTCATTATTTTGGTATTTTTACGATATTGCTTTAAATCTGCACACCTATTATGATATTATTTAGCGTGATATTTTATTTTTGTAAGAAGTTTTCATTAGTAAGTACTGTTTTATTAAGTAGTTAATAATGACACCGTTGCTAATAAACTAGCATAATTCAAACAAACCCGGTATGTTAAGTTACAAGCAATTGTATTAAAATAACTGCTAAAGGGGGCTTGCTCGGACCAGGGTTAACTACGTAACTCAAAGATACCCACCCAAACCCAGAGTTAAATAGTATCAAAATGTACGGAATTGCCATCCCTAATCCAGGGTTAATGATTTTCTTTAACGCTAGATCGAGCAAGCCGCTTTACCTGTATTAATAACAATTAATATCGAGGAAGTGTGAAAAAAATTGCCACTAACAAATAAATCCCTCATCTTATTGTCATAGTGTTTCTATCCGTTACCCTTTGCACTTTGAACTAGAGTTCTAGGTGGGCCGATACATGACTACGATAGCTTTAAAGGTACATTATTTTGCTGTTGTGATACTACACTGTACAAACGTTAGCCATTACTATAGATATACGTACGTGGTAAGATATATGTTATAGTTATGTACATGTTGAAATGTAACTCGCCTTCAGATGAATAATACAAGTATGTAGTTATATTTGTGGTTTTATTTACCTTACCCTATGGATCATTTTAATTCTTTTTTCATAGTTTAGGGCATAATCAAAACAAAATCACGATCGCTTCCTTTGTGTAACGAAAGTTAGTCATACACAATATATGGATAACGTTCGTTGAACAAAGAAATCAATTAAATTTTGTTTTTATTAAATCCCTTAATTTACATTTGAACTTTATTTTAAATTTCAATAACTATAGTAGAGGAGCCCACGATGCTAAAAATTAAATCATTATTATTATGTACTTATTATGTTCTGACATGTTATAAAATCTATTCGGGTTTTTTAATTTATACGGTTTTATAGAGCAGTAGAAAAACATTCCAACTGATGGTAAGTAATCTCAGGCGCCCATAGACACATGCGCCTCTATCTGTGTGATAAAGAGATGGATTCCTTTCAGAACTTATAGTTAAACCGTTTAAATGAGACAAAGGGGCCGAGAGAGGTGCGTGCGGCGAGCGCGCCTCCTGTGTATACCCCGTTATCTAACACTCAGTTTGGGGGCAAGTGATGGGGCAGTTTCGATAATCTGAATCGATAAAAAATTAAGTTCATTTGCTCACTCACTAACATAATTATCAAAAGATCCATACTTACCAGAGCTCTGCTATAGTGATTTTATAAATTATTATGAAATGAAAGAAAAAATAATAATTTAATTTATTTCATTTTTGTAAGTATGTTTCATAATAAATTAACAATATTTTTTCCAAAATATATGAAGGTAAACTTCGTCGCCTGCTTGTAAAAATCCATTTTAAAAATGAAAATGATTGTTCGACCTCTACAGATGTAACTGGCAAAAACTGTAGTTTTTTTGTAATGCTCTATGCAGCTTTTGTTTACAATACCTTTGTCAATTTTAACTGATTAATAATTTTTACAGATTTAAAGCCTGGATTTTTATTTAATACATATTTGTTAATTTTGCATGAATCAATTTCCCTTTGTGGTGCAGCCTCACTAATAAAATAATAAATAAAAAATAAATATCACGGGACAATTCACACCAATTGACCTAGTCCCAAAGTAAGCTTAGCAAAGCTTGTGTTATGGGTACTAGGCAACGGATAAACATACTTATATAGATAGATACATACTTAAATACATATTACACATCCAAGACCCGAGAACAAACATTCGTATTTTTCATACAAATATCTGCCCCGACACGGGAATCGAACCCGGGACCTCAAGCTTCATAGTCAGGGTCTCTAACCACTAGGCCATCTGGTCGTCTAATGAAATTTTATTTTGAATATCATGTACAGTATTCAATGACTGTTTCAATGATCACTTGGGATCTTCTAATTTTGTAACGACTGTTGATAAAATTGTGAAATGGGTGTGTATAAAATTTATTTAGTTTGTTCCGTATCTGTGCTATTCAATAATTGTCCCCCTCCTATCCGATCAAATAAATGCAATGAATGAGTTATCTCAAGAGCATTCACAAAAGAATTTTATTTTGACAAATAACTATTTATAAGTAAATGTGAATCAAATCATTAGGTGTGGCAACATCACTATTTTAGCTTGCCCCAAAACTGAGCGTTAGATAACGGGGTCTACTCGTGTGCCTGCCGCCCTCACCTCTCCCGGCACCCTTTGTCGTCTACCCCCGCGCCTCTGTACCCCGCGGGCGAGGACTCATTTAAACGGTTTAGCTATAGTGTTAGTAGGATAGCGTCGTTGACAGAAAGAGTAGGAAGTTCTGGAAACAATGGAATTGAAGAAATAAAAATAATTTAAGAATAATAATTTATTTTCACCATTACAATACAACAAAATAAAACAATACACGAACGGGGACGGAAAATGCAATTCATAACAAAAATAATATCACGAATAAAATCAACACTAGTCTCAATACATATATTTATCCACAAAATCATTTATAAAAATACTTTTTTTTGGTTACAATTTGGCAACTCGAGTTCGAGTCGAAGTACAGTCACCCACAACAATACCCTATGCCTTAATATCTGGGCAACTGTACTAAACCTCGGTCAAATACTTGAGAATAAATAGTCTTAACGTTAATAATTGTATTTAATTACTTGGTGGTTGACATACCTCTTACACACTAACTTATTCTAATTAATATCATTCAAAACAGTTCAACGAGTTATATACTTTGTAATTTATTTTTAACTTGGTGAGGGAAAAGGGAATTTTACAGACTCATCAAAGGGGCACTTTCATGGAGACTGAGCGGATCGCATAAATGGACATTTTCAATAAAAAGTGTACACTTTTTTTAAAAGAGTGATTCCCATCTTCCAACCTAGCTATCCAACCTAGGTTGGGTATTGGGAACTCACAGTGCCATCTTCCAACCTGCTTCGGGTTGGATAATATGGGAATATAATTGTTTATTAATTTTTATTCCCATCTTCCTTTCTTAGTATGTCGTATGTGAAATGTCCAAATGCCGGTTTTCTATTGCGACCTCCGCTAAACTCGAACAGTTGTTCATTGCAAGATACCTTTTGAACGTCACACAATACGGATGCGGGTAGATTAATTTTTGTATTACCATATTGTCGTCTATAGCCGACGCTGGCGTTCAAAAGGTTTACGGAGTCTGCACGAAGTCATCTCCACTCGCAGTGGCAGGCAGGTATAAGCAAGGGGAACGGAGAGGTACGTATTTCAACTAATGTGAATGGTCAATATCTAGATTATGGGAATTTCTTGTCTAATACTTTTTCAAGGCCCGCCAACTCTTTGAAGCGTTTCAACCGCCGTAACTAAAAATTCTAATGGGATACGGCGGTTGAAACTCTTCAGACGCTACTACAAAAATGATAAGTTTTAATTTTTACAAATGAAGGACTAATTTGAAAGAGAGTAATTCTTTTTATCAAATGCAATTGGTTTTGTACCGTAATGTAAATGGAGCAAGGTCGAATTGGTTGGTTTATGTCGTTCTTAAACGCAATCTGCCTGTAAAATCTTTGATCAATTAGAACTGTAGATCCACAGTCGCGCGCCCGAAAATGTCCGAGCCAAATGAGCGCCACTTTGATAAAAGTGGCCTTCTTTTTTCTCAGAACGTTGCGTGAAATTGTCAAGTTTAGCTGTCAAGTGGAGTTTTGCCGCTACCGAAATTCGACTGTAATGAAGTAAAGACTAGGTTCAATTTTCTGTGTAGGTGATGATTTTATTTGTTACGCAACCAAATAAAAAAGTTCGGACATTCTTTGAAGGGGATTTTGTTCGGCAATGTGTATCTTCAGTTATAATTGATCAAAGTGTAAAATGGTTATTTTATAAATAATATGTTATGATTGGATAATTTGTCTGCATAGACTATATTCAAATGGTATTAAAAATGTTTATAACATCGACTAGTAGGTACGGAACTTAATCCATATTGAACATGTTACATATAAAGTTTCACACTATCTTACTGCTCTAAGAAATACTTAAAAAAAAGTATCAACTTGAGGACTAAAATTAAGTTACCCTCATAAGAACCAAGTTTGAAAATAAGCTTTTACATCAGATTTTATAATTACCTCAGGATTATACACCGTGGCTAACGAGGAACCTCAAATTGTTTCAAGCCAAAAATGTAGGAAACAATCCGGTCGATTTGTTTTACTTTGGGAGGTTTGTGGAGAAAACACCTTAATGATAGGCAACGTCGGGGTCCATATCGGGTTGCATTATTGTTGAAGGGTATAATGAATTGTTTGTCATATTCTAACCTAAAGAGTTCTACAGAATGTCCATTTATAAATTTCTGAAAATGTATGGTTTCGACGGGCAAAAAAAATTATGACAAAAATTACATTATGACTAAAAATTGTATGCCACCAGACACGCTCTGCCGTACCCACGGTGTATTAAATACAGTAATAGTGTTTACCTTCCGAACAAACCCCATTTTTATGAAGATAACCTAACCTTAAGATAAACCAACAAAAAAACCCGGTCTATTCCTAATTCCTCTTTTTGGGTAGTAACTTGTAACAGGGAATGTACCAAAAATCACAAATACAAAAATGACTACGCTAAATCTAATCTATCTACAAATACATGGTCTATTTGAGCATAAAATTCCAATAATTGTCGGATTCTAAAACTTCAGAGTAAATATTAACAGTGGGGATTACCCCGAAATTCAAAATTTGAAGTTCGCATCATACCGGCCACCTCACTCTCCTAATCAATACAAGGTATTGAGATACGTATCAAATCGCATAAAATTTAAAAAGACTAATGGACAAAATACATAACCAAAACAAATCTAAGTAATTTACAGATTCAGAAAAGTTCGTCTAATTCATAGTTTCGCCGAAAAATAAATTACATCAAATGACCATTATATGTATATTTCATCCAATGTTATACTCAGCGACAAATCTAACCGCCCACTTTACATAACATGTTTCTAAGGAAGGAGGGCGATTAGATTTGCCGCTGAGTATATTTTAAAACTTTTTGATACGTTTCCATACTAACTACACTAATAAGTGTGAGCGGGGCAGTACGATACGAAGTTCGAATTACATAAGTATAAGGCCAGAGCTAAAGTTTCATAAAACTGCACTACGTTAGCTACACTACTACATGAAGCGGGAAGAAAGCTGGATGAAACCGGTTTACATTCTGTCATCTCGAGATAAATTTCGACGATACGATACTTGATGTACGGCTGCGAAGCTTGGACACTAACGTTGCAAGAAGAGAATAAGTTGTTAGTGGCAGAACGGAAATTCTGCGGAAGATTCTGGGACCGACTCAGAGAGAAGACAGGGAGATTGAAGACCTAGTGTCCGAGCCCAATATTATTGGAGAGACCAAAGCGTCCAGACTTCGATGACTTGGACACGTGGAACGGTTGGGAGAGGATCGAGCCGAGAGAAGAGCGTGCTTGGAACGACCGAGCGGACGTAGACCGGTTGGTGGTCCCAGGTACCGCTGGAGGGACAAGATCCACAAGGATCTTTCTGAACTCGGGTCGAAGGCTGGTAAAAGCTGGCCCAAGATCGCAAAGCATGGCGTAGTCTGGTGTCGGAAGCCAAGACCCACTTTGGGTCGCTGTGCCCAGCTAGTAAGTAAGTACCGATACTAATGGTAAAAAACTATCTCCATGACACCTAGAATGAGAGGCCGGGGACGCAACATGTTATGTAGCTATCATAGGGCGTTCATTTCAATGTTTGTATATTAGGTATTTGCTTTAACTAAAACGCAATATTTTATCTACGTATAAATTGCATTATTTAACTAGTGACCTAACTTCTAAGGAAGGCTACATAAACTCTGGATTATGTTTAGAATCCATAGAGGAGCGTTCAGCGTTTCGAGCCCTTTGTCACCTTTGCCACACTATGCTTCTCGCACTGCTCATCGCGTTGCGATGTGCAGCTACATACTGTTCTCTCGCGCAAATCTTCCCTGTTTCTCTTGCGTGTCTTGACTAGAGAGCGAGAAAACACAGGCCCCGACGAGTAACATGATGTGCGACGAGAAAAGTAGCCTCGCAACGTTTCTGCCGTCTTTCCTCCATCCTTTCATGCCACTCGTCAAGTTTGTGGCGCAGGTATTATGTACAATAGATGTCAATGATATCTTTACATTTTAATTTAGTACCTTGTCACGGTATTGTATGCCTTCTGACAGTTTTGTACAAAAGCTTAAACATGAAGTCACAGCGACAATACCTTAAGTGTAAACATACCTTTGGCATGGACTGTACAGGCAAGCTTACCCTCTTAATCACCAAAAACTATAAACCTCTTTTAGCTAACATGCGTTTTGTCTGAACTATGAACTCTAAAGTAAAAATGACATATTGACAAATCATTTTATAACAAGGTTTGATGAGCGTTCATTAATGAAAGGATCAACTGCAATTTGGTTGAGATTGATCTCGTTTTATAGATACATCATTACATCAAGCTATCATCTCACAATGAAAAGGTTGAATTTCATTTCTAAATATTCTTAAATGTAAATATCACTAACATCATCTTACAAGAAGCTCATAATATTCTTACTGGCTAAGATTACAAAGATTACAACAATGCGGCAATGTCATAGAAATTAGCGGTTGACAAATAAATATTTAAAATTACTACCATTACTATAATCGAACTCATTCAAATTCAAATTAAACGGACAATATCTTCTGCCTATCAGCATTATTAACAATCGGCTAACGATGATCCAGAAATAGCTTTATACTGCTGTGAATACTGAATACATTTACCTTCTTTTTCTACCACCATCTTATACCATTTGATAGAGAAATAGAGTCGATGTCATGCAATTAATGCACAAGCCTTTAGCTTTATACTATTGTCCCTTGTTTTTAAGGGGACTAAGTAATTAAATAAATACCATTATAACATTCTTAATTTGAGATCAATATATTATGCGAATCTCATTGTGATGATAAAAACTGCAATAAATAATTATTTTGAAACAGAAATTGACAAACAAGAAATCATACAGTCATTCAATAAAATAATTTAAGTATTAATGGAAAAGTCTAATCTAAAGTCGGGCACTTTTGTTACGATACACGAAAAATACATCTACGCGACAAATTGCACTTAAAAATATTTTGGGATTAAATAGTACTAAATAATGGTATCCTATTATCTCGCTTCATTAGTTTTTCGTTTAATTCTTATTTCGTCTCATTCTGTATTCGTCACTTCGTCTTGTTCGCTATCCGTCATTGTTATATTTGGTCAAATTCTGTAACTTGTCTCTCTCTTAATAAGTCTTATTCGTTTTTCGTCGCGGTCTTCCTTAGACTTATGATTTTGACTTATGACTTTAATTTTGATTTTATTTCTTGTGAATAGAAGAGCGGGACCTCCTGATACAGGTATTTTATACCTACTAGGAGGACTCAAACACCATGTAATTTACTGATTTGTTTTTACCCATTGAACGATTATTATTATTATTATTAATATTCTTTGTTTGTCTCCATCGTTTTTAGTGACATTCGCAGGCTATCTTTAGTCACATAGCACCGAACGTATAGAAATAATTTTGGCGAATAAGTAAATGAGACAAAAAACGAAAGGCAAGAACGACGAATGAGTCCAAGGAAAACCGTGGCGAAAAACGAATAAGACGTATTAAGAGATAGACAAGTTGCAGAATTTGACCAAAAAACATAGTGACGAATAGCGAACGAGACGAAGACAAATACAGAATGAGACGAAATAAGAATTAAACGAAAAACGAATGAGGCGAGATAACAGGATACCTAAATAGTAAGATAAGAGCCAATGAAGACAGTATTTGACAGCATCAATATTTTTTTTTAACTATAGCTTGAATATAGACTGAAAACATCAGTTCTTGAGAGTGAGACAACGCGTTGGAAGGTTGGATACTTGGTCAACGTCTGCCAAATCGGAACGTCTCACTAACATTACTCTCGGAACAGCGTCATCTATGGGGCTAAAGGGTAAATATTATCAAAGTCTACAAAACATTTTTATTTACAAAAACAGGGAACCTTAAATTAATATCGTTTCCGTCGTACAAACTTCAAAATAAAACTCACGCGACACCAGCGCCATGTCTTGAAGATTTAAAAACGTCAGCTAATAAACTAAATCTTAATACCTAAGTTGCATTCTCTATGTCTTGTGATGACGAACTGCTCGAGCTTTCTGTAGAATCCTGCAATCACATATTGGTTAATTATAAATCTGTAATTATAAAACAGTAGCGCGATTGATTGATTCAAGAATCGACAGACAACGCATTCAAGAGTTTTTTTTAAGGGGCTACCCGGACGAATTCGTTGTTTTTACGAAGCGTATACTCGTAGTGCGCTTGAAAGTGACATACATAGGCACACGGCGGACACGACGCACAAAACACGCATTCCTGAATCCACACAAGCACGACGACGTCTGTACACGCGTCAATGTGTGCGTAAGATGCACAGGGCTGACTATCGCAAAAAGAGATAGAAAGAGATAGCTGCGGAAAGTGAATGCCGCGCCGTTCGTTGAGCGCGAGCAACGTTGTAATGTAAAATAAAATGAGTAGGTAATCTAATTATCGTAGTACTTATAATTAAACTTATCGTTTGTCTAAATTAAGTGTTTAAAAATAAGTGAATGAGTGTATACCTAATTCATTTTGTAAAGACAATTAGAGAATGTAATTGTAGATATTGATAGGAAATAATTAACAAATTAATTTTACTAATACCTACCTACTAATATAAGTCTATTTATAAATTATAGGTAACAAACTTTTAAACCTACTTTCCCTAGTTACTAATGTTACATGTTGCTAATTGAAGTTGGTTATCTACCTTCTTTCGTCCTTCGGAAATCGAAAAAAACTCCTTTCCTTGTCTTTGGTTGATACCAAACACCCATACAATGCACAATATATTCCCATTTCGCAAAAGTTTAGTGCCGTGCGGCCACGGACCAGTTGGTCCGTGCGTGCGGCCGACACGCATCGCGTCGCGCACCCGACTGGTTTCTGGCGGTTTCTGGCTATCTGCGCCTTGAGGGGTGGGGTAATTCGAATCGGTGCGGGGCGGACCGTTTCCATTCTGTACGTCAGTACTATTATATATTCTGTGACATAGGTATACATATATAAACAATCATTAGTGATACGACACTGTTTATTTTAGTTTAATAACTTTTATTCAGTTCGATCCCCGCGTCGGGGTAGATATTTGTATGAAAAATACGAATGTTTAATCTCGAGTCTTGGGTGTTTAATATGTATTTAAGTATGTATCTTTCCAAGGCCCACTTGCATAGAATAGGGTTAAAAATTGAACTGGTTAACACTGGGTTTAGGATGACAGTTCCATATATTTTGACACTTCATAACCCTGGGTTAGCACTTAACTCGGGTCTGTGCAAGTCAGCCTAAGTATGTTTATCCGTTGCCTAGTACCCATAACACAAGCTTTGCCTACTCCGGGAGTAGGTAAATCGGTGTGAACTATCACGTGATATTTCTTTATTTATTTATAAGTGAGCGAAAGGAAGCAATAATTTAGTACAGTAACACTGAAGTGAAGGACGAGGAAGGAGAGTCCAGGATACGGGACGGCTATAAGCCTATCCAGTGTTCCACTGCCGAGTAAAGGTCTGCTTCTTACCGGAACTCATCTCTGTGTAAAGTGAAGCACGAGGCACTCACCTGGCGCGGCTAGTGCGACAGCGTGGTCAGCTGTCAGGGCACGTGCCCGGGCTGGCGGCAGTCCCCGCAGTAGCGCTCCACCTGGCACGTGCCGGCGCCAGCTGTGTGTATACTGCGGCAGGCACTCACCTGGCGCGGCTAGTGCGACAGCGTGGTCAGGTGTCAGGGCACGTGCCCGGGCTGGCGGCAGTCCCCGCAGTAGCGCTCCACCTGGCACGTGCCGGCGCCAGCTGTGTGTATACTGCGGCAGGCACTCACCTGGCGCGGCTAGTGCGACAGCGTGGTCAGGTGTCAGGGCACGTGCCCGGGCTGGCGGCAGTCCCCGCAGTAGCGCTCCACCTGGCACGTGCCGGCGCCAGCTGTGTGTATACTGCGGCAGGCACTCACCTGGCGCGGCTAGTGCGACAGCGTGGTCAGGTGTCAGGGCACGTGCCCGGGCTGGCGGCAGTCCCCGCAGTAGCGCTCCACCTGGCACGTGCCGGCGCCAGCTGTGTGTATACTGCGGCAGGCACTCACCTGGCGCGGCTAGTGCGACAGCGTGGTCAGGTGTCAGGGCACGTGCCCGGGCTGGCGGCAGTCCCCGCAGTAGCGCTCCACCTGGCACGTGCCGGCGCCAGCTGTGTGTATACTGCGGCAGGCACTCACCTGGCGCGGCTAGTGCGACAGCGTGGTCAGGTGTCAGGGCACGTGCCCGGGCTGGCGGCAGTCCCCGCAGTAGCGCTCCACCTGGCACGTGCCGGCGCCAGCTGTGTGTATACTGCGGCAGGCACTCACCTGGCGCGGCTAGTGCGACAGCGTGGTCAGGTGTCAGGGCACGTGCCCGGGCTGGCGGCAGTCCCCGCAGCCCGGCGTGGCGGCGGAGTAACGTTCCACCTGGAAGGTGCCTGCGCGGGCGCCGAACTCTTGCGCCAGTTGCTGGCACGAGTGCAGCACCGACTCCGAGTCCGTGATCTCGTCTGTGATGTTCAAAAGTAGATAAAACAAGTCATAAAACGAGTCATTTTATTAGAGACGCTCTCATGTAGCCACCCGAGCCGGTACGGCGAGGGTGGATAGACACGTCGAGGGGAAAATGGGTTTAATGCTCGAGTTTTACACTCTGCTTTTCACTTCGATTGCAAGGAAATTAAACATCAACATTTGAAATTAAATTTACAAGCTCTGATTTTTCATGCATGGCAATTTCTAGAAACTATACACACTACACTAGACAAATCTAGTACACTAGTACTAGATTTGTCTAGTTTTATTAATTTCGTACCTATAGCGACGTGTGCCGACACGATGATGTGGTGCGTCGATAGTGCCCACGCGTGGACAGAGTGCACGTGTCTCACTCCACCGAGAGACGACAGCGCTTGCACGAACTCCCGGTACCTAATGAATAATAAAAAAAAAGATTATAAATTTCACATCATCATTTCAGCCGAAAGACGTCCACTGCTGAACATAGGGCTCTCCCAAGGCTCGCCAAACAGATCGGTCCAGTGCCATCCGCATCCAACGCGATCCCGCAACTTTAACCTTCATGAAATCCGCGCAAGAACTAAAGTCACCGACATAGCTCGAAGAATCGCCAGACTCGAGTGGCAGTGGGCAGGGCACATCGCTCGTAGAACTTCACGTAAGCTTTTGAAATTAGAAAATTTGCTTAAAAGATCACAATTTATTGAATCATGCGTTACTTTGCGGACGCCCATAAGCAGAGCCCGGATTTTCCATGGCAAAACAAAACACTATCGTAATCTGGCTAGTAATAGAAATATCATTTCATTTCATCAGTATTATCGGTGACAGACGGACGGACGGACAGCGGAGCCTCAGTAATAGGGTGCAGTTTTTACCCTTTGGGTACGGAACCCTAAAGATCACCGTGTATTAAGAAGCACCTTAAGGTACTCACCGGAACTCTGCAGGCACAGACTGCATCAGCATGGCGAGTGCGTCGCGCACCACCCGCGCCGACGTGAGCAGCACCAGGATGCTGAAGACGAAGGTGCAGATGGGATCCACCACCTTCGCTGCTGGCTGCGATACAATACAATAAAATGACTCTTTATTGTACACCACAAAGAAAACAATACAGAAAAACAAGTACAGTAAAATTACATAAAGTTTACCACTGACAGATGGTTTGCCTTCATTTCATATTCAACTTTAACGACCTACAAATAAAGCCAATTTTAGGATACTGTTACCCACGTTTGCAGATTTTGTAATAGCTGCTTTATTCGTATGGTGTTCAAGTTGGAAATGAAATGAAGGCAAGCCATCTGTCAGTGGTAAACTAAAAGTAAACGTATTGTACATACATGGAAAAAATATACAAGGTAAGCAATAGGGCGAGATGTACATATAAACATTTCAATGGCTGAAAGTTTTTCAGATGTCTGGGGGGAAGTTTGGCTACTACAAGAACTATGTATGATAGAAAAATAATGAGCAGCAATAAATTGATAAAAATAAATAAGAAATTTTCACTATACGTGTAACGGTATTCAAACGGACAAGCCAGATATTTTTAGGTGTATAGTTTGTGAAGTTAGGGCGTGTAGAGTTAGGGTGACGCATGTTAAGCACAGTAGTTCCCCAGTAATGGACAGCAAAGATTCAATGCCCTATAGCCTACCATTCATGGACTTTACCAGTTATAATCGTCAGTTATGTGAGCATAGTGTTGATAATTTAAAAATGTAGCGTATCCGTTTCTTGAAATTTGGGTTTACGGAAAAAAATGTCCATAATTGGACCTTATCCATTACTGGTGCTGTCACCCTAGGAAGCTTGGCTCTATATGAGATCTGGTAACTTTTTGACAGTGCAAGCAAGGTGGTTTGGCCTTAAAAATGTTTAAATTTTACATAAAATCGCGCGCAAATTTAGAGAGTCTATAACAATAAACTTACGTAAAACTTGATGAGAACCGACGCAAAGAGCACCCCACAGCTTTGGATCAAGTCACCAATCACATGGATCAGCGCCGCTCGGAGGTTTATATTCCTGAAATGCATCGTCCTAAGTCTCTACCAATGGTACTCTTAAGCCCTCCACGGACCACAGCGCGGGGCGTGCGCGTGACGGTGACGGAGCGTGCCCAGCGCGTTGCATAACACTGAATCATATCGCTCATGTAGAAGAACACTGGTACAATTGGGATGCACCAAAAAAAATAACCTATAGTTTTTATATTTTTTTTGGAAAGAATAGGATATTTTAAGATACCATTTTCATCGATTTTGAATTTGGTTGAGTATTTAATTATTTATAATTTTTTTAAGAAATACGTTGGATGACGTCACAGTGAGAGAGCCACGTTCCATTGCCTACAAAAATTCAAGTCGTACATAACATAATCTGTGGCACTACTGATTTGTCTTGTCACTGTCAATAATACAAGCACGGCTTAGGGTCCTAAATGAACCATGACAATAGTTTTATTTATTTCTCTTCTTTTAGCTTCTATTATTCCTGTTTGTTTAATGGTGTGATAGTAAATAGATATTTTTTATTAAAATCTGATATTAAAATTCTTTCGAATATTTACTTGTAACATAGTAATTTAATAATTAAATTTGTAAAAATACATTGCGAGTATTGTATACATTTCGGACTTTATGATAAATGACAAGTGTTTAAAGCCAGGTGCGCATCAAGTGATTAAAGTTCTGTCTTTGTCACTCTTTGCTATTATAAGCAGGACAGCAACATTTCAAACTGTCAATTTGCTTTAGAGTGTAGACCTGCTTTATGTCTGCCTATGTGACGATTCACTGCAGGGGTCAAATGAAGGTCATTACTTAAATTTTCTTTATTTAATTCAGTTTATCATATTTTTGGAATCTGATTCCTGAAAACGATTCACAAAGCCTATTTCTCCAAACGGTTTTCGATTTATTATACGTTGTCAAAAATTGGGACATCCCAATTGCAAATTATTGCCATTTCAAAACTAAACTTTTTTTCTTATTACATAATCTTCTACATGAGCGGTATACGCTGTGCCACGCTGCCGGTCTTTATCACCGTATATATGAAACAGTGTTATAGACCGCTAGGCACGCTCCGTCGGCTTCGCGCGCACGCCCCGCGCTGCGGTTTGTGGTGGCCTTTACTAATATGTTAAATGCGAAAGTTTGTGTGCGTGTTTGTTACTTTTTTACGCTAAAACGGTTTAACGGATTTTGGTGAGATTTGGCAAACAAATATTTAATAACCTAGATTAACATATTGGATACTTTTGTATCCCGGAAAAATGCAGAGTTCCAGCAGGATAGTGATAAACGAATTCTTCGCAGACGGAGTCGCGGGCAACAGCTATTATACTTAAATACTAAAGTTGTTTGCATGTATGTATCGTGCGTGAGCATGCTGTTTGCGAAGAACTAACAAACAACCGACAACAAACGCAGTGCAGATTGGGAATTTACTTTAACTTGTGTGGTGTGCTTTTTTTAACCGCTTATCGATTCGTCCGTACAATATTATTTTTAGACGCAAATATATATACGCGATATCTAAACTAAGCGAATAGCTAAGTTAGATATAAGTATTATATTGCAATGCCCTTGCTGGGTCCTGTTTGACACATTATCTATGTATAACAGTTGGTCTAGTAATTTTACAACATGTAAGCAATTCATTTGAATAATGAAGATATTGATCACTAAAGCTAAACCTCCTCATGAGTCCTCGCTCGCGCGGTACAGGGTCTAGGGGGGGTATGACGACGAAGGGGCCGCGAGAGGTGCGGGCGGCGTTTGTCGTCATACCCCCAGTCCCTGTACCGTGCGCGCGAGGACTCATTTAAACGGTCTAGCTATAATATGGACCAGTTCGCGGTGTAAAAACCAGATGAACGTAACATCGTTTATCCAAATTATGCAGGAGAACCAAAAAACTGTGAAATTTTATCACTTTCAACTTTACGAGCTTCTTGGTAAGTGAATATGCCGCGGAAGAAGGAAAAAACTGACACTGACACTGACATGTACACACACACACACACAATACAGATTTCAGAAAGTTAAGAAATATTGTAATTATATTTGCTAGTATACCAGCAATAAATATTTTTTTGAAATTTGGTTGACATACGTCACTTTAGCCCTTAATTATACTTACTAAGGGGCTGTTTCACCACTTTTTTTAAAGTTCGGATTAGCTTGATTGGTCACACGGAATAAAAATTTCTGTTTCACCAGTCTTGATTAGCGCTAAGTGACGGACAAACTATTTCTTAATTTGACCATCAGATCAGGTGGCATTTAGCATTTTTATCCGTCACATATCTTTTTAATTAGTTAGTTTATTTTTTTGTGGCCATGGTTGGAGAGCCCTTCAGCCGGTTTCAGAAAAATAAATCAAAGTATTTTTTATTTTTTAAAGAAAGAAGTCATGCTAAATTGCAAACGAGAATTTAAATATCAAGATTTGAATAAAAAATATAGGTACGCTTTTAGTATTTAAAAATAAATCCAAAATTTCGTAATATTTTTTAATTACAGACTTTTTTTCAGTGGCTCAATCGTTTGTTCTACCTGAACTTGTACATCGCCATTAAAAAAAAGTGAATCTGTCAAAGGGTTTGGCGCCACTTTTCGATTCGTTTTACGTGATTTTATTTTTCTTTTTTATTGTTAACCAAAGTATCGTAAATAAATACCGTTTTTGGATTAATTATAATGTTACACATTTGTTTATGCAAAAAAATAGATGTGTTTAAAAATAACATAGTTTACGATTTATTTTGCTTTAATAATGAGCGACTCTTTGAACGAAAATATGCGAACAGGAACCCGTGGTCGTGAAATGGGACGTTGCTATTCCGACTTTTTGTTAAACCGACGATTAGTTAAGTGGTACTTAGTTTGCACAGGACCGGAGTGGTGAAACTGAAAAAAACTGACTGACAGATTTGTGCAGTACTTAGTTTATTCATTGGTTACGTAACCAGTAGTTTGACAATAAGGTGGTGAAACAGCCCCTAAGTGTAAGAAAATATAAGTGCCAAAAAAACGTAAATACATATCAGTTGTTTTGGCTGTTAAAAGTTTATATGAAACTGGAATATTATTAACAACATAACATCCAGATTGAACTTTTACGTCGTTATGGTTCGTGTAGAATTATGAATCAAGCAGCATTCTACTACACAAAGAATTAGTGATTAAACGAACTTACCTGTAAGTGAAGTTCGATCACAATTATATGATCGACTTCCTTCTTCGCAATTAGGTTTACAATTTGTAGCTGGTATCCCACGCTATAGCCTTGCACGGACATTAAAAGAAGGGTAAATAAAAACATTGATCTGGCAACCCCATCTAACGTCCTGCCCGGTCTGCTGCCATATTTCTCTCATTCTGTGTGGAGTGCTGAATTATTATTATTTATTTTTTGGGTAGGGGTTTCTTTTGTATTATAATAGGGAGGGTTATTAGTAATTGCTTCGAAGGAAGTCGATCATATAATTGTGATCGAACTTCACTTACAGGTAAGTTCGTTTAATCACTAATTATATTTCTCGACTTCCTTCTTCGCAATTAGGTTTACAATTTGTAGGATGTTCAGAGTAAACAATTACAATAAAAATAAATAAAAGCATTAACTTCTATCTGTGTATACATATTACTTTTATACATGTTGATTTTACATCACACTATATTTCAAAAATAAAGAAAGAAAAAAAAAAAAAAACTAATCATGTTAACAAATCGACATACTTATGAGACTTGATTATTACATGAAAGAATAATTCTAGCGAACTGGTTCGAATCATTTACTATCTCCTTATTATAAAACTTGGCGAAAACTGAGGATGCGGCACTCCAGCCGGCAGTTTTCTTAATGGTCTCGCGCCAAACACGCTTGTATCAATGCCACTGCTATCATGAAGAGTTTCTTTCACCAAATGGCTCAATCATTGAGAAGAAATTTTTGAAAACGGAGATTGGCAACTAATGAAAATAAAATGTTGGTTTATTTGTCTTAAGTGTTTTGTTTTTTCCATGTAACAAACTAGACTCCTGGCTAAGCAAATCTCAGGCCTTTCATTGAAGAAAGGGAGTTTGAGCACAAGTTGCAAGCTTCAACGTTTTTATTAAATCTGGGATTTTGATAATAATCTCCTCGTTACCATATACATGTATGTTATCCAAATTTATTAACGAAAGGGTTTGAACCCTGTGAGCAGTTACTACTGCCAACAAGTTAACAGTTTTTCTTGTGAGATTTATTAAATCTAGACTTTCGTTTGGCCATTTCTGTGCTAAATATGTTAGGACCAAATTGGGGTTCCATGTTAGACTGTACTTTGGAGCCGTAGGCCTTAATCTATACACACCCCTCATAAAACGTTGTATTTGAGGGTCACTAACAATAGAACCTAAAATAAGTGCTAACGCTGATTTATATGAATTAATAAAATTGTACCATATTTCGCACCTTTATCGAAGATTATGGTTAAAAAACCTATAATCGTAATAACTGAGGAATTTAAATAATCACACTTATTATTATTGCAAAATCTTATCCATGATCGGATGCAAAAATCGTACTGCTTATATGTACTTTCTGCGAGCGATGATAAAATGATGTCTACGGACCTAGATGATATTGATTGCTTTAGTAAAGCTTGTCGGATAATTTGACTGCAACCAGGATAAGGGTCTTGTGTAGACTGTGGGCTGACCATGTAAACTTCCACCGAAATAGGTTTGAACGAGATCTAGTTTGTCTGTCTGTCTATATCAGTAACCAATCTACAATGATCCCACACTGCGCACATTTTGCTTAGGAGCAGGGGTCTGCAAGACTGGATGTTCATAGATACATATAAATTTGTACGGAACCCTCGGTGCGCGAGTCCGACTCGCACTTGGCCGGTTTTATTAGTATTATATACGAGGCAAAAAACTGTTATTTTTCGTCTTTCACACCAGTTCCATACTTCGCGAGATATATTAATGAAATGTGGGTATTTTATACTCCCCATCCTGTTAATACATGATATTGCCGTGACATTATCATTTCTCAGAAAGATTAAGCGAAAAAATCTGCTTTTAACTCAAGTACATTGATATGTGAATTGATTTCATCCTCTTGCCAAAAACCTGAGGCTTCTTCTCCATTGCAAAAGGCGCAACCGCTCCCAGACGCATCGAAGAATATTTCTTTTTTAAAATCATTAAACCGAAATGGGTTGTAACTACTATTTATGTTATTTTATTAAGAAACAAACAGTCATATACAACATAATAATAACTAAGTTGAATATAAATTAGACCTATAGTTTCCTTACGTGAATTTGAGTAGGTACTACGTAATAAACGTAACTATTGTTACATGCAAAAATAACTAATTTAAGTGCAATGTGCTACATAAACAAACAAGACCCAGGATAAATAGTTGAAAAGTGTATGCATTATTTACTCAATCGAAACAACTGGTACTAAGTAATCCATTTAAGTGAACGCTCTTTTCAAAGAACCTAAGGTACAATGAAAAATATCGACATTCGCAACAACAACGACATTATCGTTGTAAAGTCTACAAGCACGTCTAACAAAAATATGATTACGTGCGTAGCATGTTTTGCTAACAGGTATAGCGAACAATTCCTTTTTGCGACAATTGCGCTGGCGCGCACGGGGAACCTTAACGCTTATTTTATGAAGCAATGAGGGGGTTCGCAAACGTGAATGAAGTAGCTTGTAAAGCAAGACAGAATCGATACTATCACGACGATCGCTAAGCAACTGCATTCTATGACGCTTCAATGAGTCAGTGTAATCAACATAACTGTGTCCCGTTCTATAGTCAAGTGCCTTAATAAACTTTTTTTTGAAGTCTTATGTAAAACCAAGCTAAGTCACTTTTTAAATTTTGAGAAATAAAAATGTTTTGATCAAAATCATTATTATTCAATAGACATAGATATTTGATAACTATACTGTGTCGATATATTTAAATCTGAGATATGTATTGTGGGTAGAATGAACTGGTACTAAAAAATAAGCGTCTTTCATATCTATAGAAACCATGTAACAATGTTTAGTTATAAGTTTCGAGGCTGTCCTATAGTCCTCCATCTTAAAATGACAAGTTTTTACGTGTTTATTTAAACGCTTCAGGTTTAAAATAAATCTTTTATCGCCGTTAGGCTTGGGCACAAGAAAAATACCTTGAAAGGAATTCGTCTTTAGTGTGATAACATTTTGATATGGTATTAATTTTTAGTAAATATTGTATAGCGGCACAAAAATCGACATATTCTTGTCTTGATTTAGGTCGTACAACTGGTTTACAGTTATCAACGGGGGTAGTCACAAAGGGAATTTTATAACCTCATAATCAGGATAGAATAATAGAATCGTCAGTTATCAGCCGCCAGTTATCAAGAAAATTCTTGAGACGAGCGCTGTATCATACCTCTGGCGCTAGCGCCGCGTGCTCCGGGGCCTCCCGGACGGCGACCGCTCCGGCTTGTCCCGCTGTTGAAAGCTCGCCCTCGGCGCCGGGCGCTGCGTCGGACGAGATCTCGAAAAATCCTGCTCGTTGCTGGTTTTTTGCGGTACCGTTTTCCAATTTAAACGGTTTAGGCGTACCTTATTTTTGGCAAAATCGTTTTTATTAAAAACATATCCCTTATATTTTTCGCCAGCTTTAAATCGGTTGCGGAACGTTTGATTGATTTCGCAGATTTTACGTTTTCTGAAACATTGCTACCAAACAAGAATTTATCTCTACTTATTTGTTTCCATTAGTGTTTCCTTCATGTTGCTAATGATAGCGGATATAACGAAACCTCGCCGAGTTCTCTTGTCACTATAATGACTATCGCACAAAATGCGACAAGCATCGCCAAAAGGTTTTAAGATATTTGTAGTTTCAGACTTTTTATTAATAATTACTTCTATCGCCTGAGAGAGGGCGGCTAACGCGATATCAATTTGATTCTGTTTTGCGAACAAAGAGGCATCTCGGTTGACCATAACGTCTGACAGAGCCGCCTTCACTTCAGGGTTTAAGGCCGGTGCAACCAGAAGGTCGCAGTTCATGGGAATCAAATATTCCTTCAGCTTTTCCTAACACGTTCTCAGGCGGCGGCGCTTCGCCGAGTAGCATGAGCACCTCCTCGTCTAACTCGGGGTCAGCATCCGAGCTGGTTGGTTGTGGTACCGAAGAGGCCGCGGAGGTCGTGGCCGCGGGCGCGGGCGCGGGGCGCAGGGGGCGGTCGTTCTCGTTGGAACGACCATTGAATGTTCTTTTGTGTAGGTGGCTCTCGGTTTTGCTAGGTCCCAGCTGGACAAAGCGATTTTGTGGTTTATGACAGAGACAATCCATTTGATTGCTCGCATCATACGAGAACATTCGCGACTTCAGAAATATTTGTGACAGTATCGACCCCATACGGGAAGCACGCATCACATTTCTTAGTCGTTACGGCCGACTTGAGAAATTTTTGTGACAGTATCGACCCTGTGGTGTTTAGCACTTTGGATATAAATAAAACAACTGTTGCTTGGTGTCTAGATAGCACGGGGTAGAAGCAGCGTCCGCTCTGTGCCAGGGCTGAGCTCGGACTGCCGTGCGGGGCGCTGCCCCCACCCTTTACTTACTATTTATTTATGATCAATAATTTATATAATTAAATAAATTAACATAAATATAACTAGCAATGCCACATCTCTTCCTTTTTTCCAATCACTTTAATTTATAATTGACCCCACGTGACCCTCAAGGGGTGGATACACTGGCTCGCTCGCCCACTCACACGCAGCAATGACTCGCGTCCGCTCTCACCCGTGGCTCTCGTGTGACTGACGCGGCACCCTGTTGTGGTGTGCCCGAGACGGCGTGTATCTATTTATGTATAGACACTACCACAAACACTACATCACTCATGACCGTCCGTCTCCGACACGGCCATCCTGCGCAGACACACGTCCTCGTGTGTTTACTCTGAAACAATAGGACCATAGCACAGTATACCGTTCGGTCATACCTGACACTACCTACCACGTACGTAATTGCGTAAAACGCCATCGCTTATACTCTCATTTAACTAATATCACACAACATAATGATTGGCGGCAGCATTATATCCCCTTATTACGTACTTAGTATCTGTTAACAGGCTAATCACTAAATGCAAGAGCGCTATGTACCGTCACCATTTTGCATTTTGCAGCCTATTTACTTTACGGACTCATTAATCACAAAAATCAACAAAAGAGGTATCCCGTATTTAGTCTCCCACACTACGCGCATCCCCACGGGATTGCTGAGTCAACTCCATGACTCTACATAAAATCCCAGTCGGAACCATAATTTCAGGAATCTGTCTATTTTATCAAATAGCTTACAACACAAATAAAACTATCCACACAATTTGTGTTATACACACAATACGAATGTTTGCTCTCGGGTCTTGGGTGTTTAATATGTATTTAAGTATGTTCCACACATAAGTATGTTTATCCGTTGCCTAGTACCCATGACACAAGCTTTGCTGAGCTTACTTTGGGACTAGGTCAATTGGTGTGAATTGTCCCGTGATATTTATTAATATTATTAATTAAAAATCTTCCATTCATTCAACTACTACAATTTTGCACAAATTAATTAGACTTCTACATTTAATGAGCATGGAGAAAGAAAAGAGAGAGTTATGTACCATTCGCCATAAACAATTAATCTAAGACCACCCAAGTAATCACTCCAACAGCACGGCTCTCACAGCCGAACAGCTAGCACCAGCACTACGGTCCCTCGGACCACAACCTCCACCAGACCAAACGCGCACCGCGCACCCACGGACTAACTGGTTTCCCCATGAGTTGCCGATTTCTACCGGGCTACGACTACGTTATGGCTACATACTGGCATAGTCGACTCAATACGGCTGTTAGGGTACCCACTTGAGCTCTATCATCCCAGAAATCCCTCGTCTACTTCAAATGGCACATGGATCTCTGGCATACTCTTTAAACCTATCGTGCTTAGAGTTTAAACCTACCCGAAAGGGGTTTAAAAACACAGTTGTGACATATGTGGGTAGACTTAGAAATGCGCCTTACAATGTGCGGGAAGATTATAATCTTTCAGGCTCTGATTAACGCATCAAGGCAAACGTGTGTTGTCACTATCAGCTGTAGACCCCAAGTACCAGATTTTCCAACAGTACGTTCAAATTGATTCGTCACTCACTGGTATCAAATGAAATCTACTAGCACAATCTCATTTAAACGGGAAATCTGATCCGAAATTAATGGCAATAGGTATCTGTCCGGCATAGTCTTTTTGGTTACTTCGCGGTAACACATACGTTTGTTACAGTCTTGTTTCTCAATTAGAAGCATGGAGCTTGCGATTGGCGATTGAATCGATTTTAATTATGTTAGCGTCTAAAAGTTAGTTTACACGTTTGCACATTATCTTATGTACCTACCCTCGGTAGGGAACCACTCGCACGGTCGCTTTTGTACGGTACGACTCGGATCAACTAAGCGAATCTCGCACTGTCATACGGGTAGTTGGAAAACGTGTAGTAAAATAATTTCACCAACGAGAACTGTTAAGGCTGCACCGAGCTTCTTGTGCTAATAGATTTTAGGCATACTATGCACTCGTGTACGTGTGCGTGAGAGTATTTAGAATCAAGCCGTGCGTAAGCACAAGCGACACAAATTCCTCGTCCGATGGCCGAAGAAGAACTACGCCACGGACCAGGGGGAAGCACGACGGCTTAAGATAAGTTGGTCAGACTACGCGTGTATTTACTTAGGTATTTTTATCGTATCAATAAAACAAATACATATTTTATAAATGTAGCAACACCAGCCCTAGAAAACATCTTGTTTTATTAACAATTCAAAAGTCACGACCAGTACAGTATTTACGCAGTATTTACCCCGTACTAAGGATTTATTTTATTTTTAGAGAAGACTTTGGATTTTTCCTATCGAGCAAAAGTAAAACCTTAAATATCTTACACATGAATTTCAGAACTAACGCTTTGCTAGTAATGACACGGCAAGGGGTTAAATGAATGCAATAAATGCTCTAAAAGCTCGTTAGGGTCAGACCCTATAATCGCGCCGCGATTAAAACCTTTGCTCAAAATTTCGCGGCCTATCAGCATATCGCTATTGATGTACGCGTCAGGTAAAACATGAAATGAGATTTCGGTCGGGTAGTCACAAATCTCAACAAGGCACACAATTTGTTCGGTACTATTTATCCAATACCTACTCCTTATTACTACCAGGTACTTTAATTTACTTTATCTGACTTTACTAGGTAGACCCAACAATAAAATTCACGACTATCGAGCGTAACAGACTGTAGTTTACCACTGACTGACTATACCCCTGCGTTGCCTCTGTCGAGCAACATAGCTAGGACACATTCGATCATTCCCATGCTTCTTTTTCCTCAACTAATTTGTTTCTAAATTTTGAGGGTACGTTAGTGTCGTCAGAATCAAATATTATGTTGAATTTAGTAGTGTCACAGATATTAATGATCCTAGTTCGATAGAATAATAGTTTATCCGAAGTTATACTCACCAGTAAGCTTAAGGATAGCACTTCATAATATATCCTACCATAATGTTATGAAGTATAAGCAATGAACACATAATATATATGAGAAACAATTTCACAGGGATGTCGCTGGTGTCAATAAAACTTGAACCGGAAGTACTACAAATTGAAGTTTGCTCTATACCGGTTAAGACAACTGAACTAAATACAACGCTTTCCTCTAACTTTTCATTTTTATATATTCAAATTAAACTCTAATCCTGTGATCTACTTTTTATTTCTTGATTACCCCAAAACACTGTTAGTTTTCATTACACACTTTTTCCGACAGCTGTCATTTAAAAACTCGTTAACCCAGGTTAACCACAGACACAACACTCGTCCCTTTTTTTTTAGATCTCTATTTAGTTACAAACCACAGACACAACATTCATGCGTGCATGTTTACTTTCCAATTTCCAATTTTGAACCCGCAATTCCAATTTAATGGACGTTTCAAGATCGCACGTTTACTTTCCAACTTGATAAAGGTTTTGAAATCGCAACATTTCAATTCGTCTGTAAGACACTGTGTGTCTACTTTTTATTTACCTCGAATTACGTATTGAATTTTTTTATTCAAAATCATAGGCTAGTCTAATTGTATTTAAAACAGTAACTAAATGTAAACTACAACAAAATTTTAACTAACATTTAGACTACAGTTAAACAAGCGTGTAACTTGCCATGTATTTTAAACCTACAATCTAACTCACTCCAATCTGTACCCTTAACCACTCACTCACTCTCTCTCGCTCTCACTCAGGTGAATAACACATTCATTGTTGATTTTCACGCTAATCTGATGTTATTATTTTAATAACACTGATAGCATTTAGGCACTACTTTGTTTGTTTGTTTTTTTTTTTTTTTTTTTTTTTTTTTTTTTTTTTTTTTTTTTTTTTTAGCACACACGTACCCTAGATAGGTATAGAAATCATATATCTCCAGTACTAAACACTTGACTGGCTATTTTGCGCCTTTATATTCTCTTAAAACCTCACTCCGTTGAATAACACATTCATTGTTGATTTTCACGCTAATCTAATGTTATTATTTTAATAACACTGATAGCATTTAGGCACTTTTTTTTTTCTTTTTTTTTAGCACACACATAACTTGTTGGGTATAGAAATCATATACCGCCAGTACTAAACACTTGACTGGCTTATTTTGTGCCATTTTTTTTTTTTTTTTTTTAGCACACACGTAACTTGTTGGGTATAGAAATCATAATATACCGCCAGTACTAAACACTTGACTGGCTTATTTTGTGCCTTTTTTTTTTTTTTTTTTAGCACACACGTAACTTGTTGGGTATAGAAATCATTTACCGCCAGTACTAAACACTTGACTGGCTTATTTTGTACTTTTTTTTTTTTTTAGCACACACGTAACTTGTTGGGTATAGAAATCATATACCGCCAGTACTAAACACTTGACTGGCTTATTTTGTGCCTTTTTATCCTCTTAAAACCCCGCTACATAATAACACGTACATAATTAAACAAAACCCATATAGTTATTTTACCGTTGACGGTTAGTATTTCAAAATTTTAACTGCCAATTTTGTTATTTTAAACATTTATTTATTCCGAATGTTTAATTATATTTTCTCGTAGCGCGGGCCTTAGGAGGTTATACACACACTCACTCACAAATACCTACAGGGTATTAGTTCTTTCTTTTTCCCACTATTTATTTCGATACAATCGGTTTCCAAAAGGTATGATATTTCATTATGAATGCAAGGGTATTTGTTATAGTTATAGTTCTCATCATGGGGGTAGTACGTCTATATTTTTTAGAGTTTATAATATTGTTTTATATTGCGTAATGATAGCCGCTAAATATTTTTTTTTTTACCGACACACTTGCATAGTCGATAGGAGTGTACCTACCCACTACCTACAATTACAACAAGTCCGCAAGCGCCGGTAGACAACTGTGCAGCTCAATTTATCTTACAATTAATCTAACATTTTGGCACTTAAGTATGTAGTTGAACACATGCATAAAATTAGACGTCATTGCTTTACTTGAAAAATATTAGCGCTTGTTATATCCTTATTATTTATAATTATTGTTGAAATTTATCAGGTAGGTACTCGTAATAGCCTTTCGGTAACCGAATGTATGCAATTATTTTTCTTTTAACTTTACTTACAGTTTATCCTCGTCGCCATTTGTGGTGTTTAGCACTTTGGATATAAATAAAACAACTGTTGCTTGGTGTCTAGATAGCACGGGGTAGAAGCAGCGTCCGCTCTGTGCCAGGGCTGAGCTCGGACTGCCGTGCGGGGCGCTGCCCCCACCCTTTACTTACTATTTATTTATGATCAATAATTTATATAATTAAATAAATTAACATAAATATAACTAGCAATGCCACAGACCCCATACGGAAAGCACGCATCACATTTCTTAGACGTTACGGCAGACTTGAGAAATTTTTGTGACAGTATCAACCCCATACGGGAAGCACGCATCACATTTCTTAGTCGTAACGGCCTTGATTTCTTATGTAGGTAACCAACATAGGTGCACATCTATACAAATAATATATTGTGGGAGGTCAAATATTTACCTTGAACATCTTCCGATGATGACGACGACGACAAATCCGATGACGATGATGAAATAGTGCAATTACGTCTTCTCTCACTATTCAGTTTTGCTTCCAATTTTCTTATTTTTGCTCGTATTACTTTATTTGAAACACTTTTTCGTTTCCTATTCGCCATTTCGTTAACGAGAACAAAAAGAGCAAATAGACTTGAATATTTTTGAATATGAAGGTAGATTTTTTTTTTTTTTTTTTGTATTACCGGACGTGTGCAAAGGCTGCAGCACGGAAAAACAGAATGGGAGAAATATGGCAGCAGACCGGGCAGGACGTTAGATGGGGTTGCCAGATCAATGTTTTTATTTACCCTTCTTTTAATGTCCGTGCAAGGCTATAGCGTGGGATACCAGCTACAAATTGTAAACCTAATTGCGAAGAAGGAAGTCGAGAAATATAATAATGTATTGGTTGATACGTTGTTGTGGCCCTAAAATATAGCAAAATTACTACAAGTAAATTAATGGATTTCAAAATACGTTTAGCTGGTTCTATTGAAATTGATTTTTATGTAATTTCGTTTTTTGGAACTAGTGAAATAACAACTGTACGATTACGTTCTTTTGGCAGTTCATGCAGGACCACATTTAGAACAGTTTTATGAAAAAAAAAACGATTTTTAAAATTTTTGATGTTACGTTCATTTGGCTTTTACACCGCGAGTTAGAAGCGTGCTGTGGTTACCTGTCGGGGCGGCTCGCGACATGGGCCTCCTCCGCCGCGAGGTCCTTCATCGAGTAGTCCCCGTTGACGAGGCCGTTGGGCTTGCGCGCGAACCGCGAGCGCGGCGGCGACGGCGCGTGCGCGTGCCCGTGGCTGCACGCCGCGCCGCCGTGGCTGTGGTGATGCGCTAAAACATTAATAAAACATTAATAAAACAAATATTTTATACTAAATACAAACTGAAACATGGATAAACAGAAAAAAAACAGAAAAAGAGACCAGCGCTGGGAATCGAACCCAGGTCCTCAGTCTTATACCTCTACAACAACACTGGTCAGGAGTTAAGACACAAATTTTCCCTATATATCAACATTTTTCAGTTTGTTTTTCTATAGTCCCTTTACGCAGAGACACTAGCGACATCTATGTTTCATGTTGTCAACGAGACCCGTCAACACTCCTTCGGAACTATCCGCTCACCCGGACTAGAGATGTCGCTCTTAAGCAATCTTATCAAGATTGGTTTTTTGGAGTCTTTTTGTATTTTTTTTTTAACTCCAAATTAAAAATAAAAATAAATTTAAAATAAAATAAAAGATTAAGAGTCGGTAGTTGACACTATTGAAAAATACTTACCAAACCTAAGACCGCACCGAGCTTCGTGCGCTAATCGATTTTAGTTATTCTATGCACTCGTGTATGTGTGCGTGAGAGCAGCTAGAATTTAAGCCGTGCGTAAGCGCGAGCGATACGAGTTCCCAGTCTGATGGCCGAAGGGGACTAACAGAACTAACTATACGGACAAGGGGGAAGCATGATGGCTCAAGATAGGTTGGTCAGACCGCGCGTGTTTTTAGGTATTTTTATCGTATTGCTAAAACAAATACATATTTTAAAAATGTAGCATAGTGATGCCCTAGAAAATATCTTGTTTTATTAACATTCAAAAAATCATGACCTGTCGTGCAGTATTTACGCCGTACTAAGGATTTATTTTATTTTTTAGAGACGACTTTGGTTTTTTTTTTCTATCCATCAAACTACAAGTGATCGTGTTTCGAAAATCACTGGTCATTAGAGTGAATCCTCAAATATCTTACACGTGAATTTCAGAACTAAAGCTTTGCTGGTAATGATACAGCAAGGGATTAAATAATTGCAATAAATGCGCTTTTTGCTGAAGCTGAAGAAATCCTAAAGTATAGTTAATATCGCCGGATGACAAGCAAAACTCACTAAAATTTCTGTCGCTGCTCTTCGAAAAGTCGTATCTAGTTAGTAATTTCATACTGAGATACGAGCTTTGCTTTAAATAGGTATTTGGTACTTAGTGACTTTTGCTAGACGACGACGAGACGAGTTCTTGAGTGGAGGCCACGGATCGGCAAACGTAGCGTGGGACGTCCTCAGACTCGGTGGAGCGATGATCTTCGCAAGGTGGCTGGCATGAGCTGGATAAGAGTGGCCGAGGATCGTGCTCAGTGGTGTGGCATGGGAGAGGCCTATGTCTAGGCCTATGATGATGATGATGACGATGACTTTTGCTTGTCCCCCGACGATGTACTCGTATGCTCACCGACGTCAGAGCACCCGTGGAGCACGACGGCGAGCACGACGTTGAAGGCGACGCCGCAGCCGGACACCACCATCATGGCGTTGGGCTCGATGCTGTAGTCTCCCGAGTGCAGCCGCAGCGCCGCCACGTACACGAAGATACCTGTCAGTATCCAGATCAGGAGGACCGACACCATCGCGCCAAGCACCTCTGGGAAAATATAAAAATCTATTAATCGCACACCTAGATCAAAAGTCAACTATCTCAAAATAATACCCCATTGAGACTTTCACAAACTTTTACTTTTTTAGTAAAAAAAAAAAAATTGTCAATACACACAAAATACAATAAAATCAAAATAAAAATATAAAGTCAGTCAAATAAACCGTCCCGGATCGCACCAGACGCAAATGTGCCCAACACACTAGCCGCATTGCCCCGCTGAACCGCGATGGACAACCTTTGCACCAGAAATGACCCAGAGCGATGGTCAAGACCTCTCTCACGAAGACGACGCCCAACTTCTTTAAAAAAAAGTATTGCCTTTTTAGACTTCACTTTCAGTATGGTTTTAAATTAAAATGGTGGTTTATTTTGAGACTAGATCTAGGAGTCCGATATAAAAGGCAAAAGTGACTGACTGATCTGAAATGTATGGAGCCGTTTCCGAAGTGCGGCAGACTTTTGA
Source organism: Archips xylosteana (assembly GCA_947563465.1). Taxonomy (NCBI): domain Eukaryota; kingdom Metazoa; phylum Arthropoda; class Insecta; order Lepidoptera; family Tortricidae; genus Archips; species Archips xylosteana. The sequence continues at coordinate 13,252,493 of OX387365.1, read as the reverse complement.
TACACTGACTATTGTCACATCAGTCGCACGAGATTGATTGCACCTTTAGGCGGACGTAGAATTTGAAGGCTAACCTAACCTAACCTAACGAAAATATTCACTTCAATCTACTGCGGCCAATAAGACACTGGGTAACCCCTAGTTCGGTTCCGGCAACGTCCCGCCAAGCCCTTAACTTACTTACTCCTCTGGCGCAACGACCCAAAGTGTCTTGGCCTCCAATACAAGTGCACGCCAAAGATCCCGGTCCTGTGCCGTCTCTCGCCAGTAACCAGCCTCAAGCTCGCGCAGATCCGCCTCCACCACATCTGCCCAACGGTATCTAGGGCCCTAGGATGGGACAGTTGGGACACTGGCATGGGAGAACGAATTCTATCGACACACATGTGTGAACTAGCATTCTTCATGTTTAAGGGCCTACGCTAGCTGATGCGGATTACCCGGAACGGACGCCCGTCGTGCGCGCGTCTAATAAGAAATTGTATGAACAGCGCTAAGTGGCGCGGGCGCGTGCGACGGATTTTCAGTACATTTTAGATCCGCGTGCGGGGCGGACGCGGCGGGCGTCCGCGTCAGCTAGCGTTGGCCCTAAGATAGTAAAATGCTTTTGTTTTACGGCATCAGCTGATCAGACGTGTTGTGGAGTGCTCGTGCCTAGAAAATGTCACGAAATATTTGGAGAATCTTAAAGAATTACCGGCGCGCTTATATCCATAAGACATGTGGAAGTCCGGCTGTCGCTTAGCGCAGTGGAAGGCCAGGAGCGCCAGCGCGAAGCCTCCGCAGTCGCTAAGCATGTGCGCCGCGTCGCACATAACTGACAGACTGCCAGCCAGGAACCCGCCGATTACTTCTGCTATCTGGAAGTTGACAAGAGCTGTTAGCTTGCTCTTAAGCCAAGTGTAGACCAGCAAGAAAAATTGTGCATGTTGCATTACATTCCGTGGTCGTAAAGCGAATGAGCTTGAAGTGGTCAATCGAGCGCAGGAATGTAAAGCTACTTGCACAGTTTTTCTTCAAGGTCTTAACTGATCTTTGGGGTAAAAGTAGAGAGAGAACGGCTTTTTTTCGGCTGAAAGACCGGCATCGTGCTGAGACCATTTCGTGACGATTTGCGTCCATTTCCATTATTCTTTAAAAAAAAAACTTTTAAATTGATTAATTATAACTGACGGATAAATGTGATGCCGTCTCCGTCTATTCGACCAAAACAAACAGAGACGGCATCACATTTATCCGTCAAATAAATTTGATCAATGGATGGTGAAACAGGGGGTAAATGTCACAAATACTTTTCTTCTTTTCGCTTTTAGGACCTATTTTGTTTATTCTATCAGTACTTTCGGAAAGACCATCATTGCCAAGAAGAATGGGCTGCAAAAAGGTTGTCAGAAAGTTTGTTTTTTCAAATCGAAAATTATATTAGATACAGTCCACTTAACCTTAACTTATATTAATATAAAAGGAAGAAAAAGTAAATTCAAAAAATATAGAAGATAAAATCTCTAAGCTATAATAATAATAATATGATTATTTATTCAGACTTTTCATACCAATTTTGTTAGTAATACTCTATGCCGCGGCCAGACAGACAGACGGACAGCGAAGCTATAAGGGCTCCGTGCAGAACCCTAATTGAGGACAGTTTTTTCGAAATTCTCCCAGCAAAATCTTGAAACACAGCAGGTCAAATCAATCGAGCCCTGCTACAGTGGCTGTAGGTATTAACTCGTATCAATACAATAAAAAAACAATGCCAAAAAATCAAGGTGACATGACGTGATGCGATTGATTAAATTTCCGGTAATTATCTTATTTCTGCTATTGTTTGATCTCGGAGAACCTTGCCCGTGCTATAACAATAACCCTGAATCATCCCCAATTGTACGACAAATGTGGATATTATAAGCGTCAGATAAACCAAAGAAAAATTATCTGACCTACTTTCGTAAGCCTTGATTTTTTTGTAACATTGTTTGAGACCAAGCCGAGGATTCTTGTATTAGATATATTAGACATGACACTACATATTGGCACTATTTATAGGACCACTTTTTAAAAGCTTTTTATTAACTTGCAATTTATATAAATATGTACGGGTCAAATCTTGGAAATTGTATTCGACCCACTTCCAGAGGTCGGATTAACTTGAAATTTGGTATACTTACATAAGTATAACCTACATAGGTTGGATGTTAATTTAAGTACAGCCAACAAAAAGTGCAGTCAGCGAAAAAGCTTGCATCGAAAATGAAATTTTTAACAAAAACTTATTTTCTTTCTAAAGGAAAATAAATCATTTCATTTCGTTTTTGCTCTTGCTGAGTTCATATAACAATTGACCGTAGGACCAGGTTCAGGGGGGTGTGTTTTACAATACCGAAGTACGAAAGACCGAATGTATTAAAACATCGAATGGGTCAAAAGACCGACACAATTTTTTTCTGAAACCGTAAACTTTTCAGAATTTATTAAAACGGCATCGTACAGAACCCATTAGGTTAGGTTAGGTTTGTTTTATAACAATCTTAAAAAGTTAACGGTTTCAGAAAAAAATCGTGTCGGTCTTTTGACCCATTCGATGTTTTAATACATTCGGTCTTTCGTACTTCGGTATTGTAATACATACCCGTTCAGGGTCCCATATATTAAGATTCCAAACATTCGCATAAAGCTGGTTTTCGGATAAATATAATTCAAGGCAAAACTGAAAAAGCAGGCTGTTACTGAACCAGTGAGCAATATCTTCGGTGTCAACTGGTCAGTTTTTTTTTTAATGTTACGGGACAGTCATGGGCATGCGGCGCGGGCGGCCAAAAGGTGGAACGAATGGAGCGGCCGCTCTAGGCACCAGTTAGCGAGGAGTGAAACCCATTTTTTAGAGAAGACGTGCGAGCCCTTCCCCTCCCAGAGACATCCTCGCTGCTCCCTGATCAAAAGCTAGGGCTGTCTCTGTGTTGTACTGACCATAAACAGTCCGCATAGCACGAGCGCCAGTAGCAACTGGCGTACGGCGCTCCGCGGCTCGGCCGGCGCGTCCCAGTGGCAGTGCGTGCCCGGCGCCCGCGGCGCCACCGGGATATCTGTGTACGTCTCCTGGAACAAAGACATGACCATTGGTACCCCATAAACTAATACGCATATCCCATAAGTAACCGATGTTAGCGCCAACGTTTCCCGATCGCGGCCGAACGATCCCGAACGCGCGTAGCAAGTAGACTTAGATTATTTATACACTAGATAGTGTCAGTAGCAAACTTGCGTTGCGATACAAAACGTCCAAAAATCCATTTGACAGCTTCATATTACGATCGCGTTACGTCATTCAAACTTAACCATTCGTACGCCGGAAGTGAAAAAAGTCGTGCATTCTAGTCTCAACAGTTTCATATAAATCCAATGATACAGATTTTTAAAAAAATACGAAAAGAATGCCTTCAATTGGGTACAGATCCGGCACACGGCATACGAAGGGTTAAGGGAGGCAAATGACATATAAGCCAACAGTTGGCTTATATTTTTCGAGATGTTTTCATGCCGCCTAAGCTCTATCTAGTGTATAAATAATCTAAGCAAGTAGATATACCTTCCAAAATGAACGTTCGCATCAAAATTCATTTATTTACCCATAGTCATTCATCATCGTTTATCGTCATCATCGTCATAATTTATTTACATAACATTTGTTTTTTATACTCACCGGCAATCTAAAATCTAACCGGCCGTGAGCCGTGGTGGCCTAGTGGTTTGGCCTATTGCCTCTTAAGTAGAGGGTCGTAGGTTCGAAGCCGTGCTTTCGCACCTCTGAGTTTTTCGGAATTTATGTGCGAAATTATGTTTGAAATTTACCATGAGCTTTACGGTGAAGGAAAACATCGTGAGGTAACCTGCAACACCTGAGAATAAATTCAATGGTGTTTGTGAAGTTCCTAATCCGCACCGCGCCCGCGTGGGTACTACGGCCCAAGCCCTCTCATTCTGAGAGGAGGCCTGTGCCCTGCAGTGGGACGTATATAGGCTGGGATGATGATGATGAATATTATAAACGTGGAAGTTTGTATGGATGGATGTGTGGATGTTTGTTACTCTTCACGCTAAAACGGTTTGACAGGTTCGGATGAAATTTAGCACACGGATAGTTTTTTTTATACAATATAGGCTTGCGTTGGACTACAATCAAGCCTGATGAAAAGCGAAGACGAGACCTAGGTTTGTAACCTAGATTAATATACAGGATATTTTTTATCCCGGAAAATTGCCTAGTTCCCGCGGGATAGCGATAAACGAATTCTCCGCAGACGGATTCGCGGGCAACAGCTAGTTTGTAGGTAATCAATTTATTTCAAGTCATTACTTGTTCTGCATACATATTTGCATTTTAGTCTTTATTTCAAACTCATTTGATGTTAAATTTAAACATATTATGATTTGATTGAACCGTTTTTTTTTTCAATTCTACGAAACGAATCGAACATAATCATTGCATAAAATTATAATTAATTTATGTATTTCCAGTTGTCCGACATGGCTTCGACCCGCGAATGGATTTTGAGCCTTACCCGTGTCAAAGGATTTGCGGAGTAAAGGAAACGAATTACAATTGAGTATTGGTTTTTCCTTGGTTGCTTAGAAGTTTGATCTATGGCCTCACAGGCAGAAGAACCCGGTTCGTACCCGGACGTGCACGCAGTTTTCCGGGATTTATTGCACATTTAAAACCTGCACACCCCTGTGGAGCAATCGAATGTCTATGTTCCATCGTCACCATCTCGATGAATGGCGGTCTACCATAGTACGTTTCGTTTTGTTGACTCTTGACGATACTATCGATAGTATCGCGTCAAAAAAGACGATACTATCGTTTGTTAAAAATAAGTAATACTATTGCTAAATATCAATAGTATCGATCATAAGTAATACTATTTCTAAAGATCGATAGTATCGACCAATTTTCACTAACGATATTATCGTCAAGGGTCGATAGTTTCGGTAGGACTATCAGTCGATTTTCAAGGCCACGATAGTATCACGATACTATCGATAGACTATCGCTATCGTAACAACACTATCAGTAACTCCTTAGTTGTTGGTATTCATGGGCGGTGTTGATCATTTCCCATCAGATGACCTCTGTGCTCCTTTGCGTCAATTTCACAATAAAAACAATATATTTTCAATAAGCACTGGGAACTACAGGCCAAAAACTCAAGACGCGAGGCCGGGTCCAGCCGTGGGACATAAAAGGCCGGAGATGAGATGATTATTAGTTTTTCCTGGAAAACCCGTCGGATTTGGATATGTGAGATAATAAAATATTTGTTTTACTATGCAAACAAACGCGCCATTTCAACATAGTTTTGCCTTTAAAATCTTATACAGGGTAGCGCAAATATTAATAGTACAGTCAAGTGTAAAAATATGGGTGCACACATGATCATCATTTCAGCCGTAGGACGTCCACTGCTGGACATAGGCCTCCCTCATTGATGCCCAATCATTACGATTGGAAGCGATTTGCATCCACCCTGGACCTGCGGCCTTCACCAAATCGTCCGTCCATCTCGTTGGTGTACGTCCCACGCTGCGCTTGCCATTCCGTGGTCTTCATTCCAGAACTTTTGGCCCCCAACGGCCATCTGTTCTACGTGCTATATGGCCTGCCCATTGCCATTTCAACGAGCTTATCCGTTTGGCTATATCGGTGACCCCGGTTCTTCTACGGATCTCCTCGTTTCTGATCCGATCCCGTATAGAAACTCCAAGCATAGCCCTCTCCATAGCTCGCTGAGCGACTCTGAGCCTATTCATCAGGCCCATAGTGAAGCACCACGTCTCGGATCCATATGTCATCACTGGCAACACACACTGATTAAAGACTTTTGTTTTGAGGCACTGAGGTATTTTGGACGAAAAGATGTTGCGGAGCTTCCCGAACGCTGCCCATCCGAGTTGGATTCGCCGATTGACCTCCTTCTCGAAGTTGGACCTACCTAGTTGGACGGTTTGTCCTAGGTACACATGTGCGTCAACAACTTCAAGAACCGAGTTCTCGACCACAATGGGGGCAGGGACAACATGAACATAAGACATAACTTTCGTCTTGTCCATGTTCATTCTGAGTCCTACCCGTCGAGAGACTCGATTGAGGTCTTCAAGCATCGTGTTGAGTTCCTCCATCGATTTTGCCATGACCACGATATCGTCGGCAAACCGAAGGTGAGAGATGTATTCGCCGTTGACATTGATGCCTAGTCTTTTCCATTCCAGGAGCTTGAAGGCGTCTTCCAGAGCGGCAGTAAACAGTTTCGGAGATATTACATCTCCCTGTCTTACGCCTCTTTTCAAGGGAATCGCCTTCGAACTCTGTTCCTGCACTCGAACCGACATAGTGGCATTTTTATACAAACACTTCAACACTTCAATGTACCGGTAGTCAATATGGCACCGCTGAAGAGATTCGAGCACCGCCCATGTTTCGACCGAATCAAAGGCTTTCTCGTAGTCCACAAACGCTAGACATAGCGGCAAGCTATACTCTTCGGTCTTCTGTATAACTTGCCGCAGCGTATGTATGTGGTCTACGGTACTTTAGCCTTTTCGAAACCCGGCTTGTTCGGGAGGCTGGAAGTCATCAAACCTGCGCTCAAGACGATTTGTAATGACCCTGGAGAACAGCTTATAAACATGGCTCAAAAGCGAGATGGGTCTGTAGTTCTTTAACAAGGTTTTATCACCTTTCTTAAAGAACAGCACCACCACGCTTTTGTTCCATGCTTCCGGCGTGGTACCTTCGAGCAGGACGGAGTTAAAGAGTTTCTGAAGGACTTTCAATACCGGTGACCCACCCGCTTTCAGAAGCTCAGAAGTAATTCCATCCTCACCCGGCGCCTTGTTGTTCCTAAGCTGCTTCAGGGCCATCCTAATTTCATACAGGCTGATGTCCGGGATATCCTCGGTATAGTGTCGGGTCAGTTTGGCTCTTGGGTCTTCAGCCGCACTAGAATCAGGTTTTGTGACCGAATCGTAGAGGCGTCTGTAAAACTCTTCGATTTCCCTTAACACATCCGCTTTCGTCGACGCTACACTGCCATCATCCCTCTTCAGCTTTGTCATCTGGCTTTGCCCAATAGACATATCTCTTGCGAACACTTTGGAGCCTTTATTCTGCTCTATTGTATCTTTAATACGAGCAGTATTAAAGGTACGAATGTCGTGTCGCAAGGATTTCCGAATTCGTCTATTAAGCTGCCTATGTGACTCAGCATCATCGGGAGACTGCAGTCTCAGCGAGCGTCGTTCAGCCATAAGGTCAAGGGTATGCTCCGAGAGCTTCTGAGTTCTACTAGTACGACGGGTCTTATAAAACTGAGACCCTACCGTGTTGACAATTTCTACGAACCTGTTATTGATTTCGTCCACTGATGCGTGATCTTCCAGGCAATCAAAGCGATTTGAGAGCTCGAGTTGAAAGCTCTCGGGGTTTTCGATCTGAGCGCGAGTAGGTCGGAGCGTGGACTTCATCCGACGGGACCGTTCAAGTTTAACGTTAATATTCAATATGCCTCTTACTATTAAGTGATCACTGCCGGTTTTCACCCTGTGTATCACAGAGACATCATTGAATATCAGTCTCTTGTCGGTCATGATGAAGTCTATCTCGTTTCTCGTGAAACCGTCGGGGCTCATCCACGTCCATTTCCTGTGAGGTGGCTTCTGGAAGAAAGAATTCATCATAAAGAGGCCTTCTTTCTCCAGAAAATCGGCCAGCCTCTGTCCCCTACGGTTCCGTTGCCCATAACCGAAGCTCCCCACTTTCAACTCATTATCGCCTCTCTTGCCCAGTTTCGCATTGAAGTCCCCCATAAAAATATTGAAGTGAGTCTTGTGAGTATGTATGGCCCTACTGATGTCCTCATACATAGCCTCTACTTCCTCATCTGGGAGTGACGAGGTCGGCGCATATACCTGAACGACCTTCAGCGAATATCTTTTAGATATTCTGAGTGTTCGGTACGCCACCCTGCTCGACACACTGTCGATGGTAATAATGTTGTTAACGAAGGACTTGTGGACGAGAAATCCGACACCCCCTTGGGACTGTTGATCGCCCTCCCGGTAGAAGAGGAGGTTACCAGATTTCAGGGTTATCGTGTCCTCTCCCTCTCTACGGACTTCAGATAACCCCAAAATATCCCACCGTAATCTGCTCAATTCTTCTTCCAGCTCGGTGATCTTTTCGTCTGTCCTCAAAGTGCGGATGTTGTGTGTTGCCAGGGCCAGTTGTCGTCGTAGGGGCAATCTTCCGGGTACCTTCTTTCGTGCGTTGGTCGTTGGACAGTTAATCCTCCTCACCCGGAGATTATCGCCCCTGACCCTGGGGGTTCTTGGCCTACTGTCATCAGCCTCACCCCCAGTATTGCCGGGCACTTGGGGCTGATTTTAAGGCTTTGGTTCATCATTAAGGGGGGAGGGGGGTGGGTTGGACCGTAAACCCACCACGCTGGTCCAGTGCCGGTTGGTGGGTGGAGCGCCAGAGCCTCGTTTGTTGTACAGCAGGGAGTACCACGGGCCGGTGAGGTTGGCTTGGGTTCCGATTGGTGTTGTTTGGAACCCCTTACTCCCCCTAAACTTTAACTAAATAGCAACGGATTCCTAATTCAAATACTTAATAATTTACCGCTTTAGCCTAGTTGGTAGTGACCCTGCCTACGAAGCAAGAGGTCCTGGGTTCAAATCCCGGTAAGGGCATTTATTTTTGTGTGATGAGCACGAATATTTGTTCCTGAGTTATGGATGTTTTCTATGTATTTAAGTATTTATTTATCTATATAAGTATGTTTATCGTCGTCTAGTACCCATAGTACAAGCTTTGCTTAGTTTGGGACTAGGTCGATTTGTGTAAGATTGTCCCCTAATATTTATTTATTTATTTATTTATTTATCTGGGTCTCAGGAGGTTACAATAAAAAGCAAGAAATAAAAAAGTAATTAAAAAAACTTTAAACCCGCCTGCGGTGTAAATAAAATAATAAATTAAAAAATCAAAAAGCCCGCCTGCAGAAATACTGAAAAGGTGGAAACAAGATAAAATGTTCAATAACAATAAAACGAATTTAAAACACGTCAATGGCAGTCTTTTAGAATTTAATGCAACGATAAAATGCAGTCGGAGGCATGGGAGTCAGTGGCTGCATGGGATTTAATGTCTACTCATGCATGCCTCCAACTGCATTGTATCGTTGCATTATTATTTTTATTTTATTGTTATTTACTTAAAAAATACAGCTTGGGAAAGACATGCCGTGGCGTGTGGCAATCATTAAATATAACGCATCCATTAAATACATGTAGCAGTTATGTCAATCCCGTGCGTGAACGTCGTTGAAAGTGTTTTTATAGGTAGGTATTCAACATAACATATGACTATTAATATCTGTAAAACAAAAGTATGCGTTCAACGTAATAAATAATTAAATAAACCAATACTTAACAGTACCACTCGATTAACAACTTGATAAGAAACAATCTAAGGAAACAATGAACACAATATTTCTGACATAGAACTTTTTCTTATGAAAAAAACAGTGTTAAGCTCAGCTTCATCATCATCATCCCAGCCTACAAACGTCCCACTGCATGACACAGGCCTCCTGTCAGAATGAGAGAGCTTAGGCCGTAGTTCCCACGCGGGCCCAGTGCGTATAGGTACTTCATGCCTTCTTCTAAGGCGTGTGCAGGTTCCCTCACGATGTTTGGCACCGCACTGTAAAGCTCATGCATGGTGAACTTCATAATTGTAATTTCGCACATAAATTCCGAAAAACTCAGAGCCCGAGGCCGGAGAGCCCGGGCTCGAACCCACGACCCTCTAAATAGTTTTTTTTTCCAAGAATTAATCATAACTAAATCGGTAAGAATCAACAGTGATGTAAAAGGAAAAGCTATATATTTCAAACTAAATACAAACTGAAATATAGATGCACAGAAAAAACCCCAGAAAAAAGACCAATGCTGGGAATCGAACCCAGGTCCTCAGCGTTCCGTGCTGCGTGCTTACCCCTACACCATCACTGGTCTAGAGGTTAGCGACGAATCTTTCCCATACATCGTACATTTCAGTCTGTTATAATCACTTTATGCAGTGATAAAGCGCTTATCTATGTTATGCCCTCTACCGAGAGACTTTAACACTCCTTCGGAGCTAACCGCTCACCTGGACCAAGAGATGGCGCTACTGTGCAACTTTAATTAAAGTTCAGCATTAAAGTAAAGCATTGGTCTTTTTTCTGGGGTTTTTTCTGTGCATCTATATTTCAGTTTGTATTTAGTTTGAAATATATGGTTTCATGGGATGACCGTAAAAGTAATAAAAAATGAAGTTGAAAAATAAATAAAAAAGATACTTCATATCTGACTTGTAAAAGGAAAAGCATAAAAAAGTGGTTATACATATACTCGTCAAGGATCAACGTTATTCCGAAATTCCTAAGTTATAAATATGGTTTCTGGGAAAAACCGCGAGTGATAACGAACGGATTATGCTTCTTTTTTTTAAATCCGAACTGATCATTTTATACCGTTTGACAGAAAGAAATAGCGATTGCGAAGGCAAGCGTCAGAAGCGTTAGACAATAAGCCTGCAGGTGTTCACTGTTCATGTCAGCTGGATTGTTCCCTCTATCCCAACCAGTTGGGATACATGGATTTTTTTCCCACTCTTCCCAACATAGCTAAAGTACAGTTTCGCAATATCGCTTTACTAGCCAGTATGTGCCTATAAACAGAAAGTATCTGATATATATGAAATAGGTGGGTACTTAAAATATAATAAGTAAATAAAATGTGTTATCTCAATAACTGTACAAGCTTTTCACAAGTTGGGAAGAGTGGAAAAAAATCCGTGTACCTATCCCAATCATGGTTGGGATAGCCAGTTGGGATAGACGGAACAATCCTGTCAGCTGGCTATAGGTATCAAAGAGATTGTAAGATTCTATTCAAATGAAGTTTAGTTTTAGATTGACAGAACTCTTTTCTCCCCCATTTCCGCTTTTATGTTATGGCGGTCGCAACTTCGCATGAACCTTCGTGTGCGTACTGCGTAGAATGTAATCCTCCTTCCTTTGTATAGTGTTGGTTGTCATAATCATCGTCACCCCAGCCTACATACGTCCCACTGCAGGGCACAGCTCTCTCTCAGAATGAGAGGGCAATGGCCGTAGGTAAATCGAACGCGGGCCCAGTGTGGATTGGGAACTTCACATCATTGAATTGTTTCCCAGGTGCGCTCGCGATGTAAAGCTCATGGTAAATTTCAAATGTAATTTCGCACATATACATTCTGAAAAACTCGAAGTGGGAACCCGGACTCCAACCCACGATCTTCTACTTGAGAGACCATTGGTCAAAACACCACGGCTTTGGTGTTGGTTGTGTTATTAAAAATTACTAGTAAACAGCAATCTTCTCTTTTTAATTGGCCCAAAACGCTGTAATAGGGATATTGACACCACCAATCAACTGACGTACTTTTTATAAGCTGTCAAAACACAATTCTCCCATATAATTTAATTGGCAATGAAATGACAACTTATGACGTCACTTGTTCGCCGACTCAATCAACTAACTAATTTATTTTCAAAATCTAATTTTGCAGTTAATCGAAAATTAATCTGGTTTTCAGGGCTAGAATAAAGCGTTTCTTACTGGGGAGTTGTGTTTTGAATTATTTTTTAATGGCGTCGACAACCCCATTTATTCTTTTAAACATCGTACGTCCGCAAATAGGTATGTACTTAAGGTCATCGATAGACTTAGACGAGAATAGATTAGAGTCTGGCGCCAGACACCCTAGCCATGCTCGAGACGGCAACAAATAAAAATAAATAAGACTCGACAATCCATACTTCGCAACCTACTTTAAGTTCGTGGAATTTGAAATATTCGCCAGCCAGGGATTCCCCCGGATATTTCACATTGTGTTATGATCTTACGATATTTGGGTATTATATTCCTTTGTGCTATCCCTTTGAAGTGACAAGCCCGCTTATGTTCACCGAGTTAGTATCTACGTTATCCCGCGTTGTATATTGTTTTTATGTATTCAAGTGTAACAAGTGTAAAAAACATCTGTACGAGTATTTGTAATAATAATTAAAATGTTCTTTTAATAATTATCGGAGTTATTTATCATAACATTGATATTGCAAAACATGCTTAAAGTAAAAATAATCGCAGACTGCCTCAAGCTGACGCACGTCGAAACTTTTACAACCCTCGTAACTTAACATTTTTATTGGAATGAAAAACCTATGTTTTAATGTTACATAACATCTAGAATATGCAACATTTTGCACAGATAAGGAGACGACACTTTTACCAGTAGCAGAAATACCTATTCAAGGGCAACCCGCGCTAAGTAATAGACATAAAAAATGGTTTTAAAACATATTTTTTTGGAATTTGGGAAAAGTACCAGTTAGATATTCTTTTAAACGTACCTTCGGTAGGACAAGGGCATAATTGTATATTATTGTCCATTGAAATTATGCCCTTGTTCTTCCTAACCTACCTAAGTACCTATTGTGTTCTGAGCTGTTAAATAATTATTGAACGCTTTTTAACATATATTTTTACCCAATCAAAAAGAAGATTTGAATGTACAAAGTTGAATCAAAAGTTGGTTGATTTTAGATTATCTTCACCATTATCATCTCGGCTTATATACGTCCCACTGCTGGGCCTAGGTCTCCTCTCAGGATGAGAGGGATTGGGCTATATTCCCACGGGAAAATATCTCATTTCCACGAGAAAACAAGTTTTAATCTACTTCAGCGGGGGCGAAGCCGCGGGCATCAGCTAGTGAAACATTTAAAATATACAACATTCTATACAGATGAAGAGATGGCGTCTTTTACTTAATCAAATACAAAAGAAGTCCTTAATGGATATTTAAACCAAGAAATTGCAGATGAAGCTGTTAGAGGAACTCGTTGAAAATAATATTACTTTTAGAGCCACCGTGGAAACAAAAGAAACCGATAAGACAAAACAATTCAGCATAACCGTTACGAGGAAAACGGAAATCAACCTAATCTATAAAACCTTTTGTTCTGTTGTGAAACGAAACCCGGACCTTTCTGGCTTATAACGTTACATCACTTATTTGGTTACGTAAATAGGTACTCACTGATATTTGTTTCATTTTGGCACTCTGTCAACAGCACTTTGTTATCCGATATGACAGTTTTAAATTGACGACTGCGGCGGAAATGTTTGTTTTGTGGGTAGATTGAAAGAGACACCACCAATAGGGTGTTTTGTAAAGTTTTGAGACTAGTGCTTCACTTCGCCGTATTTTTTCTACTGAAAAAACATAGTGAAAGCAAATGCTAATGTTAGGCGCTTATACCACTACGTCGCATGCACAATCTAGCGTTGAAAAATTAAATCATTAACCCTGGTTTACCAGTTAATTCGCTTAAAGTATATAGTTAACTTTGATCTGTGTAACTCCGCTCCGCGTAAGCCTGCGTTTTGGCGCATCTATATAAGATGTATTTTACGTTGGGGGGGCTACTCCGAAATTCGAAAATCAAAGTTGGTTACGTTCCATCTCGCTCTCTCGTATTAAATATTATAAGCGCGAGCGGATCAGCACGACATGAAGTTCGAATATTGAATTTTGTAGCATAAGGTATACACATTACCCGACCAATAATCACATACCCTATCTGCGTTTTTTGTAATTTCGTACTTAGTACATATATTTGTGAAACGGCAGCTCCATTATCAATATAAAAAGTTCGTGACTATTACATTTATTCCTTGCTTTTCAAGCAGAAAGCCAAAATGCCCTGGCCCCAGATCGTCCCTATCTATAAAGCAGGCTGGCAACTGCATAATAAATCAGGTTAAGGGATAATGCTTGCCGAAGGGTTAATCTTTGGATTCAGTTAAGTAATTATAATTACCGCTCAGACCCGAGAATATCTAATTATTACCACGCATCAGTGGGCTGAACGTAATGGACTTATACAGCACCAAAGCGCACTCGAAGCGTTCTACACTCCATTCCAATGGCGTATATCTTGCCAGTACAAGAGACCTATAATCCACTGGCAGTATTATAATTTTTGAGGGTGTTTTTGTCGTGTATACTGTCAAAGAATAAACTGAATCCGCGCTCGAATCCGTTTCCGGTTTGACCCTTCCGGTGACGGGACTCACAGCAGGCTAACGAGAAATACTTTTATAATCAGCTTGTTTTGTATAGCATATTTTCTGGATATTATATAAGATAAACTGGAGACCTATTTTTGAAATGATGTTACTGGAAAATGTCAAACTTAATTGGTAAAAATGTGTGTATTGCTAAAACTACAGCGTTCGTGGAACGATATCTCGTCAAAAGCTTCCAACTGGCGAGGCTTTGAGGACAAAGCATAGGTGCGTGACGCATGGAAATCACAATTACGAGCCCTATGACCATTCTGAAGGACTGCAGGACATCATCATCATCAATGTTTGATGGCACCATCTTTCGCCAGTAATTATTGCTACTTGAAAACCAATGACACTGTTCTAAACCGATAGTAGAAACATATTCAGAAGACGATTGAAGATCGCCTACATATTTAGATACTAGATAGGTAGGTAGGTAAAGTACTATAAAATAATAGCTAGAATAAACGGGAAAAACTCAACATTGTTACAGATAAAGTGCTAGCTAACCTGATAAAAGCGTTCAATTTGGTGGTTTCCTCTATTTAGACCTTTCAGCGGGCACGATTGGTACAGTTTTTGTTCTCGGATAAAGAGATAAGGCTGTCTATTCACCCATAATAAGCCGCCGGCGGGTCGGCTATTCACACGGAAAATTGAATGGCGCTCTTTACCCGTGAACAATGTGGGCGGTAAAAGAAAATTTCAAGCTTCAAATACATGTTTTTAATGAGGATTATGAACACCTGATTAAGATACGTTTTAGTTACGCACGAGGTGACAATGCCTTCATGAAACTAGGTTTGTGAGTGGGCGGGAAAGGATGGAGGGGCAGTGTCGTAACAAAAAGTACGCTTAGTATAAGTTTTACTTCACCAAAATACTTCTCGATCGCGTTTACGTAAAAAAATCAATTACTAGGGAAACATGGACAGCGACTCCGCGCGCGCGCTTCCATGTTTCCATAGAATTGAAATTTTTACGTAAACGGAATCGAGAAGTATTGAAGTGAAGGAAAACTTATACTAAGCGTACAGGTAACCAATACCATTATAGTATTCTGATAAATGTAACTTGTAACTGTGCGTCCCTGTGGCACAAATGGGAGTGGTGCGAGTCGCCACGGTGTCGGAGAACCAGAAGCCATACGATAAATAAATAAATGATAAATTAAAAACTAGTGCGAAAAAAAGCGAGCGAGGAAATTAAATAGAACCAGACCAAATTAAAAATCTACGCTATTAGGCATACCTACTCACGCGGACCAGAGTTGACTATATATCTATAAGCTATAACTCCGTAAGCTCAGGAGGGTATAAGTATGTAGGGTCAAAATGTGTTGAACTATCATCCATAACCACTCTACAGGGTTATTTGTAATTCACTAGCATCCTTTTAACCCTAAACTCCTACCACTTAAACAAATGTTTTTTGTTTTACGGCTTTTGTCATAACTTAATATTTTTGGTGTAATAACGTTTTGAAAATTTGATTTTGCCTCTTATTTTTACGATACTCTGTGTATTTGTATGGGAAAAAAGTGCTTCATTTTAAAAAGTCGTAGAACAAAAAACATTTGTTTGAGTGATAGGAATTCAGGGTTAAGAGGATGTCAGTGAATTAAAAATAACCCTCTATAACCCAGGGTAAACGATTTTTTTAACCTATACTCAATCTTTTTTGTTCAGACTACAAAATGTGCTGTAGCAATATTGGTAAAAGAATCAAGTCAAAATGGTTGAATCTCGTGTCACGGTGTTTGTTTGTTTTTTTAATGGTATAGGGGGCAAACGAGCAGACGGATCGCCTGACGGTAAACGATTACCGTCGCCCATGGACACCTGCGACACCAGAAGAGTCACAAGTGCGTTGCCGGCCTTTTAGGTAGGAGTACGCTCTTTTTTTGAAAGCTTGAAGGTCATATCGGTCCGGGAATACCGCAGCAGGTTGTTATCGAACTCCTTAGAAACGGCTTGACCGATTTTTATAAAACTTTTTTTTTTATGTTTGGTATGATTTATACCGCTTTTCTTCGCAGACGGAGTTGCGGGCAACAGCTAGTATCAATATAATTTTTATGCCAGGTGGACCACTACTAAAAACTAGGCGGGCGCAGGTTGAATATAGCTGCCATACAGCCCCGGATCTAAGGGGGGCAAACCGGGGCACTTGCCCCGGGCGGCAGTTTCATGGGGGGCGCCAAATCCTTGAGGCAAGAATTGGAAATATCGAACGAGTGAAGGGAGGGGGCGCCACTATCAAGTTTTTGCCCCGGTTCGAAAAAGTCGTAGATCCGGAGCTGCTGCCATACTCTGCAAGCGGCCCTTATTTGATTAAAATATGTTGGTAGTTGGTATGTACATTCGAGATTTCAAATAAACATTCCACGTTTAATATTCTGCTTTCCGCTCAGAGGCACTACACTATAAAATTGATCTTTTGTACTTCGGTATTATAATATAATCCATACCCACTGTGACATAGTATTTCCCTGAAAATAATTCGAGAGTAATAATTTGGAAGCTGGATGCGTCTAGCCGAGGACAGGGCGCAATGGCGCTCATTGGGGGAGGCCTACGTCCAGCAGTGGACTGTTATAGGCTGATGATGATGATGAATTCGAGAGTGAAAGAGGAATAAATACATAGTATACAGTAGGTATCTATTTTAGACAAAATTTTGGCTACGTTGAGAGCACAAAGCCAGAGATAAGTTTATTCTAAAATGTCTTATCAATGCGGGTTTACACAATACGCAGCGTAGATAACAGAGTTTGTATTTACATGTATTACATTCAATTATATGCTCCAGCAAGACGCTGATAATAAAAGTTAACAATTGAAAAGTAACAACATTCATTCAAAGCCGCGCTTGAAATTGGACCTTATCTTTTGGCGACTGTTGCGAAATCGTGTTGTTGTCAGAGCAAAGTTGTTAACTTTTAGAGTTAAAACTTTGTTTTTGGGGTGTTAATAGAACTTTATTATTTACCATTTTGTTATCTACGAACGGATTTCCCCAGTCGGGAGCTAGCATGATCTCATTTTGTTCAATAACATTGGTCCAACATTGCAACCAAGTGGTTGATATCTGAAACTACATCTGTGAAGATACCATTTTGAATTGGTAAAAACCGACCAAGTGCGAGTCGGACTCGCGCACCGAGGATTCCGTATAAATTTTTAGATATGTCAAAACATACGCCGTAAACAGCCATAACTATAATAATCCAGTGTTAATAGAACCCAGCTTCTAAGTAAAATGTATGCAATGTGAGATCATTTTATATTGGAAGGTCAGGATCCCCCTTAATCACTACATAGTATAATACAAAGTCGCTTCCCGTCTGTCTGTCCCTATGTATGCTTAGATATATAAATCTACGCAATGGATTTATTTTGATGCGGTTTTTTTTAATAGATAGAGTGATTCAAGACGAAGGTTTATAAATTGTATAATACATGCATAATTGCACCCGTGCGAAGCCGGAGCGGGTCGCTAGTATTTAATATAAGCGCTCGCCGCCCGCATCTCTCTCGGCCCCTTTGTCGTCATACCCATACCCCCCAGCCCCTGTACCGCGCTGGCGAGCACTCATTTAAATGGTCTAGCTATAGTAGGTAAAGATTCCTGGTAGATGATAAATTGGATAGGAAACAAAACCCATACCTAACAGATTTTAGAATGCATGTCTAATGTCTAAATTGGTTATTATAAGTTAATAAGCTTGGAAATTGTGTTAGAAGTGTGAAAAATTAAGTTAAGTATAAAAATATTAATTATATCTCCAGTCACTGTATGAGTACTGCTCAAGAAAAGGAAAAGTGGAAAGAGATGGAGGAGGCAACCCTAGAGAGGCAATACAGCAAAACTAAAACTACTGCCAAAAAAAAATTATAAGGCTTGTCCACGAAAAAAAGTAGCCATCGAAAACTAAGTCTCCGCTGTTCTCCAGTTAGTCTAGGTAGTTCAAACCGCAATTAGATTATCAACTGAGTATTCTTTTCTATGTGTATGAATCTAAAATCCATACATTTTTCCTTACAAGTAGTGAAATCCTACATAATGCCATTTAAGGCTTAGAGCTAAAATGATTGCATACAAATGTGTGTACTTCGAGCATGATTTAAAACAATTTATGAGCTGCATATGGTAATTAAGAGTCTGGAAAGATATTCGCGGAACATTATAGCGTCGATAATCTATTTTAGTAAAGAAAAAAAAGAACCTCTGTGACCCAAACGTGTAAAATACAAAATCTAAGACTAAAATCCAGACATTTCGAAAGTAAGCACAAAAATGGATAGCATCTGATATAAATATCCATTAAATTTCTAATTAAATTCCTTTTAAATTCTTTAAAAAATGTCATTTCATATTGAATACCTGAATTATACAATAGTGGCTACTTTTTTTCGTGGACAAGCCTTAGGAACTTATTGTACTTTATGGACAAATAAAGTAGTAATATACCACTTTAGCTTTTACAGTTCAATAGTTAAAATATTTGAACTGATTAAATATAAGGGCCAGTTCACGAAAACGGCCAAATTTCATGCAGCGCTATGTCAAATGATCACTCATTGACATTTTTTCTTAATAAAATGTGCCATATCACAACTTTGTGTGAATTATACCTAACTCAAGCAAAACATCAGAATGTTGAAGGTTAATGTTGTTCTGTGGATTCATTTGTCTGAGTTTTTGTATTGTAGAATCACACACAAGCAAGTTGGCATGAGTGAGCAAAATTTGAAAGATAGACTTCATAGAATAGTGTATAATGGCATCTAGTTAATCTTGAAATTAGATGCTGCCATAAAGGGCGAGATAGACTAGACGTGCGAAGTTTGCGTATTTGTGGCTCAAGTAGTTTTTCGCATGTGTTACCCTAGGTCAGGGGTTCCCAACCTTTTCTTGGTCAGGGACCACTTTTATATTATTGCTTTGGGCTTAAAACAATTAAATTTCATAATACCTTATTCACTAATACCCCTAATTTTCAAATTACCATGGGCTCATAATACCTAAAATTTAAAATTTTAAGATAAGACAATTTGAAATTTTAGGTATTTTTAGGTATTATGAGCTTATGGTAATTTAAAAATTAGGGGTATTAGTGAATAAGGTATTATGAAATTTAGTGGTTTTAAGCCCAAAGCATATTATTCTTGTTAGCAGGGACCACTACTTAATAAAAATAATAAACTGTAATAATCAAACTGAAACTTTAATAAAAAACTCAATGGGAAATTAAAATTTAAAATCATTTTCGGACCATATTTTGGCTTCTGCGGACCACTGGTTGGGAACCACTGCCCTAGGTTCACGAACTTGATACCTGGTTTACACTCGCGTACGAGTGGCGAGACGAACTGCGGGACGAGCCACGAGACGAGAGTTTGAACAGGCGCGCCTCGCGCCTCGAGTCGTGATTTGCCTTGATTTTGAGCTTGGATTTGAACCCACAACCCTCTGCTTGAGCTCATAGGTCAAACCACTTAGCTGTTACTATATCGCTGCTTATCTAAAACAACGGCCTAATTCAAAATGATACGCTGTGTAATTATACACCTTATTTGCAATAATTAAAGTATTAAGTTGCACACCATAGTATTTTGGATTAGGCCATTGTTTCAGATAAGCAACGTTATTGAGAGCTTTAAAATGAAATCTGACAAAGCAGTAGGTTGGTCTCTCGGAGAAGTTATTTATTAATAAGATTATTCTGCGCAATACTTACTTCTCAATATTTCATTGATTTTATAACTCCATGAACATAATATTTATTTGTTTATAATATTTATCACAACTTAAAATATAACTTTACAGCAAAAGCCAAGAATTCTTTTATCTTGATGATTAAAACTATAAAGCCTAAATTTATAACTGGATTAAATTTGTAAGAATAAGAATATTATAATCAGTAATCAATCATAAATAAAAATTCAGATTGTAAATTTTATCTCAATGGAAACTATTAATTTATTTACAGTCTAGATAAACTCAATAATTTACTGATAATTTCTAATGCAAAAAAAATATTTAAAGAGCTTATGTTGTAACAGAAATAATTATGTTACTATTTAAATAGAAATTATGACAGAAGTTTTACATGGATTAAATCACTACAATAAATAAAAGCAAATAAATCATTAAAATCACATTAGAAAAGTTTCTTAGCTTGCAAAACAACGAGGCAAAAAATAAATATGTTACAAAAAATACTTGTTTTTAATTAGGTCTCAATTAAAACAGAATAGACTTACGTCGGATAGCAACGGTGCTCTATCGAGATGCTCGGAGGAGGCGAACGCAGATTCAAAATACACTTCATGTCTCCCCGAATCATATCGGGAACTGTCTTCATCCCACATCCTGGCCTCTGGTTCATCAGACATTCTGGCGCCGTTGAAACTTAGATAAAAAAAAGTGTTCACACCATTATATCTTAATAACTACACTAATACAAACTAGAAGATATACCGCGAGGTATATTTACTATAATGTCATTGAATAATTCACTGAGCCCAAGGAATTAAAGTGATAAACTGATAATTCGCAATTCGCGATATCGCGACTTTTGTCCACAGCCGAATGATTTTAGTTGGGTTGTCAAATTGGAAATGTCAGTGTCAGTTTTTGCATTTTTTCATTTTAAGTTTTAAGCGAAAGGTATAGGAATCTAATCCATACAGGCGCGTTGAATTTTTCATTTGTATGAAATATGGAGCGGATGGATATAATAAAGAAACAATCCATCGAGACTCTATTCATTAAACAAAACAGCGCAACTTTTTAAGTACGCCCATTACAGTAACGGCGAAAACCCATATTCCATCAGCTTTTCTGCAGTCTGATAAAAAGCAACCAACAAGAAAGAAAACTGAAGCCGTATTGTCTAGCGCACGGACGCTTGCTATCGTTATTACTATCTCTTTCTGTCAACATCTTATACCGTTTGACAGAAAGAAATAGTGAATGCGATAGCAAGCGTCCGGCCTCCTGGTTTGCTTGGAGACGGAACAAAATAACAACACCGCTACGATTGAAACACTTTAATTAATGAAATATTTATTTATATCCTTTCCATAAAATTACGACCTAAAATTATAATTAAATTAAATAATCACAAGACGGTGAAAAAATAGTATAATTAGGTACTATCAAACTCCAGTTGTTGAATAATATTGTTAAATATACATTTCATTGTAGTTTTTGGGACTTATTTCGTTCTATCACTTTACGTGGGGAGTAAGTAACGTACAGCACACGCTACACTCGTGCTAAAATTTGTTAGTTTTCTACCAACTCATACCAAAACAAAAACGGTCGTGCAGACAGAAAACACAACAACGAAACACGGCCCACGGCCAATGTCGCCATTGCCTATCATATTTTGGCAGAATAGGTAGCGGGCGTTGCCATTTCCTTCATCTCCATTTCAGTTCAAAGTCACTTGGAAGAAGTTAAAAAAAATCTACTAAACAGCTTAGTATTTAATAACATTATTCATACAATCGGTGCAATAACAAAACGCCGTCGCGCCCCATAGCCTCACCTCGCACCATACCATCAGAGGAAGCCGTTATAAAAAAATTGTACTCAATTAAGAGATTTAATTAAAAACAAAACTTAATTGATTCCTTTGTGCAACGAAAGTTACCCATAAGTATAGCTTTTACGACTAACTTTTATTACACAAGGGAGGCGAACGGGATTTTGTTTTCATTAAGTCTTTTAATGAATGTACATTTTTTTAAACGACTCGGGAGTGTTTCATAAAATAAAGTTTCTTTTTTTTTAATAAACGTCATACATACGCATTTGGTAATTTTAAGTGTCTCAGAACTTTAATTGTAAGCTATAATTGGATTGCATTACAGTTCCTTGTAACATCTCTCTTCACAGTTCAGTTAAAAATAACCAAAAACGAAACACTCCGTGCTTGGTATCATATCATGATATCACTATTACCCCAAATCATCAGCCCATAGTAAAATTTAAATAGTGGAATAATAAGTGTTCCATAAAATACATTCGTTACAATATTTTCGTTCATTATAATCATTTTTACGTGTAAAGAAAGTGACTGTTGACATCAAAGTGAAAATAAAACAGGGCCACAGTACCCAAATCTTTGAATTTTCAAAGAAGCGAAGCATTTCAAAAACAAAGAAAAAATTCGGTGCCTATTTTACTAACTATATTTGCTCTTATTTTTCTTCTTATTAATCTGCATGTTCTTCATCACTTAAACGGATAATTGAAAAAGTAAAATAACTTGCTTGCCTCCAGCGTGTTTTAGTTCAGCAATTGTTCACCTTTTTTGTTCACAAAACTTGTTTATATAGCTACTGTAGACCCTGCCTTAATACAAAAATTTGAACAAATCGATTGTGGCAACACCGCAATAATGGTATCGCACGGCTGAATGTTAATGCTCCCATAGCCAGATGCAAGTCAATAAAAAAAACCGTTGACATATTGCATGCCAGAAGATAAAATACCTAAGTTCGTAGCAATATACCGGAGTGCAGTCATCATCGTAATAAAATTTCAAGTTCTTATTCTCACTATATAATAGTACTCAATGAATGGGATGATAGAATTGATAGAGCAGCGTAAATTTGACCTTAATGAAAATTTCATAGTTTCGAGATATTTATATGTACAAATTCTGGTAGCTTGTTTGTATAAAAATGCCAATATATCGAAAACTATACAATATTTGCTATGGTCGAAATTGCTTCATCTGACCTTAGGAAATCAAGAATACTAGCAATGTCTACATGATCTCGCATCACTTTAAAATAATAAGCCTACTGTATCTATTTTTACTACAGAGAGGTCTTTCTACCATTCATTTTGCATGTTACTTAGACCTCTTTAACCTCTCGTATGCAAATTTAAAAATACTAGTCTCGTTTGTTTCAAATAGTACCAATGTTATAGATTACAAAAAAATATATACAAAAAGATAGCCTTAAAACTCAAGCGGATCCGCGTTCCGAAAGGTTAAAACAATAGCACTTTCTTCATTGAGTTTATAGATGGCGCTATTGTGTCAAGCAAAGATCAAAATGTCATACGAAATTAATGGTACCTCTCCTTAGTACACTTACTACTACACTCAAAGCAACAGCAGTTATTTTAAAGGCGCCGACGGAGCGTGCCCAGCGCGTAGAATAACACTGAATCATGTACGCTGCGCCGCGCTGCCGGAGTGTGACACCGTATATATGATTGTGTTATACAACGCGCTATAATAACGCGAATTTCCATAGACATTGACAGTCCTCTCAATTTAATCATCCTTGGTTTTAGAAACACCTGTACATAGTAAGAACTGCACCTATTATTTGCGTGGTAAAATATTTCTACACAACAGAGTTGCCACTTTTGATTACCTATGAGAAAGGTTGAAATATTTTTACTAATAATGAATACACATTTTACGTTCAACAATAGACAAATGGACTCAACAATTATGGAATGATAATAATCTAAAATCAGTTTAATAATTTGGAAGATACTTCAGTGAGTTTGTACATAAAGTTTAGACTTTGGTTGAAGTTGCATTTCATATTTAGGAAACCATTATTATTATTCGGGTGATTACTTTGGCGCTTCAACCGTATTAACCTTTATAAAAACTCCATGATGACAGCGAAGGTTCAAAAGCCGTAGAGCTAAATTGAGAGCCGAAAAAGGGAGACAGGGCGAGCAACATGTGATCTCCTCGCACCTAACCCTACCTCTTAACTCCAATTAATCGTTATATCATTGAAAAATTCGTATCTCAATTCAAAATTTAAATTAAATTGAATCTTGATACACACATAGTAAAGTTCACTTAGCTAGATTATCGATTCTGAGGTACGAGCTTTTTCAATGTAATGCTAAAATACATGGACAATGCTCCTTTATTTAAGCTATTTGCATTATATTGTAAGATTGAGAGGTTGAAACACCAAAGGAATTAGTTAGTCGACCTGCAGCTCACTGTGGCTGTACCGTGGCCTGTGGCCGTGGCTGTGGCGTGTGGCTGTGGCGTGTGGCTAAACGACGAGGACTACGAACGGCGATTCGTCGATCATAACTGCGACTGGGCTCGGATCGCGGCCAAACCGCCGGCGTCCAGGCGCGGCCAGTCCACAAAATCTGGGCCGTTTCTAGAAAGAACAATATATTTTAATATACAGTATTTGAATTATAGTATAAATCTTCCCAAGTGAATTTTTCGCTTCGAGCCATTACATTAAATTTGAACCTTAATACTATGACGATACCGTTTGTTTTGAAAGATAAGGGCTCGAAGCGAAAAATTCACCTGGGAAGATTTATACTATAACCAGACATAGGAATTTAGGGGGCAAAATTTAATGACAGGTAGTTTCTTTATCGATAAACTCAGCTATCGACGCTTTTCCCATATACTAATAGTGATCGCTCGAAAGTGTTTTTATTTTGTAAAAATATATTTTATAGAAAGTATAAAAATTAAACAAATTAATTAATCAATTCTCTTCTTCTTTATCCCCGTACAGCCCACGTCAAATTTCGACTATCATAATTGGGATGCACCAAAAAAAATAACCTATAGTTTTTATATTTTTTTTGGAAAGAATAGGATATTTTAAGACACCATTTTCATCGATTTTGAATTTGGTTGAGTATTTAATTTTTTATATTTTTTTTTAGAAATTCGTTGGATGACGTCACAGTGAGAGAGCCACGTTCCATAGCCTAGAAAAATTCAAGTCGTACATAACATAATCTGTAGCACTACCACGGCACTACTGAGACCCTACTACGAAGTGCATAATTCGAACTTCGTTTCATGCCGTCCCGCTCACGCTAATATGATTTGACACGAGAGTGAGAGGGATGATACGATACGAACTTCGAATTTTGTAGTAGTGCCCCTGATTTGTCTTGTCACTGTCAATATTACAAGCACAGCTTAGGGTCCTAAATGAACCATGACAAAATAGTTTTATTTATTTCTCTTCTTTTAGCTTCGATTATTCCTGTTTGTTTAATGGTGTGATAGTAAATAGATATTTTTATTAAAATCTGATATTTAAATTCTTTCATATTTACTTGTAACGTAGTAAATTACTACTAGTAATTTAATAATTAAATTTGTAAAATACATTGCGAGTATTGTATACATTTCGGACTTTATGATAAATGACAACTGTTTAAAGCCAGGTGTGCATCATGTGATTAAAGTTCTGTCTTTGTCACTCTTTGCTATTATAAGCAGGACAGCAACATTTCAAACTGTCAATTTGCTTTAGAGTGTAGACCTGCTTTATATCTGCCTTTGTGACGATTCACTGCAGGGGTCAAATTGGAATCTGATTTCTGAAAACGCTTCACAAAGCCTATTTCTCCAAACGGTTTTCGATTTATTATACGTTGCCAAAAATTGGGACATCCCAATTAGAAACTTATTGTCAGTCATGCATGACAAGTTGACATTTGCTTTGAGATATGTATTAAATATCACGGGACAATTCACACCAATTGACCTAGTCCCAAAGTAAGCTAGGCAAAGCTTGTGTTATCGGTGGAAGCCAACGGATAATCATACTTATATAAATAAAGACATATTAAACACCCAAGACCCGAGAACAAACATTCGTATTTTTCATACAAACTGCCCCAACACGATTTGATTTCGTCACTACTTTGAAAAACGCTCGAATCTCAAAATCGATAATCTGGCTAATTGAACTTTACTGAGGTGCAATAAAGTTCAGTTTGGTTTACATATTGATTTGAGATAAGAGATTTTTTCAAAGTAGTGACGATTTGTTACCGCAGTTTGCAGGCTGGGCGGGACAAAGAGCAGCTTATTGGTAGATTATGGGAGCCCCTTTTATTTTATAGACAGAAATTTCATAGAATTTCGTTTCATAGAAAATGTTTCACATAATATTTGCATTTCTAATATTATTTTTTCAAGGACTATTTGTTTTAATGAAACCCATTTCATATAAAAACAATTCAATGAATTTTATGATCTCATATTTTTATTTCACAAAGTTATCAAAGAGTAGAATTATTTTTTAAAGAATATTATTTGTTCGATATATTATTTCATAGTATTCTATTTCGATGAAAATTCAAAAATAGACGTTAAGCTAATCGTATTATGTGTGGGATAGTTTTAAGTTCTTTTACCTTTTTATTTCTTGTCATATTAAAAATGTCGTTATTATATCTCTAATTTAGAAAAAAAGAAGAAATGACTGTCAGCTAGGTAAAGACTACGATGCTGTATGTATAATATATGTATCTATTTATTTGTTGCACACTTTTTACACAGATTTTGTTTGTGCTGATTCCGGTCCAACAAGTTTGATGCACGGATATGAAGGTTTTGACTGAAAATCAGCGCTGTAGCAGGCATCTACTGCAGCTTAATGCTGAGTCAAATTCCTTTTCGACATCTACAATTATGTTTTTTGTTTTTATTGTTATTATTGTTGTTTTTATTTTTCTCAGTGTATTAGTCAGTGTATTTTCTTTTTTGATGTCGAATAAAGTTATATCTATGTCTAAGTTTTGTTTGTAATAAAGAAATAACATTGTTAATTCGCGCGTGTTCCTATTACCTACTTATCCCACAAAATTATAGTCGAATGCACTTACTTGACTATGTAGGCGAGCGTGGCGCCCACGCACGCGCCCCAGAACATGAGGCAGAAGAGCACGTCGCTGGAGTAGCGGGACGGCAGCACGGCGCTCGCGCAGAACATCGACATCGCCACTAGCAGCACTGACGGGAACTGTGCACATTAAAACACCTAGTCATAAAGTTGTTTCTATACTCTGTCTATTTAACAGAGTTAGTACTAGAATACAGAGATTGCACGTAATTGGTCAGCGATAAGGACGATACACCGGCACAAGATAGGTTTACATGCCTGTCAAAATTTAGTCAACATCTGTCTCGTACGGTGCGGACGCTTTCAAGTGCTTATCTTTGGTTACTAATTTTTGTTAAAATAGGCAATTACAATGCAAATACTCTTTACTGTTAGTAAGTAGAACTTATTAAATTCTGTCAAAGGTTTACGTCAATAAGTTTGAAGCTTCCGGTTCCCTGTCTCGTTTAGCTTTTGTAACTTGATAAAATTCAATGTCAGACGGTACGATAGACAGATGAAAAATTTCCAACAAACGGCATGTAAGCCGAGCCCGCCATCGACGTGCGATTGTTGACGCCCACTGACAGTTTCTTGTCCCTTTCATTTGCATACAAAAGTGCAACAGAGAGAACGCTTTGCCAACTCTGTTAAAAAGACAGGGTATAGGCAATAATACTAATAATACACACACCTCGTCTGTATCACAAAGGGGTTAGGCAAAGCACACGAAACACTACATTTAGGTTCCGGGGCTACTTTTAGTCATTTTAAGTTTAATCTTCTTCTCTTCTGTATGATATAAAAAGCAACCGTTACTGACTGATCTATCAACGCACAGCACAAACCAAACCATTGAACGGATTGTGCTGAAATTTGGCACAGAGATAATTTTTATGACGTAGGTGAGATAAACTACGATAACATGGCCCGCTCCTCTACATTACTATTTCAATGTGTTGTCACATATAGACCGGGGGATGGTGACACAAAGTACTAGATCATTTGTACCAGTATGGCGGTTCTTCAGGGGTCTAATTACGTAAAGACAAAAAGGAAAATGATGGTCATGGCGCTGGTACCGGCGGCCCAACCGCGTGGGCGTTAATCGAACGTGTCTGATAAATAACGAGAACTGAACGATTTGTTCCACAAAAATTCTCGTATTTTAGTAGCGTAATGCCATACTTCTCCGGTGTGGCTTACAGCCCGCCATACCGACGCGAACACGTTAAATTAAAAACAACAATTGAACCATTTGTACCAAGCTAATTTTTGCACAGCTAATAATCGTCGAGTAGCCATTCACGAAAATCACCATGCCATACTTTTCTGACTGTTCCAAATGGGCGCCATATCGCCGCAAAGGAGTAATTTTTATTTTTATTTAAACGCTTTTGAAGGCCCGGTTCACTGTCCCGCCTAGCCATTCGGTGGCTGCGCCAGTGATTGAGGCTGGGTGACCCAAGTGCGAATACTTACAGCGATATACTTCCAGCCGCGGTCTTTCCTGAGAGGACAGAGCGCAGAGTTCCCCTCGCCTTCCACAATCACGTACTTGCCCAGGAACAAATCAATTGAGTCCTGCAAAACAATTACATTTTCAATTGGACCCATATTACAATACGTTTACTTTTAGTTTACCACTGACAGATGGCTTGCCTTCATTTCATTTCTAACTTTAACACCATACAAATAAAGTAGCTATTACAAATCTGCAAACGTGGGTAACAGTATTCTAAAATAAAATTGGCTTTATTTGTAGGTCGTTAAAGTTGAATACGAAATGAAGGCAACCCATCTGTCAGTGGTAAACTTTATGTAATGTTACTGTATGTCCTTATTCGTCGTAGTGTCGGTGATAGATAATGCATTACCGCACTACTACGTTTTTCCATAAGGTCTAATTTGTGTAATTTTCACTGTTATTTAATTTCAAGTATAAAAGCTAGTTACAGTGTATTGCAGTATCACCGACGATAGTTTTCGATTAAAGTGTCAATGAACCCATTATGCAAATTGAACATTTGAATGGAGCATCCAGGGCGCTTAAAATACTCCATTGGTTAATTGTGATTGACACTACCAATTCATTGATATACTGTAATAATAACGCAATATCAAATTATGACGTCGCTTATTTGCTAATTCAACGACTAATACCTAACAAGTGTTTATTTTATCATCATCATCATTTCAGCCGTTAGGACGTCCTCTGCTGGACATAGTTCTCCCTCATTGACGCCCAATCATATAGATAGTAAACTTAATATGTGTTGAGTTATGCTGATAAGATTTTTAGATGATGCCCATATTTAAGGGCTCTGGGACTTTAGCACTAGAGGGATATGTCATGGTCCACACTGATCATGTTGTGGCTAGTAGCGACCTGTCTGAACCCGTCGGTGCAGTTGTTATTGAAGTATCTAGTGAGAGAGTTATAGCCGTCGCGTATGTAGGGCTCTAGTGCCCTGGCAGTGGATGGATAAGTCATGGTCCCCAACTGATCATGTTGTGACTAGTTCCGACCTGTCTGAATGATGGAAAATTCAAGAAGAAACAGTGACAAAACAAAGTTACGTCTTTTGTTTACATAGTTAGCAAGTTCCATTGAATGACACTTTAGCGGCCGAGACGCTCGCCGCACAGTGGTTACCTGGCGGCACAAGCAATGAATGAACTGATAAAACGCTCGCCGCGCCACCGGTCGCGTGAAATCGAGGCCGGGACGTTAAAGCTAGTACTGACCTGTCTGAACCCGTCAGTGAAGTTGTTCTTGAAGTATCTAGTTAGCGAGTTATAGCCGTCACGCAGCAGGCCGAGCCGCGTCCGCTTGCCGGTGCGAGTGAAGTCAGTCTTCAGGGCTCCGGTGCCGGAATACTGGACGGATATCATGTCTGCATGATCCGCCCACACCTGGTAAACAATATCATCATTGAAACACCGGTCAAGTGCGAGTCGGACAAGTTTGGTCAGCTGCACAGAAACCACCCCCTGTGTGTTTGCTCCAGTTAAAGGGCACCTTTTCTCTGCAGCTGACTGGACATGAAGGATTCTGTACTTCCGTATAATTATTTAAACACAGTTCAATTAAAAAATACATACTGTCGATCATAGACCCTCCTCCTTTTTTGAAGTCGCTTAGGAATCACCGAAATGTAAGCACTAAAATCGGGGGCACTGACCTCGCTGAACAGCGCGTCGAGCGGCGCGGTGTCGTCGGGCGGCGTGACGGCCAGCAGGCTGTGGGGGCACTGACCTCGCTGAACAGCGCGTCGAGCGGCGCGGTGTCGTCGGGCGGCGTGACGGCCAGCAGGCGCAGCGCGGCCGCCAGCTGTCTGCGCGCCAGCAGGCTCTGCACCACGTTGGTGCGGTCGAGACAGTCCACGCAGTTGGTGCGGAACACGCCGCTCTGTCGGAGCAGAACGCTGCCGCCACGGGATAAAAAGTAACCGAACTCTGTCTGTCAACAAAAGAGTGAGCGAGATCAAGATTTGTGTTCACATCTACATGTGAATATCCCAAAACCGAAAGAAAGCAAGGTGCAGGCGTTGCAAGCTACCAGAGCTGTCTTACGGGCCAGCCACGATTCACGCGACCGACGGCGCGGCGAGCGTTTTATCAGTTCATTGCGAGCATCACGGCAGTGCTGTGAACAGAGAAAACGCTCGCCGCACCACCGATCGCACGAAGTCGCGGCTGGACCGTTAGGGCATTGCATGAACAAATGAGCCCCCATTGGAAAGTATTAATGTTAATGTAATTTTATGTTTGCGTATTGAATGTGTTCAGAAGTGTATTTTTTAAGTTTGAACGGATGATATCCAAGCAACTCGATTTGAACCATGTGATAATTCAAGTTACAACGCCCATTGCCAACCAGTTTGGATTGCGTTGCCGAAGTGAAAAAGGCTTAACTCTTTCTTGCCGCATTATACGGTCAAATGCAAAAATATGTATCGATTCAATCCTCTCGTAATTATGTGCCGATACTTTAAGTCGACAGCATAAGAGCAATGGGCAAATTGTAAGTAAGTAAGTAATTTATTAACTGTAAACTGTGTACAAAGATGGTAAATAAATCACAAGAGTATCAACAGTTGCTCATTTCGAGCTTACACCATAACACAGAATATATAATAGTACTAACGTACAGAATGGACACTCTCCGCCCCGCACCGATTCGAGTTACCCCACCCCTCAACGCGCAGATTGCCGTTCCCCGCCGGAATCCAGAAGAGTGCGCGCGCGATGTATGCAGGCGTACGCGTGTACAGACGTCGTCGTGCTTATGTAGATTCAAGAACGTGTATTTGTACGTCGTGTCCGCCGTGTGACCATAATACACTTGAATATGCGTATTGTTGCTACTCTTGGTACCTGTTCGTGTGCTATCCTGTCGACGAGCACGTTCAGCCGGTCGTAGCGCATGCCGCGGCACTCCGCGTGGAAGTCAAACGGCTCGTAGCGCACGCCCGGGAGCGCGGCCGCGGCCACCGCCGCTCGGAAGCCGCGCTCCAACGCCTCCTCTTTACCGCATTGGTCGATCTGTTGGGACATAACAGGGATGTTGACGCCATTAAAAAATAATTCGTAGACACGACTCCAGTAAAAAATGCTTTATTTTAGCCCTGAAAACCAGTCACAGTCCCATACAAATTTCAAATTCCTGGCAAGTCCAGCAAATTAGTTTAATCATTGTACCGTCCTGCTCAGTGTGCAAACAAGATATTGCGCTAATCTGGATGCAAGTCTGGTAGTTACTTAGTGCCCCATAAGTGGGCACAGACCTGTGCCGCTAAGTCGCTGTGAACCAGATATGGGACACTGGACTGTGACAGTGTTAATTTTCGATTAACTGCAAAATTAGTTTTTTTTTCTTGCTTTAAACCAAATAAATAGTCAGTTGATTGAGTTGGCAAACAAGTGACTTCATAAGTTGCTATTGCCATTCAAACATTGGGAGAAATGTGTTTTGACAGCTCATAAAAAGTACGTCAGTTGATTGGTGGTGTCAACATCCCTATTGAACGCTACTGTACCACTATACTATGGTAAATTATCCGATAATCAGCCAGGCACCGGTAGTCGGCTGTATACGAGTGCGAAGAGTACGAAAGATAGGCAGAGGCCGACCACTCGGCTAAATGAAATGGATGAATGAAATGTCGTAATAATCGTCATCATCATTCCAGCTGTAGGACGTCCACTGCTGGACATAGACCTCCTTGACAACTTTAGGCAATGCAGGCGTTCAAAAGGTTAATCCATACACTTAAACTTCCATTACACATGAGTTATTTATTGAATTAAATTGATTAACCCCCTGTTTCACCATCCATTGATCAAATTTATTTGACGGATAAATGTGTTGCCGTCTCTGTTTGTTTTGTTCGAATAGACGAAGACGGCATCACATTTATCCGTCGGTTAAAATTAATCAATGGGTGGTGAATCAGCCCCTTAATGTAACAGGACAATAGGGATGTTGACGCCATTAATAAATAATTCGAAGACACGACTCCAGTAAAAACCGCTTTATTTTAGCCCTGAAAACCAGATTAATTTTCGATTACCTAACAGCAAAATTAGGTTTTTTGAAGCTTTAAAACAAATAAATAGTTAGTTGATTGAGTTGGCGAACAAGTGACGTCATAAGTTGCTATTGCCATTCAAACTCTATGGGAGAACTGTGTTTTGACAGCTCATAAAAAGTACGTCAGTTGATTGGTGGTGTCAACATCCCTATTGACACCAAGCGGCGTACCTATGAAATACTGCGACTACAATCAATCTCTCAACACTACAATCTGGCCATTTTCAAGTTTAGGGTGAATGAGCATTTACCAGCCAAGCGTGCTCCATCGTAGGCCTCATCTTCGCTTTCCATCAGGCGTGATTATGGTCAAACGCAAGTGTAGTATGGCAATTGGCCACTTTTAGTGTTTAGCAGTACCACAATAGTTTACTGCTACATAAACGCGTAGTGCTAGTATCAGCTACAATCCAAATGTATATAATCTAAGGTTCGGCTAATAAATGGGTCTTCATATACGGTGAACTGGAGTTTCACTTCTCTCTTCCTCTAAGAGCGGCCACGCTGATCCCTCTCGGAAATTTCATAATATTACATAAAAAAATACATATTGTATAAAAAAAATGTCAGCCCTGGATCGAACCCGGGACCTCAAGTTTTGTAGTCAGGTTATCTAACTACTCGGTTATCCGATCCTCAAACGAGTGGTAAAAACTTGTGCTAGGTCCGTCCCGATCCCTACCACTATGTTACTCGCTAATCCTGCCGCGTTGAGAAAAAAAACCCGGGAAATTATTAGTACATGAAGAATATCTGAGTCCTTTTAGCTAGCAACTAGAAACATTAAAGCCGAGTTTAAACCTGCAATAAAAAACATGCAAGTTGCATTACATCGCGAGGCAGTAAAGCATAAACGATTCAAGTGGTCAATCCAGCGCCGCTATGTAATACAACTTGCACGATTTTTTTTGCAAGTCTAAATTGGGCTTAAGACCTCTCCTCCTTGAGGTAAACTTCCCGTCAAGTTTCACTCACCAAATTGACCAGCACTTGGCTCCCATACCGCTGCTGCTGGTCCCTCAAATGCTTGGTGTACGCAGTGACATGGTCCTCATGGGCCAGGGTGCAGGCTGGCTTGTACTTGATGTTGGGGTACTGCGACCAGAACAGGGGGATGGACCCGCGCGTCTGCACGAAGGAGGATTTCTCACCGCCGCGCTCTATTATCTGCTCGGTTTCCACGTAGTTTGCTACTTGACCCTGGAAGATATCCAGATAAATACAACCTAGGGCTCTTCAAAGCTACAGTGGCGGGGCGGGAAAATTTTTGCAAGTAAAGCCGGAGCAAAAAACCTGCCAAGTGCGAGTTGGACTCCAGGGTTCCGTACAAATTTATATGTATCTATATAGACAGAAAAAAAAAATTATGCTTTTCGCAATTTTTCCTTTATCTGTGCTATAAGACCTTGCTTCGTACCAAATTTCAAGATTCTGAGTTCACGGGAAGTACCCTGTAAGGTTTTGATTCCCTTGCGAGTGTCGAAAATTTGCGGCATAAATAGATTGGTTACTGATACAGACAGACAGACAAAAAAATTTTTGCTTTTCGCAATTTTGTCTTTATAGTCTGTGTTATAAGACATTGCTTCGTACGGTCGGTTTCCTAACTTAAGTATCCACTTTTCCATACTAACTGCATAGAAAAGTGGGTACTTATGTTAGGGAACCGACTGTACCAAATTTCAAGATTCTGAGTTCACGGGAAGTACCCTGTAGGTTTTGATTCCCTTGCGGGTTTCGAAAATTTGCGGCATAAACGGCTGTATCTTTTGATTGCGTTGGCTTAGAAGTTTGATTTTTTCACAGCTCCAAGGGACAGTAGACCTGAGTATTTGATATAAATTTCAGCTTGATACCTCCCACGCGTTCTTGAGAAAAAGAGTCTTGACAGACGGACAGACAGACAACAAAGTGATCCTACAAGGTTTCCGCTTTTTCCTTTCGAGGTGCGGAACCCTAAAAACCTTAAAATCACATTTATCCTCTGCTTGCAAGTGCAGTAATGGAAGAGAAGCGTTTGGTAACATCGAAAGCTTAGTCAACCCGTACTCGGGACCGGGAATTGGGTTGTTAGTACCCTTTGCCACTGAAGGGTAGAGTGAATAGGCTATTTTACTGAACCTGTGAGATTTCGTAAATAAAGCTTAGGTATAATTTATTGGTATAGGCATAACTTTGCCGAGGTACGGTGGGCTGCAAAAGTGCATGGACAAGTGCGGTGCGATAATCGCGTGGGCGCGCGCGCGCGCGTTTATGTTAATAACATCAAACGATCAAACATTGCTCACGCGATTATCGCCCCGAGATGTTCATATGCACTTTTGCAGCCCATCGTACCTACATATTAATGAATGACCCAGGAGACATCGCCATGGCAACCAGACACTTAAAAGTTGATCAATCCATTAAACATCCACGACTCAAAAACGTTCGTATTTTTGTATTTCTATCCTGAACAGTATTAAACCTGGCGTTTAGGTTAATTTCGTCCACATTCCCACTTCGTAAGCAATCCTATTTCGTCCACAATCAATTCCCAATTCATCCACTACCCATTTAGTCAACATTACCACTTCATCAACATTCCCATTTCGTCCACATTCCCATTTCGTCCACATTCTCAATTCGTCCGCATTCCCATTTCGTTCACATTCCTAAGACACCCCATTAAAAAAAATACATAGGTATATTGTGGACGAAATGGGAATGTGGACGAAATTGGAATGTGGACGAAATGGGAATGTGGACGAAGTGGGAATGTGAACGAAATGAACCTAAGCGGAACATGGGACCTCGTGCTTCGTAGTCAGGTTGAACCAAGGTTATCCGGCATTGTAAAGGCTAGTTACCTCAGCGTCGACGCCGCGCATGAACAGACGCGTGCCCGCGCGCTCGACGCTGCGTCGCGACACCACCGCCCAAGTCAGCTGTTGCCCGTTCACTGTCACGCGATTGATCGCCACGACTGATCACTGGTTAAGGTCGTATGCACAAAAAAATCACCTGTGTCATGCGGGCGTTTTCATAAAAAGTGTACCCTTACGTTTTTCTTGAAATTTTGGAAAAATATGGTTTTTCCTACTCAGAATCAAGAGCACAATCGATTCAAATCATTTAAAAAATTACCCCATTTTTTCATACAAAATTTTATGAGTCAGTTTTATCACGCCCATACTGAATGTATGAAAAAAACGTCGCAAAACTGTCATTTTTTGGGGACATTTCGATGGGTATGTATTACAATACCGAAGTACGAAAGACCGAATGTATTAAAATATCGAATGGGTCAAAAGACCGACACGATTTTTTTCTGAAACCGTAAACTTATCAGAATTTATTAAAACGGCATCATACAGAACCCATTAGGTTAGGTTAGGTTTGTTTTATAACAATCATAAAAAGTTAACGGTTTCAGAAAAAAATCGTGTCGGTCTTTTGACCCATTCGATGTTTTAATACATTCGGTCTTTCGTACTTCGGTATTGTAATACATACCCGAATCGATTGTGCTCTTGATTCTGAGTAGGAAAAACCAAATTTTTTCCAAAATTTCAAAAAAAAGGTACACTTTTTGAAAACGCCCATGCGTGACTATTCATGCGTGACATGGGGTGTAGTTGAAATAGAACTAACATGTGGCGTAGCTGAAAATAACTGCTAATAAATAACTATTTAAATGAAAACTTTCATTTCAAGACTTGGTTTTATTGACATTCAAATACAATTAACATTTCACTAGCACAGCCCATCCAAGAATGGCTGCCCAGACCGTCCGCTGTCCGCTGTTCGTTTCTTGATTAGAATTCTAGAAGCCACAAATGTAAATTTACGGAACAGCATCACGGTCTCGGTGGCCATTGTCTACAGTACCTACCGGCGCAGAAGTTGTGTTTTAGAAGCGCGGGAAATGCAATTGACCAATCGGCATGCTCCACGCACGGCGCGTCTTTATCCTGTGCCGCTATTGGTGGGTTGCTGCCGCCATGTTAGCGCGCGTCGCGTAGCATGTTAGTCAGCCGCCATACTTTCAAGTGAGTGAGACGGATAACACGTGCACTGTAATTTGCACCTTGTAACTATATGACATAGCATTATTATTAAGAGTTTTGAATATAAAAGGATACACCCTTGAATGATGGGCAGAGCGAAGCGTGCGAACTGCGAGTGCGAGTAATCCCGCAGGAGGTGCCCGTTCCACAAGAACCGGTTGTCTGCGCGACTCGCCATAGACATCTGTTCAAACAGATGTTATTTTACAAACAGGCCGCCCTTTTAACCCGTCGAGCGTCCTGTGCGCACGGGTGTGCACACAACAGGTTACGATTTTTAGAGCGGGATATAAATAAGCGGGAGCGGGAGCATATATAAATAATTGGCTAAGTAAAGTTTTTTTAAAAGGTGTTAATTATATTTTTTTTCGAAAGTTGGCGTTCTGAAGATCGAGAAACTGCAACTGTTTTATTTTTATCCTATTGTTTACTGGAAATATTTTTTTAAGTGTTCGAGATGACATTTGTGAGATTTAATGGCTGTCAAGCCGTTCGTGCTCAGACCTTAGTAGAAACAGAAAAAAAACGAAGTCATCTGTCACTTTTGTCCATGTCAAACCGTTTGCGTTTCGTTTGCTTTGCATTTTGGTGTGATCAGTGTGATTTTTGGACTATTTTTAATGACCTCCGCACAAAATCCGGATTTTCAATTTTACCGCATTTCTCCACGACCTATGAACGATAATTGAATCACGATTGAATATTTTCGATCACTATTTTGGAACTGCTTCTTGGATAACGCAAAGTAAACGAAACGCAAACGGTTAGATTTCATTTGACATTGACAATTGACTTCGTTTTTTTTCTATTTTTATTAAGTACTGAGCACGAACCGCTTGTCAGCCATTAAATCTCACAAATGTCATCTCGAACACTAAAAAAAATATTTCCAATAAATAGTAGTAGGTAAAAAAAAAACAGCTGCAGTTTCTCGGTCTTGAAGACGACTGCTGTCGAAAAAAATTATAATTAGTACCTCTTCAAAAAACTTTACTTAGCCAATTCATGGGACACCAATAGTGACGCTGACGCCATTAAAAAATAATTCGAAGACACGACTCCAGTAAAAAAACGCTTTATTTTAGCCCTGAAAACCAGATTAATTTTCGATTAACTGCAAAATTAGATTTTTTGTTGCTTTAAAACGAATAAATAGTTAGTTGATTGAGTTGACGAACAAGTGACGTCATAAGTTGCTATTGTCATTCAAACTCTATGGGAGAATTGTGTTTTGACAGCTCATAAAAAGCACGTCAGTAGATTGGTGGTCTCAACATCCCTATTGTACAGTCGAGTTCTCCAAAATCTGTACAGCCAACCGTTCATAAATATCTAAATATGAACCTACGGTAATAAGGTCTGTACGAGTTCCTCGCACACGCGTCATCGATCATTTGCACACTCAGCATTTGTTTTGTATAACATTCCGCCATTAGTAAGTAATTCAGTTCACGTTCGCTAATTGTAAGTGTGCACACCTATCAAGTTAAATAAATCAAGTTTATATCTAAAAGTCGTCTTTCGTGTTCCTTCCTGTGATCAAGACAACTATCAAGCAGTGTACGGGCAGACAAGTGCTCGTACATTTATGGTCCTTCGAACCGGATCGGGTTGAGTGTTTTTTTTTGTGTAATTTCGTGAGGTAGCGATTCGGCTTGGTTGGCTTCCCACAAGCGGGTCTCACCAACTAAGTTGAGAAGGCGCATAGACCAAGCGAGAGAGCACGAAATATACAACCCGGCACAAGCCGGTCATCAAGTTATCAAGCAAGGCAACAAGGCTGAATTCAAGAGCACCAAGGCTTCAAATCAGTTACAAAGCATCAAGGCTTACACATATTTAGCAAGAAACAAGCGAACGACATTTGGAACTCAAACAAGTTAAGTGAACACGACGACAAGTAACAAAAAGTGAAGAAACAAGTCTATCACCGTTTATCAAGAACTTCATCAAGTTTTTTTCTCTCTACTACTAGTTAGCAAGAATTTTTAGTATGGAGGAGTTATATCAAAGTCAACTTCAACTTCAAACCGCAATACAACAACTGAAGATCAACTTTAAGAAAGATAGTCAAGACCGTAAGACGCCCGATTACATTAAAAGAAAATCAGATACATTAGAATTACTCTGGCAAGAGTTCACAAACAATGACGAGAAGTTACGCGAGTTTGACCAGCCAGCTCACGAATACTTTTACAATCAAGTGTATGAGCAAGCACTACAAGCATATACAGAAACAAGTGAGTTGATCCAAAAATCGGCCCCATCCAAACAGAGTACTTCATCTCATATTCCACCGGCACCCACACCTAAGCCTTTATCCAGACAAACGCCAAAACAACAGCCAGCAACAAACATTCCGGAAGCAGCAAAAGCAGACTGGAATCAGACAATCGATGAAAACCCAGAACAAGGATTCACCTCACAAGGTAATCTCAGCAGACTCGATGAGATGTTACGCAAGCAAAGTAGCAATTTCAGAGCATTATCCCGTACATTAACGAATATAAATCTAGACAATGTTGGAGAGAAATGGGAACTAGAAGATCTCCTAAAGTCATTAAGTTCCCGTTGGGCGGCTATCGACTCGCTTCACTGGGAAATAGACAGTGAACTTGGTGGTACTGACGAGCACTACGAATATACCTTCACGAAGTACGAAAATGAGTATACAGCAATGAAGAAACAAATTAACAGCAAGTTATGGTCAACATCGCATCGGGAACAAGCAACCCCACGTCTAGACATCCCGGTCTTTCATGGCAACTATCAACAATGGGTGTCGTTTAAAGATTTATTCACAGAAGCAATTCATAGAAATACATGTCTATCGAACGCACAAAAAATGCAGTTTCTGAAAAGCAAGATCAAGGGCGAACCAGAAAGACTCATTCAACACCTCCCAATCAGTTCAGACAATTATATCACGTGTTGGGAAATATTAAACCACCGATACAATAACAAAAAACTAATATTCACGACTCACATCAATAACGTCATGAATCTTCCAACAATGCAGTATGCAACATCGGGTCATATCAAGCGACTTCATGACGTAACTATAGAAAGCCTAAACGGTATTAAAAACTTAAATGTCAACATTGACACATGGGACCCAATATTAGTCCATCTACTGACACAAAAATTAGACGCAGAAACTCATAATGAATATATGGCGTCCTTGAAACAACCAAGAGAGCTGCCAGCATTAAAGGAATTCTTATCATTTTTGGAGAGTAAATTTACTGCCATGGAGTCGTCCCGGCGCAAGCAAGAAGCCGCAGGGAGCAAGACTAGTTTTAACATGCCATCGACTTCTAACAATCAACCTAAACCAAGTCGCTTCAAACAGTACTTTACAAGCAACAAGGCTACGAGTAAAGTACAAGGTTATCAGCGCAAGTGCCCAGTATGTCAGAGCGATCATGGAATTTACTTCTGTCCCGAATTCAAGGATATGGCACCGGGAGTTAAAAGAAAAACAATTGCGCAATTAAACCTATGTAGCAATTGTCTGTATAATCATAATGGAAAAAAATGTAACTCGATTAAACGTTGTCAACAATGCAACGGATATCATAATACATTATTACACGACGTATTTAGCAATCAGAATCCATCGTCAGGAAATATGCACGCCACTCAAACTCGTCAACAAGGACTAGGGTCGCACGTGGCACAACAACGTGATGACTATGAACAACCAAAAATACTTTTAGCCACTGCCATGATCAAGGTGTTAGGGGCTGATGGAGTACCCAAAACGATGCGAGCCCTTATTGATCAAGGATCCCAAATTTCTTTGATATCTGAAAGCGCGGCTCAACGACTACGGCTGCCACGAAAGAATTGTAATGGAGTTATCACGGGAGTAGGCACGAATGACAACGTTTGCAAAGGGATGCTGAACCTAAGATGCTTTTCATCAGACGAAGAATACTCATTCAATACAACCGTTTTCATCATGAAAAGTTTAACAAGAAACTTGCCAAATTCAACAATTGCAAAACCAACATGGGAATTACTAGACAATTTACATTTGGCAGACTCTAACTTCAACGTCAGTAACTCCATCGATCTATTATTGGGCGCAGAAATTTACGCTAAAATAATTATGGAAGGGATTTTCAAGAATGACTATTTACCTCTAATCGCACAAGAAACGCGACTGGGGTGGATATTATCCGGCAAAGTACAACAAGGTTTTCATTGCAATTTGGTGTTAAATAATATAGAAGACATTCAGAAATTTTGGGAAATTGAAGATATTCCAGAAAATACGCCCTATACCAACGAAGAAGATGAATGCATCAAGTTCTATAAGTTGACTACGACAAGATTAGAAGACGGAAGATATCAAGTACGAATTCCATTCAAAACTAAGGAATTGGAAAAATTGGGACACTCTAAAAATAAAGCTATAATGCAATTCCGACAATTAGAACATAAATTCAACAGAAATGAACATATTTCGCAACAATACAAGTTGTTTATTCGCGAATACCTAGCGCTAGGTCACATGAAACCAGCCGCGACAGCAAAACAGAATAACACACGTGAATGCTATTTGCCTCATCACTGTGTTATAAGAAACGACTCTACTACCACGGCATTAAGAGTGGTTTTCAATGCTTCGGCCAAAACATCGACAGGCGTCACTCTTAATGACGTTATGCACAAGGGTCCAAATCTTCAAAAGGACCTTCTCTCATTGATTACAAAGTGGAGACAACATCGTGTTGCATTTATTTCGGATATTGAGAAGATGTTTCGTCAAATATTGATACACGAAGAAGACCAAAGTTTACAGAAGATAATTTGGCGAAGTTCAACACAAGAAATGATACAAGAATATCAACTCACAACAGTCAGCTTTGGCCAAAAAGCAGCACCATACCTGGCTATGATGACTCTTAAACAACTAGCACATGACGAAAGATCAAATTATCCTGAGGCAGCCCAAGTGCTGGAAGAATGTTTCTACATGGATGATCTGCTTCACGGGTCTCATTCAGTAGAATCAGCCAAAAAATTACAGGAAGAGTTGCAGAAGCTTTTAATGTCAGGGGGCTTTCATCTAAGAAAATGGATGTCGAACCATCACGCACTCGTTCAAACGATAAATCAGGATGATGTCCAAAATAACTACAATTTCAAGGAAACAGAATCAAGAAAAACCTTGGGGCTTCAATGGGATCCTACACAAGACATATTTCATTTTCAATCAAGAATGGAAATGGATTCAGATGCTAACATCAAGGACATCACTAAACGTCAACTGCTGTCAGAAATCTCCAAATTATATGATCCATTGGGCTGGCTTACCCCTATTTCAACCAAATTGAAGCTACTATTTCAAAGTTTATGGAAGATAGATTTAAAATGGGATGACAAAGTACCAAATGACATCAAGATAGAATGGGCTAAGATTAAGAACGACCTAAATAACAACATAAATAAATTAAAAGTACCACGCTGGATCGGCACGTGTGCCGTAAGCGATATCGAATTGCACGGATATAGTGACGCAACTCCGCAAACATATGCATGTGTCATTTATGGCAAAATAAATATTCAAGGAGAGTCGAAGATAATACTACTAGCAGGAAAGTCGAGATTGCTACCAAACAACAAGGTTATTTCATTGCCAAAATTAGAGCTATGTGGAGCCCTTCTACTCACTAAATTAATGTCCA
This sequence comes from Archips xylosteana, assembly GCA_947563465.1. NCBI lineage: Eukaryota > Metazoa > Arthropoda > Insecta > Lepidoptera > Tortricidae > Archips > Archips xylosteana. Next base: position 13,210,267 of record OX387365.1, on the reverse strand, counting down.
AAATGAAGCAATGTTTAACCCACCATAATATCAAGGTCTATGGTTGGGTGGACTCGACAGCCGTCTTAGGGTGGCTACAAGGCGATCCTAACCGCTGGAACATGTTTGTCGCCAACAGGGTGCGGCAGATAACAGAAATAATCCCTGCAGAGAGCTGGAATTACGTGAAATCGTCGCAAAATCCTGCAGATGCTGCAAGCAGGGGTCTCACAGCATCTCAATTAGATCAACACCAATTATGGTGGACCGGACCTACATGGCTACTATCGTTCAAGGCCGATGAACAAGACAAAGTCGTCTACACCACTGACGAAGAGCAGAAAAAACTACAAGTTAATGTCGCGACAAGAAGCGAAACCGAAAATAACATTATAGACAAGTTAATTAACAAATTTAGCTCGTTCTCAAAACTCGTGCGTGTCCTAGCCTGGATACGTCGATTTATAAACAAGGGACCGGGAAGAAAAACTGAGAAGTATTTGACCTTGTCTGAATTAAGAAAAGCAAAGGCGATGATCATTAAGAGAGTGCAAAATACAGAATTTCGAGCTGATCTTCAAGATATCAAGAAAAACGGGATAGTTGCGCCTAAAAGTAACATCGCTGATTTATGTCCATTCGTTGATGAAGACGGGATTCTTCGCGTCAGGGGAAGACTAAGACATGCGTATATAACATATGACATGAAACATCCGATAATATTGCCACAAAAACACCGATTGACCGAACTCATTATAGATCACGCACACCAAATTGTACTTCACGGTGGGGCCAGAGTCACTCTTAACTTTATCAGATATAAATACTGGATCCTCGGAGGAAACAATACTACAAAACAACATATTCGTCGATGTGTGACCTGCAAAAAACAGAAAGCCAGACTGCAGCATCAAATCATGGGAGACTTACCACCAGCAAGAATAAATCCCTCCCGTCCCTTTTATTACACGGGGGTGGATTTTACAGGTCACGTGTTCCTCAAGGCCAACAAGGGTCGTGGTATCAAGACCACCAAAGGATACGTGTGCGTTTTTGTCTGCATGGTCACCAAAGCTGTCCATCTAGAATTGGTATCCGACATGACCACTTCAGCTTTCCTGGCAGCCTTACACCGTATGACTTCTAGAAGAGGAGCCCCACAGCACATGTTTAGTGACAATGGCCGAAACTTCCTTGGAGCAAGCAAGGTACTCCAAGAACAGTATCAGGAAATTCAAAACGTGATGACTGAAGAGTGTATGGCCGAAATTGCAGACATGGAGATTACCTGGCACTTCACAGCTCCCGCATGGCCCTCAGCAGGTGGTTTATACGAAAGTGTGGTGAAAGCATTCAAATTTCATCTTAAAAGAGTCATCGGCGAGCAAAAACTCACATACGAAGAATTCAGCACCATATTATCTCGCATTGAGGGTTGCCTAAACTCAAGACCGCTGTGTGCAATCTCCGAAGACCCGGACGACATCAATTATTTAACTCCAGCTCACTTTCTAAACAATGGACCTACTCTGACAATAATACAGAGCGAAAGAGATTTGCGTACAAGATGGCAACTCGCTGAAAAAATATTTCAAGACTTGTGGAAAAGATGGCGCACGGAATATTTAGCACTGTTAAATACAAGGAGTAAATGGAAACGGCCACAACCTAACTTATGCATTAATGATGTTGTGCTTATCCATGATGATAATCTGCCGCCCGGCAAGTGGGCAATGGGCAGAGTCATACAACTGCACCCGGGACAAGATGGGTACGTGCGCGTCGTGACCCTGAAAACAACAAATGGAACCTTGAAACGCCCCGTAGTGAAACTGACCCTCCTATTAGAATATAATGAGGAAGAGCTACCCCAAATCAACCAAGATGAGAATACGCAACTTCAAGAAGTGACCGAAGAAAGCATACGAAAAGAGCCAGAAACAAGACCTCAAAAAACCACCGCGAACAGGGCGAAGTTTTCACTGACCTCAATGGCTGCAGCGCTGTTACTATTTCTGTCATGCTTCTCAACATGTCAATGCGATGTCAAAATAATACCTTTCCGCGAATCTCAAGGTCTATACTTTGATAAATTGGCAGACATGATGCTGATCAAAGATGAGTGGAAACTCATCGTTTACTACAATATGGACCCGTACTGGGAAGCAACACAAGCATTTCAAAAGTACACGAACTTTTTACAAGAAACCTGCAAAACAATAAACGATCAAGTTCACTGTGACATAATAACAATACAGTTACGTCACGGGTACTCCGAGCTCGAGTACTACAATCAGATGTTACTCAGTCAGCATTCGAGCACGCGACCAACGGCATTACGTCATCGACGCGGCCTCATCGACGGTGTCGGTTACCTCGCTAATAGTCTCTTTGGCGTACTAGATGAAAGGTTCGCCGAACAATATCAAAAGGATATTACACTTTTACGAAACAACGCAAAACACATGGCATCTCTTTGGAAAAATCAAACATCCATCGTAGAAGCAGAATATAACTTATTAAAACGCACGGAAGAAAGTATGACTCAACAGCACAAAATGATACATCAACATATAAATAATTTAGAAGCGGCATTCAAGAATTTACAACATAAAGTGCAGACAAATAACGTTATAAATGAATTCAACATAGGAGCCACAATCGCAAGTAATATGCTCTACAATTTAAAGGGAATCCAAAACGTATTATTAGACACTATCACGGACATCTATCATGGACGTTTTAACTTACATCTACTGACTCCAGAGCAACTAACCAACGAGTTAGGCACCATCGCAAGCACACTACCCAGAGATGTTTCACTGCCAATCGACAACTTACACACAGATCTACGCAAGATATATAATCTGCTGAAAGTCAAGACAAGAATGATGCCAGACGTCCTAATTTTTGAGATAAGCTTGCCACTCATTAGTAGAGACATCTATGAATTATTTAAATTAATTCCGATACCCAAGAAAGTCGGAAGCAAGATTACCAGTGTGTTACCTATATCGGAGTATGTATCTATAAACATGAAAAAAGATACCTACATTCCAATGACAGAATACAACATTGGGTCATGTTCTATATTATCAGAAGCATATTATTGTCATGTCAAGAAACCCATTTATCAATTGAAAGGTGACAACAGTTTTTGTGAGACAGAGAAGACGGACTGCAGAACTATCATAACAACATGTAAAAATGATTGGCAAGAAAGTAATGCACTAAATACATATATCTATTTTTGTTGCGAGCAGTGTCAAGTTCGCACCTTGTGCGCGGATCAAGTGGCCGCACATCAGCTGACGAATGCCGGACTTATCAACATAGGTCATGGTTGTATTATAAAGACCGATAATTTTTCCGTCTTTCCACATAAACCTCATTGGTCAGAAATCAAATTAAAACCGGACTTCTACAATCCAGTTATGGCACCAATAAATCACGTGATCAATATAACCATATCACATATTCAGGAGAAAACAGAAATGGAAGATTTAAAAAACGACACAACAGAGCTCGGGGAAAAAATCAAACAGTTAAAAGAAGCCGAGGTTACACCTGAAGAGTTATCATATCACGATATTCATCACTATACAATGATATACATCATACTTGGAGTAATTGGAGTTCTATCATTGTACCTCATCATACGGCGAGTTCAGTGGAGAGTGCCGCATACGCCGTCAGTAGCAATAGTAGAGGAGTTTCCTGCCGGCCCCGCACGCCCCGCACCCCGAGCCGCCCCGCGCGCGGCCCCAGCCGACGCAGCAGCCGGTCAACAGATCGACGCGGATAACATCATAACGCGGATAACTTCGCGAGTAGATAAAGCGACATCCCCTCATTATAAAGTTGTCACTTTTGATTGATTGATTGAATTTTATTTAAGCAATTTTTCTTATTCATTTACAGTTTATATTCAGCCTCCTCATCTCATCTTTCTGTCGCCCCGGAACATGTACGAGTTCCTCGCACACGCGTCATCGATCATTTGCACACTCAGCATTTGTTTTGTATAACATTCCGCCATTAGTAAGTAATTCAGTTCACGTTCGCTAATTGTAAGTGTGCACACCTATCAAGTTAAATAAATCAAGTTTATATCTAAAAGTCGTCTTTCGTGTTCCTTCCTGTGATCAAGACAACTATCAAGCAGTGTACGGGCAGACAAGTGCTCGTACAAGGTCTATGTATAGATTTTTATGAACGGTACAGATATTGGAGAACTCGACTGTACTTGTGTCAGTGTCTGTCTAGTCTATTTGTAATCAGGCACATTAAATTCGACCCTCTTCCACTGGACTGTTGATTTTAAATTTGGTATACAGGTTGGATGACAATGCGAGAACAGATAACAAAAATAATAACGTAAGCTACAGGTCGATTCACAAGAGTTGGCACGAATGGATTGAACGAAAGCAATGTCACTTTGACATTTTTGTAGGATAATGACTGATGCATGACATTTTCATATTTGTGTGAAGTGTATTCAAGTAGGCAACACATAGGTAGATAGTTTCATTCATTCATTCGATCCATTCGTGCCAACTCTTGTGAATCGACCTGTACATTAAGTTTTAAAAGTTGCATGTACCGCGTGGAAGTCTCCACCGATCGAGTGCAACCGCTGCTGCGTGTGAGTGATGTCGTAGCCGTAAGAAAAGTACATCCCGGGCGTGTCGAGGGCAGCGCGAACCATTTTTTCATACGTTGCGTTATCTTCTATCTGTGCCCGGAAAAAATATATAAAACCGCCATGCTACTGGCACAGCGTAAAAATAACAGTGAGGAAACTCGGCCGCGTAGAAAGACAACCATTCATCTCATTAGCTCCAAATTTACACACAACGTGTGGTGGCGCTAGTATCGTATACATCAATATAAATAAGGTTTGAAAGTATGTTTGGCTCTGTTCCATTGCAATTGGCCTCAAAATGACTAAAATCCACCCCTTTCTCTCATTTCTGGGCAGCCAATTTTACAATGTGGAACCGCTGAACATAGATTATCCACAAAGACCAGATCTACCAGAACTATAAGCCGTGCACATCATTGACACTATGCTACTTTTGACACTGACTTTACTCACCTGTTTGTTAGAGAGATGCGTAGTAGAACGCGCATATGGAATGATGTCTGCGCCAGCCAGCTGGTAAACATCATGGCCATTTAATTTACCAATCTGAAAAAAAATTAAGATATGAAAATTATTTTTTACAACTTTTTGCTGCCTGTACTATTTGCATTTTCAAGCCGCCCAATATGGGTGGCAATATGGCTTCGGCGTGGCGCAAGCCTTTACTCATCAAAAAACCAAAAATATAATTCTTACAATAAAACAGTAATTTGATTATAGTGCTATAATAAATAATGGAGTATTCAAAAACAAAGTAAGAGCTCACTTTGGCATTAAAATCTATCGAGACAAATTTATTTAATTATATTTCGGAAGCAAACACGAATTAAGGAATACGATCAAGATTATCCAAATATTTTTTTTACTTCCATAAAAAGGGCCAATTTTATAGAAAGTCTTTTTTTAATAAGATTTTGTTAAAAATTTCATTTTTGGTGCAAGCTTTTTTGCTGACTGTATTTTTGTTGACTGTACTTACATTGTGCAAATTTCAAGTTAATCCGACCACTAGAAGTGGATCAAATACAACTTCCAAGATTTGACCCGTATATACATACTTATTCATACACACAACGCGACGGCAACGCGTAGCGTTTTAACATAGCAAGTTAAAAAAAAAGCTTGTAAAAAAAGCATTTAGTTGTACCCTTTCTACTAATAAGTATAGCTTAAAGAAGATACAGTGAGACGTTGAAAAAAAAACATATAACTAAGTAGCAATCAAATATTCGGACTATTCTGAACTACTGAATCAGTAGAATTCTTAGAGACTATATCTAGGATAGAAAGCTAACACTATCACAACAGTGCTTAGAGACTATTTCTAGGATAGAAACACTAATGTTACAAGATTGTAATGCTTTTCTTACCAATATCCTGTACTTTGCAACCACCAGGTACAAGCCTGATATCAGCTTGATGGAGCCTAGGAAGCCACACACAGGTTTGTATGCGCTTTCTGGGATTGGGATCTTCACTGAGCCATAATCTAGATTAAATACGTAAAATTTTGTTATTATTATTATTATTTATTTAAAATATGGCATCTGTCCTATTTAAGGACAATTTCGCCAGTGTCAAAGTAAGCTCTCTTTGGGAGCGACGTTGTACGGTGATTGTAGTTTCTGCAACTTGATAGTAAAATTCCAGAAACCACGTGGAGACAACTTGCGCATTAAAAAATGTCAGACACGAGAGCAATATTGAATTTTGTGATCACTGTTAATTAAGGTTAATCGCCGCATAAAACACTATCAAAATTATACATCAACTAGCCAAAGAAACAGAAATACCAAAACTAGATACTGTCTACATCCGCCATGTTTGAATGCTACAAATCGAATCCTAAAATTTTGTTAGAGGTAAAAAAGAAGTGTGACACATGGCAGAAAGAATAGGATGGCACTTTAAAAACATTTACAAATAAAATATATTTCTATTTCCGATACAGTATTCTTTGGGTACCACATAATTTAAGTTTTAATAAGTGTATAATTAGTTAGGCAAAATGTAATAAATAATAATAGTAGTTCTATGCTTCTGTTGCAGACGAATTATGGCGTATATTTCATACTAAATACAAACTGAAACATAGATGCACAGAAAAAACCCCTGAAAAAAGACCAATGCTGGGAATCGAACCCAGGACCCCGGTACTGGTGGTGTAGGGGAATAGCACGCGGCACGGAATTTCGAGGACCTGGGTTCGATTCCCAGCATTGGTCTTTTTTCTGGGGTTTTTTCTGTACATCTATGTTTCAGTTTGTATTTAGTATGAAATATAAAGATTTCACGGGATGACCGTAAAAGTAAAAAAATTAAGTTGAAAAATAAAAATACAAAAAGATACTTCAAACCAAACTTGTTAGAATTATTGCCTGTGCACAACGCCTTACGTGGCTGACTAGCCCGATGCGAGAGGGGCATGTTCGTCCACAGGCCTGAGAAGAGAAGTTCTCAAAGATTGGTGCAGAACCGCCTTGATGGCGTTTCTGTCTCTCGTCAACAAGTGCCTTGGACCAGGCCTCATTGCAATACTTGCGACCCTCCAATACACGTTCGCGCCAATCAGCGCGTTTTTCCTCTAGCTTGTACCCATAACACAAGCTTTGCTTAGCTTACTTTGGGACTAGGTCAATTGGTGTGAACTGTCCCGTGATATTTATTTTATTTTATTTATTTTAGCTTTTCCCAGTCGTAAAAGCTTTACAATAAATATGTATGCATGAATTTTCCCCGAGTAATTTTCTTGTGACAGAGTGCTCAATGGGGCTGGCTTATGGATATCGCTCAAGGTGCAAAACTTATTTCTTGGTAAGTTTTGTCAAAGATAATGGCCTTAATTACTTTGGCAGAGACAAGATATAATATGTAACATTATTCTTGTGTTAAGAATTGATCATAGCATGTAAAACTTTATTTTAGCTTCAATTATTTAAATTTTAGTCTTAAAACCATACAGATTAAATGAGGGAGTCACTATCTTCAGAACTGTAACCTTATTGACAAATTATTGAATATGGCAACTATTAAACTAGCTGATCCCGCTAACATTGTTTTGCCATATATCACCTAGTGGTATAAAAATAGCCTACAACCTAATCTCAGACTTACCAAATATGATAAAAATCGGTCCAGCCGTTTCGGAGGAGTTCAACAACAAACACCGTGACACAAGACACAAGATTATATTTTTATATATATATATATTAGATTTTATACCCTTTTTCTACTTTTAATCAAGGTCATCAATGTACTTTGTTTATTTTTTATTAATTTTTATATAATGTTCAATAATGTTTTACAGAAAGTAGACACATTTAAATGTTATCAAGATCTGATTATACATTTTGTATTTGTCTTTAATCTATAACCAGTTGTCTACTATATGCCCTGTGATCAATATCAGAAGTTCATCAGTATGTATTGATTTGCAATACTGACTGAGCGAGCAGCCTCAGCGAAGCAGCCTTGCGAAGCAAATCCTAGGGCAGTCAGGACGTGCCTAGCCCAAGGCAAACGCATGCTCAGCCCGAACCGAGCGTTGTAGGTTTTGTCCATGCTCAAAGGCGCCTCGGTACGTTTGCCTCGCTCACTCAAGACGTTTGCCTCGCTCACTCAAGACGGTTCTGTTTTGCCTCACTTGTTCATCGCGTGTCAGCATTAAATTAATATAACATTATAACAGTTTTATTCAAAAACGTTTAGGTTTCTTTTTTTACAATAACGTGCGGCCTCATGGTGATCTTGAGCAAAACTGGCTCGGCCTTTTCTCACGCGCCAAATGTTATACTTCTTTTTACAATTCGAGGCTGCCTCGCCGCGGCAAACGGGGCGACGCAAACGCCCAAGGCTACTCGCCAGTCAGTACACAGCTATTGGCTTTTTTCTACAGTAGAATAAGTAAAGGGATCAAGTATGATTCATATAAAAGATTACCTTTAACATTTGCCAATCCTGATACTCTATCAATGACGAGAATTTCACTGGGATTTATTGTAGGCTCCAAGTAGAACTTATCTGAAGTTGTGTATCTAAAAAAAAAATTTAAATGTTGAAACCAAGAGACAAGTGTTAGTATTCATAATATTGTTACCTAATTTATCTGTGATTATAAAAAACAATGCAACATTGGTAAAGTAATTACAGCATTAAAAAATCTGTCAGAGAGGATCATTACAAAATAATCATTGAACCATAAAATCACTAAGAAAACACATGTTATGATAGTTAAAATGAAGGTTAAGAGTGAATTAACAAGTTAACGACTCCAATTTCACATCTCAAGCTCCAATTTGCATTAATTACAGTAAAATATGGGATTCAATGTAAACATTGAGTCTTTCCAAAAATCGACTGAAAAACTGAAAAAATACACACTGTTTACTTTTCTGATATATTGTGTATTGTATTCACTAAATGAAATTATAAAATAGATAGCCAAAATATACATAAAGCAACAATTTTTTATGGTTTCAGTGAAAACAAGATCTTGTGACAGATGTGTAAATACTTATTTATTTTTAATAACGTAATGTCGTTTCGTGACCCAAGTACGTATATTTCAATATTACTTACAGCTTAATATCATCATGAATTAGTAGCAGGTCTGCCATTACTAATGATTTTCAACGAAATAATTTAATTTTCTACACAACGCACACATCACCCGCGGTGGCCAAAGAGTATAATATATGTCATCCACGATGACAGCAGCATCCAAAATGCTTAGTTTAGAAATCCAAATATGTAATTTTTCCGTAATTTTTAATATTGATAGCTTTCCATATAATTTTCTTGCACTCAAAAATTACTTATGTTATGTAATTGAGGTAGTTAACAAGATATAATTAAAATTTTCAACTGCTTTTTTCAACAATCGCAGAAATACTTTTAATCTTAAATAGACGACCAGATGGCCTAGTGGTTAGAGACCCTGACTATGAAGCTTGAGGTCCCGAGTTCAATTCCCGTGTCGGGGCAGATATTTGTATGAAAAATACGAATGTTTGTTCTCGGGTCTTGGGTGTTTAATATGTATTTAAGTATGTATCTATCTATATAAGTATGTTTATCCGTTGCCTAGTACCCATAACACAAGCTTTGCTAAGTTTACTTTGGGACTAGGTCACTTGGTGTGAATTGTCCAGTGATATTTATTTATTTATTTTTATTTAATCTTGATTTCTAAACGTATACGGTCCAATGTACGCAGACATAGATGTCATTTGCGTAGAAATCATAGACGTACTATAGAATAGACACGTCATATTTAAGACGAAATAAAACCATCGGTATTCTCTCTCGTTCTAAAAGAAGACATCATCTGCAAATAGAGACAGATTTACGTTTGTCTGTATTGGCTTTCAATTCAATGAAGCCGGTTTACTATAGTGTATTTATAAATCGATTTATATATATATATCCTAGAGATGTGCCACTTTTATATCGATAAACTTTAGCTGTCAAAAATAATTATCGTGTCATAATTTGAAGGACCAAATTGGATTCGAAAAATTACTCACAAGCATACTATTCAGCATTTTAATGATTCTTTTTATACTCTTTTCCTTTAGTTAAAAACTTACGAAAAGCAGTTTGATATTGGAATGAGTAGTAGTAGTTGTAAGTTGTAAAATAGAAGTCTGCGAGTTTAAAAATAAGCTTACTGAGGCGCTCTTGGCAGGTGGCGGGGCGGTGTGGACTAGTCAAATCTAATAACGACAAACTCGAAAAACGATACAGAATTATTAACAAAAACAACAACAAAGACAAAACGTAAATTAACCTCCCCGAGCCTTACCGCCATCTACCAATCGCCTAAAATGGCCCAAATAATACGTGCAACGTACAATTTTTTTAACGAGAACATACTTAGGTCCCGATAAGGCGTATCAATCTTCACTAATATATAAAAATCTCGTGTCACGGTGTTTGTTATCGAACTCCTCCGAAACGGGTTGACCGATTTTTATGAAACCTTTTGGTCTGTACTCGGTAGGTCTGAGAATAGGTCGTAGGCTATTTTTTTTATACCTACCCCTATTCTTCGCAGACGGAGTCGCGGGCAACAGCTAGCTATTTACATTTATTTGTTTATTTATGTACGAGTAGTATAATGGATATAAGGGGCAAAGTGAAACGACAATTATAATTTATAATTATAAAATAATATTTATGATTGTATTTTACGTATGAACTTTTATCGTTTATTGACCACTAAATAAAAGCATTTTTTTATTTCTCTAATAAACAGAATACATTTTTGATTAATTATCTGCCAAACTTTCATAAATCAGGATCTTTAGGTAACCTGAGAACAATACACATGAACAATTAGCATTATATTAGCCATAATACAACTGACTTAGTTTTTCTTGTAGTGCTTCTCAGAGCCTATAAAAAGTTTAACTAAAACATATATTAATTGTAAATAAAAGTGACAAAACTGAACCAGACATAAAATATCGATTTATTTTACCACATACCTATTATCAAATTTTAAGCACATGAGCTGTCATAACGGCCTGAACAGATGTTTTGTTGTTCATTATTTTAATAAATCTTTGGCCTTACGTGATCTTTATGACTTCACAATATTTAGAACGGCTATTTATTTATTGAGAACAGATCATATAATCTAAACATTGCGCATAAGTTCATAATGATAGTCGATAACTTACCGATGGAAAGATATTCTTTGATCACTTTCTGTTAATACACCCATGCTACTCTTGCAACCGATAGCCACACAAGCCATGGTTATAGTGATATGAAATTAACTAAATTTCACTCTTCAAAATGGCATAAAACACATAAAAACAAGAGAAAACTGATAACAACGTTGGTATCCAGCTGGCTACCACGGCGACTCAGAATTTGACACACTGACGTTTAAGATGGCGGTGTTTGTCTATGCTTCACTCTTTTTTTCACAGTGAGACTTTGCATGTGCTAGAAAGAGACACATGACGGTTTTTTGTTCGTCTTAAATAGAATTGGTCCATTCTTATACTATGTTCATGAATGAAAGGGCACATCATAGGGCATGTATATCTTGCTTGTCAAACTATGCGTAAAGAAACGTTAGGACATGTGAGTTTGATAGATAACCTACAAGGAACTTGTGTTATTTGAAGTTATTTAATTTGAAATATAATTTAATATCATGCTGGTTTAATTTCGATATTATTTGCAATGGAGGTTCCAGGATTTCCAGGTTTTATCAAAACTATAAACGATGGCGAAGAAGTGGAAGATTTTTCGGAAGAATCCGATGTTGAAGTAGAAGTACGGCATGTTATTTGTCGTCTTATATAAAAACAGCTTATTTTTCTTAAACAAGAGCTATATCTATGTGTTTTAAATTCTAGTACCAACCGTCAAAGCAAAAGGTGAAGAAGAAAGCTGATTTTAATCCGAAGTTTCAATTTGTTTCGTCAGTTGAAGAATACAATAAGGTAAACAGCGATTTATTCACAGAGTTCTTTACATAAATCCAAAAATATATAAAGCATAGTATTATATTTTGAAGTAGCGAACCAGCCGCAAGTTGAAATTTTTATTTTCATTTTCTTTTTTAGAATACTTGGGATGATCTTCAGAAGTATGTACGAAGGAATGTAAAGAGGACCATAGATGAGAAAATAGAGAGGCGAAGAGCACAAGCAAAAGTCAGTGGTTCAGCTGGCAACATTGACACAGACTCCGATGCTGATAGCAAAGGTATGGCAGTAAATTGTTATGCATAAACATTTGATCAAATTTTTTGTATAAATTAGAATTTTTGCATATGTCTAGGGTGGAGTTTCAGATTTCTTTAATCCAAGTTCTATGCCTTAAACCCTTCCCTCTAGCAGCGCGCTTTTCAGAAACTCCATTTATTTCAACTTATTGGGTTTGACCACAAACTCCTTGTTGTAAATCTGTACTAATACTAATAAACAAACGGTGAATGAAAACATAGTGAGCAACCCTGCATACTTAGATTATTTATGCACTAGATAGAGTGTCAGTAGCAAACATTGCAATACAAAACGTCCACAAATTTCTCTTGACAGCTTCATATTACGATCGCGTTACGTCATTCAAACTGAAGGGAGGCAAATGACATATAAGCCAAGTTGGCTTATATTTTTCGGGACGTTTTCATGCCGCCGAAGCTCTATCTAGTGTATAAATAATCTAAGCCTGCATACACCTGCGAAGAAATTCAATGGTGTGGACCCAATCCACAGGTGCCCGAGTGGGAACTACGGCCCAAGCTTTCTCATTCTGAGATGAGGCCTGTGCACTGCAGTGCATGCTATATAGGCTGGGATGATAATGACGAATAAACAAACCCAAATTCAAAAAAAGCTATATGAATGTTTTCATACTAAATACAAACTAACATAGATGCACAGAAAAAACCCCTGAGAAAAATAAATTATTTGTATTTAGTATGAAATATATGGATTTCACGGGATGACCATAAAAGTAAAAAATTGAAGTTGAAAAAAATAAAAAATACAAAAAGATACTTCAAACCAAACTTGTTATATGAATATTGTTAATTTCTAGATGGTGATGTTGATGAACTAGAGATATCAGACGATGAACTCAAGAAAGATGAAATAAAAACAAAGGAAAAGAAGCACAGCAAAAAGAAAAAATTAAAAGAGGTACAGTAAAATTACATAAAGTTTACCACTGACAGATGGTTTGCCTTCATTTCATATTCAACTTTAACAACTTACAAATAAAGCCAATTTTAGAATACTATTACCCACATTTGCAGATTTTGTATTAGCTACTTTATTTGTATGGTGTTAAAGTCGGAAATGAAATGAAGGCAAGCCATCTGTCAGTGGTAAACTAAAATTGCGTGAATCCTTATATTTCTCTATTTATTTTGGCATTTTTACCATAACAATAGTCTTCAGTTGTAATAAATTTTCCCATTAAGTTAATTATGTTTTCTGTTGTTTTTTCACATTCTCACAATCAATAATTAATATCACAATTTGCTTATTTATTTAATTGCTAGCTTTTTCCCGCAACTCCGTCTGCGATGGATTGGTTTCTCGCTTTTCCCGCGGGAACTATTTAATTTTCCGGATTTTCCATAGTTTTATAACAATCATAGGTTCTTTCCCAGGGCTCAAACTAGCTCTACATATACCAAATTTTATGTAAATCGGTTCAGCAGTTAAAGCGTGAAGAGGTAACAGACAGACAGACACAAATTCGCATTTGTAATATTAGTATGGGGGTGAATCAACTTTTCTTGCCATCTGTTGCTATGGTTGCACAAATTTTGTCTCCTGGACAACCTAAGCATTTTTCTATGAATGAAGATGTCACTTGGATAACTGGGGAAAGAGTATACAACATGAAAAAGTTGATTCACCCATGGAATCTGACAAAACATTGGCTAGTTTTTTTTTCTTTTTTTTGCCGAGGCTTAAGGGTAAGGCCACATGAGCGTAATTTTGTGAGTGAGCGGCAGAATTTCGGTTGCGCCATACAATACATTGTGTCACATGAGTGTCACGTGATGGCCCGCATATTGTAAATTACGCTCGAGTGGCCTCGCCCTAAGTGCACCTGAGTAACTATGCCAGCCTCATTGGGAGACTCAATGCCCAAATTCATCAAACACTTCTCCTCCTATGTCCAGATTCTCTGGCTGCAAAGGAATGTTTGATAAACCTGTATATTCATACTGCATCTTCTTCTTGCAAAAGGTCTAAATCAGTCAAATATGTCTCACAGTTGTCCTTAGTCAGTATACACTCCACCAAAAAATGTAATTGACTAGTTAAAATACAACGTGCCACCAGGTTTCCGCAAGAGTCTAACCACGCATTCCTGAGGCCGTATAGAGTAATAAATGTTATTTTAACCTAGGTCGAAATATGCTTAGTTTTTGAGATATTTCCATTTTTGTTTAAATTTTGACTATGAAAGTGGTGGAGGTGTTGGGATTGCGTATTTTAATACGCAATAATAATGTATGAAAAAATAAAAAGGTTAAAAAGCATAATTCAACCTAGGTTCACATAACATTTATTACTCCATATGGCTTCAGGAATGCGTGGTTAGACTCTCGCGGAAACCTGGTGGGCACGTTGTATATTTAATTATTTTTGTAACTAACTTTTACAAATCATGTTATCATATAGGAAATAAAAGAAGATGACATTAAAGAAGGTGCCCGGATAGAGTGTGACTCTGATTTCTTCGAGGAGCCTCCCCCGTATGATGACCAGGCTTCATTCTACATGATGAATTTGTCCCGTCCCCTGCTCAAGGCTATTGGGATACTGAATTATGTGCATCCTACTCCAATCCAGGCGGCCACCGTGCCTGTTGCTTTATTAGGTATTTATTATATGTATAATTATGCTTTATGTAATTTTTTTAATACTAGCCTCTCTTTGCAAGAGTGTGCTAATGAGGAAAAGAAGTCCAAATCTTGCCTGCATTTTTAACCTAATTAAACAAATACATAAAGAAAGAAACGTTTTATATAGGTTTTTAAGTTGAAGACTAGTTAATGAACTGAAACAATTACTTTGCTCACCCGCGACCTTACGATAGTTACGTTTATGTAAGAAATGTGTGTTCATGCAGTTCCTCTAACTCCACACTGTACAAACACACACAAATCACACAAAACCAACTATCGCCACCATCAAACTACACTGACGAGTTTCGAACTCAACCAGAGCTCATCTTCAGAGTAGGTACCACAACCGTACGCTATGCTACCAAATGTTAGACAAAGTCCGCAGAGTAACGCCTGATTCAATAAATTATTGAAGACTAGTTGTAAAAACCAAAAATAAAATTACGGTAAATATTTAAAAGTGATGGAAATCTAATCTAATCTATTGAGGCCAATCTCCACAATTCCTTTAACAGCCTAAGGTTCAACGTCAGTTGTACAGCGTACATCAAAGACCATTTTCATTTACAAATCAATGTGACAATCAACCTTATTGTTTTTAATCCGATAGAGGAACTGTCATAAAAAATGTTAAAACACTTACTTAGTCGACTATACATTTGGGAATCAACTTTTTCGTGTTGTTTATTCTGTCCCCAGTTTTCCAAGTGACATCTTCATAGTTTCATAGAATAATGCTTAGGTTGTCCAGGAGACAAAATTTGTGTAACCATAGCAGATAAGAAAAAGTTGCCTGCTATGGTTACACAAATTTTGTCTGCTGGATAACCTAAGCATTTTTCTATGAAATTTACCGCTCCACGTTTTAACAGGCAAAGACATATGCGCGTGCGCGGCCACTGGCACGGGTAAGACCGCAGCCTACATGCTGCCGATACTAGAGAGGCTCCTGTATAAGACCACGGGCGGAGACCGCGTCACTAGGGTGCTGGTGCTCGTGCCCACCAGGGAACTGGGTGCTCAGGTAACATTATGGACAATTTTTTTCTAACTACTGGTACTAATTTAATCACGAATACCATCGTGACAGATTATGCATCAATTAACTACATTAAGGGGCTGTTTCATCACCCATTGATTAATTTTAACTGACGGATAAATGTGATGCCGTCTCCGTCTATTCGAACAAAACAAACAGAGACGGCATCACATTTATCCGTCAAATAAATTTGATCAATGGATGGTGAAACAGGGGGTACAAACTGAAACATGGATGCACAGAAAAACCCAGAAAAAAGACCAGCGCTGGGAAACGAACCCAGGTCCTCAGCATTCCGTGCTGCGTGCTAAACCCCTACACCACCAGTGGTCAACCAGTGGTAGTGTAGGAGAACCCATTAGGTGGACAGAGTAGTTTAAAATTATCGCATTAGACTAGAAGGATCCGGACCGCCGACCTGTTTTATGCGGACCTTGCTTGAGTAAATAGTACATAACTTATACTGTGTACGAAATTTAATAAAATGTATTTCTCGCTTTGTCTTTGCTGCCGCCAATTCGACTTACTGATGAACATCTCCAGAATTTAATGACAATAGCTTGCACCTTTACTTTACTCCAAAATTCAGACAAATGGGTAAAAAAATGAAATTTTTCCCATTGATATGTAAAAAAATCTTTGTTACTTATGTACATTACACTTGCTTATTTAATAAATTCAAGTGGGAACGGACCGCGATAGTAATTTTATTTAAAAAAACCGGACGCCTGAAAATAGTAATTGGTGATCCCTGTTCTGTGGTCTACACGATGCTCAAGAGACTTAAATCAAAAAAATCCGTGAGTTAGGATATTAATTTTACTGTTTCTTTTAGGTACATGCAGTGACACGACAGTTGTCTCAATTCACTTCTGTCACAGTTGGACTGTCTGTCGGCGGACTTGACGTTAAATATCAGGTAATTTTTATTGTTACTTCATTTAACACGCCTAATAATTTGAACAGGGGTCGGAAACTGCGGCTCGCGAGCCACATGCAATAAAAACAAATATGTGTTTGAAAACACCGACTGGCAACTATTTTGCTTATACCAATGAAAAGGTTACTGGCCCCTGTGTTAGTGCATACTACCATATCTCCTGCCCAAAATATGTCTAATATTAGTTGTATTATGTTGTAGGAAACTGTGCTCCGGCGCAACCCCGACGTAGTGATAGCGACGCCGGGCCGCCTCATCGACCACATACGGAACACACCATCGTTCAGTCTCCATTCTATCGAAGTGCTGGTGTTGGACGAAGCAGACAGGTATACATTGAGTCATTCATGATGACGCGTGCCGTGGTTCTTATTACTATGTTATTAATGTCTAATTTTAAGACCGTGTTTTTTTTTACTTTAACTTCTACATATTAATTGATACACTCACAGAAGCTATCTGGTAAAACATTTTGTGTTGTAACCATAAAAAGTTGTTTTTCCTTATCCATACATAATAATTAAATACTGTAATGTTTTAATTAAAATTAAATTCGGATTGTTAATGTATACGGCAGTTTCTCTGATTACCGTAATTTTACAGTCAATAAATATGTGTTTTCACTAAATTTTTACCTTAAATGCTTTAGAAATGGCTTCAAATGGTTTTTGAGAAAGTTGCATGAAAAGGAAAATCATTTTTATTTCTTATTATACCCAAACTACTGATCCGATATATTGTATAGGTACCTGCTTAAAGCCGTTTTTAGAGAAAAATATGATTTCTTTATCTTTTGAAAAACAATATAATATATGGGTTCGTACAAAATGAATGAAGACCACAATCTAATTTTTGGAAGGTCTCGGGATTTAAATTCAACTGCTATATCAAATGGTCCACGCGTGCAAAGTCGCAGGTCAAAGCTAGTTTTATTAATAAACTCTTCGATCCCCAGGATGTTAGACGAATACTTCGCCGAGCAAATGAAGGAGATCATCCGCCAGTGCTCCCCTAAACGGCAGACTATGCTGTTCTCGGCCACCATGAGTGATGAGGTCAAGGACCTCGCCGCCGTCTCGCTGCAGAAGCCCGTCAAGCTATTCGTGGACTCGAACAAAGATGTCGCTTTTAATTTGAGGCAGGAGTTTGTTAGGTAAATATTTGTAGGAGTATTATACAGGGTGTCTCAAAACTCGACAATAAGGGGCCGTTCAAGAATTACGTAACCATTTTTTACATTTATAATCCCCCCCCCCCCATGTCTTACAGTGGCGTAGCGTGGATGTCAGCCGCCCGGGGAGGAAGAAAATTTTGCCGCCCTCTAATTTAAATATTTCAATCAGCACCTTTTTAGTAAACTTTAGCTAGCCAATTTAGAAAACTACAATATGAAATTGTCCAAATATTTACAAAATATTTGCCGCCCCCCACTACGCTGCGCCACTGAATACTTATTGTCGTCCTCAAATTTTCCAATTCAATTTTCACTCCGAATCCTTTTCAACTTATTTATAGTGCGCGTGGGGCCCTTTGGCGATGCGGGGCCTCTAGGCATACTCTCCTTAATGGTTAATCCGGCCCTGCTACCCAGTCCCACTACAGCTTGGCTTGAATCCGGGCAACCCGTTTCACTTTGAGCATACCAAACATTATTAGAATTAGATAGCCAGTGAAGTTGTCAGCAAAGCCATTCCTGGGTGGATCAACTATTTCTTGTTTTTATTCTGTCCCGTCGTCAGCGAGGGGACAAAAGTAGTACAGTTTAATTTATTTATTTATTTATGGAGAACCAAGCTTATACATACATCTTAAACATTACAGTAAATACAGCAAGCCAATTACAGGTTCTCGCCGACAATTACAGTGTAACAATAAGGCAGTATGCCCACACAGAGTCCCTTCGGACACACAAAAAGAAAAAAAAGAAAATAACTACTTATTGACAAATGAAGTTTGAGAGCCACTTGGTCCGTACTAAAAACAATTATCAATGCACAAATTAATTAGAAGAAATGTTGTGTCACATTAACTAACATGCTTATTAGATGACCGAATGAGAAGGGGTTTAAAACTACCACAAAAATTCATATTTGGCAAATTTTAATCAGATAAACTTACGGTTTAAAGAGTGACCCAGGAGACCGTCACTATAGCAACGAGTGACAAAAAAAAGTTGATCGACCCTCCTAATATTATTTTAAACGTTAAGTTATAATATAAAGGTCCCTCTGCTCAGGATACGTAAGGAACGCGAGTCAGATCGCGAGGCCATGCTGGCAGCGCTGGTGTGCCGCACCTTCAGAGACCGCGCCGTCATCTTCGTGCAGACAAAGAAGCAGGCGCATCGGTTGCACGTCGCCTTAGGGCTGCTGGGAGTCAAGGTTGGTGTTCGGGTCGTTTTAAAAAAAATACATTGTTAAGGACTTAATGAAAACATAATTACGATCGCTTCCTTTGTGTAACGAAAGTTAGTCATACAGACTATATGGGTAACTTTCGTTACGCAGAAGAATCAATTAAGTTTGGTTTCTATTAAATCCCTTAAGTGTACTAACTTTTTTGAAAATTGACCAATAATTTTATTAACTGTCTTTGAAAACGACTCGCGCATTGAGGGCTGTGCACTTAAGATTTTATTCTTAGTAACAATTGAAATTACTAATTAGATTAGATATTAGGGTGCCGTTTCACCAGAGATGTGCTGTACTATGCTACGTTGCTATGGATGCGTTTGATATCCGCCTATCATATTCATTGCTCCACGTAACATAGCACTCACAGAAACGGGTTCTAAGCTATGTTTTTTATGTAAAAAGTTGCGTGCTATGGATCTTCCTCGAACGGGTACATAGCTTAGGGGTGAATCAACTTTTTCGTGTACTCTGTCCCCAGTTGTCCAAGTGACATCTTCATACTGTTTCATAGAAAATTGCTTTAGTTGTCCAGGAGACAAAATTTGTGTAACCTTAGCAACAGATGGCAAGAAAAAGTTGTTTCTATACATATTTTATACTGAACAGGTAGCGGAGCTTCACGGTGCCCTGAACCAGCCGCAACGTTTGGATTCGCTCAAACGCTTCAAAGAGGAGCTGGTCGACGTTTTGGTCGCGACCGACGTGGCGGCACGCGGTCTGGACATACCCGGAGTAAAGACTGTGCTGAATTTCACGCTGCCGGCCACATTAGAGCATTATATACACAGGGTTAGTAATGTCATCATTGTCATCCTAACCTATATAGGTTCGGCCCACTGCAGGGGTCAGGGCTCCTCTCAGAATGAGAGGTCTCGGGACGTAGAGACATTTTCAATTTGAAATGGAAGTAAGAGTTTATGACTTGATACGAATCAATTTAATAACAATAACTGACGAAGGTTTTCTTAACCTGACATTACAAGCTTTGCTCAGTTTAGGACCAGGTCATCAATCACAATCGTCCCATAATCTATTAATTAATTTATTGTTTAGGTTGGCAGAACTGCCCGCGCGGGTCGCGCCGGAGTGTCAGTGTCCTTGGCGGGAGAGGCCGAACGTAACCTGGTGAAGGCCATAGTGAAGCGAGCCAACCGGCCGGTGAAGTCCCGCCAAGTGCCGCCCGACATAGTGGCCAAGTACCGGGAGCGGCTTGCGCGCCTCGAACCGGAAATCGGTGAGTTACAGACTTCCACGTGCAGTCGTACGACGCTTCAAGAATACTTGGGTGAATCAACTTTTTCTTGCAACCCGTTGCTGTGGTTACACAAATTGAGTATTTTTCTATGAAACAGTGTGAGATGTCACTTGGACTACAAAGGACAAAGTAAACAACACAAAGTAGATTCACCCACTTCCACATTGCTATCGCTGACACATAGTGATTTTATGGGTGAATCAACTTTTTCTTTCCACCCGTTGCTGTGGTTACACACATTTTGTCTCCTGGACAACCTGAGTATTTTTCTATGAAACAGTGTGAGGTAACTTGGACTACCGGGGACAGAGTAAACAACACAAAGTTGATTCACCCACTTCCACATTGCTATCGGTGACACGTAGTAACAACTGTAACTGTCTCTCTGTCTGTCTGTTACCACTTTACATTTTAACCGCTGACATAAGAATAAATAATAACAGAGTAGAAGGGAAACTCTCGCTCCGGCCGGACTCAAGGTCACGATATTAGAGTAAAGGCTAAGCCTTTGCTCAGTCAGGGTGTCACGGCCGGCGTCGCCGCACGCACGTTTAGCATATTGGCTGTTTACTGTTTACGCGTTCGTTTTATTGGAAACAAATAACAATGGCGTTAAGTTATTGTAGTGTATTTGGGTGTATGAACACTGATGTATGAAATGGCTTCATTTGGTATGGCACTTGTAATAACTTCTTACTTAGAAATACCTATCTATAATATGTAGGTACGTACAGTCAAGGATTTTAATTGTTAGGCTATTTGCCACTGTTCGTATTTTAGCCGTGTAATGCAAATCAGCATAAACGAGTATAAGCGGCTTCACCCGATTCGCATTACACGGCTAAAATACGAACAGTGGCAAGTGGCCTAACAATTAAAATCCTTGACTGTACCTAATTATTTATAATTCTCATATTTTGTAAAACTAGAATAAAATAATGATTTCAAAGTAAATAAAAACTTATATTTTAGCGATAATATCTTTAGACGTAAGTAATATTTAACAGTAAGCAACCCTAGCAACACGCCTGGACGACAGAGGGGTGTAACGACGTGAGGGGGGAAGTAGGTATACAAAAGGCGGCGTTTTGGACGCGGTCAAAACAGATTCCCTTCTACTCTGTTATTATTTTTTCTTATGCCGCTGAATCGATTTAGATGAAATTTGGGATGTAGATGAAGGTCATAGGATAGTTTTTATCCCGGAAACTGACAGCAAGCGAATTCTCCGCAGACAGAGTTGCGGGCAACAGCTAGTATTTTCATAAAAAATTGTCAACACACCATGACACCATGACATTTTTTCCCAAAAGGCAACACTGCAGCATCCATTAAAAGAAACTTAATCATAATTCCACAGCTGCTATCCTCGACGAAGAATACGCCGAGCGTCAGCTGAACAAGATGGAGAAACAAACGGCGAGTCTGGAGAATTCTATGAAGCAGGAGCCTGGAGGACCAACTCCGGCCAAGCGGCCGCACGACTGGTTCCAAACGCCGCGCGAGAAGCGGGAAGAGAAGGAGAGGCTAGCGCTCACCGTGCATGCTGGCAAAGGTATGATCAGCACTCAGTCATTCCATTCATTCATTCATTTATATTTCCAACACAGTTTTGCAGTGACACGTATCCCATACGATAAATAAAATAATTCCATAAAATAAATTTATTTATTTATTTTAAAAAAATGGCTTTCATTGAAGGACAATTTGTCAAGTAAAAGATAGTTTAGAACATGTTGGCCGTTATTCGGTAATTTATTTTCTATACCGTGTATAGGGTAATTGCGTATCTTGTATCGAATTATTACTATTACTAGTCATCGGCTAAAGAAATAAATAAAATCGTGGCTTGGTAACAGAATTTAGTCAAAATGGTTGAATCTCGTGTCACGGTGTTTGTTATCGAACTCCTCCGAAACGGCTTGACCGATTTTTATGTAACTTTTTTGTCTATATTAGGTAAGTCTGAGAATAGGTCGTTTATTGGCTATTTTTTATACCGCTAGGTGATGAAATAATTTATATGGGAAAACAACGTTTGCCGGGTCAGCATACAAAACAAGCGGGTGTACATACAATTTTGGCTCGATGTAACGTAATCGTGAGTTGAACCGTTTAGTTTTAAATAGATAAAAAATAATACATATTTTTGCACAGATAAACAAAAAGTAAAGGCTAAGAAGCGCAAGCGAGATTCTGACGACGAATCGGATTACGAGACTACGAAGAAGAGGCGAAGCAACAACAAGCCGACCAAGCCCAAGCCGAAAGATACGGCTGAAGAGAGGGTCCAACATGAAATGGAAAAGGTAAGGCCCATCAAGATTTGGAACCGAAGTCTGCACCGACACCTTAACTAAATAAAAGTTAACTATAGGTAACGCCACAAGAGTTGAGGCGAATGATTACACACACAGCGACATAAAGTACTGATTGGAAAAAAGATAGTGAATGAATGAAATGACTGAGTGAATGAAAATGTGAGTTATATGATCTTATGATGAAATACTTACGCAATACTATGCATAATAATGCATATAACCATTTTTCTTTTTTCATATAACCTATTTTTGAAATTAAACAATTTGAAACTGATAAGGAATATTCGCAAGAAAAAAACCGGTATTTTATAAATTGCGAAAAATATGCTTATCTGATTTATATAAAATAGATCAAAATATTTTATTTTCTGTTTTGTTTGGTCTAGACCTATTTTCCTAAATTATTATCAAAGAAATAGGTTGAAGAAATTTTTAGTCAATCTTGTAATTCTATGTTGAGTCTGTTGAACTTGCTATCGGTACGAGTAAATGTTAAAATCCCGCTGTCATTACATGACGTGTTGTTGTATGCGTGACCTCAACTCTGATGGCGTTACCTGTACAATTTATGGGTCCACCGTCCAGGTTATCCAGCAATCGTCATGCTGATCGAGTCATTCAAGATGACGCGTGCCGTGGTTGTTATTGCAATGTCTTTGGGTGAATCAACTTTTTTGTGTTGTTTACTCTGTCCCCGGTTGTCCAAGTGACACTTCATACTGTTTCATAGAAAAATGCTTCGGTTGTCCAAGGGACAACATTTGTGTAACCATAGCAACGGGTGGCACAAATTCACGCGCCTTCGTGAATGGCACAAGCTAGAACTTGTTAAGATAGGGATATATAGAGGTCGATTCACAAGAGCTGGCACGAATGGATTGAACGAAAGTAATGACACTTTGTCATTGTTCTAGCAAAAATACTGATTCATGTCATTTTCATATCTGTGTGAAGTGTACTCAAATGGGTAACAGACATATACTTTCAGGGTCATTCCCCTTGTTACTCGTACATAACCGAGTTACATTACCAGCAATGTACAAGGAAAAAATATTCTTCGTACAAAACCAGGTAATGTATTAAGAAATATTTTTTCTTTGCACATTACCGATAACATTTCCAGTTTTGTACGAGGATGTAAATATTCTTCCTACATTACTTGGTTTTGCTCAAAGAAATCTTTATTCCCTGTACAAAACCAAGGAGGTTCTCCGAGTAAATAATAAATAAAAACCTAGCTACTGCTGCAGTTTAAAAACATTCACAAAACCTGAGCTATCGATGTGAAACTGTGGGCGCACCATACGCTTAAATGTATTGACAAAACTTTCATGGACTGGCACTAAGCGTATTTGGTATTGTGAGAATTTGGTGTTTTGCGTGTATAAAAATAACATTGCGCGAAACGCCATTTGGCACATTGGGAATTCGGTACTATGCGTCGAAAGGTAAAGAGGACATAACATTAACAGTCCATGAAAGTTTTGTCAATACATATAAGCGTATGGTGCGTCCACAGTTTCACATCGATAGCTCAGGTTTTGTGAAGGTTTTTAAACTGCAGCAGTAGCTAGGTTTTTATTTATTATTTACTCGGAGAACCTCCTTGGTTTTGTACACGGAATAAACATTTCTTTGAGCAAAACCAAGTAATGTAGGAAGAATATTTACATCCTCGTACAAAACTGGAAATGTTATCGGTAATGTGCAAAGAAAAAATATTTCTTAATACATTACCAGGTTTTGTATGAAGAATATTTTTTCCTTGTACATTGCTGGTAATGTAACTCGGTTATGTACGAGTAACAAGGGTTTCATTCGCTCATTTCATCCATTCGTGCCAGCTCTTGTGAATCGACCTGTACCAATGTATATTATCATATCGTCACCTCCATGCTACAGTCGCGAATCTGCTATTTTGTCAAAAATAAATCTCTCAAATTGTTGTATCCGTATCATTAACCTTACAAACTTACCGTTTGTAAGTCAACTTACTATTAATTTCAAAAAGCTCCATTAAAATTTTTAATTTTTGCAAATAGGTTAATTTGACATGGAGGAATTATTATTTTTTGTCTTGTAATATTGAGAACTACTGGATTTAAAAAAAATCCCGAAAGTGTAGTTACTGCGGGATGTAAACGAAGTTACGAGGAACAGTTAGTTAATGTGTTTTTTGTAGGTGGCCCTCCTCCAGTCTCGTATGGCCAAGCGCAACAAGAAACAACACCGCATCCGCGCAGTGGACGACAACGACGACCGCCCACAGAACAGAAACTCTAACAAAAAGCAAAAATCTAAACGCAAGCAGAGTAACTTTGCCAATGACTTGACTGACACTTCCCGATCAGCAACGAAACGCCTCCGCTACGATGCCAACAGGGTTCAAAAAGGCATGGGACCGCCTATGGGTAAATCTGGCAAGGGGCCAAAGGGTAAAGGGCCCGCAAAGGGTAGGGGCCCCGCTATGGGAAAATCGCAAAAAGGAAATGGTCCGAAGGGACCACCAAAGGGCAAAGGCAAGCCTCAGAAAGGTAAAGCATTTGGAAAGCCACAGGCTGCAAGAAAAGATGGTCGTAGAAATAAATAAATAGTTTTTTGATAAGTGGTTTTATTTTCGTATAAAAAAATTAAAATAAAAAGTTTTATTTGTAGGTGTGACACCTCACCTATAATTATATTAATTATTATAAAAACACAAATAATTTAAGCTACGCTAAACTAGAACACTAACATCAAAATAAAGAAAAATAGAATTAAAATACCTTATACATCCTACTAATCCGTGTTCTGTACAGATAAAATATTCCCATAAGACATTTTTATTAACTGATTTAGCAAATTTACAAATTAAATCGCATTAATTATTTACGAGCTTATAGAGTTTTGGAAGGAATACGTGGTGATTGATTAGACTGGATGGTGATAGAAAATAGCACTGATAATCTAAGAAAATGACAGACTTGTTTCAAAATGATTCCATTCCACCGCCGTTTTCACGTATATATTGGTATTTTATTTTGTGACATTTATGCCAACTTAACAAAATAAGCTAAGTTCGAGTAGACGTTTTGGGTCTTCGATCATACCTTAGCCAACTTAACAAAGAAAAAGCTAACCATAAAGCAAAAGTTAAGGCCACAACAAACCGGGAGCACGTTGCGTGGATGGAGCGTGCCCAGCGCGATTAATAATACCGAATCATATACGATGTGCCGCGCTGCCAGAGTGTGTCACCGTATATTTGATTCGGTATTATAGAGCGCGCTGGGCACGCTTTTTCGGCGCCCCACGCTCCCGGCTTGTGGTGGCATTACCATTACCATTCATTCACGACTGCTCGTGAATCACGAGCAATGCGAGCAATATAATACCACGAATTTTATGCACAAATTAGTGATTCGTTTGTTTTAATATCAAATAAATTATAGTGAACTAATAATGCACCAACATAATGTTGAATCTAATTAAGGAACATAATAACTTTAGTGTATTCTATCTAATCAACCAATAAACAAATGATAGTGTGTAATGTCTTTAAAAAAATGACCATAAATATTACACTGTGGCGTCTTTGTCGACTCGAGTCGAGCCATTTTGTTTATGATCCTTCGACATTTTCCTTTGGAAAGTGATTTTGTGGTCAAAACTACTTTGAAATACAATGTTTGCATTCATATTGTGATATAAGTCAGCGCAATAGCAATTTACGATGAGACTATCCTAGTACAAACGTAGTAAAAGTGTAATATAAATGTTTCGTGGACGGGACGCTTGGCAATATTCTGTCGACCAATATAGCGGGAAATCTGTGTCGTGACGCGCACTAGCGTTAATGATTCCCTGTGGGGACTCAGAGTAGTAATAGTAGCTTGTTATGTGGCCATTTACACTTTGACAGTGGTTCCGTGTCATATATAGAAGCGATTGACAATGTCCGAGGAAATGGCGGTTAGTGATAACCCAACAGGGGAAGAAAGTGTAATTAACGGGAGAGAGGCGTCTGCAGCGAGCGCCGAGGACGCGGCGCCGGCGGCGCCCGAGCCGCCGAGCCAGCCCGCGGACGAGGAGCCCGAGGAAATCAAACCTAACGTAGAAGGTAACTTAACACTTTCACATAACCTAGCAAATAATTTTGATGACGTATTTTTGCTATTTGTACTCCAATATTGTACAATAACGACCTGAGAAAAGGCCTAGATGATAATTTGGTTGGTTATGTACCCTTTAATTAGACTATTTAATTATCTAAATCCCAATAATTGCCACATCTGTTAGCAGTGTGGCGAAGCAAGCTAAAAGTACTAAGTGTAGTTCAGGTTGTAACTAATTATACTACTAGCTGCAGGTTATATGTTTCCTACTAAAATATAGTTTGATCACATGATAGCGCATCAAATTCTTGCTTATTTCAATGTATCGGGATACATAAACTGTAGCGATGATGTTGCTACATTTACTTGTGTTTTCTCTTCCAATGGTTTTAATGAGACATGTGTCTTACTAACTAAACTAAAATGTTTGATATCATACTGTCACACAGTAATTATAATTAATATTTAATAATATGTTATGATCTCCTGTTAGAAACATTCTGAGATTGAATAAGTTTAGGTTTCATTATAGGTAGGTAAAACATGTCTACAAGTGTGACTGATAATAGGCAGAGGCATATTAAAGGGTGCAATTAATGTACGTCTGAGTATTTCATGCCCTAAAACATTCAACCTAATAATAGCCTTATAATTTGTATGTACAGGACATAAATTATTAGGGTGTGCATTATTAGATTGTACAGTCGCGGAAAGAAAAGGTTTGTCACTTTTCGACTTGTATGTCAATGAGTTTAGGTTGAAAAGTGACAAACCTTTTCATTCCGCTACTATACATACCAGCGCATGAATTGTTTAGCCATATCACTCTTCTTAACCCTTTAACGGGCAAGACCGAAAAAAATCCTCAATTCAAGCCTCATCGCCAATCTTTAGTCCTAAAAATTTTGTACAAGAAGAAAATGCAAAAAGATGTTGTTACAGGGAGGTCTTTTTTGAGATTGTTAATGTTAACCTATAAAGGGTTAAATATTACTAGGGCTAGTGCGCACTAGTGACTTTGCCACCGTGACAGTATGTCAGTCTCTTTTGCATGTTGGAGATGTAATTAGTTTCACTCCTCAGAGTATTTAAAATGTACACTGCAGGCTCATTAAAATCGATCATATTAAATTGAGACTTAAAAAGGCGGCAATATTACAAATTGACCACAAATTATTATGTAACCAGATATAGAACCAAGTCCAGCCGAAGAACCTGAAGTAGCACCTGTCCAAGTCAAAGTAGAGCCAATTGAAGATGACAATGAAGGTGACAAACGAGGTGTCAAGCGCAGGGCTTCAGCTGCCTTCAGTTCTGGTGGTGGTGAAGACTTCAAGGGCTTTGCTAAAACTGAGCTTGATGACTCAACTGTAATCTACAAACGAGTCCTAGGTAAGTTTTGACCATAGCTAAATTAAATATTACTAAAGGCCCGTTGTTTGATTAACTAATAGTCAAATTTCCTTTGTAATGCGTTAACTATTGTTATTTTTGCCATACATTTTAACTATCACTTTGTTTAACTATTAATCAAACAACAGGCCCTAAGTCAACAGATAAGTACCCATATTGTGAAATAAATGCTGGGAATTGAACCCGGGTCCTCAACAATCCATGACACATGCTTCACCATATATCAGAAATTCAAACTTCTGAGTATTTGAGATGGAAATAATATCTGATAATTATCTGGTACCTTATCCAACATTATTTTGCTATTGTATTATTACCCGGCATCTGGAAATGCAAGATATGAAAAAAAAATCCTTTTTTTTAATAAACTGCAAGACATAACATGATAGGAATACAACTAATGTAAGATTTACGTACATATAATTGTCAACATGTTACATATAATAGGCAAACCGATACTGAAGTTTGAGAGAGTTTTATTAAGTTATGTAATTTTAAAAAGAAATATCAGAATAAAGGGCTATTATTATTACTAATAGTCAATCTTTTCCATAGCTTTTCAGGGTTCCGTACCCAAAGGGTAAAACGGGACTCTATTACTAAGACTCCGCTGTCCGTCCGTCTGTCTATCCGCCTGTCACCAGGCTGTATCTCATGAACCATGATAATAGTTATACAGTTGAAATTTTCACAGATGGTGTATTTCTGTCCCCGCTATGACAACAAATACTAAAAAACAAAATGGGGGCTCCCATACAACAAACGTGATTTTTTGCTCGTTTTTGCTCAATATTGATAATGGCAACAGGTAGACGCTTGAAATATTCACAGAATATTTAGTTATTATGTTCACTTTAAAATAATAATTAAATTAAAATAAAACAAATATTTAAGAGGGGTTCCCATACAACAAACGTGGTTTTTTTGCCGTTTTTATTGATTACTAGCTGTTGCCCGCGACTCCTTCCGCGAAGAATAGCGGTATAAATAATAGCCTACAACCTATTCTCAGACCTACCGAATATGGAGAAAAAAAAATGATGAAAATTGGTCAAGCCGTTTTCGGAGGAGTGACATGAGATTTTTATATATTAGATAGATGTTACGGACTTTTTCGTGCGTGATTCTGGCTCGCACTTGGCTGGTTTTTTTATTTAGTGAGAGGAAAAATAATTGTGATAACATTTAAGTAATAAATGGCCATCAAAGAATTATTATTTTGTTCAGAAAACTTAGAGGCTGAGGTGACGGAGGCCAGTAAGGAAGTGGTGCCTCTGCAAACCGTGATGGGCACACCTCTGGCACCCGCACGGGCAAGCAAGAGACCACGACAGGACACAGGTAAATATTAAACATACTGTAGACTTTCTGCATAGATTAACTTTAGTACCTTTTTAACACCAACAAGGGATATAGGGATCAGCCAGAGATCGGAATTTTCGCAAAACATAAGACTGTTGCAATCAAGCTACTGTTAGAACCATTTTTTTATCAATATCAAGTATTATTGTGATCTATTAGCTATGAATTATATTACAAAAGTAATTTTCAATAAACAGACACGTCACAATCGCTTACCTTCTTTCTAAAAAAACGAAGTGTAGTGGCAGCAAAAATGTGTTACAGTTAAATAGGACTCCAACAATTTTGAAACAGGGCCCGTCTAGGGCAAGCTATCTTTGTCTGAGTAAATAAATAAATTATTATTGTTATGCCACTGCTTAGATTCATCATCATCAGCGGGAAGATGTCCACTCTTGAACAAAGGCCTCCCCTTCAGAAAGCCACTATCAATGACAACTTGCCAGTTACATCCACCAGTTGCCCGTTGTAAAATTATCGCGATGCCATTGGTCCACCTAGCGAGAGCAACATTTATTCTCAGTTCTGGAAATCTGGAGTATGCAGTATTGAGTCTTTATGTATTTTTTTTCAGATGGGTCCAGACCGTCATCAGCTCTGTCTTCAAGGTCCGATGGTGAGGGTGCCATCTCCTCAACTGAGGTACATCTCTTTTTCTCTTAATCCTTAAACTAATTATTAATTACTAGCTGACCCCGCAAACTTTGTTTTGCCATATACAGTTATAGCCAATACAATCTATTCTCAAACCTACCAAATATGAAGAAAAAATTTCACAAAAAACGGTCAAGCTGTTTCGGAGGAGTTGGATAACAAACACCGTGACACAAGACTTTTATATATTACAAAAATTAGAAGATTAAGCTACTGTTTTGTAAAATTGCATTCTAAAAGTGCATATTTACACATCAGATTAAAACAAAACAATTTTTTTCATTTTAATACTAATAGATATATAACTAAATTTAAAAACGCGGCATTACAGAATATATTCAACATCACATACGTTAACACTTGCACATTATTTTATATATTTCTTTCGCTCTTTTGGGTTGGGCGACTTATAAAAACCTCCATGAATACCTAAGCGAGGTACTGGCAACGCGCGACGCAGAAGATTTTGAAATAAGAAGATTCGGACTCTCGGTTTTTGAATGGCGATGGCGGCCGCCGTGTGTTTTTTAATATACAGGGTAATTTTTTAATCAGTGCACAAATTTTGATACGTGATTCAGTATCGTTGATAGATCACGATTATCTGTTCAAGATTTTTTTTTTATTTTTTTTTAATAGTAATTCATTCAATAATTGGTCGAGTTACTATGATAAACAAAAAAAAAAAGTGATAGATATTATAAAGAAAAATACAGAAATTACTTATTTTAACATCACTGAATCACATATTAAAATTTGTGCACTTATTAAAAAATTACCATGTATTATAAATGTCATGACAGTTGTTTTAATGGGAACCTATCGATGTTTAGAAAATTTTATTTCCAAAGGTTTAGAATCCCGAAAACTTCATTTGTCCAAAAGCATTTTTTTTCTAAAACTGTAAATATTTCAGGATTTATTTCAGAACCATGGTGTAGAACCCTTTAGGTTAGGTTAGGGTTGTTTTATAAAAATCCTGAAATATTTACAGTTTCAGAAAAAAATGCATTTGGATAAATGAAGCATTCGAGATTTTAAATATTCGGAACCTGTTTTAATGTTTGGTTTGGAATGGATGGCCTTTTTTATTTCCTTCCGGCATGTGATCAGATTGAAGACACTGACAAAATGTCGGGATCTCAAGCGGACGCATAACTCTTGTGTGGTCGCCACAAACAGCTAACTTATTATCATCAACAGGTCAGCAGCTCGTCGCCGGCCGTACGCGGGCGGCGGGCTACCACCGAGATGTCATCCCCACTGCTCCGCGTACCCCTCGAACGCGGCTGGAAGCGGGAACTTGTGTTCCGCGCCGCGCTCGACCAGCACTCGCGGAGGAACGCCGACATTTACTACTACACGCCGCAGGGGAAGAAGCTGCGATCTACCAGAGAGGTGAGACTGCATAGTGCGACCTGTCGAAAATACCAACTCGTAGCGGTTTAGGCGCATAACGTCCCAATCGCAAAATGTCCCTTTCCTAAATGTCCCTTACGCAAAACGACCCTTCTGCAAAAGGTCCCGTTTGCAAAACGTCTCTGCACATAAATAAAGTCCCGTTCGCAAAACGTCCCTTTCGCAAAAGGCTCCTATTCTCTACTGAAACAAGCTTTTTCCAGACGGGACATTTTGGGAATGGGTAATTTCGCAGACGGGACGTTTAGCGAAAGGGGCGTTATGCGGTAGGGACTTTCAGCGAAAGGGGCTTTCTCAGAAGGGGCGTTTTGCGAAATGGGTGGGACCTTTTGAGAAAGGGACGTTTTGCGTATAGGGTATTTTACATAAGGGACCATTTGCGGAGAAGACTTTTGCGAATGGGACGTAATTTTGGTGGAGGGACGGACGTTTTGCGAGTGGGACGTTATGCGCCCAAACCCTCGTTGCCAGTCGTAGCGTTTTCTCCGTTCAGTGGGTTACCTGGCGGCACACGCTATGAACTGATAACACGCTCGCCGCGCCACCGGTCGCGCAAAGTCGTGGCCTGCCAGTATGCTTAAATGTCATGGGATTAATTTACACCAATAATCTTGTACTGACAAGGCAATGGATAAACATTAAGGGCATTTTTTTACAGGTATCAGAACACCTCTCTGGCACCGGACTGACTATAGAGAACTTCTCGTTCTTCAAAGAACCACTGGGTGTTGATGATCCAGAAAAAGAAATTATTCGGTAAGAACATGTTCTTTACCATACTCGCTGTCAACTTAGATTAAAATTTTTGGGTAAATTTCTGTGTAATCGTGAATTGGGAATGTCTAAAAAAATTACCAATGGCATTTTTATATATTTTTTTTTGTATGCAAAAGTCAATTATATTAGAAGAATCTAATTTTAATATTTTTTCATTTTTTTCACTACTTTTTACAAAATTAACTATTGAAATTATTTTGTTTGATGACGCCAGATTATAATTAAGGGCTCCCACACAGCCAATTTTCTAAATCTATCTAAATGCGTACGATATGGTAACCCCTTTAATTTTGTTTTGTGTAGTTGGTACACTGTAACTACTGTCACTTTACTGGCGCTGTCAAAGTGTTAAATGTCAGACAGCGGGTCCAAATCAAACTCCGTAGTTTAATCCACGCGTAAATTGTGAAGAATTTTAAATAATGCTGTTCCACCGCGATTAAAGTACAACTTGGACATTGGAAACAGAGCCCTACAAACAGAATCCAATTTAGTATAACGTGGCCAGTTATTAACACCTTATACTAAAAATTAATTCTATTATGGGTGAATAGAGTTCATTTTTAGTATGAGAAGACCAGTTTCTTTCCCAAAAGGTAAAAATTGAAATATACATATTATAGGTGTTAAACTTAAACACTCCATAAAACGACAACAGTTACTGGCGATTTACAGTGGCGTGCCTAGGGTATCAGGCTATGGCAAGCCGAGAGATATGTTTTAGTATTTTTTTATAATTTAATGTAGGTAAATCCATCTTGTTGCCGCTTTACTCAGTTTGGGCAAGCTTACCAAAGCACACTTCATTCTATTACTAGACAGAATTTTAAATTTTACAGACTCATTCTCACACGCAGCAACGCACTAAAACAAGAATACCTATTTATTTTGTAATTACATAAATTCACGCATTTTACAACGCCTTGCATGGTATGGCCCACGATTCGATATAAACAATCGTGAAGTTATTCATCTCGCCCGCGCACTCGCGTTCTAAACCAAACGCAGCAAACTTTACACCGTAAGCCAGATTCAAAATTGCAAAGAAAGCGCTATATATGCAGCTATACATAGATATTTGCAAAACTAACGTTTTCCTAAGTATGAAGAGAGCGTTTCGAAGCCCCGTAAAAGCCCACAAGAGCGAGCGAGATGTCATGCTATTTATAACGTCGCTACTATCGCCTATCGCCGCGTCGGCCGCCGTACAGCGCCGCTGGGCCGCGCAGCGGATTTGTTATGCAATTCTTGGTATTTTACGTAAAATAAAGCGCGTTATTATGAAAGTGATTTTATTAGAACTTTTTTCGTTTGGACGAGGTTTGGCTTTTATTTTCAATCTTGATTTGAGATTTATAAGGCAAGCCCGGCTTTTGGGCTTCTATGTAAGGATCGCCACTGGCGATTTACCCTATTCGATTTTTTTAGAAATGCTTTTGTTTGAGTATATCAATGATTTTCAGCCTGTGAGCAGATTCAATTAAAATAATTGTTATATTCTTTAGTCCTGTTTATAAACACTTGTGTGATCCAGCGATGCGAAGTTGATGCGGCGGGTGGAGTCCCCGGTGGCGCAGGCGCCGCCCCCGGCCGAGGGCAAGCGCACGCCCAAGCCCAAACAGCCGAAGGGCGCGAGCCCCGAGCCGCCGGCGCCCAAGCCCGCCGCGACCCCCAAAATTAAGGTACAACTGTATATTTCAAACTAAATACAAACTGAAATATAGATGCACAGAAAAAAACCCCAGAAAAAAGACCAATGCTGGGAATCGAACCCAGGTCCTCAGCGTTCCGTGCTGCGTGCTTACCCCTACACCATCACTGGTCTAGAGGTTAGCAACGAATCTTTCCCATACATCGTACATTTCAGTCTGTTATAATCACTTTATGCAGTGATAAAGCGCTTTATGCGATAAAAAATGAAGTTGAAAAATAAATAAAAAAAAAAAGATACTTCATACCTAACTTGTTTTAAGGTACAACTGATCATCAACATTGGCCAGTGTCAAGCAACTGTTAAGTATAGCTCTCTCCAAGGCACGCCACTGAGGTTTTCTCGCGATGTTTTCCTTTGCCGTAAAGCTCATGGTAAATTTCAAATGTAATTTCGCACATAAATTCCGAAAAACTCAGAGGTGCGAGCCGTGATTTGAACCCACGACCCTCTGCTTGAGGGGCCATAGATCAAACCATTCGGTCACCACGGCTTTTATATTAAGGTGGAAGCGCACGCTCTAGGCGCGAAATTCAAACATTTTACAGCTTTTAATTTATTGTGGGTAAACGGTGTAACTGTTTAACTTCATATGGTACTTGCGGTTGTAAAACTGTTTTCTTTATATTATTGTGTAAAGCTTTTTAAGAATAAAACTGTTAGCTTGATGTAAAAGTTGTCAAACATAGAAATTCGGACTTTCAACGTTTTGACAACTTTTATTTCAAGCTAATAGTTTTATTCTTAAAAAACTTTACACAATAATATAAAGAACACTGTTTTACAAGCGCAAATACCATATGAAGTTAAACGGTTAAACCGTTTACCCACAATAAATTAAAACTTGTAAAAATTTTGAATTTCGCGCCTAGAGCGTGCCGTTCCACCTTAAGAGGCTTTGATATTTCATAGTAAGATGTTTAACAATAAATTCTAAAAATTTGTTGACCTTTAATGGAGGTAATCTCTACCATTCATAAATATCTTATTACCGTAATATGAGGTTTATGTTTAGATATTTATGAACGGTTGGCTGTAAAGATATTGGAGGACTCGACTGTACATCCTTAGGTGCTCATGAGTCGGTTTCCTTGTCCAGGTGAAGTCGATAGGGTCCCGGCTCAGCAACAACTCGTCAGCGACGCCGCCGGCGAAGCCCAAGAAGCCAGCAGCCGACAACAACAACAGCTCTGCGTGGAAAAAGAACAGGTATCTATGCGCGCCGGCGCGGTCCAAGGCTATCGGACCCACTGCAGGGCACAGGCCTCCTCTCAGAATGAGAGGGCTTGGGCCGTAGTTCCCACGCGGGCCCAGTGCGGATTGGGAACTTCACACACACCATTGAATTTATTCGCAGGTTTCCTCAAGATGTTTTCCTTCACCTTTCCGGCCCCGTCAATTTAATTACGGAATATTTCGGATAATTTTAAGGCACTGTATGTACTATCGCCCCAGACGGCAGCTTGCCATTTTCAAAACAAATTTGCTTGCAGCCGTTGATGTTTATTGCAATGGATTGGTATGGACAGATGTCTAGCCACTGCACGCACACTGGGCCTTTAAGGTGCTCAGCTGGCGTCTGGGCCGATGGTACCTATATACTATGTCATTAAATTAATGCAGCCAGTCTATCGTCATCGTCACCATAGTGGTAAATGTTGACTCATTTCGTCTAGACAATTTAAATATTATATTTAAATGATGACTAAATCTACATTCCGGTAGCCTTCCGACCTGCTAGCTGAGCGAGGCGAAATTTGATATTTGTTCCACTTCTCAAATATCTTGTTTTGCCTCATTTCGAAACTTAACTGTTTTAATTTTATGTTGTTGTCGTTTCACGCTTGCTTGAGCATTCTTATGGCCTGTCAATATTTACTGTTTACTGACTTTACTGCACGTAAACCAGTGATTTGTTATAAAGCAGTTTGAAAAGGCCTTAATAAAACTCAAGTTGTAATCAAATGTGTTTCATATCATAATGTAATTGTGCTAAAATATCTTGTACTGGACTTAAATAATAGGGAATTTTTCTTGAAATTATTTTGCATTTAAGAAAGGTTTATATGTTTACATTACAAATAGGTTTTCTTTGTCGTCCGTGAACAAGAAATAAAAAATAGAATTGACTCTTAATACAAAAGGACTGGTTTTCTAATCAGCCACCGCAAACACAAGGTTGACGGTTTGTTTGTTTTTATTGTCTTATTTATTTGATATCGCGTCTTTTACGTGATACATACATTTATTAG
The DNA here is from genome assembly GCA_947563465.1 of Archips xylosteana. Lineage (NCBI taxonomy): Eukaryota > Metazoa > Arthropoda > Insecta > Lepidoptera > Tortricidae > Archips > Archips xylosteana. The sequence goes on along the minus strand of OX387365.1, from coordinate 13,173,599 downwards.
TGGTGTGATCCATTTGATTCTTATGTCTTAAGCTTGCCATTTGGCGTCACTAAAGCAAAAACAGGAACTGTAGGTTCAATCTTACTGAAGGGTTTCACATATTAAACGTTGTTCTACCGGTGGTTCGCTAGAACTTAAGGAACGAGACTCATCCTAAAAGTCACTAATGTACTGCCGACTAAAGGTCTCCCCAAATTTATCAACGCGGAATCGGTAAAACCTTTATGGGCCATTCTACTTTTAAGTAACCATTAATCTTTTGTGAAATATAAGGCATACCTGGTGATTTTTTTCAAGTGTAAATAACTTATATACAAACTGAAACACCTAAATTTAATGTTTTAAAGCAATAAAACTTTAAATTCAAAGAAATTTTGTGGAAAAATTTGGTAACTCTGCGGAAAATACATCAATTTCCATACAAATGGCGGGGATATGCATGTCCACTGCGTTACCTACTTTATAGATAATAATGATTACTTTTTATACGTAGTGATAATTTTAAATGTAAGCTTAATTATGTGCCTATTTAAATCTTAAATGATTTAAACCGAGCACTTTACAGTTTTTGTAAAAAAAATATTTGAAGAGCACAGTACAAAAAATTACTGGTCAACGAAAAGTAGAATGGCCATTATGTCAACGCAATAAGAGCGAAAAACACGTCGATCGGCTCGGCTACGCGGGCCGAATGGAGCCGAGCCGATAGATGTCTTTTTCACTCTTATTGCGTTGACATAAAGTTTTTCCGATCGGTTTTACATTGTGAGGCTGTAAAGCGAACGAGTTTGAAGTTGCCAATCGGGCGTTGCTATTACCTAACGCAGGCCGCTCGTAATAGCATTCACCAACTCTTTCTTTTTTTTTTTATGTTAGATAGGCCAGGCAAACGAACTAGTGGGTCACGTGATGTTAAATGAACACCACTGTCCATAGACACCCGCAGCGCTTTACACGATGCCAGTGCGTTGTTGGCCCTAAAGGAGAGGGAATAGGGGAAGGGGGAGAGGGAAGGGGTGAGGTATTGGGCCCCCGGCTTGGCTTCCCGCCGGTGTTCTGTGAGAGGGTGGTACCGCCCCGGACGAGCCGGCCCATTCGTGATGCAGCGGCTAGCTACAACATGGCTCTACCACTACTAAATACCACTTCTGTCGCCTTTTTCTACCGTTTGACAGAAAAAAAGTGAATGCTATAGCAAGCGCCCGCGCGTTAGACGATAGGCCTCTTGTTCAAACGGGGCTTTATCCTTCTCTAAATTTGCATTCGTGACACCTAATTTATTAATAACTCAATGCATAGAACGAGGGCTTTAAAGTGAAGTACCTTTTTAAAATACTCCGTATCAATGGATCACAACACGCCAAATCTCACTGCCACTCCGGAGGGTTGATTGACGTTGTGCAATGAGCCCTCCCCGGCGGGTACTGAGTGCGCGCGAGTGTAGTCTCGTCGGGCAGAACGGCGCCCGCCGCGCCCGCGCCCGCGCCCGCCCCCGCCCCCGCCACCGCTACCGCCCCCGCGCCCGCGCCCGCCTCAGCTCCGCCCGCGCCTCCGCCGCTGCACAGCCGCCCGCCCACCACGCCTGAAAGCGTCAAGCCGGTTGATCAGGATGAGGTGAGCTGGTTACAAATCCATACTAATATTAGTAGTTTATTGTTTTTATTTCTATTATTTATTTTAATGGTTAATTGTTTTTTAATAATATGAAATGGGGTCGTCGTACAATAAATGCACATTTGAATCCCACTAATATTATAAACGTGAAAGTTTGTATGGATGGATGGGTGTGTGGATGTTTGTTACTCTTTCACGCTGAAATGGAAGTTTGGGACACATAGTTTATAACCTGGATTTAATATATGGGATACTTTTATGCCGAAAAATTACGTAGTTCCCGCAGGATAGCGGTTAACGAATTCTCAGACGGAGTCGCGGGCAACAGCTAGTCCAAAAATTCCAAAATATCGGTAAGGAATATTTCCAGGTATACTTTACTGATTTATACCGATCTGTTTGGCGAGCCTTGGGAGAGGCCTATGTTCAGTAGTGGACGTCTTTTGGCTGAAATGATGATGATATGTACTTTCGGTTGGCATCATATCTTCAAAAATTAAAACTTTCATAAGGCGCTTCCACAAAATAAATAAGTACAGAAGTAAATCAAGTGTATGTACTTCACTTTTCATACCTACGCTCGGCGGTCGCTCTAGGGTTGTCAATTATGGCATATGCACATAAAACTTATCGTGAAAGTGGCACGCGTTTCTATTTGTTTGATTTATTGTTGATATTCAAACGGGAAGAATGGAAATATAAAATAATAATAATTAAAATACCTACCTACAAAATTTAGCGTTTGTCAATTTTCACTATCGAAAATCCCTAATAACTTCTAAACGGATTATCCTAGTTATACAATTTCCATTGTCCTATCGGTTTTAGACCTAAACCTATCTAATGACACTAAAAACAACACAATATCTACACAAACAAAAAAACATGTTTTCAACTTACGTAATTTATTTATTTATTTATTTATTTATTTATTTATCAAACAATTACATAGCTTTACAGTTAAAAACTAAAACACTATGAATTACAACAACAACACAAACAACAAATGTAAATTTTAACAGTAAAAACAGAAAAGATATAAACTTAGTACACTACAGACGAAGCCCGGATATCCATCCTCTCGCAAAACATCATGCATTCCAGGCACACAATTACCCAACTACTTGCAAATACATCCCAGTCAGATGCAGACACGAGAAGCACATTTAGACAGTGCAAAGCTCGTACCAGAGGGGAATTTCTATGTGAAACTGTACGCGCCTCGAGCTCAGCCAGTATGCCCCGGTTACGAGGACGCAATTCAAATTTAGATCGCATGGGCACTTGCAGGCGCACCACTCTGTTAACCAATTCAGGACAGTCCAAGGTACCCCGCAAGCCACCACAGACCACTGTAAGTAGCACATAATTACGTCTTACTTCGAGCGAATTGAAGCCCAATACACCAAGCAGGAACTTGGTAGGATATAAGAAAGGGTAATATCCATATATTTTTTTATATAAAAAACGAAGAAATGCTTTTTGAATTTTCTCAAGAAGTAAGACGTAAGTAGACTCATAAGGGTTCCAGACCACCGAGGCTGCCTCAAGTTTACTCCTAACTAGCGCGGTGTAAATGAGCCTGATGGCTCTAGGGCAATCAAAATCACGCGCATTCCGAATAACGAACCCCAATCTTTTAAAGCAGCTTGCCGCTAAAGCTTTCATGTGATCGTGAAAGTTGAGGTTCGGATCAAAAATGACGCCCAAGTCCTTGACAGTATAGACTCGGGTTATGAGGTCCGTTCCAAGCAGATAGTTAGTATGCAAAGGACTACGGGAACGACTAAAAGACATGACGGAACATTTATCTGTATTAAAAAGGAGCCCATTATCAATACTCCACCAATAAAGTCGGTCGATATCTTGTTGAAGCGAATCGCAGTCCGTAAGCTGTTCGACACCATACATCAATTTCAAGTCATCAGCGTAGAGCAAGCATTTCGCATACTTCGGGACCGAAGCCAAGTCGTTGATCATAATGCCGAACAGCAGCGGACCCAAAATTGAGCCCTGGCTGACTCCAGAGCGGGTGTGGTAAGGCTCTGAAACAAAGCATCCATGTTGCACGAATTGCTGTCTGTCACGTAGATAACTGGCAAATAATTTCAGAAGTTTGGGCGAAAAACCAATTCGACTTAATTTTCTCAATAGCACATCATTATCCACGCGATCGAACGCTTTTTTAAAGTCAAGGTACAACACATCAACTTGAATTCCCTTATCAAGATGTTCAGAAATTAAGTCAACCAGAGTCAAAAGATTAGTCTCAACAGAACGTTTAGGCCTGAAACCATGCTGCGAATCGCATAGGTATGGCTTTACCTGCGGTGCAATTAGTCTGTTAACAATAGCCTCAAAGAGCTTGGCTATCGAAGAGAGAATTGCAATTGGCCGATGATTCTCCACATTCTCTGTATCGCCCGACTTTGGGATGGGTCGCACTCTAGTAAGTTTCCATTGCTGAGGATAATCTCCCGAACATAAGACTAAGTTGAAAATGTGTTGTAACGGCAATTTTAACCAGTCCTTGCATCCCTTAATAATGAAAGCAGGAATGTTATCCGGCCCTGGAGAACTTTGAGGTTTCATATGTTTGATACCAGTTTCCACATCTTCCAGCGTAATATTCACAATGTTGATATAGTTGGCTGTACCTGTTGAATCCTCACGAACAATTCTGTCATGGTCGAGTGTAGGAGCATGGGGCAGGAAAACACTCGAAAAGAAATCTGAGAAAGCCTCAGCTGCTTTTGGACCCTCATGAGACGCCCCCTTGTAAGTAACCTCAGACTTGAAACCCCCTTTGAATTTTAGACTGTGAATATGTTGCCAGAAAGCTCGCGGTTCGCTAGAGATCTTAGACTGAATATCATTAATGTAACTGTCATAAGCCTCAACCGTCTGCAGCTTAACATCGGCCCTAATCTTAGAAAATCTACCATAAATTTCAAGATCACCAGTGATCTTCCACTCACGATGAAGAGTGGCTTTGCGTTTAATATCTTTGATTAAGTCTGCCGTAAACCATACTGGATAACGTCTAGAGGGCCTATTAGGTCTTACCTTTTTAGGTATACATACGTCAAAAATGTTGTACATATACTGATACAAAAGGTCCACAGCAACACCGACATCACAAATCTCAAGGATTTTCTTCCAGGGCACATTGGAGAACATCTCGTAGAGCTGTACGTAATTGCCCTTCGAAAAATTCCAATCACGGGTGGCGTCAAAGTTGCTAGGCTCCATTATAGTAGCATTATTAGCAGCATTCATCAAAGGAACGGTGACTAGAAGGGGGGGATGGTAGGCGTCGGAGTAATGAACTAATTCACCTTCTTCGCTTTCACTGACTTGTACGCCATAAATGCATTCTCGGACCAGCACAACATCAAGTATACCTCCATACACATTTAAAATCTCATTCGTCTCTTTCAAGCTACAAACTGCTTTAAAATAACAATAGTAACTTAGGATACTAACAGGAGTGTACTTGGGATTGAGATTCAAGTCACCAATAATTAACACAATACCAGTTAAAGCATCAATAATAGATTCCACTTTATGAAAAAATCGCAGATAGACCTCATCCGAAGCTCGCGGTGGAATATACACAACACATAGATGAAAAGTTCTGCGTCCTATTACAATGGTGGACCACAAGTCCTCACCGACGGCAGTCTCAAACTCAGGTCTACGGCGTATAGCGATGTTCGGCCGCGCAGCTATCAGTACACCTCCTCCTTGGCGTCCATCGGCACGATCACGACGAAGAATGTTCCATTCAACTCCCACAACCTCAGAATCATCAACTGAATCAGACAACCACGATTCAGTTATGGCGACAATATCATGTTCAAGAGTAAGAATATTATGTCTAAAGTGTTTGAGCTTAGTGTTAAGACCTCGAACATTTTGATATGCAACAGTAATGAAGTCATCGTTAGTTGGGTTGCGTGAAACCTTTGGCTTGCGCAAATTGTTTACGAAATAACCAAGCTTTAACTCTCGCATTCTCGGGCCACACTTCCGCCGACAAGCACTTCTCAAAGAATATCGCAGGGACACCCAGCTTGTAGGATCTATAGTCACCTTTGGATTTCAATTCCTCAGCCGTGCACCAGTTTCCCTGACATAAGCTTCGAAGGTATTCTTGTACTTCCTGGACTCCGGATACCATATTCCATAGGTGAATGAATTTACGGTCCTCAACTGCCTTGAGACTGGTGATGCCAGGACCCGCAGTACAGCGCACTGACATGGTCAATCTTCTCTGCTTTTTCTGCTTTGAACGGCACCCTTTCACTTTCCAGCTCGAAAAGTCACCATCACATTCCTGAGGAGAAGACATAATGTCAATCTGCTCAATTTCCTGCACAATTTCTAGGCGTTCCTCGTGAATGGGCACCTCTGCATGCACTTCCCCTGGCACAACTTTAGTTGGTGGTTCCACTATTGGGGTTGGCTCCTTTTCCTTACCTTCCCTGTTATTTTGCCTGCGGTTGGGGTCATGTGTTTGAAATTTTGTCGCTCTTTCCTCAATGTGATGTGCAGGACGTTCAAACTCACAAGAAGGATTGTTACGGGAATTAACAGACTGTTCCAGTTCTTGCAATCTGTCACTGATCACCTCAATCTTCTCGGTACAGATAGTGAGCGCAGAGTGATATCGCCCTATAGTGGAGATAGCATCTGCAAGCTGTTCAGTCAGTCTTGCTACTTCCTCCCGAAGTAATCCAATTTCTGTGCTCTCAGGGATGCGTGAGCGCTGCTGAGCCGGAGTAGAGGTAGTCGAGGACGGATTTCTTATGGTAACATTTTTGATAATGACTGGGGTACCAACTGGGGTTTCACAGTTTCTGCCCTTCTTAGCCGCACAAGTGCATTCCGGACATGCCCAAGTTTGTTTTTCAGTATCAGAGAGGGTTTTATTGTGGCATGCATAATGATACAGCTTACCGCATGTCACCACCATACACTCGAGGTACTCCTCACCTACCAACAGTTCCGTTTGGCAGGCTGCACAAATCATAATTCCGTATAAAAAATATTTAATTATTACTTGCGAAATTAGTCAGAACAGAAAAAAAAAAGCGAGGGTAGATACGCAAATCCAAAAAAAAACCAGTCGTGCGAGACACTGCCCGCCCGCAGTTATGCCGTAAGCGATGGGTCTTGGTGGCTGGTCGCCGCGCCAGAGGCGTCCAACGAAACGAGACACTGGGAGTAAGGAGGAACGCCGAAAGGCAGAGGTCTTGTTCACTGGTCACGTTCTGCGCACTGCGAGGACACGTCTTATCGCATTGGAGTTTAACTCCGTAATATTAGTGGCATGAATTTACCTTACAAAAATGTAGTTAGGTATAAGTACCTAACCACATATTTTGTAAGGTAACGTTTATTTATACTGATTCAAAATAGGAAACTATTATTACTTTGGGAGTCGGGGCGAGGTGCTTACCTATCTAGCTAACTATTCTATGTAACGTTAAAATGAACCATCGAAATACAAGCAGATACCTACTAAACTTACCTCTCTGAAACCACTGGTAGCTTAAAAAACGACCATTCACCGCTTAGGGTTGAATTTAAACAACCGTCCACTGAACAGTTACCTATAATAACCTTTTTTTTGTTGCTCCATTATTGCACTCGAAAAATTCCACAGACGCGCGACACAAAATAAATAAGTACGCGCGACCACAGCGCGCGCCTCGTAAAATTCCACTGACGCGCGACCACAGCGCGCGCCTCACGCGGCTAGCAGTCGCGCTCGAACTGATCCGAGATATCGTGTCTGTGAGCAGTGTCTATGTGTGCGTTGCTCGAGCGCACTTTGTATGTAGATTTATTTCTGTACTTATTCTGTGGCGCTTCGCAGATCAAGCAACTTTAGTTGAGGCAACTATCAACTTTTTTGCAATAGTTAAGGCCGCGGACACGAAGTCAGCGGGCAGCGGGGCGGCGCGGGATTTCTATGAAACATACGCCGCTTCTCGCGCCGCTGCCCACGTGGCCTGTTTCATTGAAATTTATTAATTTGAACGCGTCACCGTCTCGCTGCCTGCTGACTTCGTGTCCGCGGCCTAAAGCTCCAAACGTACAGACATAGGAGGCGCGGCGGTGCGGTGGCGATGACGGTTGTAATATTCTAACTTGTATGAACGAGTTCGCGGTACGGTACCGCAAAAGCGTTCATACAAGTTAGAATATTACAACCGTCACCGCCACGCCTCCGCTGTCTGTGCGTTTGGAGCTTAAGGCCCTGCCGAGCTTTTGGTGCATTTATTGCATTCATTTAATCTCGAGCTGTATCATTACTACCAAAGCTTTAGTCCTGAAATTCATGTGTAAGATATTTTTGAGGCTTCACTCTAAAGACCAGTGTTTATCGAAACACGATTAAATGTAATACGCTCGAAAGAAAAAAAATCCAAAGTCGTCTCTAAAAAATGAAATAAATACTTAGTACGACGTAAGTTTATACTGCACGGCAGGTCATGACTTTTTAAATGTTAGTAAAACAAGATTTTGTCTAGGGCGTAGGTAGTGTTGCTACATTTTTAAAATATGTATTTGTTTTAGTAATACGATGAAAATACCTAAATACACGCGCAGTCTAACCAACCTATCTTGAGACATCGTGCTTCCCCCTTGTCCGATAGTTTGTTACGTTACTTCTCCTTCAGCCATCGGACGTGGAACGCGTGTCGCTTGCGCTTACGCGCGGCTTTGATTCTAGCCGCTCTCACGCACACATACACGAGTGTATAGAATACCTAAAATCGATTAGCGCTAAAAGCTCGGTAGGGCATTAAAGGTCGAGAGAAGTACATTCGCGAACAAACTGTATTTTCTCAAAGATGCAATGAAATGTTAACCTTACGTTCCAAATAATAGGCCCGGGACGTATCAGACGAGTGCTATGTAATGGATTTTCATACAGAATCGCAGGCCTAGGCCGGGAAAGCGATCGTCTATTGTTTCATGTGAAACAGCATCATGACGTTTATAGGTCTATGGCATCATGGCAAACAGCCCTAAAAAAACATAAGCAGTAGTTGCTTTATTTGCAATTTTAATTCTTGAAGTTTTTTATTAGGGTCGATCAACTTTTCTTTGTCACTCGTTGCTATAGAGACAGTCTCCTGAGTAACTCTCTAAACTCACTCTTTAAACCGTAAGTTTATGTGATTAAAATTTGCCAAACATGCATTTTTGTGGTAGTTTTAAACCCCTTCTACAATTGGTCATCTAATAAGCATGTTAGTTAATATGACACAACATTTCTTCTAATCAAACTGTACTAATTTTGTCCCCTCGCTGACGGGACAGAATAACAACAAGAAATAGTTGATCCACCCATTTATTTCATTGCATGTTTGAGAAAAGCACTATACAAGCCTCGGCCGGAACAGGGGTAACCCCTTACTTCGCGGCCTCTAGTTAATGTACTGTTGCGTGACGCAGACACCGCCCCGGCAGCTAGTGCAGCCGTGCTCCATGACGTGCGGGCGCGGCGTGCCCTCGCTAGCGTGCGCCGCCTGCCTCTGCCTGTACCACCCCGCCTGCGCTGGCCACACTACTGCGCCCAGCACTTTCTTCTGCACGGTACGCTTTTTATTTATTGGTTAACCAACAGATACAACACTTAGGCACTCGTTCCACCGCCGGCGACAAGAGATAAACGAGTAGAACTAGAAACGAGTGAGCGAGCGGCGAAAAGCGAGTGTGTAGTTTCGATAGTTTTATCGCTCGGCTCTCGGCTATAAGCGAGTGTTCGAGTGCGACGGGCGATTGTACAGTCAAGGAATTTAATTCCCTACCCTTTTCGTAAAAATGTCGTGTAATATTCGTAATGCATTTTTGGTCGAAAATGTCAATTGGAACAAGTCAAAACAACATCGTTGCTAGCTCTTATGGTGACAGTTTGCCGTACGATATTCAAACTTAGGTGGGTAGGAATAGTTATTTATGATACAAGTGCGGAAAGTAGGCTATTCCCAACGAATGGCGGAGATCTAAACAAACGAGCGAAGCGAGTTTGGTTTAGCCGACATGAGTTGGAAATTTCCTACTTTCGACTCGTATATCATACAACATTTTACAATGCATTAAGCGAGGAAAAAAATTGGGGCTAAGAGCGCGCGCAGACAGAGAGCGGTCTGGAGTACCGAGTTCCGCGTTCAGAGTTCTGTGTTTTCATCGCTCGAGAGTTCCAGTCGCCTGCTGTGTGCGTTATCGTAAGAGACTCAGTACATTCGAAAGAACGCAGAACTCTGAACTCGGAACTCCAGACCGCTCTCTGTCTGCGCGCGCTCATAAACATTTTCGGTAAAAGATGTTGCGTTCTTATTTACCTTTCATTGAGGGAAAGTCTCGTAGATGTTTACATATTTCAGCATCGGTTTAGTCAGCAGGAGGCTATCACATTTAATTTTGTGCTTGGTCTAGGACGTCAGGCGGCGTTAAGTCCTATGTAAATCCATCACTTGAACTCTCCATTTTAATTTACTAAACTTAAATTAATTCTCCGGACTGAATTCATGAACATTACTGTGGCGGGTTTTCATGACAGGCGCGAACGGAACGAACCATGATTGGTTCGTGTTACGCCATGCGCGCGCACTGAAAACTCATTGGTTGACAGGCGCGAACGGGTAACCGTGATTGGTTCGTGTTACGCCATGCGCGCACACTGAAAGCTCATTGGTTGACAGGCGCGAACGGGTAAACATGATTGGTTCGTGTTACGCCATGCGCGCGCACTGAAAGCGCAGATGTCGTACGGTCCGAAATGGACTCAAGGAATTATTTTAGTACTAAATTTTTTATTTCAAACTTTTGACGAAATTAAAATTTGTGTGTTTTAATATTAAAACAATCTGTTTTATTATTTTATCAGTATATATTCATTTGGTTGCATCAAACATTTTCTTATTTGTGCAAAGCTGAATTATGAAGACACAACTCTCTAGTCTTATTTTATAAACACTAGTTTGGACACAACTTTTTGAGAATTGGCAATTTAAAAAGTTACTTTTCCGCACGCGTGTGGAAAGTAAAATCCATACAATTTTTTTTCACACTTGCGAAAGTGTGCTGGGATGACTAACTTTCTATAGATATGTTGACTCGCGTCAAGAGGCACTTTCCGAGCATATGCATTGTAAATTAAATTCCTTGACTGTACGGTAGAATGATCGCTCTGATCGCCAAGCGTTCATCGCCGAGTACCGCAGAGCGAGTTTTATCGTTGACAGCTTTTATCGCTGCGATCAACTAGTGAAGAGAGAGTCCTCGCCGGCAGTGTGAACAGCCAGCGATGAACTATAAATGTATATCTCTTTTATATTTACACGGGAGCGATTATCAGCGCCGCCGGCTTCCTATCCGGCAGCATTTATGCTGAGCCTGAGCCTATTGACAATCTTTCATTTTTTAAACACCTGAAAATTACTACAGGATTCGAAAGAGTTTCGCCTCCTGAATACGGAAAAATATTTATTATAATTTATTTCTCCATATTTAAAAAAATACAACAAATTTAAAAAACATATATGTACTTACAAATGTTGCCACAGAATAGATATGTTTCCTTTACCCTTTTCACTAGAAAAATGAGCTGTCATAATTTTAAATTTGATAACCTTAACGTCAAATTTAAGTCATCACTTTTTTTTAATAGAGACTAGACAAAAGTAATGGATCTATTCTATTGTTACGCCCTTTTAGAATAAGCACATCTTTAAAAAATTGTAATAAATCAATTAATAATCCTAGTGAAAATTTAAAACTATCAGCGTCTTTCTCTTTCCAAACAGTATACAGAGAACGAATCAAATTATAGTCTTAGAAATATGAAATGTTGTCAATTGCCACGAAGATTTTTTTTGTGTGTTTCTGTAGGTTTTTTTTTGTTTGGCTGTGGCAATAAATGAATTTATTATTATTATATATCCAGAACTGCCGCAAATCGAGCACGCCGCCGCCGGAGCCGCCGCCGCTGACGCACAAGTCGGGCGCCGCGCAGCCGCCGCGCCGCCTGCCCGCCGCGGCGCCTCGCTCCGACCAACGGGTGCTGCTCAGGATGAAGGTACTGTTATAAATACATTTTTTAGGGTTCCGTACCCAAAGGGTAAAAACGGAAACCCTATTACTGAGGCTCCGCTGTCCGTCCGTCCGTCCGTCTATCATCAGGCTGTATCTCACGAACCGTGATAGCTACACAGTTGAAATTTTCAGAGATGATGTATTTCGGTTGCCGCTATAACAGCAAGTACTAAAAAACCGGCCAAGAGCATTACGAAAAAAAACAAGTAATATTTTTCTAAGGATTTCGTATGTGTACGGAATCATCCAAGTTTAGGTATGTTTTATACCTTAGGCTACTATTTACTCTAAAACTACAAATAATTTCCAAGCAATCTTAGCTGCTATAATTTTCCTAGTAAATTTGATATATTTACTGCCATTCTGAATTTTTTCAAATTTTTCCACCCAACAGTTTAGATATTAGAGGGGGGGGACGGTCGATTTTAATGAAAATTTTCACTTTAAAGTTGGATATTTCGCAAACGGATCACTGAATAGAAAAATCATGTTAGCAACCCCGCAATGGTTTTAAAAGACCTATCCAACGATACCCCACAATATAAGGTTTGTCGAGAAAAAAAAAATCACCCCCCTTTACGTCTATGGGAGGTACCCTAAAAAAAAATTATTTTTTATTTTACCACTTTGTTGGCGTGACTGATATGTATATTCATGCCAAATTACAGCTTTCTAGTACTAATGACCTCTGAGCTTAGCCGCGGACGGACAGACAGACAGACAGACAGACAGACAGACATGGCGAAACTAGTAAGGGTTCCTAGTTGACTACGGAACCCTAAAAAACGGAATAAAATAAATATTTAAGGGGGCTTCCATTAAATAAAATAAAAAATAAATATTTAGGGGGGGGGGGGGGGGGGGACAACAAACGTGATTTTTTGCTCGATATTGATAACGGCAACAGGTAGAAGCTTGAAATATTCACAGAATATTTAATTATGTATTGACTTTCAAAATAAATCATTAAATTAAAATAAAAAAAATTATTTAAGGGGGCTCCCATATAACGAGCGTGATTTTTTTGCCGTTTTTATAGATAGAATGGTACGGAAGCCTTCGTGCGCGAGTCCGATTCGCACTTTGCCGGTTTTTTACTGGAGTCGTGTCTTCGAATTATTGTTTAATGGCGTCAACATCTCAACCCTGGCCTAAGTATAATGTAATGTGTAGGTGGCGGGCGGCGGGCCAGACGGGTCGCGCGTGTGGGCCGTGGCGGCGCCCGCGCCGGCGCGCGCGCTGCTGCTGCGCCCGGCGCTGCCGCAGTCGCTCGCCGTGCTCAACGGCCGCCGGTTCATCGTCGTGCCGCGCGCGCTCGTGCAGCCCGACCCGTGAGTACACTACACACACACGTAGGTGGGTCATTAGTGTCGACGTAAATATTGCAAAGGGGGATGATGATCAGAGTTAACTTTTTATATAAATGTGTATCGGTACCGAGGCTTTGTCTGATTTTATCCAAAGTTATCGCGATTTATCATTATTTTACAGCAATAATCGAGTGACACTAATGAAATTTAAAAAATGCTGACAAAACGCTCTGACATCGACCCAGGTATACAACAAACTCACCATACCTATCGGACCGTTCCGTTATATCCAATCCATATCCGTTTCCCAAAGCATCCGTTCCCGGCACTACCTTTCCCTAAATAATCAGTTTCGCAATTTCATCATCATCATCATCATTTCAGCCGAAAGACGTCCATAGGCCTGTAAAAAAATCGGGTCTATCCCACGGAAGACACAAAAGTGTTTGTTTGCGCAGAGTCTTATGTCCTTTGAAATACATTTGGAGATCTCAAAACTCCCAATTTTACATTATATTTCAAAGTATCAGCGATCCGCGAGCGGTGATCTGTACTTTTTTAACCCATGAAGGAAGTTTGTGAATCATACGCGCCAGATTTTAAATGTGACATGACTCTAATTGTTTCAGATAACTTCGGAACAATGCTACTTCTGATCTGCGTCCTGTATAATCACAATATCACTTAGAAGACTTTTACACTATTTAGTCTTAGCATGTGTCGGAATGCATTAAGTTTTACACGATAATGAACAAACACATAACATATTACGATAATCCAGTTAAGTTGTCAATTTGCTAGAAAACCGACCATTATGTATTTTGTTCATTATTCTTTTTAAACTTTATGTAATTTGACATATACTCGGTCTTAACCTTAGAATAACCTATAATTAAGTCTACCACATACTGGATTTATCAACAAATAGAAGACAAGGTTTTTAATGGCAGAAATAAACTTTGTATAGCTGTATGAGTATTGTTTTGTACTGACTCAAAGGAAACTTCTAAATGAGGGTTTTCTAGGTGGAATTAGCTAGATGGGAATAGTATCGTGTGATCCATTTGACATTTATATCTTTGGGGTTGGTTTAGAACTAAATGAGCCAATAACAAACGTGGCACAAATATCAAACATACCTTACGACACTAACTAACTCACGGTACTAACGATACTATAGCTAAACAAAATAACTCCTCGCCAGCGCGGTACAGGGGCTGGGGGTAGGACGAACAAGGGAGCCGGGAGAGGTGCGGGCGGCAGGCACAAGAGGCGCGCTTGCCGCCCGCACCTCTCCCGACCCCCTTTGTAGTCCTACCCCCCCCCCTCCCTTGTACTGCGTGGGCGAGGACTCATTTGAACGGTCTAGCTATAACTAGTGATATTTAACAAAGTTTAGACCAACAAGAGAAATCGTGCAAGTTGCGTTACATTGCGAGGCCGTAAAATGAACGAGTTTGAAGTAGTCGATCGAGCGCCGCAGTGTAAAAGCAACTTGCACAATTTTTCTTGCAGGTCTAACTGGGCCTTAAGCTGTCGAAAACCCCGAATCAACATTAAAATTTAACAAAATCCAAACTTAATTTCTTTTCTTAAAGGATTTAGTTTTATTAATTAAGTACAAAACAATGTTCAGGTGGCTTCGGTAAGATTACTACCCGTATAGGTTAAACTTCTGTGTTGTATTTTAGTTGGAAGTGTAAATGCATGAAATTGAACTTTATAATTAATTCTCGGACTTGATATGTATGTCTTGTAGATTTCTATAAAAATGACAAGTTTCAAATAATGCTCACTGGTAAATATTCTTACAGGGCTCGTTCCAGGAAGCTTGATGTTATGATAAGTTATCATTGATAACAATACATGTAAATATCAAATAAACCGCATTACACACAAAAAACATTGACATTTGATATCACTTTATAAGAGCTTATTTTAAAAAAAAAAAGATGGCACCACCAATCAACTGATTTACTTTTAATGAGCTGCTGAAACACGATTCATCCATAGATTTTGTATGACAATTGCTAGTTATGACGTCACTTCTATGCCGGCTCCATTGACTATTTGTTTTACAGTTCCTATAATTCTAATTTTGCTGTTAATTGAAACTTAGTGACGACCAAATGGCCTAGTGGTTAGAGAACCTGACTTTGAAGCTTGAGGGTTCGATTCCCGCGTCGGGGTAGATATTTGTATGAAAAATACGAATGTTAGCTCTTGGGTCTCGGTCTGTAATATAAATTTAAGTATGTCTATCTTTATAAGTATTTTTATCCGTTGCCTAGTACCCATAACACAAGCTTTGCTTACTTTAGGACTAGGTCAATTGGTGTGAATTGTCCCGTGATATTTATTTATTTGATCTAGTTTTCAGGGTAAACTTGAAGTTTTTTTTACTAAATTCACGTCTTGAAATTGTTTTAAATGGTGCCATCAACTTTAATAGTTAGTTTAGTTATCTCAGGAATTGTCGTAAAATGACTACGTAGTGCATTGAACCGCTAACTGTAACTTAGGTTTCATGGAACGAGCCCATGACCTCAAATGTAGATCATGTTAAAGTGAAAAACCAATATTCGTGACGAAAACTAACGTCTTATTTAAACAATGAATTAGACATAAAATGGATACCCATAGTTATTAGCTTTAGTTTAGGTAAGTAGTGCAAATTGTATCTTATTTTGTATTGTTCTGAGTCCATTTTGAAAATAGTTGATTTATTTAAATAATATAATGCATGTTGCTTTGTTGTTTAAACATTTTATAATCGTACAAAATGTGTAACAGGTGTTTCTTTGTATTTAAACTAAAACTAACCTTCATTTTTAATCATTCTTGATGCTTATTCGTTAAAATATTGGTTAAGCCAAACATTATAATAAGTTTATCCATTAATCAGATATCGATATTGTAACATTGATAAAAAAAAAGAATAGTCCGCTTTCTTCACTGTTTTTTATTGGCATTTTGGTAGTTTTAAAACACCTTGACGCAATTTGGACCAGATAAAGATTTTTTTTTTTAATTTAAATGACTAACGACCGTCAGTGTGCAAGAATGATCCATGTTTTGACTCTGGGTTACTTGAAATTGTGAGTGAAGAAGCGATTTTCATACAATTTTTGAATATGTAAATAAAAAAAGAACCATCACTTTTTTTTTTTTTAGTTTACGCAGTAATAAAATAATTCAAATGTCTTAATATATTTTTTTACAGCTTATCATCTGTTTACTATGTATATATTTTAGCGAAGTTGGAAATGTATGAAACTATGTACAATAATAAAAGAGAACCATAGTCCGTTTTTTTGTTTGCTATCACGTCTGTTTACGAAGTAAAAGGTAATGTGTTTATAACAGTACAAGATATTTTACGCATTATTACAGGAATTTTAGGACAGTTACGAATCATAAAATGCAACTCTATTTTGTTTAGTTTTATAATTTTTTAAGTCTTTGCCATTTTAAAACGGTTTTATAATGTGTCCAAATATTATAAACTTCTAAAGCCATATTTTTGAAAATGTATTACCGATAACTTTCCGGACGACAGCGAAAATAACGTTTCAGAAATCTAGTTATTTGGGTGGGGCCGCGAAGCGCTTCAGCCGCCGTATCCCGTGCGTTACGAAAATCTAAGGATAATGTCCATGAACTAAAACCAATTTTAACCTTTCGTATGACGTGTGCCGGATCCGTACCCAATTTAAGGCATTCTTTTTGTATTTTTTAAAAAAAAATATATGAAACTGTTGAGACTAGAATGCACGACTTTTTTTTCACTTCCGGCTTACGAAAGGGTAATCTTGCGACCGCATATCACACTACGCGTGGTGATGGTCACTAGGAATTATAGCTGATGGATGAACTAAAACAATTACTTTGCTCACCCGCGACCTTACAATAGTTACGTTTATGCAAGAAATGTGTGCTCATGCAGTTCCTCCACCTCCACACTGTACGAACACTCACAAATCACACAAATACAACCATCACCACCACCAAGCTACACTGACGCGTTTCGAACTCAACCAGAGCTCATCTTCAGAGTTACCACAACCGTATGCTATGCTACCAAATGTTAAACTAACAAACCAAAACAAATGTTTTAACTTGTCACTGTAACTTCACAAGTACTTCACAAGTACAAGTAATTGTGAAGTTACAGTGACAAGTTAAAACATTTGTTTTGGTTTGTTAGTTTAACATTTGGTAGCATAGCATAGCATACGGTTGTGGTAACTCTGAAGATGAGCTCTGGTTGAGTTCGAAACGCGTCAGTGTAGCTTGGTGGTGGTGATGGTTGTGTTTGTGTGATTTGTGAGTGTTCGTACAGTGTGGAGGTGGAGGAACACACATTTCTTGCATAAACGTAACTATTGTAAGGTCGCGGGTGAGCAAAGTAATTGTTTTAGTTCATTAATATGGACCTCCGCAAAGTAACGCCTGATTCAATAAATTAAATAGCTGATGGACGTATTATTAGTCGAGTTTTGGTAACACGCGGGACACTGCAGTTTAAACGCTTAACGGCCCCACCCATTTACAAGATTTATATTTCAATTACAGAAATCGAAGTGCATTTTAGTTGTAATCAATGTTATTTGTACATCAAGAACTTTACACAGACAGCTGCAAGACCTGTTGCGATGCCAATTCGTTGGTCTCACTTTAAAACAGGATATATCAATTCATTGTACTAACACTGTGTTTGTTCGATAGTGAAAATAAGACCGCGTTACGGGGGCGAGTAGCGAACGGCGCGGCGTCACCGCCGGCGGCACCGGCCGCGTCCCCGCGCCGCCGCGGACGCCCCAAGCCCGACGACACTGACCACTTCACTGCTTTCTACAACAAGGCGCAAGAGCGGAAATACAATGTTGCCGTGCAGGTTAGTAACACTGTGGACATTCTAATTTGTAGGGCGCTTTATGGAAAAAGTTTCATAGTCAGACTTCGCTTGAGTACGAGAGACGACAACTAAAACCTGATAATCAGGATCATGCTGCTGTAGCGGCTGCTATAGGTGGTAGATCCTTGCCTTTTGTGCAAAATATGTATAAGTACTTTTTATGTGAGGCTCCTGAAAGTGGAAGGCCCTGAACGATTGTCCTGTTTGCCAGTCTGTTTTGGCACAGCCTACGTAATGCGTATGTTAGAACGCGCAACCGCCTGCCTGTGTCTAAACTTTCTCTCAGCGCGACGTTAAAGCACGCTTTGTGAGCGGTTGTAAATTTGCAACCGCGCGTCAAATTTTTGGCTATCTGAACGGCTAGATGTATTTTCGAAAACGAAACGCCATTTTTTCATTTTGCAAATTATTATTTATCCGAAGTTTTAATACGCCATATTTTCTCGTGCCAAATGTTTTAAAAATCCAGTTTTTTATTTGACAACTGATTTAAAATCTAACTGTATGAAATTCCGTGGGATCATTTGCTAAATATATATTTACTAGCTTTTGCCCGCGACCCCGTCCGCGTGGAATTAGTAATTTGGGCAGGTTATTTTTTTTATCCAATTTGCTTTTTCATCAATTATGACTCTCCTTAGTTCCTCGATATAAAAAAAAATTACCCCCCCCCACGCACCCTCCAACCCGCTCCCCCCGTACAGCAATCCCCCCCCCCCCGCACACCCGCGTTCGTCCCAAGTCAAGCGTTCCCATAGAAGTTTTACTTCTAATACCCCCGCACCTCCCCCCCCTCACCCCCCCTCCCCAACACCCCGGTGTTTTTGTCAAATATCTTGAAAACGGTGCATCCTACGGCAAAATCATTGAAATTTTCAACCCCCTTTAACACTCCCACACCCCCTCCCCCGCACCCCCACCCCCCTCAACCCCCCCCCACCCCTCGGTGTGTATTTATTGGAGGGCATTTGGCAGAGGACCATCCGGAAGAGGATTTTGCCTTCATTGGGGTTGTTGTCGGCATCTGCTTTGTTCTTAATGCAGGTATGTTGCATGATTGATTTTAAATAAAGTATAGTCTACTGTGAAATAAAGAGTCTTTAAGTATAAGTTCAGGCTTTTTTAACAGACATTGCACTGACGGAGCCAAGAGTAGGTACCCAGTTTTGTGAATGTGGAAATTATTTCTATAGTATTTAAAGTTCTCATTGTATTCATAAATTTGTATTACACATAGTACATTCGGCAGTTATTCTAACAATGAATTTGTACTTTATAAAGTTTGCAAGAATTTACGAGGTTATGATTTTATCTAATTACATAATGCAATAAATTTTTGTTTCAGGTCTAGTATATTTACTTCCAAACATAAAGCCAGTAAGGAGAAAACCTGTTAGAGTTACAAATATATCAAGCAGCATTGTGGAGAAATTAGTCAGTAGTTGTAAAGAGTCTGTAATGGAATTGTATAAAATAGAATGGTCCAAATACTGGGATGTCTTCTTCTTCAAAGGTTTAGTTGGGTTTGCCATGGCTGCATATTTTTCCAACTATGCATTATATTTAAAAAGTACTTTTGACCTAACACCAAAGTATATCTACACTAATATTATAAAGAGGAAAGATTTGTACCTATTTTTGTATGTTTGTATGTTTGTAATGAATAGGCTCAAAAAGTACTGGGCCGATTTAAAAAATTCTTTCACCAATAGAATGCTACATTCTTCCAATTTGACATAGGCTACATTTCATTTTGAAAAAAATTAGGGATCCTTGGTAAAATTTGAACAATGTAACCGAAGGTGTAGAAAAATGAGTCTTAAAATGTCTTTCGTCGAATGCGCTGCCGAAACTATTAGCGATAGAACAAAATAATGTACAACAATATTGAAGAACATCATAATGTCTACAAAAAACTCCGCGGTAGCATATGTCCAACTATTGTAGTTATGTCACTACAACAACTTTTTTCATTTTAAACATTAATGAAAATGCTAACCAATGTATAATATAGTTGTACCCGTGCGAAGCCGGGGCGGGTCGCTAGTTGGTTATATTATATTACTAGCTTTTTTACCCGCGGCTTCGCTCGCTTGAACCATAAATATTTCAGAGAAACATGCAATTAAGCAAGCAAGCTATTATGCAAGCAAGCCTGAAGCAAGCATGCACGCAAGCATGCAAACAGCATGCAAGCAAGCATGTAAGCAAGAATGCAAGCAAGCATGCAAGCAAGCATGCAAGCAAGCATGCAAGCAAGCATGCAAGCAAGCGTGCAAGCAGCATGCAAGCAAGCAAGCTTGCAAAAAAGCATGAAAGCAAGCATGCAAGCGAGAATCCAAGCAGGATTCTAGCGAGCATGCGAGCAAGCATCCAAGCAAGCATGCAAGCAAGCATGCAAGCAAGCAAGCAAGCAAGCATGCAAGCAAGCAAGCAAGCATGCAAGCAAGCAAGCAAGCATGCAAGCAAGCATGCAAGCAAGTAAGCAAGCATGCAAGCAAGCATGCTAGCGAGAATCCAAGCAGGAGGCCCAAATTTTCAAAATTAAAAACTGACATTAATTTATATTGACATTTTTAATTTAGTATTATCTTTTGAATGGAATGTCCGATTTCAATAATTCAAAAAACAAACAATAGGTATTGAACCAGTCTTGCATACGAAATAATTTATTTGGATAAGAATTGATACAAAGGTGTGGATAACATGGTCTGATTTTGATAAGCATTTCTATCATCTTTTAAAATGTAAAAAAGTAGTAATAGTGACATAACTACAATAGTTGGACGCATGGTCTCGCGAAGTTTTTTGTAGATATTGATACGTTCTATAATATTGTAGAACATTTTTTTGTTCTATCATCAATACTTTCTGCAGCGCATGCGATGAAAGACATTTTATGGGTAATTTTTTTACACCTTGGGTTGGTTTTAGTAAGATTTTCTGAGGATCTCTAATTTTTCTAGTAATAAATATAGCCTATGTTACTTAGTGATAATGTAGCTTTCTAACGGCAAAAGAATTTTTGAAATCGGTCCAGTAGTTTTTAAGTTTATTCATTACATACAAAAATACAAACATACAAAAATACAAAAATACAAATCTTTCCTCTTTATAATATTAGTGTAGATTCCAGGGTATTATAGGATCGGTTTCTAGTTATTTTATTGGGTACATTAATAGTTTTTATACTAAAGACACAGACTATAGCCAAAGGAACTTCCATGTATTTTTAACCTTGAGTTTGTCTGTGTTGGGACTAATTTTTGCAGTTAACATTTACATGTATGCTTTTTGTTTAATTCCCCTTGCAACATGTACTGCTGTCGGCAGACTGGTAACTTTAGAAATGGTATTGAAGAGAGGTCATGGAGAACATAGAGGCACTTTAATTGGAGCTTCTAACAGTGTGAGGTCAGTATCAGGAGTTATTGCTCCCATGGCAGCAGGTGTAATAGGGCAATACTTTGGTGTGCAACGTGTAATATACATGTAATTTTGTGCAGCATTTATCGGAACTATTTTAAGTTATTTCAAGTACAGAAACAAAGACAAAGATAAAATAAATTATTTTATGAATAAACAAGTTGTTATTGGTTGAACTTTTTGTTTTAATGTCTATGCAGTGCTTAACAACGTTGGTTCCAACGGAAGACCAGCGTCGGCTGCAAGGCCGACATCATGCTGAGTTGGGACCATTTCGTGACAATATTTATTAAGTATTATCTGTTTCCAATTCCTCTTTTTGTATTTGTTTTTTCTTTGTCACGAATAAATGTTTTTCTTTCTTTCTTTCTTTCTTTAACAATATTCACAATAGGCTAATTTATTACATAAAACTAGTTGTTTGTACAATTTATCTCTATTATTCTTTCTCAAATGCTTGAATCTGTTTCTTCCTCATGTCTTGAATAAGCTGTTGTATATCTGCTCTATCGGTTTTGTTTTCCGGCGGAAAGATTTCACGCTTAGTGTTTGTCACCCATTCCTCGAAATATGTTGGCTGGTTGAAGAAGTGGAATAGCATCACTGGGAAAGACATGTACATCGCCATTCTTCCAACCTCGAGCTTCCAGTTACCCATTGTTACTTGAGAAATCTTCAAATATGAGAAGATGTTAGATTGACACAATTTCAATGTGTCGCTCGACGAGGAATTAATTTTTTAAAGTCGTTGTATTTTTACCCCCTTTAATACCCCCACACCCCCTCCCCCGCACCCTCACCCCCCTCCCCACCCCCCGGTGTTTTTGTCAAATATCTTGAAAACGGTGCATCCTACGGCCAAATCGATGAAATTTTCATCCCCCTTTAATATCCCCCCCCTCCCCCGCATCCTCACCCCCCCGGTGTTTTTGTCGAATATCTTGAAAACGGTGCATCCTATGGCAAAATCAATGAAATTTTCATCCCCCATTTGAAGCCCCCGCACCCCCTCCCCCGCACCCCCTCCCCCACACCCCCTCCCCCGCACCCCAGTGCCTATAGCCTTCCTCGATAAATGGGCTATCTAACACAAAGAATTTTTCAAATCGGAGCAGTAGTTCCTGAGATTAGCGCCTATAGATAAGTTTTACTTCAAAAACCCCCGATTTTGAAACATTCTTCCGCTCCTATTAGTGTTAGCGTGATGATATATAGCCTATAGCCTTCCTCGATAAATGGGCTATCTAACACTGAAAGAATTTTTCAAATCGGAGCAGTAGTTCCTGAGATTAGCGCGTTCAAACAAACAAACAAACTCTTCAGCTTTATAATACGTGGGGCATACTGAAAGTTTCTGGAACTGGCCACTTATAAAAAGAAAATTAAAAAAGCAATAATAGGATTTGAAAAAATAACTCTCTGGCAGTATATTACTTCTTAATTT
Organism: Archips xylosteana; assembly: GCA_947563465.1. NCBI lineage: Eukaryota > Metazoa > Arthropoda > Insecta > Lepidoptera > Tortricidae > Archips > Archips xylosteana. The sequence goes on along the minus strand of OX387365.1, from coordinate 13,150,771 downwards.
ACGAGACTGTCATTTGTTTTTTCATCGTGGTGTTGGATTGAAATTTGTGTGTCGCTGTTGCAATGAATTTAAGTCGTGAAAATTTTCGATCTATGATTTTTTACGATTTCCGATGTGGATTAAGTCAGCAAGAGAGTTGTCAAAGACTTCTATTAGCATTTGGTGATGAAGCCCCATGTCGTAGCTCTGTCTATTCGTGGTTTATTGAGTTTAGACGAGGACGTGACCATCTCTATGACGATGAACGTGAAGGCCGGCCAGCAACTGCGGTTACCGATATTAATATTAATACTGTACGACAACTAATTGAAACTGACAAAAAAATTACATGTCAGCAAATTCGTACTACCTTAGGAATTGGAATGAGCCAGGTCCAAAAGATATTGCATTTGCATCTGAAGGTTCGGAAACTTTGCACCCGATGGATACCGCATGATTTATCGGAAGACCAGAACGACTGCGTGTAGAGTGGTGCTGCAAAATTATAAAAAAATTTGACGGAGGACAATCAATGGCTGTATATAACTTCGTGACAGGTGAAGAATCCTGGGTATACTGCTTTGAACCGGAAAAAAAAGTCAATCGGCTGAATGGGTCTTTCCTTTTGAAGACTTGCGGACGAAAGTAAAAAAGAGTCGAAGCACAGGTAAGAAAATGGTTGCTTCGTTTTTCGGCAAATCGGGACATTACACCACTGTGTCACTTGAAAACCAAAAGACAGTAACTGCAGATTGGTATGTGAACACGTGCTTGCCCAAAATGTTTGAAAAAATTCGTGAAAAGCGTCCCCGTAGCAAAATAGTCCTTCATCACGACAACGCGTCGGCACATTCCGCTAAAGCAACGAATGCGTATTTGGAGGCTACAAATGTAGAATTAATGATTCATCCGCCATACAGCCCTGATCTTGCACCATGCGATTTCTTTTTGTTCCGAAAGATTAAAGATAAACTTAGAGGTTTACGGTTTACAAGTCCGGAAATGGCAGTGAATGCTTTCCACGAGGCCATCGAAGAAGTCCCTAAGGAAGACTGGACCCACTGCTTTTCACAATGGTTCCAGCAAATTCAAAAGTGTGTAAATAGGGAGGGTATATACTTTGAAAAACAATAAATGTGTCATAACGATAATGCGTAGTCTTATTTTTTAGAATCCAGAAACTTTCAGTATGACTTAAGTATTAGTATAGATTCGGCAAAATCACTATCCGCGAAATCTACGCTTTGTATTTCGTTAAAGATGATTTGAAATGCAAAGGGCTACGAGACAATGTCGACGGAGCTCCGCGAACGCGAACGCGGAGCTCCTATTCCTAACCTAACCTATTTTATTTATATCATTGTTATTAAAAAGATGGCAAGTGATTGGATTGTCAAATAAAAAAAATGGATAATTTGTTATTCGGGATTTCGAATTTGATGGAAAATAAAATGGTGGTTAAATGAATCTGTGGCATTGTAAAGTTACGGAAAACAAAAGATATCTATGGATTTTAAAACTTCGGTGAACCGTTTTCGGATAAATGAAATTCGAGTAAAAGAGTTTCGAAACATTGATAGGTTACCTATCTGAACGTAGCCTAAGATTGTACGGCTATCCGGACTTCATGATTGAGCGCGCTTTTTCAAACTCCCATGTATAGCAGTGGCCATAATTCGAGAGACAAGCTTGACAATTAAAGGGTTACCAGGGTTAGACGAAATTAAATAGCGATGTGGCCGATATCGATAGTCAGTGTCGACTGGACTATTGATTTACTATAAGACGGATTTTTTTTACTTCCTTTAATGATATCTTACATTGAAAAGTAAATTGTTAAATTAATTTAATCATATCACCGTAAGTAATGAATAAATACCACAGGTAGCCAAAGCCGTAATGTTTTCTTAATATCGACACGAACAGCACTACCCTGTTTGTGGCAACATTTGAGCAAAATGAATTGTCAAAGTTGTCTCTCGAATTATGGCCACTAGTATACACGCACTAATGCGCCAAGGACATGATCATTGTGGTTGTTGCAGATATTCCAATACCTGGGCATGCGCGAGCTGGCGCAGTGCGCGCGCGTCTGCCGGCTGTGGCGCGATCTGGCCGCCACGCCCGCGCTCTGGCGACACGTGCGCATGAAAAACTCACACGTGAGTATATTACAGACGACAATAATATAGGTAACGCCATGAGAGTTGAGGTCACGCACACAACAACACGTCATGTAATGACAGCGGGATTTTGACATTTATTCGTACCGATAGCAAGTTCAACAGACTCAACAGTGAATTACAAGTTTGACTAAAAATTTCTTCAACCTATTTCATTAAGAATTATTTAGGAAAATACATCTAGTTCAAACAAAACGGAAAATAAAATATTTTGATCTATTTTATTGAAATCAGATTTATAAGCATATTTTTCGCTATTTATAAAATATATCTTATCAGTTTCAAATTCTTTTATTTCAAAAATAATAATAGTAAAAACATAAAAAATATAATATGCATAGTATTGCGTAGGTATTTCATCATAAGATCGTATAACTCACATTTTCATTCATTCATTCACTACTTTTTTTGCAATCAGTACTTTTTGTATCTGTGTGTGTAATCATTCGGCACAACTCTCGTGGTGTTGTTACCTATGCACACTAGTGTTAACCCTTTTCCAGGCATAGAGCTTATAGTGACCCCATAAATCTACACAAAGACTCGACCTTAGTGCCTGGCCACATGATCACGGCACGTCGCCGCGCCGTGCAGTTCTACGTCGCCGTGTCGCCTGACGGTGCGGTGCCGCGCGGCGCTGCGCCGTTTAACGTTTACGACGCCGTACCGTGGTCATGTGGCCAGACCCTTACCTTCTTTACAATGTGATAGAAAATCAATTGAATAGGTTTAAAATATGCATGGCTATCAAATTAATCCTGGATAGGTAAACAATGTATCACAATGATTCATTTTGTAGTAGCGTGTCTAAATAGACGCCTGGAAAAGGATTCACTTGCGCAATTTGCACTTTTATCTAATATTTTTCTGGACTTGAACACGAACTATTAATTTCTAAAATTATGTGGTCATTGAACCGCCAGGTGGGCAAATCAGCCATAGCCGAACATGTTTCAATTTGGCCCAAACCATTAGATCTACCCCGGGCTCGGACCTCGTGTGTTTTTCGTAATTTATGCGCGAAATTACATTTTTAATTTGCCACGAGCTTAAAGTCAAAGTTGTTTATTTCATACTAAATACAAACTGAAAAATAGATGCACAGAAAAAACCACAGGAAAAAGACCAATGCTGGGAATCGAACCCAGGTCTTCGGCATTCCGTGCCGCGTGCTATTCCCCTACACCACCACTGGTCAGGAGTTTAGACACAAATTTTTCCTATGCATCATACATTCCAGCCTGCTATCATCACTTCTGCAGTGATACAGCGCCATCTATGTTCAGTTCTCATCGAGAAACATCAACACTCCTTCGGAACTAACCGCTCACCCGGACAAGAGATGTCGCTACTAGGCCATACTTTTAAGAGCGTTTATACCTGCTGAGCTGGCAACGTTGCATTTTTGTTAGTTTTTCTCGATTACTCCATAAAAATTTAATGAAAATTAAAAATGTGGTGTATAAGAATTATTCTAATATACAGGGTGTTTGGTAGCTACGTACAAAGCTTTAAGGGGGTGATAGCCGAGGTATTTTTGAACATTTTTAGCCATATATGTCTTAGCCGAAATTTGATATTTTTTTTTAAATTGAAGTCTTAGGAATTTTAGGAAAATACCCAGAATTTGATAGTCACGAGTCAATATTGCCCCAATGAGCGTTAATTTGGAAACCAAATCTTTTATTTCGGATAGTTTAATGTGTATTGGACCAAATGAAATAATTTTTAAGTGTCTTTGTTGCCACAAAAACAAAATGGAGGCATTCGAAATTACTAAAAATGTCTTAGGTTGGAACAGAGTCATTTTTCTGTGCCATAAAAAAAAATTAAAAAAAATCCTTGAAATGTTCAAACATTTTTAGAAACATGCCTGTTTATTGCTCTTTCTTTTAAGGTATCACTCATTGACATTGCTTGCTAAATTTGAGATAAAAAGTAAAAACCAAACTCAGGGAGCACTCGCTAAGAATGCACTAATCTTGAAATTTAACTAGTAAATAGCATGTGAAAAAGACAAGTCTGCGTCATTTTTCTGTGCCATATTTAAAATTTCCAAATTAACGCTCATTGGGGCAATATTGACTTGTGACTATCAAATTCTGGGTATTTTCCTAAAATTTCCAAGTCTTCAATTTAAAAAAATAAACAAATTTCGGCTAAGACATATATGGCTAAAAATGTTCAGAAATACCTCGGCTATCACCCCCTTAAAGCTTTGCACGTAGCTACCAAACACCCTGTATAAGTTGATTGTGTCTACTGCAATAATTATTCGTGATCGACTTTTATTTTCTTTAAAAACCGTTAGATAATAATTAGTTTGTGTTTAAAGGAAATAAAAGTCTATCACGAATAATTATTGCAGTAGACACATTAACTTATATATTAGAACAATTCTTATAGACCGCATTTTTAATTATCCTTCAATTTTTATGGAATAATCGAGAAAAACTAACAAAAATGCAACGTTGCCAGCTCAGCAGGTATAAACGCTCTTAACAAGTTTGGTTTGAAGTATCTTTTTGTATTTTTATTTTTTTTCAACTTAATTTTTTTTTCTTTTACGGTCATCCCGTGAAATTACGGGAGTTATTTATTACCAGAACGTTTGCGGTGAAGGCACACATCGTGGGAAGACTTCGCTCTTGCCACCAAGGCCGCCACTAGAAGGTGTCTGTTTCAGGTGAGCGACTGGGGCGGGCTGGTGGCGGCTCTGCGGCGGCACGGCACGCGGCGGCTCGACCTGCGCAAGATGCTGCTGCCTCAGAACGACGCTGCCTTCTGGGACCAGTTCGCGGAACACGTGCACCAGCTCGCGGACCTCGAGAGGTACTTACCATACACAAAACGTCATCATTTCAGCCGAAAGACGTCCAATGCTGAACATAGGCCGACCCAGGCTCGCCAAACCGATAAGTCCCGTGCCATCCGCATCCAACGCGATCCCCCAACCTTAACCAGAGGTCGTATTGTCTAACGCTTCTGACGCTTGCCTTCGCTTTCACCATCTCTTTCTGTCATCATCTGATACCGTTTGACAGAAAGAAATAGTGATTGCGAAGACGAGCGTCAGAAACGTTAGACAATAAGCCTACAGGTTGGAGGCCTACCTACACTGCGTCTTCCGGTCCATGGACGCCACACGAGAACCTTTTTGCCCCATCGGACATCAGTTCTACGAGCGACGTGCCCTGCCCACTGCCACTTGAGTCTGGCGTTTATCATTTCTAATGCAATCCCGTGGAGAAACTCCGAGTATATCCCTATCGCTATCGCCATCACCATCATCATCACCATCATTATCACCACCATCACCACCATCATCATCATCACCATCATTATCACCACCATCATCACCACCGTCATCACCATCACCATCATCTTAAATAAGCGTAGTGGCAGAATGTCATAATTAACCAAAAAGCAAATATTGCTGATAGTTTTTTTTAATGGCTGAACGCCATGATGCCGTGTCACTCCGTGTGTAAAGGAAATCAATAAAGATCACTTTGCTGGCCAATGCCAGCAATGTTGTATGAGATTCCATTATTGACCTCTCGTGTAGTCGCACCTGCAACGTGACATCAATATTTCATTTCATAGCTTTGATCAATTATAACTGTAGATCCACAGTCGCGCGCCCGAAAATGTCCGAGCCAAATGAGCGCCACTTTGATAAAAGTGGCCTTCTTTTTTCTCAGTACGTTGCGTGAAATTGTCAAGTTTAGTTGTCAAGTTTCAACCGAAATCCGACTGTAATGAAGTAAAGACTAGGTTCAAATTTCTGTGTAGGTGATGATTTTAATTGTTATGCAAACAAATAAAAAAGTTCGGACATTCTTTGAAGGGGATTTTGTTCGGCAATGTGTATCTACAGTTATAATTGATCAAAGTTTCATAGCATGTTTGAGAAAATGTGTATTTATAGATGCGACAATACGTTTGGTGAAATAGGGGCCAGGTGGAATAAGGTCGTGCAGTTCCGAAGCACAGACACGTAAATCCACTTAGATATTAAATAATTGTTACCCTTCCAGGATAGAAATGTGCCGTTGCCCGGCGAGCGCGGTGGAGGCCGTGTGCCGCGGCGTGAAGGGCCTGCGTTCCCTGTCGGCGCTCGCCATCCGCTCGGCGCTGCTGGACCCGGCTCCTCTCGGCGCGCTGCCCTTGCTTCACGAGCTGCGGCTCAAGAGCATGGCGGGACTCTCGCTCACGAGGGACCTACAACCCCTGGCTGCCTTGACGAGCCTCACGCATCTTTCGCTCACCTCCATCAAGGTTCGATCACTGGCACGCTACGGCTACACACATCGCGATAACGCAAATATTCCGCTGCGTAAACTTAATGCACCCAGAGTTAATTCACCAAGGATTTATTCATCCGTAATTCAGTTAAAATCTACCAATTTCTAGGCGGTTTGCCCATCGGGCAGGAGAAGCTACCTAACTAACTTAACCTACCTATTTTCTGGACTGAATGATGGCTGGGTGGATTAACTCTAGGTGCATTAAGCTTACGCAGCAGAATATTCGCATTATCGCGATGTGCGTAGCCGAATATTCGCGAATACTTCGGCACTTCGCCCGAAGCCGCAGACCCTTCGCCCCGCTGTCGGTTGCGCAAATCAAAGGCTGCTAAACTAAATTAAACTCTGCGGCATTGCTCTCTATAGCAGTGTGGCCATGCACATTCGCCGTAGGCCGAAGACGAAGTTTTATCGCGATAATTCTATCGCGATGTATGTAGCCGTAGTATCAATGTTACTGACGGCGTATAGTCGACCAAGAAAACCCTAAAGTTCAAAGTTAGTGATAATCAGCCTTATTGTTTCTATTCTGATATAGCAACTGTCACAAAATGGTAAAGCACTTATTGGTCGACTATACATGCGACAGTGTATCTTAAAATTGATCCAAAATATGTTCTCAGATCGTTGGTTGGTTTGACTGTACGCCTCGAAGGTAGAGGCAGTTATCAGTTTTTTTTATAAATTGTAGTCAAACCTTTGGCCCAGTAGTAGTACACTTTGAACATCGATCAGTGTACGGAAATTAGAAACATTCTGTCGTATACAACAGCCTCAAATTAAAAAGTCGCCGAACACTTTGATACTTTGTCGTAATAACCAGTTATACTGTGAAGTTTGAAATGTCTCACTAGTGAAGGCGACAAAGTAGTAAAGTGCTCAGCGAGGCCGACCGTACGCATGTGTAGAATGACGAAATCAAAACTAACAGATCACTTCAGAAATTTCTTTATTATCAAATTAAACTCCGTTTACGTTCAGAAATAAATATGACCTGGGCCCAATTGCATAACAAAGTACAACTTATATTACAATCGGAACTCCTTTTCTAGTTAATATAACTGAAGCGAGAGTTCCGCTTGTAATATTAGTTGTACTTTGTTATGCAATTGGGCGTAGGTGACGGTAGTTTGGTAAATCGCGTGACGTAACCCTCGACTGTCTACCTAAAGTTGACTTTTGTTCGAGAGCGGTCCTTCTGTACTCTAGTACTATTAGTTATTCTGTGCTATGACAGCTCAAAAACGTCAAAATGTGCCGCCCACGAATAAAGAGTTGTGTGCAGGAATTAGGGTGGTGCGCGTGCGACGTGGTCGGGCAGCTGCCTCAGCTGGAGTCGCTGGAGCTGGGCGAGTGCAGCTTCCGCGCAGAGTTCGCGGCCGTGCTCGGCAAGCTGGCGCGGCTGCGGCGCCTGCGCCTGGAGCGCGGCACCGCGCAGTGCGCCGCGCCCGCCCTGCTGCGCGCGCTGGCCACGCTGCCGCTGCTGCACAGCCTCGAGCTGGTCAACTTCGACGTGAAGGTGAGGCTGGGGCCGCCGCCGGCACAGCCGCGGCCGTGCTCGGCCAGCTGGCGCGGCTGCGGCGCCTGCGCCTGGAGCGCGGCACCGCGCAGTGCGCCGCGCCCGCCCTGCTGCGCGCGCTGGCCACGCTGCCGCTGCTGCACAGCCTCGAGCTGGTCAACTTCGACGTGAAGGTGAGGCTGGGGCCGCCGCCGGCACAGCCGCGGCCGTGCTCGGCCAGCTGGCGCGGCTGCGGCGCCTGCGCCTGGAGCGCGGCACCGCGCAGTGCGCCGCGCCCGCCCTGCTGCGCGCGCTGGCCACGCTGCCGCTGCTGCACAGCCTCGAGCTGGTCAACTTCGACGTGAAGGTGAGGCTGGGGCCGCCGCCGGCACAGCCGCGGCCGTGCTCGGCCAGCTGGCGCGGCTGCGGCGCCTGCGCCTGGAGCGCGGCACCGCGCAGTGCGCCGCGCCCGCCCTGCTGCGCGCGCTGGCCACGCTGCCGCTGCTGCACAGCCTCGAGCTGGTCAACTTCGACGTGAAGGTGAGGCTGGGGCCGCCGCCGGCACAGCCGCGGCCGTGCTCGGCAAGCTGGCGCGGCTGCGGCGCCTGCGCCTGGAGCGCGGCACCGCGCAGTGCGCCGCGCCCGCCCTGCTGCGCGCGCTGGCCACGCTGCCGCTGCTGCACAGCCTCGAGCTGGTCAACTTCGACGTGAAGGTGAGGCTGGGGCCGCCGCCGGCACAGCCGCGGCCGTGCTCGGCCAGCTGGCGCGGCTGCGGCGCCTGCGCCTGGAGCGCGGCACCGCGCAGTGCGCCGCGCCCGCCCTGCTGCGCGCGCTGGCCACGCTGCCGCTGCTGCACAGCCTCGAGCTGGTCAACTTCGACGTGAAGGTGAGGCTGGGGCCGCCGCCGGCACAGCCGCGGCCGTGCTCGGCCAGCTGGCGCGGCTGCGGCGCCTGCGCCTGGAGCGCGGCACCGCGCAGTGCGCCGCGCCCGCCCTGCTGCGCGCGCTGGCCACGCTGCCGCTGCTGCACAGCCTCGAGCTGGTCAACTTCGACGTGAAGGTGAGGCTGGGGCCGCCGCCGGCACAGCCGCGGCCGTGCTCGGCCAGCTGGCGCGGCTGCGGCGCCTGCGCCTGGAGCGCGGCACCGCGCAGTGCGCCGCGCCCGCCCTGCTGCGCGCGCTGGCCACGCTGCCGCTGCTGCACAGCCTCGAGCTGGTCAACTTCGACGTGAAGGTGAGGCTGGGGCCGCCGCCGGCACAGCCGCGGCCGTGCTCGGCCAGCTGGCGCGGCTGCGGCGCCTGCGCCTGGAGCGCGGCACCGCGCAGTGCGCCGCGCCCGCCCTAACCGGTGCATAAAAGCGTGATTTGCGCGAGGTTGTTTAAAAACGATATCAGATCGTCTTTTATTATAGATATCGGGGTTGTAGAAGCATGTTTATGCTGTTCTAAGATTAAATTCGTGATAAAAAGCTGGCGAACTGTGAGCACTCTACATGTTTGGAACAACTCTTTGGTGGGAAAGAAGAAAGGTCGAAATGTTGACACTTTTAGAATAGCTCTTTGAGCACGTTCAAGAACTATTAAGCGCTGTTTTTGCGGCGCCAAACATAAACATTATCATAACGTTTGTGTCCTCCTCAGGTCGGGTTCGACGACGCTCTGGCGGAGTGCAAGAACATTCAGAGGCTGCTCATCATACCGACATACGTGTCGCAATCTGCCACGACCAATCAACAGGTACCCTTATTTGACATACCCCCTGTTACATTTAATGTCATTTATTTAGCGACAGCTTAAATTACAATTTAAATAATGAACATAGCAACACAGAGCCCATTACAGGATCTCACGGATAATGAGTCAGTCAACCGCCTTTGTTTACCAGTACTTTTAATCTTCTTTAATATGGTGTGGTCTATAGATAATATCGATATAATAATTGTATATCGGAAGTCGATAAAAGAGAAGTTCATGTGTCAGCTGAAAAGAGCCACGAGAATTCCGGTCTCTGATAATGACATATTAACTTACTAAAGTTTAAGCTAAGTTTAAACATGGTGACACACGCACTATGTTAACTAACATAAAGCAAAAAAAAATCGCTTGGTCCAAACATTTTTATCCCACGATTATTATTGCACACTCACTTGAATGGTATTCATGGGGTTAAACCCAACATGAAGAGGTCTTTTGGTATCACATAAGATGTGCGCAAGTATGGAGGTTATGTCTTCCTAATACATCATTAAAATTATTTGTTTTTTATAAAAATTTAAGAAAATATCGTCTTTCATCAATATTGCCCGTTGACGAGCTATACGTGCGACCAGAGGCATCATCATCATCGTCATCATTTTATATTGTTTGACAGAAAGAAAGTGATTGCGAAGGCAAGCGTCACAAGCGTTAGACAATAAGCCTGCTGGGTCGTACTGCATAATAAAGTACATGTAAATAGTATTAGCGGTTTTGTATTGCAATTGACTTACTGTTTGCTTGTATTTTATTATGCGAGCGGGCCCAGATGTCTGCTCTCAAATGTGCTCACCCTGAGACCTCGTGCGTGTCGTGTGAAGGTGCTGAGCGGCGTCCTCCGGCTGAAGGAGACGCTGACGCACCTGATGTGGGGCGTCACCATCGAGCTGCTGCGCGTGACCGAGCTGTTCATCGACCAGTGCGAGCAGGGCGCGGAGCGGCGCCGCGACGTGGGCGAGTGCATCCCCGTGCTCAAGCCCGTGCCCGGCTGCCGGCTGCCCGCGCCCGACCCGCCGCCCAAGCCCGGCCACCACCACACGCCGCCCCAGGTCAGCTGCCCATGTTCGACAACGAGTATTCTACTCGACAAGCCTAAACATTTAATACCCCCAATGCCCGAAATCAACTATACCCTGTCTATTTAACAGAGTTAGCGAGGCGTTCTCTCTGTTGCACTTTTGTATGCAAATGAAAGGAACAAGAAACTGTCAGTGGGCGTCAACAATCGCACGTCGAAGGCGGGCTCGGCTCACAATGCCGTTTGTTGGAATATTCGTAATATTTCTCGTGATTTTTGATTTTTCTCGTGGCACCTCAAATAATTACATGTCATGTTTATTCATCTATTAATCATAATTATGTAGTTTAAAGTAGTAGATAATAATATTTAAATATGTGCCCTGCAGTGGGACGTATGTGCCTGTGAATCGTCCTTATCGCTGACCAATTATGTGCATTCTCTGTTTTTCTAGTACTAACTCTGTTAAATAGACAAGATATAGTCGACCATGTGGGAGCTAAAATAATTTGACCCGAACAAACATTGCAACTTAAATAGGTTTATTTATTTATTTCTCATAATAATAATAATGGAGAATCAACAGAGATAGAAATACAACAAAACAATTATTATAATGAAGTTAACAATAACAGTAAATCTAACTCCTTAACAATTCTCACCAAAGCATACTGTGGTAACTAAAAATACCTTGCTTAGTTAAAATAACACTTCCTAACATTCAAATGTTTCAAAAGAAAACAATAGTCATGCAAAGAACAAAAACAAAAAAAAAATACAACGGGCAAAAATCTATTGTGTGAACATTTAAAGGGGAATTTGTTTAGGCATTATCTTAAAGACTTGAGTTCTAAACTGTTTTATGGACGTGTTGAAGATGTCGACAGAAACGAGGGACTTGTTATACGCAGTACATAGGCGGCGCAGCAGCGCACGCACTCCGGTCAATACGATCCAACCAAATACAACCAAGTCCAACTAAAACATGTGTCGGCACACTAACGGCCCGGCCACGACTGCGCGCGACCGGCGGTGCGCAGAGTATTTTCTCTGCTCAATACTGAAAGAAAGAAAGAAAGAAAAAATATTTATTCGCCACAGTAAAAATCCAAAATACACAAATAAAAACACAATAGAAAAAAAATTATTGGTTGATTTACAAGTAAGTATAAGGATTTCTGTCCTGCGGCAAAAGGAGCAGACTCAGCTAATGCTGCGCTTACGGGGAAGCTGCCAGCGCTGGTTTTCAGCCTGCCCCTGTTGACACATGCTGGAATAGCGACTGTAGCGGGTTTGATGGCGGACAACAAAAAAAAATTAACAACTGTAGGTAAAAAAAAAATAAACCAAATACTGCTGTGCTGGCGGCACACGCAATAAACTGATAAACCGCTCGCCGCGCCCCCGGTCGCGCGAAGTCTTGCCAGGGCCGTAAGCAGGCAAAAACCTTAATAACAAAGTAAATGAACATATAAACTATCCACAGGTGGAGATCCTCCCGCTGCCGACGCTCCAGCGGCTGCTCTCCGCGCAGCTGCCGACCACGAAGCTGAAGCTGCTCCGCATCCCGTTCCACGCGACCTGGCGCCAGTCGCTCGCGGACTTCCAGTAGCACCCGCGCGCCGGCGCCGGGGCCTTCGCCTTCGTGCTCCGGCCCGCCAGCGCGCCGCTCCTAGCGCCCTAGGCAACACCAAACCCCCAACTCCGGAAAGCAAAGTTCGTGTCGTACCCCTCTATTCTATTAATCCTTTCAACGCCAACGACACATATAGGTGTTGTGAAGTACAGTGTCAGAGTGATCTTGACACAATGACATAAGGTTCAAAGCAGGTTTACGTTTTGTCGAGGCGTGGTGTTCAAAGGGTTAAAATTCCTCTTGTCGCATATTGTTCCGTTCGGCAATTGGCGATGTCTATTTTTTTGCAATGTACAGTAAATCGAAAACAATTTTGAGATAAACGCTTTTTAACTCGTTTTCTGTAGTTATTTAATTTTAAAATTATGTAATGCATTTATTACATAACAAATAAGCGAGGACCTTCATTTGACATTGGTGTAAATTGCGTGACCGGTCCAATTCGTACTATACTCTGTATGGTTAGAATTCTTCACAATTTACGCGTAGATTATACTACGGAGTTTGTTTTGGACCCGCTGTCTGACATCTAGCACCTTGACAGCGCCAGTAAAGTGACACTAGTTACAGTGTACCACTACGCAAAAAATAATTAAAGGGGTTGCCTTATTGTACATATTTAATTAGATTTAGAAATTTGACAGCGTGGGAGCTCTCAATCATAATCTGACGTCATCAACCAAAATAATTTCAATAATTAATTTTGAAAAAAGTAGTGAACTAAATAACAAAATATTGAAATTAGTTTCTTATAATTGACTTTTCTATACATAAAAAATATAAAAACCACTGTTAATTTTTTTTAGACATTCCCAATTCGTTCCGTGCGCAAGCTATCCCGTTAGCAGATTGTCCCACAAACGCACTAATGCGGCAATTACATTAAGTCGATCGCCGCATGCAACATGCGGTAACTGCAACAGTGTGAAAAGCACGGTAGTCGGCCACATTCGGCGAGCGACAGCTGCCAGCTCCTAAGGCTGCGTATCCACCGGAGCTGTGCGAGGATGCGTTGCGAGGGATGTGTTTGTCATGAACCAATAGAAACACTTCATTTAAAAGGTCCTAAGTGAATGAAGTGTCACAGCAGCAGTGTCACAGCTCCGGTGGAAACGCAGCCTAATAGGGATGTTGAGACCACCAATCAACTGATGTACTTTTTATGAGCTATCAAAAAACTATTCTTCCATAAAGTTTGAATGGCAATAGCAACTTATGACGTCACTTGTTCGCGAACTCAATCAAATAACTATTTATTTGTTTTAAAGCAACAAAAAATCTAATTTTGCAGTTAGGTAATCGAAAATTAATCTGGTTTTCAGGGCTAAAATAAAGCGTTTTTTACTGGAGTCACATGTGTCTTTAATTATTTTTTAATGGTGTCAACATCCCTATTATGGCCACCGTATTAGGCGGAGCGACTAATGTGAAAATGACGTTTGGTCGCCGAAGTAGTTTGAAACAAGTTTACATAGGTGAACGAAGTAGTGTAATTGCCGCATTCGTCCCGTTAGCAAATCGTCCCGGAAACGCACCTCGAATTTGAACGATTTGCTAACGGGACGAATTGTGAACGGGACCAATCGCAAACGGGACGATCTGCTAACGGGACGAATTGCCTAACGGGACGAATTGCCCAACGGGACCGTATGCGACAAAGGTTCAAATTAGCGTTAGCTTGACGGCCCGATTCCAATTTAGTACTTCTTAGTATAAGCCCCGAGGCCTTGAGTTGATAAAAATCAAACTCCAATATGGAGATATTACATGGAGATATGATCCTTCTAGTGATGAAAATAAGGATCATAATCTCCATGCCATTTATTGTGGACATATTGGAGTTTGATCATCAACTCCATTGTTTAACTCCATTGTCAAACTCATATTGTTTAACGCGTGGCCGCTCGTAATCGCAGCGTCCCTATCTTATACCGTTAGCGAAAGCGATTGCAAGCGCCCGCGCGTTAGACAAAATGTGTACTGGGGCATTTTCATTTTAAAGTGTATCATGTTTTAAAGTGAGGAAATTTTTGGATCATCTTTTTCAAAATCACGAGTACTGTTCATTTTCATACCTGACACAAAAAAATTGTATGGAAAATTAGGGAAATTTTTGCGCTCTTGATTCTGAGTATGAAAATTCCAAAACTGATTCTGAAAAAAAAAACCAGGGTACATTTTAAATTTAAAATATCCTAGTGCAAGGTCTGGTCTGCCAAACAATCTCTTAAGAACTACGCATAAACCCATATCCCCTGCTTCACACCACTCCTTAAGTTCCTGATATTTTATCAATTTGTAACGTCGTCTATGTTTATTTTGTTCAAGTAAACAAAGATAGCACCACAGATATGTCACATAAAGTAACAAGAATTTAACGGAGTGGTGATACAAGCCCTAGGTGTTTTAATTACTGGGAAGCCATGGTGTCGTTGCCAGCTACGTGCCTTATACCAGTTTGACGCCAAACCGTCGCCAAATGAGTTGGCTGCCACATATCTATACCTATCTACGGCAGATTATGCACATCGCGGGTGCGGTTAATACCTGTTTTAGTCGAAGTGCAATGTTCGACAAATTTACACTTATTCGCACCCTTATGTAATTTGTAAACAGTACATGAATTATCAGGTCGAGTAAGCCTTAGATCCCGGGTCGACAATTAAATGCAAAATGAGCATTTAACATGACGAGTAACGAAAACAAATCGTGTCTGCCTCCTTTCCTCGCCACTTCCCTTACCACTCCTCGAGTGTATAGCTCTAACTGGGGTAGAACAGTACCATGACAGATGACGAACCGGGTAAACCACTAGCTAGAAATATATTTGGAATTCCCGTGGATTAAAGAGCTGACCTACTTTTATCCTTCCACGGCTGCGGAACCGCGCCCAAACAGGTTGGGAGTTCAAAAAGTTGGACCATGTTAACCGTACAAAACAAAGAACTGTCTAGAAAGTTTCGTGTGGCACCGAAATTACCCATACAACTGTATGGTTAATATACAGTAGTCAATCGCACAATGGAACGTTTCGTACTATTTGAAATACCGTTGCTAAACGTCCAACTATTTGTACTCCGTTTGTAAAGTTAGGTTTGATGTAAGTTGTTGGTTTCGACTGGCAACCTCGCCGTGGGATCTCATTGAGTTAGTAGCACGTGTCCACCTAATCCGTGGTCGGCCGAAGTATGTTCGGGCGTCGTCCGAACTCGGCCGATTGAATCAAACGTATGTAAAGAAACAAGAGCGCCTACACTGCTACAGTACGCTTACACCACGGTAGCAGTGCAGGCGCTCTTTCCTTTACAAACGTTTGATTCGATCGGCAGAGTTTGGACGACTACGCCCGAACATGCTTCGGCCGACAACAGATTAGGTGGACACGTACCGTTAGTGTTACAAGTGCAGCGGACTAGGTTTCAGGGGCTTCGATCAGCGTTGATCTTGTCTAGAGACACAGAGTGGCTAGCGCGCGTGCCACAGAAGTATTGTTTTTCTTTCCTTGTGACTGCAAAGACTCTGCGAGCAAGTAGTCTGGTGTTAAACCTCGATGGTCGAGACATCTACTAATCTTATTTTTCAAGAAGTAATTATGATTACACCTTTGATTAAATGGTACTACGATGATCACGGGGGTGAACGGTGCACAACTCAGATTGGAATAGCATGCAAGAAGGGCGAATTGTCGGTAGTTTTATATAGTGGTGACGCTTGTAAAGAAAATCGTATCTTAAAGTGTCTTTTGTAAGGACAATTCTAACCTAAATTCATTTTTCTGACAGTGAAATCAATATTTATCTATCTCTTTGACTTTAAAGACACTTGAAACGTGTGACAAAAAAGAGACGAATGTATGTAAAGACTAAATATGGATTATTTTATCTCGTTCCTGTCTTCGCTAGTTGACCAGTCATTTCAAAATACATGATTTTATAAATCCAAATATAATGAATGAATATGGGTATGAAAACAATGTTAGAGCTGTAGTCATACAATAATACGTGACATTAGTTTAGCTTTTTTAATTCGTGCCAGAGCGATTTTGTTAAAAGATTATTTTAAAACATCGTTATTTCACACTAGTACGACATATTGCTAAAATTAGCTTGACGTTTACCGGGTCTACTCGAGTAGATTACTCCGACTAGTCTATTCGTGAACACGGCTGCTGCAATGTGCTCAAAACCTTGAGGTAATATAGTAATACATCGTCCATGGTGTGGTATAAATTACGATTTTGGAAATATTTGTACACTCACTGAGACATAACCGAAGCACCGAGTATACGGAGACAAATATACACTATTTCTGCATTTAAAATACAGAGCTTCAAACGTACTATATTAAACAATGTAAAGCAGATTTGTAGCGTCGTTGAATTTGGAAATTTTACTTTCCTGTCAATATTTTCGCGATAGAAATTATTTTTTCTGAATTGTAACGAAACTAGGGGGTGTGTTGGTGCAACACGCCCCACGGAATGATGAACTGGGTTCAGTACGCAGCCCCAGCTATTCTTTTCTAATTTTTCAATGTGTCCTAGTTTCGGTATAATTTAGAAAAAAAAAATTAAAGACCAACAAGGAATAGAAAACTGATGATATAATAATGATTCCATTCTAAATTGTTGCGATTCACGTCGAAATGTGACAACTTTAAAAAAAAAGTCTACTCCTTACTGTTGGATCTTTGAAATGACTTCGGCGTCAAAAGGTTAATCATGTTCCTGTTACTTTTACAACTTAGGGGGGCATCCGGAAATCACGTGTTTTCGTAAATTTTTCTGCCCCTACTCCTTTCTCTCTATTCCCATTCTATTTTTGTTGCAAACGACTTTAGAAAATAGCCTTGAATAAATACACTTGGTATGCCATAAACAACCACCGGAGGCCGTAGTGTCTAACGCGCGGAAGGTTGCCTTCGCTTTCACCATCTCTTTCTGTCACCATCTTAATACAGTTGAACAGAAAGAAACGGTGAATGCGAAAGCAAGCGTACACCCAGGTGGTCAAAGATGAACGGAAGTAAAAAAAAAATTTTTAACGGTTCACCTAGGTGGTCTCGGGAGATGGACGGTGGGAAAGAATGGCGTTAGACAATAAGCGTACCGCTGTCGCGATTCTTTTCGAAACTCACTCTTTCGAACATCACGTGATTAATAGACGCCCCCAAAAATGAAACTAACGTACTTGACATTGTATCTATTACAATGGCTCTAAACATGTATCTCGACAAAATTACGTCGGAATAAGACCGTTTGGTACATAGTTCTGAAGTGCAAGAGTACATATTTTTACAATCTACGAGTGTTGTGTGAATGTATAGATTGTTCTGGAACAATAATATTTGTAGCTCAGTTGATCAAAGAGCATTTTAATTATGGACTTTAAAAATTCAAAAATCATAGTATTCTGGCCAAATTAGATTTTAAAATGTGACAGTTTGCTTTGTATATGTTGTTGTCTTTGAAAAGGTACGAAAAAAGATTGTGTTAATCACTACTCATTTATTTGCGTTTTAATACATAATCAAATGTAAATTCATTGTTTATTATAACTTATTTTGTTGCCTTGTATCCAAAGAAATAAGATTTATAGAATTTTACATTTAAACAAACGAGTGAGACAAAGTTCTTGTTTTCATCGACTCGTAACAAAATATTGTATATTGTCAAAATTATGAAGGTACACAGAGAGTATCCAACGAAATATTTGACACTAGAATACAAATATTATGTATAGAAAAATGCACCTTTTGTTTGACTTAATTTTGACACATATCTTCCAATATATTAGAATAATTTGTAATAGGAGTGATAGCAATTTGTTACTACTGTAGGCATATTCCTATATCCAGCAATAAAATAGACTAATAATGTTGTGCAGATATACAAACAAAATAAAATACAAGTAGCCCTTACAGGCAGTTCACGTGTGTTATAAATATAAACATCTTTACTTTGTATATTGCTGTATGGTGGTAAATTACAAGGTTTTTGTCGTTTATTGGTCGATTTAACCGCCCCTAAAAGCCAGATAGACGTACGATTTGTCCGTGTACGTTTGTTAATACTTTACCTTAAAAGCATAAATTCCTTGAAGCGTTTCACCGAATCGCATTTCACCTCGAATGAACAAAATCTCAATAGATTTTTTTACTTGAAGTAATATTTCGCGTGGCTTTTCACATTAGTATAATTTTATAACTAATAAATAACAAAGGAAAAATTTTATACACGATCGAGGTGAAACGCGACTAAAGCATAAGCTTTTACGCTATAAAGCGTCAAGAAAAATAGACGATTGACGCGACAGTTAATGCGACTAAAACTGACAGCGACAAAGAAATGACGATTGAGTTGCAAAGCGATAATTAAATACATGATCCAGGTGAAAAGCGATTCGGTGAAACGCTACAAGGAATTTAAAGGCAACAAATATTTCTATTTAAAGTAAAGTACTAACAAATTTCCGTGTAGTTGTGACTAGATAAGTTCAGGAACTTATTCGTAGGTCTATTTGGGAATTTAGTGCAATGTGGATGTGACATGATGAAATACCAGAGACCAAATGTTTTTCAACACTTCCAGAAATCGTTGTCATTAAAAGATGATTTACATTTTGATGAAATGACTTGTTTTTAGTCTAATAAATGGTTTGATTTAGTATAAGTATTGTAAATACAAGTAGGTTTAGATTATTACTTATAACATATTATATTATAGAATATCACGTATGAAAGTACAAGGTTCACGCAAATGCCTGTAATAGTGATGTGACACATATTTTTCTAAAATGATGCAGGCGTGCTATACTTTGTTTGTACCGAGTATGGGCGGTCTGGAAGCCGCGATCTCGACTGGTGACGAAATGTTTATAAGATAACCGTGTCTTCAATTTATGAAAGTTTCATTGTGAAGGGTTTTTACAGAAGTTTTAAAAACGCGATAAGTTGTAATATTATTTTATCAGCATAACTATGGTTACATTATTGTATCAATTATAAAATAAACATTATTTCAAAGTTTGATTTATTACTTCTTCGGTGACCCTAAAGCATAGCTTTCTAATTGTATTATAGGCTGAGAAGTCTATTCCTCTTTTATAATCTCTTTTGATGTTTTTGTTCTTGTTAGTGATGGAGATCCAAGTGAGTGTGTATAAATTGTGGATAAATTGTGCTCGAGCGAAGTTTCTGGACGGTTTTATTTTAATTAGGATAATGATAGTTTAAAGACAACTTTGCTAGTAAGAATAGGCGACTAATAATAAATGGTTGCCGTAAAAAAATGTTTTATTTTGTAACCTTTGCAGTTAAGTCCTGGAGAGTATAGGAGGAGTTTGCACTTAGCGATGGCGATATGATCACGCTGTATTAGAAGTCTTCTCGTATCGTTAACTATTAATCGCTCGTTCCCTAAATATCAGAATTGCAAAATACTACATTGCCGACTTACCCTATTTCCTTTCACCTTTACTTTCTCTATATAGGATTGCCAAAAAAAGCTTGTTTTCAATAAACCATGTTCCATTCAAAACCAAATTCCCGTAATATCGGACAGTGAAATCACCAGGCAGGTCGTGGTCCTCGTGGGGAGGCCAGGGGGTCTTGTTTTACGACGCTGGTGATGATTTCAATATCTGTTTATGGGAATTCGGTTTTGAATGGAACATGGTGTATTGAAAACAAGCTTTTTTGGCAATCCGATATAGAGAAAACACGGTGACAGGAAAGTCTGGTACCGGTAAACCACAAAATGTCCACAGTGTTACTGACCTGCACGGCAACATTGTATTTCCGCTCTTGCGCCTTGTTGTAGAAAGCAGTGAAGTGGTCAGTGTCGTCGGGCTTGGGGCGTCCGCGGCGGCGCGGGGACGCGGCCGGTGCCGCCGGCGGTGACGCCGCGCCGTTCGCTACTCGCCCCCGTAACGCGGTCTTATTTTCACTATCGAACAAACACAATGTTAGTACAGTGTATTGATATAATTATCATGTCATAAAGTGAGACCAGAACTAATTGACATCGCATCAGGTCTTGCAGCTGTCTGTAAAGTTCTTGATGTACAAATCACTTCGAATACAACTAAAATGCACTTCGATTTCTGTAATTGAAATATAAATCTTGTAAAATGGGTGGGGCCGTAAAGCGTTTAAGCTGCCGTGCCCGCGTGTTACCAAAAATCGACTAATAGTACGTCCATCAGCTATAACTCCTAGTGACCACCACAACGCGTGGTGTGGTGTGCGGTCGCAGGATTACAATTGGTTTTAGTTCATGGACATTATAAATAAAATAATAAATAATAAATATTAGGGGACAATCTTACACAAATCGACCTAGTCCCAAACTAAGCAAAGCTTGAAAACCTGCTTGTTTATATCCTTAGATTTTCGTAACGCACGGGATACGGCGGCTGAAACGCTTCGCGGCCTCACCCAAATAATCAACATAAAAATCAACAACTGAGATTAAATTTCTTAAAGAAAATAATCATTTTTAAAAACCCTTGATGTGGGCTTTATTAGGAATATAGGCACTTATCATAGCCCGATTTTAAACAGGTAATTTTTAAATGCTAACGAAACAAAAAATATGTTTATACATTTAACTTCACGCATAATATGAGTTTCTCAGGTAATCAGTCTCTTACAATGTATTTTTTGGTCACAAATGGACAGTGGGCCATCTTGGGCTTAGCAAAACTTAATGTACCAAAAAAAAAAACAAAAACTCTGCATAAAATATAATAAAAACAACGTTTTTCCTGTGATTATTCTAGTATTTTTGTAAACATAAATAAGGACAAGTCATAAACTTTTTTTTTACAATTTCAGTGGGCCTTATTAGAAGTATAGAAAAAAATCCTGCGGATACTGATCATAGCTGCTGCTTTACATTATAATAATAATAATAATACGAATATAGATAATTGTAATATAGATGATTGTAAAAATTATCTGAAATAAAATTATTATTATTATTATAGAAATGCCCTTGAAACTAAGTAACTCTGTACTTAAAAAAGAAATACGAAAACAGTTTGTTATTTTAAAGAAATAATTAAAAGTTTGTGATTGTGCACGCATTTCTCTACGGCATTATTTTTAATCCTGTAACTCCCTGCTACCTCAAAGAGCGATTTAGCTATGTTACTTCTGTTCGATGCTCTCAGAACTTTCTTCTTACTGTTCCTCTTTCCAATTCTAAATTCTATGTGTACTCTTTTACTGTCCAGGCTATTCGGTTATGGAACTCCCTACCAATAGACCTACGGCGTGCTAAATCTTTGCCTATTTTTAAATCTATGCTTAAGCAACACTATCTATTATCCTGTGCTTGAAAATTGTATTATAGTCCTTTTATTTACAAGTATATTGTATATCACTTATCTATGTATGTTTTATGATGTGTATTATTGGATGTTTTCAGTCGTTTTATTAAAATGTTTGTTTTTTTTTTTATTATTATTTATTAAATTTTATATTGCACCACCTGCTGAAATGCATTCCTTGCTTTCTTTCTTTTTTTTTTTAATGGTTGCTGGAAGAGATCGCTTCGAAGCGATAAGGCCGCCCATTGCTTACCTTATTTCTTTTTTTCATGTACTTGTTTTACTGTATTGTATTATTTGTGGTGTACAATAAAGAGTCATTGTATTGTATTGTATTGTGAGGCTAGAAATCGTAAGCCATTTGCAATGTCACTGACAAACTGTGCACGTACACCACTACAAAGATGGCTGCTTCCACCATTTGATTTGAACTTGCAGTTATGTCTATGGCACTAACCGAACATGGGCACGAAATTTAAAATCATTCGAACGGTTATAAGTACGAAATTTTGAAAGTGGGCCATTTTAGGCGCTGGGCCATCAATGGCTCAGGTACCTTATAAATCTTGTAAAATGGGTGGGGCCGTAAAGCGTTTATGCTGCCGTGTCCCGCGTGTTACCAAAAATCGACTAATAGTACGTCCATCAGCTATAACTCCTAGTGACCACCACAACGCGTGGTGTGGTTTGCGGTCGCAGGATTACATTTCATGGACGTTATCCTTAGATTTTGGTAACACACGGGATACGGCGAGTGAAACGCTCCTCGGCCCCACCCAAATAATCTAAGCTAGTTTTTTGAAATGTTACTTTTGCTGTCGTCCGGAGAGCTATTGGTAATATATTTTTAAAAATCTAATAACACAAAAGTATTTAATATTTGGACACATAATAAATCTGTTTTCAAATGGCAAAAAGACTTATAATTATAAAACTAAACAAAATAGAGTTGCATTTTATGATTCGTAACTGTCTTAAAATTCCTGTAATAATGCGTAAAATATCTTGTAGTGATATAAATACATACGTTACCTTTTACTTCGTAAACAGACGTGATAGCAAACAAAGAAACGGACTATGGGTTTCTTTTATTATTGTACATAGTTTCATACATTTCCTACTTCGCTAAAATATATATATAATAAACAGAGGATAAGCTGTAAAAAACATTAATTAAAAATCGACTATTCTATCGACATCCATACGAACAATTTTTGAATCAGAAATTTATTGATCAAACTTATTATCTTACATGTCAGGTTGTTACACAATTTTACATCAGGTACCTAGGTAACTAGCTGTTGCCCGCGACTCCGTCTGCGAATAAATATATAGCCTACGACCTATTCAAAGACCTACCGAGTATGGAGAAAAAAGTTTCATAAAAATCGGTCAAGCCGTTCCGGATGAGTTCGGTAACCAACACCGTGACACGAGATTTTTGTATATTAGATATTTCAGTTAACTAATCACATACTATAATTATTATCAATATTACGGGTTATGGGAATGATTGTAATAATAAAATAAGAGTGACAAATATCAGAATTTGTTGAAGATAAACGTTGGCGTTTCAACTTTAAAAATCTTAAATAATTTGATATCTGGAAAAGAAGTGGAACTGCGTAATACAAGCTGCAAGTCCTTCCAAGGACGGGGAGTGTGTTAACGACGACGCAAAGCGACAGCGGTGAAGGCGAGGGGAGGAGGCGTGTCGCGGGACAGATCGGACATACCGCCATACGAGACGCGCGCATCACTATTTTTTTATAATAATTTAATAATTAATTGTACCATTGTTGTGTGTTGTTGTTGTTGTTTGTTGTATTGTTGTATTTTGAGTAAATTCAGAGTATCAAGAATCTGCATCTTTTTCTTTGTTTATCCTAAACAAAATTGGCGAGCAGTGCCTTAAAATTATCCGAAATATTCCGTAATTAAATTGACGGGGCCGGAAAGGTGAAGGAAAACATCTTGAGGAAACCTGCGATAAATTCAATGGTGTGTGTGAAGTTCCCAATCCGCACTGGGCCCGCGTGGGAACTACGGCCCAAGCCCTCTCATTCTGAGAGGAGGCCTGTGCCCTGCAGTGGGTCCGATAGCCTTGGACCGCGCCGGCGCGCATAGATACCTGTTCTTTTTCCACGCAGAGCTGCTGTTGTTGTCGGCTGCTGGCTTCTTGGGCTTCGCCGGCGGCGTCGCTGACGAGTTGTTGCTGAGCCGGGACCCTATCGACTTCACCTGGACAAGGAAACCGACTCATGAGCACCTAAGGATGTACAGTCGAGTCCTCCAATATCTGTACAGCCAATAAATATCTAACTGAACATAAACCTTATTTTACGGTAATAAGATCTATCTACTAATACTAGCTGATGCCCGCGACTCTGTCCGCGAAGAATAGGGGTATAAAAAAGCCTACGACCTATTCTCAGACCTACCGAATACAGAGAAAAAAGTTCATAAAGATCGGTCAAGCCGTTTTGGAGGAGTTCGATAACAAACACCGTGACACGAGATTTTTATATATTAGACTAGCTTTTTTACCCGCAGCTTCGCTCGCGTGAACCATAAATATTTCAGAGAAGCATGCAATTAAGCAAGCAAGCATGCAAACAGCATGCAAGCAAGCATGCAAACAGCATGCAAGCAAGCATGTAAGCTTGCAAGAAAGCATGCAAGGAAGCATTTAAGCATACAAGAAAGCATGCAAGCGAGAATCCAAGCAGGATTGCTTGCAAGCAAGCATGCAAGCAAGCGTGCAAGTTAGCATGCATGCAAGCAAGCATGTAAAAAGCATGCAAGCGACAATCCTCACGGATTCTAGCCAGCATGCAAGCAAGGATGTAAGGAAGCATGCAAGCAAGCACGCAATCGAGCACGCAAGCAAGTAAGCATGCAAGCAAGCACGCAATCGAGCAAGCAAGCATGCTAGCGAGAATCCAAGCAGGAGGTCCAAATTTTCAAAATTAAATACTGACATTAATTGACATTTTTAATTTCGTATTAAGTATCTTTTGAATGGAATGTCCGATTTCAATAATTCAAAAAAAAATCAACTGAACCAGTCTTGCATACGAAATAATTTATTTGGATAAGAATTAATACAAAGGTGTGGATAATATGATCTGATTTTGATAGGCATTTCTATCATCTTTTAAAATGTAAAAAAGTAGTAATAGTGACATAACTACAATAGTTGGACGTATGGTCTCGCGAAGTTTTTTGTAGATATTGATACATTCTATAATATTGTAGAACATTTTTTTGTACTATCATCATCACTTTCTGCAGCGCATGCGATGAAAGACATTGTATGGGTAATTTTTTTACACCTAGGGTTGGTTTTAGTAAGATTTTCTGAGGATCTCTAATTTTTTCTAGTAATAAATTATATTGCCTATGTTACTCAGTGATAATGTAGCTTTCTAACGGCAAAATAATTTTTGAAATCGGTCCAGTAGTTTTTAAGTTTATTCATTACATACAAAAATACAAATCTTTCCTCTTTATAATATTAGTGTAGATGTAAGTAGATTATAAAGAGGAAAGATTTCATTGTTTGTTTGCAATGAATAGGCTCTGAAACTACTGGACCGTTTTCAAAAATTCTTTACATTATCACTGAGTGACATAGGCTACTTTTTACCGCGGGAAAATACCTTTTCTTACGGGAAAATTAATTTATCGCGGGCGAAGCTGCGGACGGAAGGCTATTGTATAGATATTTATGAACGGTTGGGTGTACAGATATTGGTGAAGTCTATACTATAAAGGTTTAGGTACTTTACTAAATGTAAACAAACATCAGCTGCCAACACGCCAAAAGGTATGGCGTCGGGTTAACCAGCCAAATGCAGTATTTGTAATTGACTTTCACACCTCACATTTTTGACGTAAACACTCTTTAGTTTAGTCGCATAATATTATGGAGTTTGTTTAAAAGAAAGAAAGAAAAACATTTATTTTATAACAACAATAACACATACACAGGCAAAAATAAGAGTACAAACATAGACATAGAATAGGAATGTACACATTAGTGTAGTTTTGTTACATTTAGTAAAGTATCTAAACAGTTTACTAATGTTTGGCAAATTATTTTTCCCAGACTGATTCATTTGCCAACTGTTTATTTTTTCTAAAACTGAAAACTTTTCAGGATTGTTATAAAACAAACCTAACCTACAGGATAGTCCTGAAATATATCCCGAATAGTTAACAGTTTCAGAAAATATAAACAGTTTGGAAATTAACCCTTTATAAGGCTGAGGCGATTTAGCGACCACATGCATTGAGTTGGAATTTCAACCTTATTGATTACACTATAATTTCCATTGTAATTATTGAAAATACGACTAGCTTTAAAAATATCCTTTGTCAGGTATGTATTCGATAGCTGCTTTTGATTCTGTGGTAGTTTGCTCCAATAAATGGGGCCTTATAAAGGGTTAAACATATCAAGTTGAAATATTATTTAATTACCATGTATAGTACCACGTACAGGTTGTTCCAAAGTATTAAATCGTAAATCAGTCATTTCTCTGTTAATACGGTGGCGTTTGGTGCGAGGCTTTGTACGTAGCATAGAAATACCCTAATCAACACGTCCTATTCGTTTATGCCCAGAGGGTAGGGACACGTTGTATAATATGTCCTATGCTTACCCCGTAAAAAGCGTCGCTCCGCACACAATCACAATTTTCACCATCCAAGACTTTGTTTATTACTTAAATCCTTAGCTTAAATCATAATACACACGGCGGCCGCCGTCACCATCAAAACCGAGAGTCAAAATCTTCTTTTTTCTTTTTCATTTCTTCCGCGACGCGCGTTGCCAGTACGGCGCTTAGGTACTCTTGGAGTTTTTATACGTCGCCCAACCCCAAAGAGCGAGACAAATCTAACTATCTATCTAATACCTTTAAACGAGCAATTCTTTTATATATTGTATATATATAATATATACTTATAATCAGAATCTCGGAAACGGCTCCAACGATTTCGACGAAATTTGTTATGTGGGGGTTTTCGGGGATGGATTTTGGATTGGATTTGCATTGGATTGGATGAACAATTGATCTAGTTTGGTCTGGGAAAACGCTTGGTACTGAGTTTCAGCCCGAGCGGAGCTCGGCCGCCCAGGATATATATATATATATATATATATTGTCAAGGTTAGAACAGGTGAGACCCTAGGGGTTTAAATTGAGTAAAACAAAATGCAGGTTTAAGACGTATATTTAGCCCCTAGGGCTTAACTGACAGAAAAATAGATCTCGAGGGTCGCGGATTCGAGAGTTGAGTGGGAAAGCGTTTCTTGGCAAGGCTTCCCTGGATTAGTATCCGAAGCGTAGACTGCCGGTGCTGGACGAAGGCTGGAGACAGGTAGTGGCCCCAGGGTCAGCAAGCGGCAGGAGTAGGTCTTGCCGTAGGAGCAAGGAGAGGTCTTCGGTTCCAGGCAGCCAGCCGTAGAAAGAGCGCAAGAGGAGATGTGCGGATGTTGGAGTGGAACCCAGATTCCAATCCGTACTGTGCCGCCCTGAAATTAGGTCTTGTTTAGACAAGGGGTTCAGGTGGTCTTTTTCTGCCATCCATCCAACCGGCGTGAAGAGAAGCTTCCTAACCAAGTCAGCCGTAATCGTTGGAGGTGGTAGAAAGAAAATCGTTCGAAGATTACAAAAGAAAAATTAAGCTAAATAAATTTGGAAGAAAGTACGTTACAATATTTGAAAAATGTTCATTATAAATTTGAAAAGGCCCAACGGTTAAAAAATAAAAATGTAGCAATAAGCGTTAAAAAAAAACTAATTAGATAAAAAATCTAAAGGCCAAAAGAAATTAATTAAAAACAAAGACTGCTAGCACATTTAAAAGCAAAGAATAACAGTTGAGAAAAACATGAAATATAGCTATGTTACAAAATAAAAATCTGAAAGAAAACACAAGTTCAAAATACACAGTTAAAATTGATATTTGCCAATGACTTACCAAATTTTGGGCAGAGTGACACTGAATTTATTTTATTTAAAATATTAAATAAAGAAAGTAGAAAAATTGGAGACGTTCCTTTTTTATGAGCGTATGATGATTTGCAGAATGCCGAATTTTGACCGTGCGCAGCTTTTTATGCCAATTTTTAGCGTATTATTAAATATCAGCTGTTCAAGTAAAACACCGTCAAAATTCGACAAATCCACTCACATACCCTCTAGTAAAAAAATCACTCATAAACAATGTAGAATTTGTCTATGGCAAAGTTATACGGATCAGATTTCTATTGTAAATAATTTGTTATTCTTAAATGCTCATTCAAAACGCAACAGTTAATCTCAACTAATTAAATTAAGAAACATAAAATGTTTTTAATATAATGCACCACTAGCGCCATCTAGCAATCATTAGGGAAAATAATCTATTATTTAAAACAGCGCCATCTAGAGGCGTAAGGGAACACTGCATTGTGACAATATATATATATATATATATATATATATATATGTATAAGTGCAAGTGTTAATGTATGTGATGTTTAATACCTTGTGTAATGCCGCGTTTTTTAAGTTAGTTATCTATGGTATTAAAATGAAACATACCCCCGCCCGAGAAAGGCTAAATCCTTTAGCAACCAAAATCATCAGTTAACTGCTTAGTGTTGTAAACCGCTTTATCGCGCAACACTAACAACCAAAAACAACTCTTATTTATACCATAGTCGAAACATATCATAACTACTTAACAAATAAACTACTTAGTCATCAAGAGGAAGTCTACAAATTTTAACTACCGGACACAATTGTGCCTGTTGAGGTTTTAAGTCTTACCTACTACTCTTACAACCCCATCACTTCCCGGTAGTAAATCTTCAATCCTGACTATTTTCCATTTTTGGGAAGGCAAATTTTCGTCTTTAACCAAATCTAAATCACCTATTTTGGGTGGATCTGTCGGACATGTCCATTTTCTTCGCATTTGGAGATTGTAAATATTGCTCACTCCATTTTCTCCAAATACGTTGGCACATAGCCTTAATTAAATTAAATCGATTTAGCCGCGTATTGGGTATATCTTCCAGAATTCTAGATTATACTCTGGAACTGAAAGTAATGGCCTACCTAATAAGAAAGTGAGCAGGTGTCAGAACCTCAAAATCTTTGGGATCATGTCACAAGGGGCATAACGGGCGACAAATTCAAAACCGGTTCGATTCTAGTGAAAACCGTTACCATCCCATCGTAGGTACGCGTTAACACCTGGACCTCTACCATGAGATACACTAGTTTACAGTGACCGTACTCGCTAGCGACGGCGTAAATGATTTGTATGGAGAATTGTACTTCCGTAAGTGACCGCTAGAGGCGCTGTACACAATTCTCCATACAAATCATTTACGCCGTCGCTAGCGAGTACGGTCACTGTAAACTAGTGTAACTCATGGTAGAGGTACTGATCAGTGATCACTCCGCAATAGTCTTGGCCAATTTAACCGTCGCTTCAAATAAACCGCCGAAATGTGATCCCCTGTTGGACTTCCTGTGCTCGAGCGACGTATAACGATAGTTTAAAGACAACTTTGAATGAATGAAAGAAGTTTATTTCACACACAAAACAAAACACATAAAATTACAAAAGAAAGAAGAAAAAAAACATTAAAATGTGTGTGAAAAAGGTCCCGCCTCAGCATAAATGCGGACTCCTGAGGTGGAGCCAGCGCTGGTCTTCCGGCGGGACCCTACTTTGCTAGTAAGAATAGGCGACTGATGATAATAAATGGTTGCCGTAAAAAAATGTTTTATTTTATAACCTTTGCAGTTAAGTCCTGGAGAGTCGGAGGAGCTTGCACTTAGCGATGGCATATTTGAAAGCAGAAATGGATACTGCATGCCATGATCAATATGATGGATCACGCAGTATTAGAAGTCTTCTCTTAAAGTTAAGTTCTCATTATGAAATATAGACGATAGTATCTGTCACGTATGGTTAATTTACAGATGTCTGAAATGGTTTGATCCCCATCCAACCAGTTGGGATACACGGACTTTTTTTCCACTCTTCCCAACTTGTGAAAAACTTGTACAGTTATTACACATTTTATTTACCTACTTATTATATTTTAAGTACCTACCTACTTCATATTATATTTGATACTTCCTGTTTACAGGCACATACTGGCTAGTAAAGCAATATTGCGAAACTGTACTTTAGCTATGCTGGGAAGAGTGGAAAAAAACCATGAATCCCAATTGGTTGGGATAGACAGAACACCCCTACTTCCATTGGACGATGTATAACTAAGAAAAAAAAACAGATTTACTAACAATTCTTTAATAAAATAATCGATTACATACATTTTACATTCCTTATCGACTAAGCTTAGGACAATTAACATCATCGAAAATTTTATACAAATTGTACGCTTATTCTATAAAAGAAATAAATAGATTAATTTCGATTGTCATTCAAAGTAGGTAATATAGTTTTGTAACCTATAAGCAGACAGCAAAATAACACGACCTAATTTTTGAGTTTACTTGAGAAAACACAATCCTAATAAATTTTTGAAATGTGAAAACTAGAGCCGTAACTCTCCTACTTCACTTGATTTTTGGAGTCAACATCGGATAATCAACCCCAGGGAGCTTCCATAGGTTATGACTATTCCGAAATTCAAAAATCGAAGTTCGTGTCATACCATCTCGTCCACTTTCTCTTATTAAATACTATTAGCGTGAGCGGGGCGGCACGATACTAAGTTCGAATTTTGAACTTGGTGGTATAAGATCATTCCCGATATTCACTAATTAACAAACTTTGAAAAGGGACCCAATGAGGATGTTCGTAACACGACATAATGTTACACTCGACTAGGTTAACATCTAGTGTGTTTGAAGGTACATACGAGTACATATATAGGCTATAGATTCTCACAAGCTGCAAGAGTAGAAGTACTAATTAATTCCAAACTAGTACCATTTTTTTTTGGAAAATCGCCATTGATGAACCTTTTAAATTAAAAGAATAAAGACTTGAAAGCAAAACATCGCGTCACGTTGTAAGAACCCAGTTCCTTTCTAACATCGCTTTGTTTATAACTTAATGGATACAAAATAGACACTGAACTAATAATATGAGAAAATAGAAACCTTGCGAATGGAAATCTCTCTTATACTGTAGCCGACAAACTAGCATGGCAAGTGGTCACCGTGGCCCATGAACAACTAAATCACTGGACTGTTTGTGCGTTGCCGGCCTTGCAAGAAACGGTACACTCCCCTTTAAAAGGCAAAGGACCTGCTTTTTCGCCGAAAATATTTTTCCAAACTGATTAATTTCCCAAAATTAGGAAAATAGGTTAGTTTTATAACAATAGGGATGGTGACGCCATTAAAAAATAATTCGAAGACACGACTCAAGTAAAAAAAACCCTTATTTTAGCCCCGAAAACCAGATTCATTTTGGAATTACTGCAAAATTAGATTTTTTTGTTGCTTTAAAACAAATAAATAGTTAGTTGATTGAGTTGGCGAACAAGTGACGTCATAGTCATAAGTTGTTATTGCCATTCAAACTCTATGGGAGAATTGTGTTTTGACAACTCATAAAAAGTACGTCAGTTGATTGGTTGTGTCAACATCCCTATCCTGATGTATTTAAATAAATCGGACTACTCTGTAAAAAGATATGCTTGGTCATACATAAAAAAATATATATACGCGTCGACTTGAGTACCTCCTCCGTTTTTTTCGTTGGTTGAAAAAAAACGATCGGAAAAAATATTTTCGCCCAAAAATTAGAGAACGCCGGCACCTATGTTGCAAGCATGTCGGAAAGATTATTTCATTCCGAATTTGATTCATCGAATTATTAGCCCTGTGGGTTAGTCTTTATTCTGGTAGGTGGTGGTTTACTCGGCATTGGCGTCGGGATGCCTCTCGAGGATCATGGCGACGCCCTGCCCGCCGGCGGCGCACGCGCTGATCACGCCGATCTGGCCGTCCTCGCGCACCAGTCGGTTCGCCGTGTGCATTGCCAGACGGACCTGGAAAGATACACATCGATTTATATTTGTTTTCATGACGCTTTCATATTCTATAATTTTATATATCGCCGGATGACAAGCAAAACTCACTAAAATTTCTGTCACTGCTCTTCAAAAAGTTGTATCTAGTTATTAATTTCATACTGAGATACGAGCTTTGTTTTAAGTAGGTATTTGGTACTTAGTGACTTTTGCTTGTCACCCGACGATATGTGAACTGTAATTTTTAACATGTTTACATTTGTCATTTTAAATTATTTTTTAACACAGTTAAAATATTTATTTAAAGTCAAAAATACAAAAAATAAAACAATAAATTTGTAACTTAACCCTTCGTATGCCTTGTACCGGATCCGTACCCAATTTAAGGCATTCTTTTTGTATTTTTTTTTAAATCTTTATCATTGGATTTATATGAAACTGTTGAGGCTAGAATGCACGACTTTTTTTTTTTACTTCCGGCATACGAAAGGTTAAGACTAGCCTAAGTTCAGTCAAAAAGTCCCCCACGAGTTGTCCCCGGCGCAAAGGTACCCATCACACTGGCCGCGTTACCACGTTGAATGGCGATGGACAACCTTTGCACCAGGTACGAACCCGCACGGGCGTCGGATCCCCTTTCCCTGATGCGACGTCCCACTTCCCTAATAAAGGCAATAGCCTCCGACCCCCAGCACCCAGTAGTTTCAAAGGCAGAGGGTACAAAATAAATTGAGTCTAATTTGAAAATAAAATAATGTAAGTAATTAGGTATATTGTGTTTTCTTTTTACTATCTTTTTTTAATTTCTTATAATTATACTTGGCTGGAGCTCTATACTTCGTTTTTTTAGCATTAGAAAGAAGGTAAGCGATCTTGACGTGTCTCTTTATTGAAAGGTGGCGGGAACGCACTGGATGCGGATGGCGCAGGGCCGATCTGTTTGGCGAGCCTTGGAGGGAGGCTTATGTTCAGCAGTGGACGTCTTTCGACTGAAATGATGATGTTATGGTCATTTACATTCTTTTGGTCCAAGTGTTTATTTAGGTTAAAAAACAACAACACACATTATGAAACTTAAACTATAAATAGAAAATTTGGCCTAAATCGCCGTCAATGGGCAAGGTGCCCAGAAGGCTGGCCGTGTTTCCTCGCTGTATAGCGATACTAATTCGCTGTGCGAAATAGTGGCCAGCCCTCTGGTCGCCCGAGGCTCTATTAGGCGCGTCGACAAATCTTTGTATAGCCGACGCGCACTTGGCCCCCATGGCCCCAAGGTTTCAACGCCAAACGCCGCAAACATGTAGCTGGTTCCTAGGGCGGCATATTTTCGGCGTTTGAGGCTTTCAGCCGAGGATGCCGCATTGCCAGCGGTGACGTTGGTGCTTGGAACATGGGACGGTGCCAGGGTATCGACACAAGTAGCATCCCAAACTAGCGGCCGACCCATGCTCCAAGGCACCAGCGACATTCCGTCAGGTCTCTTGCCGTCGTCCCTGGCCAGCCCGCTGGGTTCGAGGACTGCCGGCACTCTCGCACTGACAAGGGCCCGACGGATGATATCGTTAATACTGGCATGGCGGGAGATCCTACCAGCGCTCCGGACACATGAGAGGCCATGGTGACCCAGTATGTCCACCAAGGCGCCGCATTGACAGCGATGTGCCTGATTTGTTGATTTCTTTTGGTTTCATAATAAAATTTTAATACTTCAGTGGGGGCGAAGCGGCGGGCATCAGCTAGTTATCTATAGAAAAAGTTTTAATTATAAAACCGAGTTAACTTACGCCGGTGGCCGCGAACGGGTGTCCGATGGAAAGAGAGCCGCCCCAGTTGTTCCACTTCGCCATGTCCGGGGATCCCACCTGGTTGATCACAAGTCGTTAACAAATTGCCAAAACAGTTAACTGTTGACGATATAAGTTTATTTAATACTAATATGAAAACAATTATTTCAAAAAGACATCGGAGAAAATTAGCTTTATATTTATATTTCTATGGTTTTACAATGTCTTCTAGTTTAGGATAATTTAGAACAAAAAAACATGTTTTGTAACACTAAAATCTGAAAGTAAAATTACGGAGTCTGATAGTAACCAAACAGTAACTTGATGCTATTTATTCAAAGTACATTATGTGTAATTTGGAACGCGTAAAGATTAAAAGTAATGTATTTTAGTTTCGCCTATTAAAATTATTATAGGTGTTTATTACTAACCTTGCCTTGTCTGCCGAGGTAGGTCTTGCCGAACCAGTCCGAATCCATAGCCTTCAAGTTAGCCAAGATTTGACCCTACAATAATAGACAGAACAACAAATTAACACCTTCCCTGTCCGGGTGACCCCAACTTTGACTTTGGTGACTTTTTTCTTCACAGACAACGCCAAAGTAGAAGCATGCTTAGATGTGTGACTTTGTTAACTCATTTTGTATGGGGACAGTGAAATTTCCTTAGAATCTGACAATCTCGTAAACACATCTAGCCATCTGACATGGACACCGAATTGTCTAGGTTCCTAGTGATGTGATTAAAGTGAGATTCCATTGAAACGAACTTTAGAATTACATAGTTATGTAGTTCGAGAGAAAGAAATGTAACCAATTATAAATATTTCGCTTGTGCTATTACTTAACCCTTTTCCAAGCATAGTGCATATAGCGACTACATAAATCCACACAAAGATTCGACCTTGTCTTTTACAATAAAATGTTTAAATTTTAAATTAATTCTTCATAAATAAACAATATAACAGGATGAATTAATTTAGTAGTAGCGTATCTAAATCAGGGGCGTAGCTATCGCCGTATCAGCCGTATCATTGATACGGGGCCCCCGGGCTACAGAGGCCCCTAACGTGTATCTTTAGAGCGCGCGCACACAGAGAGCGGTCTGGAGTTCCGCGTTCTTTCAAATGTACTGAGTCGCTTACGATTGCTGTGTGCGTTATCGTAAGGGACTCAGTACATTTGAAAGAACGCGGAACTCCAGACCGCTCTCTGTGTGCGCGCGCTCTTACCCTTTGGCCCCCCCCCCCCAATTAATTTTGATACAGGGCCTCTCCATGGCACGCTACGCTACTGATCTAAATATACGGGGCCTGGAAATGGGTTAATTGCTGGACTCCCAGGCCAGTGTCCGCTGGCCTATTCCAATCAGTTCAACTATCTTACTGCCAGTTGAACTTTGTGGAATAGTTACGTAGTGGAGTGGTGACTCACAGCGAAGGCCTCGTGGATCTCCC
This sequence comes from Archips xylosteana, assembly GCA_947563465.1. NCBI lineage: Eukaryota > Metazoa > Arthropoda > Insecta > Lepidoptera > Tortricidae > Archips > Archips xylosteana. The sequence goes on along the minus strand of OX387365.1, from coordinate 13,115,801 downwards.
AGGAGTCGACGTCCTTCATGGTGAGGCCGGCCTTCTCCAGGATCTTGGGGATGCCGTACGCCGGGCCCAGCAGCAGCTGGTCCACGGGGTCCTGACCACAGATTACGATATAGCTACAGTAAAATTACATAAAGTACACAGATGGTTTGCCTTCATTTCATATTCAACTTTAACGACCTACAAAAAAAGCCAATTTTAGAATACTGTTACCCACGTTTGCAGATTTTGTAATAGCTACTTTATTTGTATGGTATTAAAGTTGGAAATGAAATGAAGGCAAGCCATCCGTCAGTGGTAAACTAAAAGTAAACGTATTGTAACTATCACAGAACAGAAAAAACTATAGAAGTGTTATGCAGTCATGTCGAGTGTGGCACAATTATGCGGAGTTCCGCATAACTTGCGCGCAACCGGCTCAGTTGCGCGCAGAGGCTGTGTCGGGCGATTGTGCAATCTAAACGACAATTATAGTGAAAAGTTGAGGAAATAAATATTGTTCAGTTTTAGAGTGTAAAAATGATAGCCGCACCAAAAACGTCACTCATTGTGGTATTTCGTATCATCGGTAAGTAGTATTTCATTTTAATTCCGATTAGAGATCCGTATCTTGAACTAGCCGCACTTCATCGCGATTTTTTTACCGACACCCCATCACACCGACACACAACACTAACAACGTCCGGCGGCTGTCCGAACGTTCATTCCGACGCCGACATTTAAATATTTTTTATTACTGGATTCCACGAAAACGAAAAATTATATCCATCCCGGTTGAAATATCTGTTTTTTTTTTATTTAAACGATTCACGCACCATTCTAGAGCTGAAATGACGTACTGTGGAGAGAATTTTGGGACTGTAACTGGCTTATTTACTTGGCGTCGTAAGTTGGCGATTTTAGTGAACGTCGAGGTAAATATGTATTAGATATTATTTGCGTCATAAGTCTGGTGTCTGGTAATACTTGTGTTATCGTTCGTCTACATATAAGTCAAGATTACTAGCGATATTTCATGTGTCAGAAAAACCTCATTCAATGCACTGCGGTTTTCAGTTGACTGGTTTGGTTAGATCAATTTGCCAGAATCGTTATTTTTTTCTAGTAGCAAAATTTCTATTCGCATCTTTTCCCAGATGATTTTTTTCTCACTGTGGTTTTTTACTGAAGCTTATTGTCACAATCGCGTTAATTCCCATTTTGAATAGACACAGAAAAATAGGTAGGTTTGGGTTATGTTAAGTTTGCATCGGCCAAAAGCACACAGAAGAAGGAGCTCCGTCGACACTGTCTCTGTGTCAATTTGAATTAAGAAAAAACGCTACTATGAAAATAAGGTTCACTAAAAAACCACGGTGAGAAAAAACCGGCCAAGTGCGAGTCGGACTCGCGCACGCAGGGTTCCGTACCATTATCTATAAACGGCAAAAAAATCACGCTTGTTAAATATTTATTTTATTCTGTTTTTTTAGTATTTGTTGTTATAGCGGCAACCGAAATACATCATCTGTGAAAATTTCAACTGTCTAGCTATCACGGTTCATAAGATACAGCCTGGTGACAGACGGACAGCGGAGCCTCGGTAATAGGGTCCCGCTTTTACCCTCTGGGTACGGAACTCTCAAAAAGCATCTGGGAAAAAATGCGAATAGAAAGTTTGCTAATAGAAAATAACGATTCTGGCAAATGATCTAACCAGTCTACTAAGTACGGTGTGGGGTGTTACCTGAGCGACGTAAGTGAAGTCCCGCAGGTAGGCCTTGGGTTTGAAGCCCAGCTCCTTAGCCTTGGCCTCCGGCATCACCAGGCAGGCCGACGCGCCGTCAGTCTGTGGAAGTACATCAGCTATAGCTAAACCGTTTCAGGCGAGGCGAAAAAACGAATAGGTTTGTTTTAAATAAAAAATAAATAAATATCACTGGACAATTCACACCAATTGACCTAGTCCCAAACTAAGCAAAGCTTGTACTATGGGTACTAGACAACGGATAAACTTACTTATATAGATAAATATATACTTAAATACATATTAAACACCCAAGACTCGAGCACAAACATTTGTATTATTCACACAAATGTCTGCCCCGACCGGGAATCGAACCCGGGACCTCAAGCTTCGTAGTCAGGTTCTCTAACAACTAGGCTATCCGGTCGTCTAAAACCATCGGTCGGTCGGTTATAACCATTCCGAAGAAAATACTGTTACAGAAATAAATCACTCTATGATTAACGTTGATTATGGTGAATGATACATTATGACTTTATGGGAAACTAAGGTGCGCCATTATGAATACTTAAATGAAAATAAATAAATAAATATTAGGGGATAATCTTACACAAATCGAACTAGTCCCAAACTAAGCAAAGCTTGTACTATGGGTACTAGACGACGATAAACATACTTACAGTTGTGGCCATATAATTAAGAACGATTATTTATTGAGATGATTTTTTCAAAGTAACAAGTATAACTAATTGCCCGTATTTTTTTTATTTCTCTCGGTATTGCGAAACTTTTCCGTACTACCGGTACATTCATTTATGCAACATAGTTGGTTAAAAAATTAATAGAGAAACTTTATACATTCGATCTGAACCTAGTATTAGTACTTACTGGCTGGTCACGTAATTAAGAACACTGAATAGTTTATTATTTTTTCAAATTTAAATAGAGAACACTGTGTGGCTCTGTGGTTGTAGATTATTATTCGTATAATTTTGGCGCCATTTCGTGCTGTTAAAGTCTTAAAAGTGATTACTTCGTATAAAAACAATGGGGAAAAATAAAAGTTGTGATAAATCTACAAGAGAAGTAATAATAAAACTTCGCGAGAAGAATTGGTCGTATAAAAAGATAGCCGACTATCTGCAATGTTCAAAAACAATGGTTTTCCATGCCGTAAAGCATTTTTCCACGTATCAAACTACTTCAAACGTTCCACGTGGACCTAGACAGAGAAAGTCATCTCGTCGAGATGATCGAAATATCGTTCGTTTGGCAAAACAAAATCCTTTTAAAGGGTCTAATGAGTTGAGAAAAGAATATTTTGGCGAAAACAACCCTTCAGCAATCTCTGCACGCACTATTCGAAGGCGTTTGGTAGAAAATAAGTTGAACGGAAGGATAGCAAGGAAGGTGCCTATGTTGAAACGATGTCATAGGCAAGCCCGACTTGCATTTGCAAGGAGGTATGAAAACTGGACAGTCAGACAGTGGAAAAACGTTCTTTTTTCTGACGAGACAAAAATAAATAGGGTATGTTCTGATGGAAAACGATATGTACGACGCCCTCCGAATAAAGCATTCGACCCAAAGTACACAAAAGTGACATTAAAGCATGGCGGGGGAAATGTGAAAATTTGGGGGTGCTTTTCTGGACATGGCGTTGGACCTGTTAGGCTGATAGAAGGAAACATGGATCAATTCCAATACAAAAATATACTGCAAGAAACAATGTTACCATATGCCGAAGACGTGCTTCCGGTTATTTGGACATTCCAGCACGACAATGATCCAAAGCATACTGCACGCACCGTTAAGGAATTCCTCACATCACAATCAGTTTCTGTCTTAGATTGGCCAGCCAACAGCCCAGATCTTAACCCAATAGAGCATCTTTGGTGCGAAGTCAAGAAAAAGGTTTCATATCGACAGTGTGGCAATTTGAGAGAGCTGTACGACGTTTTCTTAGAAGAATGGAACTCTATTTCTCTTGCGAAATGTCAAAAATTGATAGATTCAATGCCTCGCCGGTGTAAAGCCGTAATTAAAAGCCGTGGACATGCTACTAACTATTAATTTTAATTCAAATGTATTAAATTGCTTTTTTTTCTATACCAACTTCACATTAATATGATTTATTTAATCTAAATTTCATATAAAACAACTCTCGAGCAGTTTAATAAATCGTTCTTAATTATTTGTCCAGCTTCATTACTATTTGAATTTATTAGTATAGAGAACAAATAAAATTTGTAAAAAAAATGTTAGCAATTATACACTATTATTCTTAATCCCGTTTGCTCTATCCATGTGGCTATTTTATAACATAACTTGTTACTTCTAAGAAGGAACACAACTAGACATATGACATGATTTAGATAAAAAAAAATCGGAAACTTCAAATCGTTCTTAATTGTATGACCACCACTGTATATAGATAAATAAATACTTAAATACATAGAAAACATCCATAACTCAGGAACAAATATTCGTGCTCATCACACAAATAAATGCCCTTACCGGGATTTGAACCCAGGACCTCTTGCTTCGTAGGCAGGGTCACTACCAACTAGGCTAAAGCGGTCGTTAAATTAAAATCAAAGTTTATTTTGCAAATCGGCGACAGTGTTATGGCAAAATCATTTAAATGAGTCCTCGCTCGCGCGGTACAGGGGCTGGGGGTATGACGACAAAGGGGCCCGAGAGGTGCGGGCGGCGAGCGCGCCTCGGGTGCCTGCCGCCCGCACCCTCAGTACTCATTTGAACGGTCTAGCTATACACAAGTGCATGTGTACTGACTAACGTATTAGCCACTGAACTACGATTTTTAATTTCGTGGAATTGGCAATGTCTAAAAAAAAATACCACTGGTTTTTATATTTTTTTTTGTATAGAAAAGTCAATTACAAGAAACTAATTTCAATATTTTGTCATTTAGTTCACTACTTTTTTCAAAATTAATTACTGAAACTATTTTGGTTGATGACGTCAGATTGTAATTGAGAGCTCCCACACTGCCAAATTTCTAAAAGTATCTAAATGCGTACGATAAGGCAACCTCTTTAATTATTTTTTGCGTAGTGGTACACTTTCACTTCTGTCACTTTACTGGCGCTGTCAAAGTGCTAGATGTCAGACAGCAGGTCCAAATCAAACTCCGTAGTATAATCCACGCGTAAAATTTTGAAGAATTCTAACCGCACAGAATAAAGTACGACTTGGACCAGTCACGCAATTTACACCAATGTCAATTGAAGGTCATTTCTTATTTGGTATGTAATAAAGTCATAACATAATATTAAAATTAAATAACTACAGAAAACGGGTTTGAAAGCATTTATCTCGAAATGGTTTTCGATTTACTACACATTGCAAAAAAATAGACATCCCCAATTCTGACATTTCTTAGTGTTACCAGGCAAAAAATTTTTCTCGAAAATTTAAACGAGATAAAACAAAAACTAGGAAATACAGAGCACAAATTCCTTAATTATCTGACATAATGTAATAAATCATTAATCAATACGTAGTTAAAATAATTTTTGGTCTAACTGTTTAGACGTAATAAATTATTTAACCCTTTTATGAGTAAAAAATAAATTGTCTCTGGTATCATTGCGATATGATGATGATTCGCAATGATACCAGAGACAATTTATTTTTTACTCATTAAAAAGCTAAATAATTTATTACGTCTAAATAGTTAGATCAAAAATGATTTATTACATTTTGTCAAATTTTAAAGAATTTGTGCTCTGTATTTCCTAGTTTTTATTTTATCTCGTTTAAATTTTCGAGAAAAATTTTTTGCCTGGTAACACTAAGAAATGTCAGAATTCCGCGAAATTAAAAATCGTAGATTCAGTGCGAGTGTACTGACGAGGAACGATGCGTTGGCGGCGGTGACGGTGCCGTGCGGCTTCACGAAGGCCGGCTTCAGCTTGGCGAGCTGCTCGGGCGTCGACACGCGGATGCCATTGTCCTTATCCACCAGGCCGTCCTTACCCTCCACTGCAAAACAAGCAATTAAGAAAACGTCCGTCAGATTCCACTCTCGACAGATCACGTTTTTTCCGTATAGGTCAGATTGAAACTGGTGACGAAACAGCAATTCTCGTGATTCCTCGTCCGTCAGATTCCGCTTACGTCAGCTTAGACTTAATTCTGCTGGGAATCGAACCCAGGTCCTCGGCATTCCGTGCCGCGTGCTTACCCCTACACCACCACTGGTCAGGAGTTTACACGCAAATTTTTCCATCATCACTTTTGCAGTGATACAGCGCCATCTATGTTCAGTTCTCATCGAGAAACATGAACACTCCTTCGGAACTAACCGCTCACCCGGACAAGAGATGTCGCTACTAGGCTATACTTAACTCACCCTTGACGGGTATGAGGTCCGTGAAGTACCCCTTCGCCTGTGCGTCGGCGGCGCACTTGTGCGAGCGCAGGGAGTACTCGTCCTGTTCCTGGCGGGAGGCGCCGAACGCGGCCGCGAGCCGGTCCGCGCTGTGCCCCATGGTCTCGCCCGACGAGAACTCCGCTACGGCTGGCAGCTGGAAGCATCCGGACCGTTACTTACCACGGTCACAGAATAAGTAATAGTACTAACGTACAGAAGGATCACTCTCGAACAAAAGCCAACTTTAGGTATAAAAACTTGCCTACCCTTACAGCTTGCACGCGAAATTGAAACTTATCGTATGATACGAGCGTTCATATTACGTTGGGCACCGCTGATCCGAAACCAAGGGCACAGGGTTCCCACTCGCCGATATTTGGTAGGTATATAATATAAATCAAGAAAGATAACAGTGTGTATTAATTCAGTAAACTAGCTTTAGTAAGTAAGTAAGTTAATTATAAGATCGTTTAGAAATCATTGTTGCAAAAATCACAGAAAAAAGATACTTAATTACGCGCGACGCGGCTAGCGTGCGAACTGAAGGCCGAGCGACAACCTACTGCCATACGCCTGCCCGGGAGGCGCGCCGGCCGAACATACCTAAACTGCGGAGTGAAACCCCCCTGGTAATGGAAAAGAAGCTTTTGGTAACTTCGAAAAATTTAGTCAACCCAGGGGCAAGGATCGGAAAACCCCTTCATAGGGTAACCCTATTAAACTGTTACCCTATGATATGATAAGCTTATCGTTGTGCAAAGCCTATCATTATGGAAACCGTTTTGAATAAGGTTAACCGTTTTCTATATTGCTATTTCATGGCGGCATTTTACTTATTTACATTGAAGATCGAGTCGGGTCGGGTCCGAATCGAACCGAATGCTTTGCGCGGGGGGGGGGTCACTGACCTCGGGCGCGAAGAAGTCTGGGCGGATGGTGGCGAGCAGCGCGAGGCGCTGCGCGGGCGTCTTGGCGCGGTTGATCCGCAGCAGCAGCGCGCGCATCTTGCGCGAATGCCGGATGGGCACGTCCGACATGAACTCCACGCCGCCGGCCACGATTATGTCGTACGCGCCCGCCGCTATCATGCCGATGCCTACAAACATAACATTATTTTGAGCCGACTACGGCGACGCCAAAATGTGATTTTAACAGTCAACAGCCCCCTTTGTTATTCATGTTTTTTTTATGTTAGAGAGGCCAGACAAACAAACTAGTGGGTAACCTGATGTTAAATGATCACCACTGTCATTAGTACAGTCAACAGCATAAATAAGTGATCATTTATGTACCATATCACTTTAACGTCATGTTTGAAATGTCATACAAAATTTTCAAACGATTGAAAACGACAAGGTACAGAAATGACCACTTATTTATGCTGTTGACCTTACGCAATTCCAGTGCGTTGTCGGCCCTAAAATCCATCAGCCTAAAACGGATTGTGCCTTTGTCGCGTTTTGTCTAAACTTCAATCTTCAGTAGGTATCTATACAGTAGACTGCCTGTTTCGAGGGGTCGGGTCCCGTTGGCCTTACTTGCATTTAGGCTTGGCGAGCAAAGCACCTTAGTTGAATTTTGTCCGGGTAGCAAAATGCCTTGGTCTGTAAAGCGCCCTCATTGCTATAAGCCATAGTAGACGGAATGACTTGGCTGTAAAACGACTTAATGTCATAATGTTTTAATAGGTAAATGGTCTGGTCTGGTCTTGAAAATCTATTTAACATCAAGACCTTACACAATTGAGTCATTCTGCCTACTTGTGCATTTCACGACCTAGACGTTTTGCTAAGTAAGTCTTTCTGAAACTAAGACAATTTTGTAACCATGGCATTATATAACCAAGTCATTTTGCATACTTGGTCAGTGTACTACTGAGCCGTTTTGCTCGCCATGGCTAAATGCGAGTAAGGCCAACGGGACCCGACCCGTTTCCAGAACGTGCCTAATTATCTAAATGACATATATTTCATACTAAATACAAACTGAAATATAGATGCACAGAAAAACCCCAGAAAAAAAGACCAATGCTGGGAATCGAACCCAGGTCCTCAGCATTGGTCTTTTTTTCTGGGGTTTTTTCTGTGCATCTATATTTCAGTTTGTGTTTAGTATGAAATATAGGATTTCAAAAACTAACCTAACCTAACCTAACCTAACCTAACCTAACCTAATAGGTTCTGTATGATGCGGTTTAAGGGCCTACGCTAGCTGACGCGGATTACCCGGAACGGACGCCCGTCGTGCGCGCGTCTAATAAGAAATTGTATGAACAGCGCTAAGTGGCGCGGGCGCGTGCGACGGATTTTCGGTAAATTTTAAACCCGCGAGCGGGCGCACGCGGCGGGCGTCCGCGTTAGTTAGCGTAGGCCCTTCATAAATTCTGAGAAGTACACGGTTTCAGAAAAAAATCGTGTCGGTCTTTTGACCCATTCGATGTTTTAATATATTCGGTCTTTCGTACTTCGATATTGTAATACATACCCATTATAAATGCGAAAGTAACTCAGTCAGTCATCTCTTCACATTTAAACCACTGAACTGATTTAAATGAAAATTTGCATAGAGATCGTTTGAGACCCTGGGAAGGACATACAATTTATTTTTATCCCAGAAAATAGCCAAGTTCCCGCGGAGTAGCGATAAACACATTCGCAGACGTCGCGGGCAACAGATAGTATGTAAATTAATAGTAAAACTATGCCCTTGGCCATAGCAACAGCAATAAATAGCATTTGCAACATTTGGCTTCTATTCAAAATATAGGAAGATTATGTACTAAGGAATTCATGTAAATCAGTGCCAAAATACTTAATACAGGAAGTGATAATTGGCTGAAAATAGAATTACTGAAATGGTAATAATACAAAGTGCAATCCAAAGACAAAATCATGACCACAGTAATTGTAATTTTTAGTTTTAATTTTTGTTTAGTATTTTAAGTTAGTTTTATTTATGTTAATTTTAATATTAGTCTCTGTTTTTGTACCTACTTTTATTGTTTAATAAAGTATTTAATTTGACCACAGTCATAATGTTACTGCATGGGCAATTTCACTTTTAAATTAAAGTTTTTTTTTTAAATTTTGGGGTTTTCTAACTCAGAATTATAAGTATGATTATCCCACATAACTTTAACTTAATAGACCTTTTAATCTATTTCTATTGTTGTCTAAATGATAGTTATTATTTTAGTTTAAGTTAGTAGCTTTATTTTCTCTGCCCTGCATGCCTCCAGCAATGATAAAGATCAGATTTTAAAGTTTTTACTGGATTAACACCACAAAAATTTGGGACCCCATTTTCTTTTCTGTACCAGTGTCCGGGGTTACCTAGGACATACTAAAAAAGTGAATGTAGGTTTAGTAAGTGTTAAAATTTTCGAGATATTTGTACTTGCTTTTCTTCAAAAATTGCACCCCAATTCAAGTTTTAACTATGGCTCTCTTTTTACTTAGTTTTATTGTTATTTTTTTAATACTTCAGAATACATTAGATGGTTAAAAGGCAAAACGCATGAAGCGACTTTTTTTGTCAAAATGAGTTATATTTCTCCATCGTTTGAGCCGGGTTTCATGCAAAGTTCAAAAATTGTTGCTTCATGCGTTTTGCCTTTTAACAGTCGATATGCTATGATATGAGCTAAACCTCACTACTTTATTTTTTCGTTTTTGGTGAATGATTGATCATCATACATTAGTTGAACTTTGACCCCCTGCCACTATAATGGTATTTAAAAAAAATAGTCTCTGTCTAGTTTAACTGAAAAATTTAAACCCGCTGATAGACTAGTAAAGCAATATAATAAAAACAACTCACCAGTAGTGATAGCCTGGTTGGAAGATATGCAAGCCATGGTGACAGTATGGGAGGGTGTGCGATCGCTGAAGCCAGCAGCCAGGGCAGCTTCACGACCGATGTTGGAAGTCTTCACCTCCTGGATGACCGTTCCGTAGATGATGTAGTCAATCAGGTCCTTGTCAATGCCTGTCTTTTGCAGGAGACCCCTGAAGTCAAGGGAATGATTGCATTACAGATTGAATTGTTGGAAGACTGAAGGTGCTAAAATCCTAAAACTGCTAACATATGGCTAACACATAAAAAATTGTAATGGTATTGATAAGTTGGATGTTAACCTTTTGTCCGCTATAGACAAAAATACGGTAACACAAAAATTAACCTACCCACATCCGCATAAAAATTAATTTTGTTCATAACAAAAATGATGTATGGCGTTCAAAATACATGTACATGTTCCAAACTATTTCAGATATCACTTGACAATTGTTTTGCCGCTTTGTTATGAATAATACTGATGTACCTCTACCTCATTTACATAAATATAATAGTGGTATACATATGATTCTGAATATGCCATTGTCAGATGTTGAAATATATGTATATGCTCATAAATTCATTATACAGGGTTATTTGTAATTCACTAGCATCTTTTTAACCCTAAACTCCTACCACTTAAACAAATGTTTTTTGTTTAACGGCTTTTGTCATAACTTAATATTTTCGGTGTAATAACGTTTTGAAAATTCGAGACTAACTCTTACTTTTACGATACTCTGTGCCGCATTCATTACCCGCCACGACCGCGGCGTGTGGCCCCGCCCTCGAATTTCATAGAGTATGAAGTTGTGTTAGAAGTATTTATTTATTAATATTTATTTGTATGGAAAAAAGTGCTCCATTTTAAAAAGTCGTAAATCAAAAAACATTTGTTTAAGTGATAGGAATTCAGGATTAAGAGGATGTCAGTGAATTACAAATAACCCTGTATATGCTCTTGTACACATAAGCTGTCACTGTGTAGGGCAGGATTAATGCAATTTTCTGTTGAATTCCATAAGACTCCCACTATCATAATTGGTGTGCTTATGCTATACAAAAATAAATAATAATAAAATGCCATTTAAAATAGATAAATATATAAATTCCAGCACACTGTTATTATGCACATTATAGACTATATATGTATGACTCATTATTGTATTTAGAAAAAACATGAAATTAATAGATTACAGGGCAAAAAATAGTACAAATCTAACTTATTCCTTCAAATTTATTGATATTAAACAAATATCAACATTCAACCTTTCAGAAAAAGAGCAATCTGGTTAAGATGGAAATGACTCACAGCAGTGCGTGTCTAGCCAGCTCATGAGGCATCATCTTGGAGTAGTCGGTGAAGGAGACGAGGAAGGGAGTTCGGACGCCATCCACAAGCACAATGTTCTTGCCCGTGCGGTCTTGCAGGGTCTTCTTCTGCTGTAGCGCTGCCCCAATGCTCAGGGCACGTCTAGCAGTATCTACAAAGATGAAAAATCTTTATTTTTCTTTCAACTATTACTTAATTTTTTTATTTTTAATTTTACAGGATAAATAGTTTTACAAATGATCAGTTATGTGTTGTCAACTACTTACTTGCTGAATAAAATTATAGTACATACAAATATTTTAGGTTTTTTTATTCTAAAATGTATTCATGTGAAACTCAAAATAAGTAACACAGTCATTTATAATTAAACTTTTTAAAATAAAGATAACTAGGATAAGTGTTATAGAAAACAATGTACAGCATAAACCTAATTGTTTGTAAATTGTTTCAAAACAATATTACCATTTGGGTATATGTATATTCTCTGAAGGATTAAATAAAACGATCTATTACAGCATAAAATGCAAATACGATCCAGAGCATGTGTTTTGCATCAAATATTCCATCATAAGATTAATTGTATGACTGCCAACCCAGAAAAGGTCCAAAGTTTAACACCTAATTAAAAATCAACATATTCTTGAAATATACCCGACACCGATTCTAGAACAAAGAAGTAGCAGATATAAAGGATTACAATTACAGCATATTCTTAGCAAGATTAGTAGTTTTTAATTGAAAATAATTGCAATGAATTACCAAACTTGACCGTCGAGCTGGCATGAGGAACTTTTAACAAGGTTTTCGCTACGTGGGAAGCCATGGCTGCGTGGACACTCCTATGGGATTTCACGACTAACTTGGGGTAGCTCTGCAAAGACACAAACGAACTAAAAATAATAAATTAATGCCCTAAAACTTGCTATAAACTTCAGGAAAGTTGGACTCTGACCTGTCAAGTCGACGAAGTGAAAAATCGGCCACAGACTGAACATTATGATACATGTTTCAAACGTCCTGCAATAACAAAACGCGAATCATATTAAAATTTGAAAAAAATTTGGTTTACTGATTCTAAATAAGTTGATGTAGGATTGTAAAAAATATTTATATGTACAAATAGTAAACAAAAATGTGAAGTAAAGAATATTGTTTATAAATATTACTATAAGCACGTCTGCAATAACTAAACACATTTTGCTAAGAACAAACTTTTACAGGTAGTTTTGAAAAACTTTAAAATTGAACGCTGAATTACCCATATTTTAATAGTTAGAGTTTGCTCCAATAACCGTCCTTGATTTCCAACTGCAGCCACGTTAAGCAGCACGCTTTTTTATTTTTTTTATTATGTTTCAATATAAGTTGTTTTAATATATAAATTATTTTATTTATATTTTTATTGTTCCTGATTGCAGTTAACGTAAGTATTAATGTCGGGGTGAGTCTTAATGTAAAACTTATTGTAAATTTTTAATTTCTGTGGGTATTTATACATATAATTCATTGATTTCATTATTGCTGCTTACTTTATGGTTATTGAAAATTCAAAGGAATCCTTCCCTTAACAGGACATACTGGCTTATTAGGACGTGTGGTAGCTAATTAATAACATACGATTTCATTTCTCCATGCAAGTAGGTGGTACATTGAGGCCGCGCCGTCTTAGGGCCGGCGCCCACTGACGGCATGGCACGGCGTGGCATTTTATTACTATCAAGTTATTTTGAATCTTATTTCAATGAGTTTAGAATTCATGTTTCTTTATTTCGATACCACGATGCCGCGACGTGCCGAGGGATGACGCAACGCATAACCAATAAAGTAACATGAATTCTAAGCTCATTGAAATAAGATTCAAAATAACTTGATAGTAATAAAATGCCACGCCGTGCCATGCCGTCAGTGGGCGCCGGCCCTTAGAGCATACCGCACTAAAGAACTGGACCCGTTGGATAATATTAAAGTTATTATCACTAACAGTAACAAATACTTAATTATCTTCGTGTGTTCGTGTCGTGTGTGGCTTATTGGCCTCCGTAAGGTCGGGGGCACTGAGCACGGGCAAAGTCAATCATAGATTTAGCTCGATTTCCAACGTAATTAACCAACCTAAGCACCAACCTACTCTATATCGTATTGCTAGGACAAGTAGACAGTGAAAGATTATTCATCTGGTATACCACGCATTTCCTGCCATATTACGCAAATATACCAGAACATTCCACACTTTGATTTCCCTTGCCTCCAGAATGTACCGTCTACTCGCCCTCTCCTTCCTGTTGGCGTGCGGCGCTGAGTTCGCCGACCACCTCCAGACCCATGCACCAGAATGTCTCGGCGAAAACAAGTTCACCTGCATGGACCAGGGCTGCATAGAAATGGAGCAGTACTGCGACGGCTACGAGGACTGCGCGGATGGAAGCGATGAGACCTTCTGCCGTGAGTGTTCAGCTTGGTGATGTCCTCCATAACGTACCTATCCGTCGATGGCCAACCCTTCTTCGAACAATGTTTCGCTTGTATGAACAAATATGACTCGCGAATCCGAAGACAGAGAGACAGACACAATTAAGACAAATCATCACAACACAATGTAACCTACATGTCTGCTACATGCTTGGAGTGAGATCTATTGAGGCCTATCTCCACAATCTCATGTGGCCACATTAACAGCCATTTTTATCTACTATGCTGAGTGTAGTTTTGTAAAATTTATGGAATCCGTTTCGATGTGGGTACCTACATACAATACAAGTGTAGTTTAATCAGCATAATATGATAAATAAAGCTAAAAACTTGTCCAAAAATGTTGCAATGGCCCTGCTTGGCCCTGGTATATAAAGTATTATAGCAATTTTGGGCTCGTAAGGCCTTCGATCAACAATACTGTTGATCGAAGCGTAAGGCAGATGTATGTGTAGGTACTCCATTTATTTTAACATTTGAAACTTAACGGTAAAATTTGCACACGTTTTTAAATGAAACAACGAAACTATTTAAAATACTTACTTAAGACTTTCTGATCATCACAATAAATCGATTGTACATCGTTTAGCTTAGATTACACAAATATTTTCAGGAGAGCCTAAGGTTGACTTCCACCCAGTATATTCACTTTAAAAATAAATAATTAAATCTTTAAATCTATTATACATATAAAAGTACCGTGACTGACTGACTGAGTGAATGATTGACAGGCTGACTGACTGACTGACAGACAACGCACAACCTAAACTACTGGTGCTAGAGACTTGAAATTTGGCATACATGTACCTTGAGTATTCTAGAGGTGCAATACGGAAGCATTTTTCGAAATTCCCACGGGTTAGGGATATATCTAGACTTTCTTTGTTTTTTTTGTTTGTAGCGGAATCTCTGAAACTATTGAGCCGATTTTAAATTTTTTTTCACCATTAGAAAGCTACATTATCCTTCATTGATATACTCGTAAGTTACTTTTTATCCGGGAAAATGCGAAATTCCCACAGGATAGAAATAAATTAATTCAATTTCGAGGCTGCTTTTAAAATCCATACATATTATACTATCCCTGATTGACATAGGCTACTTTTTTTTCGGGAAAATACAAATTCCCACGGGATAGAAATAAGTAAATTCAACTTGGGGCTTGTTTTTAATTTTTTTTGCACCAATAGCAAGCTACAGTATCTCTGATTAACATAGGGTACTCGTTTCGGGAAAATAAAAAATTCCCACGGGATAGAAAAAACTGAATTCAACTTCAGGGCTGATAGAAATCTACACTATTCCTGATTGGTATAGACTACTCTTCTTTGGGAAAATAAAAAAATCCCGCGGGATAAAAGTAAGTCAAACAAAATTAGGGACTGATTTAAAAAATTCTTTAATTACGTAATAGTAAGCTACAGTATCCCTGATTAACATCAGGCTACTTTTCTTCGGGACAATGCAAAATTACCACGAGATAGAAATAAGTGAGTTAAACTTAGGGCCTGATTAAAAAAAAATCACCAATAAATAAATAAATAAAAATAAATAAATATCACGGGACAATTCACACCAATTGACCTAGTCCCAAAGTAAGCTTAGCAAAGCTTGTGTTATGGGTACTAGGCAACGGATAAACATACTTATATAGATAGATACATACTTAAATACATATTAAACACCCAAGACCCGAGAACAAACATTCGTATTTTTCATACAAATATCTGCCCCGATACGGGAATCGAACCCGGGACCTCAAGCTTCATAGTCAGGGTCTCTAACCACTAGGCCATCTGGTCGTCAATAAAAAGCTACACTGGCTCTGATTTACAAAATAGGTCAAAACAGTTATTTCTACCCCGTGGGAACTTTACTTTGCACTTTCTTAGGATAAAATAAGCCTGTTTCAATCAGGTACAGGCCTCCTCCCAGAACGAGAGGACTTGGGCAGTAGTTCCCACGCGGGCCGAGTGCGATTTGGGAACTTCACACACACCATTGAAATTCTTCACAGGAGTGTGCAGCTTTCCTCACGATGTTTTCCTTCACTGTGAAGCTCATGGTAAACTTCAAACGTAATTTAGCACACGAATTAGAAAAAACTAAGACGTGCAAGCCCGGGCACAAACCCACGACCCTGAATTATAATTCACTTATTCCTATTCCGCGGGAACTTCGCAATTTTGACCTATTTTATATAAATCAGATAAGCATATTTTTCACTATTTATAAAATACCGATTTTTTTCTTGCGAATATTTCTTATCAGTTTCAAATCGTTTTATTTCAAAAATAGGATAAGTATATGAAAAAACAAAATATAATATACGTGTACAGATAATTATACAGGGTTATTTGTAATTCACTAGCATCCTTTTAACCCTAAACTCCTACCACTTAAACAAATGTTTTTTGTTTTATGACTTTTGTCATAACTTAATATTTTTGGTGTAATAACGTCTTGAAAATTTGAGATTTCCTCTTATTTTTACGATACTCTGTGTATTTGTATGGGAAAAAAAGTGCTTCATTTTAAAAAGTCGTAAAACAAAAAACATTTGTTTGAGTGATAGGAATTCAGGGTTAAGAGGATGTCAGTGAATTAAAAATAAGCCTGTACTTTTAATATTGCATAAGAACAGTTTTTTTATCTTGTACCTACATCAAAAAATAAAAAAAATTGACTTAAATGGCCAACTTTTTTTAAAATAAATTTTTGAAGACGCGTTTCCGACTTTTTTTGCATAAAACTTAAATTTCAATTATCTCAGAAATGGTTCATTTTTGCATAGGGCATTATGGGACAAAAATGATTGCAAACGACTTACCAATAACCCTGGCCCTATACTACGAAGCGCGAAATTCGAACTTCGTTTCATGCCGTTCCGCTCACGCTAATGGTATTTATTACGAGAGTGAGAGGGACCGCACGATCCGAACTACGAACTTCGAATTTCGTAGTAACCCCCCTGTATATAGTAGGTATATAGTATGGATGGTGTACGGAACCTTGGCCGGTTTTATTTGTTGTGTTCGTAATATTGTCAAGACAAAGTTTTTATAAAAAATGGGGGCGAAACCGCGGGCAACCATTAGGACTGTGACCAGCACTCTGACGTCTAGCTTAGTTTTAGTACTTAAGCGTATCACACACAGCGCAGATGCGGTAAGATATCTGTATCTGAACGGATATCTGTCAATATCGCTCCCTATACAATCCAATGGAGGACCACGCACAGCGCAGATGCGGTAAGATTTTTATCTGCGTATCTGTGAGCACCGACATATATCGACAGAATCCGACAGATGTGAAGATTATATTTGCAGATAAATATACAGGTGGATGCGCAAAAGCACACTTTCATCATCATCATCATCATCCCAGTCTATATTACGTCCCACTGCAGCACAGGCTTCCTCTCAGAATAAGAGGGTTTGGGTCGTAGTTCCCACGCAGGCCCAGTGCGGATTGGGAACTTCAGTGTATAATAAAATAAATATAAAATTACGTTCTACTTAAGCAAACAACAAGTTATCCTTGCGTAAAAATGCATTTTCGCATTTTTTTACATTTTGTCGTGAAGGGAAATAAAGAAAGTGTAACGCGCTTTTATTGAAAATTCTTTCAGTGCAACGCACCTGTGACACCCTTAATGTTGTGGGTGTCCATGGGCGGCGGTGATTGCTCCCCATCAGGTGACCCGCATGTTCGTTTACCCCCTTTTATATAAAAAAAAACACCCTGTATAAGCCATCCGCACCACAAAACACGTCTACTCAGCTCCGAAATTTTAGAGTGAATGTAAAACCTCGCATCTGCGCTGTGTTTGATACCTGCAGACGGATAAGTTTTTATACGCAGATAAAATCTTACTGCATCTGCGCTGTGTGTGACAGGCTTTATACGCAGATAAAATCTTACCGCATCTGCGTTGTGTGTGACACGCTTTACAATTGTGGATCTTTTGCAGCGACACACCCGCCCAGCAAGTTCACATGCAACGCAACGCACCTGTTCAAGTGCGCCGACGGGCTCGGGTGCTTGCCTAGAATGTGGGTCTGCAACGGAATGCCCGAGTGCGAGGATGGAAGCGACGAGGCTAACTGTACCTTGGACCTGCCCGCTGTAAGTACCTACCTACGCCTTAAAGCTGGGGTACTTTGACCCAATTATAAATCTATACTTATACTTGTACTTGTATTGTACTTGTACTTGTATTGTACTTGTACTTATACTTGTACTGTACTTGTACTTGTACTTGTACTTGTACTTGTACTTGTACTTGTACTTGTACTTACTTGTACTTGTACTTGTACTTATTACTTATAATATTATATTATACTAGCTGACCCTGCAAACGTTGTTTTGCTTTATATCACCTAGGGGTATAAAAATAGTCTACGACCTATTCTCAGACCTCCCGAATACAGAGAAAATAGTTTCATAAAGATCGGTCAAGCCATTTCGGAGGAGTTCGGTAACAAACACCGTGACACGAGATTTTTATATATTAGATTCTTATAATTATAATTATAATTGATTGATTTGATTGTTTGTTTGTATGTTTGTTTGTTTGTTTGCATTGAATAGGCTCCGAAACTACCGGACCGAATTCAAAAATTCTTTTGCCGTTAGAAAGCTACATTACCACAGAGTGACATAGGCTACTTTTTACCGCGGGAAAATACCTTTTCCTACGGGAAAATTAATTTTATCGCGGACGAAGCTGCGGACCGAAGGCTAGTAATTAAATAAATGGACCAGTAGTGGACGTCACACCCATTTAAATAAACTTAGATTTGCTGTTTGCTGATTCGGAGTCGCTAATTTTATGTCCACAGGAGTCATCTTTTGTTGCATCTTTTGCTGTGTATCATCCATAATGAGCTAGTACCTACATCAATTACCCACTGTTAGCTATCTACTTTTATTAGGTACTCAAAGCTAAACCCATTCTTTCCTCCAGGTTGGCAATGGAACAAAATGCTCAGGCTTCACATGCGACGACGGCAAAAAGTGCATCTCACGCTTCTGGGTTTGCGATGGCAACTACGACTGCAACGACCACAGCGACGAAGACATCAATCTCGCCTGCAGTTAGTAAACTACCTCATATCATTGTCAGGGTAGAGCAGTGGGCTAACTTTCATCAGGGGGATCAGAAAGCTTAACACGTTCACGGACACAAGACCTCTTCCAATAAATTGTGCTACAGCTCAGAATTTTTCCGTACAAATTGACATCACGTCTGGGGACGGATTGTCATATTGTTCCTTTTTGGAAGTACTTAAATGTGGTGTGTATAGAAATTGTCTGGTTACAGACGTAGTGCCACAAACGTTTGTACGTCTGGATTGTCAAAATACCAACCGGCGGCGGGCCGGAGCTGGCCCGCGGATCGTACTTTCTCCACCACTGGGGTAGAACGTAAAATAGAATAAGAGGCAATTTAGCGTGGAGTGAACTTTTTAGGCTACCCGTGAGAAGCGTGAGTTAGGGCCTCCATAGACGGACTGCTTCGAGCAGTCAAGGCCAACGACACGAGACCAGTCGTGTTGCGGTTGGTGTCGACTTCAACCCGAATGCTCTGAATTTTTTATTGAAACTGCAGATCACCCAACAGCTAAGTGGTCGACTGACTGCTCAAGCAGTCCGTCTTAGGCATGAGACGGGCTTAGGTACGTTTTCAGATGCTACACTTAATGCTCAATTATCTGAAAAGTTTTGTTTCACAGGGCACGCACTCAAACCGCACAGAACATCCGACGCAGTTTCTTGCGAAGAATTCGACATGTTCGGTTTCCAGCGCAAGCACAAGTGTCTCGATGACTCGTTCTGCGTGCCCACCAAACAGATGTGCGATGGGCTCGTGGACTGCCGCGACGGGAGTGACGAGGGCCCTTGGTGTGATGCTGTGAAATGTAAGAATATTTTCATTGCTACTCAAACTAAGGCTATGGCCTCCTATACACAAAGAACCAATACTTACACTTACAACCCTAGACCCTATCGACAGATGACTTTAATGAACTGAAACAATTACTTTGCTCACCCGCGACCTTACGATACTAGTTGCTTTTATGTAAGAAATGCGTGTTCATGCAGTTCCTCCACCTCCATACTGTATGAACACACACAAACCCAACTATCACCACCACCAAACTACACTGAAGCGTTTCGAACTCAACTAGAGCTCATCTTCAGAGTAGGTACCACAACCGTACGCTATGTTAGACTCCAATCCAATGCCTAACATTTGGTAGGAATAACACGTAAAAACATTATAATATTATCTTCCGTCCCGCAGGGTACACCATGTGCATCAACACGACCTGCCCAGCTAACATCACGTACTGCGCCCGCGAACGCACCGGCCCTCGCTGCGTCTGCAAAGACCACGCATACATGCAGTTGTACAACGCCACCACCCAGCAATGTGACGATGTCGATGATTGCCTCTCAGAACGGCCGCGCTGCAGCCACATCTGCCACAATAAGGACGGACACTTCACTTGCGAGTGCGAAGTGGGGTACAAAGTGGATATGTACAAGTATCTCTGCTTTGCTCCGGGTAAGTCTAATTTAGAGCTAAAGTTGTATTGTTAGCGAGCAGTTTGTAGCTACCAATAGTGGTGGGTTTCCCTAAAGACCGACTTAGCCATAGCCTAAAGCAGCGAGATAGTACGGGGGACTTTCGTGACAAAATTAGATGACCTACGATGAGCTGAGGAATAGGTGGCAGATATTACACTTCCTAAGGGGCGGGCAAGATTGGTAGTCTGATTCTGGCTACCAATGTCGAAATAAAGCAACCTATTTCACTTGCCAAGGCGCTTTAGGTATGGTTGGATAGATCAAATTGGGACACTAAGGAGACGAATATTCCCTGCCTGCGACTGTGTTCCTTGAACACTACAATTTGGCCGCTTTCAAGTCTAGGGTGAATGAGCATTTATTAGGCAAGCGTGCTCCATCGTAGGCCTCATCATCGCTTTCCATCAGGCGTGATTGTGGCCAAACACAAGCTTAAGAATATTGTATAAAAAAAAAAAACTACTTAAATATTGACAAACCAGCCAACAGTGGCCTGTTGCATAACAAAGTACAAGTAATATTACAAGTGGAACTCTCGCTTCAGTTAGGTATATTAACTAGAAAGGGAGTTCCGCTTGTAATATAAGTTGTACTTTGTTATGCAACAGGCCCCGGGCTGTAAGTATATTTAATCCTTTTACTCTTTACAGAGCCGGAAGCGATGTTATTCTTCAGCACTCAACAAGATATAAGGTTTATAAGAGTGTCAACGAAAGAAGAGGTGACCGTCGCTACTGGAATTAAGCAAGTACGTGTTTCTTTGTATTTACCACCTACTTACCTAGTTACAAATCTCAACTGATTACATTGAAATAGGAAGATGCTAGCTGCAGTGCAGTAGGTAAGACTCGTTGGTTTTTCCAGGGTCATGGCGTGACCTGCGATGGCAAATATCTCTACTGGGTAGAGACAGCGGAAGGACATCAAGCCATCATGAGAGCTAATTTTGAAAATGTGTCTGGAACCAAAGAGGTAATTAAAGAATTTTCAACTTGACGATCAGCTAAACTCTCTGTTATGGTTGCCTTCATTATTATTGTTATTATCCTTTCCAAGCTCAGTCAGTCAGTATTATGGGTACCTACCTATCTAAATGGTTAATATATACCATGCTTCGTATTACGAAAATAAAATGCCAGCCTAGTTTGGGGCCTACCGGATTACAGGTTCATAAACTTTTAGGTTTGTGCAAGAAATATTTTTGAAGTGAAACTTCTAATGCGACTTCCAACAAGCGTTGCGGTAAATACGCAACGCAACGCAATGCAAGTTGACGTTTGCGAGACGTTCGCATTGTATATATACTAACGGATGTTAAAAACTTCGTCAGTACGATCCAGAACAATTGCGTGGTTTAGTATGAAAACTTGTAAAAGTCATAACTATTTTAATGGTAGATCGTAGAATAAAGTAAGTATTTTAAACGTATTTACTTAGTAAAAAAAAGTATTGAATATCTTTAAGAATTACGAAAAATCAAGAAAAATTACTTATTGAAAATAACGTGCGCACGAGGAGAAACGCCATCTAGCGACGAGTTATGTAACTTGTTTCGCTAGCGCTGTAGTTGGTTGCTCGTTTTATTTTTTAATATGAAGTTTCACTTCTTCCGCGCGGAGGGACTCCACGCACTATCTTTTACATTTATATTTTTTCTTCTTTTTTTTCATCGGTTCTATCTTTCTCCAGACGTTAGTAAGCATGGGGTTAGAGGATCCAGGAGACTTGGCGCTCGACTGGTCCACAGGAAACATCTACTTCACTGACTCGGACCGCGGCACCATCTCCGTCTGCAAGAGTGATGGTTCCGTCTGTACCACCCTCAAGACTGATGCTAAGAGACCACGATTTGTCACCTTGGATGTCAAGAATGCGTACGTCAGATTAGAGCACTAAACTAAAAATAATTAAGTATTCCTTTGACGATTGGCGAAGCAGGCAGATTGACCATCATTATCAGTCAAACAAAAGAAAAAAATCACTGATGTTCCTATCTTATTTATCTGCCTCAGTACTAGAATTATTAAGTCTATCATGCCTATCCCTACATACCCTACAAGCGATCGTACGTCGACCGCACGCCGCACGCAAAACTGGAACTCAATTCTATTCTACTTTTGTAATTCTATTTTGCTTTTAAAATGTATAATTTGTATATCTTCAAATATTTTAATCTAGGTGTTACCCTGGCCTAGTGGTTAGAGAAGCTGACTATGAAGCTTGAGGTCACGGGTTCGATTCCCGTGTCGGGGCAGATATTTGTATGAAAAATACGAATGTTTGTTCTCGGGTCTTGGGTGTTTAATATATATTTAAGTATGTATCTATCTATATATATGTTTATCCGCTGCCTAGTACTAGTACCCATAACACAAGCTTTGCTTAGCTTACTTTGGGAGTAGGTCAGTTGGTGAGAATTGTCCCGTGATATTTATTTATTTAAATGTAGAGAGGAGCGTTCTTTAAATTGATAATAACTTTCGTTGACTGTCTGCGTCCAAAACTGTTCAAGTGTCCTCATGTCGATCTCATTCCAGCACCATGTACTGGGCGGACCACCCCGGCAAAGACGTAATCATGCGCGCCAGGATGGACGGCTCCGAGCCTGAGGTCCTGGTGGATAATCTGAGGTCTTTCGCAACGGGACTGGCCTTGGACGCGCCCAACCAACGGCTGTACTTCGTCGACTCCACTATCAGGGTCATCAAGGTTGACACCAAGCAGGTGTATGTGAGTATTAATGTTTTGCATATTTTTAGCCCAATCTAGAGTTTTCCTTTCGTGAGTTGCACCAATTTACTATGTACTTACATAACGATAACTAAAATCAAATCAAATCAGCCCTCATTTCTTCGGTTAAGTAAATTGTTGGTTGCAGAATTTACCAACCCAATTTTGTCTTACCACGCGTAGGTAGCTAGTTAAATATATTTTTCAAGTGTAATTCTCTCCCCCCCAGCTTATCCGCCTCTGAGAGTCCGTGTTCACTAGGATTTTAGTGGCCGATACCTAGTCTCACCTGGTGACTATTTTTGGTTACGCAACTAAGTAGCTTGTACATTTTGTTGTTAATACTTATAGGTAGGTACGTACATTGTTTTAACGGTCAAACAAATATTGTTAAAAGAGATGATGCTCAGAGTTGTTGTTGAAAACGCTGTGTCTTGTTGGATCAAAGTTGTTGTGGTCTCTTGATTGTGATCAGCGCCGGCCCTAGACAATAGGCATTTGATCAAAGTAGGTTAGGATACAAATCCTCGCCCCTTCCGCAGCAGTTTTTCTTCTATCAAACATCCGGCCATTAAAATTTTCTTTCCGCGCCCATTTCCATAAGATTTTAGCGTC
The DNA here is from genome assembly GCA_947563465.1 of Archips xylosteana. Taxonomy (NCBI): domain Eukaryota; kingdom Metazoa; phylum Arthropoda; class Insecta; order Lepidoptera; family Tortricidae; genus Archips; species Archips xylosteana. Next base: position 13,092,101 of record OX387365.1, on the reverse strand, counting down.
CCTTTGCCATTTGATGCTTAGAACGACCGCTCCTCTTGCATAAAGATAATATTATTATCATACCTACTAACCTGTCGAAACGCGCGAAGATCGCTCAATTTTGCGTGTGACCTAGGGTAAACAAACAGGTTTTAAAACCCAGTCTCTTACAGTCTCTCTTCGAAGAGCGATTCCACCACCCTTACGCCATATCGGTATTCGAAAACACCGTATATTGGAGCGACTGGACGTCCAATACCATCCTGACCACGGACAAGATACATGCCACTTCGCTGAAGAGGAATGTACTGGCCACGTTGCATACACCTGTGTATGGTAAGTGAGGAGAGGAATAAAGCCCAGTTTAGAGCTGCAAGACAAGTGCAAGTTGCACTACATTGCGCCTTTCGATTGGCCACTTCAAACTCGTTTGCTTTACGGCCTCGCAATGTAATGCAACTTGCACGATTTTTCTTGCAAGTCTAACCTGGGCTTAAAGAAACCAAAATCAGACGCAGGGTGGAAGTTGGCATTGGCAGCAGAGACAACTACCTTGATTGTTAATACCGCGCAAAACTGAGCAATATCGAACTGTAAATTGCCTTACCTCGTTAGACCCAAGTCAGATTTTGAATTACCAGAAACCCCAATCAAGAAAAGTTGACATTTATTCATACATAGCCATACTTAAAACATAAAAATACTTAAATGCGAACGTGTCTGTCTGTCTGTTAGTTCTGTTACCGTTGAACCGAATTAGTTGAAACTTATTGGTATGGAGACAGTTTGCCCTGGGACGAACATAGGATAGCGTTTATCTCAGAAAATTGCATAATTCCCGCGGAATAACGATAAACAACTTCTGCGCAGACGGAGACGCGGGCAACAGCTGGTAGTGATAAGCTCAATGACCAAGCAATGTAATACAAGTTACATTTCGAGTGTCACCGACGGTGCTAGCTGAAAACCAGCGCTGGGGTGGTATAAAAGCCTCAGCATTATGCTGAGCCAGTGTCCGATTTATAACCGCAATGAAACACTCTCTATATCCTCCGTGTTGTCTATTTTTAATAATATTGAAGTGTCTTGTGTTTTGAAAATAAATGTACTTTCTTTATTTCTTTCATATGTGTATTTGACTTTAAATAATTTTCAGACATGCATATGTACCACCCTGTGTTGATGATAAAGACCTCGGATCCATGTGAAAGCCACAACTGTTCGCACCTCTGCCTTCTGTCCACCAACAAAACGTTCACATGCGCCTGCCCTGCTGGTATGCAGCTGAACGGGTCTACCTGTTACAGTAAGTTATTTTTAAAGTAAGTAAGGTTTACTTTTTATTATTATTTTATTATCCTTGTCAAAACGTACGCGTACTATTTAACAAGTTCCCTGTCCCGAAGTAATGCGCAACGTTCTTTCGACACGTTCCAATGACATTAAACGGTCGTTGAGTCACCTATGAGGTACATGTGCCTCATGGGACAGGGAATCTGTTAAACATGAATCTTTATTCCAGACGTCCGGAACTACCGCCCCCAATACCTAGTGGTCGGTGGCGGCGCGTCCTTCACGCGTATCGAGTACGATACTCTTGGCAACCCGGAGACTCACGCCACCAACTTCAACATTGGACGGGTTCAGGCAATGGCATACGACAGTAGAAGAGGTAAGTCTTTTGAAAACAAAACGATGGACACAAAATAATATATAGTACTACTGGAAATGCACGGGCTTTGAGTTTTACTACCGTAATTACTAATTAGTACTTAGGCCCTTAGTGATAGCATTGGCCATTGTGGTTAGCTCAGTCTAGGTTTTATTACTGTATTTAAATTATGGCACATTGCCATATAGTTCTTTTTTCCTAAGGGCCTACATCTATTATATGTATTTTATTAGATCCTTCTATATATATTTAGTTTTTTATATATGTCAAAGGTATAGAAAAGCTTCAGGCACTGGGCTACACTTTGGCTTCAGCTCAACTAGGAGCAAAGTTTCATGCCACAACAGTATACGGCTTTTGCCTATTTAAAACCGGGCTTAAATTACTGTCACTTTTGGTGCTGTGACCAGGATGTAAAACGACTGACGGTATCGTGGTTCAAATATTAGTTCTTAAATGAGTAGGTACGTGAACAGAATGTTTATCTTCATCGTCAGCTGAAGGACGTGCACTGCTGGACAACGGCGTCCTCCAAAACGCGTCACAAATGACTAGACTGGTCCTGCACCAGCCACATCTTTGCCATGCTTGGTAGACGGACTGCCACTTGTAGAATATTCCACAGTTCAGTGTAAAGCTACGTGTTTGATAGAGCTTCTTCGGGCCGAGGAGCGTTGAGTTGGAGCAAACTGTAGCTGGTCACTCTGAAGCATAGGCTCGAGGCACGTTGCGAATTAATCTGAAGCTCCTTTGAGTAGACTGACGCTCCTTTGATCGCGGCAAAAACCGACAGAATATGGCTCATTTGCCTCAGGTTGAGGTAGCGTCTCCACTTGTGCGGCTTCGAGGCGAGACAACCACTCGAACCGAGGGTGTCTCTAGTGGATAGCAGCTTAAGGACGTTGCTGGCCGACTTCCGATGGTATATATTGGTCAATATTAAACTTAACATTTTAATTCCGCAGATATATTGTTCGTGTACGATGCCACGCGACAAAGCATCGATACCATCAACATGACTGAGTTCACCCTTGGCAACACGCGTATCTTCGCCTATGAGGGACTGAAGAATGTTGTCGATATGGACTACGGTTAGTTTCGTGATTTCTTTGTTAACTTCTTTACTAAATACCTTAATACATCATTACATTACTGATTATTCGTTATGTGCGTGCGCGATGACAGCGCCCCTATTGACCAGAATTATTGTGGAGTTGAGATATGTCAAACTATAGCAATTGGATTGTTTTATAACGATTTTCGGATTGTTTTTCAGCGAAATTAAATGAAAATATCTAAAAAGTTTGTCCATAAACATGATTGATGATTTTCCTACTTAAACGGAAGAATGAATGTTATAATACGTACGCATTGACTTACAATAAAACAACTAGACTCACAATCGCTTAACAAAAGTTCCTCAAAAAACGTCCGAGCGGCGTTGTGTGTACGTATAGTCGTATACATCAATTTATACAGATAACATTAACAGCATTCATTCAAATTAACACCTTATTTCGTAGCAGTAATGTTCAATGTCAATCGTATACGATCGTTAGAAGTAGTGACATGACGTCACGTGCTGGAAACCGCCTAAAGAGCGTACGAAAGAGACATTATACGAATACGGGGCGAGAATATTTTGTTTTAGCAATTGAAATGTAAATTTCTAGTACTTAAATACTTAAAAACTATCAAGATAGTTATATGCAATAAAAATAATATAATGTGGAAAAATGTAATATGAAAATACAGCAATTTGACACATGCCACTCCGGAGTTAATTCACATTTCTGCCACATCGCGCGCTGCGATCGATTTGACGTTCCCCACCACCCACTTTGCACATACCCAATTGCTGGGCTAAATCTATTTTTATAGCCTACTAGCTGTTGCCCGCGACTTCGTCTGCGAAGAATAGGGTAGGTATAAAAATAGCCTACCTACCGAGTATGTAGAGAAAAAAGTTTCATAAAAATTGGTCGAGCCGTCTCGGAGGAGTTCGATAACAAACATCGTGACACGAGATTTTTATTTATTAGATTAAGGGGTTGTTTCACCACCCATTGATTAATTTTAACTGCCGGATAAATGTGATGCCGTCTCAGTCTATTCGAACAAAATAAACAAAGACTGCATCACATTTATCCGTCAAATAAATTCGATTAATGGATGGTGAAACAGGGGGTAAGTGTCCTACTGGCAGGCAGAGGACTCCTCTTCTTTCCACCACTTGCCTTTATAGGTAACGCCACCAGAGTTGAGGCCACGCACACAACCACATCTCATGTAACGTTGACGTTGTGTTGACGTTTAACGACAACACAACGTCAAAATCCCGCTCGGCTGTCATTACATGAGATGTGGTTGTGTGCGTGGCCTCAACTCTGGTGGCGTTACCTATATCAAGAGCATAATCTTGTCAGTCCGAGTCGCCTTACCATCTCGTTAACTACAAATGCTTAAAAATGAAAATATTTCTGGCCTTATCCCAATACATCAACGGCAAAAAAGCTAACACATTAGCACATTACTAAACACTTGAACATAAATAGGTAAGGTAAACGTACCAATTCTCGACTTCTCAACGCCCAGTAGATGACACCCATCTGTCACCTCTCTTATTATGACATGAGATTGAAGGTGCCATGTATTTGGGACGTTTACCTTACTCCATGCAAAGAACCACATTATACTTAAGTATCGTTTACTCAAATGGCTGAACACTACAAAGATATAGCCATTTCATTATTAACGTCTGCGTTAGAACGAGACTGCCTTGTCTACATCTTGGCAACTATTGGGACTGTGACCAGCACTCTGAAGTCTACCTTAATTTACTTTGTTGTATCTGAGATACGCAGACTACGTGACTGATTCCCTGTACGTGTTGGACTCGGGCCGGCGGTTCCTGGAGGTGTTCTCACTGAGGAACAACAAGCGAGCGCTGGTGTACCGCTTCACCGAGCAAGAGATACCCGTCAGTCTCTGCATCTTGCCAGATTACGGGTGAGTGGTGATGACGGTTTATCACAATGTTATTTTCTAGAGGCTAAGAGCCATCCTTAAATTAACTAGTTTTTTGAGACTACCCAAAAATACACTTCGCACTTTGACACCCTTTTTTATATGGAAATGGCTATTAAGTATTTTGTTTTTGCGCCAAAACACTTTTTTTCTAAAATGTGTGACTTAATTCATGATGGACATTTTTTAATAAACTTTTTAAATGGAGTTTCTCAGGGACGTATTTTAAGCCCGTCAAGTTATACATATTAAAACAATAATTTTCAGAATAGTTGAAATACCTTCAAAAGTACTTAGTTTGTCTTTTTTTTTTTTTTTTTTTAATAGGGTGCCTGGAAGAGATCGCTTCGAAGCGATAAGGCCGCCCATTGCTTACCTTATTTCTTTTTATTCATGCACTTGTTTTTCTGTATTGTATTATTTGTGGTGTACAATAAAAAGTCATTGTATTGTATTGTATTGTCTTTTAAATTATTGACAGGAGACTCCTTGTTGCTGTAGTCGAGAGTGAGCAAAATAACGAAATTCATATAGATAGCATTGGGTTAGACGGAGAAGATCGGAAACATCTTATTTTGAATGACTTAAAAGGTAAACTACCTTCTAACCAATTCATCTAAATCATTACTTTAGTGCTGGCTGAAATGTTTGTTTGTTTTTACTCAGGTCCCCATGTCACATTGCGTTATGCCCAGAAGATGGACAATGTGTACATGTCCGATGAAAGTAGTGGCATCATTGATTACATACATCCTGCAGGTACTGTTTATTATCCAGATACTTTTTTCTTTATGGAGTGATTATGGTATTACTATGAGTATATCAGAAATAAAATGTATGGACTGTGCCCGCTCTTTATATCGCGGGAAAAGAAAATGACTTTTCTCAAAGATGCAATGAAATGTTAATCTTACGTTCCAAATAATAGGCCGGGCCGCTTTGATCAATTATAACTGTAGATCCACAGTCGCGCGCCCGAAAATGTCCGAGCCAAATGAGCGCCACTTTGATAAAAGTGGCCTTCTTTTTTCTCAGTACGTTGCGTGAAATTGTCAAGTTTAGCTGTAATAACTAGGTTCAAATTTCTGTGTAGGTGATGATTTTAATTGTTATGCAAACAAATAAAAAGTTCGGACATTTTTTGAAGGGGATTTTGTTCGGCAATGTGTATCTTCAGTTATAATTGATCAAAGCCGGGCCTTATCACGTTGCGGGCGCTGTTAGACGAGTGCTATGTAATGAATTTTCATACAGAATAGCAGACCTAGGCCAGGAAAACGATATCGTCTATTGTTTCATGTGACACAGCATCATAGACGTTTATAGGTCTATGGCATCATGTTATTCAGCCCTTAAAAAAAACATAAGCAATAGTTGCTTTCTTTGCAATTTTAATTCCTTGAAGTTTTTTATTCATTTCGTTACATGTTTGAGAAAAGCAAGCCGCGGCCGGAACAGGGGTTGCCGGCGTCGTATCATGCCGGCCTCGTGTACCATTCGACCGTCAAACTTACTCGGCCGGCAACCCCTTACTTCCCGGCCTCTGTAGTAATGTACTATTTCACTGCACCTCCATCTTCGATCAACAATAATACTATTGGGTAATTCCAAAAAAAGTGGCACCTTAACCTGTCATTCCGTTTTTGAATAGAAAGTATGCTCAATTTGCCGTTTTCAGGAAAAATAAAAATGTTCACAGGTAAACACCAATCATATAGACCGAAGCCAAGCCTTTTTTATAAATTTTATTTTAACACTTTAATAAAAAAAATAGATAGTGCCGGTTTTTACTGTAACCTGTCTTGTCCAAACGCGACACTCTTCCATTCTTAGTTCTTTAGCTTATTAGTGCACAATTTTATTTTAAAAAAATACTGCGCTATGTAACAACAGGTATATTACTTCATTAGATTTATGTTGCACGGATTTTATATATCATTTTTAAACAACAATATTCAGTGACGAAATTTATCCAGCGATTTTTTCACTGTAACCTGTGTGTTCACATTATTGCATCTCACTCACAAAAAGATAATATACTATTTTGTACGTAATCTGTAAAATTTAACTTTAACTTGTAATTCTTTCTCTACTAACCTGCCTAATGTAACTTTAACCTGTATCACCAAAACTTCAACACTCCACAATTTCTATATTTATATGAGTTTTGCAATGCCCTTTACAAATATGCCCCAATTATAATATTTAAAAAAATATTATTCATATTCAGTTGGTAAAACAGACCGATTTTTTTTACAAAAAACTTTAACCTGTTGGTGCCACTATTTTTGGAATTGCCCTATTTTGTTGTATTGTTGATCGAAAACCTCTAACTATGATCGTAAAAGATGATATCTACTTAATACCAAGTCTCAATAACAGCTACAAATATAGGTTTCATAATAAGGTAAAGTAACAATGCTCGACACCTCAACGCCCAGTAAATGACACCCTTCTGTCACGTTACTATGACATAAGATTGAAGGTGCCATGTATTGAGTCAGTGTCGAGCACAGAGACGTTTACCATACACGATCTTACATTATTTATATACAACTATCCTAGACTAAAAGTAAGTACAATAAGGCTGCGTTTCCACCAGAGATGTGCGAGGATGCGTTGCGAGGGATGTGTTTGTCATGAACCAATAGAAACACTTCATTCACTTGGTTTCTATTGGTTAGTGTTTCTATTGGTTCATGACAAACACATCCCTCGCAACGCATCCTCGCACAGCTCCGGTGGATACGCAGCCTAAGAAGCTCAGATACACTAACAAAGATGACGTTACTTTGAATCGAATATATATCCCGTTTATTCCTTACCCCGTGAGATGTTTTCCGCACGCACGACCTAAAAAGTATTTCTGGATGTAAACCGTTTGTTGTACAAAAATAAAGAAAAAAATACTTAAGTTAGTATTTTTGATCAGCTTAAGAGGCTTTTATTTTCCACAGGATCTGGTCGTGAGAACTTCCGCCAATTGTTTACGACAGTGACGAGCTTGGCAGTGACAGACACACTGATATTCTGGACGGACAACCGCACACCACGACTTTTCTGGGCCGAAGTGCACGAAACCATGCCTAGAGTGCGACGTTTAGAGCTCTGTAAGTACCAAAGACATCTTGGTCTTGCATTGCACCGAGGAAAAGTTTCCAAAGTTATGAAAATTCTACATGAAACGTTCTCAGCCATTTAAATTTAACAAACAGTTGAAGTTCATTAGATACCTACATCACTTATTAGTTATTTTAATTTAACAGCCACGAAAATATCCGACTTACCGGTGGTAACATTTTTAGAAAGTTCTACAATTTGAGTTCTACCTACATGATTCCTAAGTCTTGATATCACTGACTGACAATTTCCAATTCTAAATGTACTTAATTGTTTGCATACTTATTCTTTTCGTTTCAGCAATCTTCCCTAACGACACACACTTATACATCCAAGCAACCACACAGCCTCCTGAAGTGACCGATCCCCTGTCAGTGCATCCCTGTGTCTTCAACCCTTGCTCAGACATCTGCGTACAAACACCCCACGCAACTTCTTTGCAGGACCCTACATATAGCTATTCATTTAAATGCCTGTGCCCTATTGGCCTGACGCTCGAAGGTAACAAATGTTCGAAGCTTGTATCTTGCTTGTGGGAAGAACTGTACTGTCACAGGAGCAATCAGTGCATAGCTTCGTCGAAGAAGTGCGATGGTAAGAAGGATTGCGCTAACGGAGAGGATGAAGAATTTTGTCCTGGTAAGTAAGTTCACTGACACAAAAAACGAGTATCTTCTTTGCTCAGTTCTGTAATGGGTAATGTTTTTTGCAGTTATTTCACCTTCAACATCTAAATGTTCGCTGGATCAGAACATATGCAACGGCAAGTGTATAGGAAAGTATGAAGCTTGCCCAAATGATATGGATGAATCAGATTCCGGTAAGTTTTTGTATGGTTATGTTTGCATGGTTAACGGTGAAAAGAAACATCTTTTACCAAACGTTTTCTTAAGGCACTCCCAAAGGTGGTCTAAGTAGTTTTAATAGGTAAAAGGCCGTGGGCCTAGTGCTTAGACCTAAGGCCTCTCAAGCAGAAACTCGTGGTGTGTGTGAAGTTCCCAATCTGTGGTGGGCCCGCGTGGAAACTAAGCACGACCCAAGGCCTCTCATTCTGTGAATAGACATGTGTGTTTATAGGTTGGAATGATGTTGTGATAATAGCAGGCTGTTTTCCGCGAGACGACCTATTTGCTTTTTGACCGATTTGAAAGAGATAAGAATCTCTCTTGAAATGAAATAGCGTCAGTGAGTCAACTCCGGTCCCTTCACTAAGATTTTTCTTTGTTTTTTCCAGAGCAACCGGCTTGCGAATTACACCAGTTCAAGTGTGTCGACTCTAATGTCTGCATAGAGCACAGTCAGGTTTGTGACAAGCACGCCGACTGCCCCGACGGCTCTGACGAAAACCTGGCTGCTTGCGACACTTTGAAGTGCTTTTCTACTGAATTCATGTAAGCTACATACCTATGCCCTATAAATACGTACTGGGTTCCTATAAAAACTACTGCCCAAGCCAAGAGAGACGTTTTGTGATAGGCCGACGACTGGTACTGGCGTGTTAAATCAAACACACGTATGCCACGTATGTTAAAGTAGCCTTTAGGTCTACACCAGGGGGGGCACACTTACATATATCATTACTTTTCATGCGACTACAGCGATCTCTGGTGTTTGCCGAAGAACTAAATTAGCGGCCATCTTGGTTGACTTGTCAAACTTGTCAGTTGTCATTCATCGGCCATGGCCATGGCGTACCAAATTGTACGGTCAAGGACTTTAATTGATAGGCCACTTGCCAATGTTCGTATTTTAGCCGTATAATGCAAATCGGGTTTAGCCGCTTATACTTCGTATATGCTGATTTGAATTAGACGGCTAAAATACGAATAGTGGCAATTAACCTATCAATTAAAATCCTTGACTGTACATTGCTATAGGTACGCGTATCTAGTATAGCTGTACATCACTACCAACATATAAATATAGATAGGTATATATCTATAGATACGTCACATTAGTTCTTGAGCTGCCGTAGGGCGGCAGCACCTTCCATACATGCATTTTTGACCATAGAGTTGCCACTCTTGTTCATATAATATTACAATACTCTTTGGTCTACACCAGGTTAGGTTTGAAGGCATACTTATTGGGCCCAGGTGAACTACTAATGGAATCGGGTTATTCAACATTACACCTATCAATCAACCAGTCAATCTTTATTATGCTTAAAATGTGGCACAAGAAAGAGGTCACAATACCTAAGTACACCATAACAGCTCTTTCCAAAATTTTGATGCTTTACATAATTATTTTTTCTCACTTAATTATACTGTAACTAGACACTTTAAAAAAAGTAGAAAAGAAAGTCTGTGGGGCCTTTCTGAAGTTTCTCAAAAAGGTTATGTATTACTAATAGATTGGGTAAACAATTTTAATTTTAATTCTTGTCTTCATACCTTCTAGGTGTGCATCAGGGTCCTGTATTTTGGCTAGCTGGCAGTGCGATGGCGATGCAGACTGCAATGATGGGTCAGATGAAATAGACTGCGGTATGATTGATTTTGATTCTGCAAATTCTGAAAACTCTAAAAAAAGAGACGCAATCAGCATTCGTGGCCATCTATGTGTGTATTTGAGAGAGAGAGATTTATAAACACATTCGATACACAAGCATAATATGTAGAAGTTACGTAGGTATTATGCGAGACTTCTGAAACTGAACATCGTCTACTACAGGGATCACCAATTAGTTTTTTCAGGGGTCTGGTTTTTAAAATAAATTTAGTGTCGCGCTCCGTTTCTACTTAAATTTATTAAATAAGCTAGTGTAATGTACAAAAGTACAAGGGTTTTTTTACATATCAATGGGAAAAATCACATTTTTTGCGTATTTGTCTGAAGTTTGGAGTAAAGTTGGTGCAGGCTATCGTCATTAAATCCTGGAGATGTGCATATCAGTAAGTCGAATTGGCCGCCAATTATTGGCGGCAGCAATGACAAAGCGCGAAATACATGATATTAAATTACGTACTCAGTATATATATACTCACCAGACCAGGGATCACCAAATCCGGACCACTGACCTATTTAAGTTACTTAAGTAAACAGTAACTTATATAAGTTACTAAGTTACTATTTAAGTTACTTAAGTAAACAGTAACTTATATAAGTTCAGTCAGTGCTCCGGATTTGGTGATCCCTGGTCTACTACTTAATGCTGATACGTAACAGGGGACCGCACCTGTGGGCGAGATTTCTACCAGTGCCGTAGTGGGCAATGCCTGGGGCTGAGCCGGCGCTGCGACGGCGTCCCGGACTGCGTCGACGGCTCCGACGAGGAAAGCTGTCGGGAGGAGCCGCCTGAACCACCGGTTAGTTACTCTTCAAACTCCACTCAATAACAATCTTACTCATAGTGAAAATATGGTTATGTAGCATTATTTCTAAGTAAAATCAAATAGCCTAAGTACGAAATTCTTAAAGATAAAACTTCGAAAATCGCAATGTCTCATGTACGAAATTCCTAAAGATGCATGTCCTAATGCAATTTTAATCGAATGATCTCATTTTCGGAAACCAATATTCCTTTTATCAAACATGCTATGTAATATTGACGTTATGTTAACTTATGTTCCTTATAATACGCCACGAACTGTCACGTTGCAGGTGCGCCTAGACGAGAGGTCAATAATGGAATTTCATACAACATTGCTGGCCTTGGCCAGCAAAGTGATCGTCTATTGTTTTATGTGACACAGCACCATGACGTTTAATAGGTCGACGTGGTCGACGTGGATGGATGGATGGATGGTGGATGGACGGATGGACGGATGGACGGATGGACGGACGGACGGACGGACGGACGGACGGACGGACGGACGGATGGATGGATGGATGGATCGATCGATGGATCGGTCGATGGATGGATGGATGGACGGATGGATGGATGGATGGATGGATGGATCGATGGATGGATGGATGGATGGATGGATGGATCGATGGATGGATGGATCGATCGATGGATCGATCGATTGATCGATGGATCGATGACGATGACGATGATGATGATGATGATGATGATGATGATGATGATGATGATGATGATGATGATGATGATGATGATGATGATGATGATGATGATGATGATGATGACGCATGTTTGAGAAAAACTCTATACAAGCCTTGGCCACGAACAGGGATTGCCGGCCTCGTATCTCTAGATGGCCTCGTTAACACTCGGCCATCTCTATAACTACTCGGCCGGCAATCCCCTATTTCTCGGCCGCTGCAGTAATGTACTATTGTACAAGTCAACGCACGTAAAAAGAGCTCTGGGTGGCTAGTGGAGGGGATACGTTTGCGCATCTGTCAACTAACAAGCCAATGGCGTGACGGCCGCGCCACAAAATAAATAAGTACAGAAGTAAATCAAGTGTATGTACTTCACTTTTCATACCTACGCTCGGCGGTCGCTCTAGGGTTGTCAATTATGGCATATTGTTAAGGCCAAGCGCCTGATGCCCGCATCACCAGGCCGCATCGACGCTACAGCGCGGGGGGCGCGGATACGTACCCGGCCGCCACCTCGCGCCTCGGACTTTGGACCCTTTCGTATTGCAAGAGATTACCCTCCGTACGCTACCGCATCTCTGTACGCGCCGCGCTTGCACTGGCATTATAATTGTTTTCAGTTCGATTATTTTTATTATACTCTTTTTTTATACAGTCCACGTATTATTGAAGGAACCATCGAGAATAGATTACCCCTCTAACGTGCACTAGGGATCTAGACTCAACATATGGTCCTAATCTCGCCGTAATTAAGTGACCAAGATCGACTGTGAAATTGTGGCCCTTGGATTGTTACTCTTCATCATCGTGACCATCACAACGGGTCAACAAGTGCCGCAGCGCGTTACTCTCTCCGCATCTAACTCCGTGTCTTCAGTGGACTTAGAGATTATCGTCTTAAAGCTGAGGTCTTGCCGCGAAGTGCAAGTTACGAACTCAAATTTCTTCACGGCCCTCTACAAGCACCGAGCATCTCATCCAACTACTTACTTCAGTACCTACGGACATCAAGCGGATTCAAAAATACGTAACAAGTATCATCGAGCTTAAAGCGTCGGAAGGAAATTGAATCTACAGGATAATTGGAAAAGAATAGCAAAAAACTGTAAGATTGTTCCAATTATTTACTCAATTCTAATCTTAATTTGAAATTACAATAAGTAAAATCCTTATTTTATTTACCCATCATAAATTGCCTCAGAACAAAAATTTAATCAGCTTGAACGTATACTTATTTACTTTGCACATTACATTGTGTTTTTACATTCAGCCATTATTTCATTGTTATTAATCAACATCAGAATAACAAATTAGTGCTCAGTCATTACAACGACAATTATAATCACATATTTTTTTACATAAAAATTAAGTGGGTAAGATTATAATATAATAGCACTTTATTAACTCCTTAAAAAATAAATAGCAATTTATTTTGTTTTCAAAATAAATTTCCTTCCATAATATTAATAGCAATTACATTAAAGTTAACGTAACCCCTGCTTCGAATCTAATAGCAAAATCTCATTTCGTGTTACGCCTACACTAAAAATTTAGTAACAATCAGGTAACGCCTAGTAAAAATCTTAAGGCAATATTCACATTGTCATTGCGGCATATATTTCAACAGTAATCTTAATTTTCTTACAACTTGCAGATTCGTAATTTAGACAAATTTTTTTTTACTTTATATTAAATTTATCTAATTCATTAAACTTACTTAACAATGGCAGCAGAATCTAAAATTAAGGAATTAATTAAAAGACGTGGCACGGTAAAGGCTAAGCTTACACAGTTTACAGCATATATCGGCACAGCAAAAAGCTGCGATCAATTGGACGACGCGCAGTTGCTTGAAATAGAGTTACGCATTAAACGGTTCGACGACTTATACGTGACTTACGACAATTATCAGGGGGAATTGGAGCAGCTAGTGGATGACGCAAATGAGCAGTATTCCGAGCGCGAGCAGTTCGAGAGCTCGTATTATAAGGAGCTTGCGGCCGCCCGTGAGCTGGTAGAGAAATGTCGTAGTCAGCGCGCCAAAGACGCTCTATCGGACGCAGCCTTCAATGATTGCTCCACAGTCGCCACGCACAGGAAAGATACAGTAAGATTACCAAAAATTAATTTGCCTCACTTTAGCGGCGGTTATCAAAATTGGATAGAGTTTAAGGATATGTATGTTTCGTTGATACACTCTAACACAGGCATTGATCACATCAATAAATTTCATTATCTTCGTGCCTCTTTACATGGTAGTGCAGCTACTGTCATTAGGAGTCTGGACTTTAAGTCCGATAACTACGATTCTGCTTGGAAGTTGCTTTGTGATAGGTTCGACAATAAGCAGTTATTAGTAAACAATCACGTTCAAGCTCTCTTTAATATAGAGTCAATACAAAAGGAGTCAAGTCAAGGTCTTAGGCAAATAGTAGATAGCACAAAAAAAAATCTTAGAGCATTAGCATCACTCGACCAGCCAGTCGGTCACTGGGATACCTTGGTAATCCACATCATGTCCTCCAAGTTGGATCCCGTTACAAACAGGAATTGGGAGGAACACAGAAACTCTTTGACCGAACCTCCAACTTTGGACGACTTTACTACATTTCTTAGTAATCGATGCAATCTTCTCGAAACATTAGAAGAGGCAAAGATAAACAAATCCAAAGCGGAGACGTCAATCAGCAAGCCAAGGAGTTTCATAGTTTCGGATAAAGATGTCAAGCCAAAAGCGAGTACACGTACATTATCTTGTCCATTATGCAGTCAGCCTCATTTCATTTTTAGGTGCGAAACTTTTCGATCATTGCCAGTAGAACAAAGGATGCTCAGAGCAAAGGAGAGCAAGGTTTGCTTAAATTGCTTACGACCTGGCCACAATGAGGTGAGGTGCAGACTTGGTCATTGTAAATACTGCAAGCTAAAGCATAATACCTTATTACATATACATAATGACTTCGTAAACTCTTCCGAACATGTGGCGCTGCCTATCAATAATAATGAGCAGCCACAGACATCTACCGGGCATGTAGTACTTTCTGCGAACAACATTAACGCTTCATCCAACCACGTTTTGCTTTCCACCGCTTTAGTTAAAGTATGGGACAGCATGGGGCATTCACATAACGCCAGAATATTACTAGATAACGGTAGTACGGCCAACTTCATTACACAGGGATTATGTGACAAACTTAAATTACCTTTGAATAAGGTCCATTCAACTGTTACCGGAATCAACAATCAAGAATCCAACAGCTCACAGTCTTGCTCTCTTCACATGGAATCTTATGACTCTTCCTTTGAGTTGGACATTGATTGTTTCATACTACCTAAAATCACGTCTTCAATTCCGAACAAATTCATAAATGTTCAGGACTTACCCATACCATCAGGAATTTGCTTGGCCGACCCTTCTTATCACGTACCTTCCTCCATTGACATACTAGTCGGTGCGCAGGTCTTTTGGAGCGTGATCGGCACAAATCGCATCGAGATGGGTAAGCATAAGCCTGTTCTCTTCGAGACAAAGTTGGGTTGGCTCTTATCAGGCGTTATATATCAGCCTGGCCATGTCCAACCCACTTGCCTATTTCTTAATCAAGAACAAACAGATACCAGTCTTACTCGCTTCTGGGAACTGGATTCAATTTCTTCAAAACATGATCTTACGGTGGATGAAAATACATGTGAGTTGAATTTTGTGAAAACCACAAAGCGTACTAACGATGGACGCTTTATTGTAACACTGCCTTTGAAGGAATCTCCTGAAAAACTAGGCAACTCCTTTGACATGGCTAGGCGTAGATTCTTAAGCTTGGAACGCAGGCTGGATCGAGATCCCGAACTGAAAAGGCTCTATGTCCAATTCATGGACGAATACCAATATTTGGGCCACATGAGCGAAAGCATTCCATCGTCGTCTTCGGTTTCCAATTATCTACCTCACCATGGCGTACTTCGAGAATCGAGCACAACAACCAAGCTTCGCGTGGTGTTCGACGCGTCAGCTGCCACTACGTCAGGCCTGTCTCTTAATGACATCCAGTTAGTGGGCCCCAGGATTCAAGACGACTTACTCTCGATCCTGCTCAGGTTCCGTCAACACAAGTACGTAGTGACAGCTGACATCGAAAAAATGTACCGTCAAGTTTTGGTGGATCTTAACCATCAACCGCTTCAACAAATCCTTTGGCGATCTGACCCTCCTCAACCACTTAAGTCATTCAAGCTTAATACGGTGACTTACGGAACAGCATCTGGCTCTTTCTTAAGTACGCGTTGCCTCCTAGAACTGGCACACCAGTCTTCTGATAAACAAGTCCAAGAAGCCATCGCTAAGGACTTCTACGTAGATGACCTTTTATCAGGATCAAATACTGTCAACGATACTGTGGCGTTATGCCATAAGGTTGCAGATAAGCTTAAGTCCGCGCAGTTTCACTTAAGAAAATGGCAGTCTAACGACAAAAATATATTAAAAACTATTTGCAAGGAGCCGTCACATGAGGATTTAGTAAATCTCGCCGAAAACGAACTGTCCAAAACATTAAGCCTTCATTGGAACAGTTCACGAGACACTCTTACCTTCTCAATTGCATTATCATCAAGCAGTTCAATCACAAAGCGTCAAATTCTGTCAGCCATAGCACAGGTATTTGACCCTCTTGGTTTGGTCGCACCTTGCATCGTAGAGGCGAAAATCCTCATGTAAAAATTATGGATCAGCCAGTGTTCTTGGGATGAGCCACTTAAAGGTGATATTCTTACCGCATGGAACGAATTCGCGAAAACACTTCCCAGCCTCAACAATGTAAACATCCCAAGGTGGACATCATGTGACTCACCTATATCTACTGAGTTTCACGTTTTCACGGACGCCTCTGTGAAGGCATATGGTGCTTGTTTATACATTCGCTCCGTGGCTGGGGATGGTTCCGTGAATGTTCATCTTCTTGCTTCTAAAAGCAAGGTGGCACCCATTAAGGCCACTACCATCCCGCGCATGGAACTTTGCGGCGCCTTGCTAGGGGCAAGGCTGTGCACTAAAGTCCTGGATTCTCTCACCCAGAAACCGCATCATACAACATTTTGGTGTGACTCAATGATAGTTCTTGGTTGGTTGGCGTCGAATCCATCCCTTTTGCGACCCTTCGTGAAAAATCGCATATCCGAAATACAGGAAACCTGTGGGCGCTCCGCATGGCGTTATGTCCCTTCAAAGGAGAATCCTGCTGACCTTGTATCCCGGGGTCTCGGCGCAGATAAGCTCATTGAGTCACAATTCTGGTGGTCCGGACCGCTGTTCCTAAAATTTGAATCTACACAATGGCCGACCGCACCAACATCTGAAAATAGGTCTCCATTGCCAGAGACTATTCAAAATCAAAATACATCATTATTATTGTGTCCCAATGCACCTAATGAAAATCTCATAAAATCTTTAATTAATCGTTATTCTAATTATTCACAACTGAAACGTATTATAGCTTACGTGATTAGATTTACAAATAACTGCAGGAAAATCAACAAAAAATGCATTGGATATCTTACATCTGATGAATTGTCTTTTTCTTCAATTCTTTTATCACGGGCATCACAACAGGACTCTTTTCCTGAGGAGTATGAGATGCTTAAGTCAGGCAAGGCTTTACCTACTAAAAACCGGCTTGTATCATTGTCGCCCTTCTACGATTCTGATGGTCTTATTAGAGTCGGGGGTAGACTTGCTAATTCGTTTTATGACTACGGTGTTAAGCATCCCATACTACTCTGCAGTAAGCATGCTCTAACCAAGTTAATATTTAAATTGTTTCACACACTTACACTTCACGCTGGTCCCCAGCTACTCCTGTCTTCCATTCGACATGAGTATTGGCCTTTAGGGGGAAGAAACTTAGCTAGGCATACAGTTCATAGCTGTATTAAGTGTGTTAGGCTCAAGGGGGAAACTGTGCAACCTAAAATGGGCAATCTACCCAAAGAAAGACTACACTTAGAATACCCGTTTCTTGAGACAGGTACTGACTACGCGGGTCCAATTTTGATAGCCGATCGTAAAGGTAGAGGTTGTAGGCTAGTCAAGGCTTACATTTGTATCTTTGTTTGCTTGGCGACGAGGGCACTTCACTTGGAGCTTGTCTCCGATCTTACTAAAGAAGCATTTATCGCAGCTCTCAATCGATTTATGGCTCGTCGAGGGAAACCGAGAACCATATTCTCGGACAACGGAACTACATTCATTGGCGCCTCCAACGAACTCTCTCAGATTTTTCAGAGGAACTTTGCTGCCGATCTATCAAGTACTGGGGTGAACTTTTCCTTTATCCCCGCGTACACGCCGCATTTCGGGGGTTTATGGGAATCCTCCGTTAAATCGGTTAAGCATCATCTGAGACGAACGCTAGGGCTTACGCACCTCACCTATGAGGAAATGTCAACTTGCTTAATCCAAATTGAGGCAATTTTGAATTCGCGACCGATCACTCCCCTTTCTGACGATCCTTCTGATCTCGCTTCCTTGACACCAGCTCATTTTTTAATTGGAAGGTCTTACATGTTATTGCCTCAAGAGCCAATTCCGGATCAAAACATCTCCAATCTTCAGAGATATCGGCGCATAGAGTTCCTGAAACAACATTTTTGGAAGAGATTCTCTGAAGAATATATCCAGGGTCTACAGCAGAGAACCAAATGGCGCAGTTCCAGAGGACAATTAAGGATCGGTGCCATGGTGGTTGTCAAGGAGAAGAACCTCCCCCCTCTGATGTGGCTCCTTGGCCGTGTCGTTCGAGTGCTACCTGGCAAAGATGATATCGTCAGGGTAGCAGATATAAAAACCAAGAAGGGTGTCATTCGCAGAGCATTCAACACAATCTGCCCCCTTCCTGTTGGTCAACTTGAAGATGACTCTTCAACGCGGGGAGTATGTTTATGGCCAAGCGCCTGATGCCCGCATCACCAGGCCGCATCGACGCTACAGCGCGGGGGGCGCGGATACGTACCCGGCCGCCACCTCGCGCCTCGGACTTTGGACCCTTTCGTATTGCAAGAGATTACCCTCCGTACGCTACCGCATCTCTGTACGCGCCGCGCTTGCACTGGCATTATAATTGTTTTCAGTTCGATTATTTTTATTATACTCTTTTTTTATACAGTCCACGTATTATTGAAGGAACCATCGAGAATAGATTACCCCTCTAACGTGCACTAGGGATCTAGACTCAACACATATGCACATAAAACTTATCGTGAAAGTGGCACTCGTTTCTATTTGTTTGATTTATTGTTGATATTCAAACGGGAAGAATGGAAATATATAATAATAATAATTAAAATACCTACCTACAAAATTTAGCGTTTGTCAATTTTCACTATCGAAAATCCCTAATAAGTTCTAAACGGATTATCCTAGTTATACAATTTCCATTGTCCTATCGGTTTTAGACCTAAACCTATTTAATGACACTAAAAACTACACAATATCTATACAAACAAAAAAACATGTTTTCAACTTACGTAATATTAGTGGCATGAATTTACCTTACTAAAATGTAGAAGTACCTAACCACATTTTTGTAAGGTAACGTTTATTTATACTGATTCAAAATAGGAAACTATTATTACTTTGGGAGTCGGGGCGAGGTGCTTACCTATCTAGCTAACTATTCTATGTAACGTTAAAATGAACCATCGAAATACAAGCAGATACCTACTAAACTTACCTCTCTGAAACCACTGGTAGCTTAAAAAACGACCATTCACCGTTTAGGGTTGAATTTAAACAACCGTCCACTGAACAGTTACCTATAATAACCTTTTTTTTGTTGCTCCATTATTGCACTCGCAAAATTCCACAGACGCGCGACACAAAATAAATAAGTACGCGCGACCCGCGACCACAGCGCGCGCCTCGAAAAATTCCACTGACGCGCGACCACAGCGCGCGCCTCAAGCGGGTAGCAGTCGCGCTCGAACTGTTCCGGACTGTTCCGAGATATCGTGTCTGTGAGCAGTGTCTATGTGTGCGTTGCTCGAGCGCACTTTGTATGTAGATTTATTTCTGTACTTATTCTGTGGCCGCGCGCGCGCTCCTACGTCCCCCACCGCTCACCGCCAATTTGGTCCGTATTTCGCTTACTGCGCAGGTATGTTGCCAGGAGCTCTTTTTACGTGCGTTGTACTGTACAAAATGCTTAATGACAATACTTTGAAACTCAATATTTCTAGTGCTCAAAATAGCTACGTACAAAAAGCCTAATGACAACCGGTGTCTCACTGGCAGCGAGCGAGCGAAGCGAGCGAGCAAGACATTTCGGGGCAGAAACTACTCGGATTGGTTAGATTCAGAGTGAAGCGTAGCGTAGCCTCCCACCTAAGCCTTCGATGCTAGGTTTTTTTTTGTAACAGCACTTAAAATGATTATTATGTTGTTCTAAGTTCTTCTTATTCCAAAATTTTTAGATTTTCAGTTGAACGTAGGGCAAATGTCGTTAGAAATTTCCCACGTTATACATTTTAAACTTAGGTCAACGGACGTAGGAAAAATGTCGTTAGATATTCGTGCACTAGCAGTATTGTACTTTAGACATTTAAAAATAAGTTAATTAACCGTAGGACATGCATCTTTAGGGATTTCGTTCATAAGAAATTTTTATTTTAGATGTTAAGTACGAAATTCCTAAAGACATTTAGGAATTTCGTACATAGGATATTTGATTTTAGAAATAATGCTACATAACCGAACATATGTAAGGGGTCACAGGGGGTCACTCGCGTCTTAAAACGAGTTTAATTCGACATATATCGGGCTAATCCGTAGCCCTCCTTCCCGGTGCCACACGTCACGGCGGCTGCCAAACGTGCACTACGGGCCTATCCGCACAGCGATATTTCACCGCGCGGTTTGTATTCGTAATTCTGTAACACATGAATCTTATGCTGTTCGACGACACTGATACCGGCGCACAACTACCCGCGTTTTCATCGTAATTTTACTGTCATTCTCTCATTGTTAAATGTAAGGTAGCACAAAACACTAACAACATCAACCTGGGTATATACTTAGTCTAAAATCTGCCACCTTCACACGTTTCTTTTTAGCTAGATTTAACTTTAGATTACCTTACCTTTGGTTTAACTTTAGGAGCTGCCACCAAGCTGCGGCGAAGGGGAGTATGCCTGCGAACTCAATACAAGCATTTGCGTGCCGTTTACTACTCGGTTTGATTTTTAATGAGGGTAGTTGGTCGTTGTTTTGTCCTCGTGCTTGTACTTGATTTGTGGTGGTGGAATTCGCCACAGTGTCCGTCCTTTTTCGAACTAATATTACCTAACTAAAAAAACAATGAGGCGCTCTCAGTGATAAGATAAAAATCGGTCAAGCCGTTTCGCGTTAGATGGCTAATATATTTCGATACATACCCATATATTTTTTGTATTTTATAATTATGTTTAATTTACTCTGTCTTGTTTAATTTATTGAATTAGGCGTTACTTTGCGGAGGTCCATAATATCAATGAACTGAAATAATTACTGTGCTCACCGCGGCACAGTAATTGTTTCAGTTCTGTCTTGCTTGTATTAAGTACCTAATAAGTAGATAACTGTATTTAATATAATTTATGGTCTGAAAAAATGACTTATGCCAAGTTTTTTTACGGCGCATTCTTCTTGGCTTTGACGGTCTGTCCGAAAGCGCTAGTAATAAAAAAAAACGCAAAGAACGCTGCTAATTGCAGAAAAAAACCTTGTGATTTTGATTTTGAAACTAGAGTTTATTTCCGCTTGTTCCTAAATATCAGAATAGCAAAATACTAGATTGCTGACTTACCCTATTTCTAAAATTACAAAATTCCCAGAATACCAGACTTACCTGTCACCGTGTTTTTCTCTATATCGGATTGCCAAAAAAAACTTGTTTTTAATACACCATGTTCCATTCAAAACCGAATTCCCATAATACCAGATAGTGAAATTACCAGGCTTGTCAGGCAGGTCGTGGTCGTCTTGGGGAGGCTAGGGGGTCGTGTTTTACGAGCCTAGTGATTTCACTATCTGGTATTATAGGGATTCGGTTTTGAATGGAACATGGTGTATTGACAATAAGCTTTATTGGCAATCCGATGTAGAGAAAAACATGGTGACAGGAAAGTCTGGTATTCTGGGAATATGGTATTTTAGAAATAGGGTAAGTCGGCAATTTAGTATTTTGTAATTCTGATATTTAGGAAACTAGCGTTTATTTCCATCAAGCGCTCTAAAATGTGTTGTTACACTCCCCCCACAATAGGTGCAACGCTGTTATCGACTGCCCAGGCGGCACCGATGAGAGCGACTGCGCGGGTGCATGTGTAACGATGGGCTTGTTCGACTGCAAGCAGGAGGATGTCTGCCTGCCCATGATGAATGTGTGCAACGGGCGTAAGGACTGCACGGACGGCTCCGACGAGACCCCGGAGGCTTGTAAGAGAGGTAATTCTTAGATTTTGTGAATCTGAACGGAGAGAGGCACAGGGCTAGAAATAAAACTCTTTTATTTCATGGTATACTTGTACTTATATTTTAACAGTCAAACTTATAACCGGTCAAAACCACTTTTGACTGCAAAAATCAGGAAAGTGGTTTTGACCGATGCTTTCAGTTAAGTGTTATAATACATAACAACAATAGTGTTATAAAACAATTTTAAGTTTTAATGTTTACGTGCTTTGTGCATACAAATTCCCAATTTAAGTTGACACAGAAACAAACAGTGTCGACGGAACTCCGCTTTCTTCTGTGTGCTTAAACCCTTCTGGCCGATGATGCAAACTTAACATAACCTAAACCTACCTATGTTTTTGCAGTCAAAAGTTGTTTTGACCGGTTATGAGTTTTGACTGTGACATATATAATGTATAAAGTCGTTCGGAGTAAATAAAAAGCATGGACCTACTACATAAACCGGACTAAGTACTGCGACAAAGTGTCTCCGAAAATAAAGAAAATAAAACCTTATGCTAAGGTAGTAAGAGTTTTGTTGCGCGCAAAATAAAAATGAAGCCGAGTTTAGCCGAGTGAGAGGGCAACCAGTGAACGCTGTGTCCCGTTCTAACAGTGACTTAGAGTTGCCAGAGTTAAGTTGATTTCAATTCTTTCGTTTTTTGTAGAACAATATGCGATTGATGTAATGTAATGAAATATAGTACATTACTGCAGCGGCCGCGAAATAGGGGATTGCCGGCCGAGTAGTTATAGATGGCCGAGTGTTAACGAGGCCATCTAGAGATACGAGGCCGGCAATCCCTGTTCGTGGCCAAGGCTTGTATAGAGTTTTTCTCAAACATGCATCACCATCACCACCATCATCGTCATCACGATCACCATCATCATCATCATCATAATCATCATCACTATCATCATCATCATCATCATCAACATCATCATCACCATCTCATCATCACCATCATCATCATCATCTCATCATCACCATCATCACCATCACCATCATCATCACACCATCATCATCATCACCACCATCACCATCATCTTCACCGCCATCATCAACACCATCACCACCATCATCATCATCATCATCACCATGATCATCACACCATCATCATCATCACCACCATCACCATCATCATCACCATCATCATCATCATCATCATCTTACCTTACCTTAAATAAGCGTAGTGGCAGAATGTCTTAATGAACCAAAACGCAAATATTGCTTATAGTTTTTTTCTAATGGCTAAATGCTATGATGCCATAGACCTATAAACGTCATGGTATGAAACAACAGACGATCACTTTGCTGGCCTTGGCCAGCAATGTTGTATGAAATTCCATTATTGACCTCTCGTCTAGGCGCACCTGCACCACCGGCTGCACCTGCACCTGCAACGTGACCCTTCGTGGCGTATTATAAGGAACATAACGTCAATATTTCATAGCATGTTTGAGAAAAAAACATTTACTTCTAAAATGTTTCTAAATATAAATAATAATTTATTACCGACATGTTAAAGCAATATTATTTGTTGCTACGTGTAAAGCCTTATTAACGCGAAAAATTTGCGATTGTCGTATAGGTTTTCTTTTATTTGTATGAAATATGGACATCTGTAGCGTTGAAAAAGCCGGAAAAAATCAAATGTTTTTTTCGGAAGTTTCGAAGTTTTCGTTATTTTTCGATTTTTTCGGGTTTTTTAAGAAAAATAAGAAATTAATCATTAAATTTTATTTATTTTTTAATCACTGTCACTCTCATTTATTTCAATAATTTCTGCCTCCATGTCGTCGGTGTAGTCCGTTTGTAGGTGTAAATTAGTCCGAATAAAAATTAATTTATTAATCGATTGTTTCCCAATGTCCCCAAACACCACTTTTGACACGCGGCATTTTTACCGAATAGAAGAACGATATACTTAATAATTATTATCAATATCAATTCCACTACAATTAAAATTAAAATTTAATTAGAAATAAACGCGTTCAAAAAGATATTTTACAATTTCTTTAAAGTGGCACATATCTTTGATTGCTGATGACAATGTAAAGTACCCGCTGGCACTAAGAAAAAAATTTAAAACCTTAAAAAAGTATGTACTTACCAATTCTAATTAACAACATTCATATAGAAAACTTCATTCGTTTTTTTTCCATTTCATTTTTTAAACTCTTAAGCGTGTACCAGAGACGTGGGGCGCCGTCTTCTAGAGAGAGGTCTTGACCATCACTCTGGGTCGTTTCTGGAGCAAAGGTTGTCCATCGCGGTTCAGCAGCGCAATGCGGCTAGTATGTGTTCAGCACCTTTTCGCCTGGTGCGATACGGGGCGGTTTATTTGAATGACTTTTTATTTTTACAAATTTTTGTGCGTATTGACAGCTTGTAAATTATTCCATAATACATGATTTATTTACTGATCCCCCAACATTATGGAAATATTGACCGAAGGAAGCCACAACCAACTAAGTTAGCTTCTCCCCTCCAAAAGAAGTTCTCTTTGCCCATGACGAAGCACCCGTATTTTTCGGGGCCTTATATTAAGGCCTCGGCATGCTCTAGGACGGCTCAGCTAACTAGTTTATTTACTTAGATAGAATATTGCTCAGATTTAGTGAAATGTTAAAGCTTACACACGCAAAAGTTTACCAAATTTTTTTGTGTTGCTTTTGTTTGATTTACAGTGAACCGTACGTCCCGGCTGTTCCCGGCCCGCCCGTACCCGCCTGCCGCATGCCACAACGGCTTCCTCTGCCACACGGGGCAGTGCATCGAGTGGCGCGAGGTGTGCGACCAAACGCCGCACTGTTTCGACGGCTCCGATGAGAACGGGAAGTGCTGTAAGTTCTCATCCCAACCTATATACTTCTCACCGCAAGCCATCGGTCATCTCCGACAGCTGTGTGTTTACAAACTACTATGACATCGGTCGGAGCTTTCAAGAAAAGGGTTTATTTCTTCTAAAGACCGGCAACAGATTAAGTAGTGACTCTCTTTGAGTTGTTGATATTTACGGGCGGTGGTGATCATTTCCCATCAGATGACTCGCTTGCTCGTTTTCCTTCCTCTCATAATAAAATAAACTCAGAATACCGATCTGCAACTGTATGGAGACCAAGGACAGTTGTGACAGAGGAGTGTAGTGACAACGTCGATTTTTTCGAACTTATTAACTGCTAAAGGAAAGGGTGTGAGCTCGTAATAGCGCGCGTTTTTTTAGTTCTAGTCTCGAGCTATCAAACACGCGCTGTTGCGAGCTTGCTAGCAGTAAATTATTTCCCAAAAATCGATGATGTCACCACTCTTCTCTGTCACAACTCTCCTCGGACTCCCCACCTTTAGTATCTTGTAAGACAAAAGTGTGATGATCACACGTCAGTGACTTTTTTCCTAAGTGTTTCATACATTTTAGTGATATTTTTTGGTACTTTTTCATACATTTACACAAACAGGCGACTTGTTGCAATAAGGCAGCACTGTCAGTTTAATTTTAAGCGTGCGAAATATGACAAGCCCCGTGGTCTTAACCTTGGTCTCTTTCTCAGTCACAGCTTGCGAGAACGGCACTTGCACTTTCGGGTGCCAGCCGACGCCCCTCGGGCCGCACTGCCTGTGCCCAGTAGGGTTTGAGCTGGCCGCAGACCAGCGCAGCTGCAGAGACGTGGACGAGTGCACCCGGGGCATGTGCGCGCAACGGTGCCGGAACACCCCGGGCTCTTTCTTGTGCTCGTGCCGACATGGATACGCACTCAGGTAAACGCTTCATAGCATAATGACATATACGGGGTTAGATCGATTTACCAAATTCGTTGTTTCCCAGTAGCAAAATTTCCATTTTTCCCCAAATGCTTTTTTCTCACTATAGTTTTTTACTGAAGCTTATTTTCAGCGTTTTTTCCCAATTTGAATTGACACAGAAACAGTGTTGACGGAACTCCGCGCTCCTTCTTCTGTGTGCTTTTGGCCCTTCGGGCCGATGCAAACTTAACATAACCTAAACCTACTTACCTATGTTTCGGTGTCGATTAAAGTTGGGGAAAAAACGATTAAAGGCTTCCACACACCGAAGCGCGGGGCGTGCGCGCGACACCACGGAGCGTCCAGCGCGCTTCGGTCTGTGGAAGCCTTTAAAATTGTCAAATTGTCCTCCATTCACAAAAACCGTGATTGGTGCGGCAGTGTAGGGGTTTCTAAAGTAAATTAAAAAAATACTTTAATACTTTAGTCCCTAAAGATTAAAGATTAAAACGGAGCTTTAGTCCCGATATGCAGAGACTAAAGTTACATTTTAAGAGCATAAGAAGTTATTCATATCTCGCAATGGGGAACGTATCAAAATATATAAAGTTTAAAACGAATAATGGACGAAATACATAATGGTCATAATACATACTAAAATTTTCTATGAAACTATTGATAAAACGAACTTTTTTAATCATGTAATCTACAGATTGGTTTAGGTTAGGTTAGGTTTATTTTATGAAAATCCTGTAAAGTTGAGAATTTCCAAGAAAATTGCATTATATCAAATGTCCATTATGTATTTCGTCCATTATTAATTTAAACTTTAGATATTTTGATACGTACCCCTCGCAATGTGCGGTACTTGATTAAGGTTGCTGGAACGCGTTGGGTTGGATGCGGATGGCACAGGACCGAGCTGTTTGGCGAGCCTTGGAGAGGCCTATGTTCAGCAGTGGACGTCTTTCGGCTGAAATGATGATGATGATGAATGTGCGATACATTGCATAGCCCGACCGCGCATTCCTCGCACAGATACCTTTTGGCTGCGCAACTTCAAAACGCATCTTTCTCCAACGGCATTAGTAGAAACGAGCAGACAGTTTCGTAGCGTAGCTTTCACATCGTCGCATCAAAGCTGCATAGCATATTTCTGGTGAAAAGGCACCTTAAAACCTATGCAAGTAAGATGTCTTTTGTTTTAACACATTAAGGTCGGACCGCCGTTCCTGTAAGGCTACCCAAGGCAGCATGTCCATAATATACGTTGTCGACCACTCTGTACGCACCGTGACCTCTGACGGCCATGGCGGAGTGTATTACGAAGACCCGAAGAAGGACATCATTTCAGATCTTGATATCAATATTAGGTGAGTAGATATTTCGGAAATACCGTCGGTGATTGGTTACGGCGAGTTGTTTTCGGGCAAACCTTTTGATGAGTCATGATTAAAACTTTGCTATGTTCCAAGATTTGTTTGTTGTGTTTCAGGAAGAACACAATTTACGTAGCATCTCCTGAAGGGAAAAAACTGATGGAAATCAACGGCACCGACGGCGGCGTAGTCATCACCAATGTCGGAAAACCTTCCAAGGTATGCTCTTCTTCTGTTTCATCCAGTGCCGGATTAAGCCATCGCGGGGTCTGTATAAAATTCTATTAAGGGCCCAAAAAAAGGGCAGAAAACGTTGGTGCGCGGGGCCCGTAGCATTTGCTACTCTTGCTACGTGGCTAATACGCCACTGGTTTCATAATTTTCGGCCTCTATACGTCCTACTGCTGAGCATAACACGTCTACTTTAGCCTTACTTTTTATCTCGCTCGATATTACTACGGGATCAGGCTAACTTCCTACTTAATCAGTAGGCCAAAGTAATCAATCAGGTAACTATGACATACGTAGTTGTTAGGTTAGATTAAGTTAAATTGGAAGAAGCAGGAGGTGGCGAGGGAGGAGAGTCATAATTTCAACGCCTTCTGTTAAAAAAAAGTTTAGGTTAGATTACACATTGTGACCTAAATACCTCGTTATAAAGCTCAAAGTTGCTCAGAAGGCGATGGAGAGGGCTATACCTACTCAGAGTTTCTTTACGAGACCACTACAAATAATGAAATCCACGCAAGAACTAAGTCACCGACATAGCTCGAAGAATCGCCAGACTCAAGTGGCCGCGGGCAGGGCCGTCACTCGTAGAACTGATGGCCGATAGGGCCAAAAGGTTTACGAATGGCATTCACGGACCGGAAGACTGAGTGTAGATAGGCCTCCAACAAGATGGAACAACAACCTGGTTAAGATTGCGGGAACGCGTTGGATGTGGATGGCGCAGAACAATCTGCTTAGCAAACCTTGGGGGAGGCCTCTAATCAGCAGTGGACGTCTATCGATCGAAATGACGATAATGATGAGGCTTCCGATGTGTACACGGAACAGTGACGGCTTCTCTCGACCAGGTTCGCTGTCAACATTACGTTAACGTTTCAGGTGGCAGTGGATTGGGTGACAGGTAACGTATACTTCGTGGACAGCACTCCGGGCTCCAGTTACATCAGAGTGTGCAACTTCCAAAAGCAAAGATGCGCCAAGCTGCACAAACTGCCAGCTGGAACTATGGTATGTTGAAGTTAAGAGGGTAGAGCCGTGAAGCGTTCCAACCGCTGTATCCCGTGTTACCAAAATCTAGAATAATCTCCGTGAACTAAAACCAATAGGGATGTTCACACCACCAATCAACTGACGTACTTTTTATGAGCTGTCAAAACACAATTACCCCATAGAGTTTGAATGGCAATAGCAACTTATGACGTCACTTGTTCGCCAACTCAACTATCTATTTATTTGTTTTAAAGCAACAAAAAATCTAATGTTGCAGTTAATCGAAATTAATCTGGTTTTCAGGGCTAAAATAGCGTTTTTTTACTGGAGTCGTGTCTTTGATTTATTTTTTAATGGCGTCAACATCCCTATGATCCCTATATTGCAATTCAGCGACCACACACCACAGCACGCGTAGTGGTGGTCACTAGGATATTTAGTTGACGGATGTACTATTAGTCGATTTTTGTAACACAAGATGGTGGCGGTGGAAACGCTGTATGGCCCCACTCCATATTGTTTATGCAGTTTTATCGCTTGGGCACTTTACAACTTCATAGCGCTGCCGAGAAGTTCCGCATAAATTGGTTAGGTACATGTCAGCACACACAATTAAGAGAACAACGTTGCCGCACCACTGGTTATTTTCTGTTAGATCCTCTCCTCATCAATAAACAAATAGAAAATCTCATGTTAGTTTTTGACGCAAAAAAACGTTACGAACGCGTTTGCGTTAAAGTCTCACAGTATTTTCGTACACAAGACTACACAAATTTTAGCTACTTAACGATTGTAATCTCTTGGTGGCTACCGGAATATAAATTCATTAAATTTTGTACACGCAAGCACGCGTCGCCGACATGTTTGATTACGTTCAGTTTTAAATTTAACAAAAAAGGTGTAAAAAAAAAAATTTTAAAATTTAATCTGTTTATTGCAAATTAAAGTTACAAAAAAAATTCTTAAACTTAGTTACAATCTTTAAATATTTAAGATTATTAACTAAGGAATGCGAAGGGGACACCCCCACGTTTGTAAATGAACGAGGAGCAAGGCCAACACCTGATCAGTGACCAAGCTGAGCGCGTCGGAATGTCACACCCCCCGCCAGCCCCTAGCACCTCCACTCCCGCCTAGTCCATTCAAAATTTTCTAACTCTAAATGGACCAATCGAGAGGAAGGCGCCAAAGCTAGCAGGAAGCATGCCACCCCTTAGCATTCCACTCCGCCACCAACCCGATGCCAGCCCCGCCCCCCGCTCATTCACAGACTCAATATAAAAAGAAATAAGAAATATGTGTATGTAGGTATCTCGCGTTTCTCCGCGTGTAGGGTTAGCTGCAGAGAAGAGGTACTCCGCCCCCCTCCTCCAGTGTGGTACCTACTATTATCGGGGTACCTTGGTATGGTATGGTATGTACCTTGTCTCTGTAGCTGACTGTATCTAATTATGCATTGAGCTTATCATAACGTCATCCGTTGCATTATATATCTCCGTCGATAACTCTTTTAATTTTCTTACACCGCCAGGTCACATCGTTAGTTGTGTCGCCAGAAACTCGACGCCTCTATTTCTGCATGGACAGTAGTTCTAGCTCCACCACCGTAATCTGGGGGGGTGAGGTCACTGGGCTTAAAGGGTCTGACTTCACTGTGGAGCATTGTGCAGGGCTCGCGGTGGATGGGGATATGCTGTACGTCGCTGGACTCTCCGACATATGGCAAGTGGACGTACAACTAACGCGCAGGTCAGTAACCTTTTACCGTAGATTCTTTCTACTTCTTCAACTGTTGCGGAGAGATTTGAAGTGCCCCAAAGGGCCCGACATAAGGAAGATATACAATACATCCTACTTCATCTATCGACGCTGAATTGGCTCAAGTCTATTAAAAATAATCTTTATGTCTACTTACGCCATAAAAGCGTAAAAGACGTCGATGTGCTTAGTTCTGCTCATATTGAAAAGTTATAGTTAACCTATAAGTATTCTAAGTTTTTATAAAGAAAGAAAACTTTCTCGGCATTAACACTTTATGTTTATTAAAATTGTGAAGTAGCATGAAATTTGGAGCCTCGTCTGTTGGATAATAAACATGAGCTTGTTTGCTCCCAACATGAATGTTAATCCCATAATGATCTCATCTATTTTCATAAATTTTATATACTTTCTTCACATCGTCAATCTGTTTTATACTTAAATACCAAATTCCAGTTTGAAAATCGTCACCAACGACAAGCATCTCCGATCGCCTAAGAGCCCCGTAGTGTTTGAAGACTACGTGTACGTCCTAAGCGAATTGTACGGTTCAAGCGACAGCTTCAAGATCAACCGCTGTCTCACCTTCGGAAAGCGAACCTGCCAACCCTTCATCTTCAATCTACTTGGCGCACAAACCTTTGTCATACGACACCCGAGCATACAGAGGGATGATCTGAAGAACGAGTGTGAAGGATTTGTTTGTGCCAATGTTTGCGTGTTGGGCGAACACGGGCCAATGTGCGTGTGCCATGAAGGGGATATTTCCAAGGACGGAAGCTGTGCGCTGTTGGATCGGGCCGCGGTAAGCTTTAGTTAGAATCTTTGATTTAAGAAGTTAGCACGACTGTAGGCTAAGTACATTCAGTAACAGCAGTGTAGTAGCGGTTGTGCTGCTTAAAACGGTCTACACACCTTATTACCTGCACAGCAGAGTTTTGTATAGGCCATTTTGAGCATCACAACCGCTACACCACTTCTGTTGCTGACTGTACAAGAGATCACTGGCTTAGCTGACAATCAGTGAAGAAAATATTTGAGCAAGAGTAGAATAATATAGGTTTATTTTCTACTGAATGTCGTCGTCGTCTCGGTCTATACCTTACATGTATACGTTCCACGTCAAAATGAAAGGGCTTAAGGGCTTAAGCAATAATTCCCACCCGGGTCCAGTGCGGATTGGGAACTTTATACACACCATTGAATTTGTTTTGTAGGTGTGTGCAAGTTTTATTACAACAATTTAAAGTACCTAAAGGCCACCATAAACCGGGAGCGCGGGGCGCCGTCGGAGCGTGCCCAGCGTGGTCAATAACACTGAATCAAATACGGTATACCGTGCTGCGGGTGTGTGTCACCGTATATTTGATTCAGTGTTAGAGAGCGCGCTGGACACGCTCCGTTGGCGCCCCGCGCTTCTGGTTTGTTTTGAGCTTAAAGCTTATGGTAAATTTCAAATGTACCTACCAAATTTTTAAAAACATAGAGGTTCGAGCTCGTATTTGACCCCCATTCGAAGTCGCACTCTTTTTAGGGTTCCGTACCCAAAGGGTAAACGGGACCCTATTACTGAGACTTCGCTGTCCGTCCGTCTGTCCGTCCGTCTGTCATCAGGCTGTATCTCATGCACCGTGATAGCTAGACAGTTGAAATTTTCTCAGATGAATGTATTTCGATTGCCGCTATAACAACAAATACTAAAAAAAACAGATTAAAATAAATATTTGGGGGGCTCCCATGCGACAAACGTGATTTTTTTGCTCTTTTTTGCTCGATATTATAACGGCAACATAGACGTTTGAATTATTCACAGAATATTTAGTTATATATCCACTTTAAAAATGAATAATAGGGAATCCTTCGTAACTCTCACTTGGCCGGTTTTTCAAATATCGACATTTGAACACGCAATATAAAAGTCTGGTGTTTACTAGCTATGTCATAAAAAAACGCGGTTCTCATTTCTAGCTACCACTCTTCAACGGGGGGGTGTCCAGAGACTTCGTGGAGGAGCACCGTCTGTCGGTGACGCTGGTGGTAGTAACGCTGCTTCTCTTCGCGCTCTACATTGGCGTGTTCCTATACTACCACTGCCTGTACCGCCGCAGCCGCGGGCTCGTGCTGCCGTGAGTATTCCCAAGTTGCGGCAAACCTGTCTAAACACGTGCCAAAGATGCAAGATGCAAGATGCAAGATGCAAGATGCAAGATGCCATCCCCTTGATGCCAAATAGTCTATTGGGATCCTGGGTGTCGACATTTCGAGTGATGTTCAGTTTCGTGGTGATTTGGAAGGCAAAGCTAAGTTAGCTTCAAAAAAATTGGGGGTGCTTAATAGAGCGGGACAGTACTTCTCGCCAGCCCATCGCTTACACTTTATAAGGCGCAGGTTAGGCCGCACATGGAGTGCACATAATCGTAATCAGGCACTCTCTGGCCTACTCGATCCTTTGGCTTTGCGGAGGGATGTGGCGTCTCTCTGCATATTATACCGTAGTACCTGGGCGACCGAGCTCTGCTCGGGCAGAAACTCGGTACCAAGCGTTTTCCCAGAGATAAGACCAAGCTAGATCAATTTTTCATCCCCGAAAACCCCCAAATACCAAATTTCATCGAAATCGTTGGAACCGTTTCCGAGATCCTGATTATATACCCCGGGGGGTGGGGGGGGGGGGTGAGAGGGGGGAGGGGATGCGGGGGAGGGAGCGCGGGGATATTAAAGGGGGCATGAAAATTTCATTGATTTTGCCGTAGGATGCACCGTTTTCAAGATATTTGACAAAAACACCGGAGGGGGTGGGGGGGGGGGGGGTGAGTCACGTAGTCACGTTAAACTATCGTCCGTAAACCGACTTTACAGACAACCGGCTTTTCCTGTTCTGTGCTCTCAATAGGGAACGTGCACATAGACGGTGCTGCCAACTGGTGCCATAAGGGTGCCATCAATTTGAATGTTTTACCTTGATAAGTTTGTTTTACTGTCCGCATAGTGTCTCTTCTGTCGCATTAGTGCTGCCGCCTATAGTTACTGCACGTTCCCTATAATACTTTTTCTAACAAAATAGTAACTTTTTCTCACAAAAAAGTAACTTTTTCTCACAAAAAAGTAACTTTTTCTCACAAAAGAAGAAACTTGACGTTTTCTCATAAAAAATAAACTTAAAAAAAAAAACAAAATCTTGAAAAAAACGTGGAATCGAACCGAGGTCGGCTGGATCCGCGACCACCCGATTTCTAATGTGCCATTATGATCTGCTCGAAGTCGGCGAAATTTAGCTTCATATTCTAATGCAAACAAAAATAGCCGGAAAACACGAGTAAAAGCGATTTTCTGAAAATGAAACATAGCTAGATCAGTTTTTCATCCCCGAAAACCCCCACATACCAAATTTCATCGAAATCGTTGGAGCCGTTTCCGAGATCCTGATTATATATATACATATATACAAGAATTGCTCGTTTAAAGGTATTAGATTAGATAGATAGATAGATAGATAGATTTATCATGGGGAGTGTTCTGACGAACTGTTTGAATTGCTGCCTGCGACTAAATTCCACTACCGCACTTCGAGGAACTGTCTGCTGTCTTTCCATCCTCACCATCTTGATTATTGGCAGCTTAGTACCGCCGTGCGTTTTAAGCGAAACTTCTTTCCTCGCACGACGAAGATCTGGAATCAGCTTACTGCGGCAGCATACCCGGAGCGTTAAACTTAAGGGATCTTTAAAAAACGAGCCTACCAATTCCTAAAAGGGTCGGCAACGCACCTGTGATTCCCCTCGTGTTGCGGGTGTCCGGTGATCGCTCTCCATCAGGTGACCCGTCTGCTCGTTTGCCCCTCTTATATAAAAAAAACACGTGCCGAAGATAAACGATCGAAGTTCGCCAACTATGTGTGTGTTGGTTTCCTCACGACGTGTTTCAAAGGAAGGTTTTTTAACAAGTTTGATCTGAAGTATCTTTTTGTATAAAAAGATACTTCATATCAAGGCTTCATATACATATAAATAAAAACTTGTGAAAATAAAAGCTTTAACACTTGTACATACCACGCTCTACACAACTGTGTGTCGCTTGGTGTGTCGATAGCATTCCATCAGACATTTATTGAGAAAAGGTTCCACAGGGCCTGAACGTGCCTTAGGGGTGCGGTTTTTTTGGTGCGGAAATGCGCTTTATGCATTCGTCTCTGTTCGGGGAAACAGAGGGTATATGGGGGGGCTCTCCCACAAGGGGACTACGCACTAAAAACCGCACGGATTCCCTTGTTGCCATTTTGAACGCCACGGGAACCTCAAAGAGTCATCCGCAACGCCCGCTGGCTGCCCCGGGATGGGGCTCCTCTGTCGACACCGTGCAATGCGGGCTCGGCTTTGTATTTGTCGACTTGGAATGAATGACAATGATGCACGACCTGATAATTCGAACCCTTACGGTAATAATTTATTGAATCAGGCGTTAGTTTGCAGAGGTCCATCCATATCAATGAACTGAAACAATTACTTTTCTCACCCGCGACCTTATGATAGTTACGTTTATGCAAGAAATGTGTGTTCATGCAGTTTCTCCACCTCCACACTTTACGAACACACACAAATCACACAAACCCAACTACTTTGAACTCAACGAGAGCTCTCCTCGGAGTGTCGCAACCGCTCACTATGCTCCAAATGTTAGCAGCTAACAATGTGAAGGTCTGGAGGTGGAGGAACTGCATGAACACATATTTCTTGCATAAACGTAACTATCAAGGTCGCGAGTGAGTAAAGTAACGTAAAACGGGGTTACTTTAAAATGCAGGGGCTACTTTGGAAAACAGTTTTTACGCCGTGTCCTTATTTTTTTTAGACCATCTGTGGCAGTGAAGCTATCGAGCTATGAATATTTGTGTTTTTATAACCATTTTAAATCTATCAAAGTAGCCCCAAAATTTCCTAAAGTAACCCCAGTTTACCGGTACTTAATTGTTTCAGTTTATTTACCTTATGGTAATAACATTTTTCAGGGTACGATTCCAAAACGAAGCGTCGGGTAGAAGTTCTTCGCTCTCAACGCCCATCATTGATATGCCAACTGAAAGGTAAATATTTAAGTCTTCAAGAAAAATATTTTCAAGCGTGTTATTTTATTGTTTGCGCGTAGTTCGTAGGTACTGGAAATGGACAATGAGCAATGGAGGTCCATTTTCGAATCAACTGAAAGAAGCATTCGAAATATGTAAAATTGTGTGAATTTACAACACATGTAGAGTAGTAGGAAATTAGATAAAGTGATAGGGTAAGTGTACCCGTGAATGAACACTTAAGAGGCTGACAACACCTAATTTTGTTGAAATTGATGTCATTTAAACAGTTTTTTAAGAAAAACTGCTTATTCTAGCACATCAAAAAAATTATATGTTAATATTCATCATATTTCAAAGACCGTGGACAGACTCGATACATAATTGGACGAAATCGGCTCGATAGAAAATAATTGCAAAGATAGGTCTTAAAATCATCATTAAACGGTTCTATGTCTTTATTTTTTTGGCGTATGCGTCTGCAATTAAAAACATGAAGTCAACATATTCATACCTAAACCGCTAACGAGTCATATTTCACAAATAATCCACAGTTTTTTTTTTAATTAAATATTTGCCCGATAAATTTCAATATACCCGGCTGCCCAGTAATAGCGGCATCTCGTTTACTCCGATACAAATAGACAGTGTGCGCCGACGTTAGTGTTGACAGCGTCTTAAACAAATTTTCGATTTTGAAAATTATTTTTAGGCAGTCGGGCACAATTTATTTAAAATATTACTTTTTGTATAGCACAACCAACTACCTACTCTAGTTGGCTAACATCATCATCATTCAACAGTATTACTTCACAGTTTGAAGATATATCACTATTTAAGTGAAAAAATGGAAAATCACCAGTGAATGAACGCAAAATTCTAGTGAATGAACAAATTAAACCAGTGAATGAACAACTTCGAATACCTATGATGTTTTGTTATACTATAAATATACAAAAGCGAAGTTATATTAATACAACTAAGCATTCAATATACCTATTTGGTCGATTCCATGTTCTAAAACAATTAAAATACAAAAATAAGAGTATTGTTCATTCACTAGATCTTGGAAACTAGTAAATGAACTAGCTATAAGTGACATAGTTCATTCACTGGAAATCTTGGACCAGTTAATGAACCTATATTTTACGTTTGTTCCAATACTGGCCTTTCGGTAGATAATATATTTGGATCAATGTCACTGAAAACGAAATCTTAATATGACTACTAGAAGGAAAGATATTGCACAAATAGAAAATCCTGCAGTCCCAGTGAATGAACACCCCCGTTCATTCACTGGATTTAGGCGATTTTGGATTCCAGTAAATAAACACTGGATTAATAATAATAATAATAATAATAATAATAAGTCCAGGGACACCTCTCCATCCTTAGCCGTTCACACCAATGTTGCCGCCTCATTGCCCCGAGCGGGCAATACTTTGGGGGCCCATTTAGTGAATGGCGAGTCACCGCCTACCAAAAGTTCAGTTTATGAGATATTGAAATGGTAGGTGTCCGTTATCTCACTCCATAGCCCGGTAATCCTGTCCACAACATCCCAACCCCATAGCCAATTCCATGTCGCTTCCTACCTGGCAATAGTTTGGCAACTGTGGAGGACTGTCCGCTAGCACATCCTCATGGTGTATTAGGGG
Source organism: Archips xylosteana (assembly GCA_947563465.1). Classification (NCBI taxonomy): domain Eukaryota; kingdom Metazoa; phylum Arthropoda; class Insecta; order Lepidoptera; family Tortricidae; genus Archips; species Archips xylosteana. The sequence continues at coordinate 13,054,986 of OX387365.1, read as the reverse complement.
ATAGACCTCCATAGTTGCGCCCATCTCATTTATATTATATGGTACCAAAGGCCTCTTCATGTTGGCTTCGGCCCCATCAATGCCTTTCAAATGACCGGGTCCCCATGGGCCCGTGATCGGAAATCCGTACCAACATAATAATAATAAAAACTTTATTGCCAACGTACATTTACAAAAATAATATTAATAAGAAAAACAACTTAAAAACTAATAGCTACGCTTGGCAATAGGTACCGGGCTCAGCATTTGCTGGAGAGAATGACAATTTCCAGCGCTGGTTTTCAGCCCGGTCCTTCTGGCAAGGGTGGCCGCAACTATAGCTAAGAAAAATAAAACAAAATAGGAACAAAAAAATTAAATTATAAAAAAAAATAAAAGAAGAGAATAATAGGCAAACATTTGTATGTGTATCTTGTGACGTGTTATGTTAGTCGTAGTTTTTTTTTTGTGTGTTAGTCGTAGTTTGTGATGTTTCTATGACTTAATGGTTGTGTGTAGTATATTTATTTCGGTTTTATATTTATTTATTTAAATTATTTATTTATATTATTTATTTATAGGTACATTTGTGTTTTCCCCATGCAGGCCGCACTTTGCTCAGGGGTATCCCTGCCTCTGTGTTTCCAAAAGGTGTGCTTTGACAATTCTCCTGAACTTCAACAAAGACATGGGTTCCCTTGCCGGTGGTGGCAGATCGTTCCAAACCTTACTTGCGGCAAATTTGAAACATCCCCTGAAAAATGCCGTTTTATGTCGTATTAAAAGGTATTGTTTGTGAATAAATTACATCAAACTATATATGAAAGCACTAACAGGTCTTTAAAGCTTAAAAAAACCATACCCAATGAATTATTGTGTGCCCTTGCAGGGCGTTGTGGACTGACTTATACAACTATAACATCTTTTGAAATGTACATGACTATACAGTGAATAAATAAATAATAGATGGCGGGGACAAAATATGCAGTAACACATCAAAAGTATAGTAGCTTACGTTCTTCCTTAAAGTATTAAGACGTAACGAGCAGCAGCAGCAGTAGCTCCATAGAAAAAATGTACAACATAAGTTACGTCCACTTTACATCGTCGCCATTTCCAAACTGTTGCTTAGGAGTCGAAGCAAATTTACCAGAACCTGACAAGTAAAGGTGCTAGTCGAAAAAAAAATACGAGGCGTGGTGATGATGATGATGAGGCGTGGTAGAAACGTACCAAATTCTTATTATTTCAAAAAAAATTCGTTTTGTTCATTCACTGGTACTGTTCATTCAGTGGTACGCTTACCCTAATACAACTTTTATCATATCACTGATGTATGTACCTCTACCTATTTTTTATTTTATTTGAAACTGACCAGTGATTGACTTTTGTATCATCTGATGCCGATAGTAAGTGCAGTGCAGATGAGGCCGAAGACTTACCTAGTTACTGGTTGAACTGGTTCACGGGTGTGATTTAAAAAAAAATAGAATCGCCCTCAAAAACACCCAAGGTCCACTCCTGCTGGCTCGAGCTGAGGCCCGACTTCAAAAAGATTAGCTACTAAGTAGAAACATATTTTTTTCATGCTCATAATCTGGGGCTCTAGTGAAAAAGGGGTTAATTCTGCAGAAGTTGAACAGCTGATTTCGACTTAACCCCCTTTACACATAAAATATAAAATAGCTGTTTAATTTCAGCAGACTTAACCCCTTTTTCACTAGAAAAAAATCGGTCGGTTAAATTTTTATTTCATATTTTTTTGGGTGTTTTTGAAGGCGGTTCTATAAAATAGATGGTAGGATAAAATCATCAGTATGACTTCGAAATTTATTTATTTATTTATTTATTTATTTGTAAAAACTTACACAGCATGACAGTATGATACCAAAGCACTGAGTAAGACAGAAAAATAAAAACTGTACAATATAAATGACAAGAAATAAAAAAAAAATAATAAGTTTAAGTATGTTAAAAAATCTATTTTTATTGCAAGCTTGTTTTGGTAACGGGTCTATATCGGATGGCATAAAATTGTTGGTGTTATCACATACCTACCTAACAATATCTGCATTTTTTTTATTTTTCGATATTGTTGATTACTTATTTGGCTTATCGTTTGTTGTGTCTAAGATTCAACTGTCGAATGATTAATGTGTATAATTGTGAATTGTGATAACGATGACGAATCTAACCAAACCAGGCTAAAGACGAATTTGTGAATGTTTTTAAAGCGGTAAGAGATGTGAGTATGCCGCTCTAGGGGCGAAAGGTAGGTACTTAACTATAACGAATCTAGGACAGAGTCGAGATGACTTAAAGGTTTCTTTTAATGCTAGGGCGAGGGGTGTGTGAGCCAGTAGACGAAGCCCCACTTATGTTTCCACTCTGAGGGACTCAAGATAACTAACGAACCTAACCAGGTTAAACGGGGGGTGGTTTGCAGATAATTTTTATTGCAGGGGGCTCTACCCCCGAGCCCCCCCCCCCTCCGGTAACGAGGCTTCTATTTCCTCTCTGAGGGATACAACATAATTTACGAACCTAACCAGGTTAAACGGGGGTGGTCTGAAGGTTATATTTTATTGCGGGGGGCTCCGCCCCCCATGCCTCCTTCTGTATGCGGGTTTTTCTTTTCGCTTTGAGGAGCGCAAGGTACTTAAATAACGAACCTAACCAGATTAAACAGGGGATGGTTTGAAAGTATTTATTTATTGCGGGGAGCTTCGGTCGTAAGAGTAGGCAAATTTTAATACCTAAAGTTGACTTTTGTTCGAGAGTAATCCTTCTGGACGTTAGTACTATTATTTATTCTGTGGCCATACCTACCATAGTAAAGGTGAATTAATTACAGAATTCGTAGGACTTTTAGGGCAATTAAAACTTATTAGGAATACTAGCTTTTTTCCGCGACTTCATCCGCGCGCAAAAAAGTTTTAAAGTCAACTCCCGATCTCTATCCCGCTGCAAATTCTAAAAAATCCCTTTTTACTGCACCTTTATTATCCTAAGGAAATGGTTACGGAGATAGGGTCCAATTGAATTCAATATATAAAGCTCGTTTTTTCCTTATCCCGTGGAACTTTTCGCGGTGTAAAAGCCAGATGAACGTAACATCAAAAATTTCAAAAATCGTTTTTTTTTTCATATAACTGTTCTAAATCTGGTCCTGCATGAACTGCCAAAAGGACGTAATCGTACAGTTGATATTTCACTAGTTCCAAAAAAACAAAATGATATAAAAAGCAATTTCAATAGAACCAGCCAAACGTATTTTGAAATCCATTAAATTACTTGTAGTAAATTTGCTATTTTTTAGGGCCACAACAACGTATCAACCAAAACACTATTCTTTGTGTAGTAGAATGCTGCTGAATTCATAATTCTACACGAACCATAACAACGTATCCAAGTACAATAATAAAAAACGTAAAAAACATTTTCAAAAAATTAAGGGCCAAAGTAACGTATGTCAACCAAATTTCAAAAAAATATTTAATGCTGGTATACTAGCAAATATAATTACAATATTTCTTAACTTTCTGAAAACTGTATTGTGTGTGTACAAGTCTGTATTTTTTTTTCTTTCTTTCGTGGCTTAGCCACTTACCAAGAAGCTCGTAAAGTTGAAAGTGGTAAAATTTCGCAGTTTTTTGGCTCTCCTGCACAATTTGGATAAACGATGTTACGTTCATCTGGTTTTTACACCGCGTTTTCGAAAATCCTTAAATTACTTTTTTAGGGTTCCGTAGTCAACTAGGAACTCTTATAGTTTCGCCATGTCTGTCCGTCCGCGGCTAAGGGGTAGTGGGGGTGATTTTTTTTTTCTCGACCAACCCTATAGTGTGGGGTATCATTGGATAGGTATTTGAAAATAAATAGGGGTTTACTAAAACCATTTTTTGATAAAGTGAATATTTTTGGAGATATTCACTCCGAAAGTTCAAAATGATGTGTCCCCCTCTAACTTTAGAACAGCAAGTCAAAATATAAAAAAAATCACGTAAGTTAAACTCAATAAAAACTTTCCAGGAAAATTATTTTCAACTTAATCAGTTGAGTAGTTTTTAAGTTTTTGTAAAAAATATTTCTTAATTAAGATTGTACTTTAACCGCCGCTGCAAGCATTTTTTTTCTTTAAGTGCCTATAAGATCACGCTAATAGTATCTTCTTTCAAATAAAAAAAATAAATTTGAAATCGGTTCATATAACAAACAAAAACATCTGAAAAACCATCAACATACAATACTAAGCTAGTAGACTGCAGATTAGATTAGGTAGTTACCCATTTCGCCGATAGATGGCGCTGTACCGCTGACGTTGAAATTCTGCGCGCGGCCCAACAACACATTAATAAAGTATGCAAAGATTTATTCGTACCTGCTACGGGACCCTACCTTGTGCGTGTCCGACACGCTCTTGGCCGGTTTTTTTTACTTTTATAATCACATAGTTACTTACTTACATGCCTAATTTGAAGTCTCATTATAATAAAATTATAGTTACGGATATAGGACACTTCGAAGCGAAAATATAAATCCCATTTATTCCCTATCCCGTGAGAGTATCTAAAAATCCCTTCTTAGTGTACCTTTATGACAATTATGACACTCACTCAAGCTAGGTTATATGTTTGCCAAACTTCAAGTCTTTAGCTTCATCAGTCTGGACTGTGCATTGCTTCGTGCAGCACCTTGAATTGTACTTATTATGGATGCAGAAAGTTTCCCGATGACTACTCCTCCCTTCCCACTACGCCGCCCGCACTCGCCTAGGTAGGTAAGTACCTATAAGATTGAATTGTAATTTGAAACGCACATACTTTCATGAATTTTCATATGCACAATATTGAATTTCAAAATCGATGATATTTTCGTGCACAAAAAAAACATAAAAATGATACCCATACCCATATTGATATTTAGACATTTCGACCCGATCGCACCGCAACGGGGAGATTGTATTTCACGTCCGAAACGTTGGATTTTAAAATCGTTCTTGTTTTCGTAATCAGCGGCCCGATGAGACATGTTAGAAACAATACCAATGTTGATTTTCAGACTTTGTACCCCATTTTACCCCTTTTAGGGGTTGGATTCTCAAAAAACCTGAAACACGTGTTTACTCATTTATCGTTAGGAGTACTTCTGTGAATTTTCGAATAAAACAGTCGTACTAATCTGGTTTTCCCATACAAACTTTGGACCCCCATTTAACCCCCTTAGGGAGTGAATTTTGAAAAATACTTTCTTAGTGCACCCCTAGACCTTATAAGGAACCTACGTGCCAAATTTGGAATCTCTAGGCCCAGCGGTTTGGGCTGTGCCTTGACATGTCAGTCAGTTTCTTCTTTTATATAAGTAGGTATTTAGATTACGTTGTAGGTAATTCGATGTTTTTTTTATTATCAATGAAAGGATGAACAAATATGCTTTAGGACTTTCAACAGTAGGTATGTCAATCATTCTTGGCCAAAAACTTTTAGGTCAATCAACATTATGCGGTACGACAGGCACCCTTTGCTGACTGTACTTTTGACCCTGGTTACCAAAGTACTCATCAAGACGAATCAAACGAGACCAAACTTTATGGGGTTATATACCTAGTTTTATTACAGAGTTCTTATGGTCACATTCCAATTCCATCGCCCTAGACCCCCCTAGACTCTAGTTACTCATTACTGGTCAGCAGTAACTGAGAAGGAAATGTTAATATGGATACGCCGCTAAGCCAGCGATACCGAAAGTAACTGTCTGACTTTTGCACTTTCGGTATGGCTGGCTTAGCGGCGTATCCATACCTATTAACATTTTCTTGTTGATATCCCCCGCAGCATGCAACCGAATAACCGATTACTGACAACATTAGGTTCTATACAACGAAATTCAATTTTTAGGGTTCCGTACCCAAAGAGTAAAAATGAGACCCTATTACTGAGACTTCGCTGTCCGTCCGTCTGTCACCAGCCTGTATCTTATGAACCGTGATAGCTAGACAGTTGAAATTTTCACAGATTGTATTTCGGTTGCCGCTTTAACAACAAATACTAAAAAACGGAACAAAATAAATATTTAGGGGGGTTCCCATACAACAAACGTGACTTTTTTGCTCGATATTGATAACGGCAACAGGTAGACGCTTGAAATAATTAAATTAGGTATGTAAAATAAAACAGATATAATATTTAAGGGGGGCTCCCACACAACAAACGCGATTTTTTTGCCGTTTTTATAGATAACAGTAAGCTGCGTACGGATTGCGCGTACCTACATTTGTACGCGTAGTCGATTACGCGTGTCCTGGAACGCCATGTCCGTACTTGCAGTTCCCCTAGAGTGTACGCGTAGCTGCAAAAACGGACATGGCGTTCCAGGACACGCGTAATCGACTACGCGTACAAATGTACGCGCAATCCGTACGCAGCTGTACGGAACCCTTCGTGCGCGAGCCCGACTCGCACTTGGCCGGTTTTATTGAACTTCGTATCGTGCCGTTCCGTCCACGCTAAACAAAAGAGTGGGAGGGACGGTGCGGTATGAACTTCGGGAAATTCGGGAATCGAATTTCGTAGTAGCGTAGCCCCCTAGCACAGAATAAGTAATATGTAACCAGTAATCCAACTTCATACTAGAGCGCCCGATCGACGCACGCACACAGCCAAGCGTCTTACACGGCCGCTAACCAATCTTCGCCAGACAAAACAATGCAGTTCCCACACTCGCACCGTGTAAGACGCTTGGCTGTGCGCGTGTAGCTCAAGTATTAAGTTGGATTGCTGGTTACATAATTATTACTTATTCTGTGTCCCTAGTATTAAAGTACCTATGGATTATTTTAAACATTGTTATCGCCATTTTCAGTGACAGCACCCACCAGTTTGTGAACCCGCTGGAGTTTGTGGGCAACTTTTGGCGAAGATCGTTCAAGAGCCAACGGCCAATTGTAAGTATAATTACCTAAGTATAGGTAACGCCACGAGAGTCGAGGCGAATGATTACACACACAGCTACATAAAGTAAGTACTGATTGCAAAAAAAGTAGTAAAAGAATGAAATGAGTGAGTGAATAAAAATGTGAGTTAGGTAAGTATATGATGTTACTAGCTTTTGCCCGCGACTCCGTCCGCGTGGAATTAGTAATTTGGGCAGGTTATTTTTTTATCCAATTTGCTTTTTGACCAATTATGGATCTCCTTATAGTTCCTCGATATAAAAAAAAAATTACCCGCCCCCCCGCACACTCCAACCCGCTCCACCCGCACAGCAATCCCGCACCCCCCCCCCCCCCGCACGCCCCCCAACACAGCACCCCCCGCACACCCGCGTTCACTCGTCCCAAGTCAAGCGTGCCTATAGAAGTTTTACTTCTAAAACCCTCGCACCTTTCCCCTCACCCCCACATCCCCACCCCCCCGGAGTTTTTGTCAAATATCTTGAACACGGTGCATCCTACGGCAAAATCAATGAAATTTTCATTCCCCTTTAAATTCCCCCCCACCCCCTCCCCCGCACCCTCACCCCCCCTCAACCCCCCCCCCCCCCACCACACCCTTCGGTGTTTTTGTCAAATATCTTGAAAACGGTGCATCCTACGGCAAAATCAATGAAATTTTGATCCCCCTTTAAAACTCCCGTACCCCTCCCCCGCACCCTCACCCCCCTCCCCACCCCCCCGGTGTTTTTGTCAAATATCTTGAAAACGGTGCATCCTACGGCAAAATCAATGAAATTTTCATCCTCCCCTTTAATTCCCACACACCCTCACCCCCCCACAACCCCCCTACCCCCACCCCTCGGTGTTTTTGTCAAATATCTTGAAAACGGTGCATCCTACGGCAAAATCAATGAAATTGTCATCCACCCTTTAATACCCCCCACACCCTCCCCCGCACCCTCACCCCCCCCCCCACCCCCGGTGGTTTTGTCAAATATCATGAAAACGGTACATCCTACGGCAAAATCAATGAAATTTTCATCCCCCATTTGAAACCCCCGCACCCCCTCCCCCGCACCCCAGCGCCTATAGCCTTCCTCGATAAATGGGCTATCTAACACTGAAAGAATTTTTTAAATCGGAGCAGTAGTTCCTGAGATTAGCGCCTATAGAAGTTTTACTTCAAAAACCCCCGATTTTGAAACATTCCTCCGCTCCGCTCCGCTCCTATTGGTGTTAGCGTGATGATATATAGCCTGTAGCCTTCCTCGATAAATGGGCTATCTAACACTGAAAGAATTTTTCAAATCGGAGCAGTAGTTCTTGAGATTAGCGCGTTCAAACAAACAAACAAACTCTTCAGCTTTATGATATTTTAGCATAGATGATGAAATACCTACGCAATAATATGCATATTATAATTTTTCTTTTTTACAATTTGAAACTGATAAGAAAAATTCTCAACAAAAAATCGGTATTTTATAAATAGCGAAAAATATGCTCATCTGAATTAAATAAAATACCTGGGCGACCGAGCTCTGCTCGGGCAGAAACTCGGTACCAAGCGTTTTCCCAGAGATAAGACCAAGCTAGATCAATTTTTCATCCCCGAAAACCCCCAAATACCAAATTTCATCGAAATCGTTGGAGCCGTTTCCGAGATCAAAACACCGGAGGGGTGGGGGGGTGAGAGGGGGGGAGGGGATGCGGGGGAGGGAGCGCGGGGATATTAAAGGGGGGATGAAAATTTCATTGATTTTGCCGTAGGATGCACCGTTTTCAAGATATTTGACAAAAACACCGGAGGGGGTGAGGGGGGGGTGAGTCACGTTAAACTATCCTCCGTAAACCGACTTTACAGACAACCGGCTTTTCCTGTTCTGTGCTCCCAATAGGGAACGTGCACATAGACGGTGCTGCCAACTGGTGCCATAAGGGTGCCATCAATTTGAATGTTTTACCTTGATAAGTTTGTTTTACTGTCCGCATAGTGTCTCTTCTGTCGCATTAGTGCTGCCGCCTATAGTTACTGCACGTTCCCTATAATACTTTTTCTAACAAAAAAGTAACTTTTTCTCACAAAAAAGTAACTTTTTCTCACAAAAGAAGAAACTTGACGTTTTCTCATGAAAAATAAACTTAAAAAAAAAACTAAAAATTTTGAAAAAAAACGTGGAATCGAACTGAGGTCGGCTGGATCCGCGACCACCCGATTTCTAATGTGCCATTATGATCTGCTCGAAAATAGCCGGAAAACACGAGTAAAAGCGATTTTCTGAAAATGAAACATAGCTAGATCAGTTTTTCATCCCCAAAAACCCCCACATACCAAATTTCATCGAAATCGTTGGAGCCGTTTCCGAGATCCTGATTATATATATACATATATATATATATATATATATATATACAAGAATTGCTCGTTTAAATGTATTAGATAGATAGATAGATAGATAGATCAAAATATTTTATTTTCTGTTTTGTTCGAAGTAGATGTATTACTTATTTTCCTAAATAATTCTTAACGAAATTCGTTGAAGAAGTTTTTAGTTACGGTAATCTTGTAATTCACTGTTGAGTCTGTTGAACTTGCTATCGGTACAAATTAAAGTCAAAATCCCGCTGTCATTACCTGACGTGTTGTTGTGTGCGTGACCTCAACTCTCGTGGCGTTACCTATACCCAGACTTCAGCATATTTTATTTCAATAAGTAGTCCTAGAAATTGAGCCAGGTTTTCATAATACGAGTAGCTATAGATCGCGGGGCCACAGAACTATTTATGTGATGGAGCATTCAAAGACCTTAGTATACAGGTTATTGGTAAGTCGACCTATTCCCGTTAAGGGGTTATGGAGGAGGTCATTTGCAATCATTTTTGTCCCATAATGCTCTATGCAATTTCTGAAATAATTGAAATTTAAGTTTTTTGCAAAAAAAGTCGGAAACGCATCTTCAAAAATTTATTTTTAAAAAAGTTGGCCATCTAAGTCAACTTTTTTTATTTTATTATGTACAAGATAAAATAGCTGTTCTTATGCAATATTGAAAGTATAATTATCTGTACACGTTTAAGAACGCAATCTTAGACTAAGGATATGGCTAGACCAGTTCTATTTAAGACGAACAAAAAACCGTCATGTGTCTCTTTCTAGCACATGCAAAATCTCACTGTGAAAAAAAGAGTGAAGCATAGACAAACACCGCCATCTTAAACGTCAGTGTGTCAAATTCCGAGTCGTCGTGGTAGCCAGCTGGATACCAAACGTTGTTATCAGTTTTCCCTTGTTTTTATGTGTTTATGCCATTTTGAAGAGTGAAATTTAGTTAATTTCATGTCACAATAACCATGGATTGTGTGGCTATCGGTTGCAAGAGTAGAATGGGTGTATTAACAGAAAGTGACCAAAGAATATCTTTCCATCGGTAAGTTATCGACTATCATTATGAACTTATTGCGCGATGTTTAGATTATATGATCTGTTCTCAATAAATAAATTGCCATTCTAAATATTGTGAAGTCATAAAGATCACGGCAGGCCAAAGAATTATTAAAATAATGAACAACAAAACATCTGTTCAGGCCGTTATGACAGTTCATGTACGTAAAATTTGATAATAGGGATGTGGTTAAATAAATCGATATTGTATTGTATGTCATCATCATTGTATTTCAGGTTCAACTTTTGTCACTTTTATTTAAAATTAATATATATTTTAGTTAAACTTTTTATAGGCTCTGAGAAGCACTACAAGAAAAACTAATTAAGTTGTATTATGGCTAATATAATGCTAATTGTTGATGTGTATTGTTCTCAGGTTACCTAAAGATCCTGATTTATGAAAGTTTGGCAGAAAAATAATCAAAAATGTATTCTGTTTTTTTGAGAAATAAAAAAAATGGTTTTATTTAGTGGTCAATAAATAATAAAACTACGTAAAATAAAATCATAATTATTATTTCATAATTGTCGTTTTACTTTTCCCCTTATATCCATTATACTACTCGTACATAAATATACAAATAAATATAAATAACTAGCTGTTGCCCGCGACTCCGTCTGCGGACAATAGGGGTATAAAAAATAGCCTACGACCTATTCTCACACCTGCCGAATATAGAGCAAAAGTTTCATAAAGATCGGTCAAGCCGTTTCGGAGGAGTTCGATAACAAACACCGTGACACGAGATTTTTATATATTAGATTGAAGATTGATACGCTTTATCGGGACCTAAGTATGGTCTCGTTAAAAAAATTGTACGTTGCACGTATTATTTGGGTCATTTTAGGCGATCGGCAGATGGCTGGCAGTAAGGCTCGGGGAGGTTAATTTTCGTTTTGTTTTTGTTGTTGTTTTTGTTAATAATTCTGTATCGTTTTTCGAGTTTGTCGTTATTAGATTTGACTAGTCCACACCGCCCCGCCACCAGCCAAGAGCGCCTCAGTATGCTTATTTCAAAACTCGCAGACCCTTATTTTACAACTTACAACTACTACTACTCATTCCAATATCAAACTGCTTTTCGTAATTTTAGAACTAAAGGAAAAGAGTATAAAAAGAATCATTAAAATGCTGAATAGTATGCTTGTGAGTAATTTTTCGAATCCAATTTGGTCCTTCAAATTATGACACTATAATTATTTTTGACAGCTAAAGTTTATCGATATAAAAGTAGCACATCTCTAGGATATATATATATATATATATATCGATTTATAAATATACTATAGTAAACTGGCTTCATTGAATTGAAAGCCAATACAGACAAACGTATCTGTCTCTATTTGCAGATGATGTTTTCTTTTAGAACGAGAGAAAATACCGATGGTTATATTTCGTCTTAAATATGACGTGTCTAGCCATATCCTTAGTCTAAGAACGCAATATATATTTTTTTTTTACTTTTTGGTCTTGCGTTCATAAACGTGTACAGATAATTATACTTTCAATATTGCATAAGAAAAAGTTGACCTAAATGGCCAACTTTTTTTTAAATAAATTTTTGAAGATGCGTTTCCAACTGTTTTTGCAAAAAACTTAAATTTCAATTATCTCAGAAATGGTTCAAATTTGCATAGGGCATTATGGGACAAAAATGATTGCAAATGACCTCCCCCATAACCCCTTAACGGGAATAGGTCGACTTACCAATAACCCTGTATACAGGGTGGAAAGATCTAACGCCACATGCGAGGGCAACTTCTTTAAGTATTGGAAATAGCACATTTTATATAAAGGAGACATTCCTTTATTTTTTAAAGTACAAAAATACTGCTTTTATGATTTTTTGAAAAATTGGTTGTTTTAGCTCGAACCCGGTTAAATGCGACAAAAATTAGATTAGGTCCATTTGTCTCTAAATAACATACAGTGTATGTCATACGCGATCAAAATAACCAAAGGCCGTGAAAACTAACAATTACGTGCTTATTTTGTAGGTACGTACTTTAAAGTATTGTCCTCCATGTGGCGTATGATCTTTCCACTCTGTATACTTGGAAGATTTTACTCATAATGAGAAAACCCTGATTTTTTTATTTTTATTTTAAGAAGCTTCAGTTTGCCATTGCAAAGGATGCTACAACACAATAATTCAAGTAAATTAAGATAATTTGATCAAAAAAAATTTTTCAAAAGCTAAAAAGCTTTAAACGTTAAAAAACCAACTTCAATAAAAAGAGGATCTCCTCAATTTGTCTGTATTTTTTTTTTATTAACTTGCAATGTATGTAGGTATGTCTGTATGGGTAAAATCTTGGAAGTTGAATTTGACCCACTTCCAGTGGTTGGATTCACTTGAAATTTGGTATACTTATGTAGGTTGGATAACAATGCAAGTACAGTCAATAAAAAGTACAGTCAGCGAATAGCTTGCATTGAAAATGAATTTTAAAACATGAACTTATTTAATTGTTTGATTGCAGGGCACAGCTGGACTAAATATTCAAGTACCACATCCAAATCCGTCACGGGATCTGTCCGACACTGAGTCAGATATAGACTACAAGCAGGAGAACTACTCATAAGATAAAATATTTCATTGTAATTGCATTGTTTTTAATTATTAATATTGTGGGAATATTATGATTTATTATGTATTTAATAATTCTTGAAAAAAATTAATGAATTTCCTGTATAGTAACTAATATTATAGTTATTTACTAAGTTTTATTTAAATTACTGAAATTATTGAAATAATACAAATATGAATTTGAAACTGTAGTTTCATTAAAACAAGTGATGATTACAGTAAAACTTTAATTTCTAGACAGACATATAAATGATAAAGCGCAAAAAATTTACTTCCACAACTTCTTAATGGACATATTCTTCTCGGAGTCCTTCTGCATGACTTTGGCAACGGCCATTTCAAAGTCTTCTTGGGTAACATGCACTCTGCGTTCTCGCAGGGCATACATACCCGCCTCTGTACATACACCTTTAACCTCTGCGCCAGATGCACCAGGCATCAGCTCAGCAATCTTGCGGAGATTAATTCCTCTAGTCAAATTCATCTTACGAGAATGAATTTTAAGAATGTCCAAGCGAGCTTCTTCATTTGGTGGGGGGAACTCAATCTTCCTGTCGATACGGCCAGGTCGCAGCAGGGCAGGGTCAAGGATGTCAATCCTGTTAGTCGCCATGATGACTTTAATGTTCTTAGTAGCTTCAAAACCATCTAGCTGATTGAGTAGCTCCAACATAGTTCTCTGCACCTCGGAGTCACCGCCACTGCCAGACTCGATACGAGACGAACCAATTGAATCAATTTCGTCCATGAAGATGATAGAAGGAGCATGTTCACGGGCCATCACAAAGAGTTCACGCACCATGCGACTGCCTTCACCAATGAACTTCTGAACCAGCTCAGACCCAGATACTCGGATGAATGTACACTCAGTGTGATGGGCGACTGCACGAGCTAGCAAAGTCTTGCCAGTACCTGGTGGACCATACAGCAGCACTCCTTTTGGCTGAGCAATACCCAAGGCATCAAACAGCTCGGGATGCTTGACAGGCAATTCAATGACCTCCTTAATCTCCTTAATTTGCTTGTCCAAACCACCAACCATCTCGTAGGTAGAGTCGGGAACCTTTTCGACCATCATAAGGGACACCAAAGGGTCAACTTTGTTAGGCAGGATCTTGTGAAGAGTGTAACTCTCATTGCGCAGAGCGACGCGGCAGTTAGCAGTCACGTCGTTGATGTCTACATTTTTGTCTAAGTCTACCACAAATTTCCCCTCGGGATGGACTTTAACTAGAACTTTCTTCTTATCCATGGGCTTCACTACTTCACCTACGTACGAACCTTGCTCTTGCAACAGCTGTAGCTCTTCCCGCAGCATGCGAACTTTGGCGTTGAGTTCATTCCTCTGAGCTTGAAGACGCCGCAAATTCTGAGACTTCTCAGCAACGATCAGCTGCAGTTCCTCGATCTTTGTGATATAGTACGGGCGGAAACCCTCGCCCTTTGCGGAGTCCACCTCCATTTTAGTGAGAGTCATTTTGTGTTTTGTTCAGGCGCTCATCAACACAAAAGATTTGATGGACACGATGTAATATAATAACAAGCAGAAGTAATTACACGACAACGCCAACCTCAATATTTTTCAAGTCATTCACAGACTAGTTAGTTTAGTAACCACTTGACGTTTGCAGTGTGGCCCTAATATAATTTTTTTTTGAACCACTTATCTGTCTTAGATGTTTTATACTGGATTGGCACGTGGTTCAAAAATATTATATCAGAAATATATGAAAATAGATTGAATTTTGTTACATTTGTAAAAGAAGGTGTGTTTTGCAGAATTTCTTTTAATTATCAAAACGTGCATTTCTACTATTTGACATAGTATTTTATAAGCAGCAACATTGTTTCGTTTCAATGCGTTCATGATTAAATTAAGGTACTTATGTACAACTGCGTTCAATTATAATTGATTCGATTGCCTTGTTTTCGCCTTTCATTTTTGACAATAAATCTTTCAAAATGGATTACACAAAGTAAATAAACAATCAATATTTCAAAATTATAATGTTGCGATCATGGGTAGTATCCATTTTTTTAGGCGAAAGTAATGATTTGGCATCCAGATAACCACTAAGAACAAATTATGAAGAAGAAATATCACTCCTCTCGTGTCCCTACCTACCTAAAACAATTATAAGTCGGAAGAATGCTGATCCTATTATGCACGTTGGCTCTTAATTTACTGCTTTTTGCTCGAATAGGTTGCTTAGCTCATTGGAGTTATGTCATTGGAACTGCCGTCTACCCTACCGATGATCATAATAAGC
The DNA here is from genome assembly GCA_947563465.1 of Archips xylosteana. Classification (NCBI taxonomy): domain Eukaryota; kingdom Metazoa; phylum Arthropoda; class Insecta; order Lepidoptera; family Tortricidae; genus Archips; species Archips xylosteana. Next base: position 13,039,770 of record OX387365.1, on the reverse strand, counting down.
TGCTTTTAAGCGGAGGAGTGTTTGGCTTCATTGTTATCGGTGGATTGATTCCTGGTTATTTTTTTCCTCGAATAAAGCTAGTGGCAACTGCTTTAAGTATTCCTCCTCAGATACATATGCTTGTCTTGCTACAGAAGAGTATACGTGCAACTCACATTGAGAACAGAACCGTGCTGAAAGCCGTACGGGGTTATACTGCTCTGACTCTGATGTCTACTGCTTGGTCTATAATAAGCCTATTACGGTTAAGTGTTTAGGTATCATGCAACCATTAACTTTTATTGAAGAGTTAGATTAAAAATGAGCCTAAACAATATCGATTAAAGAGATGTTGCCAACAGAATGACAAAATAAATGCCGAATGAGACATTAGAGCTTATGAAATAGAATACCCATCAAAACTCAGAGTTCTATGCAGAAAGTAACTATATAATTGGAAATGGTGTGCTGGTACTTCGAAAGAAGAAAACTTTCTTGCTTGAACTATAACGATACCATCTAGATGCCATGCAGGAGACACATTAAAATAATATTTTTGTTTCCCATTCATAAACTTACGCTACATCTAGTTAAATTGCGTATCGCTTGCTCAGCTAAATGGAACTTCGTAGAAGGAATTAGCGCGCTATAATAAAGAATTAAATACATCTATTAATTTTTTATTCTGCACTGTTGTATTGGGTGACGCAATTCCTGCGACTCTTTCACATAAAGTGAACTTTGTGACGACTCCTACTTTGAGTGCCTACCTAGCGAACGAATAAATACCTTCGCAGTTTTACATGCTACACACTCGTGCTGCAAAAACATTTAGATTTCTACCTACCTAGAGAGTCGAAGGGAATGAAAGTGTCGTTACGTCAACTAGATTCGATTACGCATAAGCAGGTACCGTATATAGGTTTACTTTGGTTATTATTGGTTGCAGTATTTTGATTTAATTTGGCTACTATCAGTAGTACTGTTTTAAACTTTCGCGATTTTTCACTCATAATTACTATACTACTCAAAAGACTCGAGCTGCTAAACGAACTTGACACCCTACACTTCAGTTAACTCGTGACCACGGTTGCCGCAATGTGGCCGAAACGTCGAGGTAAATATTATTTGCGTGATAAGTCCCGTTTATTATCATTAGTGAAAGGATGACCATCTCAAACTCAACTCACGATTATAACCGTCACCGTCATGTGATCGCACTCTCCCTTGAAAACGATCCTCCGAAAATACCGAAACTCTCGGACAGGTCCTGATCTTCGGACAGGTCCTCAACGATATTAGGTATGTGATTTTTGCGTTAGAACTAAATTAAATTACTAAATGAGTAAGAGAAAATATGGGAAATAAAAAAACGTTATTTCAGAAAGCAGAATTAGCAAAGTTATAGCTACATTAACTTCCTACGTGTGTTTACATTTAACTAACAAATACAAATGCGTCATGCCATGCATTCAATGAAATTCTACTCTACTACTGAGCATTGGATTGTACACGAAGTTGTAGAAATCCTGAGTAGGCAGTCTACGACCAGATAATATCATGAATGAAATTATGTTTGTCTACATTATAAATCAATGTTTTATGTAAACAAGATGTTCGAACGTTAATTACATTATATAGGTACATACAGCTATAATGGTGGAGCTGAAAGAAAACCCTAACTACTGAATCGTCAAATATTTACATTGTATACAAACTGTATGAAACGGTGGTTATTTCCAGCCCAAAAAGTTATCGCGATAAGAAGGCGGGCGGCGAGGCGGCAGTCGAAGTGACGCGACGCCTGACGCAAGTTGTCGTGCGTGGCTGTCTGCATTGAACGAAAAAAAAAGAATTAAAAAGTTATCACTTTGACAGGTAACCTGAGTTACGAAAAGAAAAAGATTCAATTGTAATAGGAAAATCTAATCGATTTCCGCTAATTTCAGCTGCCTTATTTTCCCATAATTGGTTTATTATTATCTTTTAGCTTAGTTTAAATGTTTTCCTGTGTAATAAGTTAATTTTAGTGTGTATTAAATATTTAAAACAGTGTTTAATGTTGTTGTAAATGTTTGCGTCGCTTTGTTTTTGTGATAAGGTAACGTTTTTGTAAAATATCGTCTTTGTTTTTATTTTGAAAGTTTTAAATTTCGTGCTGTGTCATTAACTTCACGTATATATTGTTTTACTGCGAGCAAAGATAAGGTCAGGGCTTATATGGCATTGTAAGTCATGTGTGTAAACGATCGAGGAAAAGTCCTTAGCATCTGTTGTATCTCGTGACCGATTACGGCGATTACATAGAATATTGATCTATATATTTAGAGACCTTGAAATTCGTAACTATTCGCGCTAATGTGTGAAATTGAGTATTAGAGCGTGTTCTTTTCATTCATTGTTATTTAGCTAATGATCACAATTAATATTTCGTTTTTAACCAGTGTTTCAGCAAACATTCTCTTAGTGTATTCATTCCAAATAATTAACAGGTACTTATTTAAATTTTATGATCTGATAAATATTTATAGAGACATAATAATATATCATTCTCATTTTTGACAATGACACACAAAACCTGTACCAACATACTTGCAATGCTTATTAACCTTTTGAACGCTACACATAGTTTTTGTTACAAACAATCAAAATTGATTCTTATGTGGATGTGGGTAGGTTAATTTTTGTATTACCATATTGTCTATAGCTGATGCTGGCATTCAAAAGGTTTACTTAGATGTTCTATATTTTTAATATTTCAAAACCTCTCAAAAGCTTCAAAACCATCAACCATCTTTTTCTCATATCAATGTTTTCTTTCAGAATGGGAAACGCAAGCAAAAAATTAGCAGCAAAATGTACTCTGCTTACCAAAGAGGAGCAAAAGTATGTAGCAGCCACATTCAGGTCGGCGAGCAAGAACTCTGACAAGATCCGAGAGGATGATCTCATCGTGAGTGGCAAACTAGACGCAGTGTTGCTAGAAGTGTGTTCATTTTTGTTTATTATTTCATTTTAGTTTTAGTTTTTAGTTTGATGATGAGATGAGGGCTTTTGTTAAGTTATTTTTTTAATTATTTAGATATATACCCCTATACTCATGTGTAAGCAGCAGTATTATGTCCAGTAATAAAAGTATTACCGCCCGGCCACGGCTTTGCGCGTTTGGCGGCGCGGCGAGCGTGTTATCAGTTCATTGCGTGTGCCGCCAGGTAACCACTGTGCGGCGAGCGTCTCGGCCGCGCAATGAACACAGAAAACGCTTGCCGCACTGCCAAACCCGCAAAGTCGTGGCCGGGCGGTTACTTGTATTAGACTTTATTCAGCCAGGAAGCTGTGCCTGCATGCATACAAAGGAATATGTGTGTTTAGCCTATGTCTAGGATTTTTTATTATAAAAAACAAGAGAGTTCTAACCACGTCATTATTTTTATTTATTTATTTATTGATAATAATTTACACTTGTTATGAATTATGATGTATATGACATACAGTTTAGTCATACACATATACAATGGGTATATAAATGCCTCATTTATTTATTTTTTGTCTTAACCTTTTTAACGCCACACATCATTTTTGTTATGGACAAAATTGATTCTTATGCAGATGTGGGTAGGTTAATTTTTGTATTACCATATTGTCGTCTATAGACGACGCTGGCATTCAAAAGGCTAATTTCATTGTTACATGAAATAATTTATATCTCTGAGTGCAAGAAATACTAAATGCATGCAGAGGTCTATCCTCTGTGGATTTCAAAACCTTTGATAAATTATGAAAAAATATTTTATTTACACACTTTGTGCTAAAGGAATGAAATAATAAGTAAAGGATAATTAATACTCAAACAACTTTTTTTGTTTTTTTTTGCAAAATTCATATGTAATTCTTTTTCTGTATTTATAAGTTCAAAAAATTCTATATCTATGTAGAACAAAATCCCAAACAATAACAACACATTATAAATGCAAATAAAAGCCTTTGTCTTGTCATTCATCCTATTATTTCATACAAGTTTTCATTTTTTTTTTCAAGTTTATTTCACTTAGTAATTGTCCTATTTGTTTTAATTTTATTTTGTTAGTTTTTGTTTTTTTTTTATTTATTTCTTGGAAACTCGTATGTCTTTTACCCTAAGATTCTCACTGAAATGCAAAATGGAAGAACAATATTCTACTTTAATATTTATTTCTCTGGGTAAATTTTCCTGATTGGTGTTGAATTGAAACAATCATATTTATCACCCAAGACTTGAGTACAAACATTCATAATTTTCATACAAATATCTGCCAGGGATTGAACTACTGATCTATTTGGTTGTTTCTTATATACACTGATATTGTATTGGTTTTGTACTGATTTCAAGTCAGGACGGATTACTTAATCCGTATACTGAATTGCATCTCAGTAGGAATCAATTAATTATCAACCTACATAGTTATATGTATTGAGACTGTAACTGCATCTAGAGAATACATCTTAAAATTCTCTAATTTACATACAAACTGAACCTGATAGAATATTAAAGTTCTTTGATTAAGAATGGTCTAGAATTGCGTTAGAAGCAGTTGCAGTCTGTATCAATTATATTGAAGTGGGTAAGGAGTTCAAAAATATGTGAACCTGCATCTTATAAAATAAAGTACTTGGGTCACTTACATATTACATTACTAGCTTTTGCCCGCGACTCCGTCCGCGTGGAATTAGTAATTTGGGCAGGTTATTTTTTTATCAAATTTGCTTTTTCATCAATTATGGCTCTCCTTAGTTCCTCGTTATAAAAAAAATACCCTCCCCCCTCGCACCCCCCGCAACCCCCCCCCCCCCCCCCCCCCTCACCGAACCCCCACCGACCCCCCCCCGCACACCCGCGTTCACATTCACCACCGTACCTACTCCCAAGTCACTACTTCTAAAAACTGTTCTATAAATTCTTAAAATAGACGTATCTTTCTTATTTGTGAACCGATTCAAATGAAACAAACACTAAATGTTAATCCAAGAAAATACCAACATATCAGTGAAAACCGCATCCTTCTAGGTTAAGACGTTTCTGAGATTAGCGCGCACAAACGCACAGACAAACAGACAATAATTCTAAAAAACATTGTTTTGGGTTCTATTGCGCTAGTAAATAGCCCTAGTGACAGTTTTTCTCAAATATCTTTAATGTACAGACACCGACTTGTTACAGATTTATTATATGTATAGATAGATATAGATATAGATTATGAGGTCTGACTGGCAAGTATGTTAGCACACCTGGCAAATGTTGTTCTGCCCTATAAATTAAAAATGGACAGTGGTAATAGTAGGATGAACAATACTTAACAACCTATTCTCATACCTACGAAATATATTTAAAAAAAAGTTGTGAGCCGTTTCGGAGGAGTGCGACCAGAAACACCATGAAACAAGATTTTTATGTATTAGATTGATGATATTTTTGGGCAACACCTTTCCCGCTTCAATGTAGTAGTATCTGACGTTGACTATACAGTTGCCATCACTTTTAACTGATCATTAATGCATCATAATTCATAATTATCATGATATGACATTTAAAAAGATAGTCATTTTAACACATTCGCAGCCACGCATTGCTACGCGCTACGCTCGTAGCCAGTAGCAGCGTTTTTCCGCTTTGTAGCGAAAACTGCCTACGAACGCAGAACGCGATATCGGGTTCTTGGCACTCAATGTGTGTTTGGCGACTGTATGTCTCATATTAAAACACTTGTGTTAGTGAATTTCTAATTATTTATGTTGCACCTACATGTAGGTAACATTAAAGCACAACGTAGATAATTATTAGAAACTTAAAATTACCGATAATCTGATAGAATACTATTTAGAGTTCCTTTCTATATACAAAGGGTGCACATGGAACTGTTACTAAGTTTCCGCTGCCTGTCTGCCCGTCTGTATATCACAGAGCAGAGTATCTTTTGCTCTGTAATGGGTTGAGACACTTTTCATAAAGCGTTTTTTACTCTGACAACAAATATTAATAAAAATAAAGGTAATAATTAATTTGGGTTCCCATTTTTATCGGTATGGTAGTACGGAACCCTTCGAGCAGGAGCAGATCCGACTCTCACTTTGCCGGCTTTTTTAACCTTTTCAGCGCTCTGTCAAATACAACAGCTCTCACTCATACGCCATGACATCGGAATGTAAAACGCGAAGTTGAACCCTACAGAAATGCATGTAGGTAGATATCGCTCCGCATGCCGTGACTGATATATCAGTCGTTGGCGTAGAACTTGCGGTGCTGATAAATGTGTCGTTGGCGTCGAAAAGGTTAATATCACGATTTTCACAGCCTTAATGATACCGGATTTAAAATGTACTGTCGTAGCTCTTGCTACGCCGTAGCACTCGTAGCGCCTCTACGAATGTTACACGTCCTCCAAGCATTACACAGTTATCTAATCTAATACGTATTTGTAATGTAATACGCGCCTTTAGATTGTGTTGTATCTAAATTAAAAATAACAATGTGGTGATGGGTTTTTGTCCTAAAACTTCTATTGTAGAAAAAATAACTATACTATATTATTTCGTGTGATGAAGGTAAGCAAGTACTGTTATACGTTTCCTAGTGTCAGTTGCAGAAACAAGTGGCCCCGGATCTACGATTTTTTCGAACCGGGACAAAAACTTGACAGTGGCGCCCCCTCCCTTCAATTGTTCGATATTTCGAATTCTTGCCTCAAGAATTTGGCGTCCCCATGAAACTGCCGCCCGGGGCAAGTGCCCCGGTTTGCCCCCCTTTAGATCCGAGGCTGGCCAAACCTAGCCATTTATTTAGCAAGGCTAGTGTGGAACTTATACCTTAGTGTATTAATTATTATTAATTATCCGGCAATAAGGTTCTCAAGTGGCGTCCACGGACCGGAAGACGCAGTGTAGGTAGGCGTCCAACAAGATGGAGTGACGACCTGGTTAGGGTTGCAGGATCGCGTTGGATGCGAATGGCACGGGACCGATCTGTTTGGCGAGTCTTGGGGGAAGCCTATGTTCAGCAGTGGACGTCTTTCGTCTGAAATGATGATGAATGATGTATTAATTATTTTAATGTAATGCAACTTGCAACAAAAAGGTCTAACAGTTTTTCAATTACAATTTCCATAAAAATGGCAGAGACATGCACGTCCGAAGCATTACCTACTTTATAGTTAATGATTGCTTTTTATATGCAGTGATAACTTTAAATATATGTTTAATTATGTGTCTATTTAAATTTTAAATTACAAAACCAAGCACATGACAAAAATTACTGGCCCTGGAAAAATAGAAAGCCATTTACTGGGCAAGCGTGATACATCGTAGACCTGATCTTCGCTATCCATCAGGCATGTTTGTGGTCAAAGGCAAGTCTATATTGCAAAAAAAACTATCTCTGTTGCTATATCAGTCACTGGCGTTGATATAGTTAAAATACTACTGAAAACAACAATAGAAATAGTTTACGGGTGTTATTGCTCTATTCACACGTTCTGGTACGTTTAATACCATGCATTGTATACTAAAACGCTGACACGATTTGGCGGACTGTCAAATTCTCGATTAGTTTCGCATAAACTTCGGTTATTTTGGGTCCAAGTGTTAGGTTTCTTTAAGATTCCGGACTTTAATGAATAATTATCCAGATCATTACCATCTTACTCGAAATACTGTCTTCTTATTGATGAGGCGGGCTCTCAAGTTCTAGATTAAAATCGCATAAATTTCGGTTATTTTGGATCCAACCAAGTGTTAGATATTTTTTGATCCTGTGTTTTTATTGATGAACTAACTGTTGTCTGCGCTCCATTGGATTTGTTTGTGCGTTGTCGTATAGATAGCTTTTCCGGTTATCTTTTTGTGATCTTTTGCGGTGGGTGTGATTAAAATAATGACCTGGAATGAATGACAAGAATGTACGACTTGATAGATAATTCAAACCCTCAAGTTATCGCCCTAAGGGTTTTAATTATAAGGCCGTGCATTATTCTCGTTCATTCAGGATCGTCAATTGGCTAAGTAAAGTTTTTTGAAGAGGTGCTAATGATATTTTTTTTCGACAGTCGGCGTTCTGGAGATCGAGAAACTGCAGCTGTTTTATTTTTATCTCCTGTTGTTTACTGGAAATATTTTTTTAAGTGTTCGAGATGACATTTGTGAGATTTTACGGCTGACAAGCGGTTCGTGCTCAGCACTAAGAAGAAATAGAAAAAAAAACGAAGTCAACTGTCAGTTCTGTCAATGTCAAATCGTTTGCGTTTCGTTTGCTTTGCGTTTTGGTGTGCTCAGTGTGATTTTTGGACTATTTTTATCGACCTCCGCATAAAATCCGGACTTTCAATTTTACCGCATTTCTCCACGACCTATGCCCGTTAATTGGATCACGATTGAATACTTTCGATCACTATTTTGGAACTGCTTCTTGGACAACGCAAAGCAAACGAAACGCAAACGGTTAGAAGCGACAGTTGACTTCGTTTTTTTTCTATTTCTTCTTAGTACTGAGCACGAACCGCTTGTCAGCTGTAAAATCTCACAAATGTCATCTCGAACCCTTAAAAAAATTTTTCCAATAAATAAAAGGAGATAAAAATAAAACACCTGCAGTTTCTTAGTGTTGAAGTCGACCACTGTCGAAAAGAAATATAATTAGCACCTCTTCAAAAAACTTTACTTAGCCAATTACGAGGTTACTGATTTAACCTCTTGTATGTCCAGACACAGATATGTGCCAAATTTAAGGCTGCTTTTTCTATTTTTATTTCAATCCGTATAATTGGTATTATTTGAAACAAACGAGACTTGATTGCAGTATTTTTTAGGGGTTAAGGCCCTACCGAGCTTTTGGCGCATTTATTGCATTCATTTAATCCCTTGCTGCATCATTACTACCAAAGCTTTAGTTCTGGAATTCATGTGTAAGATATTTGAGGATTCACTCTAGTGACCAGTGTTTTTCGAAACACGATAACTCGTAGTTTGCTCGATAGAAAAAAATCCGAAGTCGTCTCTAAAAAATAAAATAAATCCTTAGTACGGCGTAAATACTGCACGGCAGGACATGATCATGACTTTTTGAATGTTAATAAAACTAGAGGTTTTCTAGGGCCTAGTGTTGCTACATTTTAAAATATGTATTTGTTTTAGTAATACGATGAAAATACCTAAATACACGCGCGGTCTAACCTAACATGAGCTGTCGTGCTTCCACCTCGTCTTTATAGTTAGTTCCGTTAGTTCTCCTTCGGTCATCGGTTATAATATACGGTTCCGGTTTTTATAGATAGATGAAGCTTAACTTGGAGCATCATTTAAGCTTTGTTTTATTAAAATCGGGCAACAATGAAAAAGTTATCGTCGTTTAAATCTTCTTCTTCTATATCTGTCTGTATGTACACGATAATCTCCGAAACTACTAAACGAGCCTACTACGGACGGCTTTATTGGGCGGACGAAGTCGCGGGCACCAGCTACTACAATACGCAAAATGCACCCAACGCATATTGTGAAACACGCGGAACATACAAAAAGCAAAAAGTACATTTGCGAAATGTATAAATCGGAGAATTTATCTATTTATTTATTTACTAGCTTTTGCCCGCGGCTTCGCTCGCGTGTACCATGAGTATTCCAAAGAACCAAGATATCAAGCAAGCAAGCATACAGGCAAGCTAGCAAGCAAGTTATACCTTCCATCATCAGCTCATCTGAATAACCAGAAAGAAAACAACTAAAGGTCTATACGGGCATATGATATTTAAAGAAACTTCCTATAACTCCTAACCGTTAAGGAGTTTTACCTTCCATCATCAGCTCATCAACATGAGATGATGTCTACCAGACGCAAACACTTAAGAGGGTTTATACCTGCTGAGCTGGCAACGTTGCATTTTTGTTAGTTTTTCTCGATTATTCCATAAAAATTGAATGAATATTAAAAATGTTTTGAATACAAATTGTTCAACTTATATATTAGAACAATTTGTATTCAAAACATTTTTAATTTTCATTCAATTTTTATGGAATAATCGAGAAAAACTATTTTCTCGATTATTCCATAAAAATTGAATGAATATTAAAAATGTTTTGAATACAAATTGTTCAACTTATATATTAGAACAATTTGTATTCAAAACATTTTTAATTTTCATTCAATTTTTATGGAATAATCGAGAAAAACTAACAAAAATGCAACGTTGCCAGCTCAGCAGGTATAAACCCTCTTAAATAGCTTGTTAAAATATATGAAAAACGTAATGCGTGCCTACAAAATTTGAGGGTTGTCTTCGATTTCCCTGAGATCCCGTCATCAGATCCTGATTTGTTGACAATGGGACCATCTCAGGAGTATATTGTAATCTTTCGAATAAAAAAATAATTTTTATAATCGGTCCACAATTGACCGAGAAATCGGTGGACATACCTACATAAAAAAATACATAAAGTGGAATGCATAACCTCCTCCTTTTTTTGAAGTCGGTTAAAGAGCCCTTTGCGGCCTACTTACAGTATAAACTTATGAATTTTGAAATTTTAGCTTTCTACAACCAGTAAAACGCAAAATCCCGTTTTTTCCCGTTCCCGTAAGAATTTCGGGAAATGCTTTCTTGATGCTCCCCTACACTCCCCAAGGAACCCACTTGCCAAATTTCAGCTTTCTATGGCCAGTAAAACGATTAATTGTCCAATTTGTACATCTTGCGAATGTACTTTTTGCTTTTTGTACGTTCCGCATCCGCGTGTTTCACAATATGCGTATTGTAGATTTTGCCATTGGTTACATTTTGCGTGCAGTGTATTTTGCTTCGTAGCGCTCTGCCCAAGGATGGTCTAATGGATACCTTTACAAAGTTTACTACTTTACCCGTTCCTCGATCGTCGCTTGCGCCACCGCCGGTGCTTAGGTATTGTTGGTCGTTCGCAAGCGTGTTCGCGCAGGCGCCGTGACCCGACGGTAAACGCTGGTTAAAATAGAACTAATGCGCGAACCGTCCACTGTTTAGTTTACAGCACTTTACTGCCGTTCATCAAGTAGATTAGCTATCAAGGCCTCGGGCCCGTCTTGAGGTGTTTTCGTTTCACATTTGAGGTCTTGGATCAGAGATCGGTTGACTGTACTCGTAATGGATTTTAAAATAGTTACACTAAAGACGGGCTCACACTAGCGTCTTTAGAACGTCGGCATCTGGCCAGTGTGCAAGGTCCGTGCAGCGGCGATGTCACTTATGCGACGTCATTAATCCATGTATGCCACTAATTTGAATTCTCAACATCAAATCTGAACGAAATATAGAAATTAGTGGATGTCAATGATGATAGCACCATGTTTGATTCGTTTTCAAATCAAAAAGCATTTAGGAAACCAATTAAGCAATCAGGGGTATTTTTTAAGGAACCAAGGAGTATTTTAAATTGTAACATTCTAAGATCCAGACGTTTTGCTAAAGACACTGTAGCTGACTGGGGCCTTAAGGGCTTAAAATGGACCTTAAGGGTCTGCTGAGTCTATGCTACATAAATCAAATACGTATGCACTGTTTAATAGCTGTAATGAGACTGAAGACTACTTGACTAATAAATAAAAAACAAGATAGGAAGAATTATAAAACAAAAACATTCAAAATTGGTAAAAAAAGTATAAAAACATAAATCCATATAAAAAAGGTTGTGCCTGCGGCACAGATACATTTAGCGTTCATGTCTATATAGCAACAAAGACATTACACAATTCAGAAGTTTGAGCTATATTGTCCTTTGGCGAAAAGGGAATCTTAACGAAGTATGGTTTTGGCCAAGTCTAGCAGGGTGGCTAGCCTAGGCCTGAGGCCGTATTGTCTAACGCTTTTGGCGCTTGCCTTCGCTTTCACTATCTCTTTCTGTCAACGTTATATACCGTTTGACAGAAAGAGATAGCGATTGCGAAGGCAAGCGTCAAAAACGTTAGACAATAAGCCTACTGGATTATTACGTTTGTTCCGGGCCTTAATGACTATTTGGTCGCGACGACGCGGCGCGGACAAGTTTGTTCGTCATGTTTGCCTATCCTTATTGTTATTTGCTATTGTTTCAATATTGGACAGGTTACTATCATTATCATTGATTGGGGTCATTGTACAACGTAATTCTAACCGCTTGTACATTTATCTTTGAAGTATTTGTGCACTATGCGAATTGCCATGTTAACCCAACAGTAGTTTATTAAATTTTCTCATGGTAGACCAGTGGTGGTGTAGGGGTTTGGCACGCAGCACGGAATGCCAAGGACCTGGGTTCGATGCCCAGCGCTGGCCTCTTTTTCTGGGTTTTTTTTCTGTGTATCCATGTTTCAGTTTGTATTTAGTATGAAATATACGGTAGAAAATGTTTAGATACCTATGTAATTTTTGTTTGGAAAAAAAATTACTTTCTGCTAATGCTTGCGGCGTATTCTTCTTAGCATACACATGTAAAAAGCCCTTTGCGACCTACTGACAGAATAAAAATTTTGATTTCATACTTTTAGAACTTTACGGGCAATAATTTTATAAGTAACGATACGTCTTATATGCTCACAAAACAACCGAAAAATATGATCCAGATGCTACTGCACACACATAAGTTACACGATTTGTGTCATCTTCGCTATCTTTATGGAAGGCATACGGATGTCATTTTCTTCGGCGTCACGTGAGACTACAACTGTCGCCTTTTTACACTTCATTTACAGTGCGCTAATAGCGTACATCTAGGTAGGTACCTCTTTTAACATAATTATATTATTACTAGCTGTTGCCCGCGACTCCGTCTGCGAAGAATAGGGGTATAAAAAATAGCCTATGATCTATTCTCAGACCTACCAAATATAGAGAAAAAAGTTTCATAAAAATCGGTCAAGCCGTTTCGAAGGAGCTCGATAATCGATAACAAACACCGTGACCCGAGATTTTATTGATCGAGATCTCGTGTCACGGTGTTTGTTATCGAAATCCTCCGAAACGGCTCGACGGATTTATACGAATTTTTTTTTATCTGTATTTGGTAGGTCTGAGAATAGGTCGTAGGCTATTTTTATGACCCTATTATTCTTCGTAGACGGAGTCGCGGGCAACAGCTAGTTGCGATATAATATGCGAATATTTTCTCATTTTCTGCTAGTAATCAAATTCTCAAGTAGTATCTACGCTGATAACAAGAAACGCATATTTAAAAGATTTGTCACGAGCCCTTCAGAAAGATAAACTTAGTGAGCTCTTGCAAATAAAATGATCAAATCTTCTGTCGTCATATGACTATGCGCGACTGCAGGCCCGGAGAGCGTTTACAAGTACTCTATTCATTGCGCGGTCGTGACGGTCGCTGTGCAGTGGTAATCTGGCAGCACACGCAATGGACAGAAAAAACGCTCGCTACGCCGTTGTTCACGATTCGGTCACAACTTGCACTTGGTCACGAGGCGCGGCGAGCGTTTTATCAATTCATTGCGCGTGCTGCCAGGTAACCATGTGCGGCGAGCGTGTCGGCCGCGCAATGAACAGAAAAACGCTCGCCGCGCCGCCGGTCGCGCGTTGCTTTGGCCGGGCTGTCACTCGTAGCTGGGGCTGAGTGTACTCTCAAAACTCGTCAAACCGAATTTTACTTCTTAGGATTTTCTTAAGGCATCTTGTTACCGGACTGCCGAAGAAGGGTTTTTGGTTTTCGAGCGTATGTAGATGTTTATCATTCTTTGGCACGCCCTGCAGCCCTATGGATTTTAAAGTTTGAGATGTTATTTATTAGATTAATGAACTAAAACAATTACTTTGCTCACCCGCGACCTTACAATAGTTACGTTTATGCAAGAAAATTAAATTAAATTATTTATTAGATTCTTCTAAGTTACGAGAGTGAGACAGGGTATATATATTTGTCGGATAAATTAGTGGGAATGACACAGGAAATACAGATTTCCGATACTACTTATACGATTTCAAAACTTCCTATTGAATTCGAGTTGTAATTTGGTGTTATGTACAGTCAAGGGCATAAATATATGTACGTTACCAAGGCGTCAAAAATATCTACACAACTCTATGCCACTAAATATAAGGTTGGTGTTGGCATATTTTTGAGGCGATGGCTGTAAGATATCCACCTGTATAGAATAGATGCATGCCTTCGACTGCAAGTCGGTGTGTTGTTTTACTTCTAGTCCTTCAATATTCCAATCCCTAAGTGATGTGACCGAATCGCCTACCGATTGACGTCAGCGTCTGTGTTTACCAATTTGTCCAGCCATCACTCCGATGTTCTATGGGGTCGGGTCAATATTGTTGCCTTTACTCGGACGGTGTATGGAAAAATAGAGCATAGAACTTGGTATTAGAGAGATAGAAATGTTATGTAAAGTGTCCGCTGTTAGTTTTCTCGGCGCGTGAGTCCACCGCCAAGCGAGTTTCGCTGAGCGAGTTTTGTCTTTGGTACGAGTAGCTCTTTTCTTTCTTGGCGATCAAGTATGATCAAGTATATACAGGGTGGAATCTAAATACTGAAAATAAGAAAATCTACTCAAAGGAAACATTCCTTTATTTTGGAAAAGAAAGAAAACTTGGTAAATTAAATTAAGGGAAAACCATGAAACCTGGACTTATAAATTCAATGGGTCAAGTTAAAGCTCTTTTACTTACACTTTTAACTAACTAAGTTTGTTAGAGTGCTTTGATCCTTATGTTGATCCTTGACCCTATCGATCAATGAAATAAAGTAAAAGTTGCTATTTTTTTCAGATTTTAGCCGATTCGATTCCCGGGTGCGGCAAGCGATTTTTCGAAAATCTTTGAATGCAGTTTTTTTCTTTTCAAAATTTAAAGAATTGTTACCTTTGATTAAATTTTCCTATTTCCAGTATTTAGAGTAGAGTACTGCCCTAATCTTATTACCGTAAATTCGGGTTACTTTGACCCAATGGAGGTTAACTTTGGCCCATATTAAAAGCACATTATAGAGTCTAATAAAAAACATAAAAACGTAGACAGTCAGCTAAAACCAACCATGTGGCAATGTACCACAATTTCAATGTAGTTATAAAATCTAGACCGAGTTAATCCTAATTATAAAAGTAATTCGACTTTACGGTATCTGTTTTATTACCACCAGACCTATATTTATAATATTGTTAATTTCTTGAGCGAGAAAATACATACAAACACACAATCGCGCCTACTCAGCAAAGGGGTAGGTAAGGTAGAGACGATTTGTTCCCACCTGCTACGATCCATACATCTTTCGCTTCCATAACACTTATTAGTCTTTTCATACATGCTCGCCGGTTTCGGGTACTCTTGACTTGACCCTTCTCCAAGACCTATACTTCATTTAATTTAGAATTGAAAACCACAACATCATTATATTGCGGCTCGTCAACTATTTCTTACCTAGCAAATAGTACAGTACAATAGTCTGAGAGCCGCAAAAGGGCCAATCAACTTGTAAACCGACGTTTTTGGCGTCTCCTTCGTTACCAAAATTGTCTCTGGCGTTACCAAAAAATCGTACTTCCAACAAGATATTTCACGGTTTAATAGGTTAAACTTACGTAGGATGGTATGTATTCATGTACACCATCTATTAAATTACAGAAAAAACATGTTTACCTACAAAAATCTGCAATTGTTTGAAAAATGTCGCGGACAGATTAGTGTCGGTTTAAAAGTTGATTGGCCCAAAATAAAATCGTTTTAATGTCACTTTATTTGCGTGTCGTCAATTGTTACTCTAGTACAAATTGTAAAGAGATTACAGTTCACGAGCCGCAATATAATGTTGTTGTGGTTCATAATTCTAAATTAAATGGAGTATAATCTGATCATGCGAGTAAATAGTGGATAGCTAATCGCTTCCTCGCCGGCGGTGGGACAAGTGCATTATAATGTTGACTGTACATGAACTCCAGCACATTCTCACGTCTAATCTGTGGCTATAAATTAAAACAAATCCCAAACAAAACCGAGTGGGTAACGGATGCAATCAATTTCGGACAGGAAAACCGAACTTTACTGCCCACCGGCTGAAAACGTTTAATAACTCATATCCAATCGTGATTCATGGATTTTAACGCAAATGTATGAGTAATTAGTTTACGCGTTGAATTGAGGTTATTACTTTAACTGCCGGCTATAAAGGAATGTTTTTGAAACGTCGTCATGGTTTCTTTGGCAGATTGAAAACGAATTTGTGTTGTTTATTTCGATGGTTGGATTTTTTTTGTGGGTTTGAAGTAGCCTTTGCTTCTGTTGTGTCGTAACAAAAGATATATTCAGATGTTTTTTTCGGCTGTTTTCAATTAGAAGGAAGAATTAAATAGTCTAAGATACGAACTAACTGTTGTAATGAAAATAATTTTATATCAATTTTTATAGTTTAAGTATGTCACGAGTGGGTTGGCTAAAAAATTTCAGGCCAGACTATGATCAATTAAAAATTTAGAAATGACTATATTTTTTAATAAGTATATTAAAATTAATATAAAATTCTTTTCATCCGTTATAGGTGATGGTCGTTACTAGTTCGTATCTTACATTAAAAAGACCGGAACTGATTCGTCGTCTGAATTTTTTTTTTCTGTGTTGCCAGTAAGATAAGCTACAATTTTTACCAAAGAAAAATAACTATTATTAAAATGTTGCCATGCAACGCCTCAAAAACAGTGCTGCAGTGAGACTGATGCCTATATGTAATTATATTACCTATCACAAGCTTTACGATGAAGGAAAAACGTCGTGAGGAATCCTTTACACACCTGCAAAGAAATTCAATGGTATATATATATATGTGTGTGTGAAATTCCCAGTCCGGACTAGGCCCGCTTACAGTACCGGCGTTAAGGGGGGTGCGACGGGGCGACGGCCCAGGGCGCCAAATTTCAGGGGGCTATCGGTGGAGGTGGGATGCTTCCCCGCCAAACTGGCACTCGATTTTGACTTCCTTAAGTGGGCGCCACAATATTCTTTCCGGGGTTTCAGTGTTCGTAACGAGGGCACTGCCCGCTTAGGTTTACGGCCCAGGCCCTCTCATTCTGAGATGAGGCTTGTGCTCTTAAGTGGCACATATATACTCGTATAAGCCGAGAGGACTGTCTCGGGCAACTTACTAGGTAGCTTAGGTACACTGCGCAAGGCTCGACACACTCTTGGTCGGTTTTTCAAGATGCCTAGGTGGTTGCCGTACAGAGTAAGGTCCAGATTTTTGTGCGTTTGTTATGTGGCGGATGTTTCCTATTAATCCGAGAGTTATCCGTCATGTAGGTATGGACGCGGCGCGCGCGCGTAAATTAGTCGCGCGAGTCTAAACAGAGCGCTTTTGATGAACTCTTGTTTATTTTGCTGCCGATGAGGGAATGAGTTGGTGAGGCCAGGGGATCAGCGGTTATGATGTTGTTTTCAGCGGAATTTAATTTTTTTTTTCGGAATAGGACAAATGCTTGTTGGCATCTTGTTTAGGGTTTCTGGTTTTACCATGTGCTTTACGGTGAAGGAAAACCATGCACACACCTGAGAAGAAATTTAATGGTGAGTGAAGTTCCGGGTCCGCACTAAGCCCGCGTGGGGGCTACGGCCCAAGGAGGTTGGTGCACTGCTGTGGGACGTATATAGTCTGGGATGATGATGACGATGACGGTTTTTTCTTGTAATCGCGGCTCCCGTGGCCCGCGCCGCAGACAATGGCGCAGCGTATTGTCGGCGTGAAGCTAACCACGCGCGCGTTAACGTCGAGGCCGGCCTTTATGCTTCCAATTAAAACAGTATAGACTCGTTAAAAAATCCAGATGTTTTAATTTGAAAAGTCTATAACATTTACTCCGTTGAGTTTAGACGACCAGACGGCCTAGTGGTTAGAGACCCTGACTATGAAGCATGAGGTCCCGGGTTCGATTCCCGTGTCGGGGCAGATATTTGTATGAAAAATACGAGTGTTTGTTCTCGGGTCTTGGGTGTTTAGTATGTTTATCCGTTGCCTAGTACCCATAACACAAGCTTTGCCAAGCTTACTTTGGGACTAGGTCAATTGGTGTGAATTGTCTCGTGAAAAAAAAAAGATTAACTTGAAAAGTGACTATCTACACCTTCGCACGGGTTTAGGTATTATTTATTTAACATTTTCCCTCATGCAAACGTCCTAAGAATTTTAAACATGGCAAAAAAGGAACTAGTTAAGTAGGTCCAATTTAAGTGATATGCATACAAACATTTGGCAATTGATTTCATTGCAATGGACGCCTTGAAGACCGGTTAACTGAAATAAACCAAAATTTTTAGTTGAACTGTGCATTCGAATCTTCATTTTTAATGTTGTAATTTAAGAATCACTTTTTATTAAATAGTTTAAAACGCGTAAGTAAGGAAAACAGATCATCATCGTGGACCGTTTTATTAGTTTTTCTATACATTTATCTAAGCTTTACGCGTCGTCAATAACCTGATAGTGACGTTTAAAAGAATATTTAACTAAAAGAAAATGTATTTTTTTTTTGCAAATTTATATTGTGCAGAAGGGTTCCCTGTGAATATTTGCGCCCGAAAGACTTGCTCTATGGTGCCACTATAATTACGTGTTTTACAAATCTACATATGTATATTTGCTAACTTAAAGGCCGATGATGCAGACCAGATGCGTGTGCGTGTCAAATCACGCACACGCACCAGTTGTAATAAATGAAACTGTTAGTAAGATGGCGCACTAGATGCGTGCACATGGAGTGCCATCTTTCTTGCAGTTTTATGCATTACTATTATTGGTCTGCGCCGGCCTTTAAATGACAATTATGGGGAATCGTAGCACGTGTAACGTTTGTGATATAGTAGCCCGGGCTTATAGTGCAGCTATAAAATGTATTTGTGTCGCAGTAAAACAAGGTACGGTCAGTGTCTTTGTACAACAAAGTTTAATTTATGGTCCTGTTTGCTCTATTAAAATAAATACAATTTTCCCGAGATATTGAAAGCTTTAACATTGATTTTACTGAATTTGTTGTTGATGATCAAAAATCAATAAGTATTACATACAGTCAAACGCGCACGCAGCCGCCGTGACGTGTGACTCCGAGAAGAAGGGCTACGGATTAGCCCGAAACATGTCGAGTTAAACTCGTTTTAAGACGTGAGTGATCCGTTTATTCTCACTATGAGTGAGTCTCACGGTAGTTTCATGTTTAAAGTTCTTATAATTTCTTTACAAATAATCTGGTTTCATCGATTATACATTACAAAGTTTCCTAATTTGTAGAACAACAGTACAAGGATTATTATTTCTTAAAACATACATTTCATAAACAATGTGACTATTGTGTTCGGCACCTTTGCGCGATCCGGGGCGGTTTATTTGACTGACTTTTTATTTTATTGTATTTCGTGTGTAAACTATTCAAAAGACAGAACTACTAAAATCGAAGTTCAGTTTTATAACAAATCCTTTCGACAGCGAGCGAGCGAGCAAGATAAGTCGGAACGGAAGCGACTTGTACGGTTAGGTTCAAAGGCTAATAAGAGAGCGTAGCTAGCGTCGGGTGCTTTGACACCGACCTAGGACCGATCCGTATGATGGGACACTAAATTACAAGGTATTCTATATTTTTCAGAAATTCTGGGGCCCTCAAATAGACCCCCGTCTGGCGCAATACCTCTCCAACTTCCTCTTTGGTTGGGGCCCGCAGAAACGCGCTGCCGTCGACTTCAATCGATTCGCAGAGCTCTACGTCTATAATGTTAGAGGTGAGTACTTTCAACGCATACAAAGTCAAAATTTTCTTTATTCGATTTAGGCATTGTAGGAACACATTGTGCCTAATAGAGTACTGACGCGGCATATTCAAGTGCGGCTGTACTACAATATGAGTTGAGTCAGCATAGCCAACACTCCCTCGGGCCGCAGGTACAGTCAAGTGTAAAAATATGGGTGCACACAACTTGCTCATAAATATGTCCCATAGCTCATTATGTCGTCGAATTAAAAAAAAAAAACACAAAAAGATACACTAGTAGGGTATGCTCCATAGTTCCACATAAAACTAAATTTTCTAATCGACAATATTACGTATCCAGTTCAAAGATTTATAACACAACTAATCGTATCCTAAATAGGTATTTATCCATTGAATAAATTTGAAGTTAAACGTCAAGTGTCAAATTGGCTACAAAAACTTAGCTATGACGACACTGAATTGATCTTACCAAACTCGGCATGATTCACAACACACACACACACACACACACACACACACACTCCCACACTCAAACACGCACGCATATGCTCATTCACCTCGTTTACCCACACAAACTTAATGTTTATTATTCTTAGTTTTTGGTCTGTCTGTCGCATAGAAGTCTGATAGTGGTACATATTATAAACTTTTCAAGCAGCGGTAACGCGTCGAACGCTGATACTCCAAAACACAGGCTTTTGCTTAGTTTGGAGGCCAGAGTTATAACAAATTAAATGTGCAAATTGTTTTTATCTTCTTTTTCGTGCTGACAGAAATATGTTTGTCCTTCATTGTTTGTACAACTATATATGAATAAATGATTTTTTTTTTTTATTATTATTATTAAGGTACAGGTATGTAACGATAAGATGATTAAATCGATACTTATTTTTGCACTTGGCCGTACAAGAGCAGTTGTCTCTCGCCTACCACTATGTACTAATGTGAGTTAACGCAATAAATTGGAGTCAAACTGGAATGTGAATTATCATTTGAAGTGACACATACAATAACCCCTACAGGCATCAATGCTCAGTCCTATGAACGCCGGAGAATCTACCACCGGTTCGGAAAAACTCTGACAGCTGTCAGATCCAAATCTTTGTCGTCATCATCATGTCGGACTATATAAGTCTCACTGCAGGTCACAGACAACTTTTTAGAATGTGAGGGCGTAAGCCCAGTGCGGATTGGCAACTTAGCACTTCCTGCCACGTACGGTGAAACTGTGGAACCAGCTTCCGGCAGCAGTGTTTCCTGACAACCATGACATCGGGGCTTTCAAGAAAAGGGTTTATACTTCCTTTGAAGGCCGGCAACAGATTGGCGACTCTCTTTGAGTTGTTGATATTTATGGGCGGTAGTGATCATTTTCCATCAGATGACCCGCTTGCTTGTTTGCCTTACTCTCACAATAAAAAAAGAGGTTTTGTCACAATGTTTTTCTTCACCAAAAAGCTCATCTATATACCTAAATAAAAATGCATTACCGAAATGTATGTTCGCGCATAACTTCCGATCGACTGCACCAAATTGGATAATTCTTTTTTGTTTCGTTTGTTGTTGTCAGATTCTTAAGAAATAAATTTTAGAAAAAGAAAACAGAAGCGAAGCTGCGGACAACAGCTAGTTATAAATAAAGGTTAAGAGATCCGATCCCTTTAAGGGATAAGTTCGCCTTTGTATGTCAGTTTATCTTGTTATCTATTAATTTCATGTCTTTATGTACACTGAAGAGTTTTACTTGCATACATAAATTTCAACTGTGATTTTACGCATAACTAAATTCCAAAAACTCAGAGGTGCGATCCCGGGTTTGAACCCATGACCTTTTGCTTGAAAAGCGCAAATAACTGCTAAATTAAGACAAAGTTACTTTGCAACATTCACGAAGACGCGCATATGCGTTTGACATGGTAGTGAATACGTTCATCATCATCATTTCAGCCGAAAGACGTTCACAGCTGAACATAGGCCTCCCCCGAGGCTCGCCAAACAGATCGGTCCCGTGCCATCCGCATCCAACGTGATCCCGCAACCTTAACCAGGTCGTTGCTCCATCTCGTTGGAGGCTTACCTACACTGCGTCTTCTGGTCCGTGGATGCCACTCGAGAACCTTTCGGTCCCATCGGCCGCCAATCCTACGAGCGATGTGCCCTGCCCACTGCCACTTAAGTCTAGCGATTCTTCGAGCTATGTCCGTGACTTAGCTCATGCGCGGATTTCATCATTTCTAATGCGATCCCGCAGAGAAACTCCAAGCATAGCCCTCTCCATCGCCCTCTGAGTGACTTTGAGGTTTCTTATGAGGCCCATCGTTAGCAGCCACGTCTCTGTGAATGTGTTACTATATTATATTCCTGGAAGTCGGATTTAGCGGCTTGCGGTTTAGGGTGAGCTCCTATTGTGTGTGGGACCGAGGCGTCCGGAATCTTGTTTCAACTGTTGGTTTGTTTGTTTCCAGGTACGGTGGATGAAAAGTTGATGGTGACGTACAACAGCCTCGGAATGGACTACAGCGCGGGTGGCGAGCTGCCCTATCAGTTACTAAAAGAGGTATGATCCCTCTAAAACCGAGTGACACTTTTACTACATGGTTTGGATTAGCTTTTTTTTGCTTGTTACCAAGTTTAACAAGGACGCGTACAGAGAAACTGAAAGTAGACTTATCTAACCTAAATTTCAGCGCCAACGCGTATTATAGCGAGATCTATCTTTGCACATACGAGTACGCTAGATGGGGTGAATCAACATTTTAGTACCACCCGTTGCTAAGGTTAACCCAGAAAACACCATAAAACGATAATTCCAAGACGCCTTCAATTAACTGCAAAATTAGATTTTTAGTAGCTTTAAAAGAAATAATTGGATTTGAATTAAATAGTCGATTGAGGTGGCAAAGAAGTGACGTCACAACTAGCTATTGCCATACAAAGTCTATGGGAGAATCGTGTTTAAACAGCCCGTATAAAGTACGTCTATGTTTGTTGATTAGTGGGGTCATCGTCCCCATAAGTGTAAATTTTATGATAAAACTAGCTGTTGTTCGCGACTCCGTCTGCGAAGAATAGGGGTATAAAAACAGCCTACGACCTATTCTAAGATCTACCAAATATAGAGAAAAAAGTTTGATAAAAATCGGTCTAGCCGTTCCGGAGGACTTCGATAACAAACACCGTGACACGAGATTTTTATATATTAGATTTCCAAAAACTATAATCAAAGAAACACATACAAAATTCAGATCCATCGTCAAGAAAACATTAATATCTGAGGCATACACGCTATTAAATTAATGATTATATCATGGACAAGGGTCGAAAAAACGCCCGTCATTTTAAAAACCTAACCCTGTTTCATACTGACTTCTTGACAATATTACAATACACTCCAATGACATCCGTAGACTATAAAGGAACCGTTTCGACTCATAAATTACGCACTCAAAAGTAAAATGAAGGGTGTTTTCCCGGCCCTTGATCATGGACTGGGATGTTTGGAAATAATTCCTATTCACATTGGCGAATCCCAGTTTCAATAAGCGTATCTACTGTGTCTAATAAAATATTTTACTGTGTTGAAAAAAATATGCCTTGTTCAGTTTCTTGCTAGATTATTTTTAGCAGGGTTTTTTTTCGAACCGGTAGCAAATTTTTCGTCTTTCGGCTTGTTGTGCCTGAATTGAATAAAGTTATTTTGACTTATTTTTAATTGGCTAAGTAAATTTTTAAAGAGATGCTAATTATATTTTATTTGACAGTCGTCTTGAAGATGAAGAAATTATTTCTACTAAGGACTGAGCTCGAACGGCTTGGCAGCCATAAAATTTCGCAAATGTCATCTCGAACACTTAAAAAAAATATTTCCGATAAATAACAGGAGATAAAAATAAAACAGCTGCAGTTCCTTGATCTTTAAGACGATGGCTGTCGAAAAAAAATATAATTAGCACTTCTTCAAAAAACTTCACTTAGCCAATTGTCCCATGATATTTATTTGGGCTCTATATCTAAATCCCTAATGATTATTAGTCCTAATGTAATGTTTGTCCTAATGATCGTTTGTCCTAACTCTTTTTATTTAAAATCTATTAATTGTTCTGGATTTTTATAAAACAAACCTAACCTAACCTATAGAGTTCTAGAGGATAATCACAAAAAAGTTCCTGAAAAATTCACGGTTTCCGAGAAAAAAAGTGTTAGGACAAACGATCATTAGGACAAACAATACATTAAGACAAACGATGTTTAGAATGAGACCCATTTATTTGTCGGCAGTATTGCGAGAGTATAGTATCAACGTACATCAAGATCGTGAAGGCCTCTTCCTCTCCGCGCGCTAAGACGTGGATAGAGAAGGGGTTCCGCGGGCGCGCGGCGCACGTGCAGTCCCTGGCGGAGTCCGTCGCGAGCGGCGCCGGCGGCGACGCCGACAATCCGCCGACCTCCTGCGACGCGCGACAGCTCGGCCAATGGTGAGAGCGATATTTTTTTTTTTTTTTTAGAGGACAATCTTATACAAATCGACCTAGTCCCAAACTAAGCAAAGCTTGTACTATGGGTACTAGACGACAATCAACATACTTATATAGATAAATAAATACTTAAATACATAGAAAACATCCATAACTCAGGAACAAATATTCGTGCTCATCACACAAATAAATGCCCTTACCGGGATTTGAACCCAGGACCTCTTGCTTCGTAGGCAGGGTCACTACCAACTAGGCTAAAGCGATCGTTAAATGTGGGAATATAGGCCTCTTCCTATCTATGCGAAATACGCCACTGCTATGGTAGCGATAGTACCCATGAGATATCGGTCTATTCCCACTAGGTATAGCTAAAACGAATCCTCGTCCGCGCGGTACAGGGGTAGGGCGGGTATAACGACAAAGGGGGTCGGGAGAGGAGAGGACTATTTAAACGGTCTAGCTATAGTTCTATAATCAGTTCGATTAATGGAATTAGTGTGAAATTTTTGTCCCTGTAGTTACATTATTAGTTGTAGTAAAATTGGCTTCTTGAACACACATTCTACACTTTTGATGAGTTCCGAACTTTCAGCCAGAAACCTTTACTTACTAAAGTTACTTGAGGGTGTTATTTGATGTATATTGTATTGGAAATGCTTAAAATAATAGTATTATTATGATGACTGTGTAATCTATACAGGGTTATTTTTAATTCACTGACATCCTCTTAACCCTGAATTCCTATCACTCAAACAAATGTTTTTTGTTTCACGACTTTTTAAAATGAAGCACTTTTTTTCCCATACAAATACACAGAGTATCCTAAAAATAAGAGGAAATCTCAAATTTTCAAAACGTTATTACACCAAAAATATTAAGTTATGACAAAAGCCGTAAAACAAAAAACATTTTTTTAAGTTGTAGGAGTTTAGGGTTAAAAGGATGCTAGTGAATTACAAATAACCCTGTATATATAAAAGAAGAAACTGACTGACTGACTGACTGACTGACTGACATATCAACGCACAGCCCAAACCACTGGGCCTAGAGATTCCAAATTTGGCACGTAGGTTCCTTATAAGGTGCACTAAGAAAGGATTTTTCAAAATTCACTCCCTAAGGGGGTGAAACGGGGGTACAAAGTTTGTATGGGGAAACAAGATTGGTTCGACTATTTTATTCGAAACTTCACAGAAGTACTCCTAACGATAAATGATTAAACACGTGTTTCAGGTTTTTTGGGAATTCAACCCCAAAAAGGGGGAAATGGGGTGACAAAGTCTGAAAATCAACATGGGTACTGTTTCTATGGTTTATCGGGTCGCTGGTTATGAAAACAACAACGGTTTTAAAATCCGATGTGGCATACGTAAAATACCATCTCCCTGGAAGGGGTGCGATGGGGTTGAAATGTCTAAATATCAATATTGATGTCGGTTTTAAGGTTTTGCCCAAACCACTGGACCTAGAGACTTGAAATTTTGCACATACCTTATACAATGTAGGCATCCACTAAGGAATAATTTTTGGGAATTCCCACGGGAACGGGAAAAAACGGGATTTATATATTCGATTCCGAGTGACCCGATCTCAGTAACTATAATAACAAGACTCTTCAAATTTAATACACAAGTAGGTATTACATTAGTTAAAACATTTATATCAGGATTTTTCAAAATTCCCACGGGATAAGGAAAAAACGGGAATTATATATTCAGTTCAACGGAATCCTATGAACTATAATTACTAGACTCTTCAAATTTGGCATAAAAGTAGAAAATTATAATAGTAAAAAACAGTTTTAAGGATTTTTGTAGATTCCCACGGGATAAGGAAAAAACGGGAATTTTTGTTTTACTGGTCGTAGAAAGCTGAAATTCGGCATGTAGGTTGCCTGGGGAGTGTAGAGGAGCATTGAAAGAGGATTTTCCGAAATTCCCACGGGAACGAGAAAAAACGGGATTTATATATTCAGTTCAACGGAATCCTATGAACTATAATTACTAGACTCTTCAAATTTGGCATAGAAGTAGGTAATTATAAGAGTTTTCTGAATTTCCCACGGGATAAGGAAAAACGGGATTTTTCGTTTCAGTGGCCGTAGAAAGCTGAAATTCGGCATATAGGTTGCTTGGGAGTGTAGAGGAGCATTGAGAGAGGACTTTCTGAAATTCCCACGGGAACGGGAAGAAACAGGATTTTTCGTTTTACTGGTCGTAGAAAGCTGAAATTTGGCAAGTGGGTTCCTTGGGGAGTGTAGGGGAGCATTAATAAAGCATTTCCCGAAATTCTTACTGGAACGAGAAAAAACGGGATTTTGCGTTTTACTGGTTATAGAAAGGTAAAATTTCAAAATTCAAAAGTTTATACTGTAAGTAGGCCACAAAGGGCTCTTTAACCGACTTAAAAAAAAGGTGGAGGTTATGCATTCCACTGTACCTATGTATTTTTTTTATGTAGGTATGTTCACCGATTTTTCGGTCAATTGTGGACCGATTTTAAAAATTATTTTTTTAATCGAAAGAATATAATATACTCCTGAGATAGTCCCATTGTCACCAAATCAGGTTCTGATGACGGGATCTCAGGGAAATCGAGGGCAAACTTCAAATTTTGTAGGCACGCATTACGTTTTTCATATATTTTCTCAAGCTATTTAAGTGTTTGCGTCTGGTAGACATCATCTTATGTTGATGAGCTGATGATGGAAGGTTAAACTCCTTAACGTTTAGGAGTTATAGGAAGTTTCTTTAAATATCATATGCACTTAGGTATAGACCTTTATTTGTATTCTTTCTGGTAATTCAGATTTTTAGTGCCCGCTTCCGAGTTAGTGAAAAACATTGTATACAAAGAAATATTGTAAAGGACCGTATCTACCTGAAGTTTAGTCGTGCTTGCTTGCACGCTTGCTTGCTTGCGTGCATGTATGCTTGCATGCTTGCATGCTTTCTTGCTTGCCTGTATGCTTGCATGCTTGATATTTTGGTTCTTTGGAATACTCATGGAACACGCGAGCGAAGCCGCGGGCAAAAGCTAGTAATATAATAAAATAATTTAAAAAGTGACATGTAATATAAAAAAAAATATGAGTAAATGAGTATGAGTATGAGTATTGGACCAAAGTGCCATTTATGAGATATTGAAATGGTAGGTGTCCCTTATCTCACTTCATAGCCCGGTAATCCTGTCCACAATATCGCATTCCTTGTCGCTTCCTACCTGACAATCTGTGGGACACTGTCCGCTAACACATCCTCCTGGTATGTTAGTATATTAGGGGATATACCTAGATAGTTGCGCTCATCTCAGTAGTAATATATGGCACCAAAGGCCTCTTTCAAATGACCGGGTCCCCATGGGCCCGTGATCGAGAATCCGTACCAACAATAACAATGTTCAATGTTCATGTCAATTCGTAATGAAGTGATCCGACAGAGAACCAAAGTTATCGACATAGCCCACCGCATTAGCACGCTGAAGTGGCAATGGGCAGGCCATATTACCCGAAGAACCGATAACCGTTGGGGTAGACGAGTTCTTGAGTAGAGACCACGGATCGGCAAACGCGGCGTGGGACGTCCTCAGACTCGGTGGAGCGATGATCTTCGCAAGGCGGCTGGCAAGAGCTGGATGAGAGTGGCCGAGGATCGTGCTCAGTGGCGTGCCATGGGAGAGGCCTATGTCAAACAGTGGACGAACATAGGCTGATGATGATGATGATGAATAACAATGTTATTGGTGGTGTACAGGTTGGTTCAAGACACTCTGTTGGCGCACATGACAGAGATGGTGTACGTGACGCTCTTCGGCGTGAACAAGGAGCAGCAGGACGACAGCCCGTCGCGCGCCGAGGCGGCCATCGTACCGCTCCTGCCTATGGTTGACGGTGAGACTTTAAAACAAACTTAAAGTATTTGAGTTTTAAGAGGGTTTATACCTGCTGAGCTGGCAACGTTGCATTTTTGTTAGTTTTTCTCGATTATTCCATAAAAATTTAATGAAAATTAAAAATGTTTTGTATACAAATTGTTCTAATTTATAAGTTAATGTGTCTACTGCAATAATAATTCGTGATAGACTTTTATTTTCTTTAAAAACGAACAAATTATTACCTAACGGTTTTTAAAGAAATTTTAAAGAAGAATTTTTGTGGAATAATCGAGAAAAACTAACAAAAATGCAACGTTGCCAGCTCAGCTGGTATAAACCCTCTTAATACCAGTTTTAAATGCAGTGTTTTTAGGGTACTTTCACCTAGTGGAATACATTATTCGAAATTTTTTTACGCTAGGGAACTATGTGACCAGTACTACAGTGTGTGACTAATGCTCAGCTGTGTAGCCGTTCAATGAAGGTTCTTAGCACTCATCTTTTCATATAAAAAAAAAAAACATAGTTTAGTTAAACCTGTTTCCAGTACTATGCTATGTGGACCAATGAATATGATTGGTGGATATAAAACGCATCCGGGACATTTTTTATTTTGTTGTACCTTTGACTTTTTTTTAATTCGGAAAATTTTATTTGACTTATGCT
The DNA here is from genome assembly GCA_947563465.1 of Archips xylosteana. Taxonomy (NCBI): domain Eukaryota; kingdom Metazoa; phylum Arthropoda; class Insecta; order Lepidoptera; family Tortricidae; genus Archips; species Archips xylosteana. The sequence goes on along the minus strand of OX387365.1, from coordinate 13,011,054 downwards.
CAGAATCACGAGCTCTTTCGATACTACTAGGAGAAAAAAAGTGTCCCAAAACTTTCATATAATTTTCGATTCTCCATTCCGTGAAAATGGTAAAAAAGGTAACGGTTCCTATGAAAAATGGTAACGGTACGGAAAAAAAATTTGGGAATTTTGGAACACTTTTTTCTCCTAGTAGTGTCGAAAGAGCTCGTGATAATTCACAAAAAAATTTCCGAATTAAAAAAAAGTCAAAAGATACAACAAAATTAAAAATGGCCCATCCATCGCAACTTAGCATTGCACATCTGTGATGGAAAGACACCCTTGTGCTAGTAGGGTCATAAACGACTAATGTTATTGGTCAGGTTTGGACGCGATGCCGGACTACCCGGCGTTCATTGACCTCGCGCACATCGTCTGGCTTAACAGCCACATCCCCCAGCAGCACCAGCACAAGTGGCGGTTCCTCTTCTCCTCGCACATCCACGGCGAGAGCTTCTCCACCATGGCAGGTTAGTCATCAACTATAAAAGAGTATATCCCTCCAGTACCCAAGATATCTTACTATTATAAATGTGAAAGTGTGAAAGGGACAGAGAGTGGAAAGGTGGGAGAGAGAGAACTAAACAAGCAAAATCCATCCTCACCACGGGGCAGGGAATCCAAGAGACTGGCCACGTTGCACAGCGAGGCTTCAACGGTCCGCCTACAGCAAAGAAGCAAAGAGATCCCGACCAATGTCGACGGAACTCTGCGCGTGGAGCTCCTATTCCGCGTAGTTAATGCTGGCATGACCGTGACTCTCTTTGAGTTGTGGTTATTCATGGGCGGTGGTGATCATTTCCCATCCGATTACCCGCTTGCGGGACCCCTTTTGCTTTAGTCCAACGCTGCGCAAAGTAACTAACTGCCTGAAAAAAAAAAAACATTTAGCAGAAAAAGATACAATAAAAAACATCGAATAGTATAAATTGGGCCCCACCCAGCATAATGTTGTTAATGGTATATTCCAGGCCGCATCCAAGACCACGGCCCCTCCATCCTGATAATAGAGGACAACAGCGGCTACATCTTCGGCGGCTACGCGACCGACTCCTGGGAGATCAGCTCCAACTTCAGCGGCGGCGAGGAGTCCTTCCTCTTCACGCTGTCCCCCAGGATCCGCTGCTACCAGACGACGGGATATAACGACCATTATCAGTACATGAATCATCATACCAAGACTTTGCCCAACGGATTGGTGAGTAGTCGGGCCATTTTTTATTTTGTTGGATTGTTTGACTTTATTTTATAATTCGGAAAATTTGATGTGATTTCTGCTTAGTATCACGAGCTTTTTCGATCCTACTAGGTATTTGCAAGACCAAGAGGTTTTGTGGCGTAAAATTTGTGAAAATTTTGGACTAACAGGTCAATTGATCAATCAATCATTCATTTCTTAGAATATGGTACAATATAGGTTGGTAAATTGGTTGGTAAATTCTGCCAGCATCGGCGCAGAAATATTTCAGAGCATTATGAAAATCTATATACTTAATACAATTTGCTTAAACTATTTATTATTTAAAAATTCAGCAACAGAGCAGAAACATTTACTAAGTAACCATTTGAACATTTTGTTTTAGAACTGATGTTTCGGTAGCCTTTTGTAATCTTCAGGTAGTCTGTTATACAGCTTTGTAGGCATGTAATGCAAATTAATTTTAAGTTTTGTTTAGGCTGATACAATTTGAGCGGTCTTCCACTGGGTCTGTTAGTTTTATGAACCCTTTTCCAGGCCCCGGCTATTTAGATATGCTACAACAAAATGAATCATTTAAAAGCAGAGCATATTTTAAACAAATTCGATTGATTTTCTACCGTATTATAAAGTGCATAAGGTCGAATCTTTATGTAGATTTTTGTGGTCGCTATATGCACTATGCCTGGAAAAGGGTTAATTATTTTGTCATGCAGTGGACAAAACTGTGGGTACTTTATGACAACAAGTCAGATATGAAGTATCTTTTTTATTTATTTTTCAACTTCATTTTTTAAGCACGCAGCACGGAACGCTGAGGACCTGGGTTCGATTCCCAGCATTGGTCTTTTTTCTGGGGTTTTTTCTGTGCATCTATATTTCAGTTTGTATTTAGTTTGAAATATATGGTTTCATGGGATGACCGTAAAAGTAATAAAAAATGAAGTTGAAAAATAAATAAAAAAGATACTTCATATCTGACTTGTTTAAAGTTGCACAGTAGCGCCATCTCTTGGTCCAGGTGAGCGGTTAGCTCCGAAGGAGTGTTAAAGTCTCTCGGTAGAGGGCATAACATAGATGAGCGCTTTATCACTGCATAAGGTGATTATAACAGACTGAAATGTACGATGTATGGGAAAGATTCGTCGCTAACCTCTAGACCAGTGATGGTGTAGGGGTAAGCACGCAGCACGGAACGCTGAGGACCTGGGTTCGATTCCCAGCATTGGTCTTTTTTCTGGGGTTTTTTCTGTGCATCTATATTTCAGTTTGTATTTAGTTTGAAATACTTTATGACAAATTTATTAATTTCTTATATGTAAAGACACGGCAATGGCTACTGTCTACTTAAGAACACAATCAAATTGTCTACTTTTCTATATCCACAGCTGATGGGTGGCCAGTTCGACTTCGGCGGCATCTGGGTGAACGCGGACCCCTTCGGCGAGGGTTCTTCCGCGGAGTCTTGCAGCACCTACCGCGGCTACAAGCGGCTCAGCAAAGAACCCAAGTTCCGCATACGCAGCCTCGAAGTGTGGGGGGTCGGGGAGAAGCCCCTCACTGTCAAGGAGTCGGTGAGTTACCTCCTAGCGTGCTATGGTCGCCTGGTACTTTGATCGCTTGTGCCCAAAATACCACGTTCCCAAAATACCAGATTTAGGATCCTGACAGTCCCTCCAACCTCTTTATCTAGGCTATGCATTCCTAGTCAAAGTTAGCAATAGACTGCAGCACTGTTCATTATTTTCATGGCGGCGATATAGATAGATATTGCGACGGCTATATGCGTCACAAAGTGCAACGTCAAAGTGATCACGCAATGACATAAGGTTCAATGTAGCTTCACGTTTTGGCTAGACTTGGCGTTGAAAAGGTTAAAACTGCTGTACCGTAAATTTAGGATGCTTAGACCATTGACGTACAATAAAACAACTAGACTCCCAATCACGCTCAAAAATTGTCCGAAGCAAAAGTCTGCACACGCGTCTATTGTGCAGAGTTTTGGTTCAGTTGTGTTTCGACCGCGCGTTGATTACAACGTCACTTCTCGCCCCGTATTCGTATATGTCTCTTTCGCACCGTAATCAAACTCACGAGAAAAAAAGAGACAGACAGTCTAGCTTCCGCTTCGCATGACCACTCTACTGCATTCTTTACTCTTTAGGCGGTTTCCAGCGCGTGACGTCATGTCACTACTTCTAACGATCGTATTCAATTAGTGATTAAACGAACTTACCAAGTGAAGTTCTATCATAATTATACGAGTGCTTCGTCCGAAGAGATTAGTAACCTGAAAATAAAACCTAAACAATAAACAAATGTAGTAACGCGTTAGTTACCACCACTCTTGCACTATGTTGAGAAAAAATTAAAGGGTAACTCACGAAAAAACCAGTCGGTTTTGAGGGTAGATTTACCTTTGCCGCCCACCTCACCCGCTCTTCGACACCGAGCCAGCGCGTCATTAGTTTGGAGTTCCTGATGAAACCCGTAGACTAGATAGGGGTTGGGCGGGAGGGGGTTACTAATCTCTTCGGACGAAGCACTCGTATAATTATGATAGAACTTCACTTGGTAAGTTCGTTTAATCACTAATTATACTTCGTGCTTCGTCCTCGAGATTAGTAACCTGAAAATAAAACCTAAACAATAAACAAATGTAGACCTTGAGAGTTGTCTCAGGGTTTCGTAGGAAAATTTAGTTCAATAAGCGAACCACTCATTCATTTAATTGTGTATTCAGGAAGAACATAATATTATAAAGATATACATTACGGTAGTTAGATACATAATTATTCAGAACTTAAACTTAATTGCACTCTCTTGTGCATTTATAAACAAAAAACCTCAGTCTTAACTTAAATCATTGATTAAGGATTGCGCTAGCCAATGCTACTTCATCCCTATTGATAATAGTTCTGTTGTAGAACTTAGCAAAGGTGCTGGAGCTATGACTCCAGCCCGCGGTCTTGCGGATGAGGTCGATGCTGACGCCGCCGGCGCGCGCGCGCGACGTGGCCGCGTGCCACGTGCTGTGCGCCGAGAACGTCGACACATCGACCCCGCTCTTGCTAAGCGTGTCTTTTACCCACCGACTTAATGTTTGTGAAGTCACTGGCTTGAAAGGTTTTTTAAAACTGATAAAGAGGGAGTCTGACTTGCGTAAAGGCGCCGTTTTATTGATGTAGCAAGCCAGAGCGCTTGCGGGGCACATTTCTAGCTTTTCTCGAAAAAACGGTAAAAATAATAGGGGTTGGTTGGATCCTATGCGGGAAGTTTTGATAAGGTCGGGTATCTTGATTATAATTTGCGATTCTAGAATGTCCACATTGTTAATGTTAATTTTTGATAGGGTTTGAACCCTATGTGCGGTGACCAATGCTATGAGGGTACAGCATTTCTTAGAAAGTTGCTCTAAAGTCAAGTCTTCATTGGGGTATTGAGTTTTAAGGAAGTCTAATACGATTCCTGTATCCCAGGTTATATCATATTTCGGCGTAGGTGGTCTAAGTCGGAATACGCCTTTGAAGAACCTCTCAATTCGGTTGTCCGAGATAATGGTAGGTCCTAAAAGTAGCGATAAAGCCGACCTGCAGCTATTTAAGGATCCATATTGGCTCCCGCCACAGTACAGTTCTGTCAAGAAGTCTAGTATGTTAGGAATTGTTGCATGAAAGAGATTTACGGAGTTGTTCTTACAGAAAGTGTGCCATTTTTTGAAGTAAACATTATACTGTTTCATAGAGTTAGGTGCAATGGAAGACAGCATGATTTCTATGGAGGAGAGCGGCGCGCCTCGCTGCAGTAGCGCCGACCTGACAATATCCCGGCCGCCAGGATAAGATTCGATCGTATCTTGCGGTCGTCTCTGGAATGAGAAGAAATCATGTGCTCGTTAGCCTTTACGTACATTATGTCGGACACTAAGAGCTGTGTGAAGACCGGATACCATGGTTGACTAGGCCACACTGGTACTATCATGATGCCGGTCGCTTGGTCTGTGATGATTTTTCTAAGTGCTTTGAGTACGATGGAAAAAGGGGGAAAGGCGTAGAAATAATAGCCAGTCCAGTCAATGGTGAAGGCATTAATTGCGCATGCGTCGGGGTCCCTATGCCACGAGACGTATTTTGCGCATTTGTTGTTTATGCGGCTCGCGAATAAGTCGATTTGGGGGGTTCCAAATTTGGAAACAATTTTTTGGTATGCTAGGTTTGACAATGTCCACTCAATATCTGGATGCACTCGTCGGGATTCAGCGTCTGCGACTTTGTTGTCCGCTGACTTTATGTATGAGGCGAAAACGAATAGTCTACGATTTTCACACCACTGCCATATATCTTTGGCTACTTGAGTGAGATACGGGAATTGTATGCCCCCCATGCGGTTGATATATGAGATAGCTGTAGAGTTATCTACTCGAAGCAGTATTTGGTTGTTGGTAAGTCGTTTTGCGAATATCTTTAAGGCGATGAATGAGGCAAGCAGTTCCAAGAAATTAATGTGTTTGGTACGCTCACTCTCTGACCACTGGCCACTGGCAGTCTCCCCATTACAGGATGCCCCCCACCCCGTCGTTGAGGCGTCAGAGAATATTTCAACCGCGTAAGAATCATTTTTTATACTGCTAGTCGAATTTTCAATGGCATTTAGCCACCATTGCAAATCGGGTGTCAGTGAACTGGAAACATTCATGTACGTGTCATAATTATCACTACCCTTTAGACTAAGGAACTTACTACGTTCTAGTTGTTTTGTATAAAGTAACCCGTACTCTATGGCTGGGCAAACAGAGACCAACAACCCTACGATATGCGCAAATGTTCGAATCTTGCATCGTTTTAATCTCATGAATTTTCTTAGTTCCGATTTTACGCGAGTTCTTTTGTCTTCCGGCAAAGTAACTTGCATTTTATTTGAGTTAATAAGGAAACCAAGAAATTTGCAAGTGGTTGATGGTATTAAGTTGCTTTTTTCCTCATTGATAATAAATCCTAGAGAAATAAGCAACTTTTTTGTCATTTGAATATTTTCTAGACATTCCCGATATGTGCGGCCTAGTAAAAACAGGTCATCTAAATATATCGTTGATAAGTAGCCACCTGACCTAAGTAGTTTAACCACTGGCTTCATTATTTTCGTGAACAGGTACGGGGCCGTGTTAAGGCCGAACGGCAAGGCGTTAAATTCGAAAATTTTGTTATTCCAGATAAATCTTAGGTATTTTCTTGAACTGGGGTGAATTTTTACGAAAAAATACGCATCTTTCAAGTCTAGCGAAGCCATGTAAGAGTTTTTCGAGATCAGCTTCACTGCCGTGCGCAAATCTTCTATTTTGAAGTGATCGGTATCAATGAACTTATTTAATTGTTTTAAATTTAGTATGAATCGCATCTTGCCGTTCGGCTTTTGGCGCAGAAAGAAAGTGGATATAAATTGATCTTCGCATGTTTGACATTCAGATACGGCGCCAGTGGAAGTTAATTGATTAAGAGCATTATTTACATGGTCACGTTCGCTAGGACACATTTTAGGTGTAGAGGGAATTTGGTGTTGCACGACAGGTCGCGAAAAAATTATTTTATAGCCGTCAATCCATTTAAGAATTGTACGGTCTGAAGTGATAAGCGCCCACTGCTTATGATACAGAGAAAGCTGGCCAGCGTACTTTACCTCGTCTACTGGCGGCGGGTCGACCTGTACGGTCGCGGCGACGGCTTCGATGAGCTCGGCGACGGCCCGCTGCGGGCTGCAGGCTCGCGGCTCCTTTGTGGCCCCTGCTGCCTGCGAGCTGGAACCGGAGGCTTCCAATTTAAATTTTTTGCTGGTTGGGGTCTTTGCTGGGCAGGTGTGGGCTTCTTGAAATTAGCTGTGCTGATTTTCAACTCGGTTCCTGATTTGCATACAGCTTTAGCCGTCTTGAGTGTATCAGATAAGTTGCCGCCGAATAGATGTTTGTCTATTTTAGTATTGAGCAGATGTTCCTTCAGGTCTTTCTTAACCGAGTATAAGGCGAAGTTTCGTCGGGTAAGTGATTCCGAGTGCTGGATATCGCACAGGAGGCGACCGACATCCATTAACTTTTTTAGTAGATCTTGATTCTTGTCGGTGCTCGTATTTATTTCATCTGTAATTGCTGTCGCTAAAGCTGAAATTGCCTTTGCAATAAGCTTTTGCCTAGCCTCAATGGCTTTGTCCCGTTTAATAAGCTGGTCATTTAGGGCAGCTTTAATTTCGTCATTTAGAATAGGAGCATCGATTTGAACGCAGTTTGACGGAACTAGGTACTTGTCGTTGAGCTCTTTGCGAGCGTCTTTGGTCAGCCCATTGGTGGCAAAGTGTTCGAATCGACTAGCTAGTTGGTCGTGGACCTCTTTGCCATACTTTATAGTTGCTGCAGGATCGACCCCGAGTATATCCAGAATGATACTATCCAGGGCCGTTTCCGAAGGAGACGTGGCTTTCGGAGCATTTTCGTCTTGAACATCGTCAGTGGTTTCGTTTTCCGCTCGAGGATTGTCATCTGGAGCGAATAAATTATTGTCGCCTGGTGCAGATGCACCTGGATTTTCCGTTAATGGCTCTAATTGAGGTTCCAAGGGATCGTGTGTTTCTCCGCCTGGAAGACGGGAACAAGAACTTTGTGTGAGTAATTTTATCACAAATGTGTGGGTAGGCGAAAGAAGAAGAAGAAAGAAAAATTGAGGTTTTACAAGTTATGTTTCGCGTAACCCAGCTAATCATTGTCGAGACAGTCCCAGAAACTGCTCAGGTAATGATTTTAACTTGTTCACGTGACTGGTAAGGTGAGGCTCCCAGAGAGCAAAACGCAAACCAGCCTTTGCAGAAATGCGGCGAGACAGTCCCAGAAACTGCTCAGGTTGCATTTTGAACAAGGTTGTGCGCACATGTGGCGACAATTAAGGCGGTTTTGGAAGGCATTTTGATAAAATAGTATTTAAAAACACTTTGACTGTACCTTGTCGGTTATCCGGAGTGGGCGAACGGTTCCCTGGTGCCTCGTCCGATGATGATGATGAGTCGTCGATGATCCGTATGCGGCGGTGACGTGGTTCTTTTAATTTGGTCTCTAATATTTTTAATTTCTTTTTAAGATAATTTAAATCGTCCCATTCCGAACGCTTTCGTTTTGACATCGTTAGATGCCCAAGAAGTATGTTAACGTAAAGTAAACTTTTTTTAAAAACTTAAATTACTTTAGAATATAGACCGTTACTTTTAAATTATATTAAGAATTTAAATCGGTGTTGAGTGGTGAAGCACTAAATTGCGAATGGCGCGCTGGCTCGGTGTCGAAGAGCGGGTGAGGTGGGCGGCAAAGGTAAATCTACCCTCAAAACCGACTGGTTTTTTCGTGAGTTACCCTTTAATTTTTTCTCAACATAGTGCAAGAGTGGTGGTAACTAACGCGTTACTACATTTGTTTATTGTTTAGGTTTTATTTTCAGGTTACTAATCTCGAGGACGAAGCACGAAGTATAATTGACATTAAACATTACTGCTACGAAATAAGGTGTTAATTTGAATGAATGCTGTTAATGTTATCTGTATAAATTTATGTATACGTACACACAACGCCGCTCGGACGTTTTTTGAGGAACTTTTGTTAAGCGATTGGGAGTCTAGTTGTTTTATTGTACGTCAATGGCTTAGACCTAATGGTGGGTAACTTTTGCCCATATGAAAACCACATTGGTGTTTTTAAACAAAGCGCCTCAAATAAAAATTAAGTCATATTCAGGAGAGCACTATTCAAGTTTTCATTTAAATTATTTGCTTTTGGCACTTCTACTTTAAATGCTCTCGTATCGATATTCGATACGTATTTTTAACCTCCGACACAAAAAGATTTGAAAGCGGGTTTCTTGCCGATGGTTCTTAGACATGTTTCATCAAAATAGGTTTAGCTGTTTCAAAGTAATCAGCTCTTTTGCTAGCTGCGGAAGGGATCTTAGACGCATAATGGACTTTTACTTTATTTTCTAACATATGCGTGGCCAAATTGGGTTGGGGTTTTTAAAATTATTAGTAATTTCCTACCTCATGTTCATTTTAACTTTGAGGTACCTACAGGGTAATTTTTAATAAGTGCACAAATTTTAATATGTGATACAGTGTCGTTAAAATAACAAATTTCAGTATTTTTCGTTATAATTTTTATCACTTATTTTTTTTATTTTTCATAGTCACTCGACCAATTTATTGGATGAATTACTATGAACAACACAAATTTCAAAATGTAAAAAAAAATCTTGAACAGATAATCGTGATCTATTAACGATACTGAATCACGTATTAAAATTTATGCACTGATTACCCTTTCAACGCCACGCCTCGACAAAACGTAAACCTGCTTTGAATCTTATGTCATTGTGTCAAGATCACTTTGACACTGTACTATGTGACACCTATATGTGTCGTTGGCGTTGAAAGGGTTAAAAAATTACCCTGTATAGCCTACTACTTGATTTTGATTTGTGGTCCATTTATTTAAAAGCAGCGACATATAGATGGAATCTACTAAGGGCCACTTGTACGGTCCAGGGTTAAAAAATTAAATCGTTAACCCTGGGTTAAAGTTGACAGTTCCATACATTTTGACACTTCTTAGCCCTGGGTTAGCACTTAACTCGGAGTTATATAGTTAACTCGGGTCTATGCAAGCCGGCCTAAGAAACATAAAAACGTGGGCTCTCAGTTAAATATATTAGCTTCCCTTTATCTACCCATTCTTTCCATATCCTATCACCTCTGCTATCCTGGTCCCCTGGTCCTAGAACACGTCGGTGGGCAGTGTGCTGGACACGCACAAGTCCGACCAGAAGTTCCTCGCGCTTACCGGCAAGCCCACCATCAGCGACGGGCTGCGGGCGTAACTCCTCGCGGCTATGCGAGCCTGGTACTTTCGATGCGTTATTACAGTAAAATTACATAAAGTTTACCACTGACAGATGGTTTGCCTTCATTTCATATTCAACTTTAACGACCTACAAATAAAGCCGATTTTAGAATACTGTTACCCACGTTTGCAGATTTTGTAATAACTACTTTATTTGTATGGTGTTAAAGTTGGAAATGAAATGAGGGCAAGCCATCTGTCAGTGGTAAACTAAAAGTAAACGTATTGTACCGTAGTTTTGGACTATTTTCTCAACTGCTGCATTTGGTTTTCGTCAATTTTCGAAGTTTATTTAGAGTTAGCGTTAATTGACGTATGGGTTGACTTCAAAAAGTTGGACACCACCTTTTTCGGAACGCCAGTGTCGGCTGTAGATGACAATACGGTAATAAAAAAATTAACCCACCCGCATCCGCATAAGAATCAATTTTGTTTGTAACAAAAATATTGTGTGGCGTTCAAAATGTTAACGCTGATAGTTAAAATTAGTAAGAAAGATTTCCGTTGTGACACGAAAATTAACTTTATCCAGTCAGTTGTTTACTACCATTTAACGTGGTCCAACTTTTTGGTCTCCACCCAACTCTGAGTGCGGCAGTTATTTGTATTTGTAACAGAATAAAGCTCCAAACGCACAGCCAAGCCAGCGTAGGCGCGGCGGTGACGGTTGTAATACTCTTAACTTGTATAAACGAGTTCGCGGTACGATACCGCACAACCGTTCATATAAGTTAGAGTATTACAACCGTCACCGCCGCCGCACCGCGATGCCTCTGCTGTGTGTGCGTTTGGAGCGTTAGGTATAACGCATTCATTGCCGGCAACGCATATAATAGTAGAGGAGACGTGGAAGATCGACCTTCACCGATCTGTTAACTCGATGAGACATATTTTTATCAAATATAATTTATAAACAAATATGCCTATGATAACTTGCCTATCGAAAAATGTTCATAGATTTTTTTTTTGTTTTTTTTGTGGGGTGCCTTTAGCCATCTTCCAGCTCCATCATCAGACCCTGGTTACCATCTGGGATCAAAGTACTCGTCAAGACGAATCAAACTAGTCCAAACTCGATGGGGTAAATCGCTATTTCATTAATTCAGTATGGCCAAAGGCACTCCACAATAAAACGACACAACCCCATCGAGTTTGGACTCGTTTGATTCGTCTTGACGAGTACTTTGATCCCAGATGGTAACCAGAATCTGATGATGGAGCTGGAAGATGGCTAAAGGCACTCAAAAAAAAATTTCAAAAAAAAAAATAGCTATGAACACTTTTCGATAGGCAAGTTATTATAGGCGTATTTGTTTATAAATTATATTTGATAAAAAATAATGTCTCATCGAGTTAACAGATCGGTGAAGGTCGATCTTCAACGGCTCTTAGACCATAACCATTTTTGTTACTTTCGCTAAAAGCCGCTGTCACAATTTTGCTGCCATTTGAACGCACTCAAGTGTCGGGTGTGACAGCCGTACCTCTACCATGAGTTACACTAGTTTACAGTGACCGTACTCGCTAGCGACGGCATAAATGATTTGTATGGAGAATTGTGTACAGCGCCTCTAGCGGTCACTTACGGAAGTACAATTCTCCATACAAATCATTTACGCCGTCGCTAGCGAGTACGGTCACTGTAAGCTAGTGTAACTCATGGTAAAGGTACTGGTAGAGAATGCGTTAAATACAGAATGCAGCGATTTTTGTAATTTTAGACTGACCTTGTTATTCCTGTTCGGATGTTCGTTAGAGCGAAAGAGAAGCATCGTTTTTAGCGTTAGCGACGAAGAGACAAATAAACCCTAACACGTACAAGTACCAGTCGACGTCATAAATAAGTGACCACTTTTGTACCTTGTCATTTTCAGTCGTTACATAATTTCGTATGGCTTTTCAAACATGACGTGATCACTTATTTATGTCGTTGATCCTACCTACACATGTAGTGGTAGTATTATAACAATTTTAATATAATAGGTACATTAAGGCCGGCGCCCACTGACGGCATGGCACGGCGTGGCATTTTATTACTATCAAGTTATTTTGAATCTTATTTCAATGAGTTTAGAATTCATGTTTCTTTATTTCGATACCACGATGTCGCGACGTGCCGAGGGATGACGCAACGCATAACCAATAAAGTAACATGAATTCTAAACTCATTGAAATAAGATTCAAAATAACTTGATAGTAATAAAATGCCACGCCGTGCCATGCCGTCAGTGGGCGCCGGCCCTTAGAGTAAGTATTGTAAACAAAAAATATTTTATTTAGTCATTCTAAGAGTATCTTTCTTTGATAAGTAGAGCAGAGGAAAATTGTGGTCAGATCGCATATCTATACAAAATATCTATATATTTGGCAAACCGACAATTTGACCTGACCGCAGACCGCAGAACGCATCCAGTGTGGCAAATCCTTTAGGGTATTCACCCAACTTGCAACTTGTTTGTGTTATCTACTGTCCCTGGTTGTCCAAGTGACATCTTCCTACTGTTTCATAGAAAAATGCTTAGGTTGTCCAGGAGACAATATTTGTGTAACCATAACGAGTGGCAATAGAAAGTTAATTCACCCATAAAGTGGCTTACCCTGCGAAAGGTCTAACTGGGGGTTTTCAGAAAAAAATGATCCCGTTTTGCCTTAATTATCCTAATTTCCCATACAAAATTTAATAGTCAGTTTTGTGACGGTCCATACAACATGTATGGTTAACTGCGTCACAAAACTGACAATTAAAAGAGGGACACTTTTTTTATCGCTTAAATCGATAGAGCTTGTGATTCTGAGTAGAAATAACCCAAAATTTGTTAGGTTTTTAATAAAAAGTACAGGGTACTTTTTTTTTTCTGAAAATTGGGATGTCCCAATTTTTGGCAACGTATAATAAATCGAAAACCGTTTGGAGAAATAGGCTTTGTGAAGCGTTTTCAGAAATCAGATTCCAAAAATATGATAATCTGAATTAAATAAAGAAAATTTAAGTAATGACCTTCATTTGACCCCTGCAGTGAATCGTCACAAAGGCAGATATAAAGCAGTTCTACACTCTAAAGCAAATTGACAGTTTGAAATGTTGCTGTCCTGCTTATAATAGCAAAGAGTGACAAAGACAGAACTTTAATCACATGATGCACACCTGGCTTTAAACAGTTGTCATTTATCATAAAGTCCGAAATGTATACAATACTCGCAATGTATTTTTACAAATTTAATTATTAAATTACTACGTTACAAGTAAATATGAAAGAATTTAAATATCAGATTTTAATAAAAAATATCTATTTACTATCACACCATTAAACAAACAGGAATAATCGAAGCTAAAAGAAGAGAAATAAATATAACAGTTTTGTCATGGTTCATTAAGGACCCTAAGCCGTGCTTGTAATATTGACAGTGACAAGACAAATCAGGGGCACTACTACAAAAATCGAAGTTCGTATCGTATCATCCCTCTCACTCTCGTGTCAAATCATATTAGCGTGAGCGGGACGGCATGAAACGAAGTTCGAATTATGCACTTCGTAGTAGGGTCTCAGTAGTGCCGTGGTAGTGCCACAGATTATGTTATGTACGACTTGAATTTTTCTAGGCTATGGAACGTGGCTCTCTCACTGTGACGTCATCCAACGTATTTCTAAAAAAAAATATAAAAAATTAAATACTCAACCAAATTCAAAATCGATGAAAATGGTGTCTTAAAATATCCTATTCTTTCCAAAAAAAATATAAATACTATAGATTTTTTTTTTGGTGCATCCCAATTCTTAACTGAACTGAAACATAATTTCTTTAATTTAGCCAATGTCAGTGAACCTTGGCAATTATGGTCTTCTAAAAGCCCTTTGCAGCCTACCTAACATAAGTGACGTGCGTGAAAACTTTTGTTTAAATTGAGTATTCAGATAAATTTTGGAGTTGGGAACTATATAGTTACAACGTCGAAACTTGGATAGTTTTTAGTGCACATCACTAATGTTAGGTAGCCACCACACTGCCCGTTTGATAACGGGGTATAGTGGTAAGTCCCGTTTAGTATAGTAATTATGAGTGAAAATCGTGATAGTTTAAAACAGTATGTTTATTCTCATTATTACTTACTAATTCCAGGACGAACGCGACGTGAGCGTGTTGGACGTGAACCCAGAGGCAAAAGCCATCTTGGACATGGCCGGCCGCACGCGGCACAGCGAGGGCATCCGCGAACCACCGCCCTTATAATACACCTCACCGCGTAGACAATAAGGTACACTCTTAGACAAACGTCTCTGTATTTAAGCCGTTCGTTGATTAGGCGTTATACACTGAGATTCCGAAATTGGGACGTTTGATTGGTGGAATGTTGTCAATATGGTTATTTTTAATTGGTAATCACGAGTTGAAATATATTGATCCCTAGCCAAAATGTAATTTAAATGAAGTCTCAAGCATTGAAGTCTCTGGTTAATTAAAAAAAGGTATTGTTGAATGTTCCTCCATCCACCAATTGCATGGTCATCCTACATTTGTTGAAGTTGAGCAGTTTCGTCAAGTATCATCAGATAAATGATTGATAAATGTTAATTTTTAGGCACAGGAAATGTAATTATTTTAATTTGATTTAAATTTAGTTTAGAATCAGTTAACATTTTATTAATTTATTTTATTTTATTATTATTTAAATTTTGAATTATATTATTATGTCATTGTGTCAAGATCACTTTGACACTGTACTTTGTGACACGTATATGTGTCGTTGGCGTTGAAAAGGTTAAGAATCTGACTTGTCAAAGAGGTTTTAGGCTCTTAGATTAAACCATGTGTAGGGTGACAAGGATTTAAATAAAAAAGTGATTTTCCAAATAGTAATTCTTTAAAAAAAAAGATGTTTTGTTACATGTAACTGCGACTTAAACGTGGTCGCCACCGAATACTGGTCTAGAAAAATTGGTTCCTGATGACCGATTAAAAGTCACCTAGTGTATAAATTCAATCTATTTTTTACAATAGTGTTATAACTTTCATTGATGATTTTCCAAATGGTTAGGTATTGTAGCGCCTAATCAACGACGAGCTTTGCTTTTCACTAAAGGATAAAAAATATAGTCAAATCTTAAGTGTGTCAAATATAACTTAAAACAAAGATCTGAAATTCAAGACCAAACATTTTAACAGCTGACAACAAAGAGAATTTATTTTTTTCTTAAAACGGTAACATTAACCGACTACAAATCATCCACCACTGAGACATACCCTGTTGTCGGTTTACAAGCGTCGGAAATATCGACGGGCCTATCTACAAGAAAAATATACAGATGAATTGAGAGCCTCCTCTTTTGAAGTCAGTTAAAATAAAATGTACAACACTTGTATACCTTGTGTCTGTCTTTAAGCACAAAAATACAGCAGTCTTGAAAATCTGCTCAAGTAATTGGTTTTGAATGTCAAATCAATGTATAGTCAACCAAATTAATTCCTAGGTCACCGCAGGATCTTGACATCTTGACATTTGCGTCGTTCGATAGGCATTGAAAGTTCATGAGAAAGCCTAAGGTCACTCATGGATGGAGAGGGCTATGATCGGAGTAGGATCACGTAAGAAATTATGAAATACGCGCAAGAACTAAAGTCACCGACAGCTTGGAGAATAGCTAGACTCAAGTGGCAGCGAGCAGGGCACATCGCTTGTAGAACTGATGGCTGATGGGGCCAAAAGGTTCTCGAGTCGCGTCGAAGGACTGGAGAATAGACAAGATGGTGCGACAACCTTGTTAAGGTTGCACAAACACCTATGTTCAGCAGTGGTCGTCTTTCTGCCGAAATTATGATGTTAGGCATTGGCAACAGAAAAATAAAATGATTTACTATGCCAAGGTTCTATGGTGGCCCAGGAATCAAATTGGTTGACTGCCCCTTCTTTTGATAAACTATTTATGTAAACTATGTGGTCATGAAAAAGTTTTCCATATTGTTGTTTTGATGATCGCTTGGAATTGTGTCACTTTTTTAAATTGTATGTAAGTGGCTGGTCCCATTTTGTATAAATTTGTACGCACAATTTTATAATATGCAAGTTTTATAGTGTATACTTCCTATAATAATCTCTTAGTACTGTACCTAAGTACTTTGTGAAAGTGCTATATCTAGTTGAATTATTATTCTGGGGAGTCTATTTTGACACGAGTCATAAGATGACACGTATTAAATGTGTCATAAGATATTTTTCTGTCGTGAAATGTTTGCAAAATGATCTCTATAACTTCGATCAAAACAATTAAGTAAAATTTTAAGTCGCGTTTTTGATCTGTATAAATTTGAGATTTGATTAACAAGGAAGGTGATAGGTAAATAATAGTATATTTAGTAAACTTTATATTTTTATTTATTTATGTATATTGTGCTTTGCGTTGTTATAGCTAGTATTTGTTGTTGCTTTAAATTATTGAAGTAATGCTTCCCTTAAATTACTGTTTCGTCGTTTAAAAATATTACTTCAAGCGAATCTCCTATCAAAATAAATGCTTAGTATCAATAGTAACATCCTGAAACTTATGTTTTGTTATGGTTCCTTCCCCTGTTAATGTCGCTGCACTATCCTTCTGTCTGTCTGTCGCAAGGCTGTATCTCAAGAACTATAATAGATGAGACTGCCGAAATTTATACACAATGTGTATTTTATAGCTGACGAGCTAGGACGGCAGATTAAAAAAATTGAACGGCGTTCCAATCAACTAATATAAAATGACGCACATTGCGTACATTTTACTTAGAAACAGGGCTCTGCTAAAACAGGATTTTTACAGATACTGCCGTTACAGCAGGTATATTTTGATATACCTATAAATTTGTATGGAACCCTATACTTAATTTTTTTTGGCATTAGAAATAAGGTAAACAAACAATTTTGACGAGTCTGAGTTCGCGAGTTCCACTCGCACATGGCCGATTTTATAATTTACACAGAGGCTATACCTAACAGCCACGGAGTAAAAATACATGTAAAAACATAAAACATGGAAAGCGACTCGCTATAGTGTAGTAGACTTAATGCACCTAGAGTTAATTCACCCAGCCATAATTCAGTCCAGAAAATAGGTAGATTAGGTTAGTTAGGTAGCTTCTGCCCGAAGGGCAAACTGCCTAGAAATAGGGGCTCAGTCAAATTTGTAGGTTTTCACTGAATTACGGATGAATAAATCCTGGGTGAATTAACTCTAGGTGCATTAAGTCTACTGCACCAGTTTAAGCTCATCAATATGATAAGTATCTACTTACTACCCTGTAAAATTCTATTAAAGCCTGACCAGAAATATATGACTATTGTCAAGAGGGCGCTATTGTTCTTATTTATATGGCAGCAATGACATCTTGACTTGTCTACAACGTTTAAACTGTCAGTCAAATTGAAATTTCAAACAATGTAAACAAACATTGTATTTAAAATGTCTTTAATTTCCATTTTCCCTCATCAAATACTGCTAAATCCGTGTGTTATTTAATCAATACTTACCACAACAATATCCTAAAACATAAAAACAATAAACAAGTACTAGAATATGGATATTATTTCATTAAATGGTTTATTTACATTGTTCGCAATTTCAATAAAATTGACATTGATTTTACCTGTTAGCTCTGATGTTAATTTGGAAAGGTTTTGTAGCGAAATAGTTTCATTCCGCAAGCGTTTTTTTCTTCAGTAGTTTATTATGAACATTATTACAATGATCCGTTGTTGAATACCAATCGTTTTGGGCATTTTTTGTTATTGTTCAAAGAAACCGCCACAGTGACACTGACAATCATTAAAATTATTGCCAGTGTAAGAAATTAGTTCCAATGAAATTCCGCAACATGGCGAATAGTCATATATTTCTGGTCAGGCTTTACTTTGCGTTTTTTAGAATAGATATATGTATACTCAAGTTAAAGTTAGGGCACTGAACAGGAGGAACGAAGTAATTTATTTATTTGTTTTTGTTTGCATCGTAATAGACTATTTTGTTGGTTCATTTGTTATTTTCGTGCACGTAGGTACAGTTAGTTGCGGAGAATCGTAACCTCTCAAATTAGGTAGTTGACTCCGAATTTGATTTTTAGTCTCTTTGAAATCAATAAATAATCGATTGACAGTAAATTAGTGACCTCACACGGTGTTATGACCATACCTAACGGAGAGTAATTTAACAGCTAATAAAATGTATTTCATGTAAATTGGTTTCTCTGCAGCATACTATTTATTGGGTAGATTTTTTTCATGTTATGCATAGTATGTTCCAGTTAAAATGACGAAAAGTACTCGAAACCAACATCTGTTGTTTAATTGTTATCTTCGAGTTGGGTTGTAAAACAATTATGCAGGTGTATCGGTAGGCCATAAGGTCTTTTGGTCTTCGGTCAGTTTTATTACGTCTCTTTGTTATCTTTTCCTTTCATATTCAGCAACAAATGAAGTTGTAAAATCCCATGTTAAGTGCATTTTCGTCATTTTAATTGGAACATACTATAAAAACGGTGTCTTTATAGTGGTATTGTAGCGAGAAGATGAGAACCCGGTGGATCAAAATTGAACTATAAGTACTTTGGCAATATATCATGTATCAATTGAAGGCCACAGTTATGTTTTTCTTTGCATCTTCTCGTGTACTGTACTTATTGTAAATAAGGCGGCGTTTTCGCGTATAAGAATATTAAAATAATATCTATATTTAAGCTTTCAGTCTTATCAGTATCTTTCCTTACTGTAACAATATTAGTAAAACGTGATTGAGGTTTGTCTGTTCGTTTGTTCCGCCTGAACTGATCGGCGCGAAAGTCGCATAAAGATTAAGTATTTGCGATTTTAGAAGTGCAGGGAATCACGGAATTTTTCAGTTTTTAGAATCGGGCAGATAATATAACAGTCCCTGATCGCGTGAGTAACACCGCGGGCGGAAGCTAGTCGTTTGTTAATGTCAATTTATGATGTGTTAAGGCAATAAAAAACTGCTTGTGCTAATTTAGGTGCCTTGAATTTGTGTGGATACCGCTGTTTAAGAAAAGTACTAATGTATGGAAATGCAGTGTAAAAAACGAACAAAAAAATAAGAGGCAGCCACAGAAACATAGCACACAATTTTAAATTTTCAAGTAGGTAAGAATAGTTATTTTTAAATGTGTCAAATTTAATGTTTTTTTTTATCACTTTATTAAAGAAGTCTCTTTTTTATAGCAAAAAATATGTTATGCCCTCTAAAATACTGTTATTTATTTATTTTATGAGACTCAGCTTTTTCTCTCTTTAGTAGGTATAGTTTACTGCCAATACTAGTCGCGGAAAAATGAAATTTTATAAGAAGTGATGTGAATTGCAGAATCATAAGATTATAACACGTTTATTTTATTTTAACGTTATCCCAGATTGTAAGAAGAATTAGCCGTTAACTAAATCGCTAGTCACATAGTTCAACTAGTTAAATTACATTTGTATGTAATTCAAGTTTCGTCAAGTGCCAATTGAATACATATTTATTGTAGATAGAGTAGTTACGAAATTTTGAATAATTGCACTTCTTTGACACAATATCACATTCCTCTTACAAAGAATTTCACACGCTTTGTGTTACATTTAATCGTAGAATAATTCCAAATAAATTATTAACTTTTTTTCCTACTTAAACGTACAGTGGGCTGCAAAAGTGCATGGACATCTCGGGGCGATAATCGCGTGAGCAGTGTTTGATCGTTTGTGTTCATGTTTCGATGAGAATTAACTAGATGGCGTTGTGAATTGATGCAGCGTAGTGGCCGTTTTCTGCATCTAGTTTATATACCAAACTAAACTGCTATTTCGAAAGTTCTTCTATTAGCAGCTGTGGCTTAACGGTTACACGCATGAGTCAAGTACTGGTATGTGGAATTGGTTTATGGTTCGAATCCCAGATCAGAGTGTTATTTTTGTTTTTTATTTAATTGTTTTTTTTAAATATGTATCTAATATGTATTTAATTATCTGTTTAATTAAAAAATTTCTTTGATCAGAAAATAAAATAATACTACCTTTTGATATCAAACATTTTATTTAAAACATAAAAGAGCTATTTCTCAATCAATAATATTATTTCGTTTTCACCGATGTAAGGGAACGTGCAGAAACTATAGGCGGCAGCACTTGTGCGACAGAAAAGACACTATGCGGACAATAAAAGAAACTTATCAAGTCAAAATTTATGGCACCAGTTGGCAGCACCGTCTATGTGCGCATTCCCTATAGCCATCTAAAAAATTATTGAGGTATTCTTAGCTTAAGTATTCGTTTCCAAAATTTACTGGAAAGAAGATTGAAGCATCACCACAATAAAAAGAAATAATATTATTAGCAACTAAGTAGACTTTTAAACTGGTGACCGGGTTAACATAATTAATGAATGCATAATATTAATTATGTAATTTATGTTCAGTATGAAGTATTGAACACTTACTTGGCGATAATTTATGTTCGAGTAACTTCAAAACATAGTATGTTGTGTTTCAAAAATAGCAAAAAAAACAATTTACACTTAAAAAATAGGAAACAAATAAGTACTCATAAAGAATTGAAAACTAAATTTCATTCAATTTTATACGCTTATACCTACTAACATAATGGCTAGATATTAACCCGGTCTACACTAAATTTCAAATAACAGTTTACTTAACATTAATTGTTACATTATTAATTGTGCTTCTAACTGAAAAATTACCAACATGCATATATTTAGCAATTTATATCATTCTCTTTTATCTCAATTTCTAATAAGACTACTAACACAACTTCAAAAACAATACCTATGTGAGATCAGATGGTGAATCATTCACTATAAGAATAACAATAAGTAAACATGGGTAACTGGATTATTAATAAATAATAAAGGTTCGTTTATAACAGATTAATTACAAAATAATGATATCGGGAAATATTAACAATTTAAGTTACAAAGTCAATTTGTCTCATAGTAACGGAGAGGATAGCCGTTATACTATCTATCACTTCTTGAAGTCGAGTTTTCATGCTCGAAACCATAATATATTGAAACATATATCACTATTTCGCATCAGTTCCCATGTTCTGTTTACCTCAGTGTCCAAATTATTTTTTGACTTTATCTCACTGGAGTCCCAATTTAAAACCCCGCTACTCCTTTACAAAATTTTACGGCCATTCTTATCCGACACTTTCCGTCGGTAAATATAACGATTTCGTTTTCCCAATCGAAATTTAAATGTCGAATGGCAAAGTTGACTGTGTTTCTCTGTAAAAAAAAAACAAAATAATAAATACTTAACATTAGATCATGAATAGTGCAATTTGTAAGCAACATTGCACTCAGAAATATTAATATATGTAAAATCTTACCGTTATGCCCATATCTCGAGCTATTTTCTTTATAAGTTTTCTTGTTCCCAGAGAACAATAATTTTTGCTTTCAAAAACGTTGTTAATCGAATCATAGTAAAATATTTTCGAGAACTTGATAATTTGGATATTCACACAATGGTGATTGACAAGAAATCTAACGATTTGTGAAGTCATTATAAAAATTACCCTCAGTTTAGCAAACGAGGCGTGTAAGCGTATCCAAGTATATTATTCAACATTCAACCTTAAGTAGCACGTAAATACAGCAGTCTTCAATAAATCTCTGAAGTTAAATTACGGTAGTCCAACAATCGGCAACAAACATAATCTATCTATCTGTATCTAATCTACGCATTAACTAGACAAGGATGCAAAGATTAAGTAAAATATAAGATTGTTAGTTTCACCAGTTATTATAATGTCTTCATAGCCGAGTGGCTAAGAGAGCGGGCGAAGTTGCTAACGGATGCATATTGGCTGGCCAGAGTGAATAGGGTTCGATCCCCCCCGGCTTGAGGTTAAGAAAATTGTTTTTGTTAGATTTCATACTTGGCAATGTTCTGCGTGTCTGTATCAATGTTACAGATTCCGAAAAACTACAAAAAGCAAAATAATTGTTAAACATTGACATGGCGAATTATTACAATATTTATAAATTAATATTAATTGTGAAGAAGAAGGAAGATTCCGAGCGAACGTTTTTTTTTCATTGAATGATAATTACAACGCCATCTAGTAAGATCCGGTTGAACTAGTACGGCTTATATGGTAGCTACTGGCACTCATTTTACCTTCATAGGATTTTTGTTTTGCTTTGTCCATGCACTTTTGCAGCCCACTGTACAGTGAAAGTTACCACGACAAAAAGTTTTAACTGACTTCAAGTTCGTTACCTCAGAACTCCGTTTATAAATCGATTTATCATAGTCGGTTCTACTTACAATTTTATAC
This sequence comes from Archips xylosteana, assembly GCA_947563465.1. Classification (NCBI taxonomy): domain Eukaryota; kingdom Metazoa; phylum Arthropoda; class Insecta; order Lepidoptera; family Tortricidae; genus Archips; species Archips xylosteana. The sequence goes on along the minus strand of OX387365.1, from coordinate 12,988,599 downwards.
ACGTTTGAAGCCTGTTAAGCTCGTCCACACAAGTTAAGAACTTGCGTATTTAGAGGATCATAAAACACACATTTGGATGCTGACTCAGCTATCCAAACTGAAAACACCTTAATAACAAACACCGTAGCAGCAACGGAGTCAAAACTAAAGCAGAGATTGGTAACGTTACCGAAATCTCATGATAAATAACGTTATGTTAACATTTTGAACACAAATTAGCAAGTGTATAATGTTAATAAGTACATTATTTACATTTTTACCTAAACATACATGCTTCCTAATAATATTAGACCTTAAGGGATGAAATTATTTCACGTTATTTTTTAATAACGTTATTCTCCGTGGCCGATAACATTAGCAATTTGTTAACCGTATTTGAAGCATTTTTATTTTAATTTTAATTATCCGTGTCATGAAAATGCCAAATGTCTTCAAAATATCAATTTCTCAAAAACGCGTTGGAATGTAACGCTAACGATGCTAGTATATAGATTACCTATTTTTAATATTTACTTAAATGCGGTCATAAGTTGTACAAAATGTATTTATTTAATTTATTGTATTAATAAAGAGTATTTAAAACTTTTGTTCGTTTTTGTTGAAACGATTGAGAGTCGTTTTCAAAAAATTTGTACACAATTAAGGGATTAATTAACCCTTTAACGGGCAAGACCGAAAAAAATCGTCAATTCAAGCCTCATCGCCAATCTTTAGTCCTAAAAATTTTGTACAAGAAAAAAATACAAAAAGATGTTGTTACAGGGTGGTCTCTTTTGAGATCGTTAACCTATAAAGGGTTAAAAACAAAATTGAATTAATTATTTTTGTGTAACAGAGTTACCCATATACTTTGTATGACTAACTTTCGTTGCTTTGGGCTTAAAACAACTAAATTTCATAATACCTTATTCACTAATACCCCTAATTTTCAAATTACCATGGGCTCATAATACCTAAAAATACCTAAAATTTAAAATTTTAAGATGAGACAATTTGAAATTTTAGGTATTTTTAGGTATTATGAGCCCCTGGTAATTTGAAAATAAGGGGTATTAGTGAATAAGGTATTATGAAATTTAGTGATGTTAAGCCCAAAGCCCTTTCATTACACAAAAATAGCGATCGTGATTTTTGTTTTGATTAAGCCGTTAACTACATACAAATTTTTTGAAAACGACCTTTGCCTTAGAACTTCTTACCCCACCTAAGCCAACGTGAGTTGCATTCACTAAATTTATAAATTATATCTGAAAATATCATTCGTAAATTTTGTAAATTTGTACAAAACTGCCGTTTGAATGTTTTTATGCTAGTTGTCAAAATGACCTCAACTCGAGTATAGTTGCATTTCAAATACAAGTCTCTTTTTTCTCAAACTTCAAATGATATTTCCAATGAAATTTTATTTTAAAAATCGGCCCCCAGAGCACAAAATGAAAACTATTTAATTATAATGATATCACAGCTTTATTTAAATTACAATTTAACTTGAACATTCTCTCCGCTTTCCAATAGACAGGTCCATGGGCTCTTCGCATAGCTCTTGAGTATTGTCACATAGGCCCATGGTCTTACAGCATTGGTCCATAGTCTTATAATCAATTGCTTCACTTAGCAGTGTTTTACCACAGTCTATCTTATCGCATAGGTCAGTCTTGCCACAAGGGTCCATGGTACACGGATTCTTGGTTTTATCACATGGGTCTATGGGTTTTGATAGGTTAGATTTGGGTTCACAGGGATTGTGGCGAAATACGCTTCCGTACAGTGGGATAGGGGGATCCGCGGATTTGAAGGTGTCTGTATTCTTTGTAGAGTTCTTTTGGTGCAGTCTGTGGATGAGGAATTTTAGGGTAAGAAAAGAGAGAGGTTGAGGATAACGGCCATCTCATAAACGTGTACATTTAGGGAAAGTGTGCGTTACGAAAAAATTAGGACAGTGGACTTTACGAGCCCAAGCAATTTTTATAAGCATTACTATAGAAAATAATCATCATCAGTCATCACCATCTTAGCCTACATACGTCCCACTACAGAATTTCCTACTGCAGCTCACTATAGAAAATTAATAATTAAAATTGTCAGGGTGCGCACATCTGGCATCTGGCATCTGCACGCGTGCCGTTACTGCGCCTATAAAGAACTACATGAAAGGTTTGCATAGTTTGCGCGCGCGCGCATTTCCATTTGTATCGCCAGCAATTTCATTACTGAGCGCGCAGCTCGCAAGCCGCGCTCGCACGGCGCGTAGCGTGCGCGCAAACGGCGCGAGGACGTCGTAGAGACGTCTTCAATAAAAACTAAAAAGCGTACCCCACTTTTTTTAAATAAGGAAATTTTTGGTTTTTCTTACAATCGAGAGCGCTATTGATTTTGATAATTAAAAAAATTACCCCAATTTTCCATACAATTTTTTTGTGTCGGTTTTACGTAAACGACCCTTATAAACTGTATGAAAAAACGTCACAAAAGTGACCCAAAAATTAAGGACGCTGTTTTTTTGTTTATGAAAATTAATTCTACTCGTGATTTCGAATAAGAAAACCACAAAATTACCTCATTTAAAAAAACTGTTTTACACTGTTTTTGAAAATGCCCGTTTTTTTTTCATAAACTTTTTCACTGGCAATTGTCACGTTGATCTAATAGGGTTGTCAGAGTACGGTCAGGCCTCATGCATGCCATGTACTTACGCGCGATATTTACCTACCGCGGGGACGATCGCCTGCGATCGAAATTCCAGTAGGTTGTCACAAGCGCGCGCCGACGCACGTTCATTCGTGTTCCACGGAAAAAATATGCCGCCTGAACTTTTATAAGTGAATGGTGAAACAGGGGGCAAATTTTAATATGACTATGCTAGAATTAATAGCTAATATAACAATTTGGAAGTTCGTATCGTGCTGTCCCTCTTACTCTTCTATAAAAAGCTATAAGCGTGAGCGGGATGGCACGATGCGAAGTTCGAAAGTTAACCTTCGTATTTAGTATAATAACGCTAGGGTACTATGAGCATGGCAATGTGTTCTACGCATTACAATAAATATCCTTTTTTGTTAGGATTCCAGAGCTAAAATGGCAAAAACGGAACCCTTATAGTTTCGCCATGACCGTCTGTCTCTTTGTCCGTCCGTGGCTTAGCTTAAAGAATATTAGTGCTAGAAAGTTTGCATGGATATAATATATAGCAATTATCCCGACAAAATGGTAAAACAACATGTAGAAAAAAAATTTTTAATCCAAACTGCCAGCCCTTGTCACTGTCGGCACGCACACATTCTTAAGGAGACGGAGTAGTATAATCTGTGGCTACAATCGCGGTAAGTACCAAGATTTTGTACGGGATGCAGTATCTGTTACGAAGTAACTATTAAGTAATCTGTGGTACGGTGGTGGACGTTACTGACTTGTACTTGCGGCATGCGGCCGCGCGGTGGCGCTCCAGATAGCGCGCCTGGCTGAAGGCCTTGCCGCACTCCGCGCAGCGCCACTGCCACGAGTGGTGGCCGCGCGTGCGTTGGTGCGCGCGGAGGTTCGAACTGCAATCACACGTACAGTAAAATTACATAAAGTTTACCACTGACAGATGGTTTGCCTTCATTTCATATTCAACTTTAACGACCTACAAATAAAGCCAATTTTAGAATACTGTTACCCACGTTTGCAGATTTTGTAATAGCTACTTTATTTGTAAGGTGTTAAAGTTGGTAATGAAATGAAGGCAAGCCATCTGTCAGTGGTAAACGTATTGTATCTATTTAGGGCCTACGCTAGCTGACGCGGATTACCCGGAACGGACGCCCGTCGTGCGCGCTTCTAATAAGAAATTGTATGAACAGCGCTAAGTGGCGCGGGCGCGTGCGACGGATTTTAGGTAGATTTTTTACGGAGTGAGACCCGTGAGTGTGCGCACGCGGCGGGCGTCCGCGTCAGCTAGCGTAGGCCCTTAATGGCGTTGTACACAATGGACTACGTAACATTCCGTGCATGTAACCATTCACTACGTAAACCAGCATTACAGAAATCTATACCGTAAATCGGGCTGACTTTGAAAAGTAGTTTGCCAACCGGCTCATGCATTTTTGTTAGCATTTGCTATTCCTTATCGATGTCTTCATCGATCTTCGTTTTGTCTACGTGTCAACCATTTACCTCATTCATATGGACAATGTCGACTTTATAGCGGTTTTAAAACCATTAAAGTTGCCCCAATTTGATCAAAGGCACACCCCGGTTTACGGTACAGAGTGGTAGAGGTAACGCCACCAGAGTTGAGGCCACGCACACAACCACATCTCATGTAATGACAGCGGGATTTTGACGTTGTGTTGACGTTTAACGACAACACAACGTCAAAATCCCGCTGTCATTACATGAGATGTGGTTGTGTGCATGGCCTCAACTCTGGTGGCGTTACCTCTACACTTAGATCGGTCAGTATGAACAAGTCTGTACTGTAACTATAAGACATACAATAGTACATTACTGCAGCGGCCGCGAAATAGGGGATTGCCGGCCGAGTAGTTATAGATGGCCGAGTGTTAACGAGGCCATCTAGAGATACGAGGCCGGCAATCCCTGTTCGTGGCCAAGGCTTGTATACAGTTTTTCTCAAACATGCATCATCATCATGATCATCATCATCACCATCACCATCATCATCGTCGTCGTCGTCGTCATCATCACCATCATGATCATCACTATCATCATCAACATCTCATCATCACCATCATCATCATCAACAACATCTCATCATCACCATTATCATCACACCATCATCATCATCTCATCATCACCATCAACATCACCATCATCATCACCATCATCATCTTATTTTACCTTAAATAAGCGTAGTGGCAGAATGTCTTAATGAACCAAAACGCAAATATTGCTTATAGTTTTTTTTTTAATGGCTAAATGCTATGATGCCATAGACCTATAAACGTCATGGTATGAAACAATAGACGACCAATTTGCTGGCCAAGGCCAGCAATGTTGTATGAAATTTAATTATTGACCTCTCGTCTAGCCGCACCTGCAACGTGACACTTCGTGGCGTATTATAAGGAACATAACGTCAATATTTCATAGCATGTTTGAGAAAAGATATATTCTTAAGCACCATGTCATCGATTAAGGTGGCAAGAAAATACCGGTTCGCAAAAGTGCGCTTGGATTGAACGAGAGAGAAAGAGAACACGATAAGTTATCTACTCACATCGTGAGTTTTCCCGTGGAAACACAAACCGTGTCACAGTTTAGGTTTAGGCCTTGCGGAGAGGAATTAAAACATAAAAAACAAGTCTAGACGTTTATTAGAACGCTAAAACTGTGAACAAGCAAGAGACTAGAGGGTCGTAGGTTTTAAGCACTTGAGTGGGATACGCTTTCCCCGGACAGACACTGCCCTGGATTCAGGAGACCGTAGGACGCGCTGCGGGCGTCGCAGGTGGATCTTCAAGGTCGTTTGCTGTGTTGCAGAGCTGAGGCCAGGGTGCTTCAGGGCTCGGAGTGTGCTGATGGCGAGGAGCCAAGAGGCGGAGACTGCAGTATCGATCGGCGGTTTAACCCCGACTTGGTTGCCCTGGAATTTGGTTAATGTCAGCAGGGGCCCATACAATTGCTCTGTCCACCGGCCCAACGTCCATAACGGTCCCTGACCATAGGTCCGAATTTAAACGCTGGCTGTGTGGCAGAGCAATCATACGGAATTTACAAAAAGAGAAAGATGAAGCTAAATGTAATACAAAAGAATAAAATGATTTAGTGAAAACGAAAACTGTTCTTTTTTTTTGAAATTTAAATTTGAACTAACTGAAACTGCCTAACGGTCTAAGAAGTTTAAACCTAATTTACAATAATGCAGACCGTTGGAGTTAGCTAGGTAAAGAAACAGGAGATAGAAATAGAATAATTTTGTATATAGAAAGCTAGAAATAAACACATAAAATTAGACAAGGTAAAATGTTGATATTTGCTTTTGGAGAGAACTTACCAATATCGGGCAGAGTATCCACTGGGCTGATTTATTTTGGTAGTATAGGTAGACTGTTTTCTTGACAGTGGTGTTCAGATTCAAAATGTGCCAAATTTTTTGGCGGCACTGGGTTTTAAAGACAAAATTAGGTCACGCCCCTCGAGATAACGCTAACCGTAATTTGTGTGATGTGTTTTGACAGTTCGTGCCACAGAGAAGACTCTGCGCAACAAAACGATGTACTTAATATATTTGGCCTTCCTCATTATTTAATTAATTAAATATTTAGGAAAGACAAGAGCTCAGATTTTGTCCGTATTTACTTAATTATATTAAATAAATACGTCCAAAAAATCATAGCAGCGGAAAGTTTGATAATAGCGCCATCTAGTGCTCGCGGGGTAAGGCTCGTTGCATTGAATCGAACTAACTTCGTTAGGATATTGTTAATTAAGTCCAAAAACAAAACCAAAGAATTATATTGTCCCAATTGCATTGTGACAGTACCTCCCTCTCCGCGGAGGATTTTTTCGTCTTAGCGAAAAAATCCGCCTGAGAAAAATCCCTAACGTAACACATTCAAAATAACCTATCAATCCTATCATACTTCCTAACATACTTCATTCATTCAACCTAACACAGGCAGGTCTGCCGTTTAAGACACTGCAAGACCCTACGCTACGAGAAAATGGCGAGATGGTAAAGAGGTAGTAATTAGGAGACACAGCCGCCAATCTAGACAAGGGTTGCCAACCGCCCTTATAAGATTATCCAGCACTACGCGCAAGGTTTAGCTGCCTGGCCGCGCAACGCTAGATATAGCTTTCATTAGGCATTTTTAAGGAGTTGAAATTAGTAAAGACCGCTCCGGCAAAGGCTTTGGATTAAGACTAGCATTGGTAGTGAAGTAATTGTGTCGACCTAAGGAACTAGTGTACGTAAACAAAGCAACTAGAACTTTTATAACTTAGAGATAAATAATATTAAACACGGGAACCATGTGTATAGTTTATTCCTAACACGCGGCTAGTATTTGTTAAATTTAAGTAGTTAACTATAATTAGTGCGTCTCACTCTGTCGAGGTAGACGCTAAGGTAGTCACAACGATCACGAACGAGTCGATGCGTTTTTTATTTCAAAACTAGATTTAATCATACAGAAGAGTATTTTACGAGTAGGCGCAAAATATTTATAAGTAACGTTAAGTCGTTGACCTTGCTATGCAGTAGCGTTGTTTAAGGTAAACAAACTTGACGATACGATTGAGAACATAAAACAGGGTAGTTAGCGCAGCGCGACAATTACTGCAACCCTCTTTTTTAACTTAAGGTATCATGGACCGAGCCCACGACATTAACGTAATAAGAGTGCAACGTTGTTACAATAATAAAAGTACATTTTATAATTATGATGAAAATTAAGTCTTCTGTGTAGGAATAGTACTAATTGTTGCTAAATCGTTCTTAACGAGGTTGTTTATTCGTACGTTATTTAAAGGTTATGTTGAAGTTTATTACTATTTATTGCCTGGAGTTAATTTCAGATCCTTTATGTGCCATACGCCTAAATCCTTGCCAGACATATCTTGTAGTTCAAATATTAACGGTGACCTTTTCTTGGAAATACGGCATTTCATAAATTTAGGTGCAAGTTTTTTACTGAAATACTGCGACTTATCACTTAAATAAAAGGTTCGCTTCCATACAATGTCTCCTACTTCAAAGTTTGCAGGCTTACGTCGTAAGTTATAGCGACGCACATTCTTTTGGTGCGCGTAGTATAATGAGTGTTGCACTTTGTCGAATATATTAGTGAGGAAACCTGCATTCTGAGCGTAAACATCGCGTGGAAGGAATAATAATTCATCGCCTAGGTCGTTTTCCAAATAGTGTGAGCCGCATGTCACGAGCTCCCTGCCGTGTACTAGAAATGCTGGTGTATAACCTGTGGTTTCGTTAACCGAGTTATTCATCGCAAATTGTATCTTAGGTAAATTAGTATCCCAAGACCTCTGGTCGTTTTCCACAAAGGTCGACACGCAGGTCAAGGCAGTTTTATTATATCGTTCGCAATCGTTTATATGTGGAGAATATTTTGCTGTGAAAAACTGGTTTGGGACCTTATATTTGTCTAGTAATACTTTTAATTCGCGACTAATAAACTGGGAACCATTGTCCATGTAAATAGTTTGTGGTACACCGTGCACCAAGAAAATCGATTCTTCTAAGTGTTTTACGACTATAGAGGCTGTGGCTTTCCTAACGGGAAATAAAAAACAATATTTAGAAAAACAACAGGTTACTACCAATAAATAACTGTTTCGTTTTCTGCTAACTGGAAGCGGGCCTACGAAGTCTATGGACAGGACCTGGAACGGTCTAGCACAGTGTTTAGGGCGGCCCATATGACCTAACGTTGCATGTGTAGGATGTTTGTAAGCTAAGCATGTATCGCAAGCAGATATAAATTTCGTTATGTCCTTATACATGCCTAACCAGTAATATTTAAGTGCTACACGGTGATAGGTTTTAAAGGCACCTAGATGACCGGCCGTAGGTTCTGCGTGATTTTCCTTTATGACCTGATTCCTTAATTCTTGAGGAACGACCTCTTTCCATAGGAACTCCGTAGTTAAGTTATTATTGGACTTAGTTAATCTATACAAGGAGTTGTTAACTACTTTTAGGTTAGGGTAACCTTGAGGCGTATTGATGCAACCGTTAAATAGATCGACGTACCATTTATCTTTTGAGGTTAAGTATGAATTAGCAATACTTATTGCAGACACCGGAACGGCTCTGGACAACGAGTCAGGAATGACATTGTCTTTTCCGCGACGATGTAATATTTCGAAATCAAAAGACGATAAACGAATACCCCAACGGGCTAGGCGGCCGGTAGGGTTATTAAGGGTTAAGAACCATTTTAAAGATGAATGGTCAGTATAGACTTTAAATGTTTTGCCGTTCTCCAAGTAGCAACGCCAATGTTCTAATGCCGCGAGTACGGCTAACGTTTCACGTTCCGTTACACTGTAGTTCTTCTCACAAGCTGTTAATGACCGACTCATATACGCCACTGGGTGTTCTTCGTTGTTAACGACTTGACAAAGCATAGCGCCGACGCCATAGTTACTCGCGTCCGTGTGTACTTCGAATGGCAAGTCGAAATTAGGGCATGAAAGAACCGGTGTTGTTACGAGGCAGTGTTTAAGTTTTTTGAACGATTCATTAGCTTCGCTGGTCCAAGAAAATGGCGGTGCGCCCTTTTTATTCGAAGTTAATTTGTTTAATGGACCAGCAAGCGTACTAAAGTTTGGTACGAAACGACGGTACCAGGAAGCAGTACCTAAAAATCTTTTTACGTCCTTCGGTGAAGTTGGTATAGGGTAGTTTACGATAGAATTTACTTTATCGGGATCGGTGCGTAAACCGCGCGAGTCTACTACGTAACCGAGGTATTTTAACGAGTCTCTAAAAAATTGTGATTTTTCGTAATTAATAGTGAGACCCGCTTCTTTAAGCTTAGATAGAACGCGTAAAAGTAGGGTCACGTGTTCTTCGAAAGAATTGCTGACGCAGACTATGTCATCCAAATAGCAAAAAACCTTCATTTCAAATTCAACTCCGAAAATTCTATCAACCAGTCGCTGCTGGGAGGCTGGAGCGTTAGTGAGGCCGAAGGCCATTGTTTTAAAACAGAAGGTACCTCGAGAAGGCACAAAGAATGCGGTTTTAGTTTTATCCGCGTTATCAATAGGAATTTGCCAAAAAGCTTTTGATAAATCAATACTAGATAAGAACTTAGCATCCCTTAGGTTATCTAAGATTTCTGAAATGTAAGGTAAGCTGTAGGCATCCTTTTTAGTTACTGAATTTAATTTACGGCTATCCAGACAGAATCTAGGTTTCCCATCCTTTTTATTAACAACGAGTACTGGAGATGACCACGCGCTTTCACAAGGCTCAATGACATCTAGGTTTAGCATTTCGTCGACCTGGTCGTTAACTATACGGAGCTTCTCAGGTGACATTCGATAAAAACGTTGACGAATCGGTTGAGCGTCTCCAGTATCGATACGATGTGTAATTAACGTAGTACGTCCGAGACCTTTTCTCTCGTAAGAAATATTATTAAATTGGGAAATGACGTTATCGGCTTGAATGCGCTGTGACTGACTCAACCCGGTGTACGACTGTAAGTTCTGAGTATCTGGGACCCCCTCTGAGTGCTTAGTAGTACACTCATTTACCCTAATACTATATAAATATTTAGGGCAAATTTTGAAAGCGCGCCAAAAGTCAACCCCTAGAATGAGTGAGGTCTCGATCCCCGGAACCACGTGAAACGTAATTGAGTGAGTCACACGCTCAAAAGTTACGTCGAGATCAAAATAACCTACACTCCTCAAATGTTGACCGCCAGCCGCGACTATCTGTATAGAATCATCGTCTGACATACGATGGCCTAATTTAATTAGATTCGTATGAAAGTTTCTTCCCATCAATGTTACAGCCGATCCAGAGTCCAAGAGACCAGATACCTCTAAACCACCTAAAGATATAGTAGCATAAGGTCGTGAATCCGATAAGGAAGGAGGGGGCAAAATAGTAGCTAAGTTATAAGAGTTAAAAAAGTTTCTTATGAAGTCTACCCACTTTAGCCAGTCGTCATTTTTATTAAAGTGGCTAGTATTCCGCCCCGCTACTAGTTTTTTGAATTGGGGTTTGTAGTTGATTGCGGTTGAGTAGTTTTAAAACATTGCGGACAGTTAGATGCATTGTAACCTGTCAAGCCACAACGGAAACACAGTAGTGTACGCGGAGCGCGACAAAGTCTTAAAGAATGTGCATTAGTGCGACAACGCGGACAGAATGGTTTATTATTATTATTATATTGTGAATTTAAAGCGCTGACGGGATAGTTAGATTTAAAATTGTGATGCGAACTCTTATTAGCGTTGTTACTTGGATACTGTTTAAACTGGGAATGGTTATAAGAAACCGGTTTATTATAGGCAAATTCCGGAGCCAGAGTATCAGAATTAGGACGAGGTGGTTCTTTAAATTGAGACATTCGTGCGTGAACGATTTCATAATTGTGGCATCTTTCCCTTAGCTCGTCTACGGTTTCAATCATACCCGCAGTGGCTATAATGGTAGCATAGTAAGGCCGTATATTATGAAGAATTATTTCCAGCTTTTCTTCCTCAGAAAAGGGCACCGATAATCTTGAAAACATGCCGTTCATTATAGATAGGTAGATAGTTATATTCTCAGACTCGCCTTGAGTACGAGCACGGATCTCAGCCTTAAGTCGGTAGTCATAATCTAATTGACTAAAAACGCTAATTAGACGCGACGCTAAATCTTCCCAACTATTGATTGTGCTTCTAACGGAACGGAACCAATGCAGTGCCTCTCCGTCAAATATTTCGGTTGCAAATAAAAGGAATTTTTCTGAATTAATATTACGGGCTAGCATAAATTCTTGTACTCTGAGAACAAAAGCGCGCGGACAAGTTTTTCCGTTATATTTCAATTTTGAAAAATCAGAAGTTACTCCGCGATCGCACGTAACCAGAATATTTGTTGGAGGCTGCATCGACTGCGAAGGCGCATCGCTGTGACTAGCTAAATTATTATACGCGGCCGTACTAGGTCGCATTTCGGCCAAGTCCTTGCCTAAGTCCTGGAATAAACTATAACATGTAGTTAACGTGACGGAATCCTCGGCAGATTCTGGTGAAATCCTCCTTAGACGGTGGTAAATATGGTTTAATAGATTTTCAGTACGTTCATACAATCCCTCATTGAAGGTAGATTTAAGTGTTGTAATGTTAGACTGGGCTTTAAGTAAACTAACCCTAACCCCGGTAATATCCTCCGAAATTTCGAGGCCTGATTCCAGAATATCTCCCGTGGGCATAGATGACGCTAGCTTTACTATTTGTTTACGTAATTCTTGCACAGAGTCTGCGGGTGTAGAACCACGAATTAAGACTTCATAAGTTAGCTCACTCTTTTGAAGTGACAAATACTTGATTTCGTACATATTAGATATTTAGATTAAGTGATAGCGTTGAAGTTAATAATTAGCTGATAATGAAATTTAGAAAAATAACAAATTATAAGGCGCGTGCCAAGCGACAGCTTATAAAAAGAATGTAGTACTGTACTGAAGTTAAATTTACTAAAAAAAACAGTCTTAACGATACTTTGTGATAGTGATCGTTAAAATTTAAGGTATAGTTTTAGGTGATTAAGTAAAATGCCTACTGGGGTAGTCTCCAATAGCAAATATCAAGTGATTTGACTATTCCGTACGTTACAAACAAGGAGTAATCTAAGTATGTACCTTCCCACTCAATTATATCCTCGCAGTAGATAGAAGTTAAAGAAAAATAAGTAGAGTAGTGTTGCCTATATTTATTTTAGAACGATTTGGATGAAATTTAGCATGCAGTGGTTGTAGGTTAAATAACCGTTGGTTATTAACTTCCGATTTTGTATGAAATTTTCCGTTGTAGAATAACGGTTGGCAGTTAAGTTAAAAATTAGGTAGGTAGTTCAATTTAAAATTGGGCAGTTAAATTTGAAAAAAAAAAAACGTTACAAATTTAAAAAAAAACCGTTGAGATGACAACCACTGGGCAACGAAATGCCCTTTATTCGCCTCTTACGAAACCTAGGTGCAAAAGGGTGGCACTATTCTTAACCGGAACCACACGGTGATTAGAAAAGTGATAAAAAGAATATTACTTACTGCGAGACACAAGTAGTAGGAAAGTGCACAAAGTACCAACACAAACACAACGAATAAAACCAGAAAAAAACGTTTCCCAACTCAAGACCACGTTAAGAGGCGCCACTTGTCACAGTTTAGGTTTAGGCCTTGCGGAGAGGAATTAAAACATAAAAAACAAGTCTAGACGTTTATTAGAACGCTAAAACTGTGAACAAGCAAGAGACTAGAGGGTCGTAGGTTTTAAGCACTTGAGTGGGATACGCTTTCCCCGGACAGACACTGCCCTGGATTCAGGAGACCGTAGGACGCGCTGCGGGCGTCGCAGGTGGATCTTCAAGGTCGTTTGCTGTGTTGCAGAGCTGAGGCCAGGGTGCTTCAGGGCTCGGAGTGTGCTGATGGCGAGGAGCCAAGAGGCGGAGACTGCAGTATCGATCGGCGGTTTAACCCCGACTTGGTTGCCCTGGAATTTGGTTAATGTCAGCAGGGGCCCATACAATTGCTCTGTCCACCGGCCCAACGTCCATAACGGTCCCTGACCATAGGTCCGAATTTAAACGCTGGCTGTGTGGCAGAGCAATCATACGGAATTTACAAAAAGAGAAAGATGAAGCTAAATGTAATACAAAAGAATAAAATGATTTAGTGAAAACGAAAACTGTTCTTTTTTTTTGAAATTTAAATTTGAACTAACTGAAACTGCCTAACGGTCTAAGAAGTTTAAACCTAATTTACAATAATGCAGACCGTTGGAGTTAGCTAGGTAAAGAAACAGGAGATAGAAATAGAATAATTTTGTATATAGAAAGCTAGAAATAAACACATAAAATTAGACAAGGTAAAATGTTGATATTTGCTTTTGGAGAGAACTTACCAATATCGGGCAGAGTATCCACTGGGCTGATTTATTTTGGTAGTATAGGTAGACTGTTTTCTTGACAGTGGTGTTCAGATTCAAAATGTGCCAAATTTTTTGGCGGCACTGGGTTTTAAAGACAAAATTAGGTCACGCCCCTCGAGATAACGCTAACCGTAATTTGTGTGATGTGTTTTGACAGTTCGTGCCACAGAGAAGACTCTGCGCAACAAAACGATGTACTTAATATATTTGGCCTTCCTCATTATTTAATTAATTAAATATTTAGGAAAGACAAGAGCTCAGATTTTGTCCGTATTTACTTAATTATATTAAATAAATACGTCCAAAAAATCATAGCAGCGGAAAGTTTGATAATAGCGCCATCTAGTGCTCGCGGGGTAAGGCTCGTTGCATTGAATCGAACTAACTTCGTTAGGATATTGTTAATTAAGTCCAAAAACAAAACCAAAGAATTATATTGTCCCAATTGCATTGTGACAACCGCTCACTAACGTGTAAAAACTATTAGACTTAGAGAACCGGTATTTTTCGGTAACCTTTAAATACTGGTAGGTATGTTACAGGTATTTTCGGTATCAGTTCCAAGTCCAGGGGCTAGTGCATAACAAAGTACAACTTATATTACAAGCGGAACTCCCTTTCTAGTTAATATTACTGCAGCGAGAGTTTCGCTTGTAATATTAGTTGTACTTTGTTATGCAACAGGCCCTTGTTTGAATGTACACCCATACTTCCTTACTAATATTATAAATTACTATCTGTTGCTTGTGACTCCGTCCGCGAAGAATAGGGGTAGGTATAAAAAAACATACGACCTATTTATTCTCAGACCTACTAAATACAGAGAAAAAGTTTTATAAAAATCGGTCAAGATTTTTATATATGTATTTAGAAGATTATATGTAGGTATAATAGATATGAAAGTGTATTTGTTTGTCCTTCTTACACGTCGAAACTGAGCGACGGATTGCCGTAATTTTTTGTATGGGCATAGTTGAAAGCCTGGAGAGTGACATAGGCTACTTTTCACCGCGGGAAAACACGTTTTAATCTACTTCAGTGGGAGCGAAGCGGCGGGCATCAGCTATTAAGTACCTAATTAAATAAATCGTACTACCTGTCAAAGGATTATAACCCGTCGAGCGTCCTGTGCGCACGGGTGTGCACACAACAGTTTAGGATTTTTAGAGCGGGAAAATTTAAGTGGCTGACCGGTCGGCGAATGTCCTCGGGCAGTTGGCGTGCGGGCATGGGAAGGGCCGTTCCCCGGTGTGCAGGCGCAGATGCCCCTTGAGCACCCAGGGCCGGTCGAAGCGCTTGCCGCAGTAGCCGCAGGCGTGGCCGCCGCGCGCGCGCCGCTCCGGCGCCGCTGGTAGGCAATACAGGGTGAAATTAAACTAACTGAAACAATTACTTTGCTCACCCGCGACAAAAGTGTACCCTGTACTTTTTTTTAAAAACCAAGGATGATATAGACTGGATTGGCAGTCGCCATAGTACGTATCGGCCGCGGTTTTTTGTAGTTCGATTATTAAATCTAGATGGCGCTGAAATATAGCCAGAGGCTTTGAAGGCAAAACAATAAGACAGATGTTTCATATTACTACAAAAATATTGCATAATAATACATTTGCAGTGATATGAAATATCTGTAGTCTTATTGTTTTGCCTTCAAAGCCTCTGGCTATATTTCAGCGCCATCTAGATTTAATAATCGAACTACAAAAACCGCGGCCGATCCGTACTATAGCGACTGCCAATCCAGTCTATATCATCCTTGTAAAAACCTAACAAATTTTGGGTTATTTCTACTCAGAATCACAAGCACTATCGATTTTAGCAATAAACTTTTGTGACGCTGTTAACCATACATGTTGTAGGTATGGACCGTCACGAAACTGACAAATAAATTTTATATGGAAAAATTAAGGCAAAACGGTTACATTTTTTTCTGAAAACTCCCTTATGATAGTTACTTTTATGCAGAAATGCATGTTCATGCAGTTCCTCCACCTCCACTACCAACACGCAGAAAACACACAAATCACACAAATGAAATGGTTATACAATACAAATTAGTGTTTCTATTCAGTTAATGCTAGGCAACATAATGTATTAACTCAATTGTTAAAATTATAATAGGATGTTCATACGTTTATGTGTTCTCTCAATCATTGTGCTGCGTCACGTCTCGGTGCGAACTGACCCTTATCACCCGACTGTCGAAGGAGAGTTATGTTTTTTTCGAACGTAGGTATGAATTTGTTTCAATTGTCTTTTGCGAAAATTACCTTTGTAGAAAAACGAACTAATCCAGTGGGATGTGCACTTCAATTTCAATTAGATTCAGGGTTTAAAAGTTCAGGATACCTAACTTTAATTTCAATACTAGATGAAAAAAACCCGCCTGTATAATTCCCGTTCCCATGGGAATTCCGGGAAAATATATATCCTATGTCACTCGCGGAACTGAGACGAATCTAACGACACCTCACACTTCAAAATCCATTGCGCCGTTTAGGCTGCAGGGCGTGCCAAAGGATGATACATACATACATACATACCTCCTTCGACAGTCGGGTGTACAATAGACCAAGTCTGCTATTGGCATAGGTGGTTGATATATTTATTCTTTTTTGAAAACCTTTTCATACCATAACGTCAACCTATGCAGAACGAGAAACAACGAAAACGAGTGATCGGTTCGCGTCATGGTAAGTAAGGTTACAATACCACACTACGTCTTTAAGTAGTGGTGGATTAGCTCTCAAGCAGAGGATCGTGGGTTCGAGTCTACGCACTCAACTCTGAGTTTCCGGAAATTACGTGCGAAATGCGTTCACGGTGAAGGAAGACATGGTGAGGAAACCTGCAATGATATGTGTGAAGTTCTCAATCCGCACTAGGCCCACGTGGGAACTAAGGTTTTTACAATAACAAACGTCGTACCTCCCAATTTTGTATTTCATTTAATTTTCGATGAGCAAAATACTTTAGTACTTGGTGACAACTTCCAAAATGACAACTCTTGGCAAGATTTTTGAAATATTACTATTAACATAGTTTAAACTACGTAGACATCTATTTACATAATTGAATTTTCTCAACTGCTCACAACTTTTTTATCAAAGAAAATATAATTATGGTCGACTACCGCTTACGAGTCGTTATTTTAAAAATTATGAAAACGGGTCATTTTCACGTCCCCGACTTGTTTTCCGGGACACTGGGACAGAGTACCTGAGAGCGGGACAGTCCCGTTCAAAACGGGATGTATGGTCACATTACCTATATCAACAAAAATTGCCGATAAATACATCTTAATTTTACTGCCCCGGAGTCGCTAACTTTATGTCCACAGACTCCAGAGGAGAAACAACTTAAAAAATTGTGTAATTCTCTTATGAATTAGGAAATTCCTGATCGATACAGAAGATTTTTAATCCAAATCGAAGAAACAATTCTTACGATGTGTATGACGTAAGGGTCATACATGGTTAACGTTAAACGCCCGTACCTTTTTCCATCAACACCTCATTCCCTCTGTTGAAGAATAGGTCCTTCTGGAAGGACTCCGTGCAGGACAGCAGCTCGTGGTCCAACTTGCGGTCAGCGCTGTACTTCATGAGACTTTTGAGCTTCTCGGCGATCTTGTCGATCTCCGTGCCACCCTTGTTCACGCTCCTTCGAAAAATGAAGGGCAGTTTGGGTTTCATGCGATAACTAAAATGAGAGTGAAGATGTACTTAAAGTGAAATACAGCTGAGACTGCTGAACACACCAAGTTAGTTGAGCACGTCGTTACTATTAGGTACTATAGCTAAACCGTTTAAATGAGCCCTCGCCCGCGCGGTACAAGGGCTGGGGGGTATGACGACAAAGGGGGCCGGGAGAGGTGCGGGCGGCAGGCACACGAGGCGCGCTCGCCGCCCGCACCTCTCCTCTTCTAGACTAGTTATTGTTTAGGTACCTCATTTACTAGTATTTAAAAATAACACGGTTCCTCTCATAGTGAAAATAAACGGATCACTCACGTCTTAAAACGAGTTTATCTGGATATGTTTCGGGCTAATCCGTAGCCCTTCCTCTCGGAGTTGCACGTCACGCAGTACAGTTGCAATAGCACGAAGTGCGCGTTTGACAGCCGTCGTGAAGTGCAACTCCGAGAGGAAGGGCTACGGATTAGCCCGAAACATGTCGAGTTAAACTCGTTTTTAGACGTGAGTGATCCGTTTATTTTCACTATGAGTGAGTCTCAAAGTAGTTTCATCTTTACGGTTTCTCTCCTTATTCTTCTATACTATATTATAAAGAGGAAAGATTTGATTGTTTGTTTGTTTGTTTGTTTGCATTGAATAAACTCCGAAACTACTGGACCGATTTCAAAAATTCTTTTGCCGCTAGAAAGCTACCTTATCACTGAGTGACATAGGCTACTTTTTACGGCGGGAAAATACCTTTTCCTACGGGAAAATTAATTTATCGCGGGCGAAGCTGCGGACGGAAGGCTAGTATGCTTATATTTTTCTCTTTATTATCTTCATGTAAATGAGGTTAGTCTTACTAGGTACGCCTGCAGTTCTAGCGAATGTAAGTGTAATTAGGAATGATTAATACAAACAAGACTGTCAGTGAGACATTAATTAATCAATTAATTATCCCATTTAAAACGTCATTCGGCGAGGCAATCATGGCAATGTGCCACTCAAGAGAAAGACAAACAAGATGGTCACGATCGCGATGTTATCCTATATTTAACAGGATAATTATAGATTTAGATAAGTATTGATTGGAATATTTTTACTGCCGCATTTGACTGTGGTCAACGTTGTTGAATAAATAAATAGTAAAATGGAAATAAGAGCTCTCAAATGTGAAAATAAAAATCTTGCAAACGTCTCCTTTATCCGTCTCTACCTTTACCTTACCTACCGTATATCTCGAACCGTATTTCTCGTCAAGATTGCTAACCCTTTTTCTAATGGTTAAATAAACGAAGTACAATCCGTACAGTGTAAAAAACGCGATGTGATTATTCAGCAAAGCGTACTTCAACTAAATAGTATGTGATAATGATATAGGTTAACGACCGCTTTAGCCTAGTTGGTAGTGACCCTGCCTACGAAGCAAGAGGTCCTGGGTTCAAATCCCGGTAAGGGCATTTATTTGTGTGATGAGCACGAATATTTCAGACGACCAGATGGCCTAGTGGTTAGAGACCCTGACTATGAAGCTTGAGGTCCCGGGTTCGATTCCCGTGTCGGGGCAGATATTTGTATGAAGAATACGAATGTTTGTTCTCGGGTCTTGGGTGTTTAATATGTATTTAAGTTTGTATCTATCTATATAAGTATGTTTATCCGTTGCCTAGTACCCATAACACAAGCTTTGCTAAGCTTACTTTGGGACTAGGTCAACTGGTGTGAATTGTCCCGTGATATTTATTATTTTTTTATTTTTTATTTATTTGTTCCTGAGTTATGGATGTTTTCTATGTATTTAAGTATTTATTTATCTATATAAGGTATGTTTATCGTCGTCTAGTACCCATAGTACAAGCTTTGCTTAGTTTGGGACTAGGCTGATTTGTGTAAGATTGTCCCCTAATATTTATTTATTTATTTATTTATTTATATGATAGAGACACAGAAGATTGACATGATCGCACGAATCGGAGAAAAAGAAGACTCTACTTGTAAGTGCATAAACAATTTGTCGTGATGTATTTGAGCACCATGGCCAGGAATCGCTTATTATAAGTTAACTATACCTAAATTACGTTTGTGTATACGCACAGTTTTTAATAGTTAGGTAAGTATGAAAATTGAAAAGCGAAATATGGCCAGGTAAATAAACTTAACGTCAATAAACTTTGTTTCTGTTCTGAGCGGTTAGCATGAGTTGCTGCGAATCATTGTGTTTTTATACATTACGTAGTTGGATAACATTGTTGATAATAACATCGACCTATAAGTACCTACATAATTATACATATAGAGTCAACCTACGCATGTAAATGTAAAGTTGTCGCTGTATGTCAAGCGAACAAAGTCAATTTTAGTTATTCACCTTTATGCGGTGTTAAGCATGTCTTTCGTACCCTATTGCAGATGCTTAGATAAGATTTGATTCTCAGTAATACAAATAACTTAATTTGAAAAATTAAGGATTAAGCTTAATTTTAGGATAGTTGTATATAAAATGTAAATAATAGCCTAAATTGCGCAAATGTTATAATAAATATTAGACGATAGATATTTCGTATATACGAGTACTTACATTGTAAATACTTCCACACCTAAAGTGCGGTTTACGTTTGCAATACATTGTGAGATTGCGATATTTAACGACATGCAATTTTCTCGATTTTCCTGGCATGCGTAGACCAAACTTATCAAAAGAAATGGCCTGTCAAAATAATGCAATGAATATGCGCTACGATAGTAAACTCGACGTGAACTTGAAAATCTAGTTTGACTCACCTAAGAGGTTCGCGGCTCTGCATTTCCTGTATGATTGGCGCCAAAGGCATTTTGAATTTCCTTTTCGCGGGAACTTTCTGTTCGGAAACTTGTTGCATTTCGTTATCGCTCGCTTTTTTCGTAACACGAGGTTTCTCAACGAACATTTTGCGTTCAGTTCGCGCTTCGTTCGAACGTAAATTATAGGTCGTACGTTCTTCGTGCTTCCTGCAGCTCTTTCTAGATAAATCTGATAAATTCGACCCTTTTTCGCTTTCAGACGCGTATTCGTAAGTTTCTGTGTCGATGAAGTGTTGTAAAAACTGACTTTTCTTTAGCAGTTGGAGGTAGAAACGCGTGCATATAGGTACTTTGTCGTGGTACAATGTTTCGTTTGCTTTTAAAAGATTTTTTTGCCTTTTTGACATTATTTTTGGCAAGCGACCAGGTTTTATTTCGGCTGAAAAATAAATTATTCAATAAGTAAGTAAATAAACTTTAGCAATCTTTATAGTTTGCACTTTCGTTGCGCCTCTAAGCCTGAACGGACGCAGTAGAGTCGTAAAAGTAGAGTCACTTGGTTTTTATTTAGCTTTAAGTGCAAAAGGCTAGAATTACGATAATATTATACAAAGCTAAGCGATATAAAGTTATGTTTTGGCTATAACGATTCGTGTCGTAAATATTTTTCAGTTCGCAATTTTAAACTCTATTTGTTTGTAGAGTATCTTTCTTTAATATCTTGCTCCTGCGGGTTGATGGCTTTTCTTCCTTGTTATAACTTTTTTCCCTAAAATATTTATTTGATTGATAAATGTTTGAGCCGCGTTCTGAGATGACTTCATACTTGCGACGATTGATTTTTATTTATCAAAATCAAGTAATTTAATTAAGCGATCGTTGTATCCGTTGATAAATACGAAGGTAGACGATATGATAAAATTTTCCTTCCTGATTGTAAGTAAAAAGAAAAGCTTCACGAATCATCCACATATGCCATACAAAGTGCCCTAACGTAAAGTGAGACTAACACTTTAAAAACAGTACTACGAAATTTAAATTGGAAGATATTTTAGTACGTTCAAGGTAGGAATATAATATTTATATGAATTAGTTATCGAAAACACTGATGTTCTTTCAATTGACAAAATAATTTTATAAGAATACTGAACACAAAAATCGACTTACTTTCAGGTGAAAAACTACCTGCTTCGTGTATGAAAGTGTCATTTACAGGCCGCACAGACCTCAAGAAACACCTAGGCATTATCTAAAGCACCAAATTATCATCGAACAACTCAAATATTAAAAGAAAACGTGTTTCAAAGTACATAAACAACAATAATACTTGTAGGGCACTTGCTGAGAAGGACATGCGACAGAAAGAAACAATTGCGATTTTACTTTGAGAATTCCAAATTCAAATCCGTCGCGGCCAGTGCGGCACAGAGTCGCAGACAGCCTGTTTCTTTTTAATCTTGTTTACAGAGCTCGCTTCTGAGCGTGACATATTGGGACTCCTTCGTTCGGAAAAGCTTTCGTATGAAAAGCGTGGATAATTAGATAGCGCGCGCGCGAGCGGCGGGCGCGGCGCGCGGGGGGGCGCGAGGGCGAATCGATTATTCGGCGCGGAGAGCTCGAGCCGTCAGTACGCGCTGTGTTTAAATTTAGATTTGCCGCCCGAAACGATCGCGACGCCGGGAGATGTTAAGCGCGTTAGTATTTTACGCCGCATCCCGTGCCGAGTGTAATAAAATTGTTTGTGCCTAGTGTTTGCGACGTGAGCGTGAACGCATGAGGTGACGGCGCCCAGGAATGAGATAGGAAGCGGAATGGGCAATTCCTGCAGCTCGGGACAAGCCCACAAGGACAAGGACAATCAGTCTCAGCATTCAGAAGAGTAAGTACCGCGCGCGGCGTGAAGGCCGCTCGACAATACTCCCATTAGTTGAATGGACCTGAAAACAACGTCAGACGTGCTTTATTTGTGTATAGGAATACTATTATATTGTTGTACGAGATAAGCGCTCCGAAACGGTTGTCACATCGTAAATAAATCAATAAGTTGACAGCGCCGCTCCTAACAGGTTATCTGGAAGAGAAGTTCGCGAGATAAACGCTAAGCTACTGTGAACGAGTTTAGAAACTTTTACAAACTGTCAGAAATATTGTCATGAATTGATATCGTGGTGGTTGTTGATAAAAAGCTTATTTATTAAGTCCACCTATGCATGCCTAATTAATTAAGTAATTAAAGTCGCTTGATTCCTCTTACGAATAAATGGACCTTGATAAAAATGTAGAGCATGTTATCTAGTAGGTTTGGTACCTCTTGGTATTGGGTTGATATGCATAATTATGAAGTGTGTGGAAGACTTCGAGTTTTAAAAACAAAACCACAATCACGTTCACAATTCGTGCTAGCTGCTGCATCACCACAGTAGGTACAATACAAAGCTATATTTAATATTATGCCTACTAGCTGTTGCCCGTGAATCCGTCCGCAAATAATAGGGGTATAAAAAATAGCCTACCAATAGCTTAGCTACAAATAGCTTTTCAGACCTTCCAAATATAGAGAAAAAAATTGATAAAAATCGGTCAAGCCGTTTCGGAAGAGTTCGATAACAAACACTTTCCATGGTTCCATGAGTGTATGAAATGTGTGTTCCTACTTCACTGGTAGTTTTAATTACGTCCATTCAAAGACTAAGTCAATAGTCTTTGATTGGACGTCTTAGTCAGATCAGATTAATATTGTTTTCGTTAAAAAGGAGATGGTGGGATTATTTGGACCGTTTTGACCCATTTTGACAAGATTTTGCGAAGGATAGGAACGTGTGGAAAGAAAAATGGAGGCCATTCCCCAGCAGTGAGACATCCAATAGGCTATTATTAAATTAAAATTTTGAAAACCCCCAACGCAATTATGTCATACGTATGTTTGAACGTAAAGTAAATGCCCATTATGGTAGGTAGCCATTATGCGTCTAAGCTCCCTTCCGAAGCTAAAAAAAGAGCTGATAACTTTGAAACGGCTGAACCGATTTTGAAAAAAACATATCTAAGAACCATCGCCAAGAAACCTGCTTTCTAATAAAGAAAACCGCGTTCAAATCGGTTCACTCGTCTAAGAGCTATGATGTCACAGACAGACACACACACATAACGGTCAAACTTATAACACCCCTCTTTTTGTGTCGGGGGTTAAAAAATATGGCATGTTAACCTATAAAGGTTTGCCGTATTTGATCTAAGTATAGGTAAGTACATCGTCTGTTTACCTTAGAAGTAGAGTCATTTTGAGCTCTACAACCGCTCGTATAACAATAAGAGCAGCAGAAGCTGTTGACTGATCTTTCAGGGGTTGCTTCTGATGGAAATGCAAGTTTATCTTGTTTTCGTCATAAACCTGCAACCGTTCAGCTAATTTAGGTATACTTGTGTCTCAGTCACTAAAGATTACAGTCCTTCCAAGTCATGAAGGCGAGCGGGCTTACTCGTGATTGAACGTGTTGCACATTGTAGTAATATCATCATCATAATTTCAGCCGTAGGACGTCCACTGCTAGACATAGGCCTCCCTCATTGATACCCAATCACTGTGGTTGGAAGCGGCTTGCATCCACCTCGTTGGTGGACGTCCCACGCTGCGCTTGCCTAGTATGTGGTCTCCACTCGAGAACCTTTGGGCCCCAACGGCCATCTGTTCTGCGTGCTATATGGCCTGCCCATTGTCATTTCAACGAGCTAATCCGTTTGGCTATGACGGTGTCCCTGGTGTTACTACATCAATGAGCCGTACCGTGTTACCGTACTCCATATTACTATATGGAGTACGGTAAAAACACGACCTGTGTTGGTTGACCCGGAATGAACGACAATAATGCACGACCTAATAATTCAATTCCTCATGTTATTTCCAATAAGGGTCTATGGACATTTTTAGAGTTGTGTACCTCTAAATAAAAAACGGAACCCTCCTGCCGCCCATTGTAATGTTGACATTAAACTCACTCAATAAGTAACATTAAGTTTAAAGTTCATTGAAACAAAATTTGACGTGGGCGGCAGGAGGGATCACTTTATTGTCCGTCTGTTGGCTGTCTGTCAAGAGCCTTTTTCTCAGAAATGCCTGGCGGTATCAAGTTTAAATTAACATCTAAAAATTACGACTGCGGTCCCTTGAAGCTGTAAAATAATCAAGTTTTGAAGTCAGCGCAGTCCAAAAATGTAAGCCTTATTTTCTAACATTTCGCATGGGATCTAAATTTACAAGACACTTCCCATAGACCTCGAATCATAAAATTTGACATGAAGGTAGATCTTATAGCACGAGTAAAGGAAAAAATCTAAAAAAGTTATTTTCTTGTTCCATCACAAAAAAAATGCGATTAGTGACGAACTGTTTACATACAAGTTTGTACTAAGTAAGCCCTCGCTGCGAGAATCCGACTCGTACTTCACCAGCTTCTTTTTTGCCAGAAACACCACTTGAGGGGTATGGAATCAAAGTCCGCTAAATCCATTGGTTTGGTATGGATTTAGCGGAGTTTGATTCTATACCCCTCACTTATTATAGAAGCTGCTCTTTAAAGGCTCAGTATCATCTACGGGTTACTGGCTCTACACACTTCCTTCCACCTTTCCCTTCTGTCAAAACGGAGATGTTGTTGGAGAGATGACTAATTAATGCGGTTATGATGGCGCGTACTTTAGACAATAAAGCTTGTGCAATTGTTCATAACAATGTGCAAATTAGAACATAGTAGGGATACCCATTAGCTTCTGTGAGTAGATGTTTAATTGGATCTTTAGATTTCAAGTGCGAAATATAACAAATGTGTAGTAGTGACGTAGTAGACAACGATTGCCTATAGGCACCTAGCGAACGAATGGCACGCGTGCCAGTCGTGGCACGCGACGATATTCGGGCACGTCACTAAACATGCATCCATGCAATCACTAAGTTTAGTATTTTTGATGCCACGTCATTTATTTATTTATTTCGACAATATAACGATAAAAAATAGCCTAAAACCTATTCTCAGACCTACCGATCTAACAAATATAGAGAAAAAAAATCATAAAATTCGGCCAAGCCGTTTCAGAGGAGTTCCACAAATACCGTGACACAAGATTTTTATATGTATACTAGCTTTTGCCCGCGACTTCGTCCGCGTAGAATTCCAATTTGTGGTAAAGCTTATTCATCTCTTTCATTGTATAAAACAAAAATCCGGCAACGGCAACATCCATCATTATTATCATTTCATCATCATCAGTATCAGTTAGTGAATATTATAAATCCCGTTTATTCTCTATCCCGTGGGAATTTCAACAAATTTGTCCTTATTCTATGCAAATTTTCGCTTATTTTTATCCCGCGGGAATTTTGCATTTTCTCCGAGAAAAAGTAGCCTATGTCCTTAAAGGTGTAGCTTTCTACCGGTAAAAGAAGTTTTAAAATCAGCCCTGTAGTTGAATTCACTTATTTTTTTCCCGTGGGAATTTTGCTTTTTCACGGAGAAAAGTAGTCTATGTAAATAATATTTGGTGTAGCTTCCTACTGGTGAAAGAAATTTTCAAATCAGCCCTCAAGTGATATTCACTTCTTTCTATCCCACGAGAATTCTGCATTTTACCGAATAAATAGTAGGTAGCCTAGCCTATACCAATACCAATAAAGGATAGTGTAGCTTTCTATTGGTCATTTGTTTTAAACTCAGCCCCGAAGTTAAATTTACTATTTTCTCTACCGCGGGAATTTTGCATTTATCCGGAAAATAGCATCCTATGTTAATCAAGGACAGTGTATCTTTTCTACTGGTGAAAGATATTTTAAAATGAGCTCCGAAGTTGAATTTATTTTCTATCCTTTGGAAATTTTGCATTTTTCCAAAAAAAAGTAGCCTATGTCAATAAAGGATAGTGTAACTTTTTACTGGTAAAAGATTTTTTTTAATCGGCTCGGAAGTTTCAGAGATTATCTATCCCACAGGAATTTCGAAAAATCCCGCAATAAGTTTTTTTGCTGTTATGTATGACCATTTACGCTTATACTGAATTTGAAAAGTTTAGTAATTGTAGTTACGGACATAGGATCCAGTTGATTTGAGTATATTTATTAAATTCTGATTTATCCTTGTCCCGTGGGAATTTTCAAAATTATTGGAATTAGCTTTATACCTATTTTAATAGTCTACTTGCATGCCCAATTTGAACAGTTTAGTAATCTTCGTTATGGGGATAGGGTCACTCTCGACTGATGAAATATATACATCCCGTATATTCCTTATCCCGTGGGAATTCCGGAAAATTCTTTCTTATCGGATGCCTACGTCATACAAAGACCACATCATCCAAGTTTCAGGTCTCTACATACAGCGGTTTAGGCTGTGCGTTGATCCGTCAGTCAGTCAGGACAAAGGATTTTATATGTATAGACTAGCTTTTGCCCGCGACTTCGTCCGCGTAGAATTCCAATTTGTGGTAAAGCTTCTTCATCTCTTTCATTGTATAAAACAAAAATCCGGCACCGGCAACATCCATCATTATTATCATTTCATCATGAGTATCAGTTAGTGAATATTATAAATCCCGTTTATTCCCTATCCCGCGGGAATTTCAACAAATTTGTCCTTATTCTTTGCAAAATTACACTTATTTTTATCCCGCGGGTATTTTGCATTTTCCCCGAGAAAAGTAGCCTATGTCCTTAAAGCTTTCTACCGATAAAATAACTTTTAAAATCAGCCGCGTAGTTGAGTTCACTTATTTTTTTCCCGTGGAAATTTTGATTTTTCACGGAGAAAATAGTCTATGTAAGTAAGGGTTAGTGTAGCTACTCACTAATAGGTGAAAGAAATTTTCAAATCAGCCCTGAAGTGAAATTCACTTCTTAATATCCCAGGGGAATTTTGCATTTTACCGAATAAATAGTAGGTAGCCTATACCAATAAAGGATAGTGAAGCTTTCTATTGGTGATTTTTTTTTAAACTCAGCCCCGAAGTTAATTTTACTATTTTCTATACCGCGGGAATTTTGCATTTATCCGGAAAAAAGCATCCTATGTTAACCAAGGACAGTGCATCTTTTCTATTGGTGTAAGACATTTTAAAATGAGCTCCGAAGTTGAATTTTCTTTTTTCTATCCCTTGGGAATTTTGCATTTCCCCGGAAAAAAGTAGCCTATGTCAATAAAGGATAGTGTAACTTTTTACTGGTAAAAGTTTTTTTTTTTAATCGGCTCGGAAGTTTCAGAGATTATCTATCCCACAGGAATTTCCAAAAATCCTGCAATAAGTTTTTTTGTTGTTATGGTCATTTTCGTTAATACTGTATTTGAAAAGATTAGTAATTGTAGTTACGGAGATATGGTCCAGTTGATTTGAGTACCTACATATATAAATCCTGATTTAACTTTATCCCGTGGAAATTTTCAAAATTCTTTATATTCGCTTTATATTCTAATAGTCTAATTGCATGCCCAATTTGTACAGTTTAGTAATCTTCGTTATGGGCATAGGGTCACTCTTGATGAAATATATAAATCCCGATTATTCCTTATCCCGTGGAAATTCCGGAAAATCCTTTCTTATCGGATGCCTACGTCATACAAAGAACACACCCTCCACGTTTTAGGTCTCTACATACAGCGGTTTAGGCTGTGCGTTAATCCGGCAGTCAGTCATTTAGGACTTCAGGACAAAGCATTTTATATGTATTTGCATTGCACCAAGCTTTTATGCGAGTTCAACAATGATATTTGAATACTCAATTCGATTTTATTCGAAAAAGGTTGAACTCGCATAAAAGCTTCATCATCATCATCATTTCAGCCGTAGGACGTCCACTGCTGGACATAGGCCTCCCTCATTGACGTCCAATCATTACGGTTGGAAGCGACTTGCATCCACCCTGAACCTGCGGCCTTCACCAAAAAAACGTCCGTCCATCTCGTTGGTGGACGTCCCACGCTGCGCTTGTAAAAGCAAAAGCTTGGTGAAATGCAAATACTTAATACATATAATTAGCTATTATCAGAGATCAGATCAAGACGTGGTTGACAAACATAGACAAAAATGGTTTGCAATATTTGAAGTTTCGTTTTGTTTACAATGTGTCAAAATAAAATGTAATTTAAATCAAAAGCACTAAGGAGTATTGATATCAACTTCGAAGCAAATCACCCCCAAAATAACTTTCTACTACTTTTTGACCCCGTCAAGGGATGAATTTCAATAAAATACGAAACACGTCTTCCATCAATTTTGTTAAAGAATGTTTATGCAAAATTTGAAGTAGATTGGACCAAGGAATCACGATGTCTCATACAAACTTTGCCCCCCTTTTTTACCCCCTTAGAAGTAGAACTACGGAAAATCCTTTCTTATCGGATGCCTACGTCATACAAAGAACACACCCTCCAAGTTTCAGGTCTCTACGATCAGCGGTTTAGGCTGTGCGTTGATCCGTCAGTCAGGACAAAGGATTTTATATGTATAGATTAGACGAATACCCGTTGCGACCGGAGGTTGGACCTGGGATTTCAAGCTTCATAGCCAGAGTTACTAACCAGTAGACTATTCGGTCAAAAACATACCCTTAGCGTGGAAAAGCCTAAAATTACCCCTACTTCCTACATTTTGGGTTATACAACTTGTTATCTCAGCAACGGTCTGGAATATGAAGGGCTCTAAAATCGGCGCCAAGTACCTATTGAAGGGTTTTGGGACGATTGCTATCTAGACTCTAGATAGGGTTGGCTCTTAACGGCCTGGATTTGGGTCAAGCTTCGGATCTAGATCCTAGTTGTTGATCTTATGCGCATTCACATGCTGGCTGAATTAACACTTAAATAGTTTATAGCAGGGGTCACCAAATGGCGGACCGCGGGCCGGATCCGGACCGCCGACCTATTTTATGCGGACCTTAAGTAAACAGTAACTTAGGTATACTGAGTACGTAATTTAATAAAATATATCTAGCGCTTTGTCTTTGCTGCCGCCAATTCGACTAACTGATGAACATCTCCAGGATTTAATGACAATAGCTTGCACCAACTTTACTCCAAATTTCTGACAAATAGGCATAAAATGTAATTTTTCCCATTGATATGTAAAAAAATCCTTGTTACTTTTGTACATTACACTTGCTAATTTAATAAATTCAAGTAGCACCGGACCGCGATGGTAATTTTATTTCAAAAACCGGACCCCTAAAAAAAGTAACAGGTGATCCCAGCTTTATGGAATAACTCAAATGAGTCCATATCGGATGCATGGGCATAATTGTTATTCATAACTCTTTTTACATTGATTGAATCCATTTATTGTACAGAATTGTTATAAAACAAACCTACCTATAGATTTCTACGAAATAACCATTTAAAAAATACGGTTTAACGGAAAAAGAATATGACTAACAAAAATTATGACAAAACATTACATTATGACTAAAAATTTTATGTTACCGGATACGCTCCCAATACGTTTGAATTACTAGGTCGTACATTATCATAGTTAATTCCGGTTCGACGGTTATTACTGGTCGTATTTTAAACCGCATCACGGATCTCCATATCAGCGAACATACCCCTTGATGACGTCGAGAGACATCGTGTTCTTCCGAACATATCATAATTGTCGCCCTTTTTATTAAGCCTCATTTTTGGTGTGCTAATAAAATAAGATATTATTATGCAGTAGTTAGTTAGTGTTCCCTGTTCGTAAGCAGTTTTCGCTACAAAGCGGAAAAACGCTGCTGCCGGTTTTACGAGCGTAGTACGTAGCAATGCGTGGCAGCGAATTTGTTAACTCATTTTCAAATTTTGAACGTCAATTTGTTTATACAGACACACTAGCTTTTGCCCGCGACTTCGTCCGCGTAGAATTCCAATTTGTGGTAAAGCTTCTTCATCTCTTTCATTGTATAAAACAAAAATCCGGCACCGGCAACATCCATCATTATTATCATTTCATCATGAGTATCAGTTAGTGAATATTATAAATCCCGTTTATTCCCTATCCCGCGGGAATTTCAACAAATTTGTCCTTATTCTTTGCAAAATTACACTTATTTTTATCCCGCGGGTATTTTGCATTTTCCCCGAGAAAAGTAGCCTATGTCCTTAAAGCTTTCTACCGATAAAAGAACTTTTAAAATCAGCCGCGTAGTTGAGTTCACTTATTTTTTTCCCGTGGGAATTTTGATTTTTCACGGAGAAAATAGTCTATGTAAGTAAGGGTTAGTGTAGCTACTCACTAATAGGTGAAAGAAATTTTCAAATCAGCCCTGAAGTGAAATTCACTTCTTAATATCCCAGGGGAATTTTGCATTTTACCGAATAAATAGTAGGTCGCCTATACCAATAAAGGATAGTGAAGCTTTCTATTGGTGATTTTTTTTTAAACTCAGCCCCGAAGTTAATTTTACTATTTTCTATACCGCGGGAATTTTGCATTTATCCGGAAAAAAGCATCCTATGTTAACCAAGGACAGTGCATCTTTTCTATTGGTGTAAGACATTTTAAAATGAGCTCCGAAGTTGAATTTTCTTTTTTCTATCCCTTGGGAATTTTGCATTTCTCCGGAAAAAAGTAGCCTATGTCAATAAAGGATAGTGTAACTTTTTACTGGTAAAAGTTTTTTTTTTTAATCGGCTCGGAAGTTTCAGAGATTATCTATCCCACAGGAATTTCCAAAAATCCTGCAATAAGTTTTTTTGTTGTTATGGTCATTTTCGTTAATACTGTATTTGAAAAGATTAGTAATTGTAGTTACGGAGATATGGTCCAGTTGATTTGAGTACCTACATATATAAATCCTGATTTAACTTTATCCCGTGGAAATTTTCAAAATTCTTTATATTCGCTTTATATTCTAATAGTCTAATTGCATGCCCAATTTGTACAGTTTAGTAATCTTCGTTATGGGCATAGGGTCACTCTTGATGAACTATATAAATCCCGATTATTCCTTATCCCGTGGAAATTCCGGAAAATCCTCTCTTATCGGATGCCTACGTCATACAAAGAACACACCCTCCACGTTTTAGGACTCTACATACAGCGGTTTAGGCTGTGCGTTAATCCGGCAGTCAGTCATTTAGGACTTCAGGACAAAGCATTTTATATGTATTTGCATTGCACCAAGCTTTTATGCGAGTTCAACAATGATATTTGAATACTCAATTCGATTTTATTCTAAAAAGGTTGAACTCGCATAAAAGCTTCATCATCATCATCATTTCAGCCGTAGGACGTCCACTGCTGGACATAGGCCTCCCTCATTGACGTCCAATCATTACGGTTGGAAGCGACTTGCATCCACCCTGAACCTGCGGCCTTCACCAAAACGTCCGTCCATCTCGTTGGTGGACGTCCCACGCTGCGCTTGTAAAAGCAAAAGCTTGGTGAAATGCAAATACTTAATACATATAATTAGCTATTATCAGAGATCAGATCAAGACGTGGTTGACAAACGTAGACAAAAATGGTTTGCAATATTTGAAGTTTCGTTTCGTTTACAATGTGTCAAAATAAAATGTAATTTAAATCAAAAGCACTAAGGAGTATTGATATCAACTTCGAAGCAAATCACCCCCAAAATAACTTTCTACTACTTTTTGACCCCGTCAAGGGATGAATTTCAATAAAATACGAAACACGTCTTTCATCAATTTTGTTAAAGAATGTTTATGCAAAATTTGAAGTAGATTGGACCAAGGAATCACGATGTCTCATACAAACTTTGCCCCCCTTTTTTACCCCCTTAGAAGTAGAACTACGGAAAATCCTTTCTTATCGGATGCCTACGTCATACAAAAAACACACCCTCCAAGTTTCAGGTCTCTACGATCAGCGGTTTAGGCTGTGCGTTGATCCGTCAGTCAGGACAAAGGATTTTATATGTATAGATTACTACTACATCATTTACCTAAGTTTTTCACCTATATCTATCTGGAAATATAATTAAAAACTTCTCGCTATTGGAATTGTTGGTTGATAGCTGCACATTTTGTTGATGTTATTGTTTTAGAGGAGGTAGGAATAAACGATCAATTGAGCTCAATGTTCGTTCTGTCTTAAAGGTTATAGCATGCACACATATTTACGAAAGCACAAGAACCAAAAAATTGTTGATTGCACAATTTTCAGATAACCTGGGGGTCTGGTCCGATGCTAACGTAATAGGTGTTTGAGTATCCTATATACCCACTTGTACCACAGCAAGACCGTTCCGTGGCCTCATATATATGTATAGTAAGTTGTAATATTTTGCAGCAATAGGGATGATGACATCACTAATCAATTGATGTACTTTTTAAGAGCTTTCAAAATGCGATTCCCCGTGGATCTGTATGGAAACAGCGAGCTGTGATGTCACTTAATTGCCTACTCAATTAACCTGGAAAAGCGCACGACGAATTTTGACTAGGTACCATAATTTGAAACTTATTTCGGTCAAGGAAAGTTGCCATTTGCTTTGAAGCATGATAAATTAATACCCTGGGCCTTATGTAGTTAATTAAATGTTTATTGATTTCAGAGATATTAAAACACTTTAAACACTTCGCTATTTCCATACCAATGGGTGAATCGACTCTTGGCAATTAATAAAAAGTATGCCAATGGATGTTGACGCAATTAAAAAATAATTCGAAGACACGACTCCAGTAAAAAAACGCTTTATTTTAGCCCTGAAAACCAGATTAATTTTCGATTAACCGCAAAATTAGATTTTTGTTGCTTTTAATCAAATAAATAGTTAGTTGACTGAGTTGGCGAACAAAGTGACGTCATAAGTTGCTATTGGCATTCAAATTCTATGGGAGAATTGTGTTTTGACAGCTCATAAAAAGTATGTCAGTTGATTGGTAGTGTCAACATCCCTATATAGATCGGTGGTGTCAGTTGCCCGTGCATTTTACGTCAAAAATTGACAGCGATAAAATGGCGCCGTCTTTAATTTCAACTTATTAATGTCGTACTAGAGCCGCTTTCTTCACCGCAACGTTCTGAAATATTCAGGAAAGGTTTAAATAAACGTCAAAAGAATGTCTCCAAACCGTTGCCGCAGGAATCTTATTAATTTGTATAAAATTTATAAATTTCTCCCCTTGAAAGGATATTAACCTCTGCGGCTTATTCCACACTGGGGTTGCAATATTTGAATGCAAGATTTTTATATAGAATACATTGTATAGGTATGTTCATCATGCCAGCCTATATAAGTCCCACTGCAGAGCACAGGCCTCCTCTCAAAATGAGAGGGCTTGGGCCGTAGTTCCCACGCGGGCTCAATGCGGATTGAGAAGTTCACACACACCATTAAATTTCTTCTCAGGTGTGTGCAGGTTATCACGATGTTTTCCTTCACCGTAAAGCTCATTTCACAAATAAATTCCGAAAAAATCAGAGGTGCGAACCCGGGTTTAAACTTTGAACCCACGACCCTCAGCTTAAGAGGTCATAGATCAAACCACTATGCTATGAATCACGGCTTTCCTTAATTAATACAAAAATAAATAGTTATTTACTTTTTTTAATTATACCTAATGTAATAATAATAATGTAGTAATAATGTGATCCGGGGCGGTTTATTTGACCGACTTTTTATTTTTGTTTTATTGTATTTTGTGATGTAGCGATATCGATTGTGCAATGCAAGGAAATACTTAGACACGATAACAGTTCTACTCCTATTTATAGTTAAATAGCATTACTGTCCAGTCTAGGCGTTAGGTAATACTACGTAATTCGATCTTCGAACCTCACATCGTGCCGTTCCGTTTACGTTAATAGTCTTTAACAGACGAGCGAAATGACAGCACGATACGAATTTCG
Organism: Archips xylosteana; assembly: GCA_947563465.1. NCBI lineage: Eukaryota > Metazoa > Arthropoda > Insecta > Lepidoptera > Tortricidae > Archips > Archips xylosteana. Next base: position 12,954,685 of record OX387365.1, on the reverse strand, counting down.
AACTTTGTAGTAGCCCTGCCGTTGATAAATAACACGAACCAATGACTATGTATGATAAGGAAGAGAATAAATAGTTTTAACAAGGCAAGCTCCTTGTACGTGACTGGGCGCCCAAACAACGGATCAGGACTGCTCCTAAATATCAATTGACAGACGGATATGGTATCCGGTTATGCTTCCAATAAAACTATACTATTTCAGAATAACGTAGGTGAATAAAATGTGAAAGTGTGTTTGTGGCTTTTTGACGTGACAACGTCTAATATATCGATGAACGCCGGCTGCATACACGAAAAAGGATGACGCAATGTAACGTTACCTGTAAGTTCCAGTTGCAATAGAGCGGCGTAGGCCAGTTGCAGTAGAGCGGCGAAGGCCAGTTGCAATATTACGTAATACAATCTTAGTATTAGCGCTCGGGTAATTTTTTTTATTGAATGTTTTGTTATGACGTTGTCTTGTCACGTTAAACTATCGTCCGTAAACCGACTTTATTTTAATGCAAAATAAGCTTAAGTTTGATCACAATCACGCCTGATGGAAAGCCAAGATGAGTTAGAACTCGATGACGTAGACGTAGACGATGGAGCACGCTTGTCTAGATTTGAAAACGGTTTCTAGTTTCCCTAAACAGCTGGATTCAGATGAAAGATCAACAGATGCACTAATAGATGGGTAGCTGTATTATTCAATAAAAAAAAACGATTTATTGTACAATCAACATCAAATTAGTTACAGTGCATAATACATAAAGTAGGTTTGTACAGAGAAGTCATAGGAGTTGTCATACATTCTGACCTCCCAAACTAGGTACAGTAAAATTACATAAAGTTTACCACTGACAGATGGTTTGCCTTCATTTCATATTCAACTTTAACGACCTACAAATAAAGCCAATTTTAGAATACTGTTACCCACGTTTGCAGATTTTGTAATAACTACTTTATTTGTATGGTGTTAAAGTTGGAAATGAAATGAAGGCAAGCCATTTGTCAGTGGTAAACTAAAAGTAAACGTATTGTAAGGACCTTTGTCTTGGGGGACTAATTTTGAGTGTCTTCGGCTTCGGCGATCGACGTGCAATATTTACAGTGCTGATGATCAATAGCAATGAACTGAAGTTATACAATACAATACATTACGGTCTCTACCATAAAAGCAACCCCCCAGCCCAGGAAGCCCAATATATTCACATATGCAAGCAATTAATGTTTTCGGGTGGGTTGTTTGAAGGCGACGTGGTCTAGTCGGTAGCATACGCGACGCGTACCTACAGCACAGAATATATAATAGTACTAACGTACAGAATGGAAACGCTCCGCCCTGCACCGATTCGAGTTACCCCTCCCCCCAAGGCGCCGATTGCTTTTCGCTGCTGTCACACGGCGGACACGACGCACAAAACACGCATTCCTGAATCCACACAAGCACGACGACGTCTGTACACGCGTCAATGTGTGCGTAAGATGCACAGGGCTGACTATCGCAAAAAGAGATAGAAAGAGATAGCTGCGGAAAGTGAATGCCGCGCCGTTCGTTGAGCGCGAGCAACATTGTAATGTAAAATAAAATGAGTAGGTAATCTAATTATCGTAGTACTTATAATTAAACTTATCGTTTGTCTAAATTAAGTGTTTAAAAATAAGTGAATGTGTGTATACCTAATTCATTTTGTAAAGACAATTAGAGAATGTAATTGTAGATATTGATAGGAAATAATTAACAAATTAATTTTACTAATACCTACCTACTAATATAAGTCTATTTATAAATTATAGGTAACAAACTTTTAAACCTACTTTCCCTAGTTACTAATGTTACATGTTGCTAATTGAAGTTGGTTATCTACCTTCTTTCGTCCTTCGGAAATCGAAAAAAACTCCTTTCCTTGTCTTTGGTTGATGCCAAACACCCATACAATGCACAATATATTACCATTTCGCAAAAGTTTAGTGCCGTGCGGCCACGGACCAGTTGGTCCGTGCGTGCGGCCGACACGCATCGCGTCGCGCACCCGACTGGTTTCTGGCGGTTTCTGGCTATCTGCGCCTTGAGGGGTGGGGTAATTCGAATCGGTGCGGGGCGGACCGTTTCCATTCTGTACGTCAGTACTATTATATATTCTGTGCTGCTGTTCACCAGTCGGGTGCGCGACGCGATGCATGTCGGCCGCACGCACGGACCAACTGGTCCGTGGCCGCACGGCACTAAACTTTTGCGAAATGGGAATATATTGTGCATTGTATGGGTGTTTCAACCAAAGACAAGGAAATGAGTTTTCGATTTCCGAAGGACGAAAGAAGGTAGATAACCAACTTTAATTAGCAACATGTAACATTAGTAACTATGGAAAGTAGGTTTAAAAGTTTGTTACCTATAATGTATAAATAGACGTCTTATATTAGTAGGTAGGTATTAGTAAAATTAATTTGTTAATTATTTCCTATCAATATCTACAATTACATTCTCTAATTGTCTTTACAAAATGATTTAGGTATACGCTCATTCACTTATTTTTAAACACTTAATTTAGACAAACGATAAGTTTAATTATAAGTACTACGATAATTAGATTACCTACTCATTTTATTTTACATTACAACGTTGCTCGCGCTCAACGAACGGCGCGGCATTCACTTTCCGCAGCTATCTCTTTCTATCTCTTTTTGCGATAGTCAGCCCTGTGCATCTTACGCACACATTGACGCGTGTACAGACGTCGTCGTGCTTGTGTGGATTCAGGAACGCGTGTTTTGTGCGTCGTGTCCGCCGTGTGCCTACAGCCAAAGTTCAAAACCCGTCCGGCGCAAACTTAATCTTTTTTTTTTGTTTAAATATCTTTATTTTTTTAGATATAGATAATTTATTAATAACATACTACTAAAATAATTACAAAAACATAAAACAACAATTCGATGTCTAAAACATAACACAACAGGGTTGTTGACACCACCAATCAACTGACGTAATTTTTATGAGCTGTCAAAACACAATTTTTCCATAGAGTTTGAATGACAGTTTGAGTTTTGAATGGCAATAGCAACTTATGGCGTCACTTGTTCGCCAACTAAATAAACTAAATATTTATTGGTTTTAAAGCAACAAAAAATCTAATTTTGCAGTTAATCGAAAATTAATCTGGTTTTCAGGGCTAAAATAAAAACAAAACCTTTAATTGAATAAGTCACTATGGTACAGTATATTTAGTATACGAGCAAATCATCGAAAGGTGTTCTTCAGTTCATCACATGGTTTTACAACTTCAATGTGTCCATTTTCAGCCACAAATGAATGACTTGTAAATATTATTTAACAAGACGAACTGAAGATGCTTCCACGTACCTTCTCTGGCCTATATTTTTATGTCCCACTAATGGGCACAGGATTCGTCTCAAAATCTCTTAAAATAAGAGGGCTTGGGTCGTAGTTCTCGGATTCCGACTTCACACAATATTTTTGTATGCATATTTAGGGCATGCTGTTTGACACGTCGCACATTTTAAATTTCCCAATAACTTTACATTTGACGAAGTAATTTTCGCCTACGCACCAATTATGAATATTTATGATCCATATAATCGTATTGGTTTTAAAATAGCCTCGTTAAAAAACAATAGCGTTTCGTAAGTTTTCCTTGACTTTGGTTAACAATGATTTTGTTATGTGTACGGTAGTCTTAGAACTGAGAACTCATTTGTTCTGTGATTATTTAACCGAGAAATTTATTACCAATCGCGGTTACGGCATATGTAAAATTCAAGCTGTAGTTTAACGGCACATTACATAACATACTTAGACGTGCAAGTATTCCAAAACAATTTCTTATTATCATTTAAACCAGAGGATCTTAACCTTTTATGGACTACCACCCTCTTTAGGTACATCACAAAAAAATCCAATGCTACCTACACAATAATACAGTCTGGGTACGAAAACATTCGTCAGTTATTAAATTGATTCCTTTATCAAGCAACCTACCTACCTAGACTCTTAGTGCCTTTTGAAAATGAGAGACGTCAATGCAATATTCTATTTCGTTCGAAATAATATGTTGACAGGACTTGGTGCAAGCCATTGTCAACTTTAAGGTGAAGGTGAGGTGTGAAGGTGTAGTGGTAGAGCCATGTTGTAGCTAGCCGCTGCATCAACAATGGGCCGGCTCATCCGGGGCAGTACTACCCTCTCACAGAACACCGGCGTGAAGCAGCAGTAATCCTGCTTGCGTTTCGTACGGTCAGTGAGAGTGCCGGGGGCCCAATACCTCACCCCTTTCCCTCTCCCCCTTCCCCTATTTCCTCTCCTTTAGGGCCGACAACGCACTGGCATCGTGTAAAGCGCTGCGGGTGTCTATGGACAGTGGTGTTCATTTAACATCAGGTGACCCACTAGTTCGTTTGTCTGGCCTAACTAACATAAAAAAAAAAACGAACCTTTTTTTACCCCGACTGTACATAGTTAACTATTCGCTATGTGCGCGATGACAGCGCCCCTAGTGGCAACAATTATTTTTCGGATTGTTTTTCAGGGAAATTAAATGAAAATATCTAATAAGTTTGTACATATCATAATAAATAAATAAATAAATATCACGGGACAATTCACACCAACTGACCTAGTCCCATCCCAAAGTAAGCTAACCAAAGCTTGTGTTATGGGTACTAAGCAACGGATAAACATACTTATACGGATAGATACATACTTAAATACATATTAAACACCCAAGACCCGAGAACAAACATTCGTATTTTTCATACAAATATCTGCCCCGACACGGGAATCGAACCCGGGACCTCAAGTTTCGTAGTCAGGTTCTCTAACCACTAGGCCATCTGGTCGTCTAAATCATAATAAGTGATTTCCTACTTAAACGGAAGAATGAATGTTATAATACGTACGGGATTTGAAGCGATATAACATGAAATATATTTCCAACCTCAAACTGTGTAAAAAGGGCAAAATTTAGTATTGGACCCATCAGCACTAAAACAAATGAAAAATTTTAAATAAATAATAAAACCGCCTTCAAAAAACACCCAAAAAAACTCGGAAATAAAAATTGAACCGACCACAATAAGCATGAAAATATTTTTATACTAGTTGTTTGAAGTCGGTGCCTCAGCTCGAGCCAGCAGGAGTGAACCTAGTAATTTAACTTACCTACATAGTAGGTACTATCTATAGGGCTTCTACCACTCCTGCTGGCTCGTGCTGAGGCACCGACTTCAAACAGATTAGTAGAAAAATATTTTCATGCTTATTGTGGTCGGTTCAATTTTTATTTCCGAGTTTTTGGGGTGTTTTTTGAAGGCGGTTTTATTTTTTATTTAAATTTTTTTATTTTTTGCTTTTTAGTTGTTTCTAATGGCCTGGACTGGCACCCTTTACTGACTGTACTTTTTGCCTCTGGTTACTAAAGTACCTACTCATCAAGACGAATCAAACGAGACCAAACTTGATGGGGTTATGTCGTTTTACTACGGAGTTCTTATTGTCACCATCCAGCTTCATTGTCAGACCCTGGTTACCATCTAGGACCAAAGTACTCGTTGAGGCGAGTCAAACGAGCCCATACTCGACAGGGTTGTGTCGTTTTATTACAGAGTTCCTATGACCACCTTCCAACTCCATCACCAGATCAGCTCCATGTCACAATAATATTACATTGTCACCTGATTTGCACATGCATGTAAAATTTGAACTCAATCAGAAACCGAAAAGTGAGTCAAATTCAACTTGCAAGATTTGACCCGTTGAGGAGTTCCGTTGGCCATCTGCGGTCTTCTTCATCAGATCCAGTTTACCAAATGGCACTTTCTGAATGCAAATGTTGGATTTGTCACCGAAAATACTAAAATCGCTTTACATTTCCCTTAAACTTTTGAAGAGTTCCTTCAATTCCTCATGGATCCCATCATCAGAACTGGATTCTGGTAACAACGGGTCCAACCTTGAAGCATATGCTTTTAAACAACGAAAGAATTTTCCAAATCGGTTCATGAATGACGGAGTTCTGAGGTAACACAAATTAAAAAAAAAAAAGAACATACAACCGAAATGAGAACCTCCTCCTTTTTTTGAAGTCGGTTAAAAAATAGTACGTTAGTACTAAAATATATCAATTTAACGCATGACACTTTAGTTAAGTGATATAGAATTACTTCACATTTCTGCCACATCGCGCGCTGCAATCGATTTTACGTTTCCCATCACCCACTTTGCACATAGCCAATAGGCACCAATATTATAATAATATGTCATGTATGTGTATTACAAATTGAACGTTATTTGGACCCGCTACTGCCCCCATGAAAAGCTCCAGCGCCCACTATAGTATAAATCTTCCCAGGTGAACTTTTCGCTTATCTTTCAAAACAAACGGTATCGTCATGCGCTTCCTTTTTTTTGTATTTTGACCCCTGTTCCTTGGGAAAGTTGTTCATTTTCATGAGTGCTGTCACTGGGTTTTGGTTCGTACGGGATTTTTTAATACCCTGGATAACTCTGGTCCGCGTACCTAAGCCCACCTTACGGGATCTGTGATAATAATCAGTAGAGTAGCCGTAGTCATGGCAGAGCCGGTAGTTTAGGATGAAAGTGAAGATCTCTGTACCAAAGCAAGATGTGAAGTACCTACGTAACAGGCAGAATCCAAAGTGAATTTGCAATTTGCCGGCGCCCATGGTAAACTTACAATCAGATCCCGTACTCGCAGAAACGTCCGTGAAGCCTAGACCTGCCAGAAATCAGTCATAAACGTTATTAAAGCTAACAGGGAGCTCATTACCCATTCCCGGCGCGTTGTTGCCCACATGCGACCAACAATGTGTGTAATGCGCTGCGGACGTGATGGGAATTACTGACTAAAACTGTCCACACTCTCGTGAGACTGACCATGACAGTTAGAGCTCTATCATACTAGCGATTTGCGAACGTATTAACGCATTCGCCGACAGCTGTCAGACTCGAGACTTCTTCGGTTGCCACAAACGCACATGTGCGGTCAAAATGACTGCCGAGGTATAACAGCGGCACTAGACAAAAGTCACGAAAATGCATATACAAAAATAAATTTTTGTTTTCTACACTACTTCCGATTAAATTTACTCAAAGCTGAAATGACATGAAATTCAAGCTTTGACGCCCAATCTACATCTGGATACCAAATTTCAAGTCAATCCGACCACCACAAGTAGACGAAATTTGACTTGCAGTACAAGATTGAACCTAAACTACCGTAAACCAGGTGCCTTTGATCAAAGTGGGGCAACTTTGATAGTTTTAAAATCGCTATAAAGTCGACATTGCTCATATGAGGTAAATAGCTAACATGTAGACAAAAAGAAGATTGATGAAGCCATCGACAAGGAATAGCAAATGCTAACAAAGATGCGTGAGTTGGTCGACAAACTACTTTTTAAAGTCACTGTAACTAACTAACAAGCATTGCATGTTAATAAAAAATTGTAAAATTGGCCATACTCGTTCGCTTTGTTGTCTGCGAGAGTGAAGAGGTAGCTTTAGCTTGATCGTCCGAGGTCGTTGCCCTGGATCTACCGTCTCTTGTCATTTGTTGTTTAAAAATGGAAGTTCCGGATATAGAATAGAACTCAAACCAGTGCTCAAATTTCAAAGTAAAAGTTAGAAATCGGTTAGAACTGTCTTAGGCATTTCACAATGAATGGTCTATGAAGGGTCTATGTAATATTGGACTGAGGGTGTTCCACCTTCCGCCTTCTCTCTTTGTCTGGTGATTACTGACATGCATAGAAAAAATGCAATTTTAGTTACTTTATAACTTTTATTAAAGGTTTAATCCACTGGCTTTGCGGAGGGATGTAGCATCTCTCCGAATTTTGTACCACATATATCATGGGACGAGCTCTAATGACCACACATAATGACCACATAGTAAATCAACGTATGCGAAAAGACAATTTGCTGCGCAATCTGCTCACCTATATAATAGAATCTGTAAAGAAACTAATATTCATCCGTTAAACCTACATGAATGTAAAAAAAAACTTGCTGAATGGTTAACTAAACTTGACTATGAGGAAACTGAGGCACTCCTAAGATGGGAGCTTTAATGGCTTTAAAGGCTTGAATATAAAAAAGTTCACAAATATGTACGTTAATTTTAAGTTTACTCTTAAGATTTAATATTGTTTAACATCAAAATGAAACCACAAAGGAAGGCAACCATTAGGAAGGCGAGGTCTTCTGTCACAGGCATTATGTATGCTTAACTAGAAAGTCTTAACAATTATTTGTACGGTCGGCCAAGAAAGTGGTCTACCAGTTTTGACAAAAGTTTCTGTGAGATCTAAATATCGTTGAGGTTGACTTTTCAAACTGAGTGAAGTCTTTAGTCACTGTCATTCATCATGTTATTGCAACGGAAAATCGACCTCGTTGTATCATGACGTGCAAATGAACTTCAACCGTAGGGGGGTAGACCATATTTTTGGCTGATTGTACACCATTTTGTTGATAACCGAAATAAATTATTATTATTATTATACCACCACACACATGATGGGATGAGCTCTGTTCGGGTTATTGCCTGCAGGCAGTCGAGTTTCACTGCCATACTTCGCGTTACCGTCAAATATTTCATCCTCATCACCTTGATGGTTGGCAGTCTAGCACCATCCGCTTCAAGCGAAACTTCTTCCCACAGCTTCCTGGGACAGCATGCCCGGCACGATACAACCTAGGGATCTTTAAAAAAAACCGGCCAAGTGCGAGTGTCGGACTCGCACACCGAGGGTTCCATACAAATTTATATGTATCTATCAACATCCAGTCTTAGCAGACCCCTGCTTCTAAGCTAAATGTGAACACACATTTCTTGCATAAACGTAACTATTGTAAGGTCGCGGGTGAGCAAAGTAATTGTTTTAGTTCATTAACATTTTTTTACAATACAATATCGTGAGCCTCAGATGCAAGCGCTCATTGTAAGAAGTTTTTAATAGTCTGAAACCTATTGAGCAAAGCGTATTGCTCTACAATAATAGAGTCGTCTTCTACTGCGGCCTGGTGACGCGGCGTGACGCGTAAATTGCGCCCATTACCATGTCAAGCGTCCAATAAAGAGTCGAAAAGCTGCCACTCCACACCACGCAGAAATATTACGAGCTATCTTCAACCTATTAAAAAATAATAAGCGAGTATTTGAAGACTTCGCGGCGACGATTGGGTGCTCAGAGTTATAGGATAAATAAATATTATTCGCCCGCGATTAGAAAGGTATTGGAGTTGACAGTAATTCTATATGCTTACGTCAAAATATGTATGAAATGACAGTTCTGACAGTCCCATTCTGATTGCGGTTTGATAATATATCATAGGACGATTGACACCAATCTTCGTAGTGGTAGAGCCATGTTGTAGCTATAAGCCGCTGCATCATGAATGGGCCGGCTCGTCCGGGGCAGTACCACCCTCTCACAGAAAACCGGCGTGAAGCAGCAGTAATCCTGCTTGCGTTTCGTACGGTCAGTGAGAGTGCCGGGGGCCCAATACCTCACCCCTTCCCTCTCCCCCTTCCCCTATTCCCTCTCCTTAAGGGCCGACAACGCACTGGCATCGCGTAAAGCGCTGCAGGTGTCTATGGACAGTGGTGATCATTTAACATCAGGTGACCCACTAGTTCGTTTGTCTGGCCTTTCTAACATAAAAAAAAAAAAAAATATCGATATAGTCCCAAACTAAGCAAAGCTAGTAGGGTACTATGTGTACTAGTTAGACAACAGATATATTATACTTATATAGACTCATTAGACCCGAGCTCAGACATTCGTATTTTCAAAAAAATCTGTCCTGGCTATACTTCGTTTTTTTTAGCATTATAGTTAAATAAGGTAGTTACACAATCTTGATAGGTATGTCTTTTTACTGAAAAACGCTTTTAATAAAATAGTAACTAATACTTAGGAAACCAAAACAATATAAATGACCATATTTCCTTGTTGATTGTGTCATATATGCCGTGATTTATTTTTCAAAAGGGTTTTTCAATAAAAAGACACGTCAAGACCGCTTACCTTCTTTCTAATGCTAAATAAAAAAAAACGAACTGTAGTAAGTAGTAACCGGTCGTCAAATTTATCCTTAGTAAGGGTCTTCCCACGTCTATGGACGCAGAATCGGTTAAGCCCATCAAAAAGAGCTTTAAGCATTAAGTAAACATTTTTTGATCGGTTTAAGCCGATTCTGCGTCGATAGACGTGGGGAGCCTTGAGAAATACACTGACGAACAAATAACGGGTCGTTTTCCATGTAAGTTGTTTAATACCTTAGGCTACTATTTACTCTTACTACAAATAATTCCCAAGCAATCTTAGCCGCTATAATTTTCCTTGTAAATTTAATATATTTACTACCATTTTGATTTTTTTTTAATTTTTCCACCCAACAGTTTAGATTTTAGAGGGGGGGGACGGTCGATTTTAATGAAAATTTTCACTTTAAAGTTGAATATTTCGCAAACAAATTACTGAATACAAAAATCATGTAAGCAACCCCCCAATGGTTTTAAAAGACCTATCCAACGATACCTCACACTATAGGGTTAGTCGAGAAAAAAAAATCACCCCCACTTTACGTCTATGGGAGGTACACTAAAAAAATTTTTTTTAGTTTTTTTTATTTAACCACTTTGTCGGCGTGACTAATATATATATTCATGCCAAATTACAGTTTTCTAGTACTAGCAGTCTCTGAGCTTAGCCGCGGACAGACAGACAGACAGACAGACAGACGGACAGACATGGCGAAACTATAAGGGTTCCTAGTTGACTACGGAAGTCTCTCTTGCTGGTCGTCTCTTGCTCTCATTGCTGGTCTCCGCGATACAGGCCTAGAGTCTAGTGTGGAGACCGCCAAAAAAACCATAAAATTGTAATGCTTTTATATTTCAAATAAATATCTTTATCTTATCTTATCTAAAAGCGGCTCTTTATTTTGCGTGTCAGTATATTAAAGCTTGCAGTGCGCCGCTGTGTAAGTGACACGATCAATCATATGACCGACGCACGCAGCTCACATGCAACTTCGGCGCTCAACACGTTCGTATATATACACTGCCACAAACTTATCTGACTTGGTGACGACGTCGACGAGTTGGGAATTTCTCCCGTTCGGGGTCAACTGGGCCCACGGAGCACTGAATCCACGGGCTCAGTTGACCAATTATTATTTTTATGTGGGCGACTCGAACCCACTGATCGGACAATAAGCTATAGATAGTGGTCGACTGAGCCCGCGGGCTGTATTGCCCGATTAAGTGGGTCGAGTTGCCCGCAAAGAAATCAAAGTGGTCAACTGAGCCCGGGGGCTCAGTGCTCTGTGGGCCCAGTTGTCCCCGAAGAGAGAATCCCCAAGAGCGCTATAGATTTTGACAGACAGTGGATGTACGAAATGATTATGATAAAAGTTTAATAGTGTCAAAAAGTATGGAACTGTCAAGCTTAGACCTTGAATATTTTTTTCTTTTTAGCAAGTGACCATTAATGTTGTCGTTAATTAAACAGACATGAACTGTGATGATTAATTCTTGACAGTTCCATACATATTGACACTACTAAATAAGGCATAAGGTCTGGTTTTAGTCACCGTATACTGGGTCAAATAAGCCTTTGACACAGTACTAGTAGTACCTTGACTGTTAATACACCTAAAAGAACTAAACTTAACACAAATCCGTGAATAATCTCCACCAAAAAATTTTTAGTTACCACACAATTGACAATCCTTTTAAAAATATGAAGTAGGTACGTGAGAAACCCCTTAGGCCAAATACAATTCATTCTCAATTCGAATACTTTTTAAAACTGTGATAAACATTCTCATCACAGTTTTGTAAGATATGTTTCACAAATTGAACGTAGGCGGTTCTAAAGCGTTCCAATGCATAGATGTTCGCATTCCAAGTGCCAAATAATTCTAACAAAATGGCGGCAAAATCTGAAATTCAAAATGGCGGATTTAAACCAAATAGGTTGGTATAAGTATGCAGATGCTACATTGAGTTTCATCTTCAATAAGACAGTTTGCAAAACAAAATTTCACAATTGCAAGTTAAAATTTAATTACTCTAAACCTTTTTGATCCGGATTAAAAATTAATCACGAATCGGATAGAAGGCGGATACGAGGCGGATGCTGATATCCCGAGACCCGGGTAGAAATTCAATAATGATCGCCGAAACATAAACTTCGGAAAATATTGGATTATTCAACGAAAGAATGAGACCCTGTGACTAATGAGATGGATCCAATTGTGATAAGTTTTTAAGTAATAAAATAAATGTAGGGCTCCTAAAATTCAAAATCATATTTTTCTGCCGAATTGCCTAACGGGGCATATCTACTCGGGCATTTCGCTCGTGTTGCGGATTTCCCTATCGCGTGAATTTCGCAAAATCCGTTCTTATCCTTTCATCATAAAAGGATCATAAATTTCTATATAACAGAATGGGGATGATAGATAACTCAATAATTTCAAGGCACAAATGTAGTAAAAAAAACACTATTTTATCACTTAAAACCAGATTAATTTTCAATTAACTGCAAAATTGGAGTTTTAGCTGTTTTAAATAAATAAAGAGTCCATTGACTTGACAGAGAAGTGACGTCATAAATGGGAGAAGTGTTTTGACAGCTCATCAAAAGTAGGTGGTAGGTGGGTATGTCTGTTGATTGGTGGTATCATTCATTATCATTAGCCCTTTATTTAGTTCGAATAAGATTAAGAAATATTTGTCGTTTGCTAAACAGAAAACCAAATTGTGATAAAAAATAAGCTTCAGCGAAATGGGAGAGTCACGCCTATATGTACATATCGTTACACGAAACCCAAATTGCTAAGGCCTCAGTGTTCTCAACTGCTGTGTGCCTTATCTATTATCAAACTTCTGAAATGTCAAGGATCGAGAATCGCAAAATATGGTACACGTAAATCCGTATTGAATTCATAATTTACAAATTGGAAATTTAAAACATGTAGAGAGAGAATACTGGTAGAGTTAGCCGAGTCAATATCTAGATTGAAAGTCTGGAGCTATATTCTCTGACGTACTCGCAACCATAATAGTTTATTACCATTTCTTTCCGTCAAACGGTATGGGATGAGGATGGAAAGAGACGTCGAATCTGATCGGGAGTACCCGCGCGTTAGACAATATGGCCCCAGGACCTCAAGCCAGCACTTAGCGCGCTGTCATCTCATCTTTATCTATCACTTTTAAAAACTCTACGCGTGGCATTACCCCAATGAGATTGGGATCCAGCGTTTCTAAATTGAAGCCGCCTTTTAAAGTTCTAGTTAACAAATAGCAAAATCTTCTATCAATTTACTGCGCATCGATGTGCAAAAACATCAATATTTTTAATAATCAACTCTAAATAACGTCTATTGGGCGTGCGACGACCCGTTTATGACCGCACGGAGGCCGAGATACGAAAATAAAATTATAATGGTGAAAAATACACGATGCGGTCAGTTTACATGCGATATCAGTGCTACCAACAAAGCGGTACGATGGCCGTTTACAACAGTACACTGTTGTTTCGCGCTAAAATAATTAAAAAGTTTTGTGACATTCATATTGCAGGAAACATTTTTAAATTGTTGCGAGATTCCGAAGACAAACTTTTTTCGTTTATTGTTTTTTCAATGCAAGAATTTTTGTGAGTATGTGTGTGCGTACGTGCATGCTTGTGTGCGTGTGTCTGTTACACCTTCCTTCACGCTAAAAGGGCTGGACGGATTCGAATGAAATTTGGTATATGCAGATAGCTGGTTTTTGAAATAACACATATAGGCTACTTTTTATCCCGACATTCTTATGGGATTCATGTAATATCTCAAAATTTTAACCGCTTAGTCAAGCTAGAGATATAAAATTTTGCTTGAGTGATCCTAAGTTTCGGGAATTCCCGTAGGAATTTAATAAAAATCCCGAAATGTAAGTTTCAATTCTGCTTCCAGGCCTAATCGTTTATGCGAGCGAAGCCGCGGGTAAATGCAAGTCTTTAATTAAAACAATAACTGGGTTCAATTGACGTTTCCTATTGTTATGTATGAGATTCCTTAGTAAAACCTTAGAAAATAATTAAAACAAGTTTTATTCAAGAGTGTGGTTTCTCAAACATATATTATTTCTAGTGGATGATTAGCTTGTCCAATTGCCTTTGAACTACTACTAATAATCATCTAAAAAAAGTCAATAAAATTCGGATGAAACTAAACAGAAGGGACACATTTCTATTTATAAAACCTTAAACTTCGGAAATAGCCGTCACAGATTAAATAAAGAACAAAATAAGCGTCCCATTCGCCGCGCCCGATGTCTTTCCTCATTTATATCTCGATAAAAATAAGAGCCGTAAGTTTTAAGCGTTTAAAGCAAACAGATCTGATCATTCGGCATGAAAAAATTGCTCCAACATTGCTTTGGCGCGGAGCCAAGAGCACGTAGTAATAGTACAATGTACGTTACTGTTTATTTGTTTTACAATTAAATCGCGATAGCCGTTAATAACAAGATTTACGAGGAAACTTGAGTGATTATTAGGTCGGGCTTTCTTTACAGCGACAACAATGCTGGTAAACAATAACGTAACCCACAAAACTCGAAAATTGAGATTTGGATTCGTAATTGTATTATTATCTCCTCTACATTTTATAAAAACAAAACACATCATAATTTAGGTCTATGCGTCTGTTTCTAGCGAATTATGGTGTAATCCCCGTGTACAACACCTTTCGTGGATGATTTGCCCGATGCGAGAGCAATACGTTCGTCCACAGACCTGGCCCTATACTACGAAGCATGAAATTCGAACTTCGTTTCATGCCGTTCCGCTCACGCTAATGATATTTATTACGAGAGTGAGAGGGACCGCACGATCCGAACTTCGAATTTCGTAGTAACCCCCCTGACTAGAGAAGTTTGCGGAGGTTGGTGCAGAATCTCGTTCACAATATAGAAAAACTACAAAAATAGTTGACATGGATGCGTTATCCCTCCAATATCGATATAGGTACAACCTGTCTCTACTCTCTGGACACAGACTGAAATCCCGAGTAGAGTTGTTCTCAGGAATGTATTTAGACGACCAGATGGCCTAGTGGTTAGAGAACCTGACTACGAAGCTTGGAGTTCGATTCCCGTGTCGGGGCAGATATTTGTATCAAAAATACGAATGTTTGTTTTCTGGTCTTGGGTGTTTAATATGTATTTAAGTATGTATAAGTATGTTTATCCGTTGTCTAGCACCCATAACACAAGCTTTGCTTAGCTTACTTTGGGAGGTCAATTGGTGTGAATTGTCCCGTGATATTTATTTATTTATTTTATGTTCTGCATATTTGTCAAATTATATTAGATAAAAAAAATAGTATTTTATGCAACGGTTGTATAAGTGAGGTCTTAAAAGGCGAGTGACGTGAGTTGCGATACGAGCGAATGCGAGTATCGCAATGGAAGACGGCACGAGCCGTTAAGACCAAATTATACACCGTTGCATACAATAGTTTTTCTACGACTCGACTCTACTGTACTGTACTGTACCCTACTGTAGGGTACAGTCGGGTACAGTTGGGTACAGTAGGGTAAAATAGGGTACAGTAGAGTACAGTCGGGTACAGTAGGGTAAAATAGGGTACAATCGGGTAAAATAGGGTACAGATGGGTACAGTCGGGTACAGTAGGGTAAATTAGGGTACAGTAGGGTACAGTCGGGTACAGTCGGGTACAGTAGGGTAAAATAGGGTACAGTAGGGTACAGTCGGGTACAGTAGGGTAAAATAGGGTACAGTAGGGTATAGTCGGGTACAGTAGGGTAAAATAGGTACAGTCGGGCACAGTAGGGTAAAATAGGGTACAGTCGGGTACAGTAGGGTAAAAAAGGGTACAGTCGGGTACAGTAGGGTAAAATAGGGTACAGTAGGGTACAGTCGGGTACAGTAGGGTAAAATAGGGTACAGTACGGGTACTGTACCCGACTGTACCCTACTGTACCCTATTTTACCCTACTGTACCCTACTGTACCCTATTTTACCCTACTGTACCCAACTGTACCCTACTGTACCCGACTGTACCCTACTGTACCCTATTTTACCCTACTGTACCCGACTGTACCCTACTGTACCCTACTGTACCCTATTTTACCCTACTGTACCCTATTTTACCCTACTGTACCCGACTGTACCCGACTGTACCCGACTGTACCTTACTGTACCCGACTGTACCCTACTGTACCCTATTTTACCCTACTGTACCCGACTGTACCCGACTGTACCCTACTGTACCCTATTTTACCCTACTGTACCTGACTGTACCCAACTGTACCCTATTTTACCCTACTGTACCCGAATGTACCCGACTGTACCCTACTGTACCCTATTTTACCCTACTGTACCCGACTGCACCCTACTGTACCCTATTTTACCCTACTGTACCCGACTGTACCCGACTGTACCCTATTTTACCCTACTGTACCCGACTGTACTCTACTGTACCATAATTATACTCTACTGTACCCGACTGTACCCTACTGTACCCGACTGTACCCTATTTTACCCTACTGTACCCGACTGTACCCGACTGTACCCTACTGTACCCTATTTTACCCTACTGTACCCGACTGTACCCAACTGTACCCTATTTTACCCTACTGTACCCGACTGTACCCTACTGTACCCTATTTTACCCTACTGTACCCGACTGCACCCTACTGTACCCTATTTTACCCTACTGTACCCGACTGTACCCGACTGTACCCTACTGTACCCTATTTTACCCTACTGTACCCGACTGTACTCTACTGTACCATATTTATACTCTACTGTACCCGACTGTACCCTACTGTACTCGGCTGTACCCTATTTTACCCTACTGTACCCGACTGTACCCTACTGTACCCTATTTTACCCTACTGTACCCGACTGTACTCTACTGTAGTACCCTATTTATACCCTACTGTACCCGACTGTACCCTACTGTACCCGACTGTACCCTACTCTACTCAACTCAGCAGGTCTATTAGGTGTATCGTAATAACGACATTACGACACAAGTGCTGTTATGGCGAATAGATTAAGTATAGACTTTCTGAAGTCATATTATCTATGTTCTTATATATTTGTTCGCGACCATGTAAAAAACAGATAAAAGTACAGGAGTAGGAAAATACAATTAATACCCACAAACAAATCTGTACATATAATAAATCTGTAACAAGTCCGTGTCTGTACATTGAAGATATTTGAGAAAAACTGTCACTAGGGCTATTTATTAGCGCAATAGAATCCAAAACAATGTTTTTTAGAATTATTGTCTGTTTGTCTGTTTATCTGTTTGTCTGTTTATCTGTGTGTTTGTGCGCGCTAATCTCAGAAACGGCTTAACCTAGAAGGATGCGGTTTTCACTGATACGTTGGTGTTTTCTTGGATTAACATTTAGTGTTTGTTTCATTTGAATCGGTTCATAAATAAGAAAGATACGTCTATTTTAAGAATTTATAGAACAGTTTTTAGAAGTAGTGACTTGGGAGTAGGTACGGTGGTGAATGTGAACGCGGGTGTGCGGGGGGGGGAGGAGGGTCATTGAACTAAGGAGAGCCATAATTGATGAAAAAGCAAATTGGATAAAAAAATAAGCTGCCCAAATTACTAATTCCACGCGGACGGTGTCGCGGGCAAAAGCTATCAACAATAAGTACGAACATACTGTATCAATTGTTCGCAATGAGTTTTGCGGTTCAGAGGTTGATCAAGTTGAAATACTCTTTAATTACCATGTATCTACGTACAGGCTGTTCCAAAGTATTAAATCGTAAATCAGTCATTTCTCCGTTAATACGGTGGCGTTTGGTGAGAGGCTTTGTACATAGCTTAGAAATACCCTAATCAACACGTCCTATTCCTCTATGTCCAGAGGGTAGAGGCACGCACGTTGTATACAGTGTTTCAAGTCAAAAATCTTTGACCAGCGTGTGTTGCCCGTGATGACTTGTAGCACTGACACGTGGCCGCTAACGATGGGCCACTCAGATTCCAGGGGCTAAATTCACGGAACATTGGAACGGGCCAACACAGTTTGCGAGTGGTAACTCACTCGTTTGCGAGAGGACAGGGATGGGCTGAGCTTGGGATGAGCCTTATTTTCCTGTTAATTCGCTTTGTAAGTAAATAAATAAAAATAATAAATAAAAATAAAACCTCCTTCAAAAAACATCCAAAAAACTATGAAATAATAATTGAACCGAACCGACCACAATAAGCATGAAAATATATCTTTCTTCTAATCTGTTTGAAGTCGGTGCCTCAGCTCGAGCCAGCAGGAGTGGACCTAGTAATCTAACTTACCTACATCTATAGGGCTTCTACACTCCTGCTGGCTCGTGCTGAGGCACCGACTTAAAACAGATTAGAAGAAAGATATTTTCATGCTTATTGTGGTCGGTTCGGTTCAATTATTATTTCATAGTTTTTTGGATGTTTTTTGAAGGTTTTATTTTTTATTTAAATTTTTTTATTTTTTGCTTTTTAGTTGTTTCTGTATAAAATAGATGCGTAGGATAAAATCATCAGTTTGACTTCGAAATAAGTTTATGTTGAAAATTCTATTTTTTAAATTCGACAGGGTTATGTCGTTTCATTACAGAGTTCCATGATACTTTCTGAATGCAAATGCTCGACTTGTCACCGAAAATACTAAAATCGCTATACGTTTCTCTTGAATTTTTGAGGAGTTTCTTCAATTCCTCATGGATCCCATCATCAGAACTGGATTTTGGTAACAACGGGACCAACCTTGAAGCATGTGCTTTCAAACAACGAAAAAATTTTCCAAATCGGTTCATAAATGACGGAGTTATGAGGTAACACAAGTTAAAAAAAAAAAAAAAAAAGAACATACAACCGAATTGAGAACCTCCTCCTTTTTTTGAAGTCGGTTAAAAAATAAGGCTCAACCCAATCTCAGCCCAAACCTCTCGCAATCCAGTGATTTTTGGTGTTCCTGAATAGCAGTTCATCCCTTATCCTCTCGCAAACGATCGAATCACCGCTCGCAAATTGTGTTGTGCCGTTCCTGAATTTAGCCCCAGTTTGTCAAATCCCTAAGTAAACGAACAATTCATTTCCTGAGTCCCTTTCCACAATTAATAATACAAACAATCCCTCAATCAGTATCTATTATAATTATGGTAAGGTTCTACGTCCGTTTAGGGACGCGGACCATTATTCAAAGACATTACGGGACTTACGCACAGGAAACTGCAATTAATTTAAGCATCCTACTATTTTCTATCTTCTGTATATAATAATAATAATAAATCTTCATTAAACTTTACATTTAGGTACAATTATATATTATATTATATTTATTTATTTAGAAACAAACAGTCTCTTATAGTTATATGTATTACAAATATATTTTTACGGATCATAGACTTACAGTTTCCTAAAGAAAAAATGTTGAAACCTTACATAAATACTAAGGTAAACTACCCAACTACCACCCCCACACCAGCGATCAACAACTCCAAGAGAAAGACTATCAAGCGCCAACCAGTCCATCACCCGCGCCTAACCAGCATCTTAATTGGTGCTGTGTTTGCTTTATAGTCAAGTTATGTAGTTAATCAAACGCAGATGACAGACAGCTAGCATTCGACAATGCCCAATGCCCCAAAGCAGCCAACCACCGGCACAAGGGCAACACCTAGGCAGCCCACTCTTCATAAAACTAAAACTAAACTAAACGAGTTTACAAAGTTAATCCACCCCTATGCATCAAAAACAAAGGAAATATATATATTACTAACTGACACTGCAAACGTTGTTTTGCCTTATATCACCTAGGGGTATAAAAAAAAATAGCCTACGACTTATTCTCAGACCTACCGAATACAGAGAAAAAAGTTTCATAAAAATCGGTCCAGCCATAACGGAGCAGTTCGGTAACAAACAAAAACAAAAAACGACAAAACACAGCCTACCCAAAATCTGTAATACACTGCAGGAACTGTTTTTTAAACCTACTTAACTTATTGCTGAAAATATCCAAATGTACATACTTATCATTATACAACCTGCACGCTCTTTTAATGAAACTATTATTTGCATACGAAGTTCGACTACGGTGAATATGAAAAAGAGGTTTCTTTCTACAAGCTCGCTCACAACGACGAGGTACTCTAAAGGAAAGGGATTGTAACAACAATTATATAACTTATAGACTCAAATATTTTAAATTAGAACAAAAACAGTTATATATACCTGAACTAGGAAAATTCCTGTGTTTCAGGTGTAAGAGAGCTAGCAAAACTTAACTTAAATATTAAATTAAAGGTCAGCGATGTGCGCCGGCACAGGCACTATGAAGCCGGTAGCGTAATACTACACGGGCGGTTCTCCCGCCGCGGAAAACCGCTTCTGAACCGCCACTAGACACAATTTTATATGGAAGTTGTATGGTGCAAACTACACTGCGCAGCTCCGTCGAGCGGGAAACCGCTTCTGAACCGCCACTAGACACAATTTTATATGGAAGCTGTATGGTGCAAACTACACTGCGCAGCTCCGTCGAGCGGGAAACCGCGGCGGGAAACCGCCCGTGTAGTATGGGCCTAAGTGTTGGCCTCTCCTTCCCTCACGTAGTAAAGCTCTGCGTCCAAACCTGAGTGACAAAGCATAGTGAAGCTTTAATAATGTAGGTGTTACATGCAAAAAAAAAACTAGTTACAAGGAATTCTTATCATTTAGGACAATTTAAATTGTAGAACCACGCGGGCCCAGTGCGGATTGGTAATGTCTAATGTATATAGTAAAACTTATATCTTGATAAATACTCAAATCTGTGTGCAAAATTTCATCAAAGAGCAAACAAACATCCTTCCACGCAAACTTTCAAATTTGTACCTAATATTAAATAGAAGAGCCAACCACTCCTTCATATACATAATGTTTATTTTCAATTTTTGATATTGAATACAACCTGAAATATTGATGCACAGAAAAACCCAGAAAAGAAAGACCAGCCCTAGAAATCGAACCCAGGCCCTCAGCATTCCGTGCTGCGTGCTAAACCCCTACACCACCACTGGTCGGGATTTAGACACAAAGTTTTCCTATGCATCACACATCTCAGCTCTGCTAGCAGCGATACTAGCGACATCTATGTTAATGTTTTCATCGAGAAACGTCAACACTCCACTCAATTTCACACTCAATTTTTGAAGTTGAAAAATAAAAAATACAAAAAGACTCCAAAAACCAATCTTTATTTTCAATTTTAGTTTAGGTACTACTGGTATTTATGAAGATCAGATACTTAATTGTTTTTTTAAAATATGGCTTTGTAATGTTGTGTTCGGATTGTGGCAATAATACGAGGCTTTAAATTATAAGGTCGTACATTAGTGGCATTCATTCCGGGTCGACAATGACAGGTCGTGTTTTAACCGCACCCGGCACTAAAGAAAACCTGCATTTAATTGCCTGTGTAATTTGTCAACAAGTAGTGTCGCGAAACACTTCTGAAAGTTGAGAAACGAACAACTGATTATTTCGGCGCGATATTTCTAAACATATTCGTTAATTAGACACGTCGCACGCTATTCTGCTGTCGCGCTTAGGGTTGCCACTTTAACTCCAAATTCAATACAAATAAGTTTTAAAAACAAATTTTTACCTGCATCTCTTAAATAAATAAAAATAAACATTTATTGCCCATAAAAAAATCTGATTATGTGGCAAAAGGCTCAGGCTCAGCATGTGCGGTGAGGACCAATCACCCGTCATCAGCCATAACTCCCCCGCGGGCCCAGTGCCGATTGGGAATTTCACATACACCATTCGCTGGTTTGTTTGTGCAGACTCAGAAATAATAGCTTAGTGGTTTGACCTATGGTCTCTCAAGCAGAGGGTCCTAGGTTCGACCCCGGGCTCGCGCCTCGGAGTTTTTCGAAATTTATGTGATCATAGGCACCTATAGTCTAAAGAAAAATTAATGCAAATTTTGTGCAGACCAAGCTCTGACTACCTTCATTTTTGCAATACACATTCGTGTCACTGGCAGGGTGCTTAATAAACTAATACTAATGGAAAGCTAAACTGTACCTTAGTGATCTACTGACGTTCCTCTTACCTTAACCTAATTTGGCTTCTAATAAAAATCATATCCTTTCAAAGAAAATCTAGGGGAGAAAACCCCTATAACCAACAGGCAACCCTAGTATAACATGGCAACAGACCTCGCCTTGCACGCGTGTTTACGGCTATCGGCCATACTGAATTATTATGAGTATTCATCTATTTATAATGTTTATATTTTTATTAAATTGGATGTGAACAAAATTGCCAAAACACTAATTGCTTCCGCGTGGGCCTAAAATAAGATCAAAGTCGCTCAACGAGCTATGGAGAGGGCCATGCTCGGGGTTTCTCTACGGGATCGAATCAGTCTGGATGCGTCCTTTTTTAACCCTAAAATAAACCCTAATTTTTTTTTTTTTTATGTTAGAAAAGCCAGACAAACGAACTAGTGGGTCACCTGATGTTAAATGATCACCACTGTCCATAGACACCTGCAGCGCTTTACGCGATGCCAGTGCGTTGTCGGCCCTTAAGGAGAGGGAATAGGGGAAGGGGGAGAGGGAGGGGGAGAGGGAAGGGGTGAGGTATTGGGCCCCCGGCACTCTCACTGACCGTACGGAACGCAAGCAGGATTACTGCTGCTTCACGCCGGTTTTCTGTGAGAGGGTGGTACTGCCCCGGACGAGCCGGCCCATTCG
This sequence comes from Archips xylosteana, assembly GCA_947563465.1. Classification (NCBI taxonomy): domain Eukaryota; kingdom Metazoa; phylum Arthropoda; class Insecta; order Lepidoptera; family Tortricidae; genus Archips; species Archips xylosteana. The sequence goes on along the minus strand of OX387365.1, from coordinate 12,931,873 downwards.
TGATGCAGCGGCTAGCTACAACATGGCTCTACCACTACTCAAAAAAATAACCCTAAAATAATAAACCCTAGGATTAGGCTGCGTATCCACCGGAGCTGTGCGAGGATGCAAGGTCCTTGTAAATGAAGTGTTTCTATTGGTTCACGACAAACATATCCCTCGCAACGCATCCTCGCACATCTCTCGTGGAAACGCTGCCTAATTTCCGAAAAAAAAAATGGTTTTTAAAGATTTAGTCAGATTGTATATTGGTGTGTTGATGATGAGTTCCCGTAATCAAATGTTACCAGATTACCACTAACCCTTCGGGTGAAGCGGGGCGTCGTTGCGACTGGGTCATGTCTAGGGCCATGCATGAGTATAGTATTGTGATGTGGCGTGACTTAACAGTGTTTTTTTTTCTTTTGCAATATAATAATTTAAATTCAGAAACTTTAACGTTTTAAATCCTAACTGTCCTACTTCAGCTTAAAATAAGTTACAGTAGTCAAAAGTTTTTTATTTGTGAAACATAGGTGATGGCTGCATAATTACAGAGATGTTACATTTCCTCGTGTTGCACTATGTATGTGTTACCAATTGACATACAAAAACATTGGCTTAGTATCTATTATGCTTATCTGAACATTACATTAGATAGGTATACGATGGATGAATACATTTATTCATATAATACAAATATTAAGAAACAATAACAATAATTAAAACTTAACTATAAACTAAATATCTAACTTAGGTATACGATTAGGTAGATTAGAAAAAGGGGAGGCATTTGCGAAGTCGTGGGACATCCAATAGGGTATTTAAAAATAGGTACCTACTTAATAAAAATTTTAATTTATTTGACAGCAATACACAAGCGGTGTGACGTGACGCGTGCGTCACGCTGCAACCAGATCACATCGAAGGCCGAAAACCATGCGTGACGCGAGGCGTGGCACAATCGTTGTTTTAAATGTTACAATTGGGAACAATATCAGAGCTCTGTAGTTAATTTAAGCCCGCTAATTAAAAAGGTAATCAAAAGAAAAATGTACCTTGAAATAAAATGTTTTCTAATACGCCAAAAGATAGAATTCTCCATATTATAATTTTCTAAATTACATGGTCATAGTTTATCAAAGTTTTACAATGTGACGTGGCATGTGCGGCACACTGCAAGTAGCTCACGCAGAGGGCCGAAAAGACCAGCCGTGACACGACGCGATCCTGGCCGATCGTTGATACTAGTATAACAAATAGGATCGAATGTAGGATAATCAAACTGGCTAGCATAAGAAAACACCTGGTGTGACGCAGAATACATACTAAAACACAACAAAAACTTCCTGCATTAAAAATACTATTATTTAAATCACATGGAGTATATCACGTGGTAAGTAGGTACGTGACGTGACGTGGCGCGTGCGTCACGCTGCAACTGGGTCACGCCGAGGGCTGAGGTCCAAGTATGACGCGCCGCGTGGCTCAACTAACCATTGTTGCAAATAAAGCAATTAGGATGAAAAGAGACTGCTTTTATAGTGTTGACGAAATATTTGATGGATATAGAACTATTTATTGCATGGGTTATTGTATTGTTAGCTGTGAGGAGTTCAAACACAATCTTGTATTTTTTATTTAATAAATGTCTATGTCTTTGTCTACCAATCAAACAGACATGCACTCTCAAATTATCTTTGCAGCTAACAAACTGTTAATATTTTATCGTAGTTTTTCACTGTGGCAGCCCTACGTGACGTGACGTGGCGCGTGCGTCACGCTGCAACTAGGTCACGCCGAGGGCCGAGGGCCAAGTGTGACGCGCGGCGGGCTCAACTGACCGTTGTTGTTCTCTGGCTCATTGTAACATGTAGAAACAAACCAATTAACCTTGGAAGGGCCATGTCTAATCTTGTTAGGTACATTCTTGTGGAAACGTTTTCCAAAAACTTTTGGTTGGACCTACCTCAGGCTCCCCCAATGTACGAATCTTTTTAGGCGTACCTGAAACTCAAAACTGCTGAAATGATTCGGGTGAATTTTAGGACACATTGTATATTGTACAGTCGCGATTAGAAAAGGTTAGTCAGTTTTTAAATACTTTAACTTGCGAGCAGAGCACATGTTAGCTTTCTAATCCTTATAACGCACCAGACTGTTGCATAGTAAATTAATTTTAACTGTTTGACAACAGGGTTAATATTTAGTCGAACCAATGTTCATTGACTATGAATAGTTGAACTAAAACCTTTTTTAGTTTGACCTGCCATTATACTCTGATAAACGAAGTGATGAAATTTTGTTTTTATCATCGCTTACGATGATTAAAACAAAATGCGAACAGCTTCTGTCCTTCTTTCTTCCTTCCTTTCTTTGATGTCAACAACTTATCTACAAGCAAAAGTCGACTTTAAGGTATCGAACCTTTTAATTCCGTGACTGTACAATCTAGCTCGTCAGTAGCTTAACTCCTTAGCAATTTGTCACCAATTTAAAACATTTCAACCCAGTGTTGTTGATCGTAACAAAGTGCTAAGGGGCTACTTTTAAGTTTGACTGTACCTTACCTACTTACTGCCGATTGCACAGCTCCGCCAGTTGCTAACTTCCTGATTGAATTATTCTTTGATCACAAAATAACAGAGCCCTTTGAAGAATACTTCGGGAACATTCTCCAACCGGCCGGACTTAGAGATTGTTCATCGGACACTTTCGGGAATTATATTACTTATTCAGCTTGTGCCCACCGAATTGATGGATTATGATAAAAGCGTAAAGTTTTACTCCCTGTTATAGCAAAATATATGTTTTGTACTCATATGGCCTTGGGCAATATCTAACTGAAACGCTGTGAAGTCTTTCTCATAATCATAATAGGGATGTTGGTTGACACCACCAATCAACAGACGTACTTTTTATGAGCTGTCAAAACACAATTCTCCCATAGAGTTTGAATGTTTAATGGCAATAGCAACTTATTTCGTCACTTGTTCGCCAACTCAATCAACTATTTATTTGTTTTAAAGCAACAAAAAATCTAATTTTGCAATTAATCGGAAATTAATCTGGTCTTCAGGGCGTTAAAATAAGGCGTCTTATACTAGAGTCGTGTCTTCCAATTATTTTTTAATGGCGTCAACATCCCTATTGGCGGACGCAGGCCAGCGGGACCAGCCTCCCGAAGGTCGTGTCCGATGCTCTGTCCAGCCCTTTTGTGAGATACTAGTTGTAGTGGTTGTGGGGTCATACACACCGTAAGAAACAAAAGTTTTCTCTTCAGTGGACATAAAGATATAGGTAACGCCACCAGAGTTGAGGCCACGCACACAACCTCATCTCATGTAATGACAGCGGGATTTTGACGTTGTGTTGACGTTTAACGACAACACAACGTCAAAATCCCGCTGTCATTACATGAGATGTGGTTGTGTGCGTGGCCTCAACTCTGGTGGCGTTACCTATAGCGACTCCGAGTCGGCAAACTTAAAATTTATTTAACACTTTCGCGCAAGCACCGTCGCTAGACGGCACATAATGATTAAAGTGTTGTGTCACAACGTCTAATCACGCCATCCAAAAAATTTCCTCTACGCCTACAACGTTTTAGAACGTCCTCTGGTCTTACTAAAATCTTATAACTACATCATTGTGTCACAACATATCACAATTCGGAATCTGTAGCGCCACACAGAGTCGATGTTTTTGAGTTCTCTATAGGTCTCACTCACACATATACAGGTGAGTCCACGTACACGCACAACGTCACTGGACGCTGCCTGTTCTAACCACCCCCACGTGATTAAACGTTGCTTGCTCAATAACGAACATAACATTTAACGTATATGGAGGAACGTTTATAAACGTTGACGTGATTAGTCGTTTGTTTCATACTTAAAAAGAACCGTAGCTCTGTGTATCAATAGTACGTATATGAACGTCGTTCTCCTTTATATTGAAAAACAGTGTGTCCTAGCAAGTACTTCTGATGAGGTGAGGTGCTCGCGCGAAAGTGTTAAATTGGCCGAAAGCTGGCCGGTTGCTCCACACGCTGCTGTAGATTTGACTAAAATATGTCAGTAGACTCTTAACTTTTGCCATGTCCACAGGAGAGACGCGATAAAAAAATGTGTACCTAAGACCCGTGTTGAGACAAAAGCTCATTTAATCTTGACTGGCTGTATTCTATTCATTACGGTGAAGGAAAACATCGTGAGGAAATCTGCATACACCTGCGAAGAAATCCAATGGTGTGTGTGAAGTTCCCATTCCGCACTGGGCCCGCGTGGGAACTACAACCCAAGCCCTCTCATTCTGAGAGGGCTGTGCCCTGCAGTGGGTCGTATAATAGGCTGGGATGGTGATGATGATGATGATGATGATTCCATTTCCTATTACTTTTATTTTTAACTGTGACATTAATTATAACTTTACTTACAAGAGGTGATAAGTTATCTGCAGACATAGGAATTTAGGGGGCAAAATTTAAGGACAGATAGGGAGTTTCTTTATCGATAAACTCAACTATCGACGCTTTTACCATATGGTACTGATAGCCCCCAGCTTTGTTTATAGGTTTGTATTATTTTGTTAGTCTAATTTCGGAGGCAAATATGATAAACCTACAAAGCATATTTTAAATGATAGCTGGTACTTATTAGTACCATATTGCACTATAAAATATTTACAATAACCTCGTAAGGCCCAATATGCTAAATTTAATACATATGTCAAAGCAAATGTCAACTTTTCGTGATTGGCAATAAGTTTCAAATTATGATAGTCAAAATTCGACGTCGGCTTTACGAAGATAAAGAAGAAGAGAATTCATTTATTATTTTGCTTAATTTTATACTTTCTATCATTTCAGCCGTAGGACGTCCACTGCTGGACATAGGCCTCCCTCATTGATGCCCAATCATTACGATTGGAAGCGATTTGCATCCACCCTGAACCTGCGGCCTTCACCAAATCGTCCGTCCATCTCGTTGGTAGACGTCCCACGCTGCGCTTGCCAGTCCGTGGTCTCCATTCCAGAACTTTTGGGCTTTCTTTTTTATACTTTCTATAAAATTATATTTTTACTCTTTTCCTATATGGGAAAAGCGTCGATAGTTGAGTTTATCGATAGAGGAACTCCCTAGCTCCCTACCTGTCATTAAATTTTGCCCCCTAAATTCTGATGTCTGGTTATATGCATAATGACCCGAGCCCCGTGGTTAGAGAACCTGACTACGAAGCTTGAGGTCCCGGGTTCGATTCCCGGTCGGGGTAGATATTTGCGTCGAAAATACGAATCTGACTGAAACGCTGTGAAACGCTGGCCAGCAGGACCAGGCCCCTGAAGGTAGTGGCCGATGCGCTGTCCAGCCCTTTTATGAGATACTGGTTGTGCTGGTTGTGTGTCAAGATATCAATATTTATTGTGCTCGAGTCTTGGATGTTTAATATGTATTTAAGTATGTGTAATGTGTATAAGTATGTTTATCCGGTGTCGAGTACCCATAATATTTAATTATTATGTTTTTTTATAAACCATAATTGATGTACGTATATATAATTATCTGAACAAATAAAGGTATAAGTTGGCAGCCGACTCCACGCAGCAGCAGCAGACGACGTGTCGCTAGCTACGCGAACTTATACCTACCTTATTTCTATGAAATTGCCTCCGTAGCTAGCAGTAGCTAGCGACACGTGTCGTCTGCTGCTGCTGCGTGGAGTCGGATGCCAACTTATACCTTAAATTAAGTATTATTTATCACATCACTATAAGGACGCACGGGGCCGTGTCCTCACGTGGGCCCGAAAGTATTCTTTAACGCGAAAATTATTAGCTTATGTTGTCAATGGCATTCTCTTTAATACTTTCCAACGGCCCCCTAATTCTTTGGCACCCAGGGCCCTGGCATGCCCTAGCTAAGCAACACTAGTGAACACACAGTCTCTGTCACGGAGTTTTTTGACTGCTTCAAAACTTTTAACAAGGTATCAGCCAGGACGAGTTTTGTAGGTATTTTCTTTGAAAGAACACGTATCAAATCAGTGTAGGTAAAATATTTTCTTTATTTTTCATTTTCGAATTACAATTAGAGCCAATAGCGGAAACTTAAAGCAAAACTACGCCCTAGAAAACATCTTGTTTTATTAACATTCAAAAAGTCATGACCTGCCATGCAGTATTAGCGTCGTACTACGAGTTTATTTTATTTTTTAGAGACGACTTTGGATTTTTTTCTATCGAGCGAACTACAAGTACCTAAGCGTGTTTCGATAAACACTTGTCACTAGAGTGAATCCTCAAATATCTTACATATAAATTTCAGGACTATAGCATTGCTAGTAATAATACAGCACGAGTTTAAATGAATGCAATAAATGCGCCAAAAACACGGTAGGGCCTGCTAAAATAAGCGTAGCATTATCAAATTGTTTTTGCGACAAACTATCTACTATACTGTTTTTAACATTTACGAATTTCGAAAGTTTTATGAAAAACAAAAAAATTCACTGGGTGCGAAGCCGCGGGCATCAGCTAGTTACTTTTATAAAAATATACACTATGTTCTACGTCAAAGTTATTAAAAACCCAAAATATATTAGCGATTCAATTTCATAGCTTTCCAAGCACTACGGAAAAATCATATTAGGTAGGAAATAGTAGTGTTAGAGTAAACAAATACATCAGGTTTTTCCTCTGATGTAAGTATGAAGTAATTGTAAATGGCCGAATACATTTAGATTTAAAATCTAGGTCCAGCACCGCCAGTGGAAACTTAACAAGGCATACCAGTGATTCGCATTCAAGCTAAATGAACGAGTTATCGATCCCGATTGGGCAAATCAATCGTTGTGGGCTGCGGTGCATCGTCCCTTGGCATCGGATCAAAGTACCAGAATGCATTCCTCACGTCAGGTGTGAACGTAGTTACTCGCCATCTTAGTTTTTATTTTTAATTTATCATTCATTCACGCGGCATCCCGGTTATTTCGGGACACGATAAAAATGTGACAATGTTTTGGACTCTTGCCTATCTGCCGTATGGTTTTTATAAGTATCAACCGCTGATTTGTCGAAATGTAACACGAGGAATTTGGCTCTGAAAATATTTTAAAGAATTTTAATATTGCTGAACATTCCTGCACAATTGACTGTTTTACTGGTTTTAAATAATTTATGGAATCAGGCGTTACTTTGCGGAGGTCCATATTAATGAACTGAAACTATTACTTTGCCCACCCGCGACCTTACCTTGCCTTAAGGTTGCGGGTGAGCAAATTAATTGTAACAGTTCATTACTGGTTTTGTAACTGAGCTTGTAAGAAAAGGGTAGATTATTCATGTATAACCGTCAGTCTGTAACCAGCCTACGCCTGCCTAACGTAGTGTTCCGCAAACTTTTTGTATTCAAGGTACATCTCAGGGGCGTAGCTACCGCCGTATATGCCGTATCAATTATACGGGGCCCCCGGGCTACGGGGGCCCCCGACGTGCTTAAGCAAAAATTAATACTTACGAACTTCCCAAATTTTTTTTTATTTCAGAAATGACAAATGTAAAAAAAAAAACAAAAGTGGCAGATAGATAATAATGATTTATTTATTTATTTATTTAAAGGGAAACAAACAGCTCAAAAGTAACACCTCTAAGATAATCATGATAGATAACACATAAGCCACATCAGTTTCCACTTATAGTTAATTTACATTTTTTATCTTTATGCTCAGAAGTAATTTAAATAGACATCACAGAACAAACACATAATATTTTATGGAATTACTAGATTTGCGAGATGATGAATAAATATTTCTTTTAATTTTATGCAAACATTTTTTTTCTTTTGGTAAGAAATCTTTACTCTTCATAAGGGGCTCCCAAACAAATTTTTATACGGGGCCCCACCAAGGCACGCTACGCCACTGGTACATCTAGGAAAACGAAAATGTTTGGAGGTACACCATTAATGGAAAATCATGTGAATCAGCGTAATTTACATCTGTGTGTGTATTTTTCTCCCGTCCGTCTATTTAGCTTTATAAGATAACCTTATTTTTCCGAGGCACGAGGCCACCAACTAATGACCACGGTACACCAGTGTGCCACGGCACACACTTTGCGGAAAAGTGGGCTAACACGCTGACACTGCTATTGCATTTACTATTTCTTTCTATCTTACGGTATGAGACGGTGACAGAAAGAGATGGTGAAAGCGACGGTAAGCGTCCGCGCATTAGACAATACGGCCTCTGGCCTTATACTACGAAATTCACTTTCAAACAAATCTTTTCACTTTCGAATTTTTAGTTCCACTTGAATTACTTACCTAATATTATTAAAGGATCTTGTGTTTTTTTGGCTTTCATTTAAATATTTTTATTTTGTGCAGGTACTACACGTTGAAATCAACGGGGAATGAAAGGTTTTTAAATTTGAGAAGTTGACTAACTATAGCCTGCAAGTACCTATGTTCTGAAACTAACGTTTTAGTGGAATTGTAATTTAAACCTCACTGCCCTTGTGATAAAGATGCTAATTCTGTTGTAGGTTTCATTGAACATGGACCTTATTTCTAATCCTGGCCGACTCCATCTTTGTACTGCTTTATTTAAAGTTTGTATTGACATTGATTTTGATTACATTGCTTTGTCTGAAGCGGCAAAAGAAGCGGTATACGTCCGTGCGGTACTTGCTGAACTTACGGGACATAGTAGTGCTGTAACCCTATATAGTGATAACCAGTCTGCGACAAAGCTTGCCACCAACCCGGTGTTTCACAAACGTTCCAAACACGTGGACATTAGATATCACTATATTCGTGAGGCGGTTGATAACAAAGTCATTCAATTGTTTTATATGCCTACTGAACAAATGACTGCTGATGTGTTGACGAAGGCACTGCCGAACTGTAAGCATCAGTCGTTTGTTAAAGACATGCTTGAAGTCGTCCAAGATTAAGAGGGCGTGTTGTAGGTTTCATTGAACATGGACCTTATTTCTAATCCTGGCCGACTCCATCTTTGTACTGCTTTATTTAAAGTTTGTATTGACATTGATTTTGATTGTCATTCGTGGTTGTTTCCTTGTGTTGTGATTAATAAACTCTGCTATATATTTTGTTAAAAATGTGTTTAAATTCCAATTTACATTAAATTCTACTAAACATTGATGATTGCATTGATGTCGTAACATGATAAGCGTATTTGTTGTGAGTTGTGTTTCCTCGATAATTCCTCTGATTGCATGAAATTAATCCATGGTATAAACCAAGGGTTACGTACTAGCGTAGTTGCCATTATAGAGATCGAGCAATAAACGCTTCAAACACGTTTTTTGCTTGGGGTTTTTTACACATTCACTTAATTTTCTCCCAGTGCCTTTAACCCCTCGTATGCTTAAGACACCGATCTTTGCCAAATTTACGGCATTCTTTTGTATCTTTATTTTAATCTATAAAATTGGATTGAAGTATATGAAACAGTTGAGAATAGAATGCACTTTTTTTTTCACTTCCCGTATACGAGGGGTTATACAACGTGGCCGACGAGTAACTCAACATATTTGAAACATGAATTCCTATGGTTATTTCAAGCAAAAAATACAGTATAAGTATAGTCAGGTCGATTTGGCATAGTTTGGGAGATATATAATATTATGTAAAATGATTTTTAATGCAACACAGCTTAATAACATGCAGCGTTGCCGCTCTACAATCCTAAAAAGTCTTTATATTATAACTATAACGTCATAAAAATTTTGAATTCAATGATTGCCAGCTCGTTCTAAGACCTTGTTATCTTGAAGTTCAAAATTATGATTCTTTTTAGCTTGAAAAATCCGGTTCATATTAGTTTTTTTGCTTCTGAGGGGCGCAGAAATCTGACTTTTACGCCGTACCCACGATGTATAATCGTTCATAGCTGTTCACGGTAATTTATTACCGTTAAATGAAGTCACAGTTGCGTTCATGGCACTGGGTGGCAGTCAGCAAAACGCTTACATGCGTTGAAGACACTAAATGCGGAAATTACGCTGAAAAAAAACCGGCCAAGTACGAGTCGGACTCGCGCACGAAGGGTTCCGTACAATTATCTATAAAAATCACGTTTGTTGTATGGGAGCCCCCCTTAAATATTTTTTTTATTATAATTTAATGATTTATTTTTAAAGCCAATATATAATTAAATATTCTGTGAATATTTCAAGTGTCTACCTGTTGCTGTTATCAATATCGAGCAAAAACGAGCAAAAAAAATCATGTTTGTTGTATGGGAGCCCCCTTAAATATTTATTTTATTCCATTTTTTAGTATTTGTTGTTATAGCGGCAACCGAAATACATCATCTGTGAAAATTTCAACTCTCTAGCTATCACGGTTCCCGAGATACAGCCTGGTGACAGACGGACGGACGGACAGACGGACGGACAGCGGAACCTCAGTAATAGGGTTTCCGTGTACCCGTGTACCCTTTGGGTACGGAACCCTAAAAACATCTTTAACAATTTTAAGTGATGACCAATTACGGTGGCAGACGGACAAACAGGCGGACAGCCTTAGTAATGGGTTCTCTTTGGTGACTTCTAGGTATGCAACCCTAAAACAGCATCTATATTGAAAGTCTTTTCTGACTTACTGATATAAGTATCAACGCACAGCCCAAACCGCTGAAACTAAAGATTTAAAATTTGGCACACACCTTGAGTGTCATAGAGGTAGGTACATTAAGACGGGATTTTTCGAAATTCCCACGGTGTAGGTGCTAAATAAATAGGATTTATATTTTCGCTCCAAAGTAGTCCTATCTCCGTAAATATAGTTATTAGAGACCACAAATTTGGCATGAAAGTAGGTAATTATATCATTTATAACAGTAAAAAACTAATTTTAGGATTTTCGTAAAATGCTGTGGGATAAAGATAAAATGGGATTTTTAAATTAAATTCAATGAGGCCCTACCTCAAGGATCTCAAAGGTGCAGTAAAAAGGGATTTTTGGAATTTCGTAGGGTTTTTGGATTTTTGGAGTTGATCGTAAATTTTATTCGTGTGCGGATAAAGTCGCGGGCAAAAACTAGTATAATATACCTAAAGTCTGTAAACATGGTGACTCGAAAATACTCCCCGTAATATTTCCAAAGTGGGCGACTCTGTTTACAAAATAAACAAGACGCCCATAAGTGAATAATATGATTGGAAACTTCACCCGTTTACACAATGTGGCTTTGCCGTTCAATTATAATTTAGGTCACAAAATGGGGGAACTTGTTTTAGGGGGAAGTTTGTAAAGTTTTAAGGGGAAATATAACAGCAGCTATTTTCATATGATAGAATATAGACTGGTGGCTTTGTTTCGTTTTTTGCCTGTCGATAAGTTTGCATGTACAGTCGACAAAAGCGAGGCCTGCCCTGCCCAGTATCAAAACAAATTTGCTTGCAGCCGTTGAAGTTCATTGGTATGGATTGGTATGGACAGATGTCTAGCCACTGCAAGCAAAATGGACATTTAAGGTGTCAAGGCGACCTTTTTGTCGATGGTACTTATTCTAAGTTTGAGTGTAGGTGCGCACGTGCTGTGTGTTTGCGTTGGTTTTATTTACTGAAACTTGCATGTTTAATGTGATTCTTAGACCAGTCGTTTGGTCATAAGAGGTTTTTCTTATTAACACCATAAAATGCAAGTTATAGAACTGATCCGGATTATTTCAGCATGTGTTTTGCTTAGCTTAACTGAATAGCCTTTTACAGTTCGACTCAACCTATAATTCCTCTTGATATACCTGCGCAGAAGGTAGATTTTTTAGCGCGGGAAACTTCGATCTACCAACGGCAAAGCAGAAACCTACGCGCGCTAAAATCTTGCGCTGTCATTGGTTGATCGATTACCTACTCGACCAAATCGCGGCAGGCCGTCCGCCATATTTTCGAGTCGTGTAAGTGAGACAAAACTATGAATCATAACGCAATTTTCGACCATTTGTCCTTTAAAATAATGTTCAATATAGATTATTTACGTGTTCAGCTCGGAAACGGTCCACTATTCTGCGTGAACGAAAACTACCGATCGGAATTAGGTATAAGTTGACGCTGTTCCATCAAATATGTTAAATCGTAATGTAACGAAAACTTGATGCGTGACTACATTTTTGAATCAAAAAATTTCACCGCAGTGTTCAGTCAAACTTATCCAAGCAACAATCAGCTAGAATGTTTCGGAATAATTTTAAGACGCTTGTATATACTATGGGACAATGGACACCAATTAAGCTTGTCCCAAGCTTATCAAAGCTTGTAACTACTATGGGTAGGTACTAGGCAACGGAGATACATACATACTAATAAATAAACCCTAAACATTAAAGATTCGAGAGCAAACATTCGTATTTTTTATATAACTATCTGCACTGCCCGGGATCGAACGCGGGACCTCTAGCTTCCTAATCATAATCTTAAATCATATATTTATTCACTTGAGTAGCGGTTACAGAGATGTTAGTCACTAGTCAGGTTCTTTGGTGGTTAGCCAGAGCCATTATAACTATCCGGTGTCGTCATAATATGGGGTACATGATAGGTACAATTAAAAATTAATTAATTGCCAAGCGCCAGCAGATGTTCCTGCGTTCCAACTTCTGGCCGGAGGGTGTCGTTTTCCGTCGTTTTAGATATTATTCAAGTTTTCGTGACATTTTATTTGTATTTTTGAATTTTACAGCGCATTGGTGTTATACTGTAATTCTGTACCTAATTTTTATTGATGAATAAATTAATTAATTAATTAATTAGCCAATAATTCCAAGACAGATCTAATAATAAAGACTAAGTATTTAATTTTAACCCGGAATTAGAGTTGCTTTTTAATTAAGGACGTATCCGGCCAAATTTTGGTGAATCCGAATTCCGGCAAAAATTTAGCCATAGATCACCCACTCAATTTGGAGCACCTCAAGGTAGTATTCTTGGGCCCACGCTCTTCATAATCTATATTAATGACCTTTTGCAATTATCTATCCCTAATTCTGAGGTCCTCTGTTATGCTGATGACACTGCAGTTTTGCTTGAGGGTAGTTCATGGGAGGAAACTTATTTGATGGCTGAGCAGGGTCTTCGGAGGGTGGCAGCTTAGCTCGATAGAAACCTCTTAACATTGAATGTACGTAAAAGCCACTACATACCTTTTTCATGAACTGTAGTCTAACCGTGTAATGTGTTAAAAGTTATATCATAATGTTTGTAAACTGACTCAGTGAGTGCCAAGATACAGGCTCAGCCTAGTTTGGCGCTTACCGGATAATACTGTTCTCTGTATAACCATGTCATTTTGTTTTTTAAATAAATATACTATAAATATTTTCTCGTCCAGCTTGTCCTACCTGAGTATCTTTTTCTTGTGAAGTATTGTCCGGCTTTTAGATCATATGTCCAGCTTTAAAAAACAACTATGATATAAAATATACAATAGCTATTAAAAATAGATTTTAGTCGCCTTTAAAACAAACAAAAAGTTAGTCAATAGGGATGGTGACGCCATTAAAAAATAAATCGACTCCAGAAAAAACGTTTTATTTTAGCCCTGCAAAATTAGATTTTTTGTTGCTTTAAAGCAAATAAATACTCATACTCATACTCATTTATTCATAATATTTATTACATGTCATTCTTAAAATTATTTTAATATATTATTCCATAGTCATCATAATAATTAGTAGGTAAGTTGAAGTTTCTGGTCAGCCAGAAAACCCTTAAGAAGTTAAGGAATTCATCAAAAGTGTAGAATAGTTAGTTGATTGATTGAGTTGGCGAACAAATGACGTCATAAGTTGCTATTGCCATTCAAACTATGGGAGAATTGTGTTTTGACAGCTCATAAAAAGTACGTCAGTTGATTGGTGGTGTCAACATCCCTATTAGTTCGCTAACAAGTGGCATCACAGTTTTGTATGTGTACATTCAAAATGGTGTCAAATATCTTATTTAACCTCTTTATTAATAACTAGCTCCAAGCCTCCGCGTTTGTTTTTACCCGCTTACCCGACGTGCTGCGAGCCACAGACAGACCTATATTATGCTCGTTTATGTACAACAAAGTGGGGCGCGCGTCACGATGACGTCAGCGCGCGTCACGGCCACGCCTTCTATCGAAGCGGGCGACGTAATCCTGATTGATAGGAGCTCTGGTTCGGATGTACGATCAGACACATGCACATGAGAAAGGAAATGTAATTAAAAAAAGCTGATTGAGGGGCTCAGCAACAGTCATGTCGGATGTTTAATTGTACCTATGTATCGTATTTGTTTAATGTTTATAAAAATATTGAAAATTTTGCAAAAGCTAGACTGTGTCCTAATAACAATTTAAGAAAAACAAATAATCTAGCTCTAGCTAAGCCCAGATTCATTAATTTTAATAATAATATCAATAATAATGCCGTTAGAGTTTATAACAATTTAAATAATGACATCAAAATATGGAATAATTTTAAAGAATTCGACAGAAAACTGAAACACTATTTCTCATCTAGACCTTTCTATTCCATTAATGAATATTTTGCCAATGCACTAGATCAACTATACCTAATTTAAATAATACCTAACAATAAACTGTATTGAAGTTTTTGAAGCCAAAGGAAGTGTAATGATTTTAGCAGTCTATGTTTGTATTTACGGATGTTCCACCGTAGCGTCGAGACTACTTACTCATCCGATTTTTTGTAATTACTAAATATCAATTAACAGTATATTTGCAAGAAAAATAGAGAACTTAGAAGCTATCACGCGCGCCTTAAATATTTTAAAATTGCATCACTTGAAAATAGAAGGCGTATGTTGGATTTAGTTTTCCTAAAGAAAGTTGTCACTGGTAATCTAAATTGTCCTGGTTTATTGCAGAAAATCAATTTCTTTGTACCGCCTAGAACGCCCAGGTCATGTAGTATTAAACTTTTCGGTTATACTAATAGTCGCACTAATCTTAAGAAACATTGTCTGCTCTCGCGTATGTTTGCGATATATATAAGGAATATCAGCACTGTATTGATCTCAACTTGTCGACCTTCCCTTTCATTAAAACTATTTTAGTTACCAAGAAATAAACCTGATATACTTACAATTATTTTAAGTTGTTAGCTTAGTTAAGTTTCGAGTCTAGGAGCAAACAATATATATATATATATATTTTTTTTTTTTTTTTTTTGAATAATTTTTTAGCTTTAAGTTCTACTGTTATTTTGTGCATGCGGTGTCCTTCTATAATTAATAAGGTACTTAGTATTAAGCTGCTTATGTAAAATAACACATGAATGAGTATTCTTGTTGTTGAAGGTCCAATAAATAAATAAATAAATATGTATTATACTTGTATACAACAAATAAAACAATTTTGACTTTGACTTTGATTGATGCCAAATGTGTTAATAACTTAAGCTATGCGGATGATATGGTGCTTTTGAGTCCCTCAATCAAGGGTATTAGAGAATCGGTCGGTATATGCGAGGGTTACGCGGCGCAGCACGCTCTAAGGCGCAACTCCAAGAAGAACGAAGTGGTAGGTAGGTAATTTTGAAAGCTAATAAATTTAACCCTTCAGTTGTGCCTTCGATTGTGCTGGGTAAAAAAAGGTTAAATTTAAACTGTTTATTTCAATAATAGAAACAAATATACTAACAAAAACCAACAGCTATAAAATCTTTAAATTATACTTAGCTAGATTGGGGTGCATACGGAGTCATTAACGGACTTGCGTGTGTTGAGGGCCTTTACAGACGGACCACACTGCAACCGCAAGGCAAAAGTCAGGTATGGCAGTAGGTTGTCGCTCGGCCTTCAGTTCGCACGCTAGCCGCGTCGCGCGTAATTAAGCATCTTTTTTCTGTGATTTTTGCAACTTCTAAACGATCTTATAAATAACTTACTTACTAAAGGTAGTTTACTGAATACACACTGTGAAATACACACTGTTATCTTTCTTGATTTATATACCTACCAAATATCGGCGAGTGGGAACCCTGTGCCCTTGGTTTCGGATCAGCGGTGCCCAAAGAAATATGAACGCTCGTATCACACGATAAGTTTCAATTTCGCGTGCAAGCAGTAAGAGTACGCAAGTTTTTATACCTAAAGTTGACTTTTGTTCGAGAGTGATCCTTCTGTACGCTAGTACTATTACTTATAGGTACTGTGCCCATACATCGCAACTGCATTGCAGTCGACCAGACTGTACGCAGCCGCAGCCTGCAAGCTAGCCGTGACTGGCGTGCTCGGCGGGTGGGGTGTCTCTTGCTGTTGTGGACCATTTCAAGTACCTGGGCCACATCGTCACATGTAACCTGAAGGACGATGTAGATGTGGAGAGGGAGAGGAGGGCGTTGGCGGTCAGGGGGAACATGATTGCTCGCAGGTTTGCTCGATGTACGAGGCAAGTTAAGATCACTTTGTTTAGAGCCTATTGCCAGATTTTCTACTCGAGCAGCCTGTGGGTAAGTCATACTAGGCGTGTATACTATAGAGCGCTGAGAGTTCAATACAATTTATACAATACAATAACATACTCAGAATGCTGTTGGGGATGCCGCGCCACTGTAGTGCGTCTGCTATAAATAATAAAAGATTAACAGCAAAACATTGTTTTTTTGTGTTGGAAAAACAATGTGACGATTTTCGGATTTTTTTCCTTTACTTGTGCTGACCTCCATTCATGCCAAATTTTATGATTCTAGGTATATGGGAAGTGAAGTACTGTATAGGTTTGAATGATTCCCCTGCGAAATGTTAGAAAATAAAACCCAAAGGGCCGTCTCTTTTGGATTTAGTAGATTTAGAAGCTTGATTTTTTTCATTTTTTACAGCTTCAAGGGACCGCAGGCATAATTTCTATGTTCGACTAGGTAGGTACATATATGTTTTTTTTTTCGATGTCAGTAGTATCAACTTGATACCGCTATGCGTTCCTGAGAAAAGGAGTCGTGACTGGCAAACGGATAACAAAGTGATCCTATAAGTGTTCCGTTTTTCCTATCGAGGTACAGTAGGTACCCTAAAAAGACCAAAAGATCTTTGAGGGATCAAGTTTGCTATCGTAAAAAAGTAGATCCGACTCTGTGTAGTCACTTCATTTTCATTGTCATAATTATGTGTTTACCAAGCCAAGCGATATTTATTGTGGCCGTGTCAATATTTAGGGCGAATATTGAGGGCGGGCCGTTAACGGCGTAGCTTTCGTTTACTTTGTCTGTATTGACATAAACTGTAATTGTATGTACATATTAGTATTTATTGGTATAAGGACGTCGTCGTATTCTGACTGCTGGCAAAAGTCAGATCTTTATATCTGTCTAGATATCGCGGAAAAAACAGTTCTCAGTTTTACAAAAAATTAAATCTCCTAAAACAGGTCAAATCAACCTTAAGTACTTTATATTATTATAGGTATTACATTTTTATACGACTACGGCAAAGCCAAAAGGAAGCGTAATGGTAATGATTTTTTCAATAGATTTGCTCGAAAAATCCACTTTCAAAGGATGTATACCCCGGTCATTATGAAAAATGCCCAATATCAGAGGGCAATTTGATAATAATTATTCAAATAATCAAATTAACTGGGCATTATACATAATGTCCATCACCTTTTGGGCAGAGTACAAACATATTTAATTACTATTTTTTATTATTGCAGATATTTAACTTAAAATAAACTAAATGTTAAACAATTTAAATAATCAGACTCATTATTTGGATTGTTTATTTATTTATTAATTCTATTTTCCGGGTGGTCATAAAAAAAACTAACACCAAAGGCTAATTAGCGCATTAGCCTTTGAACCTAACCATTCTACCGTCTTGCTCGCTCGCTTCGCTCGCTCGCAGCGCGTTAAACTTGCCTTTATTATCAAATTGCCTATTTGTCACGTAGCATTATAATAATGACCGGGCAATTAGTAAATAATTAAGTTTAGATAGTAATTAATCACTTTGTCCGATAGAGCTAGACATTATTAATAATGCCCCGAATATGGACTTATACCTTATACGTAGAATAATGTATAAATATGTAAAACTATGTAATGAATTTGCAAAATTGATTGTAATTATTAGAAACTGTAATTTAATTACCTCAGATTTTAATGATTTCCACTTTTATTTATTCGAAAAAATCGCAGTGGCTGAACGCGTCGAACTTTTGCCTTATAATTTAAGTTAACCTAATTGAAAACAAAACTTACGCATGCGCATTACAGACGCGCCATTTTTGTAAAACTTTGTGTTGTTTCATGTTGTTAATTATAGTATATGTACAAAAACCAAACAAAATGAGTTCTTCAAGTGATGAAGTCGACAATAACATGGAATTAACTCTGCTCGATATTTTAAGTAAGGCGCAAATCGCGCAAAATTGTCTTTTGATATCAAAATCTCGAGAAATTTGCTATTATTTTCAATTTTGTGTTATTAATTGCTTTATTTCTAACAAATGTATTGAAAAACGTCGTATTATACACGGTTGGTAAGGTTTTACCAACTCGTGACATGTATAAAAAAAATATTTGACTTAAAATCATCATCATCATCCCAGCCTATATACGTCCCACTGCAAGGCACATGCCTCCTCTCAGAATGAGAGGGCTTGGGCTGTAGTTCCCACGCGGGCCCAGTGCGGATTGGGAACTTCACACACACCATTGAATTTCTTCGCAGGTGTATGCAGATTTCCTCGCGATGTTTTCTTCACCGTAAAGCTTATGGTATATTTCAAATGTAATTTCGCACATAAATTCCGAAAAACTCAGAGGTGTGAGCCGGGATTTGAACCCACGACCCTCTGCTTGAGAGGCCATAGGTATACTTTTTACTTTTTCTATTACTATTTCTATATCTTATTGATATTTATATTATTACTTGCTACTCCTAATTTTTAACAGACTTCATGTTAACATATTTTTTCAGTATAAAGTCATGTCAGCCTGTCGTCTAAATCGAAAAATATATATATATACCTATACTCCATTTAATTTAGAATTATAAACCACAACAACATTATATTGCGGCTCGTGAACTGTAAAGCCACAATATAATGATGTTGTGGTTTTCAATTCTAAATTAAATGAAGTATATGTACAGTTAAGAGTTCGCAAAGTTAGTTCAATATTTTTAATCTGTTGACCTTTCTCTTCCGCCTCTGGGTCCATAAATGTTTTAGCAATGATCTTTTTTAGATGAGCTCAGGAAATATTTCCATTTTGAAATTATACTTAACTCTTTTCATTTCCATTTATCTACTTGTAACATTTTTCAGCCTTTTACGACTTGCTTTTATTACTGAGAGGTTTGATGGCCACATAAAAAGGGATCATTTATTAAGTATAATGTGTTTGTATTTGTGGGAAATGTTTTAGAAATATAAATATGCTAAGGTAAACGTCCTTGTGCTGGACACTGACCTAATACATGAGACCTTCAATTTTATGTCATAGTAAGAGAGGTGGCAGATGGCTGTCATCTACTGGGCGTTGAGGTGTCGAGCATTGGTACGTTTATCTTATTGGAATAAGCTGTTCTTATAAACATTAATGGGTCATTCAACACTCTGTTACTATTATAAACGGGAACAACTTTTTTATGTTGGGACAAGTTTCATCATCATCATTTCAGCCGAAAGACGTCCACTGCTGAACATAGGCCTCCCCCAAGGCTCGCCAAACAGATCGGCCCTGCGCCATCCGCATCCGCGGACGCCACTCGAGAACCTTTCGGCCCCATCGGCCGTCAGTTCTACGGGCGATGTGCCCTGCCCACTTCCACTTAAGTCTAGCGATTCTTCGAGCTATGTCCGTGACTTTAGTTCTTGCGCGGATTTCATCATTTCTAATGCGATCCCGCAGGGAAACTCCAAGCATAGCCCTCTTCATCGCCCTCTGAGTGACCTTGAGCTTCCTTATAAGACCCATAGTTACGACGAATTAGACTCGGCTGGGCAGCGTTCGGGAAGCTCCGCAATATCTTGTCATCCGATATACCGCAGTGTCTCAAGTCATAAGTCTTTGACCAGTGTGTGTTGCCAGTGATGACTTATGGCACTCAGACGTGGCCGCTAACGATGGGACAAGTTTAAAATGACCCAATTAACAAGTTGTTGCTCGCGACTCCGCCTGCAATGAATTAATTTATCGTTATCCCGCGGGAACTATGCAATTTTCCGGGATAAAAACTATCCTATGTCCTTCGCAGGGTCTCAAGCTATATTCACACCAAATTTAATCTAAAACGGTTCAGCGGCTTAAGTTTCTCTTGGCTGACCGTGACGTGCACGTTATACTAAGGTTTGTCCACGAAAAAAAGTAGCCATCGAAAACTAAGTCTCCACTGTCTCCCAGCAGGTCTAGGTAGTGCAGGTTAGGTAAATAAATAGGTAACCGCAATTAGATTACCAACTGAGTATTCTTTTTTATGTGTAAGAATCTAAAATTCTAAATTTTTTGTATGTATTTATGTAAATCTCTTTATTGTACGTAAAACATGAAAAATAACAGTTAACAAGAAAAACAGATGTACAAAGGCGAACTTATCCCATAAAGGGATCTCTTCCAGTTAACCTTTCCTTACTAGTTGTGAAATCCTACATAATGCCAGTTATGGCTTAGAGCTAAAATGATTGCATACAAATGTGTGTACTTCTGGCATGCTTTAAAAGAATTTATGACCTGCATACGGTAAATAAGAGTCTGGAAAGATTTCGCGGAACATTTTGGCGTATCTATTTGAGTAAAGAAAAAAAGAACCTTTGTGACCCAAACGTGAAAAATACAAAATCTAAGACTAAAATCTCGAGATTTCGAAAGTAAGCCCGAAAATGGATAGCATCTGATATAAATATCCATATAGCATATAGCACTCAAAACGAATGGTGAAGAGTCCTTCTTTCTAATTAACTTAATTAAAAATGTATTAATTTCATATTGAAGACCTGAATTATACAACAGAGCAGTACTTTTTTTGTGGACAAGCCTTAGGAAAAAACAAAATTAAATCAACTAAATATCGTAGTGAATGGACTTCGTTTTCATCGCCTGCACTTTGAAATGTCAAGGTCTACGATAAGCTACGAAGCGTAGCACTACGGGGCTACGGGGCTAACGGTGCTACGAGACGTAGCGTTAGATAATTTTTAACCCCCGACACAAAAAGAGGGGTGTTATAAATTTGACCGTTATGTGTGTGCGTGTGTGTGTCTGTCTGTCTGTGGCATCATAGCTCTTAAACGGGTGAACCGATTTGGATGCGGTTTTTTTAATAGGGAGCAGGTTTCTTGGCGATGGTCTTTGATATAATTGATCAAAATCGGTTAAGCCGTTTCAAAGTTATCAGCTCTTTTGTTAGCTGCGGAAGGGATCTTAGACGCATAATGAGCATTGACTTAAAATGTTCAAACATACGAGTAACATAATTGCGTTGGGAGTTTTTAAAAATTTTAATTTATTAAACCCCGACCCAAAAAGAGGGGTGTTATAAGTTTGACCGCTATGTGTGTGTGTGTGTGTGTGTGTCTGTCTGTCTGTCTGTCTGTCTGTGGCATCATGGCTCTTTAAAAACCGGTGAACCGATTTGAATGCGGTTTTTTTATTTGAAAGCAGGTTTCTTGGCGATGGTTCTTAGATATATTTCATCAAAATCGGCTCAGCAGTTTCAAAGTTATAAACTCTTTTGTTAGCTGCAGAAGAAATCTTAGACGCATTGGGTAATTACTTTATTTTCAAACATCACCGTATCACGGCATATTTTCTTGATTGCATTTTTTGCAGTCTATAATATCAACAAATTAATGGTATGGTTTCGATTAATTAGCGTAAAGTCGAGTTAGTTTGGCCCTGAAGGGAAGGGAGAGGGAAGGGAGTTTAACTCGGTCCAGATTTCATTATTACACTAACTGTCGCCCGCGACTCCGTCTGCGAAGTTTACGTATATTCGATATTTAATTATATTGTTTATTAATTAATTATCTATAGGTAATATATAAAAATCTCGTGGCACGGTGTTTGATATCGACACCTCAGAAACGGCTTGACCGATTCTATGAAACTTTTTTGTCTTACAGCTACCCCTTTGATTATCCCTGCCCAATGGACAAGAATATGGCAATCGTACTTGTCAGCAATGACCTTTAGCCGGGTCATGACTTTGTTCTACACAAAGTTCAAAATGGCACCGAAAATGGTTGCCTCAGTAGGCGGCTTACTATTAAAATGCTTTTTCACGACACTGCTCGAAAATGTAGCCATAGATAACCTAAATCCAGTACACAAAACTGCCTATATATGTACATTTAACAGCTGACTCATTTATGGCGCGCAAACACGACAACAATGTTACACTAATCGAAAACAGGACGTATCAGTATATGTATTTCATAATACGATACGACTTTTTGAAAGATAATTTCTGAATTTCATTCCTGGCGTGCTGAAACGACACTATTGGACCAATCCAAAGTAATCGTCTGCTGCATGTGATGGATGGATGGATGGATGGATGGATGGACGGACGAACGGACGGACGGACGGACGGACGGACGGACGGACGGACGGACGGATGGACGGACGGACGGACGGACGGAATGGACGGATGAACGGACGGACGGACTGGATAGACGGGATGGACGGGATGGACGAATGGACGGATGGACGGGATGGACGGGATGGACGGGATGGACGGATGGACGGATGGACGGGATGGACGGGATGGACGGGATGGACTGGATGGACGGATGGACGGAATGGAAGGGATGGACGGTATGGACGAGATGGATGGGATGGACGGATGGACGGAATGGACGGGATGGAAAGATGGACGGATGGACGGATGGACGGGATGGATGGACGGATGGAAAGATGGACGGATGGACGGATGGACGGATGGACGGGACGGGATGAACGGGATGGGCGGGATGGACTGGATAGACTGGATGGACGGGATGGACGGGATGGACGGGATGGACGGAATGGACGGGATGGACGGGATGGACGGATGGACAGGATGGACGGATGGACGGGATGGACTGGATGGACGGATGGACGGATGGACGGGATGGACTGGATGGACGGGATGGATGATTATGATGATGATGATGATGATGATTTCCTCGCATTAGTCGTGAAAAGCACAATGTTTAGTCTCGGCCAAAAGTGTAATAGATGGACTCGTACTTTCGAGGGCCTCCGCTACGCGTCGGCCCTCAAACAAACTCGTCCATCTATTGCTTACTTTCCAGCCTCTACAACAATGTACTATTGGGGCTCCGCCTGACCCGGTCCAACATGGATGCAATGCATTTACTAATCAAATGAAGGAGTATAAGAAGACTTGAATTTTAATATTAATGTCGACTCCATAGTTCGCTTTCGTCTTACCGTTCTACTAAAACTCTGATCCTGTTATCAGATCGATTTACAAACGCTGCAGCGCGCAATAATGTGTCAACCTGTATCTATCTCGAGTTGTTTGTATACCTACCTATTGTAGGGAAGTATTATCGACGGATGCCTGGCGCTAAGCACGCTGCTCGAGACCGGTTTTCGGTGGCCTGCCCTTACCTGGCTATTATTTTACCTACAATGTGCGACGTATTGTATACATTGACTGATCTATGAATTTTGATAAATAATCGTTAACGTACCAATGCGTGTCATTGTGAAGGAGCGTTTAGGCTTAAAACTTAAGTTAGTTTGTACTTTACTGTTTTTAAATATTGTGTATAATTTTTGTAAACAAATAAAGATTTTTACTTATTTTTACTTTTTTTAGATGGTAAAGGTTGTTTGTGTTGTCCGCAGGTCGCCGTCGTACCGGGCGCGGGGCCCTGCGCGGGCGGAGCGCGAGGAGCCGCCGGCGCCGGCGCAGGCGCTGCTCGAGCCCGCGCCCGCCAACAAGAAGCCCCCGCTCAAAGGCCCGCGCCCCATCGGCTCCAGCGTCTCCGGTACGTACCTATGCACACCAGAGGGCGTTTTTTCTAACGCTTCTGAAGCTTGCCTCGCAATCACTATTTCTTTCTGTAAAACGGTGTAAAATGATAATTACTATACTAAACGAGACTTATCACGCAATTAATACTTATTTACCTCGACGTTTCGGCCACACTGCGGCAGCCGCAGTCACGAGTTAACTGAAATGTAGGGTGTCAAGTTCGTTTAGCCGCTCGAGTCTTTCGAGCTACCCACACTTGATTCCGATTGAAATCAGCACCCGCGTCTCCAACTCCACTTGATCAAGACTTTTTAACGGCACCCCATCACACCGACACACAACACTCACAACGTCCGGCGATCTCTCCGAGCATTAATCCCGACGCCAACATTTGTTTATAACGGGATTCCACGAAGACGAAAGCTCGAAACGAAACGTCGAGGTAAATGATATTTGCGTGATAAGTCCCGTTTAGTATAGTAATTTTGGTGTAAAATGATGACTAAAATACATGGTGAAAGCGAAGGCAAGTGTCAGCAGCGTTAGACAATACGGCCACAGCAGGCTTATTGTCTAACGCTCTGACGCTTGCCTTCGCAATCACTATTTCTTTCTGTCAAATGGTATAAGATGATGACAGAAAGAGATGGCGAAAGCGAAGGCAAGCGTCAGAAGCGTTAGACAAAACAGCCTTAGGTTAACGATGGGCGGACCAGTTGATTGAACGGTCCATGTAGAAACAACGTTTAGTCGAATTCTTAGACGGCTAAACTAAGAGTTCACAATTGTTTATATCTACTAGGAATGCGACGTCGACACAAAACTAGCGTCTCTGAACAAATTCCATTCCACAAACAAAATGTTGTGGACATCTTCTACTGTACCGCATAATTCACAATTTGGTAAATCAATTTTCTTCATCAGATGTCCAAACTTATTGAGAGAAACATGTCCGGCTCCACAGTCCGGCTCGCAGTAAACGTAATATAACAATATTTATCCTACTTAAACTAATATCCTGAAACCAACGTTCGCTTTGTATAAAAAACCGGCCAAGTGCGAGTCGGACTCGCGCACGAAGGGTTCCGTACAATTATCTATAAAAAATTGCGGTTTACGATTTATGACGTAGGTATTAAAAAAAACTACTTACTAGATTTCGTTCAAACCAATTTTCGGTGGAAGTTTACATGGCAATGTACATCAGTTTACATGGTAATGTACAGTGTACATTAGTTTTATCATTCTCTTATTTTAGAGGGAACACACATTTTACCACTTTGGAAGTGTCTCTCGCGCAAACTATTCAGTTTAGAAAAAACTGATATTAGAAACCTCAATATCATTTTGAAGACCTATCATAGATACCCCACACGTATGGGTTTGATGAAAAAAAAAATTTTGAGTTTCAGTTCTAAGTATGGGGAACCCCCAAAATGTATTGTTTTTTTTTTCTATTTTTGTGTGAAAATCTTAATGCGGTTCACAAAATACATCTACTTACCAAGTTTCAACAGCATAGTTCTTATAGTTCCGGAAAAAAGTGGCTGTGACATACGGACGGACAGACAGACTGACAGACAGACATGACGAATCCATATAAGGGTTCCGTTTTTTGCCATTTGGCTACGGAACCCTAAAAAGGAAAAAAACATGTAATATAATAGACCTATCTTGTGAAGCGGCCACAGATCAATAAAAAGACATGTCATTAAATGGATAACCTCGTTATTAATTCAAAGGGGAATTGCGTAAACCATCATTTAATAGTAGATTGTTCAACAAGGGACTAAAACAAGCCATAATGACACAAGATATTTAGCCACCCGAGCAGAGCGAAGGTGGCTATAATTCGCATGTCATTATGGCAGTTTAGTCTCGCGTTAAACACTACTTTTCACTTTGAATGCGAGGAAAAAAAACGAAGTTTGAGGTATGAGAAGTGAAAATAAATGTATGAATTGATATTTTTATATGTCGCTCACTTAATTTAAATGGAAGTGCGACAATTCCATTACAATACAATGCTTTTACGTTTTAACATCCACAAATGATAATTATCTTTATAGCAATTGTCAATTAACCTGCTGACCTCATTGTCAGTTATTAAAAACATTTATTTTCATACGCAGTAAAAGTTAACTTATAGTTGTAGTTTTATTATACTAAGTCTTACTATGTAGTTTATTTATGTTACTGAAGAAGTATCTATTGATAAAAAAAAAAAAAAAAAAAAAAATTAAATTTTTTTATTGGTGACAGCCTTTTATAAGCTAGAGAAGGTTGGGACCTCCCAGTAAGTACAAATACCTGTGTTAGGAGATCCCGCTCTTCCTCAAGTTTAGCAATTACATAAACAATATAAGTGTGTTTTTTAAATACAGATGCAGCAAATTAAACAATAAAAAACCACATAACTACAACAGCTACTTTTCTGAAATCTCAACAGCTAAAGTCGTAAATATGTAACTGTCTTAAATATTACCACACCCGGGATTTATCACGACGACGTTGACAGGACCACGGCTCCGCATTGTGGCCGAAACGTCGTGATATTTACTGCTCGTTTTGTTTTAGCGTGATAGATAAGCTTCGGCCGTATTGTCTATCGCGCGGACGCTTTCTATCGCATTCACTATTTCTTTCTAATGAAAGCGACGGCAAGCGAGCGTTAGTCAATAGTTAAATAAAAAATGGGCATGTCTCTAAAGGTTCCAATTCAGCAAGAACGCGTCTTGCGAACGCTTGTTTTGCTGTAAACAGCTTGCGCTTGGGATGTTGACACCCACCAATCAACTGACGTACTTTTTATGACCTGTCAAAACATAATGCTCCCGTAGAGTTTGAATGGCAATAGCAATATATGTCGTCACTTGTTCGCCAACTCAATCAACTAACTATTTATTAAAGCAACAAAAAATCTAATTTCGCAGTTAATCGAAAATTAATCTAGCTTTCAGAGCTAAAATTAAACGTTTTTAGGGTTCCGTACCCAAAGGGTAAAAACGGGACCCTATTAGTGGGGCTCCGCTGTCCGTCCGTCTGTCCGTCTGTCACCAGGCTGTATCTCATGAACCGTGATAGCTAGACAGTTGAAATTTTCACAGATGATGTATTTCGTTTGCCGCTATAACAACAAATAAATACTAAAAACAGAATAAAATAAATATTTAAGGGGGCTTCCATACAAAAAAATTGATTTTTTTGCTCGTTTCTACTCGATATTGATAACGGCAACAGGTAGACGCTTGAAATATTCACAGAATATTTAGTTACGTATCACTTTAAAAATAAATACTTAAATTAAAATAAAACAAATATTTAAGGAAGACTCCCACACAACAAACGTGATTTTTTTGCCGTTTTTAGGGTTCCGTAGTCAACTAGTTATAGATAATGGTACGAAACCCTTCGTGCGCGAGTCCGACTCGCACTTGTCCGGTTTTTTACTGGAGTCGTATCTTCGAATTATTTTTTAATGGCGTCAACATCCCTATAGAAATGTTTAACCGAAACTTATTATTTCCAGACTCGATCTCCCTCTCGTCGCCTGTGGCGTGCCCGTCCCCCAAGGATGAGGGCCCGCCGGTGCCGGCCGGCGTGGCGGCGCTGCCGGACGGGCTGCGCGCGCAGCTGCTCGGCCGCCCCGCGCTGCGCCCGCGCCGCCGCAAGGCCATGCTCATATACGTGTGCGCTGCCGACTCACAAGGTACCACCACAACTAGCCTATGAGCAACATTACAGACTCGATGTTCTTCTAGTCTCTCGTGGCGTGCCCGTCTCCCAAGGATGAGAGCCCTCTGGTAACACCCGGCGCTGCGCCCGCGCCGCCGCAAGGCCATGCTCATATACATGTGCGCTGCCGACTCGCAAGGTACAGCCACTAACCCATTAGGTAGGTATAGGATACGTCACTTAGTAAGAAAAAGTAGGTTCTTTTTTTCTTTAAGAGTATACGCCACGTCACGTCATCATCATTTCAGCCGTAGGACTCCCTCATTGATACCCAATCAATACGGTTGGAATCCACCATGAGCCTGCGGCCTTCACCATATCGTCCGTCCATATCGTAGGTGGACGTGCCACGCAGCGCGTGCCATTCCGTGGTCTCCATTCGAGAACTTTTTTCGGCCATCTGTTCTGCGTGCTATCCGCATTGCTATGTCGGTGACCCTTGTTCTTCTACAGATCTCATCTCCTCATTCCTGATTCGATCGCGTAGAGAAACCCTGAGCATAGCTCTCTCCATAGCTCATTGAGTGACTCTGAGCCTATTCATCAGGCCTATAGTGAAGCACCACGTCTCGGATCCATATGTCATCCATCACTGGCAACACTCACTGGTTAAAGAGTTTCGTCTTGAAAAACGTCGAAAAGATATTTCGGAGTTTCCCGAACGCTGCCCATCCGAGGTGGATTAGACGATTGACCTCCTTCTCGAATTTGGACCTACCTAGTTCACGTCACATACGTACTCGTAAGTATATACGGTAAATGAATCATTAGCTTAAGGACTTTGGAATGAAACCGTATAACGAACCTAAAGGTTGTATCAGTTACGCATATCCTCATAATGATGATGATGCAATGTTAATCTTGACAGATTGCTGTGCGGAGAAAGGAGCACTACAATGCGGCGCGGCGGCGCGGCTGCGGGTTCGCGCGCGGCGCCGCGGCTGGCGGATCCACGTGGCCGACCTGCACTGGCGGTCGCCGCTCGAGCAGCAGCGTGACCACCGGTTCCCTGTGCTCTGCATAGCTGAACTAGCCCGTAAGTTAGCCGATGGGCATTTCCACCAGAGTCAACGACTGGTAGCTTTCTGGCTGGCTTGACCCGCTGTCCTTGCGGAGGGATGTTGAAAGAAAAAAGAAAGAAAGAAAGAAAAATATTTATTTGTGACAATCTTAAAGTTAAAGGTGAAAAAACGGTAACAGATACAACATTACATTATCACAAAATGGTCCCAACTCAGCATGGTGTCAGCTATGCAGCTGACGCTGGTCTTCCGTTGGAACCATTTGCTGCTGTTGCATCCTTGTGTATCTTATACCGCATTTATCGTTGGGAGTGCTCTGAGGAGTTGTTTTGATGGCGTTATCGGTTACTTCTATCAGATAGCAGGAGAACTGTATCACAATCTTCTGCAACTTGCCCAAAAATGTACCTACGAAAGTGATTCCGAACAAACACTCAAATAATGACCCTTAAACTCTTGCCTCTTGTCTCACCTTGTACGTCATGTCTTCCTTCCCTCGATCCTGAATATCAACACCGTATATGTGGTCTTATGATTCATGCCCTAAGTAGCTATTTACACTCTCGTTTCGCAGCTTCCTTCGCATCTCGTCTAGCTATTTGCACGAGAATCTAAATGAGCTAGGTATATATTCGAAAAATTGTGGTTTCATTTTCGAATAGTATTTTCAAGGGCGTGTTTTGTGTGTGCGTGCTCGACCATCGAACCTACACGCTATTACGGTTCAATACGCATGTTGGAGCTTGGCCTTGACCCAATGACATAGAACAGTCTATCACCTGTTGTTTCTTTGTCAACAATACCTAAGCTTAAGGTTGGCAGTTGTTATGATTTGTATTTGTTTCGACGATAATTGTAGACGCCTATGATGATGCGCGACATGTGAAATGTATCATGGTGCAATGTCGTCTGCCTTTCCCACGACACGGTTTTTGTAATTTTCTTGTACAAGTAGGTATTTAAGTAATACTTAATGAAAGTTATGCCTCTTGTGAAAAGTCGGTTGTTAGCTATGTTAAGATTTCGTAAAGCTATCAAATAAAAAGTAAAAAGTAGAAAGCAGACAGTATTTGAAGACATTTGCTCAAAAGTTATTATAAAAACCCACTTGCACAGTCCAAATTAAACCGTTAACCCTGGGCTATGGATATTATTCGCCCGAGATTAGAAAGGGATTGGAGTTGACAGTAATTCTATATGCTTACGTCAAAATATGTATGAAATAACAGTTCTGACAATCCCATTCTGATTGCGGTTTGATAATACCAGAGTACTTCCCCACCGCAGTGGCAATTGTCACGCGAAAGTGAACTCTGTGGCTGCTGTTAACACCGTTGACAGTAAGCCGGCTGGTAGGTGAAGTAACGGCTTCACCTACCAGCCGGTAGTATAGTATAAAACAAAGTCGCTTCCCGCTATCTGTCCCTATGTATGAACTACGCAACGGATTTTGATGCAGTTTTTTTTTAATAGATAGAGTGATTCAAGAGGAAGGTTTATATGTATAATACATGCATAATATAGTTACACCCGTGCGAAGCTAGGCGGGTCGCTAGTAGTTACTATATTATGTTATCTGTGCCACGTCTCACATGCCCCATTGCCAATTCCAGGTCAGTCGGAGCTTGGGGCAGTAGTCCCGGTCCTGTTCCTCAACTCTGGCCTGGGCACGCCTCTGCTCCCGCACACGCTCGAGTGCGCAGACTTCAAGGCGGCTCTGGAAGCTGCACAGGATGAGGCCGACAAAACTCTACTCAACAAATGGTAAGGAAGGCTGAAAGCAAGTTTATGTAGTGTTAGGTTCAATGAGCCGTAGCATTGATTCAAAACAGGCATTTTTGATTGTTACGGGAGTATCGGGAGACAAATCTCGCCTATCTCGAAGATATGTAAAAAGCTAAGCCAATACTCGTATGCACTTTATAAACTTAGGAAAATTGTAAGTCAAGCAGCTGTCTTAACATCATACCACGCGTACGTCACATCGACGCTGAGGTATGGTGTCATATTTTGGGGCAACTCCTGTGACCGTGACATTGCATTTAGAGCCCAGAAAAAATGTCTTAGAGCGGCAATTGGTATCAGTTCAATTACATCATGTAAGAATTACTTTAAAGAACTGAAGATCTTGACTCTTCCTTGCCTTTATATTTTCGAAATTGTGTTATTCTGTAGAGGTAATATGAATCAATTTAAAAAATTCACGAGTTTGCGACTCCGTAATAAAATGAGTGCATTTCCTTCTAAAACTGCATTCTTCAGGAAAAGTATACTAGGAATGGCACACAAAATATATAATAAGCTGCCAAGAGAACTGGTGACTATTACTAATGACAAATTGTTCAAATGTTCATTATTTAAGTTGCTCGTAAATAAAACATATTATTCGGTAAATGACTACTTGACTGACATAATCTAATAACAAATAGAATCATAATGGTATTTAAATTTATATTGAAATTGTAATTCTTTGTTTTGTAACTTTGACATTGTATTTATTGTAATAAGTGAGCATGCTGCATGCTATACCTAATGCACGCTATTTGTATGCCGCTAGGCAAAGCATAGTGAAACAAATTAATGTAAGTAAACCTAATAACTTGTATAAACCTATGTTTTGACAAATAAAATTCTGATTCTGATTCTGATTCTGATTCTGATTCTCGTTATTCGTTTAATTCTTATTTCGTCTCATTCGTATTCATCTTCGTCTTTTTCACTATCCGTCACTATCTTTTTTGGTCAAATTCTGCAACTTGTTTATCTCTTAATACGTCTTATTTGTTTTTCGTCACGGTCTTCCTTGGACTCATTAGTCGTTCTTCCCTTTCGTTTTTTGTCTCACTTACTTATTCTCCAAAATTATTTCGATACGTTAGGTGCTGGTAAATAAATGTTCGTAAGTAAGTAAATGAGACATAAAACGAAAGGAAAGAACGACGAGTGCGTCCAAGGAAGGCCATGACGAAAAACGATTAAGACTTATTGAGAGAGAGACAGTTACAGAATTTGACCGAATAAGATAATGGCGGATAGCGAACAAGACGAATAAAGAATGAGTGACGAATACAGAATGAGACGAAATATGAATTAAACGAAAAACGAATGAGGCGAGATAACAGGATACCGGACAAATTTTATCAGAGACGTACGTCAGTCGATTGGTGGTGTCATCCTTGGATGTTTAAACAGGTACACACTGGACTCGAGCACGACGCCGCCGTGCTACCGGCTGGCGCGCGGCGCGCCGGCGCGCTGGCGCCGCGAGATGGCGCGCGCGCTCAATGTACTCGTGCGCACGCTGCCGCAGGAGGCTTGCGACGCCTATCTCACCACCGTCGTGGAGCAGGTAGGGACGCATTAGACCAGGGACCAGAGCACACGCCGCCGTGCTACAGTAAAATTGCATAAATTTACCACTGACAGATGGTTTGCCTTCATTTCATATTCAACTTTAACGACCTACAAATAAAGCCAATTTTAGAATAATGTTACCCACGTTTGCAGATTTTGTAATAGGTACTTTATTTGTATGGTGTTGAAGTTGGTGTTGGTTGTTATTGTACCAGCTTTGGTCGATCCCTAAAGCTCCAAACGCACAGACAGCGAAGGCGTGGCGGTGCGGTGGCGGTGACGGTTGTAATATTCTAAATTGTATGAACGACTTCGTGGTACCTTTTATGTCACGGGAGCAATATTGAATCCTGAGCGTAACGAAGGACTCTAGATTTAACTCCCGAGCGTAGCGAGGGTGTTTTGAGTTGATTACCGAGCGAAGCAGTGAAGGATTCAATATCGCGCCCGTGACATAATAGGTACCGCACAACCGTTCATACAAGTTAGAATATTACAACCGTCACCGCCACCGCACCGCCACGCCTCCGCTGTTGTGCGTTTGGAGCTCTAGAGGTTCCCTCGCGGGTTATTGTGTCTGCGCTATAAAGAGTCTTGTGTAGGGTCTCTGGCTAGGTTACAACATCTAGGGGCAATTTTTTACCTAGTTTGCGAAATAAATGGGTACAAAAGAATTCAAAATATGAGTGCAAAGGTAGTTCCATATCACGACGGAAGATGGCACAAGAGCACCCGCAGCGACAGGCCTAAGTGTCTTCACAGTTCATAAATGCATCAGGTCCCTCTTTCGCATTGAGCTCTATGGGCATGCCTAGGGCCCCATTGACGATGGCCCCTAATGGCTATAAAAAACCGATTGTCTGTAGAGTCGGTTTACGGACGATAGTTTAACGTGACAACGTCATAACAAAACATTGATGAAATGATTGCACACTTTTGCCGATTGTGCCTTTCGCTCGCTCGTGCCGCGCTCTCGCTCCGATCGTTCATCGGCTCGAGCGTATCGGGACAATGCGTTATGTATTTACGTTACACTGAGTCATCCTTTTTCGTGCATGCAGCCGGAGTTCATCGATTTATTAGATGTTGTCACGTCAAAATACAATTTAAGAAATGCGGACGTTGGCTTTATCTACTCCCTTTGTTGGTCATAGCCCCTGTGGCCGCTTATCCTAAAGTCCCCCATCCCCCCAAATGGTTAAAGATGACCCTGCATAAATGCACGTGCAAACCTTTGAAACTCGACCCCTCGCCTTCGTCTCCAGGAGGTCCAGCACACGGTGCTCCTCAGCGTGGAGGCGGCGCGGCGCTGCGTGTGGGTGTGCCGCGCAGGCGCCGCGCCGGCCCCCGAGGCGGACGCGCCCGACGCCGCGCACGCGCACGAGCTGGGGCGACGCCTGCAGAACCTCCAGAAAGACCTCAAGGTAACCGCACGGGTCTTAACTAATCGCCAAAAATATTTTTCACTTCTCATGCTCGTAGAAGTCGTAAAGTTGTTCTTTCGAGCTTGGCTAATTGGCTTTTTATGCTCTAGTGCATAAAGTAAAATCTTCTTCTAAAACCAAGGCGATCAGGCGTAAGCAGCCACAAACAGTAGACATTTATAAAATAAGTTTCTTGTTTTTATTTTTAATTAACTGGTGTTTTATATTACGAAATTAAGGAAACTAGGCAAATCTATTAGTACCTAAGTACATTATTATTGAAATTGCAATATAGGAAAAATAAGAGCTTGTAAATTTTATTTTCAATGTTGTTGTTTAATTTCCTTGCAATCGAAGTGAAAAGCAGAGTATAAAATTAGAGCATTAAACCCATTTCCCCTCAACGTGTCTATCCACCCTCGGCGTAGATACCGACTCGGGTGGTTATATGAACTTCTCGGGTAAAATGACTCATTTAAAATAGTATTTTGCACAATATACTATTTGCCAACTGTTTTTTTTCTAAAATTATAAGTATGGTCGGGGTAAGAAAAGGTTCGTCACCTTAAAGTTGATATTTTCTTGCATTAAAACATTTGTCAGTCCTGTCCTGTCAACATTTTATTTCATACGAAACAGAATATAGAAAGAAAGAAAGAAAATATGTAGTGGTAGAGCCATGTTGTAGCTAGCCGCTGCATCACGAATGGGCCGGCTCGTCCGGGGCAGTACCACCCTCTCACAGAACACCGGCGTGAAGCAGCAGTAATCCTGCTTGCGTTTCGTACGGTCAGTGAGAGTGCCGGGGGCCCAATACCTCACCCCTTCCCTCTCCCCCTCCCTCTCCCCCTTCCCCTATTCCCTCTCCTTTAGGGCCGACAACGCACTGGCATCGTGTAAAGCGCTGCGGATGTCTATGGACAGTGGTGTTCATTTAACATCAGGTGACCCACTAGTTCGTTTGTCTGGCCTATCTAACAAAAAAAAAAAAAAAAAAAAAAAAACATTTATTTACAACAACACAAGACACATAAATATTTTTACAAAAAGGACAATACAAAGGCTAAAAATAGAGTGTATCATTGCTGTTGTAAATTGGACACTGGCTCAGCATAATGCTGAAGCGTTTATAACACCCCAGCGCTGATTTTCAGCCAGCACCGCCGGTAATACCCGGAACGCCACACAGATAGATAAACTGTACACTTATAAATATAAGCGATAAACTACATAAACTACATGCGTAAATGGATGATTTGTAGATCGTAAAAGCGAATAATTTTAACAAAATTACTTAATTATAAATTACTATAACTCACTTGCCAAGTATACCTACAACTCTGCGCGGACTAAAACTAAACAAAAAGTGAAACAACCGAGACAAAGAAAAATCAAAGAAGTTTTGTGAAAAAGTGCATATCGCAAGACGTTTCCCATTTTTCAAAAGGTACTAAGAATCTATGACTTGATAAAGTAAGAAATTTGATAACTGTCGAATGTTCCGAGCTTTGAGCTTTCTTTTGAGGCCCATCGTTAGCGGCCACGTCTCAGTGCCATAAGTCATCACTGGCAACACACACTGGTCAAAGACTTTTGACTTGAGCCATAATCTTCATATCTGCATCAAATTTGTCTCTCCTCTCTTCCAGCTCCATTTGAGCGAGCGCAACATAATCCGCGCGTCAGTGCGCGGCCGCTCGGCGCCGGGAGGAGAGGACGAGTACACGGCGGGCGTGCGCACCGCGCTCGGCGAGCGGCTCGACGCGCTGCTCGACGCGCTCGTGGGCGAGAGCGACGCGCCCGCCGGCTGCCAGGGCATACCCACCAGGTACCATCAACAAAAAGGTCGCCTTGACACCTTAAATGTCCATTTTGCGTGCAGTGGCTAGACATCTGTCCATATCAATCCATACCAATGAACTTCAACGGCTGCAACTAGGCAGGCCTCGCATTTGTCGACTGTACACGCACTATCAAACGCTCGCTGCCTGAGGTGCCATAAACAAAGTTATAATCAAACTACCCGCAGTCATTTATAAATTAACTGCTAAAAAATTGAATTTTCTCATCATCTGTTTTTCCGAATAAGTACAATTGGCTAAGTAAAGTTTTTTGAAGAGGTACTTAATATATTTTTTTTCGACAGTAGTCTTCTTCTAGACCGAGAAACTGCAGCTGTTTTATTTTTATCTCCTATTGTTTACTGGAAATATTTTTTTAAGTGTTCGAGATGACATTTGTGAGATTTAATGACTGACAAGCGGTTCGTGCTCAGTACTTAGCAGAAATAGAAAAAAAAACGGAGTCAATTGTCAATATCAAATGAAATCTAACCGTTTGCGTTTCGTTTACTTTGCATTGTCCAAAAAGCAGTTCCAAAATAATGATCAAAAATATTCAATCGTGATTCAATTGTCGTGCATAAGTCGTGGAAAAATGCGGTAAAATTGTAAATCCGGATTTTGTGCGGAGGTTTTTAAAAATAGTCCAAAAATCACACCAAAACGCAAAGCAAACGAAACGCAAACGGTTTGACATGGACAAAAGTGACAGATGACTTAGTTTTTTTTCTGTTTCTACTAAGTACTGAGCACGAACCGCTTGTCAGCCATTAAATCTCACAAATGTCAACTCGAACACTTAAAAAAATATTTCCAGTAAACAATAGGAGATAAAAATAAAACAGCTGCAGTTTCTCGATCTTCAGAACGCCGACTGTCGAAAAAAAATATAATTAGCACTTCTTAAAAAAACTTTACTTAGCCAATTGAGGGCTATCATCATCATCATCCCAGCCTTTAAACGTCCCACTGCAGGGCACAGGCCTCCTCTCAGAATGAGAGGACTTGGGCCGTAGCTCCCACGTGGGCCCAGTGCGGATTGGAACTTCACACACCATTGAATT
Organism: Archips xylosteana; assembly: GCA_947563465.1. NCBI lineage: Eukaryota > Metazoa > Arthropoda > Insecta > Lepidoptera > Tortricidae > Archips > Archips xylosteana. Next base: position 12,895,507 of record OX387365.1, on the reverse strand, counting down.
TCTTCGCAGGTGTATACAGGTTTACTAACGATGTTTTTCTTCACCGTAAAGCTCATGGTAAATTTTAAAAGTAATTTCGCACATAAATTCCGATAAACTATGAATTCAGAGGTGCGAGCCGGGATTTGAACCCATGACCCTCTGCTTAAGAGACTTACCTTAACAGCTAGAACGAGGATGTGTAGGTGTGGACCCAATTGTTTGCAAAAATTAACTGCATCACTGCTAAAACCAACCAAATAAGTCGATGTTAGATACTTACAAACTTTGTGATATCACTTACCACAATAAGTTCCAATGATAAATTGAATAAAAACTGCTTCCTTAACTTCTTGAGTTCTCTAACCTTCGTATTTCCTTTGTCACAGCATGTTCGACGAGTTGAACGAGCATCTCACATTTTGCCAAAAGTCTGCCCAGAGCACCTCCAACCGCGAGATCACGCTCAACGAGCTCAAAACGTAAGCAATGCTGTACTACTCTATACAACAGAATACTTCCTCCATGACACGTAGTCGTTCTGTTCTCTTTAGCAGTTGACCCGTTGTCTCACGAAAATGTACTCTGTGACAACTACTGACACGATTGGCGGCAAGCCGGCTGGTAGAAAAACAGCGATTATCAAACGCATGTCTCGAATCTATTACGCGTGGAAATAATAAGTACTTAAGTGTGTAAACCCAGAATGCGCACTGACCCTGTTGATGTAAATGTTAACCTACAATTGTACAAAAGCCTATGATTCGAATTGTCACTAACATACGTCAGTCGCAAATTAAACTCAATCGAACCACACGTATTTCTTTTAAATAAATCCTACAAAATCAAGCCATTCAAATCTCAACCTTATCACCAAAACAGACCCACTGGACCTGAAAAATGTCTGACAGAGATAAAATGCCACGGTGTAAGATGGCGCAAGTATGAAAACCTTTGACATTAATAGTATGACGATATCACTCGCCTATTCCCATTTAGGTATTTAAATGGAACCTGGGTGATCAGGCTTTAAAAAAAATACTTTATCTACGACTAGTCGTTCTTATTGGGCTATCTTGACTTGGCAAACCGTTCCTGACAAAATACTACGATTAGGTTCTGCAATCAGCGTATCGTAAAACCATTCGCTTCTAAGTAAAATCATTGGCTCGTTTGCCTTTCTGCTCTAATTTACATTGCTGCTGCGCTATTTCAGAGTGCTTCTGCGGCCACCTCCTTTCGTTACCAGTGGCGGGGCGAAAAAACCTAATACCCATTTATCCACTTCTTGAAGGTGCCGTAAATGCCGTAATAGACGAGAAGCATTTGGTAACTTCGATAGTTTAGCCAACCCGGGGAATAGGGTTGTTAGTACCCTTCGCCAATTGGTACTGACTTTTGGAAGTGACTACTATTTTTATTCAGTTTCATTGGTCAGTCTGAAATATAACGTGTGTTACAGTTACGTGACAGGAGACAGTCAAGTTCCGCTGGCGTTGATCGGCGGCGCTGGTTGTGGAAAGGCGACACTTGTAGCCCGTGCAGCCACACTGGCACCCTCTTGGCAACAAGACCTGGCTGTCATCATTAGGTGAGTCGAAAAAGCATTTACCCGACGATATTAGTGGTTCCCATTTTTCACATGATCTCATGCAAGAAAAATGCTGATGGTCTCTAACGGTGGCCAAAATGCCAGCCAGGAGAGCATACTGAAATAATATGAATATGACCTTGAAGTTGGTGCTTAAGGGACTTCCTGCATCTAGTGACGGAGAATCGGCTTAAGAGGATCAAAAATAGTTCATATCCGTGCAATAAAAACGAAAAAGACGCCGATTGACGTCTTTTCCCCTCTTATTGCGTAAATATGACACAATCTTTTGTCGCCTTATTAAACCCCTTTAGACTCTAAGCAAATAAATTGCGATACTGGTATAGGTACGTCAGCCATGGACATCATACGTTAAAAAACTGGGCATATAAGTAAAACACTAAAAGATTCAAATTATATTTATACAGGCAACAATTTTTGATTGTCAATCCTGGTTTTAAATGAACTAAAACAATTACTTTGCTCACCCGCGACCTTACAATAGTTACGTTTATGCAAGAAATGTGTGTTCATGCAGTTCCTCCACCTCCACACTGTACGAACACACACAAATCACATAAACACAACTATCACCACCACCAAGCTACACTGACGCGTTTCGAACTCAACCAGAGCTCATCTTCGGAGTTACCACAACCGTATGCTATGCTACCAAATGTTAAACTTTGACTTTACCAAATGTTAAATTTGGTAGCATAGCATACGGTTGTGGTAACTCCGAAGATGAGCTCTGGTTGAGTTCGAAACGCGTCAGTGTAGCTTGGTGGTGGTGATAGTTGTGTTTATGTGATTTGTGTGTGTTCGTACAGTGTGGAGGTGGAGGAACTGCATGAACACACATTTCTTGCATAAACGTAACTATTGTAAGGTCGCGGGTGAGCAAAGTAATTGTTTTAGTTCATTAATATGGACCTCCGCAAAGTAACGCCTGATTCAATAAATCCTGGTTTTTACTTAAACTTGCTTATCACAGGCGGTTATCACGTTATCAGTATCACCCACTGCTACCTCATGTGAATTCCTGGCACATTGAGCCAAAGTAATGAACATCCTCCTTATTATTACTCTTCAATAGTCCCACAACCAGTACCTCTACCATGAGTTACACTAGTTTACAGTGACCGTACTCGTTAGCGACGGCGTAAATGATTTGTATGGAGAATTGTGTACAGCGCCTCTAGCGGTCACTTACGGAAGTACAATTCTCCATACAAATCATTTACGCCGTCGCTAGCGAGTACGGTCACTGTAAACTAGTGTAACTCATGGTAGAGGTACTGGTCTGTCTAGGCAGATCTGTACTGCACTTACAAGAGTTGTAACCTTGCAGGTTTGTGGGTCTGACTCCGCAGTCGAGCAGCTCGCACCAGCTGCTCAAGTCTATCGTGGACCAATGCCACGTGCTTCATGCTGGGACGCCTTACCGCGGTCGGAACGTAAGTATCGGTGTTGGAAGAGGTTCACTTTGGTAACGTGCGTTTTACGAACCAAGATCTTGCCACATAGCCTGTACACACTTGAAGCGCACGTTTTTATGTACATCTACAGCATGTGTAACGTCGTGGTACTTTAAAACGCACGTTACCAAAACGCTCGCTCCAAGACATCTAATGCGTTCGTTTAAAATGCTCGTTACCAAAGCATACGCTTCAAAACATCTAATGTGTTGGTTTAAAATGCTCGCTACACCAGCGCGTGCTTATAATCATCTCACGTGTTGAACTAAAATGCTCGTTACCAAAGCACGCGATTTAAAACACTTAACGTGGTCGTTTAAAATGATCGTTAGCAAAGCGTGCGCTTCAAAACATCAAGCGTGTCCGCCTAAAATGCTTGTTACCAAAGTGGCTTCAAAATAGGTATCAAACGTTTCCGTCTACATGCTTGTTACCAAAGTGCGCGCTTCAAAACACCTAAAGCATACCAGGTCTTAAAGTGTCGGCGTGTCCACTGTTCAGGACGTGGCGTCACTGTCGGCGGCGCTGCCGAAGCTGCTGGCGGCGCTGGGGCGCTGCCGGCCCACGCTGCTCGCGGTGGTGGGCGCCGACGCGCTGCGCGGCGCGCGCTGGCTGCCCTCGCGCCTGCCCGACAACGTCAAGATGGTGGTCACCGTCACCGAGGGTGAGTAGAACACTTGTAGCCTCTATCGAAGGGGCGTAAGGGCTGCCAGCCCACGCTGCTCACTGTTATGAGGGCGGACACGCTCCTCCCTCGCGACTGCCTAACAACTTCAAGATGGTGGTCACCGTCATCGAGGGTGAGTAGACTAGATAGTAGTAGTGTAGCTTCTCCACACTTGTGCATGACTGTCCGTGGTACTGTAAGGCGTTGCCAGCCCACACTGCTCACTGTTATGAGGGCGGACTCCTCCTCGCGACTGCCTAACAACGTCAAGATGGTGGTCACCGTCACCGAGGGTGAGAAGACTAGACAGTAGTAGTGTAACTTCTCCACACTTGTGCATGACTTTCCGTGGCACTGTAAGGCGTTGCCAGCCCACACTGCTCACTGTGATGAGGGCGGACGCGCTCCTCCCTCGCGACTGCCTAACAACGCCAAGATGGCGGTCACCGTCACCGAGGCTGAGTAGACTGCTTGCAGCCTCTCCACACTCGCGACTAGCGGTGAAGCTGTAAGCTACTAGCGCTACCAGCCCATCTGCTCGCTATGTTGGAAGCAGATTGGCTCCAAGGTGCACACTAGCTATCCTGGCTACCTGACAGTATCAAGATGGTGGTCAGATTATCAGCTGCGCTGGAAGTTGCTGGTGCGATGGGACGCTGACGACCCTCGCTACTCGCTGTGATGGGGGTAGACTAGACGTCAAGATGGTGGTCACCGTTACTGAGGGTGAGAAGAGTACTTGCAGCGCGCACGACTATCGGAGGAGTGTAAGGCGCTGCCAGCCTACGCTGCTCACTGTAATGAGGTGGACACGTTCCGCGGCCCGTGCTGGCTGCCCTGGCTATCTAACAATATCAAGATGATGGTCAGCATCACCGAGGGTGAGTCTACCAGACTATTTGAAATAGCCTCCCCACGCCGCGAACCACTCGCTATCCATGGGAGTGGATCCGATTCACATATTCTTCTCATTGCCTTCGCACCTGGTTGAAATTTCGCATAAGGCATAGGTACTTTCTTTAAGTAGGCGGACGCTAAGGGTTTGATTTTGCAAAATTTCAACGGAGTAATGAGTTTCGCAATGGGGGCGAAGCCGAAGTTGTAAGTAAATAGGTACGACTCGTGCGTAAGAGAGATCAGCATGTAGCGTTAACGCCAGCCCCGGATTTAAGGGGGGCAAACCGGGGCATTTGCCCCGGGCGACAGTTTCATGAGGGCGTCAAATCCTTGACGCAAGAATTCGAAATATCGAACAAGTGAAGGGATGGGACGCCACTATCAAGTTTTTGCCCCGGTTCGAAAATATCGTAGGCTTCTCTATTTTCCTGTACTTCCATAATGCGATGGTACATCGAAACACGATGACTTTCTGTTTAAAAAAAATATTAACGGCCAATTATCTTGCGATACAATCTTCTTGGGAGTGATAGTCTTTCTGAAAACACTAGCAGCGTAAATACAGAGACATTTGAAGAGCCGTTTGCGGCCGGCTCATGGGAAAAACGTTTTGATTTTGATTGTAATTTTGACTTCACTTCCAGAGAAAGACGAGCCCTCAAGCTCAGCCATAATGGCCGTGCTGTCGTCGGTTTTCATTTTGATGGTTGTTTGACTGTACCTCGCTTCCAGAGAAAGACGAGCCCTCCAGCTCGGCCATAATGGCGGTGCTGTCGTCGGAGGAGGGCCCTCGGGTGGTGCGCGCGCCGCCGGTGGGCGCGGACGAGGCGCGCGCCGTGCTCGCCGCCTGCGCCGCCGCCTACAGCCAGGTGGGCGCCGCCGCGCCGCCCGACCGAGCCGTGCGCGCCGTGGACAAGTGCACCATACCGCTGTACGCTAAGGTACAGTAAAATTACGTAAAGTTTACCATTGACAGATGGATTGCCTTCATTTCATATTCAACTTTAACGATCAACAAATAAAGCCAATGACACATTCTATCTTTAGCTTTCGTGTTGTCTTTTGTTTTGTAAAATATTGATGATGTGTCTTGTGTTGTTGTAAATAAATGTATTTCTTTCTTTCTTTCAATTTTAGAATACTGTTACCCACATTTGCAGATTTTGTAATAGCAACTTTATTTGTAAGGTGTTAAAGTTGGAAATGAAATGAAGGCAAGCCATCTGTCAGTGGTTAACTAAAAGTAAACGTATTGTACCTCTACTGGATGTCGGTCCCGATCACTGAAACAGCTGATGGTTATACACACACTAGAACAATCAACACTCAACATGATTCGCGCGGGAAAGCAAATATGATACCCTACACTTCAGTCAACTCAGAACCAACATTACAACATTAAGAGCGTTTATACCTGCTGAGCTGGCAACGTTCCATTTTTACTAGTTTTTCTCAATTATTCCATAAAAATTGAATGAAAATTAAAAATGTGGTGTATACAAATTGTTCTAATATATAAGTTAATGTGTCTACTGCAATAATTATTCGTGATAAGACTTTTATTTTCTTTAAAAACCGTTAGGTAATAATTTGTTCGTTTTTAAAGAAAATAAGTCTATCACGAATAATTATTGCAGTAGACACATTAACTTATATATTAGAACAATTCGTATACACCACATTTTTAATTTTCATTCAATTTTTATGGAATAATTGAGAAAAACTAGCAAAAATGCAACGTATAAACGCTCTTAAGACCGGTTTGCGTGGACCTGGGTTAGCTACTTAACCAGTGGCGTAACTATAGGGCGGCAGGGCCCCCGACCCTAGAGGGCCCCGGCCCAAGAGGCCGTGAGCTCAGAAATGACATTAAAATTAAATTACAACGTGACGATCTTTACTGTGAGGGTCCCTTCTAAAGTATTTGCCACGGGCCTCTGATGGTATAGTTACGCCACTGTACATAACTCCGAGTTAACTGCTAACCCAGGGTTAACAAGTGTCAAAATGTATGGAACTGTTATTCTTAACCCAGGGTTACCTATTTAATTTTTTAACCCTGAACTATGCAAGTGGCCCTAAGGTTACTTTAGACCCATTTAAATAAATCTTAAGTTTGCTGACTCGGAGTCGCCAATTTTCTGCCCACAGGAGAGACAACGTTTCTTTCTTACGCTTTGTAGGACCCATCCAATAACTGTTAATAACTTCCACAGATCCTCGCGTGGCAAATCTCGCTATCAGCAGAAACCTTCACGGAACAGACGGAACCAGAGACGGCACCGGAACTGGTCATCTGCGAGGACCTGGAAGGCCAGCTGACGCAGATCCTGGTGACGACGGAGGCGGCGCTGGGCGCTGACCGGGTTAAGACGTGTCTCGCGCTGCTCACCGCCGCGCGGAGAGGCCTGGACGACACCGAGATATTGGACATGCTGGCCCATGATCAGCTGTTTAGGAGCGAGGAGACTTATTGTGAGTACGGCTCTCTCTTCATCCAGTACAAGTGCTGGCGCTTAGCTCAGTGCATATCTGGAATATCTGTGTTTTTGACGTGCTCTTTATTGAAGTGTTAGGTGATACGGTTGAGATTTGGATAGCTTTTCTTGGATTATTTAAAGAAATACGTGCGGTTTTGGTGTGGTTCGATAGGTTTACATTTACGTCAGCAATATGAGCTGTGTCCCGCAGCTGTAAGTCCGATAGAAATCATATAATTTGAAACACTGTTCTCTCTTTCATTTAGTGTTCACATCTGCCTGCTTACTCTGATATCGTTGCTCTCCAGCCGTATTATTAATGTCATCCAGGGATGGAGAACGAATGACCAGTTGTGGCACGTGACGAAATAATTCGGGCACGCCACTAATCATGTATCCGAGAAATCATTAAGTTTAGTATCCTTGGTGCCACGTTATAGCCAGATTACTGTCGTTTTCATAAAAAAATGGCACATTTACGAATGAAGGTTCGCCATCCTGGTATATGGTTTGCAATTGTGCTAAAACGCAATCAAAATATGGTTCTTCTAAATCTGTACGATCGATCGGACACAGTCGAGCACTTTAATTTAACTTGTTACCTTTTTGCAATAAACTTTAATAACTTATACGAGAAACGGTGATTTTGTGTCCACCTCAATTTGCAACCACAAATAACAACTTTCCCTCAACCTTTCGACCATACATTTCGGTCCTTCGAGCCGGATCTGAACCAGCGACATATGGATCCCGACATTGCTATTTGTCAACTAAAACTAATTGTTTTTGAGGCGGCAAAACTAGGTCGCAAAGTTATCAATAATCTGTACGACGTTGATCGTACAAAATCATATACAAAGTGTACTCTACATCTGTCTGGAGAGAGTTCTCTCTATTGTGGTATATTCCCATACCAGCGTTATGTATGGATATGAAGTTAGTTTAGAGCGTGGTTGTTGTTTAGTGCCGTGGGCGCCGGCGTCGCTGTTCTGGCCGCAGCTGGCGGCGCTGCTGGCGCCCTGGCTGCGCTGGGACGCGCGCGGCGCGGCGCGCTGGCGGGACGCGGCCCTGGCCGGCGCCGCGCGCGACCGCTACCTCGCGGACGTCGAGGACACTGTGCGCCGCACGCTCGTCGACTACTACGAGGTAACATGCTGGGACGCGCGCGGCGCGGCGCGCTGGCGGGACGCGGCCCTGGCCGGCGCCGCGCGCGACCGCTACCTCGCGGACGTCGAGGACACTGTGCGCCGCACGCTCGTCGACTACTACGAGGTAACATGCTGGGACGCGCGCGGCGCGGCGCGCTGGCGGGACGCGGCCCTGGCCGGCGCCGCGCGCGACCGCTACCTCGCGGACGTCGAGGACACTGTGCGCCGCACGCTCGTCGACTACTACGAGGTAACATGCTGGGACGCGCGCGGCGCGGCGCGCTGGCGGGACGCGGCCCTGGCCGGCGCCGCGCGCGACCGCTACCTCGCGGACGTCGAGGACACTGTGCGCCGCACGCTCGTCGACTACTACGAGGTAACATGCTGGGACGCGCGCGGCGCGGCGCGCTGGCGGGACGCGGCCCTGGCCGGCGCCGCGCGCGACCGCTACCTCGCGGACGTCGAGGACACTGTGCGCCGCACGCTCGTCGACTACTACGAGGTAACATGCTGGGACGCGCGCGGCGCGGCGCGCTGGCGGGACGCGGCCCTGGCCGGCGCCGCGCGCGACCGCTACCTCGCGGACGTCGAGGACACTGTGCGCCGCACGCTCGTCGACTACTACGAGGTAACATGCTGGGACGCGCGCGGCGCGGCGCGCTGGCGGGACGCGGCCCTGGCCGGCGCCGCGCGCGACCGCTACCTCGCGGACGTCGAGGACACTGTGCGCCGCACGCTCGTCGACTACTACGAGGTAACATGCTGGGACGCGCGCGGCGCGGCGCGCTGGCGGGACGCGGCCCTGGCCGGCGCCGCGCGCGACCGCTACCTCGCGGACGTCGAGGACACTGTGCGCCGCACGCTCGTCGACTACTACGAGGTAACATGCTGGGACGCGCGCGGCGCGGCGCGCTGGCGGGACGCGGCCCTGGCCGGCGCCGCGCGCGACCGCTACCTCGCGGACGTCGAGGACACTGTGCGCCGCACGCTCGTCGACTACTACGAGGTAACATGCTGGGACGCGCGCGGCGCGGCGCGCTGGCGGGACGCGGCCCTGGCCGGCGCCGCGCGCGACCGCTACCTCGCGGACGTCGAGGACACTGTGCGCCGCACGCTCGTCGACTACTACGAGGTAACATGCTGGGACGCGCGCGGCGCGGCGCGCTGGCGGGACGCGGCCCTGGCCGGCGCCGCGCGCGACCGCTACCTCGCGGACGTCGAGGACACTGTGCGCCGCACGCTCGTCGACTACTACGAGGTAACATGCTGGGACGCGCGCGGCGCGGCGCGCTGGCGGGACGCGGCCCTGGCCGGCGCCGCGCGCGACCGCTACCTCGCGGACGTCGAGGACACTGTGCGCCGCACGCTCGTCGACTACTACGAGGTAACATCGTCATCGACAGACAAAGACGTTCACTGCTGACCATAGGACACCCCCAAAGTACGCCAGTAATGTACCCTGTGCCGCCAGCATCAATCACACTCCTAAAAAAAAGAAAAACCAACAAAACAGTCCATGTTTCCGGATTATTTCGATCGAATGAACTTTAATGTGTTTAGTAATTTTAATAACTTTACACCTTTATGATTATTAAGGAATATGCAATAACATTTGGACAATTTCAGTTCAAAATAATAATAATTCTCAATTCCCGACAAATCACATTATCAACATTGATTTATTAATTTATCTGTTTATTTCTAGGGAGTTTGGTTTACCGAGAACGATCCAATGATGGCAGGCCGTCTTATATCGCAGGAAAACAAATTCTCAGAAGAATGGTAAGATTGCTATAGCTATTTCACCGGATTACATTTCAGTACAGGCCATATATTACGAAATTCGATTTTCGAACTTCATATATAGTGCAGTTCCGTTCACGCTACTTATTAAACAGACTAGCGACCCGCCTCGGCTTCGCGCGGGTGCAATGTACGTATAAAACAAAGTCGCTTGCCGCTGTCTGTCGGTCCCTAAGTATGCTTAGATCTTTAAAAGTACGCAACGGATTTTGATGCGGTTTTTTTTTAATAGATAGAGTGATTCAAGAGGAAGGTTTATATGTATAATACATGCATAATTGCACCCGTGCGAAGCCGGGGCGGATCGCTAGTTATACATATAATCCTTTCTCTTGAATCACTCTATCATTTAAAGAAAACACATCAAAATCCGTTGCGTAGCTTTAAAGATCTAAGCATACATAGGGACAGACAGCGGGAAGCGACTTTGTTTTATACTATGTAGTGATAGTGAAGATTGAAAGTGACAGCACGATATAAACTTTGAATTCCGTAGTAGCCTAACCTTTGGGCTCCGACTTACACCAAAACCTTCCAACCAACAGCTACAACACACGCAAGCTCGACGAACTACCCTTCCAGCACTACCACCTGTCGCGAGACGACCCGGAGTCTTTCGCCATACGCCCCTACTTCACGGACCTGTCCTGGGTACACGACAAACTGGCCGCCACGGACTGTGGACATTTCCTGGAAGACATCGCTTTGGTGCCCGTGGATCCGCTGCCGGAACACATTGAGATACTTAAAGAGGTATAACATCGTCTACGTAACAACAGTTCATCCATTTCATCGACCATTACAGCTCGAGACATTCTGAAATATAAAAATATCGCATATCAGTAACAGAAAATTGGACTTTAAAGCTTAATATATTTCACGAACGAATCCCTAAATCGAAATATGGTTTTCAAAAAGCTCCGTATTTTTGAAAGGGCTGATCAACTACATCCCCCATCCCAATAGTGTCCATTTCTTTTGTCAAAATTTTATTCTACTGTGCGTACATCCGTGCTACATTACAGCGTTCTAAAGCAAAGCCGTGAACAAATAGACAGACGGACATGGCGAAATTCTAAGGGTCTCATTATTGCCATTTTGACTACGGAACCGTAAAAATTATTTTCGAAGAAAATAGCGATTACATAACCTCTAAACAACCAACTATGTATAGATATTTGAACCCTTAACAGTTCTCCCGTAAGTTCTTAACCGAAGCAATTCGTTTCCCATAATTTAATTTGTCATAATTTCACTTGCCGTAGCATCATTTGCCATAAAATATATAAAATCGTATGTTTACAGGATTTTTTGGAATGTAGTCTTAATACAGAAGATTACGCTAGACTAGTTGAATAACAATGCTGAAGAAAGTACCGTTTCGGAAATAAATTACCTACTTTATGACAAATGAACAATAATTAACATTACGAAAAAGGATACATTATGGCATATGAAATTCGGGAAAACGGTAGAAAATCGTTCTAGTCATATTAAACTAGTTCCTACGCTTAAAAACAAGGAATTTAATTCACAGCTTTTCCTTTTTCAGGTCTTCGAAAACCATTCATACGCTCTAGACTACGACCACAGGCAGTTCTATGGGCTCCTCAGAATAACTATGGAGAAACGGCAGAGGGAGGGCCTCGAAATCAAGTCCAAGATTGTCCACTCCTGGGTAGAGGAGATCTGGGAGCCACCCATCCCCACTTTCCACCCAACCAATGAAGACTTCTGGAAGGTGGTGGAGGGCAAAGAAAAGAGAGACGTGTCTATGGTGGAGGGTTTTGACAGCAAGACGTATGATTTGATCGTGAGGTTCGATACGAGAGGGAAATTCGTGGCGACGGTGTCCACGGAACGTGAGGAGATCTGCGTTTGGGATGTTGAACAGTAAGTTTGAGGTTGTTACCGACTTCAAGAAAGGAGAAAGGCTTCAAATACTTAGCTTGTATTTGTGCTCCGTCATTTATGCTCCGGGTTGGAAAATTATTTTTTAGTTTGGGAGGGTATTTCTCGTTTAATCCCATTTAAATTTGAAGGAAAACGTCCTGGGGTTCTTTGGCGTGCGGTTAATGTACGCCCGAGTGTTTGTCGGCTTGGAATGTACAACCTGACAATTCATGCTCTCATGTAATTTGCCATATGAGGGGGAATCAACTGTTTCTTGCCATGCCACCTGTTGCTATGGTTACACAAATTTGGTCTCCTGGACAATCTAAGCATTTTTCTATGGAACAGTATGGAGATTGTCACTTGAACAACCGGGGATAGAGTAAACAACAAAAAAGTTGATTCGTCCATATACCTCTTCAGTTCGGCAATTTCTCGGGCTGTAACTAAAGATCATCGTGAGGAAACGCACAGATCTGCGAAGAAATTCAACGGTGTGTGTGAAGTTCCCAATCCGCACTGGGCCCGCGTGGGAACTACGGCCCAAGCCCTCTCATTCTGAGAGGCCGGTGCCGTACAGTAGGACGAAAATAAAACATTAGGTACCTACAATGTTATCTAAATACTAAAAACCACCGCTCCGCATCATACCTGGCTCAAAAGTCCCCATAATTCTAGCAGCATTACCCCGCTGTATGGCCAACGCAATCTGCTGAACCACTGTATGACCCGGAGCTGGGGTCGCGGCCCTTGTCAGGCAATCTACGGGCCAATTCCCATACCGCGGAGTTGGCCCTCTGTGACCAGCCTTTTCGACTGTAAAAGGCACGAAGTTACACGTGGGCTCCAAGACTGAGTATTTGAGGTGCTTAGACCCAAAGATTTGGCTTGAGCATCACAGGGCTCGGCCGTTTCGACTAGAAAAGGCACCAAGTCATACATAAGGTCCAAGGCTGACTATTTGAGGTGCTCACTCAGCCTTCGCATCCCACATGAAGATTAATTAGTAAACTTTCTTCCCACCCAGATGCAAGCTAGTCCGGAAGATAACGGGTGTGACGCAGCCCATCAACTTGGTGCCGATCGACGAGTGCCGCTGCGTGGTGCTGTGCCGCCGCGAACTGAGGGTTTACGACCTCAACCAGGTCAGCAATTAAAGAAAACTGCGTCTAGCGTCATTTCAGTCCATCTTTTGATCTAAGAGCCGTTGAAGATCGACCTTCATCGATCTGATAACTCGATGAGACATATTTTTTATTAAATATAATTTATAAACAAATATGCCTATGATAACTTGCCTATCGAAAAGTGTTCATAGATTTTATTTTGTTTTATTGTGGAGTGCCTTTAGCCATCTTCCAGCTCCATCATCAGACCCTTGATCTGGGATCAAGTACTCGTCAAGACGAATCTAACGAGTCCAAACTCGATGGGGTTGTGTCGTTTTATTGTGGAGTGCCTTTGGCCATACTGAATTTATGAAATTACGAATTACCCCATCGAGTTTGGACTCGTTTGATTCGTCTTGACGAGTACTTTGATCCCAGATGGTAACCAGGGTCTGATAATGGAGCTGGAAGATGGCTAAAGGCACTCCACAATAAAACAAAAAAAAATCTATGAACACTTTTCGATAGGCAAGTTATCATAGGCATATTTGTTTATAAATTATATTTAATAAAAAATATGTCTCATCGAGTTATCAGATCGGTGAACGTCGATCTTCCACGTCTCCTCCACTATTTCTGGTTTTTTGTCATTCACAACGGATTGTCGAATATTAATAAAAATATTTAACTTTTATCAGTCCAGGCTATCAGTTCGAGAGGGTTGCACGATTATTCTCTTGTCATTATGACCAGAATGATAGACTGAACTGACGCCAGAATTAACGAGTAACCAATGTCTACCAAAGTATAAGTATCTGTACAGTGTGTCGCGAAGCAAAATACGTGCACAATAATTTTGTGAGCAATCAGGTTGGTCTCCTAAAATATCCGTATCAAGTCTTTTTGCTGAAGAAAAATAAAAATATAAGTATTTGCAATTCTTACATGGACATCACCCTAAAGCGTTTCGGTGTATTATTTGGGTTAAAAGATAAGAAAGTATTATTAGTCGCCCAAGAAATTCCTTTGCCACCCAAAATTTCAACGTCTGTTGTACCTACCTCTTACGTCATTAAAGACTATTATAAGTTAATAAGTAAGTATTACAAACATATTGTGGCAATCATCTTATTACAAGAAAACTAACCATACAACTGTATGGGTCATTTTCGTGTCACAATAGAACTTTTTCCAGTCAGTCGTCTTAGTAGTAGTTTAACCATTTAACGTGTTCAAAATTTTTGGTAAATTACCCTTATATCTAATGACAGTGGGATTAGTGGGAATGTACGAGAGCAATGAAAATGCATTTGATTCTCGAGATTATTACACATGATCTGATATTTATGACCAATTAATTTATAATTTTATTACCAATTAAGGTAAAAGGGCGGCGCGGACCGAATGCGTGTGCGTGTCACCTCACCGGTTGTAGTGAGTGGAGCTGTAGGAGGGATGGCACACTAGATTCGTGCACACGGAGTGCCATCTTTCTTACAGTTTAATTTATTGACACGCACACGCATCTGGTCTGCGCCGGCCTTAAACGATGCAAAATTTCATCTCTGACATATGAACCTACCTCTTTTCAGGGTAAATTCCTGGTATCCCTGAAAGGCGTGATGAACCAAAAGATGCCGTTCTACGGTCTCCACGACGCCAAGCACTTGGTCGCGCTGTCCCGGAACCGGATGTACGTCAATCTGATGAACATCGAGACCGGGGACTGCGTGACCACCTTCAAGGCCGGCGAAGACCGCTTCCTGAACTCGCTCCTCGTGTCTGGTGATGGAAGGTGAGAAAATATAGCGGCTATTGTATTCTGCTTGTTAAAAAACAAACGGGCTCTTGAAGAAAATGATTCTGTATCATTTGCCCGAATGTCTCATTCATGCAATGCAAATACTCTGTAATAAAACGACGTAAGCCCATAGAGTTAAGTCTCGTTCGATTCGTCTTGGCGAGTACTTTGATAGATTTTTATAAATAGATTATAAATAGATTTTTTAACAAAAACATTTCAATATAAGTAGGCATATTACAACCGAGTCAAAACATAAAACTTGTTTATACTCACTAGAAATTTTTAGGTACTTAATTAAGTATAAACAATCATGAACAACCAACAGTTATGGCGTCGGGTTAGCCAGCCAAATTCAATATTTGTAATTGACTTGCACTTTCGATAATGTGACGCATGAAAGTCAATTACAAACGTTACATTTGGCTGGTTAACCCGATGCCATAATTGTTGGTTGTTCATGTTTGTCTACATTTAGTTAAGTACCTAAACATTACTAGTACAAAAAATATCCTTTGGCACTTTGGATGAGTGTGTTAAGCTTGTATAGCTAAACCGTTTAGCTGAGTCCTCGCCCGCGCGGTTCTGGGGCTGGGGGTATGACGACAAAGGGGGTCAGGAGAGGTGCGGGCGGCAGGCACACGAGGCGCGCTCGCCGCCCGCACCTCTCTCGGCCCCCTTTGTCGTCATACCCCCCCAGCCCCAGTACCGCGCGGGTGAGGACTCAATTAAACGGTCTAATTATAGTAGGCGCACTTTTTACCGTGTAAATACATCGCGTGCGCGTGCGCAGGGTGCTGGTGTGCGGCGACGAGACGCAGAAGCCGTTCCCGCTGCTCGTGTGGTCGTTGACCTCGCGCAAGTTGCTCTACGACCTCCGCATCCCGCACCATGACTTCGTCACCTCCAAAGCTGCCATCACCTACGAAGGTAACATCGACATATCTCATGGATGCACTGAAAAAACCCCAGAAAAAAGACCAGCGCTGGGAATCGAACCCGGGTACTCAGCATTCCGTGCCGCGTGCTATTCCCCTACACCACCACTGGTCAGGAGTTTAGACACAAATTTTTCCTATACATCGCACATCTCAGTCTGCTAAGTAATCACATTAAGCAGTGATACAGCGCCATCTATGTTATACTCTCATCGAGAGACGTCAACACTCCTTCGGAACTAACTGCTCACCCGGACAAGAGATGTCGCTACTAAGCCAACTTTAACAAGTTTGGAACGAAGTATCTTTTGTATTTCATTTTTTTCAACTTATTTTTTTTAATTTTACGGTCATCCCGTGAAAAACATAATGAGAAAATAAAAAAAAATACTTCATACCAAACTTGTAACATCGACGTAAAGTTCTAGTATCCCAAATGATTTTTTTTTTAGTATCAGAGAGTACTGGAACCTTTGAGGGACTAGTCATATCAGGAAGCTTTAACGAAACCATAAGGCGCAAGCTACACAGACAGAAGAGACGTGGGACAGGGGCGCGTCGCAGGCCGCGTCTCCGCCTCGTCTCTTCTGTCTGCTTAGGATCGCGACGCTTCTATACATTTAATATGATGATCATTTTGGCGAACCATGGGGGAGGCCCATGTTCAGCAATGGATATCTTTCGGCTGAAATGACCATTTAAATGAGTCTTCGCCTGCGCGGCACAGGGGCTGGGGGGTATGACGACAAAGGGGGCCGGGAGAGGTGCGGGCAGCAGGTACACGAGGCGCGCTCGCGACGACTCATTTAAACGGTTTAGATTAGCTATAGTAATGGCGTCGAAATATCGGAAGCTCTAAAGGGAATTGCAGTCTACATCCAAGGTTCCAATCATTTTCCAAGAATGGCACTCCACTTACACATGAAATGTAATACAGTAAAATTACATAAAGTTTACCACTTATAGTGAAAATAAACGGATCACTCACGTCTCAAAACGAGTTTAACTCGACATGTTTCGGGCTAATCCGTAGCCCTTCCTCTCGGAGTCGCACGTCACGGTGGCTGCCAAACGTGCACTCAGTGTCAGTTCACGTTTGGCAGCCGCCGTGACGTGCGACTCCGAGAGGAAGGGCTACGGATTAGCCCGAAACATGTCGAGTTAAACTCGTTTTGAGACGTGAGTGATCCGTTTATTTTCACTATGAGTGAGTCTCACGGTAGTTTCATGTTTAAGTTTACCACTGACAGATGGTTTGCCTTCATTTCATATTCAACTTTAACGACCTACAAATCAAGCCAATTTTAGAATACTGTTAGTTTTTGTAATAGCTACTTTATTTGTATGGTGTTAAAGTTGGAAATGAAATGAAGGCACGCCATCTGTCAGTGGTAAACTAAAAGTAAACGTTTTGTACCATAACCCCTCACTCCTCAGGTTCGTACGTGTGCGTGGTCTCGCGCGAGCTGGACGAGCCCAGCCCGAACTTCATCGTGGTGTACGACCTGCAGTCCGGCACGCTGTTCAAGAAGTGGAAGCCGGGCTGCGACACCGCCGCGCTCGCCATCAGCTCGGCCGACGGCTGCGTGGTCTCGGGGCTGGCCGACACCAGGATCCTGGTGTGGGACTTGGTCACTGGTGAGTACATACCTTGGTACTGTTGGGTAAGACCAAGGATGATATAGACTGGATTGGCAGTCGCCATAGTACGGATCGGCCGCGGTTTTTATAGTTCGATTATTAAATCTAGATGGCGCTGAAATACAGCCAGAGGCTTTGAAGACAAAACAATAAGACTACAGATGTTTCATATCACTGCAAATGTATTATTCTGCAATATTTTTGAAAATTTGCAGTTGGGTAAGGAAATCAAGAGTTTCGTGCGACTGAAGACGTATTCCGGTCAACCATATCCAGTATTTAACAAATTAAATTTAAAAAAAAATACGCGACCAAATTTTAAAATATTCAAATTAGTTTTTCAAATTGGCCTAATCTGTAAGAAAAAAATATAAAAAAAATACATTTTTTTTTCTAACCAAAGGCAATTCTGTAAACTACCTTTAGTAAATAAGTACGTTATTTATAAGATCGTTTAGAAGTCATTGTTTGTTGTGAAAACCACAGAAAAAAAGATGCTTAATTACGCGCGACGAGGCTAGTGTGCGAACTGAAGGCCGAGCGACAACTTACTGCCATACTCCTCCCCGGGAGGAGCGCCGGCCGAACATACTTAAACTGCGGAGTGAAACCCCCCTGCCGGTGTTGTCGTTCTGGTAGTATAGAGTGGAACGAACTTTTGATTTCAACACTGTTAACCTTTTCAACGCTCTGTCAAACACAACAGCTCTCACTCATACGCCATGACATCGGAATGTCAAACGCGAAGTTGAACCGTACAGAAATGAATGTAGGTAGATATCTCTCTGCACGCCGTAACTGATACATCAGTCTGGCGTAGAACCTGCGGTGCTGATATATGTGTCGTTGGCGTCGAAAAGGTTGACGGTTTTTTTTTTTTTATGTTAGAAAGGCCAGACAAACGAACTAGTGGGTCACCTGATGTTAAATGATCACCACTGTCCATAGACACCTGCAGCGCTTTACGCGATGCCAGTGCGTTGTCGGCCCTTAAGGAGAGGGAATAGGGGAAGGGGGAGAGGGAAGGGGTGAGGTATTGGGCCCCCGGCACTCTCACTGACCGTACGAAACGCAAGCAGGATTACTGCTGCTTCACGCCGGTTTTCTGTGAGAGGGTGGTACTGCCCCGGACGAGCCGGCCCATTCGTGATGCAGCGGCTAGCTACAACATGGCTCTACCACTACTAAGCGTTACTAAATGTTATAGGTAGGTTATGTAGTCTGGTAACGTAGTCTGGTTGTTGGCAGGCAACTGCCGGCTGACGCTGCGCGGGCACGCGGCGGCGCCGGCGCGGCTGCGGCTGGCGCGCGCGGGCGCCGTGCTGCTGTCCAGCGACGACGCCGCGCGGGACCTGTCCGTGCGCCTCTGGGACCTCCACACCGGTAACTAGCTTCAAGGCCGCGGACTCGCAAACTCGACTCGTGTTATCATTCCACGAGACACTTTCAGAGATTTGATCACCTTTGCCATGTTACATTACATTAGGTACAGTAGAGACTTTATAATAACTACTTATATCACTGAAAATGTGCTTCGGTACTGCACGACCTTATTCCGCCTGCTCCTTTCCTCCACAGGTCGACCAGAAGTGGGCGGGGTCTCCACCCTTACGTTGTCAGTATTCCCAAATTCCGCACAAAGCGTTTTCGCTCTTCCTTCATCAATCGCACAGCTATGGAGTGGAATTCCCTGTCTGCGACTGTGTTCCCTGAACACTACAATTTGGCCGCTTTCAAGTCTAGGGTGAATGAGCATTTACTAGGCAAACGTGCTCCATCGTAGGCCTCATCTTCGCTTTCCATCAGGCGTGATTGTGGCCAAACGCAAGCCTATATTGTATAAAAAAAAAATGACTAGTGAAATGATAAAAGGAGTTGACTTTGCGACAACTCACTGACGTGTTTCAAGGATTTCAAATCACTAAACAAATCTGGTAAAGTGAGTTGCCTTTTTTGGCTGATATAGAAAGAAAAGAAAGACCCCTTTTTAACAATGTGCGTGATTTGCTCATATCCCTATAAATTCTAAAACATGGCATAGCTTTAAGTAGATTTTTCCTGTATTTATCTTTAAAACCGGACTCAAATTATAACCAGCGTCGTCTGTCCACAGGAAAACTAATAGCGGTATACACGCCTCCAGAGCGAATAACCTCCTGCGAAGTCCTACTAGGGGGCTCTGTCCTCGCGCTTGCCCTTGAAAACTTCAAAGAGATCCTCTGCGTGAAGCTCAACGGGCCACCGGTAGAGGCCGTGTCCCAGGGCAGGGACGCCGAGTACGACGCGAAGCCCTACGGGGACCCAGCGCTCGAAGGCCGGACCTTCGACGTCAGAGGCTCCGAGAACTGCTGATCAAGACTGCGGCTTCTCCTGCGGTTATTTATTATTGGGTAGAGAGAGTCTAAACCCTGTTTACACTGAATTCTTGTACAAACAAAATTAATTCGTAATATTTTAGCTTATGGTTGGGTAATCGACTGAATATAAACGACAATGAGGCGTCGGCTTACTGAAACTTAAATGCACTGGCCATTTTTTATTTTGTTACCTTTTGACTTTTTTTTTAATTCGGTAAGTTCCATGTGATTTCTGCTCAGAATCACGAGCTCTTTTGATCCTACTAGGAGAAAAGAAGTGTCCCAAAACTTTCATATAATTTTCGATTCTTCCATTCCGTTACGGTCACATAAAGTCTATGGAAAATGGTAACGGAACGGAAAAAAAACTTGGGACACTTTTTCTCCTCTCTTCTTCTTAGTCGGACACTCTTGTCAGAGTGGTCGTGGTTGCGCAGACGATGTGCACGGAGAGATGTTCGGTTCGGTTTCGGTTCGGACTTTTTCTCCTAGTAGGATCGAAAGAGCTCTTGATTCTGAGCAGACATCACATAGAACTTTCCGAATTAAAAAAAAAGTCAAAAGGTAAAACAAAATAAAAAATGGCCCTACAACCGACTGCTCATATTCCATTGCAGTCTACGCTAGCTTCGATTGAAATGTATGGGCAGTTGGCAGTTGCTGTTACCAGTGTCGTCATAGCTAGGCGTGGGCTTGTCTACGGTCTGAGGGGCCTCGTGCCTTGTATAGTAGGGATAAGAAAAGTTTCGTCACTTTTCGACTCTATGTCAACGAATTAAGGTCGAAAAGTGACGAACCTTTTTTACCCCGACTATACCTAAGGTTCTTGTTTTTAGCTGTTACGCTGCGGTGGGAACGTAGTCTTCTTCGGCTGTAATGGCCCTTAAAGTGTAAAAGATAACTTGCATTTCTTGTAAATGTTTTTCATGATTTATTGAGGGTGATAAATTTTTCAGCACAACCCGATGTTCAAATGGCAACGTGTCAAAGAGCTCGTTTTGAATTAAAAACGGAAAAAGAAACTTTGTAGGGACTCGCTCAACCATAGGACGAAATATCCCGAATTAATTATGTGAATTACTGCAATGGCTTAACGACCCAAAGAGGATTCTGGTCTCCGATATCTTACTATGGTTATGATAATCATTTCACAATTACCTCAGTGATACCTACTGGTATGTAAATCTTCGTCAATAGAAATGCTATCGGCTAACATTCGAAGGACACCATAATACAACAATTCCCAGAAGCGAGTCTAGTAAGAACAATTCATCAAAAATCAGATTGATTGATGAGATTGATTCAGAATTCACTGCAAATTTTAATTTTAGCTGCTTTAGAACAAAACCGACAAGTGCGAGTTGGACTCGCGCACGAAGGGTTCTGTACCGTTATCTATAAAAACGGCAAAAAAATCACGTTTGTTGTATGGGAGGCCCCTTGAATATTTATTTAATTCTATTTTTTAGTATTTGTTGTTATAGCGGCAACCGAAATACATCGTCTGTGAAAATTTCTACTGTAGCTGTCACGGTTCATGAGATACAGCCTGGTGACAGACGGTCAGACAGACAGATGGAAGGACAGCGGAGTCTCAGTAATAGGGTCCCGTTTTTACCCTTTGGGTACAGAACCCTAATAAGTAAGACGACTGAGCTGACTTAGAAGTGAGGTCACTAACAATTGCCATACAAATTGTATGGGAGAATCGACTTTTGACAGCTCACATAAAGCACCTCAGTTGATTGGTGGTGTCACCATTCCAATCGCAAGTGCCACAGGGATCATTGTAAAATGACTCTACCATAAAAATTCTTATGTTCTGGGTTTCGTAATTTACCTACCTCATGTAGTGTCAAGTCAACCCACAGAAATATATCGAGATAGAAGGAAAGAGTTTACGTACGCCGACTGGCCAAATGGAGTTTATAAGCCCCAATGCTCGCCGCGAACTTCAGTCTGCTCCCGACCGCGATCTGCGTGCGACGTCAGGTTTTAAAAATAAAATGACTCGTTGTTCAGTGATTAACTTTTCAAATACTACAGATAAAGTTGGAGCTGTTAGTCGAGGTATTTCCTTTCATTGGTAAATACTATTTGTCCTAAAATATCTGTTATTAATTAAAAAACGATTTATTTTATTATTTTCATCAGAACAGTAGCGGGCGATAGTGTGTCCACGCTAGCTTTCCATTGCGGCTTTAATTTGACGAGCCAGACATGGCGTGCGTTCAAAACCAGCAATGTAAAAATAAGCTATTCAAACTATCGAGTCACGTCCAAGGTCAATTTATCATTTTTTCTGTCAAAAGTAAGAATAGTGATGTACAAGTACACTATCGCAATTCTTATTCGATTAAAATCGATTTTGAAAGCAGAGGAAATGATAATTAAGTTTTTATATTATTATGTAGCTATATAATGTACGTAGTGCAAAGCAAATATTATTAACAAACAGGTTATGGTTACTTCTATATTGCAATTTTATTTTAGTTTTCCGAATGATCCTCATATTAAAAATAAATGGATGGTCGTAAAAAATGGTTTCCTATAAAAAACAGCAAGAATTGTTCTATACATTTCCACGAAGACACCTTTACTGGCCCATCAAAGTACCGACGAGTAATCAGTACAGCTTATCCGACTATTGATGTAGTGATGATGTCATATGATGAAAAGGTACACATTTACATAAGGCTAAATATTATTTTAAAAAATGTGCGTGTGTTTGTGTGTGTGTGTGTGTGTAGTACTTACACGATTATAGGTAGGTAGGTAATAACGAGCTATGGAGAGGACTGTGCTCAGAGTTTCTCTACGGGATCGAATTAGAAGCGAGGAGATCCGTAGAAGAACCGGGGTCACTGACGTAGCCAAACGGATTAGCTCGTTGAAATGGCAATGGGCAGGCCATATAGCATGCAGAACATATGGTCGTTAGAGCCCAAAAGTTCTCGAATGGAGACCACAGACTGGCTAGCACAGCGTGGGACGTCCACCAACGAGATGGACGGACGATTTGGTGAAGGCCGCAGGTTCAGGGTGGATGCAAGTCGCTTTCAACCGTAATGATTGGGCGTCAATGAGGGAGGTCTATGTCCAGCAGTGGACGTCCTACGGCTGAAATGATGATGATGATGATGAATAACTGCAGCGGCTATAGTAGGTACTGACAAATGTAAAGCAATTTATTGGTTAGGTAGGTACCTACCTACATTTATATTTTTCGATTTGAAATTCTGACCTTTCTCATTTCCTCTGTCGAAAATAATTATCATTTCCTCTGTGCATAAGAATCGGTTCCCTAATCGATCTGTGAATCGATGCTTTTGAATTGATTTCGCGCGGCTTATGTTTCCCATCACTAAATTACATTCGTGACGTCAAAGTACCTACGCAAGATGTTACAGGCTCGGTCTCGCTACAAATTGCCGAGCATTTTCCTTCTATCTCGGTATATTTCTGTGTGTCAACCAGTTCAATTTCATTCCTAGGCACTATAAAACCTTGGCATTGTGACGTTTTACGGCATTCAATAGGCATTGTTATAGACAAATAAAATTATTTACTATGATAGGGTTCCATGGTGGCCTAGGAATCAAATTGGTCGACTGTACGTCTGTATGGCTGTTGCATTTTGAAATTCGCAAGAAAAGCTAAGGGTTCCCATTGACATAGGATCATGAAATTTGGAAAGAAGTAAGGTTAGAAAGCATATTTTCAAATGACGTGATTTTGAAATTCGGGCCCTAGATCTGTCAAAAAATATCACTCGAAAGTGGCCTTTGTAAAAAGATGCTAAAATGATTTCGACTTATTCAAATTAACCCTTCGGGACCAACTGGGCCCACAGAGCACTGAACCCACGGACTCAGTTGACCATTTTTTTTTATGGGCAACTCGACCCCACTTATCACACAACCCAGCCCGTGGGCTCAATCCACCACTGTATATAGTGGTGGACTGAGCCCGCGGGCTGTATTGCCCGATTAAGGGCCACTTGCACGGTCCAGGGTTAAAAATTCAAGTCGTTAACCATAGGTTAAGGATGACAGTTCCATAAATTTACTTCTTAACCCTGGGTTAGCACTTAACTCGGGGTTATACAGGATGTTTGGTAGCTACGTGCAAAGCTTTAAGGGGGTGATAGCCGAGGTATTTTTGAACATTTTTAGCCATATATGTCTTAGCCGAAATTTGATATTTTTTTTTTAAATTGATGACTTAGAAATTTTAGGAAAATACACAGAATTTGACAGTCACGAGACAATATTGCCCCAATGAGCGTTAATTTGCAAACCAAATCTTTTATTTCGGATAGTTTAATGTGTATTGGACCAAATGAAATAATTTTTATGTGTCTTTCTTGCCACAAAAACAAAATGGAGGCATTCGAAATTACTAAAAATGTCTTTTCTGTGCCATACAAAAAAATAAAAAAAAATCCTTGAAATGTTCAAACATTTTTAGAAACATGCCTGTTTATTGTTCTTTCTTTTAAGGTATCACTTATTGACATTGCTTGCTAAATCTATTACTAAATCTGAGATAAAAAGTAAAAACCAAACTCAGGGAGCACTCGCTAAGAATGCACTAGTCTTGAAATTTTACTAGTAAATAACATGTGAAAAAGACAAGTCTACGTCATTTTTCTGTGCTATATTTAAAATTTCTAAATTAACGCTTATTGGGGTAATATTGACTCGTGACTATCAAATTCTGGGTATTTTCCTAAAATTTCTAAGTCTTCAATTTAAAAAAAAAAATCAAATTTCGGCTAAGACATAAATGGCTAAAAATGTTCAATAATACCTCGGCTATCACCCCCTTAAAGCTTTGCACGTAGCTACCAAACACCCTGTATAATCATAATTAACTCGGGTCTGTGCAAGTCAGCCTAAGTGGGTCGAGTTGCCCGCAAAGAAATCAAAGTGGTCAACTGAGCCCGGGGGCTCAGTGCTCTGTGGGCCCAGTTGTCCCCGAAGGGCAAATTCATTAATAGCCATCTAAGGTTGTTAAAAAAATGTAGGTGATTGTAACAGGCGTCAATCTACCGGTGCGCAGATATATAATTGTTTTTAAAATGTTACAGCGGGAATGTTATAATGTTATAGTCAAAGCATAAGATCGCGAGCTACCTATGCAATATAATACAACTACGAAAATGGCTTTATTTACTGACGTTGATTGTAATATCCTCAATGGGTCACGCTCCAAATTACGTTTTGAGGTAC
Organism: Archips xylosteana; assembly: GCA_947563465.1. Lineage (NCBI taxonomy): Eukaryota > Metazoa > Arthropoda > Insecta > Lepidoptera > Tortricidae > Archips > Archips xylosteana. The sequence continues at coordinate 12,870,491 of OX387365.1, read as the reverse complement.
TCATTTTATTAGGTACCACTAATAATATTTAAAAATCAATTAAGTACTAACCCCTTCCTTTCACACAAAAAATCTAAAATAGGTTGATTCAAATATTCATTTAACTTACCTCTGGGCACGACGTCAATATTAATATTTCCAAAACAGTGTTGTTTTAAAAATTTTATAAATCTAAACTGTCATTATGATCTAGTGAGACACTTTCTTATAGACCACGCAGCAAACAGTCAGTGTAAATTTGGGGAACATGAATTTGTATGGGAGAATAATAAAATAAAAAAAAACTTAAATGTTTTGATCTATTACGCTTATTAATTACATAAAAATAATTGTATTTTAGTGAATTCTCTATCTGTAATGTTGTTGTTTAGACGTAATTTTTGTGAACATAGAATAAGTGATGATTGTAAGTCAATTTTGAAAACGGTTTTGCTTTTTCTAGTCCACGAGTTTCACGCGGTCCAATATTATCTACTTTTTTAATTAATTATATAAAGCCTTTATCAAGCTCATATTGTCAACATTCAGTTGCTTGCTACATTCATTACAATTCATGTCTGCCATGGTGAGCGCCATCTGTGAATAAAGTCCGTAACTTAGTTTTTACGCTATTATATTCGCCAGATGCCACTAGTGCATATAAGACATTGTAGCGGCCAATTTTTCGTTCGTCATTTTTTTGTACAGCAAAACGTCTCTGTTTCTAGTTTCAGGGGTAGCATAAAAATAAAATCTTTCACTTTTGATTGGTACTGCATTAAGAAAGAGGTGCTCTTACCAACAAAACTATCATTTTTATAGCTATTGATTGTTCGTATAGAAGTTACAAGACGTAAAGAATTAACTACTATGTTTGAGTTTGTTTACAGTCAAAATGTAGTTATGCAATTCGGTTGGTACTCCACTATATTTGCTCTACTAGATCAAAAGAGGACATACTAAAAAAAACGCCACATCTTAAGCTATTGTATATTGTATACATCTCTAGGATCTAGGTGAGTGGAGACCCTGTTATTTTTTTATTTTTCGTTGTCATTACTTTTTTTCTAATTTGGTCATTAACAGAAGCTACGACATTTTCAATAAAATCACAAATAAATAAAAACCTAAGAATTCCAAAAATTCGGACTGAATTGACAGCTTTTGGTGAAACTAAAATTCGGGCTTCGTGTATTTTAAGACCTACTTAAAAATTTTGTTGCTTTGGCTTTATTGCGATGTCAACAAGAGAAAACACTATCATTTAAAAATTGAAATTGAGTGTCACTAGGCCCTTGCCACGAACGCAAATCAAGAGTATCTTTTTATTACTTTTTAACTATGTTATGAACGGATACTCTACTACCGCAAAACGCTTGTACCTACTCTACGTTCGACTGACTTGCACTTTAACACAATGTACTTACCAACTTAGTATTATTTAGACTCCAGTACCTTGAATGTAAGTTTTCTTCCTCTGTCGTCTGAAAATTATTATAAGACTTTGTTGCGATACGCACTGTTAGAGGTGCCGGCTGATGCCCCAAAGTAATTCATACGTAAAGGTAAACTTATCCACGATATTTTTGTGTTAAAAACTTACATTTGAGGTAGGTATTGTGTCGCAGACTATACCAAAAACCTGTGTAAGAAGACGAAAATTGCAGCCATTTCCGCTCACATGCAGATAGCTCTGTAAGAGAAAGACCGCCGGATCGGAACTCTTTCATGCATGTTCTACATGTTGGACCTAATTGGACTGAGCATGAGCTATATTTGTACATTAAAGCAATCACTGTATAATAATGTTACTTCATAATCGCTTTCTGCGCATCAATTGCCATTGGTCGATCGTGTATAACTAGCATTCTTGGAAATATTTGGTATAGTCCGCGAACGCGAAAGCATAAGCTCCCTAAACTTTAATCTAAGTGCTAACTGATGCTGGTTCATCATTTAATAATATATTATAAGTTAAGATTACCATTTTTCATTTCACATTTTACAGGGGTCGACTGTGGCTGTCACCTTATCCTAATTTTAACAAGTATACTATAAAGACAGCTTCACAAACGCGACCCCTCGGCGTTGCATATTCTAAATAACAAATAGAACAGATATTATATAAACATGAAATCCTACATGTTTAGAAGACACAATAGTTGTAATATAAATTATTTGCGCACTCCCGGGCGACACGGGTTTAAGCCAACTTTTCGTCTCCACTAAGATCTGTAACTGCCATTTTGTAATTTACGTTAGAACTCATTAATCGTAGGGTAAGCTAGTTGTAATATAAAGTAACATGCACAATAGACACCTACCTAATGCACAAATTAACTCATGTTTTTGTTGTCCTAGAAACAAATTATCACTATGCCAAACCTGAATATTAAACGCAATGGCAGGCACGGAAGGAGTGAAATAAAATACGTTAGGTACGTTTTACTAATGTAACTTTACGTACGTAACGCGTTCGGCTAAGTCTCTAATTATTTGTGATGAAGTTGAAAAAACCGTTGTTATTAAATAAAAATAACTGCGGGGGGAAATAATATCCTAATTGCAAAGCTGTCACTGTCTATTGCACTGAAGAGATATTTTCTTTGAGCTAATAAGTGTATAGCGAATTAAATGAGATTATCTCACAAGAGTGTATAATTTGTTTCTATTCTTATTTTGTGTCTCACGTGCATCGCTTACTCTAAAGCCGAGAGCTTTATTCGACCAAAGCAATCTACTCTAATCTAGTTTTAAATATTCTTACTAACCAAAGTTACATCTCGAGTTAACCGTCTTGATGTATTATGTGATTTATTGAATGTAACTTTTGCTGCCATATTAATGTATTCTATTCTAATTACTGTATCTAGTTCTTCTATTTTTATATTGTGTTAATTAAGCGACGTAATGTTTTTCGAAACTGATCAAAAATGTTATGCCATTCGACATTTTATAGCTCACTGAAAGGACATGCGAATTTAGCCGTTATCATTAAACAACTAATCTAATCTGAACTAATGTATTAAGACAAGGTCCTTTTAGTGGGTGTTTTACTAACGTACCTTATATTGTTGAAAGTTTGAAGAAAATGCGATACAGTATAGGTACACATAGTTTGCAGGATTGCACCTCTGTAACAAACTTATGTAGTAGTTTATTAGTTATGAAATTACTTCAAAAAATACAATAAGAACCCGTAACAAATTATGTCAAAGTTATTTCAAATATTATACATATGTTAAATTAAAATTGATTTACCAAAGACCAGCAATACTTTTAATAGATGCTCATACTGCGCTGTTCCACGACCAAACACGACCAAGCCTAACGAGCATGGTCTTTTATGCCAAACATTTATAAAAATGAAATGTTTTTAAAAAATAAAAATTTGTAATTAAATAAAACGCTTCTTGCATCTTACTTACTGTACATCTGCGTCGCATTTTTACTGTAGTAGTTACCTCGTAGTTGAATTAAGGCGATAATTGCATTTACGTACACGCCCCTTGCGGTTGAATTTGAAACTAAAAATGTTTTATTTTTATTAAGACCTTGAGCTAATTTTCGCTGTCCTTAAATGCGAATTAGTCCAAAGTCTAAAATCATCACATTTAGATGGCCATTCCTGCCGCAAGGAGCGCTAGCGTGAATCCTATCAACGCCATCTATGTGTTGTAGTTGAAACCACAGGCTGGTCCCTGACTATCTCCTGATATTCTTTAGTATATAAATATGTATTGTCATTACGTAGCAATCAATTTGAAACCATTTTGAAACTAAATTAAGATGTAAATTAATCAATAAGACGATGGTGTAATCAATTGAACTGTTAAAATTATTTATGTATTATGGAAAGTTACGTATTACTTGTCCTGATTAAATTATTGCAAAAAGTTTAATGGTTTTATTTTTCTAATTTGACTTTGTGTGATAGTTTAATAATTTTCCTTTGAAAAAAAATTTTTGGTTCTATCGGTTTAGTAACTTTAGTAGTTTAACCTTTTAACAGCCGTAGTCTAATAAAAAATAGGACACAAAAATTCCAGCTCATTTCGCCGCAGTCTGACAAATAACACCAAGTTCTGGTTTATTTGTTTATTTATTGATTTAGCGTAATTTAATAAGATTGACTTACCATATTTTGATTGATTGGCCGTACCATTGTGAGCATTATTTAACGAATCATTTCATTTTATTTTTACATTTATACACTGTTTGCTTTTGTCGTCCCCGTATACACTCACGAATCTTTTTTTCTGATTATATTTAATGGTGGCACTTCACTTGGCGTTGCGTGTTCGCGTTGCGCTATTGCCATCTCCGTCTTTCACGCTAGAATCGGCATAGTGCTCCTCTCTCACACACGCAACTATTTCGTCAAATACGCCAAGTGAAGTGCCAGCATAAAGATTAGGATGTTCGAATTGTTTTTGTGAATAAACCATATTTGAATATCACGTTGCTGTGGTTTGATTCCTTAAAGCCCAGAAGGTCGATCTCAGCATTCGCTATGCCCGCTTCCCAGCGCTGTTATCTCTCTAACAAAAATTTAATGGATGGATAGACTTATTAACCCCGAGTTCTATAAATTAAAGTCACACGCCGACTCCTGAGCCGAATAAGCTAATTCTTGAAGTCCTTTAAACCTTTTATGTAAGGGCTTAGCTTTTTAGGTTTCGTTTAGAAGACTTTGACTTAAATTAGTCGTCAGATTTTCACTCATAATTACTATACAAAAAAGTGCGGGTAGTTTGAGATACGGGTGCTGATTCTAATCGGAATCTAGTGCGGGTAGTTCGAAAGACTCGAGCGGCTAAACGAACTTGACACCTTACACTTCAGTTAACTCATGAGCACGGCTGCTGCAATGTGGCCGAAACGTCGAGGTAAATATAAATTGCGTGATAAGTCCCGTTTAGTATAGTAATTATAACTAGACTAGTTACGCGGCGTTATAAAAAAGAGCCAAGTTTTCCTAAAAGGCCTGAATAGAGTGAGTCTCTTTCATCACTACATACGACCCTCTAAGCTTCTACGAGTAGCCTGCCTAGCATTAAACGTATATGAATTTTCAACCATTTTGACTTTTAACCCTTTAACCACCTAGAATTTTTCGTCGTGCATGCTCTTGTCGCCACCGATACAAAATAATAATAATCTTGCATATTTAATCTAAATTAATTAATTACGCTGGAGCGATGAATAGGTATTATCCTTTAAAGTATAAATCAGAACTTGGTCTTATTTATCAGACTACTGAATTTAGTTGGAATATATGTGTCTTATACATCAGACTACAGCGGTTAAAAGGTTAACGCTGCTGACAATGCTACTGTTCGCTTCGCTATGCTAGAACGCATTTGGCCCATGGATTGAGAAGTACGGCTGAGTATAGCTGCTCTACTCTATCTAAAAGTTATCATTATCAAGCATTAATTAATAAAGGCGTTAGACTTTAGACTGCGGACGTTTCTTTGTTCATTAATCGGTTGGGACGTTCGCCGCAATGGTTAGAGACCATTATATCTCTATTTCACGGCGGCATAACAAACGGTGGAAGCATTTTACACCTCCCTAAGATAGTTTATTAAATTTTGAAGATAAATTTTAAGGTAAGATGTTTTGAATTAGATATTTAACTAAAGGACTTCACGAATACCTGCAAAAACTGTTTTTTGTTTTTTTATATATTTTTAGTTGACTTTTTCTTGCTTGTATTTATAGTTGAGTGAATTGTAAATATTGTAATATAATTTTCGTCTTGAAAAAAATGACTGCCAAGTTTCTTGTAGCGCATTCTTCTTCATCTTGACAATAATGGTTTTTCCAAAAGCACTGATAGTATAAAGAATATATGCTTTTGCGGCCTACTAACAGGAAAAAAATTTTGATTTTGTTACCTGGCAGCACACACAATCAACAGAGAATTCGCTCGCCTCACCGATCGCACATAGTCTGGCCGAGCCGTAAACCAAAATTTATGTAAGTATGGACTTTTTATTATTAAATTGTGATGTCGATATAAATGAAGCACTCGATATATTTTTTAGGAATTTGCATGTGAATTTCTTTAAATCTCTTAATTTTAAATTAATTGCCAGAACTAATGGTTCACGTGATTAAGATATAATTACTTGAAAATTCCAAGTGTTTAATTAATATGTCCATATCCGTATTAAAATTATAAATGCAAAAGTGACTATCTGTCGGTGTCGGTCAGTGCCGGATTAAGCCTGTAGTAAATTCTATTGAGGGGGCCTAAAAAAAAAACCGGCCAAGAGCGTGTCGGACACGCCCAAGATAGGGTTCCGTAGCCATTACGAAAAAATCAAGTAATATTTTTCTAAGCATTTCGTATGTGTACGGAATCTTCAAAGTTAGGTACCTATCGTCAATACTTTGAAAAAAGCTCGTATCTCAAAATCGTTAATCTGGCAAAGTGAACTTTATTACGCGTATATCAAGGTTCAGTTTTGTTTACATGCTGATTTGAGATACGAGTTTTTCAAAGTAGTAACGGTATGGTTAATACCTTAGGCTACTATTTACTCTTAAACTACAAATAATTCCCAAGCAATCTTAGCCGCTATAATTTTCCTTGTAAATTAAATATATTTACTACCATTTTGAATTTTTTCAAATTTTTCCACCCAACAGTTTAGATTTTAGAGGGGGGGGGGGACGGTCGATTTTAATTAAATTTTTCACTTTAAAGTTTAATATTTCGCAAACAAATCACTGAATACAAAAATCATGTAAGCAACCCCCCAATGGTTTTAAAATACCTATCCAACGATACCCCACACTATAGGGTTAGTCGAGAAAAAAAAAATCACCCCCACTTTACGTCTATGAAACCTAAAAAAAATTTTTTTAGTTTTTTTTTATTTAACCAATTTGTCGGCGTGACTAATATATATATTCATGCCAAATTACAGTTTTCTAGTACTAACAGTCTCTGAGCTTAGCCGCGGACAGACAGACGGACAGACATGGCGAAACTATAAGGGCTCCTAGTTGACTACGGAACCCTAAAAAGGTCAGAAAACGTTGGTGCGCGGGGCCCCCTTACTATGCGCGGGGTCCGTATCAAATTCTATCAAGGGGCCCTAAAAAAAAGTTTAGTAAACGTTGGTGCGTGGGGTCCCCTTAGGCGCAATATGCTACTATTGCTACATGGCTAATCCGCCACTGGTGCCGGTGGGATTGTGTCGGTCGGTGTCGGTTTACGGTGAAACCGCTGAACTTAGATGAAATTGGGTATGGAGATAATTTGAGATTCTGGTCCTATAGGTAATCATCATCCCAGCCTACGTCATCATCATCATTTCAGTCGAAAGACGTCCACTGCTGAACATAGGCCTCCCCCATACAGTATAGGTACGTAGTTCCGAAAACTCTGCTTTAGAGACCATAGGTCAAACCACTAGGCCACCACGGCTTCAGGCCACCGTGGCTTCCTTCTTCATTAGAACTTCGTATCGTGCCATCCCCCTCACGCTAATAGTATTTAATACGAGAGTGAGCGAAACGGTACAATAAGAACTTCTTTTTCGGAATAGCCCCTCTGGGAAGGGCATAGTATAGTCCCCGCGGGATATTGATAAACAATTCTTCACAGACCGAGTTGCAGGCAACAGTTAGTAATTCATAAAAACAAAATACTGTAGTAAAGTTATGATTTATTAATTATAACATTTCACAGCGATTTATAAATAAACACTACACTAATACTTGTCTTGCTCAGCATGACTGGAAAAGACCTTTCTTCTTCATCTCTTCAAACTCCTTCTCAGCGTCATAGTTCCTGAAAAGAGGAATTTTTCTGTAATGTACAATTGCAATTTGTAAAATCAACAATATTCTTAGGAATAACACTGGACTCGTGTTTGCGCACCACAGCAATTGCGAGAAGGTTAAGCTCTGCTGCTTTTACAGTCAGAAAGATATGGCAGTTAAACAATGTGGCGACGGCATGGTTGGTATATTTTTCTTACTTCAATAGCATCATTTCATACGGCCTTATTTTATGGGGATCTGCTGCAGACATGGAATCAATCTTTATTTTACAAAAGAGGGCTATATTCTAACCCTGCCGTCGTTTTATATATTTGAAATAATCATGTGTGTAAGAAAAAATATATGTGGTTTTCACACTAACGTTATTAAGCCAAAGGCTACTAGAAACACAGGGAAGTTTAAAATTCCATCTTACAGACTAAAACCGAAAAAACCGAAAAGTTGTTTCTGGGCAATAGCATGTTTTATAATATAATTCCGAAAACAATAAATAACCAACCAAATGGATAGAAAATTCAGATTATTTATGAAGAAAACATTAATATATAGGGCGTACTATAAAATTAATAACTGTAATCATGGACATAACATGGATGTTCGGAAATAATTCCGATCCACATTAATAAATTAATAAATAAATAAATCATGGGGCAATCAACACCAATTGACCTAGCCCCAAACTAAACAAAGCTTGTGCTATGGGTACTAGACAATGGATAAACATACTTATATAGATAAATACAAGATATTAAACATCCAAGACTTGAGCACAAACATTTGTATTTTTCACACAAATATCTGCCCCAACCGGGAATCAAATCTCTAACAACTAGGCTATAGTCTAGATGTAAAATAAAAATAAAAATAGTTTATTAAAAGAAAACCTTAATAACATACACTGATTATCCAGTGGCCCCACACTAGGCTATGCCTGTCACGTGGTGGCCTGATTTGGTATTACAATAAATTGACAATATTAGGAAAAATTACAATATAAGTATTAACCGGTTACATAAAGCCACAGTAGTTTTTTTTTATGTATGTAATTTAATAACATTGCAGATCTGTTTGAAAGAACTATACCTTGTTGAGTTTCTTGCCAGATTCTTCTCAACAGGGTTTTTTCAAACCAGTGGTAGATTCTTCAACATTCATAGGAGCTTCGATTGATTCAAGCACCCGCGAGTTAGACAATAAGCATACAGATCCCAAATTCTTCTTTGATACTATGACTTGTAAAAAGGTGAACTGGTTTTAGCATACCTGTAGAACTCGGCATAACGCTTCTTGCGCTCAGTACCGACCAGCTGCTTGAATGCAATCCCTGTGATAGCAGCCAGCGTTAGCGAGATGGTGAGGTTGCGCTTGATGGATGAGTTGAGCAGCCCACGCATCTGAGGCTTGGTCACCGTTGATACTGCCTTGTCACCGGCCATCTGCATTAAAGTCAAAATATTTTTATTCAATTTAGATTATAACAAGCACTGATGAACGTCGAAAAGCCTACCACTAGTTTGACAAAAACCGTTGTTGAGAAGAAACTAGCAAGATACTCAATGAGGTTAGGTTTTTATTAACCAGAATAAAAGCAAAGGACACATGAGTCGTTTTCAAAAAATTTGTACACAATTAAGGGATTAATTAAAAACAAAATTTAATTAATTATTTTTGTGTAACGGAGACCCATATACTTTGGATGACTAACTTAGGTTACACAAAAATAGCAATCGTGATTTTTGTGTTGATTATGCTGCTATGTATAAATTTTTTGAAACCGATCCATTTATGAGCCACGAGCTAGACAACCTTAATTGTTTCTTGATTACTTGACTTCATTATTGACTTCTTTGATTAGTGTCTCAGTGTGCCATTACAAAATATTAAGACAGGCAGCTAACTAAATATTTATTTGACATTTATTTTTACTGCTTTACTGTGCTGGTTATAAACGAACGCAGATATAATGTAATTGATGGATTAATTTAAATTCAAAAAATTGATTTACTAGACATCTCCACAAGTAGCTTTTAATTCTTACAAAACAAAAGAATGAGTTTTTAGCACTGGTTGTTCGCAGCTGCTTACTTTATTCGTGGGATCGCTAATTTAAAAAACAGATCTGTACGTTTTTCTGGTTTTTCCTTAGAGCACTACTGGCTGGACAGGAAAATAGTGGCCAGGGACATTGTCATACGATAACAGAAGAATAAACATGGTCGGAGTTTACCTTTGTGAGTAAAGTTGTTCTTATTTAAATAAATAATTAATAAATGTAATATAAGCGCCTAACACGCCTAAAAAATCTTATCTTTTTCAAGACATCGTGATTATTGACAACCTTCTTACATAACAGTATCCGCATTAAGTATTTACCTTTCCAACTTCTCTCAGTATATTATACTATCAAAAAGTATAGAAAATACTATAATTAATTGAATTTCAATGTAATTTTACTTACTTTTTCAAGGATTTTCACGAAAATTCACCAGGGCTATGAATTTAGCAAGTGCACAAAAGGTAGGTTCTCTCAATCCGTTAGAATTTTCTTAGGATCTTAGAAGTACCCTGATTGGTTTAAATGCCATTATCATAATATTTCAACCAATCACAAACGAGATTACTTATGGATTACTTCAAAATGTCATAAGTTTGTTCTCGACTGCGACTGATTTTTGGAAATATTGAACGTCTAAGTTGCGTTTCGTTTCTAGTACTTCGAGGTTACCAATAGTATAACTACCTTTATAAAAATTTACTGGTTATGTTGTAGAAAATAGTAGAAAATGGAGAAAAATGATAACTCCTTTATTAAATTTCATGTAGGTACTCACTGCTTTTTCAACATGAATATTTATTTCAAAGTTGTTTTTCTGTTTTATAATTAATAAAATATCCTAGCATTCGCGACTGGATAACGGGAATAAATAATAAATATCACAATTAGACACGGTCCGATCGTGTGTGCAGCGAGCAAATGACTGCCTCACGGTCCCACCGGAAGACCAGCGCTGGCTCTCGAGCCGGCATTATGCTGAGGTGGGTCCGTTTCGTGATAGTTGCTTTATGTTGTAATCTTTATGCCTTTATGCTATTGTTGTCACGAATAAATGTCTTTTCTTTCTTTCTGAATAAATAAATGTCATGTGGCGCATTGCTTAAAAATAAGTGTGTAGTTAAATTAAAACGCTATCTGTAATTTTCTACCCGTAATTTGAATGACAATAATTTACAACCTGATATTTCAAACCCTCATATTATTGCCATAAGGATTCGAATCATCAGGTCGCGCATCATTAACGTTCATTCCGGATCTTGGACAAAATTATCTAAGTTCCGGGTCGACAAATACCGGGTCGTATTTTACCCGCACCCCTCTCATGAGTTAAGGGATACAATATTAACCGAGCAAAAAGAAAAAACTCGCTATTTCTTATCATAGAAGTAAAAATATGATAGGATCAATATTTAATTTAACGGTCAGAGATCATGTACTTCATTATACCCCAGTAATGGCATTTATGAAGTACTTACTAGCTGTTGCCCGCGACTCCGTCTGCAAAGAATTTGTTCATCGCTATCCCGCGGGAAATATCCTAGGATAAAAACTATCCTATATCCTTTCCAGGTTCTCCAATCTCCATACTAAATTGCATCTAAATCGGTTCAGCGATTTAAACGTGAAGAGGTAACAGACAGACAAACTTCCGAATTTATAATATTAATATTGATGAAAATCAAGACTCTCACCGGCACTCAGTGCCGAATTAAGCATAGAGTAACTTATTATGGAATTAAGCCAGCACAGGGCCTGTAGCAAACTCTATCAAGGGGCCCTAAGATTGTTTTAAGTTATCAATTAAATTTATAGTTTGATATTTAGATGAAACTTTACTTTATAGCAAGAATTCCGGCTGCATTGACTTGATTTTGTGAGCTGTGAGCGGCAGAAATTTCTGTCGCGCCATACAATATGCAGGTCATCACGTGACACTCACGTGACACAATGTATGGCGCAACCGAAATTCTGCCGCTCACGACTCAAAAATTTACGCTCGTCTGGCTTCACCCATAAGCGTGAAAATTGCGCGGCAGAAATTCGGTGTGATTACGCCTGCAAACCATGCAATACTATTTCTATTACTCTAGCAACACATTTGCTGACGTGTTTGGGGTGAGATCAGTTGAGGATCTCCGGTTAACGCTCGACCGAAGTTAGGCTGTACGCCAAAACAAGACTTAATTTCGGGACATTTATGTTGCTAGTTATTGAAACAGCATTGCAGGCATAATCACGCCGAAATTGGGATGTCCCAATTTTTGGCAACGTATAATAAATCGAAAACCGTTTGGAGAAATAGGCTTTGTGATTTCGGCAGCGTATGAGTCATCCTTCATACCAATGCAAAAAAATAATACAAGAAACCTAATGGTGGCACTTCACTTGGCGTTGCGTGTTCGCGTTGCGCTATTGCCATCTCCGTCTTTCACGCTAGAATCGGCATAGTGCTCCTCTCTCGCACACGCAACTATTTCGTGAAATACGCCAAGTGAAGTGCTAGCATAACCTTAGAAGCAGCTTAGAAATTTGCTGTCAGAAAAGGACCAATTACAAATATTTTAATTTTGATTCTTAAATATAAGGTGCAAGTAAAACAACAAAATATTTTTTATCATTTATTAATAAACTAACTTTACAAATTTAATAATAGCAGAACAATAATATTCCTTATTTCTTTTCATTCATAATAATATGATAATAATTCACCATGACTCATCGTACTTTATGAAATATAATTATATGATTTAAAAATAATGTAGAACGACAGTGAAAGCAACTTACAGAGAAATAATGCACAATAAAAAAGGGATAGACGAGTTCATAAACCGCCGGCTATCGCGGCCGGCGCCGGGGCGGGCCTTCCGGCCGCCGCCTCAACAACACATACTAGAAAAAATATTACAATAACATAAAGTTAAATTTTATTGTATCAATTCTTTTATTTACTATTTCTGCAATCTATTTACAAGTTATATAATGTTTACATACCAAAACTATACGCTATCTCAAGATGGTGTAACCCCTATCCTATATTTATAGCGTTAAAACTATTTGTATTTCTCTTTTATTCATACTATATATAAATGTATAATATAGATATTTTATCGGCATAAATTACTATCATTAGTCGAAAAAAAAACAAAACAAAAAAAGGATAACTATACACCCAATATACAGAGCTAGTTTTGAGAAGTCCATTCACTAAAATTATATGGTACACACTTGCAATTCATGCTTATATATTACAGTATAAGGCTTTGCATTCCTACCGGAGTCGGGCCGAGCCGAGGGGGCGGCCGCTATGTACACGCCAGACCAACCAACTCACAAAAAAATATTTCAAAACCAGTACTTAATACGTAACATATATTAATTTCCCCATCTATACATAAAAATTTACAAGAGATTGTACACCGGCCAAACCGATTTTAATTATAATAAAAAAAAAAACGAAAGAAACAACGCTTCGCTAAACAACAGACGTACTACATGGTCGCCGCCGCCACGCCCACACAGCGCTCACGCACACATCTCCACACGGCACACGTTAAAGGGCACAATATCAGGCGATGTATGTATTACAGTAATTCTAAATATCTCCATTACACTACCTACACATACTAGGTACGTACTAGACACGTTCGTATTGTAGTACTATCTCTGTGGGATCGCACTAAACTTCAAAACAACGGGTGTACGTAATGATGTAAAGATGATGCTGGTTTGTGGTTACATACTAGCGCAGTGTAAAGCGGTCAAAAAATGTTTCACACACAACTAAGCGAAGTCACATCCTCGTATTATTGCTTTTAATCGTGTCCCCTAAGACAGGAACCGAAAACTAGATGAATAAGCTATTTGCTTCGTCATGTTCATCACTGTTCCGAGCTTAGTAGTTAGGATGGATTTGAAATTTGTCAGCAAAATGAATATTGCACGGTTAAATTTTGATCACCAATTAGTTCTACACGGTATGGACTCCCGAATGCACGTTTGTATATTATTATGTAAAATACATAAAAGCCCTTCTTGCATGTAATAGGGTACAAAACCTTTCGCAAACTATAGGTAGTATTTTTTCTATTTGGAAACGTCAATTTGTGAACTAAAACAATTACTTTGCTCACCCGCGACCTTACAATAGTTACGTTTATGCAAGAAATGTGTGTTCATGCAGTTCCTCCACCTCCACACTGTATGAACACACATTTCTTGCATAAACGTAACTATTATAAGGTCGCGGGTGAGCAAAGTAATTGTATTAGTTCATTAATATGGACCTCCGCAAAGTAACGCCTGATTCAATATATTACGTCAATTTGTCTATGCGGACACTCATTCCCAGCAGCCGCGGGCGTCGGGATCTAGAAGGACCGCGCGCGCCAAAAATATGGCAAAATCGAAAATGACTTTTTTTATTTTAATATATAAAAGGGTGGCAAAATAATGACTTCCAGGCCGCCTGGTTGATTAATGTCTGCCCTATAGACGCGTTACTGCTAAAAGCAGGAGGGGCCTTCAAGTATTTTTACCCTTTTATTTTTATATGGATACCCGTGAACTAAGACACATACTCAATGATATCATACTAGTGTCAGGTTTTTTCTGACATTAACACTGTTAGCCGTGAACAGATCAGAGATCCCTCAGATCCCTGATGATTGATTACGATCTTGGGACACATTCTGGGAGCCCTAATATTAGTACCACGCAATGATGAACATGACATTCTACCGTGTGAAAATTCATCATCACATATTTTATTCTATTTATTAATATGTTACTAAGTGACTGTTTTATGAAAAATGTGATAATAAATAATTCTAGCATCTAATTATGCAACTTATTCTTTTAAAATTCAATCTATTATTTACAGTGCAGAATGAAAGCTTAAACGTATCTAAAAACAAAGGTTCGAGAAACCGTCATTTTTGGTTCAAATAATAGTTTAAAAAAACGCAATCGATAACTAGGGAGGGGAAAATTTGACAACAAATAGGGGGCGTCAAAATAAAACTTGTTTAGTATACTGGAAGCCCTAACAGACAAACTGTTGAAACACTCAGTCGCGATTATTATCATTTCACTAAGAAATTATCCTTCAAGTATCGTTTCACATTTAAATTACAATTATTGGTCGTGAATTCTCTTAAATATTACGCTAACGTTACATCGTATCGTAATAGCAGCCTGTGTTTTGCGCGGGAAAACGCCATCTTGTTGTGGCGGAATTCGCTCTCGTCGGGTTCGCAATTTAAACATCAACGCTGCCGGGGCGATGCGGCGGTCTCAAAACAGAATTTCACATCAATAAGAAATGAAAAACTGGCATAAATACGCCTTGATAATACATTATTCGCATAATTATGAAAAATGTCAATTAAACTTGATAAAATGTCACTAAAATCACCATAACTCCATTGCGTCTGCTTTAGTAGAAATTTAAGGTTTAATTAATAAAATAATTAATTACAATTTAGGATCATGGGCTGCTGAATTCATTGACAGCGTCCCAATTCTACGGACAAAGGTAAAAACGAGTCGCCAGGCGTTGAAGCATAAATCGAACAGAACGACAGCGAACACCGTTGTTAAAAGTTCTCAATCAAATTCATTTAAACAGGTAAAAAAGCAGTAGTAAAATATTTGATTTACGGATAACTTCATTTTCTAAAACGTTATCTAAACCTAATTTAGAGTATTAATTTGTGTCACTGGCTCTGGCATGGCGCTTTACCGCCAAAACGACATTACAAACTAGAGCGCGGCGCCCGTCGCGACGGCGTCGCAAGTTACGTGCAAAAACGTATGAAAATATTTTTTAAAACTTTATGCATTTATTTCATTTTATATCTCTCGGTTATTTATCCTATTACACGCGAAGACACGAAATCATGCCAGTCGGTGACTTATGCCGATGGCTTTTTCAGTGTCTTTGGGTGTATAACAATGTGCCTATAGTCGAGTGTTCTTTGTACAATAATGATACAACTCTATTCGCTAAACTAAGGCTCCCGCGATTGGCTTCTCTACAGAGCTGCGCCCAGCGAGCTTGCCGCCACGAAGCTGCCGCCACCTGATCGCATCCCCTTAGCTCTCATGGCGTCAAACAAGCTTCAAAACAGACACTTAAAATTACTCCAAAGAAATTAAGTTACACTTAAAACGTCGAGTGCATTATAGTGAATGGTAACATGATTTGTTCACTAAATAAAAACGCGTAAAAATAATACACCGCCCGTCCACGATTTGAATTGATTTAAAAATGCGGTAAACGTCTAAAAAACGCGCCACGGTCGGCGATACTCGTCTGGTATTATAAAAAAACGTCTTATCAACACTAAATTACACCTACCTCTCCACCGCGAACCGTTATTATTGCAAGGTTTATCAACAATATAAATTTTACTGAACTACACTCGCACCTACACTAAATCTCTCTGACCCGATGTTAGTTCAACTATAACGTAGTTCAATGTGAGATTCGCGAAATCGAAACGTAACAATCACGCATGGATTAAGGGCAGACAAATTGAAAATTTTGAAAAAAATTACAAACTGCAAAAATTGTGAAATTTAACTTCTAAACTAGAGCATCTACCGTCAATCACTCGTCTATTCGCACTTCGAAGGCACGCTGTCTAAAGTACAAAACGGCAACCGAGGCCGCGCATCCGGACACATGAATATACATTTTGCAAAAATTCAAGAGTGGCTCGTTTACATAGTGTAGAACTTTCACCCGATGAGGCAGATACGTTTGATTCACAGCCGACGCAAGGCAAACGGCGGCACGACACTGAAGTGCACTTCTTATCCGCAGGGATATCGAGGCTGCAATACAACACTTATCACGCACTCATTCCAACTGGGCCAATCTGAACGCTTCGGCATTTCTATCCGCTATAGCTTGCGACTAATATATGTAGGACGAATTACCATTCTTATTTCACTTAGAATGTTTTGAATCGCAGCATCAGAGCTCGCTTTTAGAGACGGCAGTGCTTGTCGATTCTTGGATCTTCTACAGAGTTCGGCAGTCTAAAGTGAAGCTTGATTCGTAACCGTGGGCGAGTGTATCCGACCCGAGCGGGGGAGAGTGCGGCGGCGCGGGGGGCGCGGGTCATTCGAGCGGGTAGAGCAGTCGCAGCGGCGGCGGCGGCGCGGGCCGGGGCTCCGCGCGGCGCCGGCGTCACTTGCCGTCGCGCGAGGTGCGGCGCCGCCGGACCGCGCCCGCCGTCGGCGTGGGACCCTCGCCTACTGAAACAGTTAAACTTCATTTAGTGAATTGTACTTAATTTTCTGTATTGCAATATTGTATTGTAATGCAGGTCATTTCTCAAAGGTTCTTGAACACATGATAGAGGATTTAATATATGGATGTAGATAAAATATTGTATGCAACTGTACGTAATTAGGCCTTAAAACACTCGTATGACCCTTTATGAAACTACACTCGTATTTTAAGGACCCCTATTACGATACAGTTGCATAAAATACTATTGTGATAAGGTCTTAACTGGATGCTGACGAGGAATAACGGTGTCAACCCACAAAAAACTCGAAAATTGAGACTTGAATATGAATACCGAAAAACGGCCAAAATAGTGTTGATGTCGGAAAGGGGAGACCAAGAAGAATATTCCATGATCAGATTCAAAGTCAAAGTCAAAATGATATATTGCATATCACATTACAGGCATAAGCTAGACTAGGTATACATGTCATGTTGGAGATGTCTTGAAGAAAGATCAGATCCAGAGTACCCGAAACCGGCGAGCATGTATGAAGACTAATTAATGAGTGTTGGGGAAGCGCAAGATGTATGTCAAGACCGTAGCAGGGGACAACAAATGGGTCATTATTCGAGCGTTTCAACCGCCTCACTATCGTGGACACTTTTTTGTAGAAATGGCAAAAGATTATGATACAGTTTTTAATTATGTGGTAGAAGTACAGGTCCTCTAATAAATAACCGAAAACGCCATCAAAATCTACAGCCGATTCATAGAAAACTTGACCACGAAAGTGAGGCGGTTGAAACACTCGAATAATGACCCACATAGTCTCTGCCTGTACTTCGTTTTTTTTTAGCATTAGAAAGAAGGTAAGCGATTCAGGCATCTCTTTTTATTGAAAAGTACTTTTGAAAAATAAATCACAGCAAATATGTAACAATTAGCAAGAAAATATGGTCATTTACATTATTTTGGTTACTAACAGTTACTAATTTTTAAAAGCGGTTTTCAATAAATAGATTCATCAAGATTGTTTAGCTTATTTCTAATGCTAAAAAAACGAAGTAGCTTTTTGCTAGGAAAGGGGCTTAATTGCATGTATGTAGTTAACATAAATCGGCAAGTTCATCCCTAATAAAAATCTCTAGGGACCATTTCCTAAAAAAGATGTTGGTGTGGGTTGACATGGTTTATATTATTGCTTATCCTCCATCCAGCATCCAATCCACCGGCATCCAATTATTGTTCACTAATTATTAATTGCTTATCATGAATGGTTAACCCATGTTGCAGAAGCGGTTTGGTTAGTTTAGGGCAGGAAATTGATCCAGTGCTGTGCTGGAAGGATTACTGGACTACAAGGTCAGCTCACTGGTCATCCATCACACTGGACAAGCGTGGCAAATAATATAATTTTTAAATACATGTTAACCCCTAGAAAGGTAGAGGCGATTTACCGACCACATGCATTGCTTTGGAAATTCAACCTTATTGCTTTTATAATACGTCACAATATGCATTGTAATTATTGAAAATATACTAGCTTTAAAAATATCCTTTGTCAGGTATGTATTCGATAGCTGCTTTTGATTCTGCGGTAGTGTGCTCCAATAAATGGGGCCTTATTATTGATATAAAATAAAGGGATAATGTGTTAATTGTTACTAACACATTATCCTTTTATATCAATTTTTCTTTTTATCACCATACCTATTGTGTGCCTATGGACGGAAACGTCTGATAATAAATGATTTTTATTTAATTTTATTTTTAAGGGTTAATGCCGGCGCAGACCAGATGCGTGTGCGTGTCAGGCATCAGTTGTAACGAATGAAACTGTAAGAAAGCTGGCACACCATGTGCACGCATCTAGTGTGCCGTCTTACTTACAGTTTAATTTATTACTTGTGGTGCGCGTGCGTGCCGTGACCGTGTGGGTAACTCACCAGCACTCCTCGTTTTCCGGCGGGCGGGCGTGTTGTTGGGCGGCAGGGCGGGCGCGGGCGGCGCGGGGGCGGGCGGGGCGGGCGGCGCGCCGGGCCCGTGCCGCACCGAGCGCCGCGTGTTCACCCCCTCCGCCGCCCCCTTCACGGCCTTCACCGCCGCCTTCACCACCTTAGCGGGCGTCTTCCCCCGCACTTTGCATATGAGGGGCTCGTCGCTGTCGCTGTCTGAATCTTTCTTCGTTTTGCCGTCGGCACTGGGCTTGGTGCCGTCGAGCCGCCGCGGTTTCTTCTTGGGCCGGCCTGCGGGCGAGAGCCCTTCCTCGCAGCTTATAGTGGACGCGCAGGAGCTCTCGGACTCCCGTCGCTTCCGTTTGGCGCCGGGCGCGGGTTTCGCCGGCACCGCGACCGCGACCGCGACCGCGTTCGCGTTCTTAGGGCTGGTCTTGTCGACCGAACCGCTCCTCAAGCAGTTCCGGGGCTGCAGCGCGGGCGAGTCCGACCGCGTCTCCAGCTTCGTGATGCCGGGGCTGAGCCGCGGGGTCTTGGGTCCGTCGGCCGGGCTGTTCATTTTGCTGCTCGACCGCGTCCGCACGCTACTTCGCGCGACGCGCTCCAGCGCCGACGGGGACGGCGACTCCGGCCTTTTCGCCACGTAGTCCGGCGTCGGGATCTCTATTAACAGTTGCTCGAGCAGACTCTTGTCCGGAAAGTCCGCCTTCATAGGTAGCCTCTCCATTTTCTCCTGCTCTTTCGGCTGGTGCTCGTCTGAGGCTTCGCCGTTCTCCGCCGCCGGCTTCTCCTCTTTGACCTCCGTCGCGTCCACCGTTTTCTCCTGATTGGAGTACGTGTATAGCGGCGGCGAAACTCTGCTGGGGAGGGGATCGAAGTCTCCGACTTTTTCTTTTTTGAGGGCGACCTCCTCTTCGGTAGAGACCTCGTGTTTCTGAGCGTCGGGGTCGTGATCGACGTCGGCGTGGCCGGTGTCGGCGCGTTCGTGGTCTGTCTGGTCGCGGAGGATGGGCGTGGGCGGGCGGGCGCGCGCGTCGTCGGGCGGGCGGCGCGGCGCGTCGTCCCCGTTGAGGCGCGGCGCGGGCGGCGGCGGCGGCGGCCGCTCGTGGTCGTGGTCGGCGTGCATCTTGGCGAGCTCGGCCTCGATGTCGCCGAGGTCGTCGAGGTCGGGCGGGCCGGGCTCGTAGCGCGGCTGCGGGGTGCCCAGCGACAGCCTGTCCAGCAGTTCGTCGGAGGCCGGCGGGGGCACGCCTATTATCCTGTGGACCGAGGTGGGGCTCGTGGAGCGAGGCATGTCGAGCCTCTCTTTCCTCTGGGGGCCGGGTGGGCTCTGGCTGGCCTGGTTGGGTGATTTTTCTGACAGCGCGTCCATGGATTCTATCCCCGAGTCCTCGCCCTGCGCCTGGGAGGCGGGCGAGCGGTTGCCGAACTTGTCGTCGGGGCGGTCGGGGCGCGCGGCCCGCTCGGCGACCAGTTTGCAGTAGGACTTGTCTTTGGGGCGCTCCTTCCGCCGCGGGGAGGTGGCGGCGGCGCGGGCGCCCGGCGGCGGCGACTCTCGGCTGGGACCGATCGTGCCGACGTTCGTTGATCCCGGAGGATCTGGAAATTTAAAAGGTAATGTTTGACTGATTAAAAAAAAACTTTTCACTGACGCTAAGTAATTCTACTAGCGTTTGAACCACTATCAGTAGCCTACCGCATATATTGAAGAAATGAGGCTCTCCAAACAGAAGGTTTACTTGCGGGATATTATCACTTCATTAAAATGTCATGCTATAATATATGCGACAGAATATTAAGAGCGGTTGAAACGCTTGTAGAACTACCATTTAACCCTTTTTCAGGTCTCGCCAATTTAGATATACTACTGCAAAATTCATTGTTTTGTGCTTAGTTTGTTAGAATTCAATTCAGCTAACTCTGGTCTGTGTCGCTGTCCCACTTTGAACCTATATTGTAGAGGAGACAAGGACGAATCTTTTTGTAGATTTGTGGTGAACATACAAAACTTCCAATTTTTCTTCATACTAGAGTAGTTGAAAGAGATGAACACAAAAACGGCATCAACTCCTGTGGCAGGACCTATAAGTCGTGTTTGATATTTTATCACTAAGTGAATTCTCTATTATTTTTTAGCAATATACCTATATTAAAGTTATTTAATCTAATTTTCTAGATAAAGACATTAATCAAAATTGGTTAATTGGTTGTCTAATCATGTTTTCCGAACTCATTCTTTAGATTTGCTCAATTTGTTTGCTTATTTGACTAGTTTTAGCCAGTATTCTGTCAACAAAAATTGCTGTCTGTACTGTGTTTCTTTAGTTACTAAATGGCCCTTTTTAACATAGCCAATTTTAGCCTTTACTTTTTTGACAAATCTTTTCAGTTCTTACACCTTATACATACAGATCTTTCATACCAGTCTATTTGAGATGCGCACAAGACGACGCGTATTTCTGCTAACTGCGCAATGTATTGAATCTTGACACTATTATGAGCATAGATCGGACAGATCATCGCAAAACAAACGCAACACGGTAGTAGAACAAGATTAATGGAGTTGTTTTATGTATAATCTGTATTATTTGAATACATTTATAACGGTAACCCAAAATTGTCTATATGTTTGTCAACTTATTAACCGTTTTTAATTTTGCCATATTTATTTAACATATTTAGAAATCTCCATAAGTAAATGATTTTACAAATTTCAGTTATCATAAAACTGTTTAAGTAATGCCACTTTGACAAAAGTATGACAGAAATGCAACTGAAAAAGGACAAAAGTCAATTGGGATAATATCCACTTTAGATAACCATAATCTTAGGTACACAATTACAATTCCATTGAATCTTGTTCTATTTCCGTATATGTTTTTGCGATGACCTGTCCGAGCTATGATTATGATTATAATATAATAGTGTACTGGCCAATATCATAATAATTATTTCTAACATTCAAATAAAAATTCAAATGTATTTCTTATTTTAATTTTACTGATGAAACTAAAGCGGCCCTAATTTTATTTTGGATTAGTACAGGGATGTTGACACCACCAATCAACTGACGTACTTTTTATGAGCTGTCAAAACACGAGTGTGGTTTTATGAAACGAGGCGTAGCCGAGTTTCATAAAGGGTCACTTGAGTGTTTTAAGGCCTAATTACGTACAGTTGCATACAATATTTTATCTACATCCATATATTAAATCCTCTGTCATGCGTTCAAGAACCATTGTTCATGACCTGCATTAACGAGGTATAGGTATGTCTGCCCACGACCTGCGCCCGAGGACCTGCGCGAGGCGATTGCGCGCTCCTCCTGCACCGGTACTGTAATTGGTGTGAATTGTCCCGTGATATTTATTTATTTAGCTGTTGCCCGCGACTCCGTCTGCGAAGAATTCGTTTATCGCTATTCCGCGGGAACCATGCAATTTTCCGTGATAAAAAGTATCCTATATGTTAATCCAGGTAATATCTAAACTATCTGTGTGCCAAATTTCATCAGAATCCGTCAAACCGTTTTTACGTGAAAGAGTAACAAACATCCATCCATCCATCCATTCATACTTACAAACTTTCGCGTTTATAATATTAGCAGGATGATGTATGAAATCTCATTATGTTACAGTTTTCTGTATTACCGTAGTGACCATTACGATACTGCCGTGTTCATAATAGAATCCAATGTCGTAATGCTGGTCATTATCTATGGTTTTTGAACCCATAATGGAGGATTTACTATATGGGTGTAGATAAAAAATCTAGTTTTGCAGTTAGTCAAAAATTAATCTGGTTTTCAGGGCTAAAATAAAGCGTTTTTTACTGTAGTCGTGTTTTCGATTTATTTTTTAATGGCATCAACATCCCTATTGTACAACAGAATATTTAGCGAAACATAATAGCAGACAAGAGTTAGCCAGTATAAAGCTGGCTAACAAAATTGTTTTTTTTTGTTTGTAGCCAATGTGTGGGGTGCTCTATTTGCATAATCACCGTGACGGTGTCTCAACATAAAAATGCATGGTTTGTTCCAACAAGCAGTTTTGATAATTTGGAAAATACTGTCATGTCAATGAAACCCTCAAATTTTGTATTCTTTTTATTATTTCCTTATAATTAAGCAACCAATTTCGTCTATCATTTTTAAAGAAATAGAGTATGTGCTAAATTTTATAACTTATGATTTACAATAAATAATTGTTCGAATTCATTTTAAAATGTTCTATCTAATGATAACTTAAAACTAATCAGTAATCACCGAGTGATGGCACTTAGGTTTTGTCCTCTTATGATGGGTTGTTTAAGATGTTAAAAAGTGCGAATAGAGAAGTAATATAAAATGTTTATTATTAGGTATGAGAATCAATAGTACTATGTCAGGTAAGAAGAATGTTTAAGAATGCTAAATCTACACCTACACTAATATTATAAAGAGGAATGATTTGTAGTTTTGTATGTAACAAAATAAACTTAAAAGCTACTAGACCAATTTAAAAAAGTGACATAAGCATCTTTTTACCGCGGGAAAATGCCTTTTCCTACGGGATAATTAATTTATCGCGGGCGAAGCTGCGGACGGAAGGCTAGTGTTATTATAATTTTGTGGAATGCAGCCGGCTGCGGCAGTTCTGAATAATGCACTGGAATAAGTATGTGAGTAATTTGGGTCAACAATAGATTCGCCGATTGGCGATAATGCTCACGTAGCTAGTTCACTTGTTAGGTGTATTGCACCAAACATAATTGACACAAGCATTGACAGCGAATATGAGAGATTATCGGTATATTGAGCCCAGTGGAGAATAATTAGATAAGCTGAAGAAGGAGACGAGATGAGGAAACAAAACATAGTTCACTGTTACAGGCACTGCAACGTCAAGTGCCATCACTCACTGACCGTACAGTCTAATACACACCTGGACAGGAACAATGGCTGGTTTTCCTCTTCTTCTCCGTCAAGAGGCCATTGGGCGAGGCGACCGCGCCCTCGACTGTCCTTTTCAACTTGTTCTCGTCACTCAACTTGGGCTCGGAACCGTCTCCCGCACTGAGCGTCCGTTCCTTATGACACTTGAGCAACCTACTCTCCAACTCACTAGCACCAGTTTTAACACTTTCACTACTGCCCGTGTTGGCTTCCACAGGCTTACTGTCAATAGATTTCAAACTATCACATTTCGCGTCCTTCTCCGTCTTCGGCGTCGGTAACTTCTTTTTAACCTCGTGGTTGTTCGGCATCTCTCTGTAGCCCTCGTTCTGGGCGTACTTTCCTTCCTTGTCTAGCATGTCGTTCCTCCACTCTTTGTCTCTGTCCTTGTCCATCGATTTCCCAGTGTCGGTGAGTTTCGACTTTTTCTTCTTCAGGCTTTCTAAACTTTGGACTTTGTTGTTGAGATGCTTGTAATCTTTTGTGACGATATGGGCGTTCTTGGATATAGTTTTCATTCTGTAGACGACATTGTTGTCGCCGGTGATCTCCGTCTTCATGGAGTCCGCTTCCATGAAGTGGTTGTTGAGCTTCAAGCTCTTCACGTGCAGATACTCGTCGCCCTTGGAGTTGTCGGTCGGCTCCGACTTCGTAGAGAGCGCTTCCTCGGAATCCCGCCGATGCTTGTCGTCCGACTCGGAATTTTTCCTGATCTTTAGTTTTTTGGAGTGGACGTCACCGGGTGCGAATTTTTTCTTCTCCTTCTTAGAGTTCTTGATGACGGCCGAGTTGCGTCCACGGAGGCTTATGTGCAGAGGCGGCACTCGCAGCTCGGGCTCGCCGGGCGCGCGGGGGGGGCTCGTGAAGCTAACGTCGGCCTTGTACACGGGTTGGACCACGGGTTCGTTTTTATCCAGTTTCAGTCTGAGCTTGATGGACTCTTTCTCACCGGGGGGCGAGCGCGGCGCGTCGGGCGGCGCGGGCGGCCGCGGGGGCAGCGCCGGCGCCGCCTGGCTCACCGCGGCCTTGCTCGTCTTGACATCGCGCACGATCTTGTCCCTGAGCGTGGCGGGCTTCTCCTTGGCGCCGGCGGTGCGCGGCTTGCCGCCCTTCTGCGCCACAAGCTTGTCGGTCTTCCGAAACTTGAGGTCGTCGCCGCGTTTCGAATCGTCGTCGACGGTTTTCGCGATGCCGAACATCTCCGGCTCGCCGCCCTCTCGCTTGCACTGGGCGACGGTGAGCTCCTCCGGCTTCTTGTCGAGCTCCTTCGGGGGCGGCACCTCGTCGTCGCGCATGAGCGTCTTGATCAGGTACTGTTTGCTCTGCTCCTCGATCTCCTGGGCGGTGGCCTGGGAGCCGACGGTGGCGGTGGCGACGGAGCCGGCGGCGCGCAGCGGCAGGCGCAGCGGCGGGGGCATGGAGCCGGCGGGCGCGGGCGGCGGCGGCATGGCGGCGGGCTCGTCCTTGGGGAAGGGCCCGCCGGTGAGGTCCCGCAGCAGCGCGTCGGGCGTGGGCAGCAGGTCCCCGGCGGGGTCGAGGTGGATGAGCGCGGAGGCGTCGAGCACGTCCAGCGTGGGCTGCAGCTGGTCGAGGTCGATGTCGGGCAGGTCGGGCAGCGCCAGCGCCAGCGAGTCCCGGTACGGCTCGTTCCAGTCCGGCTGCGAGGCCGCGCGCGACGCCGCGCGCTGCCGCTCGTTGTATTGCTGCTGGTAACGTTGGAACTCCTGGAAATAACGACAACATTGTTACTAACGTTCTCTGTTAAGCTATGAATTTAACCATTTTTGGGATCAGAAATAAGAAACTTTAGTGAAGAAAGAAAGAAAAATATTTATTTATAACAACAATAACACGTACACAGGCTAAAATGAAAACTACAAACATAGACATAGGTAGGTATGGTCGAGTGCAAAAATAAGTATCGATTTAATTCTCCTATCGTTCTATACCTATACCTTAATTCAACGACATAAGAGCTATGGGACATATTTATGAGCAAGTTGTGTGCACCCATATTTTTATACTTGACTGAACATGTTGATGCTGCTATAAAGGGTCCCGACTCAGCGTGTCGCTGGTTAAAAACCAGCAATGGTCTTCCGCCGGGCCAAGCGGCAAAAGGCGGGGGGGGGAGGGGGGCGGGGCGGATAAAGTATAGTTTATCCTCTCTAATCTTGATTTCTTTCTGATGTAGTGCTTAAGAACTTTCTAAGGAACATACATACATTCTTAATTTTTTTTTATTCCTTACTAAGTATGCTAGGACTTCATCAACATCATGCCAGCCTATACAGGGTGGAAAGTTGAGATGGGGCAGCAAGGGCAGCTACTAGATCCCTTGCTGCTACGCGAAAATGCTCTGACTTTTTGAGTGATGACAATCGACAATCACAGATTTTTGATAAAATGTACAGTCAGCGAGAAAATCGACAGATTTCACTTTTTTTTTAATGCCAATCGGTCCCATTTGAATCAAGGATTAAAACACTCTTTGAGACCAACTGAGGTTAGAGTACTAGAACACCCACAAATCAAAGAAAACTTTTTCCATACAGTTCGTAGGATAATTAATTACAATGTGTAATTTTCTTTAGCTTAAAGATCATTAAATTGTAGACGACTACAATTAGGATATTATAAAATGAAAAAAATCGGTTTCATTGTAAAAAAAAACAACTAGTCTTCATTCTTTTAAGCGGACTTGCACCTAAAATTGAATACTGGGTTAAGACACTAACTTTAGTTAAAATGTTCAGTTTTTAGTTGTCTACATACTGTTTAATTTTCTTAAGCATAAAGGATTCATATTCGTAAAAAAAAAACAAAATTCGAAAGTTTCACTTTGCAAATTACCCTACAAACTGTTTTGAAAAAGTTTTCTTTGATTTGTGGGTGTTCTCGTACTCTAACCTCAGTTGGTCTCAAAGAGTGTTTTAATCCTTGATAGAAATGGGACCGATCGGCATTAAAAAAAAAGTCAAATCTGTCGATTTTCTCGCTGACTGTACATTTTATCAAAAATCTGTGAATGTCAATTGTCATCACTCAAAAAGTTAGTAAAGGTCTCCTAAGAGCATTTTCGCGTAGCAGCAAGGGATCTAGTAGCTGCCCTTGCTGCCCCATCTCAACTTTCCACCCTGTATACGTCCCACTGCACGGCACAAGCCTCTTCTGAGAACGAGATTTACGAGGTTATAAATTGAAAATAAAAGAAATTAGTGTCTCTTTGATTTCGTAAAATCAACCTAAACTAAGGGCTGGATTACCGGCGCAGTAGTTTCGGAGATAACGAGGAGAGGTGTCAATTTCCACTTATTTCTGCGTGAACGAAACCACCCGAACCAACTATAACTATACTCCATTTAATTTAGAATTATAAACCACAACAACATTATATTGCGGCTCGTGAACTGTAATCTCTTTACAATTTGTACTAGAGTAACAATTGACGACACGCAAATAAAGTAACATTAAAACAATTTTATTTTGCGGCTCCCAGACTATTGTACTGTACTATTTGCTAGGTAAGAAATAGTTGACGAGCCGCAATATAATGATGTTGTGGTTTTCAATTCTAAATTAAATGAAGTATAAGTGAATCGAGCCCCACCGTGGAACCTTATCACAGAAAACGTCACAACGACATAGCAATGCTTGACACGACAAATCATTGACGCTTGCTGTGAAAACGTTCAACGATGGGTCAGTAACAGGGCCTGTACTTTTCATGCCGATGACATCAATTTGACGTCGCGCTGCATATAGGATGACCCCAAATAGTTTTATTGTAGTTATTAATCATTAGTCGTCAATCATTTTAATCATGTATATAAATTACTTCAAAAGTAATCACACGTGGAATAATAAATACCTACTTGATACGTGAAACGTAAATGAAACTATTTGTTTTGTTTTTATACATACATTTTATTAAATGGTATTGTTACCACATTTCAATAATTACGTAGAAAATAGAATTCCTCTCTAACTTGAAGCACGCCATCCATCTTGCATTAATTCCTACGCAGAGAAAATCTAAGTCATCTTCGTGTTCATAAATAATTCAATATTCATAAAAATACTATTGTTTAATAAACGTATTTTTGTTTGTTGCGTCGTACATTTGGTTCATTTTTGGGTGGATCAACTATTTATTGTTGTTATTCTATCCCGTCAGCGAGGGGACAAAAGTAGTACAGTTTAATTAGAAGAAATGTTGTGTCACATTAACTTTTAACATGCTTATTAGAGGACCAATTGTAGAAGGGATTTAAAACTACCACAAAAATGCATGTTTGGCAAATTTTAATCACATAAACTTACGGTTTAAAGAGTGTCCCAGGAGACCGTCATTTATAGCAACGAGTGACAAAAAAAAAGTTGATCGACCCTTTTAATGATTGATGATTAATGATCGATTATCACAACTCAAATTGCAATCATCCTGTACGCGGCGTGACATCGGATCTAATGTACGGGCTCTGGTCAGAAATCAAATGGTTCGCCTGTATCACACGGCGGACACGACGCACAAAATACGCGTTCTTGAATCTACATAAGCACGACGACGTCTGTACACGCGTACGCCTGCATACATCGCGCGCGCACCATACTGGTGAACAGCGGCGACAAGCCATGGCGCCTTGGGGGGAGGGGTAACTCGAATCGGTGCGGGGCGGAGCGTGGCTATTTTGTACGTTAGTACTATTATATATTCCGTGCCTGTACCTAAAAATTGTAACTCACCTGAAAACTGGACTGCGTCTTCTGATCCATAGAGGTGGTGGGGGGAGGCAGCAGCGCCTGCAGGTCCTCGTGCGTGACGCCGGGCTGCGGCGCCTGCGGGGGCTGCGGGGGGCGCGGCCGCGGCGCCTGCTTGTAGGGCGGCGGCGGCGCGAACTCCTGCTGAAGGATACAAACGATACATGGATTTTTTTCAAACGTCAATATTTCGTAGTCAATCAGTTTGATGCCTTAGCCGCTATAGAACCTTGTCGCATTAACTGCTTGATAATTACAATGTCAGTGCGCGTCAAAGGATTAAGGATTTGTCACACAGAATGCGTTCTGCGAACGCGGTCAGGTCAAATTGACCGCAGCCCGCATTATGTATGAACAAATGTAAGCGGGAAGCGACATTGTTTTATCCAAGTCTCGGCCTTTTCTAATCAATGTAGAAGGTAAGACCTAGATAAGAGTCATACGTATTGTAATTTTGGAACTTATTTAAACGTCTTTGAAGTTCTTTATTCATTGTATAATTTGTTCTTTATATAGTACATTCGGCCATTAGTCTTATTGATTATTTGTTCTTTATAAAGTACGCCAGGACTTAGGAGGTTATACTATGTAGTGATGGTACAGAACCCTTCGTGCGCGAATCCGACTTGCACATGGCCGGTTTTTTTTTGACATTCATGTTTCACTTTTACTTTTTCACTTTTTTTATGGGCGCCGTAACTCTCACATTCTCCACCTTCTTTACGGCATTCTCTTTAACCCTGCAACTCCTCGCTGCAGAGCGGTTTAGCCACGTAACTTCTATTCGATGCTCTCAGAACTTTCTCCTTACCGTGCCTCTCTCTAACTCCAAATTCTATGTCTATTCTTATACTGTCCAGGCTATTCGTTTGTGGAATGCCTTACCGGTTGACTTACGAGGGGCAAAATCTCTGTCAATCTTTAAATCTATGCTTAAGGTGTACTATCTGTCATCTTGTAATAATTAGCTTTGTTATAGTTTATTTATTTATTTATATGTGGCTGTTTATCCCACTGCTTATATTTGTTTTAGACGTGTACCTATTATATGTACGATATATGCATGAGTAGATGTACTATTGTTGTTGCGTTTTAATTTTCTGATCCACTGTTGATGCACCACCTGCTGTAAACTAGTCCTTCCTTCTTTCTGTTAAAGGGTTGCCTGGAAGAGATCGCTCTTAAGCGATAAGGCCGCCTATCGCTTACCTTGTAACTTTCTCTCTGTGTACTTGTTTTCTGTATTGCTTACTATTCCTGGTGTTATGGTGTACAATAAAGAGTCATTGTATTGTATTGTACCTGGTGGTAGGGCGGGCGGTGGTTCTGCGCGCGGTACTGGACGGGCGCGGGCGCGGGCGCGGGGCGCGCGGGGAAGGCGCGGCGCACGTAGGGCGGCCGCGGGGGCGGGGGCGGGGGCGGGGGCGCCAGCGCGGGGGGCGGCGCGGCCCGGGGCGCCGGCGGCCGCGGCGCGCGGTACTCGAACGGCGCGCGCCCCACTGCCAACTCCATCTAGAATACATAGTCAATTGTTTACTTGCTATATCGATTCTTGTTCGTCTGCTTGATGGCTCCTATGTTCTCTCAGATGCTAGTCAATGAAGACAAACCTTAGGGCTAAATCTCACCGGGACACCACGGCGGCGCAACCAGTCGCGCAGCCGTGGTGTCTAGCTACCAAACTAGCTTCCAAACCGAGCCACCAATAGAGACACCAGATTCGCCGCAGTCTCAAATGGACGCCGATGAGATAGTTATGCTGATGCTGAGGGAGCCTCGCTGGTGGCGCGAATGGCAGCCGAGTGAGTGAGATAGCATACAGCGCCATACTAATTAGTGGTGGCGCAACCAACGCGGCGGCACGGCCAGTAATGTTGCATGCACGCGTCTATGCTGGTTGCGCCGCCAAATCCGTTGCGCAACCAAGTGGACGCCAGGTGAGATACCCTCCATAGAGCTGTATACATTTTGTTGGTGGCAGAGACTGGTTGTGCCGCCGTGGTGTCCCGGTGAGATACATTATAGCCCTTATTTGGGTGAATCCAGGGCTGGATTAACAATGTTGGGGCCCCCAGGCAATGCAATTTTCGGGGCCCCCTTTCAGCCTAGTATCAACTGCACTTTTCAAGAAATCAAATCAAATCTACTGGTATTATTCGCCCGCGATTACAAAGGGATTGCAGTTGATAGGCTTACGTCAAAATATGTGGGTCGATCAACTTTTCTTTGTCACTCGTTGCTATAATGACGGTCTCCTGAGTAACTCTTTAAACCGTAAGTTTATCTGATTAAAACTTGCCAAACATGCATTTTTGTGGTAGTTTTAAACCCCTTCTACAATTGGTCATCTAATAGCATGTTAGTTAATGTGACACAACATATCTTTTAATCAAACTGTACTACTTTTGTCCCCTCGCTGACGGGACAGAATAACAACAAGAAATAGTTGATCCACCCATATACTAACTAACGGATGTTAAAAACTTCGATACTGCGATGCAGAACTCGTACTGTCTGTGCAAATGTATGAGACTTGATAAAAGCGCCATCTAGTGAGTAATTTAAACACATAACACACATAAGTAAATTTAGTTCTTTAAGTTATTGCAATAAGGTTCACATTGATGTACAAGTAAGTGCCTTTTTCATTTCCACATTACGAAGTTTCACTTCTTCCGCGCGGAGGAACTGCACGCACTATTATTTGTGTTGTTTACTCTGTCCCCGGTTATCCAAGGGACACTTCATACTGTTTCATAGAAAAATGCTTAAGTTGTCCAAGGGACAAAACTTGTGTAACCATAGCAACGGGTGTCACTAAAAAGTTGATTCACCTACTTGCTACATCGATTCATGTTCGTCTGCTTGATAGTTCCTATGTTTTCTCTGGTGCTACAAGTCGTTTTTTTAGCATTAGAAAGATTTTTAGTAGTGGTAGAGCCATGTTGCAGCTAGCCGCTGCATCACAAATGGGCCGGCTCGTCCGGGGCAGTACCACCCTCTCACAGAAAACCGGCGTGAAGCAGCAGTAATCCTGCTTGCGTTTCGTACGGTCAGTGAGAGTGCCGGGGGCCCAATACCTCACCCCTTCCCTCTCCCCCTCCCTCTCCCCCTTCCCCTATTCCCTCTCCTTAAGGGCCGACAACGCACTGGCATCGCGTAAAGCGCTGCAGGTGTCTATGGACAGTGGTGATCATTTAACATCAGGTGACCCACTAGTTCGTTTGTCTGGCCTTTCTAAAATAAAAAAAAAAAAAAAAAAAAAGAAGGTAAGCGATCTTGACGTCTTTTAATCGAAAAACACTATTGAAAAATAAATAACAGCAAATAATTATGTAACAATTAACAAGGACACATACGTCATTTACATTATTTCGGTTTCATAAGTAATCGTTACTATTTTTTAAAAAGCGTTTTTCAATTAAAAAGACTCATCAAGATTGTTTACTTTATTTCTAAAATGTAAAATGTACTATAAAAAAACGATGTATTTGGGTGAATCCAGGGCCGGATTAACAATGTTGGGGGTCCCTTTTAGCCAAATATCAACTGGTTTTTCGAGAAGTCAAATCAAATCAACTGGTAGCATGCATCGAAAAATAACAAGAGTACTTATTGTCATTGAGGATACAAATTTTGAAATTTTCACTCTGTAACCTTTTTAATTTCATTGCCTAATGGTTAATCCAGCCCTGGGTAAACCAACTTTTTCTTGACATCCGTTGCTATGGTTACACGAAAACAGTATGAAGATGTCACTTGGACAACCGGGGACAGAGTAAAAAGCACGAATAAGTTTATCCAGCCATGTAAAGCAAACACCTTAAGAATGCAAGACGCACGCATTTGATACTTGAAATTGCTTTTGCTAAAGAAAAGATTAGATATGATATACCAATATTTTTCATTATGATACATAGTAACAATTGTGAGGCTCCCACTCATTTAGGTAGCTGTCTATCTATTACGGTTCTTGTGATACGGCCCTGTTTCGGACAGACAGAAGGACAAACGGATAATTTAGGCTCGTAATAAGGTTCCGTTTGTCAACCTTCTAAAAATTATACTCTAATCACCAATGACACCCAAAATGGTCAATATCGACCCCCAAAAAATCACATTTCAAGTCGATTACTTTAAGATAAATCAATGTTTAGCACGAAGGGGTCTACTTAAAATTGAAAATCATGCCTGGGGGTCTACGAGACACAATAGGGATGTTGACGCCATTAAGAAATAATTCGAAGACACGAGTAGTAAAAAACGCTTTATTTTAGCCCTGAAAACCAGATTAGTTTTCGATTAACTGTAAAATTAGATTTTTTGTTGCTTTAAAGCAAATAAATTGTTAGTTGATTAAGTTGGCGAACAAGTGACATCATAAGTTGCTGTTGCCATTCAAACTCAATGGGAGAATTGTGTTTTGACACATAAAAAGTACGTCAGTTGATTGGTGGTGTCAACCTCCCTATTTTTGGGATCTCGGATTCTCGGGAGACTCACCTGTCCGTCCTCGAGCCTGTCCAGCTTGGCCTGATGCGGCGCCGGCAGCTTGGGCCGCGGCGCGGGCGCAGCGGCGTCGTTCTGCAGCAAGTTAACCAGCAGCGGCGACGACATGGCCACGTTGGGCGGCGCGGGCGACGGCGGCGGCTTCGCGGGGTACGGGGGCGGCGGGCCCGCGAACGACGTCGACGGACGGACGAACTGGCCGTCCGACGCCGGCCGGATCGACGATGTGGGGGCTGCGATGCCTGAGGAAGAGGATTCGATTATTATCGCTGCCAGTGACATCTGACACAACATCTGCGTCAGTAGTAATGTGTCGGATCGTTAAATTTGAGATGTTTTATAAAACATAACAAGGGGGGGGGGCTTATAAGGGGGTAAATCAACTTTTTAGTGCCACCTGTTGTTATGGTTACAAAAATGTTGTCCCTTGGACAACCTAAGCATTTTTCTATGAAACAGTAGGAAGTATCACTTGGACGACCGGGTGTTTAGTTAAGAGGATACGATGCGCACCATTTCTCCATACAAACATAGTCCCCTGTTTCCTCCCTGGATAAAAAGAGTCAAATTGTTTTTACTGTGTAATCTGTATCTACCACAGCTATGCCCCTATGTTTCGTTTTTTTTTCCATATTTCATTTAACATAAGAAATGTGGGCTTTCAAAAACTGAAAAAATTGTCCAATTTCAACGTCATTTTCAGACACTCGTCAGAAAAGAATCCCTCATATAAACAATAAAAGGAAAACCTAGGGGCATAGCTAAATCTGCCCTCTAATTATTTTTGAAAAAAATAATTTTATTGGTCCAGTTTTCGAGAAGAAAACACCCCGACTACGAAATGCTGTTTTGACCAATTTTACGCGCCTATTAACGGCCTGAGCTGCAGTTGTCCCGCTCTCGCTGTACTGACACGGGAGGGTTAGGGCGAGACAGCGACATTTCATTAAAATACCCATTTCTCAAAAGTCTCTCAGCCATCGTATCCTCTTAACAGTATCTGTCAGATAAAAATGTGAGCTCTGTCCTTTTTTTCCTATGACTTGAGAAACGGAAAGCGATAGTTTTAACTGACGGATACTTTTATCTGGGAATTGAAAAATCGGCCCTAAATCAACTTTTGCATGCCACCCATTGGTATGGTTAACCAAATTTTGTCTCCTGGACAACCTAAGCATTAATCTATGACAAACATACTCATCATCGGCACCATAGTTACACTCCCTGATGATCAGGAACCGATTTTTCTAGATCAGTATTCGGTGACGTCCACGTTAGTCGCAGTTATACGAAACGAATTGACTAATTAATTTTTAAAATGATAATTATTTGGATAATCACTTTATAATTTAAAATCATTGTCACAGAATAAGTAATATGTAACCAGTAGTCCAACTTCATACTAGAGCGCCCGAATCGACGCACGCACACAGCCAAGCGTCTTACACGGCGCGAGCGTGGGAACTGCATTGTTTTGTCTAGCGAAGATTAGTTAGCGGCCGTGCAAGACGCTTGGCTGTGTGCGTGTGCGTGCGTCGATCGGGCGCTCTAGTATGAAGTTGGATTACTGGTTACATTTACTTATTCTGTGTCATTGATATGGTCATAACTTTCTTATTCAATAGGCGTCGGTGCACGTGACCTTGAAACGATATTTAACGCCAGTTGACATTTTGTTTATACTTTAGTGTGTCTGGGCAGCATAAAGAAATAAATAAAAAAATATTTAATAGTTTTTCATTGCTACCTCATCTCATCACCTATACCGCGTGGAACAGAATGAAGAGTTTTTACAAAAACGGGGAATTGTTCACCCTAAGAGCTTTATTTTTTAGCTGCATCCACGTTGAATTTGAGAAACTGGTAAAAATGTCAGCCTAATCCCACATAAAATATATGTCCCACTGCAGGGAACAGGCCTCCTCACAGAACAGGACATATTGACTACCGCACGGCCGCTCGTAATAGCATTCACCATCTCTTTCTGTCACCATGCAATTTGACAGAAAGAAATAATGAATGCGATAGCAAGCGCCCAAGCGTTACACAAAAAGCGTACAGGTCCCACGCGGGTCCCGTGCGGATTGGGGACTTAACACACAACATTGAATTTCTTCGCAAATGTGTGCAGGTTTCCGTACGATGTTTTGCTTCGCCGTAAAGCTCAAGGTAAATTTCAAGTAAACATAACTTTGCATGTAAATTCCGAAAAAGTCATACGTGCGAGCCCGGGCTGGAACCCACGACCCTTTGCTTGAGAGGCCATAGGTCTAACCACTAGGCTACAGCATTTGAATAACATGGTAAACAAATAAAACCGTAGTTATAAATTATACTCCTAATCCCTTTTTCAGTCAAACAAATCTTAGTCATCTAAATAAGTTATGACCACAAACTATAAATCATTTAACTGCAGTGAACAATAAGTCTGTTTTAACGTTTATACTTTTTTAACTGCAGTCAGGCCGGTTATGTACCAGTTTTTAGCGTTTCTCCAATTATAAAGTTACCTCTGTTCCTATGAGGACGTTAACCTGAATATAGTTAATGGGGGGAAAACCTGATATCGTTGATTTTCCGCTCTGTGTACACACACAAGCAGAAAACAATGCAATCAACACATTTACATAGCGGGACCCGATCAATCACAGGTATATCTCCTGAAGCTGTGCGAAGTATCCATTGAGAAATTGACCAATCAATAAATTAACCGTTAACTGAACTGAAAAGCGAAAAATAATACCGTTTTTTGACTTTAATCTAGGTACCAGTTTGAAGTCGGTGCCTCAGCACGAGCCAGGAGGAGTGATAGAAGCCCATCAGGTAGACGACTATAGGTCCACGCCTCCTGGCTAGTGCTGAGGCACCGACTTCAAATACCACTTTAACAACCACTTTAGCCTAGTTGGTAGTGACCCTGCCTACGAAGCAAGAGGTCCTGGGTTTGAATCCCGGTAAGGGCATTTATTTGTGTGATGAGCACGAATATTTGTTCCTGAGTTATGGATGTTTTCTATGTATTTAAGTATTTATTTATCTATATAAGTATGTTTATCGTCGTCTAGTACCCATAGTACAAGCTTTACTAGGTCGATTTGTGTAAGATTGTCCCCTAATATTTATTTATTTATTTATTTTTACCTACCTAAATATACCTATCCATAAATTAACACTTAATAAGGTAGAGGCGATTTAGCTACCACATGGATTGAGTTGGAAATTGAACCTTATTGATTTTAATATACATCACAATTTCCGATGTAATAATTGAAAATACGACTAGCTTTAAAAATATCCTTTGTCAGGTATGTATTCGATAGCTGCTTTTGACTTTGTGGTAGTATGCTCCAATAAATGGGGGCATTAAAATTTAAAAAATGGTCTCTTTTACACTCATGACATGACTCTCATGAGGGATGTTGCAGATGCAGAATTTTTGACATCGCGGATGCGGATGCGGATATTACAAGGCTCACATCAACAACAAGGATGTAAGATTTGGTACAGAAAAGAAAAATACAAAAATATTATTTTTTATTTAATTTAATGAATTTAATGAACAACAACTTGGCGTCCTTTTCTGGCTCTAGGCGTTGCGAATCTTAAATTAGTCCGGCACCACTAAAAAATTGTTCGCTGGGAACAATTGTCTGCAACACCCCTGGTGCTGTAGTGGACGTCCTACGGCTGAAACGTTGTTGATGGTTACACTCACCGAGCGTGTTCTCCTTCCGATGTATGACCCTGGCCTGGGTCATGCTGCCGAAGGGGAACTCGCAGCGGTCCGTGGTCGGCGTGGGAATGTTCTGCGGGATCTTGCCGTCCATGGGGCAGACGGTGTTGGGCGACTTGAAGCTGTCGCGCGGCGGCGGCTCGGCGCTGGTGGACGCGCCGTCGTCGGCCAGCAGCCGCCCGATGCCGCCCAGGTTGGAAAGCAGCTCCGCGTTCTGCGGCGGCCGCGAGGTGCTCGCATCTGGAAATTGACGGGGGTTTAATGCGGCTTCATAGTGTCGAATTGCGTTAAAAAGTCATGTTAGCTTGGTTTCGGAACGTTCCATCCATTTCCCAAAACATCCGTTCCAAAATTAAAGTTTCTCAAAATGAACGTAGGCCAAACTACCCGTTTCTCATCGCATCAGACTGTCAAAACACCCGGTTCTCATAGCATCCGTATCCGTAAAGATCCGTCTCTCATGACACCCGTATTCCCAAAAGACCCGTTTTTCATCGCATCAGCATGTCAAAACACCCTTGTAAAGAGGTTTCTCAAATATACATACCTACGTATTAAAAACTTACGACGTTTTATTCAAGTTCATTTTAACAATATAGTCGGCATCAGCATGACTTTTGGGTAAAACATTTATCGGGAACCGGATTATTTAGGAAAAGATGGACGGGAACGTAAGTTTTGGGAACGGGTGTTTTGGGAAACGGATATCAAAACAAATGTACCTACGTACTAAATGTACGGATTATTTAGGAAACGGTAGTGATGGGAACGGTCATTTCGGAATTAGGTCTTTTTGGGATACGGATATCGGCAAAAACGTGAGTTTTAGGAGAAGCACATTTTGGAAAACACATTGGGAAACGGATTATTTGGGAAAAGGTGATGACGGGAACGTATGTTTTGGGAACGGGTACCTATTTTGGGGAACGGATGGAATGTTCCGAAACCGTTAGCTTAAACCGTTTAAATGAGTGCTCGCCCTCCTCGCGCGGCGCGGGCCTAGCCCTGTACCGCGCGGGCGCGGACTCATTTAAACGGTCTAGCTATAGTGTCGTGGATTCGAGGCTGGGCTTACACCTCTTGAGTTTTTTGGAATTTATGCGTAACGTAATTCATAGATGGTCTCTTCCGGCTTTTTTACGGCGGCATTCGAAATGTCATCAACATGCAGAGTTCTTGTTTGAGCCTGCCTAGTAAAGAATCGGTAGGACATTTATTGAAAACTAGTTGGCTAGTTTTACTTGCGTTTCAACCGCTAACAGTATACTGTCAAGCAGAAGGTTTTTAAAAAACGTGACAGCGTGCTTGCGATACAAAACTTCATCAACAATTATGCGTCACCTCAGAAAACTAAATGTCTTACAGCAGGGTCGCTGGAACCTCATCGACCAGCGACGACAGACTGGTGTTATCAGTTGTGTGCAAGGACACAGTAGAGATCTTTTGTACCTGGGGATCGAAGTCCGAAGGAAGACAGGTGGAAGGTGTATTTATGCAGCCAAGGTGAGAAACTTTGATAGCGCGATGTAGAATGTAGCAATTTCTCTAATTAACAAGTAGATGACTTGCGTTTGTGTGCTTACGTGGACAGTATGCCGAGCGGCGCAGTGCTCATCTCCCTCATCATCATCATCATTATCATCATCATCATCATCATCATCATTATCATTATCAACATCATCAACATCATCATCTCAGCTGAATGACGTCCACTGCGGAACATAGACCAATGTTAAACAGATAGATTGCAATGCGTTGGGGCCGTCCATAAACTACGTCACACATTTGGGGGGATAATAATAATAATAATTGTGATTTTCATAGAAGTGTGACAAGGGAGGGAGGGATTCAAATTGGTCGAAGTTTGTGTGACGTACTTTATGGGGCTTATGCTCAAAAAACTCACTTTCTCGAAAAGTGCAGTTTTTCTAAGGGTAGAAAGAAGTCTTTAGAAGGATCACTTACTCGGAAGGCGCACTTCCCAATTGGTACACTTTCTCAGACAGAGCACATTCTCAGAAGGTGCACTTTCCCAAAAAGTGCACTTTCTCAAATAGAGCACTAGATTTGGAAAAGTACGTACTATATACCTATATATAGACTAAGCCTTCGATAAAACGGTAAAAATGCACATTTTGGGAAAGTGTGCGTTTTGAGAAAATGTACTTTTTGGGAAAATGCACTTACGGGGAAAGTGCCCTTAATGGGCAAGTGTACATTTTCGGAAAGTGCACTTCAAGTGAGTTTTTTGAGCATAAGCCGTTTATGAATGGCCTCGTTCCCGCAACGTTAACCTCTTCGACGCCAACGACACATATATCAGCACCGCAGGTTCTACGCCAACGACTGATATATCAGTCACGGTGTGCAGAGCGATATCTACCTACATGCATTTCTCTTCGCGTTTGACATTCCGATGTCATGGCGTATGAGTGAGAGCTGTTGTGTTTGACAGAGCGTTGATAAGGTTAAGCAGGTCGTCGCTCCGGCTCACCTTCCTGGTCGGTGTTGATCCTGAGCTCGGCGCCGTGCTGCAGCCGCAGCGAGACGGCCGCGTCGCCGTCCAGCTGCACGGACAGGATGCCGAGCGCGCGCAGCTGCGGCGCGCCCGCCGCCGCCAGCGCGCGCAGCCGCGCCGCCGCCGCGCGCGGCACCGACAGCGTCACGCGCACCGAGTTCCACGGCTCCACCTGACCACGAACGACATCGTTACACATTAGCCGCCTTTATACGGTCACTCTATCGCGCGTGAAACAGCAATAGTGTGCGAAAGAATGCGCGTATAAAGATATCGGAAGGGGAAGGGATAGAATAGACCACGCGTAAAACTGTGTAAACTGCACACGCGCCAGTTCCACGCAGTCTATCGCGCACGATTAGCCTTTACACGTTCGCTCTTTCCATTCTCAACAACGTATAGGTACTTGTAATCGCGCGCGAATGAACGTTAAGTTTAAAAACCGGCCAAGTGCGAGTCGGACTCGCGCACGAAGGGTTCCGTACAATTACCTATCTATAAAAATCACGTTTGTTGTATGGGAGCCCCCCTTAAATATTTTTTTTATTTTAATGTAATGATTTATTTTTAAAGTCAATATATAATTAAATATTCTGTGAATATTTCAAGTGTCTACCTGTTGCCGTTATCAATATCGAGCAAAAACGAGCAACGAAGGTACGGAACAGTCGAATTTCGGTAGCGGCAAAACTCCACTTGACAGCTAAACTTGATAATTTCACGCAACGTACTGAGAAAAAAGAAGGCCACTTTTATCAAAGTGGCGCTCATTTGGCTCGGACATTTTCGGGCGCGCGACTGTGGATCTACAGTTATAATTGATCAAAGACCATGGTAAGAAAAAAATCATCAGGGAACAAATGTGAATGGAAATTTTGCTACTAGGAAATATAGGTAACGCCACCAGAGTTGAGGTCACGCACACAACCACATCTCATGTAATGACAGCGGGATTTTGACATTGTGTTGTCGTTAAACGTCAACACGTCAAAATCCCGCTGTCATTACATGAGATGTGGTTGTGTGCATGGCCTCAACTCTGGTGGCGTTACCTATAGCGATTCTGGCAAAATGATCTAACCAGTCCTCGCATCTGGTGATCTTAGAGCAGGTGATTTAGGTTTGAGCCTCGCTGTTCAACGTGGCAACGCGGCCAGTGTCTTGGGTTCCTTGCCCCGCGGTGATCATGGGCTTTTGTTTGTGTTGTTTTCATTTTGTTAGCCTACGTTTTTCTGTATGGTTGTTTTTTATTGGTCCTTTATATTTATAAATATTTAATTATTGTAAGTACTAACCTAGGATTCAGGGATGAGACTAATTTAATTAATACTGTATTTTCAATTTGTTAATTTTCTGAAATAAATAAGTGCCTAGTTTAAGAAAATGGCGAGTCGTCCAGAGAGTGGACGAGTTAGGAAAGAGATTAAGTAAGAAAATGACAAGTTAAGAAAGAGACAAGTTAGGAAAGTGCCAAGTTTAAACAAATGTCGAAGTCAAACTGTCAGGTAAACTGAAACTATACACTCGGCGTCACGGAAATCGCACACCCACGGATTTCAGTGTCAAGCCGTTATAAACCTTATACAGTCTTGAAGGTAAAGTACGGGTGTATGGATTCATATGAAAGGTAATTTAATCCGCCATTTAATAAAAATGCAAAATCGGTAAAAAAAAGCAATAAAAGTTATAAAGGTGTGCGATTTCCGTGACGCCGAGTGTAGAATCGACATGCATCATAGTTTTACTAAAAGTATAGTATAAATCTTCTCAGGTGAATTTTTCGCTTCGAGCCATGACATTAAATTTGAACCTTAATACTATGACGATACCGTTTGTTTTGAAAGATAAGGGCTCGAAGCGAAAAATTCACCTGAGAAGGTTTATACTATACCCAAGACGTGTGTTGAGGTGTGGTTACCTTGTTAACTTTGAGTGTGTTGGGGTGCGGCTCGGCGAGAAGCGTGCGCAGGTCGCGGAGCAGCCGGCGCAGGCGCGCGGGGAAGCGCGGGTCGCGCAGGTCGCCCTCGCACGTCACCACCACGCCGCACGCGCCCCCCACGCCCGCGCCCACCCCGTCGCTGTCCGCTGCCATACTGCGATACGGACAACCAATTTCAGAACTAGCTTTTGATAATACTTCCATTTTTAACCACTTCACCGCCCCAGTCAGCCTATGGACTGTCTCACATGCCAGCGTCATCTATAAATGACCAATATTTCAACTCTACAATGGATTTTAAGTAGAAAATCGGTTTGTCATGTAACATGGCGTAGAGAGCACGTCACTTCGTTTGTTTTGTGGTGGTGAAGAGGTTAAAACTACCTAACTAGCTTTTTTTGCTGACTGTACTTTTTGCCCTTGGTTACCAAAGTACTCGTCAAGACCAATCAAGAGAGCCCAAATTTGATGGGATTGTGTCACTTTATCCGGAGAGTCTATTTACAGCTCCATCATCAGATCAGCTCAATGTTATAATAATATTTCATTGTCATCCAATTTACACATGCATGCAAAATTTCAGCTCAATCAGAAATCGAGAAGTGGGTCTACCCCAACAACACATAAGTGTCACAAAGT
The DNA here is from genome assembly GCA_947563465.1 of Archips xylosteana. Lineage (NCBI taxonomy): Eukaryota > Metazoa > Arthropoda > Insecta > Lepidoptera > Tortricidae > Archips > Archips xylosteana. The sequence continues at coordinate 12,828,422 of OX387365.1, read as the reverse complement.
ACAGTGTCAAAGTGATCTTGACACAATGACATAAGATTCAAAGCTGGTTTACGTTTTGTCGAGGTGTGGCGTTGAAAGGGTTAACTTACAAGATTTGATGACACACAGACAACAGGATAAGTGATGGTAAAAGCTTGTGAAAATCCGCAAGATCAAAACAATAACAGGGTGTTTGATACAGTGTTTTTATATACAGGGTGTCCCAGAGTCTCCGACGATAATCAGTCGACAGTCAATTATCTCTCAGCTCAGAATATCTAGTTTTAGTTCAGCAAATACATATAACCTAATATTCTGAGAGGTAGTTATAGTATAAATCTTCCCAGGTGAATTTTTCGCTTCGAGCCATTACATTAAATTTGAACCTTAAGACTATGACAATACTGTTTGTTTTGAAAGATAAGGGCTTGAAGCGAAAAATTCACCAGGGAAGATTTATACTATATTATTATCATCCTATCCAAAGTCGACGTATTGTCGTCGGATTCTGGGACAGCCTGCATAGTCAATTGCTATTATTATCATTGCTAAAAAGATTGTAGAATCACAGAAATAAAACAATTATAAAGAGTTTACAAAACCAGTCTACCAATCATTTTTTAAATTATACAATCACAGTTGAACATTGACCTAACCAAAATATTATTTCCATTTGCATATAAAAAATGTACATAAAATATAAATAATTAGCTCATTCTTTAGTCATGAAAAATTCATGGTTTTAATTATACACCAAACTTCTAACTCTTTAAGGAAAAGTACCAAATTTTATGATTTATATCAGAAGAGTTGGTTTTCAAGTTTATTATTTTGCTGTAATTTCTTTAGTAAAAGTTCCCACTGTAAATTGTTGAGAAAGTAAATGAACCGCCATAGAAAATGAAAATCTTAATACCTGAAAAAAATATGTATTTCTCAGTCTGCCACAATTCTATACTTCGTTTTTTTAGCATTAGAAAGAAGATAAGCGATCTTGATTTGTCTTTTTATTGAAAAACACTTATAAAAAATAAGTCACGGCAAATATGAAAGAATTTGGAAGAAAATATGGTCATTTACACTCTTTTGGTTCAAAGGAGGATGAAAATTTCATTGATTTTGCTGTAGGATGCACCATTTTCAAGATATTTGACAAAAACACCGGTTCTCGTCCAATCACCGAAGTTAAGCAACGTCGGGCGCGGTCAGTACTTGGATGGGTGACCGCCTGGTTTTTTTATTTTTTATTATGAAGTTTCACTTCTTCCGCGCGGAGGTTTTTTTTAAATATATTATGACAATTATTATTATATTATGTTTTAGATTTATTTAATGTACTGACATGTAGCTGTAATGAAAGATACTGACAATGTTTTTATGGAATGAATGTTCTGAAATAAAGATATTTTATTATTATTGCTAGCTGCTGCCTGCAACTACATCTGCGGAGGGAGAATAGGGGTATAAAAATAACCTACAACCTATTCTCAGACCTACCAAATGAAGAGAAAATATTTGATATAAATCGGTCAAGCCGTTTCGGATGAGTTTGTAACACAGTGATACAAGATTTATATACAGGGTGGAAAGTTGAGATGGGGCAGCAAGGGCAGCTACTAGATCCCTTGCTGCTACGCGAAAATGCTCTTAGGAGACCTTTACTAACTTTTTGAGTGATGACAATCGACATTCACAGATTTTTGATAAAATGTACAGTCAGCGAGAAAATCAACAGATTTGACTTTTTGTTTTTTTAATGCCAATCGGTCCCATTTCTATCAAGGATTAAACACTCTTTGAGACCAACTGAGATTAGAGTACGAGAACACCCACAAATCAAAGAAAACTTTTTCCATACAGTTCGTAGGCACTGTAAGAGGATGGACTTTGTGGGGTTGCCGCTCTTTTCATCCGGCCGCCATCTTGGAAAAAGGGGTGCAAACACCTTTTTCGCGATATCTCGGAACCTAAGCGTCCTACAAAAAATTCGTAACGACATAATTTGTAGCAAATCGCTTTGCCTACAAATATGTTCATATAACTTTTTGCCCTAAATTTAAAATTACAGAAGTTATAAGCAAAAAAGTGAGAAATTTTTTGCTCTACAACTATTTTTTTATACATTTTACAAAAAAAATACCACAGACCAATCTTGTTAATGGTCTTTTGAGGAAAATTTTTCTCTATAATTTTTTTAAATTTCATTCATATGAAACGCTGTTACAGGCCTCCGAAGTTGAGTTGAAGAATCCGGTCAAAACAAAATGTTTACCTTAGTTTTATCTTTTTTTTTTATTGTAAATAAATTCTCTAAAATTTTTGTTAAATCTGTACAACTTTACTTATTCATTCCTAACTGTTTTCCTTACTATAGAACTTACCAAATTATTGTTTCTTATAGTAATTAATTTCTAAGGTCCGAGTTACCGTTTGGGGACAAATGAACACCTGCCTGCTATACCAGCGTCACTATCATCTGAGCTCTGGGGCTGTAAAACCTTGTTTCGAACTTCTCGTTCGCTCTTGGGAAGTTATCGGATCTCTCGCTCACACATCACTACAAAGTGTGAGTGAGAAATCCGATTACCTCCCAAGAGCGAGCAAGAGGTTCGAAAACGGGGTTTTATTGCCCCAGAGCTCAGATGATAGTGACGCTGGTACAGGAGGCAGGTGTTCATTTGTCCCCAAATGGTAACTCGGTAGGAAGTTAAGGAGTACAGCAAAAAATATAAGACCACACTTGAGTCTCATGCTAACGAATTGGCCAAAAATCTACTCAAAACTGACGGCAATATAGCACGGCTAAAACGTTGCCAAATATTGCAACTAGATGAATAAACTAACTGATGCAGTTCTTGAAGTGGGGGGTGTATTCAACGGAATACCTCTAAAAAAGTCGATCCATTTTTACAAACCATCTGCTTATGGCTTGAACAGCTGATTACAAATTAGAAAAAAAAAATGTACAAAATAAAATAGCTGTTCTTGTAAAATATTTAAAGTAGAATTATCTGTACTCATTTAAGAATGCGAGACCAAAAAGTAAAAAAAAATATGATTTTTTATCAGGTTGTTCAAAATGAATGGCACAAGAACAGAAAATTTTACTACGACATTTGGCGTGCAGATTGTACGAAAAACATGTACGTTTTTCTAGCTTTCTAAGAAGCTACTAATACTATCATTTTTGTAAATGGTTGCCAGAAAAAAATAATTACAAAGAACGTAGGAAGAAAATCACGTCCAAACATTTCTCAAAATCAACTCATCAAAAAATAATTTATTTTAAAAAAATTTGGACATTTAAGACAACTTTTTTATTTGCTTGTATACAAGACAAAATAATTGTTGTTATGCAATATTAAAAGTACAATTTTCTGTACGTTTAAGAATGCGATACTAATAAAAAGTAAAAAATATGATTTTTTAGGGTATGTATTACAATACCGAAGTACGAAAGAAAGGTATTGTAATACATACCCGATTTTTTATCAGGCAGTTCATCATTACTGGCACAAAAACAGAAAATGTTACATTACACAAATACAATACATTTGCTAATACATTTGGCGTGCATATTATATGTATAATATGTACGTATTTCTAGCTCTTCAACAAGCTATTAATACTATGATTTTTGTTAATGGTTGGTAGAAAAAAATGATCATAAAGGACGTAGGAAGAAAATCACGTCCAAACATTTCTTAAAACTAACTCATAAAACTTATCAACAATAACTGTTATAAGCACAACTAACAACAATGAATAACGTAAAAGTAACAAATTGAAACTAAAAAACAATTAAGTTTTAAATTCTAAGCTGTTTTTATTTTAGTTACATTTAATACCCAGTACCTGGGCGACCGAGCTCCGCTCGGGCTGAAACCCGCTACCAAGCGTTTTCCCAGAGATAAGACCAAGCTAGATCAATTTTTCATCCCCGAAAACCCTCACATACCAAATTTCATCGAAATCGTTGGAGCCGTTTCCGAGATCCTGATTATATATATACATATATACAAGAATTGCTCGTTTAAAGGTATTAGATATAGATAGATTCATAAATGTTCCGTATTTGCTGCAGTTGCGGATTAAGAAATCTGTAAGCACTTCTATTTTCAAATTATAAAAAACAAAGTACCTATTTGAAAATAGAATTCCTTACTTTGATAATAATCTTATTAAAAAAAAACATTGTGTATTCTTTTATTTGAAAATCGGCGGCAAATTCGTTTACTTACTTACTTAATACACAACATCATACTAAGCAGATTACTATGTCTGGAATCATAATAATTACGAAAAATAAACACAGTTAATTATTATTTTATAAGAATCAAAGTAACAAAATAAAACAATTAAGTTTGAAATCCTACAATATTTTATTTTTATTTTATTTACATTTGATACCCATTCATAAATGTTCCTTATTTGTTGCAGTCGCTGACTACGAAATTGGTAAGCACTTCCATTTTCAAATTATAAGAAATAACCTATTTGAAAATGGAAGTGCTTACCAATTTCGTAGTCAGCGACTGCAACAAATATGAAACATTTATGAATGGGTATCAAATGTAAATAAAATAAAAATATTGTAGGATTTCAAACTTAATTGTTTTTTTTTGTTTCTATTTGGTATTTTACATTAGTTATTGTTGTTAGTTGTATTTATAACAGTTATCATTGATAGATTTAATGAGTTTTTACTTTTTGGTCTTGCATTCTTAAACCTGTACAGATAATTATACTTTTAATATTGCATAAGAACAGCTATTTTATTTTGTACATAAAAAAATAAAAAAAGTTTACTTAAATACCCAACTTTTTTTTAAATAAATTTTTGATGATGCGTTTCCAACTTTTTTTGCAAAAAACTAATATTTCAATTATCTCAGAAATGGTTCACTTTTGCATAGGGCATTATGGGACAAAAATAATTGCAAATGACCTCCCCCATAACCCCTTGACGGAAATAGGTTGACTTACCAATAACCCTGTATGTGCAAAGCACAAAGTCTTTGACCAATTATAACAGAAGATACACATTGCTGAACAAAATCCCCTTCAAAGAATGTCCGAACTTTTTTATTTGTTTGCATAACAATTAAAATCATCACCTACACAGAAATTTGAACCTAGTCTTTACTTCATTACAGTCGAATTTCGGTAGCGGCAGAACTCCACTTGACAGCTAAACTTGACAATTTCACGCAACGTTCTGAGAAAAAAGAAGGCCACTTTTATCAAAGTGGCGCTCATTTGGCTCGGACATTTTCGGGCGCGCGACTGTGGATCTACAGTTATAATTGATCAAAGCACAAAGTAATTTGTTCCATTAAGGGTGAGGCCACACGAGCGTAATTTTGTGAGTTGTGAGCGGTAGATTTTCGGTTGCGCCATACATTGTGTCACGTGAATGTGACGTGATGGCGCGCATATTGTTTGGCGCGGACCGAAATTCTGCCGCTCACGACTCACAAAATTACGCTCGTGTGGCCTCACCCTAAAACGGAACTATTCATGAAAAATCATTTTTCTTATTTATTTTTTCTTGTTCAAAACTAAGATGAGGCGTATGCTGAAATTTAGTATAACACTTACTAATGACGTGACCCATCATCAGAAAAAAAATCAGGCCAAAAGCTATTAAGGCTCAAGATGGTCCCTTATCCTGCCACAGCCTTTCTTCCAACCTATTTTGTTAAGAATTATTGATGAAAATACATCTATTCTAGTTCAAACAAAACAGAAAATAAATTATTTTGATCTATTTTATTTAAATCAAATAAATACTGATTTTTTGTTGCAAATATTTGTTATCAGTTTCAAATTGCTTTATTTAAAAAATAGGTTATATGAGAAAAGAAAAATTATAGTATGAATAGTATTGCATAGGTATTTCTTCATAAGATCATATATATTAACTCACATTTTCATTCACTCACTCATTTCATTAATTCACTACTTTTTTCGCAATCATTACTTTATGTAGCGTTACCTATACTTCAGTTAGATGATGTGTTTAACTTTGCAATCAATAGATGGCATTGTTCAAACAAATGTTGTCCTTTAAAGTTGTTACCGTAACCTTTTTCAGGCAACATTTTAAGATTGTATTATTCTTGTGAAGGTATTTTTAATGCAGTCAAAGCCACAGGTTACAGCTAGTTGTAGATGAAGTAAATTTTTATCTATCTGAAACGGCTTGACCGACTTTTATCAGTTTTTTTTTCTCTATGTATACTTGGTAGGTCTGAGAGTAGGTTGTTGGCTATTTTTTATACCCCTCCAGGTGATAAGAAATAATTTATATGGCAAAACAATGTTTGCCAGGTCAGCTTACTTATATTATAAAATCATAGCTGTCACAGTTTTAACCTGGGGACCTAGTTATACAATTGAGATGCATGAGCCTAAAACACCACATTCTCAAAATAGCACATTTTGTAAAATACTACATTACTTATTTATTACATTCCCATTATACCAGATGTCCGAAATAAGATATTCCACCAAATAAAATCACTTCCATGAGTAATATTTGATTTATGTAATGTGGCGCAATGAGAATCTAGTAAGCTAGTGATGTGGTAAATAGGTAAAAGCTGTATTTGGAAAAACCAGGTAATTTGGGAACTCGGTATTTTACGCAGGAGCATTGGAATATAACATGCTTTATTCCAGAAAGAGTGGAACAACTAGCAAATATACACACAAAAGTATAATGATAGAATGAACACTAATACAATATATCATGCCAAGATTTTGAAGCTCCCATTCTTGTAGCTCTATGTGTTTTATTGATACTGCACACCAGGTACTTATTTTTATGTGCATGTGTATTATAAATCCCATAATACACATAGGTAATTAACTTTGTTTTGATAGAAACATTTTTAATTTTGCATATAATTAAATTTTAGAAAAAGTTGAATTTTGTTGCTTGGGTAACAACACCACGCAAGTCAGAGGTTGGCCATGTGACATTTTGTACTTTATTCTTACCAAATAGGGTACAAAACGTCACACGGACAGTTTCTGACTTGTGCAGTGTTGTTTGTTAGCTAAGCAACAATTTTAATGTTCATATCCACTCCATGCACTTTCATCTTAGCGAGCTACAAAAACTCCTGACCCTGAATACTAGTTTCATGTTACAAATTCTTAAAAAAATAGGTTTCATTATGTAAATAAAAAAAAATAAAAACCTAATTCTTTTCATCTCTTGAAAGTAAGAAATTAGAAAAATAGCTGCACTTTAATCTTCTTTACCTCAAATAATACAAATTTTGCAGATTTAAATAAGAATAGATAAAGATGGCCTTTAAAAATATTTTTGTTATTAGGTAAGTAGGTATACAAGATGTGAAGATGCACAGTTATTTAAGAATCTATCTAGATTTTCACTAATTTATTAAATTGGTTATGAATATTTAATACATTTCATGACATATTTTTGAAAGAAGATTAAAAATGAACAGGTTTAATAAATACAATTAATATTGAAATCTAATGAAACAATCATTATCCTGATAAAAAGTAGTGAATAAATGACACAGCAAAAATAATAGAAGGCTTGAAATATCTTGGAAACTGATTATAAGTTTGTAAGCATGTGTTTCAATAATCAAAAACTTCACATATCAGCAATTTTTGTTTTGAGGACCTTGGTTATGCAGAATATTATTCATTTTTAAGTGGAAACATTATTTTTTAATCCAATTTCATGTTGTATCTATATTGTACCTTCATTTACCTAGGGATAAATCACAATTAGATTCTGTTTTGTATTTGATACCTTGGAAGCTGTCATTGAAATATTCCATGCCTAACCTAACACCTATTTACGTAGTGACACTATTGACAAACATCATGTGGTAATAAGAATAAAATAAACACTAGGTTGTTTTCAATTTTCAACCCCTAATCAACTATTGGACTACTAGAGTTAATAAAATGTGGCACGAATATTGACGCGCGGAAGTCCTCCTTGCACGTAACAACAAGGTCGAAGTTTCGACAGCCGAAAACACAACAACTACTGTTGCACAACTAATTTTTAACTTAATTAGCGTGTAGATTAGAGTATATCAACTGAAATTAACTTTTACAGGCGGCCGGCCCTTTGGGACACGACCGCGACCGCCCGTGCGGCCGCAGCTACCACTCAACCCGTGTCCATTACAACGAACCTCCACCCCTATCACTACGCAAACGCAAAATGTAAATAAAGTAACAAAATAAACTCACCTCTCATGCAATGTCACATTCCGCTCAATTCCACACAAGTTCTATTTCCTTGTGATGAAAATCTTCCTGGAAAATCAAGCGCAACATTACTATCCGGCGCAATCGCTACGCTAGGCAATATCAGTCTTTAATGGCCAGTGTCCACTACTCCAAAAACATATGATACGCTACGCTTGTCCCGCCCCAGGTCCGCCCGGGGCTTTCTTCTCTGCTTATTTCCGATTTTTCACAACGGATCACAAGACTAGAATCACTGATATCGCTACACAAATCAAGTCCACCGATCTATGTTCCAGTGACGCAAAGCTCATACATCGTGAAGAGCAGCAGCCATTTTGAAATGTACGGGGGAGTGCAGTCACGGCATGGAACATTCGGAAATTACAGCTGCTCCCGTCTCTTTTTCCACTTGAAACGTAACGCGATACTTGAAAAACTTTATGCAGTTTCCATTTTAACACTTTAGGTCACAGAACTTCACTCCATTTTCTCATTGAAACTATCCAAAACAACCTAAGCGACATCCGATAATTCCAGCTTACCCCATTTGCATGACACACATAAAATACCGAAAAAACACTCAAAACACTTAAAAACGTACATAAAACGTGTCGTGCCGAATTTCAAGAAGTTACAGTATCGCATCAGTATATCAGTCCAGTAGAAAAATCGCTAAAAAGATTGGTATATAATTTACAAATAGTTAATTCGGTACGAACAATAACAACGGCCGCCATTTGCAATTTTCAACTTGACATGCGCATTGACTCGAACTAGACAAACATGCACGTAATAGTGTTTGTAAGGTGGTCATTACAGATATAAAAAAAAAATCTGTAGAATTTATTTATTTCGTTAAAAGTGCTCATAAATTCATCATTTGGACGTTTTGATTGCTACAATAGCTGAAAAAAATTAAAATATGAGCTACTTCTGCTTCAAACTCTTTTTTAACCAGAACTGAACAGTAGTGCAAAGTTATATCTTTAGACTTTCATGCTCCAATGATGATGGTCTCTGATTGGCGGAAAGTATAATCTCCATGTTTTGTAATAAATTCAGATGTGCCGATTGGCTGCCGCCATGAAACGTGAGGACACGAATCACTTCCTGTAGAAGTAATTACTAAAAAAATATATATATAATTTATGTATACAAAAAATATTATTTAGTTTCATTATAATAGTTATTCCGTAAAAATCTAAGTCAGATCCAGAATAGACAGTTTTTCCATGGAAGTCTTGATAAAATGTTTTTGTTTTTTGAGTCATTATTCGAGCGTTTCAACTGCCTCACTTTCGTGGTCACGTTTTCTACGAATTTGCTGTAGATTTTGATGGCGTTTTCGGTTATTTATTAGAGGACCTGTACTTCTACCACATAATTAAAAACTATCATAATCTTTTGCCATTTCTACAAAAAAGTGTCCACGAAAGTGAGGCGGTTGAAACGCTCGAATAATGAACCTTTTATTACCTTTTAATTTGTCTCTTCGGGGCATTCAGCAGGAGTTAAAGTGTGGCCGCTATTTGCTGAAATCTCTTTTAAAAAATTATATAAAGACTTCCACATCGGCCAGGTTAAAAAATAGTGCATGTCTTTCACTAAGAACGCAAACAAAATTACAGCGAATCATGCGCCTAAGAAGTGCAGGCTAACTTAATAGCACTTTCTTTCAGTCGACTGTTTATTCAACATCACGAGCCTGTGCATAATAATAAATGTCGTCGACAAGGTTTTTAAGTACCAGTTCGCTAATTTTAAATCGCTTAGCATAGTGAGTGGGTCGGAAAGGTGTGTTGGTTTTTTAGTGGAGACCACAGCAGTCAGTTTTTTCTTTCAAATCGCCGGAGGGAGAGTAGGAGCAGAAGAAAAGGTAAAAAAATCGTTAATTAATTCGGTAGCATTCAATTCACTATTTCTCACATTAAATTAAAGGCCACCACAAACCAAAGCGCACGGCGCCGACGGAGCGTGCCCAGTGCGCTAACACTGAATCTTACGCTGACGCTTTTATTGTTTTTAAACAGTATCTCACACTTTACAAATATAGTTTGACTTACTAGCAATTATGAGTTTCATAGTAGGTACAGAGAACCCGTTAGTAAATTTATAAGTTTATAATATTATAGTAAACTAGCTGACCCGGCGAACTTTGTTCCGCCTTAGAGTAGAGGCAAAAAAAAAATTAAACCCCCTTTAATACCGCCGCACCCAGCGTTGTACATCCTCTTGCAACTCGTTTGCAGCGCTCTTTCAACTGGCCTTCGCCGCTCATGTACTTACATTGCGTCATCCTTTTTCGTGTATGCAGCCGGCGTTCATCGATTTATTAGAAAAAATTAAGGGGTGAACCACCCTTAACATTTAGGGGTATGAAAAATAGATGTTGGCCGATTCTCAGACCTTCCCGATATGCACACAAAATTTCATGAGAATCGGTCGAGCCATTTCGGAGGAGTTTGGTAACAAACACCGCGACACGAGAATTCTAATATATAAAAATTATATATAAGATTTAGTTCGATTCCTCATTATATATCAATCATAAAACAAATCGATTAATCGAATTACTCCAGTAAAATAATACACAATGTTTAAAACTTTGTCAAAATTATTTATTAATCATAGTCATAGTTGTCACCTTTCTGAAATTATTTAGGGGCGTCATCTTTTTTTGGGAAACCCCCTTTGGGAACTGCTTGAAACAATCCTTTTCTTGCTATTTCATCAGCCCAGTCTTCAAATTCTGTCTTTCTGAAACCAATAAAAATTTCTAAGCGTGATTTTCCATGTCCATGTCCAGTCATCCAAAAAACAATACAATAAAAAAGAGGAATCGATAGAATTATAATGCGTAAATTGAAACTGTTAAACCCCTTCTACACGGTCGGGACCAACCGCCGACCATCGTGTCCTTGGGCGGGTTGATTTAAGAGGCCTTCTACACGATCGGGACCAACCGCCAACCATCGTGTCCTTGGTCGGGTTGATTTAAAAATGGACAGTGTAGAAATCGGTTGACCCGACCGATATTTGGTTGATGTCAACGGCCTTGGTCGCGAGCACATTGTCCGTGGTCGGCCCCAACCGTATGGAACGCTGTCGGCCGACGCGAGCGACACGACGGTCGTCGGTTGGTCCCGACCGTGTAGAAGGGGTTTTAAAATGGACAGTGTAGAAATCGGTTGACCCGACCGATATTTGGTTGATGTCAACGGCCTTGGTCGCGAGCGCATTGTCCGTGGTCGGCCCCAATCGTATGGAACGCTGTCGGCCGACGCGAGCGCTTCAATCAACCCGACCAAGGACGATGGTTGGTGGTTGGTCCCGACCGTGTAGAAGAGCTTTTAAACGGTGTTGCCAACCCACACGAAAATCATGGGGCGTACGATAGCCTATTGGCCTTTGGTACGATGTATGGCAACGTAAGCGAGCAAACTAACTGAACGAGGAAAAAAAACTGGTTTGCTGACATTAAAATTGTACCTTCTGTACACTTTGAATGATAGTTTTGCAGTTTGCTGTCAAAACGATAATTTCGATTCTTGATTACGGTCATATTACGGTAATATCAACTTTTAGTGTTGGCAGCACTGCTGTTCTCTTAGAGCAGAACAGAAAACCGGCCAAGAGCGTGTCGGACACGCCCAAGATAGGGTTCCGTAGCCATTACGAAAAAATCAAGTAATATTTTTCTAAGGATTTCGTATGTGTACGGAATCTTCCAAGTTAGGTATCGTCAATACTTTGAAAAAAGCTCGTGTCTCAAAATCGTTAATCTGGCAAAGTGAACTTTATTACGCGCGTATCAAGGTTCAGTTTTGTTTACATGCTGATTTGCGATACGAGTTTTCAAAGTAGTGACGGAATGTTTAATACCTTAGGCTACTATTTACTCTTAAACTACAAATAATTCCCAAGCAATCTTAGCCGCTATAATTTTCCTTGTAAATTTAATATACAGGGTTATTTTTAATTCACTGACATCCTCTTAACCCTGAATTCCCATCACTCAAACAAATGTTTTTTGTTTTACGACTTTTTAAAATGAAGCACTTTTTTTCCCCATACAAATACACAGAGTGTCGTCAAAATAAGAGGAAATCTCAAATTTTCAAAACGTTATTACATCAAAAATATTAAGTTATGACAAAAGCCGTAAAACAAAAAACATTTTTTTAAGTGGTAGGAGTTTTGGGTGAAAAGGATGCTAGTGAATTACAAATAACCCTGTATTTAATACCATTTTGAATTTTTTCAAATTTTTCCACCCAACAGTTTAGATTTTAGAGGGGGGGGGGGGACGGTCGATTTTAATGAAATTTTTCACTTTAAAGTTGAATATTTCGCAAATAAATCACTGAATACAAAAATCATGTAAGCAACCCCTCAATGGTTTTAAAAGACCTATCCAAAGATACCCCACACTATAGGGTTAGTCGAGAAAAAAAAAAATCACCCCCACTACGTCTATGGGAGGTACCCTAAAAAAAATTTTTTTAGTTTTTTTATTTAACCACTTTATCGGCGTGACTAATATATATATTCATGCCAAATTACAGTTTTCTAGTACTAACAGTCTCTGAGCTTAGCCGCGGACAGACAGACAGACAGACAGACAGACAGACAGACGGACAGACATGGCGAAACTATAAGGGTTCCTAGCCCTTTACCGACGGGTGTCAACTATAGTTGACAGTATGTTTGGTATAAAATAGACTTTCTGTCACTGTAATTAGGTAGAGAATTCATATTTATTTAGATTGTGCCCGTAGGTAAAGGGCTAGTTGACTACGGAACCCTAAAAACTATCTTAGAGTATGCGCGCTATAGTACGTCCATGATGCGCGCACGAGCAACTTTGTCTCCGCGACTATTTTATCAAGTCTATGGTTAGCACAAACTACTAAGGGATACTAACGTATGGTTGGTATGGAAGTGCCACACGTAGAGCCGCGACTCCCAGGGTACAAATACACAGACTTGATAAAATAGTCGCGGAGACAAAGTTGCACGTGCGCGCATACCCTAAAAGACCTTCTACACGATCGGGACCAACCGCCAACCATCGTGTCCTTGGTCGGGTTGATTTAAAAGGCCTTCTACACGATCGGGACCAACCGCCAACCATCGTGTCCTTGGTCGGGTTGATTTAAAAATGGACAGTGTAGAAATCGGTTGACCCGACCGATATATGGTTGATGTTAACGGCCTTGGTCGCGAGCGCATTGTCCGTGGTCGGCCCCAACCGTATGGAACGCTGTCGGCCGACGCGAGCGACACGACGGTCGGCGGTTGGTCCCGACCGTGTAGAAGGGGTTTAAAAATGGACAGTGTAGAAATCGGTTGACCCGACCGATATTTGGTTGATGTCAACGGCCTTGGTCGCGAGCGCATTGTCCGTGGTCGGCCCCAACCGTATGGAACGCTGTCGGCCGACGCGAGCGACACGACGGTCGGCAATTGGTCCCGACCGTGTAGAAGGGGTTTTAAAGGTTCGACATACATCCCTTCCGGAGCACTTTGATCAAAGTTCAAGATTGAAAGAAAAGTTGTAATTTTAATGGATATCAGACATTGTTTTATGATAGTCATTTCCCCCCCCCCCCCCTAATTTCAAAATATGTCGGATCACTCATAGTAGCTTGTGTATAGGACCCTTAAAAACATTTGTGGTTATGGTTGATGTTGATTGATATTAAAAAAAAATACAGTACAGTCCTACTTTACATTGAAATAGAAATCCAAAAAAAATATTTTATTAGCTTATTTGTAAAGTTGAGGCTATAACATTACAACGATGTGCTAAAGTTGCTTGTTTTACTCCGAAGAGGTACGTATTTTACGATGTATTGCATAGATATCAATAGGTATGCGTATGCCGTTACTGCGCTTGCAAAATTCTGAAATAAATAATGTCTCACTGCCTTGTTATTGCGAATTTCGGCGTATTAACACAAAGTTAAATATTTTTTAAATCAATTTTTAACATATTCAGTTGCCCTAAATTCCAAGAAAATAAAATTTTACAAGTTTCAAGTTACAATTTTACTGCCTTATAAAAGTTAACATTTTTAAAATATTCGTGTCATGCATGAATTTTAAATTGTTTTGAAAACTTCCATTTATTGACCTTCTAGATCATAATATGACTTCTTAGCAACCTAATAAGGGTATGTAAATTTAATCAAGTATGTCAAATGGCCAAAAAAAAAAAACAATTTACATAAAACTTCAGCTCTTTTTGTTTAATGTCACTTATCTGTCCCTACACACAGTCTAGAACACAGTCTAGTCTAGCTTAGGATTGTAAAACACACTTTCCAAGAAATACATACTCCTTCAAAAGATGCACTATTCTAGAAGGATCACTTTTTTCTATAAGTCCACTTCTTAATAATAGTAATATACAACTGTAGCCAGAAGAAAGTGCCCATTGATAATTCTTATTTATTTTTTCTGTGCGGGTTACTTTGGTGAATTATTTCTGCTTGGTTTTATTTAATTAACTTCTTTCAGTTTAGGTTATAGTGTTATGTGATATGGCGTAGGTATTTTGCAACATAAACATAATGAAATATATGCAAAATGCCACCTAAAGCATTGCATAACTATTGCATCAACCAATACTACTGGATAGTATTGACACTATTGATATTTATATAATCAATACTATTGGTAATAATATTGATACTATCAATAGTATCAATTGTGTGTTGAAAGAAGACCATCAATAGTATAGATACCTATAGGTAACGCCACCAGAGTTGAGGCCATGCACACAACCACATCTCATGTAATGACAGCGGGATTTTGTCATTGTGTTGTTGTTAAACGTCAACACAATGTCAAAATCCCGCTGTCATTACATGAGATGTGGTTGTGTGCGTGGCCTCAACTCTGGTGGCGTTACCTATACTATAAATGGCATTGATAGTTTTTTTTTTTTTTTTTTATGTTAGGCCAGACAAACGAACTAGTGGGTCACCTGATGTTAAATGAACACCACTGTCCATAGACACCCGCAGCGCTTTACACGATGCCAGTGCGTTGTCGGCCCTAAAGGAGAGGGAATAGGGGAAGGGGTGAGGTATTGGGCCCCCGGCACTCTCACTGACCGTACGAAACGCAAGCAGGATTACTGCTGCTTCACGCCGGTGTTCTGTGAGAGGGTGGTACTGCCCCGGACGAGCCGGCCCATTCGTGATGCAGCGGCTAGCTACAACATGGCTCTACCACTACAATATAAATAAGCAAAAGTATCACATCTTGAGTTTTTCGGAATTTATGTGCGAAATTACTAGACCCCGAATATTTGTTGCAACAACGTCACAATAGGGTAGTTGGGGAGTAAATGGAACGGTGTTAATTAATTCGATAAACTAACTGGTTTTAACCAAATACTTTTTATTAATTCAGGATAAAAGTTACCTAGTAAATTAAATAAATTAATCAATATGTATTATTTTTTGATATATTACTGCAAACCATACATTTGTATGCTGAACTGGCTTTTGATGAATAAAAAGTGACTAAAGTGAAATGTTACTATGTTCCACTGTTCCATTTCCTGAATGGAACTTTTGTTTTTTACGGCTGCCTACGTTTTATTTGTCAAAAGCCGTTTTACCTACCCCACAAATTATATCAAAAGATAATATTGATTGATTTATTCAGTTTACTAGGTAAGTTTTATTGTGAATTACTTATTAAAATGTATTTAGTTAAAACCCGTTACTTTTTCGTATTAATTAACACCATTCCATTTACACCCCAAACTACCCTATTTACCATTTACCCTACCTGCAAAAAATTTGATGGTATGTGTGAAGTTCCCAATCTGCACTGGGCCCGCGTGGGAACTACGGGCCCAAGCCCTTTCGTTCTGAGAGGAGGCCTGTGCCCTGCAGTGGGATGCATACACAATGATTTTTAATCTGTGATCAGGAGTTGAAAAATTTTGATCCCTGGCTAAAATGGAATATAATAGACGAGGTCTAAATGCGATGAAGTCTCTGTTTCATTTAAAAATAAACTTTATTGTTAAAACTTCCCCCATCCACCGAATGCATGGTTATATTACATTTGTATAAGTTAAGTAGTTTTGTCAAGTGTCATCGCTTTGGCGGGGAATTTGACAGGTCTCGTGTCAAAGTTTGTTTAAGAAACTGACTTGTCAATGAGGTTTTACATAGACTAAATTATGTGTAGGGCGGCAACAATTTTAATTAAAGTGATTTTCTAAATGCTTTGGGCTTAAAACCACTAAATTTCATAATACCTTATTCACTAATACCCCTAATTTTCAAATTACCATGGGCTCATAATACCTAAAAATACCTAAAATTTCAAATTGTCTCATGTGAATTTGAAATTTTAGGTATTTTTAGGTATTATGAGCCCATGGTAATTTGAAAATTAGGGGTATTAGTGAATAAGGTATTATGAAATTTAGTGGTTTTAAGCACAAAGCTTCTAAATAATCGTTATTAAAAAAAAAATAGTTGTTTTGTTTTATGTAACTGCGACTTAGACGTGATTGCCACCGAATACTGATCTAGAAAAATTGGTTCCCGATCACCGATTAAAAATCATTGTGTATAGGGTGGGATGGATAGTATCTATAGTATTGATGCCTATCAATATTGTGACTATTTTTTGAGGCCATGATACTATTGGTAGTTCAATCTATTGTTGGCAACGCTAGCCACATGCATAATGACCAGGGTTTGAATCAAACAAGAACAAAATCAAATGGGATTTATCCCATTTATTCCCCCCCCCAGGCCCAACAAGATGCGAGCAACAACCTGGTTATGGTTGCGGGATCGCGTTGGATGTGGATGGCATGGGACCAATCTGTTTGGCGAGCCTTGGGGGAAGCCTATGTTCAGCAGTGGACGTCTTTCGGCTGGAATGATGATGATGATTTCCCCCATGGGAATATCAACAAATCTGTCTTTATACCTTGCCTACATTGTAAAGGCAACCTCTATACAAAATTTCAGCCTTCTAGGGCAAGGGTTTGGGCTGCGTGTTGATAAGTCAGTGAGTCAAGTCTTCTGCTTCCCATCCCTCTTGTATTATAAATTAAAAACATGAAAGCTAACAGTATAAGCTCTTGTATTATAAAGACGACAATACGGTAATACAAAAATTAACCTACCCACACCCGCATAAGAATCAATTTTGTTTGTAACAAAAACAATGTGCGGCGTTCAAAAACTTTAAGCCTAGCCTAGGTTTATATAAGGGATGACTTACGCATAGAATTCTTTGTACGTTGCTCTGCGTGGCATCACCACCAGAAAGGTAAAAGCTATGCCACCCAAGGCTGCACATACAAATGCTCTGGCTATATGCGACGTCGTCTGCGCCCAGTGGAGCCCGCGCATGACCGGTTTGACGCGGCAGGGCGGCGCGGGCGGCGGCGGCGGGCAGATCTGGGGGCACGGCGAGGGCGGCATGGGCGGACACGGGATGCGCGGGGGGCACGGGTCGGCCATTGTGCTGGAGAATAACAACATTGTCATAATCATTTAATTATTTATTTATTGAAATAATAACACAGCATGACAGTCAAACCATGGCACTGTGAAATTCAAACAATAGTAATAAGCATAATATGAGATAACAACAGCAAGACACAACAACAACAATATTAAAAATTCATAAATAGTTTATTGAAGACGGACGGTCATCCTTCGCCTCACAGAATTTCATACACTCATCACATATAATGCTCCAGTCACTCGCAAAAATGTCACAGACAGGTGTTAATGCAAGAAGCTCATTAAGGTTGTGTAAAGCTAGAACAAGAGGTGAACTCAAGAGGTAAAATTTATTGCTGTATATGCTTACAAGGTCTTACAAATAAAGATATGTCCCAATATAAACCTTGTCAACATTATTGCCATCCATTCTTGCCTGAGGGGGCCTGTCCGTCCATTCTTGGAGAGATCCTGCCTGCTATATTTTTTGTTCTGCCCCAACTTAATGCATCCTACTGTTACATTTTTAATGAGTTATCTAACGTACAGGCATTTTCAATAAAAGTGTACCATTTACTTATTTGAATGACGAAATTTTGGGGCTTTCTTATTGAAAATCAAGAGCGCTTAAGATTTTGATGATTAAAAAAATGTCCCCAATTTTCCATACTACTGACTGACTTTCTAACAACGCACGGCCTACCCCTGTCTAG
The DNA here is from genome assembly GCA_947563465.1 of Archips xylosteana. NCBI lineage: Eukaryota > Metazoa > Arthropoda > Insecta > Lepidoptera > Tortricidae > Archips > Archips xylosteana. Next base: position 12,809,986 of record OX387365.1, on the reverse strand, counting down.
CTAGCTAGGCTTGAAATATGGCAGACATATTTCTTGGGGATCACATAGGTGCACTAAGAAGGGATTTTCCGAAATTCCCGCGAAGACGGCTGCTAGCCTTTTAATTTTCCACTAGCGAAGCCGCGGGACAAAGCCAATTTTCAAATTAAAAAATAACTTTAGGAAAAGGAAATGTATCGGGATGAATCAACATTGCTATGTTTACACAAATTTAGTCTCCTGGACAACCAGGGACAGTAAACAACACAAAAAAGTTGATTCACCCATCTATTATGTCCCCTGTTAATAAAATTAGTCCTCTTTTAGATTGCAGGTTCGACACAAATGCAAGATGGCGCAAAGCTCGCACGGCGGCAGTCATCGGCGGAGTCGGGAGCCGGAGCACCTTCGCTACACGAGCACCGACTGGGAGGCCAAGGAAGCTTTGATACAAAGGGAACTAGACGAAGCACGCGCTCGAGCCTCCCAGATGGAGAAGACTATGCGGTGGTGGTCAGATTGCACGGCCAACTGGCGCGACAAATGGACCAAAGTCCGCAACGAGCGCAACAAGGCAAGAGAAGAAGCTAAACAACTTAAAATAAAGGCTGATACATTGAGCAAAGAACTGGCAACTCTCAAAGCAGAAAAGAACGATCTAGGACAACAATTAACTGACGTTAAAAAAGACAACGAGAAGCTATTAACTATAGGAGAAAGCAGGATAGTATCAGGAGATCTAACAACTGAAGATGGAGTTGAACTAAGAAGAAAGGGATATGTGTCACCCAGTGAACAGCCCTCGGCTCGACAAAGAGCTTCATTGGATTCCCACAAATTTTCTCATGTGGACAATGTCCTTGCGAGTAAATTGAGCGAGATGAGACTAAGGCTAGAGGAAACTAGTAAGAGTCTGCAGAGTGAGAAAGATCAGAAGGCTTTCTTACTCGCTAAAGTAGAAACACTAACCGCTGAGCTACACAACTTGAAGATGGATATGACACACAATGATAGAACGTTAGGATCAACAGAGTCTAGTCATAGCGAAATTGAACGACTCCAGAACGAATTGCAAGACGAAGTCGCAGCTAAACAAACTCTAGAAGAAAAGATAGCAGAGTTGAAGATGGAGATAGAAAAGCTGAAATCGGAGAACACAATACAGTGGAGTAAGAGGGAGCTCATGGAGACGGAAAATATAGCGATACTGAGAGAGAATAAGAAGCTTTACAGTCAAGTATGCGAGCTGAGAGAACAGATACACAAGTTGAACAGGATTTCAGACGGTAGTGCGTATGGTTCGACATTTTCTAATGAATACAGTAGGTTGGATTCCGACCTGTATTTAAGGAAAACTAGCGGCAGTCCTAGGTCTCACGAGTCTAGTAAAGGCAGAGTTTCTGACAGCAGCGCGTATGGATCAAAGTATAATGAATATTCAAGGCTAGATCCAAACTTACTGTATGACGTTGGAGACAGAAAACATAGTAGTAGTCCAAGATCTCATGAATCAAGCAATGGTTCGTCGGAAGCAAATTTAGAGCATTATCATCCCAAAACATCAGTTGAAGACGACGAGCTAGCTATCTTAGAGAGGAACGAAAGTTAAATGTAGCAGTAATTACCTTCTTTTTGGCTTCGGCTAAAACACAAATTTACGCAATATTTTTTAGATTGTAATCGATCACAAATGAATTACGTCAAATATGACGTGCAAATTATTCTCTTTGAAATCAGAACATTCTGCAGTAAGCTTTTTACTTTTTTTTTAAGATTTAGTACACATTGCTTCGAAAGAGTCAAACTTATATTTTATTTTAGACTGATAAATGAATCGCTTGTATTTTGACTACAGCATTCCATAGCATTTGCATTTATGAGCAACGAGTCACAACTGTTGAGACGAAATCACAAATAGGCCTAAGAATATTTGACGAGGCGAAAGACGTGTGCCAAAATTATTTTATTATATATTATATATTCTTTATTTCAAACATAAAATTCTGTCATCATTCAACCAAAAGACGTCCACTGTTGAACGTAGGCCTCCAAGGTTCGCCAAACAGACCGTTCCCGGGCCATATGCGTCGAATACGTTCACGCAAAGATGCTTACTTTTTGCAACTGTTTTTTTTTTAACTTGTCTTCACTACGAACTAACAAAAGAATCCCAGTAGTTCGCAGTGCGAAAAAAAAGATGCGGACAACAGTGAATACTTAGCCCTATTTATCGCTGGAATAAGGACGATAGTCGTCTGAATGCTGATAGGGCTGCCGCTCCAAAGGCCCAGTATGGAGGCGGACGCGTGGAGGTTATGGTTGAGCATTGTGATAGAATATATTGAACATGAAACTACCGTCACTCATAGAAAAAAGCGGGTAACTAACGTTTTTAAACGATTTAAAGTCTCCCTACATCTATCGACGCGGAATCGGCTTAAAACGATCAAAAAAGGCTTTATGTCCACGCAATAAGAGTGGAAAAGACTATCGGTTCGGCTCAATTCAGCCCGCGAAGCCGAGCCGATCAACGTCTTTATCGTCGTCGGTTAAAGCCGATTCCGATGTGGGGAGACCCTTAAGCTCGACATCCGTATTAATCGGTATTCGTATTAATCCGTAGCCCTTCCTCATGCAGCACACGCCACGGCGGCTGCTCCCAAAAGCGCAATACGCGCCACCCGAAACAGAGCTAATCGTTTAAAGACTTGAGTTATCCATATTTTTTCACTATGTGTAGAATATAGTTATACATACAAATAGCAACGATTATATATACTCGTTTGTAACGTAGAATATGACTATAAACATACTGGGACTAGTTGATTTAATTTAAAAAATATACGTAATAACTAATAAATAAATACCAAAATACGACACTTGAGATGATTAATTCGAATAGAAATATGTGTATGTTGGTAGATCGAAGAAGTCAAATATAGATTTTTAGAACGTCGTAAATAACTAAAGCGTAGCGTGCTGCGTGAATAGATCAAGCCAAGCCCCAAGATAGTGTCCGGGTGCGGTTAAAACATGACCTGTAATAGGGATTTTGACGCCACTAAAAAATAATTCGAAGACACTACTCCAGTAAAAGAACGCTTTATTTTAGCCCTGAAAACCAGAATAATTTTCGATTAACTGCAAAATTAGATTTTTTGTTGCTTCAAAACAAATAAATAGTTGATTGAGTTGGCGAACAAGTGACGTCATAAGTTGCTATGCCATTCAAACTATGGGAGAATTGTGTTTTGACAGCTCATAAAAAGTACGACAGTTGATTTTGCCACAAGGGTTTGAATAGGGATATTGACGCCATTAAAAAATAATTCGAAGACACTACTCCAGTAAGAAACGCTTTATTTTAGCCCTGAAAACCAGATTAATTTCCGATTAAGTAACTGCAAAATTAGATAGATGGCGAACAAGTGACGTCATAAGTTGCTATTGCCATTCAAATTGGGAGTTTTTTTTTTTGACAGCTCATAAAAAGTACGTCAGTTGATTGGTGGTGTCAACATTCCTATAGAGCTTGCTTGTTGACAGCGTTTTTGTCGGCGGTTTCGGCCACGGTCACTTGATCATCGCGTCCATGCGACGGCACCGCGGTGGCACGCAGGCGGCGAATAATCGCGGAGATATTGCAGCGTGCTCGCTACTAGTGTGAACAAGCCCATAAGGTCGTGCATAATCCTTGTTTAATCCAGGGTAGTCTTTCTACCGCACGCATAGTGTCCGACCAAAGGTACAGTCACGAGCTTTAATTTGGGACCCACTTAAGATTGACAGTCCTGTCATATTGTATAGGAATTCAAAGGATATTTTTTCCAAATGGGTCCCAAAATTAAATCACGCGACTGTACCTAAGGCGCAAGTCGCACAGAAGAGACGTGGGACGGAAGCGCGTCGCATACGCGGCGCCCCTTCAATCAGTTTTCATACTAAATGTATAGAAGCGTCGCGATCCAAAGCAGACAGAAGAGACGGGGCGGAGACGCGGCCTGCGACGCGTCCCCGTCCCACGTCTCTTATGTGTGGCTTTCGCCTAAGCGTTTCATATCAATTTTAACTCGAAATCACGCGTCCCTGAGAAAAAAGGTTTTGACATACAGATGGACAACGAAGTGGTCCTATGATGTTGTTTTTGCTTTTGAGATACAGAACCCTAAAAATAATGACACAAATGAATTATTTCAATTTTTACTGAGAATACGAATATAAATTGTGCTCTCAATTAAGTTTTACGCCTTTGCTTATACCTTACAATTATGATCGTGATTCACCCAGGGGGCTGTAAATCTTTACTCCTTTATTTAAAACACTACCTACATGAATGTTTTGTCCCTTTCTGTCGAAGACAAACGTCACAATGGCAGTTAAAGACAAACAAAACAAACTAATGTCGGAGGACGAATAAGTTTGCAACTTTCGTTTGCTTAAGTTAACACGGCTTTTATATATATGTATAGCAATAATGTTTATTTTAATAAATCGTTACTAAGCAAGGCCTAATACCAAAATGTCTTTATTTATTTTACTTGCCTTTTGTTGATGCTATGATTTGTCAATTACATAATTATATTTTCCCACTAAGTATTATAGTTATGTTGTATTTTTTAACGACTAAGGCCTCTTAAAAACGACGAAGTTCAAATACGTAAGTGTCCTATACATGAATGATATTTAAATGTAGTAAGTAATAAATGTAATATTAATTAATAAAGATAACTATGTGGCAAAGTTATTAATGTTTTTTATTTAAATACCTAATCCGAAGTAATTTAGAAATGGAAACAAAGTTGTCGTATACTTACACTTAAACTGTTTAACTCCGCAATATATCTCGTAAAATAAATCTAGTATAAGACAATTTTGTTTCCATTTCTTAATTACTTCGGATTAGCAGTAGAATAGTTACTATTCTACTGCTAAAACAAAAGAACTACATAATACAGGTCTAAAATAAAACTTGTTCTCAGTTGTTTCTGCTATAGCTAAACCGTTTAAATGAGTCCTCACCCGATTATGGTGGCCTTTAAATTGTAGTAAAACACCGCATTTAAAAATAGATTTATTGTTTTACAGATAAAGCATGCACTTCAAACTTAACACTACATAAAACAAAATTACAAAAGTAATATCACATTTTAGTTCAGTACGCGTATTATACAATACAACATACAATTTCTAAAATTTTATTTTTATGAACGAATAGTTTATGTAGTAGTTACCTACTACGTAACAAATTCGACACTACCGTTTGACAATCGCTATATCCTATATTAGTGTGATCAATGTATGACCCAGAATGAAAGATAATATATATACACGACCTGATAGTTAAAACACTTATGGCAATTATATGAGAAATGGAATTATCAAGCCGTACATTATGGTCATTCATTCCGGGTCAACATTAACCGCCCACTCTATATTCATCTACGAGCCGCAGTTATACATCTGTATTTGGTCTGTCAATAGTGGTGGGAAGTATTCTATCACTCCTTAAGCTCCAGCACAGACTGCGGAGGCGTGGCGGTGCGGTGACGGTGACGGTTGTAATATTGTAACTTGTATGAACGTAAAACTTGTAAAAATTGGTGCTACACTTGTATTATAAGACCAATTATTTTTGCTCCTCAAAGTTGGCAATTGGCAGCATGCCCATCTTCTTAAACTTCGATTTCAAAATTGGCTTCTTCAATTCCCTTTTCGCTACTTTCCGTAATCTCGGTGACATTCGCAACGGTTTCTTGAATATTGCATCATCATTTTTCTTCTTTGCTTCTGCATCTTTCTTTTTAGCTTCTGCTATTTTCTTGTTTGCATCAGATTCTTTCACCTCTTCTTTTTTCTTGGCCTGCGACTCTTTCTTATCTTTAGTTTCTTTTCCTGTTTCTGAATTCTTCTCATTTGCGTCTGAATTCTTCTTTGTTCTACCTTTCTTGGCTTTCATTTTATCTATTATCTCTATCTCTACGAGTTTACCCTCACTTTCAGTCGTTATTAGATTGGGCAAAGCATCAATCTCAACATTTATTTCTTGCTCGTTATGTTTACCATCAAGTTCATCGACTTCACTGTTCACGAAAGTCGCACTAGCCGGGGATGTCTTTTTCTTGCACCAATCGTCTAAATCTTCGGAATCTTCGGAATCATCAGACGATGTTGAGCTTAAGCTGTGCCTTCTTCTCTTTGGTTTTTTTGGCTTCATTTTGGCTTTGGTCTTTCGTTTTACGGTGGCGCCGGGAGACGTTGGGATTGGCCTATTTGGAGTGGTGTTCCCAGTTACAGTTACACGCGGAGTCTTTTCTGGGCTTCTGGAAAAATATTATAGAATATTTAGGTGTGTGAAAGTTAAATCAAGATTTATTCTCCCTTTAATGAGGTCGTAATCCACTATAAAAGGTAACTTAATTTGCCACTTTTAGAAAACTTGTGCATGTAATTTTGCTCTGGCCTCAGCCTCAGGTCAAATAGAGTTAAATTCTAGAAGATATTTTTGAGATATTCAATAATTAAATTTAATGGCTGAACCAGTGTAAAAGGTCCTTTATTACGTCCTTATATTATTTCTCTTTTAAATTCGTGAGTAAAGAGTTTTCCATTCATAGCTAATCGCTACAAGGAGATTATTGAGGCGAGTTCGTTCGACATTACATACTCTTTCTTTTATTATGTGTCGCAGCAATGTCATAATTTACACTAACTTTTATGCACTCCAAGGGACCTTTTGCACTGTAATATTGATTTATTATGTACGAAAAAAGAAGTATTTTTTCGATTTTAACACAAATTAATTTACCAGGTTTTTTTTTGTTCATGTACCGAGCAAAGTGTCGAATTTAAAGGAAATAAAAAAACACGGTGTAGATATGTGAAACGTATAGTACAGCTAAGTTACCTTTGGTCGGCAGCGTTGAGGTGTCGCACGGTGCCGACGGCGCCGCGCATGGCGCGATTTTTGATCTCCTGCACCGACGAAAAGTGATCCTCAGACCGGGGCTCCGCTAAACAACACAAACAACGTTGTGCATAAAGTATAGCATTTCCAAACATTTATCTTCTCGATGACAGCTCCCGTAGAATTTAACTGCGTTTAGTTACGCAAAAATTAACTATTAAATGCGAGTTATAATAAATACGGCAACTGCCTAATTTTGTTCCTTGATCCCATATAATATTCATTTAAGAAAAATCGAGTCCATTATATGCAGTAGGTATTTTTTTTAAAGTACGATAAATAATAAACGTTTTAATAAAGTTACATTCTATTGCCAAAAAAAAATTACTGCATATATGGATTTGGCAATACTAACCAGAGCTCATCAAAAACACGTCAGTGTAGTTTGGTGGTGGTGATAGTTGGGTTTGTGTGATTTTTGTGTTCATGAACACAGTGTGGAGGTGGAAGAACTGTATGGACACGCATTTTTTTACATAAACGTAGCTATCGCAAGGTCACGGGTGAGCAAAGTAATTGTTTCAGTTCATTACAAGAAATGTCAGGAGTGTCAGGACTTTTAGGGTGATGTCAGGATTTTTATCAGGACATTTCATTTTTCAATATGGCAACCCTACGCGCGTTAGACAATAACCGCAGTGGCGGATCGGATTTACACGTTTGCCGCCAGTAAGCTATAATTTTTTGCCGCCCCTGCTAATATCCTTAAATTTAAATATTGAAACACTATTGGAATATTTAAGAAATCTTGTTCACGAAAGTATACTTCACAAAGTGGTTAGTAATTTCTCCTACAGGTAGGTACAGACGTTGAAGTTAAACTTTGGGAGACTTCTTTAATCCGTATATATTTTTTTTATATCTCTAAACAAAAATAAACTATGCGAAAGCAGTAATCAATCATTAATCCGCTCAAACTTAGTGCAAATAGGTGTAAAGGTGAAACTTGCATCGCGGCCGATCGCAGCCACTAACGGCTGATACGACTTGACTTTTAGGATATCTAAACATAGTGAGAAAACTTGGATATACATGCAAAGCAATATTCAAATAGAGAAAAGCGTCTTTAATGGAGCCTGTGTTATGAGTAGGCGTGTACTTTACTCCCATTTAGTTTTTAATTACCCGACGAAACTTGTTGTGGATGAAAAGCAATTTATAATTTTTATGTGAGTGTTTACGTGTGTTTGTTTTTGTTTTTTTTTTATGTTAGTGAAGCCAGACAAACGAACTAGTGGGTCACCTGATGTTAAATGAACACCACTGTCCATAGACACTCGCAGCGCTTTACGCGATACCAGTGCGTTGTCGGCCCTGCAGAAAATTGTACACTCGCCTCTTAAAGGCACCCAGGTCGTAACTCGATGGGAAGACCCCAGCGACTATTAAATGCGATATTGCGATATGCGACTATTATATGCAATAGTGTGTGTGGGAAGTTTCCAATTCACACTGAGCCCGCGTAGCTAAAAGACCAGTGCCCAGCGGAGATGACAACAAAGGCTCCAAGTGTCAGACTTACCTTCGGTCTCGGTGATCCCATTTATGAGCCTCTTGAGTGACGCTCCGAGGTCATCTGCCAGGTTGTCGTTGCAGTAACTCAAGCCACGCTTCTTCAGACCTGCTCATAAACTATGTTCAAACATGTGGTATACAATGAATTAACGCCCCTATAATTTGTCATAGGAATTTTTGATTAGGGGCCCCATTGAAAAAGGAGTTAATTCTGCAGAAGTTGAACAGCTGATTTCGACTTAACCCCCTTTACACATAAAATAGAAAATATCTGTTTAATTTCTGCAGACTTGGCCCCTTTTTCACGGGTCCCAGTATTAAACTCACGCTTTTGACCCCGTACACTTTGAATACCTTGAATTTAAGCTTATCACTACGGTAAAATCGCTAAAGCGCCATATCTTTCCTTATATATTGGTTCTCAATAAAATTATAGGTTCTCAACGTGGAAGATAATGCCCGCTTGTGGGCGTTGAAGGCTTTCAAAGGGACAGTCTTCTTTCCTTTTGAACGCCACACATCGTTTTACGAACAAAATTGATTCTTAATTATGCGGATGTGGGTAGGTTCATTTTTGTATTACCGTATTGTCGTCTATAGAAGACACTGGCGTTCAAAAGGATAAAAAAAACAAAGGGGAAGTGGGCAGAATAAGGTTCGGGAGCTATGTTCCTGAAAATCATGAAGTGGTCACCTGGTATCTGCTCCTTGGCTTTGGAGTATCGTTTGAAGATGCCGGTCATTTCTCTGATGATGTCCAGCTCCTCGTTCTGCCTGAAGTACACCCCTTTAGGGCGGACGCCGGCCACGTCTATGGTGCAGGAGCCTGAGACAAAATAATCATGTATATGGCTTGGGACCCAGAGATAATATTGAAGCGATAGCGGGACTTGGGCTGATATTGCATCGGATCGGGACTTGTGAAGGTCAAGAAAGGCTTTTGTCCAGCTGTGGGACAATGCGTCCTGCTAGTTAAAGAAATTGAATATGTTCTTTCCAGAAGAACAATGCATGTAAAAAGCAGTTCGAAAAAAGTTTGTATAGTCGGGGTAAGAAAAGGTTCGTCACTTTTCGACTCTATGTCAACGAGTTAAAGTCGAAAAGTGACGAACCTTTTCTTACCCCGACTATACAGTTGAGCTCAAAAGCAGCTGAACCCCGTAGCGATAGTTAAAGTCGCGGGTGAGCAAAGTAATGGTTTCAGTTCATTTAACAAAAGTTAGCAAGCAGTTTTGCCGACTGCAATAGAAAATGTATGGTCAGTAGGCAATTGGATAACTCCAAGTTGCGGATGGAATGCAGTCTATGGCCCTAAGGCTTGATTTCCTCCTACGCTGACATCGGTCGCTGACGTCGATCGAGTGTACGAATAAACATAATACTCTATGGGCTGACGTCCGCGGCAGATTTATTGCTGCGCGCCGCTGATGGCACGCGTCGGTGCGCTGACGCGCTGTACACCACTATCGCGCGCTCAGTGCAAAGCTGACCGGGCCTGCGCTGACATCGGTCGCTGACGTCGGTCGAGCGTACGAATAAGTACAATATTGTATGGGGCACCGCACAGCGACGCTGATGGCCGCGCATTTGTAGATTGCTACCGACGGTACGCTCAACCGACGTCAGCGACCGATGTCAGCGTAGGAATGAGGGGTTTTTGATGGGCAACTCGAGTTACTAACTCGAGTTAACTCGAGTTGGGCTTAACTCGAATCAACTCGAGTTGAATTCTCTCCAACTCGAGTTTAAATAAATAAATATCACGGGACAATTCACACCAATTGACCCAGTCCCAAAGTAAGCTCAGCAAAGCTTGTGTTATGGGTACTAGGCAACGGATAAACATACTTATATAGATAGATACATACTTAAATACATATTAAACACCCAAGACCCGAGAACAAACATTCGTATTTTTCATACAAATATCTGCCCCGACACGGGAATCGAACCCGGGACCTCAAGCTTCGTAGTCAGGTTCTCTAACCACTAGGCCATCTGGTCGTCGAGTTTGAAAGCAAAGAAAAATGATTCGATTTCAAACAATAATTTCCTTTTTTACTTTAGTTAGTATAACTCTCCCAATACATTATAAATAAACAATATAAAAAATGAAAGAATTGAAACATAAAAATATCATTTGCCTGCTCCATTTTTTTTTTTTTTTTTTTTTTTTTTTATGTTAGATAGGCCAGACAAACGAACTAGTGGGTCACCTGATGTTAAATGATCACCACTGTCCATAGACACCTGCAGCGCTTTACGCGATGTCAGTGCGTTGTCGGCCCTAAAGGAGAGGGAATAGGGGAAGGGGGAGAGGGAAGGGGTGAGGTATTGGCCCCCGGCACTCTCACTAACCGTACGAAACGCAAGCAGGATTACTGCTGCTTCACGCCGGTGTTCTGTGAGAGGGTGGTACTGCCCCGGACGAGCCGGCCCATTCGTGATGCAGCGGCTAGCTACAACATGGCTCTACCACTACAAAAGTGCGAATGTGACGGAATAAATTGGTAAAAACTTTGAAAAATCTCTCTGTTTCATCCAGTTAACTCGAGTTACGTAACTCGAGTTCAACCCGAGCTACGTGAATTTTAACTCGAGTTAAATCGAGTTCTTTTTTTCCCGAGTTGGCACATCACTATTTTACACGGGTCGATTTTCGCCGTGCGGCTAGTCGCGCGGCCAAAGTCAGATGCTACCCAACTTTGGGGCTTGCGGCTTTAATCTAGCCGAATTGCTATTTAGACGGTCGATTTTAGCCGCGCGGCAAAAATCGTGCGGCTTTAGTCACCCGTGTAAACCCCGCTTAAGAGGGAAAGGGAAGCAAGCGATTTTCACAATTACCTTCCAAATACTTTCTAATAGGCCCCTCCATCCCCCGCTCTCTGCTAGCCGCGTGGTATTGCACAGGCCCCTTCGCCAGCACCGAACCCAGTATATACAATACATCGAGCCTCCGCTCACGCCTCGCCACTTGCTCTATCCGAGCGATGGCTGGCAAGTCTTCTGGCACTATGCGGAGATGAGCAAAGCCTGTGTACGGTTGGAGGTTCAAGAGTGCGTAGACCAGGAACAGACCGGCTACAGATTCCTGGGAAATGCAAGTAAAATAAAAGCGTGTAAAGTATTCAGACAGGGAAAAATTTAAAATGGAGAACTAATTTACAACACTAGGGTAGTTGATACAAATCAAAATACATGTGTTTTGTGAGTTGTCAGAACGCGATTTCCCCATTGGTCATATGACGTCACGTGTTTGCTAACTCAATTGAAATCTATTTCTTATTCTGTATGTTATGTAAAATGGTGCCTGGAAGAGACGCTCTGACCAGTTGTAAATGATAAGGCCATCTATTGCTTACCTTTTTTTTTCTCTATCTTATTTTTTTTTCTATATGGTATTCAATGAAGAGTCGTGGTAATTGTAAGGATTCAAAACATAATAATCTAGTTACAATACCATACAAATATTCTTTATTGAGCGCCAAAACAGTACAGTGACATTACAAAAATAAAAATCCAGGCAGACAATAGGCGGTCTACAGTAGTTTTACAGTGAATCGAAATTTTTAGAGCTAAAATAAGTTAATTTATCAATTTTATGTCCTGTAATTATTGAATTATGGTGTAAACTACTCTATTGGAATTTTTGATTAATAGTGTCATCTGCATTGGACTTATTGGTTAATGGTCTGCTGATGGGTGGAATTCACAAAGATAGACATTTAACATTAGTAGTTATTCCAGTCATTTGTTTTGTGTGATTAGTTACATAACTTTTAAGATTTCCTCTTGGCATAATTTTTTTTTGTAGCTATTGGGAGTTTTTTAACCACTAAGATTTCAGAATTTACGTTACAGTATTTTTTAAACATAAACCCTGCTCCAAAAAAGAAATAAAATACACACCTCAAAGTTACTTGTGTCCAAAACCATGTAGTATTTGGCTATTTGAAGCAATTCTTCAGATAGTTCAGCTATCTCTGAATTTGATGTTCTGCCCCTGTAACATTTTATGAAATACATTACTTACTTACTAAATTATTGATTGAATTCCAAAACCTCTACTGTGAAACATATTTAAAGGCCGCCGCAGACTAGAAGCGTGTGCGGCTCACGTCCGCACACCCACCAATTGTAATAAATGAAACTGTAAGAAAGATGGCGCACTAGAGGCGTGCCATCTTTCTTACAGTTTCATTCATTACAACTGGTGCGTGACACGCACACGCATCTGGTCTGCGCCGGCCTTAATGAGGCTGCCAATGGAGTTCTCTTTTCAAACACTATACGACATACTACAGATTTGCTCATGGGTTTATACTGATTGCAGATGTATTAAAAATGAAAAAAAAATGGTGTTAGTGGCATTGTGAGATCTGTATGACTTTGGTGTCACATTTATAACTAAATGTGCCAATCTCACGCAAGACTAACGTCAAACAGATCTCATCAATGACGCCATCTATCGACCTACAGGGTGTAATCAAAATGGTGATTCAAAAGTAGTGTTCCTTACTCAGTTAATGCTGGACAAGGGAGTCGGTTGAGTGTCGATCGCGAACGGTTGTGTTTGAAGATCGCTATACCTTTGGTTTTCGATTTTTGTAGATTTATTTAATGTTTTCATTTATGTCATTCTGTAAATAGTTGCTATTCCTCTATTCCTTGGTGGTGGGAGTATTGGTAAGTGTTTTTGTGTGGTTTTGGTGATTAATCCCGTAGTTTAGTTTAGTTTTTTATTTTTCCTTGTTTGTGCGGGTAGTCTATGCCAGCATTCCCATGAGCGAGAATGCTAGCTTAGACGACCCTGGCGGGGGAGGAATTTCCCGCCCAGTGGTTGGGAAAAATATATCCCTAGCTGATCATGAAGAGTTTGAGAAAAGTCAGGCAGAACTTTCTTGGTCAATGATGGTTGGGAAAAAAAATAAAAGGAGGGCCCGTGAAAAGGAGCGTAATAAAAATAATCCCAGGGCGAATGACCGGTCCCGTTCAAGGGGCGCGTTGTCCACGTCTTCCACAAGCTCTGATGAAAGTCGGAATCAAGTTGACACGCAACTAGAATTAGCTCAAAGAACGTGTAATAAGGCTTCGATACCTACTCCTACTCCCCCGGTTCACCTAATCACGGACCCTCCGACTGAACCTCAGACTCAAACCCCCATATCACCATTTACACCTGTCGGACGTGACCGTTACGCTGATCGAGATCAGGGACCTTTTGTGGTTCACGTACAAAGGCTAGAGACCGCCGCTGACTCTGGAACTATACTGCATCCCGTATCGTTTGGACTTTTTCTCCAAAAACGATTAAGGGAGTTTCCTAACGTTATTGAAGGTAGTATGAGAAAAATCGGACGCAACAGAGTGTCTGTTAGCTTCCACTCTGCCGATGACGCGAACTCTTTTTTAAGCTCACCGACTTTAATACAGAATAAATATAAAGCTTTCGTACCCTCATTCAATGTGACTAGACTCGGCCTAGTCCGAGGAATCCCTTCCGATTGGTCCCCAGAAGAGGTCCTGGAACGCGTTCTGGTTCCTGAAAATTCCGGAGGCGCTCGCCCCATAAAAATTAGACGACTGAATTACAAAAAAAATAATACTGATGGCACATATTGCTGGCTACCGTCAGAAACAGTTGTAATCACATTCGATGGACAAACCCTTCCAAATAGGCTCTTCATGTGCTTCAATTCACTTCCGGTAGAACAGTATAATCTACCGATAATACAATGCTTTCGTTGTTGCCGTTTTGGACACACAAAGGATAAGTGCCGCTCGCTTCCCAGGTGCTACCGGTGCGGTGATTCCCACACCGGAGATTCTTGTACTGTCGACTCTCAGGAGGGCTATTGCTGCAATTGTCCCCAGAGATTGGGTATGGGACACTTTGCCAATAGCAAAGTTTGCCCAGAATTTAACCGACAGGTAGCGATTAAAAAAACTATGGCTGACGAGCAAATTTCTTACTCAGAAGCATCAAGCCGACACATTAGGGTTCAACAGAAAACGTATGCCAACGTTACTTCCACGCCTACCCCTCAAGGATCCACGTCCCATAAAAAAACGGTATTCCGCAATCCCCGCTCCCCACCGACTTCTAGGAAAGGGTATGATAAAAAAGCCCATGAAGATATTACTAAACAGCCATTTATAAGTTCAAAACCAGTTTTTACTGAAAGGCCTAACGAAAAATCGAATGAAGTGCTTATAAATGAAATAATAAAAATCATTTCTTCCTGTGTCAAATTTCTGTCTCCATCTAGCCCTCTGGCAAATCCCTCTCTGTTATCCCACGTAGCACCCCTCATTTCATCGTTGTTATATTCCTTAAATAATGGATCAAGTCTTAATACAGTGGAATTGCCGCAGTATCACCAATAAAAAACATGACTTAACCTTTTTAATCAACAAATATAATCCTGTTTTAATAGCTGTATCAGAAATATGGCTTAAAACTGAAAATAATTTTAAATTACCTAGCTACGTGTCTCTGATGGACTGCCGGGCAGATGGACGAGCTGGATGTGCCTTGTTTGTCAGAGACCATTGTCCATTTACTCCCATTCCCACTCCACGGCACAGTAGTAGCTGGCATTCAATTTGCGCCCGCGTGGAGGGAATCACTTTTTTATCCCTGTACATCCCAAGTCCATCCATTCAAATTCTTACTGAGTTGAGACATTTAATCACATCACTACCGCAACCCACTATTATCATGGGTGACTTAAATGTTCATCATACCCTGTGGGGTTGTGATAATAATGATTCACTGGGTGAGCTATTTCTAGAAGTCCTTGATTCGACTAATCTATGTCTTTTAAACTCTGGATCCCCAACTTTACGTAATTTACCAAATCAGGCGTCTAGTGCAGTGGATTTATCTCTATGCTCTCCTACACTTGCTCCACAGATCACCTGGGAAGTCCTGGACAGCTCGTACGGGAGTGATCACTTCCCAATCCTTCTTAGTCTACAATCTTTATCTTCATTAAGGCCACCCATTATTAAACCTCTTTTAATTTACAATATTAATGGAGCCGACTGGGATACGTATAAAAAAATCTTAAATAATGAAGTTAAACTTCTTCCCCCGGTTACTCCGTACTCAATTGAAAATTGCTCTGACGCCATGGTTTTTGCTATTAAATCCACTGCAGATAAGGTCTTCCCCCTTAAGAATTCAGCCCTGGGCAAGTTACCTTCCCCTCCGTGGTGGGACAAAGAATGCACTCAAGCAATAAAAAACAGGAAAAAAGCCGAACATGTGTATTCTGCCAATATGACGTCAGAAAATTTTCAAAATTTAAAAACTGTCATGGATGAAACTAAACTATTACTTAGGAACAAAAAGTTCGATGGCTGGAAAGGATTCTGCTCATCCTTAAACCCTACCACTCCTGCTACAGTAGTTTGGAACAAGATTAAACGATTTAGAAGATCATGTAACCCTCACTCTTGCCCGTATCCTGCCTCGCAAGAATGGGCAGGGTCGTTTCTGGCCAACATAGCCCCAATTTACGTACCTGCTGTCCTCGACTTACCTGTAGAACATCCTATCACGGAATCAACAAATCCTTTAGACGAAAGGTTCTCTATCCAAGAGTTAAACAATGTCCTAAAAACCCTAAAAGACTCCACTCCAGGACATGATGGCATCCCATACTCTTTTATAGCTAAAGCAGGTGAACCTTTCCTCCAATACTTACTCGACCTGATAAACTGCATATTACTCACAGGTCACCCGCCCTCTTCCTGGAAGTCCCAAATAGTCATCCCTATCCTGAAATCATCCAGAGACCCTATTGATCCACGATCATATCGCCCTATAGCTTTATCTTCGGTCTTTCCCAAGATCTTAGAGCACCTTATAAAAAATAGACTAGAATGGTTTATGGAGAGTGGGGGTCTTTTTGGAGATTCTCAATATGGTTTTAGAAAGGGAAAAAGCACGATGGACAGCCTTAGCATATTTACTTCTGACATACGACTATCTTTCACAAGGGGAGCGTCAGTTGTTGCTGTGTTTTTGGATGTGGAGTCTGCTTACGATAACGTCCAGCTCCCCATTCTCAGGGAAAAATTCCGTAAGCTGAGAATTCCGGAGAGGTTGGCCAATCTCGTGGGTAATCTTCTTTCAGAACGAAATATTACTTTTCGCGGAAGAGATCCACAAATAAATCCATCTAGAACAGTCTGGCGGGGTTTACCACAAGGATCTGTACTCAGCCCGCTATTATATAATTTATATACACACGAATTGGAGGATTGTACTGCAGGTTGTAATTTTTTACAATATGCCGATGATTTGCTAATTTACTCCTCCAACAGCAATATAGAATCTGCCAAAGAATCTATTTCTACATCCCTTCAATCAGTAAACTCGTGGCTGATAAATAATGGATTGTCTCTTTCACCGAAAAAAAGCACTGCTGTGGTGTTCACCAGAAAAAGAGTAACTCCCATTGTAAACATTTCAATCCAAGGCGTGGAAATTCCTATAAGTTCTCACTTTAAATTTCTCGGGGTTGTTCTTGACTCCAAACTGACTGGTACCCTTCATTTTGAACACATAGTCAGAAAATGTGAACGGGGCCTTAATACTCTTAGATGTCTTTCTGGGGTTTGGTGGGGGTCACATCCAACCTCCCTCAGGCTATTATATAATGCAACTGTCCGAAGTGTGTTGGACTACGGCTCATTTCTTTTGGTACCGGGTAACAAATCAGGGCTTAGAAAACTAGATCTCATACAGTCAAAAGCATTAAGAATTATATCAGGTGCAATGAGATCAAGTCCAATAAACGCGTTGCAGGTAGAATGCGCTGACCCCCCTCTAAACTTACGTAGACAATTTTTGGCTGACAGCTATTTATTCCGTTCCCTACAGTTCTCCCACCACCCCATACTTAATCGCCTATTAGACCTGAAATCTGCACCCTGTTGGAATCATAAAGACTCACCTTGCCTCGTTAAAAGTTTGCAGAAATTTCAATCTATAAAGGACCCAGTACATCACTCCAAAAATCTCCCCCTATTTGATTTCAAGTACAGCACTATTATCTATCAGCCACGAGTCATTCTTGATTTTGATATTTGTCATAACGACCCACATGCTGACGAATACCTCCAACAAATTCTTAATCGAGAATGGCACGATTGGAATACGATTTACTCTGACGCCTCGAAGCTATCTCCTGTTGGCTGCGTAGGGGTGGGAATATATCACTCTCAGTATAACATTATTCAAAAAGTAAAATGTCCACCAGTGACCTCCGTATTTACTGGGGAATGTATGGGAATATTAGAAAGTGTAAAATACATTCTGATTTTCAAACTGAAAAAAACCATCATATTTTCTGATTCCCGTAGCTGTTTGCAAGCTTTACTTGCAAACCCTTTCTCAGTTAAGTTCCACAATCCAATTATATATGAGATTAAAGACTGCCTCATCACATGCAAATCACGAGGATATGAGGTAACTCTTGTGTGGGTCCCGGGTCACTCAGGAGTCTCTGGAAACGAAAAAGCTGACCAACTAGCCAAGGCCGCTGTAGTGGATGGCGACAAAGTACCTTTCAAGAACTATTGCCATGACGTAATAACATTATCATCCGAAACACTAATGCACTCATGGTCTTCCTACTGGAAAACGTCTAGCATAAATAAGGGTAGGCTCTATTCACTTGTGCAACCTGTAGTCTCAAGAAAACCCTGGTTTGCTAAGTTATTCATCCCTAAGGAATATTGCTTAACTATAATCCGAATGCGTCTGGGGCATTGTTGTACTGCCCCGCACTTGGCCAAAATCCACATCCGGGATTCCTCCCTCTGCGAGTGTGGAATGGATGAGGGTTGTCTTAATCACATTTTCTTTGCTTGCGACCAATATGAACATACTACCTTCTATAACGAACTGATTAAATTAAAGGTTTCTTTTCCAACTCATATTTTGGAACTTCTGCAATTTAAACAAAAACAAAAAGAAATATTTATTGCACTAGCACAATTCTGTCAGCGAAATGATCTTAAATTATAATTTATTCTATTTTTTTTTTTTTTTTTTTTTATATATATACTAACTAATTATGTATTTTTCTCTATAACTCATAGTCTAAAACCATAATTAGCCTAGCTCATAGATAACTCTGTTAGATACTAAATAGATCTTTAAGTATTAATAAACAATAAAATAATGTCCGTATATATGTCAAGCATGGAGATTACTTATATAACTAAGTTACTAACATATGTAGGTGGTTTTTGGTTTATTTTTCAGGAATAGCAACTGCCTTTCTTACTCCTGCGAACATTCTTTTCAATAAGTCAAATCGACATGACGCTGGCTCAATCGTAAGGCATAGCCAAAACAAAAAAAAAAAAAAAAAAAAAAAAAAAAAAAAATGCTGGACAACATAATGTATTAACTCAACTGCAAAAATGAGTCTGATAAAATGTAGAATGTTCATACTTAATAGAAATTAAATTACAAACTCAATGTATGGACTCCTCAAATTAAATAAGTGTTGGCGTTTCCGGCTGGCGCCACCATCAAACCTGTGTACACTACTTCCGCGCAACCTTAGGAACTACATATATTATTAAATTTGATCTAACAATAATTCAGAGATTACTATTTAGTTCAATTTAATTAGAATTTAATATAACGAACTTAATTATTAATGTATTCAATATTGTTACAATTTAAAAGTTTAATTTGACCGTTGCCGTACTTGCTCTTTGTTTGTGAATAGTATATATAGATCGGTAGATTCATTTCATGCCTCAGATTAGAGGTAGCACTATTAGCAAGTGGTATGCTGTCCGTTAATAAAAAGTATTAATTCTGAAAAGTGTTATTTTTTGATAGTCTTTCCAAGCAATCTCCGTAAACGATTAACATAAGACTAATTAAAACAAATGAGTTAGTGCATTATGTTGCCCAGCATTAACTGAGTAAGGAACACTACTTTTGGATCACCATTTTGATTACATCCTGTATATTTTGTTCATCAGGAAACCCTCATTCAAATAGACCCCAGTAATTTTGTTTTATTTTTATTATGAGAGGGAAGAAAAAGCAAGCTGGTCATCTGATAGGAAATGGTCACCGCCTCCCATGAATCTCAACAACTCAAGGAGAATCACTGATCTGTTGCCGGCCTTTAAAGGAATTAAAAACCCTTTTTTTAAAGCCCCAACATCACAATTGTCCAGAAACATTGCTGCCAGAAGTTGATTCCATAATTTTAATGTTATGTGGCAGTGGTGTAGTTGATGATGGTAGAACTTACTACATGTTAGTATTGTAAAATTTCTGGAAAAATTACAATTTCAGATACAAAACATGTACAGACAAAGACACTTACTTAAATACAGAAGCAAATTTCATGTCCTTATAATAGATGCAGAAGGATTGGTAGCTGAGTATATCTACTCGCGAGCAGCGATGGATCAACTCATCACAGTCATCAGCAAAGCCATCCGCTATGTACACTTGCTGAATAGCAGCAGGGATAGCACCTGAAAAAACAATGTACTGAACAACACTTGTATACATAATTGTCACCCTAAAAAGTAGAACTTGTTCTTATAATATGAATTATTATGTTATAAGCAAAAACCGTTGCAATCAAGCCAGCTTCAGAAACTTATCTTTATCAACATAGAGTATTATTAGATATATCAAAAAACTTGCAGATATATTTACATTGTTTTATAACATTCACAAAAGTTAATTTAAAAGATGCAAAAGAGGTGGTAGGGCACCACCTCATTGAAAATTCAGACTTTATAGTGATGAATGAAATAGTCTACTCCCAGAGAATTTTGAGAAATTAATGTTTCTCCTATCACTATCAGAAACCAAATAAAATGTATGTATGTATGTAAACTCTTTATTGCACATAAAAATAAAAATACCAGTACACAGAGAGGAGAACAAAGGCGAGCTTATCCCTAAAAAGGGATCTCTTCCAGCTAACCTAGTTAAGAAAAGACAATTTATTATATAGTGGATAAGCAGACAGTTAAAATTATGTGCGGTAAAGAAAAAAAAAAAAACAAAATACTCAAAGAGAAAGAAAATAAATAGGTAGAAAATAAATACAAAATTATATACATTAAATGCAACATAAACAGATATTTAAATAAAATTAAGTGGACACAGTCTCGCCTCAGGTGTCAGTGTCCAGCCATAATTTCTTTAACCTCTCCCTGAACGAGGCCACAGACGGAGATTCCCTTAGAGACAAGGGTAAATCATTGCACAGTTTGACAGAATGGAAAGTGAAAGATGTAGCATAAGAGCGCGCGTTGTTAGGCGCCAAACGCTACGCTGTTAAAATGTCATGTGTGTACTGATGTGGATTTCGAAATAGTTATTTGTTATACAAGGGGGGAAAGTTGTATTTTATCAGCGAGTGTTCATTTGAAACAAGAGCTATCGGGATTCCATGATTGACCACGAGCGAAGCGAGTGGTTCAAAAATAGAATCCTTTCGATAGTGAGTGTTTCAACACACGAGACGTAAAATAACTTTTCACCCGTGTATAACACAAAACTTTTCACCTCACTACAGCGAGGAAAATAATTAGAAAAACATGCGAATATTTAATTGAAAAGTTTTGACTTAAGTTTTTTTTTATTATTTCGGATGCGTTTTGTTCGCACATCAACTTACTTGGACTGTCATAACATTTTATTCGTTTTTAGAACAAGATTGAAGGTTAATGTTGAATGCTGATATTTATGGATTAAAATAAAGTTGTAAGACTGTATTAAGTGTTTTTTACTCGATGCAATTCATTAATTGTGATTTTAAAAATTCAGCACTTTTAATGTTTTACGTTTTGTTAGCTGTCAAATATCACTTAAGCTGCCCTCAAATGTCAAAACTCTTTCTTCACATGTGGATAAAAAGCGATTTTCTCAATAGATGTCAAACAAACAAAAAGGGCTTTCCGAGCTAGTGAGGTGAAAAATAAATTGCACCTGTCTCTATATAATTTTACAGAAACCTTATGTAAAATTATGTTTTAATCACACAACTATCAACATCAACAAAAAAAATGTTTCTAAGACCAGTCTGATTGCGACAGTCTATTGTTTGCCGTGAAAATTCCGTCCTCTGGTTGGTTATAAGTTGTTTATAAGCAAAAACAATATTGGTTTGGGGTAATTTTTAGTGAAGGAAAAGCCTTGGATAGGTCCTCGCGACCGGGACAGGTGGCAACTCTGTATCGTTATTAGTAGAGCATTGCAAGTACATAATGTAAACAGTAAAACATGCAGTAACTGACGAATGTTCGTGTTGTATCAAATTATTGTATTTTGCAAAAACGTCAATAAACAAAGCGTTTAGTAGATAAAAGCTATCTTTCAAATCATGGCAGTGACATCACTATGTTCGAAGAGGGTATTTTTAATGTAAAGTTTGTAAGGAATTAGGTTAAATTTGTTTAGTAAGAGCAAACCTAACGAGAACTTCCATTTAAATAATAAACTTACGAGGCATTATGATGCTTGAGTATTCGCGTCCTGCACGGAAATAATTATTTAGTTTATTGGTGCAATATTAAAAGTTTATTAAATTAGTTATTAGTTCTGCATCAAAACAAAGCCCATTTTTTCCCCGAAAATCCCGAACGCACGACTCTGTCAAAGTTCTGTCAATGTCAAACTGACAAGCAAAGCAATGTTTTTTTTTTTTTTTTTAGTAGCCCGTAGGGATCCCACTGCTGGGCAAGGGCCTCAAAGCAATGTTGCAAGGACGTAATTTTAAATTGCGGTCAAAAAAAGCAACAAAACGTGGCGGTGCAGTCAACAACTAGTAACGTTTGAAGCTCTCTTCACGTTGTACACAGAAGTGATTTACTTCAATACACATTATGCGCGAAAAGAGGTATCATACTGTCACTAGTATGCTTAAGAGAAGCAGTATTTTTTTGTATTTTCTTTTATTGATAATCAGAATTAAGACAACTTTTTTAAAAACTGGCAACATTTTATGGCCAACTAATCTGTTTGAGTCAAATTTTAAAAAGACTGTTATTTATGAACAGTTTAATGTTAAAATCGTTATTTGAAATCCACATCAACGTCGGTTATTTAAAAAGAAGAATAATGGTAGTTTATTTAATTACTAACAAAGTTAACACATTTATATGTAGTTCAATCTGTTAAAACTTAAATTTACCTATCAAGATTGGTTTTTTGGAGTCTTTAAGTATTTTTATTTTTCAACTCCAAATTTTTTACTTTTACGGTCATCCCGTGTTGATCCCGTGAAGTCCATATAACCCCAGCGCTGCGCTGGTCTTTTTTCTGTACAACTAGGATTCTGTTTGTATTTAGGATGAAATATTTAAATTAAGTTAATCTAAACCTAATTTACAAATATCCCCCCAGATCGCTGCTATTTAATGGGATTGGGCAGGGTGCCCATTTAAGGCTAGCTGCATTTCCTCTTAATACGGCGATGCCAATTCGTTGACCGAGGAAAGAGCCAGCCCCACTTGTGGATTGGACAAGTTTACTTTGTAAAAATTTTTAAAAAAATTGAGCTTCGTGTCCGCACGGCCTGAGTCTCAACAGCAAAAGCTTTTGCACATAATTTCCGAAAAACTCAAGAGGTGCGAGCCAGGATTTGAATCAACGAGCCTCTGCTTGAGAGGCCATAGGCCAAACCGTTAGGCCGCCACGGCTTAAACAAGAAATAAAGTACATATGTACAATTATGTATTATCAATCTAATAAAGAGAACATGAAGAGACACACACGATTGGTAGTTTTTTTTTAAAATGAAATGACAAGTTAATTAACAGTTAAACGTTTATTTAACTACTAATCTAATCCCAAATTACAATAGTGTACACGACAACTCAATCCAAGGCAGCACCCGAATAAAACGCCGTAAATATGCTTATAATTATTTAATGTTGATTAACCGATTTATTGACATCTATAGCATCTCTATTGTTTTTGCGTATGGCAACACCAGGAACCATAGATAACAAAAATGCTCGGCGAACGAGATGCTCGATTATTATTGCGGTGACGAAATAGCTACGTTAAACTAAATGAAATTGCGTTTAGAGGGGAGTCTTCTCGATCAATTTGTACCAGTGGCCACACTCGCAACGACGGGGCTGACCCTGGAAGTAGAAAGACAAAGATTAATAAGTGAACTTAATGAAGAAGTTACTTAAGAAGCCTACTTAAAGTCCAGTATGCAAGGCCCAGGTACCCAGACTATAATACAGTGTAAAAAAAACCGGGAGCGCGGGGCGTTGACGAAGCGTGTCCAGCGCGGTCAATAACACTGAATTGGCAAAATTTCATTTTTTTGACACCTGAAAATTACTACAGGAATCGAAAGTTTGGCCTCCTAAACACGGACAAAATATTTAGAAAGAAAGAAAGAAAGAAAAATATTTTATTTCAGGTTTCAAGAGTACCACCACCAAACAGTAGAAAACAACATTAACAACTAATAACACAAGTTTGTTAAGGTAGTGACACCAATTGTCACCGAAAAAGGGTCTCTACTCAGCATGTGTTGCTGCACAGAGACTGTAGCAACGCTGGTTTTCAGTAGAGCCCAGATTTGAGCTACACGACAGCTCCACCTGTTACTAAAATACTTATACACAAACAAGGCCTAAGCATTAGTTATAAAATAAAGTGAAGGGAGCCAAGCAAAAGGTGTGGTGCAAAATAAAATATAAATTTTACATCATATATATACATACCTACACAACAATATATACTATTACATATCATTAGAAGGATATAGCACTGCACGGACTGACTGAGTGTGATTTTTTTGCACGTCCAGCAAATACTTCTTGATTTTAAATTTGAAAGAACCAATCGTACTTGAATTCCTTATTGGCGGCGGTATATTGTTCCAACATTTCGTGGCAGCATAACGGAAGCTACCACGAAAAGCAGCCGTACAGTGCTTAGGAAATATCAATCTCGTGGCAGCCCTAACCACGCGCCGAGAAATGATGAGCCTCTCAAACAAATACCGTGGCCGCTGGAAGTTCACAACGTCGAAGAGTAGACCAGCCAGGTGAAGAGAGCGCCTGGCATCCATTCTAAGTAAATTACTTTGGTCAAGGTAAGGTGACACGTGCGTCCTAGGAGGGATTGAAAAACAAAATCGAGCACAAGCATTCTGGACACGTTGCAGAAGAGACTAGGAACGTGCCAGTAAGCAGCCACTCATAACAATGTCAACATAATTAAGCTTGGACAAGATTAAGGATTCACAGAGCCTGATTCTAAGGTCAGTGTTGAGATGATCTCGAACCTGATACAATATACTTAACCGATAGAAACATAATTTATTTCTCCATATTTTAAAAAATACAAGAAATTAAAAAAATATATCCAAATTCACAAACACTACCACAGAATAGATATTTTTCCTTTGCCTTTTTCACCAGAAAAGAAAAGCTGTCATAATTTTAAATTTGACATTAACATTGAGATTTGACAGATACATAAATGATCTATTTTTATTAATGTTAATGCACAAACAACATGTTAATGATTTAAATAGGATTTTAAAGGAGCCCGCAGTTGTGATCGAAAAGCAAGAAAGAACCAAATCACCCAAGCAAACCACACACAACGTCAACGTCAGATTTACGTAATCACTTTTTTTTTAATAGAGACTAGACTAAAGTAATGGATCTATTGTGTGGTAGTTTGGAGTTATGTCCTTTTAGAATAAGCACATCTTAAAAAAATTGTAATAAATTAATTAATAATCCTAGTGAAAATTGAAAACGATCAGCGTCTTTCTCTTTCCAAACAGAATACAGAGAACGAATCAAATTATAGTCTTAGAAATATGAAATGTTGTCAATTATTAACAACCGCTTTAGCCTAGTTGGTAGTGACCCTGCCTACGAAGCAAGAGGTCCTGGGTTCAATCAAATCCCGGTAAGGGAATTTATTTGTGTGATGAGCACGAATATTTGTTCCTGAGTTATGGATGTTTTCTATGTATTTAAGTATTTATTTATCTATATAAGTATGTCTATCGTCGTCTAGTACCCATAGTACAAGCTTTGCTTAGTTTGGGACTAGGTCGATTTGTGTGAGATTGTCCTCTAATATTATTATTATTATTATTAATTATATATACGGTGACACACACCGGCAGCGCGGCACAGCGTATATGATTCCGTGTTCTTGACCGCGCTGGCTTCGTCGGCGCCCCGCGCTTCCTGGTTTGTGGTGGTCTTAAGCTAGGCTTTCTGTAGGCCCCTTTAACTATTTGCTCATTTATCCCTCCCCCCCTTATTTTTTTATGTCTGCTATACATGTTGGGCTAACGTCGGCCAAACCGAGGGACCCGGATTTACATTAGGGAGATGGTATAATATGGTATTGAGGCGATTGCGTGCTGAGACTATAGTTTTTGAAAGTTGTATATTAAGCTGTGTATCGACTTTGCGCAACAAACTATCGAACATTGGCTCGCGCGCGGCATGTGCGCACTATGGCTGCCGTGCCGCGCTGGGACGTGCCAAAACTCAAAACATACGCTTGCCGCGGCCGAACAATGCTCGCGCGGCGACCGCGCGAAGTCGATACGCAGCTTTAAGCCCGACGCAGACCAGATGCGTGTGCGAGCACGCACCAGTTGTAGTGAATGAAATTGTAAGAAAAATGGCACACCTCGTGCACGCATCTAGTCCGCCATCTTTGTTTCAGTTACATTTATTACAACTGGTGCGTGTGCGTGTGCATGACGTGACACGCACACGCACCTGGTCTGCGCCGGCTTTTTAAGCTTGTATGTTTTTTTACCTTATGTATCCAGAGCCAGCTGATGGCTGTGGAGTGTTCTTCACCTAAAACAAAAAAAACGTTATATTAGTTACTGGTTTCTATACAGGACTTTGTAGTGATAATGAAGAATTATCTCACACTCAGAGAAGTCAATTAGCGCACTAATAAAGTATTATATGCGACAACTCTTGAATACCTACCTATGTTCCATCCTTATCCATAACTTAAACCTCCCATCTATTTGCTAAACAAACACATTATAAATAATTGTTTAGATAATGTGATTTTAGCCATCAGATAGTCCTAATCCTAACACTCCATTGTGTTTTCAAAAAAAAACATCAGTTGTGGTTTTTGGTCCAGTTGATTATCAACTAAGCCAGTTAAGTACATAAATATGTTTATAAAACATTGATTTTGAAATTGATCAATCGCAGACGGTCTGGTCAGAGAGCAGTAGATTTGAACATGGCATTCAAAAAACAAGAGGAAATAAGTCCTGGTTTATATCAAACTCATTGTCACCCGAAATGCTCACATACACATTCATACAGTAAAATTACATACAGTTTACCACTGACAGATGGTTTGCCTTCATTTCATATTCAACTTTAACAACCTACGAATAAAGCCAATTTTAGAATACTGTTACCCACGCTTGTAGATTTTGTAATAGCTACTTTATTTGTATGGTGTTAAAGTTTGATATGAAATGAAGGCAAGCCATGTTTTTTTACCACTGACAAGTGGTAAACTAAAAGTAAACGTATTGTACACAATTTGAAATCTTGGCGCTTATTGGTTGTAGCTTCTATTCAAAAGTAATAACTTATGAACTGGTAGCATAATTAGAACTTTATGACAGTGGCATATTGTTGAGTCTATTGTCATTTAAATTGCATACAATATGCAACCACCTAGCATAGTTAGGTGGAAAATTTCTTGACAGATGTTTATTAAAAAAATGTAGCATAACCTAACCAGGTTATCATCAGAGTTTAGATTCAACATGACTGTACACATAGCTAAAAAACTACCAGATGCTTCTTGAATTATTAAATTCATATTTCACAACCAAATTGACGTAACTATGATGTTCAGTTAAATACTCTCTCATTGACATACCATTTCCATTTTCATTCTTGCTAATATGTGGATCTGAAATACATATTTTGTATATCCAATAATTCATTGTAGAAGTTGTTTCATGTGCAATAAGGAAAAAAAAAATTTAAACAAGTTTTCCTTAATAATAAATGCTAATAACCAAGACAACCAAAGTTGTTGCAATTCTTGATGGTAAAATTTGTTAAATTGTATAGCTGTCATTGTTGAAATTATTAGTGGCAGTGTTCTAACTGTCAATGACATTGTAACACCATGTACTTGCCTTATGTTATGTATGACATATACATATGTACTAAAACAATACACATTCATAAACTAAAATAAGGTCATCTTATCATTGAGTGTTTTATGTTTTTCTAGTTGCTTGTTTGATTTTGCGCTAGCTAAATCCCACAGCTTTGCTCCTTTGGAAGAAGATATAATATTGTTAGTGCACCTTTATGATACTTAAGATATGCCTGTCAAATTTGTATTGCACTATCAACAATTTGTAAAAATTCAAGCACTTCAATAGTATTGATTGTGTTGAAATAAGATCCTAAATAGTATTGATACTATTGAAAAGCAACACTATCAGTAGTATCAATAGTATTGTATTGTAATTACTATTAATACTATCCGTAGTATAGAAATTTTCAATAGCATTGATAGTTATGCAACACTAGTTCTTTTTATAGGTATAACATTACTCTTTAAAAATAAGTACTCACATATGCACCCAACAATACGGGCATCAAAGCAGGAGGGCACCAGGGTAGGGTTTGCTTTTGTGCCAGCGGCCTTCTTCAACACCTTCATGTTGAATGGATCATCATCTCCAGACTGGATGGCGAGCAGTTCCTTCTTCTCCAGACCAGTCGCATGCTCCAGGGGATCAGCCATCACTACATAACATTTATAGTGGTTAATGATACTATACTACTATAGTTTTGCTTGGTTGCTAAATTGGTGAACTATGAAAACAGGTACAGATTTTGTTTCTCACCAACCATTTTAATACTAGACTAACCCCCTGTTTCACCATCCATTGATCAAATTTATTTGATGGATAAATGTGATGCCGTCTCTGTTTGTTTTGTTCGAATAGACAGAGATGGCATCACAATTATCCGTCAGTTAAAATTAATCAATGGGCGGGGAAACAGCCCCTACACCTATTAAAAATAAAGATACTATAGTCTTACATGATCTAACTATTACTATATGAAACAAGGACTACATTTGTAACCATGTACAGCCAAATTATGAATTTTGTGAATTACAAAATACTTAAGTTTTTCAGGTACAAAGTATTGATTCCCTAGTTCATTTGCACCGACTAGAACCATTATGGTACTGCTATGTTATGTATCGTAATGGTGCTAGTAAATGGTGCAAATTAATCTACGGCAAATTGATTTACAGTCAAAGAATAATAAAAATTATATTACCTAATTGTTATATATGTGCAAAGTGGGTAGATTAGTGACAGTGAACAAAAGGAGGTAGAAGGAAAAAATCGGCCCTATCATCTGGTTCTTACTACGTGGTTTATGTGCTCAACATCCAAAATCGTAAGTTATAATAGTGGCGACGAGATAAACGGGACTAAAACGCGCAGTTCTAGTGTAAAAGTGTGTGATTAAGTTGTATAAGTGTTAATAAGAAACATACTAAGGCAATATGGGTATAAAGTTTGGAGAGTTTGATATAGCACATGGCTGTTGGAAGAACTACTTGGAAAGGTTTTCTTTCTGTCTACAAGCAAGTGAAATTACAGAAGATGCTAAACAAAAGGCTAATTTACTAGCGGTATGTGGTCCGGACTTGTATGATTTGATTATTTCTCTGATTGCCCCATTTTCAATAAGTGAGGTCAGTTTCACAATTATAACTTCTAAGTTAAATAATCATTTTCATCCAAAAGTAAATGAAATCGTACAATCATACAAATTTCATAGCAGACACCAAGGAGAGGGGGAAAAAGTTCGAGATTACTTGGCTCAATTAAGGAAATTAAGTATAGATTGTAATTTTAAAGATTTAGATCGAACTTTAAGAGATCGTTTGGTATGTGGGATAAGGGACAAGGAAGTGCAAAAAAAGTTGTTACAACATAGCGAACTGACATTTGATCAAGCATGTTCAATAGCACTGTCTCATGAAGCTGCAGATATTGATGCGCATATTATTGCTACCCCCTCTTCAAGTAGGGTAGTGCTGGATCCGGAAGTGCCAATGGATGTTAATAAATTTATTAATAAAAAAATTGATAAACAGACAGAAAGACTAAATTGTTTCCGATGTGGTAGGGCTCACCGGGGTGTATGCAGATTCAGATGGTCAAAATGCAATCACTGTGGTAAAATAGGTCACATAGAAGCAGTGTGTTCCTTAAAAAATAAAGGGGAGTACACACCAAAGGTCAATGGGCTGTACGCAGAAACAACTATCAACAATATGAGGCAGGGGGCATCTATCCCTGCTTACTTGATTAAAATTAATTTGAATGGAATGTTGATACATATGGAGGTGGACTCCGGTTGCGCCTTTACTTTGATAAGTGAGCGAACTGCTGGACTCATTTGGGACAGTCATATACCTGAGTTGGAGGCTGTCAATGTTACCTTAAAGACTTGGACAGACAATAAGTTGTCTATATTAGGAAAAGCCACGGTAATTGTACAGTACAAAGGCATGAAAAAAAATTTATCAGTGTTCATAGCTAAGGGTGATGGCCCTAGTTTGATTGGTCGGAATTGGTTCCCGGAGTTAGGTATCCAGCTAGAAGGCGTTTATAGGGTACACATAGATAAAGCTAACTTAGACAAACAACTAAAAGAATTATTACAGAGGTACACAGAAGTATTTAAAGAAGGTTTAGGTAAATATACAGGTCCTGTGGTGAATATTTCACCTAAAAAAGGTTCAAAAACCAAGTTTTTAAAGAGTAGACCAATACCTTTTGCTTTGAAAGACCGAATACATCAAGAGATTGATAGATTAGAATCAGAAGGTGTACTAGAGGCAACCTCGCATTCCGAATGGGCAACGCCAATAGTCCCCGTGCTGAAACAAGATGGCAGTGTGCGGTTGTGTGGTGATTACAGGTCAACGGTGAATGCCGTGACCGAGACAGATACCTACCCTCTGCCTACTCTCACAGAAGCGTTTGCAGAATTACAGGGCGGAGTGTTATTTACGAAGATAGACTTGGAACGTGCTTATACACAAGTAGCAGTAGATGAAGAAACTGCCACTTTACTGACAATTAATACGTCAAAGGGTCTGTATAAAATGAAAAGACTGCCGTTTGGTGTCAAGGCCTGCCCAGGAATATTTCAAAGATTAATGTCTTCACTGTTGGCGGGTATTCCAGGTGTAGCGGTTTTATTAGATGACATTGTAGTCACAGGCAGTGAAATAGAAGAACACAATAAGAGACTCGAAAAAGTACTTCAGAAGTTACAAGGAGCGGGATTACGTTTAAATAAAAAGAAATGTAGTTTTGCTGCTGAAAGTGTAAAATTTTTGGGTTTTGTCATCGACAAATTTGGTATTCACCCGTGTGAAGAGAAAATTCGTGCGATTGAGAAAACACCGGCACCTCGAAACGTGAAAGAGCTTCAAGCATTTTTAGGACTTCTTAACTTTTACGATCGATTCCTACCACACAAGGCCTCAATTGCAGAACCGTTATATAGGCTACTGGATAAAGAAATCAAATGGAACTGGGGAAAAGTTCATCAGGAAGCTTTCGAGATTTTAAGAAAGATGATTTCGAGTAAAGACACTTTAGTACACTATGATGTAAAGAAAAAGCTCATTTTGTCTTGTGACGCCTCACAATATGGCCTCGGTGCCGTGCTGGAACATGAGATGAGCGACGGTAGCATCAGACCCGTAATGTTTGCATCGAGAACAATGAACACACATGAACGTAATTACGCACAAATCGACAAAGAAGCAGCAGCGATCGTGTTCGGTTTGAAGAAATTTCACCAGTTCATAAGTGGTAGGAAAGTGACCATTAAGACAGACCACAAGCCGTTGCTAGGGATATTTGATCCAAAAAGACCTATACCGAATATTATATCACCGAGAATGTTACGATGGGCACTCTTGTTGAATTCATATTATTATGCAATACAATACGTAGAAGGTAAACATATAGGAAATGCAGACGCACTTAGCCGGTGGCCAACACATGAAGAAGCTAAAGAAGAAGAGTTTTCAGGAGTGTTGTTAATCGAAGAAACTCCAATTGAGTTAGAGTTTTCGGCGATAGAAGTAGCGAAGTTAACAAAAAAGGACAAGTATCTAAGTAAAGTATTATATTGGATACGTAGTGGCTGGCCGTCTAAATCTGAGAATGATTATAAAGTTTACTGGCAAAAGAGAGAAGAGTTATCGGTATACAAAGACTGTATATTATGGGGAAATCGAGTGGTTCTACCAGAGATTATGAGACCTAAAGTTTTAGAAGAACTGCATAAGAATCACGATGGCATAGTAATCACCAAGGCGATGGCAAGAAGCTATTTTTGGTGGCCTGCCATTGATAAGCAAATCGAAGAGATAGTAAGGGATTGCCATATATGTGCAGAAAATCGGAATATGCCATCCAAGGTCTCTCACCAATGGATAAAGCCTAGTAAAGCGTGGTCTAGATTGCATATAGATTATGCTGGACCTTTTCAAGGTAAAATTTTTCTTATACTAATTGATGCGTTTTCAAAATGGCCGGAAGTGAAAATTGTACCAGATATGAGCAGTAATACATTAATTAGGATACTCAGAGACATATTCGCCGAACAAGGCCTTCCGGATACCATAGTAAGCGATAATGGAAGAAGTTTTGTATCAGAGGAATTTCAGAGGTATTTGGAGTCGATGAGCATCAGACACGTTCTGGCGGCACCATATCATCCAGCAACCAATGGCCAGGCTGAAAGAACCGTTCAGACCGTGAAATCAAAGCTAAAGAAGCTAACAGGCGGATCTTGGGATGTACGATTAGCAAATATATTATACGCATTACGTACCTCACCAAACAGTGTCAATGAAAAAACACCAGCTGAGCTTCTAAACAACAGACGGTTCCGGACAAAATTTGATAATTTAAATCCACTCTCTTTTCAATATGAGGACCGAGACAAGATAATAGACAAGAATATTAATAAGAAAATGAGAGAATTTAAGAAAGGACAGACCGTGTATATCAGAAACTACGGAAAAGGGCCTCGCTGGTTGAAAGGAGATGTAGAGAAAAGAATTGGGACCTGCAGATACCTTGTGAAGTGGGAGGATAAGTTCCTCATAAGACACATTAATCAAATTCTTAGTTGTGGGGAGGGTAGTGAGCAAAATATCACAAAGCCGATTGGACAGAGAGAGGAAAACGAAGAAGATATAAGAGTCACAATACCATCCCCTCGTCATTGGGCCAAGATAATTGGAGTGTCAGGACCACAGGATATAGCAATCCATCAAAACAATGGAGACAGCCCAGCAAATAATAATAAACGTTCTCGACCAGTTTCATCACCCCAATCACCTGATTCAAAGAGGTTGGATTTAGCAGAAAGCAGTGATGAACTTGAATTAACAGAGCTAATTGATACCGAGGATGAAAAAGAATAGCCTTATATTTGCCTAGTATGTTAAGTGACTGTTAGGTTATCTGTGAATGTTAGTGATGCTAAGTGAATAGACTTAAGATGTGAAAGTAAGTGTAAGGACTATCATTGATAAATAGACACTGATGTGAATATGCATGAACACTCTTGAGGGGAAGGCATGTTATATATGTGCAAAGTGGGTAGATTAGTGACAGTGAACAAAAGGAGGTAGAAGGAAAAAATCGGCCCTATCATCTGGTTCTTACTACGTGGTTTATGTGCTCAACATCCAAAATCGTAAGTTATAATACTAATTAAAAAACCAACAAAATAATAAATCAAAGATCAGAGGCTCTCTAAATCACAATTGTTTTCACCATTACCTTCTGTCAACAGTTTAGATTAAGAGAAGAAGGAGCCTGTGAGTGTGATTGCGAGTGCCCGCACATTAGACAATACAGCCTCAGGATATCCTTTACTGTAGTTTAATGTTTGTAGGTACAAAGTCAACAACATAAATACAATAGTGCTAAGTAACATAACCATTTCTGTTGTTTCTCAGCCATTATTTAAATATGGCAATGCCAGAAAAACTTTGGCCAGTTTTGTACAGTTACTGTTAAAAGATAAACACTTGCATTTCTGATCCAGTAACATTAAACTTGCAACACCTGCAAAAAGGCATCAGGTTTAGACTAGTTTTACTTACTATTTTCACTCACATATTTATTATGATACAGTTGACTTATTTGTTGCTCCTACTGAGTCAAGACAATCCCAAAGGGGTTTGCTTCAGTCTAAATCAAATTAATAATGTAAGAGAAAAATGAGAGGTATGTTAAAAAGGTAAAAACCCTGTGTAGAGATGAACTATGATAACATGGCCCGCCTCTCCAAATTACTATTTCAATGTGTTATGTCACATACTTACGAAAGAGTGTGTATATAGTAGTCTGCTTTTGTTTGATTGCAGTCTCAGCACACACACATGCATTGAAAGTTTTGGTGGTGATTTATAAACAATTTCACTAATACATTCCGATACCTCCTACGTATACTGGTATAACTGAATAATGGTGATTTTACAGTAAAGACCGTATTGTTAAACAATATGGTCTTTACTGTAAAATCACCATTATGCAGTTATACCAGTATACGTAGGAGTTATCGATTCAATTTCACTAAGTCTTCAGACTTCTTGAATTTTGGAGGGGCGGGCCGGGCCATGTTATCGTAGTTTATCTCTATTGTGTTTTTACTCAAAGTTTACACATGGTATTAATTCTGTGCTTGAATTAAATTTACAGAATCTGATAACAGTAAAAAGTATTAAAAATGTTGTTTCTTGTGAAAAACATATTTTATTTTAAAAGGTCACGGTTGAAGGTCAAAAAGTAAACAATGTCTAATTAGTTCAGAAAATAATTGAGAGCTATTATTTTCTCAAAGGTTTCCTAAGTTTAGTATAGTATTGACAGTAGTGGAATAATGTCATTAGTAGAAGAGGGGCATACCATAGGCAATCATCATGTATGTGGCCTTTGCTACTTTTTATTTTTTAAATGTTTATTGTTTGTAAACAAGCTAAAGTCTACAAAATTATTATCTAAAAATATTAATAAATAAATTAATTCAATTTAGATTTTTTGTACATCCAAGTTAAAAAAATCTTCCTTATTAAGGTAATTGCTGTTTTAGCTTTCTTTCTTTTTTAAAGGTTGCCTGGAAGAGATTGCTTCAAAGCGATAAGGCCACCCATTGCTTATATTTTTTTCATGTACTTGTTTTTACATATTATATTATTTGTGGTGTACAATAAACTCATTTTATTGTATTGTAGAAACATTTATACTAGAGGGACAGTAACACAACAATATATGTCATAAAATTCAAATGACCATGAGTCAGTAGCTTAAGACATAAGTTGAATAAGTAAAGGAATTTTAACAATGGATTTATCATATCATGCTGTATTTGATTTGCCCGGTTTAGAACAACTTATAGATAATTCAAAGATTGATTATGTTCCTAAAGATGATAAGACTTAACCTATAAAGTTTATAATTTATTATACGCCATATTATATGAAAGGCAGCTTACAATTGTGAAATATCTTGAGGAAGTAGTTGAAAAATGTATTGTAACTATGTTGTTGCGACGGAAAATATTCGATAACAATTTATTCTACAGGAAAATCAATAAAACGTGAGAGGTTGACATTTTACATAATAATTCAACAACTCTGCATATAACCAAGGTTGTTTTTAAATTATAAAGAATTAATTTTGGGTGTCCCAATTCAATATTTTTTCAATAATATTTTCTTTATCAATTCTAACCATTTTTCAGGATAATTTTGACATTACGTAACTCAATTTTGACAGGTGTGGTGGCGAGGATTTTGGATAATGTTAAAATGAACTTACTTTTATCAGCATATCCCCGGCGGGCGGCGTTCATGAGAACACCTCGCATAGCATTTCCACGAATAATTTGTCTACACAAAGAAGCCATTTTGCTTATTTTCCACTAGACCGCTTCGCACGATGGCAAGTGGAAGAAAAATTTTTACGTACTTCAATAGTGCGATGACAAACCGTACTTTCAGAATGATGTTTACCGGTAAAGTTCGATTTTTACTGTATTGTATTTTCTTAAATCTTTCGTACATGTGTAGGAACCACAGACCTAACTAAAGGCAAGGATGATTAATAATATAGACTGGATTAGCAATCGCCATAGTACAGATCGGCCGCGGAAAAATAGTTCGATTATTAAATCTAGATGACGCTGACATATAGCCCGAGGGTTTGAAAGCAAAACAGTAAGACTACAGATATTTCATATTACTGCAAATGTATTATTATGAAATATTTTTGAAAAATAATACATTTGTAGTAATATGAAACATCTGTAGTCTTATTGTTTTGTTTTCAAAGCCTTGGGCTATATTTCAGCGCCATCTAGATTTAATAAACAAACTAACTCGAACTATTTTTTTTTCTATTTTTCTGCGGACGATCTGTACTATGGAGATTGCTAATCCAGTCTATCTCATCCTTGCTAAAGGTCTGTGTCATGCACGGATTCATGCAAAATTGAGGGCTGTATTTTTTCCTGTTAGAAATAGGATTGTTATAAGAGTGAGGAGACATTACTAAAGGCTTATTACTTGCTAAAGGTCTGTGTCATGCACGGATTCATGCAAAATTGAGGGCTGTATTTTTTCCTGTTAGAAATAGGATTGTTATAAGAGTGAGGAGACATTACCATGCAGGTTATTTTTTTTCATTTTGGGGGAGGCCTATGTTCAGCAGTGGACGTCTTTCGGCTGAAATGACGACCGCTTTAGCCTAGTTGGTAGTGACGCTGCCTACGAAGCAATAGGTCCTGGGTTCGAATCCCGGTAAGGTCATTCATTTGTGTGATGGGTACGAATATTAGTTCCCTAGTCATGGACGTTTTCTATGTATTTCAGTATTTATTTATCTATATAAGTATGTTTATCGTCGTCTAGTACCCATAGTACAAGTTTTGCTTAGTTTGGGGACTAGGTCGATTTGTGTAAGATTGTCCCCTAATATTTGTTTATTTATTATGATATATATATCATCATCATCATTTCAGCCGAAAGACGTCAACTGCTGAACATAGGCCTCCCCCAAGGATCGCCAAACAGATCGGCCCTGCGCCATCCGCATCCAATGCGTTCCAGCTACCTTAACCAGGTCGTCGCTCCATCTTGTTGGAGGCCTACCTACACTGCGTCTTCCGGTCCGCGGACGCCACTCGAGAACCTTTCGGCCCCATCGGCCGTCAGTTCTACGGGCGATGTGCCCTGCCCACTGCCACTTAAGTCTAGCGATTCTTCGAGCTATGTCCGTGACTTTAGTTCTTGCGCGGAATTCATCATTTCTAATGCGATCCCGCAGAGAAACTCAAAGCATAGCCGTCTCCATCGCCCTCTGAGTGACCTTGAGCTTCCTTATAAGACCCATCGTTAACGGCCACGTCTCAGTGCCATAAGTCATCACTGGCAACACACACTGGTCAAAGACTTTTGACTTGAGACACTGCTGTATATCGGATGACAAGATATTGCGGAGCTTCCCGAACGCTGCCCAGCCGAGTCTAATTCGTCGATTGACCTCTTTCTCGAAGTTGCACCTACCCAATTGGATTGTATGTCCCAGATAGATATAGTCGTCAACAACTTCGAGCAAAGTATCTCCGATTACGACGGCAGTTGGTACAACATGGGCGTTCGACATGACCTTCGTCTTGTCCATGTTCAATTTAAGACCCACTCTCTCGGAGACTCTTCCGAGGTCAGCGAGCATCGCACTGAGGTCCTCCAAGGTCTCAGCCATAAGCACCACGTAGTCGGCAAATCGAAGGTGAGTGAAGTATTCGCCATTTACATTGATGCCACGCCCTTCCCAGTTCAGAGTCTTGAACGCTTCCTCTAGTGCAGCGGTGAACAGTTTCGGAGAGATAACATCTCCTTGTCTGACTCCCCGCTGCAATAGAACGGGCTTCGACATCTGATCCTGAAGTTGGACGGACATTGTGGCGTTATTATACAGACACTTCAACACTTCGATGTACCGGTAGTCTACTTGGCACCGTTGGAGAGACTGCAGTACAGCCCAAGTCTCGATCGAATCGAAGGCCTTCTCGTAGTCCACAAATGCCAGGCAAAGGGGGCGGTTATACTCCTCGGTTTTCTGTATAACTTGCCGCAACGCATGTATGTGGTCCACGGTGCTAAAGCCTTTTCGATTATATATGATAATTAATTATTATCAATAGATTTGGTACACCTTGTAAATAGCGATTCCGACAGACATCGACGTCTGATTATTAAAAAAACAATCACTGCCACGTATGGAATCTATTGATAATCTAAACCACATACGGGAAACACATCTCTCATACACACAAAAATTATCAAAACGGGTGCACCCGTCTAATAAGCGTTTAGTGCCTGCCATGCACATATATTGAAGAACTATTATACATATAGTGCAATTGTATAAGATAGGAGTACATACTAAGTATTTGAAGCTCCGATTGCCTCCGATTAGGCTTAAATTCAACAAGTCAAATGACTTTTATATTGCATAATCAAAGTAGCAATATTCTAGAGTTAGTTAAACATTTTTCTTTGTGAATATTTTTCTTTATTTGAGTTGAGTTATGAGTTATAACAGTAAGATTTTTTAAAAAGGAAACGTTATAAGGCACGTTTTAAATACGCCGATGAAATTATGAATGGATATGGCAAAACAAATAAAATCTTATTCTCCTCTGTCTATGTAATGTAAGGTTTGGTTGCGATTCTTCTTTTAAGGACATAATGTATTAGAGTTTCCTTTCGAGTTATAATGTTGTAAAAAATCTGAAATAAAGAAATACATCAATTAATTGGTTAATTTAATTGAGAAGTACAAAAATAAACTAAAGCTAAATTCTTTCCAGTTACAATACCACAAATAATTCATTAGTAAAAAAATGCTGCATAAAGATGGCATTCGGACAATAAATGGCTAGTATTTTATGAAATGAAAATGAAATGAAATGAAATGGTTTATTTGCTAGATAATGGGTTAGATGTAATGTTACAAATATATTTTGAGTGCGCCAATATCTGCCTGAGTCAGCATGCAAAATCTATGTTAAATTAATAAAAGCAAAATCGGTATGTATGTTTTTACTTGAGAGAATTCTTTTGCATAACTAATAGAAATTAATTTCTTCCAACTTACAGATAATGAAAATTGTATTTTGTGATGAATTTTCTGTATCTTGTTAGAGCAC
The DNA here is from genome assembly GCA_947563465.1 of Archips xylosteana. Taxonomy (NCBI): domain Eukaryota; kingdom Metazoa; phylum Arthropoda; class Insecta; order Lepidoptera; family Tortricidae; genus Archips; species Archips xylosteana. The sequence goes on along the minus strand of OX387365.1, from coordinate 12,771,165 downwards.
AAGATTAAAGAAGAGACTAAGCTGTGCCGAAATCAGTTTCTAGTTCTGCCACTTCTCTGAATGAAACAGCCTTTGAAAGAGTTCAGTCTCACGTCAATTTCTCCCTCCTCGAGCTGAAAATATAAGATTGAAAATAGATTAATAAATAAGAATATCAGAAGCATAAGTCCTCAAACTCCGCGTAACACACGGAGAAACAAGAGGGTCCGCTCTCGAGGAAGGTTGGGAAACGCCGGTTTGGTAGATTTTTCTGAGATTATGTATCGTTGAATAGAACGCCCACTTAAAAGAGTAGAAATGAAATGAGGACTTTCTACACAACTGGCACATCTTTGACGGAAAATGCGATGGCATTTTTACCGCAATGTTCAGTTTTTATTTCATCCGTTTTCTATTTTTATGTGGAAGTCATGATATGATTAGATATGTACCGGATCTGTCTGATACAGCTCCCTGTAGCATGACGGGGAGACACACTCCCTCACACAGCGTGTCCTGGCCAGGCCGGCCATATGGCTGCAAGCACCACTCTGTTCACATGCCGTCTCAAATTCACGAAATGTCATTTCCTGAAATGTATATATATGATAATTGATAAGATAAGCCACAAGACAAATCGGTAAGGATTGAAATCCCTAGTGCAGCAGTCTTAAACAGCAAAGTCTGGACATCGGTGACCGCACTACCGGTGTAAATAAACTGTGGATATTGTTTATAAAGAATTTTAATTGGAAAGCAGCTAAAGTATGTACTTGCTTTTAGTGAATCAGCAATATTAACAAGTATAATGTTTTACTTGATTGTTTTGTGTACGTTTTTTGTATAATAAAAGATTACTACCACACTCACATTTTTTGGTGAATCTTTGTATTGATATTCTTTGAAAGTAAATGTCACTGGGGTTTGTTCAGCTACACTTTTACATATTCCGTAAAAACCTATAAACAAGTACCATCCCAATAATACTGAAATACGGTACATTTTTTGTCAGTGTTTGTCGGTGTTGCAAATAATTTAACCTTAGCGAAAAATCAATAATCCTTGAAACTTGTTACACTATGACGCATTCATATTCTATAGGAGATATGAAATTAAAAGATGTTTGTATATTTATTTATTTATCAATAATATAAGTGTGACATTTATAATTATGTTATTGAGACGAAAACAAAGAATCTTAGACTATGTTTTAAGATATCTGATAAAAAAATTCTCAACAAAAAGATTTTCGGTTTTAGCCGGTTAGTGCAACACTATTCTTTTCAGGAAACGTTCAAAAAGTAGACATGAAGAAAATGACGTTAATATTGTCAGTCAAGCAAAATTTCAGACATTCTTAGTTTGAAAAATGAATTAACAACTGTAAATATTACCTGCAATATGTTATAAGTTGCATTTTTCAAAGTTCCTGTTATTTTTCATTGCAATCGGTCTACTGGTTTTGAAATCTCATATTCTGGATAATAATATTTGAACGTGAATTTGGTGTAGCCAGTTTATTCAACATGCTGAACGTGGGTAAAAAGTGCATCTTTGTTTTCTTTTGTTCTTCTTAAACGAATAATACATCAAGTTATCAATGAATTTTAAGGATTTCACATTTTACTTCAAATGGTTGTTCAAATTTATATGTGGAATAAATTTCTTTACGATGAAAGCTAATGTTGCCATGTCGTTTATTTATTTTCTATTTCTGTCTTGAAATCTTTCCCTGTTTTGTATGTACATACATCGCATTACACGATCTGTCACGTAATTACGTACGAGTGAGTGATAGATAAATAGCGAAAGGATTCTTATTAGTTTACGAGTTTTACGAATTTCCGTGTGTTTTTCGAACTGTAATTCCCTGATATTGTATCAGTTTCTTGTGTAAAAGTTTTCAGTGTTGTGCTCGCTAGAAAAAGACCTTTGAATGAGTCTTTCCGTGGCCGTGGTGTTTTTTAAGACCAGCAGTATTGGACGATGTAAGTATTCTGATATTTATTTTAAAACAAATCTTGAGTCTCCTGTACTTTTGAAGCATAACATCAGTGTTGTTTGTTTATTACACAATTTTTTTAAAATTTTCACGGATAAGAGTACAAATACACAGCACTTTACAGTCGTGAAATAGATTAAACTCACGTTGTAGGGGTTTATCGGATTATTGTGCACGGTGTTAATTAAATGTGTTTTAGATTGTGATAGATGTAGATAGTTTTAGGGTCTTATCTGTGGCATGTGCTGAAGTCATAGAAATATACTCTACTGTGTAATAATACTAATGACACTGAAAGTAATCAAGGTACACATAAACAAAGAAATCTTTGTTGCAAGTTTTGTTTTTGATAAGTTAACATGCAGGCTATGGTACTAGTTCTCCCCTTTTCTCTGTGAGTTAAACCTTGCGAGTAATTATGTCAAATTGAAAATTCTAACTATGAATAATTTTGTTCACAGGATAGTCTTAGGTATAGATTAAATTTTTATTAATCTTTTGTATGCATAGTGCCATATCCATCCGTACGTATACCTGTTGTATGCCAGAGGGGCTTGCACATTTGCATGAATAAATTTCTTAGGTATGCGTAGGGACTAACGGGTATAGGTACGGATATGGCACCAGGCATATGATGGGTACAAATGTGCGATACATACAACAGGTATAGGTATAGGAATGGATATGGCACTAGGCATAAGGTTAAGGCCCCACCGTGTTTTTGGCGCATTTATTGCATTCATTTAAACTCGTGCTGTATCATTACTAGCAATGCTATAGTCCTGAAATTCACATGTAAGATATTTGAGGATTTTTTTCGAAACACGATTACTTATAGTTGCTCGATAGAAAAAAAATCCAAAGTCGTCTCTAAAAAATAAAATAAACTCGTAGTATGACGCTAATACTGCACGGAAGGTCATGACTTTGTGAATGTTAATAAAACAAGATGTTTTCTAGGGCGTAGTTTTGCTACATTTTTAAAATATGTATTTGTTTTAGTAATAAGATGAAAATACCCAAAAACACGCGCAGTCCAACCAACCTATCTTGAGCCATCGTGCCTCCCTCACGCGGCCCCACGCCCGAAATCGCCCACCCAAAAACGATTAGCACGAAAAACACAGTGGGGCCTTAAGTTATAACAATATATCATACTTAATATTTTGCTAATGTTTTATATGAAGAAGGTACTATTAGTTTTTTTTAGATAATGGAAATAAATAGAAATAATAAAATAACTAAATAATTAGAAATAAAGGAAAAAATAGAAAAGATTACTTCTTATTTGTTCTGGTCAGTTAGGTTAGGCTAGTAGTCCATACCTAACCTAACCCTCCCCTCCCACAGTTGAGTATTAGCAAATGGCTTTTTAATTTATAAATGAATTCATTAACCAATTAACCATTATTGCCTGCATATACCTCATATACATTCTCTTTCCATCGTCATATTATACTGTGTGACAGAAATAAGTGATAATGATTGTGATTCAGAGTGTGTTAGAACAATAATGCCTCTGGCATGTAGTGGCCCAATTGCCATTCTCCCTTTAAGAGGCATACCATAATAAATAAATCAAAATAAATAATACACAAACGGAGAGTACTAGTGTTTCAGCTCCAAATAATGTTCAACCAATAATGTCTATGCCAACTTTGATATTGGCAGAATCACATATATTAATGGAGCTATATTTTAAAAATTTATTTATTTATTTATTTTCGGAGAACCAACAGCTACAAATTACAGGGTAGGTTATTTAATTGAAATATTTATAATAGGATTCAACCACCATCAGTATCCTATTGTATGCATATTGAAGAAATGTGCCACACCAAGCGGAAGGTTTTCATAAAAACGATACAGTGTACTTGCAGTACAATTTCAATTTAATAAAATTTCTTGCTAACTGTCGCTCATTTCTCCAATATATGTGACAGGAAACTGATTCAGGTTGAAATGCTAGTAGAACTACCCAAATACACAAGGTAATTGAACTGGATTCTCACCTTATCCATAAGTTATCAACACACACGTCGAGACGTCGTCATTGGCAAAATACGCCTTACTAAAATAGCAAGGGTAAAAGCCAAAGAAAAAAAAAATTATCAAAATCGTGCTGTCACCTACAAATCTACAATGCCTTCTGTAGGGTAACTTGTCTTCTGTTCTGTATAAGGGCACATGGGGCCCGAGCCAAGAGCCTCCAACCTAACATGGCCCAAAGTCAGATATGTTTATTAACATGAAAATCTTTAGTTTTTGTTATCAATAACATTCACTTTCATACTTTCCCGTGGGGTCCCATATTCTTTGGTGTTGTAGGGCCCCGGCATACCCTAAGGGTTTCCCCAAATCTATTGACGCGGAATCGGCTTCAGCCAATCGGAAAACCTTTATGTCAACGCAATAAGAGCGAAAAAGACGTCGATCAGCCCTGCTCCATTCGGCCCGCGTAGCTAGGGTTACCATATGTAAATAGAGGGATGCCTGTCTATGGTACCTAAAATGCCTGATTTTTCAGAAAAATGCCTGTCTAAAGCAAAACGCTGTAAGTAATAAGTAAAAGCCAACAGATAATAATGTAGAAGAGAAGAGAAGAGATCGCTCTTAAGCGATAAGGCCGCCTATTGCTTACCTTGTATCTTTCTCTCTGTGTACCTGTTTTCTGTATTGCTTACTATTCCTGGTGTACAATAAAGAGTCATTGTATTGTATTGTATTGTAGAAGGATGTTTATTACTGATATTTGTCAGAGGACATTATTTTTTTTAATAATTCTTTCTTTTCTGATAAATTTTTAAAAATGCCTGTCTCCGACCAATGCCGGCCGCAGCCTGTCTAAACCTTAAAATGCCTGTCAAATGCGGCAAACGCCTGTCATATGGTAACCCTACGCGTAGCCGAGCTGATCGGCGGCTTTTTCGCTCTTATTGCGTTGACATAAAGATTTTTCAGATTGGAAGATTTCGATTCAGCGTCGATAGTTTTGGGGAGACTCTAAGACGGTTCTGTATGCCTTGTAATGCTGGGTGTAGCAGTTAGTGGAGTAATGGCCTTTTTATCTGTGAAAGTAGATCAAATCAGCACTTATGTCTGTTACAAAGTTGTGGAGTGCTCTTGAGCATTTATCAAGTATGGTATTAGATAATAGTTGGATGTGCATAAGGGAAAAAATTTCAATTCGAAAATAAAATCAAAATCAAAGTAAAAATATCTATTCAATTTAATCTATAACAAGCTGTAATGAAAGTCGAAAAATCTACCTCCGGTTCGGAAAAAAACCCTGTTGAGAAGAATCTGGGAAGAAACTCAATAAGGTATTTTTTTTTCAAACTGAAAAAGATGTAAACAATGATTGTTAATTATAATTACCCTTTCACTGTATCCATTTGAAAATTGTAAAGAAATCAATGTCTTAAACTATTGTTTTAATTGTAATAAACTGAACTGTGAGAAATGAACATTAATATAAATAATTATTACCAACAATAGCAAGCATCACACACACCATTATAAAACATAATAATTTAAATTTAAAAATAGTAATAAAATAAAACATTATTTACTTCCTGTGGTATAAAATCTCATAGGTAAATCATGAAATTTATTTTATTTACTGATTTATGCTCATTAGTATATACAAATACATTTATTATATTAATTGGTTGTTGGTTTCTACTTCTTTCATGCATGAATGAAGTAATCAATCAACATGTTTTTTGTATAGTTTAATATCCTAATTAAACAAAGACACATTCCAAAACTACTTCCATTATGTTATAATCACCATTTTTCATTATTTCCCTTAACTTTGATTTTACTAAGGCACAGAATCCAAGCTCATCTTGTTTCAAAGGTGTTTTTTGTGCAGAAATTAGAATTTAGATTGACTTTACAACGGGCGCCCGGAAGGATTATTTTCAGGAGCGAGCAACGCATCTTGCATGTTTTTATATGGGGGTGCATTTATAGGTTTTTTTCTGTATCTTATTCTTATTCTATGTATTTTCTTTTATACTCACAGCGCCTATTGACTCCACCAAACAATATGCCGTAGTTAACGAAAAAAATGCAGTTTATCAATGGTTCTCTGACTCAAACTGTATATGAAACTATACGAAGTTGGAATAACTACTTTAAGCTGTGTGTCTAAAGTCGTTATTTCAATTTAGTATAATTTATTTCATACTAAATACAAAATGAAATATAGATGTACAGAAAAAACCCCAGAAAAAAGTCCAATGCTGGGAATCAAACCCAGGTCCTCAGCATTCCGTGCCGTGGCCATACCACTACACCACCACTGGTCTAGAGGTTAGACACGAATTTTTCCCATACATTGTACATTTCAATCTGTTAAATAATCACCTTATGCAGTGATACAGCGCACATCTAAGTTATACCCTCATCGAGAGACTTCAACACTCCTTTGGAACTAAAATGAAGTTGAAAAAATAAATACATAAAGATACTTCATATCTAACTTGTTAGTATAATTTCACATACAACATTGAGTGAGAGACCTCTGGGTATGTATGTAGGTATAAACAACAAAATCTGACTAGATGTCTTGTGATAGATCTCAGGTATAAAACTTACGAAGCTTGGTCTAGGTCAAGAAATCAAATACAGTTAGTTAAAATAATGAAATGTTAAATGCGGATAAAATATGGCAATGTATTTATCGACTCAGAATAAAAGTCAATAATGCAAGACCTCATAATTTAAACCAACGTTATTCTCATTCCACGGACCGGAAGACGCGGTGTGGGTAAGTCTCCAACAAGATGGAACGATGACCTTATTAAGGTTGTGGGAACGCGTTGGATGCGGATGGCACTAGACAGGACCGATCTGTTTGAACCTTGAGGGAGGCCTATGTTCAGTAGTGGACGTCTTTCGGCTGAAATGATGAGATGGTTCTCATTAATTCCGGGTCGACAATTACCTACAGGTCGTATTTTACAATGTTTTTATTTTTTACAATGGCAAAATAGGCCAGTGTCTATTATCTATGGAAAAATAAAGAATCTTTCAAACCTATGTAACCTTGCCAGCCAACTTACCATAAAAGGCCAAAGTCCTATACAAATACTAACGGTTACGTTTTTTCTTTAACATCATTTACATTGACCCTAGTTGCCCGCCGGTGCAAACCTAGTGCATATGTACTGACAGTCGCTAGAAATCCTTTTCACAAAAATTAACTTTGATGCTTTGATGCTTGAGTATAAGTTTGACCGTAACTGGATTGGAAATAAATTTGTAAAGGAGTTTGAAGTTTGGTGTGGTCACAGAAGGTTGAGAATCGGTTGATTGCTAAAGGAAAATGTTTAAAAGTGCTTGTGCCTTTGTTGCAATGACATAGTACGAGTTTACGTGTGCCAGAATCACTCACTTTTTAATGTGTTTGCAGTGCCAGAGCCATGTTGTAGTTACACATGTGATCGAATTAAAATCTCGCGTTGAAATTCAAATTACGTGAGTATTAAGTTCCTACCTTGAGTTTCCTTGAGCAGTGCCGTTATTCTCATAAGTCTGACATCACATTCGTATTCAAAAAGGTATTAAGAGAATTGTGTTGTAGCTTTCACTACTTCTGACTTTTAACATTACTCTTTCTCGGTCTCTAATTGAATGCTCCTCTCAACCGCTCAAAAGTTGAGTGTGAGAGTTCCTTTATAGGGAGTTCGACGTTGTACCTACGGCGAACTCCTCAACGGTTATCAACAGGGTTTTTTCTGTATTTTTGTGTAATGAAGGGTTTACATACATACATTGGGGCCTCATGTTCGCTATTGCCAAGGGCATTGGCATGCACGGCTTCGTAAAATTTATTGATTTCAAATTACATATTTACTGTGTTTGAAAAATTTGGCACATGTCAAATAAATTTTAGCAATTCGGAACAAAAATAGTAGTCCTTGAGTAGTGTCAGAATATTCCCTATCTAATTCGGCTCGTGGCTAGGGCGAACATGTATTATTCGAAAATATTATAACAAATATCCTGTGTAGCGCTGGTTGAACGAGGATAGGAAATACAAGTGCATGTTTAGTTACCGCGAGCAAGGATTAGATTTATATGAAAGGATATTCAGTTGTGTTGGAACGGAAGACTCTGAAAGGTAATGGCCCTAGTCAAGTATGTTGTGTCTAATGGACAGAAAACCTTTACAGTAAGGGCCTGTTCGCACAGCGATATTTCACCGCGCGATTTTTTATTCGCAATTCTGTAAAAGAATTTATTGTGTTACAGAATTGCCAATATAAAACCGCGCGGTGAAATATCCCTGTGCGGACGGGGCCTTAGACAATCTTGCATTTGGCCGTAGAACGACGTCGAATAAAGTATTTGAATATTTTTTTTTTACATAAAACTGACCCGTGATTGATCTCTGCAGATAAAGCCAAAGGTGTATCTCACTGGTTCAGTAACAGCTTCTTCATTCTAGCCTTGAAGAGCCCTAGGTTAGCCCTTTCGAACCCGGTTGATACAATCGAAAAGGTTAGGTTAGGTTAGGTTACGGCCGTTGGTAAAATGGATATGAAGGAATTAAAAATGTCACGTCAAATTTCTTTCGCGATCCAGAAGCTACTATCGTAAACACTCATTATCGTTATTTGCATGTCGTATCTTATACCTACCGGGTTAATTTTATCGCTTCAGCTACGTTATCAACATCATTAATTTACCAAAGTCAAAGGACATGTGTAACTGAATCATTGTTTGCGTAACTAGGCTGAAATTTGAGTGACTCACACCGAACATGAAGTATTCCGTTAGTTCCTTTTTGAAACGTGATTGTTTTCATCCTCTAATAGCGGATACGAGAGAAAGGGGGAAGCTGGTGGGGCCCAGATTCTGTCGAATATCAGCCAAATAATAAAATCTTGAAAGTTAAACAATTTAATCGCGACCCAGTGGGGAACCTTTTCTTTTCGCGTTGCTTCTTGTTAAGCATAACCTTCGTTAGTTTAGAAAACTTACTGTAAGGTATCAAATGGTTCGATATCATGTAAAACACAGATATATGTTAGATACATTGTACTACTAAAATCGTACGTATAATTCTTCCTATTCGTTTTTCTCTAGTCGGGTAAATAGGCGAAAAAACCGAATGGACAGTTCAAGTGGAGATTGAAATACAAACTTGAAAATTCCGTTTTTGTTTTTTCATCTCCCTCCGGTCTTTATATACGTCCCACTACTGGATAGATTAGTTTCCACGCGTTTGAATTGTTTTGCAGGTGTTGTACAAGTTTGCCCACCATGTTTTCCTTCAACGTAAAGCTCATGGTCTTTGATCAATTATAACTGTAGATCCACAGTCGCGTGCCCGAAAATGTCCGAGCCAAATGAGCGCCACTTTGATAAAAGTGGCCTTCTTTTTTCTCAGTACGTTGCGTGAAATTGTCAAGTTTAGCTGTCAAGTGTCAACCGAAATTCGACTGTAATGAAGTAAAGACTAGGTTCAAATTTCTGTGTAGGTGATGATTTTAATTATTACGCAAACAAATAAAAAAGTTCGGACATTCTATGAAGGGGATTTTGTTCGGCAATGAGTATCTTCAGTTATAATTGATCAAAGCTCATGGTAAATATCGGAGGTGCATGCGCGGGTTTCATTGAACCTACGATCCTCTGCTTGAGAAGCTAAATGTCAAGCCACTGGGCTACCACTGCTTTTTTCTTTTCATTACTATACGTAAATATAAATTAAATAATTACCTACCTAACACAAATTGTTTTGCGAGCTCTTTATCTTGTCTCTTTTGTTTTTTCAACATCATCATTTTAATGAGACCAGGGTTCAAATCAGTACTTTCAGATTACGTCTGAAATGTGTAAATAATTGATGTTATTAATTTGTTTGTACCTATCTCACTGATAAAGTAGTCATTTGTTTTTTTTTTTTTCTAGAATGCTCTGTTTGCTACACTTATTTTTTTATGTTGAGGTACGAGATAGGTACCTGAATGAATAGTTTTAAATTACATTATATACAGGGTTATTTTTAATTCACTGACATCCTCTTAACCCTGAATTCCTATCACTCAAACAAATGTTTTTTGTATTACGACTTTTTAAAATGAAGCACTTTTTTTCCCATACAAATACACAGAGTATCGTAAAAATAATAGGAAATCTCAAATTTTCAAAACGTTATTACACCAAAAATATTAAGTTATGACAAAAGCCGTTTTCAAAAAACATTTGTTTAAGTGGTAGGAGTTTAGGGTTAAAAGGATGCTAGTGAATTACAAATAACCCTGTACTATATTGTACCCGAGATCATGATACATGCAACCGCGTCCATACATCGGGACCTCATTAAAAATCATACATTCTACATCCCGTAAAATATTGTCTAATTTATTTAAAATGTTGAAAAAAATCGAAATATACATATATTCACTCCGCGAGGGAAATATTGATACATACTATGTATCATGAACATATTTTTATTTGCAAGGAGTCTCCATTACTTTTAAAACCAATTTGACGTCTTTTGATCTACGAGCGACAAGCTGACTAAGAACAAAGTCATGAATGGAGCAAAAACAAGCATAATTTTTACAATACGAAATGAAAGTTGTACTATTACGCGTTAGAGGTCGCTGTTACATTCAGTTTTTTAGGGTTCTGCAAACTAAAGGCTTCCCACAAGACCCTATTACTACGGATCCGCTGTCTGCCCGTTTGTCACAGGCGTATTGAACCGTAACAGATCGATTAGCATGTTTGTGGTAGGTACCTAATAATCAATAACGTACTTAGTTATAATGACGTGCTAAGATGTAATGTTGATTACTTGGCCAATAAATAATCCGAATCTGTATTATTTTGTTAGTAGTTGCCCGTTTTGATTTAAAAACATACATGACTTAAAAGACAATTTCTACTTCATACTTAATTATACTTAACTCTATATAGTCACCCCTCCCTACCCCTCCCCTCCTCAAAATTAAAAGCTCATGTTTTTAGTATTGACAATCAATAGAGAAGGGGACTTGTGACCGGGTTTTTTAGTCCGTGCAAGTCGAACACTGTCTGGGCCCTCCATTCCCAGTTCGTCCGAAGGGATTTTTCCCGAACACAAGTCACCCTTCCTACCCTAAAGTAAAAAACAGCAAGGACTTCGCTTCTTTGGTCCCTCTGGCGACTCATTAAAAAAAAAAACTATATATGTAGTCATCCTAGGAAGTTGTCAGGCCTAAGATTATAAAAGCTAATTGATTCGTTTTTCCATTAGAAAATAAACAACAAGGAAGACTGTTTTGGTGTTTACTTGGTATATTTTTTGGCAAGAGAACTTATGTCTCGAAATACAGGGTTATTTGTAATTCACTAGCATCCTTTTAACCCTAAACTCCTACCACTTCAACAAATCTTTTTTGTTTTACGACTTTTGTCATAACTTTATATTTTTGGTGTAATAACGTTTTGAAAATTTGAGATTACCTGTATTTTTACGATACTCTGTGCCGTGTATGGAAAAAAATGTACTCCATTTTAAAAAGTCGTATAACAAAAAACATTTGTTTAAGTGGTAGGAGTTTAGGGTTAAAAGGATGCTAGTGAATTACAAATAACCCTGTATTTCTAATGTAACCTCAATCAATAACCATACATCGTTATCGCGGGGGCAAAAACAATTTGACAGTACAGAAAGATTATGAAAATTAGCAATAACAGAAGCGACACTGATATCGAGCAACATTTTTTATGACCAATTAAGAGTTCAAAATTTATAAACTACCTATATTACTAATATCAGACCTCCATACTTGACTTGATTACTAATACATACATAAAAAATATTAATTACGCGATATCGCAGCGTCAAACTCTTCAGCCACTTTTCTTGCTTGACATTGTCATTTATTAATTATTCGTAATAATAACTGTGTTTACAACATTTCTATTAGTGATCTATTACGAAATCCAAATAAAATCCGAGTAAATATACGTTAATAAAAATTACACACATTGCTGGCTTATTATTCAAGTAGACACATTGACTTCTATGTATGTAAACGTTTAAACAGTAAGTATAAGACAAATTTGATTGACCTTTTCCAGCGAAAACTTTAGTGTTACTAAAACTTCTTAGATGCTTAGAACTTGTAGGCAGAATATATCCGTATACTAAACAGACATTCTGTTATACACTCCTTTGCAAAAAAAACAGGCACTTTTGATTTATTCGAGTATTTTAAGTATTAATAGTTGGAAAAAGGACTTTTGGTTGGTAATTAAGTCATTCTTAATTTGTTTTGTTTTGATTTTAAGGAAATTACTCATTTTGGCAAAAAAATAAGGTACCTTCAAATGACTTTCTCCTTTGTTTAGTAAAAGTTACAAACAATAAAGTGAAAAATTAATATCGAGTGTGGCCTCCTCTGGCTGAAATAACTGCTGCTATTCTTCGTGGCATGCTTTGGACGAGGTTTTTTATGAGATCTTGCGGAATACGCTCCCATTCGGTCGTAATAGCAATTTTGAGCTCTCGGATGTTCTGTGGGGCTGGGTGTACAGCTCTAACACGTCGTTTTAGAACGTCCCATAGATGCTCAATGGGATTGAGGTCGGGACTTCGTGCTGGCCAATCTAAACGGCGGATCCCGACCTCACTTAAGTAAGCGTCTACGTCGCCCGCTCGGTGTGCTCGAACATTATCGTCCATAAACACAGCAGCACTTCCTGTAACAGCTAACGCTGGTTGTGCATGAGGGATTAGAATTTCCGTGATGTAGCGTTGTGCATTTAGAGAGCCATTTTCTACGAAAACTAACTCCGTACGATCTTCCGAAGTTATGCCAGCCCAAAACATGACAGAACCCCCACCGTACGGCGTAATTTCTTCAAAACATACCTCTGCATAACGCTCTCCTGGTCTTTTTAGCACTTTACGACGTCGGTCCTCACCAAATAAAGATATTCTAGCTTCATCAGAAAACAAAACCCTACTCCATTGCACATCGGTCCACATCGCACAATTGGCTAAGTAAAGTTTTTTGAAGAGGTGCTTAAGAGGATACGATGCGCACCATTTCTCCATACAAACGTAATCCCCTGTTTCCTCCCTGGATAATGGCTTTAGAGCCAAATTTTTTTTACTGTGTAATCTGTATCTACCACAGCTATGCCCCTAGGTTTCGTTTTTTTCCATATTTCAATTAACATAAGAAATATGAGCTTTCAAAAACTGAAAAAATTGCCCAATTTCAACGTCATTTTCGGACACTCATCAGAAAAGAATCCCTCATATAAACAAAAAAAGGAAAACATAGGGGCATAGCTAAATCTATCCTCTAATTATATTTGAAAAAAATAATTTTATTGGTCTCGTTTTCGAGAAGAAAACAGGGGATTACGAAATGCTGTTTTGATCAATTTTACGCGCCTATTAACGGTCTGAGCTGCAGTTGTCCCGCTCTCGCTGTACTGACACGGAGGGGTTCGGGCGAGACAGCGACATTTCATTAAAATACCTATTTCTCAAAAGTTTCTCAGCCATCGTACCCTCTTAATATATTTTTTTTCGACAGTAGTCTTCTTCTAGACCGAGAAACTGCAGCTGTTTTATTTTTATCTCCTATTGTTTACTGGAAATATTTTTTTAAGTGTTCGAGATGACATTTGTGAGATTTAATGGCTGACAAGCGGTTCGTGCTCAGTACTTAGCAGAAATAGAAAAAAAAACAGAGTCAATTGTCAATGTCAAATGAAATCTAACCGTTTGCGTTTTGTTTACTTTGCATTGTCCAAAAAGCAGTTCCAAAATAATGATCAAAAATATTCAATCGTGATTCAATTGTCGTGCATAAGTCGTGGAAAAATGCGGTAAAATTGTAAATCCGGATTTTGTGCGGAGGTTGTTAAAAATAGTCCAAAAATCACACCAAAACGAAACGCAAACGGTTTGACATGGACAAAAGTGACAGATGACTTAGTTTTTTTTCTGTTTCTACTAAGTACTGAGCACGAACCGCTTGTCAGCCATTAAATCTCACAAATGTCAACTCGAACACTTAAAAAAATATTTCCAGTAAACAATAGGAGATAAAAATAAAACAGCTGCAGTTTCTCGATCTTCAGAACGCCGACTGTCGAAAAAAAATATAATTAGCACCTCTTAAAAAAACTTTACTTAGCCAATTCTGGGAAAATCTTAACCTTGCAATACGGTGCCCACGGAGTAATTTAGGACCCCTAGCTGGTCTTCGGCTGTGTATATCAACTTCTAGAAGTCTCCTCCTGACGGTCCATACGCTAACACTCACATTTCTAACATCTTCAAGATTGTTTTTGATGTTATTGTAGGTAGACTCCCGATTTCGTAAAGCTTGGCTCACAATATATCGATCGTCTCTGGGCTCAGTACATCGTTTTCTTCCTGATCCCGGTCTTTTTTTCAAACAACCGGTCTCTTGAAACCTAGTCCAGGTCCACTGAACAGTGGAACGACTAACACCAAACCGTTCCGACACATAACATTGAGTACAGCCTTCTTGAAGAAAAGTCACTATATTACCAGCGATAATTGTCTTGTCTGCCATTTTACGGTGTAAAATTTGACACGAAAAACCAATTTAAACAATTTTACATCAATATCAATTCATTAAAATTATGTAAAACGCTTTTTTATTTATTTATAGCACAATATCTAAACACAAACTGCGAGCAAATACACAAATCGAATAGAATATTTTTAAATAACTTTCAATTTTTCAAATTTGAAACTTTTTATTTTACCTGCCAGAACTTTTTAATACGTAGACAATTGTTTCTATTTAATTGAATGCATATAAAATCTCTTTTGTTTAAGATTTCCATAGTTGTACAGAAAAGTTTTGGGTGCCCGTTTTTTTTTGCAAATGAGTTTATATGTTCTTTAACTGATTTGTTCTTGCTCCCGCGATAACGATGTATGTCAATAACACTTTCTGCGAAAGAGTTTTTTCGCAGAAAGACGATATCACCCCTGACTTATAAATTAACTGACTGACAACAGACAAAAGTGATAGGCACTGTTTACTTTTTACTGTTTAATTGGGTTTCACCGTCACAGTATAACTGGCTGCTCGCGCAAGCTTCGAGTGCATCCAGTGCAAGCGTTCGGACAAATTTGTTTGACTTTGTACATTGTGTTGCCAAGCATTCAGCGCTATTGGTGCAAACATTTTTCCTGTATTTGTTTGTTTGGTAAGCGAGACAGGGATTGTAAGAAGCGGAAGACTGGTTTGTTTGTTTTACGTGCCGCAATGAGAGATTTCAATAGGTATGACTGTAATGGGCAGTCACGGCGAAGGACTTACATTTTTTGTGGGCAAGACATATTTTGCGAGGACCTATGCTGGTGCACCACACATTAAACGGCGCTGATCAGGTTTTATACCACGTAATTCGATTTTAGAACTTCGCATCGTTCCGTTCCATTTATGATAATAGTACTTAACATAAGAGTGAAAGGAATGGCATGATACGAACGAAGTTCAAAAACGTAGTAGCACCCCAGATGCGTGTGCGTGTCACGCACCAGTTGTGTTGTAATGAATGAAACTGTAAGAAAAATGGCGGACCATGTGCCCGCATCTGATTTGCGCCGGCTTTAAATGACGGGTTTTTAATTGGGCCAAAAAGCTGGAACCTTTTCGAGGCGCGAGGCTCACGCCTTGCTACGTCGTCCCAGGCGATGGATCGTAAAGTTGTTCTACTTTAAATTGTTATACGAAAATCTCCGGGTAGTACCTATCTTAATGGCTTCTTGAGTAGAGGACCTTGGGTCAAATTCGGACTCGTACCGGCTATATAGTGAGGAAAACATTGTAAAAAAACCTACATATACAAGAAAAGGACACCACTTCATATTACACACATTAAGTACCCAGTCAGAACTGGGCTCGCGTAGGGACTTGACCCCAAGGGCTCTCATTCTGAGAGAAGACCTGTGTTCAATAGTGGGACGCATATAGGCCAGGGGCAACAATCGTGCCATGTGGGTATAAAATGGCGTGGATTATAAAAGCAATTATCTAAGATATAAAAATCTCATGTCACGGTGTTTGTTATCGAACTCCTCCCAAACGGCTAGAACGATTTTTATGATTTTTTCTTGTCTACATGTATTTGGTAGGTCTGAGAATAGGTTGTAGGCTATTTTTTATACCCATATTCTTCGCAGACGGAGTCGCGGGCAACAGCTAGTATTTCAATACTTTACTGGAAAATATACGATGCCGAGCATATGTATATTCTCCAGATTAAACAATCTTAGTCAATGCGGTGTTTTCTACACATAAAAAATGAATGGGTTCAAGGCGTCATACGGTCATAGTCTTCAAGGCTTGTTTTCGGCCTTGGAGGTTGGTTGCGTTGAGCGATCGATGTGACTGCATTCTGGGTTATTTGCTGTTCATACAAAGATACTATAATACGATACGAGTACTTAGGCTGTAATTATTCGATAGCGAAATAAAACGGAAGTCCCTAAGGTATAAAAACGAAACCTGGCGTTTGATACCCAACAATCATATTCATTGGTCCACATTATGTATTATAGGGAAGATCCAAAGCACACATCTTTTCATATAAAAAAACATGGCTTATTAGTTGGAACCCGTTTCCAACAGTGCTATGCTATGTGGACCACATAAGCATGTAAGCATGATCCGTGATATTTTGAATACTAATCCGGTGGTCACACTTGATGGTCAGGACATTGAACGCGTAGAAGAGGCTAGAAATTTAGGTATTGTATTTGACAGCAAGCTACACTTTGAGAGCCATATTATAAATTTGGTGAAATCATGCTTCTATCGTCTAAAAGTCTTATACCAGATTCGAAACCTCCTCTGTGAAAAAATGCGTATTACACTCTGTGAGTCATTGATTCTTTCTAGGTTAAATTATGGGGATTTGGTATACGGACCGAGGTTGCAGTCAAGAACTCGTCGTCTAGTTCAGCGTGTCCAAAATGCTTGCTGTCGGTTCTGTTTCGATGTACCACCAAGAAGTCATATAACGCCATATCTGAACAAAGCTTCTATGCTGAACATGTCCTCGCGAAGACACTTACATCTTGCAAGTCTTCTATTTGAGGTCATGAATTTTAAGAAACCCGATTATCTTTTCACTAAGACAGATGTTTCCCCTTTTCATAGGAGATATGGAACTAGATCCACCCGACATTGTCTGTTGGAATGTCACCCCCACAGAACTGTAGCTTTTACCGGTAGTTTTCGTTATCTTGCAACCAAGTGCTGGAACAATATACCCCACCGATAAGGCGTTTAACATCAAAAAAATCCTTCAAAACACAATACAAATTAATTCTCTTACAGAAGCAAAGCGGTTGTCCGGTACTTGATTTCGAGTGTGATTTTAAAACGTAGGGTAGGGTGAAGGAACTATATGGCGGTTGCATGTTTGTTTGGGGTGGTTCGGTAGCTGCTATATATAACTATTGTTTTATATTACGAAATCAATAAAATTACGCAAATCTGGTAAATTATTATAAATAATGCATTGGATGAAAATTGCAGCTTGTAAATAAATGGTTTCCAATGTTGCTGTTTATTTTCCTTGTAATCGAAGTGAAGAGCAGAGTGTCGAGCATTTGGACCCATTTTCCCCTCGACGTGTCTGTCTGCCCTCGCCGTATCGGCTCGGGTAGTTTTGGGGACGTCTCGGGTGGCATGGCTTGTTTTGTGCTTTTGTTGTAATCTGCTTTTTATTGTCGGTATTAATGATGCTTAGCACTGTTTGTTTTGTTTTTCTTTTGTTGTATAATTATTTTGAATTAGTAAGTAATATTTTGTTCTCGATCCTCTTGGTTGTGGCAGAATATCAGTGTTTTGCTCCTATGAGCAATGTTGACCTCTGAGCCACGGCCCTTTTGCACTACTGCAGCGCATACAGACAAATATAATGTTTTACTTTTAAGTTTGTACTGGCTTTTGTATTTTTGTTAATCTTGATTGTGTGTGCTTGCAGTACCAAATAAACGTCTTTATCTATCTATCTATCTATCCATGTTTTTTTATATGAAAAGATGTGTGCTTTGGATCTTCCCTTAACGGCAACGTAGCTTATTATTAGTGGAAACGATATCACATAGTTTCGTGAGCATTTCTCAAAAAAAATGCCAATTTTTTTTTTTTAATTCTTAACAATTTTATAATGTAATGAGCTCTTTCCATCCCTGTAGGAGAGAATAAATGTCCCGAAAATGTCATACATTTTTTATGTTCTTCCTTTTCGTTACGCCATACAAAGTGTATGGAATAGTTACAAAATAGGAAAAAAACTTAGGGACATTTTTTTGTCAGATTGAAAGAGCTCGAGAAATGCTCTCGTAGCGTAGCTTTAACATCATAGCAGCACAACTTTATAGCACACCTATGTTGGAAAGGCATTGCATTATACTACGAAGTTCAAAAAGAAAATAATAAACATTAAATTAAAGATTAAGGGGAGTCCCATACTGGAAACGAATCTTTGTTTTTCATTCTATCTATAGGTACTCTTAAAAAAACGTTTGAACTGGCAAACCTCGAACTCTGAATGATAATAACTAAATAATTGTCCGGTAACTATCGATGAATTTTCTTGATATTTTGCAACCTTGGGTTGTGGAGATCATTCAGCTTCATCAATTTCGACTGTTAGATACCAATTTGTGCCATTTGTCCTCATCCAAAGCGAGGACTTTCCTCCCACTCATGGATATTGATATAGCACGCATTGCAACGCATACATTTTCTAGCTTACCGCAGTGTTTGAAATGGAGATATGAAGATATGGTTGAACGATCCTAAACAAACATATTAAGTTTATAAACACTAATAGCAGTTGCCCGCGCATTCTGCGATGAATTATTTTCTCGCTACCCCGTGGGAACTATGACATTTTGCGGGATAAAACTATACTATGTCCTTCACAGGCCTTTTACTACGAAATTCTATTTTCGAACTTCGTGTCGTGCTGTTCCGTTCACGCTAATACTATTAAACACAAGAGTGAAAGAGACTGCACGATAAGGGCCTACGCTAGCTGACGCGGACGTCCGCTGCGTGCGCCCGCACGCGGGGCTAAAATGTACCGAAAATCCGTTGCACGCGCCCGCGCCACTTAGCGCTGTTCATACAATTTCTTATTAGACGCGCGCACGACGGGCGTCCGTTCCGGGTAATCCGCATCAGCTAGCGTAGGCCCTAAGAACTTCGAATTTCGTAGTAGCCCCCCTGGATCTGAAACTGTCTCCGTACGTTCAAAATCGGACTAGCAGGTTAAGGCTGCGTATCCACTGGAGCTGTGCGAGGATGTGTTGCGTTGCGAGGGATGTGTTTGATATGAACCAATAGAAACACTTCATTTACCTATCCTTGCTCGGCTTAGCTCTGCTGCTGGAATGTGTGCGAGGAATGTGTTGCGAGGGATGTTGCTCCGCTCCCGCCTCACCGCACCCCCCCCGCAAATTTGAAAAGAGCCCGCTACACATCCTTGCTACGCATCCTCGCACCTGTCAGCTACCTCGCACATCTTTGGTGGAAACGTTCGCACCGTTACACATCCTCTCCTCGTTACACAGCCTCGCACCGCTTAGCTACTTCGCTCGCACATCTCTGGTGGAAATGCAGCCTTAGTCTGTAAATGTAGCAGACAGACAGTTCTTTATTTAAGATTCACCAACAATTGTTTACACTAATATCTTCTTCTTCTAATATATAAAAATCTCGTGAAACGCTGTTTGTTATCGAACTTCTCCGAGACGGCTTGACTGATTTTTATGAAACTTTTTTCTCTGTATTCGGTAGGTCTGAGAATAGGTCGTAGGCTATTTTTTATATACCTACCCCTATTCTCCGCAGAAGGAGTCGCGGGCAACAGCTAGTTGCAATTATAAATTAATAATAATTTAGAGATCTTATTGTTAGCTAAGTTAACAATCACTTAAAGGTGTTGACCGCGACTCCATCTGCGAAGAAAAGAGGTATAAAAAATAGCCTACTCAAGTCAATAGTCTAGTCAAGTCGTTTCGGACGAGTACGATAACAAACACCGTGACACGAGATTTATATGTATTAGAAGATTACGTGTGGACAATGTCGTATTGTGAGGTGAAGCTATGATAACGACTGTTCAAATGAAGCAGCAAGTGCGTCTAAAAGCCATAAAGCATCTGTAAGAATCGACGCATATATTTTTTCTAAACATTATGTTAATGTTATAGGTTTGAGTTATGATAATGTTATAGGTTGCAAACAATAGAAGAAAAGGAATTGTAAAAACATTGCATTATTATCTATTGCAAAAATACATGGATTAAACTAACTTTTATCATCAATGATGACGCAGAGGTGAGCCAGAGAACACCTGCAAAAAAGCACTTGACTTAAATTGATAAAGCCATTTTCAAGTGCTTTTTAGCCCTACCTCGAATAAAATGACGATAATTTTGATAATGAACATGTACATAATAATTAATAACACTGTGTTTTTTTTTATTTCCGTTAACTTTAAGGGAAGATAATTCTGATCAAATAGAGTTAATTTCTCCAAGAAACTAGTGTCTTAAATCTTACCATTTTTGAGATATTCAATAATTAAATGTAATGGCTGAACCGGTGTAAAGGTCCTTCATTACGTCCTACCTATTATTATTTATCTTTTAAATTTCGTCAGTAAAGAGTTTTCCATTCATTGCTATTCGCTACAAGGAGATTATTGAGGCGAGTTCGTTCGACATTACATAATTTTTCTATTATTTTTTGTCACATCAATGTCATAATCGTAAACATTGATATTGTATCAATAATCGTGTTTATCTCAACGGAAATTGCCGCGATTTTTTTTTTCGGTTTTAACAAAAATCAATATACCAAGTAGTTTCGTTTATAGTACCGAGAAACGTGTCGAATATAACGGATATAAAAAAAAAACCGTGTATTAGTGTTTATAATGTTGCTATCTAATAAATCGAAATAATTGAAAATGCCTACAAAACATTAGATCGACTTACTGGGTTTGACCCGGCAACCCTCGATATGCGGAATTCCATTTTATCTCTCTATGTTGGCACCACAGTTGAAGTCCCGGTATTGCGGACATCTATGGGCATTGGGCATCAGATCAAGAATTATTATCACTCTTGGAATAGCTTTAGTTAAATTGACATCTAAAGTTAATACATTAGACAATCAAGCCTCATGGCCAAAACAACAGGACTTGTAGATTTATTTGTTTTGCTCTTGCATTGCACAATGCGTACGCGCACACAGGTCATTGATCCGTGGACCGGTTGTGCTTGGCTCCAAGGATGTACAATTTATGATGAATTTACTAGCCCAGAGTACCAATTATCATGTCTCGTGAAGTCGAAATTGAGATTACGAAAACAAAAAGTGTCTCTTTGATAGCCGCGTTTGGACTCGATTCTCTGTAGCATTGTGAGGCACAGCCAAGATAGATCTCAATGACATTGACAATCGGGGGCTCTAGATTATCAGTTTGTCTTCTCTGCTGTCACCGTCACACTTAGGGCTCCTAACACTAGCGTCTTTGGACATTACCACACCCAATCGATCAATCATCGACTGCTGTTTGGCTGATTGACGGATACCGGTCGATAAACGATTGCTCTACCGCTCGATGCTACTGTTCGACGTCGAGTCGATCGATTGGTGTGGTAGGTGTGGCTTTAGAATAAACTGTCGATCCATTGTATCATTGATAGATGGCATCGACCGAAGATCGATCAATTGGGAATGTCTAAAAAAAATTACCAGTGGTTTTATATTTTTTTTGTATAGAAAAGTCAATTATAAGGAACTAATTTCAATATTTTGTCATTTAGTTCTCTACTTTTTTCAAAATTAATTATTGAAACTATTTTAGTTGATGACGTCAGATTATAATTGAGGGCTCCCACAATGCCAAATTTCTAAATCTATCTAAATGCGTACGATAAGGCAACCCCTTTAATTATTTTTTGCGTAGTGGTACACTATACACTGTGTCACTTTACTGGCACTGTCAAAGTGCTAGATGTCAGACAGCGGGTCCAAATCAAACTCCGTAGTATAATCCACGCGTAAATTGTGAAGAATTTTAACCACATAGAATAAAGTACGACTTGAACCGGTTACGCAATTTACACCAATGTCAAATGAAGGTCATTGCTTATTTGTTATATAATAAATTCATTACATAATATTAAAATTAAATAACTACAGAAAACGAGTTAAAAAGCATTTATCTCGAAATGGTTTTCGATTTACTATACATTGCAAAAAAATAGACATCCCCAATTGGAGTGGTCGCAGAGGGGTCGCGACGTCGTAGGAGGTTTTTTTTGTTTAAAACGCTGACGTTCGAAAGACACTATTGACGCTGCATCGCCGTTCCGTGAACGTTTCGTCAATGCTGTGTGGGCCCTGATAAGACGACAAAGCTTGAAAGACGCCCGTGTGAGTGGGCTCTTTGGGAGCCATGTTGTGACATTTTTAACTCTGGTGTTAATTTCGAGATCATCTCGCAACAACATTATTATGTCCACCGTTTTCTGATCTAGGTGTTGTTCCACTATTCTACATAATGATTACTGGTTTGCTCTGATCACGGGCTCACTAACCGGTGCAATATTTTATTCTGTCTGACGTAATATATTATTGCCATTGTTGGTTTGATTGCACTTTATTGACAAGCTTTGACCATATCCCTTTCAGACACCTTTTCTCTCAGTTAATTAACTCGTAATTTGTTAATTTATTTTTAGCATAAGTCTAATATTTAACACATGGAATGGAAACTCCTGACTGACCGACCGACTCTGGATGGCTGAAAATTTTCAAAGAAGCCCCTTTTATCATGTAGACAAGGAATAGGATTTTGTGACAGGATAGGAAGTTCTACAACATAGACACAAGTTACTTCACGAATACGATGCCAATTAGGAACCTCTCCACTGCTTGTCCCGGGAATCAAATATGACGGCTTTCTCTCGAAGTTTCTATGAAGTATCTATTGTAAATGTATCTACACATATGAAAACTGAAACATGGTTTTCAATCTTTCTTCCGCCGTCCGGTTTAACCCACCGACAGTGGCGGGGTGTGAAAATTTTTGCAAGTAAAGCCGGAGCAAAAAACCTAAAAACCCCATTTATCCTCTTCGTAAAGTGCAGTAATGGAAGAGAAGCATTTGGTATGGTAATTTTGAAAGTTTAGTCTACCCGGGGGCAATCGAGTTAGTACCCTTCGCCACTGCCCACCGATTTAAAGATCGGTGGTAAACGCACTGACCACATTCCCAGTAGTACGCACCCGCGGCCATAAATCTTAAAAACTCCCAGTAGTTCACAGCGCAAAGAAAAAGGTGCATACACCTTGTAATAGCTCAGTTTTTGACTCTAAGTCAACGAGTTAAGGTCAAAAAGTGACGAACCTTTTCTTACCCCGACTATACAGGATTATTATGGGTTCATATGTGAAGAAAATTCTTATAATGGTTCATCAAACATGCTTTAAAAGAATAGCGCATTGAAAGGCATCCGCTCTGGCCATAGGCCTTAAACAGGAAGACAAAAGTAAATACAAAACATTGAATGACCACAATGGTTAGTATTGCCTATATCATCCATTATGAAAGAAAAGAAAGATATTGTAGAGCAAATGCGTCAGCAATAAGTAGGTTATACTACGAAATTGTAATGTGTTGTGTTAGACATTTAGCTAGCTAAGTTTGTATGAAGAAACACTGCTGTAGTCTGTCCTATTTTGGTCTAGCTTAGGTGCTTAATGAACTAAAACAATTACTTTGCTCACCCGCGACCTTCGCTGCCTTAGTTAGCCTGCTTAGTTAAAATTAAAACCACAAAAGTAAATTTTACTGTACTGGCTAAGCACCTAAGACACCCTAAGATGGACCAGATTAGGCTAATACTAAAATCAAACTTATGCGAAACTAAAAAAGGCTTTTAGTCGATGGCTAATTTATGCTTATTTTCGGTTTCACATGTGCGTGCAGACAGCTAATTTGATTCCACCACCTCTATGGTGTCTCAAACTTGTCTTAGAAAATAATTTGATTTGTCTAAAACATTGCTTATCGAATGGCGTGAATGTTACTTAGACAAGGTTCTATGGATCTTTTTCAAAAAAATTATGCATAGTTAACGGCTTAATCAAAATAAAAAATCACGATCGCTATTTTTGTGTAACGAAAGTTAGTCATACAAAGTATATGGGTAACTCCGTTACACAAAAATAATTAATTAAATTTTGTTTTTAATTAATCCCTTAATTGTGTACAATTTTTTTCAAAACGAATCCTATGGTGGCCTAGGAATCTAATTGGTTGACTCTATGTATAGTCGGGGTAAGAAAAGTTTCGTCACTTTTCGACCTTAACAACTCGTTGACATAGAGTCGAAAAGTGACAAACCTTTTCTTACCCCGACTATACTTACTAACTAATAGGAAATTTCAAGTTGGTTCGACGAATATAACCGAGAAACATAGTGACATATTAACACTCTTACGTGAAATTAAATAAAACGCTTGTAAAATGATTAATAATTGTCAAAAAGCTATATATTTTGTAAGCCTTTGTTTAGTTTTGAAGTCTCATTCGTTTCAATCAAAGCAATTTCGATACTGGCCTCTAACAGAGTCCGCTCTGCTTTTTGTCTCTTTATATTTCAAGTCGATTAAGCACTCATTTCCGCTCAGTCGGTACCGGTGTCGAATGTCATCGCTCCACAGAACAAAGACTCGAATAAATACATATCGTTTTGATAAAATTATTCACTCGCGCTTGGCGCGCAATTGGTAGTTGGGACCGAGGAGTCAACTCGTGCTACCGTCCGCGGCATATTTATTTACGTTTAGTATAACACGCTTCCATCACTAGTTCACGTGTTCGAAATTTTAAATTACGTTTTTTTTATAGCCCCGCGTGGAAAAAAAAAGTGTCGTTGTATTCAGGATTTTGTCTGTGGTGCTTTTTTTTCTTATTTCCTTCAGCTTTTGTTTATGATTCTAAGTGGACAGTGTTTTTATGTGTGTGTGTGACAGTGCTTTAAATAGTTGTGGTATTTGGCGCGTTTTTAGTGGATTTTTGCCAGACAGAAGCATCTGGAGCAATGTATTAATTTTCCGCGGTTATGAATCTATTAAGTGAGTATAAATATAATATACTTAAATATAAGGCATAATATGCAAATGTGTCGCTCGAGGTTACATAAGTAGTGTTTACTTGTGTGTTGTTGTATCGACAGTAGTTAAGTACGGTTTTTACATGAACAAAAATAATGTAAACGTTATTGATTATTTATTATTCCGTACCTTCCATGAAGCAAAACAAATATTTTTGTTTATTTAATATCTAATGACAGAAGCATGCTCTCGATAGGGACGAATGGCGGAAAAAAGGGGAGGCCTTTGCCCAGCAGTGGGACACTTTAACAGGCTAAAAAAAAAATTATCTAATGAATGTCTGAATAACCGTCTAATTCAATACAGTAGTTTTGAGAATGGTTTTACCATCATAGTCTTTAGTCGTAATCGATTACGACCAAAGACTGATAAAGTGAGGTAGAGAAAAACAGATGGAGCTTGATTGTTGACGAGTCCAGAAACTGTTCAATAAACAAAAATGAAAAAAAAAACTTTATTAAAATCGTCATAGCGCTAACAACAGAACTTCATTTAGAAGCTAAATTTGCATCACATTTAGTTTAACATAAATTTAACTTGAGCGAAGAAGCCACTACAACACTTCCTGGTTCACGCGATGTTAGCTGACAACTGGGAGCACTTGTTTTGGTTGTTTGTCTATCATAATGTTCCGCAAAATTTTAGTTTCGCCTAATTTTTCTCAAACTGCCATTTAATTATTTCAGGAAATCTTCTACATAGGCACAGAATATATAATATTACTAACGTACAGAATGGACACGCTCCACCCTGCACCGATTCGAGTTACCCCACCCCTCAAGGCGCAGATTGCCGGACCCCGCTGGAATCCAGAAGAGTGCGCGCGCGATGTATGTAGGCGTACGCGTGTACAGACGTCGTCGTGCTTATGTAGATTCAAGAACGCGTATTTGTACGTCGTGTCCGCCGCGTGACATAGGTTACATAAAATTGGTTAAGTACTTTACTGAAGTACCTAAGTTTTTGGTTTGTCTTCTAACTTTGCTGAAGTAAGTCGTGGTGGCCTAGTGTTTTTTGCTGACTTATGGCCTCCCCTATGGTCGCGAGTTCGAGCCCGTGCTTGCATCTGTGAGTTTTTCGTAACTTATGTGCGAAATTAATTACATTTGAAAATTACCATGAGTTTTTTATGGTGAATGGAAACCATCATAATCATCATTTCAGCCGAAATACGTCCACTGCTGAACATAGGCCTCCCCCAAGGTTCGCAAAACAGATCGGTCTTGCGCCATCCGCATCCAACGTATTCCCGCAACCTTAATCTGGTCGTTGCTCCATCTTGTTGAACCTACACTGGCGTCTTCCGGTCTGTGGACGCCAATCGAAAACCTTTTGGCCCCATCCCATCGGCCATCATTTCTACGAGCGAAGTAGTTCGTAAAGGGAAATATCGTGATGAAATCTGCACACACCTGAGAAAATTCACTTGCTCTATAAGTGCATTTTCCCAAAACGCCCACTTTCCTGAAGTGTGTATACGTTTGTGACATGGCCGTTTAAATTGTATGTACAACTACGGCTCGTCTGAAAACTTGCCCTTCTGGGAAACTGTACCTGAGAAAGTACACCTTTAGAGAAAGTGTACATTTCGGGAAAGTTGATTTTACGAATCTATGCCTTTTTGGCGACTGGTGACTAATAGTTTTTTTTTACGAATTATTTTAGTTGTCAAACTGAGAAAGCAGCAAAATGTAGGTACGTTTGAGTTAACCTTATCACATGTGACCTTATTTGTTACTCAAACAAATGACGTAAAACTGATATTTATAACACTTGTTTGTTAATCAGTGGACTTGAGCGAAATAAATGGGGCCCTTCCGTTTAAATTGTTTACAATATACAAACTGTCCTCGCCCGCGCGGTACAGGGGCTGGGGGGTATGGCGACAAAGGGGCCTAGAGAAGTGCGGGCGGCGAGCGTTCCTCGTGTGCGTGTCGCCCGCACCTCCCCCGGCCCCCTTTATTTGTTTATGTTTAAGGTCAAAATCTCGCAAGTCGAATTCTACCTACTTCTCTGATAAATTTGATGAAATTTGGCAAAAGTCAACAAAAAGAACTGGAACCAAAATGCTTGAATTAAAAGTGAGATATTTATAGAAACTTTTATTTTATGTAGCTTCTGTATAGCAGTTTGTGTCACTATAGCTCTAAGCTTCCAAGTCGTATATCGTACGGTCATAGCCTATAGGATTGCCAAGTGGGTGCACCTGCACTTGATTACACTGAATGCACTTTGCTATTGATCCAATTAATGGGAAGTAGGTGAAAGGCTAGATTGATAGGACAAGAGACTTAATATTTACATATATGATTAAAGTGTTAAACGAATGGAAATAAGTTTTTTTTCTTATCTTGGCGCTTCGTCGCTGGCCCTGATAAGTTAATTACGTCACAACAATTTCGATTATTCCTGGACTCCCCCTTTGTCACTATTATTGCTATGAAAGTTGCAGTATTTTGCTCTTGTATTGTATCGCTCCCCCCCCCCCCCTAACGTGAAGTAATTTATAAACAGCCCCTATGGCGTGCGGAGGCGATGTGGTTCTTATTATTAGCATTTTTTCTTTTTTTTTTAATAATTCAGCAATGGGACTACGTAAGAGCGAGCATCACGCTTGTTATCTTTCTTTCTTTCTTATAGTGCCTCTTGGCATTCAGCTCCGCATATTTCCTCCGATATCCTTCGCGAGGTTGAAAAGTTGTTATCTGCTTTCTCGCTATTGACAAAATAATATTTAACTTGGTTTTGAGTATTAAAATAAAGGAAAAAATGCTAACGCCCGTCACTGCATACTTGTGGTTGAATTTTAAATGATTGAGGAAAATACACAAATGAACTAAAAAAAAATGCTATCATCCGTAAGATTTAGGTACTATAAATTGGGTACTTTACTGAGTGCAGCCATGTGGCAAATAATTATAAAAGTTCTCTGCGAATGCGGCGAGGAGGCTCAAACTATGGAGCACATTGTACAGCGCTGCCCTCTACACTCATACTCGGGCTCCCCTGGAGATCTGTACAATCTACCACCTGACGCAATCTCGTGGCTGGGGACACTGAATGTGGATTTATAGCTAGTTTGTAGTTTCTTTCTTTAGTGTAATTGTTTAATGTTTTACGCCATACGATTAAATAAATAAATAAAAGTTCTTCGCCACAAGGTATAATTTACAACTTAAAACATCACAGACAATTTTGACATGTTAATGTGACACAACAGCCTTAATGTTTTTAACCCCCGACACAAAAAGAGGGTTGTTAGGTATAAGTTTGGCCGCTATGTTTGTGTGTCTGTCTGTGGCATCATAGCTCTTAAACGGGTGAACCGATCTGGATGCAATTTTTTTTATTCGACAGCTGGATTCTTGGCGATAGTTCTTAAATATGTTTCATGAAAATTGGTTCAGCCGTTTCAAAGTTATCAGCTCTCTTGTTAGCTGAGGAATGGATCTTAGACGCATAATGGGCATTTACTTTATTTTCAAACATACGTGTGATTAAATTGCGTTGAACGTTTTAAATTTTTTAATTTAAGTATACCTAGTTATTGTGATATTTACACAAAACGATACAGCCATACTAGATGAGAGGAAACTTGTGCTGTCTGCGCCCGTCAAAAACAAACATCCAGTTATCCAAAAATTTTCACAAACTTTATTTTTAATTTCCTATTATTTTATGTAGGATCATTATTTGAGGAATACTTTAGTACAAATTGTACTTCTTGTTTAATTTGTTTGATAAGCAATCTAGTAGTTAGGTAACTGTTACCTAGTTGGAGTACTAGTTCAGCAAGAAGTAACCTTCAATTTGTCAGTGAAAGTTAATCACCGAATGCGGTGTGTAGGTAGATTTCTCAGTCTTTGGGATATACAGTAATATAACACAACAAGCTAATCTTTACAAGCATTTATTTAACTTACAACTTTCGCGCGTTCGTATGTTAGTTTGTTAGTTGTGGTTCGAATATTTGCAAACCATTTTTCGACCATTCTCGGTATCCGTTTCAGCTGTGGCATACTTATCGCTGCTTACTAGTAAAAGATATTAAATGCAATAGAATTTCATTTTGAGTTGTGCCTGTGCTTGATAAGCAGCGTTATGTAGTCCGGTGACTATGCAATAATCTGGTAGTGAAATTATGGTGGTCCGTCTAGGTCCTAGGATCGTCTCCGCAGGACTTAACTCTTAAACGGTCAATGGCATCGGATTGAAACTTGGTATGGATGGTAGTTCGGATGATAATGGAAGTACAATCAGCAAGAAATCTCTTTTTTTTTCAACAAAAACTTATTCCAATCTTAAAATTTGCTTGTTGACCGACGAAGTTTTAAACAGGCTGCAGTATCTAACAAACACAGTATCTGTGCTCTCGACAGACATTACACGGCTTACATAATATTGTTTACTCTTACATGTGCTGTAACTGTTTTCAACTCTACATTAATAACGGTATCAAGATAATAATAGATAACTCGATAATTATGTAAAATCCGCAGTCCCGCTTCGCACGAGTGTCGTAAGAAAAAATAAGACCAAATCTTATTTTTCACTTTCCTTTTTAATTGGTGATCTACTTACTCGTTTTCTACAATTCTTCATAGAAAAAATACAAATGTTTTTCGTAAAAACCGATTCCGCGCGATATATTTGGGGAGACCCTTAAGGTTCCACATGTTTTGACACTACTAGACAGAGCTTAACGCTACCTTGAGATTTAATTTTCCAGAGACTAAGGCATTACTGTGAGAACGGTGGGTCAGGAAACAAATGAGTTGACTATTTAAGAAATTCCTCGATCGAGATAGAATTCATAATTTATTTTCTTGTTTTGCTAAATCATCTACTGTTTACACGAGCGACATCGCTTAATCTACCACTCGCTATGTCATCTCCATGTTTACAAACAATACAATGTACCAGTAATATAGGTTAATTGACCGGCCAGCGATGTAGGGCGCCTCGATAGCTCTGAGGCTATTGGAGTGAAAAGATACCACTCAGAGGCCGAGCCCTTTGGAAACCTTTACAAGTGAGAGTTTCGGAGGTGACCTTTTGCTATTTTAGACTGGTTAGTTAAGAAATGCTCTACTTGGGTCGGCTTTGAAGCGTTCCAATCACCGTATCCCATGTGTAACAAAACGACTGATATGTCCGTCATCTGAAAAGACCGGTGACTCTACCACCACACGTCACTACGTGTGGTGGTAGAGTCACCGGTCTTTTTGTGTGGTCGCAAAATTGCAATTAGTTTTAGTACATGGGCATCCTTTGATTTTCATAACTCATAAATAACACACGGAATACGAGACTATATTGCTTATATAAATAAATAAATAAATAAATAAATAAATAAATATTAGGGGACAATCTTACACAAATCGATCTAGTCCCAAACTAAGCAAAGCTTGTACTATGGGTACTAGACGACGATAAACATACTTATATAGATAAATAAATACTTAAATACATAGAAAACATCCATAACTCAGGAACAAATATTTGTGCTCATCACACAAATAAATGCCCTTACCGGGATTTGAACCCAGGACCTCTTGCTTCGTAGGCAGGGTCACTACCAACTAGGCTAAGCGGTCGTTAAAAAAAAAAAATCACATGGAGGCTTTAACCAAGCCAAGAAGGCACTAATATCTAAGGCATATTAGAAAATAAATGATTATATCATGGACAGGGATATTTGGTAATGATTCCGATCCGCATTGGCCATCCCTAGCTTTAAATAGAAAATTTACTGTGTTAATATTTTTTTTGTTAAAAGTTATATTTTTAATACAAGCTTTTTTGCTGACTGCACTTTTTGCTCCTGGTTACCATCTAGGACCGAAGTACTCGCCAAAACGAATCAAACGAGCCCAATTTCGATGCGGTCGTGTCGCTTTATTAAAGAGTTTCTAATGGCCACCTTCCAGCTCCATCATCAGATCAGCTCCATGTTAAAATAATATTGCATTGCCATCTGATTTTACACACACATGCAAAATTTCAGCTCAATCGGAAACCGGAAAGTGGGTCAAATTAAACTTGCAAGATTTTACACATTGCAAGTTAATAAAATGCTTGTAAAAACTATAGGCGGAACAGTTTTTGTATACGTGCAAGTAGACAGTTGAATAAACTAACGAAGGAGCTTGATATTGACGTGTTTAATGTTAACACTGACACCTTGAGACGTACTTTGGTGAATCGATATTTTGAGAGCGTGCATTGAGCGTTGTACCTTACTGTAGATTAAGTTTGTTAGGTTAGGGACTTGATTATTTTTTTCTCCGCCTCTAAAATAGTGCTGAATTATTTGTCACTAAGTAGTTATTTTCTCTTTTTTCTTTTTGTGTGTCCGAAGGGACTCTGTGTGGGCATACTGCCTTATTGTTACACTGTAATTGTCGGCGAGAACCTGTAATTGGCTTGCTGTATTTACTGTAATGTTTAAGATTTATATATAAGCTGTTGGTTCTCCATAAATTAATAAATAAATAAATAAAATTTACCTACCTTGCTTACAATATTGAAAGGCAATATATTTGATAATTTTGCGAATTTTCCTTTCCATATTCGAGAGGACGACACACATGTACCTTGAGTATTGTAGAGGTGCACTAAGGAAGGATTTTTCGAAATTCCCACGGGATAGGGAAATATCTCAACTTTCTTTGTTTATTTTTTTGTAGCGGAATCTCTGAAACTATTGAGCCGATTTTAAAAATTCTTTCAGAATTAGAAAGCTACACTATCCTTAATTGACATAGGTTACTTTTTATCCGGAAAAATTCAAAATTCCCACGGGATAGAAATAAATTAACTCAATGTCGGGGCTGATTTTAAAAATTCTTACACACTATGTGATATGACTATCCCCGATTGATAAAGGCTACTTTTTATTCGGGAAAATTCTAAATTCCCACGGGATAGAAAAATTTGAAATCAACTTTGGGCCTGATTTCAAAAATTCTTTCACCAATAGTAAGCTACAGTATCCTTAATTGACACAGGGTACTTTTCGCCGGGAAAAAGCAAAATTCCCACGGGATAGAAATAAGTAAATTCATCTTCGGCACTGATTTTAAAAATAATTTCATATGATTTAATATGACTATCCCCAATTGACATAGGTAGGCTACTTTTTCTTCGGGAAAATGCAAAATTCCCGCGGGATAGAAAAAACTGCTCTCAACTTCGGGGCTGATTTTGAACATTCTTTCACCAATAGTAAGCTACAGTAGCCCTCATTGACATAAAGTATTTTTTCCGGGAAAATGCAAAATTACCGCGGGATAGAAATAAGTAAATTCAACTTAGGGGCTGAATTTTAAAAATATTTTACAATTTGAAAGCTACAATATCCCTGATTGACAGGCTACTTTTCTACGGGAGAACACAAATTTCCCGCGGGATCGAAATAAGTAAATTCAACTTTGGGACTGATTTAAAAATATTTTACAATTTGAAAGCTACAATATCCCTGATTGGCATAAGCTACTTTTCTACGGGAAAATGCAAAATTCCCACGGGATAGAAATAAGTGAATTGAACGTGGGGGCTGTTTTTTAAAATTATTTCACTAATAAAAAGCTACACTGTCTCTGACATTCAAAATAGGTCAAAACAGTTATTTCTATCCAGCGGTATGCTTTACTTTGCACTTTCCCGGGATAAAATGTTGTTGTTTCAATCTGGCCACCTCCCAGAACGAGGACACTTGGGCCTTAGTTCCCATTTGGGCCCAGTGCGATTTGTACAGTTCGGGTGTATACCATTGAATTTCTTTTCAGATGTGTGCAGCTTTTCTCGCGATGTTTTCCTTCACTGTTAAGCTCATGGTAAACTTCATACGTAATTTTAAAACACGAATTCGGAATAACTCAGAGGTCCAAGCCCGGGCTCAAACCCATGACCCTCTGCTTAAGAGACCATAGGTCAAACCACTAGGCCACCGCGGCTTACCAGCTTTAGAATTCACTTATTCAAATTCCGCGGGAACTTTGCATTTTCTATTTTCTTAGCATTATCCTGTTTTTTTTTTTTTTTTTTTTTTTACAATCTAGCTACCCCCAAATAAATCAGGGTCTATGCTAACTGTACAATCATACCAGTTCCCGCAAATGCTACAACTCGTACTGCCATTCCACATACTGTATCTTTCTCGTGTACTTCCTCATCCTTACTGCTGGGTTGACACCCTTCTGACTAATCTAACTATCTAGTCTTATTATCTATCAATACATTATATACTTGAGTTTCCTCATACATTCCGGCCTCTTTATCACTCCATTCCATCTTATAAGCTGTCCTCTATTACCATGCATCATCTTGTATTCTACTTAAGTCTATTATAGGGGAGCGAGTTGGGGAGCGGGTTCCAAATTATCCTATGTTTAAATCCACCTAATAAACTACCTGTGTGCCAAATTTCATGCAAACAACTAACGTTATTGTCTTCGCGTACGAAGTCGCGGGCAAAAGCTAGTGTGATCATAAATTCCCTAGCGTAGCATTTTCGAGCGCTTGCTGACTCACTGACTTTTTATAGATTGCACACATGCTATAAGGGGCTTGGCTCTTTTATGATACACTTAGTTAACCCTCAACATAAGCATGGAATACGTTTTTGTTATTCCCTCAGGAACTGTAATTTTTTAAGTTCATTTTTCCAGCTGCAATTGACGAGATTTAATTTTTTTGACACCTGAAAATTACTACAGAAAGCGAAAGAGTTTTGCCTCCTGAACACGAAAAAATATTTATTATAATTTATTTCTCCATATTTAAAAAAATACAAGAAATTAAAATAAAACCGGTTGTCTGTAAAGTCGGTTTACGGACGTTAGTTTAACGTGAATAGAGGACATGAACTTAAAACGCTCTTGATGATATTGAGGAGTTATTGAGAAGTTATTGAGACTTGACAGATACATAAAGAATCTATTTTTATTAATGAATGTTAATGCACGAACGACGTGTTATTGATTTAAATAAGATTTTAAAGCAGCCAGTAGTTGTGATCGAAAAGCAAGAAAGAACCAAACCGCCCAAGCAAACCACACACAATGTCAACGTCAGATTTACGTAATCACTTTTTTTTTTAATAGAGACTAGACTAAAGTAATGGATCTATTGTGTGCTTTGATCAATTATAACTGTAGATCCACAGTCGCGCGCCCGAAAATGTCCGAGCCAAATGAGCGCCACTTTGATAAAAGTGGCCTTCTTTTTTCTCAGTACGTTGCGTGAAATTGTCAAGTTTAGCTGTCAAGTGTCAACCGAAATTCGACTGTAATGAAGTTAAGACTAGGTTCAAATTTCTGTGTAGGTGATGATTTTATTTGTTATGCAAACAAATAAAAAAGTTCGGGACATTCTTTGAAGGGGATTTTGTTCGGCAATGTGTATCTACAGTTATAATTGATCAAAGATTGTGTGGTAGTTTTGGAGTTATGCCCTTTTAGAATAAGCACATCTTAAAAAATTGTAATAAATTAATTAATTATCCTAGTGAAATTTTAAAACTATCAGCGTCTTTCTCTTTCCAAACAGAATGCAGAGAAGGAATCAAATTACTTTCTTAGAAATATGAAATCTTGTCAATTCAAAATTAAGTTACTTACTCACAGTTACAGTATGCTTGTGTACCATCGAAGAAACTGAATCACGTACCAGAGTGAACCCTTTTAATTGCAAATGTCATGTATAAATTCCGTACATCGAAAGAAATCATCGTGAAATTGGTTGTGAAAAGGTTTCATCCTGGTACGCGATTCAGTTTCCTTGACTGTACAGTAACTAACTTGATTCCTAGACCACTACACCATAGAACCTTATCGTAGTAAACAATACTATTTGTCTATGACAATGCTTATCGAATAACGCATGCGGTTTAGCCTAGTTGGTAGTGACGCTGCCTACGAAACAAGAGGTCCTGGGTTCGTATCCCGGTAAGGGCATTCATTTGTGTGATGAGCACGAATACTTGTTCCTGAGTCATGGATGTTTTCTATGTATTTAAGTATTTATTTATCTACATAAGTGCGTTTATCGTCGTCTAGTTAGTACCCATAGTACAAGCTTTGCTTAGTTTGGGACAAGGTCGATTTGTGTAAGATTGTCCCCTAATATTTATTTATTTATATGTCATAATTAATGGCATGAAGGTTTTACAGAGGCCTAGGAATAAAATTAATTAATTTTAAATAGCTGTCAGTTGAAGTTACAATACTAGCAAGCTCGTATTTAATTTTTCTGTCTGGATTTAAATAAGAAGTCATAGTAGAGCACTGTAAGACCTAGTAACGGATAAAATATATAATACTCTACAGTCCTGCAGTGTACAGGATTGCTTGTTAGGATTCACGCTCGTGTCAACGATCCCCTGCAGAGGGGGCGTCTGCCCAGTACAAGTGTGATGATTTATTTATACGCATGACATTAAAGAGTACAAAGCGTTATGAATAATTTAAAATTCACGCTTTAAATCCGAATAAGAATGCGACAGATTCAAAGGCGCTTTATATTCAAAAATCTGAAGAATGTTTTCGCAAGACTGTGTAGATTATATTAGTAAATTGTGCGGGAATACTGACGTTAAGCCAATGAGCAGTAACACGATTGTTATATATAATTCGTGTCAGTGGTTTTAACTGAAAATAAAACATTTGAAACTTTGGTATCCTTAGGCAACAGCCCGCGACTCCGTCTACGAAAAATACTTTTATCTCTATGGCCCGGGAACTACGCAATTTTCTGGGATAATTAGTGTCCTATATGCTAATCCAGGTTAAGGTTATAAACTATCTGTCAGTGGCGTAGCGTGCCTTGGTGGGGCCCCGTATAAAAATTTGTTTGGGGGCCCCTTATGACGGGTAAAGATTTCTCACAAAAGAAAAAATGTTTGCATAAAATTAAAAGAAATATTTATTCTTCATAATTATCTATCTGACACTTTTGCTTTTTTTGACTTTTGTCATTTCTGAAATAAATAAAAAATTTGGGAAGTTTTTAAGGATTAATTATTGCTTAAACACGTATAATTGATACGGCATATACGGCGGTAGCTACGCCCCTGCTATCTGTGTGCTTTATTTCATCTGAATCCGTCGAACCGTTTTAGCCTGAAAGAGTACCTAGAGTAACAAACATACATACATCTATCCTTACAAAATTTCGCGTACTATACATACTATAAGAATAATCATGTTTGATTTAAATCTGAAATTCGGTTTGTTTATCAGATCAATGTCATTTTAAGTGATAGTAAGTGGAAAATTAGTAGCTTATATTCGTGCTTAATACTTAAGGGATGTATTTTTTGTAGGTATAGAATAGCCGATTAAACTCCTTAATCACCTTAAGGATCTTGTCTAAGACTGAAAATTTTAATGACTACGTATATTATATTATCAGTTACAAGTTAAAATTACAATCAACCCTATTTTTTAATATTTTTTTTGGGAAATGTAATAAAAAAGGTAAAGTTTGTTTAGTTGACTAACTTCTCCAATTTGCCGAGAGAATCCATGGCTCTTGTTCAGAAGAGACAAATTTGTGAAAAAGTGTAATAAATTAGAATTGAATGGGCATCCAACTAATTATCAGAGTGAACAGGGTGTGTGTGGGACTCAGAACAAACGGCTCTTGTGCCAAAACTGATTTAGTACGTTAAATGACAAAATTGGCAATAGTTTTACTCGGTTTGGCAGTGGCTTCGTCGCCTCAAAATAGTTTTTGCGGCCGTAAAAAATCGAAAATAATAAATTGACATTTTGATACAACTTTCATATCATTTTAAAGACTCACTCATAGTGAAAATATACGGATTACTCACGTCTTAAAACGAGTTTAACTTGACATGTATTGGGCTAATCCGTAGCCTTTCTTCCCGGAGCCACACGTCACGGCGAACGCGCTACCGCTCTGCTCGATGTCGAGTTAAACTCGTTTTAAAACGTGAGTAAGGGCCTACGTTAGCTGACGCGGATTAACCGGAACGGATGCCCGTCGTGCGCGCGTCTAATAAGAAATTGTATGAACAGCGCTAAGTGGCGCGGGCGCGTGCTACGGATTTTAGGTAGATTTTTTACGGAGCGAGACCCGCGAGCGTGCGCACGCGGCGGGCGTCCGCGTCAGCTAGCGTAGGCCCTAATCCGTATATTTTCACCATGAACTTTCATGTCTATATTATATTGTTAAGTTACCACTCACCGTGCATAGGTAGAGCCATTTGATGTTGTCTCATTCATTAGGTATTTTTTACGCACACACGCAAACATTCCAACACACGCATACCGACACTCACACACTTTCATGTTTATAATAATAGTAAGATAAAGTAGGATTTTTACTGAAACTAAAGTTTTAACCGGAATTTATAAATTTGAATTTATAAAATGCACAAAATATCTTGGCTATATTACAGGTCCGAAGATGAAGCTCAGAAGTGAAGAGTCCTTCTAAAGAAGTTTCAATCATTGATTATAAAAGTAGATACAAGTAGATTTGACCTACAAATCGCCTATCTAGACCTGGACTGGAGCATTTACCTTGACAGGACAGCCATTACTAATGCATAGATAACTAGATAATACTTATTACGTATTTTATTTATTCATAACACAACACGTGGTTCAGTTTGTCGTCCGCAGCGGAAAACGTACGTTTTGAATGTGCCCTTCATCTCAATGGAAGGACGAAAACAGCGCGTGCCAGGGTTTTTTATGTGATACTCGTACCTTTTTGAATTATTTTTTAATCTTTTGAATGCCAGCGTCGCCTATAGACGACAATACGGTAATACACAAATTAACCTTCCCGGATCCGCATAAGAATCAGTTTTGTTCGTAGCAAAAACGATGTGTGGCATTCAAAAGGTTGGACTTATAATATTTATTGTTTTTTAATTGTGTCTTGTAGTATGTGCAACACAAGATTAAAGACTTAGACATAATTCCATTTATTTATTAATCTGAAAATTGCTAAAAGTAGGCTAACCGTATTAAAATTCTAAAAGTCCTCATATCGAAATCCCAAGAAAAATCCGGACATTTTACATTCCAGGGGCAATAATGGCGGGGTGATGGTATAACTGCGCTGAAGTATTGCTAAATTAGCAAATTTTTACTCGAAACCAATTTTTTTTTAATTAGATAAAAATCCAGATAAAGTAGAGATATGTCCGCGAACGTATGTTGGCTTGAAACGTCTATGATCGTGTTATTTTTTACGATTGATGAAATAAAGTAATACCCCTCATACGTTGAAAGCTCTAGCTATGAGGTCAATATTATTCAAAAATAATTACAATAATACAAAACTGTAAAACTTTCAATGACCTAATAAGTTTGCTAGAGCGCTATACTCTTACGGTATGCGTTAAACGTACTATTTCAATATTCAATATTGTTTTTTTTTAAAATGGCATGGCCCAATGCTTACAAATTGCCATGACCATGATTTGGGTTAGCTACCTTAGTAAACCGTTAGTACAAAAATCTAAAACAATCCTATGCAAACAAAATATTTTCAGATTCTCTTTACAATTTGACCGGTGGAAGTTCAAAATCCGCACAAAGAAACCGTTTCAAGAAAATTAGCAAATGAGTTCTAACTAGAAAAAACGCGCGCGTTGAAAAAAGCTATAACTTGACTTAAATACTTTCTAGTTTGAATCTTGCTCTCTGGGTAGTGTAGAAGGTTCAGAAACAGTTGAATGGAATTTCGAGATATTTCTGTTCAGATTTATGCATTTGAAAAGTCTTTCCAACGACACTGAAAATTATCGTTCATTATTTACTTAAGATCCAGTTCTCACTGTAACTGCTGTACTTTGAAGCATTCAAGTGGCACTTAATCATATCTTTTTTGTCTATGACGTAGGATCAATAATGTGGGATTTAAAGGTTAATTGCAGTCAGTTTATTAGTGGAATAGAAAGAGTATAATGTCCAATTGAAGCGGACTTGAGCAAAAACGTGCAGAATCTCCGCTTCGATGAAAAGGCAAATAATTGTCACGAAACCATGGTATAAGTGCTAATTTGAACAGACTTTATCACGTTTTATTACTAGATTAATGGGCGATTGATACAATGCATGATAGTGACTCAATTAAACTTACATTCATTATTCGGATAGACAATGGGCTTACCAAATACCACATGAATAAAAAACGAACAGAATAAAAGCTACCGAACAGAGCTCGAAATTCTTACCCATTATCATAGGGTTATCACTCGGTAAAAAAAATAAATTAAAAATCAAAACATTTTATTCAAACAAGTACTTAAGTATCTAATATCTGTATATCTACAAACACTACAACAGGTAGGCATCTTTAAAACAACCGAACACCCGAACTATGTAGCTAAACGCTAAACGGTCGCGTCGTCGTTGGCGGCACACCTGAACTTTGTCTACTCACTGAGCTAGTTCAAACCGGTTTGTCTCCGAGCGGGCGCCGGTGCACGCCCCCCACCGTCCTGTCTGTGACAGGTCACGCACACATACAGTTGTGGCCATGTAATTAAGAACGATTATTTATTGAGATGATTTTTTCAAAGTAACAAGTATAACTAATTGCCCGTATTTTTTTTATTTCTCTCGGTATTGCGAAACTTTTCCGTACTACCGGTACATTCATTTATGCAACATAGTTGGTTAAAAAATTAATAGAGAAACTTAATACATTCGATCTGAACCTAGTATTAGTACTTACTGGCTGGTCACGTAATTAAGAACGCTGAATAATTTATTATTTTTTCAAATTTAAATAGAGAACACTGTGTGGCTCTGTGGTTGTAGATTATTATTCGTATAATTTTGGCGCCATTTCGTGCTGTTAAAGTCTTAAAAGTGATTACTTCGTATAAAAACAATGGGGAAAAATAAAAGTTGTGATAAATCTACAAGAGAAGTAATAATAAAACTTCGCGAGAAGAATTGGTCGTATAAAAAGATAGCCGACTATCTGCAATGTTCAAAAACAATGGTTTTCCATGCCGTAAAGCATTTTTCCACGTATCAAACTACTTCAAACGTTCCACGTGGACCTAGACAGAGAAAGTCATCTCGTCGAGATGATCGAAATATCGTTCGTTTGGCAAAACAAAATCCTTTTAAAGGGTCTAATGAGTTGAGAAAAGAATATTTTGGCGAAAAAAACCCTTCAGCAATCTCTGCACGCACTATTCGAAGGCGTTTGGTAGAAAATAAGTTGAACGGAAGGATAGCAAGGAAGGTGCCTATGTTGAAACGATGTCATAGTCAAGCCCGACTTGCATTTGCAAGAAGGTATGAAAACTGGACAGTCAGACAGTGGAAAAACGTTCTT
This sequence comes from Archips xylosteana, assembly GCA_947563465.1. Classification (NCBI taxonomy): domain Eukaryota; kingdom Metazoa; phylum Arthropoda; class Insecta; order Lepidoptera; family Tortricidae; genus Archips; species Archips xylosteana. Next base: position 12,730,617 of record OX387365.1, on the reverse strand, counting down.
TTTTCTGACGAGACAAAAATAAATAGGGTATGTTCTGATGGAAAACGATATGTACGACGCCCTCCGAATAAAGCATTCGACCCAAAGTACACAAAAGTGACATTAAAGCAAGGCGGGGGAAATGTGAAAATTTGGGGGTGCTTTTCTGGACATGGCGTTGGACCTGTTAGGCTGATAGAAGGAAACATGGATCAATTCCAATACAAAAATATACTGCAAGAAACAATGTTACCATATGCCGCAGACGTGCTTCCGGTTATTTGGACATTCCAGCACGACAATGATCCAAAGCATACTGCACGCACCGTTAAGGAATTCCTCACATCACAATCAGTTTCTGTCTTAGATTGGCCAGCCAACAGCCCAGATCTTAACCCAATAGAGCATCTTTGGTGCGAAGTCAAGAAAAAGGTTTCATATCGACAGTGTGGCAATTTGAGAGAGCTGTACGACGTTTTCTTAGAAGAATGGAACTCTATTTCTCTTGCGAAATGTCAAAAATTGATAGATTCAATGCCTCGCCGGTGTAAAGCCGTAATTAAAAGCCGTGGACATGCTACTAACTATTAATTTTAATTCAAATGTATTAAATTGCTTTTTTTTTCTATACCAACTTCACATTAATATGATTTATTTAATCTAAGTTTCATATAAAACAACTCTCGAGCAGTTTAATAAATCGTTCTTAATTATTTGTCCAGCTTCATTACTATTTGAATTTATTAGTATAGAGAACAAATAAAATTTGTAAAAAAAAATGTTAGCAATTATACACTATTATTCTTAATCCCGTTTGCTCTATCCATGTGGCTATTTTATAACATAACTTGTTACTTCTAAGAAGGAACACAACTAGACATATGACATGATTTAGATAAAAAAAAATCGGAAACTTCAAATCGTTCTTAATTGTATGACCACCACTGTATGTTGTGCGTGTAGTAGTGTAATGCGTGCGCGGCGTTGTTTGAAGTGTTTATTCTGTTCGTTTTTTATTCATGTGCAAATACATCATCGCATTGTTTGTTTACGGCCAGCAGCAGATTAAACAAGGAATCAAAAAATTTACACTCTACTCTATTGTCAAAAGAGTAGGACAAATGTAGATCTTTTTGAACTCTACCATCTGTCTATTCAGCTATTTTTGCTGTCGACTCTTCCTGCTTTAAGATCATTTAGTAATTGAGTTCAAATCATATGGTATATGTATAGGTGAAAAACTTAAGTAAATGATCTGTACCTGCTGACATTTAAATAGCCTTTAATTGTACTGTGTAATCGTTCATAAAAACCGTTGGAACCAGGGGCCCTTTGCGTCCGCTGACAACACCAAGGCGTCAAGGTTAGCGAGTCTCGATTACATTATCCCGCGATTAGCTATTAAATACTTGTTTATTGCATAATAGTTCGTTAGTAAACCAACGTGAAATGATTTTTTAAATTAACCGTTGTTTTTAAAGGCTAAAAATAATGTAATTGTTTGTGTGACAAGAGAAGTGTTTTGGCTTTGGATTTCTCGTCTTCCTTTGCTTGTCTTGCTGGATAGTGATGAGTGACTTGATATAGTTTTGTTTGTCGTACAAAACAAAAACTACTAATCAGACCAAGCTGGCTTCTGATTACACATTCTCCTGTTTTATCTTGGTATGATTCGACTTGTTCTTCGTTATGCTGTTAAGTTTCCTTTATTATGAATACCCTATCCTTTCCTTTCCTATCGATGACCTGAGTAATTTTTTTGTCTGGACTTCATTCATCACGACACGATCAAAAACATTGACGTAACGTACATACTTGATTTAGTTAATCTCAATTCCAAATTGATTCTCCTAACACTCGTGACCTACATCGTCAGCATGTTTATCATTCATTCTATTTATAATTAAATCATCTATTCCGACTGGGATATAGTTAACGGGGTCGCTGTGGTCGTTTCCTATTCAACGTAGTCGATATTTCAACATTCTGGAATAGCAAATTTCCTTTGTTAAAATGATTCGGTTTGAAAACAGCTGATCGCAGCTGTGATATCGCTGTAAATGTATAATTTGTGTGTTATATTAACATACGTTGACGTGTCCATTTGTAGCCTAACATTAACATTAATTATCTTTGAGATATTATTGATGTTTTGTTTGTTTTTAAATACAATTGTCACCGGACTATTGAATAAATAAAAGATTATTATTTTCAATTAGAGGAGAAAAGTTTTGATAATGATAAAAACTCTAGCATCAAATTGACTTTCTTTGATGTTCGGACTTAGAAAAAGACCGTAAATTGTCTCTAACTCGTCATATTTATTTGGACTTTGGTCAAGCTACGTTACAATCGCTAATACTATTATCTTACTTTTACAAGGTTCCATTCTTCACAAAGCGGCTAGCACGCGTTCTATTTATCTCGCCTGTGTGTCCCTTTCCGATTAAAGCAAAGGAATAAAGATGCACTGAACGACAGGCGAAAATGATGCGCTTATGCTAGCTGTTCTGTTGTTGTCATTAATGACGTAAGGATTTAGAGATGTATTATACTTAACGTTATTGTGTTTGTAAGATGTAAGTAGCAGGTGGCTATCCCTTTTTTTTCACCTCTCGTCACTTGCCCCGATGGCCTATGCGAGCCATCTCCGAATATAGGCGTTCGCGGTGCATTGACCTCGCTCTCGTGCGCAGAGCGCAGTGCCAGCTGTTGCGTAAGGCCAGGTGAACACGTGCTTGTGAAGTGCTGACATGCCTAAAAGGTTCCATCTGACATTGTCTGGTACAATCAAATACGAGGTGCATCAAAATTAATCTTGATCCGAATTCTTGATTTAATATGTAGTAAGTATTTGACGTGGTACAATTTGATTGAATATAGTCAATGTACGGAAATATTAGTCGACCATAAATAAATAATCTTGAAAAACGTCTACATGCATTTATACCTTGCATGCAGGGTATTACAAAATGGATCCTTTTTTTTACGTGGTGAATTCCATTACGCCTACTTCTCAGTCTGGAGAGGGAGGCCATTATAGGACTCTTTTCTTTAGGGAGCGTATCCACTAAAAGCAGACCAGCGTTTGTCCACTCTGCCGTAAAAGTTTTCAAGAACTTTTAATTGAGATGGACGAATGTTTCAGTACCTTGTCGTTTTCACTACTCTCTGCCAAGCTACTGGTCTTTTATGTGACATATCTGTAGGTATCTAATTGTAAGTAGTGTAGTAAAAGAGAGCAATCTTTGAACACACTGCAATAACAATGCAACTGCAAGAGTTGGCTGGCTGTACTCTGCCTAGCTGTTAACCGCGACTATCATTCGCTAAATAAGGGACTTGTATAAAGCATCAACCATGTAACCAGTAGAGTGGTAATGTTATTTAATTTGTTTCAAATAAAAAACGACGTCAACCTCTGCGTCATTCGTTGCATTCTGCTGATACGACACTGGTTGGGCTAGGCAAGCACTAACAATAACAACACCGTTGTATGTTATAGTTATAAACCACAAACCCCACGGCATAGCGAATTACATAGTAAATAAATAAAAGAAAGAAAGAAAATACATTTATTTACAACAACACAAGACACAAATATGTTTACAAAAAGAACAATACGAAGGCTAAAGAAATAGTGTGTCATTGCGGTTGTAAATTGGATATGTGATCAAAATTATATTAACTTAACTGTTTTAAAACGACTAGCTCTAGTACAGTATAATGACAAAGCAATGACTAATGAGTTTCAGAATAGACTATTTGGCACCACCAAACAATTGAGGTACTTTTTATGAGCACTCAAAAAGCAATTCCTCCATAGATTTTTGGATGCGGTTAAATAAAATACGACCTATATTCTGCCATCATACTTATATGTAAGTATATGTATGTGTTCAGATTCGCCTTTTTTGCTGATTTCTAACATGCATGTAACTCTTTTTGGAAAAAAAGGTCAGATGCGTCCTTTATCCGTATTTGTCGGTCCGAGGTCGTATTGTCTAACGCACGTATGCTTGCCACCGCTTTTATCATCTCTCTCTGTCACCGTTTCATACCGTAAGAAAGAAAGAAATAGTGAAAGTGTCAGCGCGTTAGGGTGAGGCCACACGAGCGTAATTTTGTTAGTTGTGAGCGGCAGAATTTCGGTCGCGCCATACATTGTGTCACGTTAGTGTCACGTGATGGCGCGCATATTGTATGGCCCGGATCAAAATTCTGCCGCTCACGACTCACAAAATGACGCTCGTGTGGCCTCACCCGGGTATGTATTACAATACCGAAGTACAAAAGACCGAATGTATTAAAACATCGAATGGGTCAAAAGACCGACACGATTTTTTTCTGAAACCGTAACTTTTTCAGAATTTATTAAAACAGCATCATACAGAACCCCTTAGGTTAGGTTAGGTTTGTTTTATAACAATCTTAAAAAGTTAACGGTTTCAGAAAAAAATCGTGTCGGTCTTTTGATCCATTCGATATTTTAATACATTCGGTCTTCCGTACTTCGGTATTGTAATACATACCCCCTCACCCTTAGACAATAAGCGTGCAGGTATGAACGATTATAAGGCAGTAACATGAGGGTTTGAATTATCAGGTCATTCATTAGGTACGAGTCTATAAATACGGGGTCGTGTTTTTACTGTACCCACATTTTGTATGGCAATAGTGAGGTGATTCTTCACTTATGCCAACTCAGTTGAATGCTTGTTTGCATTTAACTAAAATCTAGATTAAAATGAATGTGGTATTTAGGGCTAAAATAAAAATGTGAAGTCCTGTGTGTGGTGCGATATGGAATTGTGGTTTAATGGTATCGACTATGTTGGATTGCCAGTATACCACCACTTACCACTAGTTGGTTAGATGATCGATGACATAAGGTAACTTAAAAGACTTATTTACGACCTGCCCACGCAAAATGTTGCAAACGTAACGTGATTTCGCCAAATGAACTCAACATTTTGACTTTGATTGCGGAAGTCATTCTGATGTTCAGACGTCCAAGTCTCTCATTGTGATTTTATGTGTTTTCCTTGGTAAGGTTAATTGGTAGTTGATTACCATCGGACATTGTTAGGGCTTCGGTAGTTTGATCAGCTGCACCTCACACGTGCGAACAGTAATTAAAACAGATTAATAAGATTTACTTCATGATATGGATGGTACGAGTACCTTAGTCATCATCATTACGAAAGCGATACGATACGGACGCAATGAGATCGCAACGTTGTTTATGTTTTTTGCAAGCTTTTAATTTTCCCGGTTTGTTTAATTTGCCCTGTGGTCGGATTGACTTGAAATTTGGTATACTTATGTGTGTATAAAATAAATGGCATACCTGTCTGTCTTGCTCCTCCGCTAAGTAGTGAGGTTAAGTCTTGCGAAACAAGTAAGCATGCAAAAAAAGGAAGGAGTCCTCCTAAATTCCGAAAACGACCTGCTAGGTCGAACCACTAAATAGGCTATCACGAAGCTAATCGGTATTGTATGCTAAAATGTTTTAACTAATATGGTTATGTAATTGTAAAGCACGCTGGCACGCAATATGGTAGGTAATTACTAGAAAAACAAGCTGCTTAATTAATTTATACTTATGATCACTTCACCAGTCCCTTGATTAATCACCTCACCCTTTATAACGTAAAATTGCGTGTGACTGTATACATACTGTTAACTATGTGTTAAAAAACATAGGTATCTGTGTAGGTATTTATGAATTATGAGTATTTTTAATTCATAATATTGACATAGTAGGTAAAACATGAATGCATACATAATGTATAAACAATAGTTTGGATTTTGACCTTCTCTATTTTCCGCTGCCCATTTTAAGTAATGTAATGAGCGCTCTATCTATGCTCCAGGAACGTCGATTTTAAGGTCCCTTACCACCAAAGATGTGCTATGCTCCGTTGCTATGGATGCGTTTGATATTCGCCAATCATATTCATTGGTCCACAATAGTACGGCTCTGTATGCTTAGTATAAGTTTTACTTCACCAAATAGTTCTCGATCGCGTTTATGTTAAAACTTCAATTACTATGTAAAGTTTCCATACTTAGTAATTGAAATTTTAACGTAAACGCGATAGAGAAGTACTTATTTGGTGAAGTAAAACAAATACTTCTCGATCGCGTTTACGCGAAGTATTTGGTGAGGTTAACTATCAAAATTTAGATTTTTTTTTCCGAATATTTAAAATCCCGAATGCTTCATTTATCCGAATGCATTTTTTTCTGAAACTGTAAATATTTCAGGATTTTTATAAAACAACCCTAACCTAACCTAAAGGGTTCTATACGATTGTCCTGAAATAAATCCTGAAATATTTACAGTTTCAGAAAAAAAATGCTTTCGGACAAATGAAGTCTTCGGGATATAATTTTCTAAACATCGATAGGTTCCCATTTGGTGAAGTAAAACTTATACTAAGCATACTGTTACTGGACGACTTCGTCCAAAGTATACGTTCATAATTTCGAATGGACTGGCGGCTGGTGTAAAGTATCAATGGGTCTACTTAGTGGGTTTGGTTGTTGCGCGAAGCCCGTGTCGATTTCCCTGATTACCATTTCATAAGGCCGTTTTTTTATTATGAGAGACTAAGCAAGCGAGTCATCTGATGGGAAGTAAAGTAACCACCACCGCCCATGAATACAAACAACTCAAGGAGAGTAAGGCGCAAGCCACACAGAGGAGACGTGGGACGGGGGCGCGTCGCAGTCCGCGACGTTTGTTCGCAGGCCGCGTCTCCGCCCCGTCTCTTAATGTTTGCGTTGGATCGCGACGCTTCTATATTTAGTATGAAAACTGATTCAAGGGGCGCACCGCCATCCCACGTCTCTTCTGTGTGGCTTGCGCCTTACTGATCTGTTGTCAGCTTTTTAGCAAACTCTTGAAAGCCCCGATGTCGTAGTTGTCTGTTGTGACAATGTGTAATGGACGAGGTAATAAAACAGGATCAAGGTGGTACTCACGGCTGATGAGGATCGGTTCCGGTACACAATAGTCCAAATAGTCCAGGGTCTTGTCACGGGCCCGGACTGAGGATATAGGCAGCCACTCACGACAACCACTAGACAGTTCAATAAGCACAGAACTTGGCCAAGCTTTCAGACCAGTCACGTGACGCGCGCGTTCAGTTCAATATTCGGAAGTCCAATGATCCCAAGGCGCTTGTCTCAGAGTACAGGAGATTGAGGGTAGTTCGGTATTACGCGGACGAGGATGAGGGTAGAGGATACTTACACAGTGTCACAAACTAAACTTATTCGTGTTTTTTCTTGTTTCCAGCAGACATAAGCGACGGCCGCCGTCGCTTCTTATAAGATGCGCTCCCTGCTCGCGTACTACGCGGACGCGGTGATGGCGGCGGCGGCGCGCGGCGCGGGCTGCGCGCTCGAGTGCAGCGGCCGCGGGGACTGCATGAACGGGACCTGCCTCTGCGAGATACGGTACTCGGGGAACGAGTGCGCCGGGCCGAACATGCCGTACCATGCCTGTGAGTCTCCCCAGAGTCCCCTGTCAAACACAGCACTCATGGTTACCACCTGCTACTTCTTGACTTAAGGGTTACCAGCATTAAAAATATGGGTTTAAGAGTTCTTAACGGGGGACAATAAAAACTTTAATTTTTAAATTTATCATTTTTATTATAGGAAACAGCTATCTCTATTCTGTGCAGCTAAATACATAAAAATCTTTAAAGATAATTTGAAATTATTTTATTTGAAGTTCCGCTTTCACTTGGCAACGCGAAAGGTCATGACAGAATTATCTATATATATAAAAGAAGAAACTGACTGACTGACTGACTGACTGACTGAGTGACTGACTGACTGACTGACATATCAACGCACAGCCCAAACCACTGGGCCTATAGATTCCAAATTTGGCATGTAGGTTCCTTATAAGGTCTAGGGGTGCACTAAGAAAGGATTTTTCAAAATTCACTCCCTAAGGGGGTGAAACGGGGGTCCAAAGTTTGTATGGGGAAACAAGATTCGTTCGACTATTTTATTCGAAACTTCACAGAAGTACTCTAAATGATAAATGAGTAAACACGTGTTTCAGGTTTTTTTGAGAATTCAACCCCTAAAAGGGGGAAAGGGGTAACAAAGTCTGAAAATCAACATGGGTGTTGTTTCTATGGTTTATCGGGTCGCTGGTGATGAAAACAACAACGGTTTTAAAATCCGACGTGGCGGACGTAAAATACCATCTCCCTGGATGGGGTGCGATGGGGTTGAAATGTCAAAATAAACTAAATGACTGTTGATATATCAACGCACAGCCCAAACCACTGGACCTAGAGACTTGAAATTTTGCACAAAGATACCTTATACAATGTAGGCATCCACTAAGGAAGGATTTTTGGGAATTCCCACGGGAACGGGAAAAAACGGGATTTATATATTCGATTCCGAGTGACCCTATCTCAGTAACTATAATAACTAGACTCTTCAAATTTGATACACAAGTAGGTATTACATTAGTTTTCAAAATTCGCACCACGGGATAAGGAAAAAACGGGATTTATGTATTCTTCAGTTCAACGAGATCCTATGAACTATAATTACTAGACTCTTCAAATTTGGCATAGAAGTAGGTAATTATAATAGTAAAAAACAGTTTTAAGGATTTTCGGAAAGTCCCACGGAATAAGGAAAAAACTTTAATTTTTACTGGTCGTAGAAAGCTGAAATTCGGCATGTAGGTTGTTTGGGGAGCGTAGAGCAGGATTGAGAGAGGACTTTCCAAAATTCCCACGGGAACGGGAAAAACAGGATTTTTCGTTTAACTGGTCGTAGAAAGCTGAAATTCGGCATGTAGGTTGCTTGGGGAGTGTAGAGGAGCATTAAGAGAGGACTTTCCCAAATTCCTACGGGAACGGGAATAAACGGGATTTTTCGTTTTACTGGTCGTAGACAGCTGAAATTCGGCATGTAGGTTGTTTGGGGAGTGTAAAGGAGCATTGAGGGAGGACTTTCCAAAATTCCCACGGGAACGGGAAAAACGGGATCTTTCGTTTTACTGGTCATAGAAAGCTGAAATTTGGCATGTGGGCTCCTTGGGGAGTGTAGGGGAGCATTAAGAAAAAAATTCCCGAAATTCTTAAGGGAACGGGAAAAAACGGGATTTTGCGTTTTACTGGTTGTAAAAAGCTAAAATTTCAAAATGCATAAGTTTATACTGTAAATAGGCCGCAAAGGGCTCTTTAACCGACTTCTAAAAAAGGAGGAGGTTATGCATTCCACTTTATGTATTTTTTATGTAGGTATTATCACCGATTTCTCGGTCAATTGTGGACCTGCTTGCTTGCTTGCCTGTATGCTTGCTTGCTTGATATCTTGGTTCTATGGAATACTTATGGTACACGCGAGCGAAGCCGCGGGCAAAAGCTAGTTTGTAATAAAACGGGAGCTTTGTTTACCCTGTATTTAATTTTGCTAGTTAAGGGTTTCGAAATTTTTGTAGCGCGGAAAACGGGGTAACCCGTAAAACACAGATAAAAATCTGGCCGCCCTACTCATACTACAAATGCCAGCAAACATCTTGCATGCGCGGAAGCAAATTTTACGTTTCTTTGGTACTAAAATACGTGCGTAAACTTTTCCCTCTGCGCCGCCCAATGCTCAAGAATTTACTGGCGCGTAAGTACCTACTCGTAGAAACCAACATCATATTTATTTACATCTTGCTCACATTTGTGTGGAACGAGCGAGTGGTAAATAGGTTCGGTAGATTTTCTGCCGAAACCGAAACTCGTACCGAAACTAGATTTTTTTGCCGAAACTTGCCGAAACCGAAACAGAACCTTCTTTCGGCCACTATTATAATGGTATTCATCTCTTTCCCCAGGCATCGGCGGCGTGTTCCTCCTAGTGGCGTTCGTCTGCGCGGTGCAGCTCACGATATGCATAGTCACGGAGTACAGGCGGCTCAAGGCGCCCACGTTCCTGCGAGCGTGCAAAGTCACCACCCAGAAGATGCTGTACTTAGTCGCGTTCCTTGCCTCGCTCATCCGGGGCGCGTACTTCGTTTCGCCTGTGAGTATTTTACCGCTATTACACAACAAATACGATGAAACTCCTTAGGCGCAACCCACACAGCTTTCCATTGCTTTGGATCGCGACGCTTCTATACATTTAGTGTGAAAACTGAAGGGGCGCCGCGACCGCGACGCGCCCCTGTCCCACGTCTCTTCTGTGTAGCTTGCGCCATAGTATACGACTGCAACCAAAAAATGTCTAAGAACTTTAACCACGTTTCGTATATGTAGCTTTTATAGGGTTCCGTTTCCAAAGGGTGACAAAAGGCATTTTAACTCTTATTGCGACGAAATTAAGATTTGAATGGGATTCCAGTGCACGCAAATGTCAAGTAATAAAGTGCGCCACCTTTAAATTTTTGTCAAGGAAGCCATCATAATCATCATAAAATACATGAATGTTTAGTTTTTTACTTGTTGATTAGCCAGAAATAACTATTCAGTAGTAATCTATTTTCTTGTCAACAGTCCGCATTCCAAGAAGGATGGGCAACCAGTCTTCTCTCTGCGTACTATCCCCTCCTGATGTCGGGATCGTCTCTCATCGTTTGTTTTTGGGCGGAGGTACGTAATAGTTATTTTATCAATTGTTTGCATCATGTGATTGTATCTCTAAATCACGTGTTAGTTCGTTGTTGAGAACAACGCCATCTGTGAGAAGTGCGGTGAAACGGTAAAGTTAGTGTTACGTTATTGCGATAGGCACGTGCGTATTGGTTCTGCTACGCGTTGTGAGCTGTACTCACTAGGTGGCGTTAGGTGTTTCTTTCAATTTAAATAAGCTATTTATTACTGTAGAGATGTAAATGTAAACTAGCTTAAACTGGTTAATTTACACGGATTGACAACAGTTATAATCTCAACTTAATAACAACATTAACGACTAATAAAAGGCTCGTAAAAGATGATGATGTGTAAATAAATACATCCTAAAACAATGATTACAAATCGCAACTCTATTAACCCGTGGAGTGTCTGATGGATACCATTTGTCCCTCAACTTTTTGTGGTAAATTTAGTGGACACAACCGGCACAAAAAGTTGAGGTACAAATGGTGTCCATCAGATGTGATCCACGACTCTATAATAATACTTTGGGCTGCTTTAAAACAAAAATAGTTAATCGATTGAGTCGGCATAGATAAGCGTTATATTATATATAACTAGCAATTGCCATACAAAACCTCATTCTCATCACTGATGGTTGGTAGTCTAGCACCGTCCGCTATAAACTTAACTGTTTCCCACGTACGACGAAGTTATGGAACCAGATTCTTGGGACAACATTCCCAGCGCGATTCAACTTAGGGATCTTCAAAAAACGAGCCTATCTATCTCTCAAAGTGCCGGCAACGCACTGTTGATACCCTACGTATGGGCAGCGGTGGTTTTATTTTATTTTATTTTTATTGTGAGAGGGAGGTAAAGGAGCAAGCGGGTCATCTGCGGGTCATGATCACCACCGCCGATAAATATCAACAACTCAAAGAGAGTCAATGATCTGTTCTCGTTGATTGCTTCTCATCAGGTAAAATAAAAGTCAACATCGTCACTTATGACGGAAAAGCAAACGTTAAGACAAGTTTGATATGAAGTATCTTTTTGTATTTTTAGGGTTCCGTACCCAAAGGGTAAAAACGGAAACCCTATTACTGAGGCTCCGCTGTCCGTCCGTCCGTCCGTCCGTCTGTCACCAGGCTGTATCTCGGGAACCGTGATAGCTAGAGAGTTGAAATTTTCACAGATGATGTATTTCGGTTGCCGCTAAAACAACAAATACTAAAAAATGGAATTAAATAAATATTTAAGGGGGCTACTATACAACAAACGTGATTTATTTGCTCGTTTTTGCTCGATATTGATAACGGCAACAGATAGACACTTGAAATATTCACAGAATATTTAATTATAAGTATATTGACTTTAGAAATAAATCATTAAATTAAAGAAAAAAAAAATATTTAAGGGGGGCTCCCATACAACAAACATGATTTTTATAGATAATTGTTCGGAACCCTTCGTGCGCGAGTCCGACTCGCACTTGGCCGGTTTTTTATTTTGTTATTTTTCCATAATATACTATACATCTTTATACAAATAATTCCACGGTACGTGTGTTTGTCACTGAACTCCTCTTAAACGGCTGGACCGATTCGAATGATTTTTTAGTATGCGTTTGGGTAGCGCCCTGGATGGTTTAGATTCACAAATCAGCCCGGCAGATGGCGCTGCAGTCGGTATCTAGGTTCATGCAGGACAACGTCTGTCGGGTCCGCTAGTAAGTTTGACATTTTTTTTAACATAGATGGCGCTGTATCACTGCTATAAGTGATTTGATTATCTAACCGACTGAGGTATGCGATATATGGGAAAAATTCGTGTCTAAACTCCTGACCACCTGTGAATGGCACGCGGCACGGAATGCTAAGGGCGTGGGCCTGGGTTTGTTTCAGTTTGTATTTAGTATGAAATAACTTTAAGACGTAAACACGACAGCGTTCAGAAACAGTTTGGAGTCACATGTGGCCGTTCACGTGCAATAGCCAAGTGTTGTCAGTAATTGCTGTCAATTTCCACCGGGAACTAATAATTTTGTACAATTAAACATATTATCACAGCAGTAATACGTGTAACAACAATAATAAACGCAAATATTGTCGTATCATACTTATCTCAGTATCACTCTAATCGTTGTACGAATAGGTTTGAAAAAATACTTCACCAGTATCTCTGGCTAATCCACCTTTTCCGTTGAAACCGCTTAACCGATTTAGAAAAAAATTTGGTATCGAGATAGATGGAGTATAGGATAGTTTTTATCCTGGAAAATTAGATAGTTCCCGCGGGATAGCGATAAACCAATACTTCGCAGACGGAGTCGCGGATAACAATACAATACAATACAACGACTCTTTAACATCACAAATAATACTATACAGAAAAACAAGTATATGAAAAAAATAAGTAAGATAAGCAATGGGCGGCCTTGTCGCTACACAGCTAGTTTTCTATATTTTGATTTTCTGACGTGACGGTTTCCGTTTTATAGATGCTTTAAAACGCTCTGAAATGGACCCACTGGCTCGCGGGGATCAAGAAGTATCGTTACTATAAAAGGATTAGTCAGAAAGAAGTATTTGCCAACAATTATAATGCTATATGTATAGGATCAGACAATGTCAGAGGCAATTTGCCTACTGATTGCCACCGTCTGACAATGCGACTTGCATAATTGAAATTAATGCTCGGGTGCGCACCAACTGTACGGTCAACCAATTTGATCCCTGCACCGGCATGCAACTTTATTTTAGAACATAATTTTATTTGTCTATGACCCTTATCAATTAGCTGGGTCCCCACTGAGCGAGATGCCTCGCGAGGCTAGCGCATGAGGCGTAATTTTGTTCGACACAAGGTTCAAAATCGCGCCGAAAATGGCTGCCAAAAATGGGTACCAGGCGAAAAACCAAGTTATACCAGTTCTGGAAAAAATAAGAATAAAAATAATGTCACTTAGTTAAGCAATACTAGATTTTTTTTCGATAATATTTAGTACTAAAAGTAATATATTATGTGGCTATTAGAACCTTAATTAAGTGACATGGATTGTATTTCTTATTTTTTCCAGAACTGGTATAATTTCACCTCTCGCCCAGAATTTGGGTTAGCATTGAGTTTTGGTACACCCTGTAGGTATGTCTCGTAGATATCTAAATCGGATTATTTTATTCTGACCCCATGCGGTTGGTATGAATGCGAATTTAAAATTAACAAACCATACCTGCTCTGCCCAAGTTCTTTCCTTACGTACCTATAGTCAGTTATGACTTTTTATGCGAGAATGCCAATGTTTATTTTTATGTGGCTGTCTACAAATATCCTCATCGGTTACTAACTGGCTTTCTGGGAATTGCAGTTGCTTTGGACCTCGAAGTTAAACAAAGCAAAACGCCTTTGTCTCCACTCGTGTCTTCAGTATGGCCCGGACACGACTTCGCGCGACCGGCGGCAGCGGCGTGCGTTTTCTTCGTTCATTGCGTGTGCCGCCACATAATCACTACGCTGCGAGCGTTTCGGCCGCGCAATGAACTGTGAAACCGCTCGCCGCTGCTCCAGTCGCGCGAAGTCGTGGCCGGGCTATTAGGGTACAGTAGTACACGCTCTATATGGCGCGTCATAAATTTTCGGCCGCGCAGAAACGAACGAACTAGCCGATGATAGCCGAAGATACGATACAAACTTTAACCTTTTCAACGCCAACGACACATGTATAGGTCACAAAGTCACAAAGTGACCTTGACACAATGACATAAGATTCAAAGCAGGTTTACGTTTTGTCGAGGCGCGGCGGTGAAAGGGCTAAATCAGTCTTATGTCAGTTACAAGGTGCAAATTACAGTGCCCTGTTATCCGTCTTACTCATTCGGAAGTATGGCGGCTGAGTAACATGACACGAGACATGCGCTAACATGGCGGCAGCAACCTACGCGCCGTGCGTGGAGTATGCCGATTGGTCAGTTGTATTACCCGCGCTTCTAAAACGCGTCTTCTGAGCAGGTACGGTGGGCTGCAAAAGTGCATGCATGGACATCTCGGGCCGGGGCGATAATCGCGTGAGCGCGCGCGCGCGCGGGTTACCTATGTTATACATATATCGCTTGCACTGAAAATTTCTCGTCTTTTTCAACTTTTATCTACGCACTGCTGAGTATAGGTCTCTTCCAATTGCCTCCTTGTGCGTGCGGTCCAATCTCTCCCCGCCACTTGTGACTGGTCGGGGTCGCCAGTCTATATCATACATTTCTGCGTCCTGTCCGGTGTTTTCACTCCAGGACTTTCCTTCCCAATCTTCCGTCAGATCTGCGGCATCCTCGTCCTGCCCAATGTGCTTAATTAAGAACATCACCATTTCAAAGGAATTTATATCATTCTAAATTGGAACAGAGTTGCATTTACTTTGTTTCGTTCGATTAAAAAAAAACAATTTAAATCTTTTTCTTATTTGCAATTGATTAAAAAAAAAAATTGTGCGGAATTATTTGTCACTAAGTAGTTATTTTCTCTTTTTTCTTTTTTGTGTGTCCGAAGGGACTCTGTGTGGGCATACTGCCTTATTGTTACACTGTAATTGTCGGCGAGAACCTTTAATTGGCTTGGTGTATTTACTGTTTTGTTTAAGATGTAGATATAAGCTGTTGGTTCTCCATAAATAAATAAATAAATAAATATTTCTCTGGCATTTTTGCATGGTGGGCAGGATGAGGATAGATCGCCCGACCACATTATTTTGGTTATTGTTTCCGCTATGTTGGTCTGTTCTTCTATGGATTTCGAGAACTGAGAATTTATTTTGTTTAAATTGCAATATAAACCTCCCCCTCCTAATCTTGAACTGTGACCGCGGCGGATACGGTAGATATAGGTTTCACGATGACGCGTGCCGTAGTTCTTATTGCAGTATCATTAACTAAGAACATTAACAGACGTTATTTTGAAAAATTCACGCCTCTTCATGAATGACACTAGCTATAAAAGGCCTGTATACAAAAGAGTATTTCCCCGAACTCATTAAACATACAACCCACTGATACAATATTGAACTTAACACCAAGACTCCATCCTAATACGGTGCGTCTTGAGTTCACGCGCACTCAGCTGTTTAATCAGTTCGTCCCTGACTTCGTGACTAATCGGGAATCACAGGTCAAATAAGTGGGCACGCGTTTATTGAGGATAACGATTTAGATTTCTAATATGGCAACGTACCTTTCTTTAATTGTCTGTTGTGTCTCTATTGGCTGGGGTACTGGGGTAGCTATGCAGATTCTTTTCCTCATGTAGTTTGTTTACAGGTTTTACTATCGACTAGCCTTTTTCCGTTTGGATCATTAGGTCTGGAAATTGAGTTTGAATGAGGAAATTTAACAAAATTCTCAAGGGAATTAAAAAAATACATTGTGGTTCCATAAAGAACAACCGTGGACAACATTTTACTTGTGGGAATATAAATAAATAAATAATGGGACTATTAACAGTAATTGTCCTAGTCGACCTAATGACGGATACACGGAAAGTACATGTCTGTCTAGTCACCTAAGCAGCTTTTTGAGTTACGGCGGTTTGAAAGTTAGTCATCACATCACGAACAATTTCCTTGGTAACCATTTCTTTAAAAGTGAAGAAATAAAACATATTATTTTCAGATATCCATATTTAGTCCTAAGGTAAGTTATGGTACTTTGCGAGCTCTACATTTTGAGATTAAAATGTCATTTTTCAAAAGACCTGCCAAGTGCGAGTCGGACTCGCGCACGAAGGGCTCCGTACCATTATCTAAAAAACGGCAAAAAAATCACGTTTGTTGTTTGGCAGCCCCCTTATATATATTTTTTATTTTAATTTAATTATTTATTTTTAAAGTGAATATACATATAACTAAATATTCTGTGAATATTTCAAGCGTCTACCTGTTGCCGTTATCAATATCGAGCAAAAAAATCACGTTTGTTGTATGGGAGCCCCCTTAAAAATTTATTTTATTATATTTTTTAATATTTGTTGTTATAGCGGCAACCGAAATACATCATCTGTGAAAATTTCAACTGTCTAGCTATAACGGTTCACGAGGTACAGCCTGGTGACAGACGGACAGACGGACAGCGGGGCCTCAGTAATAGGGTCCCGTTTTTACCCATTGGGTACGGAACCCTAAAAAGGTGACTAGACCATGTTCTATCCGTGTACCCTTCAAATGTGCTTTACCATTTTTAAGGGAAACAATGATACGTCTGAAGTTCCCAATCTCTCTTATTCTGAGAGGAAGCCTGTGCCCTTCAGTAGGACGTATATATAGGATGGGATGATGATGATGACGGCAGAATGTTTTAAGTATATACTTCTCTAAGCATGTTGTGTCAGTTTACGAACATATTGACACGAACCTGACTAAAAAGGCTTTTGGCCTGTTTGCCTAATAAGGTCTAGTCACTACCAAAGCCTAGAATTACGGCGCTGAGGGCATTCAGGGCATGTGCACTCAACATCCTTTCACTACAGTTCTACTGCACCTATCAATACTCCTAATGCCGTGAAGTTTAAGTTCAAAATCTGCAATCGCAAGATTTAGCACTCACAAAGTTAACGGTGCAGTTGATGGGCGCGCCGCTGTTAAACACGTGTAGATAATTTTAGCGGAACGTTGTTAGTTTTAATTTATCCGGTGGCATTTGTAAGTTTGTAGCTGTACTGGCATTTAGTGGAAGTGGGTCCATGTCAACTGCTTAAAATGAGCTAAATGACTATGTTCACGTTTTAATCAATGGGAGTTGGCTATACGAATTTATATGATCAGATCACTAATAGTTTTTACTTGCAGCTTCGTCTTCGTCGTGAGTTTGTGTTAATAGTATAGTCGACCAAGAGATTCCTTTACCACCCTAAGGTTCAATGTCAGTTGCACGGCTTAAAACTACAAAGGCTGTTTTCACTCACAAGTCAAAGTGACAATCGGCCTTATTGTTTTTATTATGATGTAGGAACTGTCATTAAAAATGGTAAAGCACTTACTTCGTCGACTATACATTATATTAGAAATTAAGACGTTTATTTATTCGCAAAAAGTTTAATAATGTTTTTTAAGACATTAACCCCCTGTTTCACCATCCATTGATCTAATTTATTTGACGGATAAATGTGATGCCGTCTCTGTTCGTGTTGTTCGAATTCGAATAGACGGCATCACATTTATCCGTCAATTAAAATTAATCAATGGGTGGTGAAACAGCCCCTAAAACCTTGCTGATGTTTAAAAAAATATATAGGTAATGAAAAAGCACTAGTGCGATTACGTAAAGAACACGATTTGTGTAATATTGTGAATTATGTGTCTAAATACGCTGAAATAAGATTGATTCACTTTACGAAAAATTGTTGAAATAATTTTTTTTGCGGGTTTGTGAACTTCTTCCTTTATTTATTTGTGTTGTGATGATATCAACAATGTCTCAATTCATGCCAAATTTCATGATTAAGTATGTAATCAACGGGAAGCGTTATATACATTTTTACGCCCGCGTTTGTATGAAAAGTTGTATTTTTTGATTGCATATAAAGCTTACTTTTTAGGGTTCCGTAGTCAACTAGGAACCCTTATAGTTTCGCCATGTCTGTCCGTCTGTCTGTCTGTCTGTCTGTCCGCGGCTATGCTCAGAGACTGTTAGTACTAGAAAGCTGTAATTTGGCATGAATATATATATATATATATATATATATATATATATATATATATATATATATATATATATATATATATATATATATATATATATATATATATAACAGTCACGCCGACAAAGTGATTATATAAACAAAACTAAAAAAAATTTTTTTTAGGTACCTCCCATAGACGTGAAGTGGGGGTGGTTTTTTTTTTCTCGACTAACCCTATAGTGTGAGGTATCATTGGATAGGTATTTGAAAATAAATAGAGGTTTGCTAAAACCATTTTTTGATAAAGTGAATATTTTCGGAGATATTCACTCCGAAAGTTCAAAATAATGTGTCCCCCCCCTCTAACTTTTGAACAGCAAGTCTAAAAAATATGAAAAATATCACGTAAGTTAAACTTAATAAAAACTTTCTAGGAAAATTATTTTCAACTTAATCTGTTGAGCATAGGGCGTGCAAAACCGGAAAGTTGTCAAAACCGGTTTTGAATTGCGGTTTTGAGGGCCCAAAACCGGAAACCGGTTTTTTCCCCGGTTTTGGCAATGTTCTTAAATATTTTTTATTATGGTAGTAATGGTAGAATTTGAACAGTAAAATCATATTCTTAGATAGTTTATATACCCACAAAATCTACAAATAAAACAAATTGCATGAAATACTTGTTTTTAATTATCCATTAATGCCTAGCCTACCAAGTAGACCTTAGATTAGATAGATCACGACGAGAGATTTGGACGGCCGGATAGCCTAGTTGTTAGAGAACCTGACTACGAAGCTTGAGGTCCCGGGTTCGATTCCCGGTTGGGGCAGATATTTGTGTGAAAAATACGAATGTTTGTGCTCGAGTCTTGGATGTTTAATATGTATTTAAGTATGTTTATCCGTTGTCTAGTACCCATAGTACAAGCTTTGCTTAGTTTGGGACTAGGTCAATTGGTGTGAATTGTCCCGTGATATTCATTTATCACATTCATAAACACTCTTAGTTTGGCTAACAAACCATTTTAAAATGAACTTAAAATAATATTTATCCTAAAGATTAATTAACAGAGATCAAAATCAAATCACAACACAAGTAAGTATGTGGCACCTTTAGTTATTTAAATAAACAATAATCAATATGTTCGTATTTGTAGTTATAGTCGATGGCAGTCGAAATAAAAAACAGATCATTTACTGTACCACATTAATAAACTAAACTCTCTTAGTTTGGTTAAAAACAATTTTAAAATGAACTTAAAATAATATTTATTCTAAAGATTATTTAACTGAGATCAAAATCAAATCACGGAGCGGGAGAGCGACGCGGGCGGAGGGAGGAGTGTAAGTAGTATAGATAGGTTGCGTTCGGATTTCGGATATTTTTCGATGACTCAAAATTAAATATTTCTTAGAGCGTTAGAAAAAAGTTGATTTAAATCAAAATGTACCTACGTCAATCAAAATGGAAAAACCGGAGGTAAAACCGGTTTTGTCTTTCAAAACCGGTTTTGTCATTCAAAACCGGTTTTGAAAAATCGGTAAATTTTGTCCGGTTTCCGGTTTTCAGCAAAACCGGAAAACCGGTTTTGCACGCCCTAGTTGAGCAGTTTTTAAGTTTTTGTAAAAAAATATTTCTAAATTAAGATTGTAATTTGACCGCCATTGCAAGTATTTTTTTTTTCTTTAAGTACATATAAGATCACGCTAACAGTATCTTCCTTCAAATAAAAAAAGTAAAATTGAAATCGGTTCATATAATAAAGAATTACATCTGAAAAACCATCAACATACATACTAGTTCTAGTAGACTAGTTACCCGATTCGCCGATAGATGGCGCTGTACCGCCGGCGTTGAAATTTTGCGCGCGGTGGGAATTGGGACCAAAACAACCACATTAATAAAGTATGCAAAGATTTTTTCGTACCTGCTACGGAACCCTATCTTGGGCGTGTCCGACACGCTCTTTTGCCGGTTTTTAGGGTTTTTTTCCTAAAGAGAGCCAACGAGAGCCTATTACTGAGACTCCGATGTCAGTCTGTCTGTCTGTCCGTCTGTCTGTCACAGGGCTCTGTTTCTTGAACTATAATAGCTAGACATTTGAAATTTCACCGATTGTGTTTTACTGTGGTCGCTATACTACCAAATACTAAAAATAAATTAAAGTTAAAAATTAAAGGGGGTCGTCATACAAGAAACGTGTCTTTGTCAGCGTATTTAACTGCGGTGCTGGTTGTTGGGCGACAGCTGACAGTTGCTAGGCAACGATTAACAGTCATAGTCATGGCCGGCATGTCCGCGCGCATAAGCGCTAGCGACCCTAAGCTGTTTGAATGTTTTTCGGAAACCTACCTATGAGTTTGCGATTTTAGTGCTTACATTTTGGAGATCCTTTTATGGAACCCTCCATGTACGAGTCCTACTCGCACTTGACCGGTTTTTTACGGTTGCAAAAGTTTGGTTCATAATTTTACTAAGTCAAAAATTATATACTACAGACGGTGAGGATGAGCAAATAAGTACGATTTGGGAATAATAATAGTTTCTAATTTCGGATAAAACACTTGCTAACTAGTGTAGGTAGGCGAAACGTGAGCCTTGTGTGGAAATAAGACTGTGGTCTTAGTAACTAACTACCCAACTGTCTTTATAAGTTTGTTATGCAAGTTTCCATTGCCATTTTACAAAGGACGCGAAGCGAGACTTTGATTTTAAGTATACTCTAATCTAGTGAACGTGATACCACGGGATTGGTTTGGCATACGTCGCTAAAGCCGCTGACTGGTTTATGCGGTTTTAGTACTAACTAGCACGTTGATGTGATTACAGTATAATGCGTTTTTCGAATTCGCTTTGTTTCAGTGCCAGTTCACACTTCCAGTGCACAAGGAAGATAGTTTTAGAGGTAGAGCGGCTCTACCTCTAAGTACTCATTAAGTCATCATTAGTATAAGGGTCAAAAATCATTTCCTCACCCTCATACTTAAGTATCTTATTTAGATATTATGTAATTGTTATTTTGAACTTTTGAAAATCAATAAACCACATACATATAAAAGCAAACAAGCAGATAAACTTTACCTATACTTCATTTCATTTAGCATTGAAAAGCACAACAACATTATATTGCGGCTCGTGAACTGTAATCTCTTTACAATTTGTACTAGAGTAACAATTGACAACACGCAAATAATGTGGCATTAAAACAATTTTATTTTGCGGCTCCCAGACTATTGTACTGTACTGTAGGTAAGAAATAGTTGACCAGACGCAATATAATGTTGTTGTTCTTTTCAATGCTAAATTAAATGAAGTATACGCAAGGTGAAATTAGAGTCACAATGGCCTACGGCTGTGATTCACTGAATTTCACTGTCCTCTGTCATCGTTTGCTCCATTTTACTGTCCGCTTGCTATAATTGCGGGCATTGTCGCCATGAGCGGGAGTTAGCGGACCATTTATATATTTATGTATGATGTGTGTACGTACAGATAAAAGTTTTTTTTTAGAATTTTTCCATTGTATTGTATTTTTCCATTGTATTACGGCTAGAATGACAGATCACGATCTAATAAGTCAAGTGTAGTGGTGAAATCTGTCTTTTTCCAAGCGGATCAGTCAGAACAATACGCATCGCACTGAGGGCCGGCGCCCACTGACGGCATGGCAGGGCGTGGCATTTTACTACTATCAAGTTATTTTGAATCTTATTTCAATGAGTTTAGAATTCATGTTACTTTATTGGTTATGCGTTGCGTCATCCCTCGGCACGTCGCGGCATCGTGGTATCGAAATAAAGAAACATGAATTCTAAACTCATTGAAATAAGATTCAAAATAACTTGATAGTAATAAAATGCCACGCCCTGCCATGCCGTCAGTGGGCGCCGGCCCTAATCCTCTTGACACTGTTCCTTGTGACTTAGATATCAACATTTCTTTTTAAATAACTGACCAGCGATTGACATCTGTTTCACCTGATGGTAGGTGCAGATGAGGGCGAAGTTGTAGCTCACCGGTTCAATTACAGCCTTTTCTTTCTTGCCTTGAACAGCCTTAATTGTTTTTTATCCGAAAAAGCAGAAGACGGAAGACATTCAGATAACAGATTTCATTGAAGCAATTACTGTCGCAGGTGAGCAAAGTAATTGTTTCAGTACATTAATATGGACCTCCGCAAAGTAAAGCCTCATTCAATAAATTAATTATTAATGGTTTTGTTAGTGAATGATGTTGAAGAATATTAATATTATACAAAAAGTTAAAAGTTTTCTAAATCGCCCCGCTAGAGCTCGTGGCACCAAGCCCTCTATCCGCCAATCCCGCGCCTCCGGCCACTCAAACGCTAATCGGAAAACTGTTTTAGCATTTCGTAACGCCCCGTGCGCAGACGCTTGCGAATTCGCCCGCTATACGTTCAGTTTGAATTTGGAATTTCTGAATTCGAGGTTCAAATTTTCGTTATAATTTATATTTGAGTGCCAGTATTTTGGATTGGTGTTTGGATTTCCGTGTTTTGAACTTTGGGTGCGTTTTGTTGTAAGCTATTGTTTTTATTTTAATAAATAATAAATTCTTGAGGTCTAAAAATTTAATTTAAGTCTATTAAATGCATTTAATTGCTTTTTATTGTTAATACAATACGAGGACGTATTCGTCTCAAATTGAAAATCATTTGAAATTTCGGTCATCGGCAAAATGACGCCTCGCTTTTTTCATGATGAGTAAGTATCTAGAAAGGTTTGCTAATAGAAAACTGATTTAAAATATTTAAATGTCTGTGGTTTTTTCTTAGCTTAAAAAGCATACGCACATATATTTATTCGTTGTTTTTTCCCGCTTTCTGTCACCTACATAATATTTTTGTCTTTGGTTTTTATTTTTGTGATATTTTATTTGTAAATATTTAGGTAGGTACAGTCCATTAAATATATAGGTATTTTTCTTTTTTTACAATAAAAGTTTACTGCAACGTTAGCCGCCTAAAGATCGTATTTTATGCCTTGTAAGTACTTTACCTACGTTGGTTATCGTTTTACGGTTTTAAAATTTCCAACTTTCAATTTACTACCGCGTTTTATGAGCAAAAATCTATTAAAACTGTTAGTTTCAAATTGCCAGTTAACTTGTCCAGTAAGTAAGATAACTGAGGTTCGAATTTGTAAATATGTAGTATGCAGTAGCGGGGCGTGAAAAATTTTGCAAGCCGGACGAAAAAAAAAAAACTAAAAACCTTGTCTTGAAAAGCAGTGCAATAATGGAAAAGAAGCGTTTGGTTATTTCGAAAGTTTAGTCAACCCGGGGGGAATCGGGCTGTTAGCACCCTTCGCCACTGGTAGCCAGGCTCCTTAGTTATTGGTTCATGTAAAAAAATCACTTTAAATTATCTTTGTATTCCATGTTTCACATTTCTTCGTAAAATATTTACTCGATTTATAAATCGTTTTGAAAATCAGAGGTGCGAACCCGGGCTTGAATCCACGATCCTCTGCTTTAGAGGCCATCAAACCATTAGGCTACCACAACTACTATACTTCATTTAATTTAGAATTGAAAACCACAACATCATTATATTGCGGCTCGTCAACTATTTCTTACCTAGCAAATAGTACAGTACAATAGTCTGGGAGCCGCAAAATAAAATTGTTTTTATGTCACTTTATTTGCGTGTCGTCAAATTGTAACTCTAGTACAAATTGTAAAGAGATTTACAGTTCACGAGCCGCAATATAATGTTGTTGTGGTAAATTAAATGGAGTATAATACCTATTATAAACTAACTGTGCGGGAATTATGCATTTTTTTGTAAGATAGAGGGCAAACGAGCAAGCGAGTCACCTGATGGAAAGCAATCGTCGCCGCCCGTGGACTCCCACAACACAAGCTGAGTTATGGATGCGTTGCCGGCCCTGTGAGAAAAGAATAGGCTCGTTTTTTGAAGATCCTCAAGTTGTACCGGTCCGGAAATACCGCCGTTGCAAGCAATACAATTGCTATGCAATTTTCCGGGATAATTTCATCAGGTTCAGGAACCGTCAAACGGTTTTAGCGTGAAAAAGTAACAACATCGACAAATCGATTGTTTAGTTTCATTAATTTTGTTCCTATTATAATTTTATTTTTTTAAATGTAAAGTCAAAACTGTTAATTTGCACCTGGCAGGAATGTAGGAGTAGGTATAGTAAATAGTAAAGTGAGGGTGTCGGCTGAAACCCAGCGCTGCTGAGCGTCGCCCGTCGGGAGCGGCGCCAGCAGCTTATGCTGACGCCAACACCTATTGTCACGAACATCTACGCTACGACTATATTTTATGTTTAATATGTAGGATTTAATTGTTTAATTTGTTTTAGAAGACCAGATGGCCTAGTGGTTAGAGAACCTGACTACGAAGCTTGAGGTCCCGGGTTCGATTCCCGTGTCGGGGCAGATATTGGTATGAAAAATACGAATGTTTGTTCTCGGGTCTTGGGTGTTTAAAATGTATATAAATATGTATTTATCTATAGAAGTATGTTTATCCGTTGTCTAGTAGCCATAGTACAAGCTTTGCTTAGTTTGGGACTAGGTCAATTGGTGTGAATTGTCCCATGTTATTTTTTTTTTGTGGCAATGCATTGTTTTTTCTTTCTTTAAAATCCATCCACCAACCATCCATAGGAAAAACGTTTATAATATTAAGTAGAAAACGAAAGTAACTCCGTCTGTATGCCTCTTCACAATTAAACTGCTGAGCCGGTTTAAATGAAATTTGGTATGGAGATAGTTTGAGACCCTGGGATGCACTAAGGATAGATTTTTGACCAGAAAATTGCAATGTGCCCGCAGGATATTGATAAACGAATTATTTGCATACGGAGTCGCGAGTAACAGCTAGTTTTAAAATAAAACATAACAAAGAAGTGCTAATTAATCCGTACAAACCGTTATCTTAAAAATGTAAGACTGTAGCATGAAATTCAAAATGATTGATTAGGCATTAATCACGGTTAACTAAATTTAAAGCATCAAATTAACTACCTACTTACTTGTGTAGCGATTAAAGTAAACTAGGCCACACCATTTGCTTTGATTCAGTATTTTTGTTAATGCATTAAGTTCATGTGCATATGTATAAATATGTATGCAGTTAATTTGCAGAAAAACTACGCGTCGAAACACAATGCACACTCTTCGCAAAAACGCGCGGTTTGTGATATAAGTTTCGAAGAACGGTAAATGCAACCTTTCGGACGCCGCCGTGACGCAAATCTTGGCCAGATTTAAGGCTGTCGTTCTTTTTTTGTTTTTATCTGTAATATTGGTAGGTATTAGTTGTATTTGAGACGAACTAGTCTACTAGAGCAGGTTTTTGTTTACTTAACGGCGTACGAGGAGTTAATTCATATCTCAACACCCTCGCCCTTCGACAATTTTTAAATCGATCAACAACAATTTCCTTGGAAGACTCCTCCGTGAGTCTTTTGGTGTGGATTTATACTATCTAGACTATTTAGACAGTAAACTTAGAGCCTGTATCACCTGTATCTGAAAAGTTCCTGATATTTTATGTTTTACGACGCTTCCAAATATCAAATGTTTTATATATCATTCAGAGTCCTCGCTAATATGGCTGTATATGTTTGTGTCATATCATAATAACGCTGTCACGTGTCACCTGTTCAACTTTTCTGTATATCGTGCAAATAACTTACTCTTGTTACAATTACGCAAGCCGTTTAAATAATACTTGTATTTACATTGTTAGAGTAGGTACCTACATGGACTGCTAAATGTATGCATCATAATAATACCCTTTTGATAATTATATTTGATTGCTATTGTATTTAAAACACGTCAACAATCTATGTGTTTTTTTTTATTTACTCAAATACAAACAAAAGAAGTACAGACATACTTACCTCCAAATACTTACCGCGCAAGAACTAAAGTCACAGACATAGCTCGAAAATCACCAGTCTTGAGTGGCAGTGGGCAGGGCACATCGCTCGTAGGATATATTGTAATTTATTATATTTTAATTTGAAAAGATGACTTTCTGCCAAGTTTCTTGCGGCGCATTCTTCTTGGCAATGATGATCCTTACGAAAGCGCTGGTAGTTTAAAAAAATTGACATGTAAAAGAGCCCTCTGCGGCCTACTTGCAGAATAAACGTTTTGATTTTGATTTTTTTGATTTTTACCGCATTTCTCCACGACCTATGCACGATAATTGGATCACGATTGAATACTTTCGATCACTATTTTGGAACTGCTTCTTGGACAACGCAAAGCAAACGAAACGCAAACGGTTAGATTTCATTTGACATTGACAGAAGCGACAGTTGACTTCGTTTTTTTTTTCTATTTCTTGTTAGTACTGAGCACGAACCGCTTGTGAGCCGTAAAATCTCACAAATGTCATCTCGAACACTTAAAAAAATATTTCCAATAAATAAAAGGAGACAAAAATAAAACAGCTGCAATTTCTTGGTGTTGAAGTCAACCACTGTCGAAAAAAAATATAATTAGCACCTCTTCAAAAAATTTTTCTTAGCCAATTGGGCCTTGGTTAAGGTTGCTGGATAAAGGAAGAATTTTAAAGCAAATCATATTCATTTCGTGTTATGAGCATTTTTTTTATATATGTTTAATTCCTGTTATTTTTTTATTTATACTATATCACGAATAAAATTTTTCTTTCATATTTTAACTAATTCAATTGTTTTTGTATCATATTGTAAAGGGAGCATGGTCGAATTTTTAAGTATAGTCGGGGTAAGAAAAGGTTCGTCACTTTTCGACCTTAACTCGTTGACATAGAGTCGAAAAGTGACGAACCTTTTCTTACCCCGACTATACATTTATGTGGTTGAAATACACAACACATTATACCTGAAAATAGGTAAAGAAAATTATGCTTTAGATGTACAGTTAAGTGCAAAATAAATAGATTTAATCTTCTGATTATTATGTAGCGTTATCTTAATTCGACGATATAAGAGCTATGAGCCATATTTATAAACATGTATGCACTCATATTTTTTCACTTGACTGTATTAGAAACGAAACTCCTTGTCTCGTAAATACCGTGCAATATCATAGAAAAATATTTAGACAAAAGTCAAAAAATTGACGTGACGTCGTCGCTACCGTAATCTTTTTAAACTCTTGCGCAAGTTTTAGACATAAATAAAGAAGTTGCCATGACCACAAAATCCAATTATCCCACGGCGTTGATGCATTTTTACGGCGCTGTTTACAATTTTAATCAACGGCTCTTGAGTCATTGTTTTTAAAACAATCCACGGTAGCCGCCATTGTTTTCATGCTGCTCACCGCACACCATACCGTTTAATCAGCTGTCCGTGTTGTCAGGTTTAGGGAAAACGTAACAGTTACGTATCAAGATAATCAGCACGGGTTTTTGCTAAAAAAAGTTTTTAACATATGATCTTTTGTTTATTTCGGTACCTAACGGGTTCGCAGGTGTATGCATAGGTATACTCACGATGTTTCCCTTCACCGTAAAGCTCATGGTAAATTTCAAATGTAATTTTGCACATTAATTCCGAACTACTCTGAGTGCGAGCTCACGACCCTCTCCTTAAGAGACTAAGGGGCTGTTTCATTCCCATTGATTAATTTTAACCGACGGATAAATGTGATGCCGTCTTCGTCTATTCGAACAAAACAAACAGAGACGGCAACACATTTATCCGTCAAATAAATTTGATCAATGGATGGTGAAACAGGGGGTTAGTATAGGTCAAACCACTAGGCTATCACGGCTTTAGTGGTGTATGTGAAACAATCCGCACTGGGCCAGTATGGGAACTACGGCCCAAGCCGTCTCATTGTGATAGGAGGCATAGACGTACATAAGCTGGGGTGACGATAACGATGATGCCATCGAAGCAACATGTGTCAAATTTGTCAGTACGAGCATTGGAAGTGCATATAATAATATTTCATTAAGACAATCTGAAAAGAAAAAATGAATTCGATATTCACACATAAATTATTTGCAACTAACCAAATATTACGATTTCTATTGGCCTCGTGAAAATCCGGAGCAGATCGGAAATCGCAAATTCGCTCAATCAAACCTAATGATAGAAATGATGAAACGCGAAGCACGTGCATGCACATGGGGATTTTGATTTTCTATGTCATGTAATTAATTTAAAAATCACGTTCTCAATTTGCTGAAGTTATTTTTTTTCTGTTTCTGTCTTACTGGCGACTAAGACTGCGAATCCACCAGATACTTGTATGTACGAGGAAGCGTAGCGATGTGCTTTAAAAAAATATATTAATAGAAAAACAACGATAAACGACAATAAGAAATTAAAGCAATCCTGTTAGGACCGCTTGCACGGTCTATGGTTAAAAAGACAAATCGTTAGCCCAAGGTTATGAATGAAATTTTACACTACGTAACCCTGATTTAGCAGTTGACTCGGAGTTAAATAGTTAACTCTGGTCCGGGAAAGTCAGCTTTAGAATAGAATAGAATAGAATAAAAAAACGTTTATTCAGACAACACATCACAACAAAAAATAATTTACAAAATGAGAAAGAATACAAAAACAAACAAATAAGGATGTGAAGCCGAAATGGTCTCCACTCAGCAATGCCGTTGGCACGACTAGCGTTGTCAACGGCGCTGGTTTTCTGCAGAGCCAGCGAGGTGTGCGGGACAGCATACTGCGCGACTATGCTACGCGACTGTGCTTTAGTTTATTTTTCACTCGCACATCGCCCTTAAACAATTCACAAGAGAGCATTATCGGTTTTTCACGATGTGTACGCTTTTTTTTTCTAAGAAGTATCCAGATCAAACAGAATGCATTCAAAGATTGAAATTTTATTTAGTTTACCTATCACTATCCATTACGAAATTCGCATGTGAGAAGCGATTTACCCAGACCATTTAATCAATCTCGTAATACTTTTTACTTATACCATTTATTTTGTCATCAGGTATTCCACCTTCGCGATATTCGCTGGGAGCGTCCCCGGTTCCTCTCAAAGTCGTTCTTGGCGTTCGTGACCTTCAACCTGATTAGCTACTCGTTGCTGGCCGCCGAAGTCGTCACCACCAACGTCGCCGATACCTCCGACGAGAAACGGGTAAGTAGAACGCTTGAACAACACAAGCAAGACAATACGTTGTTGTTAACCACCATAGGAAAAACATCATTGATTGTGTGCGTGTACACTAAGAAAACAAGAAAGGCTACTAATAAACAAACTTATTATTAATCAAAGCTGTTTGTCTTGTATCGTTTAATTTAAATTTTATGGTCATATACATTTTGAAGTTGAATTTGAATTTCAGTGGTGATAGCTCAAAATTTAATACTGTTTTTTCCAAATTACGTTTTAGCCTTTCGCACTCGTCAACCTTATGATTATGACAGCAGTTCCTGCGGCACCAGCTCAGTATAGATTCGATAGTTAAGATCTTAAAGCTCTTGGTTAGGTAACATTGTTCAATCTAGCCATAAAAAACACTTCAAACAACTTGAAAAAAAAAAAAAACTTGCGGTATTTTTTGTGCATTGCCTTGCCTATCAATGGATTCCGGTCGTGACTTGCCAAAAAGACTTTCCTGTAGCTTAAGTTCTTGGAATAATTTTTTGTTCTTCGTAATTGTAACAGCTTCATCCATAATCGGGTTGTTAACCTTTCGCGGACTCGTTGGTCTAGTGGTTAAATTATAAATGTTAAATGGAACCATTCATGATGCATTTTTTAAACCTCTGCTTTAATACATAATAGCGTCATCTGTAGATTCTTTATTTAGTTCAAAGATGGCGGGGCGGTATCGTGTTACCTAAGCAGAGGTTAAAATGCCATACGAAAATAATGGTACAGAGATCTTTCTGTATCAAAAATAGGTACAGTAGGTGTATTATTTTAAAGGAACGGAACAGTAAGATAAGATAAGATATATATTTATTTTCTCCTCCACCAAGTTACAAAGTAAAAGAAAAAATCGGACAGTACAACGTAGTTAACATTTACAGACTTGAGTGGGGGAGGCTGGTGCCTGAACTAGGTAGAACCTGTGCTTCAGGCCACCAGGTCTCCGACCCTCTGTCGTCCGCAACTATTTAATTACAATAATACAGTGTTTATAGTGTGTGTTTCTTACTTACTTAGCTAAAACGTTTAAATGAGTCCTCTCCCGCGCGGTACAGGGGCTGGGGGGTATGACGACAAAGGGGGCCGGGTGTGCCTGCCGTCCGCACCTCTCGGCCCCCTTTATCGACTACCCCCGCGCTTCTGTACGCCACGGGCGAGGACTCATTTTAAATGGTTTAGCTAAAGGCATTGACAGTCCTTTTGGCATATTCTTTCTTGCTATTATTTAGATACTAAGTTGGTTATTTGGTGATGCTTGTACAGTCAAGGAAACTGAATCGCGTACCAGGGTGGAACCTTCCTTTCACAAACAATTTCACGATGTTATCTTTCGCAGATGTATGGAATGCCAACATGACATTTGCAATGAAAAAGGTTCACCCTGGTATGTGATTCAGTTTCATCGACTGTATAGGTACATATTATGATGCGTTGGTTTGATAACCAATAATGGCACTTTGTTCTAATGTAGCTAGGTGCGTAATGCTTAAGCACATTGCTAACGTAAATACTTATAGTACTGTCATCGAGCGACGTCACAGGTTCAAGAACAAATCGAGTATGAAGGTCCTCCCAACCTATTTATCCTTTAGTTTTTCTTTTTACCTTTCTCTTCTCCTATTTAAGCCTTCTACGAACATTGACCCTCCATTCACACGCTAACACGTTGGAATTCTTAGTTCAATGTTAAAACTTAGACCGTCTTAGCAAAAACATGGCAGATATCAGTTGTACGAGCGTTGCGTTGAATTATTCATTTAGTTAGTTGTACGAGTATCATGCGCTTAAGTAGCTATTAAGCTAAGATTGAAACCGTATGTTCGTGACTTCTAGAAAATTCTACTCATCATCACATCACACTTCAAAATCCATCGAGTCGTTTATTTGGCTGCAGTTCGTGTCAAAGAACGATACTTACTATAGTATAAATCTTCCCAGGTGAATTTTACGCTTCGAGCCCTTTATCTTTCAAAACAAACGGTATCGTCATAGTATTAAGGTTCAAATTTAATGTAATGGCTCGAAGCGAAAAATTCACCTGGGAAGATTTATACTATACTTACATCTTACATACATAAATACATGTGCTCGAAAAACAACACACCTTAGGCAGTCGGGTAATTAACCGTGAATCATTAGAAACTGTTATGGTACCAAATAGGCTCAACAATTGAAGTTTATGTAAGTACATAGCGCCTCTTGTATGTCCCACTAAACACAGCATCTTCCTATTTCTGTTGGCCATCGTATTGTTGCCTTTACCTTTAAGGCGCGATGCGGTTAAGGTTGATGATTCATGTAAGCAGGTACAGTCGACCAAGTAAATTCTCTACCACTTTTTATGACAGCTCCCAAATCCGAACAAAACAATAAGGTTGATTGTCACTTTGACTTGTAATGTAAGTGAAAATAGCCTTTGCTATTTTACTTAAGTCATACAACTGACATTGAACCTGATGCGCAAGCCACACAGAAGAGACGTGGGAGCGGGCCCGTCTCTTCTGTCTGCTTTGGATCGCGACGCTTCTATACATATAATATGAAAACCGATTCAAGGGGCGCCGCGACTGCGAAGCGCCCCCGTCTCACGTCTCTTCTGTGTGGCTTGCGCCTTAGGGTGGCAATCAGCATCAGAAGTAAATAAATAGTCGAAAAGATCAAAAGGATCATCATCGCCACGTCACCTTCAGTGAAAAGAAGTCTACAACCCAGACCCACAAGATAGACCCCCCCAAAGATATCCACAACGATCGCTCCTGTGTCGCCCGCATGTATCGGACTTCTGCCATCGTCACCAGATCATCAATCGACCTCGTGGAGGGCCTACCCTATGTGGTCGCCACTCAAGAGCCCATTGGCCTCAGCGGCCATTAGTCTTTTGAGTAAAGTGCCCTTTGGCAATTTTTCTGCGGAAAAAAGAACTACACATACTTTTATTACTCCGGAGTCCTGTATAGATCAGATAATTTTACGCTTTTCAACTGTTTATCTACTTCTGTTGCTGACTGTACTTAAATATGTAATTAAATGTATCCAACATATACCTAATGTTTACAAGTGGTTAGTTATATTTAGCTAGCTACTGACGTTAATTTAAATAGTCATTAACACATCTCTAGTTATACTTGAAGTAAATATTAGTCTCACAAACATTACTTATCCTACTTCAGTAAAAATATCAGCTCGGCCTATATAGGTAAGTCCCACTGCAGGACTGTCCTCCTCTCAGAAAGCCCAGGCCCAGTGTGGATCGAAAACTTCACACACACCATTGAATTTCTTCGCAGATGTATGCAGGTTTGCTCACAATGTTTTCCTTCACTGTAGAGCTCATGGTAAATTTGAAATGTCATTTCGCCACAAAAAAACTAAGAACACAACTCTTACATAACGAAAATTTCAAAGGATAACTATGACTTAAAATTGAAGCGTATGTATTCCCACGTGGCAAAAGTAGCTTTTTGATTATTCTATGGCGCAAGCCACACAGAAGAGACGTGGGACGGAGGCGCGTTTCAGTCGCGGCACCCCTTGATTTAGTTTTCATACTATGTATACCTATGTATAGAAGCGTCGCGATCCAAAGCTGACAGAAGGCACGGGGCGGAGACGCGGGCTGCGACGCGCCCCCGTCCCACGTCTCTTCTGTGTGGCTTGCGCCTATAAGAGTGAAACCGCTGGCTTAAGCTAGTTGTATTATACATACAGTAACTGAAGATACGGCTTGTTTCAGAGTTTCTACCAACACGTCTTCAATGGGTGCTACGCAGTGCTGCTGTTCATAGTTGTCATCTTTTTCCTGATCTACGGCGTCGAAGTTTACTTCAAGGTGAGACCACACCTTCCTTGTTTAATGTCCTTGTCGATTTAACGTGACGTAACGTTTTAGGCCATGTGGGAGCCCTGGGGCACACAAGAACTTGGGACCCTCTGGAAATTAGAGAAAGCGAATGATAAAAATATTCTCGAGGATTCTCTGGTAATTTTGTTAAACGATCATGTGACCAAATTTTTATATTATTACTTGTAAGACTAATTTTCTATACTTAATTGGTCCAGTTTTTAGATAGCATTAGGTAGGTTAGTTACAAACAGTATCGAAACTACATAATACAAATTTTGAAGATTCGATACTCTACGTTGCAGCAGTATAGCGTTCAGCTCTTAGGATAATGCGTAGTATTTATATGTTTGAATCAGTAGAAATCATTATTATAAATTAGTAATAGACTAGTACCTATATTAAATCATTGGGATAAGTTAGGATTAGGGTTAGGACGACACATTATCAAAATAATCATGGACATGTTAAGCACAGTAGTACCCAGTAATGGACAGCAACGATTCAATGTCTTGCTTATAGCCCACCATTCATGGACATTACCAGTTAGACCATCAGTTATTTGAGTATAGTGTTGATAGATTAAAAATGTAGTGTCCGTTTCTTAAAATTTGGGTTTACGGAAAAAAATTACCATAATTAGTTTTTGTCCATTACTGGTGCTGTCACCCCAAATATTTCTGACAGCCTGCAGCCGCCGGGGCATTCTATTGTCTGATTTAATCCCATTACAGATTGTTTTTAATTTTACGTTTCACTCTTTCAATAAATAAAAAAAAATTCTTCCTGTAGACCTGCTATTTAACACCTTCCCTGTCCGGGTGCCCCCAAATGTGGGATCGTGAAGCTTTTTTTCTGGCGTCCGTACTTCCACTATGGGTTCACTTCAAAGTGGATGCACAATTGGACGTGTGATTTTGTCAAATCATTTTGTATGGGGACAGTGCATGAACGTGTCAAATACATTGTTATATTTAATTTGCGTCCTTGTTCTTTGCACATACCACGTCAAGCAAGACAAACACAAAGATATAATGACAATTTACTGTCATTTGCAATGGTGCCTGTAGTAACCACCATCCCTTTTACGGTCGTCCGTAGCACCGAACCGGGCTAAATGTCCCATTGTGTGTCTAATAGTTGATCGTAAGATCGCCTAGTGAGATGCAAGGTTGCCTCGAATTGTATTTAATTACGAGGATGTCAAACATAGTAGATAGGATAAAGTGGAGTGGTTAAGTGAGACCTCAAAATGTTTTTTTTCTTAAATTGCTTGCGTTTGACGGACATGGAATAAACTTTGTAATTTTATATGCAACTGCCATTGACACTAAAGTAATTTGTGATTCGCCACAGTTTTCGTCTACAATGTTGTAGACACTGTGTCTAATTCCACTTGGCATTGTAGTTTAGATTGCACCCAGACGTTCATCCTTATAAAAAGTAAACATCGTTTGCTACAATTTAACATATTAACATAAAATTATCTTTTTGTTTCATTTCATTGTTACATTATGAACATAAATCATTAATTTGTTATTTCTAGCATATAGGCAGGCACACAATACATGTATGCTAAAGAATGGAATTCCCTGCCTGCGCATATTGTGCTCTCTCAAATACATTGTGAAGAAAAATTAATAATAGCTAAAACGAAAAAAATAATAATAAATAGCTATAAAATTATTGACTATCACGGATAGGGATGTTAGGAAACAGTTCCAATCCGCATTGGCGAATTGATGATCCCTAGTCTCAAATAGTGTATCTGCTGTGTTAAATTTTTTAGTTGTATTAAATACTGTAGACGATGTAATTTCATATTGTTTTAAACTTTTGTGATTTTCACTCATAATTACTAAACAACATGTAATTTCATAACCAGAGGTCGGAGGGGGTGAGCTGTTTTTACGTCATTAATGTCATGTAGAGTTGTCTCTTGTAGATATGAAGATGGATAAGGTGTATCTTTAAAGAAATATTAAAAGAAGACAAAACTGAAATGATTAAACTAAAAGGAATATGCATTACAAAACGAGTGTTAAGCTTTTTTATTTATTGTAAATTCTCTGTGCTATTTTAATAAATAATCATAAGTTTTTCTATATTTTAAGTTTTTAATAAGTTTCGCCTCGAGTTTAATATCCATTTATAGATAGAAAACCGGCCAAGAGCGTGTCGGATACGCCCAAGATAGGGTTCCGTAGCAGGTACGAAATAATCTTTGCATACTTTATTAATGTGGTTGTTTTGGGCCCAACGTCGGCGGTACAGCGCAATCTATCGGCGAATTGGGTAACTAATCTAACTGCAGTCTACTAAAACTAGTATGTACCTATGTTGATTGTTTTTCAGATGTAATATATTTTTTTTATTTGAAAGAAGATACTGTTAGCGTGATCTTATAGGTAATAAAGAAAAAAAATGCTTGCAATGGCGGTTAAATTACAATCTTAGTTTAGAAATATTTTTTTACAAAAACTTAAAAACTGCTCAACTGATTAAGTTGAAAATAATTTTCCTAGAAAGTTTTTATTAAGTTTAACTTACTTGATTTTTTTCATATTTTTTAGACGCGGTGCGTGCGGTTCAAAAGTTAGAGGGGGGGGGGGGACACATTATTTTGAACTCATTCCAGCTGCGGGGTTCCATTACAGATCCTCCCGTCGTAAGCGTCCATTTCATCGACATCATGTTGATGAATGGCAGTCTTCGACGGTGCGTTTTAAGCGGTCTTTTTTGCCACGAACTTGCAAAATCTGGAACGAGCTTCCCGCTGGGGTCTTCCCATCGAGTTACGACCTGGGTGCCTTTAAGAGGCGAGTGTACAATTTTCTGCAGGGCCGACAACGCACTGGTATCGCGTAAAGCGCTGCGAGTGTCTATGGACAGTGGTGTTCATTTAACATCAGGTGACCCACTAGTTCGTTTGTCTGGCTTCACTAACATAAAAAAAAAACTTTCGGAGTAAATATCTTCGAAAGTGTTCACTTTATCAAAAAATGGTTTTATCAAACCCTTATTTATTTTCAAATACCTATCCAATGGTACCCCACATTATAGGGTTAGTCGAGAAAAAAAAATCACCCCCACTTTAAGTCTATGGGAGGTACCCTAAAAAAATTTTTTTTACTTTTTTTTATTTAATCACTTTGTCGGTGTGACTGATATATATATTCATGCCAAATTACAGCTTCCTAGTACTAACAGTCTCTGAGCTTAGCCGCGAACGGACAGACAGACAGACAGACATGGCGAAACTATGAGGGTTCCTAGTTGACTACGGAACCCTAAAAAGATCTTTCTACATCCACCGAAGTGAGTGGAGTGAAATTGTACATTGAAATGCTGTCCATTTCGGTTGATCCGAAAGTTGGCATACTCCCTAAAAAAATCTAAGTATGTGTTTCTAGAGATGACGTCTTCTAGGTAATTTGTGACTGACAGAAGCAGATGAACACCAGTTTATAACCGCTCTCACTTGATCTAAAGTTAAAAATGCATCTACAATAGAAAGTTTAGATTCTTGGACTTTCTTTAAGGCATATTCAATTGTATGAAAATTCTCAAAAATATATTTTAGGTTATTTTGCAAATTCGGCATGGCATAATATGACATCCTAAATAAAATAATTTCAAAAGGTATATCCATGTTATGCAAAAACTGAAAACAGCTCGCCCCCGCCGACCTCTGTTCATAACAATGCAGATCTTTTTGAAAAAATATACCTTATTGAGTTTCTTGCCGGATTCTTCTCAACGGGGTTTTTCCGAACCGGTGGTAAATTCTTCGACGTACATAAGAGCTCCAATTAAAGCAACTGCAGACGCGGTGTTTCTGTACAAAGTTTTGCGAAACGACATAGATTGTCCACAGCTATTATCCCTTTTGTCATTCCGGGCTCCATCCCGAATGCCCCGCAAGCCTATCACACCGCTCTGCGCTCCGCTCAGGCACACAGTCCTCGGCAGCAATTCATCCATCCCGAGATTAATATTATAAATATTATATTAGGGGACAATCTTACACAAATCGACCTAGTCCCAAACTAAGCAAAGCTTGTACTATGGGTACTAGACGACGATAAACATACTTATATAGATAAATAAATACTTAAATACATAGAAAACATCCATAACTCAGGAACAAATATTCGTGCTCATCACACAAATAAATGCCCTTACCGGGATTTGAACCCAGGACCTCTTGCTTCGTAGGCAGGGTCACTACCAACTAGGCTAAAGCGGTCGTTAAAATTTGATTGTGCAAGACTTTAAACAGTTGTAAGCCACAATACGGATATACACTCTGATTCGATACGCAAATTTAAAATAGGTGTAAGTAGGAGTCTAGCAAAATATAGTTAATCTCATATAAGCTTGTCAGTGAAAAGGTGATGAGAACTAAACTTATAAGCTAAAGTCACAGTTAAAAACTATCTATAATTTTTTTTTCTATATAATTGCAAGTGATTGTTACACTTTGCCCGTCTAAGCTAAGTCAAATGTATTTATTGCCATTACTAGTGTAAACAATTGTTCACCAGAACTATTTTTTAAAAAAAAAGCCTAAACGTATAAAAAATTTTGACTGTCACTTTATCAAACACAATCTGGCAGTATCTGAAAGTGAATTGGATCATCGAGGACCACTTCTCCGCTTACCATCAAGGCGAGATTTAAATAGTTAAAAACCCCCTGCGCTGAGAGTTCCCTATTAAGAAGTATCACTAATCTGTTATGTTGTACAGCTTCGCGGCGAGTTCTTGAAGGAGACTAAGGTGTGTACGGTGATATCGCCGCGCCCGGGCCCGTCCTCCGCCGCCGACGGAGACGATGTGCAAGACACGCTTGTCACCAAACAGGTATCATTGCATTGTCACTTAATTTTATGTACTTGAAGTACTTTGGTTTATAGCCAGACCGTTTAAATAAGTCCTCGCCCGCGCGTTACAGGGGCTGGGGGGCACGACGACAAAGGGGACCGGGAGGGGTGTGGGTGGAAGGCACACGAGGCGCGCTCGCCCCTGTACCATAAGAGTAAATAGTTATTATTTATTCTTATGCCTGTACCGCGCGGGCGACGACTCATTTAAACGGTTCAGGCATGTGTCCCGGTCTTCCATCATCATCATCCCAGCTTAGGTAGGTATATACGTTCTAACGCAGGGCACAGGCCTTCTCTCAGAGGAACAAATAAATAGTTAGTCGACTGATTCGACAACTAAGTGATGTCACTGACATCTATTGCCATAAAACAGTCTGAAAATCGCGCTTTAACAGCTCGTAAAAAGTACGTATAGTCGACCAAGAAATTCCTTTATCATCCTAAGATTTAATGTCAGTTGTGTCTTAAATCATCAAATGCTCTTTTCACTTGGAATTCAATGTGGCAATCAACCTTATTGTTTTTCTTCTGATGTAGGAACTGTTATTTATTAATAAAAATGGTAAAGCACTTACTTGGTCGATCATACGTCAATTGATTAAAGGTATCTATCTACAACTCTATTATGACAGTCATAATTTGACGTAGGGTCTCAAGAGGTGCAACCTCATGACTAAGAGCCATATCGCACTGGCGATTTGCGAATTTATTACAAGCGAACGCGCGGCATGTTCGCCGCGGGCGCGTCACGGATTTGGCGCGAATGCGTAACGTATTCGCCGCTTCTATAGAGCTGGGACGCCATGATGTACAAAAATTGAAGTGGTAATGTAGATGTTAGCTGACGTACATCAGTGTACATCATGGCGTCCCAGCCGTATAGACGAGGCCGATCCGCTGCTCGCCCGCGGCGAACATTCGCTCCGCTTCTAAAAAGTTCGCGAATCGCCAGTGTGACTATGTGTTCTAATGTGTTGTTGCATGCAACAGGGCGTCCAAACAGACATGTCCCGGCCGGGTGGGCTGGACCCGCGCTCCGTGAACCAGTCGCAGCTGCACCAGTCGCGCTTCGGGCTGGTCAGCCAGGCGCTCATGCTGATCCTCATCGCCGGCTTCCTCGCCTCCGAGACGCTCAGCGAGCTGTGGAAGACCAAGTCAGTACCTCCTGCAGGCCCTTCCCAATGACCACTCTGGATAAGTAAAATAAATTAATAAAAATAAATATCACGGGACAATTCACACCAATTGACCTAGTCCCAAAGTAAGCTTAGCAAAGCTTGTGTTATGGGTACTAGGCAACGGATAAACATACTTATATAGATAGATACATACTTAAATACATATTAAACACCCAAGACCCGAGAACAAACATTCGTATTTTTCATACAAATATCAGCCCCGACACGGGAATCGGACCCGGGACCTCAAGCTTCATAGTCAGGGTCTCTAACCACTAGGCCGTCTGGTTGTCTAAGTGATCCGGGATCCCGCGCAGCTGTTGAAGATCAAGTTGACACTCTCCTAGTTACAGGCCCTTCCCATTGAATAAATTATATTGGTTTCAGCACGCGGGCTTCCTTACCTCCTTCCTTATTTACTTACTTTCATTTTTTTATTTCATTGTATTTCCAACTCGGATTTCATAGAAAGCAGAGATAATTCATGAATATTTATCTATACTATTATTATAAAGCTCAAGAAATTGTTTGTTTGTTTGGTTGAATGCGCTAATCTCAGGAACTACTGATCCGATTTGAAAAATTCTTTTAGTTTTAGATAGCCCATTTATGGAGGAAGGTTATACCCTAAGGTTAGCCTATAGGCTATATATCATCACGCTAACTCCAATAGGAGCGGAGCACCAATGAAGAGTGTTTTAAAATCGGGGGTTTTTGAAGTAAAACTTCTATAGGCACGCTTGACTTTGGAGTTTGGTGGTGAATGTGAACGCGGGGGAGGCTGTGGGGGGGGGGGGGGGGGGCAATTTTTTTATATCGAGGAACTAAGGAGAGGAGAGCCGTAATTGATGAAAAAGCAAATTGGATTATTACTAATTCCACGCGGACGGAGCAATAGCTAGTTTTTAATAAGCGCAGTAGCAGAAAAGCAAAAGTGATACTTCGCGGCCTACCATAAGGAACATAAGATCAATATTTCATTGCATCTTTGAGAAAAATGGGTTAATGCTCCGTCTAACCTCGCGGCTGTCTGTATTCCAGGGTGCCAGTGGTGTCCCGCAACTGGCACGACCTGGTGTTCCGGCTGGCGGAGATCGGCGTCGCGCTATGGTTCCCGTGCGTGCTGTGGAACTCGATGGCGCCGGAGCGGCTGTGGCTGCTCAACCCGCGGCGGCTGCTCGCGCGCCAGCTCGACGACGCCAAGCTCCAGGACCTGCTGCAGCATCACCAGGATGCCAAGGTGAGGGCCAGGGGATGTGCAGAGGTCAAGCGAAAAAGTAGCTGAAACTCTTGGTACTTTGTCGCGATAAACAACAACGCTGGGACGGTTTGAAATCCCACTATTAATAAAAACTTCAATGTTTGTATGGATGGATGGATGTTTGTTACTCTTTCACGCTAAGGGACGTTTTCAATAAAAAGTGTAGGTACTCCTCAATTTTTTTTTATGATGACGAAATTTTGGGTTTTTCTTACTCAGAATCAAGAGCTCTATCGATTTTGATGATTATAAAATGTCCCATACAAATTTTTTGTGGCAGTTTTTTGACGATGACGACCTATAAAACTGTATGAAAAAAAACGTCATAAAACTGTCCCAAAAGGTAAGGACTCTTTTTTTATGAAAATGAATTCTGCTCGTGATTTAGAAAGACGTAACTCATTTATAACTTTACTTTTTTCCGAAAATGCCCTAAAACGGTTTGACGCATTCTGATGAAATTCGGCACAAGGATTCGATTCTCGGAGCTTGTCTTTTTCTGTGATGTTTCTGTGCATCCATGTTTCAGTTCGTATTTAGTATGAAATACAAGGATTGTTTATAACCTGGATTAACATATAGGATGGTTTTTGTCTCGTAAAATTGTGTAGTTCGTGCGGGATAGCGATACCGTATTTTTCGCGGACGGAGTCACGGGGACAGCTAATGTTTTAAATAAATGACAGTGACAAAGTATTATGGGTTAAGCAACTTTTGAGTTTGATTGCACACGGCTCGTTTAGACTCTCGCTCTCGATGTGAACAACCAATGAACTGCGACCTTTTTACCGCGCTAATCCGCTACCGCACACGCCAGCTTCATCTGTACGACACACGTGTTTTCATGTAGACGCTGCCCCACTCTACTTCCAAATAAATCACAAATGCCACAGAGACTTAACTATCAACTATCACAAACAGCACACAACACAAAAACAACTCACAGAAAACATACTGGCTACAATAGTATGGCTAATTCGCACAAAGGGATGTTTCATACTATTTTTAGACCGATGATAATCTCCAACTTTGTGGAACTCCACCCAGATCTCGGCTCCGCTACTATAGATCGCATTCTTACACATTCGTTTCTTGGCTTGCCTCATATACTTTTTGATATATTATAAATCCCTCCGCGACAGTGACGCGCGCGCTACATAACACTGAATCATATACGCTGTGTCACCATACATATATGATTCAGTGTTATTAACTGCGCTGGGCACGCTCCGTCGGCGCACCGCGCATCGGTTTGTGGTGGCCTTTTTTTATGTTAGAGAGGCCAGACAAACGAACTAGTGGGTCACCTGATGTTAAATGAACACCACTGTCCATAGACACTCGCAGCGCTTTACGCGATACCAGTGTGTTGGTCCTTTAGACTTATTGTTCCTTCACCTTGACTCGCTAACACACACCGCGAATCTCTCCACACTCCTGTGTCCCCCATAGATAAACCATACTCACTAACATAAATTCGCTACACCTCACATATTGCAACTCGCGTGAGTCTAAATGAGCTATCACACTATGCAAGTTGGAAGGTCTACGTAACTTGGACGTCAGCATCCAAGTTTCTACCATGACTATTTTAACATGACCTTTTTTAGTTGAGATCGGAACGTCAGAGAAATTGTCCAATGTACACAGACCTCTTCAATCTTCATGGCTTCTAATTTGTAATATGCTAGAACGTGATTATACAGGCTTTATAATTGTGGTGGGAAGTTGTCTTACCCTAAAGCTGGTACTGATGGGTAAGGCAAAGTATTGGCTGACTTAACGTATAACTATCATTGAGAGTCAGGGAAAGTGAGACAAAAAATCCATGGTAACTTAGGGCCTACAGTTGAGATGGTTGTGGGTTCGATCGGATGCGGGGTAACACTTCTTGAGTTTTACAAATTTTATTCGCGAAATTACTCTCCAAATTTCATAATATCTGCCCGACTGGGAATCGAACCCGGGACCTCTAGCTTCGTTGTCAGATACTCTAACCACTGAGCTATCCGGTGACAATGAGTTTAAAAGAACCTTTGCTCTCGCCGCGTCTCACGCCCACTCTCAATAAGTTATGCGTCTAGTTAACCTCTAAAGAACAAGAGGCCTATGTTTGTATATATTACCGTTGTAATGACAAGAAAATATCGCACTGACCCGACCCAACGGAATATTAAACACGCTCTTATCGTTGTTTGACACAATCGCCTGTTGTTCAGTCGCCGTCATAAACATCCACGGAACTAATAATACACGCGGAATTCCGCAGACTCGAGTTAGCTGTATCATTCCAAGTGCTAATCCAAGGTTAAGTAGTGTCAAAATGTACGGAACTGCCATCTATCCAGGGTTAACAATTTTGTTTAACTCTAGACTCCAATTGACCCTAAGGAGAATAGAAATGTCTAAAACTCGAAAAGACGCGTTGACGTAGAGATAATCGAGATATATCAATTATTTACCTCCGAAAACCCCACCAGTAATTTTTATAGCAATCGTTAGAACTGTTTCCAAACATTCCCAAAATGAATTTATAGGAACAGGGAAAAAATAATTCGAAGACACGACTCACATTTAAAAATAATTCGAAGACACGACTCCAGTAAAAAACGCTTTATTTTAGCCCTGAAAACCAGATTATTTTTCGATTAACTGCAAAATTAGATTTTCTGTTGCTTTAAAACAAATTGCCATTCAAACTCTATGGGAGAATTGTGTTTTGACAGCTCATAAAAAGTACGTCAGTTGATTGGTGGTGTCAACATCCCTATTGCTTGCTCCCGTAAACCCCCACCAGTAAATTTCAACGACATCGTTAGAGCCGTTTCCAAATATCCTCGAAATAAATATAACCCCACCAAAAACATTCTGTAAAAAACTAGCTAAGTCACGATGGAGCTGCTTGTTTATCTCTAAAAAGTAACGAAATCTAGACAAAGTCGTGCCAAGTCTAAGGTTCCTTTCTGCGATTTCTTTATTATTATAGTTAATGTTGTGTGACTTGGCCGTTGAAGGGTACACAAGGGTACAAAACCAGGTGTTCCATGACACCATTGCACCAATTTGTCGCCAGAACCGCTACCCATTGACGATGGAAAATTGCCACTTGGAAAACGTTGATTCAATAACCAGTCAACTGTAGGCTTGATAAAGCTGCGTATTTCAATAATACTTATGTATAGGCGAGCCTGCAACAAATCATATTTATGCATATTTAAAACATGGCAACTGTCTAGGTGGTCAAAATATAAAGATGCACTTCGCGATTGACAATACGGTCATGTTCAGGAGATTATGAGCACAGACAGCTCCACAGAACCAATAAGAAGAATATAAATGTCACGCGAGTTAATGTAGGACCTGTAATTATTACTAGCGATAGCCAGCAAGAGATGGAAATATAGTTGTGCAGGTAACAATGACTCTTATTCACTCACTTGCTTTGTGCACTATGGTTGCCAATTTATTTATTTATTTATTTAAATCCAATTTATTCCTTAAGACAACAATGGCATTGTTTGAAATCACTTGTCAATAGATGACAGTAAACGCATAAAAGCAACAGAGTGGCTGGAAAAAAGAACAAGCTTATTCCGATCGGCCAGCCAACCGGCCTGATTTAAATATTTTTAATAAAGAAATAATAACGAAAAGTTCGATTACTTATCTTAAAACCACGGAACTTTTACTTAAACCTATAAGTCGGGACCAGCCTAAAGTGCCTGTCGGTGGATAGAGGCTTGTCCATTATTCACTGGGCACCCTGTATAAGTACATAGATATATTTCGGCCATTTTTCGGTCTACAGATCAAAGAGCCGCTTTGTAATAGGTATATAAAATTTTAAATAATATCATTAGTATTT
This sequence comes from Archips xylosteana, assembly GCA_947563465.1. Classification (NCBI taxonomy): domain Eukaryota; kingdom Metazoa; phylum Arthropoda; class Insecta; order Lepidoptera; family Tortricidae; genus Archips; species Archips xylosteana. Next base: position 12,686,205 of record OX387365.1, on the reverse strand, counting down.
TTGAGCACTTACCTACTTATGTAGCCATTTATTAGTTTAATTCCACGCAGGACGGCCTCTCTAAGATACAATAGCTGCAATTAAATAACAATAGTAATTTAGTTTGAATTAAATAAGTTGGTAAATTACTTAGCGAAAAACATAATATTAAGAACTGCGCCGTATCATCATGTTGTGTTTGATAACGATCCCAAAACAAAACAGTATCTCAAGATTACTTTGTTTGCTTCCTTAATTGACAAATCGCGTTAAATCACTATCTACGTGCTAAACTATCTAAAGCAGAATTTTTTGTTTAACCCGATGGTTCAAAAAGTTTGTAGGTATAATGTATCTGACGAAGACAAATGTCACTATGACGTCTATGACAGACAACAAGTGAAGCTTAACAAACGTTTATGAATTGAAGTGTAAAGTTTTAAAGTGCTATTTAAGTAGTGTCTAAAGCTAAGCGGAAACTTTTTTTATGTTTAAATCTTGTAAGTTCATTTTGACTTTCTTAAAGCGATCAAATTGCTTTGAATGTTTGGTAGGTCTAGGTTCGATATCTTATTTGCTGGAGTGAGTACTTACCTAATTTGTATTTGTCCTCAAATTATTCTATATAAAATAAACGCACTGGAATTGTGCGCTATGATTTTTCTGGTGTCAGGGGTTGTTTCGTCGTCCGTTTTTTTTTTTGCTTTTGAAGGATCGTGAAATCTTCAGCTTTTATGCTTATTGTCTTTGTTTGTTTATCATTTGTGTCTTTGTTCGTAAATATATCTTACGTCCGGCGAGTGCTGTGCTTTTTTTGTTTATTTACCATAAATATTCTCTTTTCTAAATTTCGTCTATTTTTGACTGATTAATTTTTTAATTATTTTCTGCACTAATTAAAGCTAATTCTATTTATAATTCCTCAAGAATAAAGTGACCATGATGGCCATAGCTTCTACTTCGTTTTTTTTTTTAATATACTAAGGGCCTGTGTCACAATACTTGTCTTAATTTAATATTTCAAACTCATAGAGTTTTCCTTTTAATTGTTTTCCAACATCTGCCAGTAAATATGTCTGGCAACTCTGTTTATATCCAAATGGGTCCTCAGTTCCACTTGACTTGGCAAGAAAAGGCCTGTTTGGTGGTCGGGCTGATGCGGTACTGGCAGTGGTCGATCTGCCGTGTCTTTCTTACCTCCGTGCTGCATCGGAAACTTAGGGACGTGCCGGCGTTGCGATGGATATCGTTGGTAAGTTGGAGTAGCACAGGGTCGTGTGAAGTTTGCTGTTGTTAGGTTTCTTTAGGTGATGATCTCAAGTATAAATAAAGTAATAAATAAATATCACGGGACAATTCACACCAATTGACCTAGTCCTAAAGTAAGCAGAGCTATTGTTATGGGTACTAGGCAACGGATTAAACATACTTATGTAGATAAATACATATTAAACACCAAAGACTGGAGAACAAACATTCGTTTCCTTACAAATATCTGCCTCGACGCAGGAATCAAACCCGGGACCTCATGCTGCGTAGTCAGATTTTCTAACCACTAGGCCATTTGGTGGTAAAAAATGTATGTACAAAACAAGATACTGATAAATAGGCGGTACCTACATTGTACAGTCGAAAGCTTAAATATCTATTCAGTCTTCGTGTCAAATATATGTAAACACCAACCTTATGGTTAGTGGCATAAAGTTGTATAGATATATTTGACGTCATGGTAACGGTACTTTCTCTTTAACATATATAGTGTTGTAAACAGAGATTTTTAAACAACCACAAATGCATTATAATATAAAGAAAACTTACTAAATAGTTAAAAGATAGCATGTTACGAAAAAGAGTAGTCATATAGCACAGCAAAACGAGAACACTACTCTACTGTCACGATTTCATTAACCGAGAGATGTATAGGATATAAGGGTGTTCGTCAAGCTAACTCAACCATTGGCTGAAACATTTTGGATTCATTTTAAGCCTTGAATGATCAAAATCATAATCAAAATTTTATTTCTGTAGGTGGGGCCGCGAAGCTTTTCAACCGCCGTATTCCGTGTGTTACCAAAATCTGAGGATAATGTCCATAAACTACAACCAATTGTAATCCTGCGACCACACACCACACCACGCGTGGCGGTGGTCACTACGATTTTTGGGATACATAGCAGGATGTGCAAGTCGCAAAATGTGCAGTGGTGCAAATCGTAAAAAGTGCAGATCGCAATAAGTGAAATCTGCACATTTTGCGATCTGCTCAATATGAGATCTGCACATTTTGCGATCTGTTCATTATGAGATCTGCACATTTTATGTAGCCTGCACATTTTACGACTTGCAAATCCTGCTGTGTATCGGATTTTTGGGCTGACGGGACGGGACATAGCCCAGTAGCCCATAGGTACGGCACTTTCACACGGGCAACGTCCCGTTTTTTGCGGATCCGGTTTTTTGCAGGATCCCGTTTAGTAGCATACGTGCTACTGTGGTAACATTCACACGGGCATTCGGTTTGCAGTGTTTGCAGTTTTTGCGGTTTGCGGGATGCGAGTTTGCACCGAATGCTCGTGTGAATGTTACCACACTAGCACGTATGCTACTAAACGGGATCCTGCAAAAAACCGAACCCGCAAAAAACGGGACATTGCCCGTGTGAAAGTGCCGGTAGTCGATGTCGGTAACACACGGGACACGGCGATTGAATTGAAACGCTTCACGGCTCCACCCAAGTAGGCTCTAAACTCTTTATAAGGCCCCATTTACTGGAGCATATTACCACAGAATCAAAAACAGCTATCGAATGCGTACTTGACACAAGATATTTTTAAAGCTAGTTGTATTTTCAATAATTTCAATGGAAATTGTGACGCATAATGAAGTGCATGTGCTAAATCGCCTCTACCTTATTAAGGGTTAAGGGCTCTTTTATATATCTTCTTTGAGTTTACCAGCGCTTTCGATTCGCTTTTATGTAATAAGTTTAAGGTTGCCATCCGTCCGGATTTCCCTGGATTTGTCCTAGTTTAGAGAGCGTCCGGGGAACGTCCGGGCGGGGTTCCATTTGTAGTCCGGGTTTGAAATGTAGTAGTTAGATTGTAGTTTCACTAGTAGTAGTACAGATTAAACTAAAACAAACAAAAAACGATGACGTGTCCGGTTTCTGAGCTCCAAAATCCGGGGATCATACGCTTTTTGTACTGGTTGCCGAATTTTTAGAGATGGCAACCCTAAATAAGTTACGCTTTACACGGGTTCGAGTATAAGTGTATGTGTATGTACAGCAGGACGTGGAGACGGACTCACTGGTGGGCAGCGTGGGCTCGGGCCGCGACTGCTGGATATGCTACGACGGCGCGCGCGCCGAGCCGCTCATCCGGCCGTGCCGCTGCACCGGCGACGTCTCCGCCGTGCACCACGACTGCCTGCGCCGCTGGCTCGTGGAGGTGAGTCAGCCCCACTGCGCCTACTCGCTCCTGCCTAAAATATACCTATCGCCACGAGAGCTGAGGTCACGCACACAACAACATGTCATGTAATCCCAGCGGACTTGACATTTCGCACATCTAGATCTAAAGAGGGTCAACTCAAAATAATATACCATTTTAATTTGGACCTTTTAAAAATTGACTGAAGTCTAAATTAGAATGGTATATTATTTTGAGTTGACTCTCTTTAGATCTAGATGTGCGATTTATTCGTACCGATAGCAAGTTCAACAGACTCAACAGTGAATTAAAAGATTGACTAAAAAGTTCAAACAAAACAGAAAATAAAATATTTGATCTATTTTATTCAAATCAGATAAGCTTATTGTTCGCTATTTATAAAATACTGATTTTTTTGTTGCGAATTTTTCTTATCAGTTTCAAATCGTATAATTTCAAAAATAGGTTATATGAAAAAAAATATGTAATTATGCATAGTATTGCGTAGTTATTTCATCATAAGATCATATCACTCACATTTTCATTCTCTCATCCATTTCATTCATTCACAACTTTTTTGCAATCAGTACTTTATGTAGCTGTGTGTCACAATCATCCGCCTCTACTCTCGTGGCGGTACCTATACCACGTTCCCAAAATACCAGATTTTTCAAAATACTACATTACCTATTTATTACATTCCCATTACACCACATGCCCAAAATAAGACATTCCACCAAAAAATCACTTCCTTGAGTAATCTTCCATTTTGTAATGTGGTGTAATGAGAATCTGGTTAGCTAGAATTGTTGTAAATAGGTAATGTAGTATTTTGAAAAATCTGGTATTTTGGGAACGTGATATTTTAGGCACGAGCGAGTAGGGGTATTATTGATACAGATGGTTGTTTGATGGTCAATTTTCAGATTTTCCTAAAATTTATATGATGTCCAAATAAAATACAAAATTTCCCGACCAAGAACCAACCAACCACAAAAAAGGACATTCCATAATCATATTGGGGATGTCTTGAAGAAAGATAGCTCATGATTGTCTAGAACCGGCGAGCATGTACGGAAAGGCAAATAAGTGTTTTGAAACAAATAGTATTTGCCTACCCCTTTGCTGGGAAGGAGACGTGATTGTAGTGATTGTATGTATGTTTTCCCACAAAAACTACGGTTGTATCTTCTTTCCGAACCGTTATAACTGACTGCTGTCAATTTACACAATGTTTTTGTTTTTAGAGTGCGGCAACCCCTGACGGCCTGAAATGCAAGGTGTGCAACACCCCTTACATCGTACAGGAGACCAGCAGGTAAATATAAGAATATTTGCATTATGACTCACTCGTTTTCCACTCTGTCATAAATTAAGAATTTGGATTTGTCATAAAAATATAATTATAAAACTTTAAAATTATGTCATTATGAATTAAAAGATGGCATTACTTAAATACATGTCGCTAAAAATAAATACAGCATTCAATATATGCCATAAGGCGTCAAATAGGTATGGAATATGGGACACGTATTTTATGGTTTATCAAATTATTTTAAATCGACAAAGGCATCAATCATCAAACTTCCGAAGTGGGGGCTTGTGAAGTCACTCCTAGGTAAAATTTGTACCATATAGTGACTTCACTCGAAACTTCCAAGCACTGTATCCTCGTCATATTTTGTTTGTCAAACAAAAGAAAAAATACGTGTACAATATTTTTTAATAATCTAACTGACGGACTAACCAGTTTTTTTTAGTCTTCTAGCCTATCTTCCTGAGGCCCACGAAAATTTTGTTTCAATGAACTTTAAACTTTGTCACTTATGAGTGATTTCGATATCACATTAGAAGTAAGTCCTATTTATAGGACTAATTCTAATGTGGCATCGAACTCACTCATACATAAGTGACATAAAGTTCATTGAAACAATATTTTCGTGGGCCTCAGGAGGCTATTGCATTGTGTAAAAGCCGCTTGTGGACTCCACCTTTGAACGAGTTACTCTCGAATTTCCCATTTCGCCAAATGACAATATAGCTCAAACGTCTGGATTGTGTAATGTCTTTGTTGCTATATAGACATGAACGCTAAATGTATCTTTAGCAAAACGTCTGGATCTTAGAATGTTACAATTTAAAATATTCTAGTAGCGAAACATCATTATCTTAGAATGTCTTTATTACTTAATAGACATAAACGCTATATGGCCCGGTAGCGAAACGTTTGTTTTTTAAAATGTCATAGTTACTAAACAGACATGAACGCCGAATGGTCCGTTAGCAAAACGTCTGGATCTCTGCCACTTGATAATTAAAACTCATTCCCGCACAATCAATACGTACTATTTTCATTTCCAGACGTTTTGCTACTATCTCGTTCTGTGTTCATGTCAATTATTTAATTTTACTTTCGGCTAATTAGGTATTCTAATCACACGTACTATTTATATTTCCAAACGTTTGGCTAAATTGACAGTTTGCTGACTGACTATTCTACTTTCATGACATTCAGCTGAATGGACTCTTTGCTGACTGTGTATTTTACTGTTATGTCATCTAGCTGAAATGGTCCTTTGGCGAAAAGGGAATTTCGAGAGTAACCCCTTTGAATTTTTTTTCAGAGTGGAATGGGAGCGTGGTTTCACGTGCGTCCATTGGCTGCGGACGGCGCTGGCGGTGGCGTGCATGTGCGGCGCGGGCGCGGCGGCCTGGGTCGCCATCCAGATGTTCACGTCGCCCGTGGTGCGCGTGCTCGCCGCCGGCGCCGCCTCGCTCGTCTGCTACGTGGCAGTCAGGTGCGACCCCGTTGCTATGGTTACACTGGCTGCGCACGCGCTGGCGGTGGCGTGCATGTGCGGCGCGGGGCCTCCTCTCAGAATGAGAGGAGTTCGGCCGGAGTTTCCACGCTGTTTTCGATGTTTTCCTTCACCGTAAAGCTCTTGGTAAATTTCAAATTAATTTCGCACATAAATTCCAAAAAACTCAGAGATGCGAGCCGGGATTTGAACTCACGACCCTCTGCTTGAGAGGCCATTCAAAGCACTAGAACACCACGGCTTCTCTACTACTACTTAAATAACTATAACTGTAACTGGCGCAGTCGGTACGATCAGTATCTACATTATTCCTTCAGCTCAACTCCTTTTCAAAAATCTAATTCCGCATATCTCTTCCAGATTCCTCGGCATGAACACAGTCACGGCTTACCAGAAAGCCAAGATATCCTCGCTCCGTATCCTCACGGAGCCGCTCGAGGAGACGCCGGCGGACCAGCTCGCCACCATCAGCAAAACGGTCACCGTCGAGATAGCATCCAAAGCAGTGCTCGAACGAGCGCTCAAAGGCGAAATTAACAAATAAACTACAGTGTGACAGTGAAGTGTGTGGAGTGCTACAAACCATCAAAAGTTTAATCCCGTGGTTATATTTCTATATCCCAGCGCGGGAGACACTTGTGGTCATAAAGTCAAATTCGAGTATACTGTAATGTGAACTTTTTGTGCGGGGGAAAAGTACAAGTGTGAAGTGACAGTTTTTTTTCTTCGCCCCCTTTCAATAATTTCTTCGTGCGAAAGAAAGTATTGATTTTCATTCAATGGATCGCTTCTGGGTCGATAAAGTATTTTTTACGAAATGGTATCACAAATGAGTGACAAACTGTCGAGAGTATAGTTTCGAAATGAACGATTACAGTGACCGTGAGGTGATTAAGCGGACGTTAAACTAGCAGTCAAAGTACTATAAAGTATATCTTTTTTTGGTACAAAGTGATCAAGAGTGATAATATGCAATAATTTGATTCTTAAAACTCAAAGGCGTATGAGTTTAAAGAACAGTTTCACAGTTCAATAATGACATTAACACACAGAAAACATATTTATGATTATTAATTGATTATTTTAAATGTCAATATTGAACTAAATGGCGGTTTAAACAATAAAAATGAAAAGATTTAAACAGAAATGCCGAAAGATGTTTTTATACTTATGAGTCCGATGTTAGGTGTGGTTTTAGTACAGTCAGCTGCTGAGAAAAGATACCCCCCTGTAACGACGGTAACTATACTGGGGGATACCTTTTCTTTGCAGCTGACCATATTCTGCTTTATAATAAATCACATACGGTTGAAGGAATTAGTGGATAGATACCATGTTAAAACAGTTACAGAGTACATGAGTTAGAATCAGAAGTTATTGGGTATATGTTTAATAAAATGTTTCGCCATCTCGTAGGCCGTTCGTACTACAGTTTTGAATTAGTAACGCCTTATTTTTAATCTTATAAGGTTGATAGTTTTTCATATGCAGACAGCCTTAAGAACTCTCGCAGTTTTGACATGGTGTGTATCCCTTCATTCGTCCGTGTTATTATAATTATAACTCTAGCTTCGTGACAACTGTCAAAAATTATAACAAATCTTACAGTATAGACAACGGGCATTGGTTCTACCTAGAGACATATGTGCTAATATTGGCCTTGTTTTATTTTAATATAAATAAAATAGGCAAAATTACCTATGTCAGCCATTGTAACAAAACTCTGAATCGTTTCAATCACCGTATCCCGTGCGTTACGAAAATCTAATGATAATGTCCTTGAACTAAAACCAATTGCAATTCAGCGACCGCTCACCACACCACGCGTGGTGGTGGTCATTGGGATTTTTAGTTAAGGGACAAATTGATCGATCGATTAATCGAGTCGATTTTAGTAACTTAGGGATACGGCGATTGAAACGCTTCAAAGCTCCACTCAATTTAGACTGTCAGTCTAATGCTAAGTTTACACAGTGACAATTAAGCGGCGAAAAAATCTCGCAGCCAGCACTATACTTCGTTTTTTTTAGCATTAGAAATAGGGTAAACAACCTTGATAACCTTTTTATTGAATAACGCTTTTTAAAAAATAGTAACTATTACTTCTGAAACCAAAAGAATGTAAAGAATGTTCCTTGTTAATCGTTACATATTTGCTTTGATTTATTTTTCATAAGTGTTTTTCAAAAAGTCACCTTTCTAAAGCGAAAAAAAAACGAAGTATAGCACGATATAAAGCACCGTATAAACAATTTTGGCGCCAATCTTTTGATACGTGCCAGCGCAGCACGGAATAGAATTTTCTGGCGCCAGAGACTGAACCGTCATCCCTCGCATGGTCGCTCCAATTTTTTGGATTCGTGCAGTTATTTAGGGTTTCTATAACTTACAAGACTTGCAACTGCGCAAAAGCCGTGTATGTACGACGTGTTGCTGCAGAAAAATTGTCACCTTGTAAACATACACTGTAGGTTCTCAATTTTATTCTAACCAGAGATGGGAAAAATTTATTCGGATGAGAAATAACGAATAAGAATAACCAAATTATTCGCGAATTACGAATAAAATTATCGAATGATTATTCTTATTCGAATATTATTCTTGGAATAATTTATTCGTCGAATAAATTGCCACGAATACTATTTATTGGGATTTCTGGGATGCCACATTAACTTTTCTCGAATCCGAATAAAATAACGACTGAATCATTTTTCTTTTAAAAAGTGGTCGTATGTTTTATTGAGAAAAATATTCGCGAATAAAAATCGTGAATTATTATTTATTCGAATAATTATTCGGATAAAAACTATTGGCCCATCTCTGGACTACCCCCTTTTGAGTTTTTTTCTAACGCTCTCCTTTTCTTTTACGCACTAAGTAACGCTTCCTAATTGAAAGCCTCCAACTCCCACAAGGGGTGTTACCGTCCGCCCACGTTGAGAACCTACGGTCTGAACTTACCATAATCTTAGTTACTATGAACCCCAAAACCAACTTATAAAAACAAAAAAATCCGTCTGTATTCACTTTGTTTAGCATAGTCAGTTTTCAGGTCCACCCCAACCGAACAGATGTTACATGCCTAGTTGGTGTGGTCCCTCCCTGAAATAAAAAATCCATTGATTGTTTAAGTAGGTACGCCATTATCAAGTTACCCATTTGGTACAAAAACAACAAATACTTATATCACAGAAGTCCGTTGCATATCCTATAAATTGTAAATATTTTTTACGTATTATTTTGTTTTATGTTATATAATAAATATAATATTATTTGAAGAGGCTGGTAACTATTAGGTATTACGTTGGAAGTTTTTAAAATCAGATTTTTGGGATTAATCGATAGTTTTGAAAGTGCCAAAGATTGTGAGATGGAGAATTATTACGAGAATTGCAAAAGTAAATAAATGCTAAATTAAAATGATTTTGTAGCTGATATTTTTTTTCTCTATGCATAGGCAATTGCAGCAATACTGAGTAATATAAATCACATATGTGTTAGTAAAGATACTATTTATACATAATGTCTAAATGAGAAATCTTGTATTTTTATGAAAAAGCCAAAATCAAGTTCAAATAGTTAATGATTAATGATATTCGATCTAGTTTTACTCGTAGCTTGTAAATCGCTAGAGTAAAGTTCTTACTGTACGAATCTAAAAGCAAACTTAGCCAGGTTACACATATATTTGTATATTGTATGAAACATAGACAATGGGGAAGCGTTTGCTACTAACCCGTGACCATGAGGCCCTTCTTCAAGGAATGTTTACCTTCGCGGCGACAATCGACCGAGCACTGTAAGTCAGCGCTCTGATGGTCGAAAATCTAATTGATAATCGTGATCTGTTTATTTAAATTATGTATTGAATTGTTCAAAATTATCAATAAATGTACGTACGTACAGACATCTGGGAAATAGTAAATAATCAATTTAATTTCTCCCTTCATACATACCTTTTTGCTTTTCCATGTGTTTTTGTACAATTATGACTTGCCATTTATTATTAATTCGCCAAATCATCGTTCCGCTTGTATTGTTGTCAATTATTCGATATCAATATATTTTTGTGAAAAAAAAACTATTTTGCTAACGTAATTTAAATTAGTAGTTTGCTAGAGTCGTGAGTTATATCTAACAATTATACGTACATACATATTTTTAGCCGATAAGGTAAATACACAATATCTTGTAGAAAACATAGACTGGAAATTTAGATTTTCAAATTTATATTGATTAGCATTTTCACTGTTAGAAATAGCTTTTTACTTTTTCTTTTGAGTGCATCACTTTTGGAGTTCCATAGTTCTAACAAGAAAAACTTATAATTTTGCTATGTCCGCCCGTCTGTCTGATCGTCCGTCCGCGATTTAGCTCAGAGACTGCTAGTACTAGAAAACTACATTTTGACATGGGTATATTATATCCATCAAGCGGACAAATTTTTAAGAAAATTAAAACCATTTCTTAGAGTACATGCCCTATATGTAAAATGGGGATGTTTTTTTTTTCTCATCTATCCCATAGAGCGGTCATCTCTGTTTAAGGTCATTAATGACCTGTAGATCCATTATATGTAACAGTGAAGATGCTATCATTGTGGAATACGTATGTAGTTTTGAATTCAATATCGCCGAGACTGCTTTCCAGCGTATTTTCTGATCTCGAAACCTTTGTCCTAAAGTTTTGAATTTAAAAAGTTTTAAAATCGAAAATGTATTAAAATAATATAAGGTTGAATGTATTTTTTTTGTAAATATTCTTCATAAGACCTTGCAGCCGTGACCGTGGATGTGAAATACAAATAAATATAGATGGAAGTAGGTATGTACAGTTACTTGTTTTATTTTTTTACTCCCCTTATCGCATATTTAGTTAGAAAGACTATCGGCTCAAAAAAGATTGTGATGAATTGAGAATCTCCTTTTTTGAAGTTGCTTAAAAATATGAATGAATGATCCGACACACTTCGGCTCCTAATTACATTGGCGCTCATGCGCTCTGAATGCTTTTATAGCCTATCTTTGCTTCGAACGTACAGTCAAGGACTTAATTCATGAGCCACCATGGAACCTTTACAAAGGAAAAGTCATAGTGGCATAGCATTAATTAACAAGGAAAATCGTAATGACTTTTCCTTCATTTTTTTTTTTTTTTTTTTTTTTTTTTAAATGAAAAAATGAAGGAAAAGTCATTACGATTTTCCTTGTTAATTAATGCTATGCCACTATGACGTTTACTGTGAAATGGTTCCATGGTGGCTCATGAATCCTTGACCGTACGCCCCCATTGACGGCACGTAAGTAGGTACGCCGCACACGTGATTATAATGAATGGCAGCAGGTGGCCGGGACTTACGTTCGTCGCGTTTAGCGCCGAGGTCAGATTGACGCTGTTCCTCAAACTCGGGGACCTGCCTCTGCACAACCCTGCGCCATTCAGCCCGCTGTGCAGCCAAATCTTCCCATCGAGATGGCTCAATGCGACATCTTTTTTATATGTCGCATCTGCACATCTTTGTACCGGAGGAGCTGTCCGCCATATTTGCGTTTGGTCCTCCATTTTATTATATTAGTTTCATTTCACTGTATGTATTGTAAACTTTGTGGTGGAGAAAATAAATACTTTTTTACTTACTTTACTTACTTACTTAGTTCAGAATAGAAGATGCGCTTCGCCACTCTGTCTTAAAAATAAAACATACAAAATGAAACCTTATTTAATTTATGGAAGGTCTAAATTACAATGGTGTATTATTTTGAAAAAGTTGTGGTAGCCTTGTGGTAACTTCTTTACAGCCTCTCAAACGATCTTGGTTTCGTGCTCGGGTTCGTACTTCTTGAGATTTTTTGGAAATTATGTGCGAAATAACATTTTTGATTTACGACGAGCCTTACTTTCTGCGAAGAAATTCAATGGTGTGTGTGAAGTTCCCGATCCGTCAGTGATCCAGTACTTACCAGTACCTACTTAAATAATTATAAATAGGTATAGATGTGACGTACGTAATTAAGTTGATTTATGTTTAAGCAGTTAGTGGGTGGTTTTGCATGAAAATATTCATTTTAACAAGTTAACAATGTTCTAGCTAGGTCATAGATACTCTGCAATATTTTAGACGACCAGATGGCCTAGTGGTTAGAGACCCTGACTATGAAGCTTGAGGTCCCGGGTTCGATTCCCGTGTCGGGGCAGATATTTATATGAAAAATACGAAAATTTGTTCTCGGGTCTTGGGTGTTTAATATGTATTTAAGTATGTATCTATCTATATACAGGGTTATTTTTAATTCACTGACATCCTCTTAGCCCTGAATTCCTATCACTCAAACACATGTTTTTTGTTTTACGACTTTTTAAAATGAAGCACTTTTTTTCCCATACAAATACACAGAGTATCGTAAAAATAAGAGGCCGAATCAAATTTTCAAAACGTTATTACACCAAAAATATTAAGTTATGACAAAAGCCGTAAAACAAAAAACATTTGTTTAAGTGGTAGGAGTTTAGGGTTAAAAGGATGCTAGTGAATTACAAATAACCCTGTACCTAAGTATGTTTATCCGTTGCTTAGTACCCATAACACAAGCTTTGCTAAGCTTACTTTGGGACTAGGTCAATTGGTGTGAATTGTCCCGTGATATTTATTATGACCTCGCAAAACTTAGTCCTACCGATTTAGTTCTAAAACTTATTTCACGACATCGCAACTCAGCGACAAAACTGCGACTTGATTTTTCTTTCTTTGACCCAAGCAAAAGCCGGCTTCATCCAGGTAGAGTTCCTTACATTAGTACCACGTATTAATTTTACCGAGTTTCTCCACTAAGCCGAAGACAATACCCCTACCATTAGTTTACACTGGTTTACAGTGACCGTACTCGCTAGCGACGGTGTAAATGATTTGTATGGAGAATTGTACAGCGCCTCTAGCGGTCACTTACGGAAGTACAATTCTCCATACAAATAATTTACGCCGTCGCTAGCGAGTACGGTCACTGTAAACCAGTGTAAACTCATGGTAGAGGTACAGACGGATGCAGATAGCGAAATTATTGCTTTCGTTTTTTTTCAAGTTGACTACGGATCCCTAAAGAGGTAAAGGTCATGGAATACTCCACAGTTGGCATTATTTCGTGCAGAGTTGCACGCAAGCTAGCAATAAGCCTCGTGGAAACTAATTATTGCAACTAAAACAAAATACAAGCAATCCAATCATCTGTTGTAAAACTATTTAATAATAAACTAGTTTACCGACTTCAAAAAAAAGAGGAGGTTCTCAATTCGTCTGAATGTTTTTTTTTATCCCGCGTCGCTCCAATTCAAGAATAAAAATCAATAAATCAAAATGAAAACCTTTATTATGTAAGTAGTAGGCCGCAAAGAGCTCATATGTCTTTATTTTTATACTACCAGCGTTTTCGGAATGACCATCATTACGTACCAAGAAGAAAGCGCCGCAAAAACTTGGCAGTAAGTTATTTTTCAATGCATAAATTTACTTTATTTTGGTGTAAGTAGCCTAGGTAGGTTTTTTTTGGAAGACTGAGCAAGACAATGAACATAGTGTTCATAGTTTACTTGCGACTTATTTTATTACTTAAATAGATTCGAATTGCGCACGAATCGTCAGGTACTCATGCATGCATGTATTTACAATACGCCGTAAGTCTGTATCCCTTGGTACTTAATTTTGAATATCAGTGTACCTTCTATAATGATTGATCGTCAAGGAATACGCCTACCTGCCTACTAAATTTTAAATCTAGCTATCGCCAGTAGTTTAGGCTGTGTGTTAGTCAGTCACGTTATTCTTTTAGTGACTTAAAACTAAATATTTGTACGCTTGCTTGAATACATAATTGACGTGCTAAACTTATTTTAAGGCCCTACCGAGCTTTTGGCGCATTTATTGCATTCATTTAATCCCTTGCTGTATCATTACTACTTACCTACCAAAGCTTTAGTTCTGAAATTCATGTGTATTTAAGATATTTGAGGATTCACTCTAGTGACCAGTGTTTTTCGAAACACGATAACTCGTAGTTTGCTCGATAGGAAAAAAAATCAAAGTAGTCTCTAAAAATAACATAAATCGTTAGTACGGCGTAAATACTGCACGGCAGGTCATGACTTTTTGAATGTTAATAAAACAAGATGTTTTCTAGGGCCTAGTTTTGCTAGTAGGTATTTGTTTTAGTAATATGATGAAAATACCTAAATACACGCGCGGTCTGACCAACATATCTTGAGTCGTCGTGCTTCCTTCTTGTCCTTACAGTTAGTTGCGTTAGTTCTCCTTCGGCCATTGGACTAGGAACTTGTGTCGCTCGCGCTTACGCACGCACGGCTTTGATTCTAGCCGTTCTCACGCACACGTACACGAGTGCATCTAGAATACCTAAAATCGATTAGCGTAAGAAGCTCGGTGCGGCAGAAGAAATTCGCTCTAGCCATAATCCATCTTAGGGTTCACGCTAGGAAATAAGTTATTTGTATGTAAATTTTTCGCAATGGAGCTGGACTTGTCAATTGTGAAACCACTACGTCGCATGTAATACTAGTATCAGTAGGATGCAAAAAATATATCATTTCGTCCTCTTTCCCGCTGTCGTAACTGGCATGCGATACCTACCTACAATGTAGTACCTTGTAAGATACGACAGCTAGCGGGGAGGGCGATATTTTTGTCTTCCTAATTCTTTGTGTCATTATTGAACACTGACGATTTCCATATTGTTGAAAACCTTTTAGCCAGACAGTACCGAAGCAGCTGATTCAGCAAGCATTGACTGGGAACGTTGGAGAGCTGCCAAACCGCTGCAAGGTCGCTTTAATCGATACCCTAAGATACACCTTCCGATCCTACGTAGGTAAAACTAGGATACTTTCATTGGTAAAACAGTTTTGGTGACCGAAATATTTCACTTTGATTGAAACCATTTATTCTTATTGACGGCACTTGAACATCATCACCGGAGCTCTAGGTACATATATATACATAAACGAAAAGTCAAGATAAGGCAAAAGGGCAAAAGTTACTCTTTTAGTTACAAATGAAGGTAATATGAGTGTTAAAAATCGGCCAACTGCGAGTGGAATTTACACACGAGGGGTTCCGTACCGCCGTACAATTAGATATTGCTATGACTGAGTAAAACGACGAAAACAACACCTTAGTTTATTATCTTAGTTTTAGTAGTCTTCTTTACAGTCCTACGACCCCTTTATCACGTTAACTGCGAAGCGAGGCCTAAATCACCCCTGATGCAACTTCCCTGTGGTGCGGCAAGCAAAAAAGTGAATTTCTCTGTCGTGCGAATGGCATAGCTTTGGTTTGGTCCAGTGTAGGAAAGAGATAAATATATATTTGAGATCACTAAATGGTTCCGGACTCGGTGGTGTACCTACCTTGGTACCGGATGTCTTAGGCCTCGTGCCGCACTGAATTAATATAATTTTAATGCAGTGCGGAACGAGGCTAAAACGTCCCATATCCCCCCTGACCTCGTACCGCACTGAACGCGAGCTTCCCGCGACCAGTGTTGTGCATCACGTCGAACACTCATAAATAAGTACAACATATATATTGAGATTTTTATAAAAAAAGTATATTGATACTGATTTTTTAATGTTAATTCAAGTTCTAATAAGTGTATTTTTAAAGCCCGAGGCAGAATAAATAGGACAGTTTCTTTTCTACTTCTGGTTGCCTTTTTTTTCTATTCTGTGAACCGCATTAAGATTTTCATATACAAATAGAAAGATAAACCTTATGCATAAACCGTAATCCATTATTTTCCAATAATAAGTCTGTAATAGGTGCCTGTTAATGGTATAGAATGGAACGCTTCGTGCGCGAGTCCGACTCGCACTTGGCCGGTTTTTTTTTCTTTATGGCGCCTTCAAGCACAATTTAGATTATTTAAAAAAAAATGTATCCTTTGATAGCTTTGTGTTGTTTTGCCAGGTTTTGCCCTTAAAACGATCTAATGAGATATAATTGATCAAAATCGGTCAAGTCGTTGCGTAGTTAAGACAGTTTAAAAACGTCGATATTATTTTTCCCATCACTAATCGCAGCGAAAATTTGCCCTATTTCAGTGCGTTACGAGGTGTATAAGATCCCATATTTTGTTTTGCTAATAATTCCTAAACTAGCCATCAGATCCCGGGGCGACGGTGGATTAGGGTTCATCAATTCACTGTCTATATCAATAAGGACCAAAATTCTCATTTATCTTTGATTTCGCGCCAGAAAATGGATTTTAGTCTGTAAAAGGAGGTGGGGTCTAATAGACCGCGTGTCGCCCTAACGTCTGGTCACGGTACGGGCCGATTATACCTCGTGCCGCAGGAACGGAAAGTATGCAAAAATTGGTGCCGCAGCTAACGTGTTATGTGGATTGAAAGTTGAAAGTTAAGGATTTAGAAGTATTTTGGTTATTTGTGTGCAAATTCTAGCATACAAACCAAATTACAGCTTTCTACAACGTCGGGAAGTTTCTACTTATCTTAATTTCAAGAGCCTTTATCACTAGGTACCCGAGAGGGTCTGATAAATAAATAAATGAATGGTAAAATTTTGGTAGATATTCATGAAATGTAAAAGCTAGAAATTTAAAGAAACTTTAGCGTTTCATTCATAACATAAGACTGGGGCTGAATTCAGGAACGGCCCAAAAGGATTTGCGTGCGGTACTTAGATTATTTATGCACTAGATGGAGCGTCAGTAGCAAACATTGCGATACAAAACGTCCACAAATCCATTTGACAGCTTCATATTACGATCGCGTTACGTTATTCCGGTTGTCACTGTGTGCGTGCTTAATGATACCAGTTAATTTCACATTCCCCAAAATGTGGGGAAAGTGAAGCTGATTGGGGAATGTGTGGGGAGAGCTTCAATTCGGGAAAAATGAGGGGATTTTAAGTATGAACACAAATACGCGACATTTGACATCAAATTTCTGCTTGTCTTGATTAATTTCCTACAATTCATTATTCGCAACAGCTCTAAACTAAGTCACTCGGCCCACATAATTTTTCATTCCCCACACGTGGGGAGTTTCGGCAATGCGTTTGGGGATTTTAGCATATTACTATTGGCAACCCTGCGAATGACGCAAATGACATATAAGCCAACAGTTGGCTTATATTTTTACGGGACGTTTCCATGCCACCTAAGCTCTATCTAGTGCATAAATAATGTAAGGTGCGGTAATTCAATCGTTTGGGAGAGGATAGGAATGGGCTGAGCTTGGGATGAGCTTTATTTTCCTGTAATTCGCTTTGTAAATAAATAAATAAGGCTGATCCGAATCTCAGCCCAAACCTCTCGCAAACCAGTGATTGTTGGCGTTCCTGAATAGCAGTTCATCCCTATCCTCTTGCAAACGATTGAATTACCGCTCGCAAACCGTGTTGGGCCGTTCCTGAAGTTAGCCCCTGATACTTATTCACTATTATATTCAGGCTGAAGATGAGGGTTGGAAAATATGACAAAACACTTCGAGAAAAGGCAAACAATGCCCTGTTTTCGTTACCGAGCCCCCTTAGATTATTTATGCACTAGAGGTAGATAGAGCTTAGGTGGCATGGAAACGTCCCGTAAAAATATAAGCCAACTGTTGGCTTATATGTCATTTGCGTCATTCGCAGGGTTGCCAATAGTAATATGCTAAAATCCCCAAACGCATTGTCGAAATTCCCCACGTGTGGGGAATGAAAAATTATGTGGGCCGAGTGACTTAGTTTAGAGCTGTTGCGAATAATGAATTGTAGGAAATTAATCAAGACAAGCAGAAATTTGATGTCAAATGTCGCGTATTTGTGTTCATACTTAAAATCCCCTCATTTTCCCCGAATTGAAGCTCTCCCCACACATTCCCCAATCAGCTTCACTTTCCCCACATTTTGGGGAATGTGAAATTAACTGGTATCATTAAGCACGCACACAGTGACAACCGGAATAACGTAACGCGATCGTAATGTGAAGCTGTCAAATGGATTTGTGGACGTTTTGTATCGCAATGTTTGCTACTGACGCTCCATCTAGTGCATAAATAATCTAAGCGAGCCTCCAAATATCATAAGTGTACGTTTTATTTTTATTGAGAAGTGATACCTACTATTGTTTTGTTGCTATGTTGTGGCGATGTTACTGTTGTTCATTTATAATTTTCAGTAGCAAATAAAAAGTATTTTTTGATGTTAAATTGCATGTATAATAATGTCTAATTTAATACCTATTCCTAGCATAAGTACCTACCGTCGACTTCGCCTTTTCTCTTCAACAATAGGGCTGAATTTAGGTGACCCGTGACCTTTTCTTAGTTGGTTACGTTAAAGCCACCACTGCATCGTCTGCAGCCTACCTTCCTGTACGAAAACTGCCGAAGCAGCGCGGAAGTGGCCGAAGGTAAACAAAATGGCGGAACTCCCCGCGCATGCCCACCCCTACGGAGAAGTGACGTCAAATCGAAATAGTGATGTGAATATAGTTTTTCAGAGGGAAGTTTCGATAAAATTTATCAAAGGCAAATATAGGTAACGCCACCAGAGTTGAGGCCACGCACACAACCACATCTCATGTAATGACAGCGGGATTTTGACGTTGTGTTGACGTTTAACGACAACACAACGTCAAAATCCCGCTGTCATTACATGAGATGTGGTTGTGTGCGTGACCTCAACTCTGGTGACGTTAAGTACAGGTATAATAAAAGTTTTTTTTTCCAATTTTGTATGTAGAGGAAATTTGTACTTTTTATCCTCATGTGTTTTTAGGGTTCCGTACCCAAAGGGTAAAAATGGAAACCCTATTACTGAGTTATCCTCATATTATGGCCTACATAAGTACGTGTTTAAGTTTATAAAGTACAGTTTCTTACAGATAAATTATGTAGAGTCAAAAAGTAATTTAGGAAAGGTAGTCACCAAGTATCCACAAAACTAGCCGAAGTTTGGTAGAGTCAATGCAGTTTTTATAAACTTGTTCTGAAGGTAGAGGCTGTTACTACTAAAAATTTGGTCTTTGGGCACAATGAATGTTGTTTCGATATTTCAATCTAAACTGGCCACTGACTCAAGAGCCATTACAAATAGTATTTAATGGGGAAACAAGAGGCAAAATGCCGCCTTAATTGTAACAAATGCCGTTTTTACTCACAACCCAATTAATTCATTAACCTCTACAGCGTTGCACATAATTTCTTAATTAACCTCTTCTGCGCAGTGTCGGAACTGCTAAAAATAACCAACCTTGAAATTAATTAGACGGTCGTTATTTATGTCTGCTTAGTCACCGAAAAACATAAAGGGACAAGTAAGTTTGCTATCCATCTTTGAAATAAACAACCAGTAATCTCTAATCTATGAAATTGCTTTAAACTTCTAAAATATTGAGAGCAAGGTTCTATTGACTGTAGTACTTACAAGTTCTAGATAACGGAAGGTTAATCTTTACAGGATATGTAATCAAGACGCTAGAAACTATTACGAATAAGACGGTATTGTTCACCAAGATTCTTACTTATTCCTTTACCACTCTAAGATTCAATGTCATTTGCATGACCTAACTAAAACTTTGGTGTTTTTTTTATAATGTAGGAACCGCCACAAAAATGATTTAACACTTACCTGGTTGACTATCCTAGTAAACAATGCGTAATTATATACATCATTATTACCTACCTACTTGAAATTTGTTTCAGTGTGTATTTACCTAAGTTTAATAATAAGAAAAATATAACACAAAATCCTGTAAATCCTGTTATGTTTTTATAAGTAAGTATACAAATATGAAGCTTAAACAAACGCTAATGTTGGCGAGAGAAGGATTGATGGATCTTCTGCCGTGTCTGTTTATCATACCTTCATTTTGACGTTGATTTATTATTCATTTAAACTATTTAACATAATCAGTCAAGATATTTTTGCGAGAGATAAATTTTAAAAACTACATAGCCTCAGGACGACCTTGTGACATGGCGAGTAAATGCCGCCATCAAATAAGCATTCCCCTGGTATAGAGCAGCAGCTATATCAGTATTGGCTTAAGCCCGAGGAAGTGGGTTCCGGTAGGACTTTAGACCAAACAGTAGTGGGCGAAGCAATCGGCCATTATACTGCGATGTGGAAGGCAAGTGGGGAAACCACCACATTACTATTCCCTGTTATGGAGTAATGAGAAATGTCACAATTAAGAAATGAGGTTCTTGACAACGGGCTTCCACGACGTAACATTCCGTGGCGGTCTGAGTCCGGCAGGGTCAGGAGCAAGGCTGACTCGGTCGTCATCCTGCGAAAACCTTGTAAAATTGGAACATGGAATGTGAGAACCATGCTCACACCGGGCAAGCTAGAAGAGCTAAAGATAGAGATGAATAGATTAGATATAGATATTCTGGGATTGTGTGAAGTAAGATGGGAAGGAAGCGGAGATTATTGGAGCGATGATTACAGGATAATTTATACTGGAAAGGACCAAGGAGCAAATGGAACGGCAATAGTGCTTAAAAAGGAATGGGGAAACCAGGTTGAAAACACAATACATCATAGCGATAGAATAACAGCAATCAAAATAACATCTAGTCCACAAGATATAATATTAGTCCAGGTATATATGCCCACAAGCAGTTACTCAGATGACGAAATCGAAGAGATGTATAACCATATTGACGCAATTTTGGACTCAGTAAAGGAAAAAGACATGTTAATAATAATGGGCGATTTTAATGCTGTTGTAGGAGAAGGATCGGAGGGCAATGTTGTGGGTAATTTTGGCCTAGGGAAACGGAATAGTAGGGGGGAAAGGTTAGTACAATTCTGCCAAGAAAATAATCTAGTAATAACAAACACAATATTTAAACAACCCAAACGTAGACTATACACATGGAAAATGCCAGGAGATATTGGAAGATATCAATTAGATTTTATTATAACGAAAAGCAGACATCGCCAGCAGATCACGTCATGTAAAACCATGCCCGGTGCTGATCTGAATACCGATCATAATCTTCTAGTCGGCGTGTTCAGCCTTATGAACAAGAAGATAAAAAGGAGGAATACGCGAAAGACAATTGATCTCAGCAAGCTGAAAGAGGCAAATAGCAATTATAAAGTGCAATATAGTAATAAGGTAGGACATAAATTAGAAGAATACAAAAATAATATAGTAAATAGCATAAGTATAGAAAGTAAATGGGGAAATGTCAGTAACATAATAAGAACTAGTGCAGAGGAAACCTTGGGAAGGGAAAAAATTGTACCGAGAAAGAAATGGCTTACCACAGAAATTATAGATTTAATGACAGAAAGGAGAGGACTCAGAAACAAGACAGATGAACATAGTATAGCACAATATAAACGCCTAACAAACAAAATAACTTTAAAATGTAGAAAGAGGAAGGCTGAAGACCTAGAGGATGCATGTAATAGTATTGAAAATTTTATCAAAAGAGGAAGAATAGACAAAGCATATGGTATAGTTAGAGATTTGGGAAAACATCACAAAACAAGAAGTGCTACGATACTGGATGAACAGGGGAAAATCTTGATAAGCAACGAAGACATTTTAAAACGCTGGATAAGGTATATAGAACAATTATATGAAGGAAACGGGTTAACAGAAAACAGTTTAGAGTTAGAAAGTGAAATAGATAAAGATAATTTGGGCCCAGATATCATTAGAGAGGAATTTGACAAAGCTTTAAGTAGTATTCAAGAGGGTAAAGCAGCGGGGGATGACCAAATTTACATTGAATTTATAAAGAAAATAGAATGTGATCCATTGAAGAGCGAGATTTTTGATATAATTAAACTTATGTATAGCACAGGAGAAGTACCCAAAGATTTTAAAATTAGTAAGACAGTAACATTACCTAAAAAGCTAAATACACTTAAATGCGAAGAGCACAGAACATTAAGCCTTATATCTCATGCGTCAAAAATCCTACTCAAGATTGTGCAGGGTAGAATAAGACCAATAGCAGAGAGCTATTTAGGGCCTGATCAATACGGTTTCAGGCAACATAAAGGTACAAGAGAGGCTATTCTTGCCCTTCGCCTAATAATAGATAGAAGGATGGATTTAGACTTGGACACGCATATCGCATTCATAGATCTAGAAAAGGCTTTTGATAGGATAGACTGGGTAAAGATGATGAGCATTTTAAAAGAAATAGGCATAGACTACAGAGACAGGAAAATTATCTACGAACTGTATAAGGAACAGGAAACTATAATAGAAGTAGGACAGGAAAAGGGAAGAGCTAAGATAAGACAGGGTGTACGCCAGGGATGTCCACTTTCTCCTTTAATTTTCAACATTTTTATTGAAACTGCCATTAGAAAGTTGTTAGATTCTGGGAAGGGAGGTATCAAAATTAATGGAGAAAGTTTCCATTTCATACGGTTTGCTGATGACATCGCAGCTTTAGCAGAAAATTCCGCACAACTGGAACAACTTGTAACAGAAATGGACAACGTATTCAGACAATTTGGACTTAAAATTAATATTAAGAAAACAAAAACTATGATAACATCAAAGCATACCCAAGTCATAGATCAAATACATATAGGAAATTGTACCATTGAGCAGGTCAATAGTTTTAAATATTTAGGCAGCGTAATTACCTGTGACTCCAGATGCACCACGGATGTCAAAACAAGAATAGCCATGGCTAAGAAAGCATTCAATGATAAAAAACACATTTTTAAAGGCAAAATCTCAAGGAACATTCGGAAAAGATTTATTAAGACCTACATCTGGAGTATAGCATTATATGGGAGCGAGACTTGGACATTGACTCAGCGGGACCGAGACAGATTGAGTGCGTTTGAGATGTGGTGCTGGCGGAGAATGGAGGGGATTAGCTGGACTGAAAGGAGAACTAATGAGGAGGTTTTAGAGTTGGTGGAAGAGGAAAGGCGGCTGTTAAGGACGATTGAAAATAGGAGAGGGAATATGCTGGGGCATCTGATACGACATGACAGTTACATAAAAACTATTTTGGAAGGGCAAATAGAAGGCAGGCGAGGCAGGGGAAGACCGAGACGGTCATTTATAGACCAAGCCAAGGAAAAAGTCAATGTCATGTCGTATCAGGAGCTGAAAACGCTGGCAGAGAACCGAAAAGAGTGGCGTTTACTCCACCGACAAGAGCTAAGCTCTTAAATTAATGATGATGATGAAATTTTATCGTCGTTGTCTATTTGTAAGCGTAATAAAGTTACCGTAATTGAGTCATTAAATGCAAATTATCTTAATATGTTGTTGTTTAATTTATGTCATGTAACAATAACAAAGAAGAGAAGAGGATAATGTGTTCGATTATGTGTACCGGCACGTTATGTATACTTACTTGGTATTTTTTTTCATTTAAGTATTACGTGGTATCAATAGTCATAACTATATGTCTTCAGCATCATGTAGGCAGCTGGACTTAGGCTTCTCAAGAAAATTTTATAAAATAATGAAATAAATTATGTAAACAGCAATATATAACTTTTGACGACCAGATGGCTTAGTGGTTAGAGACCCTGACTATGAAGCTTGAGGTCCCGGGTTCGATTCCCGTGTCGGGGCAGATATTTGTATGAAAAATACGAATGTTTGTTCTCGGGTCTTGGGTGTTTAATATGTATTTAAGTATGTATCTATCTATATAAGTATGTTTATCCGTTGCCTAGTACCCATAACACAAGCTTTGCTAAGCTTACTTTGGGACTAGGTCAATTGGTGTGAATTGTCCCGTGATATTTATTTATTTATTTATAACTTTCGTTAAAATTAATTGGCTAAGACGTTCTCATTTTTATCGACATATATTGTATCGCTGTGTAAGACATCCCTAGCGTCTCGATGTCGGTGGCTGCAGTCCACTCGCGAATCTTCGCACCGCGCCGCGTATTTTTGACTTGCGAACAGAAATTCGAAAATCGAACAGCTATTGAAAAAAGTGAGCAGCCAGTGACAATTCAAGCATTTTTAAAGCGGAAATGTATGTTTTGTTCTCACTATATATAATCATTTTCTTTCTGGATAATATTTACGTTTTGTTTTTGGGAAACAGAAATAAACGAAATGTAAATATTGATATTTAGATTTTTTTAATTAAGGTCATGGACCGTCCAGTCTATATACTTACCTAATATAGTTTTAGTGCTATTCCCACTTTTTAATATCAATGAGTTTATTTTCAGCTTATTATTGTTATTATGCAACAATAATTAAACCATATACTAACATCTAAAACCACAGCTAAACCTAAATAAAAATGTTTTTTTTTTATAAATAAGTTATTAACTAAAGAGGTTAAATGCAGGGTTTCCACATGTAGGTTCTGTATTGATTGTGCGCGGCGGTGTTCCGAGGATGCGCCGCGTTGGGAAGGTCAGGATTCCTGGACACATGTCATGTGCATCTACACGTGGGTTACCTTAAATTTCCTGTAAATTAAAAAAAATGCACATAGGTACTTAGTCAACTTTTTTGTAACGTTTGTTGATGTTTAGACGGGAAGGCGAACAACGCGATATTGATCATTAGCTTTGTTGTTGTAGTGTTTAATATTTTTAAATTATATAAGGATCAATGATGTCAAAGGATGTCTTTGTTTATATTTCGATAGAAACATTTCTTTTTGGTTTATGTTACAAGTATTAAACGTGACTTTATAATGAGAATAAAATGAGCAATATACATAAATAAAATGACTTAATTCTCTAACGGGGAATAAATAAACAGTCATATAAACAAAGTCAAATAAAAAGATGCAGTAGGTACTAGGTATGTACAGTAGGTATCAACTCTACATACTGAGATACTACAGAACAATTCTTCATCTGTCATCGAAGTATGACTTAAATAAAAATAATTATAGTTTAATTAAAAACACGGTTTAATGGTAAACCGAATGGTAAATCTGTCTGGCTGCTCCATCATCAGACCTCGTATACAAATCTTGTTCAAAGTCCACCCTATAAGACTATTCCAACAAGCCCAAACGCGGTTAGGACGTATGGTTCACCCTTGGAGTTCCAATGTCTAGTCTCTAGCCGCATCCTCAGGTCACCTCGCTGATACCATATTATTGTATTGTCATCATAACTACGTCTAATTGCCAAGTTTTGTGTGAATACTACAATAGGGATGTCGACACCACCAATCAACTGACGTACTCCAACACAACACAATTCTCCCATAGAGTTTGAATGGCAATAGCAACTTATGACGTCACTTGTTCGCCAACTCAATCAACTATTTATTTGTTTTAAAACAACAAAAATTCTAATTTTGCAGTTAATCGAAAATTAATCTAGTTTTCAGGGCTAAAATAAAGCGTGTTTTTACTGGAGTCGTGTTTTTGAAATTATTTTTTAATGGCGTCAACATCCCTATAATATATTTCATACTAGCTTTTGCCCGCGACTCTGTCCGCGAAGAATAGGGGTAGGTATAAAAAATAGCCCACGACCTATTCTCAGACCTACCGAATATAGACAAAAAAGTTTCATAAAAATCAGTCGAGCCGTTTCGGAGGAGTTCGATAGAAAACACCGTGACACGAGATTTTTATATTAGATAGCTTTTGCCCGCGACTCCGTCCGCGTGGAATTAGTAATTTGGGCAGCTTATTTTTTTTATCCAATTTGCTTTTTCATCAATTATGGCTCTCCTTAGTTCCTCGATACAAAAAAAAATACCCCCCGCAAGAACCGAAACCCCCTCCCTCCCCCCCGCACACCCGCGTTCACATTCACCACTGTGCCACCGTACTCCCAGCGTGATGATATATAGCCTTCCTCGATAAATGGGCTATCTAACACTAAAAGTATCGTATCTTTCTTATTTGTCAACCGATTCAACTGAAACAAACACTAAATGTTAATCCAAGAAAATACCAACATATCAGTGAAAACCGCATCCTTTCCGCACAGACAAACAGACAAAAATTCTAAAAATCATCCTTTTTCGCACAGACAAACAGACAATAATTCTAAAAATCATTGTTTTGGGTTCTATTGCGCTAATAAATAGCCCTAGTGACAGTTTTTCTCAAATATCTTCAATGTACAGACACCGACTTGTTACAGATTTATTATATGTCCCTATAATATATTTCATATTTAAATACGAACTGAAACATGGATGCACAGAAAAAAATCCTTAACGACTTATACAGTGCAAATTGTATTTCCATCGGGAAAAGTCGGATCTCAATCGGAATCCGACGGCATCCAAAGTGTCAATCAATATTGTATTAAACTAGCTTTTTCTCACGACTTCGTCCGCGCACTCTCAAACTCCCAAACTACGCCGTGGGAAATTCCGAAAATCCCTTTATAAATATGATTCTTTTCTGTTCTAATGGTCAATTTTAACTTTCCTATTTTTTTTTTTCAAACATAAAAATATATAATTTTGAACTTCAGGAAAACGAGGCCTTAGAATAAGCTGGTAACGCCAGCTTTTATGACATGACGTCATCTGTTAAAAAAGATTTGAAAGGATTGAAGACTGACAACGTTGGTCATTAGGGTGTGTTGAACAACACAATTTTTCAAAATTAAGTTTTTTTACAAAAAAATAATAATCTCAAACTAAGATGCGCTTGATTTGAAAATATACTTTTCGGACAATTTTTCCCGGCCTCCCTCCACATCAAAAAATAAACAATTAATCAACGCAAATGCAATTAAACCCACATACAAAAGAACCACCTCGACTATAAATATTTGCACGACTTAACCTCACTACTTCACAGAGAAGCAAAATAAGTATTCTATTTATTTTAGTAGCAACCAAATTTGATACTAATATTACTAATGTAATAAAATTACCTGACTCAGACTGTAATCCAATCTGGCTTTGATTGAATCAGCTTATTGGATATATTAAATAAACTATTTTAACCTTTATTTTGGTAGGTACAAGTTTTAACGGGCGGCTTCGCCCCTGTTCCAGTAGCTGTACCCGGTATCTTGTGAAACTCGATTAATGAATTAAAATACGAAACCCTAAAAAAACGACTATCTGAGTTCAACCTTTGAACGGAACATTTCGAAAGTGTGAATACAAAAACCATGGAATCAAAGCCGTAAACCATTTGTAACTAAGTTCGCTGAATGCACTTTTTGCTGACTGTGCATTGTCATGAACTATAGTACAAGTCGATGCCATAAATGGCTTAAACCGTTGAAATGTTTCGTCCTGCGAAGACGATCCTCACCAGACCACTGGCATTTCCTTACTAGATTATAAGATTATTGTATCGTCACGGAACATAAATAAGCACGCCGAATTTCAGCTCTATCAATCAGGTATGTGGTCGAAAAATGATTTGCAAACTTTGAAGCCACAACTTAGGTTTTTTTTTCTCTTTTAACAAATATATTTTGTGTGAATAAATATTAACAACTCTAACTTAGGGTATGTACAAATGAACGTTGTAAATTAAATAAAAGCTTGTAAACGATCTAGCTTGAGTCAAAAGTCTTTGACACTTAGTGTCTGTTGCCAAGTGATGATTTATATGGCAGTAAGTCGTGGCCGTTAACGTTGGGTCTCTTAAGAAAGCTTAAAGTCACTCAGAGAGTGACGGAGAGAGCTATGCTTGGAGTTTCTCTGCGGGATCACATTAGAATAAATGATGAAATCCGCGCGAGAACTAAAGTCACCGACATAACTCGAAGAATCGCCAGACTCAAGTAGGTGGGTGGGGCACATCACTCGTAGAACTAGTGGCCGATGGGCCTAAAAGGTTCTTGAATGCTGTCCATAGGCCGGAAGGCGCAGTGTAGGTTGGCCTTCAATAAGACGAAGTGCAATGATGTTAGATGCGAACGGCGCAGGTTCGGTCTGTTCATGGTGAACCTTGGGGAGGCCTATGTTTAGCAGTTGAAGTCTTTCGTGTAAAATGATGATGATGATGAAACGATCTATTAATAAGCACAGAGCTCTTTCACTCCTGCATGATTCAAGTTCTATCATAACTTCAGGGTATGTATTACAATACCGAAGTACGAAAAACCGAATGTATTAAAACATCGAATGGGTCAAAAGACCGACACGATTTTTTTCTGAAACCGTTAACTTTTTAAGATTCTTATAAAACTAACCTAACCTAACCCAATGGGTTCTGTATGATGCCGTTTTAATAAATTCTGAAAAGTTTACGGTTTCAGAAAAAAATCGTGTCGGTCTTTTGACCCATTCGATGTTTTAATACATTCGGTCTTTCGTACTTCGGTATTGTAATACATACCCTAACTTCATAACTATAGAATAGACTTTACAATGCCTCGTCGGTCAGTGGGTCAGTGATCGATATGACATTTGTTTTGTGCTATTCACCGAACCTCTATTGAATGCTTCAGCGATATAGAAGCAAATTGAAACCCAGTTATTATCTGTAATATCACTTAAAGCCATATTGTCTGAAATTAGCTAATGTTTTGTTTAACTTTATACTTTACAAATACTTAGATCTGAATCCACTAGGTAATTTATGTTTAATTACATGTTATATTTTAAGTGTATTTAACAGTTCAAAGCATGAACACTAAACTGGTGTCATCATTGGTTTTTCAATTGTTAATCGAACCTAAATCCTAAAACTAAACCCTTTCTTGCCAGAAATGCTTATACAGGGTACAAAAAAATACAAAAAATACAAAATTCCTTATTTTCAAAAATTTGAACGTACATTTATGGTAAGGGATGGAGCTGCCCGGTAAGCAAAAATGCCTGTATTGGGAAGCCCCGCTCTTCCATATATTATAATAAGTAGTACTATAATATCTAAAATAACATAAAAAAGTAAGGAAATATAAACTAGAAACTAGAAATGGCTGTAGGCATGCGAGATCATGCGTGCGAGCGCAGCGCGCGCACATGTGTGTGTGTGTGTGAGTGTGGATGTGTGTGTGTGGATGGGTGGTACAATTAGATCGGTCAGTATGGGCAAGTCTTTAACTATAAGACAAGACATATTTATTATATTTTCTTAGGAAACATGACATCGATTTTAGGGAAAAGAAAAACTGCATACCTACATAGATTTAAAAAAAACTTGTACTCAATCCGGGAACAGTAAAAGTTGCTCAGTGTGAATCTCCCCATCACCCCTTTCACTCCTACTCATGATCATCCTGTATATGAGTTTCTGATCCCGCAATACCTGATACTCGTAAGTGAGTAACATTTAATGTCTTTAACTCCAATAAAAAACTTAATTTTAGCCCTGAAATCCAGATTAATTTAAAATTTGCTGTAGAAACGTCGTATGTAGGTATGTATTTCATTGATACGGATATCCGCTGTTAAGTTGAGGTGTTTTTTTTATATGAGAGGGAGGCAAACGAGCAAGCGGGTCATCTGATGGAAAATGATCACCACCGCCCATAAATATCAACAACTCAAAGATCTGATCTGTTGCCGGCCTTTAAAAAGGAGAGGGAATAGGGGAGAGGGAAGGGGAGAGGTATTGGGCCCCCGGCGCTCACACTGACCGTACGAAACGCAGCAGGAGTATTGCTGCTTCACGCCGGTGTTCTGTGAGAGGGTGGTACTGCCCCGGACGAGCTGGCCCATTCATGATGCAGCGGCTAGGAAGTTGTTGTGTTTTTTAAAGGTTTATAAGCAACGCATCAGCAGGTCTTAAGGTACTGTAGGTGTTCATGGGCGGCGGTGATCCCTGAACATCAGATGACCGCAGCCCGTTGGCCGGCTTTCACATAGGTAAAGATGTCCCGAAACACAAATCTGGTCCAATTTGTAACAAATCTGAAAAAATAAGCGGTAAGACATCACTTATTATTATCATTTCTCGCCCAACGTATTGGCATCACAATCCAGCGCGGAAATGCTGCCAGCTTTATGGACACACTTCCGCAGGGACAGGACTATTTGCCTTTGGTTAGAAAAAAAAATGTATTTTTTTATATTTTTTTCTTACAGATTAGGCCAATTTGAGAAACTAATTTGAATTTTTTAAAATTTCGTCGCGTACTTTTTTTTAAATTTAATTTGTTAAATACCGGATATGGTTGATCGGATATACGTCATCAGTGGCATGAAACTCTTGATTTCCTTTGCCCATCTGCTTAGAGAAAAAATACTGTCATCTGTCATTCGTACGTCGTCACGTCATGTCGTCAATAAGTTCCTAACCTTCTGGTTCTGAAAGTCTATTTTCCACAATAATTTTTCGAAAAAAATACTTACCAGTGGAGACTCCGGTGAAAAATTTGTCAAGGCTGACACGCTCAATTTACCCAAATTGCGAAATGTGTCTATTTTGGAGTACATTGCTACCAGCGATATGCACAATATTGCCAAAATAAGGGGGGCTAAGATGCTCATCTACCTGTTCAATCATCAACATTGAGTGCATACCTATATAAAATACTCATGGGCCGGGGCTATTCATGGAGTCATTTGAACAAATAAAACACTTACTATAGTCCATTTTTTAGATTCAAAAATGAAAATTGCCTTTTTTTTGTTTCCTATCCTATTGACATCAGTTAAATTTAAATGACATTATTACAGACATTGACATTGTTTTTTTAAGTGAAGCGTGAGAGCAAAGGTAAAAGAAAAATGCCTTTGAACCTTTGATGACGTCATTTGAAGATCAAATGAAAAACATCAATTTTTTTGGAATGTCTGCGCTATTAGCTGTTTATTTTTAAGTCCGACTACAGAAAATGGTTGTATAACATTATTCCTCAATGATAAAAAGATAAAAAAAATACAAAAAAATATTTAACCAAAGGGAATTACAATTATACCTATATATACCTATAGATAGAGGTTATTTTTAGGTTAGTATTTTTTATGTAACTAGAGTAAAATGCCAATATAATTGAGTAAATTATATTAGCTTATTAGGTATTATACAAAAATATATAATAATAAAATCTAAAAGAATTCAAATCGTTTATTGCAAGAAAATGAGTAGGTAATACAAAGATCTTAAAAATACAAAACATTTGGTTATCATTACAAACGCCAGGTCCTTGGCATGCAATACATGGTCCAGAATTGATACAACTTGGAATTTCACTAGATTATCGTTGAGTTTTGGCACAACCTGTATATAAAAAATCCCTGGCAGTCGTACTGAGGTGAACAGCGAGCCTCACAGTTCTCCCCTATTCTTGTATTCCTGTTATTCCCCCTCCATGCCCCTGTATTACCCGGGGTCTGCGAGGGGGCTCGCGGCCTTGACACGGTTCTGGGCCCCCCTTGAAAGGCGCCGCCATTGTCAAATAGAGACGTCGACGAAAGGTTTTTTATTTAAAGTACTTAGTATTTAAAGTCCTTATTGAAATACTAGCTGTTGCCCGTGACTCCGTCTGCAAAGAATTCGTTTATCGCTATCCCGCGGGAACTTTGCAACTTTCCGGGATAAATATCCTATATCCTTTCCAGGGTATCAAGCTAAAAAAATTTCATCAAAATCGGTTCGGTGCTTTAAACTTGAAGAGATAATAGACAGACAGACACACTTTCACATTTATAATATTGGTATAGATGGATGTTAGCAGTGGCGTGGTGCCGTAGTAAACAGATTCTCAGCGAATTGTGTAAGTACATTTTTTACGTGATGTCAGTGATGCCGGTCAAATATGATAGCAAAGCTTGTGTAGGTACGCTAACTCTGAGGTGTTGCAAACGAATCTCTCAGTCTCGTGCTTGTCTAACAAAACTGTTCAATCCACGCTACTGACGTTGGTATCATCATCATCATTTCAGCCGAAAGACGTCCACTGCTGAACACAGGCCCCCCCGAAGGCTCGCCAAACAGATCGGCCCTGCACCATCCGCATCCAATGCGTTCCCGCCACCTTAACCAGGTCGTCGCTCCATCTTGTTGGACGTGACGTGTTGTTGGTGGAGTGACGTTAGTATGTAGTCTTTAAATTCGTGAACCCCAACTTCCTTAACAGTCGTTCCCAGGAGCAAAATCAAGTTTATTTTGCAAAGCGCTGTTTTTGTTCGAGGGTTTCAGAGCCAGAGGTTTATATTTCTACATACATAAAACATAACATAAAATCACGCCTTTATTCCCAAAGGAGGTTGGCAGAGTACGTAAATCGTTTTATTTACGTTTGGAGGCCAATTTTAGGTTTAAAGGAAGGAAGGTTTTTAAAAATACTTTTAAGTATATACCTACCCGTGATAAAGCGTGATTGTTGTAATTATTTTGTGTTATACATACAAATACAAATGACAAATAATTCACGAAATGCAAATTTATTTATTTCTCTTTGCCGTAAGCAGGAGTATTTATGTACAGTCGCCATCATAAAAATTGGAGCTGTCTGCGCTCATAAATATCAAAATACAACCGTATTGTCAACGGCATAAGTGCTTATCGGTATGTTTATGAGCACCCAGAATGCTCCGATGTTCATGATGTCGGCTGTACCTACGTGCTTGAGCCCCTGTCTGAGAAAAGATTTAAAGAGAGCTTTTAATAAGAAAACATCAAAGCGATTAATACCGCATGATTTCCTTTGCTTTTGATTTCTATTTAAATGTCGACTTATGAAAAGAGGCTTATTATTTTGAAGCGTTCACCTTTGTCTGTCTTGAACAGATTTTTGGGCAAAAATTCTGGCTTTACCTCAATAACATGAACATGTATTGTCTTGTTTAAGATAGGGACACAATAATAATATTGTATGTATGTATGTAAACACTTTATTGTACATAAAACACAAAAATAATACAAAACAACAAAACAAAAAGAGTACAAAGGCGAACTTATCCCTAAAAGGGATCTTTTCAAGCTATAACCTAGCATGACAGGAAAAACTTAAAAAAAAAAATATTAATAAAAATATTAATATTTTCTAATCTTCTTCTTCTAATATACAGGGTGTTTGGTAGGACGTGCAAAGCTTTAAGGGGGTGATAGCCGAGGTATTTTTGAACATTTTTAGCCATATATGTCTTAGCCGAAATTTGTTTTTTTTTTTTTAAATTGAAGACTTAGAAATTTTAGGAAAATACCTATAATTTGATAGTCACGAGTCAATATTGCCCCAATGAGCGTTAATTTGGAAATTTTAAATATGGCACAGAAAAATGACGTAGACTTGTCTTTTTCACATGTTATTTACTAGTAAAATTTCAAGACTAGTGCATTCTTAGCGCGTGCTCCCTGAGTTAGGTTTTTACTTTTTATCTCAGATTTAGCAAGCAATGTCAATGAGTGATACCTTAAAAGAAAGAACAATAAACAGGCATGTTTCTAAAAATGTTTGAACATTTCAAGGATTTTTTTTTAATTTTTTTTTATGGCACAGAAAAATGACTCTGTTCCAACCTAAGACATTTTTAGTAATTTCGAATGCCTCCATTTTTTTTTTGCAAGAAAGACACTTAAAAATAATTTCATTTGGTCCAATACACATTAAACTATCCGAAATAAAAGATTTGGTTTCCAAATTAACGCTCATTGGGGCAATATTGACTCGTGACTATCAAATTCTGGGTATTTTCCTAAAATTACTAAGTCTTCAATTTAAAAAAAAAATATCAAATTTCGGCTAAGACATATATGGCTTAAAATGTTCAAAAATACCTCGGCTATCACCCCCTTAAAGCTTTGCACGTAGCTACCAAACACCCTGTATAAAAATCTCGTGTCACGGTGTTTGTTATCGAACTCCTCCGAAACTTTTTTCTCTATATTCGGTAAGTCTGAGAATAGGTCGTAGGCTATTTTTGGTATACCTACCCCTATTCTTCGCGGACGGAGTCGCGGGCAACTGTTAGTTGTTTTATATAATGTTGTTTAAAAGGCAAAAATACATAAATACAGCGGTCTAGGCTCCAAATATTTTAACTTTTGCCCACTCTTTGGTCCGTGGAGTCCTAGCGTTTTGAGGCTTCATAAAGAAATTGAATAAGATAGAGAGTCAGGAAACGCTGCCATTATCTCCGGTATAACATTCCTTTCACATGTTTTGGTATTAGTTTTTTTGAGCTCTTTAGGAAAATTGTTTATTAACACTTAAATTGCGGTGCTCTTAGGTACAGGGTTTATGTTGGCGATTGTAGGTATTTACTAGATTTAAAACCTTTTATACCATTTACCTAATACAATAAAAGATATGACTACGACTAATACCTTTAAACAGAAAGAAAACAAGGAGTCTCTTGTTATGTTGTACTGCAAATTATTGAATATTATCTTATATTATCTTATAACGATACAGAACACACAGATATAAATACAGATGGATCGAAAGATAGATACAACACATGAAAAGATAGAAGATCTGATCTAGATTATTACGTAAATGTTCTCTCTATCGCAACTGTGTAACAATGTGTTACTTATTGTAATTTAGTGTGTTTTGTAACTTTTATGAGCAAATAAAACTTTCTGCAATAAAACGCTCGCGATGTGAGATTTAAACATTAGGTATAATATATTCCCACATATTCGCAGCTAAAGCGCCGTGACGTGGTTTTAGGTCATTCATATTTAATTAGAGAGTGTTATCGTTATACGTAAATTTTCCGAGAATCTGTGGACATATAATGGCGTGATAACCTTATTTTGTCTTCAGGTTTCCGTACCACTCGATATAATACGTTATAGGTACAAATATACAGCATTATTAAACTGTGGAAAATCTCGTGTTACGGTGTTTTTATCGAACTCCTCCGAAACGGCTTTTTTGCTGTATTCGGTAGGTCTAAGAATAGGTCGTAGGCTATTTTTTATACCTTTATTCTTCGCAGACGGAGTCGCGGGCAACAGCTAGTCCTACTATAAAATCTTAACATCCTTTATCACAAAAGCTAAATTTTGCGTGTCTATTTGTAAGTTTTTGTTATTCTTTCATGCTGAAATGCTTAAACGAATTAGATTGAATTTTAGGACACAATATAGTTCATAACCTTTTTTCCAATCGAGGTGCGGAACCCTAAAAACCAAT
This sequence comes from Archips xylosteana, assembly GCA_947563465.1. NCBI lineage: Eukaryota > Metazoa > Arthropoda > Insecta > Lepidoptera > Tortricidae > Archips > Archips xylosteana. The sequence goes on along the minus strand of OX387365.1, from coordinate 12,651,004 downwards.
TTTTCGCAAACATAGTCGTAGGCACAGCTATCAGGGATTTAGGTATAAACATTGATTCATTTAATTAGGTATTTCTATGCCGAAGTCCATGTCAGTGACCGTTTAACCTTAAACGTTACTAGTTTTTACCCGCGACTTCGTCCACGTAGAATTCCAAGATGTGGTAAAACATCTTCATTTCTTTCATTGAATAAAACAAATCCGGCAACGGTAACATCCAGGCATCCATCATCATCGGTATCTATTAAGAGAATATATATATATATATATATATATATATATATATGTATATCCCGTTTTTTCCTCATCCCGTGAGCATTGTCTGAAATCCTGAATATTATAAAGAGGAAAGATTTGATTGTTTTTTTGTTTGCATTGAATACTTAGGCTCCGAAACTACTGGACCGAATTCAAAAATTCTTTTGCCGTTAGAGAGCTACATTATCACAGAGTGACATAGGCTACTTTTTACCGCGGGAAAATACCTTTTCCTACGGGAAAATAATTTATCGCGGGCGAAGCTGCGGACGGAAGGCTAGTAGTTTATAATATAAATAAATATAAAAATAAGTCGGGTTTTCCTTCCTGACGCTATAACTCCAGAACGCACGAACCGATTTCCACGGTTTTGCATTCGTTGGAAAGGTCTCGGGCTCCGTGAGGTTTATAGCAAAGAAAATTCAGGAAAAATTTCAACAGAAAAGCGGGAAAATCTTTTTTCACATACAGCGCCATCTCTGATACATAGCATGTACTACAAACCAATACGATTCTCCGCGGACGGAGTCGCGGGCAACAGCTAGTAAATAAATAAATATTACGGAACAATTCACACCAATTAACTGGTCCCAAAGTAAGCAAAGCTTGTGTTATTTATGGGTACTAGACAACGGATAAACATAGGTACCTACTTATAAGTTTAGATAGATAGTACTTAAATACATATTAAAATTTCATTGGAATGCTGCACTTTCTGGGCCGGGTTTCAGCATTAAAAGTCACAATTATGTTATGAAACGGCTCTTGTCCTCCAGACATCATTATCGTAAATTCGACTAAGTATTTAAAATTACAATGCCACAAACAACGCAGCTCATGTTGACTTCCTCTAATTTACTCTTACTACATAATCCACAATGTACCATCGCCCCAGACGTCAGATACCCATTTTCAAAACAAATTTGCTTGCAGCCGTTGATGTTTATTGCTATGGATTGTTATGGACAGATGTCTAGCCACTGCACGCAAACTGAGCCTTTAAGGTGGTTATCTGGCGCTTGGGGCGATAGTACAGTCAAGGAACTTAATTCCCTACCCTTTTCGTAAAAATGTCGTGTAATATTCACAATGCATTAAGGTCGACATGTCTATTGGAACACGTTAAGGTGGAACGGCACGCTCTAAACGCGAAATTCAAAATTTTTACAGGTTTTAATTTATTTTGAGGTAACGGTGTAACTGTTTAACTTCATATGGTACTTGCGCTTGTAAAACAGTGTCCTTTATATTATTGTGTAAAGATTTTTAAGAATAAAACTGTGAGCTTGGTATAAAAGTTGTCAAACATAGAAATTCGGACTTTCAACGTTTGGACAACATTTATTTCAAGCTAATAGTTTTATTCTTAATAAACTTTACACAATAATATAAAGAACACTGTTTTACAAGCGCAAGTACCATATGAAGTTAAACAGTTACACCTTTACCCAAAATAAATTAAAACCTGTAAAAATATTGAATTTCGCGCCTAGAGCGTGCGCTTCCACCTTAAAAGCTAGCTCTTATGGTGACAGTTTGCCGTACGATATTCAAACTTAGGTGGGTAGGAAATTAAATTCCTTCCTTGACTGTACCTACTCGTAAGCTTGTTCTATTCCCTTGGTCTGCAGGGTCCTAGCGCTATGAGACTCATCATCATCATCATCATCATCGCAGCCTATATATTATGCGTCCCACTACAGGGCACAGGCCTCATTTCAGAATAAAAGAACTTGTAGTGAAAATAAACAGATCACTCACGTCTTAAAACGAGTGTTATTTTCACTATGAGTGAGTCTCACGGTAGTTTCATGTTTAAAAGAACTTGGGCCGTAGTTCCCACACGAGCGCAGTGCGGATTGGGAACTTCACACACTATTGGATTTCTTCTCAGGTGTATGCAGGTTATCCTTCACCGTAAAACTCATGGTAAATTTCAATATAATTTCGCACATGAATTCCAAAAAACTTTGGATTCGAACCCACGACCCTCTGCTTGAGAGGCAATAAGTCAAACCACTAGGCCACCACGGCTATGAGGCTGGCTATTTAAGGAAATAGCAAAGAGATTAGTCGACGTCACCGGAAACCAAAGAACTGACAGTTACCTCGGACAAAGAATTAGCTATTCAAAAGGCGTAAATTGGAAAAGGAACAAAGAATTTTTTCGGTTAGAACTAAAACGATTTCCAGGTAATTTCTGTGAGTGTACCAAATATAACATCGAAATTAATGGAAAAAACCGGCCAAGTGCGAGTCGGACTCGCGCACTTAGGGTTCCGTACAATTACCTATCTATAAAAATCACGTTTGTTGTATGGGAGCCCCCCTTAAATATTTTTTGTTATTTTAATGTAATGATTTATTTTTAAAGTCAATATATAATTAAATATTCTGTGAATATTTCAAGTGTCTACCTGTTGCCGTTATCAATATCGAGCAAAAACGAGCAAAATAACTATATATAGGTAACGCCACCAGAGTTGAGGCCACGCACACAACCACATCTCATGTAATGACAGCGGGATTTTGACGTTGTGTTGACGTTAAACGACAACAACACAACAACACAACGTCAAAATCCCGCTGTCATTACATGAGATGTGGTTGTGTGCGTAGCCTCAACTCTGGTGGCGTTACCTATACTAGCGCCACCACAAAATGTGTGCAAAATTAGACCTACTGAGGTGATTGGTTGCCAACCAGCATCAATTGTTAGTTAATTAGCAAGCCATCTAGTTCGGCAAATACATCGTAGATGGCGCTGTAATAAACAAATCATGTTTGTTGTATGGGAACCCCCTTAAATATTTATTTAATTCCATTTTTTAGTATTTGTTGTTATAGCGGCAACCAAAATACATCATCTGTGAAAATTTCAACTCTCTAGCTATCACGGTTCCCGAGATACAGCCTGGTGACAGACGGACGGTAGTAATAGGGTTTCCGTTTTTACCCTTTGGGTACGGAACCCTAATAAGAAACAGCGTGAGAATTTGAGTTAATGCTAAAAAATATAACAATGCATCATTTAAACATTTATTGTTTTTTTTTCAGTATTTACTTACTTACTTATTCTTAGGTAAGGTTTTCGTATTTTTCATTTCACTAAATTTCTTCCCTTTGTTACAGATTCGTCAATACGACTCCATAAAATGGCGACGTTCAGGTTAAAACCATAGACTAAACAAACACAACCGGCTGCGGAGAGATGACATTTGCTTAGTGCCGGCAGGACCCATAATTCACTCTTATGCACAGAGAGGCCTCACACGTGTTCAGGGATTCACTAAAACTACGACAAAAACTACTACAACGGACTACAACATATTTTAAAGTGGTAGAATTTGTAAAGAAAGACGCGATACGATTCTTCATGTACGACTACGAGATACACCAAACATAGTGATACTATGAACATATTCATAGGCAACAGTTACCATTCGAAGAATCTCGTCAAACTGAAACGCTATATTTGAAAAAAAAACCATAGACAATAATATTGACTTCATAATTTTAAGTAGATAACTGGTGGGAAAGAATATCACGCCTTTTAAAACAATTGAAATTTGAATTTGGAATTCGAAATGGCCGTGAAAGCTGAGCCGATTGGACCTCGGAACGGGCATGAGTTGGCGCCGCTGAACACTCGGGCTGATGGGAGCGAGCGACCCCATGGGGTCACCATAGTGCTCCAGGGGTCACGGGGGTCGCTGCAGCGGGAGATTCCAGGGGAAGACCGTGCCGCCTGGTCCGGGAAGTTGCAGTTCTTCCTCTCCATCATCGGGTACTCTGTCGGACTTGGGAATATTTGGCGGTTCCCGTATTTATGCCAGCAAAACGGTGGAGGTAAGTTTTTTGTTATTTAGGGTGTTACCTAGGTAATGAGTGGACAATCCGTAAACTACTGGGGCACTTAGGTCTTTCTATTAATGCGAAATCATTTTTAGTAAAAGTGCTACGGTTTTCGTGATATTCGGGTTTTACTCCTTTTATTTTGAAAAAAAAAACCAACAATCCAAATTGTTGGTTATGGTACTCATATGGACGGTTTTTTTAATTTTATTTCTGCTTAAGTAATATTGTTGAATACCTGGCGTTATAAGATAAATACCACCGTTTATGTGTGCTATTAGGCCTACCCACAATGCGTCTTCCTTAGTTCTAGCACGAATTACATCACATCTAATTCGATCCCGCAGAGAAACCCGAGCATAGCCCTCTCCATCGCCCTCTGAGTGAACTTGAGCTTTCTTATGAGGCCCATCGTTAGCGGCTACATTCAATACAATTACTAAAATCATATCAGTCATATCACTCAGTAGATGGTTTTAAAACACGTTTCGTAGAGCTTCGTAGCACTGTCTACGAGCTACGCCATTTCGTAGCAGCCAAAATCGATAGCACAGCGGAGACCAAACAAGCTATAAATAGATAACTGTTTTACAAATGTCTTTTACAAATGTGTATAATTTAGGTACTAGTTCTAAACAAATAAGACTATTACAGAGGTGTTATAGCTCTGTCCGATGCGCTTCAGAGCAAAACGCACAAAACGCAAAATGTACACTAGGTACACGCAAATGTAACCAATGGAATAGCAAAGTCTACAATAATTTATTGAATCAGGCTTTACTTTGCGAAGGTCCATTTTTGTTCACCGCGACCTTACGATAGTTACGTTTATGTAAGAAATGCGTGTTTATGCAGTTCCTCCATCTCCACCCTGTACGAACACACATAAATCACACGTACAAACCCAACTACCACCACCACCAAATAACACTGACTGGTTTCGAACTCAACCGGCAGGGAAATTGTGTAACTTTTTTGTCACTCACAGACACAGTACAATATACAGACAATGACAGTTTTTGTATGGCTGTGACAGTTGGCTGTTTCCGATACCGATATAGTAGGGATGACGACTGGGTTAAAAATTGGTCATTCTAATTAGTCCGTCATTTAGATTATGGTTAAATATGGGACACGTATTTTTTGGTTTATCAAATTATTAAAAAACGACAAAGATATAGATCATCAAACTTCCGGAGTGGGGGCTTGTGACGTCACCCTTAGGTAAAAATTGTACCATATAGTGACGTCACTCGAAACTTCTAAGCACTGTATCCTCCTCATTTTTTGTTTGTCAAACAAAGGAAAAAATACGTGTACAATATTTTTTAATAATCTAACTGACGGACTAAACAGTTTTTTTTACTCGTCTAGCCTATTGTCAGCCTATACAAGAACTGTCAAAATGAACGCGATGGCGATTGCGAGGCAGTTAGACAATTAGCCTGCAGAGCTCATCTTCAGAGTAGGTAACACAACCGCACTCAATGCTACCAAATGTATGACTGTAGTGTCTAACATTACGTTACGGAACCCTAAAAAAATAAGAAGTACAATCGCATAACGTACAAATCGGAAAATTAATATATAATATAAATGTTTGTTAGACGCTAACTTTATGTAAATCTTAAGGACCGTTTTCTGTGATTGTGAACTCAATATTTTTTTTTCGATTTGACCAAGAAGTTAATTACCTGATAGTTTCTATCGATATACTTAGTTACTAAGTCATCATAATATCTAAGTTAACAGATGTCAAAAATAAACATCGTGTAAATATAAGTATATAGTTATCTATCAACTACAGCAGAACAAAATTATTAATGTGACAATGTCGTGCCGTTTTGCAGTCGCACTTCACCGCAAAGGTCAAAAGGTTAGGACTATATTTCGTGTCGATAAATAGATATCCTATAAATAAGTCTGGTCTAAGTACATTCTTTTCGGTGGCTCTTCACTTTAACAGTTCAGTTTTAATACCCTAATGCCAGACGACTGATCCCACTGGGTTTGAATAAATTTTTCATGCGACGTAAGTGGTCACAAACTACTATACAGTCGCCATCATGTACATCGGAGCAGTCAAGGTGGTCAAAAATATCTGAACACGCACGTACGCGACAGAACCTCACCTTGACTGCTTCGATGTTTATGGTGCTGAACTATCAGCACTGACACTGGCCACCGAGACCGTGTCGTTGTTTCGCAAATTTGAATTTGTGGCTTCTAGAATTCGAATCAAGAAACGAACAGCGGACAACAGACTTTCAGGGCAGCCATTCTTGGATAAGGCTGTGCTAGGGAAATGTTCATGTATAATTATAGTTGAAGTCCAAGTTTTCATTTAAATAGTTAAGGTTAGTAGTTATTTTCAGCTATACCCCATTCCCACCGAAAACGTGTCGCTGTTTCGTACATTACGTTCATCGTGGTTTTGGGAGCAATAGCCGTAAATATTTTGAATCATTATCTGAGATGCTTCTTTTCCTTGGCTCCGTTTCACGGCCAAATCAAACTGAAAGTTTTGGGGAATACAAAAAATGGACCAGCGTAAAGAGTTCAATGTACATTTACTGTTTTTTAAAGTCATCTCCAAGCATATATATACATTTTTTCATTCACTTAGACCAAATATTGGAAACAGTTATTCCACTCCAAAGATGTAGTCCCCGAAATGGCACTAATGAAGGTGTCCACTGCTGCTTCGAGTGAAAGAAATCGCTGAACGCGTAGCTTATCTTTAATTTTAGGGTATGTATAGAAATCATTAAGACTACAAGTCGTGGCTGTATGGTGGATGGGTCATTAATTCGGCGTTATAATAGTCCAAATACTCATTTGTTTGACGAGCAGTGAAGTCGCTAGCGTTGTCGTGATGAGAATGATGCATCGGTTGGAGTTTTCTATTTTGAGTATATCAACGATTTCAGGCAGACTATTTGTAGTACATCACTACATCAGTCTGCATTAACCGTTTTGCGATCCTCAAGTGCAAAAGTCGCAACTTGCCCTGATTTCGAGACCAAAGTGGCGACCATCTTTAACGCCGTGCTTCGGGAGCGAACAATCTTGGTCGGTCGCAGTTCGTTTTCGAACACCCAAACTCGTGATTGGTTTTTATTTTCAAGTTCGTAAGCATGTATCCACGTTTCATCACCTAACACGATTTTATATACTGCGTTGGAAGTTCCTGTGTTAAACCTTTCTAAATTTATTCGGCACCAATTGACCCAGGCCCCCTTTTGTTCATCAGAAAGTTGGTGTGGGACCTAACGGGAAAATAGCTTTCTCACGATCAGTTCTGTTTGCAAGATAGTTTGGATTTGACTCATTGCAATCCCTAAACATGACTAAATTTCACGATATGTGACATGACGATCTTTGTTGATCAGGTCCCGCACTGCATCGACATTTTCTTGAGTAACCCCAGATTTGGGCCGCCCTTCACGAAAATCATCACTGAGTTTCACACGATTGCGGTAAAATTCGGAAAACCAGCGATACACAGTCGTCTTTCATGCAACTCCCTCCCCAAATGCATAAGTCGTCCGATCAAGGCATTATTTTTGGGATAAACCACTCTTAAAATCATAAAAATTCATAGCTCTTAAAATTTCTCGCGTTACTTCAATTTTGGCGGCAACAAGTCCGTTTTAAAAAGCAATTACTAAAAAGTGTCTACTTTTTATATCAAACTGCCTGCTGTAATGAGTTGACAAGACCTCTATGGTTATAAAAAGGTTAAATTTGAAAAACTATTGTACCATTAAATAATCGATTCCCGAAACTTTCAGTGCAGCCTAGTAGTACGGGAAAGTCTGAAACTGAAACAATAAGACATAGGAAGATCTCTTCTTAGGAACCATGTCATCGATACAATACATTTTATTTATTTTAGACATCATGTTTCATAGTAACATTTACTGCTTAAGATCTACACAATCATATCTAAATAGAAATAGTGTTAGTTTTATTTTTCAAAACATCCGTGTTCGATTCCCGAGCAGAGTATAAGTTTTTTAAAATGTATGAATGCAGTTCTCCTTGTTACTAAAATCGATGACATGGTTCCTAAGAACAGATCTTCGTATGTCTTATAGTTACAGACTTTCCCATACTGACCGGCTAAATGTTACGCCCTGTGTATATCGAAAGACATGTCTTATTCAGGCAGACATGGTGTGCCTATTCAGTATACGAAATGCGTCCTGACAATAAAACAATGCTGAAAACGGAGATTGGTTTTAATACAATGCGATATTGACACAAATTGAATAAATTTTTCGGTAATATTGTATGTACAAAACTTGGTGGCGGTTTTTCATACCTGAAGATAAAAAAGATTTGTTGTTAGCAAAGAAAAGCTTCAGAAAAATCATTTTTAATTATTTATTTTTGGTACTTAACAGTGTAGCAAATTTTACGTCAAGTGATCACATGAAAGCCGCCGCAGTTACGTCGAACTCAACTTTTAAACCGACTTTAACCCTTTCACCGCCGCGCCTCGACAAAACGTAAACCTGCTTTGAATCTTATGTCATTGTGTCAAGGTCACTTTGACACTGTACTTTGTGACCTATATATGTGTCGTTGGCGTTGAAAAGGTTAAAAAAAGGAGGTTCTCAATTCATCACTTTCGTTTTCACTTAAAATGCAATTCAATGTGACAATTTTGGTGACAATCAACCTTGTTGTTTTTATTCTGATGTATGAAATGTAAAAGCACTTAGTTGGTGGACTATACCTACCTACCTGGATACAGTGGTTTTTGATTTTAACAATATATGTATTAATGAACTGAAACAATTACTTTGCTCACCTTACCTTAAGGTCGCGGGTGAGCAAAGTAATTGTTTCAGTTCATTAATATGGACCTCCGCAAAGTAACGCCTGATTCATTAAATATATGTATTAAACAGCAAGGTACATGTGTGAGACCGTAAGTAATAAATAAGTATCTCAACTATTGAATTCAATTTTGTCTGGTTATATATATTTTTACGGACCGGAAGACGTAGTGTAGGTAGGCCTCCAACAAGATGGAGCGACGACCTGTTCAAGGTTACGGGATCGCGTTGGATGCGGATGGCACGGGAACGATCTGTTTGGCGAGCCTTGGGGGGCCTATGTTCAGCAGTGGACGTCTTTCGGCTGAAATGATGATGATAATTAATATTTTTCAACTTCTGATCACTAACTGAAAATCATCGTGAATGTAGGACAGCGTTTCAACCACACAGTAATAAAGCTATACTGTTTATTTATCTACAATCCATACAATGTCATAAACGTGACTTAAGTTGCAATATCGACATTATTGTTACAAACATTAGATCTGTTTTGGCGATTAGATCGAACTGCGATAACTTTGTAATACGCTTTCAATTTTATTATGCCGCCCACAGCCACCCTGGCCTTATAACCACTACGAAACGTTCCTCCACCTCCACACAACGAACACACACAAATCCAGCGTTGCCAGAATGTTACAAAAGTAACATTTTACGTTACTTTTGACCCTCTCATGTTACCTCCATGTTACACGACTCAATATGTTACTTTTGTGCTACTTTTTAGATATTCCAGCAAAAAATAAATATCGTGAAACGGAACGCACCCAAGAATGTTTTTTTGTTCGTTATTTTGGCGCACTTGATTTTGTGGACCGACTGATTCGATGTCGCGTCAGCACGAAAATCTGTCGACTTCGTCGTACCGCATATTCACTCACTCGTATGTATTTCTCCATCTTCCATCTCGCTTACTTAGGCGTGCGAGAAAGTGAGTCGAGTGGAGACTAGTACCGAATCGATCATTAGTAGAACGCGAACGTAACGTACTGACTGAACGTAGGAACGAGCTCGCTTGATCGTTTCTTTCTTCGATTCGAATTTTCGAATAGTTGTTTGATTTGTTTCTGTTGTGATTTCAAGTGATTAGTGTTGTGAACTTGTGATTCAAGTAAGGTAATGTTACTTTTCTCGTGAAAATGTTACTTTTTGAGCTGTCTCATGTTATATTTGACTATCTGTCACTGGCAACACTGCACAAATCCAACTATCACCACCACCAAACTACACTGACGCGTCTCGAACTCAACCAGAGCTCATCTTCAGAGTAGGTACCAAAACCGTACCCTATGCTACCAAATGTTAGACTAGAGAAAAAATGTTACATGTGTGTATGTTGTGTTGAAATGTTAGTGTTAATTGTCTATACTGAAAAAAGAAAAGCGCTAACTGATTGACTGACTCATCTAGGTATACCTAGCCCAAATCCTTGGCTCTAGAAGGTAGAAATTATACATAGAGGTTGCTGTTTTGACGTAGACGAGAAATAAGGACGGATTTGTTGAAATTGTCATGGACTAAGAATAATAATATTCGATTAGGTCGGAGTGAGCCTGTCTCCGTAACTATAATTAATAGACTTTCCAAGCACACAATTTTAAGTAGATGATAACTTAAAAAAAATGGTTTACCCTATTTCTATGTCAACGGGAAAAAATGTGAGTCATTTCACAGAAATAATCAAAGCAAAACCTCTTACAGTTGTCACGTTTAATTAGGGCATAGAGGCGTCCCCCCACCCTCGCTATAAAATGAATCTGTTGACTCATTGTTCACCCTTGTCAGAAAAGTACTTAGGAAAATTGTGTTTGTACCCCTTTAATTAATAAAATGTGTCTTACTTCATTTCAATATATTTAGGGAACGTAGGCGTTTTTAACCGTCAACAATAAGTAGGAGATTAATAATAATAAGTCATGGGACAATTTGACACCATTTGACTTAGTCCCAAACTAAGCAAAGCTAACACTGTGGGTAAAAATACAAAATTACTTATACATATTAAATATCCAAGACCCCAGCACATGCATTCGTATTTTTCACAAAAATATCTGCTCCGACCGGGAATCGAACTCGTGAAGCTTCGTAGTCAGGTTCTACTAGGCTATCCGGTCGCCATATACAGGAGGTGCTACATCCTAAATTTTCTCCACAGGCGCCTTCCTCATCCCGTTCCTCGTGATGCTGGTGCTGGAAGGCATCCCGCTGTTCCTGATCGAGATGGCCATCGGTCAGAAGATGCGGCTGGGGTCCCTGGGGGTGTGGAACACCATCCACCCCTGGCTGGGGGGCATCGGGATCTCCAGCTGCATCGTGACCCTGTTCGTGGCGCTCTACTACAACGTCATCATCACTTGGGTGTTCTTCTACCTGTTCAACAGTATCAGGGTAAGTTTTGGGCAAGATCTTACTAACGGCCATTTGAATAAAAGATGCACCTTTTACTTTTTAAATGACGAAAATTTTGGGATTTCTCATTCAAAATCACGAGTACCTACTACTTACTAGCTTTCATACAGAAAAAAAGTGGCCGTATATTTTGAGTAAGTTTTGTGATTTTTTTCGTAGAGTTTAGGCACGCGGCGGACGGACACGACGTACAAATACGCGTTCTTGAATCTACATAAGCACGACGACGTCTGTACACGCGTACGCCTACATACATCGCGCGCGCACTCTTCTGGTTTCTGGCGGTTTCCGGCTATCTGCGCGTAATTCGAATTGGTGCGGGGCGGACCGTTTCCATTCTGTACGTCAGTACTATTATATATTCTGTGGTTTAGGTGTAAGTATGGGTTTTAAAAAAATTTAGACAATTTGGTTTTTATACAAAATTAGGGTCTTTATTTTTAATCATCAAAATCAACTTTTTATCCCGGAAAATTGCGTAGTTCTTACGGGATAGCGATAAACGAATTCTTCGCAGACGGAGCCGCGAGCAACAACAAGATAATCTGTCTCATTATATAACAGGAAGTTAACAGAGTGTTGTAAAACAGGGTGTTATAGAGACAATAAAATTTCTGTATGAATATAGACTTCGTCCTTCAATCGATATACCTAAGGCGAATAATTGCTGAACTCTTTGATCAATTATAACTGTAGATCCACAGTCGCGCGCCCGAAAATGGCCGAGCCAAATGAGCGCCACTTTGATAAAAGTGGCCTTCTTTTTTCTCAGAACGTTGCGTGAAATTGTCAAGTTTAGCTGTCAAGTGGAGTTTTGCCGCTACCGAAATTCGACTGTAATGAAGTAAAGACTAGGTTCAAATTTCTGTGTAGGTGATGATTTTATTTGTTACGCAACCAAATAAAAAAGTTCGGACATTCTTTGAAGGGGATTTTGTTCGGCAATGTGTATCTTCAGTTATAAATTGATCAAAGGCTGAACTATAAGTTCTCATTCTACTAATATAGCAAATGCTTAAGTTAACGAGTATGTGTTGGTTACTTTTTACGCTAAAACAGCTTAATGAATTTGGAAGAAATTTGGCCTACAAATAGAGAGCATGGATAGGCTACTTTTTATCCCAATATTTCCACGGGATTGGTATAAAATCCCGAAATCTGAACCGCTCTTCGAATCGGATCGAATTTAACCCGTCGCACGACCAACGTCATTTTTGGGCAATTTTTTCTAAGTACGCTATGTTAAAAGGTGATCGAAACTACTTAGTAACAAAAATCAAATCATGAACAGTTAGATACGCGGCACTGTGGCGCGCGGGACGATCGACGTACGTACGTTGTAATTCGATCTGTAGATTGCTTGATCTCTGGAATAATACATAATCTACTTTTTATCCCTATATTCCCAGGACATCAGGACTTAGGTACCTACAGTCAAGTGTAAAAATATGGGTGCACACAACGTGCTCATAAATATGACCCACAGCTCTTATGTCGTCGAAATAAGGTATATATAGGTACATATGTAACGATGGGAGGATTAAATCGATACTTTTTTTTTGCACTTGACAGTAATGTAAAAGGGGAAGAAAACGAAATCGCAACTGCTTAATTTTGACTCATCAAATTTTGCAGGGGTGCTCTCCTTCAACGTGAATGGACCATGATATAATTTTTAGGAATTCTCAAAGGATTTTTGCGAGATTCCGGCATTTTAATTCAAACGCCCGATGTAGAGAGACGCCAAAATGGACGTAATTTTTGAGTTGCGAGTCTGGTAATTTTAGTTCCATAAAAAAGTCCTAATAGGGATGGTGATGCCTTTAAAAAATAATTCAAAGACACGACTCCAGTAAAAAACGCTTTATTTTAGCCCTGAAAAACAAGATTAACTTTCGATTAACTGCAAAATTTGATTTTTTGTTGCTTTAAAACCAAAGTTTATAAAACAAATAAATAATTGTTTGAGTTGGCGAACAAGTGATGCCATAAGTTGCTATTACCATGCTATTGCCATTCAAACTCTATGGGAGAATTGTGTTTTGACAGCTCATAAAAAGTACGTCAGTTGATTGGTGGTGTCAACATCCCTATTGTTTTAAAACTCATTCTGCGTGGCTGTGTGACAAAAACGGAACTTTTGTAAAAAACCGAATGCAGCAGAAATTACGAGACTCACAACTCAAAAAATTACGATAGTTTAGGCTCACAGTGAGCCCTCACCCGTAAAGCTGCGTACGGACTGCGCGCACTGTACGCGTACCCGGGCTTGCGTGTCCTGGAACGCCATGTCCGTACGCCATGTACGGTGGGCCGCAAAGGTGCATGGACACCTCGGGGCGATTATCGCGTGAGCGCGTGCGCGCGAGGGTTTGTTAATAACATCAAACGATCAAACACTGCTCACGCGATTATCGCCCCGAGATGTCCATGCACTTTTGCAGCCCATCGTACACTGTACACGTACACGTACACGTACTGTACACGTACACGTACACTGTACGCGTACATAGCGTACGGACATGGCGTTCCAGGACACGCAAGCCCGGGTACGCGTACAGTGCGCGCAGTCCGTACGCAGCTTTATGGTTCACTCGTGCGAAACTGTGCGTACAGACTAGTATTTAATAGGATCAGTCGACGCTCATGATCAAGGCACTTGGCTATTTTTAGCCAGACGTTGATTCTGTTTACGAGGTTGTTGGGTTATTGTAAATACAAGTAAACTCTCCCTTCTATTATTACCCTATTGTTTTCCAGAGGCAAATGTTTATTTTTTTAAATAATCCGGTCCCTCAGTTTCGGTATTCTTTCGCCGCAAATATTCATACGAATACGTAGGCAAGTATACGTTTAAAAAATATTGGCCAAATGTAAAGATAGAGAAAATAATACAGTTAGGATTTATGGATTTACCACAAAAACTTAAACACGTATATTTGAGGCTGGCCCCAGCATTTATATTATTTTTTTTTTCAATTTGGGCTGGTTACAGTACGAGGGGCACACCGCAATGACCGGCAATCGAGTACTTTAGAATGAGTTAGAACAAAACCTTTTTAATTAGGCATGTGTAGAAGAATCGCTAGAATTAAGTGGCAGTGGGCAGGGCACATCGCCCGTAGAACTGACGGCCGATGGGGCCGAAAGGTTCTCGAGTGGCGTCCGCGGACCGGAAGACGCAGTGTAGGTAGGCCTCCAACAAGATGGAGCGACGACCTGGTGAAGGTAGCGGGAACGCATTGGGTGCGGATGGCACAGGGCCGATCTGTTTGGAGAGCCTTGGGGGAGGCCTATGTTCAGCAGTGGACGTCTTTCGGCTGAAATGATGATGTGTAGATAGGCACTGGCCACTTCCAATTATAATTACATTTCCAGAATTAAAAAAAGGAATTACGTTTTTTTTTCAAATGCAGTTTAAAACTGACAAGTCGATAAGCAAAATGGAGCTCACGCGTGAATATTTCCGAGTTTTAATGAATTACAATATTCGCCGAGGGTCGAGGGTTGTCTTAAGATTATCCACCTTAGGGCCCTCGCCCACGGCGACTTTTTGTAGCGATGCTGTCGCGCGTTTACGAAACGCGCGACAGCATCGCTACTAACGCGCGTTAGTCGCATTTGTAACGCGCTATAGAAGCGATGCCAACGCGCTACTAACGCGCTACAGCATCGCGACTGTATCGATGCAAACGCGCGACCGTGTCGGACGACATCGGGGAGGGAATGGAGGGAGGGTGGCGCGTTAATAGAGAACCTCGCGTTTGCATCGCGACAGAAGCGCGACGGTATCGCGTTTGCATCGCGTCAGAAGCGCGACGGTATCGCGTTTGCATCGCGACTGAATCGTGTTATGTGGGCGAGGGTACACAGCTAGCGACCGCATCACGACTGTATCGATCGATGCGAATTCGCGACAGCATCGCTACTGCATCTCTACAAAAAGTCGCCGTGGGCGAGGGCCCTTAGGGTGGCCGTTTTAGGGTCGATAAGCGGAAGTCGTTTTTTTAACAGCGGCGTGGACGCTACGCAATAAAAAAAGTGACGCACGAGTCACGTCAGTGCGTTTAGGGTGCGTCAGCGTGTAGGTATGAGCGCTGGTGTAGGCGACCCTTAAATTTACTTCTACATATAGACAAAATCTCAAGCAGAGGGTCGTGGGTTCAAATCCCGCCCGCACTTCTAAGAAAATAATAATAATAATAATTTTTTCGGAATTTATGTGCGAAATCACATTTAAAATTTACCATGAGCTTTACGGTGAAAGAAAACATCGTGAGGAAATCTGCATATACCTGCGAAGAAATTCAATTGTGTGTGTGAAGTTCCCAATCCGCACTGGGCCCGCGTGGGAACTACGATCCAAGCCCTCGCATTTGCCCTGCCGTGGGATGATGATGACAAAATAATCCTGGATTTATTCGTACGAAAACCACGCACGATTTGTGAAATATGCTAGTTTTAGACATGAAACGTACAAGATTTATTAAACTCCACCAACGTGATATAGGATTGATCCAGCTCAATGATTCCAGCTTGTATCTTTGCCAGCTCATTCGGCTGCACAGCGCCGAGTGTGTACGCATCAATCATTCTCCGATATCGGATAATCCAAAAATATCTTGTTTGTTTGTCATAATTAATTTACCACGCCTGCTTGAAGTTAGGGACTGGAAAATCACACGGGAATGGCGAACAAAGTAAAAGCTAAAAGCTGCTAGCCGGTTTAAATTGTCAAGTTCATCGCTAACAAACTGGTAACAGTTTGGCGATAACAGAATTTGTTGTAAAAGCATGTACCATTTGATTAAATAAATAAAAAAAAAAAGTCTATCTTAAATATAGGTACTTAGTATAGGAAATTTCTAAGAGGTTAATCGACGTCACAGGGGACCGAAGAGCTGGCAGCTTCCTCGGACAAAGAATTAGCTTCGCTATTCAAAGAGGAAACGCTGCCAGCATCTTCGGCACCTTGCCTAAGGGGACTGCCTTTCAGAATATGTTTTAGTTATAATTATCATTATACATACTTATTTTTAGTTTAGAATAATTAGGTTTAAAACGAAGTATAGTGTTTAAATAATCTAAGGTTTTAATCTACTTCAGCGGGAGCGAAGCCGCGGACATAAGCAGTATCTACCTACATACAATTAGAATATATACTACCCATAGGTACTGCTCGAGCAAAACTTGCTAACAGAACTGATAGAATAAAACAGCAATAGTCTGAAAGGTATTCGTAAACGCAAATAATTACTCGTTTTATAAATAACAAGGCTTGTTGTTTAATAATTACTTTGTTGATAATGATATCAATTTTATAGCGTACCTACTAGTGGCGCGGTGCCCCAACAGAACAAGCTTATGTCATAACGAAGGCGAAGTTGTGTCATTTATTTACTATCGATCCAACGAGGGCGTAGGTAGGTAATTCTATTAGATTAAATAGCTTTTGCCAGCGATTTCGTCCGTGCAAATTTAAAATTTGTGGTAAAGCAACATCCGAAAGTCCAATACCATCATCATCGATATCAGATGGTGAATACATGATTCTCATTTTTGCCTTAACTCGTGGGAATTTGAAAAAATCCTGAAATTAGTTTTTTGTTGTTACAAGTACCTACCTATTTTCAGGCCCAATTTGAAGAGTCTAGTAATCAAAGTTAGATAGGGTCACTGTGAATCAAACATTGTTTATTCCGTATCCTGTGGGAATTTCAACAAATCCGTTCTTATTCCTTGTCTATACCATATCATAAGACAACCTCTAAGATGCAAACTTTGAACCTTCTGGGTCAAGAGTTTGGGCTGGGCGGTGATGAGCCAGTCAGTCAGCGGTCAGTGAGTGAGCGTCAGTCAAACAGACAGGACTTTGATATGTATAATAATATCAATTTAATTAAAATTAACTAATTATACAGAGATAAAAAAATATATACTAGAACAATTAACCTAAAAATAAAAACCTTAAAAATATAATATAATAACTAAAATATATTATTAAAAGGAGTCCCTTTAGGAAAGGTTCCGAAGATACTGGCAGCGTTCCCCCTTTGAATAGCTAGACTAATTCTTTGTCCGAGGTAGCTGCCAGCTCTTCGGTCTCCTGTGATGTCGACTAAACTTTTTGCTATCTCCTTAAAAAGTCTTATAGCGCCAGGACCCCACGGACCAAGGGTCTCGACACCGAATGGGACAAAATCATATTCGGAGCCTAGACCCTTGTATTTGCACTTTTCGGACTACCTAAGTACCTATATAAGAATTGCTCGTTTAAAGGTGAGGGTTTTCAGAAAAACATTAACCCGTTTTGCCTTAATTCCTTAATTTTCCATAAAAATTTATTAGTCAGTTTTGTGACGGTCCATACATGTATGGTTAACTGCGTCACAAAACTGACAATTAAAAGAGGGACACTTTTTTTACTGCTTAAATCGATAGTGCTTGTGATTCTGAGTAGAAATAACCCAAAATTTGGTAGGTTCGAAAAAAAAGTACAGGGTATTATTATTTTATTTTTTCTGAAAATGCCCTAATAATAATTATATACTTTTTAGATGGCCTCAGTTTTAATCAAAACTTCCTCGTTCCAGATCAATCTCCCGTGGGCCTCGTGCCCGTCAGACAACAGCACAGCTCAAATAGAATGCACGAAGGCGTCAGCCACCGCCTACTTCTGGTACCGCGAGGCGCTGGACGCGTCGCCGAGCATCGACGAGCCGGGCGCGCCGCGCTGGTGGATCGTGCTGTGCCTGCTGCTCGCCTGGATCGTCGTGTTCTTCATTGTGATGAAGGGGATCCAGAGCAGCGGCAAGGTTGGTAATATTCAAATAAGTTTTTTTCTACTCGCGTACCACAATGTGCTACTATCGATATCGCTATCGGTAGTCCAATGAGGTGCATTGTGTGATCGCAACTTTGACATTTCATTATGAAACGTTTCACAATGTTCTTTTTCGCACTGCAAATGGCGGAAATTAAAATAAAAAAAATATTAAATAAAAGTTCACCGGTTTATTGTCTAATGGCCGACAGCCATTCTATTTTATTTAAGTACTTAATTATTGTTAAATCGACTTTATACATTAATTAAAATATGTTTACATAAACAATTATTAAATAATGAATACTTAAATAACGGACAATAAATGAATTTTAAAGTTATTAATAAATATTAATATTTTAACATCATTCAATTTGGCTGTATGACTAAGTTCCCGGGTCTATTCTAAGGTTGTGATTAGTGAAAAAAAAAACGTTTCAAAATATCGGGAATTTGTTTTGCTTTTGCACGGAGTTCTTTCAAGTTGAAAGAAACGGGTCGTTCTCTGACCAAGACAGTTTTGCGTGACCTTCGGTGGCACGATTTTTTTTTTATGATTATCCGACTTTTTATAATTACATCGAAAACTAGTGTTTATTTGAAATGTTTTGCAGAAGGAGGCACCATTTTAGTCCTCACAGTTATCGAGATAATAAATTTCAAATTTTCATATGCCACCGAAATCACAAACTGCGAATAATGATAGTAAATTACTTTTATTGTTTAATATCACAATGTGTAATAACTACAAACTTACAATGATGGGCTTAAACTATAATTAAACAATTATCACCATATTTTTTAGAACGTTTCACTAGTTAAATAAGTATCTAAGTCTTGTTAGGTAAACATTACTTTGCTCTCGTTTATAAGCTATTGTGCTTTAAATAGTAGTTATTAGTATAATTATTTAACGTCGTTAAAGCACACATTTCATAAAAACAAATAGTCTTTTAAAAACAATAATCATTCCCTACTTTATTATTTATTTCAACAGTATTTATGAAATCAAAAATCGGCTAAACACAAACTAAAATTTTTTGTGAAACAAATAAATAATGAAACAAAAAAGATATAAATTTCAGAAATATTTGACCAATAATAATCCACCATCAATACATAATTAAATAATTATTTAATAAAAGCTGAAAACACGTTCAAAAATCCAAGTTTTTTTCGTAAAATCATTAATATCTACCAATATTATTAACTGGCTCGAAATATTTTACATAAATATGTACAGGAAATAAACTTAATAGTTTCAAAAATCCATGACTAACTGTAATACCACCGGATTCATTCAAATCACCGAATTCACCGCCACCGAATTCACATGAGCAATTTAGTTTTTAACAAATTACTTCAAAACGGTTAACAATAGAAACTTGATTTTTTTTTCTAGAAGTAGTAATAACACTGCTTAATATGCCAAATTAATTTCAGTTCAATATATCAACAAATCAAGCGAGAAAAAATTGCCACTGATATCACTTTCAGAGGCACCAAAAATATCATACGTGATTCTTACCCTCATAATTCAGCAGTGACGCAAAAAAACCTTAAGTCCGCCCTGTTCAGCCAATGCAACGTGGATGGTTCTTTTTGGCAAGCCATCGTCAAATGTTCTTGAAGTGTGCGTAAGAACAGTATGACGAGTTTTATGAACGAAATTGGATAAGACGCTTTTCTCGGGACATTTATGTAATATGGTTTTAAAAAAAATATAAGGTAAAAAGGAATATTTAAATAATTTAATCTAATTCATAAAGTAGTTGGCTTGCTGTGAACAGTAACATTTATTGGTTTTCTTGCATGGTTTTTGAAATAAACGGTAACACATAGTGAAAATTGGAGGTGGGACAAGGCCAAAATGGGGACTCCAGCGACTTTAGATTTTTTTTTCTCCCATTAGACATAACTTATATAAAACTGTTAGAAGTTTTTTAAGCAGAACAAAGTGTTAACTATATGAGGTATTTCAATTATAAGGTTATCTGTTAAAATTAAATTTTTACAACTACTTGAAGTTGAGAACACGAAAAAACGTGAGACTAGAGAATGACCCAAATAAAAGAGTAATCACTATTTAAATGACTTTTTATCTGTGAGAATTTGTGAGTTTGGTGAATTAAGTGATGCAGAAATGTTGACGCCGCCAGAAATAAAACAGGCGGCAATGAAAGTGAGCAATAATTTGCTACTTTTAAAATCGAAAAATTCATTTATTCATGTAAGTATTCATAATTTAATAATTGTTAATTTTGAACTCGTAGAAAAAGTAATGTATGCAACTGTTCATAATCAGCCATTGAGACACTCATGCGTATCTATTATGACATTCGGCTTCGCCTCATGTCATAAACTCGCACTCGTGTCTTGATGGCCCTTATTATGATACCGTTGCATAAAATACTATTAATGAACTGAAACACTTTGCTCACCCGCGACCTTACGATAGCTACGTTTCATCATCATCAGCCTATGTTCGTCCACTGCTGGACATAGGCCTCTCCCATGGCACGCCACTGAGCACGGTCCTCGGCCACTCTCATCCAGCTCTTGCCAGCCGCCTTGCGAAGATCATTGCTCCACCGAGTCTGAGGACGTCCCACGCTACGTTTGCCGATCCGTGGTCTCCACTCAAGAACTCGTCTACCCCAACGGTTATCGGTTCTTCGGCTACGTTACGTTTAGCTACGTTTATGTAAAAAAAAATGAAACCAGGCGGTGACCCATCCAAGTACTGACCGCGCCCGACATTGCTTAACCTCGGTGATCGGACGAGAACCGGTGTTTTGTCAAATATCTTGAAAATGGTGCATCCTACGGCAAAATCAATGAAAGAAATGAAATGAATGATGAAATCCCCCCTTTAAAGCCCCGCACCCCCCCCCCCCCCCTCATTAAAAATTACCCGAGCGCTAGTACTAAGATTGTACATCCTGGTGCGCGCTGCTCTGTACGGGACATGTACGTACATGTACGTTACATTGCGTCATCCTTTTTCGTGCGTGCAGCCGGCCTTCATCGATTTATTAGACGTTGTCACGTCAAAAACAACAACACACATCTAACAACACAACACACAAGTCAACCCTTCTAACACTACCATTTGGTAGCACAATAAACGAACGAATAGTGGTGAGAGTTGGGTTTATGTGATTTGTGTGTGTGTGTGTGTGTGTGTGTGTTCATACAGTGTGGAGGTGGCGAAACTACATGAACACGCATTTTTTACATAAACGTAGTTATCGTAAGGTCGCGGGTCAGCAAAGTAATTGTTTCAGTTCATTAATTATGGACCTCCGCAAAGTAACGCCTGATTCAATAAATTATTAAAACAAATAAATTTTTCTTAAAAATTTCATTCTTAATGCAAGCTTTTTCACATGCATTGTCATCCAACTTACATAAGTATACCAAATTTCAAGAGAATCTGACCAGTGGAAGACGGTCAAATTAGATTTCCAAGGTTTGACATCATGACATGTACATACATACATATTATTTACATTTATACAGTGTGTAAATTTCATAAGGGCATATATTTTATCCAGACATAGTTTACGACCATACAAATCACGTGAAATAGATATTTTGTTAATAACTTTTATTAATGAAGCGTAGTTAATTTTTTAAAAAAATCTAAGGAACAATGTAACGCGTACAATTTTATTTGACATGAGTGGTTATTTACCTAATGTTATGTTGTCAAACCCTATTATTAGGCAGAAAGATCTTCTGAACTTATGATAAAATTGATGCTACGATCATAAAGCACAATACTGAAAACCATCTTGCTAACTTCCTGCTAAGATCTTATCGTAATTTACTTATTAGTGACTGTCGGAGCCAATGGAGATATTTTCGTGTTAAAGTTCCTTTTGCGAGTCTTCACAAATCACTTCATTAAAAAAATGTTTCGCATTCCATGCAGGTGGTGGTGATAGCATTACATGAGTTTTCAATTTCATTAGCACTTAAATAACATTGTTTACATTTAAAACTACCTTAATCAATAAGTACCTAATCTTGACGTTCCTTATTTGACACTTTCATAATGAGCCTAGATAACATAAATATCCAATGCCATGAAGGTAATTAGTACTAGGTAGTATTAAAAGTTCGTTGTCTTTGTCGCGTTTGTTTTCTTTTCTATTCAACCTTTAAGAATAAAACCACAAAATTCAATAGCAAATGTAGAGCGAACTCATTGGTGGTGTTTCTTCTGACATAATTTGTCATGACGCCGCCGACACAAATCGATAAGATTGTTTTCGTAAACAATACGATAATCGAATATTAGTAGGTACCAATGAACTCTTCGATATAATAATGGCATATGGTGAAGCTGGACAATGTGGAAGAAGAGTATTAGAAATCTACAGAGAGCGATTTCCGAACCGGCGACCTCCGCGAAACTCACGAGTCATCATCAATGCTCTCCAGCGTATTCGCGATGGTTTGACTCTGACTGGGAGATTCAGTGATCACTCTTTACCAGCTGAAGAACGTGTGCAGCTTTGTTTGCTGAATACGTTCGAAATCAATGGATTAGGAGGTTTGGTCCTTGCCGATGGCCTGCATGAAGTGGGTTTTTTTCTATGGGGAGCTGTGAAAAACGAATTTTACCTACTTACAACCACGAGTATTAGTGGAGCAGCTAAGGGAGAAAATCACGGAAGTTTTTCAAAAACTTCAAGAAGTGAATTTACGACATGTGAGAACGTCCATCAGTCGTCGTTGTGTCGCCTGTATTCAAGAGCAAGGCAATGTAGAAAACAAATATCTCAGGCGAGTGAACAACATTTTAATTAAAAATTAAATAAATTAATGATCTTTATTTTTACTTTTATTTTTGAACTAAACAAATGTCGAACCGTTTGTGTTATGACGTTGTTCGTAAACGTCAT
Organism: Archips xylosteana; assembly: GCA_947563465.1. NCBI lineage: Eukaryota > Metazoa > Arthropoda > Insecta > Lepidoptera > Tortricidae > Archips > Archips xylosteana. Next base: position 12,627,896 of record OX387365.1, on the reverse strand, counting down.
GTTCAGGTAGGTACGTTAATTCATCGACGCATTATGCTGTACATTGCTTGCTGAATTAATTTGTACGAAAAAATGAAATACAACTAATGTTGATTTTACACATGTAATTACGTTAATTAGTATGTATACTAAACGTTGTTAAATTATATGATCGTATGAAATTTACACACTGTATAGGTACTGATGTAATTTTGTATATAAAGTTAATTTAACGATGTACGAACGACGGATCAGCAATTTTTCAATTGTTTTTTTGCAGTCTTTTTTCACGTTAGGGGCCTCCATTCCTTCGTTACCCCCAATGCCTTCAGGCCTCTAAATCCGGGTTTGCGATCAGGGTCTAAATAACAAATGTCTGGAGAGATATCTCTATTATGGCCTATTCCCACAAACTATAGTACATAAAACTATTGAAATAGCTAAAGCGAGACCAATGTGGCGGAGCCGATGTGACGTTGTCGGGTTAGCTTCAAACCGAATGGTACATACAAGTAAGAAGTATGGGTATAAGTTGGCAGCCGACTGCACGCAGCAGCAGCAGACGACGTGTCGCTAGATACGCCAACTTATACCTTATTTCTATGAAATTCCCTCCGTAGCTAGCGTAGCTATTAGCGACACGTCGTCTGCTGCTGCTGCGTGCAGTCGGCTGCCAACTTATACCTTAAGGCTAAGGCCGCCCTTACAACCCGGCCACGATATTGCGCGACCGGCGGCAGCGGCGAGCGTTTTATCAGTTCATTGCGTGTGCTGCCCAGATAATCACTGTGCCGCGATCATCTCGGCCGCGCAATGAACGGAGAAAACGCTCGCCGCTGCCGCCGGTCGCGCGTGTGGTGGCCGGGCCATTATACTTCGTACTGCACTACGCAAGCCTACTCTACAATTATCATTGAATGTTTTTCTAGGTGGTGTACTTCACGTCTCTGTTCCCGTACGTGGTCCTCACCATATTCTTCGTTAGAGGTATCACGCTACCAGGTTCTGCTGACGGCATTGTTCACATGTATAAACCGAAGGTAATATCATGTCTTCTTTGTTAGTTAAATAGCAGTTAAAACAGAAATTTAACCATACTTTTCGCTAGCAACGTTTCTGACGCCACTTAAAGAACTTGCATGGCTAAATGTGGTTCCAAATTCAGCCTAACCTGACCTAGTGGTTAATTAAATTTGTAATGTAATTATTAAGTTCTGCCAAGATTCTGCCAAATTTCTTACGGCGCGTTCTTCTTGGCAATACTCTTTCTGAAAGCCCTGGCAGGAAAGCTGCTTACTTATAAAGTAAAATTTTGATTTTCAACCATTTGAAGAGCCTTTTCTTTTTAAAAGTTCTTCGTACATTTGCTGCCTTGCCTTAGATGCTCAATGTTAAATAAATACTTAATATAACTTAATACTTAGTACTTAATGTATACTTAAATACATATTATATAACATTTATGACTCGAACACATTTAATTCGTCACATAAATGTCTGCTTCATAGCTTCATTGTCAGGGTTATTAACAGCTGTTCGTTTTTCAAATATTGCAAGGCTAACATCTCATTCAATGAACAACATCCCTTTTAGCTTGCTTACTTTGGTAGCAGAGGGACAAGCCAAATTAAAGCCTAATGCGGCGATTACACTACTTCGTTCACCTAATGCGGTCGCCGAACTAGTTTCAAACTACTTCGGCGACCGAACGTCGTCTTCACATTAGTCTGTCCGCCTAATGCGGTGGCCATAATTAGGCGCTGGCAGCTGTCTCTCGCCGATTGCGGCCGACTACCGTGCTCTTCATACTGTTGCGGTCACCGCATCTTGCATGCGGCAATTACATTAAGTCGATTTGACTACAATAAATTATAAATTATGAATTTTCTTCAGCTGGAAATGCTTCTCCTCCCCACGGTGTGGCTGGACGCAGCGACGCAAGTCTTCTACTCGTTCGGGCTGGCGTTCGGGTCGCTCATCGCATTCGGCTCCTACAACCCGCCCGACAACAACTGCGTGCGCGACGTGCTTTTGGTGTCTGTATGCAACGCGCTCACGGCTATCTACGCGTCCGTGGTCATCTTCAGCATCCTCGGGTTCAAGGCGTGGACTATGGCTGAGAAGTGTATTACCAGGTAAGGGCACGCCCGGGCCCATACATAAATAAATAAATATTAGGGGACAATCTTACACAAATCGACCTAGTCCCAAACTAAAGCAAAGCTTGTACTATGGGTACTAGACGACGATAAACATACTTTTATAGATAAATAAATACTTAAATACATAGAAAACATCCATAACTCAGGAATAAATATTCGTGCTCATCACACAAATAAATGCCCTTACCGGATTCGAACCCAGGAACATACAAACATACTTCCCATATATACTCCCCGTTGGGTGCAGGTGTCCTCTCAGATTGATAGAGCTTGGGCTGTTGTTGTCACGAGCCCAGTGTGGATTGGGAACTTCACACAGAAAAATAATCTTCTTCTATTGTTCGCACATAAATTTCACAAAACTTAGAGGTAAAAGTTAAGTACTGACCACCGGTTGATCTCACTTGATGGTTGTTTAGGTGATTTTGACGCCCCCGAATATGCCGCCCGGACCAGGTACCCCGGTTAGATCCCCTTAAGGTCGGGCCCTGAGAGCTTTGGGGCGTGACGTAATCTAGGAATTAGATTAAGTACGTACCTACGTAAGATTTAAAACTATGTTGAAAGGAAAGGTGTTTGTAAGGTCCTACGCTAGCTGACGCGGACGCCCGCCGCGTGCGCCCGCTCGCGGGTCTAAAATGTACCGAAAATCCGTCGCACGCGCCCGCGCCACTTAGCGCTGTTCATACAATTTCTTATTAGACGCGCGCACGACGGGCGTCCGTTCCGGGTAATCCGCGTCAGCTAGCGTAGGCCCTGAGAGGTTAGATACCTAAATAGTTGTCTGGAAGAGATCCTTTCGTCTGCCCTGATTTTTATCTTTCTTGTTAACTCCATTGATACGTGATACGTGTTACAAGACTTTTGTAAAACATTGTATTTCTTGTCATCTTGTACTGCAAATTATTGAATAAATTATCTTATCTTTATCTTATCTTATTGTACCTACTGCTTTTTGATCTTTGATAAATAATATTCGTATTGTATTTCTTTAATGTCATATTCATATTCATTTATTCATTCAGATTCATGTTAAAAAGTGTACCTAATGTTGAAAAGAGAAGCGACAAGAAAACAGTGTGTGATAGTCAGTTTCAGTAAAATATCATAACCTATATAGCTATCAAAAGCGCTAAGTCACTTTCTTGGTCAATTTTATCCAGCATTATTAACCTGGACCCTAACATTCCAGCTCCATCGAGACTCTGGTAGCCAACCACGTGGAGGGTTTCTTCCCTAACACGACGTCTGATTACTACCGTGAACATTACGACAGTCTCGTCAAGAACAACATCACAACCAAATTCAATCTGTCTGACTGCAGTATGGGCAAGCAACTGAATGAGGTAGGTAGCTCAGGGTTCACTTTTAAGCCTAATACTTTTCATCAAGTCGATTATTAGTTTTTTCCGAGTAGGTACAGCCACCGACTACTGCTGCGAGCATTACTAAAGTTTTGTCAAAAGTAACTACACAACCAACTATAGTCTATTCAACTACGGTAAGACCATGAAGCTGAATGAGGGTAGCACAGGGCTCAATGATAAATCTTACCACCTTTAATTAAAAATAGGTCATCACGTCAGCTAGAAAATGTTTTCTTCGGGAATGTTCCTTTAGCATTCCAATAAGTAATGTCCCTCATATTTTATGTGGTTAGTCATTTCTTGCAGCTTTTTAAATACGCTGAGTGAATTCGTTAACAGAAACAAGTTCTACCACGGTTAAGACCGCTCTAGCTCTACCCGAGGGAACACGTCCTAGAGAACAAAACCCCCTAAATTCCAAATATCTACCCTATTATAAAGACATGAAGATCGAAAGGTGTCTGAACAATGCCGACTGTATTTTTATACGAATTCTATTTTTTCTAGGCTGCAGAAGGCACAGGTCTAGCCTTCATAGTGTTCACTCAAGCCATCGTGGAACTGCCCTTCGCACCATTCTGGTCCATCATATTCTTCCTGATGCTACTGTCGTTGGGCCTCGGCAGCCAGATTGGCATCATGGAGGGCATGCTCTGCACCATATTTGATATCGAGTTCTTCAAGAGGGTTAGCAAGCCAATTATTACCGGTGAGTTATCAATCCATATATCCTTGTTTTCCAGCATTCACAGGATTCAATCTAGTCTAGAAGCCTTTATCGCCAACACTACGGCCTACGTACGTCCCACTGCTGCCAGAAGCCTTATTGTAGACACAAGAAAAAACAAAAGTTATTTTTAATTGCAAGAGAGCGTTGGTTGATATTTTTACACCCTTTAGTTAAGACTATCAAACGGTTTACTATAGGTACAAGATGGTGGTCCAAAGACCCCTTTCTGGGTCGGGTATTTTGATGATGAGAGGAACAGAAATATTAGTGTATTTCCTTCCACCATCTCTGCAATAACCCATTTTTTTAACCAATCAACTTCGTTACAGTCTGAGTTGTGAAAATGAATATAAGATATACGTCCAAGTGCTGGTCACTGTCCTAGTAGTTGGTAACTTTAATATCATCATTGGCTAATTTAGCAATAGAGGTGACAGCACGGTGTCATCTACGGAGCATTAGTATGTCAAACAGTGAATTCCCTACCTGCGTCTGTGTTCCCTGAACACTACAATCTTTCCGTTTTCAAGTCTAGTATGAATGATTTCACTAGGCAAGCGTGTTCCATTGTAGACTTCTTCTTCGCTTTCCATCAGGCGTCATTGTGATCAAACACAAGCAAGATCAAACACATTGTATAAAAAAATACCTTTTGGCTTTTTAGGTCGCGTGACATTTCTCTCCCTCATATTGATAGTTCTGTGGTAACGAAGGTATTTGCTGGGTGTCTACAGGCGCAGTGTGCCTGTTCTGCTTCTCGACGGGCCTCATCTTCACGACGGGCGCGGGCGAGTACTGGCTCAAGATGTTCGACTCGTTCGCCGGCACCATCGGCCTGGTCGTCGTGGCGCTGCTGGAAATGGTCTCCGTCGTCTACATATATGGCCATGAGAAGTTAGTATCTTTGTTTTTTTTTTAATCTCCAGTACTGAACATTGCACATATAAGTATTAAATCCTATCCAAAAATTTGATAATAAAAATCCTACGATTAAATATAATTGTAATATCTCACGTTTACGGAGAAAACTCTACCTTTCAGCTTTGAAAATTGCGTCATAAAAATAACGGAAATTATATTCGTCACTGGGTTTAGAATAATCTTGTCGCATTGCTTGCATGTAAGTAAGTGTCATTTGACTGCGGATTTTTTATTATTCTCTGTCCAATTTACGTGTATATCCCAGTACAGTCCCAGCTACCGTTCCATAAAATAGATAAAGTACATTTTGTGTGCCATTATGGTCTCGACCATGATTACGCGCGACCAAGGGAGCAGCAAGCGTTTTCTCTGTTCATTACGTGTACCAGGTAACCACTGTGCGACGAGCATCTCAGCAGCGCATTGAGGTACTTATCTCGCTGGGCCGTTACTATTCTTTCTTCTGTCCTCAGATTCACGAACGACATCTACGAGATGACGGGCTACCGGCCGGGGCTGTACTGGCAGCTGACGTGGCGCTACATCGGTCCATTCATCGTGACCTGCATCCTGCTGTCCTCGCTCATCTTTATGGTCATCCAGCCACCCACTTACAGCGCCTGGAATGCTGAAGAAGTAAGCGACTAGTGTTAAGTTGTTCATGCATTCGAGGTAGTTTTGTTGCGGTTATATCTTCAGGCCAATTTCGCTTTCGGTATACAATGGTGGCTGTTTGATGAGAGTTCAGTTTCCTAGTTACCCCAGGTACCCAACTTGGTAAGTATTTTGACTTTGAAAGAGAAGAGAGGGGACAGATTTCCTGTCTGAACATGGGCCTCCCCGAGGGTGGGCGGTTAGCTCCAAAGGAGTGTTAAAGTCTCTCGATAGAGGGTGTAACATAGATGTGCGTTTATCACTGCATAAGGTGATTATCTAACAGACTGAAATGTACGATGTGTAGAAAAGATTTGTGTCTAATCTCTAGACCAGTGGTGGTGTAGGGGTTTAGCACGCAGCACGGAATGCTGAGGACCTGGGTTCGATTCCCAGCATTGGTCTTTTTTCTGGGGTTTTTTCTGTGCATCTACATTTCAGTTTGTATTTAGTATGAAAAATATGGGCCTTCCCGGTTCGCCACACAGACCAGTCGCTCCATCTTGCTAGAAGCGTACATACACTGCGTCTTCCGTCGTTAATGAATAGTAGTCGGATTGCTTTCGGGGATTCTTCAAAGCCCTTGCCCCGCTATTACCTAGGCAGCTACCATAACCTGGAATAGCGGGTCGGCAGAGACTAACTTATGGTAGGAGCTATTTTATGCTTAACCGAACCATAGGGGGGTTGTTGCTATAATCGCCACGCTTGACAGGCGGGTTGGCGATCACAGTAGATTACACCGTTGATATCGAGAACGCTGCATGCTGCATGCTGCCCGTTCTCCGGTATTACTGGCCGCAGTTGTAGGACATAGCCGGGTCCACCCGGATACCGAGCGCGGTTTACAACACATTGATATCCACCCACAATTTTTTCAGCTTACCCGTGACATACCTAATCTATGCAAATGCGTCAAAATATCGGAAGCTAGTAGGTATGCATAGTAATCAAACATGGAATATATTGTCATTGTGTGTCATTTTACTTTTGAGTGCGTAATGACAACAATTTATGTAGGTATAACCCATTTATAAGTTGAAATAGTTCGTTTATAGTCTACGGATGTCGTTGGAGCGTTTTGTAGTATTGTAATGAAGTCTATACTGTATGAAACAGGGTAAAGGCGACAAACCAAAGCGCGGGGCGTGCCCACCACGAGAACACTGAATAATATATACGGTGACACACACTGGCAGCGCGGCACAGCGTATATGATTCAGTGTTATAGAGCGCGCTGGGCACGCTCCGTCGCCGTCACACGCTTTGGTTTGTGGATGTCTTTAGATTTTTAAAATGACGGACGTTTTTCCGACCCTTGATACTGACAATGTCTTTCTCCAGGGTCGTGTAGTAAAGACCCAGTATCCAGACTGGGTGCTGCTCATAGCCCTTTGCATGATCCTCGCCGGGGTGCTGCCGATCCCTGTGGTGCTGCTGCTGCGGCGGTTCCAGTGCCTCGCCTTCGACGTGGACATCCACCAGGGCTCCATCCGCAGGATCGAGACCACGGTGTCCACCAAGGAGATGATGAGCGACCAGGATGTGAGTGAGGGGCGGTGGGAGATGGAATGGTCTTTCGAGTTGGGTGGGCTCTATTGTGTTGTAGTTTTTATAAATAGCTACAAATATACTTTACTGAACACTATAAATTAGTACAATGTGGTAACAAAATAAAAGGTAATAGAAAAAGAAGTATGTATGTAGGTACGTACTGAAGATGTTTATTTACTTAATTGAGTGTGACAATATTAGGGATAAAATATAATTTATTTACACATATTCTATATACTATACAAAGAAGAATACATTAGAAAGTAATAACAAAATAAAAATGGAAAACTAAGTCTGTCAGTCGGAGTGTGGTAGGGCAGCACCATCATCAAAGCCAAACAGCTTCGCACCTGGCTTCCATTTATGACGGGTGCCTCGAATGCACATGCTACTCGCTCTAAATATGGTGACAATACTATAGGAAAAAAAAATGGATGCCACAGTGCACTGACTTTTAATAAGTATATGTAGTTCTATGAAAGGAAGGAAGGGTTCTAAAACAGCGACATGAGAAAGGAATATGTTCACATGGAGATAAAAATGTTGCCTGTAAGTATAAATTTTTACACGTAACATTATTTCTGGGGCGGCTCGAAGGATCATTCTGCATTTTTTTTCTGTAAATACGGTTCTACTAAATACTTTGTATGCTAATAGTTACCACTAACTTATTATAAATGCTAAGTACCTGAATAAAAAGTAAAACTGTTTCGTTGTTGCTAATGTAAATAATATTTAAATTGTATTGGGAGCTTCAGAACTATACATACCTACATAAATAAACAATTCTTCATTGAAATTCTACAGTGTGAAATCATCAAATAAAAATTGTTTATTTTTTATTCGAAATGTATAGTTTAGACGCTTCCAGCACGGCTGAACTGAACGCGACTGTCTTTTGTAATGACACCTGACATCTTTCATCCCTTACTTACTTATATACATAGTTAGAAAGAGATATTTGCAGATCTGCTTCGTCTATCGAACTTTCTCATACCCACTGCGGTTTTGAATAATACCCTGATTAGTAAACACAACGCTAGTCCTATGGCCCTCTATGGGATAAATTTCGGGAAAGAGTAAAGTTCTCTAAGGCGAAGGCGATGTTGCGTGCAACTGCTGGTAAAAGGAAATACCTTGACTGACTGACTCATTCATTAAATACCCAAACTCTTGAGCCCAGAAAGCCTAAATTTTGCATAAAGGTTTTTGCATAAGACGACGAAAATAAGAATGGTTTTTGCGAAACTCCCATGAGATAGGGAATCTGACCACAGAGGTAAAGCCACCGCAAGCTAGGAGATGAATAAGAGCTACTATAGCTAAACTGTTTAAATCAGTCCTCGCGCTTTTTTCCTAATCCTAAGTAGGTACTAAACTATAGGTTCTCAATCTTATCTTGTCCACCGCCTTTCTTGAGATTTTTTGTCCATTCCATTTTCTTTCTTACTAAAAAAGTACCTACCCTCCTATTTTCTTTGACCGTTGTTCCCATTCCCATTCTAAGTCTTCAATGCTCAATCGACTAACACGTTATACACTCGTGAACCTATCTACAAAAAAAAAATTCTTTTTCTGTGTATCTAATATGTCTAAATCTCTCTCTCTCTCTCTCTCTATTTACTAAATTAAAGCTAGACAGAACAAACATCTGTGACAGTCGCGTGATGTGTTGCTAGTGCGTGTGTTAGCTTGCGAGTGTATAGGTGTTGTCGCCGGAGTCGGCCCCGCCGGCGCCCGCGCAGCTCGTCGCCGAGGCCGCCACGAGGTTCACCATCGGCGACTTCGATGTAAGTATTAAACTTAACGAAAGTCCCCGACAAAGTTGCTATTGAAACTGTGATGCTCATTCTGTTTTGCTCGGTCCCGGAAATTTCCTTTCACTCCCAAATATCATTAGATTAAATTTGGTATAGAGATAGATTTGTGTCCCGGTAAAGGACATAGGATAATTTTTATCCCGGAAAATGGCGTAGTTCCCGCGGAATAAACGCATTCCCTCGGGACTGTACTTTATCAAACAAAACGGATTTTTCAAAATCGGACTACAAATTATCGAAGCTATTTTGAACTCTCTATAAAACAAAAGACGACATATATAAAAGAATGAATGGAGTATGCGAAATAACTCAATCAAGATTGTAGAGCGAATAAAGAGACACGGAGAAGCTGTAAGAGTAGGGAAAGGGGACTGGGTGACAATAAAATCAGTATATTTGCGCATCGGAAAAAATTCAATAAAAAATTGGGTGGTAAGATCTCCTTAAAACGTCGTTGTCCCGTTTTAAAGAGACAAAAAAATGGTCACGTTAGCGTTACCCCATCTTAAAAATACTTCTGACGATTGTAAATATGTTCATCCCTCGATCCTCGTAGGGCGTGGACAGCAGCGACGAGCGGCCGAGCAAGCGCGTGCCGGCGAGCATCGCGCGTGCTCGCCCCAACAAATAGATGTTTGTGGTTACGTATGCTCGTGCTTGTTGCTTGTATTGAAGCATGCTTTGCTTGTTGTTTTGCACAGGATATTGTTTATAATTTGGGCAATAACACGATCTTATTTTGTTTATATTTATTTTACAATTTGTGATAGAGCAGGGGAAAACCGTTTAACCGTGTGCGGTAGCGGTGACGGTTGTAATATTCTAACTTGTATGAACGGTTGTGAAGTACCGTACCGCGAACTCGTTCATACAAGTTTGAATATTACAACCGTCACCGCCATTGCACCGCCACACCTCCGCTGTCTTTGCGTTTGGAGCTGTATAGTATAAATCTTCCCAGGTGAATTTTTCGCTTCGAGCCCTTATCTTTCAAAACAAACGGTATCTTCATAGTATTAAGGTTCAAATTGGCTCAAAGCGAAAAATTCACCTGGGAAGATTTATACATAGAGATTCAAATCCATATACGAACTTACACTAATTGTAAGCACTACTACTTACTTTATTTTACTTGGATATATTTCTGTGACCCAAAGAAGGACGTATAATGTAAATAAATTTGAGATTCTCATTACTTATAATTTATTAGTAAAAAAATCAAAACTCTTAAAAACTAAGTTAGTACAGCACCAAACATACAATATACACTAAAATTATCCTAAAATTAATTAATTTATTTATATTTTAATTTTTTTATGTAAAATTTTTAGGACCTCACGCCCGGCAACGATGCGGTTTGAATCATGGACTTTTTTAATTTATTGTCAAAATATGGGTTTTATTAAATTAAACCTTCGTTTTTTTTTAATTGTTTGGGCATTTCATAGCATATCATTATTTGTACTAGGTATAAATAATAATAATAATAATAGTTTATTTTTTCCTTAAACAAAAGTGCTTAGCATAAAACAAGGTTGAGACCTCCTATTAAGGTATCACTTTAACTACATTTGCACAATTATTATGTACAATCTACCCATTAATAAAATTATATATCTATGACTATGAAACCACAACCTGTCTTAATTTCTTTCGGTAACAACATAAATACAAAGTACGCACAAAAATACATAACAAACGTATTTTCACATAATGCTTAAAAATTAATTTGGCTAATTATAAGCGTCTCAACCGCCATCGTTTCCGGTCCTAAATAGTGAAGAAATAAGTCTCACCGAACGGAAGGTTTTCGTAAAACGATACAGTGCGCTCGCTGTAAAATAAAAATTCATTGAAATCCCATGCAAACAATAGCTCATTTGTTTGATATATGGGTCCTGGTAATGATAGCGGTAGAAACGCTCGAATAATTAGCCATTTGCACTTCATTCCACCGGGCTCTGGTCAACTCTCCCACACTAATATTTCGTAAAATTTTCATTTTTAGCACGAATATTTTTTGCTGACAGAACTTGCGTTATAATTCAAACTAAATAGCTGTACGGTCAAGTGCAAAAATATGTATCTATTTAATACTATCATAATTAAGGGGTATGTATTACAATACCGAAGTACGAAAGACCGAATGTATTAAAACATCGAATGGGTCAAAAGACCGACAAGATTTTTTTCTGAAACCGTTAACTTTTTAAGATTGTTATAAAACAAACCTAACCTAACCTAATGGGTTCTGTATGATGCCGTTTTAATAAATTCTGAAAAGTTTACGGTTTCAGAAAAAAATCGAGTCGGTCTTTTGACCCATTCGATGTTTTAATACATTCGGTCTTTCGTACTTCGGTATTGTAAAACACACTCTAATTAAGATACCTTAATTCGATGATGTCTCTTATGTAAGAGCTCATTATGGGACATACTTACGACATAATTGCACATAAGAGCAAGTTGAATGCACCCATATTTTTACACTTGATTGCAACATATTTCAAATCAATAGGCTAGACGACTAAAAAAAACTGTTTAGTCCGTCAGTTAGATTATCAAAAAATATTGTACACGTATTTTTTCTTTTGTTTGACAAACAAAAAATGAGGAGGATACAGTGCTTAGAAGTTTCGAGTGACGTCACTATATGGTACAATTTTTACCTAAGCGTGACGTCACAAGCCCCCACTCCGGAAGTTTGATGATCTATATCTTTGTCGATTTTTAATAATTTGATAAACCAAAAAATACGTGTCCCATATTTTCCCATAATCTAACTGACGGACTAATTAGAATGACAAATTTTTAACCCAGTCGTCATCCCTATTCGAATACGATGTGGCTGAACAAACGCAAACAATTGCAAGCTACTGAAAAAACTTTTTTTTTTGTAGTCGGACTCCGAAGACGCCGACCCGCGAGACTTCGAGTCTAGCAGCGACGAAGAGGTCCTCAACACCCGGGGCCGCCTCGCCATGAGGCCCAGCGGTCGCCCGACCAGCTTCCACATGGATGTCGTTGAGTGATTGCTTTTGTACAGCTGGCGGATGCACTCAGTGAAAGGATTTCAAAGTCCGCGCTTAGATTTGAAAAGCCCGGGAAACTCTAACCGCCGCCGAAGTTTGAATCTTCGCACCGTGGAAGCGTTCGCAACAAAATGGATGCCAATGCTTTTGGAAAAGATAAATAAGCTCACGCTGCATAGTTATATAAAGTGTCGAAGATGTACTCTTAATTCAGGGAAGGTATTTCGACACATTGGAATGCTTGCAAATCCTTAATTCAGCAAAACCTCATTATTTCATCGGAATTCTGGAGGAATTAAAAAACACTGTAATGTTTTTTTTAAAGACAAGTTAAAGCAAAAGATTTACAAAAGACTTTAATGACTGCAACAATACAACTTTACGTTATTTTGTCGCAGGTTGGGGTTAGAACCTCACGGAATATCACCAAAAGGGGAAGAGTAAAAAATATATATAAAAAAAATAGTACAGTTCTTTCACGTCACGAAAGCAAGCGAGCTTTACTTATGGTAAACACGTATCTGTATACGTGTCTAAGTGTACGTGAGAGCGAAATAAAAATAAATGTTCAACAAATTTAATACCACATCACAGAATATATAATAGTACTAACGTACAGAATGGCCACGCTCCGCCCCGCACCGATTCGAGTTACCCCTCCCCCCAAGGCGCCATTGCTTGTCGCCGCTGTTCACCAGTATGGTGCGCGCGCGATGTATGTAGGCGTACGCGTGTACAGACGTCGTCGTGCTTATGTAGATTCAAGAACGCGTATTTTGTGCATCGTGTCTGCCGTGTGACCACATACGCATAAACACTACCACAAGCAGGGCCGGATCAACCATGCCGAGGCATCTAGCGATGGCGATTACCTATTGACTCTCCAACACTAACAACAAATTCTGACAGCAGTGAAATAGAATAACTTGAGTGCATCCGCCTAGCCTTACTTTGAAATGTACTTGTATTTTACATGTTAATTTCCATCTTTGACTAATTTATTATATTAGATGTAAGTTTAAATGTTTGTGTCACTAAAATGCTATGCGATGCGACGCAATGCAATGTATGTTTGTATCTTACGTGTAAACGGAATTTATACGAAATTTGCCATAAACTTCACGGTGAAGGAAAACATGCCATTCTGCGAAGAAATTCAATGACAGGTATGTGTGAAGTTTCCTATCCGGACTGGGCCCGCGTGGGAACTACGGCACAAACCTTTTCATTCTAAGAGATTTAAGAAAATACTACATTACCTTTATACCATATGTCCAAAATAAGACATTCCACCAAAAAAACACTTCCTTCAGTTATCTTTGATATTTTAATGTGGTGCAACGAGAATCTGGTATGCTAGAAATGTAGTAGTATTTTTAAAATCTGATATCCCCTGTTTCACCATCCATTGATCAAATTTATTTGACGGATAATATGATGCCGTCTCTGTTTGTTTTGTTCGAATAGACAGACACGGCATCACATTTATCCGTCCGTCAGTTAAAATTAATCAATGGGTGGTGAAACAGCCCCTTAGGGAACGTGGTATTTTGAGCGCAACTTAATACACGTTATGATATAAAACACTTCGTCTAGACATTGCAGTGTGGAGCAACACAGCGCATCCTTTAGTGGTGGAGTTGCCAATGGGTTTACAGCTAAGTCGTTGTTACTTTACTAGTCAAAAAATTGTTGAATTGTGCACACAGAGTCGCGCCAACAGCAATTAAATAAATATTGATTCACATTATTTAGAAAGGAATTTTAAGTAAGCTACTAGGCATCGCAATAAGAACATTGGTGTTAAGTTAATACTCTATGTCTAATCAAATCAGTATTGTTCGTGAAGTTTGATGCTGCTCAAGAAATTAATGTCTTTGAGTTGTATAAGGATTTGTGTCAAAGTCATGCATGTTAGTTATTGTGATATCAAAACTTGCTTTATTTCTAAACAAGGATCGGTAAAACCGCCGTCGTTCCGAGCATCAGTTCTTAACAGCTACAATAAGGTAAATAACACTAATTAGTTGACGAACTTTTTATAAACTGTCAAAACGCGATTCTTCCATATATTTTGTATGCCAATTGCTAGTTATGACGTCACTTCTATGCTAACTCAATAGACTATCTAGTATCTAGGTATTTATTTGTTTTAAGGCAGCTAACTAATGAGTTAAATGAAAAATAATCTGGTTTTCAGGACTAAAATAGTGTTTTTTTAAATTCTTGTTTTATGGTATCAATTACCCTATAGCCTCCTGCGGCCCACGTCAAATTTTGTTTCGACGAACTTTAAACTTTGTCACTTATGAGTGAGTTCGATGTCTAATGTCACATCGAACTCACTCATAAGTGACATAAAGTTTAAAGTTCATAGAAACAAAATTTGACGTGGGCCGTAGGAAGATAAGGACCCATTTGGGTGTCAAAAATGTTCTTTCACATTCTATATGTCAGACGTGTGAATGTGACAATGTGAAAGAACATTTTTGACACCCAATGCCACTGAAACATATTGTGACATTCGTAAGCCTCTACTATACGAAACTGGGTTAAACTTTTGAAGTGACGTTTTCCTATCCTAAGGGCTGTTGTTTGATAAATAGTTAAACAAACTAATAGTTAAAATGTATGGCAAACATAACAATAGTTTACGCATTTCAAAGGAAATTTGACTATTAGTTAGTTTAACTATTGATCAACCAACGGGCCTTTAGTCATAAAATTGCAATACCTAATGATCGTAATTCTAATATTTCCTCATTTCACTGGACTACTACTAAAACATCGTGAAATACCCACATTCTTAGCTATTAACATCAGAAACACATCATCGTGACATCGTAAAATATCTGTAATAAAATTAATGATAAATTCGGTCGATCCCTGTGTGCACCTAGCCTTGTTAGGTCTATTAGGCTCTAAACTTTAATGATTAGCGTTGATTAGCTACTAATTAAAGCACTGATTCTTAGATCAGGACAAATGTTGAGTACTTAGTCTTAAACAACAATATACATCGCATCAACTCAACTTGCTGACAAGACGCAGTGGGAGTAAAATTTATGTTTTTTAAAAACAAACAAAAAAATCTAGCTACATCTTCATGTTTCGATGTTGACAAGCTATTTATTCCTTCAGTAAGCATACTACTACATGGTTTTCGATACAAAAATATGTACCTAAATAGTTTTATAAATCTAAAGAAACACGCTTTTATGAAACCATTTTCGGTCAAAGACACCCTGTCTTTCCCATAAGGGTATAAGATTCCCGTGACCAGGATCCCCAACCTCACGGGGACCCTGAAAGTCAGATATATTAGTTTACTCGCAAATAATTAGTAGTTTTTGTTGTCAATAAATAATATTCGCTTTAACATTTTCCAACGAGGCCCCAAATTCTTTGGTGCCCATGTATCCCGGTAAGTATGCTTTATAATTGCCAAGTTTCATGTCAATAACATAATTAGAAATGGGTGAAAATTAACTCGTTAAATTCTATTGCAAATCTAATTGGTCAGACGCCAAGTCTACTTAACAAAAGCGTGTTAAAAACAATGATTACAGTCGTCAATATGTCATGTTGCTATTAAAATTGCAAATTTTTATACTGTTGTCTTGTTAGCGGGCTCAATATTCTATAACATGATTATATATCGAAACAAAACAGGAAATAATAAAGTTATCTTCGCGTTTAGATTAGAGTAGTTAAATAGGTTTAGGAGGATCAGCGATGCTAGTTCGTTAGTTAGGTAGGTCTAGGCGTAGAACGCACACATTATTTTGGAGGGGTGGACTGGTTCTGGCGGATAACTTCCCTAAAATAATAATCTATACAGCCTTTAAACAAGTTATTCTTTTATACTTATTTATTTATTTATTTCGGGGATTTCGGAAACGCGTCTAACAAATTCTATAAAATTTGCTGTGGTGGTTTTCGAGGGAGAAACGTCGATCTAGCTTGGTCTTATCTCTGAGAAAACAGTTACTGTCTACGCAAAGCAACTACATAAAGTAGGTTGTACATTACTTATATTCCTCTACGTAATTATTGTCCAAACTATGACAAGCCATGCTTAAAGACATTGTTAACTAGGGTGATTATGAAGACGTGATACACACACAATCTGACGTCGAAAAAAAAACACTAATCGCACTACTTAAGTAGGTACTAAAGTGATAGCTCATAGTTAGAGTTGGTTGTGATCACTTCTCCTGAATCATCTTGTACCTATTATACTTACAAGTAAAACAAGGATTCCGCATGGCTAGACGACTGAGAAAACTTCTCTTTAATGGTTTGTGTATTTGAGATGGGGAAAATTGGGGAAACTGAACTGGTATAAAAAGTAAAATAAGAGTGTATTGCAACACAACTTCTGTAACAGACTCCAATAGTTTTTTAATTGAGCGACCAGAGTAGACCTAGTCATCTACCTTATCTACTTATCTATTGGGCTTCTATCACTCTTACAGGCTCGTGTTGAGCCATCGACTTCATTTTAGACACTCATTCTCGTGATTTTTTTGGAGTATGCTTATACATATGATGTGCAAACATTTTAACTCTTTTTTAATGATCTTTATGCCTTAATACAGGTGTAAAACTTTGAGCATACGTACTGTTAAAGTCTCAACTGTAAGGGCAGAATGGGTAGTATTTACAAATTAAAACCCATATTCGAAGTGAATTCAGGCATTCAGTCCATCCCTCAGTGTCGGAAAGTGAAAATCGCTGTAAAAATTAAGTGAAATCGTTTTAGCAGCTACGCAAGTCTTCCTCTAAGGAGGACATTCCAAAACAGGTGTTACCAGCTTATTAAGTATTTATATGTGATGCAAAGAGTTCCAAAGATGTATAAAGTTGACATATTAATTCAAATTTGAAAATATATTAGCCAACTTATTTATTTCTTTATAACTATGTAATTTTCTGAAAATATATGTTTTTTTAATACCTAATTATGTTAGCACGAGATCGTGATGATTACAGTTTCTTTCTTGAGATTTATTCGCGATGTTATATTTATGTAAGTAAAAAACTGATAACCGAGTATGTTTTAAATTAATTAAATGTAAAGGTCGCGTACGAAACCCATTTACCTATAACATGAAAACCTACTTAATTTCTAAATTTCAAAGTACATTATTAACATTTTTAATAACTGAGTTTTGAATTGTATTTATTTGAGCTACTTATTATACTTAATCATTTTTATTTGCAATAAGATACATGCCTTAAATAGTGATATTTTATTGATTCGGTATATTTCTGCGGATGGTTGGGCCAGTTTCATTGCACGCCCTTGTACGTCCGTACCGCCCTTGTTTTATCGAAATTTTAGATCGAAAATGGTGTCACACCTTTGACACGGTATACTTTGAACATCGATCAATTTATCGAAGTATTCGACGACTTCGATGAAACATTCTTGAAAGTTTTATGCAGCGGTATTCATCTGAAATAAACCGGATTAATTTTAAAGAACATTGTTTACCTACTAACACTATGGATCCTCACTTTGATCTGAAAATTATTATTAATTGATTATTATTATTAAAGCCTTGTATTTTCGTACAAATAAATTATGTTTCATATTTTTTTAATGTCGTGCGCACCGAACTTTGTTTGTTACCGGTAACCAGCTCAATGTGAGCTTAAGAATGGTTATGTTATAATTACTAGTTAGCTTTGGGATATCATCCCACCTAGCGTAGCGAAACTGATGATATTACCTAAATATTGTAATTACATTTTGAAAATGCAGACTTAATAAATTATTGCCACCAGCTCTGTGTAATTTACTTTTTACCTAGCCTGTAGGACCTACAGTCAAACAAATTGAACCGCGCACCAGATTGGAACTTTTCACAATACATTTAAGTAAAAATTTTGTCTCTTGCAGTAGAATGAATTGTGCCCGTGTGTCTCAAGAACAACATGACAATAATGTACCTACGAGCTGATAATTCAAACCCTCGTGCTATTGTCATAAAGCTCCAAAAGCACTGACTGCGCTAGCAGCGGTACCGATGCCGGTTGTAATATTCCAACTTCTATGAAAGAGGTCGCATACCTAGAGCATCGGTCGGGAAAAATATATGAGCGGTGTCGGGATTTTGTCGGCCTTAGTATTATATGCGAGGGGGCGCACAGAGTGGCAGCGGCGTAGGACCGATACCAATGGTTTTATTTATTTACAACTTTTTTGAATTATTGTGCTCATTTGTTTAATGTGTTACTAAAAAAATAAATTCTTGACATTTCACGCACACCGCCACGCGCCGCCTTCCCGCGCGGTTTCCGCCCGGATTTTTCAGTGCGACGTGTCCTCCGCCCCGCTACTGCTGTCAGTACGTTTGGTGCTTAGGGGTTTGAGTTATTGGCTCGTGCATTATTGTCGTTCATTCCGGGTCGACAAATGCAGGTCGTTTGTTAACCGCACCCTAATTGACCACTGACCAGTGTTACCAGTAATGTAGACTTATGAGCGACCGATCCGTAGTCACACCAATTTACTGCACTGGTGTGACTATGGTTCATTTTATTTATCCGAAGTCACACTGGTACCGTTTATTTTACCCGACCTATGGTCACACCAATGCACCCCCACCCATAATTCAGTTCAGAAAATAGGTAGGTTAGGTTAGGTAGTTAGGTAGTTTCTTCTGCCCGAAGGGCAAACCGCCCAGAAATAGGGGCTCCCACGAAGCGGGGCTCCGTCGAGTTGGTTCAAATTAAATATTTATATTTAGGCAAGGGCGAGTTGGTCTATAGTGGTGTGACTACGGATAAATAAAATGAACCATAGTCACACCAGTGTAACAAATCAGTGTGACTACGGATAGGTGATGAGATGAACTTATGGCTCACTATGACTATGACCCATCGATATGAAAGCGTACGGTCGAGATCAAAATATGTTTACACTTTATAATCTTGTCGCTGTCACTACGTGTTTGAATGTTTGTATAAAATTGTCATGAGACACCTACAGTGACAAAGTAGGTACTAAAGTGTAAATATGTATATCTTTGACTTTGACTGCACGTATTTAGTTTAATAATAACAAAATTATGTTAAAACTTTTAGATTTTTGCATAGGTAAAAAAACACAGACATGAAACAAAACACTATATTGATAATAAATTAAATTCAAACTGGATTAGGTACAATCTAAATTCATAATTTATTAAGTTTAATATATTAGGAATGTTATCCTAAAGCGCTTAAACACTTTAAAGCCATTTGCTAGAGAGACTACTAAGAGTTTTTTAAGAAGACATTAAAAACATTTAAAAAGTTTTTTCCGATCTGTGAAAAGGAATAAATACATTAATAAAAAAGAGTGACGAATAATACCAAAGATAGATCGGTGCTCAAAAATCGTTTCAGATAATAACGTCTCACTCGTGGATTGGGGTCTCATTTTTAATAGTTCTTGACAGTAGACACAACGAAGTATTATGCAGATGAATAGAAATGTCATGGTTTTTAAGTCCCCCCAGAATCCATGTCACTATATATTTTTTTAATATGCTCACATTTCTCTGTGATTTCATAGATTTTACTAAGTTATGATACCTACCCAGCAGTACAGTGAAATATTTATAACCTTTTTGAAACACAAACTCTGCAATTATCCATCTTTTGAGCAATTAAATCTATTAAATTTAGGTATATTTGCTTTATTATGCGTTCTGTGATAGACACAATTTTTGATTTGTGGAAGTGATATTCTACTTTGGATATTTGTTTACTCTTTTACAAGATGGTAGGTATAGTTGTAACTAGGTTAATTTAACTTGTTGAGGACATATTGCATCGTCAAGTAAGTATATATTCAAGCTGACAGTATTTACAATACAAATACCATGACTTATTATTAAAAAGACATAATATGCCATATAGAAAGCAGGTATAGGTAGATTTTTTAGGTTTTAATTTAGTATTTCATTATCTTTGGTATTATTGGTTGAAGAGTCGTTTTCAAAAAAATTGTACACAATTAAGGGATTAATTAAAAACAAAATTTAATATTTATTTTTGTGTAACGGAGTTACCCATATACTTTATATGACTAACTTTTGTTACACAAAAATAGCGATCGTGATTTTTGTTTTGATTAAGCTGTTAACTATGTAAATTTTTTTTGAAAACGATCCTGAAAGCTAATTATCGAAAGACAAGAAAAGTAAGGCAAATAAATACCCTAGTGCCTGACGCTGCTCCAATAGCCGACACTTTCAATCTTAATTCGGAACAATAAAGCGACAAGCAGGGTGTCGATTATTGGAATTAAAGTGTTGAACACTGGGGTATTTACCTTACGATACATTTTTTTTTATCATAAAGTAGGGTTTCTAGTCGATCTCCATAATATGATTGGAAGATATAAAGATAATACTAATTAAACAAATTTTACAATTGAAAACAAATATTGCACTAATACTCTTACAATCTAGAATTAATTTAAGTACATTAAAATATACTTATTTGTATTGCAATTTACTATTAAACTAAGCAATACCGTCGTCGTGACTGGTACGTTGAAAAGCTAGCAGACCGCAAAAATAATTTAAAAAATCTATTATCCATAAACAGCTAAACATTGAATAAGCAATAATATTAGAAGACTCACAAGAAAACTGTGAAAAGTATTTAAAAAATGTTCAAATACAGTTATTTTTAATAAATAAGTTTGCTATGTAAATATTTTCGGTAAATTACTTAGGGTCAACTCTATTTTTTCGGTCTGGTAGCATTCTTTAATTGGGTTTAAAGCCCTCCACAGACCGCAGCGTGGGGCGTGCCCAGCGAGCTGCATAACACTGAATCATATCGCTGTGCTGCTCTGCCGGTGTGTTTTACCGTATATAAGATACATTGTTATAGAGCCCCGCGCTGCGGTTTGTGGTGGCCTTAAATGAGCTTTCCCCTATTTGTGGAGTAATTTTACTACACTATTATAATATTGATTATTCAAACCTATGCCCCTAAATTCCCAATTTTCGATGATTTTGATGATAAAATCAAAATTGATAAATACCGAAAATATTAGGGGCTCATTTAACTAAACTTAGTCAAATAAAAAACTAATGAGATTTCATAAGAACGCTAATCAAAATACATATTTGTTAACCCAAGCAAAAATACATTGCGTAATAAAAATATGTCATAGACAGACAGTAAAATACTGACTTAGAAATTTTAGACAATTTTAGATGACATTTCACTTGGTAAATATATTTTATCACAAAATAAAAGTACATAAGTACATTTGTTATAATCTAAATCTTTTCCTAGAACAGATCTGTAACAATACTTTTATTAATACCCATAAAATTTTAAACAAATTTAAAATTTGATGACGATTTGATGAAATTTTGGCGGACTTTGGAATCGAAGGTCTTTTTTAAACCACTAGGATTTTACCCAAGGATATTAAAAAAAAACTGGATGTTGCCAGCCGAACTATGAGTTGAAGCCAGGTTCATTCACCTTTGCTCCTATGTTCTATCTCTTTTCAACACTGTGATATATTGCCAGGTTATTTATAAAAAAACCTTATTTTTTTTAGAAATACGAATTATCTGGCATCACCTAATTAATTTACTTTAAGCTAATTTCAACAGAAATTTATATAATTTATTGAATCAGGCGTTACTTTGCGGAGGTCCATATTAATGAACTAAAACAATTACTTTGCTCACCCGCGACCTTACAATAGTTACGTTTATGCAAGAAATGTGTGCTCATGCAGTTCCTCCACCTCCACACTGTACGAACACACACAAATCACATAAACCCAACCATCACCACCACCAAGCTACACTGACGCGTTTCGAACTCAACCAGAGCTCATCTTCGGAGTTAAAACAACCGTATGCTATTACTTATTTACTTATTATTATTAGCCGAAGCATGTTTCGGCATATAGGAATGAGCATCCAGATAGATCGAATTTTGCAAAACATTTGTTGGAATCAAATCATTCATTGTCAGATTCAGATTCTTATGAAGTGTTACATTATTGCGGCAAGGGGTTGCGTCTGGATGCTCTGGAATGCATGGAAATAATTAGGTACAACACTATGGGGTCTACTATTAATGAACAGGTAAATTTAGTTTCTTCTCCTTTACTGCGGCTTGGGTCTATTTTGAACAGTTAGTATTAATAAAAAAATGTCTTATATAAATAAACAAAACTTCAAGGTAGTTTTATAATATGTCAATAAAAGTTAATTTTTGTGGGGTAGTTTGAGAGTAAGAAAAATAAAGTGGGTACTTGTGAAGTTACAGTAACAAGTTAAAACATTTGTTTTGGTTTGTTAGTTTAACATTTGGTAGCATAGCATACGGTTGTTTTAACTCCGAAGATGAGCTCTGGTTGAGTTCGAAACGCGTCAGTGTAGCTTGGTGGTGGTGATGGTTGGGTTTATGTGATTTGTGTGTGTTCGTACAGTGTGGAGGTGGAGGAACTGCATGAGCACACATTTCTTGCATAAACGTAACTATTGTAAGGTCGCGGGTGAGCAAAGTAATTGTTTTAGTTCAGAAATTTATATTTTTGTTATAAAACTTTCTGCAATAAAATTTACTTAGTTTTCTTTGTATTATACAAAAAAAAGAACCCAGTCAAAATCCTCATTTCACCGGTATGCACCTCCTGCGTACTATGGCAACACTAAATGGCCGATATGTCAAAATCACGTCAGAATTGTCAGAAGTCATTCACTCATTTCAGAGGATTTTTACGTTAAATAAACGTTTTTCGTCGATTTACTTGGGTTATGCGCTATGTATTGCATAGTAAAGCATTGTAGGAGTAATTGGAGGCCGAAATCCGACATAAAACTTCACAGGTGAGTACTTATTTTACGAAAATGTTCGTAAATCTTAGTGGCAATCAATTTTCCTATATTTTGCTTCTAAGCTTTGTTAGTTTTTATTCAAAAACCCCACGATTAGGTTTATAATGTTAAGTTAGAAGTATATTTTGTTTATTTGGATTTAAACATGACCTTAAATGAAAAATTGAAGAATGTGTGGTTTTACTACTAGGGTGACCAATCCTTTTTCATGCATGGTATTTATTCGTATTGAATGGAGCTAAATCTATCAACTTGGTACGGTTTCAATCTTCATAATTCATATCACAGTATATAATAACATGTTTATTGTTTGTGTCTTTACAATTTACATGAATAATATTTTACATTGCAGTTTTCCAAAAGATGAAAGAAGGAGGCAAAATTGGCTGTCGATTGTACCGATAAAGGGAAAGGTGTAGACCGTTTGACAATTTGCAGCTTGCATTTTAAGCCTGAAGATAATGACTATGACCCAGAAAGGCCGGGACGCCTACTCAGTACAAAACAATATTATTCTCACATGTGTAGAAAATAAAGAAACTGTTATAATATCCTAGTATTTTATTATTTTTTTCCATTGACAAATACTTCCCTTATGTTTTGCAGTAAGTATTTGTAGCGTTCTCAGGTAAAAGGTAACCTTTTGCCGGATATCAGTAAGGCCGAGTAACTGCAGAGTGGCATAGAAATGCAACCAGAAATGGACCTTATATTGACGACTGACTAAAAAATTGGTAGGTAACTTTTACTTGAGTTTGTGAGGATGGATGTTCACTTTCATGATAAAACGGTTGGATAAAAATTTAATAACAAAACCGGCCAAGTGCGAGTCGGACTTGCGCACCGAGGGTTCCGTACAAATTTATATGTATCTATGAACATCCAGTCTTAGCAGACCCCTGTTCCTAAGCAAAATGTGCGCAGTGTGGGATCATTGTAGATTGGTTACTGATATAGACAGACAGACAAAAAAAATTATGCTTTCTGCTTGCAATTTATGCTTGCAATTTTTCCTTTATCTGTGCTATAAGACCTTGCTTCGTACCAAATGTCAAGATTCTAAGTTCACGGGAAATATCCCTTGCGTGCGAGTGTCGAAAATTTGCGGCAAATGGCTGTAGATATCTTTTGATTGCGTTGGGTTAGAAGTTTGATTTTTCACAGCTCCAAGGGACAGTACAGTAGACTTGAGTATTTGATTTAAATTTCAGCTTGACACCTCCACGCGTTCCTGAGAAAAAGGGTCTTGACAGACGGACGAACGGACAACAAAGTGATCCTATAAGGGTTCCGTTTTTTCTTTTTGAGGTACGGAACCCTAAAAAGTGAATTGAATTGAAATTGGTTAAATTTAATAAATTACAAAATCAATCTGTTGTATAAAAGTATGTCAAATTCCGCGGGATATTCCTAATGTATGCTTAATTATGGACACCCTAAAGAAAGAGATGCAAGATCGGCGTGACGTAATTCAAGGTCATTTTTTCTGGCTTCAAAGGAATGAACGTCATGCAGAATCCATTTTTTTTAATATTCTTGATTTTACCCATTATTAAGTCTGTGGAACGATCATGTTTCCCGCCAAAATCATGACAGCTATCAGTGCTGCCACATCAAATTATGGTTGATAGCAAAAAGGGCATAGATTGAAAATGTAATGTTACATAGCGTCACTTTTATTATTTTTTTGAGTTAGTTTACTAAGTGTACTAAGTTGCGGAAATGCAGTTTTATTTTGTACAGGATTGAGTTTGGAAGTCATGAATATGAAAGGTTCATAAAGTGATGGTCGGTCCATGGCTGTTACCTCAAAATGGCGGACCTTTTCCCTGGAGCACCAGTTGGCAGCTTTTGAGCAGGTGTTTTCAAGGCTGTTGACATCGTCTGGGCCTGTGCGGTTCCCTATTACCAACATCACTACCTGTAATAATGAAACAAATATAATTTTAGTTTAGCCAATTTTAAATGTACTTCTGAACTTTTTCTATGTCAGGGGCCTTAAACCTGTAGGTAATTGCCGCTTAAATGTTAAAAATTTTATGTGACACAAAATAGATGTAACAAATTTTATACTATTTGGAGTTATAGGTTCATTAAATTGTGATAAACGTATAAACTATAGATAAACCGTTTAATTGAGTCGTCGCCCGCGCGGTACAGGGGCTGGGGGGTATGACGACAAAGGGGACCGGGAGAGGTGCGGGCAGCGAACGCGCCTCGTGTGCCTGCCTCTACCGTTTTAAGGATTAAAATAAAAATACAAAAAGATAGCCTTAAATCTGGCCTGGCCTGGAGAGAGACCTATTGAGGCCTATCTCCCAACTATATTTTCGGTGAAAAGGAGAGATACCGTTACGTTAAGGTTAAGTAACTAGTTTAAAAATAAACTTCAACAAAACTAACAAACCTCTTTCTTATCTTTATTCCTATCAATGTCCTTCTTCAAATACATGAGCACATCCAGCGACTCCGGCTTGGTTGTGTCATACACCATTACGTAGCCCTCTGCAAAGCCCAGATAGTGACGCTGAAGCACTTGGTTTGCCGTCAGTTGCATTGTTGGGGACTGAGGGGGGCCTGCAACAGAAACATGAAAATGAGTAAGTGGATCACCTAAAATAAAAGATTTTAAAGTCAAAGTCAAAATTTTTATTCAGTAAACTGACAAGTTTCTTGCGGCGCATTCTTCTTGCGAATGACGAATTACGAAAGTGCTGGTAGTTTAAATAAAAGTGACATGTAAAAGAGCCATTTGCACCCTTCTTGAAGAATTACTTTTTTTTTGACTGATTTAATTGAAGCTCTTATAAACATCAAAGAATGTAACACTGGTTTGGGAAAACCTTGTTGAGAATAATCCGGCATGAAACTCAACAAGGTAATTTTTTTTTTCAAACAGACCTACAATATTCTTTAATTACATAGGGTAAATTGCCAATAACTGGCCACCCTTCAATATGAGGCCAGTTATTGAAGTTAGTTATTGAAGTTATTGGTGATTTACCCTACATCTAAAGTAAAAATTTTAAAAATATCTACAGCAAAAATTTTTAACATAGTAGATATGATATTTTACTCCTGTGATGCCATATTTATGTGCATACTTTAGTAGGTATGCACTGAGCATGGTCTTCTGAAATTGAGGGGTCAACAGGTTTCATGTGACCCAATTACTTCTATTTTATTCCAATTACTTTTATAAAAAAAAATTATATATGTAATGGTGTAAAACAGTTTAAACAAACAGTTCAAAGGATTAGGTAGTTGAAGAATTCCCAGTTTTGTGATTTTGGAAATTATTTTAATATATTTAGAGTGCTTATTACACTTAAAAATTTGTACCCTACATAGTACATGGGGAATTTATTCTTATAATTAATTTGTGCCTTATTTATTATGCTGGGTCTTATAAGGTAGTATGTAGCAAATATTATTTATTAAATAAAAAAGTAGTTATAAAAACCTTTGAACTCGCCTGTAAGCGGAGGCTCGAGTCCTGATGTATCATAGAAACACACGCGCTCCTTCGTTCCCCTATCGGTCTCAATATTAGCAACGTAGATGTCTTCTATTGTAGGGTAAAAATGAGTCTTTAAATTTACATTCCCATAAATCAACTGTTCGAGAATAGCCGTTTTACCGACACCTTTCATCCCGCAGATCACGACTTTGCTGGTTTTACCCATTTTAAAAGAAAATTTAATTGAATATCACAGAATAATTGGACCTACTTGTCCACGTATTACTTTCACTTTTATGTCATGTTTTAAGCAGAGTTACGTGTTTTGTAACATGCTACTAATACACGCGGTTGGGTATGATACTTTTTACTGTGTTTATCTTTTTGTAGATCTCATGGAAGTTATCAAATATGGCTAAATAAATAAATAAACATTTTTTGACTGAAGCAAGTATATTGAGACGTCAGATGACTGACAGTGACAGCTTTGCACTTTTTTTTAAAGATGTCTTTTATTTACTGCAGTTTTATTGATGACTGAAACAGAAAGCAAATGAAAAACTATTGGAGATATTATTTTCACAAAACAATCTGATGTCAAAACATTATAAAAACCAACCAATTTATGACTAAATTTTTCTTTTATCCGTGCAAAGTCATTTTAATTTTTAAACGACTTCTGTTAAACTAAACAGTTTGCGGTGCGGACCCTTCATTTTGGGAAGGTTTATTTATCATGACATGACATTGATATGACAGTGACAGTTGATTGATAGGATGGCTGCCACGGCTTCAGATTCTGAAATCATGAAAAGCGATAAATATTCAATTCTTTTGCCGACATACAACGAGAGAGAAAACTTACCGATTATAATATGGCTTATTATGAAATATCTGGATAATAGGTAAACTCCTCTTATAGCTCAAACTGCTATACAAATCATTGTAGTCCGTTGCAGTGTTTGTTTATGTGATTTTTCTAATTTATTCGCAGTGGATACGATTTCGAAGTAATAGTAATTGATGATGGAAGCCCCGACGGTACGTTAGAAGTCGCAAAGCAGCTGCAAAAACTCTACGGGTCGAGTAAAATAGTGCTTCGCCCTAGAGAGAAGAAGCTCGGTTTAGGCACTGCTTACATGCACGGCATTAAGCATGCTACCGGCAACTTTATCATCATAATGGACGCTGACTTAAGTCACCATGTAAGTTTATTTATATGCATTCAAGAAGCTATAAAATTGCAATTTGAACACATTGTTACCAACACAATTATTATGTTTTGTAGCCCAAATTCATCCCAAAAATGATAGAACTTCAACGAGAGCATGATTTCGATGTAGTCTCGGGCACGCGCTACAAGGATGGCGGTGGCGTGTATGGATGGGACTTCAAACGGAAACTTATTTCACGTGGAGCAAACTTCGTCACACAGACTCTTTTGAGACCTGGAGCTTCAGACTTGACTGGGTCATTCAGGTACAAATCAGACATTTTAGCATTATAATTACTTAAAATAAATTATAATATAAAAAAAAACCTTTTGGAATCTGTAGTCATAGGAGTCATGGGAATCCATAGTCATGGTAGTCTAGCTAGTCAAGAGAATCCTATAGCCATGGGAATCCATAGTCATGGTAGTCTAACTAGTCAAGAGAATCCTATAGCCATGGGAATCCATAGTCATGGTAGTCTAACTAGTCAAGAGAATCCTATAGCCATGGGAATCCATAGTTTTGGTAGTCTAACTAGTCAAGAGAATCCTATAGCCATGGGAATCCATAGTCATGGTAGTCTAACTAGTCAAGTGAATCCTATAGCCATGGGAATCCATAGTCATGGTAGTTTAACTAGTCAAGAGAATCCTATTGCCATGGGAATCCATAGTCATGGTAGTCTAACTAGTCAAGAGAATCCTATAGCCATGGGAATCCATAGTCATGGTAGTCTAGCTATACAAGAGACTCTATGGACATGAGAATTTATAGACTTGGGAAACCTTAGTCATGGGAGTCTAGACAAGAGAATCTATAGATATGAAAATCTTTAGATATGGGATTCTGTAGACATGGGAGTCCAAACTAGAGAATCTATGTATAGACATGTGAGTTTTGTAGACATAAGAATCTGTAGATATGGGATTCTGTAGACTTGGGAATCCATAGTCATATGACTCTAGACAAGAGAATCTATAAACATCTATAGACATGGGAATCTGTAGACATGGAAAAAATTTAGTTAAACTATTTGTATGGTCTGCGTACATTAAAGTTACTAGGCTCACGTGTAACCCCAATTGTCGACACTGCTGTCAATGCATATCTAATTTACGTCAATATTGCTTAAGATAATTTCAATAGTCACGTCTTAGTACTCTGCGAACAGTAACATTTTGTATAGACATTAGTACCTAGATTAGTGATTCAAAGGAACATAATAACATTTGTACCATTATTATTTAACATTAGTAATTAAACAGTTTTAAACATAAACATTTTCTTGTCACATCTCACATCAACTCATCACATCATCTCAGCTTTTGAGCGATAAGACCGCCTATTGTCTGCCTGATTTTTTATTGTTATTATTATTTTTTCTGTACTTTTTTTTTGGTGCTCAATAAAGAATATTTGTATTGTATTGTATTGTATCAACCAAGAAGGACACTCATAGTATATTGGTTTGTTGCATGCTACGGGTATAATTTAAGGGTTGCTTCGCTACCCTTACACTATTGTATTAAAGTTTGAACTTCTTTGCCATTGTGTTTCAGATTGTACAAGAAGGACATACTGCAGAAACTAATAGACAGTTGTGTCTCCAAAGGCTATGTGTTCCAAATGGAGATGATCATCAGGTTAGTAAGTCTGTTATTTGAGATATAGAGAGATATAAAATGTGTTATAAAAATTCTTGTTTGTGTTAGAGATATGTTATTTCATTTGTTTATCTTCCTAGCAACTGAAGAAGTTTTAACCAATTTTATATATACCCCAAATATCTACTTATATCTATCTATCTATCTAATACCTTTAAACAAGCAATTCTTGTATACGTATATATAATCAGGATCTCGGAAACGGCTCCAACGATTTCGATGAAATTTAGTATGTGGGGGTTTTCAGGGATGAAAAACTGATCTAGCTATGTTTCATTTTCAGAAAATCGCTTTTAATCGTGTTTTCCGGCTATTTTTGTTTGCATTAGAATACAAAGCTAAATTTCGCCGGCTTCGAGCAGATCATAATAGCACAGTAGAAATCGGGTGGTCGCAGATCCAGCCGACCTCGGTTCGATACCACGTTTTTTTTTTAAGGTTTTTAGTTTTTTTTTAAGTTTATTTTTCATGAGAAAACGTCAAGTTTCTTTTTTTGTTAGAAAAAGTATTATAGGGAACGTGCAGTAACTATAGGCGGCAGCACTAATGCGACAGAAGAGACACTATGCAGACAGTAAAACAAACTTATCAAGGTAAAACATTCAAATTGATGGCACCCTTATGGCACCAGTTGGCAGCACCGTCTATGTGCACGTTCCCTATTGGGAGCACAGAACAGGAAAAACCAGTTGTCTGTAAAGTCGGTTTACGGACGACAGTTTAACGTGACTCACCCCTCCACCCCCTCCGGTGATTTTGTCAAATATCTTGAAAACGGTGCATCCTACGGCAAAATCAATGAAATTTTCATCCCGCCTTTGGAATCCCCGAACCTCCACCACCGTCCCCCCTCCCTCGCACATATATCATCAGGATCTCGGAAACGGCTCCAACGATTTCGATGAAATTTGGTATGTGGGGGTTTTCGGGGATGAAAAATTGATCTAGCTTGGTCTTATCTCTGGGAAACCGGAAAACGCTTGGTACCGAGTTTCAGCCCGAGCAGAGCTCGGTCGCCCAGGTACTAAATTATAATATGCGTGCAACACTGAACACCTTATAGTGTAGATAACATATATAATATGCTTTGACTATTGGGTCAATCAACTTTTTTTTGTCACTCGTTGCTATAGTGACGGTCTCCTGGGTCACTCTTTAAACCGTAAGTTTATCTGATTAAAATTTGCCAACATGAATTTTTGTGGTAGTTTTAAACCCCTTCTACAATTGGTCATCTAATAAGCATGTTAGTTAATGTGACACAACATTTCTTCTAATTAAACTGTACTACTTTTGTCCCATCGCTGACGGGACAGAATAACGACAAGAAATAGTTGATCCACCCTAGTAATATGAGGCAAATATTCAATGTTGACGGTTAAAGGGCGAATTGTTTCGAGCGCCATCCTGGTTGATATTGAATTATATACATTATGTTGATTTCAATTAGGGTTATAACTTTAATGACACCCAGAGGCCGTATTGTCTAACACTTCTGACGCTTGCCTTCGCTTTCACCATCTCTTTCTGTCATCAACTTATACCGTTTGACAGAAAGAAATAGTGATTGCGAAGGCAAGCGTCAGAAGCGTTAGACAATAAGCCTGCAGGTTGGCGCTTGAATCAATTGGCTAAGTAAAGTTTTTTGAAGAGGTGCTAATTATATTTTTTTTCGACAGTCGGCGTTCTGGAGATCTAGAAACTGCAGCTGTTTTATTTTTATCTCCTGTTGTTTACTGGAAATATTTTTTTAAGTGTTCGAGATGACATTTGTGAGATTTTACGGCTGACAAGCGGTCCGTGCTCAGTACTAAGAAGAAATAGAAAAAAAAAACGACGTCAACTATCGCTTCTGTCAATGTCAAATGAAATATAACCGTTTGCGTTTCGTTTGCTTTGCGTTGTCCAAGAAGCAGTTCCAAAATAGTGATCGAAAGTATTCAATCGTGATCCATTTAACGTGCATAGGTCGTGGAGAAATGCGGTAAAATTGAAAGTCTGGATTTTATGCGGAGGTCGATAAAAATAGTCCATAAATCACACTGAGCACACCAAAACGCAAAGCAAACGAAACGCAAAAGATTTGACATTGACAGAACTGACAGTTGACTTCGTTTTTTTTTCTATTTCTTCTTAGTACTGAGCACAAACCGCTTGTCAGCCGTAAAATCTCACAAATGTCATCTCGAACACTTAAAAAAATATTTCCAGTAAACAACAGGAGATAAAAATAAAACAGCTGCAGTTTCTCGATCTCCAGAACGCCGACTGTCGAAAAAAAAATATAATTAGCACCTCTTCAAAAAACTTTACTTAGCCAATTTGCCTTTTAGCCGTTGATGTGAAGTTTTGGTTGACCTTTACTCGTTAGCATTCCAAGGTTGGAGAGGGAACTTGCCATTAGCAAAAATTTGCATTTTTAAGCTTGGAATTTCGCAAATGCATCCGTGACTAAAAAAAAATATATGCGATTGGATTTTTTCGTTTCAGAGCCCGGCAACTGGACTACACTATAGGGGAAGTGCCAATAACCTTTGTGGACCGTGTGTATGGAGAATCCAAACTCGGCGGTTCGGAGATCGTACAGTTCGCTAAGGCGCTCCTCTACTTATTCGCTACCACGTGATCTACTCAACACCCTAGACTCATCATCATTGGTCGATTACATTTTCTAATCTAAAATTTCACTATTTTTAAAACCCTATTTATAAATGATTTTATTTCGCTTGCCTTGGGTTGAATCTAGTAAATTAAATTTTAGCCTCTTCCTGTACCTACTGATGCGCAATTGATCTGAAATTTGGTACACATATAAATGGGATTGTAATGAATGACAAAGTGAAATTTTAGGTTAGATTTTGTTACTTATATTCTGATTATTAAACATGGCAAGGGAAGTAACCATAGAAAGTCATTTGTATGGTTAGAAGATGGGTTAGAAGTTCGTAAATCGAATTTCGCAGTATAAGGCCCACCACCCACCTGACCTCCCACTATGGGTACTTTGTTTATCCTAGCATTGGAAAAAGGGAAATAATCTTTGACGAGTCTTTTTATTGAAAAGCTCTTTAAAAAAATAGTATCTGTTACATATGAAACCAAAAAAATGTAAATGAAAAATAACCATATGACCTTGCTAATTAACTTATTTTTCAATAACAAGACACATCAAGATCACTTACCTTCTTTCTAATGCCGAGAATTGCGGGTTCTGGATGTAGTGCCAAGTCATCAATTTGCCGTTCTAAAGGCCACCACAAAACGCAGCGCGGGGCGTGCGCACGGAGAGTGCCCAGCGCGATCTATAACACTGAATCATATACACTTTGATACACCGGCAGCGCGGCACAGCGTATATGATTTAGTGTTATGCAACGCTCGGGGTCCGCTCCGTCGCCGTCGCGCGCGTCTGTGGAGGGCTTCAGGCCTTGTTCAACTATGGACGTCATCAGGCTGATGATGATGACTGTGCTCGTTTGGGGGCAAGTAAATACGTTGAATTATGCCAGTGAACATTCCAGGCGGAGTTCGTGCGCAATACAAATGTACAATATGTATGAATTCGTTACAATAATTAGCAATAAATATTTTTATGATATCATGTTGTGTTTTTATTCTTAGTTTGTCATGTATATTTTTATTTGCTTTGGTTGGAATAATAAGTAGTTGGGTGAATTGTAACATAATTACTAGTTTTGAAAAAATGACTTTGTTTCAAGTATCTTGCGGCATATTCTTAGAAATGATGGTCTTTCCAAAGGC
Source organism: Archips xylosteana (assembly GCA_947563465.1). Taxonomy (NCBI): domain Eukaryota; kingdom Metazoa; phylum Arthropoda; class Insecta; order Lepidoptera; family Tortricidae; genus Archips; species Archips xylosteana. The sequence continues at coordinate 12,594,700 of OX387365.1, read as the reverse complement.
GCTAGTAGTATAAAAACACATGTAAAAGTGCCCTTTCCGACCTACTTACAGAATAGGTAAACGTTTTGATTTTGATTGACGTGCTTAGGTATAAACGACCAAGAAATTCCTTTGCCACCTTGTAACCATAATGTCAGTTGTATGGTTTAAAACATCAAAGGCTATTTTCACAACATCAAAGCTCTATACAAGCCTCTGCCTTGAACAGGGATTGTTGGCCTCGTGTATCGGCCATCTATAACTACTCGGCCGGCTATTTGCTATATCGCGGCCTCTGCAGTAATGTACTATTCTGATGTAGGAACTGTCATTAAAAATTGTAAAACACGTACCTACTTGGTCGACTATACTATGTATAACATTATGTTACATTTCTTATTGATTTCGATCGACGACCGAAGAGCAAATCAGAATGAAAATGCTAGTGAGAATATCTCACAATAACAAGCTATATAGGTGCCTCCAACCGTGTATAATGCACCAAGACCAATTACCGACTACACTTCCAATGTTAGCTCAGGTGTCTTTTACTTAGTATAATTACATTATTACAGTCCAAACTACGCCACCATCATGTACCGATTAGCAGTGTTACTCTTATTAGCAACGAGTTACGCTAAAATTATTAATCCTAAATACGATTATATACTGTTTGAGCACTCCAATAGTGTCGTTGAGCCGAATTTTGCCGTTAAGCCGGTGCCTACCGGTTCGGCTTGGGTTCTGAGGCTGGATGGTGATGTGGAAGCGCTGAAACTGAGGGCAGCGACTCCGGCGGAGGCGGAAGAGGTGTTCCCGGCTGCGAAGTTTGATGTTAGCGGGTGAGGTTCTTGACTCTATTTACTTATTATTATCTATTTAGTCCGGGGCATTGGGGTCCTCGCGCCCAGGGGGCTTTAGCAACAAGGTTATCGAAGCTCAAAACTCGGAGTTATTCGAAATTTTACTTCAAATTTGCCATGAATTTTTGGTGCAGAACATCGCGTGGAAGCCTGAATGAACATGTCAATCAATTCAATGATTTATGTGAATTGTAATACACTTGTTGTTTGGAAAAATTACTTTCTGCCTCTTCCGCAAGTCTTTCCGAAAGCGCTGGGAGTATAAATAACAGACATGTAAAAGAGCTCTTTATTTGCTGCCAACATACAGAATAAACGTTTTGATTTTTTGCTCAGCAGTGGGACTTGTTGGCCGCAGTGACAAGACGCCGCAACAAACGATTCCCATGGGTTGTCTTAAGGCCACAACAAACCGAAAGCGCGGGGCGCCGACAGAGCGTGCCCAGCGCGGTCAATAACACTGAATCAAATACGGTGTGCCGCGCTGCCGGGGTGTGTCACCGTATATTTGATTCAGTGTTATAGAGCGCGCGGGCACGCTCCGTCGGCGCCCCGCGCTCCCAGCTTGGGGTGGCCTTAAATTTTTTACGTGACGTCAGTGATGAGTTGATGACGTCTATGGCCAAGTTGTACGTGTACATTAACTGCGAGATGTATACCTATCTCACTCTTCTCTCACTCTCCTGGAAATCTAGCGAAAATGTTCTCTTTCGTCACTAATAGGCCACAAATAATGCGTTTGATTAATATAAATAAATAAATAAATATCACGGAACAATTCACACCAATTGACCTAGTCCCAAAGTAAGCTAAGGAAAGCTTGTATTATGGGTACTAGGCAACGGATAAACATACTTATATAGATAGATACATACTTAAATAAATATTAAACACCCAAGACCCGAGAACAAACATTCGTATTTTTCATACAAATATCGGCCCTGACGCGGGAATCGAACCCGGGACCTCAAGCTTCGTAGTCAGGTTATCTACCACTAGGCCATCTGGTCGTCTAAATTATGATTATTTTGATTATTTTAGCCCTAGCCCTCGTCAAGGAAGGCGTCTGAAGAAAGACGATCCAAGCCAACGCCCGACGTCAGCCGACGCTGCTCCGGAAATAAAGCCGAAAGATGCCGACGAAAAATTAATGATTTCTGAAATCATGAGAGTTATCAATAAATTTGCGTAAGTGCAGGCATCCTAAATTCCAATTTCGTCTGAGTGAAGATATTGGCTTGAGTGTGTACAGTAGACTGTACAGTTGAGGTCAAACATATGTTTACACTTTACTACTTTACTTTGTCGCTGTCCAGGGCCGGCCCGAGCATTCCTGGCGCCCTAGTCAAAAACTGAAACGGCGCCCTTTTAAAAGAGAATTCGTGACGACAGAAACAATATATTCTATACAGGGTGTCCTGTAAGTAGTACGACAAACTTAAATGGGATTAGGTGAGCAAGTCATCTACCAAATGTAAAAACATGACCTTAGTAAAAGCGACGCCGTCACTGTGTTTGGGCTTTTGTAGAGGTAACGCCACCAGAGTTGAGGCCACGCACACAACTACATCTCATGTAATGACAGCGGGATTTTGACGTTGTGTTGACGTTTAACGATAACACAACGTCAAAATCCCGCTGTCATTACAAGAGATGTGGTTGTGTGCGTGGCCTCAACTCTGGTGGTGTTACCTATATATAATTGTCAGAAAGCATATTAGCAGGCCTCATGCATGCCATGTACTTACACGCGATATTTACCTACCGCGGGGACGATCTGCTGCGATCGAATTTCAGTAGGTTGTCACAAGCGCGCGCCGGCGCACGTTCATTCGTGTTCCACGGAAAAAATATGCCGCCTGGACTTTTATAAGTGAATGGTGATACAGGGGGCAAATTTTAATATGACTATGCTAAAATTAATAGCTAATATAACAATTTGGGAGTTCGTATCGTACTGTCACTCTTACTCTTCTATAAAAAGCTATAAGCGTGAGCGGGATGGCACGATGCGAAGTTCGAAAATTGACCTTCGTATCTAGTACAACGCTAGGGTACTGTGAGCATGGCAATGTGTTCTGCGCATTACAATAAAATATCCTTTTTGTTAGGATTCCAGAGCTAAAGGGCAAAAAAGGAACCCTTTTAGTTTCCCATGACCGTCTGTCCCTTTGACCGTCGTCCGTGGCTTAGCTTAGGGAATATTAGTGCTAGAAAGTTTGCATGGATATAATATATAGCAATTATCCCGACAAAATGGTAAAACAACATGCAGAAAAAATAATTTTATCCAAACTGCCAGCCCTTGTCACTGTCGGCACGCACACATTCTTAAGGAGACGGAGTAGTATAATCTGTGGCTATAATCGCGGTAAGTACCAAGGTTTTGTACGGAATGCAGTATCTGTTACGAAGTAACTATTAATTAATCTGTGATATTAGTGACAAGGTACTCGACTGTCTACGATTGCAAAGAAGGCCTTTCTTGTGGAGGCGGAGTGTAGGAGAAAGTGGAAGTGGAAAAAAACATGATTTTTAACCCTTTCAACGCCAACGACACTTATAGGTGTCACAAAGTACAGTGTCAAAGTGATCTTGACACAATGACATAAGATTCAAAACAGGTTTACGTTTTGTCGAGGCGCGGCGGTGAAAGGGTTAAGGATTAGAAAGTCAAATCTCGGGGATAGTGTGAATCCGTTTAACTGGCATTGCATAATTAATTAGGGTTGTCTATTTTTTTAAAGCCGTGGTGGCCCAGTGGTTTGACTTATGGCCTCTCAAGCAGAGGGTCGTGGGTTCAAATCCCGGCTCGTACCTTAAGTTTTCGGAATTTATGTGCGAAATTACATTAGTAATTTCAATGGTGTGTGTGAAGTTCCCAATCCGCACTGGGTCCGCGTGGGAACTACGGCGCAAGCCCTCTCATTCTGAGAGGAGGCCTGTGCCCTGCAGTGGGACGTATATAGGCTGGGATGATGATGATGTTGATGATTTTTTTTGTAATGTATAAGTAGTAAATCGAAAACCATTTCGAGATACTGTGGCTCTAGTGAAAAAGGGGTTAAGTCTTCAGAAGTTGAACAGCTGATTTCGACTTAGTCCCCTTTACACATAAAATAGAAGCTGTTTAATTTCCCCTTTTTCACTAGAGCTACAGTTTAAACCGTTTTCTGTAGTTTATAATATAATGTAATGCATTTATTACATAACAAATAAGCAATGACCTTCATTTCACATTGACACGGCTAACATGAGAAAAGGGGCAAGTTGCTCAAGAATTAAAGTTGTTGACTGTCTAGACTATTATATTTCTGATCTTAGTCATCAGCCAATGCTGATGATGATTAATTTTCTAGATTGACCACCAGCACCGAGCCTGACGCATACATAACAGGAGATAATCAGAACAGTCCCTCACTGCAGGTTTGTAATCTAATGCCTACATTATTTGCCTTAAAAATATTTATTTACACACAAAAAATTAAATATTTATTTTATTCCATTTTTTAGTACTTGCTGTTATAGCGGCAACCGAAATACATCATCTGTGAAAATTTCAACTCTCTAGCTATCACGGTTACACACACACACACACAGATACAGCCTGGTGACAGACGGACAGACGGACGGACAGCGGAACCTCAGTAATAGGGTCCCGTTTTTACCCTTTGGGTACGGAACCCTAAAAAACATACAGACGAATTGAGAACCTCCTCTTTTTTTGAAGTCGGTGAAAAATATTAAGCGGTCTTTTTCCATACTGACTGAAACATGTTTAATTTTTTTTTCAGTTATATTTCAAAAACGTTCACACGTCGCTGGTTGTAAAAGCGGGAGGGAGACGGTGGCAATACGTGATCGGACCTCCCACTCTATTCCCCGAGTGGTTTTACGAGGAACACGCTACCGACGGCCGAGATTCCAAAGGCGCTTTCGTGGAAATACCGAAAAACGTTAAAATGGATTTCTATAGCGCTCTGTTCCATATGTTAACCATGTTCTTGAGCTTCCCAGTCTAATAGCAAACAAAAGCCCCTTTACTTCCCTGCATATTAAAAAAAAAATACTTTGAAATTAATTTTAAAACCGCTTATGTAATGTTTTAAACTTTCCCAATTCTCACTCATACCTAGCTAATATTTTTCGAGACTTAATGCATTACATTGCAGCGGTCGTGGTCACGAATCGATACGCCGTGATCAAAACGTCGAAGTAATTTTAGGAATAATTAGTTCGTCATTAAAAATACGTCGCATAAGCACTGCAATAGCTATATATTAGTTATGGGTAACCTCGAGTCCAAGAAGTGATCTGTTTTACTATACCCTGTTCCATATCGAACCATTTCCAACATCTTTATTGAATCGTTCTTTTGAGGCCGTCCGCCATATTTTCAACTCGTGTAAGTGGGACAGAACTAAGAATTATAACGCAATTTTCGACCATTTGTCCTGACAAATAAAGTTCAATATGGATTATTTATATGTTCGGCTACTAGGTATCGGAAACGGTCTACACGTTAACTGCGCGAACGAAAACTACCGATCGGAATTGAAAGTTGAGTGAAACTGTACGGTCAGAGTCAAATAGTACGTGACACCCAAAGTAGCCCAAAAGTTTGCAACACGGTCTCATTCCAACTGCTACAAAGACTTGTTGCAAACTATTTGGTCACTTTGTCACGAATTATTTAACGCTGAATGTTCCAGGCACCCTGAGGTACTGAGCTGGCTGTTGAAGTGTCGTGTTAAGACCTAGCGTTTAAATGGTTAAAAGGTTTAAAAGTTTGAATACAAAACCACGATAAAATTTTAATTGTTTTATTGTAATTAAGTGAAAACTATATCAGTAAACAATAGTCTTACTTAGCCAGTACATTTCATTTAAACATTTATAAAGAAATCTAACAAAAATTAAAATTATAATATCCCTTCTTTGATATGGTAATTAAGTATTACAGGATTTTATGAAAAATATAAATGGAATAACACACAAAGTAAGTTTCATTCAACGCTTCTGCTTTATATGTGTATTTTTATTAGCTAGAGATATACGAAAGGCATTTGAAAATACCTAAATATTACTTTAAAATATGCTCTGGCTACTTAAAAATACAGCATACCTATAGCCCCCTCATACTAACGCCTTTCGAACATTGTCGTCTTATCAGCATTGACGAAACGTTTGCGTAACGGCCCCGCAACGGCAATAGAGTCTTAAACAAAAAAGTCAATAACGTCGCGGCGCCGCTGCGTGAACATTGCGTTGACGCTGCGCGGGCGCTGATAAGACGAAAACGCTCGAAAGACGCTGTGTGAGGGGTTCCTTGGAACTTATCGTCAGCCATTAAGGTTTTCAACGGATTTTCTTAAGAGCGACGCAAAAAATAAACGATTTGTCAATGACTTCAATATTTATTTTAACAGTCTTGCTGCGTGACCATAGACGTAATAATAAAGAAACTTTACTCCGGCTAGAGACGCTATTATTAAATCTTTTCTTTTAGCGCGCATTCGTATTTATTCAGACGAACGATATGTCCCACCTTACACCTATACAATCTACGACAATCTACCTACTTAATAAAAAAAAAATGAAAATATTAATGCCAAGAAAAATCATCACCTCATTCTTCATTGCTCTATATTGGGCAACGATCGTTTTTCTAATACACAATTTAAGATTATATCTCCATTTAAATATATGCTATTTTTTATCTAAAGTAGTAGATTTTTGCTCGAAATCGAATGCTTGTTTAATCCATACCATTCGCAAAGGGACTGTCCTTAAGGACAATGCCTGCAGGCACTAGGCGTTTAATATGATTTCTACATCATATCATAATCTAACTTCATGCAGTTATCGTATTATTCATGCGTTTATCGTTAAACGTTCAAACTTGTCCGAAATTTACAATTTTTTAATAGATAGTAGATATAAGCGTTTGAATTTATACAATGCAAAATTTTGGCATTTTTCAATGGTAGTAATCCATAATTTATGACAAACTTACGTAAAATCACAAGGCGTTCATTCAATTATATCACCTAAGACATTTCTCATACATATTTTTAGTGCAAAATCATAAGAAAAACTATATTTAATTATACGATTTATATGGATGATTGGTTAGTAGCATATTATTTTTATTATTAGTCCTTAATATTGTCTAAGAAGTAAAGTTATAAGTATGAATACCTTCGTTTTTAGGAGACTGTTTTAGTCGACTACAAACATGCTATGCCACAGAAATGCTAAAGCAATAATATTTGCTGTCGACTCTGCGTCGTCAGTAAGAATAGATTTAAATTACACAGGCGTAAATATCCAATTAGAGATGAGATAGTCAATACAAAAAATACGCCACTATAACTAAGTGAGCGTTTCTTTGAAAAATTGCCAATAACATTTTCGCAAAATGTCCTAATTCAATTGGGGTTGTCTATATTTTTAACCCCCGACACAAAAAGAGGGGTGTTATAAGTTTGACCGCTATGTGTGTGTCTGTCTGTCTGTGGCATCATAGTTCTTAAACAGGTGCACCGATTTGGATGCGGTTTTTTTTAATAGAAAGTAGGTTTCTTGACGATGGTTCTTAGATATGTTTCATCAAAATCGGTTCAGCCGTTTCAAAGTTATCAGCTCTTTTGTTAGCTGCGGAAGGGATCTTACGAACGCACGCACGCACGGGACGCATAACGGGCATTGGCACTGACATAATTGCGTTGGGGGTTTTTAAAATTTTTAATTTATAGTTATGTAATGTAATTTACGCGTGGATTTCTACGGAGTTTGATTTGGACCCGCTTTCTGGCATTTAGCGCTTTGACAGCGTCAGTAAAGTGACACTAGTTACAGTATACCACTACACAAAAAAATAATTAAAGGGGTTGCATTATCGTACGTATCGTACGTACGCTAACGTATTAATTTTGAAACAAGTAGTGAAATAAATAAAAAAATATTGAAATTGGTTTCTTATAATTGACTTTTCTAAAAAATATATGTAATATATAAACTATTGGAAATTTTTTTAGACATTCCCAATTGTATGAAAACTATGTTAGTTAAGCTCAGTAACATTCAATCTATCTGCCTGTATTTTTTTTTGCTAATTGTAGTCGAAAATGTAATTGCTAATTTTTTCGAGAAATGGGTCATACACATTTTTATGTTCCCGTCTTTCTTGTGGACACGGCAAAAGCCCTTCGGAGTCAACTGGGCCCACAGAGCACTGAACCCACGGACTTAGTTGACCAATTTTTTTTTGTGGGCGACTCGACCCCACTTATCAGACCACCCAGCCCGCGGACTGTGGACTGAGCCCGCGGGCAGTATTGCCCGATTAAGGGCCACTTGCACGGTCCAGGGTTAAAAATTAAAGTCGTTAACCATAGGTTATGGATGACAGTTCCATACATTTTACACTTCTTAACCCTGGGTTAGCACTTAACTCGGTTCTGTGCAAGCCAGCCTAAGTGGGTCGAGTTGCCCGCAAAGAAATCAAAGCGGTCAACTGAGCCTGTGCCTGTGGGCTCAGTGCTCTGGGGGCCCAGTTGACCCCGAAGGGCACCATTGGTGGCGAGCGTTTGACATCAGTATAATTACAACGTAATGAAAATCTTTTTTAAAGAGCATGGTACTTGGTTCATTAGAGGGTGATGAAGATCCGTTTCCGGCGCAATGCCACGGCGACGGCGAGCCAAAGCAACATGGCGGCTGACGACTTATGGCCCCATGGGCGGCGAGCGTTAGAAATCAGTATAATCACAGCGTAATGGAACCTTTTTTAAAGATCATTGTACTTCGATATCCATTAGAGCGTGATCAGATCCGTTTCCGGTGCCACAGTAGCGGCCCACCAATGACATATGGGTCGCTTAAAAAAAATGTATATAATTAAGGGCTTTAATTAAAACAAAATTTAATTGAACGAAAGTTACCCATATAGTTTGAATGACTTACTTTCGTCACACAAAGAACGCGATCGTGATTTGTTTTCATTAAGCCGTTAATGTATGTATTTTTTTTAAAAACGACTTATGGCACTGGGCGGCGAGTATATACAGCGTAACGGAACCTTTTGTAACCCTTAAATCGATACCGGCAATATTTGCCGTCAAACAGAAATCAAAGCCGATTCAAATTAGCAACATTTACGGTCCAAAATCTAATGTCTTGACAGGGTTGTCAAACGGTTTAAGGGTTAAAGAGTATGGTAAAGCCTGACCAGAAATATATGACTATTCGCCATGTTGCAGAATTTCATTGGAACTAATTTCTTACACTGGCAATAATTTTAATGATTGTCAGTGTCACTGTGGCGGTTTCTTTGAACAATAACAACAAATGCCCAAAACGATTTGTAGTCAACAACGGATCATTGTAATAATAAACTACTGAAGAAAAAAACGCTTGGGGAGTGAAACTATTTCGCTACAAAACCTTTCCAAATTAACATCAGAGCTAACATGTAACGTTGTAGACAAGTCAAGATGTCATTGTTCCGACTATACTGAACTATTGCCATATAAATAAGAACAATTAGTAGAGGAGACGTGGTAGATCGACCTTCACCGATCTGAAAACTAGATGAGACATATTTTTTATTAAATATAATTTATAAACAAATATGCCTATGATAACTTGTCTATCGAAAAGTGTTCATAGATTTTTTTTTTGTTTTATTGTGGAGTGCTTTTAGCCATCTTCCAGCTCCATCATCAGACCCTGGTTACCATCTGGGATCAAAGTACTCGTCAAGACGAATCAAACGAGTCCAAACTCAATGGGGTAATTCTTAAGTATGGCCAAAGGTACTCCACAATAAAACGGCACAACCCCATCGAGTTTGGACTCGTTTGATTCGTCTTGACGAGTACTTTGATCCCAGATGGTAACCGGGGTCTGACGATGGACCTGGAAGAATCATAGGCATGTTTGTTTATAAATTATATTTGATAAAAAATATGTCTCATCGAGTTGTCAGATCGGTGAAGGTCGATCTTCAACGGCTCTTAGACCAAATAGCGCCCTCTTGACAATAGTCATAAATTTTTGGTTTGCCTTTACTTGGTTCATTAGAGGGTGATGAAGATCCGTTTCCGGTGCAACGCGACGGCGACGGCCAGCCAGAGCAGCATGGCGGCGGCGTGCGCGGCCAGCAGCTGCGCGTGCGTGGCGGCCGGCACAACCACGCGCAGCGGGAAGTGCCGCTTGAGGAGCTCGCTGCCGATGTACAGGAACAGCGCGTTTTGACCTGCCGACGAACAGTTTTTTCTCAAACATGCTATGAAATATTGACGTCATGTTCCTTATAACCAAAGCCCGGACGACGGGAGCAAAAATGCGCTTTTCACTAGTGCTTAATTAAAAATCGATTTATTGATCAAACTTATTGTCTTACATGTCAGGTTGTTACACAATATTACATCAGGTACCTAGGTAAGCTTATTATGTATTATTTCAGTTAACTAATTACATACTATAATTAATTATTATCAATATTACGGGTCACGGGAATGATTGTAATAATAAATTAAGAGTGACAAATATCAGAATGTGTTGAAGAAAAACGTTGGCGTTTCAACTTTTTGATATCTGGAAAAGAAGTCGAAAAATACAAACGGCTCATTTTAATTTTATTTACAACTACCTATAATTTTTCGGGTGTGTTTTACAATACCGAAGTACGAAAGATCGAATGTATTAAAACATCGAATGGGTCAAAACCGACACGATTTTTTTCTGAAACCGTAAACTTTTCAGAATTTATTAAAACGGCATCATACAAAACCCATTAGGTTAGGTTAGGTTTGTTTTATAACAATCTAAAAAAGTTAACGGTTTCAGAAAAAAATCGTGTCGGTCTTTTGACCCATTCGATGTTTTAATACATTCGGTCTTTCGTACTTCGGTATTGTAATACATACCCTATTTTTCTGAATTTCGTAACGGTGGTCCAGTACATCGAACTTTCTATCGACATTTTATCGACTTCTAAAATGTGTGTCCTCGCATTATTGAGACGTCAACACACAATTTCTCCCGTCATCCGGGCTTTGCTTATAATACGCCACGAAGTGTCACGTTGCAGGTGCGGCTAGACGAGAGGTCAATAATGGAATTTCATACAACATTGCTGGCCTAGCAAAGTGATCTTTTTTAATTTCTTTACACACGGAGTGACACGGCATCATGGCGTTCAGTCATTAAAAAAAAACTATCAGCAATATTTGCTTTTTGGTTAATTATGACATTCTGCCACTACGCTTATTTAAGATGATGATGATGATGATTATGGTGATGATGGTGGTGGTGATGGTGATGATGATGATGATGGTGGTTACATACACCCCGGCAAACGTAAAACTTAAGGGCGTCATCTGCTTCGCTAAAAATCACTACTGCCCGAGGCACCAGTACCTCTACCATGAGTTACACTAGTTTACAGTGACCGTACTCGCTAGCGACGGCGTAAATGATTTGTATGGAGAATTGTACTTCCGTAAGTGACCGCTAGAGGCGCTGTACACAATTCTCCATACAAATCATTTACGCCCTCGCTAGCGAGTACGGTCACTGTAAACTAGTGTAACTCATGGTAGAGGTACAGAGCCAAAATTGATAACACGGGACTGTAGCGTGTGTGCAAGCCGGATGAGGAGTGGAAAGATAGAGTTGAACCGAATACTTGCATTGTGAAGTCAACATGAAGAAACCGGTGATGATGATGATGATTTGGGCCTGCTAGGATTTAGCTGTTACGGTACAAATTTGAAATAAATAAATTTTAGGTTGGGACAAAAGTATTTTCGTATTTTTAATGTATTATTAGAAATCAAACCTCTTTGGCTGTGCTGAATGTAACTGGCTGGTTTTAATACCATTAAATGTTGACATTCTGAAGATGCAATAAATAAATAAAAAAACTAGTTCCCGCCATTTTTCAATTGTTTTTCAAGCAAGCAAAATGAACGTATGTGACGAAGAAAATCGGTATATTATAAAGTTTAAAAAAAAAAAGTTAAAAATGCGACGAACGCCGCGAATAAAATTTGTGCGGTTTATGGACCTAATGCGGTATCAATAAGAGTAGCACAAATGTGGTTCAAGCATTTCAAGTCTGGAAATTTTAGTGTGAAAGATGAGGTTTTTAGTACGAAACATTTTCCTTTGTATGGAAAATACGAAAATACTTTTGCCCCGACCTAATATTTACAGTATACGTAAACTCACCAGCGTAGTACAGCGGCCGGCCGCCCCACCTCATCTTCAGATCGACCAGGAAGTAGAGCGCGGCTTGCAACCCAAAGCCCATGGCCGCGGTGACGAGGCAGTACGACGCGGACCACAGGTTCTTGTTGATCGGGATGACGCCGCCGTTCTTGGAGAACATGCAGAGCGCGCCGCCGGTCGCGCCGAACACGACGCTCCAGAATACCCAGCGCATTATGCGGGCCCTGACAAAAAAATGTTTTGGAGTGTGTCATTCGTTTTGTTCAGAAAAAAGTTTATTCTGCAAGTAGGGTAGGCCGCAAGGCCAAATTAATTAACCAAACAAGCCAACAAATTCTTTTTTTAAAATTACTAGCGCTTTCGAAAGGACCATCATTTCCAAGAAGAATGCGCCGCAAGAAACTTAAAGTCATCTCTTCAAACATATATTATGTTGAATAGTTACTTACTTACTAAATAAAACATATAAATTACAACATAAAACTAGAGAGAAATTATGTAAAAAAATACAGGGATGTATGGGGTCCCTTAGTTAAGAAACTAAAAGTAAACATCTTAACTATTATCTACTACGTTCAGTGGAAGTGTAGAATGCTTCCGTCAATAAAAAGGAAAGAAAAAAAAATTGGAAATAGTCTTCCAATGTTAAAATTATATATGATTCTGAAATATACATTTCAGGTCAAGTAACCATTAAGCTTTTGGATTCCGAAAGCCAGCTAACGCCTGCCGCCCTCAAAGTAGCTCTCACGCACTCATGTCCTGCTCTGAAAGCAGAGCGTTCGGAATAGTTGTGCTCGTTTTAGCTTTAGAATTGGGGATGTCTATTTTTTTGCAATGTATAGTAAATCGAAAACCATTTCGAGATAAATGCTTTTTAACTCGTTTTCTGTAGTTATTTAATTTTAATATTATGTAATGAATTTATTATATAACAAATAAGCAATGACCTTCAGTTGACATTGGTGTAAATTGCGTGACCGGTTCAAGTCGTACTTTATTCTATGTGGTTAGAATTCTTCACAATTTACGCGTGGCGCTACGGAGTTTGATTTGGACCCGCTGTCTGACATCTAGCACTTTGACAGTGCCAGTAAAGTGACACAGTGTATACTGTACCACTACGCAAAAAATAATTAAAGGGGTTGCCTTATCGTACGCATTTAGATAGATTTAGAAATTTGGCATTGTGGGAGCCCTCAATTATAATCTGACGTCATCAACTAAAATAGTTTCAATAATTAATTTTGAAAAAAGTAGAGAACTAAATGACAAAATATTGAAATTAGTTTCTTATAATTGACTTTTCTATACAAAAAAAATATAAAAACCACTGGTAATTTTTTTTAGACATTCCCAATTGTACAGTTAACCAATTTGGCTCCTACGCCACTATAAAACCATGTCATACGCTTATTGTCTAACGCGCTGAGACTTGCTATCGCATTTACTATTTCTTTCCGTCAAACGGTATGAGACGGTGACAGAAAGAGATGGTGAAAGCGAAGGCAAGCGCCCGCGCGTTAGACAATAATTGGGTAATGATTGGGTATCAATGAGGGAGGCCTATGTCCAGCAGTGGACGACCTACGGCTGAAATGATGATGATGATAGTGAATTTAATTTAATTTTGAAGTGAAAAAAAAACAAATAAATAATTTAAAATTAAATCAGTTTCTTATAATTGACTTTTTTAGCGGAAAAAGCCGTGGTGGCCTAGCGGTTTGACCTATGGCCTCGCAAGCAGAGGGTCGTGTTTGAGTTGTTCGGAATTTATGTGCGAAATTACATTTGAAATTTACCATGAGCTTTACGGTGAAGGAAAACATCGTGAGGAAAACCTGCATAACACCTGCGAGGAAATTCAATGGTGTGCGTGAAGTTCCCAATTCACACTGGGCCCGCGTGGGAACTACGGCCCAAGCCCTCTCATTCTGAGAGGAGGCCTGTACCCTGCAGTGGGACGTATATAGGCTGGGATGATGATGATGATGACATTTCTATACAAAAAAAAATCATATTTTTATTTAGATAATCCCAGTTATAATGATCCGTGGCTATAGTGGCTCACCTGGCGTGGTTGTAAGCGAGCATGATGCGAGTGGCGTGCGCGCCGGCTTGGACGACTAATAGTCCGGACAGTATGCCGAGCAGGCCTTCGGGGTCGTGGGGCTGGGTCGTGTGGTACACGCGACGGAACGTGCCCTTCTGGTACAGGTGAGACTCGCCGAGGATCAGTCTGGAAACAAGTCGCTTATTCTAAATAGATCTACTGGTAAAAAGTTGTCACTTGTCATTATCTAATGTATTTGAGATATGTATGGTCATCCTACATTTGTAGAAGTTAAGAACTTTCGTCGTGTCGTCACTTTGGCGGGGATTTGACAGGTCTCACGTCAAAGTTTGTTCAAGATACTGACTTGTCAAAGCGGTTTTAGGCTCAAAGACTAAACCCTTAGTAGGATGACAATGATTTAAATTAAAAAGTGATTTAGTGATTATTTAAAAAAAAATACACGTTTCACGAACTGAGACTTAAACGTGGTCAGGTCAGCACCGAATACTAATCTAGAAAAATTGGTTCCTAATCACCGATTAAAAATCGGCGTTTATAAAGAGTGATCACGTGCTTTGTGTGTGTGCGTGTGTGTGTGTGTGCGCATGTGTGTGTGTGCGTGCGCATGTGTGTGTGCGTGCGCATGTGTGTGCGCGTGCGCATGTGTGTTTGCGTGCGAGTGTGATTGCGCGCGTGTGTATAAGTGTGCATATATGTCTACGATGGGTCTTAGTCAACATAAATGGGGGTTGAATCAACAGGTCTTAGTGTCGCACTTATGCCTTGATCACACGTACCGAGTAAGCGTGCGAGACAGTGCTGCACTGTCTCGCACGTTTACTAGGTACGTGTGATCAAGGCATAACTCCAGACCTTGCTGGTCTCTTTCATGGGACACTGTATACAGAACGCCATTATCAGTAATGACAAATACGCTCTCACCAGAAAATTGTTATTACTGATAATGGCGTCATTACCCAGTATCCCACGAAAGATACCAGCGAAGGTCTGGAGTTAGGAAACAATTATGACCTACTATTCAACCCCATTTATTGACTGACAGCCACTGGAGACACGCTCACAGATGCATACCTGTCGATATAGCCAGCTATGCCGCCGGTACAGTTCTCCAGGCTCTGCCCGCGGTCGGAGAGGTGCAGGCCGCCGGGCCCGGCGTAGCCGCGCGGGCAGCCCGGCGCCGCCACCGTCAGAGTTATGCAGATCTGAACAAACACCACACTATCAGTGAGACAGCTGTTGCTTTAGATATGCTATAAAAATAATAAAAAATAAACTTTATTTGCATTTAACAGAGGTTAAATTTACATAAAAGGTTTAGGCCTCCCATTGAGTCGAAACTTGTGTTAGGAGGCCTCGCTCTTCCAAAAAAAAAGGTTATTACTAAGACTATAGCTAAACATTACTTAACTTAAACAATGTGTGTGTGTGTGTGTGCACGAGTGTGTGTATGTGAGTGCGTGTGCGAGTGCATGAACGTGTGTGAATGTGTGTGTGCATACGTGTGTCAGTGCTCGTGTGACTGTTAATGTGTCCTGTGAATTTTTGGTGTTGCTTTGCGTCTGCATGTTCGAGAGCGCATCCAGTATTTACAAACTATGATAACTTTGATCAAGCCAACAAAGGACCATCTCAATGCATTTACAACAATAACAGAAACTGAATTTCTCAAGAGATTCACAATACAAGTAATATGTATGTATGTAAACACTTTATTGTACATAAAACACAAAAATAATACAAAACAACAATACAAAAAGAGTACAAAGGCGAACTTATCCCTAAAAGGGATCTTTTAAAGCTAACCTAGCATGAAAGGAAAAACTTAAAAAAAAGAGACAGGCAAACAATAATTTATGTACAGAGAAAAGAAAGAAAAATATAACATATAAATAAATACACAAAATAAACAACAATAAGTGACTACGACAAATATACTTATACCTAACTTAACACAGAACAAAATACACACATATGAAAAAACAGTACATGTAAATAACAAGAATACGATTAAGTACCCTACTTCCACAGTTTCTTCAACCTCTCCCTGAACGAGGCCACAGACGGGGACGCCCTAACGAGCAAAGGTAACTCGTTCCACAGCTTCACGGAATGGATACTGAAAGATTCAGCGTAAGACCGCGCCGTGTTCGGCGGGAAGGCAAGTGTGAGTTTGGAGCTGGACCGCAAACGGTGCCCGCTTCCGGTGGCCAAGTAGCTAAACCTTTCAGATAGATACGATGGAGAGGAAGGATTAAATAATACATTAAAAAGAAGACACAGAATGTGAATGTCTCTCCGCCGCCTAATAGGCAGCCAGTGAAGCTGCTCGCGAAAATGGGAGACGTGGTCGTACTTTCGCAGGCCAAACACATATCGAACGCACACTTTTGCAGTCGTTCAAGCTTGTCAAGCAGCTCCTCCCTCAAGTCAAGAAACACAATATCACCATAATCGAGAAGGGGCAAAAGTAGAGAATGGGCAAGGGTAATCTTTGTACGCATAGGAAAAAAGTTTTGCAGGCGTCTCAAGGAGTGAAGAGACGCAAAGAGTCTACGACTAATTTCATTTACGTGAGCTGTCCATGAGAGTGTCTGGTCCATGATAATACCTAAATTCTTGACATTAGAGGAAAAAGGGATCGAAGTCCCATCAAATAAAATATCAGGTAGTATCACTTCCGACAACTTGCCAACAAAATGAGGACTGCCCATAATTATAGCCTGAGACTTAGCTGCATTAACCTTAAGCCCAAACTGCTCAGCCCAACTACGGATAGAGTCCAAGTCCTCATTTATTTGGCAAATCAGAGAAGGCAGCTCATCAAAACCAGCCGACGCATAGATCTGCAGATCATCAGCATATAAATGATACGAAGAACGTAGAGAATTGGTTATACTGTTGATAAAAATTGAAAAAAGAAGAGGCGATAGAACACCGCCCTGAGGAACACCAGCTGTCAGGTCGCACCACTCCGAGAAATGATCATCAACCTTAACTCGCTGGCGTCTACCGAAGAGGTACGCCCGGAACCATGAGATGGCAGACTGGGAAAAATTTAGATTCTGGAGTATTCCAGTCATTATGTCAAAATCTACGGTATTGAAAGCGCTGCTAAAATCTAAGAGTACAAGAATGGTAAGCATTTTATGCTGAATACTATGGCGAATGTCATCAGTGACCTTTACCAAGGCAGTGACTGTGCTATGCCCGGGGCGGAAGCCGGACTGGAGAGGATTGAATAGGTTATGTCTGTTGAGATGTGAAGACAGACGACGATTAACGAAATGCTCGATAACCTTAGATAGGACAGGGAGTATTGATATTGGACGATATTGGGTGAAGGATGTAGGATTCGAAATTTTAGGGAGAGGAATTACATGAGCAAGTTTCCATATTAAAGGAAAAGTACTCGAGGTAAAGGAAAAATTAATGATATTGGAGAGAACGGGAGCAATGTGGTCCGCCGCGAGCATCAGCATATCCAATCCCAGGCAATCCTCACCAACAGCCTTCGTCTTAATAGTTTTGAGGAAAACAAGAATTTCTTCTGACGTAATACTACCAATATCAAAAACAGGACAGTCAGGGTGTGGTGTAGCGGCAAGAAGGGATAAAGTACGTTGTTTTACGGATGAATCCAACGTAACCGGAGAAGTACTGAAATGCTTATTCAAAGCGTTGTCCAAAGAACTAGAAGAACTTTGTGAGATTTGCCCACCCCTAGCGACTTTAAAAATTTCCATAACTTAGCTGGTGGACAGCCATCGATGGATTCATGGATATATTTCCGCTTGGCATTTCTACATACTCTATTGCACCGGCTGCGTTACGAAACGAAGTTCTCGCGATTTTGCTGAGAAGGGTCACGCCGCAACTTAATACGTGCTCGGTTTCGCTTAGCCATTAGCGCCTTAATATCAGGCGTAAGCCACGGAGCAGGCAAGTGCTTTACGCGCGTAGGTTTTAACGGCGCGTGCCTCTCAAAGATATTCAAGAGAGTTTCATTAAATTGCACTACTTTTAGGTCCACATCCGTCAGCGCCTCGATGCTCTGCCAATCAGCAGCATTCAAGTCCGCATGAAACGCCTGCAAATCGATATCACGGATACCACGTCTAAAAATTACCCTATGCCTCTGCCTGGGGGGTCGAATATTAAGGGATACATATACCAGATCGTGATTGGAAAAAGCGGCAGCATTATATTGGCCACAAAAAGAAACTAATTGTGGAGAAGAAGTTAAAATAAGATCTAAAAGAGATGGTGGTCCATTATGCGGGAAATGCGTGGGGGACAGGGGCAAAACACTAAGGTTTAGAGAAGAGGCCAGGGAATGCAACTTGGATGATCGGAGATCATTCTTTAAGAGACAGGTGTTGAAGTCACCCATTATCACGTGGTGATCAAACTGTGAGTATTCTCGAGTGCATCAAAATAATTAATATTGGAGGAAGGGCTATAAAAAACTCCTAGAAGAATTTTGCTGTGATGCAAAGTGACATTTAGAAAAAGATATTCAGGAGAACTTTTATAGATCGATTGCCTAACCGAGTGAGAAACCACTTGACAAGCAAATTCCTCCTTTATATAAATGGCAACACCGCCGCCACGAACTGTGCTAGTACCGCCATCCTTGAAACCCGTCCTGCCGTTACGAAAAAGACGGTACCCGGGAAGCGAATAAAGTGTGGAGGATAAAGAGGGCTTAAGCCAGGTCTCAGATATTAAAATAGCGTGGATATTCCGATTGATAGACGTAACCAACTCATCATAGTGAGCAGGAATGCTTTGTGCGTTTAAGTGTATGACGTTAAATTTTTTTGACGAAGAGGCAAACGTGGAACGTAGTTTTTCACTCAAATCAGGCATATCTGAGGCGTCGCTCAGGGAGCTGTATAAAGAGGAAGATGATAGCGAGAAAAACTCGCTATCGATACTCACATTGAGAACATCAGTCATGATTGACAGTATGGTAAGATAAATTTATATATACATACAAATATAACAATAATAAGTATTCTATGTACACTATTTAATTATGAACTCTAAACTAAACTATCACTTTTAAAAACTCAACCGCTCACCAGCAGCCACTAAAATAAAAAACAAAAACAATGCATCCTTCCAACAAAACCGAAACAATTTTGCTACAAATAACCACTAAACACGAAAAAAAAAAAAAAGTCAATAAAAAAAAATATAAAGGTTAAAAATAATAATAAATGCCAATCATAATTAAGACATTCACGCACTGTCCGAAAATCTAATAAATCTCTGCAATAATAAAACGCAGAGAAAAAAAAAAAAAAACAATATGACAAGTGACAGCTGACAAACAAAACAAAGGTCAACCACCAACTTCACTTACAATAATTCACGATACACCCGCGTTTAGTGCTTTATGTTGATTTAAGATAAGATCTATACATTATTTACAAATTACAAACACAAATAATAAGGAAAAAAAACCAAGAGTGCGGGAAGAAATTAAAATTTAGTGAGAAAAATAAGAAAAATTTGTGTCAGACAGTTGCGAGATGACAAAAACGTGGTACCTAAACTTATTTCTTAGTGTCTTTGGAGCCGGAACGCGGGACACGTGTTCGCAGCGCCGGCGCAGACCTCGGCTGACTCTGAGGTGGCCTCGCCACGGGCGCCGTCCCGGCGTTCCCTGCCGCTCCGGTCTTCACAGTGCCAGTAGCAAAGTCAGCAGCGGGCTCGGCACCGGGTCCGGCAGTAGGCGGGGCAGCGCCGCCAGCAGCGAGGTCCCCTGAGGTGGCCGAGGGCCCGTTCGACGCCATATCCGGGGGCGGCAAGGCGTGGAGCTCTTTAAGCGATGTGACTCTTCACCGCGTTCGACCCCTATACAGCACCACAATCCGACCGTCGCTCGTCCAACTGTTCCTGACGCCAAACATGCGTCGGGCTTCCAGAAAAGTGGCGTGACGAGCAGCGGTCAAAAACTCAAGATAGGGTCAACCCTGTACCCTTAAGCTTCTTCTTAGCGGTCCATGCCGCATCCCTTGCCTGCTGATTGGCAAATTTGACGAGGATGGGCCTAGGCTTCGAAGGCCCACGCTCACGGCCCAAACGATGGCAGGCATGAAATGACCCAGCGTTAACATCTAGAACCTGCAAATCCCGCCGACAAATACCCGTGACCAGCCCCATCACATCCTCATCCTTGGTCTCCGGGGCTCCATGCACCAAAAGCACCGATGACCGAGTCCTCATCTCTTGCTCCTCAAGAGTCCTCAGGACCAGGCCCATCTGATCTTGCATAGCCTCCACGGCACTCCAGATAAAGATTTTGAAGCTCTGGTAGTCATCTGAAGCGGATATTACAGAGTCTGATGCTTCAGAGAGATGTCCAGGCCTGGCACTCTCAAAAGCAGCCATCCGGGTAGCGAACATGGCCTTCATCTCCTCCATGCTTCTCTGCAGCTGCGATAGATGGTCCATCACAAAATCAAATTTGTAAAAGTGACTTGCAGAATAGAAACTTGAACTTTGACCCCGAAATTTAAACCGGCTTTCCTTAAATAAGATGCTCAGTGATGATGCAAACGGCTGAGGGTGGCAATCAAGGCACTGTCAACACATGTATGTATTTGCTTTTACTTATTTACTACTATTCATATTATTTAAATAAATAATGACTAACAGAAAAATATTTAGTTGTTATTTATTTGCCTACCCGCGCGCAAAGTCAAGTAATAATATGTGATTTCCAAGTAGCAGTACATGCTATGAGATGTTGACCGTTATTACGGGCCGGAATTCTCTTGGCACTTTTGAGGATATCATTGGGACATCTCGTTTATCGACTTGCGATATACATCTTTTTTTATTATTATGAGAGGGAGGCAAACGAGCAAGCGGGTCATCTGATGGCAAATGATCACCACCGCCCATAAATATCAACAACTCAAAGAGAGTCACTAATCTGATGCCGGTCTTTAAAGTAAGTATAAACCCTTACGTCGATACATTAGAGACAACAACAAATTAAAGAAGATTAAAAGTAGAGGTAAACTACTAGCAGTTTTATCGCTATAGATCGGTCTCTTTCAAACAACTTTTGAGTGGTTGGAAATGTGAATAGATATAAAAGTTAATAGTTAAAAATTTCACATTTCATCAGTTCATTTCAGTATTATAAGGAACAATAAAATGTTATTATTATCGTGTTTAAAATTTCCAAAAAGTTGGTATCCAAAGATTACCTCGAAGAGATCGCTCATTCGCGATACGACTGCCTGTTATTTAATTCTACTCGTAATCATACTTTAAATATTGTAGGTATAACAGAATACTGATTCGAATACTGATGAGAGATCCCTAAGGCAGCCTCAGAAGTACCACGAGAATTCCAGCCTCTGGTTACTTTTAGAGCTATTAGCAAAGGGCGGAATTTTTATAGCAAAAAAAAAAATTAAACGTCAAGAGGGATTGACCGTTGTGTTTTATCGACTATCGATGATTAATTGGCTAAGTAAAGTTTTTTTAAGAGGTGCTAATTATATTTTTTTTCGACAGTCGGCGTTCTGAAGATCGAGAAACTGCAGCTGTTTTATTTTTATCTCCTATTGTTTACTGGAAATATTTTTTTAAGTGTTTGAGTTGACATTTGTGAGATTTAATGGCTGACAAGCGGTTCGTGCTCAGTACTTAGTAGAAACAGAAAAAAAACTAAGTCATCTGCCACTTTTGTCCATGTCAAACCGTTTGCGTTTCGTTTGCTTTGCGTTTTGGTGTGATTTTTGGACTATTTTTAACAACCTCCGCACAAAATCCGGATTTACAATTTTACCGCATTTCTCCACGACTTATGCACGATAATTGAATCACGATTGAATATTTTTGATCATTATTTTGGAACTGCTTTTTGGACAATGCAAAGTAAACGAAACGCAAACGGTTAGATTTCATTTGACATTGACAATTGACTTCGTTTTTTTTTCTATTTCTGCTAAGTACTGAGCACGAACCGCTTGTCAGCCATTAAATCTCACAAATGTCATCTCGAACACTTAAAAAAATATTTCCAGTAAACAATAGGAGATAAAAATAAAACAGCTGCAGTTTCTCGGTCTAGAAGAAGACTACTGTCGAAAAAAAATATATTTAGCACCTCTTCAAAAAACTTTACTTAGCCAATTGTCACTTAGCACTACATGTTTCAGGTAATTATATTAGACATGTAATGGATGTAAATGGATGCTTTAATAATGAGGTTTATTGGATTTTTAAACAGTTTTTTACAATGACAGTGCGTTCGCCGTGTGCCTAGACAAACGGAAGAAAGTATTGCCAGCTTAAAATAAACTTACTTTTTTTACTTTATCTTTTGTATTAAACAATGGGGGAAGCCTTTGACCTGCAGTGGGCCACTACAGGCTGCCAAAAAAAAAAGACCAGTGTGTATGAAGGTTAGCAAAATGACGATGTTACCTGCACAGCTACTAGCAAGAGAGTAGCGAGCCACTGCTGCCAGCCGGCCGCGATATCGCGGAAGAGTGACCGTCCTGTGAAAAACAAGGTTAAATTTTAAATTTAGGGGCTGTTTCACCACCCATTGATTAACTTTAACAGACAGATAAATGTGATGCCATCACCGTCTATTCGCACAAAACAAACAGAGACGGCATCACATTTATCCGTCAAATAAATTTGATCAATGGAATGGTTTCAACAGGGGGTTAATCTAGTTGCCGTACAAGAGGAAGACGTGCAGTCAAGGAAACTGGATCGCGTACCAGGGTGGAACCTTTTCACAACCAATTTCACGATGATTTCTTTGGCAGTTGTATGGAATGTCAACATGACATTTGCAATGAAAAGTGTTCACCCTGGTACGAGATCCAGAGTCTTCAACTGTACTAGGAATCAAAATTAAAACTTAGGTAAGAAATGAATTATTTTATTTTATTGTTTTTTGGAGTCATGTCGATGTTATTGCGAACCTGACAGACGACCAAATGGCGTAGTGGTTAGAGAACCTGACTACGAAGCGTGAGGTCCCAGGTTCGATTCCCGCGTCAGGGCCAATATTTTTTTTTTAATATGAAAGTTTGCTCTCGACTCTTGGGTGTTTAATATGTATTTAAGAATGTATCTATCAGTGTTGGGCATTAATCAATTAATATTTTAATCATCTTAGTAATTGATTGAAAATTTAATTGCAATTAATTTAATCACAATTAATTTAATTGCAATTAATCTGTTAGTCACATATTGCAATTAATTTATTTAAATTTACTCATGTTAATTGCAAGATACAATTAAAATAATGCAACTAATATTTTTAATTGTTGTAAGAAACAATTAAAACTAACAATTAATAATCATGTTTCACTGCATCCACACAATATATAATTTCTTATATTATTTCTATTTACATCATTTAAATTTGATTAAAGTTTAATTGCAGGAATAATTTACGATTAATTGTTAATTGAAAAACTAACAGTTAACAATTAATTAATTGTTAATTGAAACGTCACAGTTAACAATTAATTAATTGTTAATTGAAACGTCACAGTTAACAATTAATCAATTGTTAATTGATATTTCGCAATTAACAACTAATCAATTGTTATTTTTAAGATAAGATAAGATAATTTTTATTTCATAATTTGCAGTACAAAGTAACAAAAGATACAATATTTTACAAAAAGTCTATGTAACACGTGTGTGTGTTATGAAATAAAAATTATCTTATCTTATCTTATCTTATTTTTAATTGTACCTTGCAATTAAATTTTGCCCAACACTGGTATCTATCTATACATATAAGTATGTTTATCTGTTGCCATAATACAAGCTTTGCTTACTTTGGGACTAGGTCAATAATTAGTGTGAATTGTAACATGATATTTTTTTATGACGCTATCCGTCCGATATCTGCACTACTGGTCGAAGCAACCCGGTATACCCACACCAGTTCAAGACCCGTTCACAACCTAGAGATCCTATAGATAGATACATACTTAACCCTTAATAAGGCCCCATTTATTGGAGCATACTACCACAAAATCAAAAGCAGCTATCGAATATATAACTGACAAAGGATATTTATAAAGCTAGTAGTATTACAGCGGATATTGTGACTTATTACTAAAACCACAAGGTTGAATTTCCAAGTAAATTAAGGGGTACCTAGAGATTTTTCTAGCACGAACGAATACTTTTCCTTCTAATACTTTGTTTATCGATGTCTTTTAAGAGGCATTATATCAATGAGACACGTTTGAAAATATAGAACAAGAATACCAAATTGAATCGATGTTATTATTATGTCAAACACTAACCACAAGTTGTTTGTGCCAGAAAAATCTCTAGGTATACATATTAAACACCCAAGACTAGAACAAACATTCGCATTCTTCGTACACATATCTGCCCTGACGCGGGAATCGAACCCGGGACCTTATGCTTCGTAGTCAGGCTCTATAACCACTACGCCATTTGGTCGACAACTACACTAGTCCGAGACAAATTCACTCCCTCTATATACACGCTCTTTGGAGCCACCAACGTCTCTCACTACTGAGGCACCGACCTGGCGTGATGTTCTGGCTGGTCCTCATAAAGGCACACTCCAGAGCCCCCACGATGAAGTACATGGCCGCTAGTCGTTGCAACACGCCCGGCAGCCTCACGTCCGCCCAAGACACGTTCACTGAACCCAGCACTACGCCCGCTAAGGACATAAGAAGCGAGCGACGAGCCACCTAAAGAACATTTGAAAGTTAACCAGTGTTCTTATCATAAGCCACAAAGTCATCAACATAGCACACAGTTAGCAAGCTGGAGAGGCGGGTCAATTGTTAAGACGCTGTCAACACTAACGTCGGCGCACACTGTCTATTTGTATCGGAGTAAACGAGATGCCGCTATTACTGGGCAGCCGGGTATATTGAAATTTATCGGGCAAATATAAAAATTAAAAAAAAACTGTGGATTATTTGTGAAATATGACTCGTTAGCGGTTTAGGTATGAATATGTTGACTTCATGTTTTTAATTGCAGACGCATACGCCAAAAAAATAAAGACATAGAACCGTTTAATGATGATTTTAAGACCTATCTTTGCAATTATTTTCTATCGAGCCGATTTCGTCCAATTATGTATCGAGTCTGTCCACGGTCTTTGAAATATGATGAATATTAACATATAATTTTTTTGATGTGCTAGAACAAGCAGTTTTTCTTAAAAAACTGTTTAAATGACATCAATTTCAACAAAATTAGGTGTTGTCAGCCTCTTAAGTCTGTCGAATAACTGATTCTGATCAGAAGAAAGATTTTGCAGCAAAAATCTCATGTGATTTTGGCACAAGGGTGAGGGAGTGGCGAAAGACTCTCACGAAGTATCACCAGAGAGAGAAAAAGAATATGGCCGGCTCGTCTGGGGCAGTACCTCCCTCTCACAGAACACAGGCGTGAAACACCAGTGCTCTTGCTGCGTTTCGTACGGTCAGTGAGAGCGAAGGGGGGCAAATACCTCTTCCCCTCCCCCTCCCCTAATCCCTCTCCTTTTTTTATAGGCCGGCAACAGATCAGCGACTCTTTTTGAGTTGTTGATATTTATGGGCGGTGGTGATAATTTGTCATCAGATTACTGGCTTGCTCGTTTGCCTCCCTCTCATAGAAAAAAAAAATCAGGTGATCTACGGAAGTCCAGATAAAGATCACTTTAAGGAATAAGTTCGGCTTTTTTACATGTGTTTCGTTATCTGATAATTTCATAACTTTTAAGTAACAATAAAAAATAGAGAAAAAAAAACTCGGCTCAAAAAATACGCATGTCAAATCTCAACTCTCTAACTGTAGTAGTTTAGGACATGTTTTGCCTGTCAATCATTCAATCAGCCAGACAAGAGACTTATAGGTACCAGTGGCGAAGGGTACTAACAACCCGATTCCCCCTGGGTTGACTAAACTTTCGAAGACACCAAACGCTTCTCTTCCATTACTGCACGTTCAAGAAGAAGATAAAGGGGGTTCTCGGTTTTCTTTTTGCTCCGGCTTTACTTGCGCAAATTTTCACGCCCCGCCACTGATAGGTAGGTACAGATTACTTGATTAGGTTTCACAGGTTACTGATAGGTAGATTATTTTATACCTGATTTACACTCTCGCCTCGTTACCTCGCCTCGTGCTTCGTCTCGTCGTCTCGCTCCGGACGCGAGCCTGCAAATCACGAGATGAGGCGCGAGGCGAGCCTATACACACTCTCGTCTCGTGCCTCGTCTCGCAGTTCGTCTCGCCACTCGTACGCGAGTGTAAACCAGGTATTATGGGTATAAATACCTGATGGAGAGCCGTGAGTCTCGGCAGAGACGTCCTCAGCCGCGCGTTGAGAGACAGCACCAAAGCTTGGCCCATCGCAAAGGCGAACCACGGGAAGACGACGTCAGCCACCGTCAGGCCGTTCCAGGTGGAGTGCGAGAATACTGCGTAGCCGCCGCCGCCCGCATTCACAAAGATCTACGAACGAAATAATCACGAAGAATTTCGGTGAAAATCTTGAAAATATAACTAACTATAGTAGCATGGCATGGAGTGATGGCACTTTTGCCGTTTGCTCACTTATGAACAGGGCCGAAATTTGGGATAAAAAATATTCGTAGGCACTTTTGATGAGTGTATCTTTGTGACATTTGATTTTATTCACAGACATTTTATTTTAATAATTTATTGAATCAGGCGTTACTTTGCGGAGGTCCATATTAATGAACTAAAACAATTACTTTGCTCACCCGCGACCTTACAATAGTTACGTTTATGCAAGAAATGTGTGTTCATGCAGTTCCTCCACCTCCACACTGTACGAACACACACAAATCACATAAACACAACTATCACCACCACCAAGCTACACTGACGCGTTTCGAACTCAACCAGAGCTCATCCTCCTGAGTTTAACATTTGGTAGCATAGCATACGGTTGTGGTAACTCCGAGGATGAGCTCTGGTTGAGTTCGAAACGCGTCAGTGTAGCTTGGTGGTGGTGATAGTTGTGTTTATGTGATTTGTGTGTGTTCGTACAGTGTGGAGGTGGAGGAACTGCATGAACACACATTTCTTGCATAAACGTAACTATTGTAAGGTCGCGGGTGAGCAAAGTAATTGTTTTAGTTCATTTTATTTTAATGTTTTTTTTTATTTTTTTCTTTGCGAACACATTATGTTATGAAATTTAAAATGCAGAATGTGATGTCCTTTCAATCAGAAATAAATGAATCTACGTATCTATCTATGTGTATAATCACCATAAGCGCGAGAGCGAACCCTCTGAAGATGTCGAGCGAGCGCAGCCGCGAGCGCGTCGGCGAGCGCGGCACGCTCGCTTCCGTCGTCAGCACGCGCGTCTCCGACCCGAGCTCGTTGTCTTCCCTGCCGACAACCAATCACCCAGAGATTACTATAATCGGCCAAGTAAGTGCTTTACCAGTTCTTATGACAGTTCCTACATCAGAGGAAGAACCATAAGACTGATCGTCGCAATGACTTGTAAGTGAAAAAAGCCTTTGATGTCGAAGTAAAAGTATTTTTTTTTTAATTTAGGCTTCAACTGAAGTTCTTAAGAATGTCGAAGAATCTACCAACGGTTCTGAAAAATCCTGTTGAGAAGAATCCGGCATGAAACTCACAAAGGTAAGGTATAGGTATATTTTTTCCAGATCTACAATGTTATTAAATTACATACATCTAAAGTATTTAATAGTATTTTATACAATCGTTGCATAATGAAGGCTCTTAAAGTCGAGTACCGTGTTTAGGCCACGAGGCTTGCCGAGTGGCCTAAGTAAGGTACTAGATTTTAAGAGCTAATTATGTAACTATTGTATATAATACTTTTTCTACGAGTCATCATCATCATCGTCTATCGAGGTACATACATAACCTTTTTTCGTCCGCCATTCCATGAAGCTAGCATAACTCCTGTTGTAAGCTTTTAGATTTTTCTGGCAACAAGGTAAGCGTTGCTTCCTCTGTAATAGTAGTTATCTCCTCTGGAGTAGCGGCGAAACTAATCTCGTCACTGTCACTCATGTTTAATTCGAATTAGGGATTATTTATATAACACCATCGATTTCGCGTCAAATAACAAACAAAACTTTTAAATTTTCGTAGCACAAAAAGAACTAATGAGACGTCGTTATAAGACTGTTTCTGATTGGCCAATTACTTCAATTACTAACCAATCACGTAACAGAAGAAAAAAGTTTGTGTGTTCAAATGGAAGCAAATTTGCCAGATATTTCCATCTTTACATTGGGTGCGTTCCACTAAGCGCTCAGCGCTCACAACGCTCAATCGAAGTACAAAGTTCTAATTTTGAAATTATTATAGTAGTCTAGAGCGTTGCATAATAATCATTATAGTTGAGTCCGAAATGCCATAGACTATCCAAGATTAAAAAGTATGTGATTGCAATTTTGTCTATAAACACATAATTGACAGATTAAAATCAACGAGTAGAAAAAACAACTTTTTAACACAGTAGATACTCAATTTCAGAACAGGGATCGCCAAAGCGGATCGGAATTATTTCCAAACATCCCTGTCCACGATATACCTAGTTATTAAATTTATAGTACGCCTTACATATTAACGTTTTCTTGACTGACATTATACCTTAAGAGTGACCACTGAACGAATATCTTGGTCGACTATACGTAAGTCCACTTATATACAAGCAAAATGTAAATGGTGATACTAAATTAGTGTTTTTAACTTATATAATGCACTAACTCAATTGGGATGCACCAAAAAAAATAACCTATAGTTTTTATATTTTTTTTGGAAAGAATAGGATATTTTAAGATACCATTTTCATCGATTTTGAATTTGGTTGAGTATTTAATTATTTAAATTTTTTTTAAGAAATACGTTGGATGACGTCACAGTGAGAGAGCCACGTTCCATTGCCTACAAAAATTCAAGCCGTACATAACATAATCTGTGGCACTACTGATTTGTCTTGTCACTGTCAATAATACAAGCATGGCTTAGGGTCCTAAATGAACCATGACAAATAGTTTTATTTATTTCTCTTCTTTTAGCTTCTATTATTCCTGTTTGTTTAATGGTGTGATAGTAAATAAATATTTTTTTTTAAAATCTGATATTAAAATTCTTTCATATTTACTTGTAACATAGTAATTTAATAATTAAATTTGTAAAAATACATTGCGAGTATTGTATACATTTCGGACTTTATGATAAATGACAAATGTTTAAAGCCAGGTGCGCATCAAGTGATTAAAGTTCTGTCTTTGTCACTCTTTGCTATTATAAGCAGGACAGCAACATTTCAAACTGTCAATTTGCTTTAGAGTGTAGACCTGCTTTATGTCTATGTGACGATTCACTGCAGGGGTCAAATGAAGGTCATTACTTAAATTTTCTTTATTTAATTCAGTTTATCATATTTTTGGAATCTGATTTCTGAAAACGATTCACAAAGCCTATTTCTCCAAACGGTTTTTGATTTATTATACGTTGTCAAAAATTGGGACATCCCAATTGTTTTAATTTGCCGGTCTTAATTATTTCAGTTTTTGTGCTGTTCCGTTCTCGCTAATTGTAGAGAAAAAGGGACGCCACGATATGAACATGTCATTTCGAATTTCGTAGTAACCCCCAGATGGTCACATCTGTAATTTTGATATTATAAGGTGCAATAGCATGCTATGGTGCTCTTGCTTTTATCATAACCAAGGGGCGGAATTTTCATAGCAAAAATCAAACTTCAAGAGGGATTGACCATTGTGTTTTATTGTCTATCGGTGATTAATTGTCACTTAGCACGACATGTTTTAAGTGATTAAATTAGACCTGTAATGGGGGAGGCCTTTGCCCAGCGGTGAGACTACAAAAAAAGAATTGATACATTAATAAACACACAGAGAACAAATTCAATGGTGTTTGTGAAGTTCCCAATCCGCACTGGGCCCGCGGGAACTTAGGCCCAAGCCCTCTCATTCTGAGAGGAGTCCTGTGCCCTGCAGTGAGACGTATATAGGCTGGGATAATGATGATGAAATTAATAAAACAGTAACTACGGTCAATCCCTTTTGACCATTGATTTCTGCTGTGAAAATGCCCAGGCCTAGCCGGGTGACAAGCAAAAGTCATATACCTACTTAAAACAAAGCTCGTATCTCAGTATGAAATTACTAACTAGATACGACTTTTTGAAGAGCAGCGACAGAGATTTTAGTGAGTTTTGCTTGTCATCCGGATCCATTTAATCACCTACAACATGTCGTCCTAAGTGACAAGTAATCATCGATAGTCGATAAAACGCAATGGTCAATCCCTCTGGACGTTTGATTTTTGCTATGCAAAT
Organism: Archips xylosteana; assembly: GCA_947563465.1. Taxonomy (NCBI): domain Eukaryota; kingdom Metazoa; phylum Arthropoda; class Insecta; order Lepidoptera; family Tortricidae; genus Archips; species Archips xylosteana. Next base: position 12,564,174 of record OX387365.1, on the reverse strand, counting down.
TTCGAGCCTTGATTATTATGTAGAGTCTAATGAAGGATGTGCTTAAATTTAGAATCGACAATATTTGTACAACAGTTTGCCGAATGAGATGCTAAGCTATGAGACTCATGCAGATGTGTCGTGTGGGTAGTTTTAAATGTTAGCAACGCAAGTCAAAACTGGTGACAGGTACCACAGAATAGAAAAAAAAAAGAAAAAAAGAGGAAATGCATTCATACACACTTTCATATCTTGGCGATTATTGGTCATTGCTTCTATTAAAAGAAGTAATGACTTCTGAACAGGTAGTATTATTAGAATTACGACATCGGTATATCGTTGAGTCTATTATACAGGTATTAAATGAAAACTGCATACAATGGGCTGCCGCCTAGCGTGGAATAGCTGAAAGACAATTGACAGCTGATTATTTAAAAAAAAAGTCATCACTCGAAAGATGTCATTGTTAAATGAACTCTATGTGAAATTATTTAGATCCAACACGACTGAATACATACGAAACTACCGAATGATACAGTAAAATTACATAAAGTTTACCACTGACAGATGGTTTGCCTTCATTTCATATTCAACTTTAACGACCTACAAATAAAACCAATTTTAGAATACTGTTACCCACGTTTGCAGATTTTGTAATAGCTACTTTATTTTTATGGTGTTAAAGTTGGAAATGAAATGAAGGCATGCCATCTGTCAGTGGTAAACTAAAAGTAAACGTATTGTACTCGAATTATCAAATCCAAATTTGACAACTAACTATGCTATGTTCAATTTAACTTATTTACGATCAGCGTGTCTCGTTGATTTGCTCCTGTTTTTTTTCTGTTCCGTGGTTGTACAAATACCAAAATAGAAAATGAGTCCGAGTATAACATTGTCGAGAAGCGCAAAACATTTGTGCCACCCAAAATGTAGACATATTTTGTACCAAATCTATCTGTTACCTCAAAACTTGGGTCAATTCACACCGAGACGATACGCGACACACTGCATTGGGAGAATACGTCAACGAGGCCGCTATAACTTATTTTCTCATTGAAACGTAAACGTGTCGCGTCAGTGTGAATTGGCCCCCATGTTTACCGGGAGTGCAATTTTGTAGACAAAAACAAAACAGTCATCCTCAGCAAAAATTGTTTTTTATGTCTTAATTTTTAACGCGAAAGCTATTGACCCCAATTAGATATTGAAATGCATGATGTTTAAACATGTTTTTGGTAATTTCCATGCTTCCCTACCCTGTGGGGCTGGGTTGTAATTCGGTGCTCTGGCGCCCAGTGCTCGACAGACGCAGTGGGCTTAGCACCGAGTGTATGCGGGAGTGACTGTGCAAATTTATTCCATTTTATTTTCATGCCAGATATTCCTTCATATTATTCAGGTCAGCAATCGTATTTGTAAGATGAAGTTTAGTTTTGCTAACCATCTTCACTTACGGGCGGATACTTCAAAGTGGACATCAATATCATCTTCGTCATCACCAAGTATCATGCTTCACTTGGCAAATAATCTAGCATACTAGCGTCCAGCGATGATCCTCTTGCCTATATATATCCTTGACTATGCACTTTTAAAGCCGGCGCAGATCAAATTCGTATGCGTGTCACGCACCAGTTGTAATGAATGAAACTGTAAGAAAGATGGCACACCTCTAGTGCGCCATCTTTCTTAGGGTGAAGACACATCTGTCAGCATCGAATCGCATTTAGCTGGATGATTTTGGACACACTATAACGCATCGCAAGTTAAAGTATGCTGTTACATATTTTCAGCTGCTAAAGGACGCCAGCGCATGCTTCAGTACGCTTATATGTTACGCCGCAGTTGAAATTGAAAACCGTTATGGATATGTCAACTAAATTTAAACGTTATTGTCCTAGCGTGTATTCTAGAAGCAATTAAAAGGAATAAAACGAAAAAAACGAAGGACGTGGATTAATCCACTATGGAAAACTAGGGTTATTAATGGAAGTTTTGTAACACTTGTAGCAGATTTAAAGAAATATAGTAAGTAGTCTTTCTCATTCGCAAGCATCTAGTCTCACGTCTTAAGCAGCCGTTCTCATGCTTTATCTTGAATATGCATTCTTCAGTATGTTAAATGGATAGCTACACTTATACGCATTTAATGCTGAAGCTAAATCGATGCGGAAGGGTGAATTGATGCGGACGCATCTTCATACAATATTGATATTTTGTATTACAAAATGCGATTCGATGCTGATAGATGTGTCTTCACCCTTACAGTTTCATTTATTACAACCACACGCATCTGGTCTGCGCCAGCCTTTAACATTAGCAAGGTTTGCTGCTGACGGATTCATCAAAGAGGATAGAATTATCATAAAGTATCACGGCTCACCTGGCAAAGTATCTAGCATACAAGCGTCCAGCGATGATCCTCTTGCCTATCCCCTTGACTATGTACCACAGGGTAGCCATAGACAGGAGGATGACGACAGCGGTCAGAATGGGGAGCAAAGCCGCGTCGGGCTCCGCCGTCATGCGGGGGAGGCATTCGTTCTTCGTCACGTCGGAGAGGTTGAGATTGTATTGGCCGAATTCGCCAAATTGGTAGGTGCCTGGAAATAGGTATTATCAGTACTTTGGTATTTTATTCAATAGGAATGGTGAATTGGGATGCACCAAAAAAAATAACATATAGTTTTTATATATTTTTTGGAAAGAATAGGATATTTTAAGATACCATTTTCATCGATTTTGAATTTGGTTGAGTATTTAATTTTTTATAATTTTTTTAAGAAATACTTTGGATGACGTCACAGTGAGAGAACCACGTTCCATTGCCTAGAAAACTTCAAGTCGTGCATAACATAATCTGTGGTACTACTGGCCTTATACTTCGAAGTATTCTATATCGATGTACGAAGTGCAAAATTCGAACTTCGTATCGTGCCATTCCTCTCACGCTAATAGTATTTAATACAAGACCGAACAAGACGATGCCATACGAACTTCGATTTTCGAATTTTGGAGTAGCCCCCCTGAGTTGTCTTGTCACTGTCAATAATACAAGCACAGCTTAGGGTCCTAAATGAACCATATGACAAATAGTTTTATTTATTTCTCTTCTTTTAGCTTCGATTATTCCTGTTTGTTTAATGGTGTGATAGTAAATAGATATTTTTTATTAAAATCTGATATTTAAATTCTTTTATATTTACTTGCAACGTAGTAATTTAATAATTAAATTTGTAAAAATACATTGGAAATACTCGTATACATTTCGGACTTTACGATAAATGACAACTGATTAAAGCCAGGTGCGCATCATGTGATGAAAGTTCTGTCTTTGTCACTCTTTGCTATTATAAGCAGGACACCAACATTTCAAACTGTCAATTTGCTTTTGAGTGTAGACCTTCCTTATATCTGCCTCTGTGATGATTCACTGCAGGGGTCAAATGAAGGTCATTACTAAAAATTTCTTTATTTAATTCAGTTTACCATATTTTTGGAATCTGATTTCTGAAAACGCTTCACAAAGCCTATTTCTCCAAATGGTTTTCGATTTATTATACGTTGTCAAAAATTGGGACATCCCAATTGGTGACACCGCTAATTAATTGACGTCATCATCATCATCGTCATTTCAGCCGAAAGACGTCCACTGCTGAACATAGGTCTCCCCCAAGGCTCGCCAAACATATCGGTCCCGCGCCATCCGCTACCAACGCGTTCCCGCAACTTTAACCAGATCGTCGCCTCATCTTGTTGGAAGGGTATGTATTACAATACCGAAGTACGAAAGACCGAATGTATTAAAACATCGAATGGGTCCAAAGACCGACACGATTTTTTTCTGAAACCGTAAACTTTTCAGAATTTATTAAAACGGCATCATACAGAACCCATTAGGTTAGGTTAGGTTTGTTTTATAACAATCTTAAAAAGTTAACGGTTTCAGAAAAAAATTGTGTTGGTCTTTTGGCCAATTTGATATTTTAATACATTTGGTCTTTCGTACTTCGGTATTGTAATACATACCCCGGAGGTCCCGGGTTCGATTCCCGTGTCGGGGCAGATATTTGTATGAAAAATACGAATGTTTGTTCTCGGGTCTTGGGTGTTTAATATGTATTTAAGTATGTATCTATCTATATAAGTATGTTTATCCGTTGCCTAGTACCCATAACACAAGCTTTGCTAAGCTTACTTTGGGACTAGGTCAATTGGTGTGAATTGTCCCGTGATATTTATTTATTTATTTATTATTTATTATTTATTTATACCCTGTTGGAGGCCTCACACTGCGTTTTCCGGTCCGTGGACGCCACTCGAGAACCATTCGGCCCCATCGGCCATCATTTAGTTGCTCAACATTATTTTTGTACAACATTTCGCAATTCTTACTCATAGTCATAATTAATATTTCTCGGTGCTCAATCACAAACTATTTATTGCTAATAAATGGTTTTTGTCCAATGGGACCATTTAGCCAATCCTATGTGTTAATCCAGGTTATTAACATCAGTGTCACAAATTTCATTAGAATCTGTCAAACCGTTTTCGCATGAAAGTGTAGCAAACATCCACACATCCATCCATCCATACAAACTTTCATGTTTATAATATAAGTGGGATACAATTTGCTTTTCATATTGATATTAATTTGCTAACACAATCAGCACAGTACCTACTGTAAACAAATAGCTTTATATACAAGTTATGTTTATACACATATGACTCAGTGACCTGTCAGGTTACAAGATAAAACAGCAACATAATTAGATTATCTTTGTATGCATACTATTCCTGATTTTATAATCCAATATGTCTTTTACAACCCTATCTAGTCCCGTCCCTAGATTACGTTGCTCGTTCTCTAAATATCAAAACACTCGTCGTAAAACAGGACCCCAACAACACGATGGTCAAAAAATTCTTACTTCTATGTCACTAACACGCATGCGTGTTAACAGAATCCGCACTTCTAAGCCAGTAACACTCATTATAAATAACATTGTAAGCAAGTTGGTATCTTACTGTTAGCCTATAAATGTATTTTTTTTCCAAATAAATAAATATATAAATTTGTGACTACAACCATTTCGGCCAGCATAGTGTAAGGGCTAAGCGGTACAGTGCCAAAAGTGTTTATATTAGATTTGCTTCTAGCATCTTTGTGAAGTATGATTTTGTTTGATCAGTGACAAAAAAAAATTAATCACTATTAGCAATTTTAAGACTAAATTACAAAAATATTTAATTAATTTGCAACAAACATTGCCCGCAGGTGGAAAGGCCAAGTCCTCTTACCTCTGATGCGACTACCTTAAATGTATAAATGCCTATGTATATAATATAATGTATAACTATGTATAATTGAAATAAATAATAATAAAAAAGAACTAACTCCCACTATAATATATGTATCTATTTATTTTACACTTTTTATACAGAATTTGTTTGTGCTGATTCCGGTCCAACAAGTTTGATGCACGGATATGAAGGGTTTGACTGAATATCAGCGCTGTAGCAGGCATCTACTGCAGCTTATGCTGAGTCAAATTCCTTTTCAACATCTATAATTATGTTTTTTGTTTTTATTGTTATTATTGTTCTTTTTATTTTTCTCAGTGTATTAGTCAGTGTATTTTCTTTTTTGATGTCGAATAAAGTTATGTCTATGTCTATGTCTATGTCTACATAGTTATGTGTGGGCTAAGTCCTCACCCACAGCCTCGCAGTCTGGGGGCCTTGCGCCTCGAAAGATCCTCTTTTTATTGCTCAATTAAAAATCTGTCATTTAATGTGAGGTTGGCCATCATAGGGCTTTGCAAAATGTTATATTGCCCACACCAAAATGTAGATCCTGCGTGACCACTGAGTCAAGAAATGTAAATAAATGGCTCAACCCAATCATCTGGCAGCCTTATTCATAGCCCTAAGTAAGTACCTATGAGTCTTTCACAAAGAACCTTAGATTTTCAAATTCTTTCGTATACTTTGTCCCCAGTTGCCCAAGTGACATCTTCATACCATATCATAAAAAAAATGCTTAGGTTGTCCAGGAGACAACATTTGTGTAACCTACTGATCAGAATAACTTGGAATATCTTTGAATGGACATGATTTATAATTGGTTTAATTATTAATTTGCAATTTGTTTTAGAGTAAAACATTTAATAGTCAAGATAATTTAAATGCTCAAAGATTTAATTTGTAATGGTGTGATCTGAGTTGGGACAAAATAGGACTAAATAGTAGCAGAATGATTTGGAATACTGCATCAACACTGCATTAAAAATGCATTTGAGTTATAAATAGAAGTTTTTTTATCATTATCATGGTCCATTCCACTAGGCAATAACCTCTCCAGGCTAGAGCCTGCGTGTCCAACAACCTCTCGAGCAAAGGGTTCTGGGTTCAAGCTCAGACTTTTTGGAACTTAAAGCAAAATTGCATTTGAAATTTCCCATGAATTTTTCAGTGAAGGAAAGCATTGTGTGGCACTGCACACACCTGCAAATCAAATAAATGGTATGAGTGAAGTTCCCAATTTGCAGTGGGCCTGCGTGAGAACTACAACCCTTTACCTCTGAATGGGAGAGAAGGCCCATGCCCAGAAATGGGACACATTTTTTCATTGTTATGTCCACCATACTCGGACCTTATCTGTGTGGCTCCAATTTCACTCAGTGAGCTACAAAACTCTTTAATATTACGATTAATTGGAATCTAATCTATTGTTTAAGCACCAATAAGGAATGTAATTTTGTCATAATCCATTTATCTATAATTCTTTATCTATTATAGGGTAGATTTGAAACACACAAACATTGATACAAAATAATATTCTATAGTTATTAGGAAGTACATGGAGGTATTCTGTAGTTATTAGGTATTAGATAGATAAAATTATGTCTCATATCACTTAATGAAAACAAAGAACTTAATGCAATTTACATTTGCAATGGCAATATCACAACAAAGTAACCTTGCACCCATGTAATAAGGTTAAGAGCGCAACAGAGACAGGAATATGTGTAAAATGAGTAAAAACTGAAATTGGGAACAATAGCTGCCCCCCTACGTAACATTATCGTATGAAATTACTTACCATTGCATATTTGTCCGTTCCCATTTTGCACCGCGTATCGCAGAGGACTCAATGTTTCTAACACGATACCCCCAGAAATAGGCAATTCCGCCGTCTTCAATAACTTACAACCCTCACATTCTTCGTACTGGCTCCAGAAGCTTATTTTCTCGGTTGTAATTATTTGTAAACATGCCTGGTCGTAGCGCAGCGTCGTGCCATTGCAACTCCTTATAAAGGCGCCCACGTTTTCGAATTTACCCAGCGACATATTTTTTCAATACTGCATCGAATCTACGATATGTTTTTCCACAAAACAAAGCGAGTCTTCGTGATTCAGGGTATATGGAAATAAATACGACGAACTGTCAAACAAAACTGTGTCATTGAACGAATGAAATGAATCATCGGAATTGGAAAGAATGAATGAAAGGAAACGATTATGGATGATCGAATAATGCTTAATGTCGGCCAAGTCTAGCGTGAGCTCGCCATATTATAGGTATTCTTACAAGATTTCATTTAATAGACTGAAATTCTACATGATTGGTAACCAAGTTTTTTTTCGAGTGTTAATGCAAACTCAACGCATGAGAGTTTCGTATTGAGTCATAGCAGTAACGAAACGCAAATAACCTTCGTACGTCATTGACATGTCAACACGACATTCGTTATCACTGATAGGACACCAGTTTCGGTCGCGCCGCTCTCTGAATACCCGTATACTTTCACTTATTACAATGGAGCCGAAAATTAGCCTGAAACAGGAACCATCATTCCAAAAACTTCAAGACTTTTACAATCTTAACTCAGAAAAAATAAACATTCAGCAGCTGTTCCAACAAGATCCGCAGCGGTTCCAGAAATTCAGGTAAGTTCGTGTTTATATTTTTTTAATTCTGCAAAGTTGTTCTTTCTTTTATTCATTCAGCCTGATTTTAAATTCAAAAACTTTTCTTTATTTAATCCAAAAATTAGTTATGTTCGATTTCCTTATTTAGTAACGTTATACAACTTTGGAAGTTCTTTGAACTTGAAAGGTCGTAGCTATCAAGTCGATGACATGAGCTTTCTGTGCCTTAAATGTGACCTTCGTTGTCCTCAATGAGGTGCCGAATTCATTAACTGCCTTAACAGGTGCAATGTACTTTGAACTTTGTCACCACATGCTGATACATAAATGTTAGTATTTTCTATTTGTAAATAAATAAACAAATACTTATAGTTATTATTACAACCGGGACTTATCGCAACAATTTATTTAGTACTAAAATTACCTTTTTATTTCGATCACATGGCAGAGGTCATGGTCACAAGTTGTCTACTCATACATATAAATAATTCTTAGAAGTTCTGGTTGTAATTACGAAATTATTTACGTTTTTTAAGTGAATCTTAGCAATCTTGTGCAATAAAGTACAAAACTTGAAGTCTTTAAACTTATTTACATATGTACTATTTACTATATAAGTTTTTTCTTAATATACAGGGTTATTTTTAATTCACTGACATCCTCTTAACCCTGAATTCCTATCACTCAAACAAATGTTTTTTGTTTTACGACTTTTTAAAATGAAGCACTTTTTTCCCCATACAAATACACAGAGTATCATAAAAATAAGAGGAAATCTCAAATTTTCAAAACGTTATTACACCAAAAATATTAAGTTATGACAAAAGCCGTAAAACAAAAAACATTTGTTTAAGTGGTAGGAGTTAATGGTTAAAAGGATGCTAGTGAATTACAAATAACCCTGTATGAATAGCTGGACTGGAAAAGTATTTTATTATATTTAGCAATTAATTTGCTTAATGCATTGTAAATATTGAAATTAACCTGGTTATTGGGTAACCAACCCTCATGTAAAAAATGCTTGTTTGTCCATGACATTACAGAATAAAATTTATAATGATTAAATTGGTATCAAACCAAACCAAATCAAATTATAATTAAAAGAACATTTTCTGCTTAGAAGATAAAATTGGCATGCCTAGTTAACATTGCATACTACATCAATGACATAACATTACATGTTTTTATTCAGATAACCAGCTCTCTGGTTGATAGAGTTGCCAGATATCCGCTTGTTTAGCGAGCTAACCAGTGTTCTTTGGTTGTACACAAATTAAAATTAAAATCTTAATAAACTGGGCAAAAGATTGCTCAATGCAACCTTGTCAACCCAGAAAATTAGTTTTCTTTTTTTTTATATACATAACTTAACTGTCACTAGAATAAAGTGTTATGAGCAAGTTAGTCATCTGATGGTAAGGGGCCACCCATGGATACCCATAAATACCAGTTTTGGCACCTTGGTGACTTAGTCTCTAGATCTTGCAACTTCAGGAACTTAGTTTTAGTTATTTTTTTGGTAGTTTTCCATTATGTTTAGTGACAAATGAGGTTGATTTCCCACAAACTGGTGATGTTTTGCAAATTTTCTAGTGAATCCCGAAAAAATAAGGTGGCAGCAGTGCATAATACCAAAGGATTACAGATAAGTGGTCAACTCAGAGCCATCTTTAGGCATGGAGGGGTCCTTTAGCACCAATGAATATAGGAAAGGTGGTCAATTAGATCCACGCATCTGAAAATAAGAAACTTATAAATTATCCGTTCATTATCAGCATTTAAGAGTTGTACTCAAGTTGGTGGAGCAATTGCCGCTTATCTCTTTATTTTGTTAAACAATATAAATTAAGTGTTTGTTTTTCTTAATACATCTGCCAGCCAAGTTAATAGGTATTGCCACACAAAATCTATGGAAGAATCATATTTTCACAGCTCATATAAAATGCATGTACAGTCAAGGGCAAAAATATGTATACACTTTAGTACCTTGTCTATTTACATCATATTTGAACTGTCAGAGTGGTTAAAGTGACAAGGTACTAAAGTGTATACATATTTTTGCCCTTGACTGTACAGTATGTATAGAGGTACAATATTTTTTTTAAAAGTATAGCTCCATCAATACTATCAATGATTCTGCCAATGTTAATAATGGTTGGCCGTTGTTTGGTAGCTTGTGTTGGTGCCATTTACTCTATTAACCTCTTGACCGCCATAATACGAATGAAGTGACGCCACAAATTGACAGTTTAGTACATATTTGTCATGTTTCATGTAACAATGACCGTAGCGTATGAGGCATTCACTTGGCTGTCACAACCAGATGACTGTGGCGGTCAATGTCGAAAGCAACATGAACATGTTGAGTTAAATTTGTTTTTAGATGTGTGTAATCCGTATTATTTCAATCCCTTTCACCGCCGCGCCTCGACAAAACGTAAACCTGCTTTGAATCTTATGTCATTGTGTCAAGATCACTTTGACACTGTACTTTGTGACACCTATATGTGTCGTTGGCGTTGAAAAGGTTAAGTGAGCCTCATGGTAGTTTCATGTTTCAAGGTTCTTTTTGTATAAAACTGACCCGTGATTGACCACTATCTCACCTGATGGAAAGTGTAGATGAGGCCAAGGGTGTATCTCACTGGTTCAGTAATAACACATAGTAATGTCACATGTAACCTATAGGCTATTATTACTGAACCAGTGAGATACACCCTTGGCCTCATCTACACTTTCCATCAGGTGAGATAGTGGTCAATCACGGGTCAGTTTTATACAAAAAGAACCTTGAAACATGAAACTACCATGAGGCTCACATGTCTGGGGGAGGGTTCGAAACGTTGCGATTCCGCCCTCCTCGGCGCGGGTAGTCCTAGCGTAAGCTAGGGCAGCCGGGAGGCGTCGTGGTAAAATCTTTGGGATCCCACAGCGCCTACCAACCTCGGCAAGAGGGCAACGTCGGAGTGGTTTTAGTGGGTATACTCCCCCCTCCCCTTCCCGTTAGGGGAAGAGGATGGGAGAGAGAGCCCCACATAACCATCTGGGTCTCCCCGGGCCCGGGGGTACACGTAAGTGTTTCCACTTCAACAAGTTAAATATGAAGTATCTTTTTGTATTTTTTTTTCAACTTCATTTTTTATTACTTTTTTCATTTTGTATTTAGTTTGAAATATATGTTTCCATTTCGTTATAACAAAAAAAAGGTACCTTTTAATGTGTATTGGTTAATGCGGAAGAACTCTGTATAAAGATTTGAGCCTACTTTGTCTTTGCCCACAGCCTCCGCCTGACCACTCCTAGCGATGGCGACATCCTGCTGGACTACTCCAAGAACCGCGTGGACGGGGCCGTCATGGCGCTGCTGCTGAACCTGGCGCGCACGCGCGGCGTCGAGCAAGCCCGCGACGCCATGTTCGCAGGTCAGGATATAACTCCAACATCATCATCTTATCTTAGTATTAGGGGTCCTTGCGGATATACTTCGACCCGTAGGGATCTCCTCTTTTGTGTAATTACCCCTCCTTCGCACTTACTCCATCGCTTTTATCACCTCGTCCATAAATTGGATGATTTGACGTAGCGGTAGTGCCTTAAAGTCTCCTGGTGCGGGGTATCCGTCGCCAAAGAGTCTCATTCATAATCTGGCAAGGGCGTCACATTCACACGTGATGTGTTCCATTGTTTCGTCTTCCTCACCACATATTCTACAATCTTCATTGACTTGTACTCCCATCTTTATTAGTATGTGTTTAGTATCAAAGTGACCTGTAAATGCCTCGATGATATTGTGTCGGAGTTGTTTGTTGTCCGATGTACGTGGCACTGCCGGCCTGTCAATGATGGCATTTGGCTAACGTCTGGTACCTACGATCAGCACGTCTGGCAATATATGTGTTGCTCGCCTGACTCCGCCGTTATTACAGTTAATGTTACATTTTCACTTTTTCTGGTAGTTTAATTTAGACCCAGTGTTACTATGACAATGGTAAAATTTCAATTCGGTAAAAGTGAAACGTAGAACCCTGTAATATTAGGCCAGCGAGATGTTTCAATATTCATATATCTGGAAAGAACGACTCACTGACATTTTATTCAACGTTTGAATCACTTTTATAAAAGTTTCGGTTTCGGTTTCGGCAAAAAAACATGTTTCGGTCGGACACTAATACTACGGCTACACACATCGCGATAGAATTATCGCGATAAAACTTCGTCTTCGGCCTACGGCGAATGTGTATGGCCACACTGATATAGAGAGCAATGCCGCAGAGTTTAGTTTAGCAGCCTTTGATGTGCGCAAATTTACCGACAGCGGGGCGAAGGGACTGCGGCTTCGGGCGAAGTGCCGAAGTATTCGCGGATATTCGGCTACATCATCGCGATAGTGCGAATATTAGCATAATAATTAATTAATTACAAGGTTAAACATATCGCAGGTGAGAAGATCAACTTCACGGAAGACCGCGCGGTGTTACACGTGGCGCTGCGCAACCGCAAGAACCGGCCGATCCTGGTGGGCGGGGCCGACGTCGCGCCCGACGTTAACGCTGTGCTGGACCACATGAAGGAGTTCTCGCACCAAGTCATCAGCGGCCAGTGGAAGGGGTAAGGGTGGAGTTGAAAATGACGTGTAAAAGCAAATAAACAAATGTTCCACGACACGTATCGGCGAAACGTCGAGCGAATCCGAGCGATTTCGCTTGACATATCCAGCGAAATCACGCGACTGAAGTCCGCAGCGACGTCAGGCGAAGTCGTGAGACTTCGCGAAACTTCGCCTGACATATCTGGCGACATCACGACATTGTGTTTCATAAAGTCGATATTAACATGCGATGTCGCGCGATGTTGCCAGAGGGAACGTATCAAAATATATAAAGTTAAAAACGAATAATGGACGAAATACATAATAGTCATAATATATACTAAAATTTTCTATGAAACTATTGATAAAACGAACTTTTTTAATCATGTAGTCTACAGAATGGTTTAGGTTAGTTTAGGTTTATTTTATGAAAATCCTGTAAAGTTGAGAATTTCCAAGAAAATTGCATTATATCAAATGACCATTATGTATTTCGTCCATTATTAATTTTAAACTTTATATATTTTGATACGTACCCGTTTCAAACTAAATACAAACTGAAATATAGATGCACAGAAAAAACCCCCAGAAAAAAGACCAATGCTGGGAATCGAACTCAGGTCCTCACCTCAGCGTTCCGTGCTGCGTGCTTACCCCTACACCATCACTGGTCTAGAGGTTAGCGACGAATTTTTCCCATACATCGTACATTCCAGTCTGTTATAATCACCTTATGCAGTGATAAAGCGCGCATCTATGTTATGCCCTCTACCGAGAGACTTTAACACTCCTTCGGAACTAACCGCTCACCTGGACCAAGAGATGGCGCTACTGTGCAACTCTAAACAAGTTAGGTATGAAGTATCTTTTTTCTGTATTTATTTTTCAACTTCATTTTTATTACTTTTACGGTCATCCCGTGAAAACCATATATTTCAAACTAAATACAAACTGAAATATAGATGCACAGAAAAACCCCAGAAAAAAGACCAATGCTGGGAATCGAACCCAGGTCCTCAGCGTTCCGTGCTGCGTGCTTACCCCTACACCATCACTGGTCTAGAGGTTAGCGACGAATTTTTCCCATACATCGTACATTCCAGTCTGTTGTAATCACACCCCGTTACCAGAACCCCGTTACCCGTTGCCAGAAATGTCGAGCAAAGTCCAGCAACGTCGCTATACTGCACCCGACGTCGCTATCGACACGTGTCGCATACTAATACAGGGGTCTAGGCTCCGAATATGACTGTCCCATTCGGTGTCGAGACTCTTGGTCCGTGGGGTCCTATAGCGCTATAAGGCTTTTTAAGGAAGTGGCAAAAAGGTTAATCAAAGTCACAGGAGAATTTAACTCGCAGCTATATAAAAAGTTCGCATTTGCTAAAATTAAGCTCCAAACCAATGGCATAAAATTTATTTTTGATTAAAAAAAGGTCTGAAAACACAGTATCCACAACACCTAGGGTTTCGTCGCCCAAATACCAAACGTTGAATTTAGAATTTAAAATTTTAACAGTTAAAATACATCTAGACGACCAAATGGCCTAGTGGTTAGAGAATCTGACTACGAAGCTTGAGGTCCCGGGTTCGATTCCCGCGCCGGAGCACATTATTTGTATGAAAAAATACGCTTGTTTGTTCTCGAGTCTTATCTACGCATATGTTTATCCGTTACGTAGTACCCATAACACAAGCTTTGCTTACTTTGGGACTACTTAGGACACTTTGGTGTGAATTGTCCCGTGATATGTATTTATTGATGACCTATAAAAATAATGATATCGATGCTTGAAAGAGTTTGAACTCTAAATGTTATTATGCAGAGTGTATGTATTTACTCTATTTCAAAGTCAAAATTCTTTATTCAATTCAGCATCAATTGATGCTCCTATGAACGTCGAAGAATCTACCACCGGTTCGGAAAAACCCTGTTGAGAAGAAACCGGCAAGAAACTCAATTTAGCCCAAAACGTCGCTCGGTCAATGTCTTTCAAGCGTAGAATTATTTTGCCCCAACAATTGGGGATGTCTATTTTTTTGCAATCGAAAACCATCTCGAGATACATGCTTTTTAACTCGTTTTCTGTAGTTATTTAATTTTAATATTATGTAATGAATTTATTATATAACAAATAAGCTATGACCTTCATTTGACATTGGTGTAAATTGCGTGACCGGTCCAAGTCGTACTTTATTCTGTGTGGTCAGAATTCTTCACAATTTACGCGTAGATTATAGTACGGAGTTTGATTTGGTCCCGCTGTCTGACATCTAGCACTTTGACAGTGCCAGTAAAGTGACACTAGTTACAGTGTACCACTACGCAAAAATAATTAAAGGGGTTGCCTTATCGTACGCATTTAGATAGATTTAGAAATTTGGCAGTGTGGGAGCCCTCAATTATAATCTGACGTCATCAACCAAAATAGTTTCAATAATTAATTTTGAAATAGTAGAGAACTATATGACAAAATATTGAAATTTGTTTCTTATAATTGACTTTTCTATGTATACATACAAAAAAATATAAAAATCACTGGTAATTTTTTTTAGACATTCCCAATTCCGATGTATCTGACGTATAATATAACATTCCCCAGGTATACTGGCAAGGCCATAACCGACGTCATCAACATCGGCATCGGTGGCTCCGACCTCGGTCCGCTCATGGTGACGGAGGCGCTTAAACCCTATGCCAACCACCTTAAGGTACATTATTGTTTAATTAAAGTTAAAAGTAACTGGTAGTGTTCCTAGAGGCGTAGCTGAATCGTTTTCAAAAAAAAATGTACAAAATTAAGGGATTTAATAAAAACGAAACTTAATTGATTCCTTTGTGTAACGAAAGTGGTCCATATATTTATTTTATACTAGCTTTTGCCCGCGACTCCGTCCGCGTGGAATTAGTAATTTGGGCAGCTTATTTTTTTTATCCAATTTGCTTTTTCATCAATTATGGCTCTCCTTAGTTCCTCGATATAAAAAAAATTACCCGCCCCCGCAACCCCCCCCCGCAAACCCCCTCACCCCACCCCCCACCAAACCCCCCGCACACCCGCGTTCACATTCACCACAAGTCAAGCGTGCCTATAGAATTTTTACTTCAAAAACCCCTGATTTTGAAACATTCTTCCGCTCCGCTCCTATTGGTGTTAGCGTGATGATATATAGCCTATAGCCTTCCTCGATAAATGGGCTATCTAACACTGAAAGAATTTTTCAAATCGGAGCAGTAGTTCCTGAGATTAGCGCGTTCAAACAACTAACAAACAAACTCTTCAGCTTATTAATTCTTCTAAAAACTGTTCGATAAATTTTTAAAATAGACGTATCTTTCTAATTTGTGAACCGATTGAAATGAAACAAACACTAAATGTTAATCCAAGAAAATACCAACATATCAGTGAAAACCGCATCCTTCTAGGTTAAGCCGTTTCTGAGATTAGCGCGCACAAACGCACAGACAAACAGATAAATAGACAAACAGACAATAATTCTAAAAATCATTGTTTCGGGTTCTTTGCGCTAATAAATAGCCCTAGTGACAGTTTTTCTCAAATATCTTCAATGTACAGACACCGACTTGTTACAGATTTATTATATGTATATTATATACTAGCTTTTGCCCGCGACTCCGTCCGCGTGGAATTAGTAATTTGGGCAGCTAATTTTTTTTATCCAATTTGCTTTTTCATCAATTATGGCTCTCCTTAGTTCTTCGATATAAAAAAAATTACCCCCCCCCCCGCACACCCGCTTTCACATTCACCACCGTACCTACTCTCAAGACACTACTTCTAAAAACTGTTCTATAAATTCTTAAAATAGACATATCTTTCTTATTTGTGAACCGATTCAAATGAAACAAACACTAAATGTTAATCCAAGAAAATACCAACATATCAGTGAAAACCGCATCCTTCTAGGTTAAGCCGTTTCTGAGATTAGCGTGCACAAACGCACAGACAAACAGACAATAATTCTAAAAAACATTGTTTTGGGTTCTATTGCGCTAGTAAATAGCCCTAGTGACAGTTTTTCTCAAATATCTTCAATGTACAGACACCGACTTGTTACAGATTTATTATATGTATAGATATAGAAGATGATTAACTTTCGTTACACAAAAGAAGCGACCGAAATTTTGTTTTTATGAAGCCCCTAACAAAGTACGTTTTAAAAAAAATACTCAGCTAGGCGTGAGCGCAGAAGGGGTCTTGCGTATGCGTATAATGTGACAGTCAGTAAGTAATCAGCCATTTAATTGCTCCAACGTGGTGTTTTGTCGCATATACCTACATGCAAATGTAAAACTATCGCAATTACATACTATGAATTATTATCCCGAAAGTTTAAAAATTACTTTTTGGTTGACAAATTACAGGTCGTGTTCTAACCTTTTGCACGCCACATATCGTTTTTGTTACGAACAAAATTGATTCTTATGCGGATGCAGATAGGTTAATTTTTGTATTACCGTATTGTCGTCTATAACTGATGCTAGCGTTCAAAAGGTCTGCGTCCTTCACGGGCAGATACGTGCTAATGTCTAACCTAAAGTTAGTCTGTCCTAGTCAGTGTTAGGCTGCGTATCCACCGGAGCTGTGCGAGGATGCGTTGCGAGGGATGTGTTTGTCATGAACCAATAGAAACACTTCATTTAAAAGGTCCTAAATGAATGAAGTGTTTCTATTGGCTCATGACAAACACATCCCTCGCAACGCATCCTCGCACAGCTCTGGTGGAAACGCAGCCTAATAGTCTCCTTGCTTGTCACCAGGTCCACTTCGTGTCAAACATCGACGGAACCCACTTGGCCGAGGTACTGAAGCGCCTCAACCCTGAAACCGCCCTCTTCATCGTGGCCTCCAAGACTTTCACCACTCAGGAGACCATCACCAACGCCACATCGGCCAAGAACTGGTTCTTGGATGCTGCTAAAGATGTAAGTCAGATAATTAAGTAGGCACCTACATATGAGACGCACTGGGTCCGCATGGGAACTACGGCCCAAGCCCTTGCATTCTGAGAGGAGGCCTGTGCCCTGCAGTGGGACGTATATAGGCTGGGATGACGATGATGATATGAGGACGCTACTTCCTTTAGAACTGTCACATTTTGACGTAACGCGCTTTGAACTTAGTAACATTAGGGTAGTTGACTAAAAAAAACCACAAAGTTAGAGATTATGCTGGATGTAGGTTGCATAAAATTACTTTTTATGCCCTAGCGCATAATATAGTAAACCAAGACCAAGACAATTCGGCGCGAACAGCCAATTTACCTATTTTCAACTCTGCTGTTTAATTTTCTCGTAATTTAATTAAAAGTAAAGTTGTACAACTTGTTCCTAAAACCCATTTTACTCTCGGCTCAACTCGACTCGCCTGTGTTTCGCGTGGATATAAACGCCCCAGGCAAGATTAGCGTTTTATAATCTACTTTATTTACAACTAGCCTTCCACCGCAGCTTCGCCCGCGATAAATTAATTTTCCCGTAGGAAAAGGTATTTTCCCGAGGTAAAAAGTAGCCTATGTCACTCAGTGATAATGTAGCTTTCTAACGGCAAAAGAATGTTTGAAATCGTTCCAGTAGTTTTTTAGTTTACTCGTTACATTCAAAAATACAAATCTTTCCTCTTTATAATATTAGTATTTATTAGTATTTACAACATTTAATTGCACATCTCTCCTTTCTTCAGGCGTCAGCAGTGGCGAAGCATTTCGTGGCTCTTTCGACCAACGCCGAGAAAGTGACAGCTTTTGGCATCGACGCCAAGAACATGTTCGGATTTTGGGACTGGGTTGGCGGCAGGTACGTACGAAACGTAGCTTTAAGGTCTACCCAAATCTATCCACTCGGAATCGGCTTTAGCCGATCGGGAAATCTTTATATCAACGCAATAAGAGCGAAAAACGTCGATCGGCTCGGCTACGCGAGCCAAATGGAGCCGAGCTGATCGACTTTTTCGCTCTTATTGCGTTGACATGAAGGTTTTTCAGATCGACTGAAGCGTTTCCGCGTCGATAGATTTTGGGAGACCCTTTTTGACACAAAATGTTTACTTACGTACCTAGAAACCTAATAGAATTAGTACACGCAAGCCAAGCCGCGAGCAAAGGCAGTGGCGGATTTATACATTTGTCACCAGTAGACTAAATTTTTGCCGCATCTGCAACCTCTGTAATTCGATACCTGCACTAAATTTTCTTACTCCAAATCAAGCGCTATATTGATTTTGATGATTAATAAAACTTTTTTTACATTTCCATTATTTTTTGTGGCAATTTTGTGACGATTTATGTAAATTGCATAAAAAGCCACCAAACTGACTAAAAAAATCATATAACCCAAAGAGCTGATAACCGTTGGGGTAGACGAGTTCTTGAGTGGAGACCACGGATCGGCAAACGTAGCGTGGGACGTCCTCAGACTCGGTGGAGCGATGATCTTCGCAAGGCGGCTGGCAAGAGCTGGATGAGAGTGGCCGAGGATCGTGCTCAGTGGCGTGCCATGGGAGAGCCCTGTGTCCAGCAGTGGACGAACATAGGCTGATGATGATGATGACTAAAAAAAAAGGTTTTTTTTCTTTATGTACTATATGTACTTGTGATTTTGAGTAAGAAAACCACAAAAAATTCCTCATTTAAAAAAAGTAAATGATACAATTGAATTTTTTTTTTATTAACGACTGCTTAGCCTAGTTGGTAGTGACCCTGCCTACGAAGCAAGAGGTCCTGGGTTCAAATCCCGGTAAGGGCATTTATTTGTGTGATGAGCACGAATATTTGTTCCTGAGTTATGGATGTTTTCTATGTATTTAAGTATTTATTTATCTACATAAGTATGTTTATCGTCGTCTAGTACCCATAGTACAAGCTTTGCTTAGTTTGGGACTAGATCGGTTTGTGTAAGATTGTCCCCTAATATTTATTTATTTTATTTATTTATGATTATGAGAGGGACGCAAAGTAGCAAGAGGGTCATCTGATGGAAAATGATATCCACCACCCATAAATATCTACAACTCAAAGAGTCACAGATCTGTTGCCAGCCTAAGGGGAGTGAATAGGGGACAAGGAGGGGGAGAGGTATTAGGCCCCCGGCGCTCTCATTTGACCGTACGAAACGCAGCAGGAGTACTGCTGCTTCACGCCGGTGTTCTGTGAGAGGGTGGCACTGCCCCGGACAAGCCGATCCATTCGTGATGCAGCGGCTAGCTACAACATGGCTCTACCACTACAAAAATGCCCTTAGACACTAAAATTCTAATGTAACTACGTGTTGTTATCCTATAGGTACTCGCTCTGGTCCGCCATTGGTCTCTCGATCGCTCTCCACGTTGGGTTCGACAACTTCGAGAAGCTTCTAGAAGGAGCCAGCTACATGGACGAGCATTACACCACTGCGCCTTTGGAGAAAAACGTGAGTCACCAAATTATTAACTACTAGCCTTCCTTCCGCCGCTTCGCCCGCGATAAAATTAACTTTCCCGTAGGAAAAGGCATTTTCCCGCGGTAAAAAGTAGCCTATGTCACTCTGTGGTAATGTAGCTTTCTAATGGCAAAATAATTTTTGAAATCGGTCCGGTAGTTTCGGAGCCTATTCAATGCAAACAAACAAACAAACATACAAACAAACAAACAAACAATCAAATCTTTCCTCTTTATAATATTAGTATAGATATAGATATAGATTCTAGAAAAATCATCGGAACCGTATTTACAGAGAAATGTATGAGAATCGAGCGTGTCGAGTTTTTAATATCATTTTAGCCATAACTATAAATTAAAAAAATTAAAAACCCCGACGCAATTTGGTCACACATATTTTGAAAATAAAGTAAATGCCTATTCTGCGTCAAAGATCCCTTCCGCAGCTAACAAAAGAGCTGATAACTTTGAAACGATTGAACCAATTTTGTTGAAACATGTCTAAGAACCATCGCCAAGAAACCTGCTTTCAAATAAAGAAAACTGCATCCGAATCGGTTCACCCGTTTAAGAGCTGTGATGCTACAGACAGATTACACACAAACATAGCGGTCAAACTTATAACACCCCTTTTTTTGTGTCGAGGGTTAAAAATACCTAACAATACAAAGTTTATGACACGCAAGATATGTCAACAGATATCATGTGATAAAACGATGGCTAAAGCTAACTTGAAATAATCATAAATGTGAAATAGCCGAGACCTCACCTGGAACAGAAACAGAGGGCGCAGCCATCCTAATAAAAAGAAAAACTATAGGTACTCCAATTCAATAAAATCTTGTCAGATTTATTTGGTTATTTTTAACATATGGCCAACCAGATATGGAAACCGAATTGTCCGTCCAGGTCCTTAGTGAGATGATTATAATATTTTTTATTGGTTTTCGATTACAATTATACCTTTGGGAACCTAAGATAATCAGGAATCCAGCTCAATTGGCTATACATAGGTATCTAAAGGCCACTTGCACAGTTCAGGGTTAAAAAATGAAATCGGTAACCCTGGGTTAGCAGTTAACTCGGAGTTAAGTAGCTAACCCAGGTCCGCGCAAGTCCGCCTAAAAGATTCTCAAATTCTATCTATTGAAATGAACTTTAGTGCGTAAGTAAATTGACCGGAGGAAACCGTAACCAAAGATGATTCCCCCCTCCTCCATCTCGTCGTCTGAAGAAAAATTATACGAATATACGAAATATTCATACTCAATCACTGTTTCTTTGTACGCAGGCACCCGTGATCCTGGCAATGCTGGGCGTGTGGTACAGCAACTTCCACGGCGCAGAGACGCATGCGCTGCTCCCTTACGACCAATACTTGCACAGGTTTATAACTTATCTAACGTATTAACTGCCAATATCTTTATTTATTTATTTATTTTACGAGAACCATAAATAAATAATAAATTACAGGTTCTCGCCGACAATTACAGTGAAACAATAAGACAGTATGCCCATACAGAGTCCCTTCGGACACACAAAAAAGAAAAAAGAGAAAATAACTACTTAGTGACAAATAATTCAGCACTATTTTAGCGGCGGAAAAAAAATAATCAAGTCCCTAACCTAACAAACTAAATCTACAGTAAGGTACGACGCTCAATGCACGCTTTCAAAATGTCGATTCACCAAAGTACGTCTCAAGGTGTCAGTGTTAACATTAAACACGTCAATATCAAGCTCCTTCGTTAGTTTATCTTACGGATAAAACAAGGTGTTCAATGTAATAACTTAATGACAAAACAATCAGCTGCCTGGGAACCGCTTTATTTTTTATGCTTTTTTATACATCACTTAAAACTACCGTTCAAAATGTGAAAAATACATTATTTTCCAGTGATGTAATGGTTTAGAAAATAAGTTTTAGTTAAACAAATTTTTAAGATTTTCATACAATTTATGATTATATTTGTTTAGATTCGCCGCCTACTTCCAACAAGGCGACATGGAGAGCAACGGAAAATACGTGACGCGCGGCGGCGAACAAGTCAACTACAGCACCGGGCCCATCGTATGGGGCGAGCCCGGAACTAACGGCCAGCACGCCTTCTACCAACTGATACATCAGGGCACCAGGTACACAAAATAGACACGTTCTAAATATTTTTCCAAAATAGTTCATGTATAATAGGAAAATAAGCGGTCCAAAGACACTACCTTGCGACACCCCTTCATTAACTACTCTCTAAACTAAAAATGTCTCTCGCTGCCGCACTTGGAAACTTCAAATTGTTCATTAGTAGCATTTTCGATACAAAATAAAATAAAATGGTAAGTCTACTACCTAGTATAGTAAACATTACAACTTTATTTTGCTGTCATACGCAATGTGTTGTTCCTCTATGTACATTGTACGTATGTATCGTATTGCATTCGTTGTTTTGTTTGTAGGTTGATCCCGTGCGACTTCATAGCGCCGGCACAGACCCACAATCCCATTTCTGGCGGACAGCATCACAAGATTCTGCTCGCTAATTTCCTAGCACAAACAGAGGCTCTCATGAAGGGGAAGACTTCTGAAGAGGTAACTTTAAGATAGTGTATCTTTTTTCCATACCCTTAGGATGCCAACGGAGCCCTATAACTAAGACT
This sequence comes from Archips xylosteana, assembly GCA_947563465.1. Lineage (NCBI taxonomy): Eukaryota > Metazoa > Arthropoda > Insecta > Lepidoptera > Tortricidae > Archips > Archips xylosteana. The sequence goes on along the minus strand of OX387365.1, from coordinate 12,541,581 downwards.
ATTGTCGGTCCGTCTGTTACAAGGCTGAATATTTTGAACCGAAATTGTATGGTCAAACAATAAATAAATAAATCTTACAAGTGCGAACTTTTGTGAGCGTGTGTGTTGATAAATTTTTCACACCGAAAATACGACCGGATTTTGCTGAAATTTAATCAGTGGCGTAACTATACAATCTGAGGCCCGTGGCAAATACTTTAGATGGGACCCTCACAGTAAAAATCGTCACGTTGTATTTTAATTTTAATGTTATTTCTGAGCTCGCGACCACCCTGCCCTGCCGGCTGCCGCCCTATAGTTTCGCCACTGAATTTGATGAATTTTAACTGTGATAACTTCGAAATAACCCTCGCAGTCGGGTAAAAAGGGACAATTTAAATTCATAACATATCTGTACCCAAACCTGACCATTCATTGCGACCAGGCGAAAGCTGAGTTGGTGAAGTCCGGTATGGCTCCAGAGGCCGTGGCCAAGATCCTGCCACACAAGGTGTTCAAGGGCAACCGCCCTACCAACTCCATCGTCGTGAAGAAACTCACGCCTTTTACTCTCGGAGCCCTGATCGGTAAGTTTAATTTATCATGCAACTTTTACAGTAGGTAGATTGGGGTTAAATGGAATGGTTGAATATTTGATTAGGTTTTCTTATTAAAGCTCCAAAAGCACAGACAGCGGAGGCGTGGCGGTGACAGTTGTAATATTCTAACTTGTATGAACGAGTTCGCGGTACGGTACCGCACAACCGTTCATACAAGTTAGAATATTACAACTGTCACCGCCAGTGCACCGCTACGCCTCCTCTGTCTGTGCGTTTCAAGCTTAACCCTTTCACCGCCGCGCCTCGACAAAACGTAAACCTGCTTTGAATCTTATGTCATTCTCATTGTGTCAAGATCACTTTGACACTGTACTTTGTGACACCTATATGTGTCGTTGGCGTTGAAAAGGTTAATACTGGAGTGTTCCGTTTACTACTCATACTATCCTATTGTGGGTGGTAGGACCTTGTACATAAGATCCGCCCGGATCGCTATCGCCATTTTCCCAACTCGCCTATCCTGCCGCCAAGCAGCAGCGCGTGCGCTGCTATGTTCCGGCGAGAAGAATAAGATTATTGGCTCATGAGGTATTCTGCCTTAGCACAGGCTAGCAACGCGTCTGCAATTTAAAAAAAAATGTGGCAAGGATTCGGGGTCACGTGAAGTTCAATAGTCTTTGAATTGTATATCTCTTTACAGCTATGTACGAGCACAAGATCTTCACCCAAGGCGTAATCTGGGACATCAACTCCTTCGACCAATGGGGCGTGGAGTTGGGCAAGCAGCTGGCTAAGGCCATTGAACCCGAGCTCGCAGACGCTACCCCCGTGACGTCACACGATGGCTCCACCAACGGACTCATCAACTTCTTGAAGGAGAATTTCGCTTAAGCATACTTCATCATTGTCAGTAAATTTAGGTACATAAACCAAGGCGTATAAGTACCACTTTAACATGATTAAAAAATTATCTTTGTGACATATTTGTGAAATGAAAAATTATAAAATTATTTTCTAAATATGCCAGTTTTTGTAGTTTAACAGCAGATATGTATTGGTTTGGTTTGGTACTTTACCTTAAAGTAAATTAAAATTAAATATGAAAGTCACAAGTATAAATAATGTTAGATTGTGTGTACGTAATGTTATTGCATTGCTGCTTTATTGTAATCTGGAAAACAAATGAATGACTTGTATGATTCGGGCATCAGAATTTTGGGATCAAGTTTTGCACCTAATTTAAAAAAAATGACAAATTTCATAGTGGGCAATCTTCATGTGGAGTAGTTATTTGATTTTGCGTAAAAGTATATTCTTAATTAAAAAAGTTGCGTCTTTTTTTCTTTTCGAACTGACCAATCACAAGTTAATTATATCTGCTCTGCAATCAGAGCAAATACGGCAAATTGCGCTTTCGTTGCATAATAAGGTTAGCATAAAAAATATGGAATCTGATAAAAAAAAATCGGCTAGTCTATGGTATATAGGGCGGCCATTGAGTCTATTATTGTCCATGCGACGATTTCTCATTTAGGTGTAGGTGTTATCTGCTATAAATGTTTTCAGATTATACTTATTTGTGTTCAAAAAGCTTTTAATTTCAAATTCAAATATTTATTTTTATATTGATATTTTTTTAGATACTTTATTATTGTTTTTATCCAATTCTATGAAGTATTACGTAGATGCTTGATGCAATAGTAATGTACGGAAAAGTAGAATCATGTCTTTTTAAGAAATAATGTATTTTACTCTTAAGATATTTAAAAGTGTTGTTTTAAATGTATGTTGCTAATATTTATAAATAAAACACTTTAATTTTTTTATTGTTTCAATACGTATTTGACCTCATTAAAAAAGTAGGTAGAAAATGAAAAAAATATTAAAGCTTAATTTTTATTATTAAAAATACAATTAAATGCAAGTGAGATTTTTTATATTTTAAACAGTACCCGCCGTTGGCCTCGAATGAAAATTTAATCAAAATGTCACAATTTATAAAAGAGAACTAGTTGCTTCCATGGAAGCGTAGCGGAGCTATGACCATAAGAATAAATAATAACAGAGTAGAAGGGAATCTCTTTTGATCGCGTCCAAAACGCCGCCATTCATATACCTACTTCCCCCCTCACGTCGTTACACCCCTCTGTCGTTCAGGCGTGTTGCTAGGGTTGCTTACTGTTAAATATTACTTACGTCTAAAGATAATATCGCTAAAATATAAGTTTTATTTAGTTTGAAATCATTATTTTATTCTAGTTTTACAAAATATGAGATTTATAAATCATTATTAGGTACAGGCAAGGATTTTATTTGTTAGGCCACTTCCCACTGTTCGTAATTTAGCTGTGTAGTGCAAATCGGGTGAAGCCGCTTATACTTGTGTAAGCTAATTTGCATTACACGGCTAAAATACGAACAGTGGCAAGTGGCCTAACAATTAACCTTTTAAACGCCACGCATCGTTTTTGTTAGGAACAAAATTGATTCTTATGCGGATGCAGGTAGGTTTAATTTTGTATTACCGTGCTGTCGTCTATATCCGACGCTGGCGGTCAAAATGTTAAAATCCTTGACTGTACGTACCTACATATTATAGGTAGGTACTTTTAAGTAAGAAGTTATTAAAAGTGCCATACCAAATGAAGCCATTTAATGAATTTGGCATCGTTTTTGAATTGTTTATATACCCAAATACACCACAATAACTTGACGTCATTAATTGTTATTTGTTTCCAATAAAACGAACGCGCAAACAGTTAACAGCCAAACGCGCGTGCGGCGACGCCGGCCGTGACACCCTGAGTTCCCGCTTAGCGAGTACTCTAATATCGTGACCTTGAGTTCGGCCGGAGCGGGAGTTTCCCTTCTACTCTGTTATTATTTATTCTTATGCTATGACGTGGAGAACCCGAGTAATCAAATTAGGTGAAATCCACCGCGCTCCCCGTGTAATGTGACAATGTGACATGGATTTAACGGCTTATTGCATTTTCTCGAAAACTGCGCTTACCGGCACAGTTTCGTAGTTTTCAAGAGCCATATTTGAGCCGTGTCACAAACTTGTACATTTCGGAATCTAACTAATTTTGATTAGTTGATACCAGGGCTGCCAGCAAATAAATCGCGGCTATACGGTTTAGTATCTGCGATTATACGAAATTTTATCGCATTATACAGAACCATTCTATAAATCGATTTTTCTTCATAATTTCATAAAACTAACACATCGTATCGAATTATACGAAATGATCATGGATACAATGCATCGTCCGATTATACATTTTTGTATCAAAATATACAATCTGGCAGCTCTGGTTGATACCTACGACTCCGCTCTGTCTCTATGAAAGCGTAATTTTAGGCCCCCACAAAGCGGGAGCGCGGGGCGCCGACCGTGCGTGCCCAGCGCGGTCAATAACACTGAATCATATATACGGTGACACACCGGCAGCCCGACACGCCGTATTTGATTCAGTGTTATTGACCGCGCTGGGCACGCTCCGTCGGCGCCCCGCGCTCCCGGTTTGTGGTGACATTGAATCAGTCAGTATGTGCCACATTTGACAGTAGCACAGTATTATTGTTGGGTAGTTTGATAATGTCAAGCAGAAAAGTAGCTGAATACTAATAACAATATAATCAAACCGCAATCAGAAAGGATGAACTCCGTTAAGTTTACATAAGTGTATGCAAATAAAGAACAATGAAGAAGCATTTGTTGGTCCACTTGTCATTAAACCTAACATACTTCATCCTATAAGATGACTTTAAAAAAAAACTGAAAACAGCGTCGTTCTTAAAATTGTTTTTAGTTTTTTTTTCTGTATTAGGTTTAAAATTCCACCTTGTGTAGATGGTATAAATGGAATTATGGGAAATTAAGTGATTCAGTAAACCGTCCTAGTATTGTCATTTGCGACAGTGCTAAAATGTTCAGCTACTTTTAAAACTGACTGTACAGCGCTCAACTAAACTTATATGTTAATTTTATTTTGGCTTCCTCCCCCTTCCTCCTCCACTCTTCGCTTTCTTGCTGACGGAGTTTTTCTTCGCTTCTTCAGCCTTACGTTTCGGGTTTGGTGTTGTTGATACCTTACAACAAAAACACGATTTGTATCTGTTAGTATTCTATTGGCCCACACGAAGCGGTTCTCTTCATCTTTCCTAATACGAACTGCTAGGGAATGAAATTCGCTCTCGTCGTCTCCAGATGGATACAACTTAGGGCTATAGTATAAATCTACTCAGGTGAATTTTTCGCTTCCAGCCATTACATTAAATTTGAACCTTAATACTATGACGGTACAGTTTGTTTTGAAAGATAAGGGCTTGAAGCGAAAAATTCACCTGGGAAGATTTATACTATACCTACATAATATGTTTTCTATTAAATCATCATCATCCCAGCCTGTACACATCCCACAGGCACAGGCGCAGGCTGCAGGGCACAGGCCTCCTCTCAGAATGAGAGGGCTTGGACCGTAGTTGCCACGCGAGCCCAGTGCGATTCCTCACGATGTTTTCCTTGACCACAAAGCTCATGGTAAATTACAGATGTAATTTCGCACATAAATTCCGAAAACTCACGAGGTGTGAGCCCGGACTCGAACCCACAACCCTCTACTTGAGCCTATAGGCCAAACCACTAGGCCACCACGGCTATATTCTTTAGCTAAGCCTTATTACACAGTGAAATTTAAAGGTGAAAGTGGTTAAAATCCAGCCAACTTGACAATAATACCTTGAAAAATCCATCGAGTCTGCCCTGTGTGGTGGTAGATCTGGCCTTCATGAGTTTCTTAGCTCCATTCCGGACTCTGTCCTCGTTGAACTGCTTGTCTCCACACAGGAGCTTCACAAGCCCCTCCTCATCTGGGTCTGTCCATTTAATCTAGAAGATAAACACCTAATGAGACGAAAACCAGTTGGAGATAGAGAATTTTTTTAGCTTGTGTTAGTGTTCCACTGATGCAAAGGCCTCTTGACCTCCGCGACTCCCGATCTGGCGCAATGTCAGGCCAGTTCTTTGCGTACACGTCCAATGAAAACAGAAATATGCATAACAAAAACAAATGTTGACTACTTTTTTTGTAAACTGTGCTTGCATTCAAATACATATGATATAACATATTCATACCAAGTTTTAAGTAGATGATTAACCTTTGCAGAGTTCCGTGGTTTTTTACCCAGCAGGGAGAGAAAGAGAGAGAGAGGGAGAGGGGAGAGGGGGTCTCAGCAAATACAGTAAAATCCCGTTTATCCGAAATCTGCTTCATCCAAACAAATTGTTCCCAATGCACCTACCCCCTCCCCGCCCATTGAATACAATCGCGACCTATATTTACTCGTGAGACCTCTGCATATCCTCCTGAGGCCCACGAAAATATTGTTTCAATGAACTTTAAACTTTATGTCACTTTTGAGTGAGTTCGATATCACATTAGAAGTAAGTCCTATATAAAGGACTAATTCTAATGTGATATGGAACTCACTCATAAGTGACATAAAGTTTAAAGTTTATTGAAACAATATTTTTGTGGGCCTTAGGATGTCAAATTTATGTTATCTATCAACCACCTAAATTTCGCGGCTCACATTGGCGCTGTCTAACGAATCGCGCCGCTCGTGCCGCCGCCACCCGCGAATATTTTGTCACCTTTTAAACTTGCTGAGTTAAATTTTTTCAATCAAAATCATAGAGGCTTATACACTACCCATATCAGTAGCATTTCGGGGTATTGACGCCATTCAGTGTATTTCACGCGGGACTTCGGTTTATCCGAAAATTTCGTTATCCGAACCGGCTGCCTCCCGATCATTTCGGACAAACGGGAGTTTACTGTATCACTTGATTGTTTTCTGGCAAAGAATAGTGCCAAAATGCGAATTATCTTAAAAGTTTTAAAAATCCTCACACGTTTGTTATAGTAAAAAATTAAATTACAAAATAAAAAAAAAAATTAAAAATCTCACGTGATATTAGGGGGCAGGGGGTCGAGGCGAATCTCACGATATCTCACCAGGGGGAAGAGGGGTAAAAAATCCTCATAAACGCCTCATTTAATTAAGGCCCTTACCTCAATATCCTTGGCATCCTTAACATCGGGCTCGACGAACAGCCTCCGGGCTTGCTCGAAGTCCCAGTTTTCCGGTGGCGGGTACTTGTTTGTATCGATGTTTTTGAGGATCTCGTCGAGAGTGCGGTGTTGCCGGATGAGCTCGATTGCGCGCTTGGGGCCGATGCCGCGGATCGAGCCGCAGTAGTCACAACCCAGGAGGATGCAGAGGTCGATGAACTGAAGAAAATGTTAATGTTAGTTCCAGTATAATAATGCCGAATGGGTCTATGCTTATGTCTATGTCCAGCGAATGTTAAAGATCCATGTCGCAAGTCCAGCGAACGTTGTCTGTCCATGTCGTAATTCTAGCAAACGTCAACGGTCCATGTCTCCAACTTTATCTACATATATCAGCGGGTCCATGTCGCAACTCCAGTGAATGTTAACTGTCCATGTCGTAATTGTAGCAAACGTCAACGGTCCATTTCTCCAACTCGTCTATATCAGCGGGTTCATATCGCAACTCCAGTGAACGTTAACGGTCTATATCGTAATTCTAGCAAACGTCAACGGTCCATATCTCTAACTCTAGTCTATATCAGCGGGTCCATGTCTTGACAACAGCCATCGTCATCAGTTCATATACACTCAAGTCAGTGATACCTACATAAAGCACAGGCTTACCTCATTCTGCTTCAGTGCCAGTCCATCCAGCACTTTGTCGAGATGTATCTCTTGCACGGGCATCTTCCTCGCCTCTGAGAAAGTGAGATGCCTCAGCAGTACGTTGGCACCAAAAGTCAAAGCGTCCATATCTTCGGTTGCTGTTGCAAACACTTTTCCGGCTTTTACCTGGGAACAAAACATGTCAAAAAATTTACACAATGTATGCTTTGGGGTGAATCAACTTTTTGTGTTGTTTACTCTGTCCCCGGTTGTTCAAGTGACATCTTCATACTGTTTCATAGAAAAATGTTTAGTTGTCTAGGAGACAAAATTTGTGTAACCATAGCAACAGGTGGCAAGAAAAAGTTTTTTTTTTTTTTTTTCTCTTTTTTTTTTTCGAGGCTTAAGTGCACCTGTGTGACTATGCCAGCCTCATTGGGAGACTCAATGGCCAAATTCATCAAACACTTCTCCCGCTATGTCCAGATTCTCTGGCTGCAAAGGAATGTTTGATGAACCTGTATACCCGTACTGCATCCTCCGACACAGGACAACTCAAAACAATATTTACTGCCCCATTAAAAAGGTCCAAATCAGTCAAATATGTCTCACGGTTATCCTTGGTGTGTATACATTCCGCCAAAAAATGTATCAAGTCCTCAATCCTATTACAATCCATGCACATTGGGGATTGGACAACTTTCATCATATTTAAAAATTTGTTTAATGGTACATGACCTGACCGCACTCGAAACGCCCACACAAGTAAATCCCTGGAGAGGCTGGCATTATCAAACCAGGGCACCCGGAAAATTTTGTTCTGAATTGTGTTGTACCAGATACCTTTTGTTTTTGATACAAAATTGAATGTCTCTTGCCACATATCCAAGCACTTATTCTTTGCAAATATCATCAACTCCGTACCATATGGCTTACATAGGAGTTCCATACCATCCATCACTGCTATTTTAGCCATTCTATCTACTTCCTCATTACCCGCTATACCAACATGAGATGGTATCCATTGGAAAACCAATCGAACACCATCAGAGCGCAATCCGTGCATCAGTTTTAAGATGTTGTAGGCTATCGGCATTCCTCGGTACCCCGAGGTACACCGAGCCAGATGTTGAAGCGCACTTTTTGAATCCGATAGTATCAAAACTTGGTTTTTTCCAATGGATTTCACATAGATTAGTGCTTCATATAAGGCTACCAGTTCTGCTCTCATAATGCAAATATCTGGATGTAATTTAAACCACTTACATATATTCAATTGCACATCTAATAAGGCGGCTCCAACGCCATTAATGGTTTTGGATCCGTCCGTAAACAATTTATAGAATTCCGCATACTCTTTTGCTATCATTTCGAGCACAGTTCGCTTAAGGTAGTCTGCTGGCATTTGATTCACCCTTTGACAGTAGTCGTAAGAAATGAGCCATCAAATAAAAAAGTACCTGCTAATTACTTACAAGGAAAGATACCCAACTGTCTTGGTCGGATTTGTCGGATTTGTTGAGACATTCATGTTAGAGAGTAGTCTAAAATAATAAAATATTTTTTTAGCTACCCACCCAAAACTCAACCTATTTTTAGAAGTTGTCCTCCAAAATACTGAAAAGTGACTAAACCCTCAAAATCAAATTCATATTTTCCTAAAAAAACACCCTTCAAAGGTTTATATTTCTCATTGGTGCTTTTTTTAGGAAAATCTGGATTTGAAATTGACCCCTCTATTTATAATATTTTTAGGATTTTACATACCAAAACAGCACACTGTGCCTCAGCCTCGCACGGAGCCTCCACCACAGGGATGCCCATCAGCTTGAGGAGTTCCCTGGCTTCTTCACCATGCTGCTTGGTGACTTTAACCAGGCGACGGTTGAACTTCTCTATGGAGGCCTGGTCACCTGATAGGCAGTGATGCATATGTCACACCAATTTGTCTCCTCTTACTACTCTTAGAATTACACTGAGTGGAAACTCAAGAATGCAATGATCTAAATTACTTTGGCCTTAATTAGTGATTTAAACCCTCCTATGCTTAAGACTGTTAAGACATGGATCCGTCCCAAATTTAAGGCATTCTTTTTGTATTTTTATTTTAATCTGTAAAATTAGACTTAGATGGTACAATTGAGACAGAAGGCACATTTTTTTCACTTCCCGCATACAAGGGGTTAAAATTTTTTGCTGCTACCACACAAGCATACCTTTTACCTAATTGTTTCAAACTATCAAATCAAATTAGTGGTTGGATCTATGGCCTCTCAAGCAAAGGGCTCAAACCTCTTGAGTTTTTCGGAATTTACATGCATCATCACATTTCAAATCTACTATGAGTCTATGGTGAAGGAAAACATTGTGACGACACTTGCACATACTTGCAAAGAAGCTCAATGGTATGTGTGAAGTTCCCAATTAACACTGGGCATGTGTGGGGACTACATCCTCGGCCTTCTCATTCTGAGAGGGGGCCAATGGCCTGCAATGGAACATATAAATATCGGCGTCTGTAATCTAAATTTGTGTAAGGGACAAAATAGCGAAAATGAGTTATGAATTCTAGTGTAACTCATACTACAATTAATCACTCTTATAACTCATTGTCGCTATTTTGTCCCTTACGCCAATTTAGATTACAGTCATCGATATGTATGACGCTGAGATGATGAAAAGGAATTTAAAACTAGCTGCAAGTTACTCAATAACTTTTTTTTTTTCAATATAATTACCAGCTTCTGTAGCCTTCTGCAGTTCCTTTTCAGCTTCCTCTCTCCTCTCAGCCCGCTTGTTCAGCTGGTGTGACTTTAGGTCTGGGGGCTTTCCGTCAAACACATACACAGGCTTGATTCCATTTTCAACCAGCCTGATGGTACGGTAGAAGGTACCCATCAAGTGAGATGTTGTTTCTCCATCTACAGATGTCAACTGTGCCCCTGGAAGTATTTAAATATTTACTATTTTAATACCTTTTAGCTTCACTTACAAATACAAAAATGAGTCAAATACAGAAAATTCAAAATAACGCACAATACAACCAGGTTCGTTTTAATATGACTAGTAGCTATAGTAGTAAATATTGCTGATAGTTAATTAACAAGAACACTCACCTTCACTTCTGACTGCTATTAGAAACTGATACAGGCTCATAGAAGCATCAATAGCGATTTTTCGACCTAAAAACAATAAACATTTCGTAAGTTATATCAGAATAATTTAGGTTATTTTCACATCGATTATTTATGCTCACCGAAGTAATTTTTGATCTCCATTTCTTTTACAGCTTGTGGAGCTATGTCAGCTATAAGCTTAGATAAGCCTAGAATACCCATTTGGACCTTTAAAAATAATTATTTCTAATACAATGCAGTACGTACAATCAGTGCACACAAATCAAATTACACAATGCAACGCAAGTAACGTTAGTATAGTAACTAGTGATGAGTCCCTCACTCGTGAGGTACCTCGTTTGAGTTCCTCATCGCGACAAAATGAGGGAGTACTCGAATTGCAACTTTAAACCACCTCATTTAGCTCCTCATTTTCTATCACGAGGCGCGAGCACAGAGTACGAGGCGCGAGGTGCGAGCACAGATATCGAGGCGCGAGGCGCGAGCACAGATAACTCACTATACGAAGCGGCAACGATGCGCGCGCCTCGCTGCTCACTTACTCATTCAACTCATTGCGAATTGCGATCGTTTTAATTCCTCACACCTCAAATGAGGGGTACCTCGTGAGTACCTCGCGAGGCAAAACGAGTTACTCCCTCATCCTCATTTAAAAAGCAAGAGTTTCACAACGCTAATAGTAACGCAACATTCGCTCGCAGATTTGGCGGGAATTATTTGACGTTTGTTTTGACAGTAGCATGATAGTGTTGCAACATAGATTTGGACGATTAGACACAATCGAAAATTTTATCGATTATAAATTGTAATTAAAAATTAAAATAGAATATAAAACAAAAAAGGTATCTGTTAAAATGATTTGATTTTGTAGAAACGATGTTTCGGGGATATGTTAAAAAGCGAACGCCACGGAGCTGATCAATACCGATGCCCTTGTTTTGACAAACATCAGCTGATAACCGTTATTATGACAAAGAGTAGCGTTATAGTGTCACTAGCTGCAACATAAGTAGGGCGTTGGATCTTACCTTATTTTTCTTGTTTAAATAAATTTAAACCGTTGACATAAAACATCGAAATGGGGAATTATTTTACAGTAAATATGGAAGAAAATTTTAAAAAGAACCAGGAATTTATCCAAACTATTAACAAGATTAAGGTCAGTATAAAGTTCAATTTGTTTAACCGAATGTAGGCCTCATTTAGTATATAAGTAGGTCACAAAATATGTTTCCCGTATTTTTCAGATGGAAAGACAAATTCAATTGCAGTATCAAATGCAAGAACGACAAATGGCACTGCAAATTGCGAAAAATAGGGACACTTGCCTTTGGCTAACTGTATTTTCCATCACAGCAACTACTGGACTATTTACGGGGTTCGTGATTATTTTTAACAATCTAAAAGTAGACGCAGTTTAATATGATATATGAATTTTATAACACGAAAAAATAAGTTAAAATGCTTATGTAGAAAAAAGCGATAGTGGAATTGATTAAGTTTAATTTTTTTTACAGGCTCGGGAGGTATTACTTGATAATGTAATTACATTTGACTAATACTTTCCGGCTAATGAGCATGTTTCATGAATTATTTATATTTATTATGTTTTTACATATCTGGTACTCATGATAATATTTTATCTTTCATTTTACAATAACAACTAAACATATTATGGCGCGAAAATCGCTTGCAATATTATATTTCAGAGGACTATTCAATTTTTATTAAGTATATTTAATTTAAGCATGTAAAATATTTGCAAATTTGCCTTTGTATGACTGATTGTTTCACAATAAATATAAAAAATAAATAAATATTAAAAGAAAAATTGTTTTGCACTCTTGTCACGGAATATCGGATTAGTTTACACTAAAGTTGATTAATAATTTTTCAGTAAAGGAATGAATACGTTTAACATAACATAATGTGTCCGTGACAGGTGCGGTAAAAATCGATCCCGATTTGTTAACAATAATGCACAACCTGATAATTCAAACCCTCGTCTCATTGCCATAAGGGTTTGAATTATCAGGATGCATTATTGTCGTTTGTGCCGGACTCGTAATTGAGTAAGAAGACCCCAACATTTTCTTATTTAAAAAGAAAATACAATTTTTATTGAAAATGCACCAATATTGGACGCTGCAAATTAAATTCTTCCCCCTTTTTACGCTTCTAGGTACGATAGGCTATACATACCCTACCAGGGTGTATACCTATTAAGCTAAGAGCTAGAATAAGATCTCGTGTTTTTTTCTAATAATTAACTCTCATACTCATAATAATAGGATTTCGCTCATTAAAATTCTTGGGCCACATATTTTAAATTCGATCACCTTCTAAACTCTTCAATATTTGGCATGGGTTTTGTCGTCAATGGGATTGCGTGAACTTTTTACACCTTTTTAATAACAGTTTCAGGAGAACAAAGAGACAGTATCTCTTGATGCCACTAATACCCTTGTCCTTTGTGACCCTATATTATTGGGATCTCGCCTACGGAAACAAAGTCCACAGGATCAGAAGTGAGTTTAATAAGATATAATATTTAAAAAATATATATGGTACAACTAACACTAGGTACATAAATTGAAGTAAGCTGTAAAAAGAAGTTCATCATCATCATTATCATCAGCCTATGGTCGTCCATTGCTGGACATAGGCCTCTCCCATGGCGCGCCACTGAGCACGACCCATTGAAAGAGAAGTTGCAAAGAGATTATACTAGGAATATGTGTTAAAAAATTGCTTACTCTAGATGTATGTATGTAATTTAATAATATTGTAGATCTGTTTGAAAAAAATATGCCTTGTTGAGTTTCTTGTAGGATTATTCTCAACTGGGTTTTTTATGTGTGTGTTTAGACTTCAATAAACTTACTTAAACAAAATACTCCCGATTTAAGTCTAGGGCGACTGAGCATTTACTAGGCAAGCGTGCTCCATCGTAGGCCTCATCTTCGCTTTCCATCAGGCGTGACGTGATGTGGTCAATCGCAAGCCTGTATTGAATAAAATAAAATGCAAAATCTTAACAAAACGCGGAAGTATTGCGCTTTTGTTTCCGTTAAACTAAAAGAAAACTTGTACGAGTAGGTATGATAGGGTATGTATTACAATACCGAAGTACGAAAGACCGAATGTATTAAAACATCGAATGGGTCAAAAGACCGACACGATTTTTTTCTGAAACCGTTAACTTTTTAAGATTGTTATAAAACAAACCTAACCTAACCTAATGGGTTCTGTATGATGCCGTTTTAATAAATTCTGAAAAGTTTACGGTTTCAGAAAAAAATCGTGTCGGTCTTTTGACCCATTCGATGTTTTAATACATTCGGTCTTTCGTACTTCGGTATTGTAAAACACACCCGTATGATATGTGGTTGTTTTGTTACAATGTTTGATGAAAACACTATTAACCTACATTCTACTCCATTTACACAATGATACTAGCACCAAAAGATAAACGCAATCGTTTCCAGAAAATTTATTTTTGATTATGGATTTTAGTTATCACTGCTATTTACATTTTTTTTGTTCAATGTTGTTTCTCATACATTTAAGAACTTTCAATTTCTAGTGGAAGCTGAGCACATCATGACCCACGAAGCGGAGTCTCTTGAATGGCCGTGCGGGCTGCCTTCCCCGTCATCCATCGACGTCGGTCGCGAAGATGAGGAGGAGAAGAAAAGGATCCACCCACCTCTTCTTTAAACTTATTAATCCACCCATCCATCAATTTAATTTTTAAGTAATAGGTACAATAACAATATCTACTGGCGTAGCGTGGGAGAAGCGGCGTACATTGTGTGCAACACTAGGATAGCTATTTGGTGACATCCCTAGATCGTAGATAAAAAAACAATCATAAAGCAGATTCGCATGTTAGGCATAGTATATACCTATGCCTTTAGGAAATGCAAGCCATTGCACGAGAAAACAGCCATATAAACTATGAAAAAAGTTATAACACTGACTCAAAAAACAAAGATTTTACTTAATGAAAATGAATAATACTCGTGATTTTGAATAAGAAAATCCCACTTAAGAATAGAGATGGTAGTACACTTTAAAATGAAAATACACAGGTTTAGGGGGCGTGCCCGGCGTGCGTGGCGGGTTGTTTAGAAAATGTGAAAGAAGGTAAATTTGATCCCGTAAACAAAAAACTCACGCTATGCCATAGCCGTCAATATCGATCTCAATGTTCAGGCATGTGCCTTCAGCTTTGTAGTTTAGAAGGCGTTTGAATCTAGTTAGTCATGATTGTTATCATTCGTCTAATTTTTGATGAGTCTGAAATCGGTGGTGCCTCGGTCCTTAGTCTGATTCATTCGACACTGGCACTTTTGATGTATGTATTGATCTTTCCTAAGAGCAAAGATCATCTAAAAATAAAATTAAGAAAACATTTTTTTTCATTGAAAACAAGATTAAAACCTTTGAAGGTCGCGGGTGAGCAAAGTAATTGTTTTAGTTCATTAATATGGACCTCCGCAAAGTAACGCCTGATTCAATAAATTATTGAAAACAAGATTATCTAAAAGAGGCACCCCTGATTGATGTTTTTAAAACATTATATTCAATGTGATTGAAAAAAAAACTATGGTAGATTATTGAAATTTGCTATGTAATTCCTCTATTTTTAGAAATCATTAGATAGATAATAAGATTGGCGGTGACAGTAACATTACCTATATTTTTTTGTTAAAGACTACGTTCGAATTTAGAAACACTTAATTTATACAGGCTAAAGCCATAACCTGCGATAGAATTATCAAACGTGCGAACGATCACATTTACTAGGTATCTCTTTCTAACCTTGACATAAGAATAAATAAGAACACCCTTGACCTGTATCGTTTGACACAGAAGTGGTGAAA
The DNA here is from genome assembly GCA_947563465.1 of Archips xylosteana. NCBI lineage: Eukaryota > Metazoa > Arthropoda > Insecta > Lepidoptera > Tortricidae > Archips > Archips xylosteana. The sequence continues at coordinate 12,526,288 of OX387365.1, read as the reverse complement.
GTGATTCTGATTCAAAATGCGTTAGACAATAAGTCCTCTGGTTTGGGAACTAGAATGTAAATGCACTTAAGCCTTGAGCCTAAGGCTCATGTCCTCATTACCCAAAAGATAAAGAAAAACGGAATACAAAGAAGATAAAATTTCATAATAATGTATCATACTTTGACTGAAATGAACTTGGTTTGGAATATTATTACTACTCACAGCAAAACATGCTGCGCTTCATTGTAATCATAATCAAAGTAAAGAACACCTAGTCATTTTCAAGTATTTTTGATAGTACAGTTATAAAATACTTTTAACAGCAAATGGAGCAAACTTAATCAAGTACACAACTTACCGTATTTTTACTTAATGTAGAACTTAAGTTAGGAACTTATGATTTTTATATCATATAATGAAACAATACTTTACTAAAATGCTTCTTAACAAAATGTGATGATTAGTGATGAAAGAAGGAACTGCCAGTTTAGTACAATTATGTTTTGAGATAGGAATTATTTTTTGTTTAGTTTTTTTATTTACTTATTTGTAAATTTTAGGTTTGGATAGTACCTAAGATGTTTGTATTGAGTTTACTTATGTTGAAGGTTTTTATGCTTTAATGTTATGTTTGATATTAATTTTATTATCTTTTAGAGTATTTAAAAAAATTGAATTAAGTATAAAACACAACATTAACGAACTTTATTCACACATTTGATATTAATCTAAGTACCTAACTCAATCTAACTTAAAGTATTCAACGACAAATAAATTTATATTAAAATATTACTGTAACTCGTTTTATTAGATAATGTTTACTAATAAACAAATCATCATTTAAGTATCAATTTTTCATTTATTTTCTTTATGTCTCCACTCAGATAAACATCGAAATCGGTTTAATGTTTTGATTAGTGACTGTTTCAATTTTATTTATTTTGCATCACACATAGTAGAGGCTTGTCTAACTTCTTGAAAATATGAAAAAAATCAAACATTGAATATATTTATAATTCTAATACAATGATTTTACTGATTAGTAAAAATGAACCTGAAAACAAATTCATGTTAATCTAAGTAAGTACCCTCTAAGTTCACGTCACATGGTCTTTGTCCTACTTTCAAATTATTCGTGACAGCCCCGGTAAATTAATTATGAGTCTATCGATTTTGATTGTGACAAATTATCGATTACACTGAATATAATTTAGCCCATTACTAGCGTTAGTTGTCAACTGGGGTTACCATGGCAACTGACAGTTGTTTGGGCGCCGTAAACAAATGAAATTCGGCTGCCAGAATTTCAAAATCATATATTGCTTAATAGTTGTGTTTCATCAAAAAACAAGTTCTATTTTCAGTTAGATAATAAGATGCGTGTTGTGAAATAGAAACCGTTACTTCGTGAGTATTACAAACTGTTTTACCTTTAATTATAATTTCAATTTACGTACGTTTTTAGTTTGCCGAAAATTTTATCGATTATTTCCGGTTGCTTAGTGTATTGTCATCAATAGTACATAAAATGCTCTTCGTGGTTGCCTTAACGTATGCAAATTACGTTACCGTCAGGCTTATTTGAATATTTTATGGCGGTTACAACGAGACTTGCACATTCGCCAAGTCGTAAATCTGCCAGACATTCACGTTAAAATTTGCATTATTTAGATCAGAAATTTTGCAGTACTTTGCGGACCAAAGCAGAACATACAACCTCAACAATGAACCAAGCACAAATTAAAAAAGATGAGAAAAAAAAGGACGCTACCATAAACAAGCCAGCGCCAAAAAAGAGCCCGGATAAAAATATGTCTGAAATCGACGAGCACATACTAAAGAGGTTCGAGATAAAAAAGAGGCTGGGGAAAGGTGCCTATGGCATTGTTTGGAAGGCCATTGACAAAAAAACCAAGGATACTGTGGCCATAAAAAAGATTTTCGATGCTTTCCGCAACCAAACTGACGCACAGAGGACTTTTAGAGAAATTATATTTTTACAATCGTTCAGGAACCACCCTAATATTGTGAAGCTGCATAGTATACACAAGTAAGTAATTTAAAATTATTTAAGTTTTATTTATTTACTGTAGTCCCTATGAAGGTTTAAGCTTATAAAACTCACTTTCCTGAAATGTGCACTTTTGCTAAACTTAGAAACTAAAACTTTTGTTTAGAAGGGTAACTTTCTCGGAAGGTGTACTGCCTCAAAATTCACTTCCCAATTCATCCCAACACTTTCCCGAAAACTGCACTTTCTCAGATAGAGCATTTTCTCTGATGGTACATTTTCCAGAAGGTACTTACACTTTTTCTCGAGAAACGTCCGAGTCCGTCAAGTAGGCAATACGGCCTCTGCTCTATTGAACCGACTTCACAAAAGGGAGGAGGTTCTCAAAGCGACTTTAGATATTTTCTTCATAATCTACAGGGCAGCAAACAATCGCGATATCTACCTCGGATTCGAATACATGGAGACTGACCTGCATAACGTGATCAAACGAGGGAACATACTCAAGGACGTACACAAGCGCTACATTATGTACCAGATGCTAAAGGCAACCAAGTACATACACTCTGGGAATGTGATACATCGGGATCAAAAGCCGAGCAACGTGCTTATTGACAGCGCTTGTAGGTGAGCTTCGAGATTATTCTTAGGTACTAACTAATTCGCCCCCTTAAAGGGTGATTTCCGTGAAAAAAATTACCCGTTGTCCTGTCCCGGGACTATCTCTATACCAAATTTCATGTAAATCGGTTCATCAGTTTAAGCGTGCAAAGTTAACAGACAGATGGACACACTTTCGCTTTTAAGTATAATATTAGTATGGATCGTAAATTAAAGAATATCCTTGTGCTACCAGCCACTCCGTTATAATATCTTACCTACGATGAAAACGCAGCCCTAGTATTATTATAAAATGTTAAACACTCGCTGCCCGTGGTGCCATAAATCATCGATGCGCTAGGGCCAGTGTGCCTCACTTTGATAACTGCTTTACATCGATATTAGGGATGACCATAACTTCGGCTTTGATGAAGATTTATTTTGGGGTATTTCTAATATAGTACGTTGCATAGTAAGTATACCTAATCGAACAAGAAATTATTTTAGCTCAGGCCTGAAATGTCCGTTTGCAATGAATGTTTGAATGAGCGTTTAATGTCATTGCTACTACTATGGGGACGTGTCGAAAGAACGCCGCACATCGCTGTGATGTGACGTCTTTTGTATAAAAAGATGTCACATATTATGGAAAAGCAGACATTTTGGGAAAGACACATTTTAGGAAAACGGACATTTCAGGCCTGATCCATTATTTTACCGCCCGAAAGTTCTTCGTTATACCTCGACAACCTCGTGCGCGGCGCTCGGCGGAACCCTGTCGCAGGGAGCCTCTGCTGTCCTAAACAATATTGTTTTTAATAAGTGCGGCAAACGCTGGCTGCGACAGGGTTCCGCGGAGCGGAGGGTCGCGCACGATCTTGTCGGACTATATTTGTCCGGTTAACAGATTCCCTGTCCCGAAGCAATGTGCGGCGTTCTTTCGACACGTCCCCATAGTAACAATGACGTTAAACGCTCATAGAGTCATAAGGCACATGTGCCTCTTGGACGTACCAGTAAAGTTACACATGAGGCGCATGTGCCTCATGGGACAGGGACCTGTTAAAACATCAAAGGCTATATTTTCACTTGTGACAATCAGCCTTATTGTTTTTATTCTGATGTAGTAACTGTCACAAAAAATTGTAAAGCACTTATTTGGTCGTTTTATAATAGATCTCTCCCCATAGAGTAAAACTGGCAGATTTCGGGCTAGCACGCTCAGTGTCGAGCATGTACTCCGGCGGCGAGGACGGAGCGGACCCGTGTTTGACCGACTACGTCGCCACTCGGTGGTACAGGGCGCCTGAAATACTTATAGCCAGCAAGAAGTGAGTATTGAGCATTTGCTAACAAACTTGAGCGTGTACCTACCTGAAAAAAAAACATAAATAACCAAAGTTATTTCCAAAATCCACACAAAGCGTTTTCTGTCTTCCTTCATCAACCATACAGCTAAGGAGGAATTGCCTGCCTGCCTCTGTGTTCCCTGAATACTACGATCTGGCCGTTTTCAAGTCTAAGGTGAATGAGCATTTACTAGGCAAGCGTGCTCCATCGTAGACCTCATCTTCGCTTTCCATCAGGCCAGGCGTGATTGTGGTCAAACGTAAATCCCGACGCCCATGACAACAGCAGCAATTGCATGGGGATTGTGCAGAAATCTTTTGCGGTTTGACGCAACTGTAACAGCGACGCGAACGTTAATTTTAACAAGATGTCAGAGTAAAGAGTCCCCTGCCTTACGAAAGAAAGATACAATACAAAACAAATATACCTACTATTATTGATACCTACTTATAATTGCTAGCCAGGAGTCTCAATTGACTCTGACCAATACGATAAGTTGTAATTTTGTACAGCTACACCAAAGGCATAGATATGTGGTCGCTGGGCTGTATCCTGGGAGAGATGCTGACGGGCAAACCGCTGTTCCCGGGGACTTCAACCGTTAACCAGGTCGAGCGCATTATGGCCGCCCTGCCCCGCCCTTCTGCTGAAGGTAACTAATAGCTACAGCAAAGGTAAGACGTGTACTTAGCTACTTAGTTGCTGGTGTGTATCCTGGGAGAGATGCTGATGGGCAAACCGCTGTTACTGGGGGTTTTGACCGTTAACCAGGTCGATCACATCATGGCCGCCCTGCCCCGCCCTTCTGCTGAAGGTAACTAATAGCTACAGTAAAGGCAGTGGCGTAACTATACCATCAGAGGCCCGTGGCAAATACTTTAGATGGGACCCTCACAGTAAAGATCGTCACGTTGTAATTTAATTTTAATGTTTTTTCTGAGCTCACGGCCTCTTGGGCCGGGGCCCTCTAGGGTCGGGGGCCCGTGGCATTTTGCCAGCCCTGCCGCCCTATAGTTACGCCACTGAGTAAAGGCAAGACATGTACTTAGTGCCCTGTATCCTAGACGAGATGCTGACGGGCAAACCGCTGTCGCAGGTCGAGCGCATCATGGTCGTCTTGCCTGCGCCCTTAAACTGAAGGCAAATGATAGATAAGAGATAAGGGCTAAGTGTTCGCTCTGACGTTTCCGTTTAAATTTAAATGTTTTTGTTCAGCATGTAGTTGCATACCTAATACCACAATGATAGCCCCGCTCGTAGTCTTGAAAGACTGATGCACCAGAATCCTATAGATGGTCAATAACGTCTATAAGGGATTAATTTTTTCTTCTCGAGATACATAATGCTAAATACTTACTGAATAATCTATAATGGTAAACTGAGCGCGTAGCTAATTCGAATGCCTAAAAATTGTGCTTCGTTCTCAGACATCACAGCAGTCTGCAGCGGCTACGGCTCAGCTTTGATCCGGGAGCAAGCGTCCTCCGGTTCCAGCGGCGCGACCCTCACGAACCTGCTAGCCTGTGCTCCAAGAGACGCAGCTGACATGGTTCAGCGGCTGTTGGTGTTCAACCCAGCACGGAGGCTCAGCGCTGAGAGGGCACTCGACCACGAATACGTCAGCAAGTAAGGAGAGGGTAGGACGTTGTGTCCTAGTTGACACAGTGGTAGTTGGTGCGACGACCTGGTTGCAGGAGCGCGCTGGATACGGATGGCGCAGGATCGATCTATTTGGTGCACCTCGGGGGAGGCCTATGTTCAGCAGTGGACGTCTTTCGGCTGAAATGATGATGATGAAGATGAGGATGTCGTAGCTAGAGTCTTTTAGATCTTCAGGGCAAAAGAAGCTGGAGGAGAAGTCATCGCCACCTGGTAAATTATGATGGCCAGATAGTTCATACTGATCATGTGTAATTCCTTTTTTAGGTCAATATCTATCGCTCTGATTCCGGAAACATCCATGAACACTGGAACTACAACACCTTTACACTAAATTTCTTAGTCTACCTGCACTTTTCACTATCTTTATCTAAATTCTATGGGCAGGTGCCCAACTCTGAAGCTTCCTACACTAAAAAACCTAACCTAAGCGTTTCAAGTCCCGTTCTTATGGTGCTGTTATATCGTTCCAGATTCCATCGGGAGCGGGACGAGCCGACGCTGCCTTCAGACGTTCTTCTACCACTGCGAGACGACAAGCAAGTGTCAGTTGACGACTACCGCAACAAACTATACAGCATCATGGCCAAGAGTGCACACGCGCAGGCGCGGAAAGTGCATACTAGGTCAGTAAACTTTGTAGATACCTTAGTGAATATCCATGACAGCAGAAATTGCTCTATTGCTGACAAACACGTTTTTTAAATCCAGTTTTTGCTTGTACTATTACTTAAGGTCCATTTGAAATAGGAATGTTGTCATGGTTGTTGTCGAAATCGACGTTTGGGGAATTATATTTGGTAGAAAAGGGAAGATTCAGTCCGTGCAAATGTTCTAAGAAACAGATTTTTATGCCGATCGGAAAAATCCATTATTTATCACATTCAGGTAAATGGAACGTTTAATTTTTCTGTCCTTTGTTTTACAGCAACAAAACCCATCCGCTACCGTCATCAACCAAAGGCACCAAGAGCTACCATGACACATCGGAATTGTCCAAATCGTGCCCAACCACCAAATCGACCCTCAAACACAGCATATCAGCGGACCAGAAGACCAGACCCAAAGCGAAACACATCGATCGTCCGGTTAAAGAGTACCGTTCGGAACAAGCCATCTCCAAACCGTTGAGAGCTACGAAATTATTCGAAAATCAAAACGGGTGGATGGAGACTTCTTCAAACTGTCACGGGGATTATTTTCAGCCAGTCACTCGTCAAAGTCCTTCGGAGACTGGTTACATGAGCGGCGGAAAAAAAACCTCTTTGCTCCACAGAAGAAATTCTACCTCTTTTTCGACTGTTACAATAGGTGGTGATGCTGACTATGGAGGTTTTATAGGTAAGAGTGTGAATCAGAGACATGGGGTGATAACAGCCAGTGCTCTGATGGATCTCCGCACGAGCATACGATAAGTAAGTGACAGCTGAATTTTATTGTGAATCTCTTTATTGAAGGACTTTTATGTTACTGGAGAACTTATCTTGATGTAGTTTATTATGGGAAGGTAATCATTTTGGGAAATAACGAAACTTAATTTGACTCATGATCAGAAATAGCTATCGGTTCTCAAATTCTCTATGGATGCAACCAAAACTGATTGAGCTGAAAAACTGAGACGTGAATCCATCTGTATCTAGCTCAAACAAGAGAAAATTTGGTTGATAAGAGAAATCAGGTAAAATGCTTCTCCCCTTCCTTTTTGGTTTCTTTTTATGCCTGCTCCTGAAAAATAATGCTTTACTTTTTTGGTAAATTTTGTTTGTGGTGTTGCTATTGAGGTACAGAGTAAAAAGTTTCCTACTGTTATGAAAGTTCTTACATGCCACGCTTACAAAATAGCAGCTCTCATTCTAAGTGCCAGCCTGTGCCCAGCAGTGGACGTATGGCCGGGGATATTGATGTTTATACAAGCTTTTATCCAACTGCATTTCGTATTTATATTTATTAGTTCGAAACAAATCTTGCAATTGAATTTGCATCTACTTAAGTACAGTGTTTGGATTGATTTGACATTTGTTATGCGTATAGAGTTCCGATAACTGCTATGCGATAGTAAAAAACCTACTGTTGACAATTTTTTTTTATCAAAGATTATAAACTTAATGACCTTACCACAAAATTATAAATACATCTTAAACATGTATTATATACTAATTAATTAGGTTAAATTATCTTTGAACTGATGAGTGTGTTTAACACATGTTTAAGGATTGTATACAGTGGCGTAGCGTGCCTTGGCGGGGCCCCGTATACAAATTTGTTTGGGGGCTTATGAAGGGTAAAGATTTCTCACAAAAGAAAAAAAAATGTTTGCATAAAATTAAAAGAAATATTTATTCATCATAATTATCTATCTGTCACTTGCTTTTTTTGACTTTTGTCATTTCTGAAATAAAAAAAATTTGGGAAGTTTTTAAGTACCTATTAATTTTTGCTTAAGCACGTCGGGGGCCCCCGTGGCCCGGGGGCCCCGTATAATTGATACGGCATATACGGCGGTAGCTACGCCCCTGATTGTATAAGTTTTTTTGGTAGCGTTGCATTTTGGTTATGATGTTTGGTGGGATTCTGAAGCGTTTCATCCGCCGTATCCCATGTGTTATAAAAACTAAGGAACATTAAAGGGTCCATGAAATTATTAATCCATTTTTGTAACACACGGCATATGGTGGTTGAAACCCTTCATAGCTATTTACTTATATACTTAGGTACAATTTCTTGAACATTAGTTTTCATGACTCCAATTGATACAAATTCTTTCAAGGTAAGTTTCTATTAAAACTACTTATTTTATTTGTGAGTTGATGATGATAACTCCTAGTCATAATTATATTTTATCTAGGACTAGATGCCGATTTAAGCGCACACAAAATTACTACCTAATCTTATGAAAATTTGTCTAGTAGTACCCTTTTAATACCTATGTATAATGTCATGTAGCTTTATCTGAAATTTTTAAAAATGTAACAATTGATCTTTAAATTATTTAGTAGCAGTTATACCTTGGAACAGTTTTACGCGATCGTATTGTCAATAGGGATGTTGACGCCATTAAAAAATAATTCGAAGACACGACTCCAGTAAAAAAACGCTTTGTTTTAGCCCTGAAAACCAGATTAATTTTCGATTAACAGCAAAATTAGATTTTTTGTTGCTTTAGTTGGGGAACAAGAGACGTCATAAGTTGCTATTGTGTTTGACAGCTCATAAAAAGTACGTCAGTTGATTGGTGGTGTCAACATCCATATTGCGCAAAAGAGCGTGTTCAAATATTTTTGGGCACCTATCTATCTGTGTTTAAAATGACGATTGTACCTACAATAGAAAATAAGGTCGGCTTTACGACAATATGCACACTATATTTGCGTAATTTATTAATTATAAATGCGTATTTTTACGTACCGGCCGGCGTATGGCGAAGGAGTTTACAACCATAGAGCCGCATAGAGCTCTGTATACAAGGCTACCACAGACCGCAGCGCGCGACATGCACGCGACGCCAACGGAGCGGACCCAGAGCATTGTATAACACTGGCTCCATATACGCTGCGCCACGCTACCGGTATGTGTCACTGTGTATATAAATTCACGCTTCATCGGCGTCGCGCGCACGCCCCGCGCTGCGGTCTGTGGTGGCCTTAAGGTTGGCTTTACGAGAATGTGCACACTAATTGCGTATTTTTTACGTACCTGCCGGCGTCTCGTGTATGGCAAAGGAGTTAACGGATATAGAGCCGCATAAAGCTCTGTATCCTCTATTGTAACTATTCACATGAAAGACGCGTAGTGTGCATTGGTTCGAGAAGTGCACCTGTGAATAGGGCGGTATTCACGTTAGGTATTAATTGATAGAAAAAAAATATGGTACCTACTGTTGTCATTTCGGAGTAAAATAAGGACATATTTTAAAGCAAACGGTAATTGTTTAGCCTAGTTAAAAGAAGTCATGAAGTCCACTGTGTACCTTTTATAATAAATATAATTGCACCTAGTTCCCATCGCAGGACAAAGGTGACATTTAAATATTAAATTTTATAATCTGTCACTGCCAACAAATCCTCAATTTAGATAAACTTAAATTTTTATGTAACCTAGAATTAATCTCATACCTAATTATTATACACTGACGAGCAAAAATAGTCTGTTACAAAAATGACGATAACTACAAAACCCGCTGTGATAGCTTTTTCGAGTAAAATGAGTTTAGTAAAGAGTTTTATTCTCAATTAAACTTTTTCTTGTTAAGAATAAAAGTCTTTACTAAACTCATTTTACTCGAAGAAGCTATCACAGCGGGTTTTGTAGTTATCGTCATTTTTGTAACCGACCCTTTATTTTTGCTCGTCAGTGTATTTAGTAGGTACCTACTTACCTAAGTTATATAATTAATTAGACAGGCACGTAAGTTTCACAAGAAACTTATTTTTAAAATCTAGTGTATGCAGGATCCATCGGCAGAGATAGTTCGTGGGGCCATTTATTAAGAACATTGCCTAAGTATCATCATTAGTAAATATTTTAAATGAGGAACCTCCGGTACGTCATTTTCAGATATCTAAATGGACAATACCGATAAGAGAAAAAATACAGCCTAACCCAAAAGTTTTACGATTGAAAAGTGACTCTTGCAAGCAAAATCAGGTGGTTAACTTTTAAGTCTCAATGGTTTCACATAATTTACAAGTCATAATGTATCATTCTCCATAATCAACGTTCGTCATGTTTTATGTTTTTTTTTATGTTAGATAGGCCAGACAAACGAACTAATGGGTCACCTGATGATAAATGAACACCACTGTCCATAGACACCCGCAGCGCTTTACACGATGCCAGTGCGTCATCGGCCCTAAAGGATTCCTAATAGGGGAAGGGGGAGAGGGAAGGGGTGAGGTATTGGGCCCCCGGCACTCACTGACCGTACGAAACGCAAGCAGGATTACTGCTGCTTCACGCCGGTGTTCTGTGAGAGGGTAGTACTGCCCCGGATGAGCCGGCCCATTCGTGATGCAGCGGCTAGCTACAACATGGCTCTACCACTACAACATGGCTCTACCACTATAAAAAGTGATTTATTTTTGAAACGGTATTTTCTTCGGAATTATAAAACAAACCTAACCTTACCCATTTTGTGACACACGCATGTTATTTCTTCGTTCTTTTTACTATTATTGTTTTTCTTTTTATTTATTTTTTTTATCAATGTTATCTAGGTTAACCATTTTTTGTCACAAATAAAATATTTCTTTCTTTCTAACCTACTGCATTCTATGTATAACATAGCATTTAAAAAATACTGAAAAAAATACTGTTTCAGAAAATCACTTTAAGACTAACGTTGATTGTGAGATTATGACGAATGATACATTATGAATTATTAAATTATGGGAAGCTAAGGTGCGCCGGTTAACTTAAATTATTGAGATAATTTATCCGATACCTACCGATTTCAATGAAGTTAGGCTTTTTTACGGTAATATCACTAGGCCACACCACACCACCACACCACAGGGTTAGGCCACTCCTGGGCCGACGGTAGCATGTATTGTGAAACACAAGATAAATGATTGTGTAAATGTTAGATATCGGATAGACGCAGGACTTGTGACGCTGGATGCGTTCCGCGTCCTGCGGTCTATTCATAAAATATACGAAATTTGAAGTTCGTATCTGTGAAAAGTATTTCACTCTAATACTATAGGTATGCATGAACGGATCGACGCAATACGAAGTTCATAAATCGAATTTCGTAATATAAAGCGTAAGCCACACAGAAGAGACGCGGGACGGGGGCGCGTCGCAGTCCGCGTCGTTTGTTCGCAGGCCGCGTCTCCGCCTCGTCTCTTCTGTCTGCTTTAGAACTGATTCAGGGGAGCCGCGACTGTGACGCGCCCCCGTCCCACGTCTCTTCTATGTAGCTTACGCCTAAGACAAGGTCTATTAGCAGACTGGATCGCAGGTAGGATGCGATACAGAACGAATCCAGCGTTACACACAAGTCACTTAATGTCTTTTGATATTCCTAAGCTTCCCATCTCATCAGAGGTATTTCGATCGTCCCACCAAACTTTGCGAGGAAGCTAAACGACAAGTGGGAGAAAATCAATTCAAGAGATTTATTTTCTTTCATCGCACAGCTCTGGCGGGAAGGATAAATACCCATCCATAACCCATTGTCATAGTTTTGAAGAGTGACTGTAATTTATTGACCAAGGATATTATTTTGTAAGTACTAAACTGTCCTCACAGCATGTACTGTTTGTAATGTCTTCAGTACCTAACCCTTTTGTATGTATTTACACGTCTAATAAACGATGGGAATTATTTTGCGTTTCATTTTATTTCATGGCTAAACTTTTAGCTTTTTTTGTAATAGTAATAAACAAGCTTAGGATAAACGACTCCTAGCGCCATTTAGTCTTCAGATAAAGTGCTACATCCTACATCGCGTTAAAAGTTTCTCAACTCGGCTGTACCTGCTTAACAGCTTCCCTGTCCCATGAGGCACATGTCCCTCATGCATGACCTATGCTATGCCTATGCTATGAGCGTTTAATGTCATTGTTACTATGGGGACATGTCGAAAGAACGCTGCACATTGCTTTGGGACAGGGAATCTGTTAAGGGGCCAACTGTCCATAAATATACTCTGTTCCACCTATCCCCACCAGGATATCTCCACTGGTAGCGATATATGGATTTCATTTCCACCTAAACCCACTGGTAGGGATAGATAGAAGGAACCTCTTTATTTTAGTAGGGAGGGGATAGGTGGAAATGTTACGACTTTTAATCTCCACTGGTAGGGACAGTTAGACAAAATATTGCATGACCAGACTCGTGGTCACACCAGGGTTTTCACACCACCGTATGTAAAAGAGAGACTTATCCTTTCGCTGTCGTCTTTCTTTTGAGTAAACAATAACTGGCTAGTACTGGCTTCATTATAAACCATAGCCACTGAACTCTTCTAGAAGATGAAGAACAATCACATTATACCTGACACCCCCTGTCATGAGATTTTGTAAAAACTTTACAAAATAATTTCAAAAAATTACAAAATGAAAATAGAGTCTTTTTTTCTCGTTTTTGCTACATTCTTTATCGATTATGTTGTCGGAAAAAGCGTTGTGCCCGTGCTCACTCTTGACCCAAAACAGAGAATTCTGGCTGCTAATAAAACCATTAGGAACCGGAAGGTATGTGTAATGCTTCATAGGTACTAACCCTTGCCTTACTTGCTATTGTATTCTGTTGGCTCAAAGCCAAATTGAATCGATGCTTTTGACACAAACTCATAGCTGCCACTGCATTTTTTCTGTGAGAGTTCTTATCATTCAGCTGTTTGGAGGTCTTGCAAGTTTATGAATTTATGACGAATCCTACATTGCGCGGTGCTAGGCCATTCCACCGACAGCCGGTCTCTGCCTGCCGCTTAGTACTCTTGCTAAGTATATCTCGAAGATAGTGGAAATCTGGTTATGATAGCATACGTAAATACCGCATATCTGCACTACTTACATATAGTTTTAGACCTTATGGATAAAGCTAGTAACGCGGTAAATTATTGCAGTATCACCAGCGATTTTTAAAATATTGTAAATTGGGTAAATTTGCTAAATTGAGAGAGCGCAACCGTTATCTCGTATCTCTTCTATCTTGTATTTTACTTATTTTATTATAGCTTTGTTTCATCAATAACTTTGAAACTGCGTTCTGCGCGTCGGTAAGGAAGTGAATGAACTGAGTCGAATGAAGTTGAATGATTTATAAAGCTATCACTCCCCCGCTATCGGTTCTACGAGCTATGCCCCAAGTCCAACCCATTGCCGCTTCACTGTATAACTTTTTTTAATTTCTTTTTATGTAAGAGAGAGGCTGACAAGCACATGGGTGGCACGGTAAGTGATCACTATCGCCCTTAGGCCTTGGTCGTTCTGATCCGCCGCGGATAGCGAGTCAGAACGACCAAGGCCTTAGACTACAGTAACAAAGGGGTTCTACAAAGGTCAATGCTGAGCCTGAGGGAATAAGTCACTTGTGTTGTGTTAATAAACTTCCTGGCTGTCTTATCCTAAATACCGAAACATAGCAGTGCAAGCAATGCTTCTTTGAGAGTAATTAGGTATATAGCTCGTAGAATCAACAGCTGACCGATCAGTGGCATGTAGGTAAAAGTCCTTCACTTGAACCAACGCGCTTTACGTACCTACCTAATAAAAGTAAATGATGTTAGTAAAATTGTGGTTTCCTCGTAATGAATACTGAACGATTATTTGTACGAGTCATCATCGACAGAATCTTTGTAAATCAAACAGCTAATGCCACAATTCTGGGGGGGGGCGCTATAGAGTGGTGAATGCTGGGGTTACGGATATGCAGAAGGCGTAGGTACTTACGTGTAGGTATGTGCGTGCGTAGTAGAAGTGTTTATTAAAGACTTTTGAATGAGCAATACGAGTACGTCTATGGATTGAAAAGAAGAGTTGAGATTGACGTGAGCCTTATTTTTTAGTTCCTCCCATTTGTAATGCTGGTGAGCAAGGATAGTGATACAAGCGAGTACTGGCGTGAGACGGAGATACTGTCTCTAGTAAAGAATAACGAGGAAGATATAGACTTCGAGCGGTGTGCTGAGACTCCGATAGGCTCCATCGTGCACTTTCCCAGTAGACGCACCTTGCGGCCTATTTGCAGAAGCAGAATTGGTAGGGTTTTTTCTTGAAGATAATTACATATTAATTAACATAATGGACTTACAGATTCAAAGTAGAACATGTTTACCCAGAAAGAGCATAAATGGATATAGCAGGATGTGCAAGTCGCAAAATGTGCAGTGGCGCAAATCGCAAAAAGTGGCGATCTCAATAAGTGCAGATCGCAATAAGTGCAGATAGCAATAAGTGCAGATCGCAATAAGTGCAGATCGCAATGGTTTTTTACTGAAGCTTATTTTCACAATCGCGTTTTTTCCCAATTTCAATTGACACAGAAACAGTGTCGACGGAGCTCCGCTGACGCGGATCTCCTTCTTCTGTGTGATTTTGGCCCTTCGGGCCGATGCAAACTTAACATAACCTTAACCTATTATAAGATCTGCTTGCACATTTTACGATCTGCTCAATATGAAATCTGCACATTTTGCGATCTGCTGAAAATGAGATCTGCACATTTTGCGATCTGCTCATTATGAAATCTGCACATTTTGCGATCTGCTCATTATGAGATCTGCACATTTTACGATTTGCTCATTTTACGTAGCCTGCACATTTTGCGACTTGCACATCCTGCTATGTATCGGCATAAATAATCTCTATAGTTAACTTCCAAGGTATCCTGCTTCTTAATGACCAGATAGACGTATCAGCAAGTTCGCGTACTTGTGGCTCGGTGGAGTTTTTGTTCGTATATCGCCTAGTTTCCTAACTTCGTTAACTTGACCGAACACCACGAGCGAAAAATTTCGCCTAGCCATTTTCTACGCGAACTTACATCTATCAGGCACTTTAGATATGTCTAAAATAACAACTACCCATCTATAACTTGACTTGAGCTAAGCACATGTTCAACGATTGTCTTAGTATTAACTAATGGCTAACGTTTACTGTTGTTCAGATTTCCAGCTGTGCCCGCAGTGCGCTCACTTCAGCAATAGCACGGAATGCGAGCTGTTCCGGGATTCATGCAAGTACAGTGTCTTTCATTCTGTAGGTTTGTACTCGTTATTGTACGAGCTAAAGCTAAGATAGGGCGACTTTATAGTCCTCTAGGAATATGGAGGGGGGCGCGTCTCAGTCGCGGCGCCCCTTATATCACTTTTCATACTAAATGTATAGATAGAAGCGTCGCGAGCCAAAGCAGACAGAAGAGACGGGGCGGAGACGCGGCCTGCGAGCAAACGATGCGGACTGCGACCCGCCCCCGTCCCATGTCTTTTCTGTATGGCTTGCGCCTAAGGTTTCTGATTTCATGAAAATTTGTCCAGGGAAAGACGGGTTTTGCCCTCCGAGTACCACTCGTACTGCGAGCGCAAATACGGCAAGTGGCGGGCCTTGTTCATACCGGCCGACTATGAGAAATGCCGGTGCTGCGACGAATGCATCTTCTATAGAGGTGAGGCCAGGAATTATTCTTCATTGTCCTGAAGTATAGCCACCCTGATGGACAGATTTCGGAGTGCTCTGGACGTTACTGTAATGTTAGAAACTCGTCGTTATGTCAGGAACTGAACGATGTCAATGTGCAGTTTCTGTCCGTTGAAAAAGTGCGCGAGTAACGTTCGTTCAATAATAGTGTACAGACGTCTATTATGTACCTATATATACAGGATGTCCCAAAACGCAACGATAACCTGATACCGGGCGAGAGGGCAAATTATGACAATTCTGGAAAAAAATATGAAAAAATCATGTAAAAGTAAAAATGTTATCTGACTCTATTATCGCTTAATGCAGTGACATACTTAATATGGATTTTTTATTCTTATTTTTCCAAAACTGGTATATATAACTTGACTCCTCGCCCGGTACCAGGACATCGTTGAGTTTTGGAACACCCTGTCGATAATAATATCTGTTGCCCGCGACTTGTCTTCAAAGAATTCGTTTATATCGCGCTCGCTGGAATTCTACAGTTTTCCGGGAACTCGAAACTATCTCCATACCAGATTTCGTGTCAAAGAAACATGAATACACATTACAGCGCACATTCACATTTATAATTTACACTCGGCGTCACGAAAATCGCACACAATTGCACAATTTTGCTTTATTGGTAACTTTTATTGCTTTTTTTACCGCTTTTGCATTGTTATTAAATGAAGGATTAGGAAGTTGTAAACTTATTGTTTTATTTTTTGTATTTTCTTATATAGATATTACAGGATTAAATTACCTTTCATATGAATCTAAATACACACCCATACTTTATCTTTAAGACTGTATAAGGTTTATAACGGCTTGACACAGAAATCCGTGGGTGTGCGATTTCCGTGACGCCGAGTGTAGTTCGGATATGTCTAAGGCGCAAGCCAAATAGAAGAGACGTGGGACGGGGCACGTTCGTAGTCGCACGACTCCGCCTCGTCTCTTCTGTCTGTTTTGGATCGCGACGCTTCTGTGCATATTCTATGACAAGATAACTGATTCAAGGGGCGCCGCGACCGCAACGCGCCGTCCCTCGTCTCTTCTGCGTGGCTTGCGCAATAGCACCGTGAAGTTATGGGCTACATAACTAGATAAAAGGTGACGGAAATCGTTGATGCTTTATTCTCCATCAACAGAATTGGACCAATCCTGCATGCACGATGAATACGATGTCAATACTGAGGAGTTTCTACCAGCAACTACGATAGGTATGTATCTGTGAAACTTAACATTCATAATCTGAGTACATACAATCAGAGGTGAGAGTTTGATCCCGCAGCTTACCACGGCTTTTTTCCCTAACTTAGGTAATTACTTAATCTTACTGGTGTAGATTTCAGAGCAGGCTGCAATCCTTACTGGGGCCACCCTGACCAGGAGTCTATGGCCCTACGATGTGACAAGATTCTACGCAGATGTAAGTTAGATAGCGATTTGTTGTGGTAAAGAAGCTTGATGTTTACATTAATGTTGTCTTATGTCTTAGGTGTCCCGGTTACAGTTCCACCGTTACCAAAAGAATCTTTAAATCTGTTAGTATTAGAAGACTTTCATTAGTACCTATTAAAGAAGTAGATTTGCCATTTAATGTCACAAGAACGATTAGCAGTAGCCTAATAATTAAGGGATTAGTAGTAGTCTAGTAATTAAGGGTTCCAACTAAATCCTAAATGCACATTTATTAACAGCCGCCGTACGTTCCGCTACGAGCCTCCAACAGACCTGGACTGTCCGATCACCTGTCGCGGTTATTCCTGTCCTCTGGGCATGCTGCAAGAGCACCACTGCTCCAGTGGCGCCTTCCTGCCTAACAGGGAGCATTGCAACTGCTGTGGCCGCTGCAGTGCATATTTCCGTTAGTACTTCACCATATAACTCTACAACAAAACTAATACACGTACTAGTGTCTTATGAAAATGCAGGATCATCATTCATCTACCAGCGTCTTCCTGTCTGACAGAGAACACTAAAACTGCTACAAATACTGCAGCACGTATCTCCGTTAGTTCTACACCATATACATCTAGAACAAAACAACTGCCGCTTCTATTGTCTTGTAGAAATACTGAAGGAACATTGCTTCACTAGCGACTTCCTGTCCAACAGCGCATACTGCAACTGCTGCAGCCGCCACGGCGCATACTACTGTCAGTCGTCGGTACTGCACCCTCGACTGTCTGATCACATGACTCTCATGATAATGTTGAAGGAGCACCACTATACCCCACTTCAGCATCCACTTCTATCAGTACCTACCCCATACTAGTAACCTCGGCTCTCGGCTACAGGAATTCTTCTGTACCATGCGTCTTTCTACTAAACAGAGAGGACCTCGACGCAAGAATGTATTTTCGTGAACACCTGTCAATTGCTGTCCTGTTTGATTGCTGAAATGGAGGATATAGGGTGTTATCAATTAGATTGAAAGCGCGTTTTTTATCTTGCAGAACTGAGCCAAAAATGTGCTGAATTCAAGAAGACCATTCACGTTGTGAATGGGAGTAAGGAAATCGAAGTAAGTCACATTAGTCTTCAATATCAGCCATTGGGATTATAGTATTGTGGGTGAGAGAGAGAGAAGCACAAAAAGGCAAAAGCTATTGCTTGCCATGTAAATTGTGTATTTTTTAAGTTCTGTGTTGTGTGGTGTTCAAGAAAGAATCATTGTATTATAAAAGGCGAAGTACTGTCTCATTTCTGTTCTAATCTAACACAGGTAGAAGAAGAACTGATGGAGCCAGGCTGTGACGATGGGCTGGTCTGCAGACAGGGCACCTGCCAGGACATCCATACCGTGCATACCTCGGTGCGGTCGAAGAGAGACGAAGCGCCTGTTGCTGCTAATGGTTAGTCAGATCTGAACATCCTTGAAGTATGGTGATGGGATTTAACAGGATAAGGATAAGATCCGAAGTTGGTGTCTAAATACTAGACTATTTTGTGTAAATTACGTACTTTTAAATGAAAGCGCCCAAACATAGCGGACGCGTTGCAGGCTAATTAAAGGAACCAATTGTCAATCTCGTCCGTCAAGCTGATTTATGCCTTTCTTATGAACACCTTTGCTTCAGAACCCTGTAAACGGGAGATGAAGAAGTTCAAAAAGAAGTACGGAGAAGAGGGTCATCTTCATTACGAGGCACCCCAGTGCACGCCGCTCTGGCTTTACGCACCTGTTCAGGTAGGTACTTACTGCCACTGTCTTGTCTATAGATATTGAATTTTGGGGATTGGCGGCTTCACCACTTACTAGGGTTACCAACCTCAGTGCACAGATTTGCGGTAAAGTTGCGATCAAGTTGCGGGACTTTGAGTGGTAGGTAAAGACGGTATTAGCTGTTAGGTGGATATTGTTGAATTATGTTTATCTATGGTTCCGCAAATGTCAACCTTGTCCTTCCTCTTCCGTTCCAAGATGGCTGTCGGGATAGCTTAGCGTTTTAGTTAATTATAACATTAAAATAGTTATTACAAGTGAATACTCTATTATTCAGTAACCCCAAGTTCTCACAGGTTATGGGCCGCTGACGCCTTAATAGTTTAGCTAGAAATTAGCCAGTTTAGTAAATCGAGCCGAGCGCGTTTCCAGACACACAATGGCGACCACGCCGGCAAGTTTTCCTCAATTAAAAGCCGAAACATTTGGAAATTGGCTCTTCAGAGTGCAATGTTTATTAGAGGAAAGAGGCTTAAAAGAAATCACGGAAGCTGAAAAGGTAGAAGAGAATCAAAAGAACTTGGATGCGAGAGCAAGGAGCTTAGTAGTACAATGCCTAACGGACCGACATTTAAATCTAATAAAAGATTGTAAAACATCGAAAGAGATGCTTACCACTTTAAGAGCTACGTTTCAAAGGAAAAGTGTTATCTCGAAAATAACTCTTCGCAGGAGGCTTTTAACATTAAAACAAGATGCAAGCCTGGAGGAATATTTTGAAAAATTTGAAAACCTCATTCGTGATCTTGAAGTTTCGGATGAGAAGATAGCAGAATGTGATAAAGTCTGCTACCTCTTAACAGGGTTACGAGAAGAGTATAATCATATCATTACTGCAATCGAAACGGTCAATGAAGACCTATCCTTAGAATTTGTCCGGTGCAAATTACTGGACCAAGAGGTTAGGAAGTCCCAGGAATCATCCAGTGACAAAGGTGAAACTTCCTTTGTAAGCACACATGTTACTTGTTTCAAATGCAATAGAAAGGGCCACAAGTCTTATGAATGCCGGATGGTGAGTAGAGGCCGAGGTAGGGGTTTCAGGAGTCCCAGAGGCAGAGGTGGAACAGCTCATCCTGCACAAGAGGAGAGCTTGCCACTGTTTATAGCATCGGAGCAGGCACTAGCTGCCAAAGATATTATCAACACCATCTCTTTTATTGTCGACTCCGGTGCCACTCAGCATTTTATTCAAGAGCAGTATAGGAAAAACATTACAGATGTAGAAAACTTACCTGAAAAATTAAATGTAAAAATAGCAAATGGACAAACCCTGACCGCTACACAGAAGGGAATTTTAGTGGCCTCTTACAATAATAAGAAGATTAAAATAGAAGTTGTAATACTACCTGGTCTGAGTACTAACTTACTATCGGTTAGTAAATTAGTGGAAAGAAAAATGGAAATAATTTTTAGAAAAGGTATCCTGCTAATAAAACACCAAGATGAAACTTATTATGGAGTGAAAAAGGGTCAGCTATATACACTTGATGTAAAAATAAATATTGAACAAGATGCACATTCATATCAGCTGACAGAAAATAACATAAATTTATGGCATCAAAGATTTGGCCATATGTGTAGAAAGAATTTGGCTATATTAGGATTGCCATTTAGTAAAGAACCATGTGAGCCATGCATGAAAAATAAAGCAACAAGATTGCCATTCAAGAGGCTACAGAGACCAAGATCTAATAAAATTGGCGAATTGATACATACAGATATAGCAGGTCCAACTAGAGTGCCGACTACAGAAGGCTATAGGTATTTTCAAGTAATAATTGATGATTACAGTCACTTCACACAGACATATTTGTTGAAAAATAAATCTGAAGCAACAGAAAAGCTAATATCATACATAAAGGAAATGGAAAGACAAATGGAAGTGAAAGTCAAAAGAGTCAGATGTGATAATGGTGGTGAGTTTCTAGCAAAGTCATTGAAAGATTTTTGCACAGACAAAGGAATCCGAATGGAGTATACCCAAAAGTACAGTCCACAACAAAATGGCAAGGCCGAAAAAATGAATAGAACAATTTATGACAAGGCAAGAACTATGTTGGATGAGTCCAATCTGCCAAGACATCTTTGGGGACATGCTGTACTAACAGCCACATTCCTAATTAATCGCTCACCATGTTCTTCTATACAAGACAAAATACCAGCAATGGAAATGAAGAAAGAATTTGATCTGCAAAAGATAAAGATATTTGGAAGTAAAGCTTGGGTACACATAATGCCTAAACAAGATAAGCTGTCAAGCAGAGCAACTCCAGCTAGAATGGTGGGTTATGCTACAAATGGCTATAAACTATGGGATCCTAACACAAATTCAATAATAATATCACGAGATGTAAGATTTGACGAAAACAATATAAGGTATATAGAAGCAAATAATCCACAAAACTTGAATGAAGAAATGTTAGATGATACTACCCAAGAAGTTGAAAAGATAGTAGAACCACATGTTGATGACAATGAACACCATATTGAAAATAGTGAACAACACAGCAGCGAAAAATTATGTACTAAATCAGGTAGAGAAGTGAAAAAGCCACAGCATTTGAATGACTATGAGACCTATGAGGCATACTGTTTACTGTCCAGTATAAGCGAACCGGTAACATACAAAGAAGCCATAGAACAGAGTAATGAATGGAAAACTGCAGTAGAAAATGAAATAAAATCATTAGAAGAACAAGAAACATGGTCAGAAACAGAGCTACCAAAAGGATGTAAAAGAATAGACACAAAATGGATTTTTAAGACTAAGTCAGATGGAACCAGAAAAGCGAGGTTAGTTGCCCGAGGATTTCAACAACAAACTGAGGACTATGTGTATGCACCAGTGGCAAAAATGACTACCATAAGAATGGGATTATCACAAGCAGTGAACAATGACTGGAAAATAAATCAATTGGATATACCTACAGCATTCCTAAATGGAAAATTGGAAACAGAAGTGTACATTAAAGTTCCAGAGGGAGTAAATGTGAAAAATAACAAGGAAGAAACAGTCTTGAAGCTTAATAAAGCATTATATGGTCTAAAAGAATCACCAAAATGTTGGAATAAAACATTTGATACATTTTGCAAGAAAATAAATATGACAAGATCCAAAAATGACATTTGCCTATACACAGGCAAAAATATATGGCTTATACTATTTGTCGATGACATAATGTTGATGGGAAATGAAAAAGATGTAAATCATGTGATTAAACTATTGCAAGAAGAATTTAAAGCCAAAAATTTGGGCAATATAAATAACTTTTTAGGTATTGAGATACAGCGAAATAACAACACAATAAATTTATCACAAAAACATTTTATTGAAAACATAATAACAAAGTTTAATATGTCAAACTGCAGAGAAGTGAAGACACCGATGGAAAGTGGTTTCCAAGTACCTGAAAAAGAAGAACAGATTAATAATATATCATACAGAGAGCTTATGGGATGCCTAAATTACCTGGCTACAATCAGCAGACCTGATATTACCTTCGCTACTTCTTTTCTGAGTAGATACCTAGACAAGCCCACAAGAAGCTTGTGGACTGCAGCAAAGAGAATATTGCATTATTTAAATGCTACTAAAGACATGGAATTGACTTACCGTAAGAAGAAAGAAGATAATAACAATCTTTCTCAAATTTCAGCTTTTTCAGATGCTGATTGGGCTGGTGATAAGACAGACAGAAAAAGCGTGAGTGGTATGGTCGTCTATCACCAAGGCAATCTGATCTCATGGTCTTCCAAGAAGCAGCAGTCAGTCGCGCTTAGTACTGCCGAAGCTGAGTATGTTTCTGCAGCAATGTGTGCGTGTGAACTCCTGTTTATTCATGGTTTGGCAAAAGACTTCAGTGATCAGTGCAGTGTTGAACTAAAAGTGGACAATCAAAGTGCTATAAAAATGATTATGAACAGTGAAAATACGAGATATTCAAAACATATAGACATAAAATTTCATTTCATAAAAGACATTATTGCTCGAAACTTAATAACAGTAAAGTATGTAAGTTCTTGTGAAAATACATCAGACATTATGACAAAACCGTTGTGTAGTGTAAAACATAGCTATTTTCGTGCTAATTTGTTTAATTAAAGTCTTTGTTTACTTTATATTTGATTGAGGTTATGTTAAAATGTCAAGCTAGAATTGTCACTTACGTCATATGTCAAGAAAGACACTGTCACTTTAGTGTTGCCAAAAGTATTTCAAAAATTGTACCAAACTTTGTTTTATGTAGCAATTTAAAGTTATTCAAATTAAGTATATAATACTTATGTTTAAAAATTAATGTAACTTTAAATTGAGAGGGAGTGTTGAATTATGTTTATCTATGGTTCCGCAAATGTCAACCTTGTCCTTCCTCTTCCGTTCCAAGATGGCTGTCGGGATAGCTTAGCGTTTTAGTTAATTATAACATTAAAATAGTTATTACAAGTGAATACTCTATTATTCAGTAACCCCAAGTTCTCACAGATATAACTACTTATTACGTAATCTGTGGTAGTGTTATGTCGACAGTGCCGTCGGTTCGTGTGCTTCTGCGCCCTGGAGGACGGTACGGCCATTGAGGGCATCAAGGTGCCAAGAGTCGAAGTCTCCAACATGAACTGCGGTAATCACTTAAATATTATGCAAGGTGTCTTCAAATTATTCTGGAAAATTTCAGCAGGTGTTGTTACGTTAGTTTGACAGAGCACCCTTTACAGTCAAAGAAACTGAATGACGTACCAGGGTGGACCCTTTGCATTGCCCATGTCATGTTGACATTCCCTACATCTGCCAAAGAAATCATCGTGAAATTGGTTGTGAAAAGGTTCCACCCTGGTACGCGATTCAGTTTCCTTGACTGACATATTTTTTAGGAGTTTTAAATTACTTATGCCTGTTAATTATGGTTAACGTCAAAGACGTGATAATGTACCAAATATTCCGAAGACTAACTAACTCAACTACCTGCTGAAATACTCACTCAAACTTAGAGCTAAATCCGTTACACACCACCGCTTTAGTTGTTGCACGCAAAAATAATGCCATAGCGTAATAATTTTTAATAGCTAACGCACAGCATTAGGGAAGGGGGGGGGCTAGGTTCCAGTTACCGCATCGCATGGTAGGTCTGTTTAGGCGGCCGAGATACCTCACAATAGTCACAATGCCTGATATATCGTAGCGATTAATCTGTGCAAAACACGCAGCTTTATCGATCGTGTGTATGACAAATCGTTGCAGGTTATTGTCATACACACATTCGATAAATCTGCGCAAATGGTTTGCACAGATTAATCGTCACGATTTATCGCTACGTGCTAGCTTACGTCACAAGCATGTCATGGTACTGTGGTGCCATAGCATAGAGTAAGTTTCGAACGCGTTCACAATAGAATTAAGAGTCAAATATAATTTGTTGCTGATGCTTTTTTCCCGCAAGAGGCGCAGCCAATTTGCCCTTAGAAATTAACACCTTCCCTGTCCAGGTGTCCCTAATGTGGGATCACGCGTGAAACTTTTTTTCAGAAGTCCGTGCTTCCACTATGTGTTCACAACTTCAAAGTGGAAGCACACTTGGACGTGTGAGCTTGTCACATCATTTTATATGAGGACAGTTAACGTGTTAAGTTAACAGGACTATGCTCGTGACATTTTTTGTATCAAATATACTAGAATCTCTGGCTTTCAGTCTAGGATAGACTACCGAGTTCTAAATACCTAATATTGCATAATAGGTCTTGACCATCGCTCTGGGTCGTTTCTGGGGCAAAGGTTGTCCATCG
This sequence comes from Archips xylosteana, assembly GCA_947563465.1. NCBI lineage: Eukaryota > Metazoa > Arthropoda > Insecta > Lepidoptera > Tortricidae > Archips > Archips xylosteana. The sequence goes on along the minus strand of OX387365.1, from coordinate 12,501,540 downwards.
CGGTTCAGCGGGGCAATGCGGCTAGTGTGTTGGGCACATTTGCGCCTGGTGCGATCCCGGGCGGTTTATTTGACTGACTTTATATTTTTATTTTATTGTATTTGGTGTGTATTGACAACTTGTAAATTATTCTGTACAGATAAATACTTTTAATATTGCATGAAATGCAGATTGCGCCCGCGAAAAGTGCCGCACCGGCTCGGACGTGGAGTGTGACGGATACGGCAACTACAAGGACGCCACATTCACGCCGCACATCGACGAGTGGAGCGATGAGATCCAGCATGAAAACGGTACGGAAATCCCGAGAGTGTTAAGCTGCGTACGGACTGCGCGCACATTACGCGTACCCTACGCGAGCCCGGGTACGCGTACCCGGGTACGCGTGTCCTGGAACGCCATGTCCGTACGCTATGTGCGCGTACACTGTACGCGTAGCTGCAAGTACGGACATGGCGTTCCATACGCAGCTTTAGAGTAAGCGTGCACGAGCAACTTTGTCTCCGCGACTATTTTATCAAGTCTATGGGTTAGTATGGAAGTGCGCACACGTAGCGCCGCGACTCCCAGGGTACAAATACACAGGCTTGATAAAATAGTCGCGGAGACAAAGTTGCTCGTGCGCGCACACCCTTAAGGTCTTCGCACACTACAACTCAACCGCCACTCGACTCAAATTTAAATATTGAAAATAAAGCCTTATGTCGTATTTTTTGATATGAAAGGGGGCAACTGAGCATGCGGGTCACCTGATGGGAAGCAATCACGGCCGCCCACGGAGACCCGCAACACTAAGGATGTCACAGGTGCGTTGCCGGCCCTTTGAGTGATAGATAGGCTCGTTTTTTAGAGATCTCCAAGCTGTATCGCTCCGGGAATGCTGTCCCAGGAAGCTAGTTCCATAACTTCATCGTGCGTGGGAAAAAGTTCCGCTTACAGCGGACAGTGCTAGACTGCCAACCATCAAGATGGTGAGGATGAAATAATTGACAGTAACGTGAAGTATGGTAATGAAAATAAAACTTGGCCGCCAGCAACAACCACACACAACCACACTGTACTTGTAATGTTACAAGCTTCAAAATTTATTTAATGGTAATGTTGTGAGAAGACTAGCCTTGGAGACTTTCGAACCTAATAGTATCGCAAGATGTCACGTTTTAAGCTTGCAAGACTCGAGCGTTGAAGGTTTGAGCACAGAGGGTTAGAGGCTTAACGACTCGAGCTCTTTTTGAGTGAAAATATAACTGGTACTAATATTATAAATGTAAAAATTTGGGAGGGTCACGTGCGTGTGTGTTTGGTATTCCTTCACGCTAAAACGGCTCAACGGATTTGAGTGAAATTTTACATGCGGACCTCTGGATCTCTGGAATACTACGTAGATTACCTTTTATTCCCATTGGATCGGGATAAAAATACCAAAATCTCCACAGCTAAATTTAGAGACAGGAAATTCAACGTGTGTATTTTTTATGCAACTTTTTATCATCATGATCGTCCCAACCTATACAGGGTTATTATATTATTTAATCAGTGCACAAATTTTGATACGTGATTCTGTATCGTTGATAGATCACGATTATCTGTTCAAGATTTTTTTTTAAACTTTGAAATTTGGGTTGTTCATAGTATGTAACAAAGAGAATATAACCACTACGTTTTAAGAGACGGGACTCCCATACTAGCGAATAGATTCAGATTGCATGGCAAACCATTACCAACATTAACGCCAAAGATCCGTCAAAGAACAGTAATACCAACATAACAGACTAAAATAGTGTTGCATGATGAACGCTTGCGTTTATAATCGATATCGATAAAATGGTGAGGGTTGAAATATGGGCTCACAGTAACAATTTTCTTAATCACAATTAGGTTAGAATCGAGTCCACATTTAAGTCGTGTCGTGTGATATTTTATATTTATATTTTAATATATGTTTGGACTTAAATGTGGACCCAAAATAAAATAAACTTTTGCTGCTGATTTCATTTATTTATTTTGTATGATTTTGCGAAAGAAAGATTTATACAATTTTTTTTTACTAAAAGTCTGCCTTCAAAGTGATCTTCACAAATGTATTTTAATGTATGTATTTTTTCTTTTGGAACATACACTAAATCTTCTTTTCCAACTAGTTTGACCCACTGTCTGCATCTGAAAATATTTTATCATTAAAACGTGTGTCTACCCATGATCATGATGCATGCAAGTCATACAACTGGGTCGAAATATCGGAAGCTTGAAAATCAGCAAACGTAATCACAATCTGTATCCCGTAGTAAATATAAATATATTTTGTTATTAGCCGTAAATGTTTTTAAACTATTATCAAATAAAAAGTTAATTACGACTGTATGGATGACAGACAGATTTTGAATGAAATTCTGCCAATAATTATGGTCATATTGCATGCAAGTTGTCACAAAGTTCAGCTTCTTTTATGTAAAGTAATTATGAATTTGCAATGATAAAGAAATAAGCGTGTAGTAATCGATAGTTTTTGTACATCCCTAATAGACAATGATAAGGAATATAAAATATCTATTTTCCTTTGTTTATATAGCTTTCTGCTCCAAAATATGGCTCGAGTTATCTAAGGAGATACTTACCGGTCTTCATCCGAGGGAAATTTTGCCATAAACATCTTTTTTTCGCGATTTTTTCGACTAGCCCGATTTCCACAAATTTGACACGTTATAAACCATCTCTTCGATTCAATTTTCACAACACATGTTCACGTCAATCACTTTTCACTACATTAGAAAACAATTAAGACTAACTTGAAATAAATCTAAAGAAATTAACTAATTAAAGTATATGCGAGCCGCAATGACAAGCTAAATAAGCAATGTGGCATGTGGCTGACAGTTGACTTGACAGATAAACTGTACTGACGTTTTGTTTCAGTATTGTGGTAATGGTTTGCCATGTTAAGTTCATACAAAAGTTTTTTTGTTCCTAGTTGCGTGAGTCTGGTATAGGGTTCATGATTTCTCGAGCTTATCAATTTCTCGGGTCTCGAGAATTCTCGAGTCTAATTTCTCGGGTCTTCTCGGGTTGTCGAGAAATTTACATTTACGTACGGATTTGCATATTCTTCGGTTCCAATAAAGTGATTAATCAACAAATTCAGTGGTTTCCTCTCAAATAAAAGTATCAAAATAATTATAAGACTTTTATTGACAGTCTTCAACATAATTAGCTTCTTTTTCTTAAAGAAAACTAAAAAAATAAGCTATTCTGACATTTGTGACCTGTATATTGTATACAACCACAGCACAAGCACAGCTAAAAAAGAAAAAAAAATCAACTTAAAACTTCTAGCTTCTTTCTTTTTAACAAAACAAAAAATAAAGAAAAATTGCGTGAGTCGAAACACGAATGAACGTGTGTGTACTGTGATTTGTTCGACAAGTTTCACAAAAGCATTTTTTCATAGTAGCGAATTTTCACATCGCGTTCCTTCATGATCGCAAATTTAAGTATTCGTTTTTTTTCATGTAGCGATTTTTCACAAAGCGTTTTATAATGTTCGAGTTTATTTTTTTCGCTTATTTTAACAGTAGATTAATTTATTAGTCGCAAATTTTTTCAGTAGAATTAGGCAACCCATCACGCCTTATGTTCGACGGAGCCCCACTTGGCGGGGCTCCTTTTTCTGGGCAGTTTGCCCTTCGGGCATCTGAAGATAACTAACGTAACGAACCTAACCTACCTATTAATACGTAATAATATGGACGCTAAGAAGGTTACGGTAGAGGGTGAACTATAGATTTATTAGAATAATGATTTCGAGTAAAATGTCTAACAAACCGCACTAAATTATACTGAAAAAATTTGCGACTAATCTAATAATAAATAAATCTACTGGTAAAATAAGCGAAAAAAATAAACGCGAGCATTATAAAACGCTTTATGAAAAATCGCTACATGGAAAAAGACGAATAATTAAATTTGCGATCATGAAAGAACGCGATGTGAAAATTCGCTACTATGAAAAAATGCTTTTGTGAAACTTGTCGAACAAACCCCCCACTGCGCTTTGGCCCGTGCCGCCCCGCCGCCGCGCGTTTAAAACAAACGGCAAACGCAAATAGTTTTATTTTATAATTTTATAGACGCAAATATGATTTCTCGAGTTCTCGAATTTTCTCGAGCTTGATTTCCCGGGAACAAAGCCCAAGGATTTCCCGGGAATTCTCGGCTCGAGAATTCCCGGGAATGAACCCTAGTCTGGTATGTAATTCATTCAATAATTGGTCGAGTTATTATGAAAAACAAAAAAAAATAAGTGATTAATATTATTAACGAAAAATACTGGAATTTGTTATTTTAACGACACTGTATCACAGTTTTGTGCACTTAATAAAAAATTATCCTGTAAGTATACGTCCCACTGTAGGACACAATCCTCCTGTCAGAATGAAAGGGCTTTGGGCCGTAATTCCCACGCGGGCCCATTGCGGATTGGGAACTTCACACACACCATTTAATTTCTTCTCAGGTTGAACTTTTTACGAATTTAGTAAAATACCGAATATATTTACGTGTTGGAAGCCAAGGCTAAGTAGATATGAACTAAACCAGCTTTTTCATTGTTTAACAGGTTCGGTCAACAAATCGGATAAGGCGCAGAAGTTATAATATTTAAGACTTACCTACGCTTATAATACTTAACGTCTTGTACTTAATATTTATTTGTAATTATTTACTTGTTATGGTAGAGAGTCTTTTTGCGTTGATCCTTGTGACGTTGACGTAGATCTCATCTTATGGAATGATAAAACTCTGTTTTATTTATTTTATCGAAGGATAACCAACAGCTTGAAAGCCACACACATAATTACAGGATCAGACAAATTTAAGCTGTTGTTAATTTGACGTGCGCAATGTGAACCGACACTATGCAAAATAATGAATGATAGGTACATACTCTCACAGCCAAGCAAGCTCATACTGGTTTAACAAGTTCACTGTCCCCATACAAAAAGATTTGACTAAGTCAAACATCCATGTGTGCTTCCACTGTGGATCCATAGTGAAAGCACTGACTCCTGAAAAAGAGCTTCATGGCCCCACACTGGGGTACACCGACGGGAAGGTTTTCAGGGCCCAGTGTCTCCAGGGTAGATAGCAGCTAGCTGACAGGTGAAGCTTCACCAGTTGCCTATCCTGAAGCTGACCAGTGGGTGCAGCGGCACGCCATCACAGGGATCATTGTAAAATGACGTGTCACCGCTTTCTTTGCTAGTAACGTACTTTAATAAAATTCGTATAAAATGTGAACTTCGTTTCAATTTTTCAATCGCACCTTAATATTAAAATGGACAATCTGGATTTGGCGTCCCGCGGGATACCGATAAACGAATCCTTCGCAGACGGGGTCGCCAGCAGCAGCTAATAAAAAATAAATATCACGGACACTTGACACCAATTGCCTTTTAGCTAAACCGTTTAATTGAGCTATAGTGCAAAAGTACGAAAGCTCGTGTTGGTAGGCACTTAACGGTAAAATTTCCGGCCGCAAATTTCCGCAAATTTTCGAAACTCACAAGGAAATTAAAACCTACAGGATACTTCCCGTGAACTCAGAATCTTGAAATTTGATACGAATAATCTAACCATGAAGCTAAGCATGAATCAGCAGCCCTGATCATCGTTAAGAACCACACGATCGCGTGTTAGATCTATCTTGCTGATAAACTCAATGTCATTTCTATTAGGCGAGTTTAGGTTTTTGACAGTTTCAATCCAGAAAAGTAGCATAAAGCCAGATCGATTTCGCTTAGTTTGGGACATATTAAATCTCTTTAAAATATTTTTTTTAAGATTCTGCAGTGCAACACACCCCAATGATAGGCAGTTGCCACTCTACCTCACTCTACAATCCTAAAAAGTTTTTTTTTTTAATATCGGATAACGTCATAATCATTACATAACAATTTACCATGCTTTGCCTCTTTTGCCAGTTCGTTCTAAGGCTTTTGTTATCTTGAAGTTTGAAATTATTAATATTTTTTTGTTTGTAAGAAAAAGGGAAATTCAAAAGTGCGTAATTATAACGTTTTTAACTTCTGAGAGACTCAGAAATCTTCTTATTTAATTGTTTTGATGCTAGATGAGGTATTTTTTAATGTATGCGCTCTAGACTGCAACAAACTCATCTGCAATCCCTAGTTGTTGCTACTTGCCAGTGTCTATAGGTAGCGCTGCTTGCTTACCATTAGGTGACCCACATCCGTGTTTGTGACTGGTTAGATCAATTCACCAAAATAGTTATTTACTAGTACTCCTAGTAGCAAAATTTCACACAAAATTTTTACACAGTAGGTAGCGTTTTTAGGGTTCCGTAGTCAACTAGGAACCCTTATAGTTTCGCCATGTTTGTCCGTCTGTCTGTCTGTCTGTCTGTCTGTCTGTCCGCGGCTAAGCTCAGAGACTGTTAGTACTAGAAAACTGTAATTTGGCATGAATATATATATTAGTCACGCCGACAAAGTGGTTAAATAAAAAAAACTAAAAAAATTTTTTTTGGGGTACCTCCCTTAGACGTAACATGGGGGTGATTTTTTTTTTCTCGACTAACCCTATAGTGTGGGGTATCGTTGGATAGGTCTTTTAAAACCATTGGGGGGTTGCTTACATAATTTTTGTATTCAGTGATTTGTTTGCGAAATATTCAACTTTAAAGTGAAAATTTTCATTAAAATCGACCGTCCCCCCCCCCTCTAAAATCTAAACTGTTGGATGGAAAAATTTGAAAAAATTCAAAATGGTAGTAAATATATTAAATTTACAACGAAAATTATAGCGGCTAAGATTGCTTGGGAATTATTTGTAGATTAAGAGTAAATAGTAGCCTAAGGTATTAAACATACCGTCACTACTTTGAAAAACTCGTATCTCAAATCAGCATGTAAACAAAACTGAACCTTGATACGCGCGTAATAAAGTTCACTTTGCCAGATTAACGATTTTGAGATACGAGCTTTTTTCAAAGTATTGACGATAGGTACCTAACTTTGAAGATTCCGTACACATACGAAATGCTTAGAAAAATATTACTTGATTTTTTCGTAATGGCTACGGAACCCTATCTTGGGCGTGTCCGACACGCTCTTGGCCGGTTTTTCCTAATTTGAATTGACACAGAAACAGTGTCGACGGAGCGGAGCTCCTTCTTCTGTGTGCTCTTGACTCTTCGGGCCGATGCAAACTTAACTAGTGAGAAAAAAACATTTGGGGAAAAATGCGAATGAAAATTTTGCTACTGGAAATAACGATTTTGGTAAATTGATCTAACCAGTCCCAGTCCAGTTTGCAAACCAATTAATTAGGTACGAAACTTCAAATGCGAACCCGTTTAATTTGTTGGATCAAATGAAATAAGAGCTCTGGCAGTAGAATGTAACTGTAGGTACGTGGTTTGTTACAAAATCTTTTTATGTTTCCAAACTCAATAAAAACCAATTTAGAAATCTACGAACCACGGTCAATGATCCGACTATTCTTGTATCAATGTAGAGCGTCTTACAAAAGCGGGAAAACCTTCAGATAAATCGCGAAAAGAACATTATTTGAGTAAACTTGCAATTTTGATACCGTTGTATCACTTATATCTCAGGGAATAAGATAAAAATTTGGATATTCGGCTCTACGCCTGCGCGCTGCGTTCCAAACAGCTGATGTTATATCAATATAGCGACAAACTTTACTGAAACGACGGAAAAATTTGGAACTAACGCACTCTAGTACTAACTTTATTTTAATGGTTTGACAATAGCGCCACAGACAATGGTATTGGTAAACTTGTAAATCATGAAAATCACAAGTTTTTTTTATATTGATGAAATGGAGTACGCAAGAGAAATTACGTTTTTTTTGTAAAATAACCTTCACCTAGCGGCTGAAAGTGGTATTTCGGTCTCGCCTTGTGACGTCACCTGCTCACGGCAGAAGTGTTGCCAAGCTAAAGAAAAATTATGAAATTTGTATTTTTTCTTGAGGTTTATTTATTTTTTGACGTAATTGTTTCGGTTTGATGGTACTTGCAGTATTTTGTCGATGTTTTATTTATTACGACATGGGAATACGTAAAATATGGCAATAGTGTTGGTTTTTAAATACTGAACGTAGTTATCTACATGTATGAATTTAGTGCAAAAATTCACGCCTTACTAGTTCACGCAATAATAAAGATTGTATGAAAAATACGAATGTTTGTTCTCGGGTCTTGGGTGTTTAATAAGTATGTATTTAAGTATGTAACTATCTATACAGGGTTATTTGTAATTCACTGACATCCTCTTAACCCTGAATTACTATCACTCAAACAAATGTTTTTTGTTCTACGACTTTTTAAAATGCAGCACTTTTTTTCCCATACAAATACACAGAGTATCGTAAAAATAAGAGGAAATCTCAAATTTTCAAAACGTTGTTACACCAAAAATATTAAGTTATGACAAAAGCTGTAAAACAAAAAACGTTTGTTTAAGCGGTAGGAGTTTAGGGTTAAAAGGATGCTAGTGAATTGCAAATAACCCTGTATAAGTATGTTTATCCGTTACCTAGTACCCATAACACAAGCTTGGCTTACTTTGGGACTAGGTCAATTGGTGTAAATTGTCCCGTAATATTTTTTTTTTATACAATGAAGTTATAGACTGGATTTACTAGCCTAATAACGACCGCTTTGGCCTAGTTGGTGGTGACCCTGCCTACGAAGCAAGAGGTCCTGGGTTCAAATCCCGGTAAGGGCATTTATTTGTGTGATGAGCACGAATATTTGTTCCTGAGTTATGGATGTTTTCTATGTATTTAAGTATTTATTTATCTGTATAAGTATGTTTATCGTCGTCTAGTACCCATAGTACAAGCTTTGCTTAGTTTGGGACTAGGTCGATTTGTGTAAGAATGTCCCCTAATATTTTTTTTTTTTTTTTTTTTTTTAATAAAACATTTGTGGGTGGGTACTGTAAAAATTAAATGAGCATGTAAATTTTAAAATAAAATATGATTCATAACTTTTACCGACTTTTCCTCGATTTTCCTTGGCAATTTCCACATCACACCTGGCAACCCAGTCAACAGACAGTCGATACTGCGCGCGGGAGGAGGCGCGCTCGTGTCACTGCTAACCAAAACATTCACCGCAAAAATATTAAGTTAAATCAGTAAAAATGCCTAATATTATTAACGAAGTTAAGTTAGATTTTAAGGATGTACTCCTCAGGCCCAAGAGGAGCACCCTTCGCAGTAGGAACGACGTAAGTGGAAGATTTTTTTACTTTTTCTTCTCTAAAATGCGGCAGTAAAGATCAAGGTTGGAGAGTTTTCAGTATCTCGTGATGTAACTTTTTGCGCTGATTTGCGATTTTAAATTTGGAACGATATGTTTCTTTAGCCGAGGTCTTTTCAGCCAGTTATTTAAAATTATTTTTTTAAAGTAGGAGTTTGTTTATTTTTTACGTTTTCATTGAACAAGTCACTTTACATCAGCATTTTTTGGTTTACTATTAGTGGTTATTCCTAATTATTTCCCGGAACTACTAAGATATTTTATACGAATGTGAACTGTATTTTCACTTCCGTAGGAAGTCCCAGGAAAAAACTATTAATTTCCTTCAATTTAGTAAGAGCCAAGATTGTGTAAATTATAATTTATTTTACAATTAATTATTTGCGTGTCTAAGTAATTGACTGATAATTTTTTCTGATTTATTCAATAGTTAGAAACAACTATGTTCTTAGTTATGCCACATTATAAGATATAGGTACGAAGTTCAGAAAATAACCACTTAAATTGAATCCATTGTTATTATTACGTAGGTATTACATGTTTTATTATGAAAATGACCTTGCCGTAAGTGAAAAATAAATATTTAAATTGCCTTCATAGCGTTCATCATAATTTTTTATACAAATTGGAATGACTTCTACAACCATTGTCGACAGCTAAAAGCTATGACATTATTTTTATTACGTACTTTGGTTCCAGTAGGTACTTAATTAATACATAAACACTTAACTTAATGAAGTACCCTACTTCTCTATCGTACTTTAAATTCGATTTGGTTTCTGAAAACAAATATAAAGCGTGTAAAAAAACTTTCCCCTACTCAGAGCCTTGCGTGATTCTTCGGCATAGGAATACTTTATACTTACTAATAAATGGATTTATTTTGGTTACGTATCAAAATGTCTAAAATTAAAAAACCTAACGTAAAATAACCTACGTTCAAAATCCCTAAAATCTAAATACCTAATGATTTTAAATACCTAAGCAACTAACACCTACCTACGAATTACCTAAGTTTAAAATACCAAATAGAGTAAATGTCTAATGTTAAAAAATATCAACAGCCATGACACCTAAGTTTGATACCCCAACATTTGAAATACCAAATGGTCAAAATACCTAAATGAAACCAACATTGCTTAATTTTCGGCGAGCGAGCGAAGCGAGCGAGCAAGACGGTTCGGGGCGGAAGCGACTCGGAATGGTTAGGTTCAAAGGCTAATGCGGGAGCGTAGCGGAGCGAAGCTCCCGCATTCGCCTTTGGTATTAGTTATTTTTTTTACCACGTGAAAAATCTAATTTGTTTGATAAAATTTGGTATATGATTTACATTTAGGTACATTTCATAATGTTAAAGACCTAATGGAAATAATCATTTTCTGTGCTGTTACAAAAAAAATACTTAACATCGAAATACCTACCTAGCTTCGCTCCCGCCTTAGCCTTCTGAACCTAACCTATCCGAGTCGGTTCTGCCTTTAAAGGTCTTGCTCGCTCGCTTCGCTCGCTCGCTGCCAGCAAGATAATGGTTAGGATATACGAAAGCTTTCGGTATTTTGAATATAAGTGAAAAAAATCATTAGGTATTTAGATTTTAGGGATTTTGAACGTAGGTTATTTTACGTTAGGTTTTTTAATTTTAGACATTGCAATACGTAGCCATTTTAAGCTATCGGTATTTTGAATATAAGTGAAAATATCATTAGGTATTTAGATTTTAGGGATTTTGAACGTAGGTTATTTTACGTTAAGTTTTTTAATTTTAGACATTTTGATACGTAACCTTTATTTTGTATCTTAACCTTGAAAGATATTTCCTTTCTGCGATCATTAGTAGGTATAGATAGGTACAGTCGACTAGAAAGAGATCGACACGATCGAAATTAACTAAGTTAAGTTAGTGGGATGCCTATTAAAAATTCTTGCTATTTGGTTCATAGTGCAATACTTCTGTTACGTAGTAACTATTAAGTAATCTATGGTATTGTTTTTAGGGACTTAGGGGCTGTTTCACCACTTTTTTTAAAGTTCGGATTAGCTTGATCATAACCTTATTTGTCACATGGAATAAAAATTTCTGTTTCACCAGTCTTGATTAGCGCTAAGTGACGAACAAACTATTTCTTAATTTGACCATCAGATCAGGTGGCATTTAGCATTTTTATCCGTCACATATCTTTTTAATTAGTTAGTTTATTTTTTTGTGGCCATGGTTGGAGAGCCCTTCAGCCGGTTTCAGAAAAATAAATCAAAGTATTTTTTATTTTTTAAAGAAAGAAGTCATGCTAAATTGCAAACGAGAATTTAAATATCAAGATTTGAATAAAAAATATAGGTAGGGTAACGGCACCAGTGGCCAGCCAGGAACCAGTGTTCAGCCTTTTGCGTCATTTATTGACCATAAATATCGCTATAATCAAAATGAACAAATCACGTGCACTTAAATAGAAGCTCTGATTCCTCATTGGTTAATCTGTCACGCGACAGGAGCGGCAGGGGATCAGGGGGGAGAAATAGACTCGTTCATACAGGTGCTGTCCACCGACAAGAGCAGTAGGGCCATGTCCGCCATATTTTTTACTACACGTGGTGTTCCCTTAACAGGTAAGAAAAAATATATTTTAATATAAAATGTGATTGTGTTTTATACATGGTAGCTTTGTACATTACTTCATGTATTAAATTATGTTAAATTTGAATAAAAATATCGCTTTTTTACGTATAAAACGAGGGGGCTGAGCATAGGATACCACTTTTTTATAAAAGATCCAATGGACAGCCCTGGGGGCTGAGCACTGGGTTTTTGGATTACTTTTGAAATCACAAGAAAAAGGGACCGTTAGAACCGTCAAATTTAAATTTACAAATTTAGTAAGACAAGTCTATTCCTAATGGTCGAAAAACCCAGTGGTCAGCCGCATTTTAAATTATTCTTTCACACGGCTGATCACTGGGTGTTGAATATCCAGTATTCAGCCACGATCTTATTTATATGGTTATAAGGACGAATATGGATATTTGTATGAGGATTCAATTTTACCTGAAATCGTTATAAAATGATTTATTCATTGAACATAAATACCTGCACTATTGATGAAAAGGAAAATTCCGATAAATTATTGACCTCATCAAATGTTTCATCAACTTTAAATAACAATTTGAATCAACTTTCAGTTCTACCTGATCACAAGAACAATTATAATTTACGTAAGACCTCTGCAAATGTTTCACCAGCATTGAAACAAATTCTAAAAATACCGTCTCCTATTAAAAAATCTAGCACCCCTAGAGTAATGAATCGAATTGGAGCAATATTGTTTGCTTGTAATACTAATTTTTGTAAGGTGGGACATTTTTTATTGTGATTTGAGAATTGTTGCTATTAAAATATATAAACAATATCGTTGATTTTGATGTAATATTGCTCATTTTGATCTCATTATTAGTAATATTTACAAGGGCTGAGCACTGGGTTCATTGAGGCTGTATATTGGTTTTTAGTGGCTGTCCACTGGGACAAAGGGCCATTTTTTGTTTAAACTTAATTATATATTTTATTTATAGAATTATTGTTTTTGACATATATTGCTTAAAAACTATAATAAACAATAAATCAAATCATGTTGTACGTTTCATTATCCGACGAATGCTGTAGAAATGCCAACTGTTTAAACTTCAAAAAGTCGTTATGAGGCTGACCACTGGTGCCTTTACCCTACGCTTTTAGTATTTAAAAATAAATCCAAAATTTCGTAATATTTTTTAATTACAGACTTTTTTTCAGTGGCACAATCGTTTGTTCTACCTGAACTTGTACATCGTCATTAAAAAAACGTTAATCTGTCAAAGGGTTTGGCGCCACTTTTCGATTCGTTTTACGTGATTTTATTTTTCTTTGTTATTGTTAACCAAAGTATCGTAAATAAATACCGTTTTTGGATTAATTATAATGTTACACATTTGTTTATGCAAAAAAATAGATGTGTTTAAAAATAACATAGTTTACGATTTATTTTGCTTTAATAATGAGCGACTTTTTGAACGAAAATATGCGAACAGGAACCCGTGGTCGTGAAATGGGACGTCGCTATTCCGACTTTTTGTTAAACCGACGATTAGTTAAGTGGTACTTAGTTTGCACAGGACCGGAGTGGTGAAACTGAAAAAAAACTGGCCGACAGATTTGTGCAGTACTTAGTTTATTCATTGGTTACGTAACCAGTAGTTTGACAATAAGGTGGTGAAACAGCCCCTTAAAGTCCTAAAGTAATTACTTACAAATAAGTTACCTATTTATCTAATGGCTAATTCCTTTTCGATTTCTATCTACACTACTTCGGTTTGCAATGTCCCGGTCGACTTCCCCTTAAGTGTGGCAACTCTTAACTAGGTAGGTACAGTCGACTACAAAGGTATACTTAACGGATACGGCAAAAGTTACAAAAATACGTATGCACGACCTTAATGTTAAGTTAACAAAGTCGTGTATGAGTCATTTTTTTTACACTATTAAGGGCTTTAATTAAAACAAAACTTAATTGATTCCTTTGTGTAACGAAAGTTATCCATATAGTTTGTATGACTATTAACTATCAATGGTCGGAAAAACGCCCGTCTTTTCATTTGACATACATAACGACAATAATTAGGACTTATTGAGGAGTCGAAATGATTCGTTTCCAGTCTACGGGTGTCATTAAAGCATATTGTAACATTGCTAGAAGTCTCTACTATAAGAAACGGGGACAGGTTTTTTCAAATGAGGAGCGTTTTTCCGGTCCTTGAACTATACATATATTTAGTAGGTACAAAGGCTTAATCGATCGCATCCTTTGTGTAACGAAAGTTAGTCATTTTTTTACACGCTTTATATTTCTTTATTATAATAACTAGCTCTGTGCTGGCTCTACACGATGGGCCATCGCGATGGTCCAATGATGAGCCAGCGTGTGGAGGGCGTAGTGGTGTCGGATGGCTTTTGGAGCGTGCGATGGCCGTGGGATGGCGTCGGTGTCTGGGGGGTTACTACGAAATTCGAAGTTCGAAGTTCGGATCGTGTGGTCCCTCTCACTCTCGTAATAAATACCATTAGCGTGAGCGGAACGGCATGAAACGAAGTTCGAATTTCGCGCTTCGTAGTATAGGGCCTGTTTGTTTTTGGCCGCACATCAAAAGAATCAAAAGAACACAACTGGGGCTAAATTCAGGAACAGCCCAACACGGTTTGCGAGCGGTAATTCAATCGTTTGGGCTTAGATTATTTATGCACTAGATGGAGCGTCAGTAGCAAACATTGCGATACAAAACGTCCACAAATCCATTTGACAGCTTCATATTACGATCGCGTTACGTCATTCCGGTTGTCACTGTATGCGTGCTTAATGATACTAGTTAATTTCAGATTCCCCAAAATGTGGGGAAAGTGAAGCTGATTGGGGAATGTGTGGGGAGAGCTTCAATTCGGGGAAAATGAGGGGATTTTAAGTATGAACACAAATACGCGACATTTGACATCAAATTTCTGCTAGTCTTGATTAATTTCCTACAATTCATTATTCGCAACAGCTCTAAACTAAGTCACTCGGCCCACATAATTTTTCATTCCCCACACGTGGGGAATTTCGACAATGCGTTTGGGGATTTTAGCAAATTACTATTGGCAACTCTGCAAATGACGCAAATGACATATAAGCCAACAGTTGGCTTATATTTTTACGGGACGTTTCCATGCCACCAAAGCTCTATCTAGTGCATAAATAATCTAAGCGTTTGGGAGAGGATAGGAATGGGTTGAGCTCAGTGGCGTAACTAGGTATACCATCTGGGGCCCGTGGCAAACTCTTTGGATGGGGCCCTCCCACTAAAAATTGTCACGTTATAATTTATTTTTTATTTTTATTTTGTAAACTCAAGGCCCCTTGGGCCGGGGCCCTCTGGACTCGGGGGCCCGTGGCATTTTGCCAGCCCTGCCACCCTATAGTTACGCCACTGGTTGAGCTTGGGATGAGCCTTATTTTCCTGTTAATTCGCTTTGTAAATAAATAACCAAATAAATAAGGCTCATCCCAAACTCAGCCCAAACCTCTCGCAAACCAGTGATTTTTGGCGTTCCTGAATAGCAGTTCAAACCAAACCCAAGCCAAGCGATTGAATTACCGCTACCAAACATGAGTGAGATGGCTCGGGCCGTAGTTCCCACGCGGCCCAGTGCGGATTGGGAACTTCAAACACACTATTGAATTTCTTCTGAGGTGTGTAAAGTTTTCCTTGAGAGGGTTTATACCTGCTGAGCTGGCAACGTTGCATTTTTGTTAGTTTTTCTCGATTATTCCATAAAAATTGAATGAAAATTAAAAATGTTTTGTATACAAATTGTTCTAATATATAAGTTAATGTATCTACTGCAATAATAATTCGTGATAAGACTTTTATTTTCTTTAAAAACCGTTGGGTAATAATTTGTTTGTTTTTAAAGAAAATAAATGCCTATCACAAATTATTATTGCAGTAGACACATTAACTTATATATTAGAACAATTTGTATACAAAACATTTTTAATTTTCATTCATTTTTTATGGAATAATCGACAAAAACTAACAAAAATGCAACGTTGCCAGCTCAGCAGGTATAAACCCTCTTAACCGTAAAACTTATTTTAATTAACTTACAATACAAAACAATACAAATATTCTTTATTGATCACCAAAAACAGTACAGTAACATTACAAAAATAAAAATTAAGGTAGACAATAGGCGGTCTTATCGATAAAAAGCGATCTCTTCCAGACAACGAATTACTCAGAAATTAATAAATAAACTTAAAAAAACTTATAATAAACTTAATTTAATTTCAAAAGGTAATTTTGCCCGTTAATTCCTCAAAACTCCGAAAAACCTACGACCCTCTGCATGATAGGTTATATATAGGTTTAAACCACTTGGCTACCGCGGCTTTTTTATAGATATTTTTTATTTATTGATCCATGTGGCGTTCGTTTTTTCCACCCTGTGTGTATATATCTCTGACTCTACTCTAGAAGGTGTTTTCAAATTATTCCGGAATATTTCAAAAGGTTATGGGGTTAGTTTGAGTGAATACCTCTGTACTTAAAGGTTATTCATCAGAAATTTTTGATTCAAAGTGTAGTCCCACCTTTTGGCGCAATACACTTTGACTGGGGTTCATCAGAAGTTCAGCTGATTTCGACTTAACCCCTTTACACATAAAATAGAAAATAGCTGTTTAATTTCTGAAGACTTAAACCCTTTTTCACTAGAGCCCCAGTTTTGAATATCAATCAACGTAGGCACGGAAACATTAGTCAGCCGCAATGCGTGTTCAATCAAACGAAATATTAAAATAAAAAAGAAAAATATCACGGGACAATTCACACCAATTGACCTAGTCCCAAAGTAAGCTAAGCAAAGCTTGTGTTATGGGTATTAGGCAACGGATAAACATACTTATAAAGATAGATATATACTTAAATACATATTAAACACCCAAGAACCGAGAACAAACATTCGTATTTTTGATACAAATATCTGCCCCGACACGGAAAATCGAACCCGGGACCTCAAGCTTCGTAGTCAGGATCTCTAACCAATAGGCCATCTGGTCGTCTAAATATTCACGATCAATTTTGAGATACCGTGTATAAAAGGGTTATAAGATACTAGCTGTTGCCCCCAACTCCGTCTGCGAAAAATTCGTTTATTGCTATCGCGCGGTAATTATGGAATTTTCCGGGATAAAAACTAACCTATGTCCGGGAAAGGTCCCGGGACTTAAACTATCTCTAGGTATACCAAATTTCATTTAAATCGGTTCACCGGTTTAAGCGTGAAGAAGTAACAGACACAACACGTATAACATGTATTTAACGACCACTTTAGCCTAGTTGGTAGTGACCCTGCCTACGAAGCAAGAGGTCCTGGGTTCAAATCCCGGTAAGGGCATTTATTTGTGTGATGAGCACGAATATTTGTTCCTGAGTTATGGATGTTTTCTATGTATTTAAGTATTTATTTATCTATATAAGTATGTTTATCGTCGTCTAGTACCCATAGTACAAGCTTTGCTTAGTTTGGGACTAGGTCGATTTGTGTAAGATTGTCCCCTAATATTTATGTATTTTTTTATTTACACACACTTTTTTATCAGCTCGGGGTCACCACTTTACCGGCAAGACGTAGTCTCACTGGGCCATCTTGCCGGATATTGGAGGGAGTAGAGAAACTACCTTGTGGATGTTCTGCATGAGACTGCCATGACTGACATGTCAACTAACACTGATATATTTATTACTCTAAAAGTAATTTATTGAATCAGGCGTTACTTTGCGGAGGTCCATATTAATGAACTAAAACAATTACTTTGCTCACCCGCGACCTTCAAAAGCAAAGGAAAGGAAAGGAAGGTCGCGGGTGAGCAAAGTAATTGTTTTAGTTCATTACTCTAAAAGTTCTAAAACTTTATATTTATATACAATAATCTACTCAGTAAGTCTACACTATCTTTCTACATGCCTTATTGGTCTTACGTGACCAACTACATCTTAACCTATCACACGCACAAGATTAATACTAAAGAATGTGGCTCTCGCCACAGCAACTTACAATATCTTTCTAATATACATATAAAAATCTCGTGCCACGGTGTTTGTTATCAAACTCCTCCAAAACGGCTTGACCTATTTTTATGAAACTTTTTGTCTATATTTGGTAGGTAGGTCTGAGAATAGGTCGTAGGCTATTTTTTATACCATTATTCTAAACAACAACAACAGCGACAACTAGTTATGGATTAGTATGGATGTGGATTAATGACCCATCTTCAAACCACCTTGGTGTCTCAGCCAGTTGATCGACTTCAAAAAGTAACCAAAGGTCAACCCTAAATAGCTAGTGACGTATTATAATCGGTCCCGATTTTCGGCGTTCGCCTTGGAGACGGCAATCCGGAAGCGAACCGCTAATAACCGGTTTTTTTCGGTCATCCATCTCCTTGGCTTTCAGTTGTAACGTGTGATATACTAGACATGCTATTAAGAGTTATCTTTAGAGAACCTCTGAATTGGTCTGACGGTTTAAATCTTACTATCATACTTGTGTAAATATAAACGTGAAAGTTTGTATGGATGTTTGATTGACGACCAGATGGCCTAGTGGTTAGAGAACCTGACTATGAAGCTTGAGATCCCGGGTTCGATTCCCATGTCGGTCTTGGGTGTTTAACATGTATTTAAGTATGTATCTATTTATATGTATAAGTATGTTTATCCGTTGCTTAGTACCCACCCATAACACAAGCTTTGCATAGCTTACTTTGGGACTAGATCAATTGGTGTGAATTGTCCCGTGATATTTATATTTATTTATTTATTTTTATTACTCTTTCATACTAAAACGGTTTGACGGATTCTGTTGAAATGTGGCATACAGATAGTTTATAACCTAGATTAACATATAGGATAGGTACTTTTTATCTCGGAAAATTGCATAGTTCCCGCGGGATAGCGATAAACGAATTCATCGCAGACGGAGTCGCGGGCAACAGCTTCAGGGTAGATTTGATTTTTTAGGGTTGCGCACCCAAAGGGTAAAAACGGGACCCTATTACTGAGACTTCGCTGTCCGACCGCCCGTCTGTCCATCTGCCACCAGGCTATATGCCTGTATCTCATGAACCGTGATAGCTAGAAAGTTGAAATTTTCACAGATTATGTATTTCGGTTGCCGCTATAACAAAAATACTAAAAAACAGAATAAAATAAATATTTAAGGGGGCTCCCATACAATAAGAAAAATGTTTTTTTTTTCTCGTTTTTGCTCGATATTGATAACGGCAACAGGTAGACGCTTGAATTATTCACAGAATATTTAGTTATATACAGGGTTATTTGTAATTCACTAGCATCCTTTTAACCCTAAACTCCTACCACTTAAACAAATGTTTTTTGTTATACGACTTTTTAAAATGGAGTACATTTTTTTTCCATACACGGCACAGAGTATCGTAAAAATACAGGTAATCTCAAATTTTCAAAACGTTATTACACCAAAAATATAAAGTTATGACAAAAGTCGTAAAACAAAAAATATTTGTTTAAGTGGTAGGAGTTTAGTGAATAACAAATAACCCTGTATTCACTTTAAAAATAAATAATTAAATTAAAATAAAACTAATATTTAAGGGGGGCTCCCTCCCATACAACAAACGTGACTTTTTGCCGTTTTTATAGACAATGGTACGGAACCCTTCTTGCGCGAGTCCGACTCGCACTTGGCCGGTTTTTTAACCCTAGACCATGCAAGCTGCCCTTTATTAGTTCTATGGGCGGCTTAGTTTCCGCGATTAGCATCGATCGACAGGTGTTTACCTACACACACACACACACACACACACACACACACTCCCAACGCAGGGAACTAAATTACGTACAGACAAGTGTAAAAATATGTACTTAATGAAAGTTTTTTAAAATAAGTACCACAGACTCTTATACCGACGCAATAAGGCCGTAGTAACATATTTTTGAGTCGTTCGAATAGATACTTATTTTTGCACTTGACCCTACAAGAGCGGAACATTTACACAATCGATTTCAAGATAATTTATTTGGCAGATGTATGGAATGTCAACATGACATTTGCAATGAAAAGGTTCCACTCTGGCACGCTATTCAGTTCCTTTGACTGGGCTAAATATGCTAATATTATGTCTCATTGCTCTTATTTGGTCGAATTTAGGTGTCGTTACATACTTATGAAATTATCCCTTTAAGGAATCTCTACCACTCAACCTTTGAGTGGATGAAAGGAGCTTATTAACTGGTAAGTACTACTAGCATTTCTAAGAACGTGCAATCATAACATAATATATTTTATAAGCACAGGATGTAAGATAGCATTGTTCCTTATGTTGCTGACACTAGGCATTCTGGGAGCACAGTCATCATATCATAACCATTGGGTACCTACACCCAACAATGTTATACTATGTTACGATGTTACAAAAAGTTATAAACTTCCGATCTACTCGTGACCACTTCTGTCCGCTGTGTGGCGTCCACGGACCGGAAGACGCAGTGTAGGTAGGCCTCCAACAAGATGGAGCGAGGACCTGGTTAAAGTGGCGGGATCGCGTTGGATGCGGATGGCACGGGACCGATTTGTTTGGCAAGCCTATTTGGACGCCTATGTTCAGCAGTGGACGTCTTACGGCTGAAATGATGATGATGATGACTCCGCTGTAATTTAGTCGACACGTTGAGTCGTAAGTCCGAAAAAAGCCGTGGGTTCGAGCCCGGGCTAGCCTCCTCTACGTTTCTTTTGAGTTTTTGGGAATATGCGAAATTACATTAGAAATTTACCATTAGCTTTACGGTGAAGGAAAACATCCTGAGGCAACATACCTACCTGCAATACAATACAAATATTCTTTATTGAACACCAAAAACAGTACAGAAAAAAATAATAAAAATAAAAATTCAGACAGACAATACCGTATCGTATCCATAGTAATTGATTTTTTTACGTAAACGCGATCGAGAAGTATTTAGGTGAAGTTAAACTTATACTAAGCGTACTGTATGCTTAGTATAAGTTTTACTTCACCAAAATACTTCTCGATCGCGTTTACGTAAAAATTTCAATTCTATGGAAACATGGAAGCGCGCGCGCGGAGACGCTGTCCATGTTTCCCTAGTAATTGAAATTTTTACGTAAACGCGATCGAGAAGTATTGAAGTGAAGGAAAACTTATACTAAGCATACTGTACGCTTAGTATAAGTTTTTACTTCACGAAATACTTCTCGATCGCGTTTACGTAAAAAATTCAATTACTAGGGAAACATGGACAGCGCCTCCACGGCCGCGCGTCCATGTTTCCATAGAATTGAGCTTTTTACGTAAACGCGATCGAGAAGTATTTTGGTGAAGTAAAACTTATACTAAGCATTCAGTACGCTTAGTATAAGTTTTACTTCACCAAAATACTTCTCGATCGCGTTTACGTAAAAATTTCAATTCTATGGAAACATAGACGCGCGCGCGCGGAGGCGCTGTCCATGTTTCCCTAGTAATTGATTTTTTTACGAAAACGCGATCGAGAAGTATTTTGGTGAAGTAATACTTATACTAAGCGTACTGTACGCTTAGTATAAGTTTTACTTCACCAAAATACTTCTCGATCGCGTTTACGTAAAAAATTCAATTACTAGGGAAACATGGACAGCGCCTCCGCGCGCGCGCGTCTATGTTTCCATAGAATTGAAATTTTTACGTAAACGCGATCGAGAAGTATTGAAGTGAAGGAAAACTTATACTAAGCATACTGTACGCTTAGTATAAGTTTTACTTCACCAAAATACTTCTCGATCGCGTTTACGTAAAAATTTCAATTCTATGGAAACATGGACGCGAAGTATTTTGGTGATGTAAAACTTATACTAAATACTCTGTACACAATTTTCCATACAAATCATTTACGCCGTCGCTAGCGAGTACGGTCACTGTAAACTAGTGTAACTCATGGTAGAGGTACTGGAACGATGTCTCGTGAAGTGCGACACGCGCCGGCTTATCGCAATGCTCGCACTACGCACCCGACCCGGCGTCGCATCGTCATCCCAGCTTATATACCTACGTCCCACTGCAGAGCACAGGCCTCCTCTCAGAATGAGAGGGCTTGGGCCGTAGTTCCCACGCGGGTCCAGTGCCGATTGGGAACACACACCATTGAATTCCTTCGCAGGTGTATAGGTACAGGTTTCCTCACGATGTTTTCCTTCACCGTAAAGCTCATGGTAAATTTCAAATGTAATTTCGCACATAAATTCCGAAAAAACTCACGAGGTGCGAGCCGGGATTTGAACCCACGACCCTCTGCTTGAGAGGTCAAACCGCTAGGCCATCAAGGCTTTTTTTTTCATTTACACACAGGGTCATTGTGCCCCTAGAGCCACCGTCTGCGATCTGACCGTGTGAGTTCACTTTGACCTGACCGCAGACCGCAGAACGCATCCAGTGTGGCAAATCCTTTAGGGCTTGCCGAATCCCGGCACCTGGGCCCCCTTTAGAGTGAATGTGACTGACAACAAAAACTTATTTTTCATTAACTAGCTGTTTACTGCGATTCCATCTGCGAAGTATTCGTTTATCGCTGTTTCCCGGGACTCAAACTTCTAGAAGTACCAAATTTCATATAAATCGGTGAAGAGATAACAGACAGACAATCGCACTTTGGCGTTTATATTTACTAATTATTAGTATGGATTTTATGCGGTATAAATTCGCTATAGCATTTCAGATTTAAGAGGAAGCCTGTGGCCTGCAGTGGAACGTAGGTATACAGGCTGGGATGATGATAATAGCACTTTCGGGGCACTTTTGAGGGCCCCGTGTGTACAGTTACAGTACAGTTTAGCTCTTTCGCACCACTGGTGGTCAACGATTCACGGGTTGGCAACTATTGCTTAAATGATTTGAAACAATTACTTTGCTAACCCGCGACCTTACGATAGCTACGTTTATGTAAAAAATGCGTGTTTATGCAGTTCCTCCACCTCCACTCTGTAATGAACACACACAAATCACACAAACCCAACTATCACCACCACCAAACTACCTCAGAGTACCGCAAACGTTCACTGTGCTACCAAAATATTATGTTAGAGTTGAAACGCGCGTCAGTGTAGTTTGGTGGTGGTGATTTGTGTGTGTTCATACAGTGTGGAGGTGGAGGAACCGCATGAACACGCATTTTTTACATAAACGTAGCTATCGTAAGGTCGCGGGTGAGCAAAGTAGTTGTTTCAGTTTATTAAAATGGACAAAGTAACGCCTGATTCAATAAACTATTGCTTTATGATGTACGTTCGAAAGTTAGCAATCACAAATTGTTATTGCTTTACCTGCAAAAATAACAATTTTTTACCTAATCAGACCCTTGCGAGAAAAATGTACTACGTCTGGGAAGAAGTGTCACTTTTAGTGATTTGACAACACTTCTAGACAGTCGTATGTATTACTTACGACGTAGACTTAGATAAAAAATGACACGAGCGTACCACGAGCGTTGATAATGCTAATAACCGTTAACTGGTAATATCCAGTTCGTGGCGTTGCGCGGGTGTATAGGTCGGTGATGTTTACCGTCGTAAAACTATCAGTGCTGCACTCATACAATGTAGCGTTTCAATCACTTTTCAAATTAGCTGGCGATTTATTGGAGGATTTTACTACAGACTATAATAATAGTAATAGGTAATTTGACTCGAAGGGGTGAAATCAACTCAAGTCAAAAAATCTTTATTAAACTTAGGGCATTAAGTAAACTCTTATTAACCTCGAATAAAATGTACCACCGCTTTGGAATAAGTTATTGAGAAAAAATCGGCAAGAAACTCAACGAGATATGTTTCTTTCATATTTTTATGTACAATAAAGAGTTTTACATACATAGGTACAGTCGTAAAATTAAATCACGTACCAGGGTGGGTGATCCCTTTTCATTGAAAATGTCATGGTGATGTTCCATACATCTGCCAAAGAAAACATCATGAAAATGGCTGTGAAATGGTTCCACCCTGGTACGCGATTCGTTTCCTTGGTTATACTGTACTGTACATATGTTCTTGGTCACGTGAAGTCCTGTCTTGAAGACGCAGCATGCCTAGGCTCTCCGCAAGGTGGACTGATGGCCTGGTGAAGGTTGCTGATGGATGTGGGCGGGTACCTACAGGACTAGTCTTTGTGACATTCTTTTGCCTCCAGTAGAAACTAGGCGTTTTCCAGATGATGATGATGATTTTTTTAACTGAAATTTTATGCCCTATAATTGCTACAATCTAGCTGAATCTAAGTATTCTGTACCTATTTGTTAAAACTAGGTTAATTCCGCGTAGCTCTCGTAGAAGAATAAAAATCCCGTGGGAATTTAGATAAATCCATTCTTATCTTAGCGCACGTCTATGATCCTCAAGGAATGTCTGTTGAATTTCAAGCACCTAGCTCCAGTAGTATTGGCTGTGTGTGCGTTGTTCAGTCAGTGACGTTACTCTGTTATAGGTAAAGATCCATAAAGCCGGTGAGGCGGTAGAGCATACTGAATAGACACACAAAATCAAAAAACGTCACCCTTCTTTCGTCGGTAAAATCATGAAAATGTGTTTAATTCGTAACATTATGTTCGAGAAAGCGTAATCGACGAGTTATATAATTAGATATCTTTATTTGCTGCTTTGCTTGCTTCCTGAGTCGGCAGTCTGCCAGCTCGCTGGGTTACAATGTCATTGCACGGGGCTATTATGAGGGCATTTGGGAAACGCGAATTAATGTAGGTCGTAAGGGCGACATATCAACAGTTACGACAGTTTAGATAAGATCATTATTCACGCGGGTGTTGAGTGTGAAATGAATACATTTCCGAGAGCTTAATTAGAGTAGCTGAGGCAGCATTAAACAAAACATATACAGTGCTTTATTTAGGTACGCAGGATTATTAATTTAATAAGAGGAATAAGCTAGAGCTTTTTTTTCGTTATGATTGAGTCTCACGGTAGTTTTATGTCCAAACAGGAATAACTTACTTTGCTGAGATCCATATCAATGACCTGAAACAATTACTTTGCTCACCCGCGATATAATGATAGTTACGTTTATGCAAGAAATGCTTGTTCATGCAGTTCCTCCACCTCCACTGTACGAACACACACAAATCACATAAACCCAACTATCACCATCACCGAACACACTGACCGTGTCGAACTCAACCAGAGCTCATCCTCAGAGTACCGTTCATCCCTTGAAGCCGTATATACAGACACTCTCAAGTGAATCAAAATATAAGGGGTATTTTTCGTTAGACCTATGAAATTTGGTAAGTAATACCGTCTTACAAGTACCTATAGGAAAAAATCTGAAACTATACATTTGTAATTTTGTAAAGGGTTCCGACTTACCTATACAAAATGATCCCACACTGCGCACATTTTACTTAAAAGTAGGGGTTTGCTAACACTGGATTAAAATAGATACTGTTCATGGCGTATATTTTGACATAAATACTTAGGTACCTACAAATTTGTACGGAACCCAGGGTGCGCGAGTCCAACTCGCTCTTAACCGGTTTTTTATTATGTACTCTTATTATTAGTTGTTATGACACTACCCTACAATTAAGATTGGAGCTGATTGGTTTTCAGGGCTAAAATCTACGAATATTCGTAGGCTAAAATAAAGAGTCTTTTTGCTAGGGTCGCATCTTGAAATACTTGTTTTAAGGCCGGCACTGGATGTCACGTCACGTACGCACCAGTTGTAATAAATGAAACTGTTAGAAATATGGCGCACTGGATGCGTGCACATGGTGTGCCATCTTTCTTACAGTTTCATTCATTACAACTGGTGCCTGACACGCACACGCGTCTGGTCTGCGCCGACTTTTATGGTGTCATAATCCCTACTATCCTACAGAATTTTCTTTCCACACTGTATGTGAGTGATCTTACAACTAATGTTATGTAGTTAATATGATAGATAAATATACATGAGTTATTCTGTATACGCTCGAATCGTCTCCTACAAACTTGCAATTTAATTGACTATGACGTTTGTTCATTGACACGAGTTGAAACGCTAATTAGTTGCACGTGGACTTTGGTACAGTAATCATTTATTATTTCACTCATCATCTCAGCATTAAGACCAACTCAGAGGTGCGAGCCCAGGCTCAAACCCACGACGGACGCTCCGCTTGAGAATCAAACCACTAGGCCACCACAATTTCTAAGGTAAAAAAAAACGCAAGTTGAAAAATTGTAACACTAGAATATCACTCAAATAAATTTTCAGTTTCGGTTGCAAGTAAGTAAGACAGAAAGAAAGATAATATTTAGTAGTAGTTATATACCTAAAAGTATTTAGAACTGCAAACTTCGCTCTGATACTAGTTTTAACGGCAAATTAGAGATAGAATACTACATAGATAGCATGATATCACAGGAAAACCAGAACACAATATACTTACTATTAAGTATATTATTATTATGTATTAAAATCAATCATCTTAATCACCGTCTGTGGCGTCAGTGTGGAGGCAAAGACAATCGCTTGGTTTAAATTTAAACTTTAATTTAAAAAATCAACGAAAGCATCCAACATACGAATCCAATTTAGTAGGAATCAGCGGTAGGAAAAAGAATCAGGAAATTGAGTACCTAATTCGTAAGTGGCCGGGTACCTACATAAAATGTCCATGTGGAGGTTAATTTTTAATCGGAAAAAGTTGTAAAGATTCAAAGTCAAATTCAAAATACCTATCTTTATTCAATTGAGACTATTTGTTTTATTCAATCTAGGCTGAGCAGCGTTCGGGAAGATCCTCAATATCTTAACATTCAATATACCGCAGTGTCTCAAGCCAAAAGTCTTTCACCAGTGTGTGCTGCCAGTAACTTATAGCACTGAGCTGTGTCCGCTATCGATAGGCTTCATAAGAAAGCTCAAAATCAGGACGATGGAGAGGGCTATGCTTGGAGTTTCTCAGCGGGATTACATTAGAAACGATGAAATCCGCGCAAGAACTAAAGTCACCGACTTAGCTCGAAGAATCGTCTGACTCAAGTGCCAGTAGTTGGACAGGGCACATCGCTCGTAGAACTGACGGCCGATGGCATAAGATTCTCGAGGCGTCCACGGATCGGAAGACGCAGTCTAGGTAGGGCTTGAACCGGGTGGAGCGACGACCTGGTTAAAGTTACGAGAACGCGTTGGATATGTATGGTACATGACTGGTCTGTTTAGCAAACCTTTAGGGAGGCTTGGACGTGTTTCGGCTGAAATGATACCTAATGATAATTTTCCTCCCAATAAAGTCAGCAATGAGAAACGTAAACCGATGTAATATTATCGCTGTTCATCTTATCTATCATTCGCGATAATAGCTTACTAAAGTGATGACGTCATATTCGTAGTGACGTCATCACTGTTGGATAGTGGAGCCAGACTGCCGGGGTCGCCCGGTCAATGTATATCGGAAGAATTTTATCAATACGGTCTAATAAGCTTTATTGCAGATACGTAGTATAATGTGACATACTTACACAGTCAACTAATTTGATTCCTGGCGATCATAGAACCTGATCATAGTAAATCATTTTATTTATCTATAGCAATGCCCAGCGAATGCAAGAAACGTCATGATGACAAGGTAAGTTCTGTGGTGGCCTGGGAATCAAACTGGTTGACTGCATTGGTAGGTATAGTCGAGCGAGAAATTGGTTTACCACTCTAAGGTAGAATATCGTTTACACATTCACATAATAAAACAACAAGGTACATTTTAGCTTGCCCGTTAACATGCTGAGTTACGTCAGTGATTTGTCATATGTCATTTGTGTTTATTTTGAACTCTGTACAGACACTTAGCTTAGCGACATATTTAAACTGAAGTAGAAAGGCTCTGATCAGGGAGAGTAAAGGCCACCACACACCGCAGCGTGCCCAGAGCGTTCTATAACCCTGAATCACATATACGGTGACAACACCGGCAGCGCAGCACAGCGTATATGATTCAGTGTTATGCAACGCGCAGCGGTCTGTGGAGTGCTTTAGATTGTATATATAAACGAGATACCCATAATTTCCAGGTGGAGCTGCATCGCGAGATCACTTTCCGAAACTCGGGACAGACGTACCGCGGCGTCCCGGTCATGGCCAGCAACATGGATACCGTCGGCACCTTCGAAATGGCCCGGGAACTCTCTAAGGTGACCTTAGTACCCTATGACATAGTTAAGACACAACCTTTAGAATAATAGGCTTTAATCAGCTAAAAATATGAGGTACAGAAATGACATAGTTCCTGACAGATATTAATAGACAATATTATGTCATTCACCCCCCCTTTCTGGAACTGACGAATCCCTTGTATAGTCCTGAAGGTAGGCAGGGGCTCGACGTACTCGGGTGGAGCGGCGTAGTACTGGTGCTGGTATTGCAGCAGGCGGTGGGTGCTCGGGCACTGCCTCGTCACTGTCATTGTTGCCAGGATGTATCTCTTCCTCGTCCATTGAGTAGTATTGCTCAACTTCATTCTCATCGCCACTGTCGTCCAAAAGAGGTAAAGGAGCAATATTTCTATTTGATATAGTCGTTTCTCGACCATCTGGCATTCTTACGTGTGAGTATGAAGGATTTGCTTGTAAAAGCTCCCCCTCTTCGACTAATGGGTCATATTTGGATTTCCTTAGTCGAAGAGGGGGAGCTTTTACAAGCAAATCAAAAGGTTGTGTCTTAACTATGTCAATTTAATCAGCTAAAAATATGAGGTACAGAAATGACATAGTTCCTGACAGATATTAATAGACAATATTATGTCACCCTACTTTGTTCTCACTGAACTGACAAGGTTCACCGTTAATGGAGAAGTACCATCGACAAAAAGATCGCATTGACACCTTAAATGTCCATTTTGCTTGCAGTGGCTAGACATCTGTCCATACCAATCCATACCAATAACTTCTACGGCTTCAAGCATAGTTTTGAAACTTGGCAGGCCTCGGTTTTGTCGACTGTACGTTATGGACAACAACATCAGTCATAATCACCCCAGCCTATATACGTCCCACTGCAGGGCACAGGCCTCCTCTCAGAATGAAAGGGCTTGGGCCGTAGTTCCCACGAGGGCCCAGTACGGATTGGGAACTTCCACACCATTGAATTTCTTCGCAGGTGTATACAGTTTTCCTCCCGATGTGAACCTTCACCGTAAAGCTCATGGTGAATTTAAAATGTAATTTCACACATATATAAATTCCGAAAAAATCGGTGCGAGCCGGGATTTGAAACCACGATCCTCTGCTTGAGAGGCCGTAGGTCAAACCGCTAGGCCAGCACGGCCTCAGTCATAATAAAAGTTTCTAAAGATTCAATGTTAAATACACTCGCGGTGAAATAATATGGGTCAGTACGAAAAACTAGTATATCTCCTAAAATAATAGAGCTAGTGGCATGATTGAAACGTTATATTGTAGATCATTCTATAGTTATAAAACAACACCAAAGCTTTCAAACGTTATTCATTTGTTTATTAACCTTTCCTAAATCCGAATATCTGTAGAAACAGAGCGTCATTCGGCCGGATTGAATCGGTCATATTTTTTGCAAAAGCACATCTAAAGTTAAAGTTGTCGTAGCTTGCTAGCTATCCCGTTCGCGATAAATCACAATTTTTTCACTCTTTTTTCAGAACGGACTCTTCACTTGCATCCACAAATATTACTCTCTAGATGAATGGAAGAAATTCGAAGCGGAGCACCCAGAATGCTTAGAACACATGGGTAAGTTCTGAACTATAAAATCCTACCCTCAATGATGTTATACACGTGGCGCAAAACCCAACGATAACCCGAGGTCGTATCACAGAATATATAATACATAGTACTAACGTGCAGAATGGACACGCTCCGCCCCGCACCGATTCTAGTTACCACACCCCTCAAGGCGCAGATTGCCGGACATCGTCCGAATCCAGAAGAGTGCGCGCGCGATGTATGTAGGCGTACGCGTGTACAGACGTCGTCGTGCTTATGTAGATTCAAGAACGCGTATTTTGTACGTCGTGTCCGCCGTGTGGCCGTATTGTCTAACGCTTCTTGCGCTTGCCTTCGCTTTCACCATCTCTTTTTGTCATCATATTATACCGTTTGACAGAAAGAAATAGTGATTCCGGGTTTCTAGAACTGGTATAACTTGACTCCTTGCCCGGCAACAGGTTATCGTTAAGTTATGGGTGTCTATGGGCTGCTGTGATTGCTTTCCATCAGGTGACCCGCCCTCTCGTTTTCCCCTATCATGTAAAAAAAACTTGTTGCCTCTTTTAACACAATGTTAACCATAGCGGCAAGCTCCGGCACGGCAGAGGTGGACTTCGACCGTCTCTCCGAGATCCTGAACAACGTGACGGAACTCAAGTTCATCTGCCTGGACGTCGCCAACGGATACTCCCAGCACTTCGTCGAGTACCTGCGGAGAGTGCGGGCCGCTTACCCTAAACATACCATCATTGTAAGTGATCTATCGGCTGTAAACATGAAACTAACGTGAAACTCATAGTGAAAATATACGGATCACTCACGTTTTAAAACAAGTTTCGGGCTAATCTGTAGCCCTTCCCGGAGCCACACGTCACGGCGGCTAACAAACGCGCACTGCGCGCTACCGCTCTGGTCGCGCGGCTGCTCGACGCAACTGACAACGACACAACGGGTATGTATTACAATACCGAAGTACGAAAGACCGAATGTATTAAAACATCGAATGGGTCAAAAGACCGACACGATTTTCTTCTGAAACCGTAAACTTCTCAGAATTTATTAAAACGGCATCATACAGAACCCATTAGGTTAGGTTAGGTTAGTTTTATAACAATCTTAAAAAGTTAACGGTTTCAAAAAAAATCGTGTCGGTCTTTTTGACCCATTCGATGGTTTAATACATTCGGTCTTTCGTACTTCGGTATTGTATGTAATACATACCCGACACAACTACCCCCGTTTTCGTCATCACTTTTACTGTCATTGTCAAATGTAGGGTAGCACACAACACTATAACATCACTTTGTAAAGGTTCACTCACACTCATCACCGTTAACGAGTTAAACTCGTTTTAAGACGTGAGTGATCCGTATATTTTCACTATGATCTATCGACTGCTCTAATTCCGTTTGTTTGTAGTCAAGATAAAACTGAGAGAAATTGCCTGATACTGCAGGTCCTATAATCGATAAGCAATCCCTATAAACAGTGATTTTTGGACCAGTTGTGGTGTAGGGGTGCACGCAGCACGGTATGCTGAGGACCCGGGTTCGATTCCCGGAGCTGGTCGTTTTCTGTGTGTTTTTTCAAGTGCATCCATGTTTCAGTTCGTATTTAGTATGAAAAACATAATTGTCACAAACACATTCAGTGCCAAGAACCCGCTTGTGGTGCAATAGTCTCTCGACATAATAATGTCACTAACAATTTTATTGTCACGTTGGTGAAATAAAGGCCAGAATAAAAGCAGTATTGTTGTAAATTTACAAATATTCATGGATTACAGGCTGGCAACGTGGTGACGGGTGAAATGGTAGAAGAACTCATATTGTCTGGTGCTGACATAATTAAGGTGAGTCTTTTGACTACAGAGTTACGAGTGATCATGAAAAAGTCCATGGTCAGATCACAATATTTAGACGTGCTAAGTAACTAAGTATGAAATACGGGAATACTTCAGCTATAACTCCAATCATTTATAACTATTACGCTAAACGGGACTTATTACTATTTACTTCGATGTTTCAGCCCCATTGCAGTGGCCTGGTCAAGAGTTGATTGAAGTGTATGGTGTCAAGTTCGTTTAGTTATGAGTGAAAATCACGAAAGTTAAAAAAAATCTTTATTCAAAATAGGTTTTTACAATATAAGACTTAAGTCTAAATAAATTAAAAGTGAGGAATGACACATGCCTGAACTAGGAGGATCCTGTGTCTCAGGCGAAAAAAGGACTTGCACAACTAGACATAACTATATTATGGAATTAAGTTAAATTTAACTAAAATAACACTTGCAGAAAAAAAACCGCTATTTAGGTAATCTTAGTACTAAGGTAAATTAGGAAACATTATTAACAATAACATAATAAGTACCTATATCAGAACAATGTTTATTTAAACAAGGTCAATAATTTATACATATATTAGGTACCTACTTAAATTCGTGTATGATGAGTTTTTCAATATTGCTTGTTATACATTTTTTTTATTAGGTACGACAATCAAGCATCAGTGTCATCAAACATTGTGAACTGGGTTAAAGTCAACTTAAGAATAATTAGCGTACGAGTAAATTTTCAACCTCACATATTACTGACTCGGATACACAGAAATGATCTAGGTCATCGATCAAGTTATCGATACATTTAGGTTCATTTGGCGTAAAGGACAAAATGGCACTTTTCAGGAGAGCCAAAAAACAAAATTTTTTTTAGAAAAACTTTTGTAACTTTTTTCTTTGTTGACCTATATTTTCGATGTATATGAGAAAAGTGCTTAGAATTCTTGTCTCTATGTAGTTATTTGGTACCTATTACGTTAAATATGAAACTTAAAAAGTTAGTGTCCTTTACACCACGGTAAAAAGCGTTATAAAGTCACATACGACCACACCATTTTAAGAAATTTAAGATAGTTGATTGGTTGATTGGCCGTAAAGGTCATTTTTGTAAAAAATAATGCAATTTTTGGGTGTATAGACCACCATAACTTACTAAATTTATATTGTTTTCCTTAGATTTATGTCATTACAGGAATGTATTATGCAAAAATATTCATCATTTGTCGTAATTATTCGTTGGTAGTTACTTACCAATAATTTAGTAGTTTGTAGTAGCATAAAATATCATTAAATACATGCAATAAACGTTTTACGCCTTGAAAATATTAAAATTACATCCATGGAATTTTATTATTATTGTAATAAAACAGGTAGGTTAATCAAGGTATGCAGTGAATGAAAGGATGGAGTCATTAGTCTGTAAGAAATCGCTGTAAAGTCAACTTTGGTATTCGCTAAATGCACTTTACTAGAGAAACGCTACACAATATAGGTTTAATCACAAAATTACTTTACCTACTAGGAATTTAATAACGTCATTTTCTTTGTGTAAGAACTAATTACCAGGTATGTTGTACCTACAGCTCTAACGTTACACAAAATCATCCAGTATAAATCAAAACAAATTCTAATAAACAAATATCTCCGGATAAAACCGTAATAATTATTGTTTTGTAACTTGATATTAATAAACTGGTTCTCAGAAATGACTAACTAGCTTTAGGTAGACCTTAAATAAACGAGTTAGTATCAAGTAGGTAGTAAGAATAACGCAAAAATTCTTTAAAGCAACTCGTCAGAAGTTTTTTATTTCGTCTACTGCAATGTCACTGTAGACGACTGCTGACGACTTGCCTCAAAAACACTACTAGATACTAATTCAATCGAACAGCGTTAGAAAATATTTCTATAATAATAACTGAACTAAACAAAACAATCATCTGATCTACATGCGTATGCATCGGGGACTAGGTATAAGTCCGTACTGTCATCGACACATCACCTATCTTGCTCTTAAGGCCACCACAAACTGCAGCGCGGGGCATGCGATCGACGCCGATGGAGCGTGCCTAGCGCGGTCTATAACACTAAACCATATATACGGTGACATACACCGGCAGTGTTGTGCAGCACGCTGGGCACGCTGCGGTCTGTGGAGGACTTTACTACTGATAAAGAACAAAATTGCGAGGATGACAGAGACAACCGGCATGAGGAATTTTTTACCGCGCAAAACTGTCGCATGTTTTGTTACGACGCAAACTGTTATTAGTAAGGAAAGTACAATTATAATGAAAATAGAAGAACATCAAATGTTTAAACAACCTAAACCTATTAAAACTTGATTTAATTACGTTATGACATCATTACAGGAATGGAAACTCTTTTACGCCTTTAATTTTATTCATCATGTTCACAAATTTACAAAAAAAAGAGTAGTAAAGCATTAAAAAGTCCTTTACGCTGCATCATAAATATACCTTGGCATTTATGTAAGTGCTTTAAACCACGTTGTATAATGCTAGGAAAAAAATATACGTCCTTTACGCCCATAGTTTAGCTACGTTATGAAGTAAATATAGTACGTAAATTAAGAACAGTAAAGGTCGTAAAGGACAGAATAATAAAAGAAAGCTCCAAATATAGGTCTTAAAGGGCAACGTGTATAAAATCAGGACTTTACGTCGTGGTCTATATTTCATAACGTCCTTTACATTCCATGTGATTTTGAGTGTGATATTTACACCCACTAAACAAAGCAGTTTTGATGTTGAGCTATGGAAAATTCTGGGGTGTAAAGGTCAAATTTTGCGAGATATCAAAATTCTAAGTATACAGATCGATAGAGCTTGAAATTCTGAACAAAACTGTATATATAACTCATTTTCGGCATTTTGTCCTTTACGCCAAT
Source organism: Archips xylosteana (assembly GCA_947563465.1). Lineage (NCBI taxonomy): Eukaryota > Metazoa > Arthropoda > Insecta > Lepidoptera > Tortricidae > Archips > Archips xylosteana. The sequence continues at coordinate 12,467,160 of OX387365.1, read as the reverse complement.
TGAACCTAAAGGTATCGTTATCATTCATACAAATAAAACGAAAATAAAATAAGTAAAAGAAAAGTTCTGAAAGTAAACTTGGAAATGGGGTTAAAATAATAACTCCAATCTCAAGTCGCAGTCATACTCAATAAAATGTTTTAAACAGATCCATCGATACTGTTCGATTATTCCGCCACTGTCGAGGTTGACAAAGATCAATTTTGGCGTATTGTTCTGTTCGGTACTACATCCTTCACACAAGTACTCCGATCGGAATCTATACTATTTGCCATTTAACCCTGCCTAAAAGTTCATTACTCCTCAAGTATTATGTTATCTCAAGTTTAAAAACGACTCGCTAAATGTATGAACATTATCGCTAAATCAACTTTACGCGGTTATCGTGGTACAGGGTTGAGTTCACTTGCGGTCATTGCAGAAATTGTCAACATTTTCTCACTATTAGCAATGAACTTTTAGGCAGCGTTATCTGGCACTTAGTATAATTAGTAATTTACGGGGCAATCATCGTAGACCTACGTTTTGTACTTATATTGTTATGCAGACGCAGACCAGACACTAATACCCTAAAATCCCTTTGTGGAATTCTGCACCTATCTATACTTCATTTAATTTAGAATTGAAAACCACAACATCATTATATTGCGGCTCGTCAACTATTTCTTACCTAGCAAATAGTGGCAGTAGTCTGGAAGTCGCAAAATAAAATTGTTTTAATGTCACTTTATTTGCGTGTCGTCAATTGTTACTCTGGTACAAATTGTAAAGAGATTACAGTTCACGAGCCGCAATATAATGTTGTTGTGGTTTATAATTCTAAATTAAAGGGAGTATAGATTAGTAGAAGATGGATCTATTGAATAAAATTGGTAGCCACCTCTTGTCCGCATAGTCTCTTGGGTTGCCAGAGCGAAGTTTGCGGCAGGCTGAGACGTGGCATTTTTTCACCCGACTGTCGAAGGAGGGTTATTTTTTTCGAGCGTATGTATTTATGTATTTACGTATGTATGTATGTATGTGTAATTAATTCTTTGGAACGCCCAGCTGCCTAAACGGCTCAATTGATTTTGAAGTGTGAGGTGTCATTAAATTCGTCTGTTCCGAGAGTGACATAGATGTATTTTCCCGTAATCTGAGATTAAAGTTATAGGTAACGCCACGTGAGTTGAGGTGAATGATTACACACACAGCTACATAAAGTACTGATTGCAAAAAAAGTAGTGAATGAATGAAATAAGTGAGTGAATGAAAATGTGAATTATATGATCTTAACCTACTCAATACATATTATATTATAATTTTTCTTTTATCATATAACCTATTTTTGAAATAAAACAATTTGAAACTGATAAGAAATATATACAAGAAAGAAATAAGAAATAAATATTTATAAAAAGCGAAAAATATGCTTTTCTGATTTAAATAAAATACATCAAAATATTTTATTTTCTTTTTTGTTTGAACTAGATGTACCTATTTTCTTAGATAATTCTTAACGAAATAGGTTGAAGAAATTTTTAGTCAATCTTGTAATTCACTGTTGAGTCTGCTGAACTTGCTATCGGTACGAATAAACGTCAAAATCCTGCTGTCATTACATGAGATGTTATTGTGTGCGTGACCTCAACTCTGATGGCGTGACCTATATTATCTGATGTTTCACAGGTGGGGATAGGGCCTGGCTCGGTGTGCACGACTCGCATCAAGACCGGCGTGGGGTACCCGCAGCTGTCCGCCGTCATCGAGTGCGCAGACGCCGCGCACGGGCTCAAAGGACACATCATATCGGTGAGTTTGCTCTCAAGGCCGCAGATAGGCCAGACAAACGAACTAGTGGGTCACCTGATGTTAAATGAACACCACTGTCCATAGACACCCGCAGCGCTTTACACGATGCAAGTGCGTTGTCGGCCCTAAAGGAGAGGGAATAAGGGAAGGGGGAAAGGGAAGGGATGAGGTATTGGCCCCCCGGCACTCTCACTGACCGTACGAAACGCAAGCAGGATTACTGCTGCTTCACGCCGGTGTTCTGTGAGAGGGTGGTACTGCCCCGGACGAGCCGGCCCATTCGTAATGCAGCGGCTAGCTACAACATGGCTCTACCACGGTCTGGGGATTTCTCATGCTAGGTTTACACAGGCTTAGTAGCTAATACTTAGTACTTGTCACTTACACTTGTCACATGTCGTGTGTAAACATGTTGTATAAGTGCTTAGTATTAGTGCAACTGCAAGTGCAAGTAATTAGAAGCCGGTCCTATTTACTAAGCGACAAGCATCTACCCACAGCTAAAAATCTACTAATACTTGTCACTTGTCGAGTGGTGTAAACATTTAATGACAAATGCAATCTGATTAGTGATTACTCAAAGCTCTTGTAGAGCTTGTCTAATTTAAAATGACGCGCCCCACCACCGCATTTGACATACAGGATTTCAAATCCTGTATGTCAAATGCGGTGGTGGGGCGCGTCATTTTAAATTAGACAAGCTATAAACTAATACCATTCTCTAACACCAATGTGTAGACGGTTACTTGCCACTTGTCACTGCATACCTATAAGTCCCTAACCACCTACACTAATGACAAGTACTAAGCCTAGCTTATTTATCACCGAAAATTAAATTGCCTATTATCAGTTCGCAACCAATTTTAAAATCACTTTTTGAAATCTCACCTTCTAATCGATTAGGTATCTATAGATAGCTAAACCGTTTTAGCCAGGAGGCCGGGAGAGGTGCGGGCGGCAGGCACACGAGGCGCGCTCGCCGCCCGCACCTCTCCCGGCCCCCTTTGTCGTCATACCCCCCAACCCCTGTACCGCGCGGGCGACGACTCAGTTAAACGGTTTAGCTATATTCAAATGTGTTAGTTTGCGTAATGGTATATTTGATTTCTTTCGCTTTGATTTGTGCACTCTTACGTTAAAAAAGTCGTTTCTGGCACTCATCGGCCGCTGCTGCGTAGTACGCTTGCTTCGCTCGCCCGGCTTCGTGTGACGAAACATTATTCGTTTGAAAGTTTTTTGAATGAACAGTTTATTCACAGAACATATGGTACAAATAGGGTGTTAACAAAATTAATTATATTATTATCCAGATATGTTCGGCCATCAGACATGTGAAAGTTAATGTGATTAATTATTAATATTGTATATCTGTCAATAATTAAATTATACATAATGTATACCTAGTGAAAAATTTACTAAATAAGTAATAGGTGTCCCAAAAGTTGCAAGTTATTATAATAATCTGAGTCAAATTAATTCTAACTAATGAAAAAATGAAACGTTATCATACAAAAATTGCCAATAGGTAGTTGTCAAATTAAATCGTCGGCGAAAAGTTGATTTAACCCTGGGTTAGCGATTAACTCGGAGTTAAGTAGTTAACTCAGGTCCGCGCAAGCGCGCCTAAGGGCCACTTGCACAGTCCAGGGTTAAAAAAAAAATCGGTAACCCTGGGTTAAGAATGACAGTTCTGTAGCTACCTCCAGCGCCATTCAGTCTTCAATTAGAGAAACCGCTATGTTCTGCATCGCGCTATCGAAGTTTCTCAACTTGGCTGCATATAAATAAAACTTTCAACTCTCTTCCTTCGGACTTCGGTCCCCAGTAAGTAAGTAAGTTTTTTTATTTGCATTAAATGTGGTTAACAATAGATCTTAAAATACATTTATAAGAGGCATAACATCTGCCTGGAGAAAGATATCTCTATCGTATCGACCCCCAAAGTTCGATACATTTTGACACTTCTTATCCCTGGGTTAGCAGTTAACTTGGAGTTAAATAGCTAACCCAAGTCCGCGCAAGCCCGCCTAAATTTTGATAGTGATTCCGAGTGTGTCTGACAATATTTGCTCTGACCTTTTTATCCTGACGTCAACACTTCTTCAACCAGGACGGAGGTTGCACGTGCCCCGGCGACGTGGCAAAAGCCTTCGGCGCAGGAGCCGACTTCGTGATGGCCGGCGGCATGTTCGCGGGCCACGACCAGTGCGGCGGCGAGGTCGTCACCAAACCCTGCGGGAAGAAGGTCAAGCTGTTCTACGGGATGTCCTCGGCCACGGCTATGGAGAAGCATTCTGGAGGAGTCGCGGAGTACCGGTCGTCTGAAGGTCAGTAACTTCCATGAATTAGGTACATCACCATTGATGTGAACGAACTGCAATCCATCTACATAGGAAAATAAACTTCGAAGACTTCGTGACTGGTATACTTATTATACCCTTCTGAAAAACCTCCGGAAATTCACTAGTAAAATACCTAGTTATTTTGAGTAAAGGTTTGGGGACATTAGCGTTTGTCTTGACTTCCATGTTTTCATTTTATTTATTTGCAAACTGAAGTAGAGTACCCAACAAAAGCCGGCGCTGCTTAGATGGGTTTCATCACATTCAAATTAAATAAAAAAAAATCATTATCAGGCAGAGTAGGAAAAAATGAATGTGTCTATCTAATCTTAATCTATCAATTTTTTTTGCTGAATTGTCCCTTATTTAGTCAAGTTACGCTAAGTGCAATCCTATATGGTCTGACTATAGTCCGGTAAAAAATACGTACAAGTACCTACATATACCGCAAAATTACATCTTGTAGCAACAGCTAATCTCGCTATTTCAGAGAAATTAAACCACAAAATCTCTTCACAGGTAAAACAGTTGAAGTGGACTACAGGGGTGACGTGGGGGCAACTGTGAAGGACATCCTAGGAGGCCTCCGATCAGCTTGCACGTACGTTGGAGCGGCTAAGATCCGCGAGCTCCCTCGGAGAGCGACCTTCATCCGGTGCTGTCGGCAGGTCAACGACACCTTCTCATAAGTCCTGTCAGCCTGGTACATCGAGCCTTACGCTATTGGTTTGTTAACTCTTCGGTATAATCATTGAAACCTGTATTGTATACCTTTTCATGGTCCATATTGTGCTGGTACTTACTTGCTTATGTTTTAGGATGTTTCTATAGGTTCTACGCCATATAACTTAATAAAGGGAAACCAAAAATGATGTTAAGCGATCAAGCAAGATGTGATTTCTCAGTTCTTCACTTGACCCTGACCCGGCTCTCGAGGGATATTTTGTACATCTGGCTTGCGTTTGACCACAATCATGCGTGATGGAACGCGAAGATGAGACCTTCGATGGTGACGCTTGCGAGCCTTACTCTGTTATTTATCCTACTATCAGGAGCCACAGTAGTTTGAGTCATATTGGCCTGACGCTAAAAATCAAGTCAAACTGAGCACATAAAATTTTTCATTTTATGAGGTTTATTCTGTGTTGTAGTTTATTCTGAAGAGTTAACAAATCTCTATACACGGCCCTTTGCTTAGTTTAGTAGGTTGACTTGCTGATAATATGTTGTTAAATAAATTTTTATTTCAATTAGTTTAAGTTTGAAGGCATGTACCTATTCAGCCAAAGCTAGACTAAGCAAAGTAAGGCGTTAGATCTGCTTTTAAATTAATCAATAATAAATTTATTCAGTATTCAATTGCGTAGACTTTACCAAAAGCTGATGATGTTGATGATGATGAAACAAAACTTTTTTGTACAATAAACAAACGTTTTAAATTTAAAGCCAGGACTAAATCTAAAGCTAAATAAACAATATTGTTATCTTTTTCCAAAGGCTTTATGTTGTTCAACTGGTGCTAATACTTTTATTTCACGAATTTGCTAAGTACATTATTAGAACCAGCCACTCGATAGAAAGCTGGCCTAGATAGTTTTTCGAACAAAGTTATTGCTTAAAATCTTAAAACATTAAATCATAGGTCACCAGTAAATCAAAATTATTGAAAGTATTCCATCTAGGTATCAGATTTAATCATTTACCTACCTATGCATATTAAAAACAAAGATATACTTATAATAAATATCATGCTAAATAGGAAATAGCCTAGAAAAAAATTAAGTGCACTTGCTTTTATATCGTAGATAAATAAATTAATAGCAAATTTTGAAAACTCTGAATATGTAGCCAATTTGTACGGCTGTCAGTGCAGTTCCATTTAACACTGCTAGACGTTTCGAGCTCTAGATGTAATCTAGGGCTTCAATCATTTATCCTTTTCTAACTACAGGTTACGTATGCTTGTGTGAAAGGGACAAATGCTTCGTGTCCTAGCTATGTCGGAGTAAGATGGTTGAATTTAAACATGAAACTACCGCGAGACTCACTCATAGTGAAAATATACGGATCAACGCACACAACATTATACTATACTATAATAATTATTATAACACATTATTTTCCTGTAAAAGCAAAGATAAATATGTATATTGATATAGGCATTTTGAAAGGACAGTTGTATTCTATGAATGAAGCCCAATAAATATTCTTTATGCATACCTATTCATATTAAACTTCTAATCTGTACCGATATTAAGATAAAATGACTTCTTACTTTATGACATAGAAATATTGCCTTCCATAAGCTAGATTTTCACCAAATTTACATTAATATTGGGTTTTCATCTTGTGAGGCTACTAACTAACGTTTCCAATATCAAATAGGTATACAGTAAATTAAATCTATTTTTCACTATTACCTAACTCTTAAATAGACAATTTCTATTTAATTCTAGCGTTAATGATGGTGAATAGAAAGTCGGAAAGCTCGTAAATTATCAGTTTCATAAAAGTTACGTAGTTTCATTTTTAAAAATGGCAAAGAAATAAAATTCCACACAAGTGAAAAAGACTGGTTACTTTATTTAACTTTCGAACAAAAATATTCACTGTTAAAATGAAAATATGAAGTTCATTTATTTTTTTAAAGTAAAAAATGACAGCACAAAATATTTTAATTGAAAACGATGTACAATCTTATTTGAGTACAAGGAACACAAATTATATTTTTAAGATAATTTTAAGTTTAAAATCTGTTTTAATTTTTAATTTAAATTGTAAAATGAAAAGATGGATAGACTGTGTTGAGGTGTGGTCACTGTTGGTGTTAAAATATTGAATTTATAATTAAGATATTTAAATTTACTAAACTTGTAAAATGAATAATGCGCAAGCGTGACCTCACCTTAGATCGATTTTTTCCTCAATTATAGCTGTTATATTATTCAATAGTTTTATTATGTTACCTTTCTTGGTAAATCCCTATCCCAATTCAAGATATTTTACGAAACAATAATTTTAAAAAATTCTATGCATTTACTAAAAGACCAATCTCCAGTAGGTAAGTGAAACTGCCATAATTAAAAAGAACCTTTTTAATTTCGTTTTTGTTTTTTATATCTTACAGTGACACATTTCTAGTTTGTTTTGCACAATCCATCGTCGTACACAAAGCATTACCATTCTTCAAGCAAACGCAGATGTTACAATCAATCTTGTATGTGTGGCCTTTCGGGCAACTGCCATGTTGTTTTAAAGGTACCACGTCTATTACTATTGGATCAGGAGATTTCTCACAAATCAAATCGGTACAAACGAGCATCTGGCTGTCAGAGAGGCACTGGCATTTGTTGCAGTCCTTGACGTATTCGTGGAGGGGCTCACAATAGCCGTGGAGACTGTTCAAATCTCGCCTATCAACTGCTACCTCCGTTATCGGGCATCGTGATTCCGTCTCACACCACTGCCAAGTGCGACCGTTAGCTGACACACACTGACATTTCAAACAGTTCAGTTCATAAGAAGAATGCATCACGCAGTCCCTTGTTATTTTAGCGAATAGAGACCTGCCACAGGGTTCAGTCGTACAGGCAAACATTTTAACACCGGCCTCGTTTTCTAAACAAAGGCAAGTATTGCAACCTCTCCTGTACTTACTTCCTATCTTACAGTTACGATCATCCAAAGGCGTTTCCACTTGTTCTATGTAACGCTCGTCAATGTCCATGAACCTCCTTAGAGATGGCTCTGCTTTCCCGAGACAACGTTTAGCTGAGCAGACCATGTTGCTATTGCGATCACAATAACACCTGTTGCATTCGACGTCAAACACTGTAAGAGGTGGCTGATTTTCGCAGTAATTCTGACTCTTGTTTACAACTGGCCCCGTACAATTTCCGCATACTAGCCTGTTGTTTCTAAGGCAGGTGCAAGTTCGACAGCCTAATTTATATACAAGATCCGTCTCACATTCTGCGTAAAGATCTTTGTTATCTTCATGCGCGTCTACTGTTTCGACTTCGGCATTGGGCTCTAATACAGGATCGTTTTCATCGCAGACTTGCTTCGTGCACATTGAGGAGTCTATGCGTCCAGTTGAAGGGCAGAAACAGACGTTGCAGCCTATGAGGTATAGTTTAGTAGGGGCGCATTCGTCATTCACGTTGGTCTTAGGGACTTCGACAGCATGGAGTATTTGGAAGATGTCCCGGCAGATTGGATTGGGCCAAGTGCCGTCTTCATCGCACACGCAGATCAGTTTGTCTCGGTGGTAGTGCACGCCTGGCTCGCAGGCTGACGAGGTTGAGCGCCAGACTCCATGTCCTTCCATGCCTACGTTTATGTCTTTAATGGCATCTGTGAAAGAAATATAATTATTCATATACTTACTGGTTAGTTTTGAAGGGAAGAACCTAGAAGTAACACGATATTTTTGCATAATAGCGCACCTACCCAGAATTACTTTTAAGGGAGGAGGGGGAGGTCAGTCCAGAGGCTGTATCGTCTAAATGAGTTAGCTAGTGTAGGTATAATATGGTTTATGTGTGTGGTAGCACAGTACATTTATTATAACTCTTCAGGTCAGCTGTTCTGTGTCAGCTGTTGTGACCGCAAATTTAGCACAAAGTTTGGATTTGCAAGTCATGTTGGCTAATACAAGTTAAATATACCTACTTAGTTCTTAGAAAGGTTCACCATCGACGGAAACGAGAACGTCGTGGAGGATATTAGAGTCGTCACGCCACTCAAACGGGATGGGCGGAACTACTGTAACAACAACGCACTGTTCTCGCGTCGATGACAGTTAAATCACACGAGAACACGAGCAGCAGTTAGCAGAGTGTCGCTACTTTTTAAAAGTAAGTATTCTAAATCTTTACTATACCTACCATTGAAATGTCCAAACACGTCGACCTCCCGGCACGCACGCGCTTCGCACACGAACTTATGATCGGGCCCGCATCGGCACCAATTGCAGTCGTTCAGTGCGACCGCATTCTTCTCGCACCGTTCGTGCCACACTGTCTTGGCCACCGCTGTGGAACAAAAAATATAATAAATAGGATAACTATATGGGAAACGCCAATGCAAGAGACAACTTGAAGAATCGCGAAATACCCAGCGTAGGTACAGTCAAGGGCAAAAATATGTATACACTTTAGTACCTTGTCTATTTTCGTCATATTTGAACTGCCATATATGAACTGTCACAGTGGTTAAAGTGACAAGGTACTAAAGTGTATACATATTTTTGCCCTTGACTGTACCTAAGTGAACAAGCACGTTTGATTGGACTACCGTCTTAAATGCTAAGGCCGGCTTGCGCGGGCCTGGGTCAGCTACTTATAAGCGAGTTATCTGCTAACCCAGGGTTAACAAGTGTCAAAATGTATGGAACTGTCATTCTTAACCCAGGGTTACCGATTTTTTTTAACCCTGAACTGTGCAAGTGGCCTTACATATATATTTTGCAACTTTTGCCTTCTTTTACCTACTTATCAAACTTGATATTTACTTCTTGTAGGTATCTCTACCTATTGAACTTGATCATCATCATCATCATCATCATCATCAGCCTATGTTCGTCCACTGCTGGACATAGGTCTCTCCTCGGCCACTCTCATCCAGCTCTTGCCAGCCGCCTTGCGAAGATCATCGCTCCACCGAGTCTGAGGACGTCCCACGCTACGTTTGCCGATCCGTGGTCTCCACTCAAGAACTCGTCTACCCCAACGGTTATCGGTTCTTCGGGTTATATGGCCTGCCCATTGCCACTTCAGCATGCTAATGCGGTGGGCTATGTCGATAACTTTGGTTCTCTGAACTTGATATATATACTTGATATTTAGCCTTACATTAATTTCTTAATAATAGGATCTATGCCATAAACGCTGTTATAGAATGTGGGATAAGCACACGGGGACTTCAGTTGTAATTTTAGTAAGTATATATTTTATTAATCTTGGTCCATAACATATATATATTGCTAACACTGGATTTTTATAGCTACGGAAAAGGATAGGTATGTTTTGGCAGTTCCAAGTACAAAACGGCTGATTTTTTTTCACTAAAGCGACTTCATTTACATTGAATAGTCCCGAATAGTCCCGAACCTAACATATTACGGGATATTTCATTTGCGAACTCAGACTCATAAGTAGGTACTAAGGATAAGGGCATTTTAACCGGTTCATTTACCTGAACACACTTTTTTAAAATGGCTTTTGATGGGGCTTCCGGTTATGTATTAGAGTTCCTGTGCGTCTACCATATTTTGGAAATATGCCATTTCTTAAAATATGTTGACAGATAAATGAGGCCGTTGGACCGCTCGAATACACGCCCACAAGTGGTACTATCGCCCCAAGCGCCAGATACCCATTTTCATAACAAATTTGCTTGCAGCCGTTGATGTTTATTGCTATGGATTGTTATGGACGGACAGATGTCTAGCCACTGCACGCAAACTGGGCCTTTAAGGTGGTTATCTGGCGCTTGGGGCGATAGTACATAATGTACGTACCTACTGGTTAATTGTTCCGTGTAGCTACCTAAGTATCCTAACCACTACTACAACAAATGCGAATGTGAGTTTTTTTTTCTACTACGCTTCTTTTCTTTACGCTTCTTGATGAAATTTTGCATGGAAATAGTTTAACACCCTGGGAAGGTAAGGAGTTTTAAACTCTGAAAATTGAATAGTTCCCGCAGGATAGCGAATTCTCTACAGGCAAAATCGCGAACAACAGCTGGTAAGTTCATATTTGATTTACTTACGTTTCTCAAATGAATATGAAGAAACAAGTGCTAATTGTGAACACAATAACAGTACAATAGTTCTCATTTTTGTAAAGTTTCAAAGGCAAAATTTTAATTGAAAGTACATCGTAATAATGTTCTTTCAATCATAGATTTTAGGTTTCGATTGCTCGACTCCGTGCAATACGTCATTAAAATGTTAATTGATTTGAAATTTATGTGTACGAAATTAGGTACCTAGCTATCGTTTGTGACGGATTGAAAGCGGGTAAGGGGTGTCCGGCGTCTTTGAATTACCAGAGATTTTAACGATTATCTGACCCTATACCCTGGTGAGATGCAGTCTGACTCCGTCCCCTCCAAATCTCATGAAATATTTTTCAAATATTTGTATTTTAATAATACGTAAATAAAGGGAGTGATCCATTGGCGAGCAAAACCGCCGGTACGAAAAACGAACTCGCGAGTCAAAGGTCTAAACCGACAATGGAGCACTTAAAAATCTGCGGACTTTAGAATTTCAAGTATGCATAAAGAGCCAGCGCGCAAATCCGACGGTGTTTAAGTCCGCAAATGGATCACCCCCTTAAGTGTTTGATTGTCAGGAGGATTTTAGTTATGTTATAGTGGGGTAATGTTCTCCTAATTTTCTAGCGGAAAAAAAACTGGATATTTCCTGTGACCCTCGTTGGAATTGAACGTTCGAACGAACGAATAACGTTCGGCTCAATCAAAAACTTCTCTCAAATTAATGGATTCCCTTCTAATTTTCTGTCTGCTCCTGTTTTTTTTCGAATGGTAATATCTTCAGCCTTCACGACGATAATATACCTAGTCTTCTAGTCATTGTACTCTTGACTCTCTTGGGAAAATGGTTTGTACTTATGAGTATGAGCTAATTTGAACATCGTCGCTCTACCATACTCGTAGAGTCCGTGGGAAGAACTGCCGCTAAAAAACTTGTCGTCCGGAGTGGCATCGAAGAATTCATCAGAAACCACTTTTTCAGATTCGGTAATTGTTAATCAATTACAATCAATAATCCTTACACGAAAGGTGACAATATTTCACGCCAGTAACTTTTGACTCTATACCAAGCACAGGTTCGGTTTTAACTAATGGTCTACTGATACCTAACTGCAAAGCTCTTCTTATGAAACCAAAAGGAAGCTCTTCCATTTTTTTAAAGAAATATGGTGGCAGACGAGTAAGTAAGCACCACCACCCGGCACCCGTAGACATCCGCAGCATCAGGAATTTACCGGTGTTTTGCCAGCTTAGAAGGCTAAGATAGAATATAAATAAATTATTGAGAGCGTGGAATTGCAGTGGTATTGGAGAGAGAGATCTCTATATTGTTGTCTCTCCCTCACTAAAGTGGAATGCCTATACTTAAACACAGGTTACAATATCACTACATATGCAATTCCACGCTCTCGGTAATTTATCTATACCTACCTCATGTGCCTAATTAGTAATTACACTGGCTGTCTAACACTTCATGCCGCAGCACAGCAGCGAAAGCACTGGCGGTTGGTCCTAGTCAGTAAGGAAGCATAAGAGTCTCCCCAAATCTATGGACGCGGAATCGGCTTCAGCCGATCGTAAAAACCTTTATTACAACGCAATAAGAGCGAAAAAGACGTCGATCGGCTAGGCTACGCCGGCCGAATGGAGCTGAGCTGATCGACGTCTTTTTTGCTCTTATTGCGTTGACATAAAGGTTTTTCCGATCGTCTGAAGCTGATTCCGCGTCGATAGATTTGGGTAGACCCTTATCCGACCGCCCAACCTAGCCATGTTATGTATGCCGGCGCCACACATAGCACAAATGTTTGAACACATATTTGATCACATGTGAAGCACCGGTATTTGCTTATTTGTTCAATATTTGATCACACATTTGCACTTTGCCATGCGTTGTCGGTTTTTCGAGCGCACATCAAAGCGTTTAAGAGGATACGATGCGCACCATTTCTTCATACAAACGTAATCCCCTATTTCCTCCCTGGATAATGGCTTTAGAGCCAAATTTTTTTTACTGTGTAATCTGTATCTACCACAGCTATGCCCCTAGGTTTCGTTTTTTTCCATATTTCAATTAACATAAGAAATATGAGCTTTCAAAAACTGAAAAAAATTGCCCAATCTCAACGTCATTTTCAGACACTCATCAGAAAAGAATCCCTCATATAAACAAAAAAAGGAAAACATAGGAGCATAGCTAAATCTATCCTCTAATTATATTTGAAAAAAATAATTTTATTGGTCCAGTTTTCGAGAAGAAAACAGGTGATTACGAAATGCTGTTTTGATCAATTTTACGCGCCTATTAACGGTCTGAGCAGCAGTTGTCCCGCTCTCGCTGTACTGACACGGAGGGGTTCGGGCGAGACAGCGACATTTCATTAAAATACCTATTTCTCAAAAGTCTCTCAGCCATCGTACCCTCTTAAAGGGCAAATGTTGGGTAGGCTGCCACACTTGCACTACACAAAATTTAGTTGCTCGCAAATTTTATTAGACCACGGCAACAAACCCGTCGTCCATCTTGTTTCTTGACTTTGCGAACACTGTGGACTGAACATGTGTTTGAAGCAAGTGTGTAACCGAAACGGTAAAATGTTTAAAAAATAATAAAAAAATTAATTACTTAATCATATTCTGGACTGAAATTTTTTTAGTCAATCCACTTGCAATATACAGGGTGTTTTTTGGTAGCTACGTGCAAAGCTTTAGGGGGGTGATAGCCGAGATATTTTTGAACATTTTTGGCCATATATGTCTCAGCCGAAACTTGATTTTTTTAGGGTTCCGTACCTTTAAAGGAAAAAACGGAACCCTTATAGGATCACTTTGTTGTCCGTCAGTCCGTCTGTCAAGACCCTTTTTCTCAGGAACGCGTGGAGGTATCAAGTTGAAATTTATATCAAATACTCAAATCTACTGTCCCTTAGAGCAAACTTCTAAGTCAACGCAATCAAAAGATACAGCCGTTTATGCCACAAATTTCCGCATATTTTCGAAACTCGCGAGGGAATCAAAACCTACAGGGTACTTCCCGTGAACTCAGAATCTTGAAATTTGGTACGAAGCAAGGTCTTATAGCACAGATAAAGGAAAAATTGCGAAAAACATAATTTTTTTTGTCTGTCTGCCTATATCACTACATCAGTAACCAACCTATTTATGTCGCAAATTTTTGACACTCGCAAGGTAATCAAAACCTGGGTACTTCTTGTGAACTCAGAATCTTGAAATTTGGTACGAAGCAAGGTCTTATAGCACAGATAAAGGAAAAATTGCGAAAAGTATATTTTTTTGTCTTTGTCTATATCAATAACCAATCTACAATGATCCCACACTGCGCACATTTTGCTTAGGAGCAGGGGTCTGCTAAGACTGGATGTTCATAGATACATATAAATTTGTACGGAACCCTCAGTGCGCGAGTCCGACTCGCACTTGGCCGGTTTTTTTTTTAAATTGAAGACTTAGAAATTTTAGGAAAATACCCAGAATTTGATAGTCACGAGTCAATATTACCCCAATGAGCGTTAAGAATTTAAAATTTTAAATATGGGACAGAAAAATAACGCGGACTTGTCTTTTTCACATGTTATTTACTAGTAAAATTTCAAGACTACAAATACTTATACTACTTATACTTTTTATCTCAGATTTAAAAGAAAGAACAAACAGGCATGTTTCTAAAAATGTTTGAACATTGCAAGGATTTTTTTTTAATTTTTTTTTATGGCACAGAAAAGTGACTCTGTTCCAACCTAAGACATTTTTAGTAATTTCGAATGCCTCCATTTTGGTTTTGTGGCAAGAAGGACAGTTAAAAATTATTTAATTTGGTCCAATACACATTAAACTATCCGAAATAAAAGATTTGGTTTCCAAATTAACGCTCATTGGGGCAATATTGACTCGTGACTATCAAATTCTAGGTATTTTCCTGAAATTTCTAAGTCTTCAATTTAAAAAAAATATCATATTTCGGCTAAGATTTATATGGCTAAAAATGTTCAAAAATACCTCGGCTATCACCTTCTTAAAGCTTTGCACGTCGCTACCAAACACCCTGTAAATAAATAAAATAAATAAATATCACGGGACAATTCACACCATTTGACCTAGTCCTAGGCAAGCTTGTGTTATGGGTACCAGGCAACGGACAAACATACTTATATAGATAGATACATACTTAAATACATATTTAAACACCCAAGACCCGAGAACAAACATTCGTATTTTTCATACAAATATCTGCCCCGACACGGGAATCGAACCCGGGACCTCAAGCTTCATAGTCAGGTTCTCTAACCACTAGGCCATCTGGTCGTCTTAATATCCCTGTATTTGTTAACATATTTAATTTAATATAAAATACTTTTCATCCATTAACCAGATCGGTGTAGGTCGTTGTATACGCGGATCCTAGGCTACTAATAGTATTCTTTCAATTTCCTAACATCGGTCAGCGCTGTGCGAATTATGATTTCTCGCACTAGGCAATAATTATCTCTGTAAATGTATATTTATGTTTATTCGCATTTATTATCAGTACAAATCATTTTCTTGTTTTTCAAGCAATGACAAATGTTGCAATCAACCTGTAACTGCGTCCCAGGTTCGCAATCGTTTACAGAATCTAAATTCACTGTTTTTCTTAAGTTACTTAATACTTGACTAACCATCATTGGCAAGTTATTCTTTATGGCTTTGCCTAAGTCGAATTCTACCGTTTCTTTATCTTTCCTATCTTTTTTATTAGCATGTTTACTTGATTTCTTTATTTTTTTAGTTGGCATTTTTTCATTACTTGCCATTGTTTCTTGAGATTGTGGGTTCTCTGATTTATTCATGTCAAATTTAATTGCTATACTTCCCGCTGAGTCATCTTCAGTTGATTTAACTGGTATATTTTCACGTTGCTCTTTTTCAGTTAGTCTGATTGGTATGCTTTCTTCAGACACATCTCCAGAATCATTCTCATCGTTTTTATCGTCATGATCTTCAGTTCTTCCACCACCATTGTCAATATCTCTTTCTTTATTATCGCTTTCTTCATAAGGTTGTTTTGTGAATTTTTCTTCTCCTTTCTCGCTCTCATAATCTGATTCTGAAATGTCTCGAATTTCTGCTTTTACTTTTTTTGACCGTGCAGCTTTAACGTATTGTTCTTCAACTTTACGATCATCATCATCATCATTTTTATTATGTGCGCCCATTTCTAGGTCAATTACCTTGAGGTCAGACTTATCAGCGGCTTTTGAAGTAGTTTTATCAGCGATAGATTCTGGTGTATTTGTATCTTTATTTATTCTGGGAACATTTTCAGCCTCTTTAGCATGAGAAGTGAGTTCCAAGGCTTCTTTTAAAAGGTCAGTTCCACATACGCTGAAGTTATACGATCCTAATTGTACAGCATTATGATTTTTAGCACCAGTATTACACATTAGTTTGTTATTTTTGAGACAATGGCAAAACTGACATGGGCCGAGAGAGTACCAGATATTTGCTTTGCATTTGCCGTATACTTGTCCACTTTTGCTGTTTCTACGATGGTCTGAAACTTTAATTGGATCGCATTCATTTTTAGTGCAACGTTCGTTGTCTATCTGTCCTTTGTCATTACATCGGCAAATGTTACAATCAATGACGATATAACTGCGGGGAATACATTTCTGTTTAATAATGTTGGCGGCTGGCAGTGATCGGAATATATTATGGCACGACTTGTGAGGCCAACTCCCGTCAGGATTGCAGATACAAATAGTTTCATCCAAATTGTAAATTTTATGTGGATAACACGCTTGGCCCTTCACATTTGCCATATTGTCGGCTGAATCTGCAAAATTGAAAATAAAGTTAAGTATTACTTAATTTAAAAAACTTTTCTTACTCTACGCAGAATAAAAGAGGTTCAGATAATAATGTGGAGGATCCGTAGCATCACATATTATTTAATGCAGTTTTTTTTTTAAATCTAATGTAAATTTCAGTAGCAAATATGTCTAATGTAATGAAATGAACTTTGTATCATAATAAACTAATAAAAATAAAAACTAAACTAAACTAATTAAGTATATAAATGTATTTGTTTTTAGTCAGCAGACTATTTTTCGGCTCATATTTTCCCGTTTGTTTGTTCATACGTATAATTGTATTAATATCTGGTGGCAGCTTCATTGGTTAATGTGAATTGTAACTATGTTTAAGTTTAAGAATAATGTACCGTTTGTGCCCAAATAAACATTAAAACATTAAAACACCATACCAATATTTGCTTTTGAACAGCCTTTTGATGTACAATCGAATATGTGTCTCGCTGAGCATGCACATTTAATGCATTCATTTTCGACAACATCACCAACATCACAGGCCTCTAATTTTAGACCAGGATCTGAAATTCGAAGAGAATTATCATTAACAAATTAAACCAAGGGTGTATTTTCAAATATCAGTACCCTTGCCGTACCTACCTACTTTACACTTTACAATATGCATATGATTGAATGAGGGTTTTCTGACAGGCGGAATATCGCTAAATGGTGTTAGTGCAGTCGAAAGCATAAATATATTCATATTAAATACAAGCATCAGCATTTATATACAAGCATCGCGTCAAATATCAACCTCTATGACATAAACTTATGATATTTTTAACACCTTGTTAACGTACTCATTAGTGAAAAATTTTGTAAGTAAAGCCGGAGCAAAACACCTAAAAATCCCATTTATCCCATTTATTTATTTATTTTTTATTTATTTATTATTTTTGTTTTTTTATTTTTTGAAGACTTGAAAGTGCAGTAATGGAAGAGAAGCGTTTGGTAACTTCGAAAGTTTAGTCAACCCGGGGGGAATCGGGTTGTTAGTACACTTCGCCACTGGTACTTATATATATTTTTGCACTTGACCGTACTCTGTGGTACATTTATCTCACGTTTGGGATTAGTTTATAACTAAATGATAATGTCTCAAGCACTAAGTATTTATTGTCAACCTCAAACGGATCTCTGGTCAATAACGCCACCAAGCGATAGGTACTATTTTGTCAGAAAACCCTCTCTGGGATCGAACTTTTCTGTTTTTCTTAACAGAACGTTGTTCAACGTAAAAAAAAACTTGGGATCGGATAGCGCAGTGGTTAGTGATCCTGACTGTGGTTATTTATCATCTCTTGTGTGTGGCTAGGGGACAGCGGTTTTAATACATAAATATCACGGGACAATTCACACCAATTGACCTAGTCCCAAACTAAGCAAAGCTTGTACTATGGGTACTAGACAACGGATAAACATACTTATATAGATAAATACATACTTAAATACATATTAAACATCCAAGACCCGAGCACAAACATTAGTATTTTTCACACAAATATCTGCCCCGACCAGGAATCGAACCCAGGACCTCAAGCTTCGTAGTCAGGTTCTCTAACAACTAGGCTATCCGGCCGTCTACTAGGCTATCCGGCCGTCTCCCCTATTATTGCCTGGGTTTTGCTGTTGCTTTAGCAACAGTGCAAAATATTGATAGTAATCGTTTACTTCGTATTAAAAATAAATTTATTTTCAGAAATAAGGAACTAAATTGATAAAAACAGTTGCTTCAAAATTGAGCCCTGTGGCATGGTTCTGAAATACAGCATTCCCCCGTTGAATAGGGCAATTCTTTGAGAGTGATAGCTGCCGGCTCTTTGGTCTTCACAGTGTCGAGCAGGCGCTTTTTGCAACTCTTTGATGAGTCTATATGCATTGGGACCTCAAGGACCCAGGATGCCAGAACCGACAAAAATAAACTTTTATAAGAAACCAAAACATTGTACCTTTGTAAGTACTTGTTTTATATTTTTTCCTTACCAGGCTCACTGTTGTACGAAGAGACGTTACCAAGGACAAAAATGACTGCAACTATAATAAGAAACATACTGACTAACTTAAATGATGTTTCATTAAAAAAACTGAGACGGTTTGAAACGCTTCATGCTTCACGTGTGATGAAAAAAAATTAATCATATTTGAGAAACGTGCCAATATTCGGAGAACTGCGGTTGATTGATTGATTCAGGCCGTTACTTTTCGGAAGTTCATATCGGTAAAATATGACACATTCATCTAAATTTAATTTTTAAAAAATATAATTTATTTTAATTAACATGTTTATATAGTTTAGCTATATGGGCTTCCGCAAAGTAGTTGCTATTATTCTACCGAAAAGTAGTTAGCAAAATGGTTGTGAGTAGTTGATAGAACTAGGTACAATGAGAAGCAAAAATTAAGGGTTACTTACTTTGAGCGGAACTCTCTGAGCAAAATGGACTTCTATTTTTGCTCATCAATTTATTTTAACTGTGTTTAAAATGGTGAGTACAGAATAGCTTCTGAATCTGTTGAAAAGTGGCGAAGGAGACATTGGTTCTCCACTAAGTCATAGAAGAGTAGTGAGTTCAGATGCCTAACTATAAATACTGCTCAGGAAAATGTTACCATCTTTAGATTTTATCATCGAATTGCTTATCCAAAAAAATAGTTTAATTTATTATTATTATAATCAATGTTCACGCCACTGCATCCTACACCGTTGATGGAAAGAAGTGGTGAAAACTACTGTAATTCAGAGTGCGTTAGCGTTAGACAATATAGCCTCAGTTTTTAAACAAGATGCAGAGAGTCCTAAGAAAAAATACAAAGATACAAAACAAGCATTTTTATTTCTTTCAAGAACGACGGCTCTTCTCCCCAGCACTCTTCATGTTGGTTCTTGAAGCAGTGTTCCCTGATTAACTTGTGGTCCTCCTCGCACTCGCAGATGAAACATTTGTCCATCACTTTTCCTGGCTTCTCGCAGTCGTAGTGAGTGTGATTATGTGACGGCTTGACTTTCGTAGAGTTAGCTAGAAGGAAAATTCAGTATAAATAAAGTTTTGGGTTGGTTATGGTGGCCTAGTGGTTTCTTCTATGGCATCTCAAAAAGCGGATCGTACCCTAGCTATCGCGCGGTGAGAACCGTTGATAATCAATATAAGGTCATGAATAGACGAAGTAAGCGTGATTCCTAATTCAGTGAACTAATTAAGGGTTCTACTATCAAGCACAGATCAACATTTGAATTGCTGCCTGCTGTGAATTTGCACCATCGTACCTCCCGCCGAAAGTCTTAAATACCATCGTCCCCAAAGTGATGATTGGCGGTCCACCACCGTACCTACGAGTTTTTGGCACTTCCTGCCACGTAGGTGCAGTGAAATTGTGGAATCAAAATACACTTTCTTTAAAGGCCGGCAATAGATCAGTCACTCTCCTTGAGTTGTTGATATTCATGGGCGGTGGTGATTATTTCCCATCAAATGGCCGACTTCCTAGTTTGCCTCCCTTTCATAATTCAAAGAAATGTGGCCATAACTGCTAACTACCTGTCTGTCTTCGTCCCATAGGTAAGTAGTTGACGCCAGGGTACGCCTGCTCGCAGTACTCGCCTTCCCTCATAGGGCGGCAGTAGTCGTTTATGTTGCCCATGTATGGACAAATGCATTGCCTGCACCTGCAATTTTAATGTAATTTAGACACAAATTACATAATATTTACTACTCTCGCATTTGACAACCTACCAGCCAGCTTACCGCCGACGGTGAAAGTAACATTTTCGAGTCTCATCTACCGTAGAGAATACTCGTAGGTATTTAATTACTCCATGTCGTAGCTGTGTGGAACTACCTACTCTAAAAAATATGAAAATTACTGTTTCGCGCGCGAACACATTGTCATTGAAAAAGTTTGTCTTTATGCCAATGCTCACTTTGGTGTATAAGATGAAACACACGATAAAGAATTGGTTTCGATTCCCCCAGAAGTCCTAATAAATAAATAGAATAAAAGGTCCTAATATAGAAGTCCTATGGTTTTTCAAAATATTCTAGTTTTTTCTAAGGTTACCTGATAATATACATGGTGCCAGGCGTGCAATCGTGTCTTTCGGCGCTGGCGGTGATGTTGTAGATCCAACAACCGTCAGCATCCGGGATAGGAGTGCCAGCACTTTTACGCACTAGTCCGTCGACAGTCGCCTCTAAGGGATTTTCAGTGGCCTGAATAACCTGTTGACATTACATTTGTATGAATAAGATAGTTTATATTTATGTTTATATTATGTCAAATAAATGTATTATGGCAAATAAATGATTTGATTTGATTTTGTTGTTCATTGTTCATAACAAAAGCAGCGCACTTAAAAAATGTGTACTCGCCTACAATATGGGAAGAAATCTAAACTCAAAGTTTTAAAGGTTCATGTTTAGGTTTTTGATCTGCGCTGCGTTGCTCCAAGTTTCCCAATAATGCAATCAAATCCACAGGGACTTACCTCAGTAGTATTCTGCTTTACTTCTACACTTATTTCATTTTTTGTTTCATCACATAACATATCTGTACAAGTTGCGTACGACCTGATGCCCATGTCAGGACAAACGCAAAGATGACAGCCCATCGTGAACTCCTCTCCGGGGAAGCACAAGTCAAGTTTCCTTGTAGTTACTTCGGATATTTGGTGACCAAGAAGACTGTTCGAGAGTTTGAAGATAGTCTTCCATGCTAAAGCAGATTCTTGACATGTGTGCCTGGTGCAAGCCTTGTCTGCTTTATTTCCCTTTCGAGGGCATACACACACGTTGCATTCGTCGCTGAAGAGTCTTCCCGGAACGCATACTTCACTACGAAGAAAATTCTTCTCACAGAGATTTTTTGTACACTGGGCCACGTTCTTCTTACCGTCTCGCGGGCAAAAGCAGACATTGCAATCTACCTCATAATATTGTAAGGGCTCGCAGGTAAACTTCTCAACCACGACCGCTTGGTCTGTCTCAGAGCAATGGTTTTTGGTACAAGCTCTGTCTTTCATTTGACCGTTTTCGGGACAAATGCAGAAGTTGCAGTCCAGAGTCATAATAGAGCCGGGCGTGCATTTGTTTGGCTGATCTTCTTTTATCAATGAACCTGCGTTTTGAGAGTTCTGGACTATTTTCTTCGCTTCACAGTCATCGTAAGTACACCACTTAGGATCAATTGTCCCGTTCTTAGAGCAGAAACACGTATTGCAGTCAAATTCTACAAAAGAACTCGGCTCACAAGTCGCATTAAAATCAATAGTTATTGTATTTTCTTTGAAAGAAAACTCTGACGCTGGGTTTTCAAAATCGAATCCTTTTTTGATTTCAATGATGCATGATTTCTGATCGATGATGCCATTGTCAGGACATAGACAGAATTTTCCGTTATCAGCATATATTGTATTGGGCACGCAAGATTGCATCACTGTATTTTTCTCCAGATCATTCATATCAAGTAAGTGATCGTTTCTGCCGTCTCGAAAAACCTTTTCAAGGATTTCTATTTTGCTTCTATAAGAACAAACTCGCGAACAATATTCGGGACGAGTCGAGCCGTCTCGAAGGCAAAAGCATTCTATGCAGACAGAAACCATTTCACCGGGATTGCATGTGTCTTTAACAACTTTATTAGAAACAGTATTAAATTTCAAGCAGCTTAATTCTAAGCATGCGTGCTCGTTGATGGTTCCTTCTGGACTACAGTCGCAGTACAAACATCTTGGTGGCGTGAACTGATATGGAGTGCACTTTATGGACGGCGAAGTTCTCAACCCATGTAACACTTTTAATTTATTCGTACCATTGCAAATCTCTTGTGTACAGTACCTATCATTATGTATCATATTTTCAGGACAAAAGCATACATTACAATCTTTTCTATAAAACGTCTTAGGCGAGCAGCTCCGAATTTCCTCCTTTTTCGGGTCACAGGTCTCTACGCAATTTTCAATTATAAAATAACCTTCATCAGAACACAAGCAATGAAGACAGGCGAATAAATACATGACCTTTGGCAAACAGAGGTTTTTGTTAACGGATGCTAGTAGGTCAGAAGTGGAAGGTATCTTAAGGGAAGTGCAAGAAGTATCTTTAGCGCAATGAGCGTTAGCTGTAAGACCTGCAGCGGGACAAATGCATATATTGCAGTCAACGTAGTAGATTCTGAATGGAGTACACTTGTAGCCGATTAAATGTAAGCCTTCACGTTTTGTAGTGGATACGACGGAAGCATCATCGTGACAACCAATATTAATGTTGCAGAGCAGTTGTCCATTTTCTTGGCAAATGCATTGGCTGCAGCCCTGCCATACGACCTTGCCAGGCTGGCAGTTCTGCCGGCGACTCACGCGCAGGCAACTCGCTTCGCTCCACTGGCCCTTGCTATTGCAAGAGCAGATAAGACCATTCAGAAAAAACTGCGTATTCGGAACGCACGTGCCTACAAAAATGGAAGAAATTTAGTGAAAATAATTTATGGAATATTGAAGAAGATGAGTGCAAGAACTGACTTACGGATATTGCTTATCGCGTATTGAAACTGCGATATCAAAGTTAGAAATGTCACAGTCCTGAACATCTCTAACTGGTTGGAAATGGTCTTCCCGTATAGGTAAAAAGTTAAATCTAATTAAAAAACTTCACGCTTGAAAGCATGTGAGCCAATAAAAAAGTCCTTACAGAATGTTGATTTTAATTTCACCTCACTTGTTAAGTAAGTTTTTCGATAAGATTTATTGCATTCCAGAAAATGCATGCCGTAAGCAAAATTGTAATTAAAAGATAAAAAAATCTGGTTTTTTGTTGACTTCACGTAAAGTTCCCTGCATATTTGTCCTCTAATTGTAATTGTTCTAGTACACGTAATGATCACAATGTATATTTTCACCCGACTGTCGAAGGAGGGTTATGTTTTTGGAGCGCATGTATTTATGTATGTATCATTCTTTGGCACGCCCTGCAGCCTAAACGGCTCAATGGATTTTGAAGTGTGAGGTGTCATTAGATTCGTCTCAGTTCTGAGAGTGACATAGGGTATATATTTTCCCGGAATTCCCATGGGAACAGGAATTATACAGGCAGATTTTCACCCAACTGTCGAAGGAGGGAGGATTTACTCTAGTAAAAAAAAATACTGTTGTAGCCCTGAAAACCAGATTAATTTTCTATTTTAAAATTAGAGTTTAGCTGCTTTAAAACAAACAAGTAGTAGGTTGAGTTGGCAAAGAGTGACGTCATAAACTCAATTGTCATACAAAGTCTACTCTCTAATTGTGTTTTACAACTTGTAAAAAGCATGTCAGTTGATTGGTGGTGCTATCATCCTTATTGGAAAGGAAAAATACATGAACTTTTAGTTGAATACTTTTATTCATTGCTTTCTTACATTTCTAAATTTATGCGGGTTTCTGGCGGTAATATGAGCTAAATGATCACTTAAATTAACTAAATATGGTCGATAACTCTCATCAGTTGCTACAACTACAGCCCAAATAAGTAGTAAACAAGCAAAAGATTTGCAAGTTAGCAAGTACATTGCGGCGTTCGGTCGATCATTTATAACTTGTCAGCTCCACGAGCCCGCAATGTAATGCTGTTACACTTTTCCACCATGTATAAGGCCGGCCACACACGTTACAAATCCTAATCCGTATAATCTGATTTCATAATTTAAATTTTATGTAACGTACTTGGAAGGATACATAATTCACAATTTGGACTGTGTGAAGCTAACTTATGGGCTATAGTACTGTCCTGCTTTAGTTTTAAAGACCGTTCTTCTCTAAGCGCAGTCGCAACTTCTTCAGACGCACCATCTGGGAGAAGTTGAGGCAGGTCTTCTGCGTACACCGCACCGACTGATCAGTTTGACAGTAGCATTTGTTGCAGCCTTCCCTGTAAATAATGATATATCTCAATATATTTCAAACTAAATACAAACTGAAATATAGATGCACAGAAAAAACCCCAGAAAAAAGACCAATGCTGGGAATCGAACCCAGGTCCTCAGCGTTCCGTGCTGTGTGCTTTACCCCTACACCACCACTAACAAACATAGATATATGAGTGCTTTATCACTGCATAACGTCTATATTTCAGTTTGTATTTAGTTTGAAATATATGGTTTCATGGGATGACCGTAAAAGTAATAAAAAAAAAAAAATGAAGTTGAAAAAAATAATAAAAAAAAAAAAAAAGATACTTCATATCTGACTTGTATATATCTCAATGATTGTCAATATATTTTATTGTTTTTTTTTCTTAAGTATTTTTTTAGGGTTCCGTACCCAAAGAGACCCTATTATTGAGGCTCCGCTGTCCGACCGTCTGTCCATCCGTCCGTCTGATACCAGGCTGTATCTTATGAACCGTGATAGCAAGACAGTTGAAATTTTCACAGATGATGTATTTTGGTTCGGCTCTGTTACGCGGGCCGAATCGAAGCATATTTTCTATTGTATTATATTTTTCTTTTACAACTAATTCTCTTATTTCTCCGACCAGCTAGCCGGTTACAATACATACCTGTAAACCATTCCCGGCAAACACTCCTCCTTCTTCAAGTCCAGGTACTCCCTGGGTTTCGGGTTTACCCCGTGCATCTGCTTCCGACTCTGAATGGGTACACAGTCAGGTTCGGGGACGCATTTCGTCTTGCCATTGGCGCACGTGCATTGGACACACTGCGCTTCTCGAGTCTCACCTTTCTTGCATGGTAACCCTGGAAGTGAGAAAACGATTGGTCTCTTGATCGATCAGCTTCCAGATTTTTGTGATGCGTCTAATTACTTAACGCGGCAACTTATTTTCTTCATGGATGCGAGTCATGGACCATCATCATCATCTCAGTCTACATACGTCCCACTGCAGGACACCTTTCAGAATGAGAGGGCTTGGTCCGTATTTCCCACGGGGGCCTAGTGCCGATTGGGAACTTCACACACACAATTGAACTTCCTCGTACGTGTGTGCAAGTTTCCTACGATGTTTTCTTTCACCGTAAAGCTCATAGTAAATTTCATATGTAATTTAGCACGTAAATTCTGAAAAACTCAGAGGTGCGAGCCCGCACTCGATCCCACGGCCCTTTGCTTGAGAGGCCATAGGTCAAACCAGTAGAAACTGTAGACCAGTGTAAACTGAAGAAATTAAAGGTCTACTTACATCCCGTAGAAAATATGTATAATGAACCGTGGGTCAATAATTTTATCATCAATCTTACCGCTCATATCCTTAGCCTTGAGCTTGTTGACGTCAGAGTAGCTAGGACAGAGCAGCCTCTCGCAGTGAAGGTTTCCGCTGGCGAGGCAGAAGCAAGAGTTGCAGTCGATGCGGTAGGTAACGCCGGGTTTGCAGGGCGACGCTTGGTGCAGCAGGGCTGGTAGCTTTGCGAACTCCTTGCTGGTGTAGGAGCGGAAATTGGCTGGAGATACTGGTCCTTAAATAAAAGCAATCATTTATTGGAGCCAAGTAGATATTTTTTTTTAAAGTGAACAGCGTTTGACCTCTCTTGGCTGGTGGCTTGGCTGTTTGATCTGATGGTGAGTGCAGATGAGGCAGACCATAAAGATTGAGAGATAATTAATCATGTTTTAACCTAATTAATATTGGGACCGTGCACGACGGTGGCGCCGCGTAGCGTTGATAACATTTCCTCCTCATTTACTTCCAATTTTTGCCATGTTGTGCGCTGCGATCGTTTTCTGTACCCCACCACCCGCTTCGCACATAGCCAATGCAGCAATGTCTCATGTCAAAAGTCTTTGACCAGTGTGTGTTGCCAGTGATGACTTATGGCACTGAGACGTGGCCGCTAACGATAGGCCTCATAAGAAAGCTCAAGGTCACTCAGAGGGCGATGGAGAGGGCTATGCTCGGAGTTTCTTTGCGCGGTCGCATTAGAAATATGATGAAATCCGCGCAAGAACTAAAGTCACCGACATAGCTCGAAGAATCGCCATACTCAAGTGGCAGTGTGGGCAGGGCACATCGCTCGTAGAACTGATGACCGATAGGGCAAACGGAAACGTATCAAAATATATAAAGTTTAAAACGAATAATGGACGAAATACATAATGGTCATAATATATACTAAAATTTTCTATGAAACTATTGATAAAACGAAATTTTTTAATCGTGTAATCTATAGATTGGTTTAGGTTAGGTTTATTTTATGAAAATTTTGTAAAGTTGAGAATTTCCAAGAAAATTGCATTATATCAAATGACCATTATGTATTTCGTCCATTATTAATTTTAAACTTTATAAATTTTGATACGTGCCCGGGGCAAACAGGTTTTCGAGTTGCGTCCACGGACAGGAAGACGCAGTGTAGGTAGGCCTCCTACAGGATGGAGAGACGACCTGGTTAATGATCGCGTTGGATGCGGATGGCATGGATTGGCGGGCCTTGGGGGAGGCCTATGTTCAGCAGTGGACGTCTTTCGGCTGAAATCATGATGATGATGATGTGCTTAATATGGCAACATTCTTGAATGTACTTACTGGTATTAAGAACTTCTTTACAATTATTGGTTGTGCTGCAAATTTGTTTCTTATTGGCTTCACAGAAACACTTCCTGCATCCTTTCTTGTAAAATTTTCCTGGAACGCAATCTCCATCTGGAGATTCAGACAATCCCGCCCTTAATTTGCCTTTCTTCTCATCTTTGTCCTTCACGGTCAGTTTCTCCAGATCCTCAGGGTTCAGGCATCCCATTTTGGTGCAGACTAAGGAGTTATTGTCGACGCAGTGGCAAGTGTTGCACTCTATTCTGTACAGTTTACCTTTGATGCACGGGTCACCCTGGCGAATCTCTGGTAGAGAATAGGTGTTATTCCAATATCCACCAGCTGAGAACATAAACAGAATGAGAAATCTTTATTTGATGCTGACTGAAGCTAAGATACAATCGCCATTGATACTCTAAAGGCTGAGAAGTGATTAGTTAACAGGTTTTTATGTTGATAAGTGTTAAGAAATAGTTAACACTTTGCTTAATTGTGCTTTGTGATACTAGCTCCATACTGAATTCTTCTGCTTATCCATTTTCTTTGCCATAACCTTGATTTCAACTAACACGTCATTTTATATACGACTTAAAAACAATGAGGTTTCTAAAAGGAAAAATGGTCTTTTCTATGAGTGTACTGGGAAAGTTGGGACTACTGTCCGAGAGTATAGAGAAGCAGTGCCGGATTAAGCCAGCAAGGGCCTGTAGCAAATTCTATCTAGGGTCCCTAAAAAAAAAAAAGTCACAAAACATTGGTGCGCCGGGCCCCCTTATGCGCAGGCCCCGTAGTATTTGCTACTCTTGCTA
Organism: Archips xylosteana; assembly: GCA_947563465.1. NCBI lineage: Eukaryota > Metazoa > Arthropoda > Insecta > Lepidoptera > Tortricidae > Archips > Archips xylosteana. The sequence goes on along the minus strand of OX387365.1, from coordinate 12,439,051 downwards.
CGTAGCTAATCCGCCAATGTAGAGAAGCGTGCTACCAATTGTCAACCAACGACCACGACTTCTCTGGTGAAATGTGTAGTGATTCCTAGTTTTCTTAAGAATTGAACTCACAATCTTTATATATCGATTTTTAACCGCAAATACCGCAATACACTTAACAAATTTACTAAAAGTTGACCTTTATTGAACTAAAATAGTATCGAGTGTAACTTCATTGGCGTTTAAATCAAAGAGGTTCTATAGAGTCAACTAATTGGTCCCAGCAGACCATAGTAGTGCAGTGTAGTTTGCCGATCGCAGAACACACGCAGGTATTACAATGAACACGATACGTATTCCCTGGAGTGCAAGTTTGATCTTCATCTTTGAGCTTTGGTAAAAAACGAGAGTTCTTTCTTCTAAAAATGGTTTCATCCTCGATCTCCGGCATCACACATTCATTATTAGTACACTGCAGACTTCCGAATTTATCACATGTGCAATTGTTGCAATCGATCCAATAATTCTCTTGAGGGGTGCATTCTTCTTGGAGCCAAGACATTTCTAAATTAAACAATGTTGAAATATCATCTCGTCTAACTCGTCTCATATGGCTGTCTCCAATTTTGGCGCAAAAACAGTCTAGAAAGGTATTGGCATCGCTGCAGGCACAGAAAATATCGCGTACCCTTATGAGGTCTCCGAACCGGCATTGCGCTGCTTTCGTTCTTTTAACACATCTTCGGTTGGTGCATTTAGTATCATCAATGAGACCACTCCATGGACAGATGCATACGTTGCATCCGATAACATAAAGAGTTCTAGGCACACAAGCGACACGGGCTTGCAGTTTTCTTTGTGGGGATTTCCATCTGATTTGCATAAATTTTAACTGGCTCTGGCAGTTTTCGGATCGCCAGCGTCCGAAACTGGAGCACTCGCAAACGATGTTGCCTGCGTGATAGATTTGGAGCGGCTGGCATTGGGTTACGAACACTTGTTCTGCGAAAACAAAAATGCTGTTGGTGAGGCTGCTACCACGGTACCTATTTGATACGGTATTCTTTGGAACCAATGAACTATTTAAAGCAATTAACTTCGTTACAGACTTCGCACTTTTTTTAGCTCACGTCACATTTCTATTCCTATTTTGATTAATTATGTAAAGTACAGTCAGCTGGAGAGAAACGTGACCCCCCTGCATTCAAAGTTTGTATGCAGTGGGTTCACGTTTCTTTACTGCTGACTTCCAAGGTATGACTTAATTATATGGGTAGGTAGGTACATGTAAAATGACATAATGTTTGAAAAGCATAATGGACAAACTACATAATGGTCGTTTGTTATAATTATTACAGCATTTTTTAAAGAATTAATATAATAACAAACCTAAACTAACCAAAACCAATCGGTACATTATATTATTAAGAAAGTTTTTTTTTATTTTTATTGAGAAGAGAAACAAACGGTCATATACAAGAATGTGTACAGAAATACTTATGATTAACATAAGACCTACAGTTTCCTTAAATTGTAAAAGTGCTAAATACAATATAAAAAGGATTATAATTAAAATTATTTTAAAGTTAAAATTATTGATAATTTTATGATGTCGGATTCTTTAGTAAAGATGTTATTGAATTTTGAACATTTAATTTTGGATATAAAGGTAACTTACGGCATATATTATTTTGATACGGATTCCGACATCTCAAAATTATCACTAATATTTTAATTTTTTAAGTATAACTAAATACAAATAGAAATGTATTACATGCAACATTATATTAAATATAAAGATGCATGCGTCAGTGACATTATAGTTAAATGTGAACTTAAGAAGTACCTACATAGTTACACATTATGATATAAACTAAGTTCGTCTAATAATTATTAGTTTCACCGAAAATTATATTATACCATTTATACCAAATGACCATTATGTATTTCGTCCATTATTCTTTTTCATCTATAAAGTTTATGCATTTTGGCACGCTCCTGTAACGGGTAACTTCCACCGATAAGAGTGCACAGGGCCGGATTTAGGGGAGGGCATATCCGGGGCCATCCCGGGCCCCCCACAATAAAGACTTCGAAAATTTGTTTAGTGAAATCTCAACTGAAAAGAAAATGGTAATTTCATTTGGAAAATAAATTGTGGCCAAGGGGCCTCAACTTTTATGCCCCGAGGCCTCCAGACCTCTAAATCCGGCCCTGGGAGTTCTTTTAAATGAGGATTTTTAGTTGTTGGATGTTTAGTTAAATTGAGTTTTACTGACCAGTGAGGTTGTTCCGACAGGGCACTTCGCGGCAGTGGTACAGGCCTTCCAGGGTGCACAAGCAGTCGTGGCAGGGTCCTCGGGCGAAGGCCGTCGCCAGGCACGGCAGGCGCGGCGTTACTGGCGCCGCATGCCATTCCATATGAATAAGTTGTAATTTTTCTTTAAAATAATTCCTAGTGACCTTTTGAGTACGGACGGGTAAGGTCGCCCTCCCAGAGCGCACGGTATTCCCCTTCCTTCACACTTTGTTAAGGAAATGTCAATAGATTTTAAATGTGATCATCTAGTTTGAAGCGAATACGATTTTGTCCCATTCGGTGTCGAGACCCTTGGTCCGTGGGGTCCTAGCGCTTTAAAGCTCTTTAAGGAAATTTCTAAGAGGTTAGTCGACGTCACAGGTGACCGAAGAGCTGGCAGCTTCCTCGGACAAAGAATTAGCTTCGCTATTCAAAGAGGAAACGCTGCCAGCATCTTCGGCATCTTGCCTAAGGGGACTAGTTTTCAGAATATGTTTTAGTTATAATTATCATTATTTTATATTTTTGTTTTCTTTTTTCTTATTGTACATATTTTTTTTTTGTCTAGGATAGTTGTACATATATTGTTAAATTAAATTGTACCTACTTAAATTAACAAGGACATAATGGTCAATAAACTTTATCAAGCTTGAAGATTATAATTATCTACTTATAATTTTTAATTTTTCGTGAATAATGTGTGAAGACATCTTAATATCCTTTGACATATGGCCAAGCAGTAGTAGACTGAAAAGGCCTCTGAGGTGCTGGGCTGATTTTGTTGGTTACGAGTTGCGTTGCTATCGGCTAAATGAAACTAAGTGCACGCGATCTTAAGAAACCGGCCAAAAGCATGTCGGACCATACTCAGTGCCGGGTTCAGTGGCCATTAATACAAAGCAATGCACTGTAAATGAAAAAAAAAGTTGTTACACTTTGTTAGAGCTCCAGTAAAAGAGCGTATTTTCATAGCACTTACGTCTTTTTGTTGTTAAGCGCAGTTTTTAAGAAATCACAATTGGTAAATCCGAGCGTGTTGAATATTATTTTCGATGAAAGTATTCATTAGTGGGATTGTGGACGAAATGGGAATATGGACGAAATGGGAATGTTGACTAAGTGGGAATGTGGACACAGTGGGAAAAGGACGAAATGGTAATATGGATGAAAATTAAATGGGAATGTGGACGAAATAACCTAAACATTTTCCAACAGGCGTTATTATCTGCAGATACCTTAATCGTGATCTGCCACATTCAGCAGTTGCTGTTTTGTTAAGATTGAAAAGCAGTCTGTATACTAAGTTAATAAGTTATTGAAAGACATCATTTTTTGTAATAGAATAGGTGAATAGAAATACTTACATAAAGCTTCTATAGCCGACAAATGACATAAAACTATTACCAAAGCAAAATATGCTGGCGCCATGATCGAAAATACAATGACAATTCCAATTCGAAATACTAATAAAGCTTCAAACAGTAATCAATATTTTATAAGTCATAAAGTTCTTATTACCTCCGTTTAATTCCTTGCTGTAATCTCGCTTTAAGGGCCATAAATGGAACCAATTTGTAATCAAATTAATGATTATAATACCTAGAGAAAGCGATAAAGAATATGGAAATTCTCGTGGTATTTTCACGAATGCGATATTACTATAGATAGAAAAATTATAGCGATATCCCGATAGGTAAAGCTCATGGCAAAAGTGATTTATTGCTACCAATCTATAGCTCTATCTAAATCGACTTCTAGATAAAATGAATTAATCCTATATTAATGCTGTGATTTTCTACTCCTCGTATTTCAAATTAACCTCTTTCAAATGATATTTTCACAGACGTGATTTCAAAAATCGGTTCTTAGAACAGAAACGGTGATAAATAAAATAAAATAGGTAAATGTTCATTTCCATCATTCAAAGTGGGTTGTGAAACATTTACAGCTACACTTAATCTGGGGCAGGTACTGTTAGCAACATCAATAAACATTTTCTCAAACATGCTATGAAATATTGACGTTATGTTCCTTATAATACCTACGCCACGAAGTGTCACAATGCAGGCGCGGCGTGGTTTGCGGCTAGACGAGAGGTCAATAATGGAATTTCATACAACATTGCTGGCCTTGGCCAGCAAAGTGATCGTCTATTGTTTCATACCATGACGTTTATAGATCTATGGTATCATAGCATTTAGCCATTAAAAAAAAACTATAAGCAATATTTGCGTTTTGGTTCATTAAGACATTCTGTCACTACGCTTTTTAAGGTAAGGTAAGATGATAATGATGATGATGGTGATGTTGATGGTGGTGATGGTGTTGATGATGGCGGTGATGATGATGGTGATGGTGGTGATGATGACGATGGCGGTGATGATGATGGTGATGGTGGTGATGATGATGATGGTGTGATGATGATGGTGATGATGATGATGATGATGGTGATGATGAGATGATGATGATGTTGATGATGGTAATGATGAGATGATGATGATGTTGATGATGATGGTGATGATGATGGTGATGATGAGATGATGATGATGATGATGATGGTGATGATGGGTGATGATGATGATGATAGTGATGATGATGATGGTGATGATGAAATTATGATGTTGATGATGATGTTGATGATGATGATGATGATGGTGATGATGATGATGGTGTGATGATGATGGTGATGATGATGATGATGGTGATGATGATGGTGATGATGAGATGATGATGATGTTGATGATGATGGTGATGATGATGGTGATGATGATGATGATGGTGATGATGATGGTGATGATGTGTGATGATGATGATGATGATGGTGATGATGGGTGATGATGATGATGATGGTGATGATGATGGTGATGATGATGGTGATGATGAGATAATGATGTTGATGATGATGATGATGGTGATGATGATGGTGATGATGAGATGATGTTGATGATGATGATGGTGGTGATGATGATGATGATGATAGTGCTGATGATGATAGTGATGATGATGGTGTTGATGATGGTGATGATGATGATGATGATGATGATGATGGTGATGATGGTGATGGTGATGATGACGATGACGATGACGATGATGATGGTGATGATGGTGATGATGCATGTTTGAGAAAAACTCTATACAAGCCTTGGCCACGAACATGGATTGCCGGCCTCGTATCTCTAGATGGCCTCGTTAACACTCGGCCATCTATAACAACTCGGCCGGCAATCCCCTATTTCGCGGCCGCTGCAGTAATGTACTATTACATTCGATAATTTCCTGTATTAGACCATATTACATTTTATAATACTTTTCTCAAACATGCTATGAAATATTGACGTTATGTTCCTTATAATACGCCACGAAGTGTCACGTTGCAGGTGCAGGTGCAGCCGGTGGTGGAGGACGACGAGACGAGAGGTCAATAATGGAATTTCATACAACTTTGCTGGCCAAGGCCAGCAAAGTGATCGTCTATTGTTTCATACCATGACGTTTATAGGTCTATGGCATCATAGCATTTAGCCATTAAAAAAAAGTATAAGCAATATTTGCGTTTTGGTTCATTAAGACATTCTGCCACTACGCTTATTTAAGGTAAGGTAAGATGATGATGATGATGATGATGGTGTGATGATGATGGTGATGATGATGGTAATGATGATGATGGTGATGATGATGATGATGATGATGGCGATGATGATGACGATGATGATGGTGATGATGAGATGATGATGATGGTGTGATGATGTATGTATGTATGTAAACTCTTTATTGCACATAAAAAATAAAAATACAAATAAACAGAGAGGAGAACAAAGGCGAGCTTATCCCTAAAAAGGGATCTCTTCCAGCTAACCTAGTTAAGAGAAGACAATTTAATATATAATGGATAAGCAGACAGTTAAAAATACGTGCGGTAAAAAGAAAAACAGAAATACTCAAAAGAGAAAGGAAAAAAAAAAATAACAACAATAATAGTGATAACTAAAAAAAATACAAAAGAAAGTAAATACAAAATTATTTACATTAAATGCAACATAAAACACATAAAACATATTACAAAAACATATTACAAAAGCGGACACAATCTCGCCTCAGATGTCAGTGTCAAGCCATAATTTCTTTAACCTCTCCCTGAACGAGGCCACAGACGGAGATTCCCTTAAAGACAAAGGCAAATCGTTCCACAGCTTGACAGAATGGAAAGTGAAAGATTTAGCATAAGAGCGCGCGTTGTTAGGCGGGAAGGCAAGTGTAAGTTTGGAACTCGACCGCAAACGGTGTCCGCTTCCAGTGGCCATGTAGCTAAATCTTTCAGATAAGTAAGAAGGAGAAGCAGGATTAAACAGGACATTATAAAGAAGGCAAAGAGTATGAATGTCTCTGCGACGACGAATAGGTAGCCAATGAAGCTGTTCGCGGAAGTGGGAGACATGATCATACTTACGAAGACCATAAATGTACCTGATACACACATTCTGCAGACGTTCCAGCCTATCAAGCAACTCCTCTCTTAGGTCAATAAAAGCAACATCACCATAATCGAGGAGAGGCAAGAGTAGAGAACGAGCAAGAGTAAGTTTTGTTTGAAACGGAAAAAAGTTCTGCAGACGTCTCAGGGAGTGAAGTGATGCAAAAAGCTTGCGACTAACCTCATTTATATGAGCAGTCCAAGAAAGAGTTTGGTCCATGATAATACCCAAATTCTTAACCGTACTTGACAACGGGATGGTAGTCCCTCCAAATAAGATTTTAGGTATTACCACTTCCGACAATCTATCGATGAAGTAAGAACTGCCAATAATTATAGCCTGCTGCGTCTTTGCAGCATTAACCTTCAAGCCAAACTGTGTGGCCCAGTCATTGATGGTGTTAAGATCAATGTTAATTTGACCAATTAGAGAAGGCAAATCGTCAAAGCCAGCCGCTGCATAGATTTGCAAGTCATCAGCGTATAAATGATAAGATGAGTAAAGGGACTTGGCAATACCATTAATAAAAATTGAGAAAAGAAGAGGAGATAACACGCCACCCTGAGGAACACCAGCAGCAAGGTCATGCCACTCTGAGAAATGATCATCAATCCTAACTTTCTGGCGTCTTCCAAAGAGATAAGCACGAAACCAAGAAATGGCAGCTGGAGACAAGTTAAGATTCTGTAGGGTTCCGATTAGGATATCAAAGTCCACGGTATTGAAGGCACTACTAAAATCCAAAAGAACTAGGATGGTAAGCATTTTACGCTGAATATTATGGCGAATGTCATCAGTGACCTTCACCAAAGCTGTGACTGTGCTATGCCCGGGGCGGAAACCGGATTGAAAAGGATTAAGCAGGTTATGTCGGTTGAGATGAGATGACAGACGACGATTTACAAAATGTTCAATAACCTTTGAAAGGACAGGGAGTATTGAAATTGGACGATACTCAGTAAAGGATGTTGGATTAGAGGTTTTTGGGAGAGGAATCACATTAGCAAGCTTCCAAAGTGAAGGAAAAGTGCCCGAGGAAAAGGAGAAGTTTATAATGTGAGAGAGAATGGGAGCAATGATGATGGTGATGATGATGATGATGGTGATGATGATGATGGTGATGATGATGATGATGATGGTGATGGTGATGACGATGATGTTGATGATGATGTTGATCATGATGGTGATGATGATGATGGTGGTGATGGTGATGCATGTTTGAGAAAAACTCTATACAAGCCTTGGCCACGAACAGGGATTGCCGGCCTCGTATCTCTAGATGGCCTCGTTAACACTCGGCCATCTATAACTACTCGGCCGGCAATCCCCTATTTCGCGGCCGCTGCAGTAATGTACTATACCTACTCTTCTCTTACAACCACGGCTGTGTCAACTTCAGAGTTTTTACCAGCCCCCTCCAAACTAGGTACTTAGTGCAATACAACAGTTCACTTACTGGGTACCACATCCAAAAAGGAGATCCAACTAACCAACTTTTTTTTGAATAACGGGTTGGGAAAAGATGAAAAATAAAACGATCAAATAACTTCAAACTTTTTATTCACTTGCGATTCCGCAACTTAAGTTTATTACGTATCTTCTAATACAGGGTACGGAACGTACTGGATTAAGCCACTTATCCGATGTACCTACATCATTTACTAACTAGTCCCAATTATACCTATAACACACACTTTACAACTAAGGGAATGAAATATGGTTATTTTACGTGCTTTACTGTTGCGGACCATTGGATGGCCATTGGTTGGTAATGAGTAATGATTTTTATCTGACCGCAATTAGAATAGAAATGGAAAATACCGTCAGCACAGCAGTAGCAGGTATTGTTTACTATAATCTGTCAGTATATTTTATTTTTAATGGCCGTTAAATCAACGCGTACACTTAATTTCAGTTCCACAGAAAAAAAAAATACGGTAGATATGTGATGTTCCTTTTGGATAATTATACGCTTTATGTCACCGTAAATCTGTATCTGGATACCCTGCTATTGACAACTGTCATTGCATACACTTTCTGAACGAATTCTATTCTGACTACGGTTTGTTAACAAAATGCGAAACATACACACTTCAATTAGACATTCATACTAACCTAACAGTTGGATATACAATGTTTCTACTATTGATATTGTTCGAAATGTTATTCAATATAAGCGCGTAACGTAACCCTGTTGGAACTTTTCGAACTGCATCATTAACAGAAATTATTGCGTCGAAACAATATATACTTAAATGTACAACGTTGAAAATGTAACAAAAACGTAAATGATAAGACTACATCAAAAGCGGTTAAAATCCATTTAAAACAAGGGTCACGCACGTTCAACTACAAAAGATCCACTCAAAAATGCCTACGTCCGATTCGTGGAATGAAATCTTTCTTACGGCAAAAATCAAAATGGTTTAATCACAACAAAATAAATGTAAACTAACGAAGCTGCAGATCCTTACGTACCTTTATTAAATAAGTACTAGTTAATATTTATATAAAAATAAGGCTTTATAACAAACACGGATATTGGTAATCTAACACGGAACAAGTTAATCATCTAAAGTTATGTCAAAAAAATGTCTGAAGTCAGTTAGGCACGTTTTTCAATATATCCAGAACAGCATAATTGATTGATACATTATTTGGTATAATAACGCATAGAACAGTACCTAATACCATACATACAATAGAGCAAATGACTGATTCACAAGTTTTTGTGCCCATCTACATGTTGGACCAACGTCGGCCAACTTATCGTAAAGGTCAGGTCGTATAACTGCGTTCTATAGATTGCCCGGCGTCAGCCCAACCTTGAGAACCAACACTGCAGATGTATGTCGTTCAATCATTATACACTTAGCTAAAGCTACAGCATCCATTAAACCGTCTATGCAAAAACCACGTAAACGTAACATTTTTATAGCTGCAGACACCGGCAATAATGTTGTATAGGACTAACCGCTGAAAAGAATTGATATGCTCGAACGGTTATAATATGAATAGGTATATAGAAGTGCGTCTAGATATTTTTGAGTGCTTTGCCCCATCCGATATAACTGCCGGTGACTGTTCGTATTAGCGTTCTATGTATCACTATTCCAAGCATATGCCCATCGGAGAACTGACTTTGATAAGAATTAAATGGAAACTGGATGAATGAAGTATATTTCTAAACACACGCACTCAAGAACCAACCTAATCTCAATTATTCTGTCCATTACTCAAGGAAAGGAACTAGTACCAGTTTACAATATCTACTGATTTCTTTCTCAATATCTTAAAGGAAGTAATCAAGTAAACATGTCTAGTAGTAACAGTATCTTATCGAAGTTCGCTATCCTTGTATAATCGCTGGTCACTCCTAAACTAAATCTATCACTGAGGTCAAAAGTTTCTGTCCCCTAAGAATAGAAACGATGTCACATGGGACATAAACTTACAGACCTTACTCGTTATTATAAAGACAGAAGACAGTCGGTTTTGCGTGCATGCGTGTAATACTAGAGGAATTAAGGCGTAAGGTCTTCGTCACAGATGAATAGTGTGCAGAAAACGCTTCTGCCATCAGCAGAGCAGCTGCAGTCGTTGCAAGATTGCTTGAACTGCTCGCCAGGATTACAGCGGAAACTGGACTCCGTTGCTGCAGAAGAAAAAATCATTCATTTATCCTTAAATATGAAAAAAACAACTACTAATTATTTGAATAAGAGAAATTTTTGCAACTTTTGCTTTACCCTAATCAGCGTATGAAAAAGCAAATACCCTGAATCTGGTTGCAATATAACAGTAGGAATAAAACTGCTAATGTATTCAACCGTTCTATGAAGTTCTGCGTGTCTATGTATTTAAAATGAATGGTGAGGACTGTACTGATTCATTCCAACAGTGGGTCGAAGATATCTCTTAACAAACTGTATCCAAAAAGCTTGTGGGACATGAGCGTAATATTTCTCAGAAAAGAATTCTCAGTGTCTAGGTAAAATTCTTCTGGGCAATATTTCCAAGGAAGTCGCTTACTTTTCAGCATATCTACTTACTTTATGTTGTTTTACCGTAATCTACAAGGGTTTATTTAACTTGCAACTTTCGTATATATTGTGTAAGTTTGTTGGAGTTTCAACATTTGAAAACTAATTTTCGATCACATCTTGGTACTTTAAACATGAAACTACCGTGAGACTCACTCATAGTGAAAATAAACGGATCACTCACGTCTCAAAACGAGTTTAACTCGACATGTTTCGGGCTAATCCGTAGCCCTTCCTCTCGGAGTCGCACGTCACGGCGGCTGCCAACTGACTGAGGCTGACTTTGGCAGCCGCCGTGACGTGCGACTCCGAGAGGAAGGGCTACGGATTAGCCCGAAACATGTCGAGTTAAACTCGTTTTGAGACGTGAGTGATCCGTTTATTTTCACCACATCTTGGTACCCGATTGAGCTGGTGGTCCTCTCAAAATCGTCTCCGCAGGACGGAACTCTTCAACGATTAATAGCATCGACTTGAAACTTGGCAAGAATATGTAATTTGGATGACAATACAAGAATCGTATTGAAAACTGGTATTAAATACTATTTTTTTAACAATAATGTAGGTATAGATGGTACTTACTGGACACTTTGTTGTCCTCTTTATTCGGACACCGCTTGAGAGTGCAGGTGGCGTGTCCCCCGTCCTCTGTGCAGCGGCACACGTTGCAGCCCTGGTCGAACACACTTCCGGGGACACAGTCTGCTGGGACCTTGTGAGACAAGTCTGAAAAATACGAAATTTCTTGGAATAAAATAAAAAGTGCAAAATTAAAGGGCAGACTGGCCGGAGAACGCCATTTCCAAATAATGCCATTTATTCTAGCCCAGTTTTAGGCAATGTTCCACCTCATTTATCTTGAGTGTCGCTACAAAATTTGCATAAAGTCACCAGTTTGTGGGAAATTGGTTCTCATTATCACTAAAAGTAAGGAAAACTGACAAAACAAGTCGACATGTTTGAAAAAAACTCGCTGACGTGGAGCCAAAAGTCGCTAGATTTAGTTACAGACTAACCAACTTATCTGTAAATTATACCATGCAATACTACACTTTATGCGGCATCGAAGAGCTAAGTCAATATATTTGGTCCAAATAAAAAAAACTAGCTTATTTACTCCTTGCAAAGAGCCGTCAATGCAATTTCAACTACTCTTGCGGGAAGCGTGACAATGATTGTTCTCTAAACCCACCAATTCGTTTATCTTGATAACAAGTGCAAAAAGGTATTTTCGTCGATATTCTCACCTCTTTTTCTCCTCGTGCCACCATTGTTGTTGTTGTTGTTGAGAGCGTTACAGTCAATGCGGGTGCAGGAGAAGTCCTGACCCTCATTGTCGCAGAGGCACTTGTTGCAATCCATGCGGAACTCCTGGCCCGGCTGGCAGGCCTTCGGTGGTTCCTACTGAGAGACGAGGCGTTATATCTTGGAAAATAGTCCTTGCGAATAACATTACGCTTGGAAACGTTATGATGAGTCATTTGATTCCTTTTATCATTGAGATTTTAAATTATAAGCATAGAGAGAGTTTGAGAAAGAAGATACTGAGGAGGTAACTGACAGTTCTAGGTCATAAGAACTTAAGAAGTGGTACATTTTATGGGTGAACTGTTATCTTGACATAGGTAATACAGAAAAAGGAAACATAAGATAATATGGGATATTTTAATAAGACAGCCAACTGCCAAGGATTGTATAGTTTGTGATGATGATGATGACTGATATACATAGACATTTACAGTAAGGATCAATAATTAAAGATTCAAAATCAATCGATGGCAAAATTATAAGAAAGAAACTTAGAAGATAAATTGACTGTACGTTACCTGTGGAGCTGCTCTGACTTTCCTGGACAGTGTCTCGTTCTGAAAAAAAACGAATAATTATAATAAGTAAGTATCCTAATTTTGAAGTGTTCAGATTTTCACCATCACCATAAGATTTTAGGAGTTAAAAAAGGAAAATTTAGGAAAAGCGAAGAGATAATAATATAGGAATTGAAAGAAAACACAAGCAATATCAAATCATTTATTTATAAATAAAACACCCCTTCAAAGCAATAAAGCTAGAACAATCTATCATTGCTGGAAGAGAAAACGTACAGCTTTGATTTTAATTACAGAAAGAAAACAACTTGGTTGCAGCTATAACCACTGTTGCAGAAAGAGTTGAACCTATAACCACTGCTATACCCAATTTATCCCCAAGACCAGTAAAATTATCGTCAAACGCGTCATCGTAATCGCATTCACCATTTCTTTCGGTCTAACGGGATGATCTACCAAGAATGAGATGATGAATGCGATTAGATTGTGCGCATAGTCAACAAGGCCTCTGGGGAAACTGCGTCATATTTGCCAGCCGTAGCCATAGAAGTAGGAAGAGAAGAACCTATCTATAGCCACCACCAGATCCTGTCTTAGGACCAAAACCAGCACAAACCTTGACATCTTTGATGTCTTCGTCGACGCATGCGCGACGGGTGCACGAGAAGGACTTGCCATCAGGATCGCAACGGCACATGTTGCAGTCCAACTCAAATACTTCATCAGGGCGACACGCCCGTTTTATGACACGGAGCTTCTGCTTTTGATTGGTGATGTGATTAACGTTTTGTGGGGATGTGAAAAATAAGAGAATGGTTAGGAGATGTAGAAAGGTATTTCATATTTCTGTCTATCGAGTACAGAGAATCTCTTAATATCGATAGGGGAGCATTATAAATAAAATTTACGATATCTAGGTAATTCATTATCATCATCATCATCTCAGGCTACATACGTTCCACTGCTGAGCACCGGCCTCCTCAGAATGAGAAGGTAACCTAAGTAAACGAAAATTTTCTATAAGAATTTAACCCTTAAAAATGTAGAGGCGATTTACCAACCACATGCATTGCTTTGGAATTTCAACCTTATTAATTTTACAATACGTCACAATATCCATTGTAATTATCGAAAACACGGCTAGCTTTAAAAATATACTTAACAAGGTATGCATTCGATAGCTGTTTTTGATTCTGTGGTAGTATTCTCCAGTAAATGGGCCCTTATTAAGGGTTTATTATTTAGTTGAAACTTTAATAATACTAGGATTGGCTGAAGATATTGGAAATATGGCATTATACGTGATCTGAGAAGGATGCATTTGGGTCATGGTCATGCTAACATTGGTTGCAGAGGCTATGACCCCACTCATTCGTGGGACTCGGATGGCGACAGCGCCTGAGAATACTATTTAATTTATATATTCCACATACATACATATATACTTGTGACGTGATGTTATTCTTATGAAATGAACCTCATGCATGATCTGCATGTTCGGTTATTGGTAAAATTTCGAACAAACCATAATGCAGTCCATAATGAACAATATTGTCGATACTGAATTCTAAAGTTACAAAAACGGTCAGTAGGTAAATACCTTTCACTTTAAGCCTATTAGGACATTTACCATCATGATCATCGTGATTCATTCATTATGATTAGTCTTGGACCTCCGTTAAGTAATGTCTGGTTCACTAGGTTATTAATCAGCTACCTCTGATTTAGCATCCTCCACCTCAGGTTCATTTTGCAGGTCAGGTATGCACACGCGCCTGGTGCACATGTAACTCGTGCCATCCTCATTGCACCAACAAGTGTTGCAGTCCATGATGAACATGCGATTCTCCACGCACACCTTCTTCTTTGTGACGTTAGCCTTTGGGACGGATTTTATGGCCTAGTGACGAAAAGGATGGTGATGAATTGTATGTAGATGATATTTTTAATGTCGATGATATTGTCACTGCTCGCTACTCCTCTAAAATACATATCACATATGCAATTCTCTGGTGTACCATTGTTGGTTTGTGGTGCTTATTTACCATCAGGTGACCTTTTTACTGTTTTCCACCCCATTTCAAAAGAAAACGCATGTCATAGTAATGAAAACATCACACATATTAAGAGCCTACAAAATTATAGATTCAAAAACAAAGTAAATACGAGCAGATAAAGATGAAAATGAAATTCAATTAAAATTCTCATAAGGCTAGATCTGTTTAATGTATGTTAGAAATTGTATTATTAATGTACTAAAAGTTTCACAATCTTTTTGATATTTTGTCATTTGCAGTTTCTCCTCTTTTTAACGGAACTATTGGCTTCATGTCCTGTAACAAAAAGGTAAATAATGTAGAGGGTATATAAAATGAATCCAGAATATTTCGTTCAGTAGCTGAACAATGTTAATGAACACCTCTGTAAATTTTCTACCAATAATATGATATTAACAAACTTATTATATTAATGAACTTGTCTAGAAAAAAGTTGATTCAGGAAGGGTTAATGTAACCACTGACATTAAGCTCATGGAAGACCTCAACATCCTCAGGCAGAGGGCAGGGCTTGTTGGTGCAGCTGAAGTCGGTCCCGTCACCGTTGCAGTGGCAGGGGTTGCAACCGACGAAGAAAGTCGCACTCGGCTTACAGACAGAGTGGCGTTCTATGTGGTCTACACCCTGGAAGAATTAGAAAGGTTTCTTTTGAAACATTTTTAAGCTGAAATGGTCTAATCGAAACACGATTTATATCAACGTACCCTTGTTTATCAAACTTATTAATTTTGGTTTGTTGTAGGTACATAAATGTCACAATGTTATTTAATTTTTTTTTTCATCGTTTTGTAATTTCGATGAAAATTAAAACCATTTAAACGCATTAAAAGGAAACTTGAAAATGGCTTTATAGTATTAATATTCAACTAACGGAATCATAAAAACATAATAATTATACATGGAACATTACCTCACTTTCCATAAAAACTTCTACTTCCTTATCCAGATCTTCTTTATCTTTGTCCATGCACTCATTCTGCGTGCATGAATAGCTCTGCCCTGTCGCCGAACACTTGCAAGTATTGCACTCATTCTGAAAATCTTGATTCGGTTTGCATATTGATCTCTTTATAACATGATGCATAGCTTGATTATTGCGTTCAATATCATCGAGAGTTTCTAATTCTTCTAAATCATTATTCACATCTTTTAGATCAGCATCTAGGTTCACATTGTGATTATTATGATTTATATACGACGTTTCCAAAAATTTTAGTCCCTCTCTATTTAATACATCCAATTGATCAATTTCAACAGTCTCTCTGGACTCTTGTTGATCCTTCATGATATGATTGTTTTCGTCTTCATTTTTATGATCGGAGAATGAACCTTCTAACTCTTCCACATCTAGGCTTTCTAAATTATCATCAAGTTTTGAATACTTTCCTAGCGTTTCTACATTATTATCCATGAAATCTTCTAAATCAATCAGATTCACCTCTGTGAGATTATATCCGTCTAATCCTTCAGCTGGTCCATCAATATTAATTTTATCACTTTCTTTAAATCCAATCATAACGTTGTCAATGACTTTTGGTATTTTCGATAGTTTGTCCTAAAATTTTAATTAATGAACGATTACTATGTTTTCATAAAAAATAATAACGTGTAACATACAATATAAATAAAAAAGTGACATACCTTGTGCATTCACCACCAGGTTATGTGACAATTCAACCACTGGTTTAATTTCCAACACTTGTCATCCATAGTGCAAAATGAGGGTAGTGTTAACGTAACAATACGTATTAAGAATTTAGGTTACTCACCAAAAATATATAAAACCTCGACTATCTTCAGAAAGAAGCCATATTTATGCCATCCATACAAAAAAGAACGCGTATTGTCTGCCTGAATTTGTATTTTTGTAATTATCACTGTATTGTTTTTGATGTTCAATAAAAAATATTTGTATTGTATTGTACTTGACTCTCTATTGACTCCAACATGGCGAGGTTTCATATACATTTTTAATGGTTTTAGTACTGTAATGTAATAATTACGTACGTGAGTACGTGCATGTTTGTGAGAGTGCGCTGATGAAACTCGGAACAAAAAAGAAAACGTCAGAAATATTTATGCACCTGACTATTCGACGCTATTGAAAGTAGAGGATCAGGAGATAACAAAAATCAATATCAAATGTGCGTTTGCGCTTGTTTTGCTAAAGGTACTGAGCACCCGAATACGGAACGAGATACGAAGCAGCGCGGGGGTACTGCGTTCAAGCTAGCGAGGTGCACAGATATTACAGTTACATTAAAGTTGTGTACTAATTTGTGTAAAATTCTGTTGCCGTACTTTGTGGCTTAATATTTTTCTTTAATGAAGTTTAAAACATAATGCCAGTTTAGTTCACAAATGGGTTTGCTCTTGTTTAATTAATACACGATATTATGATTGTTTTAGATCTTCATGACTTACCGGTTTAACGTCCTCTAGACTATCAGGTTCAACTTCGTCATCACTGAAGTGCATGTCACCTGCAATGTTAAATAAAATATTTAATAATGTCATCAAATTATTCGATTTTATCTTTTTAATTATGTTAAATTTAACAGTGACTATTGTCCTAACAGCGACGCTTGCAGCTGTGATGTGCCGCGTGCTCTCATCTCGCCGGCGTTCAGGTATCCTCACCATGTGTTGTGTCCCTTCACCACAAGCTAGAATTTCGAAAAACTAAGAAGTGCGAGCTCATGTCTGACCCACGTTCCTCTGTTTGAAATTCTTCCACGGCCGCGTAGACAGTAGACCCAGAAATTCCTTTACTACTTTAACGTTCAATGTCAGTTGTATGGCTTAAAACATAAAGGCTATTTTCACTTTCAGTCAGCTTTATTGTTTTTATTCTGCTGTAGGAACTGTTATAACCAGACATAGGAATTTAGGGGGCAAAATTTAATGACCGGTAGGGAGTTCCTTTATCGATATACTCAACTATCGACGCTTTTCTTATATACTAGTGATCGCCCCCAGCCTCGTTTGTAAGTTTTTATTACGATAGCTGCTGAATAATGAATATTATTGCACTATAAAATATTTACAATACTTAAGAAGCGAATAAATTGTATTAAATTCCTCTTTCCAATTCTAAATTCTATGTGTACTCTTTTACTGTCCAGGCTATTCGGTTATGGAACTCCCTACCAATAGACCTACGGCGTGCTAAATCTTTGCCTATTTTTAAATCTATGCTTAAGCAACACTATTTATTATCCTGTGCTTGAAAATTGTATTATAGTCCTTTTATTTACAAGTATATTGTATATCACTTATCTATGTATGTTTTATGATGTGTATTATTGGATGTTTTCAGTTGTTTTATTAAAATGTTTGTTTTTTTATGTTATTATTTATTAAATTTTATATTGCACCACCTGCTGAAATGCATTCCTTGCTTTCTTTCTTCTTTTATAAAAGGTTGCCTGGAAGAGATCGCTTCGAAGCGATAAGGCCGCCCATTGCTTACCTTATTTTTTTTTTTTCATGTACTTGTTTTACTGTATTGTATTATTTGTGGTGTACAATAAAGAGTCATTGTATTGTATTGTATTGTAAATTTGTTTTCATGATTTGCATTTCATAATAAATTTTGGCTTAAATATTAAAATAAATAAACAAATACTTAACATCGTAAGGCCCAACATGCTAAATTTAATACAAATATTATGTCAAAGCAAATGTCAACTTTTCTTGATTGACAATAAGTTTCAAATTATGATAGTAGTTTGACGTGGGCTTTTCGAAGATAAAGAAGACTAGAATAGATTTATTTTTTTGTTCAATTTATAAATAAAACTTGGAGCGATAGTACCTATATGGGAAAAGCGTCGATAGTTGAGTTTATCGATAAAGGAACTCCCTACTTCTCATTAAATTTTGCCCCTTTAATTCCTATGTCTGGTCATAACAAATGGTAAAGCAATTATAGGGTCGATTATACAGTCGCCATCATGAACATCGAAGCATTCAAGGTGGTCAAAAATATCTGAACAAGACCGTATTGTCAATCACGTACGTGCGTGTTCAGATGTTTTTGAGCACCTTGCTGCGTGTTTATGATGGCGACTGTACACTACTTATTTGCAGTGTATAGTTTGTATAAAGCGTAGAGCGTAAATAAAGTGAGAAACGCCAAGTAGGTACAGTTTTCTCCAGCTTATTATCCCAGAAAGAGAAGCGTGGGCAGGAGAAGACAATCGTGGCTGTAGAATTTACGTGACTGGTACAACTGCAGTACCTTCTTTGTTTAGAGCTGTGGCCTCCAAAATCAGAATCGCCATGATGTTCTCCAACCTCCGATAGGAGAGGAATGGAAAGAAGAAGTAAATAAAGTGTTTGTATTTGTAATATTTTTAAATGATGGTATAGAACTTACTAGAGATGCCAACGCAACCGATCCTAGTGCACATGGCTCGGCCGTCGCTGGTGCACCAACACGTGTTGCATTCCTTCTTCCACAAGCTGTGGGGGGCGCAGCGAAGAAGCGACTCTGAAATTAGAACATAAATAAATAAATAAATAAATAATATTAGGGGACAATCTCACACAAATCGACCTAGTCCCAAACTAAGCAAAGCTTGTACTATGGGTACTAGACGACGATAGACATACTTATTGAGATAAATAAATACTTAAATACACAGAAAACATCCATAACTCAGGAACAAATATTCGTGCTCATCATACAAATAAATGCCCTTACCGGGATTTGAATCCAGGACCTCTTGCTTCGTAGGCAGGGTCACTACCAACTAGGCTAAAGCGGTCGTTAAACATCAGCCAATGGGACCCTATTACTGAGACTCAGTTTTCTACCCTTCCGTCTGTCAGAGGGCTATCTATATCTCTTGAACCGTAATACAAAGCTTAGAAACTTGAAATTAGATGTAGTTTAGCTAACATTCAGTTTTAGTTTTATTTATTTTATTTATATTAGGTACATTGCCACTATACCAGATGCCCGAAATAAGACATTCCAACAAAAAAAAACCGGCCAACTGCGAGTGCGGCAAAAAAATCACGTTTGTTGTATGGGAGGCCCCCTTAAATATTTGTGTTATTTTAATTTAATTATTTATTTTTAAAGTGAATATATAACTAAATATTCTGAGAATATTTCAAGCGTCTACTTGTTGCCGTTATCAATATCGAGCAAAAACGAGCAAAAAAATCACGTTTGTTGTATGGGAGCCCCCTTTAATATTTATTTTATTCTGGTTTTTAGTATTTGTTGTTGTAGCGGCAATTGAAATACATCATCTGTGAAAATTTCAACTGCCTAGCTATCCGGTTCATGAGATACAGCCTGTTGACAGACGGACGGACGGACGGACAGACGGACAGACGGACGGACAGTGGAGCCTCAGTAATAGGGTCCCGTTTTTACCCTTTGGGTACGGAACCCTAAAATTCACTTCCTTGAGTAATCTTCCATTTTGTAATGTGGTGTAACGAGAATCTGTTAACCTAGAATTGTGGTAAATAGGTAATGTAGTATTTTGAAAAATCTGGTATTTTGGGAACTCGTGGTATTTTAGGCACGTGCGGGCATTTTCAAGCGACACATTGCGGAATGCTACAGTGCAATTCGATTAAGCATGCTCGACACGGTAGGATTTGCCACACTGGATGCGTTCTGCGGTCGCGGTCAGGTCAAATTGAACGCAGCTCGCATTATGTAGGAACAACATTGTCGGTCTCTATATATCTTGTATAGATGAGCGATCTGACCGTGCGGTCCGCGCGGTCAGATCGCACGCACGCGCATAATATAGAGACCGATGATGTTGTTCATGCCGTAATGCGGGCTGCGTTCAATTTGACCTGACGCGGCCGCAGAACGCATCCAGTGTGACCAATCCTTGACCAAAAATCAACTTCAACTCCCAGCTAACACACCCAAAAAACTTATTTGATCTAACATAACATTTCGCTATGTAAACTTTCTCTTACCAGCTTCCTGGCCTTCAGGGCATCCAAGAGAGGAGCATACCCGGAGCCCCTCGGACGAGCAAACGCAGTCGTTACAGCCGCTTTTCCACTCGCTGCCAGGGGCACAGTCCTGGCCCAACGGCAGATTCTCTTTGGATGGAGCTCTAGCTGTAATTGTGAAGGCAACTATGAAGGTTTTGTCGCACATTATTGTGTTGGGGCATTTTTAACAAAAAGTTTTGTCTTTACTTATTTTTCATCATCATTTCAGCCGAAAGACGTCCACTGCTGAACATAGGCCTCCCCCAAGGCTCGCCAAACAGATCGGTCCCGTGCCATCCGCATCCAACGCGTCGTCGCTCCGTCTTGTTTACAATCAATTTTACAATGAGGAAATTTTGGGGTTTTCTTACTGAGAATCAAGAGCGATATTGGTTTTGATAATTACATAAAATGCCCCTAATTTTCCATACAATTTTTGTGTCAATTTTTTGACGAGCCGATCTAAGTAGGTACATTATATCAGTAATCTGTATGAAAAAAATACAAAACTTTCTTAAAAATAAGGAAACTTTTTTTTTATGGAAATTAATAGTTACTACTATGTTGTAACTTTCGGGAATTCCCAATCGCGACATTTCAATCCAACTGCCACACCTAAAGATTCGTGCGACTAAAAAAATATTCCCAGAAAAACAGATAAAATCAAACCGAACTCTGATCATCTTTATTTCGAACGACCGCCATATTGTCCCAATTATTTTTTTCAAAAAATGGCAACCCTGATACTATTTATTCAGACAAAATTTACATATACAGATACTTAAATAAAAATAACCTAAAGTTATTTATTGTACAATTTATAAATAAAAAATATCTTTTAAGATATCACCCGACGACGGCATAGTTCCCAGGAGGCAGGCAGCGTTCCCGCGTTGAATGACCTGGCTCCATCGTTGGCGGAAATAGCCGCCTGCCTTCTGGGCCCAGTTGCATAACAAAGTACAACTTATATAAATAAATAAATAAAAAATATCACGGGACAATTCACACTAATAAAATTGACCTAGTCCCAAACTAAGCAAAGCTTGTACTTACTATGGGTACAAGACTTTGAGTATTCAGCTAGACAACGGATAAACACACTTAAATACATTTTAAACAGCCAAGACTCGAGCACAAACATTCGTATTTTTCACACAAATATCTGCCCCGACCGGGAATCGAACCCGGGACCTCAAGCTTCGTAGTCAGGTTCTCTATCTCTAACAACCAGGGCCCAATTGCATAACAAAGTACAACTAATATTACAAGCGGAACTCTCGCTTCAGTTATATTAACTAGAAAGGGAGTTCCGCTTGTAATATAAGTTGTACTTTGTTATGCATTTGGGCCCAGGCTATCCGGCCGTCTAAGCTAATATTACAAGCGGAACTCCCTTCCCTTTGTAGTTAATATAACTGAAGCGAGAGTTCCGCTTGTAATATTAGTTGGTACCACAGAATATATAATAGTACTAACGTACAGAATGGTCATGCTCCACCCCGCACCGATTCGAGTTACCCCACCCCTCAAGGCGCAGATTGCCGGACCCCGCCGGAATCCAGAAGAGTGCGCGCGCGATGTATGTAGGCGTACGCGTGTACAGACGTCGTCGTGCTTATGTAGATTCAAGAACGCGTATTTGTACTATCGCCCCAAGCGCCAGATAACCACCTTAAAGGCCCAGTTTGCGTGCAGTGGCTAGACATCTGTCCATAACAATCCATAGCAATAAACATCAACGGCTGCAAGCAAATTTGTTATGAAAATGGGTATCTGGCGCTTGGGGCGATAGTACGTCGTGTCCGCCGCGTGGTTGTACTTTGTTATGCAACGGGGCCCTGGTCACCGGTCGTTATTACCAGGCGCGAAGAAATCTCTTTTGCGAGTTCCTACACGTCTGGACCCCATGCGCCCAGAGTTTCTTTCTTATACTTGTTACTGACCAGGTATTTTCTGGCAGAGCATGAGCGTGCATAGACCCCGGCCGTCCTCGAGGCAAGTGCAAGTGTTGCATTCCCGCTCAAACGTCGTGTTCGGCTTGCAGCGAATCGGTTCTGGAAATTAGAAATAACATTTTTTTTCAGATTCTTCATACGCTACCTTCGGCTGCAATGTACGAACAGGGTAGGTTCTACTAATGATGAGCTTTTTGAAACTCTTGTACCTACACATGACCAAGATCTTTGACTAAATCTCTGACTATATCCGTATACGTGGCAGTATTCTTTATTTATTCAATTGTAGCATTTCTTACAAAAATTGTAGAGATCGTATCGAAATGGTGACGATGAAATTTAGACTTTCAGCGGGAGATGCGATGGTAGAATTTCGCAGCAGTCATCAAATCAAACGAGTTGATCGCACTAACGAGTACATTTTACCTAAAATTCTTAATGAGCTAGGTACCAACCGACACTCGCACTCGTATTTGTCAGAATACAAGTCATTGTAAGCGGATTTCGAAAGCGGCTTTTATGTGTTAGTTTATAAATTTAGTATAAGCACTTAGTAAAAAAATGAGTGAGCTCAGCGGCAGTTAAATCTATTAAGATTTTGCTCGCTGTTATACTTGAAATTGTATCTTTATTTTTATTGTATAAATAAATTAAAAAAAAAAAAAAAAACATTATATTTGGAGTACTCGCTGTGGTAGAGCCTACCGTCTTTACCACTTTGGCCCACTTTTGTCTATTTAGGCGTCTGAACGGCATTCGTCAAAGCATTGGTCTCCTACAGACGCCATCGGCCGCTTACAGAGTCACGTCGTACGCTACGTCCCAATGCCTACTATAGAGATGTACTGTAGTGGTCTCTTTCACACGTCGACGTTGGCGTCTTGACGTCGTACGCGGCATTCAAACACTTTGCGTCGCGTCTCTAGTTATTTTGAACCATTACAGCGTCAAAGCGAGCGTCATAGCGTCAACAAAGAAACTTTTAATGCAATATACGAGAAAGCTGAGAAAAATCATAAAAACAAAATTTTTAAACACCAATTAAACTTCGTTTTTTTTAGCATTAGAAAAAAGTTAAGCGATCTTGATGTGTCTTTTTATTGAAAATCACTTTTGAAAAATAAGTCACAGCTAATATGTAAAAAAAGTCGAGGTAGTCGAGGTAGAAAAAGGTTCGTCACTTTTCGACCTTAATTCGTTGACATTGAGTCGAAAAGTGACGAACCTTTTCTTACCCCGACTATACCTAACACTTTGAAAGGAAATATGGTCATTTACACTCTTTTGGTTTCATAAGTAATAGTTCTATTTCTTTAGCGTTTTTCAACATAAAGACTCATCAAGATTGTTTGCCTTATTTATAATGCTAAAAAATACGAAGTATAGTGATGCACCGCGACCAACGACTGAAACGTCTTCGTCCTCTGCGAACGTATTGACCACCGACGTTGTGCGTTGGCTTCAGACGCCGATCGGAACGTTGACGCTGACGTGAGACCAACAGTCCAATGTTTCATCGATTCCAATAAAAGCGGCTTACCTACCAGTATAGGGTGAGGCACAGGAGCTCTGTCGGTGGCACTCGGTGGCGCCCTCTGGCGAGCAGCGGCAGGAGTGGCAGTTACTCTCCCACTCGCTGCCCGGGAGGCATTCCTCCAAAGGCGTCTCTAGGCTTGGAGATGTCGTGTCTGCATCTACATGCACAATATCAACTCAGACCACGCATTTCATATAATTAAATTAAGAATCTTAACTCTACCTTGCCTTTAAGTGTATGAGATATCGTTTACGTGAAACGTAATATGAACCAATTCATCAAATTCAATAGCTTGCGCCAGGTAGGTAAAATTAATTAATTCAAAATTTATT
Organism: Archips xylosteana; assembly: GCA_947563465.1. NCBI lineage: Eukaryota > Metazoa > Arthropoda > Insecta > Lepidoptera > Tortricidae > Archips > Archips xylosteana. The sequence continues at coordinate 12,414,569 of OX387365.1, read as the reverse complement.
TTATTTATTTATTTTATTTTAGATAGGCCAGACAAACGAACTAGTGGGTCACCTGATGTTAAATGAACACCACTGTCCATAGACACCCGCAGCGCTTTACACGATGCCAGTGCGTTGTCGGCCCTAAAGGAGAGGGAATAGGGGAAGGGGGAGAGGGAAGGGGTGAGGTATTGGGCCCCCGGCACTCTCACTGACCGTACGAAACGCAATCAGTATGCTTAGTATAAGTTTTACTTCACCAAAATACTTCTCGATCGCGTTTACGTGAAAAAATCAATTACTTGGGAAACATGGACAGCGCCTCCGCAGCCGCGCGTCCATGTTTCCATAGAATTGAAATTTTTACGTAAACGCGATCGAGAAGTATTTTGGTGAAGTAAAACTTATACTAAGTATACAGAGTGCTTAGTATACGTTTTACCTCACCAAAATACTTCTCGATCGCGTTTACGTAAAAAATTCAATTACTAGGGAAACATGGACAGCGTCTCCGCGCGCGCGTTTCCATGTTTCCATAGAATTGAAATTTTTACGTAAACGCGATCGAGCAGTATTTTGGTGAAGTAAAACTTATACTAAGCGTACAGGATTACTGCTGCTTCACGCCGGTGTTCTGTGAGAGGGTGGCACTGCCCCGGACGAGCCGGCCCATTCGTGATGCAGCGGCTAGCTACAGCATGGCTCTACCACTACAAAAAATTTGTTTTCTTTTCTTTCGTGTTAGCATGCTTAACTACCAGTCATTTCCCTCCAATTAAAAAAAAACTTGTAATGTAAAAATGTCTTATGTTGTCTGTGTATCGTCCATAACTCGTGTTATTTGTTTTAGGCCTCCTGTCTATTCCTTCCTCAAAATCAAAATTTCTTAAACCGAACAGTCTCCTCATGTGTGTCATGTATTTACGTGGACATTGCCAAAATACGCTTTGCTAAAATAGCAAGGGTGAAGCGAAAGAAAAAGAAGGTAAAATTAATTTAGTATATTATATTATAAGTCATTTAAACAGATTTTGTTAATAAAAAGCATTAGGTACAGAATTTAAAAAATAATTCAATAAATTTTGAACGTCTAACTAAAACCTACCTACTATTCAATTCAAGAATATTTAAATCACATTAATATAAATAAATAATATTAGGGGACAATCTCACACAAATCGACCTAGTCCCAAACTAAGCAAAGCTTGTACTATGGGTACTAGACGACGATAGACATACTTATATAGATAAATAAATACTTAAATACATAGAAAACATCCATAACTCAGGAACAAATATTCGTGCTCATCACACAAATAAATGCCCTTACCGGGATTTGAACCCAGGACCTCTTGCTTCGTAGGCAGGGTCACTACCAACTAGGCTGAAGCGGTCGTTAATACATTGTCTGATAATCTTCTCTAATGTATAAAAATCTCGTGTCACGGTGTTTTATATCGAACTCCTCCGAAACGGCTTGACCGGTTTTTATGATTATTTTTCTCTATGTTTGGTAGGTAGTCTGAGAATAGGTCGTAGGCTATTTTTTATACCCCTATTCTTAGCAGACGGAGTCGCGCGCGGGCAACAACTACTTAGGTAGTAATATATTTCAAACTCACCAACATTTTGTGGTTCTATTTCTTGGTTTTGTGAAGGGCACGGTGTGTCCTCTGACTCTGCTACACATTTCAACGCTGAAATAAAAGGAAATATTTAATTTCACACAAAAAAGCGTAAGTAAAAAATTTCAATTAACTTTTACAATTCTGAGCGGTGAAGTATGATTTAGTATAGCTTAAAAACTTACAACAGCAATCGCAATCACCATTTCTGTCTGCTAAATGGTGGTAGAAAGAGATAATGAATGTGATTGCGATCGCATTAGACATTACGGTGATAATATACATTATATATGACGGCTATGCTGCTGCAGTGTTGCCGCTTAATTCACTTTGATATATTTGCGGTATTGTTCCAGTTTCGACCAGCCAGTCGAATAACTTTACGGTATTTAGTAAGTAAAGCTAAATAAAACGTAGGTATATTATGTGTTTTAAATATTACTAAACATAATTTGTATACGATTTGTTTATTATGCAATTACAAATTCAAATTTCTAAGCTATTATCATAAACTTAAAGTAAGCATATAAAAAAAAAACTATAACATGTTATGAAAAGAAGTCCCCTTAGGCATGGTTCCGAAGATAGCAGTAGGTATTCCCTCATTGAATAGCTAAGTAAAATGATTTGTTCTAGAAATCTATCAACTCTTCGGCTAGTACTTATCAGTGATGTCGACCAGCCTATTTCCAACTTCCGACAGACTGTTTAGCCTTTAAGCGTCAGGACCCCACGGACCAGGGTCCCAACACAGACTAGGGTGAAGTCTCATATGGATCATAGACCCCTGCGCTTAATGCGAGGTTATTTATTTCATTTTTAAAACCCTAAAGCTGTCGGCAACCGTCAAAGTCAAAATCAAATTATCTTTATTCTTTTTATATCTTTAACTACAATTCAAGCACTTATGTAAGTCGAAGAATCTACTACCAGTTCGGAAAAACCCTGTTGAGAAGAATCCGGCAAGGATCTCAACAATTTCTATTTTTTTTAAACTAATCTACAATGTTATTAAATTACAAATACTTATGTAAAGTATTTTACACAACAAAATTTTTAACACAGTAGATTCGCTATTTGAGACTAAGGATCGCCAATGCGGATCGGAATTATTTCGGTACCTGCTTAATAATAATAAAGTAAGGCTAAGTAAGTTTGATGGATACAAGGATTATTTCTTTTCATCACACTTGCTCGTCAATGGTGTTATTCCATGCCTGTATACTAAATGTCAAAGGCCTAATTTGTTCTTAAGGGAGTTATAGATTTACGTACAGTTTTTCTACCCAAGGGAGTTCTAACTTTAGTTTTAAAATTTGCAAACAAGTCATTTCAGACTAAGGAGGTTTCAAGCCAGCCAACGTTTTATTTATTATCTTTAAACCTTAGCTATAACCCAAATTTTACAACACAAAACTTATCTAAGCTTCGTGAAAATTCGTTATTTTTATATTTTAAATTTATATCAAATAGTTTTGCAATAATTTTAGTAAAAATATTTTTTTAAACATGTTGGCAGATTCTGGACGTATGACCTTTCGAATTCTAAACTAAAAACAGTTTACATTATCTATGGTAGGTGACTCGAAAAAAGTGACAATCTGTATTGGCGGGTAGCCATTATTTTATTCAATTTAAGTGTTTAGAAACAAATTAAATTTTTTTTGTTTTTTTTTTTTTCGCAATGTGATGAAAATCATTGTGTGTATCACGGGCAGTAAGGGGATTACAAACTCGAGTTATTAAAAGCCCTCCGCCTTCGGCGTCGGGCTTCTAATAGACTCTCATTAGTAATCCCCTACTTACGGCCCTAGATGCACAATGTACTATTCCCATCCCATCCCAACAATCAGACAACCATTCTGGATCAATTTGCGTCCCGTGGGAACTTTGAAAGTTAACCGGATAAAAGGATAGCCTAACGAAAATGTTTCACCACGCCACTGCAGTATACATGATTACAGTCAAGGAATTTAATTCCCAACCCATTTCGTAAAAATGTAAACATTTACATTGCATTGAGGTCGATATGTCAAATGAAACACATCAAAGCAACATCGTAGCTCTTATGGTGACAGTTTGCTGTACGATGTTCAAATTTAGGTGGGTTGGAAATTCAATTCCTTAACTGTACAGTTTTTGTCAGGCAGGGCTGGTCACACTTAGCGCGGGCGATCCACGCCTTGTCCTTTGGCCTTGGCAATTATTGCAGTTCTATTAATAGCGGTCCACAATTGCCCGTATAATCGCTCGCATGTTTGGGAGAATGTGGGAAATAAAAAATAAATGCTCACGACTTAATTCTTGAACGGGTCGACAGCGTTCGTAGATAACGGAGGTTTATGAGTTACCAAGAATTTTTTTGTAGCTTAATCGCGATCAAATAACTTGCTCATAGATACTGAGAAAATAACAATTTTCTAGGGCCATTGCATATTTCAGCACATTTTAGTAACATAAGTTATAACTTAGAAAGTCGGTTTTTATAACAAAACTAGCTTTATCTCGGTGCTTCGTTCGCGGTCAGGTAATTTAGAAAACCAATGTAACGGAGAAACCGTAAAAACCCGCCGTTTTTTTCCGTAGTCTGGTGCAGTTTTATCTTAATCAGATCATCGTCGTTTCCTGAACATTATTTATACCTAAGTTTCATTTGAATAAGCCCAACAAGGAAAATATAAGCACGATTCTCATTAACGCTATCTCTCTAAAAATCATTGGACGATTTCTAAGAACACTGCGATAAATGCACAATAATTTATTTGTTAGAACAGTGCGTCAATCATACGGACTTGCTCTAATAAGCATAATACTTTGGATAATGAATATAATGAGGATGATGAATAGGGTACACGACACCATAAAACAATAATTCCAAGACTCGACACACTTTATTTTAGCCGTGAAAACTAAATTCATTTTCAATTAACTGAGGAGGCTTCGACTTCAAACATATCAGAAGAAAGTTATTTTTAGAAGTCTATTCAATTTTTTATTTTATATTTTTTTCATTTGTCTTTAGTGCAACGTGCAACTAATCTAAGTTACAATTATTATCTTTTCAATTAACTGCAAAATTGGATTTTCAATTGCTTTAAAACTTTGCATTAGTGGTTTAACGCGCGAACGGTGAAATTGTTATATAAAACTCATTACCATGATGATGTCTTACTGGAGATTCAGGATTAAGCCATCCTGGTAGATAAATTGATTAGAAATAATTTTTTGTGATTGTTTTTATACAGGGTTATTTTTAATTCACTGACATCCTCTTAACCCTGTATTCCTATCACTCACGTTTGTTTTACGAGTTTTTAAAATGAAGCAATTTTTTTTCCATACAAATACACAGAGTATCGTAAAAATAAGAGGAAATCTCAAATTTTCAAAACGTTATTACACCAAAAATATTAAGTTATGACAAAAGCTGTAAAACAAAAAACATTTGTTTAAGTGGTAGGAGTTTAGGGTTAAAAGGATGCTAGTGAATTACAAATAACCCTGTATTTCTCTTTTCTTGTGTTATCTTTTTATACTCATACTAGCTGTTGCCCGCGACTCTGTCCACGAAGAATAGTAGCCTACGACCTATTCTCAGACTTACCGAGTATAGAGAAAAAAGTTTCATAAAAATCATTTATTGAATCAGGCGTTACTTTGCGGAGGTCCATATTAATGTAGTAATTGTTTTAGTTCATAAAAATCATTCAAGCCGTTTCGGAGGAGTTCGATAACAAACACCGTGACACGAGATTTTTATATATTAGATTTAAATTCATAATTTTATTGAAATATGTTATACCTTTATGTAACTATGCAAACTTATTAATACATAAGGACATACACAAATATTTCAAACATAAATTAATTAAAATTTCAAAACACTCTCCTGAAAAAGTAGATTTTTAAGTTACGACGTTATTACTTATTACACATAAACAGCGATATTATTTGTTTGAACCATACACGCTAGCACGTGTTCCCCTGATGCTACAATTCATAAAAACTGAACGCCGGTTATCAAGGGTCGACGTAGTACGATAATGCCTAAACAACAGTCAGTCATTTACGTTACTACGAAATGGAAACGATTAGCGCGCGCGACTTATACTGGGAGCGTGTCTGGGGGCATAAAATTTTTAGTCATAATTTTTGTTAGTCATGATTATTTTCCGTTAAACGGTAAATTTTTCAGAAATTTTTAAATGGCTATCCCGTAGAACTCTATAGGTAGGTTTGTTTTATAACAATTCTGTAGGTACAATTAATGGATTAAAAGTATAAAGAGTTATGAATAACAATACATTATGACAAACATTACATTATGACCTTCAACAATTATGCAACCCGACAAACCACCACTAGTTCTGGCAATCGAACAGATCCGAGATCGTACTAAATTCCCATGTGAATTCTCAAAAGAACCTGACTACGAAGCTTGTGTGATTGGGGCAGATATTTGTATGTATGAATATTTGTTCTCGAGTCTTGGGTGTTTAATATGTAGGTACCTATTTATGTTTATCTTGTTGCCTAGTACCCATAACACAAGCTTTGCTTACTTTGCGACTAGATCAATTTGGTGTTAACTGTCCCGTGATATTTATTATCTTCTAATATATATAAAAATCTTCTAATATATAAAAATCTTCTAACAAATAAAAATCTCGTGTCACGGTGTTTGTTTATCGAACTCCTCCGAAACGGCTTGACCGATTTTTATGAAACTTTTTCCTCTGTATTCGGTAGGTCTGAGAATAGGTCGTAGGCTATTTTTTATACCTACCCCTATTCTTCGCGGACGGAGTCGCGGGCAACAGCTAGTCTATTTATATTACTAGCTTTTGCCCGCGACTCTATCTGCGAAGAACAAAATATAGACAAAAATTTTCATAAAAATCGGTCAAACCAAAGAAAATTAAACATGGTGGTGGTGGTGGTGGTTCTTCTTGGTTGTGGGTTCAGTTTACTCGTGATCATACGCTGCTAGACGCGTCGAAATATCAGAAACAAATTGAAGTAGGTACAGTCGAGTTCACTAATATCTGTATAGCCAACCGTTCATAAATATCTATACATAGACCTTATTACTGTAACATAAGGTTCATGTTTAGATATTTATGAACGGTTAGCTGTACAGTTTACAGATATTGAAGGACTCGACTGTATACCCATGGTAAATATCTCAAACGTTTGTTCATGAATCATTTGGAACTGTTATTCAAAACAACCGAGTCTGGCCCTAGTCCAAAGCAACTTGAACCCCTGACCTGCAGATGATGCTGATGCTATCGCCAATTAGTCATCACATCATCCCACTGTGTGTTTATTAATCCTCTGTCATTATCACACTTCCGTTTAACAAATCATTAATCGTTACGCTTGTTATTTACCAATTCTAAATAATTCACGGTTAATAACAATAATCATATTTCCTACGGGATGTACTTAAAGGTAGACTGTGATTGCCTATTATTTTACAAAACAATTGAAACCAATATGAAAAGCGCGTTAACAACATTAGAAAAGTACACCAGCAACTGCGCTATCCCAAAATTCAACGATAGCATGGTAATTATGTTACTTAAGCGATAATAGAGTCACATAACATAGATATTAAGTAATGAAGCAATTTAAACTTTGCTCACCCGCGACCTTACGATAGCTACGTTTATGTAAGAAATGCGTGTTCATGCAGTTCCTCCACCTCCACACTGTACGAACACACACAAATCACACAAACCCAACTATCACCACCACCAAACTACACTGACGCGTTTCGAACTCAACCAGAGCTCATCTTCAGAGTTACCAATCGTTCACTGTGCTACCGTTACCGTTATTATTAACGTTTTCTTGAAGTTTTTTTTTATTATTTTTTATCACTTTTATGGAATAATAGATAATTGTATAGTTCAGAAGTGGTCTTATCTTTCGTTTCTTAGGGTTCCGTAGTCAACTAGGAACCCTTATAGTTTCGCCATGTCTGTCCGTCTGTCTGTCTGTCCGCGGCTAAGCTCAGAGACCGTTAGTACTAGAAAACTGTAATTTGGCATGAATTATATATTAGTCACGCCGCCAAAGTGATTATATAAAAAAAACTAAAAAATTTTTTTTTAGGGTACCTCCCATAGACGTAAAGTGGGGGTGATTTTTTTTTTCTCGTCTAACCCCATTGTGTGGGGTATCGTTGCATAGGTCTCTTAAAACCATTGCTAACATGATTTTTGTATTCAGTGATTTGTTTGCGAAATATTCAACTTTAAAGTGAAAATTTTCATTAAAATCGACCGTCCCCCCCCCCTCTAAAATCTAAACTGTTGGGTGGAAAAATTAAAAAAAAAATCAAAATGGTAGTAAATATATTAAATTTACAAGGAAAATTATAGCGGCTAAGATTGCTTGGGAATTATTTGTAGTTTAAGAGTAAACAGTAGCCTGGTATAAAACATACCGTCGTACTTTGAAAAACTCGTATCTCAAATCAGCATGTAAACAAAACTGAACCTTGATACACGCGTAATAAAGTTCACTTTGCCAGATTATCGATTTTGAGATACGAGCTTTTTTCAAAGTATTACGATACCTAACTTGGAAGATTCCGTACACATACGAAATCCTTAGAAAAATATATTACTTGATTTTTTCGTAATGGCTACGGAACCCTATCTTGGGTGTGTCCGACACGCTCTTGGCCGGTTTTTTTCTGTACTTTTATGCGGATGTCATCTGCGACATCTTTGTCATATGCTACACAGTTTCAAACATTTGCAGGAGGCATCGTTTTACACTTTGGTACGTACCAAATTGTTTATACCAAATAAAGATTATTCATTATAATTAAGTCGTTGAAAAAGAACAACAAAGCAACGACTGTCTTTCGCCTATCATCGTCCCAATATTAATATAATAAAGTCACCTAAACACGGCTGCACCATTTCAAAACCTAGTAACTTTCAAAAAATCAATTTTGCGATTTCTGCTTATAACGAGGTTTCTAGTAAGTGCCTACCGGATACAAAAACATTTAAAGGCCTATCTCGCTCAATTTCACAGATACGAGTACCTCCAAACCTAGTAAGTACACAAAAAACGGACTTGACTATTTCAAAACCTAGTATGGCACAAAACTATTTCAAAAACCTAGTACCTATGTGGCATACACTTAAGTACTAGGTTTTGAAAAAGTCAGAAAGGATTATTAGTATTTATTAGATTTGATGTGGTCAAACGATAATCAATACGCTCATTTTAAAAGCCAGTAAGATACATAATTTCGGATAAAACATGTAATATGAGAAATTAAACAATATAAGTACCTGGATATTCGTCTTAATCTAGTTAACCAAGAAAGTATCACTTTTTGAACAAATATTGCAAAATTTTGTACGGCTGAGACAAAACATGTTTTCGCTCTCGTGTAAAATTAGCTGAATGTCCCTTACTATGTTTTGAAATGGTGCAGCCATTGTCAGCATCTAAGTCATCTAACTAGGAATACAACTACGCATCAATTACAACCAGCAATTATCCCACACAATTAAAAGCACGAACAATGTTTAATGACAACACTAAAATGCTAGAGCTGCTTTTTTCCTCGGTTGCAGGTGCGCTGACGAAACAACTATTTATGTACCCGGATAAGGATGACAGCATAAGGAATCAGTCATGTCTAAACCTAGATATTTTTCTGGCACGAACGTCATGTGGTTAGAGTTTGACATAATAATTATATTTTGTTTTATTTTCATTATTTTATATTTTTGTTTTTAGTCTAGGATAGTTGTACATATGTGTATAACATATAAGTATTGTGTTGTAAATAGATAATAACATCGACAATCCTGTTATCGATAAGTAACCCTTCAACGTCATAGTCCTCTGAGGAATATAAATTCAAAATTTTCACAATGTCAATGCCAATGTAATGATAATTTTTCTGGTAGGTTCTAATTCAGAAAGAATAGTTAGGTAATTTTGAAAGAAAGACTAGTTGTCGTTGAAATAGTTAAAGGTTACCCTATGAGGTTGGGATTGAAATTCAGTTTCTTAGACACAGATTTATTTATATTCTTAATTAATCACTGAACAACACTTTCACGGTCTTAACCTCTATGTTAGTACTAAACTTAAGGAAGTTATCTTAAATTAAGCGTATCTTTATTCTAGGGTAACACTTATCTTAAATCGAAGGGGGGTAGAAATTGGTTGAATGTTATGTAAGTACTATATATGCATGAGTAGATGTACTATTTTTGTTGCGTTTTAATTTTCTGATCCACTGTTGATGCACCACCTGCTGTAAACTAGTCTTTCCTTCTTTCTGGTAAAGGGTTGCCTGGAAGAGATCGCTCTTAAGCGATAAGGCCGCCTATTGCTTACCTTGTATCTTTCTCTCTGTGTACCTGTTTTCTGTATTGCTTACTATTCCTGGTGTACAATAAAGAGTCATTGTATTGTATTGTAATGTCCAACAACTCATCGGTATAATCAAGGATGATATAGACTGGATTGGCAGTCGCCATAGTACGGATCGGCCGCGGGTTTTTGTAGTTCGATTATTAAATCTAGATGGCGCTGAAATATAGCCAGATGCTTTGAATGCAAAACAATAAGACTACAGATATTTCATATCACTGCAATGTATTATTATGCAGTATTTTTGAAAAATAACACCTCGCCTCGTAGGGAATCAGATCCTACCAAGCTGACTCAGATTGGCAGAACACTCAGATGACTTCTCTAGGAAGTAATTCAGACAGGTCATACGAAAGTCAAAGCAAACTCGAAACAATTAAAACATTTTACATTCATTGTCCATTCATTGAAGTAGAAAAAAATTTGATATAAATCACTGATATATTCCTCTATGACGTTAAGTGGTAGGTACTAATCGATAACAGCATTGTCGATATTATTATTATGTCAAACACTAACCGCATGTCGTTCGTGCCACAAAAATATCTAGATATGTATATAGTCATGTCAGTAGGAAAATGTTTATTTACGACATTTACGAGCTCAGACCAAATAAAGTAAAAGACAGAATTCTACGAACGGCATTAAGACCGGGTAAAACCAGGCGCGCTGCAGCTCGAGATGGGGAGAGTCAGTTTTGGGAGAGATCGGGATGTTTCCGCTAAATCTCTATTTTTAGCAAGTTCTTTTAATTAATAACCGGTTAACCGCTTTTTTAACGACCGCTTTAGCCTAGTTGGTAGTGACCCTGCCTACGAAGCAAGAGGTCCTGGGTTCGAATCCCGGTATAGGTATGAGCACGAATGTTTGTTCCTGAGTTATGGATGTTTTCTATGTATTTAAGTATTTATTTATCTATATAAGTATGTTTATCGTCGTCTAGAACCCATAGTACAAGCTTTGCTTAGTTTGGGACTAGGTCGATTTGTGTAAGATTGTCCCCTGATATTTATTTATTATTTATTTACTTATACTTGCGGTTGCCCGCGACTCCGTCTGCGAAGAATAGGGGTATAAAAATGGCATACGACCACCTACCAAATATAGACAAATCAAAATCGGTCAAGCCAAACTAAGGAGTTCGATAACAAACGCTGTGCACGAGATTTTTATATATTAGAAAGAAGATTAAGATTAATATTGTTGAGCACTAGTGCTTTGCTCAGTTTTATATTCGGGTAATAAAAAATTACGTAAAAAATAAATAATAAAGTTAAATGACAGCTCTAAAATTGAAATTCAGAATAAGAATGACTACATATATTGAATAGGTATAAATTAATTAAAACAATTAAGAAAAAATAACAAAGAATAAAACTTAACTATAAACTAAATATTACAAACTAAATTAAAAACTAAACTAGATCTAAACAAACAAAAATAATACTATTACAAACTAAATTAAAAACTAAACTATATCTAAAAAAGGCCCCTGCGGCATTGTGCCGAATAGGTTAAATCAGATTAAAATTTTAATAAAAATGAAAACTTCCAGTGGTCGGATTCGCTTGAAATTTGGTATACTTATGTAGGTTGGATGACAATATAAGTGCAGTCAGCTAAAAAGCTTGCTTTAAAAATGAAATTTTTAACAAAAGCTTATTTTGACTTTGCTCATTTATTTCGTGTCAAGTCAAGCCAAAATTCTTTATTCAATTTAGGCATCAATTGATGCTCCTATGAACGTCGAAGAATCTACCACCGGTTCGGAAAAACCCTGTTGAGAAGAAACCGGCAAGAAACTCAACAAGGTATATTTTTTTTCAAACAGATCTACATCTATTATATGGCGTAGCTCAGTTTTAACTCGACATAGTCCTACCCCGTTATCATTGTGTCCCGCAGCTCGTCAGTAGGAGCGCCACAAAGGTTCATCCACATAACGTCACTTATCTAAGGTCACGGGGCTTCCATTCATGCAGTCGAACCAACTTATCAATATCGCCGACGAGTCATTTCCACAGAGGAATCAATACGTATTCGGGATTTAGCCAGGAGTAAAGTTATTTTTGCCGCTCTCTAGGTTATCTGATATGATGTCACGCCAGATGTCTGCTTACGTCTGACGATGGATTCCGCTCCGAAATTATCTTTTACTACTTTATGTTGACGCTTCTGCGCGTTATCTGTGAACTTTTTTGAACGGAACGGCCGCTATAGAATACATATCATCATCATCCCACTGCAGGGCGCAGGCCTCCTCTCAGTATGAGAGGGCTTGGGACTTTCTTCTCAGCTGTATGCAGGTTTCCTCACGATGTTTTCCTTCACCGTAAAGCTCATGGTAAAAAGCCCATGGTAAATTACAGATGCAATATCGCACATAGATTCCGAAAAACTCTGAAGTGCGAGCCCGGACTCGAACCCACGACCCTCTGCTTGAAAGACCATAGGTCAAACCACTAGGCCAACAAATGCGACTAATTAATTATGGACGAGGAACTTCTTGAATAAAATAGAAGCCCCGCTAAGCCCCCCCCCCCCCCCCCATTAACAATTACCCGAGCGCAGTACTAAGATTGTACATCCTGGTGCGCGCTGCTCTCTTGTACATCCTGGCGTTCACTGCTCTCTCTTGTACGGGGCATGTACAGGACATTGCGTCATCCTTTTTCGTGCGTGCAGTCGGCGTTCATCGATTTATTAGATGTTTTCACGTCAGGTTATAAATATCATGGGACAACTCACACCAATTTACCTAGTCCCAAAGTAAGCTAAGCAAAGCTTGTGTTATGGGTACTAAGCAACGGATAAACATACTTATATAGGTAGATACATACTTAAATACATATTAAACACCCAAGACCCGAGAACAAACATTCGTATTTTTCATACAAATATCTGCCCCGACACGGGAATCGAACCCGGGACCTCAAGCTTCGTAGTCAGGTTCTCTAACCACTAGGCCATCTGGTCGTCTAAATGTTTATGCATAGCAAGCACTTCTGTGATGACAACGCACCCTTTGAGGCTCTGAGGAAAAGGCCAACGCCTAGTGGAAGTTCGGAAAAAATGCTGCCCCTTGTATAAAAGCATCGCTAAATTATTTATCCTGCAAGAATACCCGACGCATACGGTACCCTACTGCTCTAAAATTCTAAATGCGACTCTAACTGTATCGGGATCTAAAACGAAATTTTAAATTTAAATTTTAAATTTGAATTTTCCATCAAAACAAAAGTATTAGGATAGTGTGGTCCCGTTAGTCGTTCGCTTGGCAACAGTTTGCATAATGTGAAAGGGCTTAAGTATACTGCAGGCCCAGAAAACTATGCACTTATAAATAAATAGGTGTAATAACTACAGTAGCCCATTTAACTTTTAGAATACTATCCTTCCGTCCGCAGCTTCGCCGCAGATTTTCCCGTAGGAAAAGGTATTTTCCCGCGGTAAAAAGTAGCCTATGTCACTCAGTGATAACGTAGCTTTCTAACGGCAAAAGAATGTTTGAAATCGGTCCAGTAGTTTTTAAGTTTATTCGTTACATACAAAAATACAAATCTTTCCTCTTTATAATATTAGTATCTACATACGCGAATTCGGTTCTTATTCCTTGTCTATGTCATAATTTTTAGCTTTACGATATAGAATAATCATTTGGGGAAATGCTTGTCATTTACAACGTGTATTTGTTGCTAAAAAAAAATCGTTAGAGTAATATGGGGTATGAAATCATCAAATAACTGTAAACCAATATTCAAGGAATATAAATTGCTTACATATCCATGTATTTATGTGCATGAAATGTGTAAATTTGTTTAAAAGTAATGAGTACCTTTTTGCCAAAAAATGCAATCTAAAATCTTTCTTTAAAGCTGGCAACAGATTAGTGACTCTCTTTGAGCTGTTGATATTTAAGGGCGGTGGTGATCATTTTTGATCATTTTCCATCAGATGACCCGCTTGCTCGTTTTCCTCCCTCTCATATTAATAAAAAAATCTAAATAAACGCACCCTTTGCTATAAGTAACTTATAGTTCCAAGCAAGACTAGAATGAAATTATATAAGAAAGTTATTTTATAGCAATTGTGAGGTGTGTATGTACATGTTTATTACTCCATTGCTTGTTATCTTTGTTTTATTTTTGTGTTAAATTGTGTGTACTTTCTTGTATGTGTGTGTTTTGTAAAAGTGAATAAATGTCTTCTTTCTTTCTTTCAATTAAAATTAGTACCATATTGTCTATATCGATACCTTTAGGTTCAATTGGCGTAAAGGACAAAATGGCACTTTTCAGGAGAGCCAAAAAACAAAATTTTTTTTAGAAAAACTTATGTAACTTTTTTCTTTGTTGACCTATATTTTCGATGTATATGAGAAAAGTGCTTAGAATTCTTGTCTCTATTTAGTAATTCGGTACCTATTACGTTAAATTTGAAACTTAAAAAGTTAAGTGTCCTTTACACCGCGGTAAAAAGCGTTATAAAGTCACTTACGACCATACCATTTTAAGTAATTTAAGATTGTTAGTATTTGTTAGGGCCGTAAAGGTCATTTTTGTAAAAAATAATGTATTTTTTGGGTGTATAGACTACTATAACTTACTAAATTTATATTGTTTTCCTTAGATTTATGTCATTACAGGAATGTATTATGCGAAAATATTCATCATTTGTTGTAATTATACGTTAGTAGTTACTTACCAATAATTTAGTAGTTGGTAGTAGCATAAAATATCAATAAATACTTGTAATAAACAGTTTACGGCATTGAAAATATTAAAATTAAATCTAAGGAAATTTATTATTGTAATAAAACAGGTAGGTTAATCATGGTATGCCGTGAATGAAAGGATGGAGCCATTAGTCTGTAAGAAATTGTTGTAAAGTTAACTTTAGTATTCGCAAAATGCACTTTACTAGAGAAACGCTACACAATATAAGTTCAATCACAAAATTACTTTACCTACTAGTAATTTAATAACGTCATTTTCTTTGTGTACCTAAGAACTAATTATCACACATGTTGTACCTACAGCTCTAACGTAAAACGAAATCTTCCAGTATAAAACAATACAAATTCTAACAAACAAATCTTGCCGGATAAAACCATGCTAATTGTATATTTCGTAACTTGATATTAATAAACTGGTTCTCGGAAATGACTAACTTCTTTTAGGTAGCCCTAAAATAAACGAGTTAGTTTCAAGTAGGTAGTAAGAATAACGCAAAAAGCCTCAAAAGCAACTCATCAGAAAATAACTACTGTCACTGTAGACTACTGCTGACGACTTGCCTCAAAAACATTACTCGATAATAATTCAATCGAACAGCGTAAGAGAATATTTCTACAATAATAACTGAACTAAACAAAACAATCATCTGATCTGCATGCGTATGCATCGGGAACTAGGTATAAGTCCGCACCGTCATTGATACGTCACCTATCTTGCTCTTAAAGCCACCACAAACCGCAGCGCGGGGCATGCGCGCGAAGCCGATGGAGCGTGCCCAGCGCGGTCTAAAACACTAAATCATATATACGGTGACATACACCGGCAGTGTTATGCAGCGCGCTGGACACGCTCCATTGGCGTCGCGCGCATGCCCCGCGCTGCGGTCTGTGAAGGGCTTTACTATTGATAAAAAACAAAATTTCGAGGATGGCAGAGACAACCGGCATGAGGAGTGTTTTACCGCGCAAAACTGTCGCGTGTTTTGTTACGACGCGAACTGTTATTAGTAAGAAAAGGACAATTATAATGAAAATAAAAGAACATCAAAGGTTTAAAGTAAGTAAACCTATTAAAACTTGATTTAATTACATTATGACATCATTACAGGAATAGAAAACTCTTTTAAGCCTTTAACTTTTTTTATCAAGTTCACCAATTTACAAAAAAAAAAGAGTAGTAAAGCATTAAAAAGTCCTTTACGCTGCATGATAAATATACCTTAGCATTTATGTAAGTCCTTTAAACCACGTTGTATAATGCTAGGAAAAAAATATACGTCCTTTACGCCCATAGTTTAGCTACGTTATGAAGTAAATGTAGTACGTAAATGAAGAACAGTAAAGGTCGTAAAGGACAGAATAATAAAATAAGGTTCCAAATGGGTGGTCTTAAAGGGCAACGTGTATAATATCAGGACTTTACGTCGTGGTCTATATTTCATGACGTACTTTACAATCCGTGTGATTTCGAGTATGATATTTACACCCACTAAACAAAGCAGTTTTGATGTTGAGCTATGAAAAATTCTGGGGTGTAAAGGTCAAATTTTGCGAGATATCAAAATTTTAAGTATACAGATCGATAGAGCTTGAAATTCCGAACAAAACTGTATATATAACTCATTTTCGGCATTTTGTCCTTTACGCCAATTGAACCTAAAGGTATCGATATCGTGGACTGAATCCCCAAGGGAACAGTTTTACCTAAAATTAGGGCGAGGAGACTTTTTATTCACTCGAACAATTCTTTGTGAAAGTTGAAGTTTGTAATAGTGTTATGTTGTATTACGAATGATGGTCAATCAAATTTATTCCTTAAAACAACATTGACACTGTTTGAAATCACTTGTCAATGAAGCCGAGGCGGCCTAGTGGTTTGACCTATGGCCTCTCAAGCAGAGGGTCGTAGGCTCAAATCCCGGCTCGCACCTCGTGAGTTTTTCGGAATTTATGTGCAAAATTACATTTGTAAAGTTCATGGTGTGTGAAGTTCCAAATCCGCACTAGGCCCGCGTGGGAACTACGGCCCAAGCCCTTTCATTCTGAGAGGAGGCCTGTGCCCTGCAGTAGGACGTATATAGGCTGGGATGATGATGATGATGATGATAAGTTGTCAATAAATTCAAAAAAGCAGCCGAGTGGCCATACAGTGTACACTTTGCAGTGTCCGGACGTGTATCAGGTGCGAATACCAGATGTACCGGCCGGGCAGGTCGAGGGCAATAGCCGCCGTTGTCCTCAGCGGCTATAGCTATTGGGTATCTTCACGTCACCTGTGCTATGTTATCTGTATCCTACTTAATATAAATGTGAAAGTTTGTGAAGATGTTTGGATGTTTGTTACTCAATCACGCAATAACAGCTGAATATATTTTTTAAAGTGTGAAATAAGGGATGAAATGTTGACGCAGTACTTTTTAGGGTTCCGTAGTCAACTAGGAACCCTTATAGTTTCGCTATGTCTGTCCGTCTGTCTGTCTGTCTGTCTGTCCGTCCGCGGCTAAGCTCAGACTGTTAGTAGTAGAAAGCTGTAATTTGGCATGAATATATACAGGGTGTTACATTGAACGTAGTACAAATTAAGTAATTCCGGCTCAGTTAACGATAGAGAACAAAATGCACGAATTGAGTAATTAAAATACTTCGTAATTAACTTTTGCTTATTTGCTAACAGAATAAAGAAATTAAAATCTCCTAGTGTTGTCACCCATCATGACGTCACGTTTACTTGACGTATCTATTCCTCAAGCTTTGTTATCAGTTATCAGTGTGTCAAAACATCAAAACAAATGATAAGGAGCAACAAGTGATATCTGTTAAAAATATTTATTTATTAGAAAGTAAAATTAACTGTTAAGTTCAAACGTACTTCAGCAAGTGTTCGAAATGTCCACCTCCTTCCTGAACACATAGCTCTGCACGTCGTCGAAGATTTCTTTGCACTCTGCCGAGTACGAACTCGTTGGTTTTTACTACCTCAAACGCCTGGATTATTTTTTGGCGGAGCTCCAGAACAGTATCAGACTCTCGTTTGTATACCAGTCTTTTGAGCTCACCCCACAAAAAATAATCCAGTGGAGTTAGATCCGGGCTACGAGGCGGCCATTTCACTGGACCACTGCGTCCTATCCAACGTCCAGGGAACTCTTGGTCCAGGTAACTCCGAACCCGCAGGGAAAAATGTGCTGGAGCTCCGTCTTGTTGATAGTGCATGTTTTGCAAATTTTGTTCGGGAATTTGTTGCAACAGCATTGGCAACTCGTTTCCTTAACAACCTGGAATAATCTGCTAAGACAATATCTTGCACCCGTTGAAAGTGAAACGGGTGTAATCCTTCGGCATTCAAAAGTCTCCAAATAAAAATGTGGGTTGTACCAAATCGTGCCGCGGCTTCTCTGGTGCTGGCTTCTGGGTGGCGGATAAAATACCTAAGTACTCGTGTTTTAAAAACCCCTGAGTACCTTGGACGCCGGCCTCTACCTTGGGCATGAGCTGGGACCGTAAACTGTCCATAGTCTCTCAAATTCTGTACACTTGTGTTGATCAATTGACGAGTGGGGATTGAACTCTCCGGGTATCGCTCATGAAATAGTTCTTGTGCCCTCATCGTACTCTGCGATGTGAAATAAAGTTCTACCATCACTGATCGCTGAATATTAGTAAACGGATAAGCAGGAGGCATGACTTCTGTTTAAAATTAAACTGCGACAATAAAGAATCAAACGAAATTCTGGTTTGTTATGACAAATAACTTCAGTAATGTGTCAGAATGAATTTTACTCATAAATTATCAACCTAGGTAAGCAAAAAGGTAAGTGTTCACTACAAAACTAGATTCAAACTTTTTTCTTTTAACTCTCTAATTAGGGTAACCACGATGAGACCAAAAAATAGGAAAAATTTAAACAGCAATATTAATTAATTAAGATGACTTTAACAACACGAGACCTAGTAGAGGCGTTTAGCATCAGGGAGACGAAATTAAAAAACAAGAGTTGTATTACGTTCAATGTAACACCCTGTATATCAGTAACGCCGACAAAGTGATTATATAAAACAAAATAAAAAAAATTTTTTAGGGTACCTCCCATAGACGTAAAGTGGGGGTGATTTTTGGAGTTAATTGTTGTTTTAGTGCTTGTTCCTTACTGATATTTTTAAAATCATCGTCTACGACCAACATGATAAAAACATAATCGTGATCGCTTCCTTTATGTAACGAAAGTTACAAGATCGATTTGTGTATCTGAGCTGGTACGAATGGATCGAATGAGTGAATGAAACGATCTATGTGTTACCTATTTGAATACGATTCACACAAACATGCGTCAATCATGGCTGCGGAACATTAGGGTGTGGACCGGAATCAGAAGTGCAGAGCAACTATTCCGGATGACTCAAGACAGGGAGAAGTTTTCAGAGCTAACGACCAACCTCCAGTAATAGAGTGGCACTTTCATAAGAAGAAGAAGAAACATGCGTCAGTCATTTCCCTACAAAATACTATTTTAAACTTTCGTTATTTTCACTCATAATTACTAAACTAAACGGGACTTATCACGCAATAAATATTTATTTATTTACCTCGACGTTTCGGCCACATAACTCGTGACCACGGCTGCTGCAATGGTCAAGGTACCTAAATAATGAACTGAAGCCATTACTTTGCTCACGCGCGCTTTATCGCGGGTGAGCAAAGTACCTAATTGTTTCAGTTCATTAATACGGACATCCGCAATGTAACGCCTGATTCAATAAATTACGAGGTAAATAAATAAATATTTATTGCGTGATAAGATAAGTCCCGTTTAGTATAGTAATTATTTCCCTGCAAAAATGTCAAAGTGACATTACTTTCGTTCAATCCATTCGTGCCAGCTCTTGTGAAGACTATAGTCATACTAACTCTTCCCCTCACAATGAGAGGGTTTAGGCTATAGTTCCCACCATAGGCTTATTGTCTAACGTTTTTGACGCTTGCCTTCGCAATCGCTATCTCTTTCTGTCAAATGGTATAAAACGTTGACAGAAAGACATAGTGAAAGCGAAGGCAAGCGCCAAAAGCGTTAAACAATACGGCCTCTGGTCCAAGTACGGAATGGAAAACATTTTCACTAAGTATTAATTGATTAACGAACTAAAACAATTACTTTGCTCACCCGCGACCTTACAATAGTTACGTTTATGCAAGAAATGTGTGTTCATGCAGTTCCTCCACCTCCACACTGTACAAACACACACAAATCACACAAACACAACCATCACCACCACCAAGCTACACTGACGCGTTTCGAACTCAACCAGAGCTCATCTTCAGCTCTGGTTGAGTTCGAAACGCGTCAGTAATTGTTTTAGTTCATTAATATGGACCTCCGCAAAGTAACGCCTGATTCAATAAATTATTAATTGATTGGTAAGAAGCCGTGGTGGCCTAGTGGTTTGATCGATGGCCTCTCAAGTAGGGTCATGGGTTCAAATCTCGGCTCGTACCTCTGAGTTTTCCGGAATTAATGTGCGAAATTACATTTGTAATTTACCATGAGTTTTACGGTGAAGAACATCGTGAGGAAACCTGCATACACCTGCGAAGAAATTCAATGGTGTGTGTTCCCAATCGGCACTGGGCCAGCGTGGGAACTACGGCCCAAGCCCTCTCATTCTGAGAGGAGGCCTGTGCCGCAGTGGGACGTATATAGGTTGGGATGGTGATTAATGTTGGTAAACAATCCCAATATTTTCCACACGATAAGTAATTGACCTAGTGACGCAGCGCTAATACGTCGAAGTTATCGCGCATTAATTATAGTTTACACTAGGCTGGTGCCCGCGATTTCGTCCGCGTTCATCATTGATGCTCCACTCCTATTGGTCTTAGCGTGATGATATATAAGCTATAGCCTTCCTCGATTAGTGGGCTATCTAACACTGAAAGAATTTTTGAATTCGAACCAGTAGTTCCTGAGATTAGCGCGTTCAAGCAAACAAACTCTTCAGCTTTATAATATTAATATGTTACAATAATTTTCTGCCTTTTGTAAGGGTGCATTTCCATCGAAACAAAGCGGAATAAAGAACTCATATTGTACTACGCGAGTAGAAAAACAATAATTTCTGTTCACTCGGTACAGGTTAGTGCATTTAACACAAAAAAAAGCTAATTCTTGGAATCATTGGGATAAATCTCTATCGTAGTTTATGAGAATATCAAACGTCGTTCAACTGGATTGTACTTCAATCACAGAAAGTTCTACACAGATCTCAATAAAACAACAAAAAGAAATACAAGTTCTACTGTCCGAGGACCCGGGTTGGTCAGTTTGTAATAGCACCGCTAATTATTTATGGCCTATTGTCCTATTCCGTGTATGGAGAAGTTAATCGTATGTTTGTATGTTGATCTGATCGTAAGTCCTGAATAGGAGACCAGATGCGACTAAAATATGGGGTTTCCCGATCATAAAGATGGCGGAAGTAAATAAATAACAGCTTACTTCATCATCATCATCGTTTCAGCCGAAAGACGTCCACTGCTGAACATAGGCCTCCTGCGCTAGTGTGGCGAGCTACAGGGCACTCACCTCGGGACACTGAGGTCGCTCCAGGAAGTCCTCGGCAACGTAAAGGGTCTGCTAGGCTTCCTTAAGGAGTTGGGCTGGCATGAATAGTGCTTACAGCCAGTTACGCAAAATAAGCCCGTTAATACCATACCATAGGCCTCCCCAGGCTCGTCAAACAGATCGGCCCTGAGCCATCCGCATCCGATGCGTTCCCGCCACCTTCACTAGGTCGTCGCCCCATCTTGTTGGAGCACTACCTACACTGCGTCTTCCGGTCCCCGGACGCCACTCGAGAACCTTTCGGCCCCATCGGCCGTCAGTTCTACGAGCAATGTGTCCTGCCCACTGCCACTTAAGTCTAGCGATTCTTCGAGCTATGTCAGTGACTTTAGTTCTTGCGCAAATTTCATCATTTCTAATGCGATCCCGCAGAGAAACTCCAAGCATAGCCCTCTCCATCGCCCTCTGAAGTGACTTTGAGCTTTCTTATGAGGCCCATCATTAGCGGCCACGTCTCAGTGCCATAAGTCATCACTGGCAAAACACCCTGGTCAAAGACTTTTGACTTGAGACACTGCGGTATATTGGATGACAAGATATTGCGGAGCTTCCCGACAGCTTACTTAGCATACGATACGATACGATATTCCAGTTGTGCACACCTTTGATCCAAATGCGAACTACCTATTGGTTTTTTTTCAGTTGCTCGCAATTATTGCTGCGAGTTGAAACGGAATGAAGTCAGTGCGAAATA
Source organism: Archips xylosteana (assembly GCA_947563465.1). Lineage (NCBI taxonomy): Eukaryota > Metazoa > Arthropoda > Insecta > Lepidoptera > Tortricidae > Archips > Archips xylosteana. The sequence goes on along the minus strand of OX387365.1, from coordinate 12,392,501 downwards.
CTAAAAAAAAATCCCTAGAGTAAGAGAGATTTAAGAGTTGAAAGTTTACATGGGAACTTTGACATTTTTTAAATTAGAAACGTAAAACTGTCAGAATAAAAAATAAAATACTTTTCTCAGCAATTTTCTAAAATATACCCCTTGGAGGAATGCAATTATAGGTTTACTAAGGTTTCATCCGTTTCAAAGGTACAAAGCTGAAAATTGTACATAAAAATTACTGAAATCTATAGGTAGGTAGGGTCAACAGCATAAATAAGTGGTAATTTCTGTACATTGTCGTTTTCAATCGTTTGACAATTTTGTATGACACTTCAAACATGACGTTAAAGTGACAAGGTACATAAATGATCACTTATTTATGCTGTTGACTATAAAAAGAAAAGTTCTAACTGGCTCATCAACACCCAGTTTAAGCCCTTGACACTAGAAGACTGAAATTTTGCTTCGAGGCTGCATTTATGATGCAGGCAAGAAAGAAGAACGGATTTGTTGAAATTCTCACGGGATAGGGAATAAACGGGATGTTCATTTCAGAGTGAACCTTTCGCCGTATATATGATTACTAGGTACTCTTCATATTTTGCATAGGTACATGCAGGTTATTAAAACAGTAAAAAACTGATTTCAGGATTATTAGAAATTATAAACCATAAACAGGATTTATATATTGGCTAACTATTTAATACCGATGGATGTTGTTCTGCTGAATATTTGCTTTATTCAAGCTTTACCACAAATTTGAATTCTGTACAGACGAAGTTGCGGGCAAAAGCTAGATAAATATAAAATGTTTATGTCTCTCGGTCTACGCACACCCTCACATTCACCATCAACCCGTCGAATGCATCCCGTCCTCAAAATTGAAACAATCTTAATTCTAAACATCATCAATGCACTCAATTTAAATCAATTGCTTCCAATTCGGCGTAGTGTGGAGACGTGTGACGCGGACTTAGACGTTATTAGGCTACAGTATATTTTTATGAGTGCCACAACCAATTTATTTTAATTATTGGTCCCACCCATGCTGAATATAGGCGTGAAATTGCCACCAAGGTCGGGTTTTAAATTGAACTCGGCGAGCTTCGGCGTTGACGAATTAGGGAATAATGCGAAAATATCGATCCACTTTTATAGATACTTCATTTAATTTAGAATTGAAAACCACAACATCATTATATTGCGGCTCGTCAACGGTTACCTATCAAAATTTAGAAATATTTTTTTCCGAATATTTAAAATCCCGAATGCTTCATTTATCCGAATGCATTTTTTTCTGAAACTGTAAATATTTCAGGATTTTTATAAAACAACCCTAACCTAACCTAAAGGGTTCTACACGATGGTTCTGAAATAAATCCTGAAATATTTACAGTTTCAGAAAAAAATGCTTTCGGACAAATGAAGTTTTCGGGATTCTAAACCTTCGGAAATATATTTTTCTAAACATCGATAGGTTCCCCTCGTCAACTATTTCTTACCTAATAAATAGTACAGTACAATAGTCTGGGAGCATCAAAATAAAATTGTTTAAATGTCACTTTATTTGCGTGTCGTCAATTGTTACTCTAGTACAAATTGTAAAGAGATTACAGTTCACGAGCCGCAATACAATGTTGTTGTGGTTTATAATTGTAAATTAAATGGAATATATTTGACGTAAGAAAGGTTCACCCTCCCCCCTGACTTAAGGTAAATAACCCAGTGCCTAACGGTTCCCCAATAGCCAACACTTTCAAACTTAATTCGTAACAATAAAGGCGACAAGCAGGGTGTCTATTATTGAAACTAAAGTGACGAACACTAGGGTATTACCTAACGACCAACTCTTATATTTCTACAAACTAAAATTCATACTTTTTTTTAACTTCTGAAATATACTTTACAAACACTCCTCGTTGAAATGAAATAACACGAATTAAAAAAATTAGTCGTATGTACCTTAGGGACTGGAAGGACACCGCTCATAGAAGCGTACCTTAGTTAGGGACTGGAAGGACAACGCTCAAAATCGGGATGAAAGACAAAAATGGGGGGAGGCGTTTGCCCAGCAATGGGATACTTCTCCAGGCTAATTAATATAATATATGTATTATTTATTATTCCGGCATTAACTAAGAAAATAGAATTCTTCGCAGACGGATCGCGAGCGACAGCTAACTTAGTAGTAGTACTGTGTATGTTTTGAGTTTTGACATCTCGAAAATTGGCTTTAGTGAGATTTGCCTTATAATATTTCAAATCAATCAAACTCAAATCTGTCGCTTGTTCCAAGTTTAACTGGAGGAGATCCCTATAAATAAGGGATAAGTTTGCCTTTATATATGCTTTTTCTCTTTTTAAGTGTTTATTTCATGTATCTACAATAAAGAGTTTTAAATACATACATAAATTCATAATGTTAAATAATTTATTGAATCAGGCGTTACATCGCTGAACATATTAATAAACTGAAACAATTAAGTACTTTGCTCACCCGCGACTAACGCGAACGACGCGACGACGCGGTTTTTTAAGGTCGCGGATGAGCAAAGTAATTGTTTCAGTTCATTTATAATATTAACTGAGATAATGATTAATTTATAATTAATAAAATAATAATTTAAACAATTAACATACAATTTGGTTATAGCAATTTGGGTCGTTTCTGGGGCAAAGGTTGTCCATCGCGGTTCAGCGGGGCAATGCGGCTAGTGTGTTGGGCACATTTGCGCCTGGTGCGATCCCGGGCGGTTTATTTGACTGACTTTATATTTTTATTTTATTGTATTTTATGTGTATTGACAACTTGTAAATTATTTCGTAATAAATGATTAGGGTGTCATTTACATAGACATACAACTACCCTAAAACTAGACCCTTAAGAAAAAATAATAACTAAAACATAATTACGAAAAGGTGTCCCTTTAGGCAAGGTTCCGAAGATACTGGCAGCGTTTCCCCTTTGAATAAAAAAAATAAAAATAAAAAATTACACGATCGACCTAGTCCCAAACTAAGCAAAGCTTGTACTATGGGTACTAGACGACGATAAACATACTTATATAGATAAATAAATACTTAAATACATAGAAAACATCCATAACTCAGGAACAAATATTCGTGCTCATCACACAAATAAATGCCCTTACCGGGATTCGAACCCAGGACCTCTTGCTTCGTAGGCAGGGTCACTACCAACTAGGCTAAAGCGGTCGTTAAGCTAAGCTAATTCCTTGTCCGAGGTAACTCCAGCCCCGGATCTAAGGGGGGCAAACCGGGGCACTTGCACCGGCCGGGCGGCAGTTTCATGGGGGCGCCAAATCCTTGAGGCATGAATTCGAAATATCGAACAAGTGAAGGGAGGGGGCGCCACTATCAAGTTTTTGCCCCGGTTCGAAAAAGTCGTAGATCCGGGGCTGGCTAGCTCTTTGATATTTCCTTAAGAGGATACGATGCGCACCATTTCTTCATACAAACGTAATCCCCTATTTCCTCCCTGGATAATGGCTTTAGAGCCAAATTTTTTTTACTGTGTAATCTGTATCTACCACAGCTATGCCCCTAGGTTTCGTTTTTTTCCATATTTCAATTAACATAAGAAATATGAGCTTTCAAAAACTGAAAAAAATTGCCCAATCTCAACGTCATTTTCAGACACTCATCAGAAAAGAATCCCTCATATAAACAAAAAAAGGAAAACATAGGAGCATAGCTAAATCTATCCTCTAATTATATTTGAAAAAAATAATTTTATTGGTCCAGTTTTCGAGAAGAAAACAGGTGATTACGAAATGCTGTTTTGATCAATTTTACGCGCCTATTAACGGTCTGAGCAGCAGTTGTCCCGCTCTCGCTGTACTGACACGGAGGGGTTCGGGCGAGACAGCGACATTTCATTAAAATACCTATTTCTCAAAAGTCTCTCAGCCATCGTACCCTCTTAAATAGCCTCATTCATACATATTTGGCGCCGTCATTGACATCGTATTACTCGAAAAATACCGAATGAAGCTCGCTCGGTCGATTAGTTCCTGAGAATAGACGCGGTAATTTTCAGAGAGCTAATTTACTTACCTACACTAATTATAGATTGTTTTGCAGCCTGATGTTTACACGGAAACTGTGCTCATTAAATCAGGAATTCTGGCTAGTTAAAGGCCAGACCGGCTAATTATAAATGACTAGCTTTTCCCGTGACATCGTCCGCGCACAAATACTACCTAATCTCTATCGCGCGGGAAATTCCAAAAATCTCTTTTTACTGCACATCTATGATCTTAAAGGAGTGGTTAGTGAGATAGGGTCCCTTGAATTGAATATATCGATAGAGGAAAGGTAAAATCGCTAAAGCGCCATATATCGATAAATCAATAAATAAATAATAAATAAATATCACGGGACAATTCACACCAATTGACCTAGTCCCAAAGTAAGCTAAGCAAAGCTTGTGTTATGGGTACTAGGCAACAGATAAACATACTTATATAAATAGATACATACTTAAATACATATTTAATACATGGAGATGTGGTGCTGGAGACGTCTCCTAAAGATCCCGTGGACGGCATTTCGCACCAATGTTTCCATCCTCAAAGAGCTTCATATTAAAGACCGGCTTTCATCGACTGTGGAATTACGGATACTGAAGTTCTTTGGTCACATCTCTAGGAATGTGAACTCAATGGAGAGGATGGTAATTCAGGGTCAGGTGGAAGGCAAGAGGGCACGCGGCCGTTCACTAACTCGCTGGACTACCGATTAAAAAAGCTACTGAGTCCACCATGGTCCAGTGTACTCGCAACGCCTCTAACCGGCAGAAATTGAAGCAAATTGCTAAGAGGGCTATCCTCGAAAAAGTCTGCGACCCAACGAACATCTCTGCGTATACCTCGTCTGCGCAACCACGACCACTCTGACAAGAGTGTCCGACTAAAAAGTAGAACCTCTGGTCTGTTAAGCAGATGGCTGTGGGTTTGACCCACACACAAAACAGATATCCTTACCGATATCACTTAAACAGAAATTGACGACAATTTTCGTATGAAAAGTCTGGAAAAGTGTATGGTTCAAAGACTTTCAATACATCCTTTTTGTTGTTGATAGATGATGCTTGGGCTTAGGCCTGAAATATGTCTGTTTTCCTAAAATGTAAAATTCTCAAAACGTCTGCGTTTTCACAATATTAGCAATTCTATTTTGTCAGCTTTCTCAAAATGTCTGCTATTTAAAATGTGTACAATCTCAAGAAGTCACCTATTCATAATGTTTACATTCCTATAATGTTAGCATAAACAAACGTTTTGCTTTTCCGTTTCGTCTTATTATGTTTGTTTTCCCATAATGTCTGCTTTATTTTCAAATCAATATCTTAATGTAAAAGGCTTGATTGCTTGCTTAATTGTTTAGAGACGGTTTAAGACCCTGGGAAGGACGTAGGATTTTCGCTTTAAAATGATAAAGATATTTTAGGTTAATGTTGCATGTTCATGATTGCAGACATTTTGGGAATAAGACTTTTCTGGACTGCCAAAATTGTAAGAAAGTGGATATTTTGAGGTTGCAGACATTTTGAGAATAAGCACTTTCTGAAAAGCAAACATTATACGAAAACTGTCATTCTTGGAGACAGACATTATAAGAAGCAGACATTTTGAGAAGCTGGCATTATGCAAAAGACGTGCTGACATTATGAAAAGCAGACATTTTGAGAAAAATACATTTTAGGAAAATGGACATTTCAGGCCTGAGCCGATGCTTGATCATTGCATTGTACTTATATACCTACTCATCCGAGAGGATATAGGTACACACCATGCACCAAATTTCGAACTCCCCTTAATGTTTATTATTATCGTTTGATAATAAAAAACCCCTTTCATTTCGCAAAAATCTAAAAAATGGTGTGCAACTTAACCAATGCTGTCCTTCAGTTTAAATAGTTAATTACCTATTCGATAAACAAAAATAAAAAAATAAAGCCTTTTTTTCACTACCACGATCACGCCATCCGGCTTTGCACTCATCTTCCGGGTTATCGTCCTAAGTAACGTAATCTACTATTGTTGAAAAATGTGAACTTATTAAAACAATAAGTACGTTATCAAACCGCCCGCGTCGCATGTTGATATTATTAATGACAGGAAAATAATTTAGAAACAATAATTAATAACTCATGTTTTTTATTGAAATTGCCTACAAAAATTAACAGGAATACAGGAAACGATACGATTTCTTAGAAAGTTATCAGAGATAAAGAATTAGTTTATTATTTTTCGTTTTAAAATTTTAATACCTACCTAGTGTTTAATAAATAGAGGTAAGGTAGAGGCAACAACACAAGGGCAAGAAAGTCTGTAGACTTACGAATACATAATATATATATATTTTTCACAGTGCCTGTAATCACTTTCTATAAAAAAATTAAATGTTTGGGTTATTTATTCTTTTTCACCGATTAAATTTTGAGGATACAAACCTAATAGCATACAAAGTTCATTAACTAATTGATTTATAACTTACAAGTATATTCCAACAGTTTATTTACATACTTTTTATATAGATTTATATAAGTATGTATATAATGTTAGGTCTTTGTTGTGTTAAAAATATGTTATGTTAAACCTAGTCCCAAGAAACTGAACTTGACAATAACATTTAAACGACCATCCAAGTAATTTAATGATAAATGACAGTTTATTTCTTCAAGTTCTATAGCTTAACTTCTGACCCGTAAATCTAAATCAAATCTAGCACTACACCTCAAACAAATAAGGTCACAAATTAAAAACACTACTGTCAACAATTAGCACTAACTTAACTTTTAATTGCCAGGCCGGTCGGTTAGGTACTAAAACCTCATTTCCAACTCGATTTTTTTGCCTAACGCAAAGTGCAACTTACCACCCCCTTCACCGTGTCTCGCCCAGAGCAGAAAACACGCTATAACTAACCACTTCATCACTGTATCCGCACGAGACGACCGCGTGTATTCGCGACGGGCTTCGGACTGAGGCTGAGGCTGGCCGACGCCGCTCATACACACGTTCCTACATGCACCAGCGTCACAGGGTGAACTTGCAAACTTTATGTGAAATCCACGAATACAATACAAATACAACACAAATATTTAAAATGCTCAATTTACTTACTTTTTTAAATGCGAAAATTTTCGGGTTTTCTTACTCAGCGATCACGAGCACAATAATTCATTATTATCTTCGATCAACAATACAACAGTAGTAAGTATTGTTGATCGAAGATTTTTATAAAAAAGTGCCCTTATTTTTACCCGACTGCCGAAGGAGGGTTATGTTTTTCGAGCGTATGTATTCATGTATGAATGTGTGTGTTAGACAACCAGATGGCCTAGTGGTATGATACCCTGACTATGAAGCTTGAGGTCCCGGGTTCGATTCCCGTGTCGGGGCAGATATTTGTATAAAAATACGAATGTTTGTTCTCGGGTCTTGGGTGTTTAATATGTATTTAAGTATGTATCTATCTATATAAGTATGTTTATCCGTTCCCTACTACCCATAACACAAGCTTTGCTAAGCTTACTTTGGGACTAGGTCAATTGGTGTGAATTGTCCCGTGATATTTATTTATGTATGTATGAATGTATGTACCTATGTATGTATCATTCTTTGGCACGCCCTACAGCCTAAACGGCTCAATGGATTTTGATGTGTGAGGTGTCATTAGATTCATCTCAGATCTCAGTTCCGACAGTGACATAGGGTAGGGTATATTTTCCCGGAATTCCCATGGGAAAGTGAATTATACCTATGTATAGGTGGGTTTTTTTTGCCATCTAGTATCGAAATTAACTGAGACAGTTTCGTGACTTTTTATTCATATACATAGACTACATAGTTTATAATTATGACTCGTCACGAAACGGACAAAAAAAATATATGGAAAATCAGAGACATTTTTTTATCATCAAAATCAATAGTGCTTTTGATTCTGAGTAGAAAAGCCCCAAATTTTGTCTTAAAAAATAGATAATTGCACAGTTTAAAATTAAAATAACAAATAAATAATATTATATCACGAGACAATTCACACCTAGCTACCTACCTAGCCCCAAAGTAAGCAAAGCTTAAATTGTGTTCAGTTATAGATACAAACTTAAATACATATTAAACACCCAAGACCCGAGCACACACATTAGTATTTTTCATACAAATATCTGCCCCGACGTGGGAATCTAACCCGGGACCTCAAGCTTCATACTCATGTTTTCTAACCACTATGAATTGGTCGCCAATGCATTTTTTTTAAATACTGCTTTATTGAACACCGTAAATAATTAGATGCAGATTAGAATATCGATTATGTTATGAGAGTATTTCTCAAAAACTTAGTATGTACGAAGTAAGGTAAACGCACCAAAATGCTCGTCATCTCAACGCCCAGTAGATGACACACGTCTGTCACCTCTCTTACTATGACATAAGATTGAAGGCGCCATGTATTGGGTCAGTGTCGAGCACTGGGACGTTTACCTTACATTTAATTTGGACTCCGGATTGCATAAAAATTTAGAGCTAGTAAGTAGCGTGAAAGCAACTGATCCTAACTAACGCCCTTAACCTCTCGTATGCCCAGATTTAAGGCTATCTTTTTGTATTTTTGTTTAAATATGTAACATTGGATTTATATGAAACAGTTGAGACTAGAATGCACAATTTTTTTCACTTCCCGCATACGAGGGGTTGTTTGGCACGCGTGTCCAGGATTCCTCACGATCCGAAAAACTCAAAGGTACGAACCCGGGCTCGAACTCACGCCCCTCTGCTTGGCCATAGGACAAACCAGGCTACCACGGCTTTCTACCCCCGACACAAAAAGAGGGGTGTTATAAGTTTGACCACTATGTGTGTGTGTGTCTGTCTGTGGCATCATAGCTCTTAAACGGGCGAATCGATTTGGATGCGGTTTTTTTTATTTGAAAGCAAGATTCATGGCAATGGTTCTTAGACATGTCTCATCAAAATTGGCTCAGACGTTTCAAAGTTATCAGCTCTTTTGTTAGCTGCGGAAGGGATCTTAGACGCATAAGGGGCATTTACTTTTTTTTTAATTTTAACTAGTAATTATTTGTGGCGGTTATTTTCTGATATATAAAAACTCGCTATAGCCGCGACTCTGCGAAGAACAGGGGTAGGTATACAAAAAATAGCCTACGACCTATTCTCAGACCTATCGAATATGGCCAAAAAAAACATAAAAGTCGGTCAAGCCGTTTCGGAGGAGTTCGATAGCAAACACCGTGACACGAGATATAATATATAAAAATCTCGTGTCACGGTGTTTGTTATCGAACTCCTCCGAACGGCTCGACCGATTCTCATGAAACTTTTTTCTCCACATTCGGTAGGTCTGAGAATAGGTCGCAGGCTATTTTATTTTCGCAGACGGAGTCGCGGGCAAGGGCAACAGCTAGTTTTTATATAAGTATTAGAAGATCTCGTGTCACGGTGTTTGCTATCGAAATCCTCCGAGACGGCTTGACCGATTTTTATGAAACTTTTTTCTCTGTATTCGGCAGGTCTGAGAATAGGTCGTAGGCTATTTTTTATACCCCTATTCTTCGCGGACGGAGTCCCGGGTAACAGCTAGTTAATAAATAAATTAAAGGCTAAAATTATAGTAAATTTAGCCGGTCGTGACGCGCAGGCGCCAAAACATGGTGATAAGAGATAAGAGGGTTAAAGCCATGCCCACATATTGACGTAGCGTGACGGGAAAATCGTAGTAATCACAAATAAAACGGACAAACAAACAGGTCTAAGTAGGTATATCGGAATCCATAATATTGTAACCAATAATGTAATTTTGCCACAATGATCGTTTGACATAACTTTTTTAACCCCCGACACAAAAAGAGGGGTGTTATAAGTTTGACCGCTATGTGTGTGTGTGTGTGTGTGTGTGTGTGTGTGTGTGTGTGTGTGTGTGTGTGTGTGTGTGTGTGTGTGTGCGTGTGTGTGTGTGTGTGTATGTGTGTGTGTGTGTGTGTGTGTGTATCTGTCTGTCTGTCTGTGGCATCATAGCTCTTAAACGAGTGAACCGATTTTGGATGCGGTTCGTTTTATTAGAAAGCAGGTTTCTTGGCGATGGTTCTTAGATATGTTTCATCAAAATCAGTTCAGCCGTTTCAAAGTTATCAGCTCTTTTGTTATTTTCTTTGAATCTATTAATAGGGATGTTGACACCAACAATCAGCTGACGTACGTCAAATCACAATTCTCCCATAGAGTTTGAATGGCATAGCAAATTATGACGTCACTTGTTCGCAAACTCAATCAGCTAACTACCTATTTAAGTATTTGTTTTAAAGCAACATAAAATCTAATTTTGCTGTTAATCGAAAAATAATCTGGTTTTCAGCGCTAAAATAAAGCGTTTTTTACTGGAGTCGTGTCTTGAAATTATTTTTAATATAGCGTCAAAATCCCTATTGTTCTGGATTGTTATTATAAAACAAATCTTACCTAACCTAAAGAGTTCTAAAGGTGAACACTTCAAATTTCCTGAAAATTTTACGGTTTCAGAGAAAAACAGGTTTCATTATGGCAAAATTACAAACGGCGACATTAAATTAGGTATAGTACCTAAGTAGGTACCACAACATCGGATTTTTTTTTATATTTTTTTTCTTGTTATTTTAGCAAGAATCGCTAAGTGCATACCTACCTACATGTAAGTAATATTAACTGAATTCGTGAGGAAGAAAATAATAATATCATTTATTTCAGATAAAAAATAAGAATAAAAAATATCATGGGACAATTCACACTAATTGACCTAGTCCCGAAGTAAGCAAACCTTGTGCTATGGGTACTAGATAGGCAACAGATGAACATACTAATAATAATAAATAATGCTCCTTTCATCCACTCTAAGGTTGACTGGTAGGGATCCCTTAAAGGGATAAGTTCGCCTTTGTACATGCATTTCAACGGTTGTCAATAATGTTTTTTTTCCTTATTTTTTTACAGTAAAGAGTTTACATACATACCTACACTTATTTAGATAGATACACCTACCTATACCTACTGAAATACATATTAAATACCCAAGACTCGAGAACAAACAAATCGATTTGGTAGTCAGGTTCTCTAGCCACAACTAGGTACTAATAGATTGTATTTCATAGTATTTCTGTAATTCATTCATAGTATTTATCTATACAGGGTGAATTCAAATGGGTGATATTTAGTGAGTTCGTGATTTCACGAACTCAATGTATGGACGCCCCAAATTTTATAAGATTAATTAAAACAAACGAGTTAGCGCATTATACAGGGTTATTTGTAATTCACTAGCATCCTTTTATCCCTAAACTCCTAGCACTTAAACAAATGTTTTTTGTTATACGACTTTTTAAAATGGAGTACATTTTTTTTCCATACACGGCACAGAGTATCGTAAAAATACAGGTAATCTCAAATTTTCAAAACGTTATTACACCAAAAATATAAAGTTGTGACAAAAGTCGTAAAACAAAAAAGATTTGTTTAAGTGGTAGGAGTTTAGGGTTAAAAGGATGCTAGTGAATTACAAATAACCCTGTATAACCAGACGGAAACTACAAAATTCTTGGATTTAAGTCTGGACAATAGGTTGACATGGAATATTCAGACTGACACTATATGTAAAAAACCGGCCAAGAGCGTGTCGGACACGCCCAAGATAGGGTTCCGTAGCCATTACGAAAAAATCAAGTAATATATTTTTCTAAGGATTTCGTATGTGTACGGAATCTTCCAAGTTAGGTATCGTCAATACTTTGAAAAAAGCTCGTATCTCAAAATCGTTAATCTGGCAAAGTGAACTTTATTACGCGCGTATCAAGGTTCAGTTTTGTTTACATGCTGATTTGAGATACGAGTTTCATATTCATATTCATTTATTCATTCAGATTCATGTTCATTACATTAATAGATGGTAGTTTTACAAGATGGTAGGTACATGACACCCTGTCAGGGCATAGAATGTCAATCTATTCTAACAATATGCATGCATGGATAAATTATTTTTTTGTCAATACAATTTATGTTAAATAATAATTCGGCAAAATAAAAATATTAATATCAATGTCAATCTTCTAAAACTATAATAATTAAATCTTATAGATAGATATAATAGTAGTAGTTCTATTAGCATTTATTCCATTATTATTATTAATCTTGATTTTAATTTACTAAATACTTTTTATTTCGCTTTATTTTTATTTCATTTATCATTTATCATAGAACATTAAAAAAACAAGGGTTGTTACATTAAAATGGACGAAGGCAGACCAAGGCTTATTTTGTTTGTGTATCTTAAAAGTTAAGTTTTTCAAAGTAGTGACGGTATGTTTAATACCTTAGGCTACTATTTACTCTTAAACTACAAATAATTCCCAAGCAATCTTAGCCGCTATAATTTTCCTTGTAAATTTAATATATTTACTACCATTTTGATTTTTTTTTAATTTTTCCACCCAACAGTTTAGATTTTAGAGGGGGGGGGGCGGTCGATTTTAATGAAATTTTTCACTTTAAAGTTGAATATTTCGCAAACAAAATCACTGAATACAAAAATCATGTAAGCAACCCCCGAATGGTTTTAAATGACCTATCCAACGATACCCAACACTATAGGGTTAGTCGAGAAAAAAAAAATCACCCCCACTTTACGTCTATGGGAGGTACCCTAAAAAAAATTTTTTTAGTTTTTTTTATTTAACCACTTTGTCGGCGTGACTAATATATATATTCATGCCAAATTACAGTTTTCTAGTACTAACAGTCTCTGAGCTTAGCCGCGGACAGACAGACAGACGGACAGACATGGCGAAACTATAAGGGTTCCTAGTTGACTACGGAACCCTAAAAACTAAATCAATTCTCTTATGCTTTATACAATCTAAGAAAGGTTGTCAACGAGTCAGTGGTACTAACTGCATACCATGCCTATGTAACATCTACTCTCAGATATGGCATTATATTCTGGGCCAATTCAACTAATAGAGAAATTGTCTTTAGGGCACAGAAAAAGTGCAATGATCTTTATGTGGCATTAGCTACCTCGACTCATGTAAACCACATTTTCAAAGATTACGTATACTAACTTTCCCTAGTCTATATGTATATGAAATGATAATTTTTGTCAGATCTAATCCCAGCCTATTTCAAAGTTTTAATAGTTTGTTTGTTATTTTTTGTATTTTTAAATTTAATACTCGTTTTAATTTTAATTTTGATTTTATATATTATGATTGTTGTACGCCTATCGGCAAAACATAGTGTTGCATGCCAAGCTTTTCCACCACTGTAATCAGTTGTACCTATGTTTACAATTAAATCACTTTGCCTTTGACTTTGACTTTTTTTTTCTAAAACCGCCTTATTACGGAAAAGCATACTCGGAATGGCTCCGTATATAATAAACTACCTAATGAGCTAATGCAAATAGATAACTTGATAGAGTTTAAAAAAGAATTATATAAATTTCTTGCTAAAAAAATGTTTTATACAATAAACGAATATATGACTAGTATTAATTAAATAATAAGAACTGCATGTGCTTAGTTAACTGACCCTACAATTTGTATGCCTCACGGCTCAACATAGTGATACAAGATATTCATAAGACCTCATGTAACTTACCTGTGTTGAACAAATAAACGAATTTGAATTTGAATATTGTCCACATTAACTGAGTACGAACCACTAATTTTATATCACCAATTTGAATTAACCCTGTATAAATAAAAATCAATTGCCGAAAATGTTTGTACGCGTATAAGTTTAGTACGGCTGCACCTATTTGTCTAATTCTTTTGTTGTTGCGTTTGTAACTACTAGCTGTTATCCAGGTTATAAACTATCGGTGTGCCAAATTTTATCACAATCCGTCAAACCCTTTTAGCATGAAAAGTACCTAACAAATATCCACACATCCAACCATCCATACAAACTTTCACGTTTAAAATATAGTATTTTTACCAACTTATAATGGTGCTCAAAAAAAACGCAAAACTTTTTTGCTTTAGTAAAACTGCTTGCGAAACACATTCCCTCCTTTTGAGAAAGCCGGGTAAAAATAATGAGGTCCTCCGTTTTCAGCTCGTATTGTTTCTTTTCGTCTCCATTATTTCTTTCAAAGTTTCGGTAACTTAAAGCTGTAACTTTTAACTGAGTCCGGATGGAGTCCAAATTTTATAGACTTTTGAAATAATAATAAATCTATATCTATCTATTCTATCTATACATATAATAAATCTGTAACAAGTCGGTGTCTGTACATTGAAGATATTTGAGAAAAACTGTCACTAGGGCTATTTATTAGCGCATTAGAACCCGAAACAATGATTTTTAGAATTATAGTCTGTTTGTCTGTTTATCTGTTTGTCTGTTTGTCTGTTTGTCTGTGCGTTTGTGCGCGCTAATCTCAGAAACAGCTTAACCTAGAAGGATGCGGTTTTCACTGATATGTTGGTATTTTCTTGGATTAACATTTAGTGTTTGTTTCATTTCAATCGGTTCACAAATAAGAAAGGTACGTATATTTTAAAAAATTATCGAACAGTTTTTAGAAGAATTAATAAGCTGAAGAGTTTGTTTGTTAGTTGTTTGAACGCGCTAATCTCAGGAACTACTGCTCCGATTTGAAAAATTCTTTCAGTGTTAGATAGCCCATTTATTGAGGAAGGCTATATATCATCACGCTAACACCAATAGGAGCGGAAGAATGTTTCAAAATCAGGGGATTTTGAAGTAAAACGCTTGACTTGGGAGTACGGTGGTGAATGTGAACGCGGGTGTGCGGGAGGTTTGGTGGGGTTGGGAGGGGGGTGATGGGGTTTGCGGGGGGGGGGGGGGGGGGGGTTGCGGGGGCGGGCAGCTTATTTTTTTTAGCAAATTTGATACTAAATCCACGCGGACGGAGTCGCGGGCAAAAGCTAGTTAATAATTAATTTATTTCAACAAAACATCTTTAACATAAGATCCTTAAACACTAGAACTCCACTCCCTAAATAGGTATGAACCTGTGCTTTAGGATAAGCAGTGCTCCTCCCCGTAATAGATTTAGTTACAAATCAAATTATAACACAATGATTAGAAACTAAAAAAAAAGTGTGTGTATGCGCGCATATATATATGTGTGTGCGTGTGTGTGTGTGTGTGTGTGTGTGTGTGTGTGTGTGTGTGTGTGCATGATAGTATTTTATTACTTTTTTTAATAAATATTTTTCTATTTGATTATTATAATGTTTATATCAGTCGTTAGCGCTAGTTTTCTGGGTTCCGCACCTTTTGGATTACAGGACCCTGTTAAGTACAGTCGGTTCCCTAACATAGATCTAGTTCTAGTTACTTGCACATTCGCGGCGAATCCGTTGCAAGTTCGCTCCGCTCTAATACATTCGCAAATCACCAGTGTGATGTGGCTCTTAATGGTAAGGGTACGTGACTGTACGGCGGCGGCGCGTCCCAAAGGCGGCGGATTTTAACTGCGTTTTTACGGACGCGCTGGAATGCGTGCAGTTAAATTTAGCGCATTTACTCCAACCTCCTTTGGTAGATATCCAGTTTAGGAAAAAAATAATAAACATAATTTGAAAAGAATCTGACAATCTGACTGATATTTTTATTCGTCAGTGTTATTATTATTATTATTATTATGTTGGTACGGATTTCCGATCACGGGCCCATGGGGACCCGGTCATTTGAAAGGCATTCATGGGGCCGAAGCCAACATGAAGAGGCGTTTGGTACCATTATAATATAAATGAGATGGGCGCAACTACGGAGGTCTATCCCCTAATACACCATGGGGATGTGCTAGCGGACAGTCCTCCACAGTTGCCAAACTATTGCCAGGTAGGAAGCGACGTGGAATTGGCTATGGGGTTGGGATGTTGTGGACAGGATTACCGGGCTATGGAGTGAGATAACGGACACCTACCATTTCAATATCTCATAAACTGAACTTTTGGTAGGCGGTGACTCGCCATTCACTAAATGGGCCCCTCAAACTATTGCCCGCTCGGGGCAACGAGGCGGCAACATTGGTGTGAACGGCTAAGGATGGAGAGGTGTCCCTGGACTTTAAACTTCAAAATGCCAACTCGCCACTTTCGGCCAAACACATCCATCCTTCGAGCATTTAGCTCTTGCGTTCCACTCTAGGCGGCCAACAAAGGCAAACTAGAGGCGGGGTGGGTGTGTAACTTGTGTGAGTGTGTGTATAAGCGCATGTGTGTATGTGTACCCCTGGAGGTCTCGGGTTCGTGGTGTCGCTACGCACCAACAGCTCGCCACAAGCCACCCTGCGATGACTGACTGCACTGGTGACACGACAACACCAGCGGGCGATGAGGTCGTCACATCCCTACGCCTTTATTATTATTATTATTAGCCTATTTTGTCCTACTGCTGAGCAAAGGCCTCCCCCAAAATTTCCACTGCTCTCTGTCCGCTGCATGCTGCATAAGAGGGCCAGTCCTCCAAGAAGAAGTCCAGTTCATCCCACCATCGCCGTCTGGGTCTGCCAGGTCGCCTTTTCGAGTTGTTGGGTTTCCACTCGGTGGTTATCTTGGCCCACAACTCGTCTGGCATGCGGCAAACATGGCCAGCCCAGTCCCACTTCAGCTTAGACGCCGTTCGACACGCATCAGTGACCTGAGTCATTGTAGTTTAAAAAAAAATGTAAAATATTCCCTTTCCTTTTTCCTCTCCCTTTTAGAGCCAACAACGCACTGGCATCGCGTAAAGCGCTGCGATGGACAGTGGTGATCATTTAACATCAGGTGACCCACTAGTTCGTTTGTCTGGCCTCTCTAACATAAAAAAAAATAAAAAATAAAAATTAAAAAATATATTTTAATAGTTTGCAATGGCGTCCCTGTTTAACTAGTTTTCTAAAGGAAGTGAGTCAAATGTAGCCAGTAACAATTAATGAAAACATAAATTAAATAAGTAATTAATTACTGGTTCGCAGTTACAAGTTGTTGCATCTCACGAATGCGGGTGAGCCATACTTGTGTGAGTAGATACACATGCACGTTGTCTCTGTGTGCGTAACCTCGGGAGCGCTGAGTGCCGGCCGAGTCGCCGGTCGGGTCAGTAGTGCTAATAAGTTCGCGTTAAATAGAATTGTGGTGTACCGTCAGCATGGCAAGTACGAGTAAAAAGAGAAAAGTTATTCGCAGTGAGGTAAGGGATATTAATGTTTAATTGTGTGTGTTTGTTTATGATTGTTGCGTATTGTTGTGAGTAATTAATTAATGTTTTGTTTATTTTTAGGGTCGTCTAATGATAGCAAATGTTTATCATTTTCTCAAAGATGAATATGAATTCATGGAAACGTTTCGAGAACCGAATTGTGGTATATCACATTTGTGTAACATAACATGTATAATATGTATATGTGTATATGAATAATATGTATACAGTATATAATTTACTGTGCGCGTTGTGTAAAAATAAATGATCTTAAACCGAAAGTAGTTATTTTTCATTTTACTATTTCGTAATATGTAACTTTATTATTTTGTTCATTAACGAAAAGCCTGCTGACGCTTCCTGTAGTTACGCACGCAAAAGCGCGTGTCTATACGCGTTACAACTACAAGTATGGCTCACCCGCATTCGTGAGATGCAACAACTGTAATTTAATTTAATTTTAGTTTGTGAATTTATTTGTATACCTACTTAGGTACTATATCAGATTTAAGTTTTTAAGTATTTTTTTTTAGGTATTGAACCCTGGAATATTTTTTTCAAAAGAAATGTATGTATTTGTTATCCATACCTACTAATATTAAAAATGCTAAAACGTGTCTGTTACCTCTTCGCACTTAAACGTCTGCGCGTTTATGTCTATACATAGTTGGAGTCCTGGGAACAGCTTTTATCCGAGAAAATTATATAGTTCCCGCGGGATAGCAATAAACGATTTTGCAAACGGAGTCGCAGGCAACAGCTAGTTTTTAATAAAGCTTGCATAATGTCGGCTTCGGCAACCTTTCCGAACGTCGCCTGCCACGAGCACGGCTAAGGCTGTTGCTAAGCCGTTTTCGCTTTTTTCGTGTTTTTGGCGACCGCCGCACACGGCGAATTTTAACCGAGGAATGTTAACAAAACGACCAAAAGTTAGTCTAAATATAGTCTTTTGTAACTATATTTAGACGTGTGGTCACGTTCTGATCCTATTTCTGCCACGAGTACAACAATCGAGCTAAAAAAATTGTAAAATCGTTAATCGTGCCGTTCTCGAATCGGACTAGTCACGTCGGCGTTGCCTCTCAAACAGACGCTGCTTGAATCCAATCTGTCAAGATTTTAGACAAGGCTGTGTGCATTCTGTGTGTATTAGTATACCTACTATATATATATATATATACTAGCTGTTGCCCGCGACTCGGTCCGCGAAGAAAAGTAGCCTACAACCTATTCTCAGACCTACCGAATGTAGAGAAAAAAGTTTCATAAAAATCGGTCAAGCCGTTTCGGAGGAGTTGGGTAACAAACACCGTGACACGAGATTTTTATATATTAGATATTAAGAAGGCCAGCCTTCTGCCCTTCAGCCCATTGACGGCGATTTAGGCCAAATTTTCTATTTATAGTTTAAGTTTTATTATGTTTTTTAAACTGTTGAATAAATAAATTTTAAATCTAGGAGCTATATTTTTAAAAATTCATTTTAATTTTTACAGGAAACGTCCGGTATTAATTTTCAGAAGTAGGTAAGTACTAAATTAAATTTCTCGTAAGGAAATACCTAATACAACAAGAACACGTCATTTGACTTCTCATACCATAATGCAGAAAACGTCATCACATCACGTGTTCACAAACACTTCACGGGGGATTTTTAATTTGTAGCTTGGTTTAGGTTCTTTCGTTTATTGTATGGTCCATTTCATCATCATCTCCACTAAGCTCTGTTTCCGTCCCACTAATGAGCACAGGCCTCCTCTAAGAATGAGAACACGGGCTGCAGTTCCCACGCGGGCTCAGTATGAATCAGGATATTCACACACCACCAAAGTACTTCACAGGTGTATAGGTTTCCTCACGATGTTTTCCTTCACTGAAAAGCTTATCATCATCGTCATCGTCAGCCGAAAGACGTCCACTGGCAGTGAATCATTGCAGAGCTGCTGAACATAGGCCTCCCCCAAGATTTGCGAAGCAGCGGAGTCCTGTGCTATCCGCCATCTTGTTGGAGGCCTACCTACACTGCGTCTTCCGGTCCGTGGACGCCGCTCGAGAACCTCTTGGCTCCATCGGCTATCTGTTCTACGAGCGATGTGCCCTGCCCACTGATACTTGGGTCTGGCGAATCTTCGAGCGATTTCATCATTTCTAGTGTCCCGCAGAGAAACTCCGAGCGTAGAACTCTCCAATCTCCATCGCCCTCTGAGAAACGCTCATGGTAAATTTGATGTAATTTCGCATATAAATTCCATGAAATTCAGAGGTGTGTTCCTTAACCAATTTTCCCCTAAATAAAATAAAACAAGTTTTTTATTTCAATTTAGCTGCAAATCAAGTAGTTGTCGCTAGAGGTAAGGGAGACTGAGAAATCTACAAAAGAGTAAAATGACTGACCGCGCACGGAACGCGTTGGATGCGGATGGCGCAGGACCGATCTGTTTGGCGAGCCTTGGACGTGGACGTGTACAAACAATGCATAGCCTACTTAAACCACTAGGGCTAGAGATTGAAATTTGGCAGTCATATTCTTCTAGGACACAGGTTATAGGTTCCAGACAGGGACGGTACCGCCCCCTATTGGGGCGCTTGAGCTTTTCGTGGGGGCGGTAGCGGGTCTGGGTCCAAATAACTTTTAATTTGTAATTTTTATTAAAAGATAATAGAAAGGTAAATTGTATAATTAACTATTTTATGTAAAGAGGGCGTTGGATTTTTTTTTCTTATAAAGGGGGCTTTCGTCCATTTAATAAAAGCTAGGGAACCATGCTACGCTCTAGGATCATAGACAGAAATACATTATTATTATTGTTATTACATTATATTATTAAGAATAGATTTTAAATATTCCAGCGGCAAAGAGAACAAGTAACCAATTTAAGGCTGCGGGGTAAAGGTAACAAGCATAATAAGTAAACAACATTTTCTGTAAATTATCAACATATTTCGCAGAATCACAAGACTTCCGTCATTTTTCTAGTTATATTCTCATGACTGTTCGTTCTTGTTTGTTAAAATCGTCGTCTGCACTGATGTCATGTTACTGGATGATTCCGTGATCACTAACCTACTCGGAAAATGTTTGCGGTCAGTAGACGGTTTGTGCCGAGTACAAAAGATACAGCTCTATGACAGAGATGGACAGACAATGTTATTCTCGGCAAAATGGGTTGAACTCTTCAGTAATTTGATTAATTTTTAGGGTTCCGTACCCAAAGGGTAAAAATGGAACCTTATTACTGAGGCTCCACTGTCCGTCCGTCTGTCCGTCTGTCACCAGGCACCAGCCAGTGTCAGGCAGGCCAGGTGTCTGTCTCATGAACCGTGATAGCTAGACAGTTGAAATTATCACATATTTAATCGTATGGCGTAAAACATTAAACAATTACACTAAAGAAAGAAACTACAAACTAGCTATTATTACAAATTATATCACAGATGATGTAATTCGGTTGCCGCTATAACAACAAATAATAAAAACACAAAAAATAAAATAAAAATTGAACCGACTACAAACAAAAAGCATAGAAATATCTTTCTTCTAACGGTGAAGCCACACGAGCGTAATTTTGTGAGTCGTGAGCGGCAGAATTTCGGTTCGCGCCATACAATATGCGGGCCATCCCGTGACACTCACATGACACAATGTATGGCGCAATCGAAATTCTGCCGCTCACAACTCACAAAATTACGCTCGTGTGGCCTCACCCTAATCTGTTTGAAGTCGGTGCCTCAGCTCGAGCCAGCAGGAGTGGTAGAAAGAAACCCAATAGATAGTAAGTACGTAAGGTCGATGGCTAGGCCCACTCCTGCTGGCTCGTGCTGAGTCACCGACTTCAAACAGATTAGGGTGAGGCCACACGAGCGTAATTTTGTGAGTTGTGAGCGGCAGAATTTCGATTGCGCCATACATTGTGTCATGTGAGTGTCACGGGATGGCCCGCATATTGTATGGCGCGAACCGAAATTCTGCCGCTCACGACTCACAAAATTACGCTCGTGTGGCTTCACCGTTAGAAGAAAGATATTTCTATGCTTTTTGTTTGTAGTCGGTTCAATTTTTATTTTATTTTTTGCGTTTTAGTTTTTGGGTGTTTTTTGAAGTCGGTTTTATTTTTTAATTAAAAATTATTTTATTTTTTGCTTTTTAGTTGTATTTGTACATACGTATTTGTTAGATACGTAGGATAAAATCATCAGTTTGACCTCGAAATAAGTTTGTTACAAAATCTATTTTTAATACAAGTTTTTTTTTGCTCACTGTACTTTTTGCCCCTGGTTACCAAAGTACTCATAAAGACAAATCCAACGAGAGCAAATTTGATAGGGTTACGTCGTTTTATTACGGAGTTCTTATGGTCACTTTCCAGTTCCATGTTCAGACCCTGGTTACCATCTAGGATCAAAGTACTCGTCAAGACGAATCAAACGAGCCCAAACTCGACGGGGTTGTGTCGTTTTATTGTGGAGTGCCTTTGGCCATCTTCCAACGCCATCATCAGACACTAGTTACCATCTGGGATCAAAATGCTCGTCAACACGAATCACACGAGCCCAAACATGACGGGGTTGTGTAGTTTTATTGTTGAGGGCTTTGGCCATCTTCCAGCTCCATCATCAGACCCTGGTTACCATCTGGGATCAAAGTGCTCGTCAAAACGAATCAAACGAGCCCAAACTCGACGGGGTTGTGTCGTTTTATTGTGAAGTGCCTTTGGCCATCTTTCAGCTCCATCATCAGACCCTGGTTACCATCTGGGATAAAAGTGCTCGTCAAGACTAATCAAACGAGCCCAAACTCGACGGGGTTGTGTCGTTTCATTGTGGAGTGCCTTTGGGCATCTTCCAGCTCCATCATCAGACCCTGGTTACCATCTGGGATCAAAGTGCTCGTCAAGACGAATCAAACGAGCCCGAACTCGATGGGATTGTGTCGTTTTATAGTGGAGTGCCATTGGCCATCATCCAGCTCCATCACCAGACCCTGGTTACCATCTGGGATAAAAGTGCTCGTCAAGACGAATCAAACGAGCCCAAACTCGACGGGGTTGTGTCGTTTTATTGTGGAGTGCCTTTGGCCAACTTCCAGCTCCATCATCAGACCCTGGTTACCATCTGGGATCAAATTGCTCGTCAAGACGAATCAAACGAGCCCAAACTCGACGGGGTTTGTGTCATTTTATTATAGAGTGCCTTTGGCCATCTTCCTGCTCCATCATCAGACCCTGGTTATCATCTGGGATCAAAGTGCTTGTCAAGACGAATAAAACGAGCCCAAACTCGACGGGATTGTGTCGTTTTAAATAAATAAATAAATAAATAAATATCATGGGACAATTCACACCAATTGACCTAGTCCCAAAGTAAGCTTAGCAAAGCTTGTGTTATGGGTACTAAGCAACGGATAAACATACTTATATAGATAAATAAATACTTAAATACATAGAAAACATCCATAACTCAGGAACAAATATTCGTGCTCATCACACAAATAAATGCCCTTACCGGGATTTGAACCCAGGACCTCTTGCTTCGTAGGCAGGGTCACTACCAACTAGGCTAAAGCGGTCGTAAACTCGTGGGGTCGTTTTACTTTGGAGTGCCTTTGGCCATCTTCCAGCTCCATCATCAGACCCTGGTTACGATCTGAGATCAAAGTGCTCGTCAAGACGAATGAAACAAGCCCAAACTCGACGGGGTTGCGTCGTTTTATTACAGAGTTCCTATGGCCACCATCCAGCTCCATCGTCAGACCAGCTCCATGTTGCAATAATATTGCATTGTCATCCAATTTACACAAGCATGCAAAATTTCAATTCAGAAACCGGGAAGTGGGTTAATAATAATAATAATAATAATAATAAGAGTACCCACGCCCGACTTAGATGTTGCGCAGGAGGCGAATGCCTTTTTGCCTGCGTCCACTAAGGCTGGGAAACCTAGGGTGCGCATGAGCTGGACCAAAGATGTTAACCTATTCATCATGCGCACCTACTACTATATCACTAGACTAGAGACAGACATGACCACTTATAGAAAACAGTTGCATACGAAGTTGCTAGAGTATGGAGACAGGAGAAAGTGTACGTAGTCCCAATAGTCCTATCCACAACAGGCGTCATCCCAAAGCATCTACACCATAGCTTAAAATTATTAGGAATAAAATCATACATGTACACAATTTTACAAAAAGCCGCAATACTTAACACTTGCAGAATAGTGAGAAAGTTCATGCAACTGGACCCTGAAAATACAACTTAAATAATATTCTACAACTCTTGCTACATTTACTTGGTGGATAACCCGTAAATGTAGTTAATACCAGCCTAGAGCTGAGAAAAACCATCATTCGCGAATAATAATAATAATAATAAACGATTGTTTATGAGATATTGAAATGGTAGGTGTCCGTTATCTCACTCCATAGCCCGGTAATCCTGTCCACAACATCCCAACCCCATAGCCAATTCCATGTCGCTTCCTACCTGGCAATAGTTTGGCAACTGTGGAGGACTGTCCGCTAGCACATCCTCATGGTGTATTAGGGGATAGACCTCCATAGTTGCGCCCATCTCATTTATATTATATGGTACCAAAGGCCTCTTCATGTTGGCATCGGCCCCATGAATGCCTTTCAAATGACCGGGTCCCCATGGGCCCGTGATCGGAAATCCGTACCAACATAATAATAATAATAATAATAAATCTTTATTAAATTTTACATTTAGGTACAATTAGATAACTTATACACTAAAATATTTTAAATTAGAACAAAAACAGTTATGTATACCTGAACTAGGAAAATTCCTGTGTTTCAGGTGTAAAAGAGCTAACAAAACTAAACTTAAATATTAAATTACATGCAAAAGAAACAAAATCATTTAGGACAATTTAAATTGTTTTAAGTAATTTAAGTAACCAACTAACTAATAGAATTATCTAACTAACTGAACTATACTATGTTTATTTTAGAACAACTAATAATTGTTCTGTATCTTCATAGGACATGTGTTGAAGTGCTTCTTGAAGAATTTTCTTAGTTTGGATGTAATTAAGCGCATAAAACTCAAACTTTGGCGTTTAACCTGTTATAAAGGAATGGTGCCAGGAATGCATGAAATCTGGAGGAGAAAGGGTGTTTCTTATTTAAATTTGGTGGGCAAACTATATCCTTACGTCGCTTGTTAGTAGTTTCAATATTATATGGCAAAGCAGCATGCTGTTTTAGAACCGTGTTGATTATAAATAATTGTCTCACTGTTAGTACCTTGCAGGATTTATACAGAAGGTCCGTTGGATACAGAAAAGAGCGAAAAGTAGAGACCTTTAGGATTGCTCGCTGTGCCCTTTCAATGGTT
Organism: Archips xylosteana; assembly: GCA_947563465.1. Lineage (NCBI taxonomy): Eukaryota > Metazoa > Arthropoda > Insecta > Lepidoptera > Tortricidae > Archips > Archips xylosteana. The sequence continues at coordinate 12,367,933 of OX387365.1, read as the reverse complement.
AATAATGCAGATTTGTATGTGCCACCCCATGACGTAATGCAGTATGTTAATATAGACTGACACAAACCAAAGTAAACTAGACGCATCGTTGTAGAGTCTGCAAATTCACGTAACTTTTTAAAAACATATATTAGCTTCCGGACTCTACCACTTAAGGCGGCAATGTGTTGTTTAAATGAGAGTGTGTCATCTATTATAACACCCAGATATTTAATATTTTTTGCCTTTGTAATCATAGGACATACGCATGAGTCTGAAGTGCAGTTACAATTATGTGCAATTATTGTTTGGTTAGTTGTAGCATAATTCGATTTACGCATTGTGAATTGTACATAGTTAGTTTTTGCTGCATTTAGTGACAATATGTGTTCCCGGAGCCAGTTATTAACCACATCAAAGCCTTTTTGTGCGAGCTCGTAGACCTCTTTTTCTGTGCTGGCAGAAAACAAGAGAACAGTATCATCAGCATATGAAATAATTTTACCACCATCCAATTTTAGGTCACATAGGTCATTAATATAGATTAAGAAAAGCGTTGGACCTAGAATACTTCCTTGTGGGACTCCAAAAGGTTTATTTTCAAGGTCACAACTGAGAGTATGGCCTATTTTGACACATTGGGTGCGCTCACTTAGATAACTTTTAAATAATTTGAGCTGGGTTCCTCTTATACCCAAAGATTCTATCTTTCGCAATAAAATAGGAATAGAGACCGTATCGAAAGCTTTTGCGAGGTCCAAAAATATTCCTACTGTTCTATTACCATTGTCTAGTTCCCGCACTACATAGTCCGTTAGTTCATGAACAGCATCAGCAGTTGATAGTTTCGATCTAAAGCCATATTGTGCATTTGATAGTACAGAGACTTTCTCCAAGAATTTAATAAGCCGATTATTTATGATTTTTTCTAACAATTTAGATATTGCCGGAAGTATTGAAATTGGCCTATAATTCTCTACTTGGACTTTACTGCCAGTTTTGTATATGGGTATAACAACAGCTTTTTTTAAACACTTAGGGAAGCAGCCTTGAGAGAGGCATTGATTAAAAAGTTTGGTTAGTACCGGGACAAAAATGTGATTAAATCGTTTTAATATTTTGTTAGGTATATTATCCCACCCTACTGCTGAGTCGTCTTTTAGGTTCCTAATTAATCTTTGGACCTCAGCTTCGTCCGTATCTAACAACACAAATGAATTTAGCGGATTCGTATAGCCTGTAGTTGATTGATTATTTTGAAATTTTTGAGCTAGATTTATTCCTACGTTAACAAAATATTCATTTACTCTATTTGCAGATGTCAGCTGTGATGAATGCAGTTGTAATAACCTTGAAGATGATTCCTGCTGTTTTTTTATATGTGTGACATTTTTTACAATCTGCCAGACCTTTTTGTGGTTTTTTCCAGCCTTTTCTAATTGGTTTTGGTCGTAAATACTTTTAATTTTCTTTAAAAGATTGTTACAAAAGTTCCTGTATCTTTTGTATGATAACTGTAAAGCCATATTACTAGGATTCGATTTTGCCTTTTTATGTAGTTTATCTCTATGCCTCATACATCGAATAAGCCCCGGGGTTATCCAGGGCTTAATATTGTATGTTTTATTGGTCAATCGCACATATTTGGTGTTTTTTGTAATTGATTGCTGAATATACTGTATTAGGTTCGACATACAGGCATCCGCGTCATCAGAATGATAAACTGGGTCAAAGTGAAGTCTACATAAATCGTCTTCAAGGTTATCAAAATTTATCTTAGTCACTATTTTTGTGCAAGTTGTGTTAGGTAATTTGCAATTTAAGGTTAGTAGGGCAGCACTATGATCGGTTATCGTCGAGTTAGTAACTAATGTTATTGATGGGAAATCGGTTTTAAGCATGATATGATCTAGGCAGGAGCCGCTTTGATGTGTGGGAAGCGTGTGCGCAGGGAGTAAGCCATGAAAGGAGCAAACGTTTAGGTAACTTTGGACAGCGGAGTCACAGTTGTCTTGAATAATATTAAGGTTTATGTCGCCTATTGCTATTACATTCCTAATTTTAGACATATCTTGTAATGTTGTATTAAGAGACTCAATAAAACTGCTACTATCCCTAAAAGATGGCGGTCGATACAATGCTAATATTGCAAAATCAGCTCCAATTTTAATTAAGAGCCGATTACAATCCAAAATAATAGGTTCCTCTACGGTAATATTTAGATTATTCCTAGCATAAATAACTACTCCGTCATTTTGGTTGTAATTTACTGTAGTGACTACACTATAGCCGGGTAACTGCGGTATGTGACTATGTTTACCTAACCAGCACTCTGTTAAAACAATAATGTCACAGTTGAAATTTAACCTTTGTTGAAAAATTGTGAAATTGTCAAAATTTTTATATACACTTCGTATGTTTTGTGTGATTATTGTAAGAGGATCATTGAAAGAAGATAGAAATTGTTTGCACTCTTCAACTTCACATGTCGCTGAATCCGATACAGTAAAATCATCTAAATCAGAAATTAAACTATCTGTCATTGTTAAGTAATTAAACTTATAAAACTAATAAAGAGCCGAAAAAAATAAAAGGGGCGCGGCGCTCTTAGACGCCTTCATAATCAATTGTATTGAGGTATCTTTTCTCGGCGATTTTTTTGGCGGGGCACTCAGGGTCACCTGTTTTGTGATTATGCGGCTTCTTAAATTTGTAGCACGTGGCACACCTCCCTGGTTCAGATTTTTTTGCGCACTCCTTGATAGTGTGGCCTACTTCACCGCAGTGGCCGCAGCTGACGGTCTCCTCCCGGCACGACTTGGCGGCATGGCCATACTGTTGGCACTTGTAGCACCTAGTGACTGAAAAAGTGGTTAGTGGTTAAATTCAACTTGCAAGATTTGACCCGTTGAGGAGTTCCGTTGGCCATCTGTGATCTTCTTCATCAGATCCAGTTTACCAAATGACATTTTCTGAATGAAAATGCTTGACTAGATGCTAAAAATTCTAAAATCGTCATAGTTGTGCCTATAAAATTTGAGGGTTTCCGTCGATTTACCCAAGATTCCATCATCAGATCTTGATTTGGTGCCAATGGGACCACCTCGGGAGTATGCTCTTTTAAACAAAAAAAGAATTTTGAAAATCGGCCTACAATTGGCGGAGATATCGATGAACATACATAGAAAAAAAAAAAAAAAAATATATATATATAAACAGTGGAACATAGAACCTCCTCCTTTTTTTGAAGTCGGTTAAAAACCAGAACAAAATAAATATTTAAGGGGGCACCCATACAACAAACGTGATTATTTTTGCTCGTTTTTGCTCGATATTGATAACGGCAACAGGTAGACGCTTGAAATATTCACAGAATATTTAGTACTTACTTACATATATCAACTTTAAAAATAAATAATAGAATTAAAATAAAACAAATATTTAAGGGGGGCTCACATACAAAAAAACGTGATTTTTTACCATTTTTATAGATAATGGAACGGAACCCTTCGTGCGCGAGTCCGACTCGCAACGGAACCCTTCGTGCGCGAGTCCAACTCGCACTTGGCGGGTTTTTTTATTGTTCTTGAGCATAATAAGTAGAATAATGGAAATGGTACATTATTTCTTACGTCTTTCTAATGCGATTTGGAAACAACGTGACTTGTATTAGTTTCGATACATGAAACCGCGTGATACTGTAGGCGAATTTAAGCGATCAAGTTCGAATCGTTAGTCGGGACACTGTGGTCCAATTGGACTTAGCATGCTCTGCTCAGCGCGGTCAGTAAGGTTTCAAAAAATCGTATTTCTAAAGTTTATGTTTCGGAGTCAACGAATCGGTATTTTTTTATGATATGGAGCGAACGAGCAGGAGGGTCACCTGATGGATCACCGCCCATTGACACTCAAAACATAAATAAGTAAAATTATATTAAATAAGCGATAGTAGATTCTTTGACTTTTATGTGCGTTTGCCGAAATCGAATAAAGATATTTTAAACAATTTATTGAATCAGGCGTTACTTTGCGGAGGTCCATATTAATGAACTGAAACAATTTCTAAGTATGCTCACCTGCGACCTTACCTTACGGTAGTTATAGGTAACGCCACCAGAGTGGAGGCCACGCACACAACCACATCTCTTGTAATGACAGCGGGATTTTGACGTTGTGTTGTCGTTAAACGTCAACACAACGTCAAAATCCCGCTGTCATTACATGAGATGTGGTTGTGTGCGTGGCCTCAACTCTGGTGGCGTTACCTCTACGTTTATGTAAAGCTGCGTACGGACTGCGCACACTGTACGCGTACCCGGGTACGTGTACCCAGGCTTGTGTGTCCTGGAACGCCATGTCCGTACGCCATGTACGCGTACACTGCACACGTAAACGTACACGTACTGCATGTACACGTACACGTACACTGTACGCGTAGGTACATGGCATACGAACGGCATAGGGTCACTTGCGTTGCCTAGCACGCTAGCAACCAAAAATACTCTGAAAAAACACGTTTCTTGTATGACCTGAAAAACACGTTTCTTGTCAGACCCCCTTTAATTTTAATTTTATTTTTAGTATTTGTTATTAGGTATAGCCGCACGCGGCGGACACGACGTACAAATACGCGTTCTTGAATCTACATAGGTAAGCACGACGACGTCTGTACACGCGTACGCCTACATACATCGCGCGCGCACTCTTCTGGATTCGGGCGGTTTCCGGCTATCTGCGCCTTGAGGGATGGGGTAATTCGAATCGGTGCGGAGCGGACCGTTTCCATTCTGTACGTCAGTACTATTATATATTCTGTGGTATAGCAGCAGTAATACATAAACGTACAGCACACTACAATATTACGGTTCAAGAGATAGATCACTGTGCCAGACGGACAGACAGACAGCGGAGTCTCAGTAAAAGGGTTCCGTTGGCGCCCTTTGGGTTTAGGTTTTTTATTTAAATCGCCCTAGGAGATAAATCGGACCGTAAATATTGGCGCTCCACTTTTCGAGAAGATCTAACATAAAGATAGTAAACAAACCAGAGCTTTCTCATAAAATACGTAGTTCAGATTACCGCGGCGGATGTCCCGCCGGAACCCAAATCCTGATAGACGTACGTGGGAACATCCTTCAGTCAGTTTGCCACACTATATCGCGTACTATGATACAGTTGTATTAGTCACCATCGCACTTAATGACAACAAGTTTTTGTTAAAAATATCATTTTTAATACAGTCAGCAGCAGAAATGGATGAGCGATTCTGGTGCTCGAAATACATTAGTCTACATTCTACAACGTGTCTCAATCTCTGGTCACAAACCGAAATCCTGAGTAGAGTTCCTTCTCAATTAAATCACTTTGACTTTGGTTTTCTCAGGAATGTTCTACTTCATCATCATCATCATCATTTCAGCCGTAGGACGTCCACTGCTGGACATAGGCCTCCCTCATTGATGCCCAATCATTACGTTTGGAAGCGATTTGCATCCACCCTGAATCTGCGGCCTTCACCAAATCGTCCGTCCATCTCGTTGGTAGACGTCCCACGCTACGCTTGCCAGTCCGTGGTCTCCATTCCAGAACTTTTGGGCCCTTACGGCCATCTATATATCCTGCCCATTGCCATTTCAACGAGCTAATCCGTTTGGCTATGTCGGTGACCCCGGTTCTTCTACGGATCTCCTCGTTTCTGATTCGATCCCGTAGAGAAACTCCAAGCATAGCCCTCTCCATAGCTCGCTGAGCGACTCTGAGCCTATTCATCAGGATCAGGCCAATAGTGAAGCACCACGTCTCGGATCCATATGTCATCACTGGCAACACACACTGATTAAAGACTTTTGTTTTGAGGCACTGAGGTATTATGGACGAAAAGATGTTGCGGAGCTTCCGAACGCTGCCCATCCGAGTTCTACTTACTTTTTTAAAATTATTATTTTAGATTAAAAAAATATATACTTATTAGCGACTCAGAGTATAAAGATTAATTTAAACGGGCCGAATATTGGCCAGGCATCGAAGTAGACCTGATTAAAAAATATTGGCTATAGATCGAGTCATTCATGACGCGCTGTAGTTCTTATTGTAAAGTCATCATCATCATCATTTCAGCCGAAAGACGTCCACTGCTGAACATAGGCCTCCCCCAAGGCTCGCCAAACTGATCGGCCCTGCGCCATCCGCATCCAATGCGTTCCCGCCACCTTAAATCGTCGCTCTTCCGGTCCGCGGACACCACTCGAGAACCTTTCGGCCCCATCGGCCGTATTGGATCGGCCGGCCGGCCATCAAATTTTGTTTTTAATTAATCCCTTAATTGTGTACAATTTTTTTGAAAACGACTCTTCAACCAATAATACCAAAGATAATGAAATACTAAATTAAAACCTAAAAAAATCTACCTATACCTGCTTTCTATATGGCATATTATGTCTTTTTAATAGTCATGTCATGGTATTTGTATTGTAAATACTGTCAGCTTGAATATATACTTACTTAACGATGCAATATGTCCTCAACAAGTTTAATTAACCTAGTTACAACTATACCTACCATCTCGTAAAAGAGTAAACAAATCTCCAAAGTAGAATATCACTTCCACAAATCAAAAATTGTGTCTATCACAGAACGCATAATAAAGCAAATGTACCTAAATGTCCCGGCTCAGTCTGCATGGAAACGCTGAGCGATTTAATTGCTCAAAAGATGGATAATTGCAGAGTTTGTGTTTCAAAAAGGTTATAAATATTTCACTGTACTGCTGGGTAGGTACCATAACTTAGTAAAATCTATGAAATCACAGAAAAATGTGAGCATATTAAAAATAATATAGTGACATAGATTCTGGGTGACTTAAAAACCATGACATTTCTATTCATCTGCATAATACTTCGTTGTGTGAGACGTTATTTTCTGAAACGATTTTTGAGCACCGATCTATCTTTGGTATTATTCGTCACTCTTTTTTATTAATGTAATTCCTTTTCACAGAACAGAAAAAACTTTTTAAATGTTTTTAATGTCTTCTTAGAAAACTCTTAGTAGTCTCTCTAGCAAATGGCTTTAAGAGGATACGATACGCACCATTTCTCCATACAAACGTAATCCCCTGTTTCCTCCCTGGATAATGGCTTTAGAGCCAAATTTTTTTTACTGTGTAATCTGTATCTACCACAGCTATGCCCCTAGGTTTCGTTTTTTTTCCATATTTCAATTAACATAAGAAATATGAGCTTTCAAAAACTGAAAGAATTGCCCAATTTCAACGTCATTTTCAGACCCTCATCAGAAAAGAATCCCTCATATAAACAAAAAAAGGAAAACATAGGGGCATAGCTAAATCTATCCTCTAATTATATTTGAAAAAAAATATTTTATTGGTCCAGTTTTCGAGAAGAAAACAGGGGATTACGAAATGCTGTTTTGATCAATATTACGCGCCTATTAACGGTCTGAGCAGCTGTTGTCCCGCTCTCGCTGTACTGACACGGAGGGGTTCAGGCGAGACAGCGACATTTCATTAAAATACCTATTTCTCAAAAGTCTCTCAGCCATAGTACCCTCTTAAAGTGTTTAAGCGCTTTAGGATAACATTCTTAATTATATTAAACTTAATAAATTATGAATTTAGACAGTACCTAATCCAGTTTGAATTTAATTTATTATCAATATAGTGTTTTGTTTCATGTCTGTGTTTTTTTACCTATGCAAAAATCTAAAAGTTTTAACATAATTTTGTTATTATTAAACTAAGTACGTGCAGTCAAAGTCAAAGATTTACTTTCATATTTACGAACTACGTGCCCTGCCCACTGCCACTTAAGCTTAGCGAGTCTTCGAGCTGCCTATACTTATGTATGTCCGTGACTTTAGTTCTTGCGCGGATTTCATCATTCCTAATGCGATCCCGCAGAGAAACTCCAGGCATGGCCTCTCTATCGCCCTCTTTAACTCTAAACTTTTGCTATGTCCACAGAAGAGACGCGAACAAAAAATGTGTATGGCCCCAATAAGAGATCGTTGCTGTAGGTCATTTTGAGGACCACAACCGATCAATCACTTTTGCTGGTGACTGTACAAGCTTTTTTAGGGTTCCGTAGTCAACTAGGAACCCTTATAGTTTCGCCATGTCTGTCCGTCTGTCTGTCTGTCTGTCCGCAGCTAAGCTCAGAGACTGTTAGTACTAGAAAACTGTAATTTGGCATGAATATATATATTAGTCACGCCGACAAAGTGGTTAAATAAAAACAACTAAAAAAATTTTTTTTAGGGTACCTCCCATAACGTAAAGTGGGGGTGATTTTTTTTTCTCGTTTAACCCTATAGTGTGGGGTATCGTTGGATAGGTCTTTTAAAACCATTGGGGGGTTGCTTACACGATTTTTGTATTCAGTGATTTTTTTGCGAAATATTCAACTTTAAAGTGAAAAATTTCATTAAAATCGACCGTCCCCCCCCCCCTCTAAAATCTAAACTATTGGGTGGAAAAATTTGAAAAAATTCGAAATGGTAGTAAATATATTAAATTTACAAGGAAAATTATTGCGGCTAAGATTGCTTGGGAATTATTTGTAGTTTAAGAGTAAATAGTGGCCTAAGGTATTAAACATACCGTCACTACTTTGAAAAACTCTTATCTCAAATCAGCATGTAAACAAAACTGAACCTTGATATGCGCGTAATAAAGTTCACTTTGCCAGATTAACGATTTTGAGATACGAGCTTTTTTCAAAGTATTGACGATACCTAACTTGGAAGATTCCGTACACATACGAAATCCTTAGAAAAATATTACTTGATTTTTTCGTAATGGCTACGGAACCCTATCTTGGGCGTGTCCGACACGCTCTTGGCCGGTTTTTTACTACTTAGAACAGAACTAAACATGCCCCCTCCCCCTCTCACTTTTCAAATCTTGAAATGTGACATTGACCGCTATCGAAGTAATTTAAATAGTATTATTTCGTCGGTGTAATATTTCTAAAAAAAAATAACTTTTAAAAATTAATACTTGACCAAAGATAATAATATGATACTGTGATATGATATCTTAATGCCTAAGTAAGTCAACAATTAATACTTGACCAAAGATAATAATATAATACTGTGATATGATATCTTAATGCCTAAGTAAGTTCTCGAGTGGCGTCCGCGGACCGGAAGACGCAGTGTAGGTAGGCCTCCAACAAGATGGAGCGACGACCTGGTGAAGGTAGCGGGAACGCATTGGATGCGGATGGCGCAGGGCCGATCTGTTTGGCGAGCCTTGGGGAGGCCTATGTTCAGCAGTGGACGTCTTTCGGCTGAAATGATGATGATGAAGTAAGTCAACAATTATTCACATAACTGACTAAGTAAATATTATTGGTCATGGTACCTATACCCATTATTACGCTATGATTCTTCCTTTCCTTAATAATTACTACAGCTTCTTACATTGATAAGTGGTTTATTACTAATTTTCCCACTATGACAAAGAGAAGATACTCTTAAGTGTACTAATAGTAGAATTGATTTGTAATTTTTTATAACTGCGTTCGAGGAAAACCCATTATTCTATTTGCATCTATTATTGATTCAATTGTTTCTATTATGTATTTTTCTCAAACATGCTATGAAATATTGACGTTATGTTCCTTATAATACGCCACGAAGTGTCACGTTGCAGGTGCAGGTGCAGCCGGTGGTGGGGGACCGCCTAGACGAGAGGTCAATAATGGAATTTCATACAACTTTGCTGGCCAAGGCCGGCAATGCGATCGTCTATTGTTTCATACCATGACGTTTATAGGTCTATGGCATCATAGCATTTAGCCATTAAAAAAAAACTATAAGCAATATTTGCGTTTTGGTTCATTAAGACATTCTGCCACTACGCATATTTAAGGTAAGGTAAGATGATGATGATGATGATGATGGTGTGATGATGATGGTGTGATGATGATGGTGATCATGATGATGATGGTGATGATGATGATGATGATGGTGATGATGATGATGATGATGGCGATGATGATGATAATGATGTTGATGATGATGATGGTGATGGTGATGACGATGATGTTGATGATGATGTTGATGATGATCATGATGGTGATGATGATGTTGATCATGATCATGATGGTGATGATGATGATGGTGGTGATGGTGATGCATGTTTGAGAAAAACTCTATACAAGCCTTGGCCACGAACAGGGATTGCCGGCCTCGTATCTCTAGATGGCCTCGTTAACACTCGGCCATCTATAACTACTCGGCCGGCAATCCCCTATTTCGCGGCCGCTGCAGTAATGTACTATATTTAGCGAACTTTATGCTTGCTTACTAATACAGATTTATTTTAAACACGGAATAAGTTATAGTGAAAATAAATAACGGATCACTCACAGTGACATGTTTACGACGTCTATGTTTGTCTAGACGTGAGTGATCCGTTTATTTTCACTATGAGTGAGTGTTAACGAAAGGGAATGGACTGTATAGGAAAAATGGGGATAGAGGTCGAAAAGAGACGAAAGGTGCTTAGGGCCGTTAGGAAGCAAAATATTGCGTCTCCCTACGATAAGGAATACACGAAAAATGTAACGTAGTAGCAGTGACTGCTGAAAGCTCACCTGAGGGCTCCTCGTCTGCGGTGATGCAGAACCTTAGGGCGTCGGTAACGGGCACCGTTGGCTCGTAGTTATCAGCTCCTCCGGAATCACTGCCAACTCTTACCTCGGGTGTCGCACTTAGCCTTTCAGGTTTATTCGCAGGGCGGCGCACAAGGAGTCTTCAGCAGTGGCACTGACTTTATAAAACTATAGGAAAAGATTTGCAAAATTCGTTGCTGACGGTCAGCGTAACGGTTACTCCGTTTTGAAATTAAGGACCGCACATAAAAAAAGGTACAATATAACTGTCAATAGAAAAATTTGTAATGAGTGACAATAATCGCTCCCGCTCCGATCAGCTGTTTTTATAAAACGGACGAAGTGGAGGGGAGAGGATGCGCAGATGACGGTAGAACGGAAAAATCCAGTGTGGCCGCTACAAAGAAAGTTAGTAGCTAGAAAATAATTGATGTCGACGAAGGAAATCTATGGCAACACTGAACATTTCCGCCCACCAAAATACCTGGTATTTTAACCAAGTAAAATAAAACAATAAGTAAATCAAAGGGCAGAAACAATAGTTTCGACGATCAATAGACGAAAAGTAGCAGCGAACTGAGGCTACCGTAAAAAAATGGGAAAAAAAAAAAAAAAAAAAAAAAACGTAATTAGTTAGGCAGGGGACAGATTTTGACTACTGGCCGTTTATAGACGCCAGAGGCCGTACGCACGGTCACGACGCGACAGATGCCGTCGGCGCCGGGATGAACGTCTACGATGCGACCCAACGGCCACTTCATTGGACTGCTCTGTTCGTTAAGGAGGAGAACTAAGGCGCCCTTTTCCGGATCAACTTGTCTATCGTGCCATTTCATTCGCTGCTGAAGCGTGTGCATGTATTCCCGAGACCATTTTGACCAGAAATCTTGGTGCATTTTCTGAAGCAATTTCCAGCGGTGAAGGATGCTAACATTCACGTCGGCCAGATTTTCTTCCGGGGCAATCGACAGGGGTTCAGTAGTTAGAAAGTGCCCAGGAGTCAGTACCGCCAAGTCATTGGGATCGGCGCTGAGCGGAGAGAGAGGTCGTGAATTTAGTAACGCTTCTACCTGCGTCAAGACGGTGTAGAATTCTTCGTAGGTCAGTCGCTGCTGTCCTACGACACGCGATAAGTGAGTCTTAAAAGCCTTTATTCCCGATTCGGCCAAACCCGAAAAGTGCGGGCTACCCGGTGGGTTAAATTCGAACCTAATATCACTCGCGTGCGCAGCGTCCTTCACCAAGCGATTTAAAATATTGCTAGCGCCAACGAAATTTTTACCTTGGTCGGACACTAGTCGGCGGCAATGTCCGCGGCGCGCTATAAAACGCCTGAGTGCGGCAAGGAACGCTTCCGCGGAAAGTTCCGTCGCTAGCTCGACATGAACAGCTTTAGTGGCGGTACACACGAAAACGCAAATGTACGCTTTATACGGTTTGTTTCCCCGCCCACGACCGAGAGATACATCGAAAGGACCGCCATAGTCGACGGCGGCGCTTGAAAACGGTTTTAATTGATTGATTCTATAAGAAGGAAGATCCCCCATGAAAGGCACGGGCGCATTTAAAGGGCGGACGCGAAAACATTTCAAACATTTTGAAACGACAGTTCGGATAGCTCGCTTCGGCGAGAGTATCCAATATTTCTGAGCTAATAAGTTCTGTAGCGTTTGTACACCCGGATGCATAAGTCTTTTGTGATACTCTTCAATTAAAAGTACGGTTAGGCGATCGTCTCGAGGTAGAAGTAGCGGATGCCTTACATCGAAATCGAGAGAGGCTCGAGACAGGCGACCGCCCACCCTCAAGAGACCCGCGTCATCCAAGAATGGCGATAATTTTTTAAAAGTTTTTTGTAAGGAATTATATTTATTATTTCGCAGAAACTCGATTTCCGACGAAAAATGCTTGGTTTGAACGAATTTTACCAACGCCAGGAGGGCTTGCGCGACCTCTTCCGGGCTTAACGGGCCGGTAACGCAGTTATTTTGAGACGCACGGTTTTTTAAATTATTAATATAACGGAGGCAGTAAGCCAGTACATGTTCCAACGTTCTTAGCGACGAAAATTTATTCAGTAACGTTCTAGAAAGCTCAGGATTAACCTGAAGCTTCTTTTCCAATAACAGGAAACGCTTGAGCGCCATGGCGCGAGAGCCGTGAAAAATCGGTTTATTTAAAATATCGGTGAAGGGTAGTGGAACAATATACCTACCCTCCTTTGTACGACGGTAAGTCGTGAGGAAGTGTTGTTCACACAATTCGTCGTTTTTCGATAAAAGAGCTTTGGTGGGAGTGTTGACGTCCTCCAGTTCCCAAAATTTCCTAATGGAGTCGTCCAACGACAAATTCTGTGTAATTTTGGTAGTGACGTGACAGCTACCACGACGAGAGCGAGAGATGTCCAAAGCGCAGCCACCCATCACGATCCAACCGAAAATAGTATTAATGATAGTTGGCTGACCCGGGTCACCCTGGATTAGCCCTGGACGCAACGATGATGCGAAGACATCTACGCTTAGCAGCATGTCTATCGGGCCCGGCTTATGCCAACAAGGGTCCGCGAAAACCAGGTCCCTGTTCGTTGACCACGACGAAAATTCAATATACTCGGTGGGCATATCCGAGCATATAGTCGGCAAAACATATGCCTCCAACGAAAAGCTAGTGTCATACTCACCAGTACTGGGTGTGATAAGACACGATAGGGTGCCACTCGGCTCCGCCACCGCCTGACCTATACCGCTCACAGTGTGTTTTGATTGAATTATTTTCAAACCTAATCTATTGGCACACTGCTGCGATATGAAGTTACAAGCGCTAGCGCAGTCCAGTAGCGCCCGCACCGGAACCCGCCGACCGATTCTATCGGTAATTAGAACGACGGCAGTTGAAAACAAAGTGGGCCCAGCCCCAAGGCCAGCCACCATGGCAACAGCCCCTTCGGTCCCCTCAGTCGATTTATTCCCAATATTCGGTTGTTCCGGTTTATTAAAATGTAGCAAACTATGATGTGAGCAGCGGCAATACTCACAACGCTGCTTTGAATGACAACGCCTTAACGAATGTGCGCTCGACAAACACAAAATGCAGAGTCTATTTTGTTTGGCTAGTGTAAAACGTTCACTTGGGGTACATTTCAAAAACGTTGGACAGACTAAAATGTTATGCGGCCCCTTGCATACTACGCACGAAACAGTAGCGGCGATGAAAGCTGATTTATGTTTGGGGCCCGTTCTATTCCCTACTGGCGCTGGTATATTCGCCGGCGACGCGATTAATCCCACTACGTTGCCTAATGCACGACGCCTTTTTTCGATAAACTGACCCAGAACGTCGAAATCCGGAACCTCGTCGGAATTATGTTCTAATTCGAATTGTTCCTTAGTTACCTTATCCAACTTAGACCATAACAAATGCACCAGCATAAAATTTCTGTCCGGTAATTTATACGTATTTAAAATCATTAAATTTTCTGTGAACGTTCGTATAACCCTATCTAAATCCCGAGGACCTCGGACCGGTTCACAGTTCACGAGTTTTTCGAAGTAAACGGTCGCAATTTGCCGCGTCTTGTTATACTGCCTACACAATGCACTATACGCAGTAATGTAACTCTCGTTCGTGAGCGGGTAATTCTTAATCAAATCATACGCCTCGTTCTTTACTATCGTTAACAAATAATGCAGCTTCTCTACGTCAGCCAAATCCGTGCGCTTATGTATCAATGATTCGTAGAGTTGCCGAAACGACACCCAGCTCTCCAGCTTCCCATCGAATTCTTTTATATTAATTTTCGGGAGTCTGGCGGCGTTAGACGGTGGCGCCTCTGGAGTGGGTTTCACTTCGGCCATCTGCAATTTAGCCCAACGCGCTTTTGTGGATCGTAAATTTGTCTCAAATATTTGAGTTATCCGAAACTCTTCGCGATGCAAACTCGGAGGCATAGACCCTAAAACTTTACGCATCGCGCTATGAAACTCATCCGAAAGCACCGTAAAATCGTTATTGTTATATGATATCAACTCACCATCAGTAGTAGCGGCTAATAGTTCGAGGCGCATTAACGCGTAATCACGCGCAACGCGGGCCGGGTCGGCCTGTTCCGATTCCATACCACACTGATTCATGGGCATTTTCTACCACACACACGGGTCACACAACACACTAATTACTGCAATATATTTATTTCCGACTTTTATCACTCCGCAACAGCAACGAACGAAAATGGCGTCGACACGAAACTAATTACGGGTAGTCAGACAACAACTTCCTACCGCTTCGAAAAAACGCCGAGTGTTGCCAGTTTAAAACTTAAATACTACCACTCTCAACGAAATAACTGAGTATTGCTACTGTAAAAGTCTTTAAGTTTAACTATCGGAACTAACCGCGACGGTTACCGATGCGTAAGAAAATAAATGTTAAATTTTTAAACTAACACAAAAAAAAACGAGAAACTAAAAAAAACAACGGCCGAGTATAACAAAACCGACTTTCACGAAAAATCCGTCCTTGAGGTCTAGATGTAGTGCCTCTGTGTGCAAGTGATTTTTAAAACCGGCTGTCTTACCCCCAAACCGAAACACAACAGCTCGATTACTGCTATTTCACGGCAGGTTACGGGTAAGATGGTGGTAGCAATCCGGGCGGACTTTGCACTTAGTCCTACCACCGGCATGCGATAACGAAATTAACGAAAATGGTAGGTGGTGTTAAAATAGCCAACCGCTCCCGACGAAAGAAACAAATGAGAGTTGTAATATTAACACCGGACCTAACCCTAACGACGAAAAATAGGGACAGTGTGTAAGAATAAAGCTAGCAACCACTATCGACGAAAAAAATATAAATGTGAGGGTTGCAAGTTTAACTTATAACCTGCCTAAACGACAACGAAAAAATTTAAAAAAAAAACAGAACGGTATATTAAATTTTAAACTAGCAACTGCTCTCGACGAAAAAGGAATACAATGAGAGTTGCAAGCTTAAATATCCGCCCTAACGACGACAAAAACTAAAATAACGATAATGTGCAACGAACCTTTCAGATCTTTTACTAAAATTATTGACGGCAATATTTTGCTTACCCGAAAAACGGTTAAGGAATTTATAATGACGATCGAAAACGAACTTTTGAAAAAGTGATTAATAAAACGACGACAAAAAAGGTCACTTATCAAAACATTCGGTTCGAAGACCAAAAAATGTTAACGAAAGGGAATGGACTGTATAGGAAAAATGGGGATAGAGGTCGAAAAGAGACGAAAGGTGCTTAGGGCCGTTAGGAAGCAAAATATTGCGTCTCCCTACGATAAGGAATACACGAAAAATGTAACGTAGTAGCAGTGACTGCTGAAAGCTCACCTGAGGGCTCCTCGTCTGCGGTGATGCAGAACCTTAGGGCGTCGGTAACGGGCACCTTTGGCTCGTAGTTATCAGCTCCTCCGGAATCACTGCCAACTCTTACCTCGGGTGTCGCACTTAGCCTTTCAGGTTTATTCGCAGGGCGGCGCACAAGGAGTCTTCAGCAGTGGCACTGACTTTATAAAACTATAGGAAAAGATTTGCAAAATTCGTTGCTGACGGTCAGCGTAACGGTTACTCCGTTTTGAAATTAAGGACCGCACATAAAAAAAGGTACAATATAACTGTCAATAGAAAAATTTGTAATGAGTGACAATAATCGCTCCCGCTCCGATCAGCTGTTTTTATAAAACGGACGAAGTGGAGGGGAGAGGATGCGCAGATGACGGTAGAACGGAAAAATCCAGTGTGGCCGCTACAAAGAAAGTTAGTAGCTAGAAAATAATTGATGTCGACGAAGGAAATCTATGGCAACACTGAACAGTGAGTCTCACGGTAGTTTCATCATGTTTAAAACGGAATAACTTACAGTATAGAGCCCGGTTCTACCAAAAAAAAATATAAATAAAAACAAGAATACCTACTTATACTGTGAGTTAAAAGTAGGTAAGTACCTAAAGGCGTAAGCCACACAGAAGAGACGTGGGTCGGGGCGCGTCGCAGTTGCGTGCGACGCGCCTTAAATCAGTTTTCATACTAGATGTACCTACCATCGCCCCAGACGCCAGATACCCATTTTCAAAACAAATTTGCTTGCAGCCGTTGATGTTTAGGTATTGCTATGGATTGTTATGGACAGATGTCTAGCCACTGCACGCAAACTGGGCCTTTAAGGTGGTTATCTGGCGCTTGGGGCGATAGTACCTATAGAGAAGCGTCGCGATCCAAACCAGACAGAAGAGAAGAGACGGGGCGGAGGATGAGGATTGCCTACGAACAAACGACTCGGACTGCGACGCGCCCCCACCCCACGTCTTTTCTGTGTGGCTTGCGCCTAAATGATCCATACTCAATAGGTACTTACTTTAACATTATAAATGCAAAAAAGGGTCTATCCGTCATACCTGTTTGGTATGGAGACAGTTTGAGACCCTGGGAAGGCCATCGGATAATTTTTATCCCGGAACATTGCATACAAAGAAGTCGCTGGCAACAGCTAGTACCTAAATTTGTGAACGGGTAATTACTACCGTTGAACTACTAGCGGTTCATCCCATCCTGTCCCATGTCCTCATAGCATTGCCTACGGGGGGTCCTGTTTGAAATTCCACTGTTAGGTACGGTACGTGCATTCATTTAGGCAGATTCGGTATGTGTTAGGATGAATAATTAAAAAACACCGAATAGAAAAAAACCGGGCAAGTGCTAGTCGGACTCGCGCACCGAAAGTTCCGTACAAATTTTTAGGTATGTCAAAACATACACCGTAAACAGCCGCAACTTTAATAGTCCAGTGTTAGTAGAACCCAGCTTCGAAGTAAAATGTACGCAGTGTGAGATCATTTTATATTGGTTAGTCAGGACCCCCTTAATATTTCATTTGATATAATTATAATATTTTTATTATTTGTTGTTGTACCGGCCAGTAATACATAATCGGTGAAAATTTCAAGTGTCTAGGTACTTAACGAAAGATAGAGTTAAAAATGCTGAAAAAAGCACGTTTTTTGTATGACGACCCCCCTTAATTTTCAAATTTATTTTATTTTTACGACAACAGAAATACATCATCTGTGGAAATTTCAACTGTCTAGTCTGTCTAACTATCACGGTTCATGAGATACAGCCTGGTGACAGACCGACAGCCAGACAGGCGGTTAGACGGACAGGGGAGTCTCAGTAATAGAGTTCTGTCCGTTTTTACCCTTTGGGTACGGAACCCTAAAAACAAGAGGGAATGGCATACCAGCGAGACACGCTGACTATAATAAATAAGTTCAACTGAGAATAGTTACTTAAATTTCGTTGTTAAATTTGAATTTGATAATAATTCTACAGCCATGCTGGCGATCCTGCGAGCAAAGCTATGAGTTGGGCATTCCATGTTAGTTAAGTACTTGTTTGGGTGAGAGAATTTAGCGCGCATATTTTTTTTATTGATTTTGTATAAAACGCTGAAAGCCATTGCAAGCGCTAGCGCATTAGACGAAAATCATAATTTTATTTTAAACCGTACTAAATATTCGGTACGAAACGGTTTACATCACTTCATGCTCAAGCTATTCCAGACACCGTTAATTATCAAATGTCAATACTGTACACTGTCATTCATCTGTCAATGTCAAGAGGCACGTCATCGAGTTTTTGTTCGAGTCCGATTTTTCACCAAACAAACAATGTTTTTGAGATATTATCTTATTAAATAGCTTTTTATTTGCCAAATAAGCAGTCATGGATGAAGGAAACTCCATCATATATGGTTTAGAACACCAGGTAAGCCTTGGGCTTGTAAAAAACTGAATAAAACTGCAGTTTGTGTAGCGCTAAAACTTCGTTACTTTTGACCCACGATTTTACCGACAATGCGGCACCCTATCTACTTTAATACTATTTTTTATTGTATAAGAATGTCTTATTACTATTTTAAATATACATTTAAACTTATGTTTAATGTTTATAATGATAAAATTTGGAACAGACCCGTGCATTGTCGCCCCAGTATGGCGAGAGCGATGCCATTCGTTTCCTCATTGGAACACAGAGCCTGAAGCCGGGCACCAATCAGGTGCATGTTGTGGAGTTGGAGGAAGACACAGGAGCCCTGCATACTAAGGTATAAACACTATACATTACTCATTAACATAGCTCGGGCAGGTCATCGCAAAACAATCACAACATGGTAATAGAACAAGATTTAATAAAGTCGCATTAGATATGTACAGTAAGTGTTCTTTAATTATATTATTATTATTTTGTAATTTTTTTGAGGTAACCGGTTTGTAAATATTGTCTTTATAACTGTTTGACACAAATGCCACATATTGTACACAATATTTCACAGACATTTTTACCATAAGAGAGTTCAGGATGGTTCTTAATCCACTTATTTACCATTTTTAATTTCAGCATATTTATCCCATATTTAGCCTCGGTCCCAAGCGTAACATCTGCCTAGAGAAATATTTCTCTATTGTAGGTTTATTTTAAATTCAATATTTAGAAATAACCATAAGTAAATAAGATTTTGTGTTTTTTTTAATAAGTTAATAAAGTTACAATGACCTGTCAGACTTATGATCATTAACCTTACTGGAAGAGTAATCAATTTTGCTACCTGTTTAACCTTTCGTATGCTGGAAGTAAAAAAAAAAAAAAGTTGTGCATTCTAGCCTCAACAGTTTCAAATAAATCCAATGATACAGATTTTAAAAAAAATACAAAAAGAAAGCCTTAAATTGGGTACGGATCCGGTACAAGGCATCCAAAGGGTTCATCATCATCATCATTTCAGCCGAAAGACGTCCGTTGCTGAACATAGGCCTCCCCCAAGGCTCGCCAAACAGATCGGCCCTGCGCCATCCGCATCCAATGCGTTCCCGCTACCTTCACCAGGTCGTCGCTCCATCTTGTTGGAGGCCTACCTACACTGCGTCTTCCGGTCCGCGGACGCCACTCGAGAACCTTTCGGCCCCATCGGCCGTCAGTTCTACGGGCGATGTGGCCTGCCCACTGCCACTTAAGTCTAGCGATTCTTCGAGCTATGTCCGTGACTTTAGTTCTTGCGCGGATTTCATCATTTCTAATGCGATCCCGCAGAGAAACTCCAAGCATAGCCCTCTCCATCGCCCTCTGAGTGACCTTGAGCTTCCTTATAAGACCCATCGTTAACGGCCACGTCTCAGTGCCATAAGTCATCACTGGCAACACACACTGGTTAAGGTCCGAAGGGTTAAGTGTAACTTATTTTCCTGATCACGACTGTGTGCAACCTCATTGATTTTTCTATTCATTGCACAGTTGACATACTGCATCATAAACAGGCAACAAACGCAACATATTTTGAAATAAGTTTAGAGTCTAAAGAGACATTCCAATGTTTGTACATAAATTTCCCTAGTTCGGGCACCAGTTTCTACCGCAATGTTTCTGTACCTATTTCATAAGATCATTACATTAATATAGCTACTGTATAACTGTATGAATAGATACTATTGATTGTGATCTATACCAATATTTAATTAATAAATAAATAGAATATTAAATAATAAATAAATTAAATTAAATTATATAAATAGGTGTTCCGGCATGAGATCGGTGAGATATGGCAGTTACGATGCTCTCCCCATGATGCCGCGACTCTGCTGACTGTCCACAACGCTTACGATCCCATAGCCCAGCAGTGCGCCATGGGTGTCTCAGTCTACAAACTGCCCACAGTGGAGGTAACTGAATCTTTATCCTATTCCCTACTAATATTGTTTTCAAATCACGGGCCTAGAAAAGAGTAGGGCCTCGAAGCGTTTCAAGCACTTGTTTCCCGTGTCTTACCAGAATCTAATGGATAATGTCCATTAACTAACACCAATTTCAATTCGGTGACACCACACCATGCGTGGTGGCGGTCACTAGGTTTCTTAGTTCATGGATGTTACGTAGTAGATTTTGGTAACACACAGGAGACAATGGTTGAAACACTTCACAGCCTCACCCAAAAATGCTGGTTGTTTTAAAGACATTTTAAACTAACTAAACTACCCACCCTGCCTTCGCATGGGTATTATAATAAAAAAAATGTGATCAAATCTTCCATTCAGCATCTTCTGTCACACTCGCACACTTTTTTATTTTTTTTTTGATAATGGGAAACAAACAGCGAAAAATAACATTTGTGATTATTTGAAATTTAGATAATACAAAAGCCAAAGAAGTTTCCACTAGTGAATTATAACATTATGGTTGCTCAGAAAGACTTATTTTTACAATTGACTAATTACATTACATACATAATTTAAGGGAAATATTTTATGTGGTAAAAGCAAAAGCGATAAAGTACCATGCACAAATTCAGCCAACAAAAGGCGAGTTCAAACAACTTAACTTATCACAGTTCATATGTAATCATGCACATGAATAAAATAAAATTAATTAAATTAGAATTAGATAACAATGTTTTTTCATATTTGGAGATTTTTTAACCTAAGTTTTTCACTTTTTCATACAATTTTTGGTGACCTTTTTTATGTTGTTTACTCTGTTCCAAGTTGTCCAAGCGACATCTTCATATTCATTTGTTTGTCCAGGAGACAAAATTTGCGTAACCGTAGCAACGGGTGGCATGAAAAAGTTAATTCACCCATAGCATGCCCAGAGTATTTAGGCACCAGAAACTTTAATTAACAGCAACCACTCATTATTTTCTTTTGAAAAA
The DNA here is from genome assembly GCA_947563465.1 of Archips xylosteana. NCBI lineage: Eukaryota > Metazoa > Arthropoda > Insecta > Lepidoptera > Tortricidae > Archips > Archips xylosteana. Next base: position 12,346,582 of record OX387365.1, on the reverse strand, counting down.
TTTTGGGCTTGACCTTATGGGAAGGATGGTACTGAGCGGTAGACAATACGCTGTGGAGTGCCAAAATATTTACATGCATTTTCTTCGTTTTGGGCTTAAAACAACTGAATTTCATAACACCTTATTCACTAATACCCCTAATTTTCAAATTGCCATGGGCTCATAATACCTAAAAATACCTAAAATTTCAAATTGTCTCATCTTAAAATTTGAAATTTTAGGTATTTTTAGGTATTATGAGCCCACGGTAATTTGAAATTTAGGGGTATTAGTGAATAAGGTATTATGAAATTTAGTTGTTTTCAGCCCAAAGCTTTTCTTCTAGAACATGTTCTACATGTTTTTATTTGAATGTAATAATGTTGTTCTTCATATGTTTGAGCAGTTAATACACAAGAAAAATAAATTAAATAAACAATAGGCATTTTTCTGACCTTTGATCGTATCAAGGACCGTATATAAATAGTCCTTAATTATTAAAAAAATCGTATGTTGAATGGTTTTCTAATATTCTCCTTCAGGTGATTCCCAAAGATCTGGATGAGCTAAGCGCTATGCAGAGCAGAAATGCTGAGGATCTGGAACATGTGACGACTATTAGCCCAGAGGTCAGTTTTTCCCATGAAATATCTAAGACTTAGATTCTAAGTAGGTACTCATATACAAAATTCAAAGTCCTGCCTGACCAATATATCAACGCATAGCCCAAACCGCTGACTTGAAGTTACACATTAAAAGTGAAAATCCAAAATACACAAAAACAGATAGTAAAAACACAAAAGTAAAACATTAAATATTTGATTTACAAGTTAGCATTTCTGTCCTGGGGCAAACGGAGCAAATTCAGGTAATGAATTGCATTTAATTGAGTTTCTAGAAGGTCTAGTTTGGAATGGTGCATTATTTTAAGTTGGTGTTTAAATTCTTGATCTAGGAGTGTAATATATATGTATGTATATATGGATTTCACGGGATGACCGTAAAAGTAAAAAAATTGAAGTTGAAAAAATAAAAAATACAAAAAAAAAAGATACTTCAAACCAAACTCGCTAAAAGTATGGCCTAGTAGCGACATCTCTTGTCCGGGTGAGCGGTTAGTTCCGAAGGAGTGTTGATGTTTCTCGATGAGAACTGAACATAGATGGCGCTGTATCACTGCATAAGTGATGATGGCAGGCTGGAATGTATGATGCATAGGAAAAATTTGCGTGTAAACTACTGACCAGTGGTGGTGTAGGGGTAAGCACGTGGCACGGAATGCCGAGGACCTGGGTTCGATTCCCAGCATTGGTCTTTTTTCTGTGCATCTATGTTTCAGTTTGTATTTAGTATGAAAGATAGTAATGAGTTGTTATATTGGTAATTTTTCCATGCACAGAAGCCAGAGGAAGAAGTCCGTTGCGCGGAATGGCACTCCACGGACCCCGGGCGCGTGGGTATCGTGTACGAGGGCCGCCTGGCGGTCGTGGACCTGGCCACGGGGGCCGCGCTGGCGGCCGCGGCGCCCGACGGCCGCGCCAGGCTCAAGTTCACCGCCGGCAAGTGGAACCCGCACCAGGGACATTGTCAGGTGAATATTCTTTAAAACGCCTGTCAATTTTGTTAATTTAATTTAAAATTTGGGTAAATACTTACCAGAGATGGGCATTTTTTAATCAACTAATCAATCGATGAAACAATCACTCGTCAAAAATTAATCTACAGTAATAATATACTCACCGGCAAAAAATTTGGCCCACAGTCCACCTTTCATACAAACGAGGCTACTTTGATGCCTTATTTCTACACCAGGGTAGTGCCCCGGTTGAGATTTGATGATGGATATCCAGAGCATCGATAATGGAGGTCCGGTGTTCCCAACATACCCAACCGATTCAACAAGCAGTTCACACCACAGAGAGAGAATGTCTTTTCTTTTCTTTTATATTTTTTTGTAAAGTGACGCTTTAAATGCTTGCTTAGCTAACAGATTCTAACTTAAAGACTATGTTAAAACTAATTGGACAATGCATGTAAGAATGATAATTGTTCATTCATTAGAATCGGCAAATAAATTAACCTAATTGATCTAACTAAGTTCACACACAAAATATATTGTTAACTGAAACACTTACCCGTGAAAAAAGAAACGACATTTTAAGTTTATTTTCTATATGCCAATTCTTTGTTAAATTATATCTAATCTTTCTAATTAATATTAAATGCAACTGACATCGCATTATTTTGAAGTCACGCCATATTAACTTTCAAACGTAACTGCTCTATCTACCGTACGTACACTCCAGCACTGCTTTGCCGACAGTGCGGATTGCTATTTTATCGACAGAGCAGGGAACTGCTTTGCCGACAGTGCTTTAAAAAAAAACAAATTAAAAAACACCTAAGCTAAAGGAAATCTTTCTTTACATGCAGAATAAAATGAATTCATCTTTAATATTTTATAATTAAATAGATTAATATTCGTAATTATTCATCGTGATTCACGAAATTATTATTTTTTAAATATTTTTTATACAGTTGTCATTTTGAGGTTATTTCCACGCCCTAAAGGCTTCCACAGACCGAAACGCAGGGCGCTACGGAGCGTCCGCAGCGCGCTTCGGTCTGTGGAAAGCTTTAAAATTGTCTATACCCAGTCACTGAAAATGGCGATAATCCTCCATTCACAAACACCGTGATTGGCAGTTTAGGGGTTTCCATAGTCAATTAAAAAAATTTTACTTTAATCCCTAGAGATCAAAAAAGAGCTTTAGTCCCGATATGCAGAGACTAAAGTAACATTTTAAGAGCATGAGAAGTGAAAAATACATTTTGAATTTTTTTTTTGAAATGAATTATTTTGGTGTTAGTTCGCGGTGCTCCAAGACACACACATAAAGTGTTACGACACGCGCACGGACGGCGCCAAGCCCGCGTGGGCCCTGGACAACGCGCACCGCCAGCTGGCGCGGGACCTCGACTTCAACCCCAACAGGTCAGCATAAGGCTGCGTATCCACCGGAGCTGTGCGAGGATGCGTTGCGAGGGATGTGTCTGTCATGAACCAATAGAAACACTTCATTTAAAAGGTCCTAAGTGAATGAAGTGTTTCTATTGGTTCATGACAAACACATCCCTCGCAACGCATCCTCGCACATCTCTGGTAAAACGCAGCCTTACCCGCTCATCATCATTAGGGTCGATCTTTTGGTGCGGATGACTTAAGAGCGTTTATACCAGCTGAGCTGGCAACGTTACATTTTTACAATACAATACAATACAATGGCTCTTTATTGTACACCACAAAGAAAACAATACAGAAAAACAAGTACATGGAACAAATATACATATACATTTTTGTTAGTTTTTCTCGATTATTCCATAAAAAATGGATGGAAATTAAAAATGTGGTGTATACGAATTGTTCTAACATATAAGTTAATGTGTCTACTGCAATAATTATTCGTGATAAGACTTTTATTTTCTTTAAAAACCGTCAGGTAATAATTTGTTCGTTTTTAAAGAAAATAAAAGTCTATCATGAACATGAATAATTATTGCAGTAGACACATTAACTTATATATTAGAACAATTCGTATACACCACATTTTTAATTTTCATTCAATTTTTATGGAATAATCGAGAAAAACTAACAAAAATGCAACGTTGCCAGCTCAGCAGGTATAAACGCTCTTAAAAAAAAGAGATCGGAATTTTCACGACAAAATATAAGACTGTCGCAATCAAGCTAGTGTTAGAACCAATTTTTTATCGATATCGACAGTTGTGCAATAGAAGAAAAAAACGGTCCACTAAATAAAAAAACATATTTAATGCAGAATTTTAGGTCAGGTTTGTATAAAATTATATAGAGACAGATGCAATTTCTTCTTCGAAGTCCGCGTCAGTACATACAGCAGCACATTACATTTTATTTGGTTTGTGATAGTGATAGGAGTAGATCATCATTAATTTCCTGTTTTTCTTTATTTAGTGGACCGTTTTTTTCTTCTATTGCACAACTGTCGATATCGATAAAAAATTGGTTCTAACACTAGCTTGATTGCGACAGTCATATATTTTGCCGTGAAAATTCCGATCTCTGCTTAAAAATGACGTCATTTTGTACACAGGATGATGTGGTAGTGATACCTAAATAAAAAGAATTACAAAATTTGCTACCCGTAATGCACAATCGATTATTTGATTGGTTCCTTCTTCGTCGGACTCCAAGTTAGTCGGATTCCAAACTCGTCGGATTCCAAGTTTGTCGGACTCCAAACTTGTCTCCATATTTGCTGGTTTATTTGGTCACAGACAGTTCCACCTGGCGAGTGCGGGCGACGACGGAGCGCTGAACATATGGGACTACAGGAACGGCAAAGAGCCCATATTCAGCAGGAGCGACCACTCTCACTGGTAACAAATATTATAATATTTTTATACTAAATACAAACTGAAACATGGATACACAGAAAAAAACCAGAAAAAGAGACCAGCGCTGGGAATCGAACCCAGGTCCTCAGCATTCCGTGCTGCGTGCTTATACCCCTACACCACCACTGGTCAGGAGTTAAGACACAAATTTTCCCTATATATCAACATTTTTTCAGTTTGTCTTTCTATAACTATCCGCTTACCCGGACAAGAGATGTCGCTCTACAAATATTATAGTTTTGCATCTTTGTAGAGGTCTCCATGTGGCCACGATTGACAATGTTGGTGCCCCCAAGCAATGCATCGGGGCCAAATATTAACCGCACTTTTCAAGAAGTTCCATCAAATCAACCAGTAGGTAGCATGCGTCCAAAAATAGCAATAATACTTATTGTCATCGAGGATAAAAAATTTCCAATTTAATTTTCACTCTGAAACATTTATAATTTATTGCCCGCGGGGCGCCTAGGCAGTTACCTATTCTGCCTAATGGTTAATCTGGCTTTGCATATGGCATTCCTCATCAACTGGTTTATATTCTGGATTCGTTTTTTTCTTGCCAACATTGCTCGAATAACTGATCTCTTTTGGGGCCAATGTATTCTTGAGTACGTACCGGAACATGCAGCATAGGTAGGCCCCTGACAAAGTGAACTGATGATCTGGTGAAGGTTTTTTTTTACATAAAACTGAGACCGTATAGTCTAACGCGCGGGCGCTTGCCTTCGCTTTCACCGTCTCTTTCTGTCACCACCTTATACCGTTTGACAGAAAGAGATAGTGATTGCGAAAGCAAGCGTCAGCGCGTAGACAATAAGCCTGCTGACCCGTGAATGATCTTTATCTCAACTGATGAAAGTGCAGATGAAGCTAAAGGTGTACTAATAGTGTGTAAATGTGTGCTAATAGTTAGTAACAGCCTATTCAGTCTAGCCTTAAGCTGCGTATCCACCGGAGCTGTGCGAGGATGCGCTGCGAGGGATGTGTTTGTCATGAACCAATAGAAACACTTCATTTAAAAGGTCCTAAGTGAATGAAGTGTTTCTATTGGCTCATGACAAACACATCCCTCGCAACGCAATGCATCCTCGCACAGCTCCGGTGGAAACGCAGCCTTAAAGAGCCCTTTTTTATGGTGCGCAAAATGCGCCTTATACATTCGTCTCTGTTCTGGGATACAGAGGGTATGTGGGGTTCTTACACAAGGGGCCTACCTACCAAAAACGACAAGGATTCCCTCGTTGCTATTGTTTTCACTCCGCAGTTTAGGTGTGTTCGGCCGGCGCTCCTCCCGGGAGGCGTATGGCAGTAGGTTGTCGTGCGGCCTTCGGTTCGCACGCTAGCCGCGTGGCGCGTAAATAAGCATTTTTTTTTTCTGTGATTTTTGCAACAAACAATGACTTCTAAACGATATTATAAATAACTTACTTATACTACAATTTTTAATTTCGTGGAATTCTGACATTTCTTAGTGTTACTAGGCAAAAAAGAATTCCCGAAAATTTAAACGAGATAAATCGAAAACTAGGAAATACAGAGCACAAATTCCTTAGTATACACATTAAAATTGGACATAATTTTCTAATTAATACGTAGTTAGAATATTTTTTGATCTAACTGTTCAGATGTAATAAAATATTTAACCCTTTTATGAGTAAAAAATAAATTGTCTCGGGTATCATTGCGATGATTGACATATATTGCAACCTTTCGGACTTAAATTATAATTGATAGTTATGTAATAAGTTTCAATCGTCGTCTCAAGAGGTTTGTAATTTAAAATTTCATAGACAAAGTACATACTTAAATAATAAAAACCATCAAATATCATTTTTCTGTCAAAACAATATTAAAGTCATTCGGCTTCTGTCTTGAATGTTCGAATGTACACGCTCTCCTGTTTTCGTATTAGGTATTTTTGTCGTTTTCGTTGATTGATATTATTTTTCCTTGAAAAGTTTTTGTTTTTTGCTATGTGTTATGTTTTTTAAAGAGGACTAATATCATTATGAACTGTCTCACACGAACCATGAATACACGAATCTCTTAAAAACCTATGAAATAAATATAGACTAATAAATGAAAACTGATAACTTCTTATAGTAAAAGCTCTCCTTCACTATATTTATAATTAAAAATGTGCCTATTTTATTGTTTCTAAAATAATAAATAGATTTAAAATGAAAAAAGGTTTGTTGCCGTTGCCTCTGAATCGTCAAAATCAGGCATTTGTCAGAATTCCACGAAATTAAAAATCGTAGTTTACATACTAAAGGTAGTTTACTGAATTAATACACACTGTTATCTTTCTTGATTTATATACCTACCAAATATCGGCGAGTGGGAACCCTATGCCCTTGGTTTCGGATCAGCGGTGCCCAACGGAATATGTACGCTCGTATCACACGATAAGCTTTAATTTCGCGTGCAAGTAGTAGGAGAGTTTTTATACCTAAAGTTGACCTTTGTTCGAGAGTGATCCTTTTGTACGTTAGTACTATTACTAATTCTGTGGATGGGGCTCCTTTGATCGATTCCGTACAATGCTTGCTTGGCTTTCTTGAAGAGCCCTAGCGTAGCCTATAACGTCATGTTTCCAGGGTGTGGTCGGTCCGCTACAACACTTACCACGAGCAGCTGCTGCTGACGGGCAGCTCGGACGCGCGCGCGCTGCTCACCGCCGCGCCCAGCGTCTGCCGCGAGCCCGACGACAAGCCGCCCGTGTCAGTATACACAGCCACAGCCTATAGTGGGGCTGTCACAGCTACAGCCACTGTACTTTTACACAGCCTCAGTCTCAGTATACACAGCCACAGTATAAACAGTCACATTATACACAGCTGCAGTCATAACATCATAACATACACAGCCACACTCATAATATAAACAGCTACATCCATAATATACACAGCCACAGTATACACAGCCACACCCATAACATACACAGCCACACTCATAATATACACAGTCACAGTATACACAGCTACATCCATAATATACACAGCCACACTCATAATATACACATTCACAGTATACACAGCTACATCCATAATATACACAGCCACAGTATACACAGCCATACCCATAACATACACAGCCACACTCATAATATACACAGTCACAGTATACACAGCTACATCCATAATATGGGTGTGTAATGATCGGTATAACAACATTTGATATATTTTCAAATGGTATAATCACTGATTTGATATAATAAACGTTTGGTATAATTTTAAAATATATAATTTTATATGGTATAACGTTATTATATATTTTGTTGTTACATCTCGTGAGACGCAACCATTTGTTTTGTGTAGGGGGTTGCAGTTCTAACCTAACCTAACCTACTTTTCTGGCATTAAATACAACCATTATTATATAACCATCATTATATCTTATGAACGTTATATGAAAAGTTGATTATATCAAATGATAATATATTAAGTGTTGTTTTAAGATTTAATAATTATATGAAATGAGCGTTATAGCGACTGAAGTTATATCAAAAGTTTTTATACCGATCGTTGCGCTCCCCCATAATATACACAGCCACACTCATAATATACACAGTGACAGTATACACAGCTACATCCATAATATACACAGCCAGACCCATAACATACACAGCCACAGCCACAGTATACACAGCCAAAGTTGTAATATATCTTGTCCTGTTCCTTCCAGGCTGGAGGACGGCGTGCTGCAGTCGTACGAGCAGCACGAAGACTCTGTGTACTGCGCCGAGTGGAGCGCCGCGGAGCCCTGGACCTTCGCCTCGCTCAGCTGCGACGCGCGGCTCGTGCTCTCCCGCGTGCCAAGACACTTCAAGTACAAGATACTGCTCTAGGAGTGACCGAACGAAGCACGGGGATGTAGGTATAGGCAAGGATGATATAGACTGGATTTATTAAATCTAGATGGCGCTGAAATATAGCCAGAGGCTTTGAAGGCTAAACAATAAGACTACAGATATTTCATATCACTGCAAATGTATTATTATGCAATATTTTTGAAAAATAATACATTCGTAGTAATATGAAACATCTGTAGTCTTATAGTTTTGCCTTCAAAGCCTCTGGCTATATTTCAGCGCCATCTAGATTTAATAATCGAACTACAAAATCCGCGGCCGATCCGTACTATGGCGACGGCCAATCCAGTCTATATCATCCTTGGTATTGGCTGCACTTGAAGAATAACTATGCAAATAAAAGCAGCGGTCGGAATTTAGACTGGTCAGATCGATTTACCAAAATCGTTATTTCATGTAATAGCAAAATTTCCATTCGCATTTTTTCTCACTATGGTTGAGGATGTCTATTTTTTGCGATGTATAGAAAATCGAAAACCATTTCGAGATAAATGCTTTTTAACTCGTTTTCTGTAGTTATTTAATTTTAATATTATGTAATGAATTTTAAAACATAACAAATAAGCAATGAACTTCATTTGACATTGGTGTAAGTAAATTGCGTGACTGGTCCAAGTCGCACTTTATTCTGTGTGGTTAGAATTCTTGACAATTACGCGTGGATCTGACATCTAGCACTTTGACAGCGCCTGTTGTAAAGTGACACTAGTTACAGTGTACCACTACGCAAATAATAAATAAAGGGGTTGCCTTATTGTACGCATTTAGATAGATTTAGAAATTTGGCAGTGTGGGAGCCTCAATTACAATCTGACGTCATCAACCAAAATAGTTTCAAGAATTAATTTTGAAAAAAGTAGGTGAACTAAAATAATGAAATTATGTTCTTATAATTAACCCTTTCACCGCCGCGCCTCGACAAAACGTAAACCTGCTTCGAATCTTATGTCATTGTGTCAAGATCACTTTGACACTGTACTTTGTGTCACCTATATGTGTCGTTGGCGTTGAAAGGGTTAACTTTTCTATGCAAAAAAAAATATAAAAACCACTAGTAATTTTTTTTAGACATTCCCAATTTGAATTGACACAGAAACAGTGTCGACGGAGCACAGCGCGCGGAGCTCCTTCTTCTGTGTGCTTTTAGCCCTTCGGGCCGATGCAAACTTAACATAACCTAAGCCTACCTATGTTTCAGTGTCGATTAAAGTTGGGAAAAAACGCGATTGTGAAAATAAGCTTCAGTAAAAAATCATACCTAGTGAGAAAAAAAGCATTTGGGGAAAAAAATGCGGATAGATATTTTGCTACAAGGAAATCAGCGCATTTTTCCGCCAGCTTTTCCCAGTCGTAGAGGTCGATCGATATGTCGCTTAGCACAGTCCTGAAATCTGAGTAACGGTTTCCCGACGTTTCCCGCTCTTCTTAAACAGACGCTTGCGTTGGCTAGGACATGTGTATAGAATGGAGTCCTCTCGATTACCACATGTCTTGCTCGGCGCAGTCGCAAATGCTAAATCGACTACCTATTAGTTTGTTTCAAAGCAACTAAAAATCTATTTTTACAGGTCATTACCAAGGAATCTGGTTTTCTGGGCTAAAAGTGTTTTTTTTTTTATTAAAGTTACGTCTTGGGATTAATAATATTGATGGTGTTACCTACCAAATTAGTACAATACAATAGTATCCTAAAACTTCTGTTTGGTTCAAAACATCCGTGATTTTATCTAATCTTATATAATCGTATATATATACACAAGAATTGCTTGTGCATGCCTTCCGTCCGCAGCTTCGCCCGCGATAAATTAATTTTCCCGTAGGAAAAGGTATTTTCCCGCGGTAAAAAGTAGCCTATGTCAGTGCAGTGATAATGTAGCTTTCTAACGGCAAAAGAATTTTTGAAATCGGTCCAGTAGTTTCGGAGCCTATTCAATGCAAACAAACAATCAAATCTTTCCTCTTTATAATATTAGTATCGATAATCAGGATCTCGGAAACGGCTCCAACGATTTCGATGAAATTTGGTATGTGGGGGTTTTTGGGGATGAAAAATTGATCTAGCTTGGTCTTATCACTGGGAAAACGCTTGGTACCGAGTTTCAGCCCGAGCGGAGCTCGTCCGCCCAGGTACTTGACACTCAATGACGCAAACATTAACATTGTCAAACAGTTGTCAAATGTTTGGTACAGTCTTTTTATTGAAAAACGCTACAAAAAAATTCATTACTGCCAGTAGGAAACTGATATGAATTGATAAGTTAGATCATAATTTAATTCTTACTTGCTATTATTTATCTTGTTAAAGTATTTTTCAATAAATAGACAAGATTACTTACTCATTTCTAATGCTAAAAAAACTAAAGTATAAGATAATAGCTTGTACAATGAACTAATAGATTTAGTTTAGCTTTAAGGCATTGTAAAAATATATCAATAATTTGAATGTTACGTAAATTATTTATAAAATAAAACAAATTGATGTGAACCATAAATATATTTACTACCTACATCCTCTGCGCTACTCTATTTGCCACATTCCTCAAATTCCCGTACACTTTAGAAGGAGGTGAGCCCATTATAAGATTGCATATGGCTCTTCTGGCTAAAGCAATATTTTGATAGCTCCCCAAAATATGGATCTTGGAGTCAGCAAGCACTATTCTGGTCTTTGTCACATTTTCTATGGTGAACTTTGTTCGGCCCGCTTTGCCTGCTAAGCGACCAATGGCCCTGCCTAAATGGTCTCCTTGTAGAGTTTTGACATCTTTAATTTCAAAGGATTCAACAAAGAGATCGTCTAGTCGGAGTAGAGCCAATGCATCTTCAATATCAAATCCATAGATGAATGCCTGAAACAAAACAAAATGTGAAACGAGAGAATGAATGAGGTAGATTGTGAAGTAGGGTAAATCGCCAATAACTGGCCACCTCATACTAAAAATGAACTCTCTAACGTGGCTTATCCCCATAAACACACTGCTGACTGTACAGTCAAGTGCAAAAATAAGTATTGATTTAATCCTCCCATCGTTATATACCTATACCTTAATTCGATGACATAAGAGCTATGGGACATATTTATGAGCAAGTTGTGTGCACCCATATATTTACACTTGACTGTACTTGCATAGTCATCCAAACTACACAGTCAGTCTATATATGTTCCATGCAGGGCACAGGCATCCTCTCAGAATGAGGGCTTGGGCTATAGTTCCCAAGTAGGCCCAGTGCAATTGGAAACTTCACACACACCATTGAATTTCTTCTCAGGTGTGTGCAGGTTTCCTCACATTGTTTTCCTTCACCATAAAGATGGTAATTTTTAAAAATGTAATTTCGCACATAAATTGCTAAAAACTTAGAGGTGCAAGCCCGGGCTTGAATCCACTACCCTTTGGTTGAGAGACATATGAAAGGTTAAGAATAAGAATACAGTATGTCATTTTGTAGTTATTTCTATTTACCTTAACAAAATCTGCAGCCTTCTGCAAATTAGCAACGTCCTTAGTTTGGGGGCCAACTCGGATCTCAACATTGCGGGTCTTAGTGTTGAATCTAACCTGGAGGAGCAGGTGCTCCACGATTGGTGTGAAGATCTTCAGCCAGGCCTCCTTCAGAGGTGTATATCTGTAATTAGAATTTTTTAAATAATCTGTGTGTGTGTGTTCTTAACCTCTCGTATCAGAACGCGGATCCGCGTCAGATATAAGGCTATCTTTTTGTATTTTTTTGTGAAATCTGTAAAATTGGTACTATTTAAAACAAGCGAGACTAGAATCCAGGTTTTTTTTTACTTCCGGCATACAAGAGGTTAATCTGTACTAGGCCTTGTATGACTTAGCACTGATCAGTGCCATCCCTGTTGCATGCCAAAGCACTGATCAGTGACAAAATCACTAAATATATCAAACTAGCTGATGCCCGCGGCTTCGCCCCTGTTGTATTTTTTCTAAAATTTCTTTCATACAAACCTTCTCCTGAGAGTAGGGTTGCCATCCGTCCGGGTTTCCCCGTATTTGTCCTAGTTTCTAGAGCGTCCGGGGAACGTCCAGGCCGGGCAGGGTTCCATTTGTTTGTGAATTTTTTTGGGTTCGGTACCAAAGGCCTGAGGTGCATTTAGTCTTGACATTCAAAACGTCTTAGTAGTACACTGACCAAGTGTACAAAATGACTTTTTTGTATAATACCATGGTTACAAAATTCTCTTAGTTTCAGAAAGACTTACGAAGCAAAACGTCTGGGTCGTGAAAATATCCAATAAGCAGAATGACTCAATTGTGTAACGTCTTAATTGTATTAAGGACTATGTTATCAAACGATTTTGTTTGTTTAATGTCTTAGTTATAAAATAAGCAAGTGGATGAAACGTCATGATTGCAAAACGACTTCACTGCACGAAAAATGAGTAGGTATTAGGTATTCAACGAGAACACGTGAACACACAGAAGAAATTCAATTGCATTAGAATTACTTGTCAGTGTCATGTCAATATCTACTTAAATATCAAGTGGGCTGTAATCGAATTTGAAGTAGTAAGGAGGTGATAATAAAATAAAGTATTGTCATTAGACAATCTAGACAAACTGCTACCTAGACATTTTTCATACTTTACGATATAATTACATAGTCTTTCATATTATCAAGACATTCTATAATATTGGCCGCAAAGATTATCTAGACGATTTACCTGAGAAAACATTATGACTTAAAGTCGTTTTACAGCCAAGTCATTCCATTTACTAAGACTTATAGCAATGTGGGTGATTTACAGACCAAGACATTTTGCTACCCAGGCAATTTACAACCTTAGATGTTTTGAATGCCAAGACTAAATGCACCTCAGGCCTTTGGTACCGAACCCATTTTTTTGTTTTTGGTCACCGCTGGACGATTGTCAAAAGTACCTATCTATGTATACCGCTAGTAAAGACTTGGAGATGGCAACCCTACCTGAGAGTAACAAACGCAACAAAAAAAGAATTATCCAATTTGGTGCAGTCGATCAGAAGTTATGCGCGTAGGTACAAACATTTTGGTGATTCATTTTCATTATATAGATTAAATGCATTATATAGATTAAATGAGTGAATTTAACAAATCAAAATTCTATAAAATGAAGCTTTTCTGATTTTGGGACTGATCAGTGCTCTGGCGCTCAACAGGAGCAGCTTTGAACAGCGCCAATACATACTACGGGCTAGTCCTGTATGGGAATGACAGCCCAAACTCTCCCATTTAATGCCCAGAGACCATATTATCTCATTGGATGTTTGCAATCACATCCCTATCTCCCCTCATCTACCCTCATCCTATACTATGTGACAGAAAGAAGCGGTGAAAATGATTGTGATGCCGAGTGTGTTAGACAATAAAGGCACAATAGTGTAGTCTGACATAACTTAATTTAAATACTATTTATTTCTGTCATATATATAAAATTACTCTTATGCAACAGATTTAGTGCATTCTTCTTATCTTCTATTTAACGCAATGATTCAGATAATTCTAAAAATAACTGAATGTAAGTTAATTCTTAGAGGTTATACCTGTGGGCAGGAACTGCGATCTTTCTCATGTTCACTTTGCTTTCATTGGGCTCCTGGTTTTTCTTTGCCTTTTTTGCTCTAGGGCGTGCATGTTTCGCCTTTCCCTGGATGCCATTGTGTTCTTCTACTTCCATTACATCCCCCGATTCCGACACAGCTCTCCGCTTAACATTTTTGAGTTTTATTGGGTTTTTGGCTGGCAGAAACTCGTCAACATTAATATTCTCAACTTCCATTTTTACTAAAAATTAAAATAACAGCGCTCTGTAATAAATATAGGCTGATAACAATATATTTTTATTTATTGAAAATAAAAGCCACGATCTCACATGGTTCACAAGTGACAGCAGCTGTCAAAGAGAAGGGAAGGGAGGGAGATAACCGTAACTATCCGATAACTTCGGAATCATAAAATTAAAATAAGTCAGCGTTTTTATAGTAATGTGAAACAGTTTAAGTATTTTTTTTTGTGGTTTGTTCAAATTCCAGGAAGCTTTAGTAATAAACTTAAACTTAATTTTTATATAGTGAATTTTATATAAGTTACTATAATCAAATATATATAAATATGTTTGACACACAAAAATAATGTATTAATTATTTAATGCGGAGTTTTAATTACAAGTGATCAATATATTTGCCCATCTGAATATCTGCCATCCGAACAAACTTTGACTGGTTATGTCACAGTTTTGACGATCCGAGACGAAAATTTATTATGATTATTTGAGGTAAAAAAGGCATTTACTTTCTTCCAATTAGATAATTGCTGCCATTACTCATTACTAATATAATCTATTCCGCAGGTATCAGCTCTAGATACCTCAAAACCAGTATGGCTGGTCTCATAAAAACTTCAGTGATTAAGATCATTAGCCCGAGCCATGGAGGTAAAATAGCTGCTTGCACTTTTATCCAACACCGCAACATCTCTGGCAAGGCTCTCCGCGAGTCGCTCCCGGCCCCTCCGCCGAAAAAGGCGCCTTTCGACTATGTGAACAAAGATTATACCTGGTTCCGAAGTCTCTTCGACAGAACAACCCATAGGTTCGATGAGAACTCAAAAGTGGTCGTCGTCGAGGGCCCCGTGGCAGCAGGAAAAACCCAATTCGCGTCTGCTCTCGCAGAAGACTTGGGAATGAAGCATTTCCCTGAAGCGAACATGGATATCCACTACATCAGGCCCAACGGGATCGATTTGAGGATCTTTGACAAAGATATCCCTGAAGAAACTAGGACCTTTGATCATGTCAATTTCAACTGCACTCCGAACCACCGTTTAGCTGGCAACTTCCAGATTATGATGTACAATGCTCGCTACAGCCAATACATTGATGCGTTGGCCCATTTACTTAACACCGGACAGGGTGTTGTGCTAGAAAGGTCTCCGTACTCAGACTTTGTGTTCCTAGAGGCTATGTACTCACAGAAGTTCATTAGCAAGGGTGTCCGCTCCGTGTATTATGAGCTGAGAAACAACACAATTGAGGAACTGATGAGGCCTCACCTTGTTGTTTACTTGGATCTTCCTGTAAATAAAGTAAGTTAATTAATTACTTGTGTAAGTGCTTGTGTTCTTCAGCTAATATTGACTGCTGCAATTTCTTAATTGCTTAATTGGGAATGTCTAAAAAAAATTACCAGTGGTTTTTATATTTTTTTTTGTATAGAAAAGTCAATTATAAGAAACTAATTTCAATATTTTGTCATTTAGTTCTCTACTTTTTTCAAAATTAATTATTGAAACTATTTTAGTTGATGACGTCAGATTATAATTGAGGGCTCCCACAATGCCAAATTTCTAAATCTATCTAAATGCTTATGATAAGGCAACCCCTTTAATTATTTTTTGCGTAGTGGTACACTATACACTATGTCACTTCACTGGCACTGACAAAGTACTAGATGTCAGAGAGCGGGTCCAAATCAAACTCCGTAGTATAATCCACGTGTAAATTGTGAAGAATTCTAACCACACAGAATAAAGTACGACTTGAACCGGTCACGCAATTTACACCAATGTCAAATGAAGTTCATTGCTTATTTGTTATATAATAAATTCATTACATAATATTAAAATTAAATAACTACAGAAAACGATTTAAAAAGCATTCATCTCGAAATGGTTTTCGATTTTCTATACATTGCAAAAAAATAGACATCCCCAATTCTATATATCTCAATTGTCCTATGTGAAAAATCTTTACTTTTGTTCAGATTTCACAGAGATCTATTTAACATTATTTTAAGACATTTAAATAATGAACTTTGCCAAAAAAATTATGTTCTGACAATGTTAATTGCTGCTGTCAATATCTATGTCATACCAATCTATAAAATTTTCTATGCAATAATGATATTATAGCAAAATAGTAAACACCACTGTGATTGTGCGTGTGCACTGAGCAATTCATTAGGTTTTTCTTTCTTAGTTTTCTTGAGACTTTGAACATTCTAGATGCCAAATAGAAATGTATTTTTGTTGATGTTTAATTGGCCAATGGGCCAATTCGCATCCATGGACTGGAAGACGCAGTGTAGGCCTCCAACAAGATAGAGCGTCAACCTGGTTAAGGTAGCTGAAACGCGTTGGATGCAGATGGCGCAGGACTGGTCTGTTTGGCGAGCCTTGAGGGAGACCTGTACTTTGTTTTTTTATCATTAGAAAGAAGGTATAAGCAATCTTGACATGTCTTTTTATTGAAAAACACTTTTGAAAAATAAGTCACAGTTAATATGTAACAATTTGAAAGGACTTACTGTTTTTTTTAAAAGCGCTTTTCAATAAAAAGACTTCAAGGTTGTTTACCTTATTTCTAATGGTAAAAAAATGAAGTATATGTTTAGCGGTGGACTTCTTCCGGCTGAAATGATATTTTGATTGTGATTACTTACCTGGTATGATATTATTTATGAGCAGTGATCAGAATTAGGTGAACTAAAGTACCTATTCGTCGCAAGAGGACTTAATATTGAGTGGTCACAACCAGGTAGAGAAATATTTTTTTTCTTGAAAATGGGATATTCAATATTACTTACCAACTAGTTGTAATGTTAATTATTGTTTTTGTTATGGTAGAGGATGATGTTTTATGTTAATATGACTGGTTTCGTGTCTAGCCCTTTTTATTACAATCTAACATAAAACATTCCATACTGTCTTTGATCAATTATAACTGAAGATACACATTGCCAAACAAAATCCCCTTCAAAAAATGTCCGAACTTTTTTATTTGTTTGCATAACAATTAAAATCATCACCTACACAGTAATATGAACCTAATCTTTACTTCATTACAGTCGAATTTCGGTTGACACTTGACAGCTAAACTTGACAATTTCACGCAACATACTGAGAAAAAACAAGGCCACTGGCGCTCATTTGGCTCGGACATTTTCGGGAGCGTGACTGTGGATCTACAGTTATAATTGATCAAAGATAACTGTAGATCCACAGTCGCGCTCCCGAAAATGTCCGAGCCAAATGAGCGCCAGTGGCCTTCTTTTTTCTCAGTATGTTGCGTGAAATTGTCAAGTTTAGCTGTCAAGTGTCAACCGAAATTCGACTGTAATGAAGTATTGATTAGGTTCATATTTCTGTGTAGGTGATGATTTTAATTGTTATGCAAACAAATAAAAAAGTTCGGACATTTTTTGAAGGGAATTTTGTTTGGCAATGTGTATCTTCAGTTATAATTGATCAAAGCATACTGTAAATAAAAACATGGTACCTATGTTTAACATTACAACTTGTAGGTACCCTGATAAATATCACTACTAGAATATACTTTCGGAGGCCAAGACTCATTTTGGGTCACTGAGTCAAACTAGTTGGTTAGTTAGAATATACTTCTACCTGGTTGTAACCACTCTACATTACATCCCCTTGCGAAGACTAGGTATATTATAGCTCACCTAATTCCGAACACTGAGTTAGAGCGAAAGTTGCGGAAATTTAAAACATGGCATATTTCCACTCCCAAGGTGCAAGAGGCGATCCAGAAGCGCGGCTGCAAGCACGAGACGGGAGGGAAGGCGCTGAGCCCGGCGTTCCTCACCGAGATGGAGCGCCAGTACAAGAACAAGTACCTGCGAGACATCTCCACGCACGCCGAGCTTCTCGTCTACGACTGGAGCGGCGGCGGCGAGGTCGAAGTTGTAAGTTGGATTCTTTCTTTAGCTGAGGCTGATTTTCATTGATCCAGTAGCTGGAACCAGCATCACTGGATTCCAGCGCTGGATTGCCACTGGCACTGGATCGCGCCGTTTTCATTTAATCCAGTTTGCACCAGACAAACACGCGTATAGTATAAATCTTCCCAGGTGAATTTTTCGCTTCAAACCCTTATCTTTCAAAACAAACGGTATTGTCATAGTATTAAGGTTCAAATTTAATGTAATGGGCTCGAAGCGAAAAATTCACCTGGGAAGATTTATACTGTAGTCACTATACGATGACACGGCATCGACTAGTGCCAGCGGATTTACACGGATCCAGTGCCGCTGGCACGGGGGGCACGGGGTGCGCGGCGTGCGGGGGCGGACACTGGATTGAAAAATAGGAACGTGGTCTGTTCCGATCCAGTGCTGGATAATGGACGCTGTACTGGATTGAAATATGTTTACATTAATCCAGTGGCAATCCAGCGCTGGAATCCAGTGTAATGTATGTGTATGTATGTGTGTATGTATGTGTCCATTCCATAATTAACACATTCGCTGCCACGTATTGCTACGCGCTACGCTCGTAGCCCGTAGCAGCGTTTTCCCGCTTTGTAGCGAAAAGTGCCTACGAACGGAGAACTCCACTGTGGCGTTCCCGGCACTGAATGTGTTAATATTATAAACGCGAATGTATATCTGTCTGTTTGTCTGCTGCCTCTTCACGCTTAAACCGTTGAACCGATTTAGATGAAATTTTGTATGGAGATAGTTTAAGACCGTGTGAATGACATGGGATAATTTTTATCCGTGAAAATTTCATAGTTCCCGTGGGGTAGGGATAAACGAATTTTTTGGAATGGAGTTGCGGGCAACAGCTAGTATAGAATAAAACTAAGACGATAATGAAACAAAATACGACAAACAAGCAGTGGACCAATGAGTAGTAAATTGTTATTTCTAGAACCTAAGGGTTGTTTTATCTATAGAAATGGTAAATTGTGAACAAGTGACATATTTTCAGTGTTTTTTTCATAAAGATCTTCAAAAACTAAATCAATTCAGTTTGTTTTCCAGATCTTAGATCTGTTTTCTTATACTTTTATAAACTTCTATCTTATGTTTGTTTAAAAAAATTGCTGTTCAATATTTTCTTGTATATCCCGGTGCCATCCTGCAAGACACTGGAATACTTCTAATTGTCAGATTGACTTGGATTCTGATAAATATGTATATCTACTTTACATAACAAATAAATATGTAATAACATTTCAATATTTTCAGGTGGTAGAGGACATCGAGCGTCTCAATTTCGAGCAGTATACGGAGCGTGAAGAGCCCAAGATGAAGGACTGGCGTCTACCTCGCGAGGTAACTCCTTCTGAACTCCTATAGCTATACAAATACATATCAAGAAAAAATCCATAGATTAGAAAGTCTGAAAAAAACTATTAGACCCCAACACCTTAGGAAATTAGATTATTTACCTCATTATGTTGTGCCTAGGTGTGCGAATGTTTACGGAAAACGCACTTGCGAGTACTTGCTACCTAAAATTCTTAATGAGCTACCAACCGACACTCGCACTCGTATTTGTCAGAATACAAATCATTGTAAGCGAATTTTGAAAGCGGCTTTTATGTGTTAGTGTATTAAAAAATATATATATTATAATTAATAAAAAAATGGACGGCATCCGAAGCACTACACTGCGCTCTCAAAAGACTCTAGCCTCATGAGTCTTCTAATAGGACTCGATAGTCTTATTACAAGGGTCGACTCGCAATAATTAGGACTCCATTGCTCAAACACTTAGTTAGCTTAGTTAGTTAATGTGACTATAGAGCTCGAGTGCTTTTACCGCGGCGAGTCGTGTTTGAATCTTTTTACGCAGTGAGTCTTTTTTACCCACAAGGGAACGGAAAAGGTAAAAGCGGTGGTATTGTTACCCGATAACAAGTACTAGTGGCTTAAATATCTCAGACACTGTATTTCGTAATCTTGGATATCAATGTTACAAATACAAAGCAAGTGTTCAAAAATCTAACTGATCCATACAAACTTTCACGTTTATAATATTCATCATAATTGCAGCCATAGGACGTCCACTGCTGGACATAGGCCTCCCACATTGATACCCAATCACTACGGTTGGAAGCAGCTTGCATCCACCTTGAACCTGTGGCCTTTACCAAATCGTTCATCCATCTCGTTGGTGGACGTCCCACGCTGCGTTTGCCAGTCCGTGGCCTTTTTTATAATTATAGGGCTCTAGTGAATAAGGGGTTAATTCTGCAAAAGTTGAACAGCTGATTTCGACTTAGCCCCCTTAAGGCTTGATTTCCTCCTACGCTGACGTCGGTCGCTGACGTCGGTCTAGCGTACCGTCGGTCGCGTATGACAAACGCGCGGCCATCAGCGTCGCTGTGCGGTGCCCCATATAATATTGGGTTTATTCGTACGCGCGACCGACGTCAGCGGTCAGCTTCGCACTGAGCGCGCGATAGTGGCGTATAGCGCGTCAGCGCACTGACGCGCGCGGCGCGGACGAGCGAGACCGACGCGCGCCATCAGCGGCGCGTAGCAATAAATCTGCCGCGGACGTCAGCGTCGCTGTGCGGTGTCCCATAGAGAATTGTGTATATTCGTACGCGCGACCGACGTCAGCGACCGATGTCAGCGTAGGAGGAAATCAAGCCTAACACATAAAATAGAAAATAGCTGTTTAATTTCTGCAGACTTAACCCCTTTTTCACTAGAGCTCCAAATTTTTATTTCCCTTCATCTACATCAGTCGACAGACTAACTATAATTAGATAGTTTGAAAGCTATGGATCTTTGCAGAGGAGCAGGGCCAATGCCCTGTCTTCATTCAGTCAGGGAGCACATGTGCTCGCTTCAGTCTTTTGGTTGTGCCATGGTTAACCATTTCGACGCCAACGACACATATATCAGCATCGCAGGTTCTACGCCAACGACTTATATATCATTCATGGCGTGCAGAGCGATATCTACCTACGTGCATTTCTGTAGGGTTCAACTTCGCGTTTGACATTCCGATGTCATGGCGTATGAGTGAGAGCTGTTGTATTTGACAGAGCGTCGAAAAGGTTAAGCAGCATGTTTGCCAGAGGGCTGCGCTGAATATTTAACCTCTCCTCAGAGCCCCAGAATATAAGTGGGATTTAATATGAATGTTTATTGGTCAGGTGGAGTGGGCGGATCAGCGGATGCTGTACACGAACCAGAAGCACTATCTCATGAACTTGTTCGGGATCCCGCGGCTGGACGTGCCTGAACTACTTACCGGCCCCGACGACGCTTACGCGAGGGAACAGGTAACATTTAGGATATGCCTGAATGACCGTAAAGCTCCAAACGCACAGACAGAGGACGCGTGGCGGTGTCATGGCGGTGACGGTTGTAATATTCTAACTTGTATAAACGAGTTCGCGGTTCGGTACCGCACAAGCGTTCATACAAGTTATTCTAACTACCAGTGTGGGGCTAATCAACTAATTTCGTCAATCAACTGATCAATCATGACTAATTTAATCATGACATTAATTATAATAATACTACTTAATTATAATACTTAATAATTTTAGTAATTTTTTTTTTTATATTAACGAGTTAGGCGTTTTGGTGCAAACTGTAAGCCTGACTTTGTATTGAATTGAATAAATAAATAAATAATAAATGACTAATGTAATCATGATTGATTTAATCATGATTGAACTAATCGTGACTAACGCCACAAATCATTTATCATTCAATCGTTAGTTTTAATCACGACCATGTGATTGATGCTTCTACCGGAATGTGAATGTTTGTTTGTTTCGTCGTACTTCTGTTCGAGTTATCGCTTTTCTGGTAGTTTTGTACTGTCCTTATGTTATCTTAGGGTAAATTAATGTAATCGTGTACCGATCCAAATTCATCAAAATGAAAACAAACAAAAAAATATATATTTAAACCACCAATTTGTTGGCATTTGTATCCTGTATGGTCAAGGACATGAGCTACTATAGAACCATTTCCCAGTAAACGTCATAGTGACATCGCATTAATTAATAAGGAAAATTGTAATGACTTTTCATTTGGTGGCACATGAAAGTCATAAACGATAATCATGATTGACGTATCTAATCATTAGTCATCAATCATTAATCAAAGTAAATTTTGCCCAACACTGATAACTACCGTCACCGCCACCGCACCGCCACGCCTCCGCTGTCTGTGCATTTGGAGCTTTAACGACAACTGAGACAGTGTAAGAAGCGGCTACTGATTGACTAAACTAGATCACTTATGTAATGCTAGGTTTACACGGAGCTTAGTAGCTAATGCTTAGTACTTGTCACTTACACTTGTCAGATGCGTGTATTGTATAATACTAAGCACTTGTACAATATGTTTACACACTTCTGACAAGTGTAAGTGACAAGTACTAAGCATTAGCTACTAAGCTCCGTGTAAACCTAGTATAGGGGTACCTAACACATTAACTTCTTTTTCCAGATTTCCCCACGAGATTGCTATTAAAGTGAACTCTTGACCGCTGGGTTTAGGGACATGAAATTTTGCTCGGGTGTTTTTTATACAACGTTAAGTTAATGTAATATGCGATGGGTTCCGTGCCCAGAGTGCCAACGGGACCCTATTACTGAGACTCCGCTGTCTGTCTGTCACAGAGCTCTATCTCTTTAACTATTAAGTTAGTGGCCGCTATAACAACAAATACTAAAAACAAAATTAAGTTAAAAATTAAAGGAGGTTGTCATATAAGAAACGTGTTTTTTCAGTGTTTTTAATTTCGGCGAAGGTTGTAAGGCAACGCTACATCCGACAGTTGCTAGGCAACGCGAGCAACCTTATGGTTTTGGGATGTTTACCTACCTATATAACTTTGCGATTTTAGTGTTTATATTTTGATGATTTTTTACTGAACTGTCTGAAACATTGTACGGAGTTACGGAACGGAACCCTTCATGTACGAGCACGACTCACACTTGCTCTTTTTTTTTTTATTAAGAATTTCGACGGGAATTTTTGGGCAATCCCAGAATTTCTCAGACTGCCAGACCTAATTACGCGAAGAAGTTTGTATTGAGCGTGATATTATTTTTGCAGGTGATCTACAACCACCCCGCCTTCGAGTTCGAAGTGGGATACAACAAGGATGACGGCAACACTCTCACCAAGAGAAAGATGCCCAAATACACTGAATATATTTAAATAGATACAATTTTAGTATGGTGAATAAAGTTATTATTTAAACTCCGGGTTATTTCTTTCTAATTTAGAGTCGGTAATAAACCCTTTTTAGCGTGTAAAATGCGCCTTGTGCGGGGAATTCTTGTTTCGGGGGATTTCACGATATCCATCAGATACGTTTTTGGTCTGATGCGATTTTCGTCAGATTCGTTAACCATCAGAACATTTATTTAACACATACATTCTCCGTCCGGTCCGTTTACCGTCAGATTTGTCACAGAATAACTAATAGTACTAGCGTACAGAAGGATCACTCTCGAACAAAAGTTAACTTTAGGTTTGAAAATTTGCCTACTCTTACGACCGTTAACTGTTTGCACGCGAAATTGAAACTTATCGTGTGATACGAGCGTTTATATTCCGTTGGGCACGGCTGAACCGAAACAAAGAGCACAGGGTTCCCACTCGCCGATATTTAGCTAGGTACATAAATCAAGAAAGATAACAGATTGTATTAATTCAGTAAACTACCTTTAAGCGCAACAGTATCTTTCATACGGATTATAAGATCGTTCTGATGTCATTGTTTGTGGCAAAAATCACAGAAAAATAATTACGCGCGACGCGGCTAGCGTGCGAACCGAATGCCGAGCGACAACCTACTGCCCGCCCTGCGGGAGGCGCGCCGGCCGGACATACCTAAACTGCGGAGTGAACCCCCCTGGATTTGTTTTTGGTGTCTATTGTTTCTTGGATTACGTATCCTTTTGGATACATAGACTAGTGGGTAACACAGTTTTTGTATGCAGGTCAGGGAACGTGTTAAAAAATGGATGTTATGCACCCCGACTAAACATTTATACTAAAATGAAACAAGTAATATTTGTATTGCGTATTTATTAGTCATTCAAAATCCGTAAAAAATGTTATTCGCTAATGTTAGGTCTATATACAGCACCACAATCCGGCGTTTAGTAAATTACAAAACTTTAATAACCTAATTTACCTGTTTCAAAAATATTTAACATTATTATTGCAAGTTTTGTAACTTACCTACGCTAAGTAAGATAATACTAGAAATTTAATATTGCTATATCAGAACACAATTCATAAAAAAAATACGTATCATATAAATTAACTTTGGAATGTCGTATTATAATGCCAGTTATTGAAAATATATTGTATTATGTAATAAATTTGTAATAAAACAGTATAAAAATAATATATTATGGCATTGGCGAATAGAATCACTAGAAAAAAAGTCATTGATAATGTGACCCAATCAACTTAGATCAATGTCAATTTCTCAAATTCCATTAAAAAAAATTGTATTAATACTAAATCTTCATTTTATTTTAAGGAACATTTATTTGGTATGTCTATGCCCACGATTAGGGGCATCATTTAGTATTGCTTTAGTCGTTTAAAAAATAATAAAAACAGTCATCTAAAATTTTTTCGCCGTAGTTTAGAAAATCATATAAGCTGAACCTTCAAGCAGACTTAGTAAAGGTCACTTGGTAAGATTACAAATTTAAATACTAGCTTTTTCATGGTGACGTAATTGCATTGTAGATCGACTGAAAAGAGAAGACAGCTGATACAGTGTCTCAAAATTATTGCCACTTTATATCAAAAAGTAGTGTACTCATTTCGTTTCTTTTGCGCTTGAAGCAAAATCTTTAGTCAAATCAGGTTTTTTTCTTTATGTAGCTTTTGTGAATTTCATGCAGCAGGCACAGCCCGATTAAAGTCTTGAAATCAAATGAAGCCACGTTCTTTCGGAACAAAAAGTCACTGCCAGTGACGTCAGAGTGAAGTGACACACTATTGCTGGATTTCTCTTGTCATTATTCACAAGGAAATATTATGTCATAAGAAGTCGGAAACGTTAAATTAGCGTAAACTACCGAGTTACTGCTCATGCACCAGTAATTGACCACTTTAATTAAAACAATAGTGCTAACTGTCTATCATTTCCGTTTGATTACCTACACAATTGACTATAAAGTAATCACAGCTGAATTTAGTGAATGCTAATCAAACGCAAATGGCAGACAGTTAAAGTGGTCAATCACTGGTGCATGCTTTGATCAATTAGAACTGTAGATCCACAGTCGCGCGCCCGAAAATGTCCGAGCCTGAGCGCCACTTTGATAAAAGTGGCCTTCTTTTTTCTCAGAACGTTGCGTGAAATTGTCAAGTTTAGCTGTCAAGTGGAGTTTTGCCGCTACCGAAATTCGACTGTAATGAAGTAAAGACTAGGTTCAAATTTCTGTGTAGGTGATGATTTTATTTGTTACGTAAACAAATAAAATAGTTCGGACATTCTTTGAAGGGGATTTTGTTCGGCAATGTGTATCTTCAGTTATAATTGATCAAAGGGTGCATGGGAATAACTGAGTAATTTACTCTACTTCGCTCGATACCCAAAAGTCGCGAGGCTTTTGACCCCTAAGGCGCAAGCCACACAGAAGGGACGTGGGGCGGGGGCACGTCGCAGTGGCGGCGCCCCTTGAATCGGCTTTCATACTAAATGTATAGAAGCGACGCGATTTAAAGCAAACAGAAGAGACGGGGCGGAGACGCGGCCTGCGAACAAACGACGCGCCCCTGTCCCACGTCTCTTCTGTGTTGCTTGCGTCTAATGAATCCCTGGCTTTACACTTCCTCAGAAACTATGTACGAAACAGACATAGGAATCCAGGGAGCTAAATTTAATGACAGGTAGGGAATTCCTAATTGCTAATTGAATTTATCGATGCTTGTTCTATATACTAGTGATCGCCGCCAGCATTGTGTGTTTACTTACGAAGTACAGGTAGATAGATCACTATGAAATTTTTTTATGCTATTACCTCCACATAAATTGAAATGTTATTTAGCCACCTGCAATGGATTTATCAGCCAAGGCGGAGACGTTTAACGCGCAAAAATTTAGATCAAATTCTGATGGCTTTTTTTAAGAAACAGTGACTTATGACTTGTGAAAATTGTGATGAATAAAATTTCAAAATCCATTTTGAAAAGAACAGAATATTGTTATTATTTTGTTTACTTTTTACAATTAAAAAAATAAATAAAAAAACATATTTATACAAACAAAACTTGTAATGGTCACAAGTAGGTAGGCATATAGAACAAAAATCGATAATTGAGTTAATCGACATAGGAATTCCTTACCTGTCATAAATTTTTGCCCCCTAGATTCCTACGTCTGATTGAGAAATTTTAGTTCTACTTTTCGTTTCCTAGACTTTTCGGTCGGCCTAAAAGTTGTAGGGTGCTACAGGTCTAGAAGATAAGGTGAATCTAGGGCTCCCAGGCCGGCGGCGACTCCGCCCTCGTTCGCGTCCGCCAACTTGGTCCGCAGCATGTGACCCACTTGGCGATTGCAGATAATCTTCTCCTTAGTACTGAAAAGTATTATAAAAAGTTGTAGCAGTCGAAAGTTTCTCTCTATTGGCGGTCGTATTATTAACCCTGAACACAGAATATATAATAGTACTAACGTACAGAATGGACACGCTCCGCCCCGCACCGATTCGAGTTACCCCACCCCTCAAGGCGCAGATTGCCGGACCCCGCCGGAATCCAGAAGAGTGCGCGCGCGATGTATGCAGGCGTACGCGTGTACAGACGTCGTCGTGCTTATGTAGATTCAAGAACGCGTATTTGTACATCGTGTCCGCCGCGTGCCCTAAATAAGGTAGAGGCGATTTAGCGACCACATGCATTGACTTGGCAAATTTTGATACGTGATTCAGTATCGTTGATAGATCACGATTATCTGTTCAAGATTTTTTTTTAAATTTTGAAATTTGGGTTGTTCATAGTAATTCATCCAATAATTGGTCGAGTTACTATGAAAAACAAAAAATAAGTGATTAATATTATAACGAAAAATACTGAAATTTGTTATTTTAACGACACTGAATCACATATTAAAATTTGTGCGCGTATTAAAAAATTACCCTGTATACATTGTAATTATTGAAAAATAAGTAGGAGTGGTAGGTTAGTGGTTTTACCTAAAGCCTGTCAAGCACAGGGTCGTGAGTTGAACAGTCGAAATTACATTTAAAATTTAGCATAAGCTTTACAGTGAAGGAAAATATCTTGAGGAGTCCTGCATACACCTACGAAGATAGTCATTGGTGTGTGTGAAGTTCCCAATCTGCAGTGGGTCCACGTGGGCACTATGGCCCAAGTAATCTCACTCTGAGAGGAGGCCAGAGCCAGGGACGTATACTGGGATGATGACGGTCTTGAACATGAGGGAGAGCTGGTTGCAATAATTACCCAATGATGACCCCGAAGATGCCGAGTTCGGAGACCAGGTCGCAGAGCGGCGGCGGCACCGGCCCGCCCGGACGCACCACGTAGCCGGACACCTGACAATATCATAATTATCATCATCATCATCATCATCATTGGTTAACCGGAAGAGGTCATTTTGTACATCAGTTTGTAAATGTGTTAAATTCTTGTGTTTTATATCAACTATCTGTTTTCTAGGGCGTTCTACATTTTAAAATATGTATTTGTTTTAGTAATACGATGAAAATACCTAAATATACACGCAGTCTAACCAACCTATCTTGAGCCGTCGTGCTTCCCCCTTGTCCGATAGCTAGTTGCATTAGTTCTCCTTCGGCCATCGGACGGGGAACGCGTGTCCCTCGCGCTTACGCACGGCTTTGACTCTAGCCGCTCTCACGCACACATACACGTCTGCATAGAATACCTAAAATCGATTAGCGCCAAAAGCTCGGCAGGGCCTTAACATGTATGTTTATATATTTCATACTGAATACAAACTGAAACATGGATGCACATAAAAACCCAGAAAAAAAAACAGCGCTGAGAATCGAACCCAAATCCTCAGCATTCCGAGCTGCGTGCTAAACCCCTACACCACCAGTCAGTCAGGAGTTAAGACACAAATTTTTCCTATGCATCGCATTTTCAGCTTGCTTTTATCACTTATGCAGCGATACTAGCGACATCTATGCTATGATCTCATTGAGAGACGTCAACACTCCTTCGGAACTAACCGCTCACCCGGACCAAATATAAATAAAAAAAGCCGGCCAAGAGCGTGTCGGACACGCTCAAGATAGGGTTCCGTAGCCATTACGAAAAAATCATGTAATATTTTTCTAAGGATTTCGTATGTGTACGGAATCTTCCAAGTTAGGTATCGTCAATACTTTGAAAAAAAGCTCGTATCTCAAAATCGATAATCTGGCAAAGTGAACATTATTACGCGTGTATCAATCAAGGTTCAGTTTTGTTTACAGCTGATTTGAGATACGAGTTTTTCAAAGTAGTGACGGTATGTTTTATACCTTAGGCTACTATTTACTCTTAAACTACAAATAATTCCCAAGCAATCTTAGCCGCTATAATTTTCCTTGTAAATTTAATATATTTACTACCATTTTGAATTTTTTCAAATTTTTCCACCCAACAGTTTAGATTTTAAAGGGGGGGGGGGGGACGGTCGATTTTAATGAAAATTTTCACTTTAAAGTTGAATATTTCGCAAACAGATCACTGGATACAAAAATCATGTTAGCAACCCCCCAATGGTTTTAAAAGACCTATCCAACAATACCCCACACTATAGGATTAGTCGAGAAAAAAAAATCACCCCCACTTTACGTCTATGGGAGGTACCCTAAAAAAAATATTTTTTTATTTTTATTTAACCACTTTGTCGGCATGACTGATATATATATATTCATGCCAAATTACAGCTTTCTAGTACTAACAGTCTCTGAGCTTAGCCGCGGACAGACAGACAGACAGACATGGCGAAACTATAAGGGTTCCTAGTTGACTACGGAACCCTAAAAATATATATGGATTTCACGGGATGACCGTAAAAGTAGAAAAAGTTGGAGTTGAAAAAAAATAATACAAAAAGACTCCAAAAAACCAATCTTCATGTATGTTTATATTTGTACTTTTAGCCTGTTTATATTGTTGTTATAAATTAACTGTTTTTCTTTCTTTGTTTCTTTTGTTTTGCGGTGAAAATTCCGATGTCTGGTGATGTAAGCGCGTGTTACCAGCGGCGGCAGGATGCGCTCCATCAGTATGTAGGCTGCGCGCTCGCGGCTGTGGCGCAGCGCAGCAGCGCTCGCGCACGTCTGGTGATGTAAGCGCGTGTTACCAGCGGCGGCAGGATGCGCTCCATCAGTATGTAGGCTGCGCGCTCGCGGCTGTGGCGCAGCGCAGCAGCGCTCGCGCACGTCTGGTGATGTAAGCGCGTGTTACCAGCGGCGGCAGGATGCGCTCCATCAGTATGTAGGCTGCGCGCTCGCGGCTGTGGCGCAGCGCAGCAGCGCTCGCGCACGTCTGGTGATGTAAGCGCGTGTTACCAGCGGCGGCAGGATGCGCTCCATCAGTATGTAGGCTGCGCGCTCGCGGCTGTGGCGCAGCGCAGCAGCGCTCGCGCACGTCTGGTGATGTAAGCGCGTGTTACCAGCGGCGGCAGGATGCGCTCCATCAGTATGTAGGCTGCGCGCTCGCGGCTGTGGCGCAGCGCAGCAGCGCTCGCGCACGTCTGGTGATGTAAGCGCGTGTTACCAGCGGCGGCAGGATGCGCTCCATCAGTATGTAGGCTGCGCGCTCGCGGCTGTGGCGCAGCGCAGCAGCGCTCGCGCACGTCTGGTGATGTAAGCGCGTGTTACCAGCGGCGGCAGGATGCGCTCCATCAGTATGTAGGCTGCGCGCTCGCGGCTGTGGCGCAGCGCAGCAGCGCTCGCGCACGTCTGGTGATGTAAGCGCGTGTTACCAGCGGCGGCAGGATGCGCTCCATCAGTATGTAGGCTGCGCGCTCGCGGCTGTGGCGCAGCGCAGCAGCGCTCGCGCACGTCTGGTGATGTAAGCGCGTGTTACCAGCGGCGGCAGGATGCGCTCCATCAGTATGTAGGCTGCGCGCTCGCGGCTGTGGCGCAGCGCAGCAGCGCTCGCGCACGTCTGGTGATGTAAGCGCGTGTTACCAGCGGCGGCAGGATGCGCTCCATCAGTATGTAGGCTGCGCGCTCGCGGCTGTGGCGCATGCGCAGCAGCGCCTCGCGCACGTCGGCGCCGTACAGGTTGTTGCCGCCGCCCTCGCGCTGCGGCTTCAGCACGAACCTGCCATGATACCATGTAAACCACAGATTAGATAAATATAAATTAAAATTTTTAACCCAAGAGGTGTTGGCGCGACGACCTGCAGGCTTATTGTCTAACGTTTCTGACGCTTGCCTTCGCAATCGCTATTTCTTTTTGTCAAACGGTATGAAAAGTGACAGAAAGAGGTGGTGAAAGCGAAGACAAGCGTCAGAAGCGTTAGACAATAAGGCCTCTGAGCGCTTATCAGCTCGATTGGCAGGCGCATGCCCAGGATAGGAAATATGGCAGAGGAAAGGGGAGGCCTTTGCCCAGCAGTGCAACATATTACAGACTAACTATGTATAAAAAAAATATTTTTAAAAAAATTACGCAAGTAATTCACACATATGTTTGAAATTAAAGTAAATGCACATGCCCCTTTTTGTACCGAAACCAATGTCATCATACACACTTTGAAATCTTGGCGGATTTGGTCGTAGCTTCTGAACCAGTATAACATTATACTTGAGAATAACCTCTGGAACTCTGATAAAGCGTAATTTCACCACCTTATTGTCAAACTACTGGTTATGTAACCAATGAATAAACTAAGTTAAGTACTGAACAAATCTGTCGGCTAGTGTTTTTTCAGTTTCACCACTCCGGTCCTGTGCAAACTAAGTACCACTTAACTAATCGTCAGTTTAACAAAAAGTCGGAATGGCAACGTCGCATTTCACGACCACGCGTTCCTGTTCGCACACTTTCGTTCAAAGAGTCGCTCATTATTAAAGCAAAAGAAATCGTAAACTATGTAATTTTTAAATACATCTGTTTTTTTGCATAAACAAATGTGTAACATTATAATTAATCCAAAAACGGTATTTATTTACGATACTTTGTTAACAATAACAAAGAAAAATAAAATCACGTAAAACGAATCGAAAAGTGGCGCCAAACCATTTGACAGAATAACTTTTTTTTAATGCGGATGTACAAGTTCGTAGAACAAACGATTGTGCCACTGAAAAAGTTTGTAATTAAAAAATATTGCGAAATTCTGGATTTATTTTTACACTAAAAGCTTACCTATATTTTTTTATTCAAATCTTGATATTTAATTTCTCGTTTGCAATTTAGCATGACTTCTTTCTTTAAAAAATAAAAAATACTTTGATTTATTTTTCTGAAACCGGCTGAAGGCAGTGGCGTGCCTAGGGTATCAAGCTATGGCAAGCCGAGAGATATGTTTTATTATTTTTTTATAATTTAATGTAGGTAAATCCATCTTGTTGCCGCTTTACTCTTCAGTTTGGACAAGCTTACCAAAGCACACTACATTCTATTTTTTTTAAGTTCACTCATTATATTGTGCCGTTTTTTGCCCAAATAAACATTAATCATTAAACATTCTATTACTGGACAGAATTTTACAAACTCATTCTCACACGCACCGCACTGTACACCGCACTAAAAGAAGAATACCTATTTATTTTGTAATTGCATCAAATCACGCATTTTACAACGCCTTGCATGGCCCACGATTCGATATAAACAATCGTGAAGTTATTCATCTCGCCCGCGCACTCGAGTTCCACAAACCAAACGCAACAAACTTCACACCGTAAGCCAGATTCAAAATTGCAAAGAAAATGCTATATATGCAGCTATGCATAGATATCTGCAAAACTAACGTTTTCCTAAGTATGAAGAGAGCGCTTGGAAGCCCCGTAAAAGCCCACAAGAGCGAGCGAGATGTCATGCTATTTATAACGTCGCTACTATCGCCGTTCAGCGCCGCCGGGCCGCGCAGCGGATTTGTTATGCAATTCTTGGTATTTTACGTAAAATAAAGCGCGTTATTATGAAAGTGATTTTATTAGAACTTTTTTCGTTTGGACGATGTTTGGTTTTTATTTTTAATCTTGATTTGAGATTTATAAGGCTAGCCCGGCTTTTGGGCTTCTATGTAAGGATCGCCACTGGCTGAAGGGTTCTCTAACCATGGCCACAAAAAAATAAACTAGTTAGTTTATTTTGACCAACAGATCAGGTGGCATTTAGCATTATTATCAGTCACATAACTTTTTAATTAACAAATTATTAACGGATTATTAACGGATAATAATGCTAAATGCCACCTGATCTGTTGGTCAAATTAAGAAATAGTTTGTCCGTCACTTAGAGCTAATCAAGACTGGTGAAACAGAAATTTTTATTCCATCTGACAAATAAGGTTATGATTAAGCTAATCCGAACTTTTAAAAAAGTGGTTGTATCGTATACTTTACCAGTCAGGCTACACAATTGAACAATCAAATACAATTTTGTAGTTGAACACACGTTTCTTTTATTCACTGTCCTCCATCTTACAAATCTCTCTCTGCGTCCATAGACTAAACAAACAATCTACACTTGTTTACAAAGTTAGTTTGTAACTCTACATCTTCCCCTGTAACATAATCATTGAGGTATAAGGGAGGTCTGATAGTCCTCTTAGGTCTACCACAAACCAGTGTACTTGTATTATTATTTTCTAGTATATCTTCATTGTAGGAACTAATTGAAGGCTTCATTTGCATCAAACTTCTATCTTTTTCATCCTCTACTTCTTCAATTGAGGTAAATGAAGACCTCATTTGTGACGAATTACTGGAAGTAAATGAAGGCTTCAATTGTGATGAATTTCTGCGAAGAACATTACCTTTTTCATTTCTTATTAAGAATGATCTGGGTGAACTATGAATACCAACTATCTTTGCAGGCCACCATATTTTGTCCTTATAGTAAACAACCTTCTGTCCTAATTCAAACTTATAACTATATTTTTTAGCAGACCTATCATAATTGGTCTTGTTAATCATATTTCTCTTTGTTTGGTAACAATCAAAATCTTTGACAACCTTAGGTGCAAGTAATTCACTATGTATTGGCAGGACTGATCTTGTTAAGCGACTTAGTAACAGTTGAGAGGGGCTATAAGGTGAATCCAACACTGGACTATTCCTATACTCAAGTAATACAAGATCAATATCAATGTTTTCACTTTTACATTTCTTTAACATATTCTTAGCAATTCCAACATATCTTTCAATAAAACCGTTAGATTTTGGGTACAAAGGGCTTGATGTGACAATATTGAATGCATATTCTTGGGCAAACTTTTTAAATTCAAAGGAATTGAAAGGCATATTATCAGCTCTGAAAATTTTAGGAATACCATGAGTAGCAAATATAGACTTTAATATTTTAATCACATTTGTAGCTGTCATTGAACTTACTTTAAGTATATCAAACCACTTGGAATAATAGTCTGCGATTATTAAAAAGTTTTCATTTCCATAATTGAGGAAATCGCAACCCACCTTTTCATAGGGAAGTTTTGACATTTCATCTAATAACAAATGTTCTTTACTTTTATTCACACTATATTTTTCACACAGACGACATTTACTTATTAGTGATACTATGTCATTCCTCATATTTGGCCAATAAAACAGGGACTTTGCTCTACCTAATGTTTTTGTGATCCCAAAATGAGATACATGCACTTTCGATAAAACAGTTTTTCGTAAAGATGCTGGAATAATAATTCGATGATTCAAATATACTAAATTATTCTCCACAGTAATATCATTCTTAATTTTCCAATATGATTTTATATAATCTGGTACTTTTTCAATGTTTGATGGCCACCCCTCATTATAAAATTCTATAAGCTTATTTAACAACACATCATGAAGTGTAGCTTGTGAAATTTCTGATAAAAAGCTATCACTGACATTAACAGTGTGAACAACTTTGTCCAGTGAGCTCTCTAAAGTGTCACAGTCTGCTTTTGATGATGCTCTGCTTAACGCATCAGCTATTAACATCAGTGAACCTTTCACATATTGTACATCAATGTCATAAATGTTTAATTTTATTCTTATTTTACGTAATCTTTGAGATCCAATAGAGTAAATTTCTTTTTTCATTAATGCAACTAGTGGTAGATGATCCGTTTGTACTACAGTATGTCTACCATATATATAATAGTGAAACTTTTTACATGCAAACAATATTGCTAAGAACTCTTTATCAATCTGACCATACTCACACTCTGTTTTACTTAAACTTTTGGAAGCAAATGCAATAGGCTGCTTGTTTTGCATTAACACACAACCAATTGCATTCTTTGAACTGTCAGTCTGTATGGTTATTGGTTGCCGGGGATCAAAATTTTTTAATACTGGTGGACTAGTCAATATTTTTTTTATCTTTATTAAGCAATTTTCTTGAAATATACCCCATTGGAATATGACATTTTTCCTTAGAAGTTCCCTTAATGGGCTTGTAATTTCAGATAAGTTAGGTATAAAATCTCTCAGATAATTAACTAAACCTAGAAAACGCTGTAGACTTTGCTTATCAACAGGTGAATCATACTCCATAATTGCTTTGATTTTATTTCTGTCTGGCATCAAACAGCCATGAACTATCTCATGACCCAAATATCTAACTGTTTCAGGAAGGTACTGAAATTTTTTCAAATTAAATTTTATATTCAATTCCCTTGCTCTGCTCAATACTTTTGTTAAAGCCAGATCATGCTCCTCTTTTGTATTTCCATAAATTAAAAAATCATCAATATATATGAAAATATTATCAATGCCCTTAAAGCAATTTTCACAATTTTCTTGAAATACTTCCGCAGAAACATCCAAGCCAAATGGTAATACATTGAAGTTATATGTCCCAAATACAGAAGAGAATGTACATATCTTTTTACTATTTTCTGTAAGTCCGATTTGCCAAAATGATTCTTTTAAATCCAGAACTGAAAAGTATTTTGCATTGCAAATTTTTGCTTTAAGGTCATTGATGGTTGGTATCTCGTAATATTTTTTTAAAATACATTTATTTAGGTCTCGGGGATCCAAGCACACACGAATAGCATCCTCATCTTTTTCAACAATAACAATTCTGTTGACCCACTCAGTGGCAGTGTCAACTTTAGAAATAACACCTTTTTTACAAAGTCGGTCAAGCTCAATTTTTAATTTTTCTTTTAATTTAATAGGAACACGATGTGGTGGTTTTGACTCTGGTTCAGATCCTTCCTTCAACAATATTTGGTACTCATTCGGAAACCTGCCTGTCCCCGTGAACACATCTTGGAAATCTGTGATTACTTTTTGTTTTCTTGAGTCATCTGTAACAATATGGCCTTTTGATAAGCTAATCTTATTTATGAACTTTCTTTCAACCAAACCCAAAATTAAACAAGCCTCTTTTCCCAAAGTTGGCTGAAATTGTGAGTCTGTTACAATGAATTCAATAAAATATGAAGACATCTTTAGTTTAACTTGTAACAAAACAGTGCCAAACACTTTTATCCCTGTTTTGTTATAAGCATGTAATTTAAATTTACAATGCTCCAAGTTCAGTTTTTTCCTTTTACTTAATATTTGGTAAATACTCATAGGTATTAAATTAACATCTGAGCCTGTGTCCAGTTTGAAATTACAACTCTTAGTATCTTCTAACAATAATAATTGAGTCCATTGTGTACTACATACCTCCTTTTCTACACCTCCACAATAGAATTCACTATCACTTTGATCACTTGACTGCTCATTGACGATTGCTTTTACAAACTTGCTTCGACATACTGTTGAAAAATGATTAAATCGGTTACATTTCGTACAGATTTTTCCTCTGGCTGGACACAGTTCCAATTTTCTCTCATGCTGCTGTCCACACCACTTGCATGTAATTATCATCCTATTGGGCTTACTAGTACTCTTAGAGACTTTGTCCACCTCAAATAATTTTCCTTGTACATCTGCTGCATGACGTCTTCCAATTTCTGCTAACCTAAATTTTGTTATCACTTCAATGAGATCAGTATTGCCCTCCACAATGATTTTCTTCTGTGTTTCTGAGTCCGAGGCGCCCAACACCAATCTATCTCGGATGGCCTCCTCATCAGACTGAAAAGTGCAGTCCTTAGCTAACTTTTTTATGTCCGTTAGGAAACTGTCAAAGGGTTCATCCGACTCTTGCTTTCTATTGTAGAACAAGAACCTCGCATGCAAGATATTCTTTTTAGGTTCACAGTATTCATCAAACTGTTTTATTACATCAGCATATTTTACGGAGTCTCCATCCGCCTCAAACTTGAAATTATTATATATTTTCAAACCTTCTTCTCCAACTATATTTAACAAAATAGCCACTTTTCTTTCATCCTCCGCTTTCTTCAACCCAGACGCCAGCAAATAAATCTCCAATGCCTGTTTGAAATTTTTCCAGTTATCAGCCAAATTATTTGCCACTACCAGTTTTTCCGGTAGATTGTAGGTCGACATTGCGACTGCGCCATGTATCGTATACTTTACCAGTCAGGCTACACAATTGAACAATCAAATACAATTTTGTAGTTGAACACACGTTTCTTTTATTCACTGTCCTCCATCTTACAAATCTCTCTCTGCGTCCATAGACTAAACAAACAATCTACACTTGTTTACAAAGTTAGTTTGTAACTCTACAGTGGTGAAACAGCCCCATAACGTAATAAATTCAATGATCGGAATAAGGTGAGGTAAAATACCTATTCTTCGCAAGAGGGCATAATATAGAATGGTTAAAACCGGATAAAGATTTTTTTTTGTATACCGGGTATTTAAAGTTAAAGTTAAAGTTTAATGTTTTAATGTTTTAATTTTTTTTTTTTATTATTTTTTAGATTCCAAATGACATTTGTTTCATAATTGCATTATTTGTTATTGAATTACATATCGACATTGCTCGGTGTTTATAATATTTTTATTTTTTATTTTGATAATCTAAGTTACTGTCTGACATTTCGATTTTATAATATTGTACACCATAAGTTTGGTAGACTATGGTATAGGTCTTATTTTTTTATGTATCACCTTATATTTTTACCTATAGTCTGACAATAAAGTTCTTGTATTCTTGTATTCTTGTATTCTTTAATATTTATCCGAAGGTAACATTTTCGTACTATAAGTAAAAACATGTATGTTTAACATTACGACTAGTATCATGATAGATATCTAATAACTACCCAGTATTCAAGAACAAATATTTATTTATTTATTTATTTATTTATTGTGAACACTGTTTGCCCGGCATTACAGTAAAACCAATTTACTTAGTAAATAAATTTATTTAGTAAATAAATTTAACAAAAAGATGAAAAAAAAGAAAATTTTTTTGTATAGGAAAGTCAATTATAAGAAACTAATTTCAATATTTTGTCATTTAGTTCACTACTTTTTTCAAAATTAATTACTGAAACTATTTTGGTTGATGACGTCAGATTGTAATTGAGAGCTACACTGCCAAATTTCTAAATCTATCTAAATACGTATTATCTACGTAGCAGAGGTCAGCGGGGGTGAGCTGTTTTCAGTTTTTGCATAACATGGACATACCTTTTTAAATGATTTTATTTAGGATGCCATATATTATGCCATGCCGAATTTACAAAATAAACTAAAATATATTGTAGAGAATTTTCATATAGTAATTGAATATGCCTTAAAGAAATTCCAAGAATCTAAACTTTCTATCGTAGATGCATTTTTAACACTAGATCAAGTGAGAGCGGTTATAAACTGGTGTTCATCTGCTTCTGTCAGTCAGAAATTAGAAGACGTCATTTCTAGAAACCCAGACTTAGATTTTTTTTAGGAAGTAGGTATGCCGAAAAACTTTCGGAAGCAACAGAAGTGGACAGCATTTTAATGTATAATTTCACTCCACTCACTTCGGTGGTTGTAGGAAGATCTTTTTCTATCTATAAATGGATATTAAGGCGAAACTCATTAAAAATTTAAAATATAGAAAATCTTATGGCTATTTATTAAAAAACCACAGAAAATTTACAATAAATAAAAAAGCTTAACACTCGTTTTGTAATGCATTTTCCTTTCAGTTTAATCATTTCAGTTTTATCTTTTTTTAATATTTCTTTATAGATACACCTACCTTATCCATATTAATATCTACAAGACAGAACTACATGACATTAATGACGTAAAAACAGCTCACCCCCGCCGAGCTCTGATGATAAGGCAACCCCTTTAATTAATTTTTGCGTAGTGGTCCCTAACATAAGTATCCACTTTTCTATGCAGTTAGTATGGAAAAGTGGATACTTAAGTTAGGGAACCGACCGTACTACACTGTAACTAGTGTCACTTTAGTGGCGCCGTCAAAGTGCTAGATGTCAGGCAGTGGGTCCAAATCAAACTCCGTAGTATAATCCACGCGTAAATCGTGAAGAATTCTAACCACACAGAATAAAGTACGACTTGGACCGGTCACGCAATTTACACCAATGTCAAATGAAGGTCATTGCTTATTTGTTATGTAATAAATTCATTACATAATATTAAAATTAAATAAATACAGAAAACGAGTTAAAAAGCATTTATCTCGAAATGGTTTTCGATTTACTATACATTGCAAAAAAATAGACATCCCCAATTGGAGACAGATACTCCTGTAAACCTCCACTAACCTCTCTGCATCAGCGAGCGCCATTTCGACAGCCCTCTCGCCGCCGTCGTCGAAGTCGAGCGAGTATAGTCCGGTGAAGATGTCCCGCACACGGCCCGTGCTGGCGCCGCCGCCCATGAACTTCTCCAACGCGCCGGGCGCCGCCAGCGCTTGTTGGACCTTCTTGGTGCCAGCCAGCTGGTACTGGATGGACGGGCATTTTATAGCTCTGAAAATCAGAGTGTAGACTTAAACAACAACAAATTTTACAAATTATTTAATTATTCATGTAGTCTTATGTAGCAATTAGTGTGTCTATATCTGTGTTATACAAGCTGTAACATTTAGATCGGTCAGTATGATGGGAAAGTCTGAAACAACAAGTGTTGTATTGAAAAAAAAATGGTAGTCATTTCCAACACCTACTAAAATAAATGAAAGGATATGAAAACAATACATTTTATTAATTTTAGACATCATGTTTCATAGTAACATTTGCTGCTTAAGAACTACACAATCGAGTCCGGATTCGATTCCCAAGAAGAGTAAATTTTTTAAAAAAATGTATGAATGCAGTTTTTCTTGTTACTAAAATCAATGGCATGGTTCCTAAGAACAGATCTTCGTATTTATTTATTTATTTATTTATTTATTTATTATTTAAGGAACAGTTACAACTTACAAACAGATAATTATTCTAATTGACATACTTATAACACAAAAATCCATGTTTGCAACTTAACTACAACTGTCCACAACAATCATAATGTGGCTAAAGGAGCATGCAAGATGGAATAAGTTTACCTATTACATTATTTTTACTAAAATAAATTAACTAAGTATTTAAAGCTATCGTCACAGTGGACTTAAATGTTTTTATTGACATTGAAAATATGTCACATTCTGAACATATCTCATTAAATGTACGACAAAGACGGGTGATTGGACAATTAGCAGATACCTTATTATTACTGAGCGGGCAAGAAAACAATTGAGGGTGCCGGACAGGCCGTGTACCACATTTAAACTTAAATTCATGGGTAATATTTGCGTCTACAATGTAATTTAAAATTTTAAATAAAAAAGTCATATCCGCAACTTTTCGTCTATGTTTTAAAGCGTATAATTTGAAAAAATCCAATCTGTCCTCATAGTTGGGAAGCGATTTACGTTTGCCCATTATCATACACGCCAACCTCAATGCACGAGCTTGGACAGACTCAATTTTCTGAATATGTACTGAATAAATAGGGTACCATATGGAAGAATTGTACTCAAGAATACTTCTAACCAGGGATTCGTAAAGTAATATTAATGTTTTACCCTGCCTAAATGGTTTACTAACTCGGGTCACAAAACCAAGCATTCTATTTGCCCGAGTTATTATATGCTCATAGTGCTGTCTGAAGGATAGCTGACTGTCATAATAAACACCTAGATCTCTGACTACATCGACACGATCTAGCGACTGCTTGTCAATCTTATAATCGTAAGATATTTTGTTTTTGTTTTTAGTAAAAGTTATGCATTGACATTTTTTAATATTCAGGGGCATGTGATTAGTTGTACACCATGCTTGTACAGTTTCAAGATCATCCTGTAAGCGATAACAGTCTTCCAAATTCCTGATTCTACGAAAAACCTTCAAATCGTCAGCATAAGCAAGTACCTCCGAAGATGTAAGATACAATAGATCATTAACAAATATTATAAATAACAGGGGGCCCAAATTAGACCCTTGGGGCACTCCAGATGGCGGTTGAAAAGGAACAGATTCATATCCATACAAAGCTACAATCTGGCTTCGGTTTTGCAGGTATGACCGGAACCACCGCAACAAACTGCCATGGATACCCATACATTCAAGTTTGCTTATTAAAAGTTCATGATTGACACGGTCGAAAGCTTTTGAAAAATCTGTATAGACTGCATCTACTTGCACTTTGTCATTAAAAGCCTTGCAGATATAATTTGTGTAGTGTAAAAGATTTGTAGCTGTAGATCTTCTAGAAACAAAACCGTGCTGATTGTTACTTAAAATCGGGTAAACGCTATAATATATACTCTCATACACTATCGATTCCAGAACTTTACTAAAACAGGAGAGTATATTGATAGGGCGGTAGGTACAGACATCATGTTTATTGCCAGATTTATGTACAGGTACTACTCTCCCAATTTTCCATAAGTCCGGAACTACACCCTCTGAAATTGACTTTGAGAATATAATTTGTAGCGGTTTGACTAGAGCTGGCGCGCACATCTTAATAAATATTGGATGTACTCCATCCGGACCAGCACCCTTATTAATATCTAGTCCCCTTAAACGTTTTAAAATGCAATCCTCGTCAATAACAATAGTGTTAATACATAAATCACGAGTGTTATGTGCAATTTTGTATGATGGTGTTGCAGTGGAACCCGGTGCGTTTGAGTAGACAGAGGCAAAAAACTTAGAAAATAAATTTACAATATCCTGTCCGTTAGATGCTGTCTGGTCCTCAAATTTCATACAATCTGGAATATCATTTGTTACTTTTTTATCCTTTGTATATCGCCAGAATGCTTTAATATTTGTTGCAATACAATCCTCAATGAAAAGAATATAATTCTTGTAACTATTTTCAATTTGTTTTTTACATACAGATCTTAATCGAGCAAATGTATCAAAATCACGTGGGTTCCCATACTTCTTATACCTCCGATGGAATTTAAACTTTTCCTTTAAGTTTCTTATTAATTTTGATGTATACCAAGGCGGGTAAATTTGAGCTCTGTTCTTTCCTTTTGGCGTATACTAATCGATGATTTCCCATAATCGATTATAAAACATGTGAAGAAAATCGTTACAATTCAAATTCATATGTGATTCCCAGTCAATATGATTAAGATCATAAATGCAGGACTTAAAATCAGTCTTTCGGAACAGATAACGAGTGGAAAATTTATTTTCTTTTAATAAAATAGGATTTAAAATCTTAACAGCGAGTTCTAAAGGGGGATGATGAACGTCAATTTTACTGATGGGATGCGAACCCAGCACATCTAATTCCAAATTCTCACCGGCAATTATCAAATCTAAGACTACATTGTTCGCGTTACATATTTTATTTCTTTGACACAAGTGACATGTGGCTAATAACTCAGTTATGTAAGAAGATTTAGCACTGTTCTCCGATACATGCGGTACAAGACAGCCGTTTACGCTATCCCCTGGTATCCACGCAATGCCAGGCAGATTGAAGTCCCCAATTATCAACGTTTCGCTATTACTACTGAAGAGACTCACCTCTTCACACTTACGAATAAAAGCTTCAAAGTAATTTTCAGGAATATAAGATGGAAGATAAACTAACCCTATATTTAATGTACCACATTGTAATTTTATTTGTATCCATAGATCCTCAACATCATTCTGCCATTCTGGTTTATGTATAAATTTTATCTTTTTTGATACGGCTATGAGAACGCCACCACCATGACCTTTGTTAAATCTAGATTTAAACAGCGCATCACGATCCCTTCGAAGAACTATGTACCTACTGTCAAAATACTCTTGAGATTGCAGTGAATCGTCCAGCCAAGTTTCACATAGGCAGATTATATCATAATCTGAGTTCAGAATTGAGGTGTAAATGTCGTGAGATTTTGTCCTCATACCTCTTACATTTTGATAATATATACTGAGATGGGCCATAATACAAATAGGGTATATCCACAAAAAAAAAAAGTTACTCTAAAAAAGAACAAATAAAACATGCATTAACGTACAGAGTCTAAAGTTTCACGATTCTTAACAAATATCAGCTCAGCGTTTTCGTCCTTGCGCATGAAAATACGGCCATCCCGCACCCACACAAACTTAAAGTTCAGTTCCCTGGCCTTGTGACGAGTTGCCGCATGCAGAGCCTTGAAGTATGGTGAGAGATGTTCATTCACGTACACAGGTTTATTGACATCGCCAAAACCAAGGTGCGACGTATTCAACTTATCTTCCGGATGTGATTTATTGAACCTCGTCACCGCAGAGTAGAATTGGTCCCTACATATTGGGCTTCTTAATTTTACAACGATTGCACGTGGTCTCCTGTCATCTTTGTTTAGCTTAGCTACCCGTGTGCACTTGAGAATATCTGTTTCGAGAACGTTATGAGACACGGCGCGCGCACACTGCTGCACGATTGTAACGAGATTTTCATTTCTATTCTCGGGCACACCATTCATCTCTATGTTGCTCTCTCGCAGACTTTGATGAAGAGCGTTAAGTTCAGTATCAAGTTTTCGGACAGTTGCCGACAGATTATCACATCTAGCTAATAACTCCCTGGTTTCTGCGCTTGTCTTATTGACGTTGGTGGCGAATTCGTCGTGTTTGGCGCTCAGAAAAACAACCGTGGTCCTGAGTTCATTTATGTCATGCTTTAGCGGTCCTAGCTCTCTATTTAGTATTCCCATCAGGATTCCAGGCATATCGTTCTTAAGTGCATTTTGAATCTCAGCACGCACTATCATTCTAATGGAGTCCTCTTCCATGCTTCTAGCACCAGTAGAGAGGCCTACTGTCGAGGTCACAGGAGTGTTGGCCTTATCCTTAGGCCTGGGTGACGCAACCGCACATTTAGGGCACGTCCACGCAGTTTTATCCTCCTTTGAGATCTTCTTAAAACTTGCCGCGGAGATGTTGACACATAAATTATGGTAACACAAGTCACATTGTGAACATAAGATTTTTTCATTCACTTTAATGCTCTTGTTGCATGCATAGCAAAGACTCATGTTTGTTTACTTCGCTTGTATGTACACAACACGCACACCAATCAGCGCGCTTATGCACTGCGCATTCATTAGCCGGTGCTGCGCTCACAAAAATGTTTCACTTTACACTGATAATACACGAAACCCGACGCACCAAACGAGAGACTGTTATTGTTATTATGTGTAACGCACTACGAGCTTTCTATTAATGTCACTTGTCGTAAAAACTTTCACTATTTACCAATTTTACATAGCAATAATATACGGAGCTTCCAATTTAGCTGTTGCGAGTTGTGCGGCTTATAGTTTCAGGCTTTCCCATACTGACCATTCTAAATGTTACACCCTGTATAGCGATCCGAGTATCACCGACGATACTGGTTGAAAATCAGCGCTGGGGTGCTATAGACGCCTCAGCATTATGCTGAGCCAGTGCCCGATTTGCAATCACATGACACACTATCTTTACCCTACGTGTTGTCTATTTGTAATATTATTGATGTGTTTTTTGTTGTTGTAAATAAATGTATTGTCTTTCTTTCTTTCTCAATACTAACTCTCTAATATGTAGTCTGTAAAGAACAGACAAACAGGTCACTTTACGACGATCTTCTAGGCTTTAATGACCTCGACCGTCGGAGATAGATTAAGATTCCAAATATCAAAATCGTATCCAATCTAATATTCTTGTGTCTATTATTCTAGTGTAATAGTGTGTCTGTATGTTATCTCTTCATGCTCAAACCACTCAACCGATTGAGATGAAATTTGGTATGAAGATAGTTTGAGACCCTGGGGAGGACATAAAATAGTATTTATCGCGGAACATTATATAGTTCCTGCGGGATAGCTATAAATAAAATCTTTGCAGACTTGAGTCGCGGGTAATTGCTCACTAGCATTATTGTAACAGTCTATTAAAAAGTAATAAAACGTCTCTGATTGGATTGATGTACACTGTACTTGACTTACGTGGACCGTTCAACTCTCAGTCTTGCATCCCACTCTCGCGACGAAGGATACTGCGCCGGTTCGTAGCCCGATCTGTAGTACACCACAGCCACTGGCTTTCCTTCACTGTAGAACGCAATAGAGCTTTAGTGTATTTTACATTAGTTTCCCTTAAACCACCCAAGATTGG
Source organism: Archips xylosteana (assembly GCA_947563465.1). Classification (NCBI taxonomy): domain Eukaryota; kingdom Metazoa; phylum Arthropoda; class Insecta; order Lepidoptera; family Tortricidae; genus Archips; species Archips xylosteana. Next base: position 12,301,845 of record OX387365.1, on the reverse strand, counting down.
CCGCGTAGGAGGAATCGCAATGAAGACCAGAATATTCATAGTTTTGTAATGGTATTGAATGAAACTAAAAGGATCTTTTAGCTCGCTTAAAACATTAAATAATACATTTTTTTTATATTCGATCTGGCACTATTATTGTGGAGAACTATGGGATGCGAGACGATTTGAATAGACGATATGAAAGACTTTTTATGAGCTTTTATTTAGTTTCACCTAACAGAAACTCCCAAATAAAATTTTGGACGACAATGCCGTGTAAATACAGCCAACGAAAAATAGTCGACGCTAAAATAAAAAATCAAATATAGCTGCGTACTTACAGGATGAGTTGCTTCTTATCATTAAGTTCAGTCTCTTCGTATATTTCATTCAATGTTCTTCTGTATATCTGCAAAACAAAAAGTGTTTAAATATAACATTGTTCCAGGGAAACACCGCACTTGGAAAACTCCAACGCTGGTATGCAATTATTTGTGGAAGATATACTGAATTTATAACTAGCTTTAACAGGCGGCTTCGCACCCGTTGAAGAATAAAAAAAATGCTTGTTTTACAAGCTTTTATTTAACTTGCAATGTACCTATGTATCTATGTATATACGGGTCAAATCTTGGAAGTCGAATTTGACCCACTTCCAATAGTCTGATTCACTTGAAATTTGGTATACTTATGTAAGTTGGATGACAATGCAAGTACAGTCAACAACTTTACAGTCAGGTAAAAAGCTTGCTCTTAAAATTAAATGTTTAACAAAAACTTATTCCATCCTATAAGAATTTCGAAGATGACCCGCAAGGTATATGTGCCACATTCCAAGTCTCTAGCTCCAGTGGCTTAGTTTATACTATGTCAGTCAGTCAATTATTGAGTAAAGTTACTGTTTTATAGGTATAAAGAACATACACATGTTTTGTCCTGTGGACATGGCAAGTTTATAGACAATATTTTTTAGTCAAGTCTAGCTACATCGACGTGGCCAACCTTCGGCCCATTCAAATAAATCTTACGGTGTACTTCCGTTTGGCAAATTATTTTTCCCAAACCGATTCATTTGGCAAATGTTTCATTTCCCAAATGTTTATTTTTTCTGAAACTGTAAACTATTCAGGATATATCTCAGGATTATTCTGCAGGTTAGGTTAGGTTAGGTTAGCTTTGTTTTATAACAATCCTGAAAAGTTTACATTTTCAGAAAAAATAAACATTTGGGAAATGAAACATTTGCCAAATGAATCAGTTTGGGAAAAATTATTTGCGAAACATTAGTAAACAAAATCTTAAAGTTGCTGACTTGGAGTCGCTAATTTTATGTCTACATAAGAGACATTTTTTTTCTTGTGTCGGGTTCTAAGTAGTCTGGGGATTCTTCAAAGAGAAAGATTGTCCTAGTCTATTTACTGTTCACTGTTCACGTCTAGTTACAACGGTCTGCGGTTAGGAACTAAAGCTTTCAGCGCGTTTCCGTCGCCGCGTCCCTGGTTCTAGGAACGTTAGCTCTGGGTCAGCTCATATTCTATACCTAAACTGTTTAAATGAGTCCTCGCCCGCGGGGGACAGAGGCGCGGAGGTAGACGACAAAGGGGCCGAGAGAGGTGCGGGCGGAAGGCACAGGAGGCGCGCTCGCCACCCGCACCTCTCCCGTCCCCCTTTGTCGTCTACCCCCCAGCCGGGTATGTATTACAATACCGAAGTACGAAAGACCGAATGTATTAAAACATCAAATGGGTCAAAAGATCGACACGATTTTGTTCTGAAACCGTTAACTTTTTAAGATTGTTATAAAACAAACCTAACCTAACCTAATGGGTTCTGTATGATGCCGTTTTAATAAATTCTGAAAAGTTTACGGTTTCAGAAAAAAATCGTGTCGGTCTTTTGACCCATTCGATGTTTTAATACATTCGGTCTTACGTACTTCGGTATTGTAATACATACCCCCCCAGCCCCTGTACCGCGCGGGCGAGGACTCATTTAAATAAACGGTTTAGCTATAGTGCACTTGTACTCGTATATGAGCTGACTGTGCTGTGTGTCCCTACACTATGTATAACCCATAAATAGAGTAGAAGAGGGTTCATTATATACCTAGTGCTTTGGATGAACTCACCATAATCTCAGGCCTGGTCTCCGATATCTCGAACTCGTGGAAGCGCTGGTCGCAGATGTTATAGGACACCTCCTCCACGACGAAGAGCACCACAGCCCCGGGGACCCCGAAGAGGTCATAGGCCTCCGTTATACCTCTACAGAGGCCCGACAGTGCCTTGTTCTCGGGCATCTGGAGATTAATTTACTTTAGTGTTATCATATTATACACGACTGGCCTATACAGGGCGTCCCACGGGAAGGAAAGTACACTCACGGTCAAAAAAAATCCTTTTTCACCTTTCATATAAACGAGGTCACTTTGATGTCTTGGTTCTCCACTAGGCGGTGCTTTGGCTGTATAAAACTACGGGTGTTTTTTTTACATTTAATGGGTTCGATTCCTGGGATTTGGGTTGTAATGGTCATCAGAAACAAAAATGTGTATGTTTGACGTAAAAACGGTGGTAAACGACTGGTCTACATTTGCCGAGTTGTGTCGGATTGATCCCATCACTACTCCAGAATCACCTAAACTTTCAGAATATAATATATTATTTTTTGAAATTTTAACTTACATTTTTAATAAGGTCACCATGGCCCAATTGACGCAAAACGTAACTGAAAAAAAAAAGTTTTAATAAATTCGGGAAGATACATCAATGCAACAATGACTAAGGTATGTTACAATAGAATAATACTTACTTGAGACATAAGGCCAGCGCAGACCAGATGCGTGTGCGTGCCACGCTCCAGATCTAATGAATGAAACTGCAAAAAAGATGGCACACCATTTGCACGCGTCTATTGTGCCATCTTACCCACAGTCCCATTCATTACAACCGGTGTGTGTTGACGTGACACGCACACGCATCCGCTCTACGCTGCCGAAAAAATTTAAAACATGCTTAATATTCTAATCCAAAAAACTATTCTAACTCGGCATGCCATAAACGTCAGATTATTCAATATGTCATTTTGACAAGAGTTTAACAGATCGTATGACACACAAGTTCATGTTATCTTATCATTAAAAGGTCTACATTTATACGTAATTATGTATTAGATAGGACACATGCTACAAATAAAACAAATCGTGCAAAACTGACACAATAGTTTGAACAAAACTAAGATTTCATGCAAACAACTTGAGTAAAATAGGAAACAACGATACACAAACAATACGCTGTTGTATTAAACTAATGAAAGAAACATTCTATTTTTTACAACATACCTAGTTACTTTAACATAGATAAACTTAGTGACGTTATTGTAATTAGGGCGTATTGTTGCTACAACTAAGTTGCTTAAACTAATTAGAAAAAGACAACCTCATGCAGACGTCACAAGCTACACCAACTCGACTAAACGACATGTTTTATGTTTCAGTTCAATTATCTGACAGAACTTCACAATGTCCGAAAATAGTAAGTCGGACAAATTAGAGCAAATCGATGTAGGATTCCAAAAAACCAAAGAATAACTACCTACATAAACATGCAAATTTTGAAATCCTTAATCAATATGCCACAAGCATAGGGCTCGGAAGGGTGTATGTAAGAACTGTTTTGAAAAATATACCGTTATCCGAGCCCTGGAGGAAAGCCAAACCAAAGAAAGATGTTTCATCTCGTTACTAAATACAGACTCGTTATTTGATATAGGACTTAGTGCATTTGTATTTTAACGACGCGTAATTCCATGTTTTTTATTTACAATAAAGAGTTTTATATAATTTCTACATATAGAGTAGTTTGTAGGTAGTTAAGATACACAAAATGTAATGTCGAGAAGGAGAAGGAGCGGTGCCTCCTGACACAGGCTTTTTTAAGCTTACAAGGAGGCTCCGGCGACTATTTTGTATAATCTTATTATCTAACTAATAAAACATTTTTCATTTTTTTTTTTTTTTTTTTTTTAATGTAAAGCGAAGTTCTAGTAACGACGCGGTTAAGATAATGCATTATGACCAGTGATCGGATCTAGGATGCAATTTCCCGGGGTTTAAGTCCGTTATCTTAACTTGGATATGACTAACAATACCGCGAGTCTTTTATCTGTTTACCAGTGTATGCAGGTAGAAGTAATAATAATTACTAATATTTTATCAACCTCTTTTATTAAATGGTATTAAGTAAGCAGTATTAAATGTCTTGACTGACATTGTCATTCAGATTGAGCCCTGCTTATCACATTCTCATTAACGACAAATAATAATAATTTCAAAAAAGTTATTAATTTTTAACATGAACAATAACCCATTTCCTAAAATCCCGGGAAATCCCGAGTCACATCCATGTTTAGCATAACGTTTGAGGTCGTTCACCCCAAATTGCATCCTTCATCCGATCACTGATTATGACACTAGGTACACTACCGATATCGGATCTTGATCAAATAGAAAAGTACGGTCAAAGACCATTGCCTACCATTAAAGACGGAAATGAGAGAAACTAACTAAGGATATCTTCAAATAATTTATGTAGCCTTCCTTTTCCTCCAAAGATAATTTAGTCGCGGCAGAAAAAGACAAGACTCTTAGTTTACTCATATTATAATGGTCTTTATCCATACAAATTTTAAAATGCACTTTAAATTATCTTTTTGTAATATTCCCAATTGAAAAATGATAAATGCTAGTCCCATACATGCATGACCGTCATGGCCGATTTTCGTCAGTCATTAAAATATATACATGACATTGTGGAGTAATTTTTGTTTTGATAGGTATCTATTCTAAACAGCTTTGCTTTATCTTCGTGATAATTTAATATTAGAAATGCTGTTGACTAATTTTATCCCGTTAGAAATTTGCTTAATTTGTGGATAAATTAAATATCAATCTCAAATACATACGTGAGGTGTCAATTAAAAGATTTCAAGCCGATAAAAACATCCCAAACGGCTAAGGTCATCTGAAACAGGCTAAAAAAGAACAATGTTCCTTTGCATGTACTCTTACCTTTAAAAAGACACCAAAACAACAGTTTTAAACAAATGTCCACAGAATTCCGGATGGATATTTTCTGGGACAAGTTTTGGTGCAGCGTGTGATCTTTGAAGTCGATTAAAAAGTACCTAATTGAAAGATGTGTACCCTAAACCAAACCCAGCAATGAATGGACAACACACTTGAAAAAATGTTTTGACTTATCACGAGGTTTTTTTTTGCTGTGAGCATAACATGTACACAATTGGTCCCAATGACGGTGGTTGGGACTTAGTAGCAAGTCCGTACTATTTCAAAACCGATTCTTATGTTATGTAGTTTCTATTTGAAATAATCGACAAATCCGATGAGTTAAATTAAGCAGTTTTGAAGCTCAGAGACAAACCTAAGTATGTGGCAGTGCAGGTGCGACGTTCTGACATCCCAGTGTAAAAACTGTGGTTTTATTCTATCATCTGATAAGGAATTCTAGAAAGCGTAAAAAGCGCTAATATAACATTTTGAATTATCAATTATCTTATGGTGACTTAATAGTGGACATTAACTTATTTTAAGTATCAACGCTAATTGTAGTTAATCATTTTTTTTAAAGTACCCGGACGACACATGACCGAGGTCAAATCTAGTGGACATTTTTTTAATTAACTAAAAAATCATAACTTTAATTTTAATAGATAATGCAATCCGGATGATATTTGTATCACTTAATGTCTGATAAAAGAAAACGGTACTTAATTTTTACGGAAAGGTGAATTATTGTTGTTTGATTATTGTTGAAATCAATCTGACAGAGACTACCTAAGTTTCTGTCAGATTTATTAGGAATTATAACTTAATTTGGAATAACAGAACAATGTGGGACAAGGCGTATCTGAGAAATTTAACGGAAATTACAGATCGCAAACGCTTCCGATTGTCATTTGATCCTGATTAAGTAATTGAGTCGCACAGTGCTTTGTTTGCTTTACACACCAAGAGTTTCAATCACCCGTCTATATTGCCCTTGATAAGCAGATGAAGTGAAAAATTGGTGAAAATCATAACTGTAGGTAGGTACCGAATGTCAACTATAATGAGGTTCACCGTTCTTTTATAGGAGAATAGAAGGGGGCAGGTAAATAAAGAGATGACTAATAAAAGGCTCATCTAAAGTTGTTACCGCATTGAGAAAGCCCCACAATGTCGGAGGAATCGTTGACGCCTAAACAGATAAGTAAGAAGCACCCAGTCAAAAGCGAGCTTCTAATTTCACTCGAGCAATTTATGTAAAAAATAGCGTCTAATTTTTCGCTGTCGGCAGTCATTACGTCAAAATTTAGGAAGTAGAAGAAATGGTGACGTTCGAAACGCCGAGTGTTTACCGCTCGGCGTTTGCCCGTCTATCTTATTTTTTACTGTGTACATGTTATACGTCACTGACAATGCGGGCGTGGCAGGTAACATCTCTCAAGTGTTGCCAACTCAACAAAGCACTAAAAAAATACATGCACGTAGACGTTAAAAAAACTACTTCCACTTAATCTAATCAATACACTTAATACAAAATAAAATAAAAGTGTAAAGCAAAGCGTACGATGCACAAAACGACAAAATAAAGGTATGGAGAGGCAAGTTCCGTTGTGGTGCGAAAGAGATGGATGGATAGCGTGCATTGAAGAGAGAAGAAGACAGCCACATGAGAGATGTCGACTGATATTCGCTGCGTAGACGCAAGTATCTGGATACTTTGATGTGTTAGCTAACTTGACATTACGATGTAAATTAAAAAAACAAAACTGAAAAATTGCTGTTATATTTTCCAATCGAGGTAACAAACCATTTAAACATAAGCCAGGAATAAACAGGCCTTAAATTTGCACATTTTTATGCAAATAACATAGACCCTTGCGTCAAATTTACATGCCACGTTTTTTCTCTCATATTAACACAAAAATATGTGAACCATTGTCAAAATATGTGAACCATTGTCATTTTCCTGGCTTTATTTTAAACCAACAGTATCTTTTTCAGCGAAATCAGCAGGTGCCTAAAATGAGAAAGGTGAATGATGACACAAGACCATTTAATAACATAAAACATGATTATCCAATTTAGACCACATAAGCAAACCAGTGACATGATCTTTAGGTAAGTATGATATGGCCAGTTATACCGAATATTAGATTCTAGCTCTAGATCACAGTTTTCCAACATTGCCATGCCCATAAAAGAAAAAATAAGATCGATGCCAGGACTTATTGTAGTCAAACGATTTAGAATTAAAACCGTGCTACTTCCCACTTCTGAGTAACATTTGAATATCGAAAATCGCTCAAATATGGCAACATTCCATCATTAATGATGTTCTTTTGTTCCTATTCTACCCGTTTTGAACTGTTTCTTCTCGGTCTGCAAAGTAATTTTTATTGCTGGCCACACCATTTCCCTAAAATGCAACATCCTCGCCTCACATAAATAAGCTAACACAAAGTATCCAGAAACCATGTTCAACCAACTTGTTAAAACGAACTTAAATTTTAGCTATATCCAAATAAATGTCAAAAATCTTCGAATTCAGCATGTTTCACACAAGCTCGTGAATAAATAAAATCCGCCGACCATTCCACTATTTTTTAATTTTGATACTAATCAGTAAACTAGTAGGTAGTTACGAGTAATTTACCAATCTAGAAATAAAAATATTATAGGTATTCGCATATTAACTCGTTCACTCTATATTTATATGTATTTATCTATTTCCAAGAGTGTGTGAATACGAACGGTAATAGATTGAACGAGACATCATTCAAACACTATTTACAAAGTTATCTATATCCCGAAAAAAAAACGCAAGTTCGTTTTTCAAAGTTGGCCAACCCGTCTAACAGCGACCACTGAACGCATCTGTACCGAGACATGGCGGGAAGGTTCGACGTGATGGCGCCAAAACTCGCGGCCACCGTGTTAAACTCCACTTGCTTTATTTTGTTGTTGTCTGGCTCTTGCATCAGGTAGTCGGAACGGAACAGGCCGAGGCTGACAGACTGAAACGGTAATTTTGTAATCAATTGTCCAATCCTTGCTTAGGTATCCTAACCTATAAAAATAAGCCGGAATGCCGTTTCCAAGTTCAAAATGGCGGATTCGATGCCGCAGTATGGACATTGTAGCCGAGAAAAATACTTAGGATGTGTTTTATATAGTAACTTACTTGATGTAATGTAAGTATAAGGGACTAGAGCATAAAATAAATAAATAAGTACTTAGATAAATGTCGTGGGACAGTTTACAGTATGTAAAACAATTGACCTTGCCGCAAAGAAACCAAAACTATAGAACAAAAGACATATATCAATAAATATATACTTAAAAACATGCAACCGTCCATGACTCGAGTACAAACATTCATATTTATCACACAAATATCTGCCTCTACCAGGATTCGAACCCAGGACTCTAGCTTAATAGTCAGGCTCATTCAACACTATATAGGGTGGTTATTATAATTCAATTATATTTTTGAGTGTTAAATTATAAAAAATATTGACAACCGAGCAGCTTCTGACATTAGATTAATTACTATTGTCATTTCAAAGTTATTGGGTGAGTTTGCTTTGCTTCTGCCTATTAACTACAGCTAAAACATACATACAGTGTGTGTTGTATGGCTTATCATAGTCATTACATCCTATTTACCAAACCATCACCAGTCTTTATTCAACATTAGCCGTGCCTATTTGTATAGATAAGGTGCTCTGTGTGAGAAAAGCAACGTAATGTAGTCCAAAAGTCTAAAATTCCACAATGAAGCACCCGCTGATACACTACCTTGTAGTTTTTACCTCTTTACCCTATTTGACACCAATTCTCATAAATTGAGAGTTTCCTAACTTTCCGTAAAGTGTACTCGAATCTCGAATAGAATACAATCAGCAGCAAAAACAACTGAAACGTGAAAGACCTCATATCAGTATTGTTAACACAAGTCTGGCTCTTAATGAAATAGCTCTACTAGGACGGTCCCGGGCAATAATACCTAAACATCTCTATCCGTATCAGATATTTTTGATATTTTTGAGTGCTTTGTTCTATCCGTAATTAATCAGTGACTGAACAAGTATAACGGATAAACAATTTTATCCACAGCTCAAAATAACCTACACACTCTAACTAGCAAGGTAACAAGAGGGTGTGTAGTATTTTAGAGCTTTATAAATGTTTATCTATTTCTGCGGCTTTCTATGCTAGCGTGAACGTTACGAGCGAATTTTTATCTAATTTACTAGGTAAATCAGGCGTTGTTTGCGGAGGCACATATCCACAATACTCCGCAACAACTGCTCTGTTGGTTGAGGTTACAGAGTTGCAAGGTTTAGTTCTTGATGTTCTATCCCACAGCGTAGGTAGCGAGCGTTTACGCTAGATCGTATTTTGTCTTTGGGTACCAGGCTATTTAGCCATTTCTATTGCCGACTGTATTCCTTGGGTGGTCATGAGCTAAGTAACTGTTAAGTAAATATTAGTCAAAGTTACAGGGACATAAACACAAAATTAGTTCATACAATATTGACTTAAAATAATGTTTAGTCTACTCGTACCTACTCTACATACATTCTACAATTATGTACATTACATTATCGAAGCAGTTTAGTAAAAGCTTAAAAATACATTCTACTGCAGACTTCACTGACTACTTCTGAATAAGTCAAATTTCAATATTTGGCAAGAAAAGAAGCGATTTAACTATAGTAAGAACTATCCTCTTAAGATCCTTAGAACAGTTTTCTACAACTATTTAACATAGTCAGGAGTAGTCAAATCTCCCTCTCAAAAGATACCATATCGTCAACGTAACAACTAGGCGGAAGAGCCAAGTCATTAAGGTATCTTTTAATCGGGATGACAGAGTATTAAACAGCATGTGTTATCTCCTATTTCTAGATAACATTGTATCTAAATAAGAACGTTGATTAGTTTGTCACGATAAATTAAAAAAAAAGAATGACGAATGTCTATTCTCAAATGTTTAAGAGCCCGGACAGACAGAGAGCGGTCTGGAGTTTCGAGTTCTGCGTTCAAAGTTTTGCGTTTTGACCGCTCGAGAGTTCCAACGCACACAAGAGGCAGTCAAAGCATTGATTTTATGGGGCCTAGAAACTTCTGAAAAAGAAGAAAATATTGGGTGCACCTAATTAACACAAGACGAGAAGAATCCCTTGCCGCGGTAATTTCAAGCCAAGTTTCTGCTTTATTGTCACGATTTTTGTAGTGTACCTACATGACTTAAATCATATAATAATCTCCTTTTTTTAACCAATTTGATCAGCTTTCCAACTCTCATCCTTTGGACTTCGGTCTTCAGGCATAACATCTACCAGAAGAGAGGTCTCTATTGCAACTACCCCCAAACATTTTTACATCACGTAACAATAGTATGTTAATGAAAATTAACTAACGTTCTTACTTAGACCAGACACTTAAAATAATATAATATATACATTTTAATTACAAAATATCTCTTAAGTTTAATTCGATCTTTGAGTACGATTCACACATGACGGATGTTATGAAAAGGTAGAGATCAACACGCCGTTTTTTTTTTAAATAAGACGGTTTTTCTTACGCAAACCCAGATTGAATCTTTTAGTTTATTTTCCTGGCGTGTTGATAAACTTTGTTTAACGTCTGAATGTTAATATTTAGTACACATTCCGCGGTTTAAGGAAGTCATCGTTTCCGTCACCAGTGAATCGTTCTTTGGAGTCGTAAGCAGCAGGTAGACACGTTATTTTATTCTCCACAACTGATGAATGCGCTGATGTGTGCGTTGTATAATCGAAAAAACATGGTAGTATTTCTGGTGACTAAAGATTCCTCTTTTTGGATTTGATTCTCTAAAGTTCATTTGGGGTCTCGCCACATCTGTCGACGCAGAATCGGCTTAAACCGATAGATAAAAACGTTACGCCTACGCAATAAGTGCGAGAAGGACGTCTATCGGCTCTGCCCAATTCGGCCTTCAGAGCCGAGGGGATCAACGTCTTTTTCCCTCTTATGCATGGCTTAAGCTTAAAGCCTTTTTGATCGGCTTACGCTGATTCCGCGTCGATAGATGTGGGAGATCCTTATAGTCTAAATGAACCTCGTCTGTGAAGTCATCGCTACACTCAAAAGATCATAACTTGACCCGTTTGGTCGTAGGCATGATTAGGGCCAGAGGCCGTATTATCTAACGCGCGAGCACTCGCAATTGCATTCAGTCTCTTTCTACTCTCATCCTATACCTACCGTGGGACAGAGAGAAGTGGTGAAAAGGATTGCGATTACGAGTGCGTTAAATAATAAGGCCTCAAGTGTCTTGTCTATCGTATCGTATACTGGGTAGGTTGCCTACGACCCAACGAGTCAAGTTAAGATTGTCTGCCGAGTGAAGCGATGTATTCGCGAATGAGGTTATAGTCTAGACTACAGAAAAAAGGCGATATGTCAGGGGTTCTCTACCTATGCAGTCTAGAGAAGGGATGGCGAACGAATGACACGCGTGCCAGTTGTGACACACGACGATATAATTCGGGCACGTCACTAATCAAGCAGCAAAAAGCAACCACTACGGCACGCCATAGCCAGATTCATAAAAAATTACACCACAATTGACCAATAAAGGTTTGCCATCCCTGGTCTAAAGAATCATACCCCGGGCACGCCTTAGCAACGTCAGTCACAACATATTACGAGTAATGTATTAAACCAGATTGAACTTAAGAAAAATTACATCCATCCTTATTTGTGTGAGGTGTTGACAAATGCGACGACAAAGTTACCATAAAATCTTCCATGTTTATTCCATTCAATGTGTGTCTGGCACATCAGAAGTCTATATCTGAGACGCTGCCTATACCTGCTGCTAACTGCACCATAGATCGCCAATTTAAAAACTTTGCTTTATTCTAAATTAATCTAAAATAAAACCTGGCATCAAAAGGCTGCAGGCTTAATTTAGATTAGCCCAAAATTAAAACACAGAAACTTAGTGACCATAGTCATATTCATTCGTCTATAAAAAGGACATAATGACGAGACTTAAATATTTAAGAAACTTGTTCGGCTCTTAATGACTTGGAAAATTGTGAACTGAATTAGTGATTATTTGATGTGAATGTTACACAAATGAACAGTAGTATGTTGCATAACTTGCATACATAGTCTACTTCTTTCTTACTCGAGTATCGAACTTTGTTGTAGGCAAATAAAACTGATTTATTTTATTTTATTGAGAAACTTCGTTTGAACTATGCTAGTACGGTCGTTTTGAATTGAAAGACCGGAAAAAAGCAGCAGAAGTTTTAAGTTTAAATAAAATAGTACCTAATCACCACGTCAAAATAAGTTACGAACAAGTTTAATCGCGAGTTACATTTCCGTCAAGTAGGTACCTACGCCTGAACGGAATCCTGTCTCTTTTATACAAGGAGCGAACGACCCAGATGGCTGAGTCTCAACACTCTCAACAGCTGTGCCAACCTCCAGAACAAAACCACCAGATTGCGATAAACATTTTCGGATTTGGCACCTCATACAATTTGTAACTTGTTACAAAACACGATTTATAAATTGTCTTTACAAGGTGTTTTCAAAGTGTTTCGGAATATTATAGCAGATGGTTGCGTTAGTTTCATTGACCCTTGTAAATTTATGTAAGGGTTTTTTAATAGTGGTTGACAAATGTTTTCATACATTGGTCTTGAATCTAGAAGGCCAAGAAACCTAGGAGTGTTCAGAAAAGGGAATCAAACCATCTGCCGACGATAAATTTTAAAATTCCTTATATAAGAATGACAGATGTCAAATCTGAAAATAAGTTTGTAGCAACCAGTCAGCTTTAACGGCGGTAACCACACCAGGGATACCTTTTCTCTGCAACTGACTGTACAAGAGCTGTACCTTTGTGTGTTTGAGCACCAAGTATGCTCAAACTGAATCACAGTGGTCTACGTTGAACATCGGAACTAGTGTGGTAGACGCTTTACTGTCATCTCGCTTTTTTGAAATTAGGGTTACCATATTACAATTAGAAAGTCCTGTCAAAAAACAGGACATTGCCAATCGCATATCGTTTTTAAATCATATCATAGCGTTGGTTACATTTAGAACTGGGAATCGTTTCAGCCAAACAATTTCAGTGAACTTTATTAATTTTAGTAATATGGGGACCGGACAGTGAAAGCTGCCTCGCGGAACAGTAGTATATGTCTACAAGAGAACTTACATCATACAATCCCAAGCGCCATCATCATGTCTGTCTCCGGGACCGGCCCACTATCCCTTTCAATGGGATATAGTTAAGATGTTTAGTTTTACGTTTCTCTAATCCCTGTACCTATTTATTTTTTTTTATATGTGATTTCTTTTTTATTTTATATTGTAGTTTATATGTTTATTTTATTGAGTTGGACAGTATGGCATCTGACTTACACGCAACTTGAAATAAAAGAGACAGGACAGCAGGCCTTATACAACGAAATTCGATTTTCGAACTTCGTATCGTGTCATTCCGTTCACGCTAACAGCATTTAACAGAAAAGTGAAAGGGACGGCAGGATACGAACATCGAATTTCGTAGTAGCCCCCAGTACCGCGGAAACCACAGAACCAGCAAGAGTAATAGAAACGTTATATTTTGTATTTCCTTCTTTAATCGATATCGCAATTTCCTCAACTTGATGCGCAAATTGTTTTGTATTTTCATATATTTTACAAAATTATTCCGTTATTTAAGTAATCGCCTCGTCATTTTTTTGAGGAAACAATCTCGTGGAGCGATACTTTACACACTGAGCCGTGAATACGAATAGGTATGGTCACGAACTGATGAGGCATTTTCCACTGTTCGTATTTTAGGAGTGTAAAGCAAATCAGGCAGGATATACGAGTATATTAAACGGCTAAACCCAATTTGCATTACACGGCTAAAATACGACCAGTATAGCAAGCGGCTCATCAGTTAAAGTCCGTGACCGTACATGTTTTTATGGCGTGAGTTTTCTATTTCTCTTATTACTAGTTCTGTGGCGGAAACTCTCGCGCAAATCACCTCTGTATCTCCCTCGAGATCGGCCCAAGATGGCCGAAGCCGGACGCGATGCTGTTGATCTCGACTTGCTTCCACGAGCAGTATGGCGTGTGCTTCGCGCATTGGTTCTCGGTGTGCGGGCAGCGTGACTCCAGCATGATGTCTGAACGCAGCATGCCTAGCGATATCGGCTAAGAGGGACAGGGAGATGATAAAGAGAGCTCGGATGTTTGAAGCTTCTAGCGTCGTATGGACTGCAGAAGCAGAGACGAAGTATCGTTTGGACCCAATGATGTTAATTAAATAAGAATTGCCGGTTTTTTATGTGAAGACTAATTCTATCAAATTTGGACAATTGAAAAAAAATGTGTCGAGGTGCGTTTCGTATTTTGTAAGCCAAAAGATACGTAAGCGCTTCGTCATGGGCATTAATAGGGTAGATGACACCGTAAAGCAATAATTCCAAGAGGCAACTAAAGTGAAAAAACACTTTATTTTAGCTCTGAAATCCATTTTAATTTTCAATTAACTGCTAATTCAGATTCTTAGCTGCTTTAAAACATATAAATAGTTAGTCGATTGAGTTGGCAAAAGTGACGTCATAACTAGCGATTGCCATGCAAAATCTATGCCAGGATCGTATTTTGACAGCTCATAAAAAGTACCTGCGTCAGTTGACTGGTGGGTGGTGTCATCATCCCTATTCAGCACTTTTGTTATGTAAGTTGATTACTAATTCAGTGAATCGTACCACAAAATACAACTCCACACAATTGAACCACAGATTACGTAAAGGTACGATTTCCAAAGAACATTCAATTTCAATAAATCACTATAATGACACTTTACGTAAACTGTTACGACTTCTAGCAAAAAAAGGGTATTTCAAACGTTCCAAACCAACTTCTTGCGAAAACAACTTACAGTATCTATTATTCTATTACATAACATCGTCTAAGATCTTAAAATAATTTTGAATGATTATGCCAATTGTTATATGAAAACTTAATTCCTATATCTATCTATCTATCTCACAATAGAGCAAGACAAAAGTATATAATACATACTTTGCATTTACCTTTTTAAATAGACTGGTTTACGATGTACATTTTTAATGAAAATAAACTTTTGTCTTACTATGGGTACTTAATTATAAAAAAAATCTTAGTAACACATAGGGTAGCAAAGAGAAGAGTGCTGTGAGGAACATTGAAAAGATCACGGACATAGACAATTTTGTTTTTGTTTACGGCCAGTAGCGTTTTCCAAGAAGCTAAGTTGTAATTTAAAAAGCCTGAAAAGGCAGTGTAACTGCCCGACCCCGAGCGTTTTCATTGTTCGGATACGCTTGGAATCAGGTGATTACCCCAACAGCACACAGAATAAACAGAGAAAAGGCTTGCTCTGTCGCCGGTCGCGTGTAGTCGTGGCCCAGGCCGTTAAAAGTCCTAGGATTAGGACGGACTATGTTGCCGCTTAAAACTGATAGCTTTATAAAACTAAAACAGCTCACACTTGAGACAGTGTAATTTTTTTAAATATTATGTCAAGCGAAATAGAAAGAAACATCAGGCTAAATAATAAACGTATTTAATAATTGTATGTTTGATGGCATTGTACAGTGAACACACTCTCAGATAGTGTACAGTGCTTGCTTTGTATTACGATATTTTCGATGCAACAAAAGTGCACCAACACTTGTAAAGGAAAGTAAAACAATAAATAGATGAACAAACTGAACAAAACTTTACAGAAAAGGAACATTACTGCGTTAACGATACAGGGACATTAAAACATGTCACAAAAATCCATCCAGGTTTGTTACCCCCGCCAAAAAACCAATCACTTTATAATAAAGTAAATTGATTTGTACACCCCATTGCTTTCTCAAGTTTCCAAATTTAAATTTAGTAATGACGCTGTTTGCAAAAAAAAATGCCACACGATTTTTACCTCCTGACGCCTAAAGTCTTTTTAAAAGTTCTCCAACTTCGTTGGAATAGAGAACCTACGAAAAGGACTTTGAGTCGCTATTCAAACTTAAACTAAAACCCCTGGATTGGGAGGATATGCTCTCCATCTTGAGTTGTTTCCTAAGCTGATGGCCGGTTTATCTAAGTACATACCTGTACGATGCCTTCCTTGCGCACAGTGACCCAGATGTCGTAAAGGCTGGCGGTGAACTCGTCGACTTGCAAAGCGTTTTGGAGAGTGGTCTCGAGGAATTCGTCGTCATGAGCAACCTGCCCACAGATGTTTTATTAAGTACTTGCTTAAGGCACTGGTCGCACCGCCGGCGAGTAAGCGATGATCTATCGGCGATTTTCTCGCCCAAGAAACGAACAAAAGATAATCGCTCCCGTGTAAATAAAAGAGAGAGATATAATACATTTACAGTTCATCGCTCGGCGAGGACTCTCTCTTCACTAGTTGATCGCAAAAACTCGCTCAGCGGTATAGGTAACGCCACCAGAGTTGAGGCCACGCACACAACCACATCTCATGTAATGACAGCGGGATTTTGACGTTCTGTTGACGTTTAACGACAACTGGTGGCGTTACCTTTACTCGGCGATGAATGCTTGGCGATCAGAGCGATCATTCTACCGTATACAATCGCCCGTCGCACTCGAACACTCGCTTATAGCCGAGCGACAAAACTATCGAAACTACACACTCGCCAGCCCTCTTTTTGTGTCGGGGGTTAAAAACGCGTGCTCTGGGTGCATGATGTGGATGTGGGTACTTTAGAGTTTAGATACGATACATCGCATATAGAATAGAAATAGAAGAACGTGATTCTACCGTAAATGTTTTTAATTTTATTTTATGCCCCTTTGAAAACCCGTTGATTCATAATTTCAATGATATTGAATCATCATGTCTAACCCTTCATTAAAATGGGCATGACTCAATTTATTTCGTCACATAGGTAATAAAATAAACGTATCCCTATAGGAAAACTTACATACAAACAAGCTAGGTAAGGAAACTGTTAGAAATAATAGGGACTTTTCAAGACGTTGATGTAACCACAAGGTTTGTTTACCTAAGTTCCTCAATGGGGTTTATTGTATAGATAACCAGAAACACTATTGGGTCATAACATAAACAGCGTCATAAACAAAAGTTGTCTCTCCTGTGGACATAACATTGTAGTTTCCTGCCAGTGATATATTTTATGAGTATTGGATTTTACCTTTTTTACAACCAATGCATGTTTGTTTGTGGGTGAATCAACTTTTTTGTGTTGTTTACTCTGTGCCCGGTTGTCCAAGTAACACTTCATACTATTTCATAGAAAAATGCTTAGGTTGTCCGAGGGACAAAATTTGTGTAACCATAGCAATGAGTGGCACTACAAAAGTTGATTCACTCTCGTACAGGTGAAAAACTTAAGAAAATGACCTGTTGTATGTAGTATAATGTGTCCGTATAACACAATTGATGTTCCAAATCAGAAAAAATGACTTAAGCTCCATATCAATTTTGTGCACATCTGCATACATCAGGTTCATTTACTTAAGTTTTTTACCTCCTTTTTAAATCAGTTCAAAATAATCAGGAAACCTATTTTCATTTAACAAACTTATTCATCAGATACATATAATATTTGAATGGGTTAATAACATCTAAAAGGTTTTTTTCTAAAACCATAAAACTTTTAAGGCCAACACAAACCGGGAGCGCCGGGCATCGACAGAGCGTGCCCAACGCGGTCCATAACACTGAATAAAAAACGGTGTGCCGCGCTGCCGGTGTGTCACCGTATATTTGATTCAGTGTTATAGAGCACGCTGGGCACGCTCCGTCAGCTCAGCGCCACGCACTCCCGGTTTGTGGTGACCTTTAAGATTGTTATAAAATTAACCTAACCAAAACCTAATCTTCATGATGTCATTGCAATAAATCCTGAGAAGTTTAGTTTAAAAAAAAACTTCTCAATGTTGTTCAAAGTCAAACCATCATCATTCATCATTTCAGCCGAAAGACGTCCACTGCTGAACATAGGCCTCCCCCAAGGCTCGCCAAACAGATCGGCCCTGCGCCATCCGCATCCAATGCGTTCCCGCTACCTTCACCAGGTCGTCGCTCCATCTTGTTGGACGCCTACCTACACTGCGTCTTCCGGTCCGCGGACGCCACTAGAGAACCTTTCGGCCCCATCGGCCGTCAGTTCTCAAAGTCAAAGTCAAAGTCAAAATTCTTTATTCAATTTAGGCATCAATTGATGCTCCTATGTACTTCGAAGAATCTACCACCGGTTCGGAAAAACCCTGTTGAGAAGAAACCGGCAAGAAACTCAAACAAGACAGTGAGAAGTTGAGGCAGTCACACTTATTTCCTTACTGTACCACCCCCTAATTGACAACATTTCATTTTTTAACACCTGAAAATTACTACAGGAATCGAAAGAGTTTCGCCTCCAACACGGAAAAATATTTATTATAATTTATTTCTTCATATTTAAAAAAATACAACAAATTTATAAAACATATGTATGTGTACTTACCTGTACCTCCACAGAATAGATATGTTTCCTTTACCCTTTTCACTAGAAAAAAGAGCTGTCATAATTTTAAATTTGATAACAACCTTAATGTCAAATTTACGTCATCACTTTTTTTTAATAGAGACTAGACAAAAGTAATGGATCTATTCTATCGTTGCACTCTTTTAGAATAAGCACATCTTTAAAAAATTGTAATAAATTAATTAATAATCCTAGTGAAAATTTAAAACTATCAGCGTCTTTCTCTTTCCAAACAGTATACAGAGAACAAATCAAATTATAGTCTTAGAAATATGAAATGTTGTCAATTTTGGCTAGCTTACAGCACATGGCCTTGCTACTTAATAAACTCCTTCTTCAATTACTCCGTTAACGTAAAGAAGTATCATAACAAGGTATATTATAACTAGAGATGGGCCGAGTACTCGTTTACTACTCGGTGTACTCGGCAGTTTTTTGATACTCATACTCGGCCGAATAACTCGGTTCCAATGACGAGTATACTCGGTCTAAATAAAACTATTATTTAAGAGAAACAGGCTCATAAAACATCCAAATTCGAGATCTTTTGCGTATACCTACATACTCATTGTATTGTGTCAACAGTCACCATACAATTATCAATTTCTATGCAATTCAAATATTTAAGCAATTAATGTGCGGACCAAATGCAATTCTAATTTGGGGGGGAGAAGGCGGGGATCTCCGCGACGTTCGCTCGCGGTGGCTGGTAGCGCTGTGCGAAACTGTCTAAACCTGTTTTCGCGCCCCAAAACTGAACCGAGTAACTCGGCCGAGTACTCGGTTTGAGAAACTTTGAACCGAGTATACTCGGTTTCTCGGTAAAAGTTGTACTCGGCGCATCTCTAATTATAACACATACCATATTTGAATGCTTTTGATATTCAGAAACATGCCCTATCCATCACATATCCGGTTCCACAAGCATGCAAACATCAAATTTAAGAATAGATTAGATTTACCTTGCACCTCTTAATCTCTCTTCTCTTGCGACTCGCACCTCTGAGTTTTTCAAACTCTATGTGCGAAATAACATTTGAAATTTACACTGAAGGAAAATATCGCTAGGAAACCTGCATGGACCTGCGAATAAATCCAATGGTGTGTGAAGTTCCCAATCCGCACTGGGCTTACGTGGGAACTACGGCCCAACCCCTCTCATTCTGAGAGGAGGCCTGTGCCCTGTAGTGGGACTGCTTATATAGGCTGGGATGATGATGATGAAAATTTACCTTGTGCATAAGCTCATTCAAGACTTGCTGGAGTTCTAAGGCTTTGGTGAACTCTGTGCGAGGGAACGGGGACGGCAGCAGGACAAACGGTGCAATCTGAAATCAAAGCAGTTATGAGAGAAAGGAAAAGCAAACAAGCCATAGTAACCTATTGCTTTGACCTATGGTTTCAAGCAGAGGGCTGCAGGTTTGAGGCTGGGCCCATACGTCTGTATTTTCAAATTTTCAGGAAACTTAATAAAGAGAAATATAATATACCTTTGAGAGTTAAATGACTGACTGACACATCCTAAACGACAACAACGAACATCCTAAATCACTAGCAAGATCATAGATGTGCAGTAAAAGGGATGTTTTGAAATTGCCATGTGATAGAGAACTCGCGAATTTTTGTTTTTTCCACGGGATCAGAAGTCGCGGGACTTATTTTAGCTTGAACTAATTTTGTATCAATAAATTAACAATGTGTGAACAATCATTTAACGTGTATTGGAAGAAATTGACGCTGCCCACCGGCTTTAATCAATTGCAGTACTAACTAATAATATTACCTGAATGGAGTCCTTGGTGAAGTGTTTCTTGTCCCTCATGCCAACGCCATGCATAAGGGCCCAGTCCTTCGCTTTTTCAATAACGCCAACCAGGTCTTTTTGGTCCAACGGCACCGGAATACAAGAAGCTAAACGAGCTTGCGACATTTTTCTAGATTTCTGGCCGGTCAATAAAAATTGTATAAACTGATTTCTAAATATTATGTTAGGCTTGATGAGACTAATGGTTTGATTTTTTATTATTTAATTTTGATGTAAGTATTTTTTGTGGTGCAGACAACTGACGGAGTCAACACCGTTCCTTTGCTTTGACCACAGCTTTGACGAAATAGACTAGACATGACAACAACTGACAGGCACAAAATAAGAGAAAGACAGCTGATATCAGTGACACCTGGGACACCTGACAGTGACAGTGACTTGACTCATCGTGCGTCCATCTGTGGTTTATGGCTACCACAGACTGTCAAAGACAACGAGGGGCGTTCGTGCGACGCTGACGGAACGTACTCAGCGCGTTGTATAACACTGAATCACATATACAGCGACACACTTTGGCAGGACGGCGCAGCATGTATGATTCAGTGTTTTACAACGCGCTGTACCCACTCCGTCGGCGTCGCGCGCACGCCCCGCGCTGCGGCTTGTGGTAGTCTTTACACTCTTTGAGGTAAAACCGCACTATACTTCGTTTTTTTCAGCATTAGAAATAAGGTAAACAATCTTGAGGAGTCTTTTATTGAAAAATGCTTTTATAAAAAATAGTAACTATGTATTCCCGGTCACCTAGTGTAAATGACCATATTTACTTTCAAATTGTTACATATGTTAGCTATAACTTATTTTTCAAATGTTTTTCAATAAAGAGACCCTTCAAGATCGCTTACCTTCTTTCTAATGCTAAAAAAAACGAAGTATAGAGCGGCACTGTAGCGGACAGGTGCGTCGTGGCAGTGGCGCAGTAAGAAAAATATTTTTGCCACTGTTTTTTATGAATTATGAAATAAAACGCATATAGCGGTACTGCGGTGAAGCGGCGCGGTGCGTCGCGATACAGTTGACTCACCGAGAATATTCTGCCACTCCGTGGTCCGCGCTGCGCCAGTTAAGGTGGAACGGCACGCTCTGGGCGCGAAATTCAAATTTTTTACAGGTTTTAATTTATTGTGGGTAAACGGTGTAACTGTTTAGCTTCATATGGTACTTGCGGTTGTAAAACAGTGTTCTTTATATTATTGTGTAAAGCTTTTTAAGAATAAAACTTTTAGCTTGATATAAAGGTTGTCAAACATAGAAATTCGGACTTTTAACGTTTTGACAACTTTTATTTCAAGCTAATAGTTTTATTCTTAAAAAACTTTACACAATAAAATAAAGTACACTGTTTTACAAGCGCAAATACCATATGAAGTTAAACAATTACACCGTTTACCCACAATAAATTAAAAACTGTAAAAAGTTTAAATTTCGCGCCTAGAGCGTGCGCTTCCACCTTAACTCCTCTCCGTTGGATTGCCGCTCTAGTGCGATTTCACCTTTAGCGGGAACTCTGCGGGAGTGGATCAAGTTATGCGCACAGACAGCGGAGGTGTGGCGGTGCGGTGGCGGTGACGGTTGTAAGGCCCATACTACACGGGCGGTTCTCCCGCCGCGGGAAACCGCTTCTGAACCGCCACTAGACACAATTTTATATGGAAGTTGTATGGTGCAAACTACACTGCGCAGTACCGTCGAAAAACGCCCGTGTAGTATGGGCCTTATATTCTAACTAACTTGTATGAACGGTTGTGCGGTACCGTACCACGAACTCGTTGATACAAGTATTACAAGTTAATACCTACAAGGTACCTACAACCGTCACTTCCACCGTACCGCCACGCCTCCGCTGTCGATGCGTTAAATCCATAAAAAAACAAAGTATAGCACTGCACTATTCATATCATTTATTTTCATCCCTTTCACTCTTCTGTTTGTTATTAGCGCGAACGGAACGGCACAACACGAAGTTCGACAATCGATTTTCGTATGATATGGCCTGCACTCTTTTCAATCACGACACTCATAACCGGGGGTAAACCTTTACAATCGTTTAATACTGCTACAGTAAAATTACATAAAGTTTACCACTGACAGATGGTTTGCCTTCATTTCATATTCAACTTTAACTACCTACAAATAAAGCCAATTGACATTGATCACTTTTTTACAATGTGGTCTAATTCCAAAACCATTTCGAGGAATAGGTTTATTAAATCATTTTATAACATTGTAGTAAAAAAATATTAAATGATCGTGTGTATTTTTGCAAAATAATGTTTGACCTTTGTTTGACCTTTCTGTGGGCATTAACTTTGAAATCCTTTTTTCTTTTTAATAAAAAAAAGCCGTCCGTCTAGTTTCTCTATACTCTCTGTCACTTCGACGTAGTTATCATCTGTCAGTTTAAGCATACTATTTTGAAAAACATTCTTCCCGTTTTTCATATTTTAATAATGGATTTATACAGGAAGTGTTTCATTCCTACTTGTGGAAATGATTCTGTCAATAGCCCAAACAAATTAATTGTTCGCATTAGAGAAGATTTACAAGAGAAGTGGTGCCGCAAAGTTAATTCAAAGTTTACAAGATGTACTTATTGTTGCGAGGATCATTTTAATGTAAGTATGGATTAAATCCGCCAAAGAACTTTCAAGGGAACACTTCTGACCATTTTATTTTATACGTACAAAAAATACTATAGCCGTAAATCGTTTTTTTTTACCTATTCTCTTGGAAGAATCGGCAACTTTAGTGTTATTGTTATTAAGTATAATGTAAAGTGACATTGTCAGATGACAACTAACCATCGATTATGACACATTTTTTTTGTCATTATGTCTGTGGTTTATACACAGATTCAGCCACGGCATGTAATTTACGAGAAGTCGTATCTCAAATTTTTAATAAATTATAAAAAAACATTGGAGTGATGAATTGCTGAAATATTCAAATTAGTTTCTTAAAATGCTCTGTTTTCGATAAAAAAAATAAAAAGGGGTGGTTAGAAAAAATGAACAATCCCAATTTTAGAATACTGTTACCCACGTTTGCAGATTTTGTAATAGCTACTTTAGCTTAGCTATGAAGTATCTTTTGTATTTATTTTTTACTGGTCTAGACCAGTGGTGGTGTAGGGGTATGGCACACGGCACAGAATGCAGAGGACCTGGGTTCGATTCCCAGCATTGGTCTTTTTTCTGGGGTTTTTTCTGGGGTTTTTTCTGTGCATCTATATTTCAGTTTGTATTTAGTATGAAATAAATAGCTACTTTATTTGTATGGTGTTAAAGTTGGAAATGAAATGAAGGCAAGCCATCTGTCAGTGGCAAACTAAAAGTAAACGTATTGTACGCAATGGGTCCAGCTTAGTCGAGCTCTTGGTCTCTTCAAAGTTACCCACGAAATCAGTAATATCTTTTAACAATGCACGAAAAGCCAGCATCCATCAAAAACCAGCACACGAGAGGCAATTTTTCGAACCAGGTTAGCTTCCTTTAACGATATTCTGTTCTTCATGCTACGTATTTAATCAAGACAAAATCAAAAATCACCACATCTCTAATCAATTTGTATTTTGTTTCTGTAGCAGGGTAATAGTTATACCTATTAACATTTCAACCGCTAAAATTATTGTGAAAATAATTTAAAGATAACTTGATAAGCAATCTTGGCAAGCTTGACACTTTGATGGCGGAGATTGAGAATGTTGTGTTTTTTATGAAATAAAATTGAATGAAATAAAAAAAAATAAAGAAGATTCTTCAAATATTATGCGATAAATAACTGGTAGCGGTTGAAACGCTGTAGAACTAACCAGGGGGGCTACTCCGAAAATCGAAAATCGAAGTTCGTATTGCAGCGTCTTGCTCGCTCTTGTATTAAATACTATTAGCGTGAGAGGAATGGCACGATACGAAGTTCGAATTTTGCACTTCGTAGGATAAGGCCTGGCCCTATACTACGAAGCACGAAATTCGAACTTCGTTTCATGCCGTTCCGCTTACGCTAATGATATTTATTACGAGAGTGAGAGGGACCGCACGATCCGAACTTCGAACTTCGAATTTCGTAGTAACCCCCCAGGCCTTCGGAGTAGCCGCCCTGTCTCTAACTTCTGACATAGAAAGAGTATTTTCAGTCATTGTTGCCATTTTCGTTGTTGTTTCTAACATAGGTGAAAGTAAGTGGCTGATCGACGATCGTCTTCGGAATCCATAAATACATTCGAAAATTTAACTGTCCAGTTCTGTTTCTTGACGAATGCCGATTCATTCCCTATGAATAAAACTACCCTCTTTTCTTATCCATTTATTTTCGATCTGGGTCTAGGAGATCAAAAGAACCCTCACATTTCATTTCTGCGAAGCTGTTGCTCCTTTCGACGTTTGCAACGAAAATACGGTACCTACGAACGAATCTTGTGGTGGAAATAGAAATTTTTAGCTAGAATTGTTCTAGCTAAAAAGTTTAGCCGGCGTCAATCACGAATCAGTTCATGAGAGAGAAGCAATTTTACGAACCTGGGGGGCTACTCCGAAATTCGAAAATCGAAGTTCGCATCGTACCGTCTCGCTCGCTCTCTTATTAAATACTATTAGCATGAGCGAAATAGCACGATACGAAGTTCAAATTTTGCACTTCGGAGTATAAGGCCAGGTTAGCCTCGCTTATTTTGCCTTTCTTTTTCGTCGTTATATTTTTGGTATATTAGAACAGATTTTATAATTTATTATCTTGTGCTAATTGAAAATTTAAGTTATTTCGAAACTTATTATTAGTTTAGTTAGTTTTACTAAAAAATGCACTTTTATTTATATTTCCCATTGGGGATGTCTATTTTTTTGCAATGTATAGTAAATCGAAAACCATTTCGAGATAAATGCTTTTTAACTCGTTTTCTGTAGTTATTTAATTTTAATATTATGTAATGAATTTATTATATAACAAATAAGCAATGACCTTCATTTGACATTGGTATAAATTGCGTGACCGGTTCAAGTCGTACTTTATTCTATGTGGTTAGAATTCTTCACAATTTACGCATGGATTATACTACGGAGTTTGATTTGGACCCGCTGTCTGACATCTAGCACTTTGACAGTGCTAGTAAAGTGACACAGTGTATAGTGTACCACTACGCAAAAAATAATTAAAGGGGTTGCCTTATCGTACGCATTTAGATAGATTTAGAAATTTGGCATTGTGGGAGCCCTCAATTATAATCTGACGTCATCAACTAAAATAGTTTCAATAATTAATTTTGAAAAAAGTAGAGAACTAAATGACAAAATATTGAAATCAGTTCCTTATAATTGACTTTTCTATACAAAAAAAAATATAAAAACCACTGGTAATTTTTTTTAGACATTCCCAATTACGGTTAGTTTACACTTAGATGCGACAAGATTCACAGTTCCGTTTTACCTTTATGTTTGGTTGTATGGGTTAGAGCCCTCTGCCAATTCCATTCCATACATCTACATCTATTTAAAAATCAACGTAAGCTATGCTCAGTGTTGTCACATCTACCAACTTTTTGGTAGATCTACCTATTTTGCCTCCGTCCTACCAATCTACCACCCGCGGCCTCAAATCTACCTGTTTTTTCAAAACATTTCCGTTGCAAACAATTTCTTTGTTCTATCAGAAGTACGAATGTTGAGAGGCTGTTTTTGTCCATAAATAATATGAAAACTTGTCAAACTTTAGAGGGACTGCTGGCACACACAAAGATTTGTTTTTAAAAGTTGCGTTCCTGACTCCGACCATTTGAAATTGTTTTACAAAAACATGTTAAAGCAGCGTCAATAAATCCTTTTCAGCATTTTAACGCGTTTTTATTCTATAATAGGGACTGATTTGACTAAAACGGTAGATCTACCTATTTTCATTTTCAGTTCTACCTATTTCTACTAAATTTTCATTCTATTCTACCAATTTTTCAAAATTGTATGTGACAACACTGGCTATGCTATTAACACTTTAATGTCTTTGGCGGGAATTTGAAACGAAAGGGCGTAAAACTTGATTTTTTTGAAAAGAAAATTCATAATATTGTATATATTTGTGTTTAAGTGTTTTTATTTGTCTGCAAATGACTAATATTTAGTGAAGTGTTTAAAAATGGAGGGTAACGAGGGCGGGGGTGGCGTTCCCCTCGCCCCCGGCACAAAACGGGGCAGGACAGTGGACAGTGAAAAGAACAGTGGTGGAGGCGGTGAGGACAATCTTTACTTACCTTTTCACAAACCTGATTACAAGAGACTCTATCCGGAAAACTCGGCTTCCACGGAATTTAAAGTATTCGTCGAATCTAGTAGTACGAACGAAAGACTAGGAAACAAAAGCCCAATTTATTTGAACCACATATTCACAAATGGAATCAAAGGTGTAGTGGCTATTCGTAGAATAAACGCTAGTAAGATTGTGGTGGTATTTAAACAATTTAACACGGCCAACAACTTTATTAACAACACGGCTTTTTTGGAAAAAAATGGCATGCGAGCTTTCATACCCGCAGCTCATATTGAAAAAATAGGAATTATTCGATTTGTTCCAGTGAACATTTCTAACAAGGACTTGTACTCCAAGCTGTCGTCGATATATGAAATAATTTCAGTTAGACGTTTTTCGAAAAAAGTAGGACAAGAACGAGTGCCTTTGCAAACTGTGAGCATTACGTTTCTGTCAAATTCATTGCCTGACAATGTTCAATATGACCTGTTCTCGTACAGGGTATTCGATTATATTCCCCCTCTGCAGCAATGTTACAGATGTTTTAAGTTTAATCACTCGGCCAAGATCTGCAGCGGCAAACAGCGCTGCAGTTGTTGTGCCGGTGATCACCACTACAAAGAATGCGATAAACCAAACGAGCTTTCTTGCGTAAATTGCAGCGGGCCACATATGGCTATTTCAAGGACTTGTCCAATAAAAATGCAAAAAATGATGGAGAAAAAGAGTAAAATTACTTACTCTTCTATTGTAAATACCAAAAACGTTGTGGACTTTCCCCCATTAAAAACTACTCAGCAAACTGTACCAAATGTAAATTTGAATGTAAATAAGCCTTTAAATACCACTGTAAATAAGACACAGAACCTAACGAATTTCACTTCTGTTGCTGATGTTAAAACTCAGCTATTAGGTAATAATGATCTGACTATGGCTATTGTTCGTACATTGATCCAATTGGCTAATAATGGTGATGACACTCCCATTACTACCGCAATAATTAAAGAGATGCTTTTTAAAAATTTATCATAAATGGATTCCAGTTCATCTCATAATTCACAGTTAAGAATCGCTCTTCATAATATTCAAAGTGTTAAAAACAAAAAGCCTTTAATTATTAAGTTTTTAAAAGAAAATAATATAGATATCTGCCTACTGAATGAAACATGGCTTAAAGAAAATCAAACTTTTAACATTCCTGGTTACAATATATTTTATAAAAACGCGAAAAATGAACACGGAGGTGTAGCCATTCTGATAAAATCATTTTATAAGTGTAAATTATTACAAACTGCTTTTTATGAGGACATTCAAGCAATTGCTTTATCGCTGTCTGTTGAAAGTGGTAATATGTCAATTTTATGTGTCTATTGTCCCCCTACTGGGGGCCTTATGCGTATTAATAATTTACGGAAATTAATAAATGATCTACCTAAACCCATTTTTGTAGCAGGAGACTTTAATGCTCACCACATAGCTTTCGGCTGCGTTTCCACTAAGGGTCGTGGCCAACAATTGTTCGACATGATTGACGAGTGTAATTTATGTATATTAAATGATGGCAGCTTTACAACTCTTAATTATCCTAATCGCAATCCTTCTGCTATAGACGTAAGTCTAATCAGTCCTTGTATTGCCCCTCTTTGTGAGTGGTCAGTACATGATGACAACATGGGAAGTTATCATTTCCCAACTATAACAGACATAACACTCTCAATAGACAGATATCAAATAAACCCTCCTGTTGACAAGTTTTTATATAACAAGGCAGACTGGGAAAAGTTTAAAAAATTATCAATTGATATCTTTAACGATTTGACTGTGGACAATGAGAACCCTTTGGAATCATATAATCAGTTTTGTATTTGTCTCAACACACTTAAGCAAGAATGCATACCTAAATTTACTAAAACTTCAACTTTTCGAAGTAAACCTCCGGCACCCTGGTGGAATGATAAATGTGAACAGAGTGTTGTCAACTCTTATGAGGCTTTAAAGTGCTACAGAGTTACTCCTACTATGGAAAATTACATACAATACAAAAAAATTGATGCTATTAAAAAAAGGACTATTGCTGAGGAAAAAAAGAATGGCTGGCAAAGACTTTGCGACAATTTTAATAGAACCACACCAATAAGCATTATTTGGAATTACATTAAAATGTTTAAAGGTATGAATAAAAGTAAAAACAAATCATACAACAATGAGTTTATCGCATCCTTTTTAGATAAGTTGTCGGAGGACAGCACAGATAGTTTCGACAATCTAGATGTATACTTTAATCTTAATAATAATAATGAGAAATCCAAGTTTCTGTTAGAACCTTTCTCAAGAAATGAATTCTTACTAAGCCTTCAGTCACGTAAAAATACAAGCCCTGGTTTAGATGATTTTCCCTACATACTAATTAAAAACTTAGATTCAACTGTACAAGATATTTTATTAGATATATTCAATGCACTATGGTCAAAACAAATAATTCCTCAGCCGTGGAAAACCCAGTGCGTGATTCCAGTTCTTAAACCAGATAAGTCCCCAGACTGTGCTGATTCATATCGGCCTATTTCCTTGTCATCATGCATTGGTAAAGTTTTTGAAAACATGGTAAAATGTCGCCTCGACTGGTTTGTTGAATCAAATAGCATTATTCCGCAAATGCAATATGGATTCAGACGAGGTAGGAGTTGTGCAGACAGCTTCTTGTCCCTTATATCAGATCTGAAATATGCAAAAAATAGTAATGTTAGTGTTGCATGTGTTTTTTTGGATGTCAAAGGAGCATTTGATAATGTTCATCCTGGAATATTAGTTAAGGTGATAACTAACTTGGGAATACCGGGGTTAGTTGCCAAGTGGGTGCATGAATTTCTAATTAACCGGACATTATATGTGAAACATAATAATATAATACATGGCCCAAGATCTGTGTCTAAAGGCACTATGCAAGGTGCAATTCTGTCACCTTTGCTATATAATTTATATACTAGTGAGATTTGTAAATATGTAAATACAGATTTTGTAAATATTTTACAGTTTGCTGATGACCTTGTACTATATAGTGTCAATAATGATATAGACATAGCCATCCATAAAATTAACTATGCTCTTGAGGAACTACATTTGTTTTACCATAACAGATTACACCTACAAATTAATCCAACTAAAAGCAGTGCTATGATTTTTAGTAAGGACTCTCCTTCTAATAATATTATATTCAATAATGAAGTAATTTCTCAAGTTAACCATCATAAATTTTTAGGCATAGTTATTGAGAATAACTTAAAGTTTGAAAAACATATTAAATATATATCTCAAAACTCCACAAAAGGGCTAAATATTATGAGGTGTCTAGCAGGAGTATCTTGGGGGGCAGACCCAAAGATACTGTCAATGTTGTATAAAGCAATAGTTAGAAGCCATTTTGACTATAGTTGTTTAGCTTACTTAGATAGTAATTATGTACATAGACTAGACATTATTCAGAATAAGGCTTTGAGGGTGATTTCAGGAGCTTTCTGCTCTACTCCCATTAGAGCAATGGAGGTTGAAACAACTATCATGCCTCTTGCATTGAGAAGATTACTACTGGCAGAAAGACATAGTGTGAAGCTATTAGCTTCAAATAATCAACATATAATTAAAAAAATAATACCTTGTGAATTAGACTGCCATGATCCTATGACTACAGGTGCCGATCTTCTCAATGGCCAGGCTCCCAAAGTCTCTCGCATCCTGCTGGAAATGAGGAAGAAATTCCCATCATTGTATGCAATATCACCTTGGCCATGTTATTCACATTCATTCAGTTCTTTATTCCCTCAAGTTTCAGTAATTAGGGCTTCCATCACCTCTAATCAGGATATGTTAGAATTTTTAAGTGAAAATGAGGATTACTACAAACTTTATACAGATGGCAGTAAGGGAGAAAATTATGTTCGTAGTGCTGTTTATAACCCTCAAAATAAGTTTGTTCAAAGCTTTGTTCTGAATAGTAATTGTAGTATATTTACTGCGGAGGCATATGCAGTTTTAGAAGCACTTAAGTTAATTGCATTTACTAATAGTTACCATAAGTTTTTGATTCTTACTGACTCTTTAAGTCTAATTAAAGCTCTGGAAAGCTTCAAAGTTCATTTTAAAACATCATATATGATTTATAAAATAAGAGAAATGATTAATAATTATAGGAAAAAAGGATTAGACATTTCTTTTATGTGGATACCGTCACATAAAGGAATAACAGGCAATGAAATAGCTGATAAGGCTGCATATGATGGAATCAATGCGTTAGATGTGTCTTTAATTGTAAATATTCCGGTTACTGATTGTTATGCCGCCATTAAACATGATATACAAAAATTGTGGCAAGAATTTTGGAAGAAGGACCAGGAAGTCAAGGGAAAATGGTATGGAAGCATTCAACAAGACTTACCAGTCAAACCATGGTATAATAAGCTCAAGTCACCCAGCCGTGATTTTATCACCACAATCAATCGTCTTCGTTTTGGCCATACTAAGACACCTGCACATCTGACCAGACTTGGAATTGTACATAATAATAAATGCAACAACTGCGGCAGTATCGGCGATATAGACCATTTGATTTTTTCCTGTCCGGCATACTCCTTGGATAGGTTAATCCTGGCTAGTGAAGTCAAAGTGTTATCAACTAACGACCCCTCCCGCCGCCTCAGTGAATTGTTAAAAAATGTGGACTGTTATATACCAATCTTTAAATATATTAAAAATACTTTCAAAGAACTCTGACATTACCACAAAAGAAAAACGTAAAAGTGAAACGTGAAACAATTGAAACATACATATATACTTTAGTCAATGTACTGAAACTACTCTTTAATGTGAAATGTGAAGTGAATGACGTGACGTTTAATCAATGGTGTTACCAATGAGCAAATAACCGCTATGACAATATGAAAATAAAGACTTGGCTTAAAGGTCCAGTTACCAGGCCATAAAATTCCAAAAAAAAAAAAAAATAACACTTTAATTTATTTTAATTAATTTTAAGTTTGATTGATTGATTTTTGTTTGATGTGCGTATTTTTGTGTTTGGGTTACGTCTAGTAATGGGCATTTTCTCGGCTAATTTCGCAATGGTAGCAGCACAGATTCTAATTATGAAGCTCAATAGACCGCAGCAAATTTAAAAACGGCGACACGGCAACGTATTAAAGCAAAGCTTTCAAAAATGGATAACTCTTGGATAACCATCATGGTCACAGAAACTTAATAAGTGTCGGTCTAGGCCTGTTTCTTTGAAAGTTGATTTGAGAAATAAACAAAGCCAGTATCAATTCTTTTTGGTTGGGTCTAATAAGAAAGCCAAAAAGTGGCTGGGTGTCATAACTTGCTTCTATCTTTTTTGAAACTTTGACTGTTGGCTTAAACTAGCTACTTCAAATCTAGCTTCAAGTTTCTTCCAAGCTGTTACTGCAATAGACAGATTTGCATCATTTCTTTGCAAGGTATCCAGTGTAACAGAAATTGGCTTCAAAATCTTCAGAAAATCTTCCACTGATCTCTTTATGACCATGTTATCAACTTTCACTATGATAGCAGAATCTATGACATCCCTGTTCTCTTCACATATCTTGAGTAGTTTTTGCCACTCCGGCACATAGACCTAATAAGTGTTGGTCTAGGCCTATGTTTCTTTGAAAGTTGATTTGAGAAATAAGCAAAGCCAGTCTGATGATGTCCCTTTAAAATCAGGTTGATTTGATGGCGCAGGTCGGTCTTTTGATTGTTAGTTTTTGCTTTCAGTTTCTTTTAGTTTAGATTGGTTGGACTGTAATTAGGGAAGCGAGTACATATAATCGACAGCCTCAATCGCCTACATGTTTAAGAACTTGTTGGTTATATTTGTTTTATCAGTCTAGTGTTAACTTAAAAACTACTAGTATTAACATCTTCAAAACTTTTTAAAAACAATGCTGCGTATGAAGAATTTATTCATAAAATCTGTACATAAAATAACATAACATAAAACACATGAAATTAACAGTTAAAAAGAAGATAAAGAGAACTTATCTAAGAAAACTTAACTAAATATAAATATGCTACTATAAAACTGAAAATTATAAAAAGAATTGCTAATTGAATTGCAATTAAGAACTTATGTTGAAAGTTTTTGCTATATTTCTATTATTTTAGTTTTAGTTAGCTCAACCTTGTTACCAACCTAACTTGCTATGCTATAGGAAAGAAGCTCCTAAATCATAGGTTTATTTTTGTTGGTTGATTTATCCATAATCAAATAAAAACAATCAAAATTATAGCAATTAAATGTACATGTAATAATCAATAACAAGACACCTAATTCAGTGTAACAATGAAATTAAAATCAAAGAATAACTATTAAAATGTATATAAACTTACATGCTACACTGTAATAGCTATGGGGTACTTAATATATAATAATAAGATATTAGTTTTCTCAACTCGTCTGTCAGCAAATTCACAACTTTGTCCCAGTCATCATCATCAGCCTATGCTCGTCCACTGCTGGACATAGGCCTCTCCCATGGCACGCCACTGAGCACAATCCTTGGCCACTCTCGTCCAGCTCTGGTCAGCCGCCTTGTGAAGATCATCGCTACACTGAGTCTGTGCACATTGGATGTCCCAGTATTACCTCTGATTTGCTTTCTAATTCTCCTGTATAAAATAAATGATATAGATGTGACAGCAGCATCATGCCTTCAAAGTTGTAGCTTCTATTTATTGGCCTTGGAATCTTTTAATTATTTCCTATAAAACATTTGAATTGTATCATT
Organism: Archips xylosteana; assembly: GCA_947563465.1. Classification (NCBI taxonomy): domain Eukaryota; kingdom Metazoa; phylum Arthropoda; class Insecta; order Lepidoptera; family Tortricidae; genus Archips; species Archips xylosteana. Next base: position 12,268,374 of record OX387365.1, on the reverse strand, counting down.
GATTCATGCTTTGGGATGAGGAATCTTATATTTGTCAAGCCATGATTCTTCTTCTTATAGAGCCGCTCAAACTAGAGAAGGTCAGCCACCAACTATGAATAAGAATAAATTTATTTTCAAAATCATCATTGAGAATTATATTGTTGAAGGATACCCGGCGAACCCCGAACTAGGCAGGGGCCTGTATCTCGGGGCACAAGGAGTGCGTTAAGTTAACATTATATACCTATTTAAACAGAATACTGGTGACATACATTACAGTTTATAAGAGGTAAAAAAAATTAAATAAAAATAATAAAACTAAATGGTTACAAAGAAAAGCATTAACAGTCTGCACTTAAATGTGTGCATGTGAGTGTGTATGTGCGTATGTGTGTGTGAGAGAGTGAAACTTCTGCAATTGTTACCTGTCCTTAGCAAGTCGAGTCAATTTGGATACACTCACTATTCCAGTCCACTCCAAGATGTTGCAGAGCTAAGAGTTCTTTCCGCTGGTTACTGTTAAAACTTGCCCATAATTTTTAGTTACAATATGTCATACCTATTGTGCCTAAGCATGTGATCAAGATATGCAGTTTATTCCCTTTTAATCATGGACAAGTTTTATCATTGATTTTGCTCGTCTTCACTGGTTGTTCTTTGTAGGTAGTTTCCTAATAATAGATTTAGATTTGTACAGTCATGGTTTTTGAGGTTTGATGCTAAATAGCTACTTATTATGGCTATAATATGTTTATAGTTCATCAAATAATTCAAGATTCAAGATGTTGTGTTTGGACAAATGTAGGAAATACATTAAAATAAATATTTAATAGGACAAAGGAGGTTTTAGATGGTCCGTTTGGCTACAAATTATTCTTCATGTCGTTAATAAAATACGTAGCTAAACTAAATGTTTTTAGCTTTATTGAACAAAATTAAAATCAAATAAACTAAAAACAATAAAAAATCTTAGGCCGTTTGGTTACGGTTTGGGTCCAAACCGTAACTAATGTTTGGATTATTTAAATAATCATTGACATTTACTGTTATGTAATAAACAAAAAAAGGTAGAACTAATAACAACATATAGTTATTATCCAAAATAATAAACAATTAGGCTTCCAAACTCTGTAAAATCAAGAAAATCAGTTCTAAAATCAAGGGTACAATCTCCAAATGGACTGGACACCCATGTAACTAAACGGACAAAATAAAGACGAGATCACATAACTATAGTTAATAAATAACAAGGAGCTTTGATTCATCATCATCATCATTTCAGACGAAAGACACTAATACTCTATTTAACAACAGAACATAGCATATTTAAAAAACATAGTATCTATGAGTACAAAGGCATTTCGCTACCTACCAATACAGGCACGTGTTACACATGAGATCATGCGAAAGCTACCTTTGGTATGAAACACTTATAAAACATAAAGAAACGTAAATTTATGTACTTTACATGCACATTAAGATATAATATTTATGTATCACATTGCTTACAATCATAATAATAATATACTTAGTCCAAATAAAGTTGTTACAAAATACGTAACAACTTTATTTGGACTAAGTACCTATATGATTGTGACAAGAAAACTTCCCTTTTCTAAATGTTTACTTAATCATTTCAGTTAGGAACTTCTTTTTCGAAGTCTCGCGTTTTTCTGGATTATTTTTCAGACGATCTCTATATCTTTGTATTCTTTCCGCTGCCGTCAACTCCATGTTATTTATTTTACTTTGATATCGATAACTTCATCTTACTTAGGTTTTATGGGCCATTATTTTATTTAAGGACCTTTTTGGAAAACATCTGCAGATTTTATTTCAGAAATTAATTAATTGTTTTTTTTACCCTTTATGTGTACATTTATGTTCACTACTAATCAAAGTAAATATAACAGTCATTTGCAGCGATGTTTTCTGGCTGCTTATTTATTTCGTTGACGTTTATTCAAGGAATGGTGAGAAAAACAACAACTGCTTTGCTTACCTACTTACAAAAATAACTTCTATTGTTAGGAACATTTAGTTTTGTTTGGAAACATATCACATAAAAAGCTACAACATTAAGTATAGCATAATCTTATAATATTAAATCACAAATCGTCTCAGTCTAATGATTTATTTTCTATTTAATATAAAGTATGCGACTTCGTTACTTAACTTGAAATTAAAAAGACATTTTTTATTATATGGGAGTAAAAATAATAACAATTTATGTTCAAGGTTTTAGCAAAAGCTTCAAATAAGAAAAATAATGGATCCTATTATAAATTTAAGGTTATTTTCAATTATTGAATTAGTTGCATGGCTCATAATGTTATCAGAAAACGAGGGACAAAAAGTAACGCAGTGGTAAAAGTAGTAACATAGTGGTTTCTTGATCACAGTACTTTGTACTTTCTTAAAATTAAACCAATACTAACATTAGAAAACAATCGTAGTGTTTAAAATCAAACAAAAAAAAACTATAAATAAAGCTAAAATCTATATATAAAGCCCATGTTCGGCCAAGGATGGAGTATTGCTCTCATCTCTGGGCTGGCGCACCCCAATATCAGCTGCTTTCACTTGATCGCATACAGCGCAGAGCGTGCCGAGTTGTCGGCAACCCCTCACTCTCCGTTAAACTCGATCCTCTTGCTCTCCGCAGAGACGTTAGCTCCCTTTTCGTGTTCTATAAGATCTACAACGGGGAATGCTCTGAGGAACTCTTTGACCTCATTCCAGCTGCGGGGTTCCATTACAGATCCTCCCGTCGTAAGCGTTCATTTCATCGACATCATGTTGATGAATGGCAGTCTTCGACGGTGCGTTTTAAGCGGTCTTTTTTGCCACGAACTTGCAAAATCTGGAACGAGCTTCCCGCTGGGGTCTTCCCATCGAGTTATGACCTGGGTGCCTTTAAGAGGCGAGTGTACAATTTTCTGCAGGCCCGACAACGCACTGGTATCGCGTAAAGCACTGCGAGTGTCTATGGACAGTGGTGTTCATTTAACATCAGGTGACCCACTAATTCGTTTGTCTGGCTTCACTAACATAAAAAAAAAGAAAAGAAAACTAAAAAAACTCAAACAAATAACAAACAAAAAACTCTGTATTCATGTCTCATAATGAAACTACACATTTTTCTAAAAAGTACAGCCTCATTTTTCAAAAATGTTTAATGATACATTAAATTCGTAAATCACACGTTTACCCTTCTTAATTATTTTGGGCTTTGGAACTACATATCTCCAAAATATTTTCATATGGTTCGTAAGAAACATCTGTTTCGATTACTTTGAACCTTTTTCCAGAATCATCGACTGATTTCAAAAACATGATCTTTATGTCTCCTTCCTCATCTACTTCACTTCGAGTGACACCCAGATAAAAGTAAGATTTACCTTTGTCAGAGCAAACTTTCACTATGACATACACACCTAAAGGTATTTTCGATGGATGTACATTTTACTTTTCAATCAGATCCTTTTCATGTTGATTAGAAACAGAGGCTTCTTGCTCTGTTGTAATATTTTCCCGATTACGTTGCTATTCTGAGGCGTGATGAATGTAGTGCTGCGTCTTTTGTCCTGTAATATTGGTGCGTTGGTCCTTGTACCGATACTAAAAAACTGGAGGGCCTTTATATTCCACATCTTGTAGATGTTATAGAGCCGAGCAAAAGCCTTATGTTGTACCTTACTCGTACTCTCTAGTTTCACAGAAATACGCTCATCGTTCCGGTGCATAGAGCACATCAGGATTGTAAGAGCCAGGGCAATTATCGCCTACCATTGCAAAGGTCTGTAACAACAAGTTTTTGTTAAAATTGTCATAAACTGTACTGTATACTATACTATGCAGTCGAGGTCATAAATATCGATATCATCTCCGCAAACACATATATGTATAAATATAGAATTCTTCATTCTCCACAGTGAAAGGCAACCACGTGTAGATGAACAGAACACTTTGTCGTCTACGAAAAAGATATTTTAGCTGCTCATTATTGTTGATTGTGGCACACCAAATTCCGTAGGCACATTGCTTAAATTTACTAAGCGATCATTCATCAACATTGCTGTACTTATTCGTTTGTCTTCTGTTATGCAGCATTGCGGTAATCGCTCTCCAGACCTTCGGTAGACCCTTTTTCTGTCGTCATCGCCAAAACGACAAATCCTGCACTAGTCGGACAAGAGTACTGGCCTCCATTGCTCAAGGGTCCAGTTTTCATGTTCCCGAGCAAATTGAAGACGTCGGGGTGAGATTGGGGTCATTCACAGCCTTGTGTGAAGTCAAATTCTTCTCTGCTATTGTCCTTCTAACTGTCTATCGGTTAATGGACACATTCCGGGTCTTTCGTAGCTTTTGCTACTGTTGAGAAACCGTACCAGCGGGTCTAAAATAAAAGGCCGTTGGGGGATATTGTTCCAATTTTGAAAAGTAGGCCTTTTCTGTTCACACAGGCGAGAAACTGTACCAGAGTGTCTATAGCGGCCGTTGGGGATATCATTGTTCCAATCTTAAATAGTAATTGGGGCATTCTCAAAAACGGACACAAATTTAAAAAAATAATAAATAGTTTTAGATATGCTTAAAAGCTGTCTCAAATGAATGATACAAAATCCTTTGTTTAGCTCCACTTATGAGCCGAGCTATTTTCGAGCTTATTTTTTGTGAAAAAAATGAAAAATGAATATGTATTCCCACGGAAGTGACATTAGGTCTACGGAAGTGACCTTTGCCCTCCACAGAAGTGACACAGAACCATGGAAGTGACATGATGTATATTAATTTTAATGGTGTATTTGTATTATATTATAAAATGAAACGTATTTCTACTTATAATCTTTATTTATTAATCAGTCACGTATTTTTTAACTTTTACGACGTATTATACATATAATGTATTTTTTTACATACTCGTAACTGTTAAACTTTTATAAAAATATAAATATCAATCAGTCTCATTCAGTTCTTATTGTCAGATTACGTCAACTAATACAACAGTAGTCTTCAGCAATACTATGTAGGTACCTAACAATTATATTACTAGGTATTGCGATTTTATGAAATAAAATAATTGCGATTCATAGAATTTGTTGAAGAAAAATACTTAATAAACTAGCCAAAACTAGTAATATTTAAAAGGCAAGCAATTACCTAAGTAATTAACAATTCTTATTAAAAAATCAAGCATATGTCAGTAAACGTAGTAATTTTAACGAAGATGAGGAAATGAACTTAATAAAGCATTATCAACGCTATATACATTTCGTCGACTGCATTGTGGTTGTGGGAAAATAACGATAATATCTTCTTCATTCACCTCAGACATATCTTCACACTGAGGTCAAACAAACTCAGTATATCCAAAATTACTTTTCCTTTTTCTTAAAAACTTGATTCAATACGTAGAATCCATCACATTGACAATCTGGCCAATATAAAAAACTTCCGTTTTTCTCAAGATAAATTTAATCACAGCCCAATTACCTTCTATCAACTCTCGTGTAAGTACAGAAAAGTGCCAGAATGTGATGGAGATCTTTGATCTGAGTTAGATTCTTCTTCCGCTAATATCACAGAATTATCTGGCGCTTCATGTAGGATATAGTGACTAGTACCAGGAAGTATTTCTTGATGAATTACTCGTGTTGGATAAGTATATGTTCCTATTCCGTAATGAGAACAATTTCGGTCACATTCTGAACAACTAAGCCGTCTTAAAAATATGGTATTATTTTTCTCTTTCGTCCAATAGACTTGATATGTTTTCATTGTTCCTCTAATTGGTTTCAAACTTTTGGGAACGATCGAATCAATTTGTACTATATCACTATCGTGAACCAACATATAAGTTATGTTGGTTTCCTGAGAACATAGCACTTGGAATAAGGTTTGCATATCTGAAATATCTCTTCCTTGCGACACAATTTTATCAGCAGTTCTTTTTGTATACCCGCCTACTCCATCAGGTGCTCCTTTTCCATGACCCGGTGCAGAGTAAGACCAATCAGCTTTACGCAAATTAAATACACTTGGTAAAAGGTTACTAAAAATATAAATCATCCATTTGTTGCGATATTGCGTGGAAGGAGCATCACTGAGGATGTGCAGACTGTGTATTGGCGTTTGCTCATTAACTTTATGTAGAACGGGTAAAATGTGAGCGTAAACCGCACAAGCATCGTGGCGTAAATTTTCGGACAGCGTGCAAAAAGAACGCGTGATGACTTGATTACTAGTTAATTCGCGATAATACACAACCGCGGTATGTAGAGTGAGCTGTTGGCGTGAAGCTCCGAAGTGTAAAAATTGAATTTCTTGTGAATTTTTCTGATTAGTCTTTTGTGTTTAGTCTGATAGTTTTCAGAAAAGTCAATGTGTAACAATATCTCCCCCACTTCTAGTGTTTTCTTCATATTATTGATGTATTCGTATTGATTTGTAATAATTTGTTTATGAAGTAGAAATTTTGGAATCAGTTCTATCAAAAGTTTGTACAAGTCTACTTTAGTTATTTGTATCGTGTTTTTAACAGTTCGTGTAATCAATCTCTCAGTCCCGTTAATCATTCGTGGTTCTCTTTTAACCATCCATTTCCTGTAATATGTTGGAGAATCATCAAAGGTATTTATCGAAGGAACTATGTCTTTACAATTCTCACACTGTCTTAGCACGCAGCGGTCTGATTTTATGTCACACACTACGCTTTTTGCGATCTCTTCTATAGTGCGTTTCTATAAAATACGCAAAAAATATAATTTTTCTACGATTAAGTTCATGTTTTCGTGAAGAACACACAGACAAGTTTCACGTTTTATAACATTCGCTTGCAAAATCCAAAACGGCTTTAATCTACAAAACGTGGCGTAGCTCATTCGACAAGGGTTTTCTGCTATAAATTTTTTGTAAAGATTTCCAATTGAATCATTGAGCTACCTTTTTTGCTTCTTAACCTTGTTTCGTGTAATAACATCTTTTTTGCCAGCACATAGTCGAGTATTATCGTCGCTCTCAAAAAAATTTATGACTGCAATCTTTTTGTCTCTCATTGTGTTTAATGATTTGACTGTGTTCTGCTTCTCAGGAATATTTTTAATCCGTTTAACAACGACCTACCTATAATACCAACCTATCCAGCTAGCCATTTATACCATAAAGCAGTTCGTGTATGTTTATTGTTTAATGTAGGTACTTATTTGAAGAACGACGCTGATCTTAGGAACTACCAGTCCGATCAAAAATAAATCTTTAAAAGCCTTATAGTATAAACAGCACGGCATACACATAAAGTTAAGTCATCATTTTAACGCAGGTGAAATAGATAAACAATAATAATTATAATGTTGGTTACTTACGTTTAAAAACATCGATATACTCCTCCAAACTCCATGCGGTCAAAAGATTTCTAACTTCTTCGTCCATCCTCCTTATTGTCACATCACAGAATAAAATAAATAACACTTTACTACTAATGTATGTGGATTGCTTTACTTTTTACTTTTAGAATAAAATAATGCCTTTATATGAAATTGAAACTTATTTTGTCCCTGTGCGGCAGGTCGCGTCCGTCTAGATCGAGGGTAAGAAGGTAAAGAGAAAGATGACGGAAGCGCGGAAGTCTACTCAGATTACATTCGCAGCCAATTTCACGTTCAATTTTAAATAAGTTACTCGACGCTGGTCTAAAATTAAATAACACGCTTGGCAGTAAAAAACAATGTGTGCGTTTCTATTTTTAAGCAATTTTTTATTATTTGAAAATATATAAATAAGATATTTATTTTTTAACAAGTAAACACGGTCATTTGCATCATAGAGACTTATGTAATTTTAGCCAAGTATATTAATACTCTAAAATTAAATAACATCTAATTGTTAGTAAATAACAGTGTATGCTTGGCTCTTTTAAGTAAAATCTTATTATTTAAAGATAGATTAGTAACTTGTATGGTTTTACACAAGTTATACGGTTATTTGCATTATAGCGACTTATTTAATTTTAGTCAAGTATTATTGGTCTAAAATTAAATAATATCTTCTTGTAAGTAAATAGCAGTGTACACTTTGTCGTGTTCTAACCGAATTATCATTATCTTAATATATAAAAGAAGAAACTGACTGACTGACTGACTGACTGACTGACTGACATATCAACGCACAGCCCAAACCACTGGGCCTAGAGATTCCAAATTTGGCATGTAGGTTCCTTATAAGGTCTAGGGGTGCACTAAGAAAGGATTTTTCAAAATTCACTCCCTATGTGGGTGAAACGGGGGTCCAAAGTTTGTATGGGGAAACAAGATTCGTTCGACTATTTTATTCGAAACTTCACAGAAGTACTCCTAATAATAAATGAGTAAACACGTGTTTCAGGTTTTTTGAGAATTCAACCCTTAAAAGGGGGAAAAGGGGTAACAAAGTCTGAAAATCAACATGGGTGTTGTTTCTATGGTTTATCGGGTCGCTGGTTATGAAAACAACAACGGTTTTAAAATCCGACGTGGCGGACGTAAAATACCATCTCCCTGGATGGGGTGCGATGGGGTTGAAATGTCTAAATCAACTAAATGACTGTTGATATATCAACGCACAGCCCAAACCACTGGATCTAGAGACTTGAAATTTAGCACATAGATACCTTATACAATGTAGGCATCCACTAAGGAAGGATTTTTGGGAATTCCCACGGGAACGGGAAAAAACGGGATTTATAAATTCGATTCCGAGTGACCCTATCTCAGTAACTATAATAACTAGACTCTTCAAATTTGATACACAAGTAGGTATTGTATTAGTTAAAACATCAATTTCAGGATTTTTCAAAATTCCCACGGGATAAGGAAAAAACGGGATTTATATATTCAGTTCAACCGGATCCTATGAACTATAATTACTAGACTCTTCAAGTTTGACATTGAAGTAGGTAATTATAATAATAAAAAACTGTTTTAAGGATTTTCGGAAATTCCCACGTCATAAGGAAAACACGGGATTTTTCGTTTTACTGGTCGTAGAAAGCTGAAATTCGGCATGTAGGTTGCTTGGGGAGTGTAGAGAAGCATTGTGAGAGGACTTTCCAAAATTCAAACAGGAACGGGAAAAAACGGGATTATTCGTTTTACTGGTCGTAAAAAGCTGAAATTCGGCATGTAGGTTGTTTGGGGAGTGTAGAGGAGCATTGAGAGAGGACTTTCCAAAATTCCCACGGGAACGGGAAAAACAGAATTTTTCGTTTTACTGGTCATAGAAAGCTGAAATTCGGCATGTAGGTTGCTTAGGAAGTGTAGAGGAGCATTGAGAGAGGATTTTCCAAAATTCCCACGGGAACGAGAAATAACGGGATTTTTCGTTTTACTGGTTGTAGTTAGAAAGCTGAATTTGGCATGTAGATTGCTTGGGGAGTGTAGAGGAGCATTGTGAGAGGACTTTCCAAAATTCCCACAGGAACGGGAAAAAAACGGTATTTTTCGTTTTACTGGTCGTAGAAAGACGAAATTTGACAAGTGAGTTCCTTGGGGAGTGTAGAGGAGCACTAAGAAAGCATTTCCCGAAATTCTTACGGGAAAGGGAAAAAACGGGATTTTGCGTTTTACTGGTTGTAGAAAGCTATAATTTCAAAATTCATAAATTCACACTGTAAATAGGCCGCAAAAGGCTCTTTAACCGAGTTCAAAAAAGGAGGAGATTATGCATTCCACTTTATGTATTTTTTTTTGTAGGTGTATGTTCGCCGATTTCTTGGTCAATTGTTGACCGATTATAAAAATTATTTTTTTATTCGAAAGAATACAATAGAGATGGTTTCATTGTCACCAAATCAGGATCTGATGACGGGATCTTAGGGAAATCGAGGGCAACCCTCAAATTTTGTAGGCACGCTTTACGTTTTTCATATATTTTCTCAAGCTATTTAAGTGTTTGCGTCTGGTAGACATCATCTCATGTAGATTAGCTGATGATGGAAGGTAAAACTCCTTAACGGTTAGGAGTTGAGGATATTTTTTCAAATATTATAGGTACGTATAGACCGATAGTTGTATTCTTTCAGGTTATCCGGGTGAGCTGATGATGGAAGGTTAAACTCCTTAACGGTAAGGAGTTATAGGAAGTTTCTTTAAATATCATATGCACGTATAGACCTTTAGTTGTATTTTTTCTGGTTATTCAGATGAGCTGATGATGGAAGGTATAACTCCTTAACGGTTAGGTCACACAACACCTTAACAAAATACTATAATATGTATAATATCTTCCAGTTACTCAAGTTTCCGTAGAAGGTAAGAAAACATTGAATTATACCTAATGCAGGACAGGCGAAATTAATAATAGGTTTTATATTATTAACAAACCTGGTTATTTTAGTGCCCGCTTTCGAATAGTGAAAAACATTGTATATAAAGAAAACCGACCGAAGGACCGTATCTACCTGAAGTTTAGTCGGGCTTGCTTGCTCGCTTACTTGCACGCTTTCTTGCACGCTTGCTTGCTTGCGTGCATGCATGCTTGCTTGCATGCTTGCATGCTTGCTTGCTTGCCTGTATGCTTGCTTGCTTGATATCTTGGTTCTTTGGAATACTCATGGTACACGCGAGCGAAGCCGCGGGCAAAAGCTAGTTTAAAGATAAATGAGTAACTTGTGTGTTATTAACAATTTACACGGTTATATTCATCGTAGCGACTTATCTAATTTTAGCCCAGTATTATAGATCTAAAATCAAATAACAAAATTGTTAGTAGATAACAGGGTACGCTTGTCTATTTTGAACCAACTGCGGTAAGGGTTACATTTACTGAGATGCTAATTTGAAAAGAAACGAGTGCTTTGTTAATAATACCAAGAAGATTTAGCAATACTTGCTTAGCCAATTTTAACACACCTATATTGCGCGTTTTAAATAAATCTTGGTTGTATATAGCCAAATAATTTTTAACCTAGCCAAATGGGTACTTTGCTAAAGCTTCGTTTTCTCCGTGTACTGTTGGCACTTGTAGCACCTAGTGACTGCCGTGAAATCCCTTACTGGGCATGAAGACCAATTTATAAATAATCGCTCCTTCGTTGTCAGGGCCTTTCGAATGTTCGCCGGGACTTCAATGACATAGTTGCAAGTATCTGCTTCTCTCTTGCCAGATTTATGGCTCAGTTTGATGGAGGACAAAAAAGACTCGATGGACATACATAGTTTGTCGGCAACGTTCTGGTGGTATAAACAGTTGTAGACCTCAGCCTCCTGCATAGACGCAGGCACTCCGATGACAATGATTCTCGGCTTTCTTTTTTGTGGGTCATCTACCGTGAGCCCGGAGATCGACAGCTGTTTCGATTGCAGGTATAAGAACATATAAGGTGTCGGTTTTATTAAACACACGCAAAGAATCTAATATGATAGCAAAGAAAGTCATGGATTTACTTACCACGTCCTCTACGTCTGGCCATATTTTTGAAGGTTATGAAGAAACTGACAGATTATTTGCTCTAGGTTGGTATTGAATGACAACTGCAGACATGACGTATTCGTCCAGAAATCATTATTTAGCAATACGCGGTAAATTTGAAATGTTATGACCGATTGAACTTGAAGTACTTTTAAAAGGACCTCAGGCGTCTATTAGACTTTGGGCGTTAGGAGGTTATTTTATTATTGTAGGTGAACTTTGCACACGACATGGAGGTGACATTTTCGATACTTTTTTATTCATAATTATAATTATTTCATTTACATGAGTATTTACTAAAAATATTAAGAATTTAAACTACTGCGATATGTATGCTCTGGAAATAAAATAAAAAATACTAACATTTATTTTTTTAATGCTCATGCACAAAAATAAATCACAGAAATGAGAATGGCTCAATTATGAAGGAAAAGGCTTTTTTGTTCACACGGGTGAGAAACCGTACTGACCAACGTGTCTGGAAACAGCCATTTAAGGATATTGTTCATATCTTTAACCGTAACTATCAAGGACAAGGCCATTTTTGTTCACACGGGGGAGAAACCATACCTGCGTGTCTGTAAAAGGCCGTTGGGGATATTATCCCAATCTCTAAAGCCCGCTCTACATTCGCGCGTGAAGTCGCTCCGTGAATTCACAGTATCTTTAAACAGTATCTAATTGAAGTAAAGGCTTTTTTGTTCACACAGGTGAGAAACCGTATCAGCGTGTCTGGAAACGGCCATTGAGGATATTGTTCGTATCTTTAACGGTAACTATGGAGGGCAATACCTTTTTTGTTCACACGGGGGAGAAACCGTAAAAAAAATTGAGGATCCGAAATGATTGAATACGCAAAATGGCAAACGCCTCATATGATTAAAAAAACCTTTTAAAGTCTACTTTTTCTTATTATTTCCTTCGTTACTGTCCAGTGCCTCTGGTTTTTGTTTATAAGATCGATTTTCAAAAGTCAAATTCAAAATTCTTTATTCAATTTAGGCATCAATTGATGCTCCTATGAACGTCGAAAAATCTACCACCGGTTCGGAAAAAACCCTGTTGAGAAGAAACCGGCAAGAAACTCAACAAGGTATCTTTTTTTCAATCAGATCTACATTGTTATTAAATGACATACATCTAAATTATTTAATACAATTAAATTTTTTAACACAGTAGATACGCTATTTGAGACTAGGGATCGCCAATGCGGATCGGAATTATTTCCAAACATCCCTGTCCATGATATAGGCATTAATTTTATAGTACGCCTTAGATATTAATGTCTTCTTCACAATGAATTTGAATTTTGTATCAGTTTGTTCGGTTATTGTTTTCGGAATTTTATTATAAAAACGATTAATTGGGCTTGGGCGATTAGACCTCGACTTTTTCGGTAGATCGTTCGAAACGTCCGAATCGAATATTAAAAAACCAATACTGTTTGAAAAGTGCTGAATCCCTAGCGATAGGAGACAAAATATACTGTGACGTGCAGTCTCTTTCGCTTGAATCCTGAAGAGCTTAAAAGGAAGGAAGGAGGTGGAAGGCTTTGGTAGCCTCGCTGCTGTCCTCTTGTGTCCAATTCACGGCCTTAAGTAGGGTCGGTGCGTTTTGTGACTATTGCGTGTGGCCAGTGTGTTCCGACGCTTAAAGTTTCCATATGAAATTAAATAACTCTTGTACTTGATTTAATACTATTTCTGTCCTGTCTCGTCTTAGGGAATACTATGTATAAAAAAGAACATATTTAGGGCATCCACTACTTCCCTATAGCCCTCGACACCGAAGGCTGGGAGAAGCCATAGGATGCGACCTGCCCGACTCAACTTTGACTTGAACCAAACGCGAAAAATTCATTCATTCATTCATATTATAAACGGGAGAAACTATTTTTGCCCAGTCTTGACTTACGGAATACAATACATATATATATAAAAAAAAATAGGGCATCCAATATGTCCTTAACTTTAACTTTTTTGGTTGTCACGTTCAGCGTGTTTGAAATGGGTATATTGTTCCAATCTCAAACAGTAAATATGAAGGACAAGGCTTTTTGTTCACACGGGTGAGAAACCGTACCAGCGTGTCTGTAAATGGGTATATTGTTCCAATCTGTTAAGGTTCATTAAGATCTTAATTTCTATGCTATTTCTGTCCTGTCTCGCCTTAGGGAATACTATATATTAAAAAATGTACGACATGATCAGGCCATCCACTATTTCCTTAATAGCCCTTGACACCGAAGGCTGTGAGAAGCCATGGATTGTGACCTGCCCAACTCATCATTCAACTGAACCAACCGCGAAAAATTAATTAATTCATTCATATTATAAACGAGAAAAACTATTTCTGTCCTGTCTCGACTTAGGGAATACAATATTTAAAAAAAAAATAGGGCATATTTAGGGCATCCAATATGTCCCTAACTTTAACTTTTTTGGTTCACACGGGTGAGAAACAATACCAGCGTGTCGGTAAATGGGTATATTGTTCCAATTTCAGACATTAAATATGAAGGATAAGGTTTTTTTGTTCACACGGGTGAGAAACCGTGCCAGCGTATCTGGAAACGACCATTGAGGATATTTTTTATATCTTTAACGATAACTATCAAGGGCAAGACCTTTTTTGTTTACACGGGCGAGAAAATTTACCATCGTATCAGGAAACGACCATTAAATAAAAAAAACTTTATTAGCATTTAACAGAGGTTGTTATTTTTTCATATAAGGTGAGACCTCCCATTAAGTCGAAACTTGTGTTAGGAGGCCTCGCTCTTCCAAAAACTTAAACATTATGAGTAGATAATTAATTTATGAAGGTAAGTTATAGTAAAGATTATTAACCACCATTGAGGATATTGTTTATATCTTTAATGGTAACTATCAAGGGCAAGGCCTTTTTTGTTCACACGGGTGAGAAACCTTACCAGCATATATCTAGAAACGACCATTGAGGATATTGTTTATATCTTTAACGGTAACTATCAAGGACAAGACCTTTTTATGTTCACACGGGTGAGAAACCGTACCAGCCTATCTGGAAACTACCATTGAGGATATTGTTTATATCTTTAATGGTAACTATCAAGGGCAAGGCCTTTTTTGTTCACACGGGTGAGAAACCTTACCAGCATATATCTAGAAACGACCATTGAGGATATTGTTTATATCTTTAACGGTAACTATCAAGGACAAGACCTTTTTATGTTCACACGGGTGAGAAACCGTACCAGTCTATCTGGAAACTACCATTGAGGATATTGTTTATATCTTTATTCTTTCACACAGGCGAGAAACCGTACAATAAAAACTAACATTGTTGTACTTTCGTTCTGAGATTTCTTAATTTCTGGCATAACATTTATTTTGGAAAAAAATTACAAGGACAGCCACTAACGCGCTTACAAAGAATCGCCCAAATATATTATTATATTAAAGTGATATGTCTACTTACTATCTGAACGTTCAATGAATGGAAATGTAAATTAATTAAAGTATAATTTAGAAACCTGACTAGTTAGAGGTCCCTAGTCACTATTTTCCTGATGAATTGTCGTGGTCCCAGAGGTCGTCGTGTCAGTTCTGGTGGTGGCCATCTGCGTGTTCCGGGGTTGCTAGTCACCGGCGGCGTGGCTGGCTGGTTGGTCACCGGCGGTTGTCGTGGCGTTCTGCGTCGTGGTGGTGGTAGCGGCGACAGGATCTTGCCTTGCACTGTATCTGCCCCACGTGTGCTGCGTTGCGCTCTCCCGTTGCCGTGTTTATCTTGACCATTATTGTTTTCGCTGTTCGTAGTGCGAAGAGTTCCACCTTCTCGCCCTCAATCTATTCATACGTCCGACATTTTGGTGTGTTTGTTGGGTTTCCGGTGTGTATGGCTTTGCTGGATTTTTTGGTTCTGGTGGTTGTTTTCGTCGTAGCGCAGATTTCCTTGGCTTGACGTTGTTGTTGGTGACGTTGAGTTGGTTGGTGGTGAATGTTCCGACGTGGCGTTGGCAATGTTCCGACGTGGTTATTTATGTTCAACTTCCAATTTTTCCTATGGTTCCGAAGGCAAGGTCGCCATGCAATATATATATTATGTACTTAGCTCTAATTACCTTGATTAGGTTTTGTTTCACTCTAATTTAGTTTGTTGTAAAACTTAAAATATAGTTGTGAAACTGTACCCTCGATCCTAACTCGGCGTGGCCTCGGTTTCCTAATCTATTTGCTCTAGCGTGGTGCTACGATTATGCGCCGCAGTATCGCGTTGGTACGATTCTTTTAAACAATCTGATATCGACACGAATCGTCCTATGTTAAACCCTGGTGGAAGGGTTCTTCGGTCATTCCTGTTTGCGACCCATTCATTTGGGATAACCCAGGGCACTTCCCCTGTCACGCAACACCAATTGGCGTGGCTCTCGGCGGTCGGCTCTTTCATTAATTGAAAGCCAACCAAGTACTGGAAATACTGGGACAAAACTGGGACTAAAAGACACCTAACCTAACCTTACAACTAAAAGCGACGGTCAACAGATTAGGTACTAAAGTTACTTAAAGCTAAGTTTAAATATACGGGACCGATGTCAAATCAAGTCCGTCATCTTTTTGTAGTAGGTAATTCTTTTTACTACATTTACTTCCTTCAAGTAGTCATACTAATCTTTTCTCTTTTTAGGGTTCCGTAGTCAACTAAGTAGGAACCCTTATAGTTTCGCCATGTCTGTCTGTCTGTCTGTCTGTCTGTCCGCGGCTTAGCTCAGAGACTGTTAGTACTAGAAAGCTGAAATTTTGGCATGAATATATATATTAGTCACGCCGACAAAGTGGTTAAATAATAAAAGCTAAAAAAATTTTTTTTAGGGTACCTCCTTTAGACGTAAAGTGGGGGTGATTTTTTTTTCTCGACTAACCCTATAGTGTTGGGTATCATTGGAAAGGTATTTGAAATAATTAGGGGTATGCTAAAATCATTTTTTGATAAAGTGAATATTTTCGGAGATATTCACTCCGAAAGTTCAAAATAATGTGTCCCCCCCCCCTCTAACTTTTGAACAGCAAGTCTAAAAAATATGAAAAAAATCACGTAAGTTAAACTTAATAAAAACTTTCTAGGAAAATTATTTTCAACTTAATCAGTTGAGCAGTTTTTAAGTTTTTGTAAAAAAAATATTTCTAAACTAAGATTGTAATTTAACCGCCATTGCAAGCATTTTTTTTTCTTTAAGTACCTATAAGATCTCGCTAACAATATCTTCTTTCAAATAAAAAAAAAATTGAAATCGGTTAAGAATTACATCTGAAAAACCATCAACATAATTATACTAGTTCTAGTAGAGTGCAATTAGATTAGTTACCCAATTCGCCGATAGATGGCGCTGTACCGCTGACGTTGGTATTCTGCGCGCAAGTATGCAAAGATTTTTTCGTACCTGCTACGGAACCCTATCTTGGGCGTGTCCGACACGCTCTTGGCCAGTTTTTTATATAATTTATCTTTTTAATTTGATAGGACGGATCAACCGGCCCCAGACTCACATTAATTCCAAGGATGCTAAGAAAATCTCAATACACAAGAAACTAGCAAAAGGCCCCTGTTCAAAAACCAAAACAAATCAATATTCAAACAGGACACTAAGTTAAAAATAAAAACGAAGAACTAAAATAGCCATAAAATTTGTCAACGCTGCATTACAAAAATATACAAATAGGGCAATATCAATAATCTAAGTAAAATGAACTAAAATAAACAATTCATTAAAAAATTAAAGTATTAACAGATGCATCAAACTACTAAAATGAGAGAGTAGACGTCTAAGGAGAAAAATAATAAGCCTAAAACTAAAATAATTAAGACCAAAAAGTAAAATGATACAATGACATGAATATACGTAAAAACTCCTCTAAATAACCAGCTTTAATTACCAAAACCAGTATCACATTATTGCCAGACAATTAATAACAAGTATTCATATGGACACAACATACCTAATACAAAAAGCTAAAAGTTTAAAAATTAAAATGAATAAATTCAAAAGTTAAAAATTTAGGATAAGCTAACAAAATAAGCTTAGGTCAGCAACCACACCCAGAGTATAGGCCATGAGAGAAAAGGTCAATCAATACTACAATTAAAACTAAATTAAACAGAGATGTCCTAAAAGTAAAGCAATTAAAATGTCAAATAAATTAAAAACACAGGCCTCCTAACTGAACTAAAAGGCACGGCACCAATAACCCACGCAGTCCAGCTTAGTGCCGCCGCCGAGTAGAGGCCGAGCCGGGCCAGATGAGTGGGTTCCGTTTAATAATTAAAAATGTAAAATTATAATTGTCAAAATAATCAGTTAAATAACAAATCAAATCAAAATGGAATAAAATAATTAATCAAAATAAATAAGAAGAGATTTATTAATAAGAAATTTATTTGATTTCTCCACCACCAAGTACAATTGAGGAACTTAAATATTACAATAAAGATGTAATTGGGAGACTTGAGTGGGGGAGACTGGTGCCCGAACTAGGGAGATCCTGTGTGTCAGGTCACCAGGTCTCCTGCCCTCAGATGTCCGCAACTACTGAGTTACAACTTAAAAATAAAGAAAACAATTTGCGTTACAAATTAAATTAGGAATATGATATAGATTATAAATGTGAATGTGAATGCAAATGTAAATGACAAATTGGAACAAAAGCTACTAAAAATGTAAATAAAAATTAATAATTAACGAATGAAATCAAACCAAAATTATTAAATAAAATAAAGTAATTAATCAAATAAAATTATAAAAGGTCAGAGGGAATAACAATTACCTAATTAAAAGTGAATATAAAAATTGATTCTGATTTGTTCAATTAAATAAAGGGTTTAAACAATTGCTGGCCCCCAAAATCGATATCATCGAAGGAGATAAGCCACACCCACCGGCCCCGCCCCCGCCGGATAGCGCCGTACAAACCAATGCCGCGCTACTCAAGTGAGCGAGCCGGAGCCAGATGAGTGAGTTCCGTATAAAAATAAAGACGTAAAAACCAAAAAGTGTTAAACAAAATTATAAAATAAAATTGCAAATTTTAATTAAATCGAGTATTTCAAAAGGAAATAAGAACACATAAACCTGTAAATAATAATTAAATAACTAAAAATGAAATAAAATCAAGCCAAATATCAAATAGGCTAAAATCAGAAAATGATAGAAATTACGGAGCGACCGGTTACTCGGTCACCATCCTCCAAACACACAAGAAACAAGAAAAAAACATATATAATAATAATAATAATATAATAATATATTTATTATGTTAAAAGAACAAGGTTTACAGTGCAAAGGTTGGAATCTGCTAGTAAGTATAAAATACCTGTGTCAGCAGACTCCGCTCTTCCATATCAAATAAGTTTTAACAATAACAACTATACAATATTAACAATAGTGTGAGTGTGTAGATGTGTGTGTGTGTATGCGCGCACGCGTGTGTGCGTGCCCGTGCGCGTGTGTGCGCACAAGTGAGCGCGTAAGTATATCACAGCCTAGTACATATACCCAACGTTTCACTACACAACAAATAACTATTATAATAATCCTTCAACATCTTCATAATTCAGGGTTTTCAACCACATTGTTAAGGCCTTATTGCAAGGTTGTACCCGTAAGGGAAATATATTTGTACTTAACCCTATTAATTTTATTATAAAGGCGCGCTGACAGTACTCGAAATTGAGTTCCAGCAAAACGAGATTTACAGAGTGGGACCGTGGCAACATTATACTTTCTTCTACCAGTCATTACTGTGGGTTAAATGTCAAGGATTTGTGTACTTTGAGGGCAGTCAACAGAACAAATAACTTTCTCATAGAGAGAAGCCCAGATATGTTATAAAGTTCATTGGTTGAGTATCTATATGGTTTAAAATACATAACTTTAACTTTAACTTTACATTTATATCGGACATATGTTAAGTAAAATACACGAAATCGACTATAATTTAATGAATTTCTTACCTTATTTAGTTCGGGCGCCATTTTGCTACGTGAAAATATTAAAGAAAACACACTAGTTGCACACGTAATAATTTATTTTTAAAACAGCCAAACTCTTATAAAAACACTTTATTCACTGAACAGGTTAGGAAAAAAAACTCACACGCGCGGGGTTAAAATCAGAGCGCAAGCACCGTAGGGGTTGAATGCTCCTGTACGGAACGCGGCACATAACGCGGTCAAAGTACACACACAGAAAAAAAAGTAAACGTTGAGCCGAATTTCAGTTGGTCGGGCCTAGCGAGCTCCTTCGGTCACGGACCGATTAGGGCTTCGGGTGTCAGGCTAAAAAAAGGGTAACCAGACGAGGGTGTGCGGACGACGATGAGAATGAAATGGGGCATGGGTGTGAAAATGATTCGCCGCACGTCTCAGGTGGCTACACTGGCTGCTTGCTACCCAGCGCACCGGAGTCGCGCCCTCCGAGAAATCGGGCTCCGAGCTTCGATGTATGGCGCTATGATGATGCTGATGATGATGATGACGATGATGATGATCCGACCGATTTCGGCCATGGTGACCACTTCGACTCCTAGTTATTTATTTGGCGCTCATGCGCTCTAAGATGGCTTACATAGCCTATCCTAGCTGTGAACGTACGTCCGCACTGCTGGCACGTAAGCACACCGTCCACGTAATTATAATAAATGGCAGCAGGTGGCCGAGACTTACGCTCGTCGCATTTAGCATCAAGGTCGGCTTTACGCTGTTCCTCAAACTCGCGAACTTGCCTCTGCACTGTCCTGCGCCTACTAATGGCGCTATAGCCGCTAAAGTAACTAACTACACAAGATTTCCGAATGGGCCGAGAAAGAAATACATTGGCGTGCAAATTGCCGTTTTGAATTGGGGGGGGGGGGGGGGGGCAACGAATGAACATTACTGAAAGAGCATATTGTTGACGCCGGGCTACGGTCGTTCGGCTATCAAGAAAAGTTAAACCGCCTGCGCGGCCTCACGCGGAAATACGCTGGGGTCTTCTGCACCGGCACGCCATCCCGTTGGTCGCCTCCGAACTCCGCGCGTCAAACAAGCACTTCGGGCATCCTGGAGAACTGGTTTCGTGCGGCTGAGGTCTAGCTCCGGTACCCGGAAGCCTGGCGTGATAAGCGACAGGCTTGGAAACCGACGGCGAAGCGGGACCCTTCGGTCCCCGCCCAAGGGACGGGACTGTCCGACTCTTCTTCGGTGGTCTGCTTAATTTGGTCACACGGACTGACGGCACACTATGCCCACTAAAAAAAAAAAAAAATTTTTAAAAATTTAATCTTTTTATTGCAAATTAGTGTTACAAATTTTTTCATATAAGTACTTAGTTACAATCTTTAATATTTAAGATTTTTATAACTAGGTAATATAATACCTAAGGAATGTGTATGGGGCGCCCCCCTACGTTTGTAACTGAACGAGGAGCAAGGCCAACACCTGATCAGTGACCAAGCTGAACGCGTCGGAATGTAGCACCTCCGTGCCAGCCGGGCTACAACTCGGGCGCACTTCACAGATGATAACATTGCTAACGGATTCGGACACGAACAAAACCTATGTCCCACAGCGAAAAAAATATTAAACTTTGGTAACGACGTGACTCGTCTGCCTTTCGGTGTAATAATGGAAGACCCACATTCAATTTTTTCAATCTAGAACCAATTATCAAATTTGAAAAACTCTTGACAGCCCATGCGGCCGGCAATATATTTATTTATTTTATTTATTTATCATATATTTCTTCATGGCCGCACTTCCAATTGCACTAATGAGAAGTCCTGCTTTCAACTCCATTTTATCATTACCCCATTTATTCATACCCGTAGCTAGGCTATAGTTCGTCCATCCATTTTTAAAAAAAAACTTAGGTTTTCGTTCGGCTCGCCCGAGTTAACCTCCAAAAGTCCAAAGGTCCATGGAACATTGACACTACTAATCTTAGTATCGCTTTCATTACTGCCAGACTTGTTCGTTATCTGTTGCTGTAGCATTTGCATTTGGCTGTGCATAGTAGCCATTATTTGAGCTTGCTGTTGAAGAATTAGCTTGAGTTCGTCACTCTCCATCTTGCATCAGCAATTGAAGATTTTTATTTCTGAACTTGATTCACTTCTGACACCATGTTTCAGTGTTTATAAATATAATTAAAACCACACATATGTGAACACTGAAGTCTTTACTTGATTCGCTTCTTAGCTATAATTTCAGTTGTATTATGCAATTACAATTTTATCGTATTCCCTAATGACAGCACAGCACCACGACAGAACTACTCACAACCACAGATAATCCAAACCACTATGGCAGTGTTCCGAACATATACTTACCAAATATCGGCGAGTGGGAACCCTGTGCCCTTGGTTTCAGATTAGCGGTGCCCATCGGAATATGAACGCTCGTATCACACGATAAGTTTTAATTTCGCGTGCAAGCAGTAGGAGCAGGAAAGTTTTTATACCTAAAGTTGACCTTTGTTCGAGAGTGATCCTTCGGGACGTTAGTACTATTACTTATTCTGTGATTCAGTTAGGATTAGGATAATACATTTCAGTAGAACGTATTTACTGTTGATTTAATCTGTTGGCATGTTATAAAAATTCGAAGTTGGGATCCAAGATCCAATCTGTGTCTGTGTCAATATGAACTTGATTAGCTCATTCATTGAGATATCTGGATCTGTCTCTAAAAAGATCTTATCGTTTCTCCGAAAATCCTTTACTTGTGCAAGAGATGATTTTCTTTGGAAATCCTGGAAATCTTGGCTCCAGGAGTATCCCTGCCTTAAGCCGAGTTATGATGTCTTCCCCCGATTGGTTCTGCTCGCCTTGTACTTTTGGGAGATGACCTTTGGGGGATTCTGAACTTGATGAGTCTGTGTGGGGAGAAAGCACTGTATTTTTTACGGAGAATATAAAGACTCCTTTCGGTTTTGACTTAGTTTTGATTTAGATATGAAGTAGAGGGGGGGAACAATGAGGTGATCTCTTACGTGAAGGCCAACGCAGTTTAATGGGCAGTGGCGGATTAAGAGTATCCGAGGCCCTAAGCACAGAGCCTGTGTAGGCCCTCTATTGCTTAAATGGAAATGGAAGGAATGGAATGGAAGGTAGAAAGTATAAAATGAATGTTCATCAAAATAGAAAGTGTAGTAGGTATAATTTAAAACTTAAAACATTTTTTCCTTGCCTTAATCAGAGCAAACTCCGAGATTACATCGTCGAAATTTATCTGACGAAGTATGTCTGCCTCAATACACATTAATGCTAAAGAATTAAGCTTGTCTGGACGGATTTTTGTTCTTTGTGGGTTTTTTAATCTTTTTAGTTGTGAGAAGGATCGTTCAGCAGAGCAGTTAGTAATCATTAAGCTGTGAAAGATTCAAAACGCCACTTCTATATTTGGGAAAACGCACTTTACTTTATCTTTAATAATCATTTCATATAGATCGGAATGGGTGACCTTTGTTTCTGAAAATTCATATTTTATTCGAACGTATTTGTGAAAATGATTAAATTCGCCGAGGAAGTTTTCATTGAAGTCTTCTGGGTAAGATTCTAAGAGCAATTGGATATCTTTTTCATATTCTAAACATGACTTATTTAGATCCGCAAGAAATGAAAACTTTTGTGAAACTTCGTGGTATACATCACCTCTTCTTTGCATTTGAGCATTAAGTGTGTCAATTATTACATTGAAAGTCTCAATGCGGAATTTGTCTCTAGGATTCAAATCAAGTTCCTCTGCATTTCCATCATTTACTTGTTTCTTCCTAATTCGTCTTCGAGTTTTCTTATAATAATGGGAAGGTATGGTAAATCATAGTAAATACAAAGGGCTTACAAAAAAAAAACTAATAGTACGTTATTGTCGTGGCCTGGAAGTAGGCAATTGCTGGCTTAGTATGAGTATTAAACGGACGAGCTTGCGAGTCCGTTTAACTAACACGAAGCCAGCAATTGCTATTCCAGCCGAGACTAATATAAAGCTTTTCTCAAAAATGGTGAAGGAAAAAAAATAGAATAAGTAAACTTTTATTAACTTAAATATAGGTACAAAGAATTGCAAATCACTTAAAATTAAATGTTATTAAAACCCTTTCCCGCCTTTTTTATTAAAAAAAAAAAAAAACTGCAGGTGTATTTTTCTGCCGAAAACACCACAAACTGTTTAAAAAAGTCTGGAGTTCCACCAAAACAACTGATACCGGTCATAAGAATTGGCTGTATGCGAATAGTGCCAACTTATTACCATGGCTGTTTTAACTTTTTAAAAAGTTTGAGACTCGACAATAATGGAATTTGTATGCGACATTGTTGTCGAGTTTATCGAGCCTGCAATGTTTTTAACTTTTTAATTTTTTTACTGACCATAAACTATGCACTTCACGTTCTGATATGTAAAGAATAATGTCAACTTTTACGGATATTTTTGAGAAAAAGAATTTAATAGGCGCAACTTCCCTCGAGAGTAATTCAATAGGAATTTTAATTCTTTTTTTTTTTTCAAATCAAAAACAACGTACAAACGCCGTACATTTACACTTCCACCCCACCTTCCAGACCCGGTAGAAGTAAATATGACCTGTTCAAGAAGGTCGAGGAGAAAATTCATGACGGCGACCTCAAAGGAGCAACACGTCTCCTTTTCTCGAATGACACTCTAGCACCTGACACACCGGAGACCGCGGCCGCATTACACTCAAAACACCCCCCAGGCCCGTCCACTCCCATTTTTGTAGACCCTCCTTCTGATCCATCAGCTTGCATTCTTGCCTCTGATCGAGATGTAATAGCAGCCCTCGCATCCTTCCCTAAGGGATCAGCTTCCGGCCTGGACGGCATCTCTCCACAGCACCTCGTAGACCTCACTAGTCACGGCACAGGGGCAACTGGTGAGCACTTGATCAAAAGCATAACAAAACTAACGAACCTTATGCTACTGGGAGATGTCTGTCAGGAAGTGACTCCAGTGATTTATGAAACCAACCTCATTGCCCTCACCAAGAAGGATGCCGGCGTGCGCCCTATTGCCGTGGGGTCGACCTTTCGCCGTCTGGCTGCCAAAATTTGCGTCCGACTAATACGATCAAAATTACAAAATCTTTTTGAACCCATACAGGTCGGCTTTGGAACCCGCGGAGGCTGCGAGGCGGCGGTTCATGCTGTGCGCACCTTTGTGCAATGCGACCTGTGTGAGGTACTCTTAAAATTAGATGTCAAAAATGCTTTTAATTCAGTCAACAGGGACACCCTGCTAAACGAAATTAAAATTCATGTTCCGGAAATTTACAACTTTTTACTTCTGTGTTATCACTCTCCCTCTAAATTAATGCACAAAAACAGTGAGATCCTTTCGGCCGTGGGTTGCCAGCAGGGTGATCCCCTCGGTCCAGCCATTTTTAAATTGGCCATTAATTCCATAATTCACAGTCTAAATTCTAAATTAAACGTGTGGTACCTCGATGATGGCACCCTAGGAGGTGACTCACAAACTGTTCTGGCAGACTTATCACTAATTAAAAACAAATTTACGGCTATTGGCCTAGATTTAAATTTCAAAAAATGCGAGTTGTATATTTCGGACAAAGTAGATTCTTCTTCGGCATCACAGATTATTCAAAATTTTAACGTCATCGCCCCAAACATTAAAATCTTGCATAAACACAGTCTACATCTCCTCGGGTCACCCAATTTCGATGAAGCCATCCCTCCCCTTCTGAGTAAATCAATGTCTTAATTTAAGGATTATTCGGACCGCCTTACCAAAATTAGCAGTCACTCTGCTATTTTTGTTCTTAAGTGCTGTTTACCCGTTCCTAAATTTACTTACCTGCTCCGCTGCTGTCCCGTTTGGAAATTCCCCCATCTGGTAGGACCTATCGATCTAGTTCTAAAATCCCAAATTGAATCCATCTTAAATATCCGTTTTAGCGAGCAGGCATGGACTCAAGCCTCCCTACCGATAAGGTATGGTGGTTTGGGAACCCGCAAAATTTCAAGTATTTCTCTGCCGGCATTCTTGGCTTCAATTCATAGCACCTCTGATCTCGCAGGTAAAATCCTTAAAGCCTCACCGGCTACAAACTGCGAGATTGCGTGCTTGATTGAAGCTTCAAATGCTTGGCTAGCTGGACCGAGCCCAAATCTTCCATCCAGACTCAAAATTCAAAGGGCCTGAGATATCATAGCTTCCGAGGCAACCCTAAATTCCGTGATTAATACCGCCACAGGCAGAGACCGTGCCAGACTCTTGGCTGTTTCTAGACCTGAAGCAGGCCACTGGCTCCATGCTTATCCCTCACCCAACATCGGCACATTTATAGACCCATGCACACTCCGAATAGCCGTCGGTCTCCGGCTTGGTGTTGAGGTTTGCGTGGACCACAGTTGTGCCTCTTGTGGGGCCCCCGTAGATCGCCTCGGCCACCACGGACTCGCTTGCTCCTCGGGTGCCGGCCGCTTGTCCCGCCATGCCGCCCTAAACGACATCCTCAGAAGAGCGCTCGTCAGTGCCAACGTTCCTGCTGCTCTGGAGCCCCAGATCGTGCGGAGTGATGGCAAGCGCCCTGACGGGATGTTGTTAATTCCATGGAGGATGGGCCGTGCACTGGTGTGGGACGCCACTTGCGCCGACACCTTGGCAGCGTCCTACCTCCCAACAACGAGCAGACGTGCCGGTGCAGCGGCGGACACCCGAGAACGGCTCAAGGCCATTAAATATGAGTGTCTCGGCGCCCAGTACGAGTTCGTCGCATTCGGTGTCGAGACACTCGGTTCGTGGGGCAAGGGCGCACGAGGGCTCCACGGAGCTATAAGCAAGCGCCTGAGAGAGGCAACAGGTGACCCTCGCGCAGGCAGCTTTCTCGCACAAAGACTTGCTATAGCAATTCAACGTGAGAATGCTGCCTGCGTGATGGGCACCCTACCTAAGGGTCCAAATTTAGATTGTAATTTTTAGTTTTAATTTTGTTTAGTATTTTAAGTTAGTTTTATTTATGTTAATTTTAATATTAGTCTCTGTTTTTGTACCTACTTTTATTGTGTTTAATAAAGGAATTTTAATGATTATTAAATGAAAAAATATATATATAATGCATCCTTGATGTGATCAATATGTCCATTTTAACATCCACTTTCCCTGATGCCTGGAGGACAGCAGTTGTGCGTCCACTCCCTAAAAACTCTAACCCTGTTGAACTAAAAGATCTTAGGCCAATCAGTATACTACCCTGTATGTCAAAGATACTTGAAAAGGCTGTATGCGCACAGTTGACTGATTACCTTGAGTGCAATGGCATCTTACCAGATATACAGTCGGGTTTCCGGAAAGGGCGAAGTACAGTTACTGCCCTGCTTGATGTTACCGACAATATTTTGTGGGCACAGGATAGGGGCATGTGCACATTGCTTGTCCTACTTGATTTTTCCAGGGCATTTGATTGTATAAATGTTAATTTGTTGCTGTCAAAATTAAGTTACTATGGTTTTGATAATAGTGCTCTGTATTGGTTCCATAGTTACCTCCATAAGCGAAACCAGTATGTTAAGCTTGGCTTAAGTGACGGATCAACTAAATTTTCAGCAGTGAAGGACCTCTCTAGGGGCGTCCCGCAGGGATCAATCCTCGGACCGATCCTTTTTATTTTATACACAGCAGACATCAGGACCCGCATCACACACTGTGGTTTTCATATATATGCAGATGACATACAGATATACATTTCGTGTAAGCCTACAGATATTGACAGTGCAATACAAAAACTAAATAAATACTGACCTTGAAAATATAGCATCTTGGGCCGCAAGCAATAGCTTAATGCTAGGGTTTGGGAATTCTCGACAATTTCAACGTCCCGGGACACGAGACAGGCTACGATCAAAGTCCCGGGACTTCGAGACTTTTTTTAATTATAAAATTTGAACTTTGATTTCTGGTGAAACGTATTAATAAAAAGGGATTTTTTTTTAAATCAACATTAATTATCGGTTAAATCAACATTTATTAAACATAAAATATAATCACAATAGTTTTAACTTTAATATGTCAAATAATTGGTATGTTTATTCCTATAATCACAGATTAACTTTTAATTTAAAACAATTATTAAATATTATTATAATAAAAGAAACTTAGTAACAATCATACTAACTTTAATATCATGTCATAATCATATTAATCATAATTTGGTAATTTTTATGATCACAGATTTGTTTCCTTATCTGTAAAACAGACTTTTGAATCAGTCTTTCAAATTATTAATCAGTTAAAAAAATAAAATTACTTTGATTTTATAAAATAGGCTTTTAAAAAAATCAGAGCATTAACAGCTTTGTCCGACAATCTGCTTCTGATTTTTGTAATAACGCCACCGGACAAGGAAAACACTCTCTCATTTTCAACAGAAGTCGGTTTAATTGAGTTTAAGGCTTTATAAAGTAGTTCTAAATTTTCTGTACGTTTTCCGGTTGCTTCGAACAACTGAAACTCCTTTTTCAATGTTGCTCTTGTTGTTGTTTTTTGAACCTCGGGTACATTTTCTTTGATTTTTTTTATTGCTTGTTCCATTTGATTTACAAACGACTCATCCGGCTCGTTGTGTACTTGAGAGCTACTAGTACTAGGTTCAGCGCTTATTATTTCCATATCTGGTGTCGGGATATGAGGTATATTTTCAAAAAGCCTGCAATACAGTTCTTCCGCAAAGCCAATTAGGGCAGTTTTACTTAAATTTGAAGTAAAAAAGTCCGTGTTTTGAGACTGTGAGGTGTGATGACCAGTGTGTAAATATTTTAATAAACAGATAACTCGTTGTGGTCTTCTCTCTTCTAGACGAGCTTTTAAAGTTTCTAAGAACCGACTCGATAAATCATCATTTGTCGTTGTCGATTGAATTTTTTTCAGTAATACATCAATTATTGCTTCAGCTGTTAGTAACGTAGCGTTTTGTCTCCCTAAGGCTTCTACAGCTATCTTGACTGGCTGCAACAAATCAACAATCGACTGCAAAAGAAGAAGATTGTCTTCATTCCACTTGTCTAACATGTTTAAATCAATCAAAGCTTTCTTCACGCAATTTTTGAGCTTCAGAAACCGTTCTGCCATCACAATGATGGAATTCCACCTTGTTTTGACATCCAGTAGTAAACTGAGTTCTTTCCCAAATTCAGCTTTCACATAATTCTGTAATTGGCTATTTTTCAGTGGACTCTTTCTAAATAATTTCACTAAGGACCTTGTTTCGTCGAGCACTCGTTTAATTTCATCAATGGGTTGTAATCGGAATCGGAAGTTTGTGTCGTAGCTGGCATTGTCGTCCGCTTCGTCATCAGAAGAGTTTTTGTTCTCCATTATTTCATCGTCACTATCATCGGTATCTTCGGAGCTCGAAACTGCGGATGTAGCCTGTCTCTTTTTATAAAATGTATCTACAACTCCTAGATGGATTGCGTGGTTCAAGCATAGGATCATCTCGCTGGGGCTTTCCCTGCCAAACTTTTTCATTACATTTGGGCCATCGCTGGTGGTGGCTACAATATGTTTTTCAAAATCCAATTGAAATCTTTTTAATGTATCTTCAACCATTTTTTTGGTCTCTTCAGCACCGCATTTACCTGGTATATAGATTAATCCCAAATTGAAAACTTCTCCGTCCTCAACATACAAACACAAATTAAAGTACCTTCGGTTTCGGACGCTGGTCCACTCGTCTACTGAAAGGCTGAAACGTGTACCAGAAGCGACCAAGTTTTTAAATTTCTGAATCATTTCTGCTTTTTTTTCTTCATAATAATTTAATATAATTTTCATAATTTCAGTTTCGTTTTTAGGCATTTTATAACCTCGCTGGGTAATACTCTCACGAATAAATTTACTCTTTGTGATTGCTCTTATAGTAAGGCCATTCTCTGCCGCCAAACGAGAAATTATTTCTGACAAAGACTTTCTAGCAACGTATCGTGTAATTTCAGACTGATTTTCACGTTTAATTTTTTTTGATTCCGGTTCGCAAGATGTCCCAGGTTGTACAACTGATTTTGATTCATCCGGCGGCGGTTGATTCACAGAAATATTGTGGACTCTTTGGAGGTGTCTGTCAAGGCCCGTAGTATTCGACCCTTTGCATGAAATTTGTTTTGGACATAACGAACACTGTGCTGTTGATTCATTTATCTTTTTAAAATGTTTCCATACTTTTGCTGTACGCTCCATATTAAAAGATCTATTTTTGTTTAAAGTATCTGTAAAAATAATAATAATCCAAAATTAATTTCATAAGTTTATACACTGAGTGAGTACTTATCACTTTATTATGTATTTTATAAAAAAACCATAACAGACATAACTTAAACATAATTAATACATGATAACAGATATGAAGATTATTTGTCAAGTCACTATCATGAAACCTATGTAAACGTCTTACCTACTTAATTTACCATTGAAGTAAACAAAATCAAGAACTTACATGATATCGATGGCCGTCGTTGAATTTTTATAATCGCTACTGCAACAAAAGCACCACACCCACCACACTCAATGAAATTTGCGACTGAGCTTGTGTCAGGCAGGATAAACAAAATGGCGGCGCGGCAAACTCAGTATGTAGACCAAGTAATTATTCATTACAGTAACAGATGGCGCTAGCTAGGCTCATGCAATGCTTTGAAAATAAAAATTAATACAATACATACGACTATCGTGTCTCGTCTCGAGTCTCGACCCAAAAGTCCCGGGACACGAGACAACGAAATTTACAAAAAGTCCCGGGACTTCGAGACACGAGACGTCCCGGGACCCAAACCCTACTTAATGCTTAATCCTACCAAAACCAAATATGTCGTCTTTGGTACAAAATGTCAGATAAATAGCATCAGGCCCACTATAGATGTTAAGTTGTCAGATGAACCCGTAGAGCGTATACATGAGGCACGTAGTCTTGGCCTTATACTGGACAGTGGACTTAGATTTGAGAAACATGTAGCGGGATCTTGTTAGTAACTGCTTCTACAGGCTCAAATTACTCTACAGCATACGGCCCTTTATTGGTGAAGCCCTGTGCATTAGGGCGTGCAAAACCGGAAAGTTGTCAAAACCGGTTTTGAATTGCGGTTTTGAGGGCCCAAAACCGGAAACCGGTTTTTTCCCCGGTTTTGGCAATGTTCTTAAATATTTTTTTATTATGGTAGTAATGGTTGAATTTAAACAGTAAAACCATATTCTTAGATAGTTTATATCAGCGGTTCTCAATCTTTTTTGGTGACGGAACCCTTTTGGAAAGCAAAATATTTGACGGAACCCTACAATAAAACAATAGTGATATCGATTCACGTGATACGCCGCGCGTCAGAACGGTCGACCAGAGAGAGGTGTTTTGAATTTTTTTTTCAATTCATGCGGAACCCATACAGGGGTATCGCGGAACCCTAGGGTTCCGCGGAACACACTTTGAGTATGGCTGGTTTATATACCCACAAAATCTACAAATAAAACAAATTGCATGAAATACTTGTTTTTAATTAATCATTAATGCCTAGCCTACCAAGTAGACCTTAGATTAGATAGATCACGGCGAGAGATTTGGAGGACCGGATAGCCTAGTTGTTAGAGAACCTGACTACGAAGCTTGAGGTCCCGGGTTCGATTCCCGGTCGGGGCAGACATTTGTGTGAATAATACGAATGTTTGTTCTCGAGTCTTGGGTGTTTAATATGTATTTAAGTATGTTTATCAGTTGCCTAGTACCCATGGAACCATGTCGTGCGCACGGTCTTTTTTAGGTTATGTATCGGTCGTTTGTTCTGTTCGCCGCCAGACAGCGCTGCTCGTTGCAGTCGCAACGGCTGCGTTCTGCATACCGCGTTAGGCCGTGTTGCACGGCAGGGTTTCTGTGGCTGATAAAAATGGTCTCGCCGGAAGATCAGCGCTGGCTCCACCCCAGGAGTCCGCATTTATGCTGAGGCGGGACCTTTTTCGTACAATTTTTCATATATTATTTTATTTTTTATTTTATTGTTTTTTTATATTTTAAAATTGTATTGTCTTAATAGTTGTTTTTTTTTATTTTTATGAGAGCGAAATAAAAAAAATTTTTCATTCATTCATCCTTATGGTTTGGATTTCAGCCTGTGTTAAATTTATTAATTTAACTATAGACTTAAGTAGGCGCCATCTAGCCAAACCTGTTGGAACTTCTCGAATTGTATAGCATCCTTTAGGACCTTTTAATTGGTCAATAATCTACGTAAATAGTTCCATCGCCATCCCAGAGAGGGCGCTGTCATTTAGTATTTAAGGCAAGTTTTTCTAGAAATAAACCCTCTTTTTCGCTACCACTGACGGCGACGGTCGGCCCCATTAATCCGATATTTTATTTTTCCCAGAGCTTACCAATTTTACATGTGGTGACCCCTAGACAGAAAATCATCCTCGCGGCTCCAGAGATCAACAGTTACGCATCCAGCAGCGTAACAAGCAGCAGTCAAGCTGCCCACGACCGCGCGAGCACGGGGAAGAGGACGCAGCACGCGCCACGTGGACATCACCCAGCACCTAGGAAAGGCAAAGCAGGGAGTCCACGCTAATACGGTGGAGTACATCGTGTTACGGTAACACGCGGTGACGAATTCTCACCGGCACGCCGACGAATCTGGGAAGCGGCACGTGGCCGACACGCCACGTGGTAGCACCTCCGAACACCAAACCAGCAGCGGAACGACGCTGCCCACATACAACCGAGCAGAGCATCACGCGGAAATACCGAAGACGAGGAGAAAAGGCAAGTGGGCTGGCATTTTCCCTCTAATTTTTCCCGATTTCTAAATTCCTTACTTGAAATTTGTGTCGATAATAGCATTCGATAGCTACAGTTAACCAATTATTGAAAGTAATTATCAACATGTCCGATTCTGAAGAATCAACTGTCGAGGCCAGAGGGCTTGAGCACGTGGACTTGCGAGAATTAAAGATAAAGCGTGGCACTAAGAAACGAAAATTAACGATGTTTAAAAAATTTCTTGATACTGTACAGGTCCAGAATATAAGGGCGGAGACTTTATTAGAACTAGAATCACGCGTTCAGCATTTACCTACCACATTCTCTGAATTTGAAACCATACAGGATCAAATCGAATTAATTTGTACCGATTGTGAAATCCAAGCGAACGAGTGCGAGGAATTTGAAAAAGAATATTACGCCTTATATTCTCGAGCTAAACACATCATAGGACAAAACGCGCAGCCGAGCAGTAGCGCGCAGACCACGCCGCCGCTGCTGTACGCCACCCCGAAACGGGAGCCAGCTACGGCTGACAATAGCGAATGTAAGTTTCCTGACATTAATTTGCCCACGTTTAACGGTGATATAAAGCAGTGGTTAGAATTCCGTGATACCTTCGACGCGCTAGTTAACCAAAGTTCACTAAAACCCATTTTAAAGTACAAATACCTACGCGGATGCCTTCAAGGTAGTGCAATTGAGGTTATAAGCTCACTGGAATACACGCACGATAGCTACGTGATGGCGTGGCAGATGCTTTGCGAGAGGTATAATAACCCTAGACTTCTAGTGTTTAACCATTTACGAGCTTTGTTCAACATCGACACGGTGCCTTCAACGGCCCGTGGCCTCCGAGGCTTACTCGATAACATTAATTAGCACATTCGAACGTTAAAATCATTAAATGTACCTACAGAGGACTGGGATGTTATTGTGATATTTTTTATGATTTCCAAATTAGAAAAACCCATGCATATGAAATGGGAAGAAAAAATAGATTCAAGAAAATTGCCTTTGTTACAGGATTTTAAAACATTCCTGCGCACAAGAGCCGATCTGCTGGAGGCCGGAGGGGGGAGCGACCCTCATTCGAGCACCAGCAGGAGGACTTTGGTAACCACGTCCTCAAACAACCTCAAGGTAACATCCACACATAACACGCACAAGCCAAACCAGTGTCCTTTATGTAAAAGTCACCATTACATTAACCAATGCCCAAATTTCCTAGTCCGCAAACTACGATTTTGTTTGAACTGTCTAGGTTCTAACCATTTATTACCGAATTGTCGAGCTAGTATGTGTAGATCGTGTAACGGTAAACACCATACACTACTTCACATACACAACCAAATGCCTAATCGAAATTTTACCGATACGAGTACATGTCCAATGACGATGTACACCCCTAGTACGAACAATGAACCTGGTAGTCAAATTCCAAACCGTTCGATTTCTCATCCCAACGAGGCTCAATCACATTATGAGTCGGTTGTCAATAGTTTAGTTAGTAGTAGCATAACGAGCAACCAAAACGGCGAACCAATTACGATGGTAACGCACGACTCATCAATAGTACTATTGTCGACGGCACAAGTAAATGTTTTTGATTGCAATAACCAACCGCATAAAATGCGTATTTTACTTGATTCCGGCTCACAGTCGAATTTTATTACCCAAAAAGCCTTTTCAAAACTTAACCTCAATAAAACCGAATTCAACTTAGAGGTTACGGGTTTTAACAACATAACAACCAACATAACTCATACTTGTAGTCTAACACTACAATCGATAAGCGATCAAAAATTTAACCTAAATGTATCCTGTTTTATTGTGCCTACGATTTGCAGTCTAAATTATATACCATTGGACGCGAAATACCTACGCATTCCTGAGCGATTACAACTCGCCGACGATGCGTTTTATGCACCGGGCGAGATCGATATGATACTGGGTTCCGAACACTTTTATAACTTATTATAAAGCCAGCATAAATTAGGTGATGGATTGCCAATCCTTCAAAGGACACGTCACGTCTTGGATGGGTACTGTCGGGTAAAATTAAATGCCTACCAACTCAGTTACGAAATACAGTAGTTAACCGCACTTTAAATAATCAGTTGGAAAAATTTTGGGAGATTGAGGAATGCCAGGATATTCCAAAAAAGATTGACACACTTAAATTACCACATGATGATGACATTTGCGAAGAGATTTTTTTGGAAACTCATAAACGCTCATCTGATGGTAACTTTATCGTTGAACTCCCGCTGCAGGCCTCTCCCAGTACTTTAGGTAATTCCAGAAATATAGCCTATAAACGCTTTATGGGACTAGAACAAAAATTTGCAAAAAACGCGAATTTTAAGGACCAATATGTAGCTTTCATGCGAGATTTTGAACAAGCGGGCCACATGATTAAGCTAAACCAAGCTTATGATAGCCCATTAAATTTTTTATATCCTTACGCCAGCCCACTTTTTGATTGGACGCACTCCCACATCACTGCCAGACTACGACTACGCCGATATACCGAGCCACACTCTAACACATTTTCAACAACTCCAACAGCTGCAACAAGACTTCTGGAGAAGATGGTCGAGGGACTACATCAGCACCCTACAGCAACGGACGAAGTGGAGAAGCAGCAAGGGTCCCGCCCTAGCCGCGGGCGCGCTCGTGCTGGTCAAGGATGACCGCCTGCCACCGTGCCAGTGGAAGCTGGCCCGCGTCATACCAACGCTGCCGGGCCAGGACAACGTCGCGCGAGTGGCTCTGCTCCAGACTTCCACAGGAACGATAAAGCGTAGTTTCGTATCGATTTGTCCATTACCAATAAAAAACGAATAGTTTTAAGTACCTATTTACCTAATCTAGATTTTTCCTAAGACTGATCGAATAGTTTAAGTAAAAATGAATTATTGTAACCTATTTACGTAATCTAGTTTTTTTTTCTTAAGGCTAATCGAATAGTTTAAGTAGATATAAATGAATTGTAAATTTGTTATAGGTAGTCAACAATTAAACAATTTTCCCTTTGTATTTCATTGAATCTTCATGGGTTGGACGTTGTTGGCAATTATATTTCGTCGCTTCATTCTTTGATATAATATAACCAGGTAGTCCTTTAATCCTACAGGCAACATCG
This sequence comes from Archips xylosteana, assembly GCA_947563465.1. Classification (NCBI taxonomy): domain Eukaryota; kingdom Metazoa; phylum Arthropoda; class Insecta; order Lepidoptera; family Tortricidae; genus Archips; species Archips xylosteana. Next base: position 12,233,014 of record OX387365.1, on the reverse strand, counting down.
CACGCTTTAGAGCATCGATAGTTTTAATCGATAAAATAAATCTTCAACGCCCTACATCCCTATAGTACCCTCAGTTATCCCTCATTCTTTTTTCGTGCGAGGCAACGAGCACACGCGTTCTAATAAAATATTTTCTATCGCGTTTAGACATGACGAAAAGAAGTGCAGAACAAAAAATTGACTATTACAAAAGTAAATTAAAGAAATTGGAAGAAGAAATTCGCCCAAGACGGCGTATAGTGATATTTTCTTCTTCAGAAGACGAAAACGTTTCCGGTAAGTGCAAAAGTAAATCTACCCGCATTTGTATTTATTTTCTTTACGGAGAATTTAAAGTGTTTTAAAACTAAAACACGATGTGGAATATGCTTATTTCACTTAGGGTTGAAAGCCTAGAGTCAATTTTGAACGTGGCTAGCCTGGGGGTTGTCCGTGAGGCAACACGAAGGCAATGATCTCGTTAAACATACGATTCTCAGGGAACGTATGTATTGAGACACTTTGCTAATCGCTACATATAGGTACATACATGTTTGTGTGACCAATTACTTACCATTTTCCTTTTCTTTTAAGGAAGTGAAAATGACAAATCACAAGACCCGCCTGAGGCTGTGGTGCAAATCTCACCTATACAATCTGAGGAAGCTCCGGCAGAACCAGATCTTGATCCTGAATTCTTGTTGGCACTTGGCGAGGCCACAGACGATACATCCAAATTTGGTGAGAAAATTCATAATAATTTAGCTCAAAGATGGCTGCCTATACCTAAGAAGGGATTACCGAAGGAAACCAAAGAGCAGCACTTTAAAGAGTATTTAGTCCCTGAAAATTGTCAACTTCTTCAAGCTCCGAAACTTAATGCAGAAATAGCTGCGGCGGTCGTGGAAAGTGTACGAATCCGTGATAAAAAAATAGAAAATGCACAACAGCAACTCGGGGTTGGTGTTGCAACTATAAATAAAGCTATGACTTTGTTACTAACCGCAGATAAAAAGATTGAAGCTTTTAAGTATTTAGGTGACGGATGCAGATTACTTTCGGATCTTCATCACAATAAGACCGAAGCCCGTATAAAACTTTTAACGCCGGGTTTGGCAAAACCGTTTCTTAATGTAATACAAGATTGTGAGAGAGATGAAACGTTATTCGGCAATAAGATTTCAGGAAAAATCAAAGCGTCGAAAGTTGTGGAAAAGCAAGGTTTACAAATAAAGAAACCTATAGCTACAAGTCACAAGACCGTAACGACTTCCTCTCTGCCGTCGACATCGCGTGCCCATTACCAGGGAAACTGGACTGGCCCCTCTCGCTTCGCGACGAGCAGGGGGGGGGGGGGCGGGGTGCGTCGAGGAAGCCGCCCACGGTGAGCCGCCAGCCGCCGCCGGCGCCTGCGACGAGACCAGCTGGACAGGGCAAGCATGTAACACCGCAACAGTAGCAGAGGTACATGCTGGTCGAATTACTTTATTCTATGATCACTGACAACATAACTTGTAATCTTACAGTACTCGAATGGGTTAAAAATGGTATATCTATAACCTTTACTAAACAGCCGGAACAAAGAATAGTTCCATAAAATACTTTTTCAAGTACTGAAAGAGCAGATGTAGTGGTCGCAATCAAAAATTTAATTGATTTGGGCGCAGTAAAAAAGTGTTCATCAGTCGATGCCCAATTCATATCTAGGATATTTTTAGCGCCGAAGCCAAATGGTGCAAAGCTTTTTATACTAAATTTAAAACAACTAAATAAATTTGTAACAAATAGCCACTTTAAAATAGAGGACTATAGAACTGCCTCAAAACTAATGTCAGACAATAGTTTTATGGCCACGATCGACCTCAGAGAGGCTTATTTACTTGTTCCAGTCGCACCTCCGGACCGCTAATATCTCAGGTTTCGACTAGAGTATGATAATTTATGAATTTAATGCAATGCCATATGGATTATCAATAGATCCTAGAATTTTTACTAAAATTATGAAGGAGGTAGTAACTCATTTAAGATCTCGTGGCTATAAGTATTTTATGTATAGGCGATACACTCGAGTAATGCCAAAATAATGTAAGAGACTTCGCAATTACTCGAGCGTCTCGGTTTTGTTCTTAATTATCAAAAAAGTTCATTAATTACAGCCTAAGCAGATGTGCAAATTTTTGGGTTTCATATTCGATTCGGTCAATATGACCATATCACTAACAGATGACAAACGGCTTAAAATAATGAAGTTAATCGAAAGATTTTCGCATTTGCCTACCTGCAATATTCGGGAATACGCTCAGTTAATCGGTACTCTTATTGCAGCTTGTCCAGCAGCCAAGTATGGCTGGCTGTACACCAAAACATTAGAAAGGCAAAAGTTTTTGGCCCTTCAAAAGCATAATAATTATGACTTTAAAACAAACCTGTCAGAGGTTATTTTAAATGATCTTTCATGGTGAAAAAAAAAAAAAAAGAAAAAAAATTACTAACACCACAAATACTTTGCGTAATCCCGAATTTGTTCTCGAAATATACTCGGATGCTTCTCTTACTGGTTGGGGCGGATTCTGTATTGGTACAAGAGTGCATGGTGCTTGGAAACAGCACGAGTCTGATTTTCACATAAATCAACTGGAGTTAATGGCGGTATTTTTAGTCTTAAAGTATTTCGCGACTGACATGTCACCTTGTTCCATTCTACTCCAAATCGACAACAAGACAGCAATAAGTTACATTAATAGAATGGGGGGAATACAATTTCCTCACTTGAGTGAAATATCTAAACAAATTTGGCATTGGTGCGAGGACCACAACATTTGGTTTTTCGCGTCATACATCAACACGCGTGATAACAAAGAGGCTGACGAATAAACCCCGACACGGAATGGGAACTTTCTGATCAGGCTTTTAAAAGAATAACAAAAATCTTAGGACAACCTAAAATTGATTTGTTTGCTTCCCGCGCCAATGCCAAATGTGAGCAGTATGTCTCATGGAATAAAGATTCTGACGCTATATGTATCGATGCGTTTACCATGAGTTGGAAATCTGTATTTTTTTTTATGCATTCCCTCCTTTTTCGGTAATCTTAAAATGCATACGAAAAATCATTCAAGATAGCAGTAGGAATTCTTGTCTTTCCGATCGGGCCGTCTCAGGCCTGGTATCCTTTATTGCATACACTTATTATATCCGCGACTGTTATAATGACCCCTAATGAACACCTTGTTCGTTACAGAAGCCGTCACCCTCTCCACCAAAAACTTACCCTGGCTGCCGCTGTGCTCTCCGGACAGCGTTCGCCAAAAGCGATACCTATTCCATCGGCAGCGTTAGACCTCATGATAAACTCACTATCTAACAACACCATAAAACAATACAACGTAACGTTAAAACTATGGTGGCAGTTTTGTAGAACTAATCATCTAGATTTTTTTGACCGATCTATTAAGTGGACCTTATGTTTTTTAACTGAGCAATATGAAAAAGGAGCTTCTTATGGGTCATTGAACAGTCATCGCTCGGCTTTGTCTATTCTATTAGGAGACGAAATAGGTTCAAATGATTGTATAAAACGCCTTTTAAAAGGAGCGTTTAAGTCAAGGCCAAGTTTACCTAAATATTCTCATACGTGGGATCCGCAGATAGTAATAAATTATGTCCAAAATTGGTACCCAAATTTAGACTTATAACTTGAGAGAATTACGAAAAAATTAGTAATCCTATTAGCACTATGTACTGCTCATAGGGTACAGACTTTTTCATAAATTAAAGTTGAAAACATTGTTGTTGGTTCTAACAGTGTAAAGATAATTAGCAATGATATAATAAAGACCTCATCGCCGGGTCGCGAACAGCCTTTACTGGTGCTACCTTTTTTCGAAGGTAAGATTAATATATGTCCTGCGACGGTTCTTAGGGATTATCTTGAAGTTACGCGAGATAAACGCTCAGAGAACGTAAAAAATCTCTTAATAACTGTGAAGCGCCCCTACAAAGGCGCGACAGCACAGTCTATAAGTAGATGGCTTAAGCAAGTACTCGCAGAGAGCGGTGTCGACGTTGGCGTGTTTAGTGCGCACAGCACCCGACACGCTGCCACGTCTGCGGCGGCAGCGGCGGGCGTCAGCGTTCACACCATCAGGAAAGCTGCGTGCTGGATTCAGACACTTTTGCAAGGTTTTACCAGAGGCCATTAGTAGATGAAGGTCTTTTCGCTCGAACCATTTACTTACCACCAAATAATAATGATTGATTTGTAATTAATTAAGTAGACTAAGGGATAATGATCAATAAATAAATAACAATTTACAATGGTTATTATTTACAGTTATAATAATAAAACGCAAACCATTTACTCTAAACATCTACCTGGTTATAGTATATCAAAGAATGAAGCGACGAAATATAATATGTGATCAAACGAACTTCACAAGTGAAGTTCGATCAATATTATACGAGTCGCTTCATTCGAAGATATAAGTTCCCACCCTCCCGTGACTGCCCAAAATTCAATGGTCTGCGTCTTAATAGATACTTCTCTAAACAAAATGAGGGATAACTGAGGGTACTATAGGGATGTAGGGCGTTGAAGTTTTATTTTATCGATTAAAACTATCGATGCTCTAAAGCGTGCGATGTTGCCTGTAGGATTAAAGGACTACCTGGTTATATTATATCTTCGAATGAAGCGACTCATATAATATTGATCGAACTTCACTTGTGAAGTTCGTTTGATCACATATAATGTGTTGTTCTTAGAATACTTACCAAAATACCTACCTACCAATAATGACAAAAACACATTATTAAACGAGACACCGTCTAACCCAGGGATGGGGAAACTACGGCCCGCGAAGGCTTAAAATCCGGCCCGCGACCATCAAACAAAAACCAAGAGAAGATTTCGTAATGTTAGAAATTTCATTCTCATTGGCATATTTTCAGTAAATAACATAGCCAAAGATGCAACAACTTGGCCCGCCATAGATTTCGTTAGTATATATTGGCACGTGAAGGAAAAAGTTTCCCCATCCCTGGTCTAACCCAATCACCCGATCTTTGACGCAGCTCATGCTTTATCATTAATCATTAGAGTCGCGACATAAATATTTACTTACCTAACTGTTTAAAGAAGTATTCATACTCAAAGTATGAATACTTCTTTAAAGGATATTACCACCTAAATCTCTTTGAGCTGGTCAAGGGCGGGGAGTATGTTAAATTTATTAATTTAACTATAGACTTAAGTAGGCGCCATCTAGCCAAACCTGTTGGAACTTCTCGAATTGTATAGCATCCTTTAGGACCTTTTAATTGGTCAATAATCTACGTAAATAGTTCCATCGCCATCTCAGAGAGGGCGCTGTCATTTAGTATTTAAGGCAAGTTTTTCTAGAAATATAATGAATAACTGTTATATAATGTCAATTAAAATTTTTAATCATTTACCGATTTACATTAAGGAAATCTGTGACATACAAAGATTTAGGCGGACATTGTATTCATGGCTTATAGATAACAATTTTTTACAATATTAAGGAGTATTTTGATTATGACTGTTGTAAGTAACGTGCTATTTTATACTATTATTATTAATTGAATTAATTCTATATGTTTTTATGACTTTTATGACATGATTGAATAGAGCTAATAATTATACAACAATTTTAATAAAAATGTTAATTTACTTCTTTAAATAGAATTAGATTAAGATATATTTTTTGCATGCTATGTGACAGCTAAATGTGTGATCATTTTAAATGTATTTTTAGATCTATTGTTAACCACATTTAAAGCAAATAAAAAAAACTTACTTACTTACTTACTTTTTTTTTTTTTTTTTGATTTATTTACTAAACAGAAAAAAGAAACAATATAAAATTTTACAACTATGCAACGAGCAAAACCATACTAAGGTTTAACTGCCGTTGAATTCACTCGCAAAGATAAGTAGGTAATTTATAGTAATTAATCAATCATGCGCGATTTAACTTTAGGCTAGGTACATAGGTAAGCTTAACACAAAGTTCACTTTAGGTAAATTGCTTCAACAATACGTTTACAGTGGTGTGGCGTTTCACACACACTCGTAATTATATTGTGATCGAGTTCGTTGAGAATATTAGGTAACATGTATTCCCATCTCCGTTTTCCATACACATTGTTACATTTTGGCAGGACAAATGTGGGTAAGTAATCTAATTTTCTAAGGTTTCCCGGTCTACTGGTTTTTTTAAGACTTCCAATATTTTCTATTCCGTCACTAATAATAAGTATTTTGGTACTGTTATGAACATTGATTATTTTACAATATTTAAATATGTCTGTCTCAGAGTTAAACATTTTTTTCCTAACATGGTTAGGTATAATTGACTTTAGTAAACTTAGCTGTAATCTGTATATCCTATCTATGTAGGTTTTATAAGTTCTGCCATAACTGCTAAGTCCATAATCTATAACTGACTGGGCCAATGACAGATATAACATTCTTAATACATTATATGGAAGTTTATATCTCAGCACATTAAGTTTCGAAAGAATAGATCTCAGTTTATTACACACGTAATTTATATGCGGCCCCCAATTAAAGTTAGTATCTATAATCAGTCCCAGGTAGGTATGTTCCATTACCAAGTCTAAAGGTTCGCAATCGCATGACAAGTTTCGATTTTTATCGTTGTTATTGTGCATACACTGGTGACTATGGGCTATTATTATGGGACTAGGTGTCTTATTCATATGAGTGGAATGGATATGTAAAATTTTAGTTTTAGAATAATTAATAACGAGTCCCACGTCATGGGCCCATTTACAAAGTAAATTGAAGTTATTTTGCATTACAGATTCAGCGGTTTTCAAGTCACTGTCTGCCACCAGCAGACACGTGTCATCTGCGAACTGGTATACAGAACCCTCACGGAATATATTGCACATATCATTAACGTACAATAAATATTCAGTTGGGCCAAAATTGGACCCTTGGGCCGTTCCTTCCTCCGTTAAAATCAAGTCGCTCAGTATATTGTTAACTTTTACTGCGGTGTAACGGTTTAGGTGGTAACTTTTGAAGAAATCTAGAAAAGGGCCCTGTATACCATTTCGCAGAAGTTTCGAAAATAATACGTCATATCTTAGAGTTTCAAAGGCCTTACTAAAATCAATAAACATTGCTATAACATGTTTTTTATCGTTTAGTTGTTGATTGACTTCATTAGTGAACTTTCTCAAAAGTTGGGATGTATTTTTATTTTTTTGGAAGCCATATTGTTTATTGTGAATGATATTGTTTTTTGTAAGGTATTCGTTAATCTCTTGACCCAAGTACTTTACACGATAGTACAATCAATACACGATAGGATCGTAATAGGGCGATAATTATTTATGTCACTATAACTTCCTTTTTTATGTATGGGCCTCACGGTCCCTATTTTTAGCTTATGCGGATAAGAAGAAGTGCGAATACAAGCATTAATTACTTAATAAACCCTCTTTTTCGCTACCACCGACGGCGACGGTCGGTTCCACTAATCCGCTATTTTATTTTCCCAGACCTTACCAATTTTACAGCCTGTAGGAATATCTCTCTACTGATATAGGAGTTGATTGGTGGCCCATAAATGATACACTGACTCCAATTATTCGACATTTCGCGACCGCGTACCACCAAAAACCAGCAACGGGAAGTAGGTCAAGGATAAATAAAAACAAAAGATTCAATAAATTTATTTATTGCAGTCCACACCCAAGGCCAATCCAGCCCAGAAAATGGCTTATAAAACAATTCCCAGCAACACAGGCTGAACTTAGAAAATTTTGAAAACGCTCAAAGAACCTCCCGCACGCTATTTAAACTCAAAAATGGACTAAATACAATTTTTACCCAAAATCAGGACTTAGAAAAATTATGACTACTGGACTTCAAAAAATTTCAAAAATTTTTGAGAAAAAATTAAAACGCTTAAAAAGCCTCCCTCAGGTTGTTTTGACTCATAAATGTTAAAATATACAATGCAAATACTCTTTGCTGCTAGTAAGTAGAACTTATTTAGTTATTTAATTGTGTCAATGGTCTACGTCAATAAGTTTGAAGCTTCCGGTTTCCGGTCTCGTTTAGCTTTTGTTACTTGAGAAATGCAATGTCAGACGGTTTCCTATTTAAGTTGTGAAGGCTAATTAAAATTTCATCTTTAATATTACAAAGCAGTTTATTATTTATTTAACTTCAGGTTATGGGCCCAGAGACGCCATCATGTTAAATAAATTAATCCACTATCAAGAGCTTTGAATATCGGCGAAGAGTAGGGTTAGGTTTGCCGACGAGCGGACATTGTGAAAATTTTCGTCGAGAAGGTTAAGACTTGCGGTTGGCAAGGGAGGAAAAGAAGATGGAAGTAAATACGAACAACGTGATGAAACTGGAAGGAAACAGAAATTGGAATATCTGGAAATTCCAAACTACAGTTCTACTGAGAGGTCAGGGATGGCTGGACATTGTAGAGGGACGGACTTCAACACCCGAAGATAAAGGGGCAAGAGCCATCTGGGAGGCTAACGACGCAAAGGCTCAGACATTAATGGTCACAAGAATGACAGAAAATGTCATGGTACAGTCAGCATCATATAGATAGTGACAGTCAATGTCTCCAAATATATCGCTACATCCGAAATGTCCATTAATACCGACTCATCCAATGTGATCAAATTGTTTAGGTCATCCACCGTGTTCAAATTCACCGGAGCACACAAAGCGCCAAATACTTGGTAGCTGTCAAGTCGCCGTTGATACCGTAACACCCACAACACCATTGGTATCCTAGCATCCAAAGTATCCAAAAATATGGAACACATTACAAGCATGAACTTTACTTTCAATGTTATAGAGCTCAAACATGGTTAATACGGGAATATATAATATATGTTGTAGGTCTAATACCTTCTCGAAGTTAGAATTTTGACAATCACTGAGAAGAGTACCGAACTGTCAAGTCATTTTATCCCTTTCATGATCTGAATGACATATACTTGTTTTGTATTTTTTACGCCGTCTGCATAAAGTGTACTATTGCTTGGTCTGATTGAAAGATAAGTTGGATAGTATATTGACGGCAAAATCAAGTTATTTTTTATTTTAAGAATGATTAGTAAGAACCTTTTTCATTTGAATTGGAAAGTACTAAAACCCACTTTGAAAAAGAACAGTTTTAGATTTTCCACCATAGCTGCGTGCACGGTAGTGCTGCTGGCAAGACGAGGCAGAAAATTACCGCTTTACTTAATAGGTAATTTGATTTTATGAATAGATGAAGTTACTTCATCCCTGAAGTATTATCAACCATCAATGTGGTTTATTTAAGTACCAAGGTCTCATCAAATACCTTGGACATTTTATTGAAATTTTTTTAAAATATAATACCTAGTTGAGTTGTGCACAAAGCAGTCACCTTTTAAATTAGTCAGCCAAAAACAGCAACCTATTTGCAGTGATATTCAAACTCATATTAAAAAAATATGGATAACTCGCGTCTAACAAACGAAATAAGACTAAACTCTAGACTGTTGAATAAATTAATATGCTGTACTTATTGACTTCGCAAGATTTCATATCTATATTTTTTCTTAAATAAAACTAGACCTTGGCTACATTTTTATCATCAAGCAGTTCTTTCTATAATCATGTAATGACTTCTTTCCACAATTTTATATTTAACAATATTACGTTGTGTTAATATCAAAACATTCTGCTTGAGCTCTATTACATTTAACATAAAGTTCACAATTGTAGTGTGTTCCATATTTTTGGATACTTTGGATGCTAGGATACCAATGGTGTTGTGGGTGTTACGGTATCAACGGCGACTTGACAGCTATCAAGTATTTGGCGCTTTGTGTGCTCCGGTGAATTTCAACACGGTGGATGACCTGAACAATTTGATCACTTTGGATGAGTCGGTATCAATGGACATTTCAAATGTAGCGGTATATTTGGAGACATTGACTGTCACTATCTATATGATGCTGACTGTACATCTTATATCATGCAGAACATTGGCAGAAATGTGGAGGAAGCTTTTGAGTGTCTATGAACAAAAGTCCGAGACAAGTATTCATATTGCCCAGCAGAGATTTTTCCAATATAAATATGAAGAAGGAGTTGAAATGTCAGTATTTTTATCTAAAGTTCAAGAAACCAGCCACCAGAACCAGCCCAGCACCAGCTAAGGCAGTTGGGAGAAGAAATCTCTGATAAGTTTACCATTACGAAGGTATTAATGTCACTTCCGGAAGAATACAAGCATTTCGTGTCAGCTTGAGAGTCTGCTCCGGACGAGAAACAAACTTATGATAATCTCGTGGCGAGACTTTTAGTAGAAGAAGAAAGATTGAAAGAGAGATGAGGACCGTCGCAGTCATCCTCAGCGTTTATTGCGAAGAAAATGATTGACAAACGGAACATAAAGTGTTTGAAGTGTAATAAGTTTGGACATTACGCGAACGAGTGCAGAAGAAATAACAATAATTCGAACTATCGTGACAGTCGGTCAAATAATAATAACAATCGTTCGAGTTCAAGTTCAGATAGCAGGTGCTTTTATTGTAATAAATTGGGACATAATAAGTCTCAGTGTCGTTTCAAGAAAAATAAGGAAGAGAAAAATAATAATGCATTCGTGGTGTCAAATCCGTGTGAGGAACATTGTCATACAAAGTGGCTAGTGGACTCAGGGGCCAGCGAACATATGTGTTGTGACAGATCGTTATTTTCGTCATTTACAAGTGCCTCACAAAAATCCGTAGTAGTTGGAAATAGCGCTGTGATTAGTGTTTTAGGCCGCGGTCAGATGGCGGTACACGTCAGCAACGGGAGTGAATGGATTGATACGATCATTGACAATGTGTTGTTCGTTACCGATCTTAAGACTAATTTGTTATCTGTGAACCGAGCCGCTGACCGAGGTTATGTCATTATGACAGATGAAAAGTCGTGCAAATTTTTCAAAAACGGCGTTGTTTGTGCGATCGCAAATAGAGTTGAAAACTCTTATTATATGGATTTTCGATTTAAATGTGAAGCTGCGAGTGTTGCCAAAGTAGTTAAGAACGATTTATATGAGTGGCACGAAAAATTAGCCCACCAAAACTTCGATTACGTCAAGAAAGTGTTGGAGAAAAACAACATTGAAACAAAACAAACCGTGTCTCACTGTGAATGTTGTTTAAAAGGAAAAATATACAGATTACCGTTTAAGAAGAGTGAAACTATAAGCACCAGGACGTGCGAAATAATACATGGGGATACCTGCGGGCCCATGGAGGAAGAGTCGATCGGCGGGTCGAGATATTTTGTCGTGCTGAAGGATGACTATTCTAACTTCAGGACCGTGTATTTTGTCAAATCCAAACACGAAATTAAACATTGTCTTGAGGATTTCTTTAATAAGTCGGAAAATGTTACTGGAAACAAAGTGAAAACCTTTAGAACTGACAATGGATCGGAATTTATATACAAAGATGTGATGGAAATGTGGTCTAAAAGAGGGATAGTTCATCAAACAACCGTTACTTACTCACCAGAACAGAACGGGAAAGCCGAACGAGAAAACAGAACTCTTGTCGAAGCAGCCAGAACCATGTTACACGCTAAGAATTTACCCAAGAAATCGTGGGCTGAGGCAGTCAACACTGCTGCATATGTTTTAAATAGAACAGGAAAAGGAAAAGAAGAAAAATCTCCATATGAATTGTGGACTAATAAAAGTTTTGACATTCACCAACTGAAGGTATTTGGTTCACCAGTTTATGTACACATTCCAAAGGAGAAGAGAAGAAAATGGGATCAGAAAGGTGAAAAAGGAATGATGATTGGATATGGTGAAAATGTCAAATAGTATAGAATATACTATCCCGAGAAGAACCGTGTAGATACAAAAAGAGATGTAGTTTTCTTAACACAGGAGGGAAATGAAGAGAATGAAGCAACTGTCACCTTGGACTTGAATAGCCAAACAGAACAAGATATGCCAGAAACAGTTACAGAGGCTGAAGAGTACTCAAATACCCTAGACAAAGTGTTTGTTTTTCATATCCTCTCGAATTTGGTCGGATTTTCACATCAGACCTTATGCTTCTCGAGTCGAGATTTGTTGTTTTGCTGCTTGTTAAGAGGGTTTATACCTGCTGAGCTGGCAACGTTGCATTTTTGTTAGTTTTTGTCGATTATTCCATAAAAATTGAATGAAAATTAAAAAAAAATTGTATACAAATTGTTCTAATATATAAGTTAATGTGTCTACTGCAATAATAATTCGTGATTGACTTTTATTTTCTTTAAAAACGAACAAATTATTACCTAACGGTTTTTAAAGAAAATAAAAGTCTTATCACACGAATTATTATTGCAGTAGACACATTAACTTATCTATTAGAACAATTTGTATTCAAAACATTTCTAATTTTCATTCAATTTTTATGGAATAATCGAGAAAAACTAACAAAAATGCAACGTTGCCAGCTCAGCAGGTATAAAACCTCTTAACTTATACAACGGACCTATAGTCCTTGAAAAGTTTGGCACGAACTGCCGAAAATAGGAGGCGAGGCCAATAAATTGCCGTAGTTGAAGCGCTTCCACCTTAGAAGGATTTGGTCTCACTTTGCCGTCCTCTACTACAAACCCAAGATATTCAATCAATACGCTGTTTAAGGAATGAACATTTTTTAAAGTTCAAGGTAAAGCCCGCGTTCGCTAATGTATAAAGAACGAGACAGTCTCGACAAACCTTCCTCAACATTAGTCAACATTAGATGAGATGATTAAAATATCATCTACATAGCATATCACAAAATCGTGGACTAAATCTCCTAGTGCATTTGTAACTGCTCTTTGATATACAACCGTAGCATTCTTCAAGCCAAATGGCATAGTAAGATACTCCCACTGGCCATCAGGAGTAACAAATGCCGTCTTCTCAATAGAATCCGGGTGAACGGGAATCTGATGGTATCCGCTTAACATATCAAGAACAGCGAACCATTTAGCACCACTAAGTCTAGCAATCTGATCCTCTATTAACGGTAAGGGGAACCTATCTGCCACAGTATTACTATTCAGTTCACTAAAATCTACGCACATGCGATCGGACCCATCATTTTTCTTTACTAAAAGGACTGGACTTGAAAATGGAAAACACTAGGACGAACGACACCTGCTCGGAGTAACTCATCAATTTTATCTTTAAAATTAACTGATCAATCAAACGAATTTTTAACTGCCCCGTAGTCACTCGACATTCTGAAACCTGGTTAGCAAACGATGAAGAAAATTCGTACAGGTTTTCCAACAATTGAGATCTATAACAATCAGGAATATCAGTATCAATCTCATCAAAATTAATTTTGTTCTCACGACCAGTCGAACTAGCAATGTTGATACAAAGCACTTCAACCCTGTCCCGAAATAGAACAACAGCGTTTGCAGTCACTGCCACTTGAAACACTAGCGATAAGATTTCTCACCCGACCATAATATCCTGTCTTAAACTAGTGTCGGGTACTGCATAAAAAATAACCTCTAAACAATTCCCGTTAATGTACACATCAGATAAGATTTGCATCGTACTGTGAATCGCATGTTGACCAATCCCAATTAATTTTACAAGGTTATGAAATCTTTTCCCACTAAATTTGTTACCTAAACTTTCCTTTATCAGTGAACACTCAGCGCCAAAGCCAAAAGAAAATTGATAGAACTGACCGTTCTTAATCAAGTGCCCACGTAGATTAACCACACTGCATTGGTCAACTCGGTAGTTTTTCTTGTTAGTCGACGCACTTGGGTTCGCCGGGGAACCCCCCGCTGCGCTGCTGTTGCCGGCGCCGCTCGGTCCCGCGGTCGGTGCCGCGCGGAAACACTTGGAGGCGAAGTGGCCTTGCATTCCGCACCGGTAACATGTCACATTCCTTCGCAACTCCTTATCAATAATTGGCTTCTTTTCACTTGGTTTGGTATATTTAGATTGGCATTCTGCCGATTTGTGTCCAAGCTTTCCACAATTAAAGCACCGGATAGGTGTATTCGACGATGAGGAGGCCTTGAACCGCTTGGTAGATCCTCCATCACTGGATTCACAAAATTTTCTTTTTAAATGATAAATCGCATTAAGTTCTCGTTGCAATTTGTCCCGCGTTATTGCTCCATGCGTAAATGCAATTCTCTTGATGCAATCGTCATACTGCGCCATATGAGCGAGCACAGTAGATATCGCAATCTGTTCAGTGTCCAAATTTTGCCACTTTGAAGTAAGCATCGTAATTAATCGGGATGCATATGCAGCAGGGCGTTCGTCTTTTTTAGGGCGGCTAGACAGCATATTAACAAGCATCGCTGCTGGTGTCTCCTGCGTGTCATAGCGAGCTGTAAGCAGCTGCTTAAAGTTCTTCCACAACATCCCAGCATATGATATTTGCGAGAACCAGAGAGACGCATTCCCTTTTAGCGCAGTACTTAGCACTATGACTAGCGTACCATCCTGTATAGGTCGTTCCGATAAACCAGCGGTTCTTAACCTTTTTGGCTGGCGACCCAAATTATAAATATTTTTGAAGTCCGCGACCCAAATTTTTAAAAAAAAAAAAATTTCGGGAGAATTTCGATTATTTAAAACTCCTTCCGGGAGCCGGGAGATTCCAGGAGAGTGTGGAACCGTACCCGCGACCCATCCCAAAAGCGCCCGCGACCCAAATTTGGGTCGCGACCCGAGGTTAAGAAACGATGCGATAAACAGAGGTCTACTGTATTGCACCACGCTCGAGGATCAACTTCGGGAGCATCTGGATTGAAATCGGGCAGTTCTATGTCAGTAGCGGTCTCCGGCGCTTTCATGGCTTCAATCGAACTTAATATTTGCAAGTTTTGCGTTCTCATCTGCCTATTATGCATTTGTAACATGGTACGCCATATTTCAGTGTTCATTTCACTTTCACTACTTCCACTATTACATCGAGGTATCGGCCATGATCCGACATGTAGTTTATAGTTTGGATGCATATTTTCGTAAATTCGGTATAATTTTTCAGCGTTTGTCATTTTCCCTTGTCGCCTCATTAGCGTCTGCAGATCCGTTAGATAGTCACTGAAACTTTCCTTAAACTTTTGCTTTCTCGCTATTATCCTTTCTGGTAGGGAAGCTTCATAATTGCTGGGGAAATAGTAAAGTTTAAAAAGTTCCGTGAATTCTTACCATGTGGTCCAGGATGTTTCATTATTTCTGTGCCACAACAACACTTTGTATTTTAAGACGCGTGGTAATGCTTTTAAGACCTTGATCTTATCGAGTTCGCAGCCCGCTATTAATTCTTCGATCCTTTCTAAAAATTCGATCGCGTTCCGGGTTCCGTCGAAGGAAATATTCGGGATGTTAGGTGGGTGTCATGTTCGGCTTTAGTCATAATCTGCTTTTAGTCATAATTCTCACTGGTCATGTTCTACCCTAGTCATGTTCTATCCTAGTCATGTTCTGCGTTGGTCATGTTCTACCCTAGTCATGTTATACGCTAGTCATATTCTACCCTAGTCATATGTTCTATCCTAGTCATGTTCTGCGTTGGTCATGTTCTATCCTAGTAATGTTCTGCGTTGGTCATATTCTAAATATTATATAACGCACAGAGTCAACCTGACTGTACTTTACAACCGTAACTGTACAGCAATAAAAAAACTTATAATTAGATTGTTTTTATTTTATTCTAGTAACTTGCTTAAACCTCTTTACATAAAATTAGCAGCATGAACAAAAAACCGGCCAAGTGCGAGTCGGACTCGCGCACGATTGGTTCCGTACCATTATCTATAAAAATCACGTTTTTTGTATGGGAGCCCCCCTATTTTATTTATTTTAATTTAATGATTTATTTTTAAAGTCAATATATACCTAATTAAATATTCTGTGAATACTTCAAGCGTCTACCTGTTGCCGTTATCAATATAGAGGTAAAACGAGCTAAAAAATCACGTTTGTTGTATGGGAGTCCCCTTAAATATTTATTTTATTCCATTTTTTAGTATTTGTTGTTATAGCGGCACACGAAATACATCATCTGTGAAAATTTCACCTCTCTAGCTATCACGGTTCCCGAGATACAGCCTGGTGACAGACGGACGGACGGACAGCGGAGCCTCAGTAATAGGGTTTCCGTTCTTACCCTTTGGGTACGGAAGCCTTAAAACAGTAAAATTATACTTAACCCTCTTACTTAAACATAGCACCATAAACAAAAAACAGTTAAAAAAAAACATAAAGTAATAGCTTTTTCTTAAAATAAAAAGACAGCTTCGTAAATTTTATTAAAGCTTCAGTAGCAGATATCCGCAACTGTCGCAATTTGCGAAGAACTGATTTTATTTTTGCATCAAAGGTTTGTTTGTTACAATTTTATAAATTTTGTATTTGCTGTGATGAATTTTGATGTCAAAATAGGTGGCTTCTTTTCTTAACAATGCTGTAAATCTGCATATATTAGGTTTGGAACCAAATCTAGCTTTAATTCTGCGATGCCACCCTTCTAACGCTCTCGTCCATCGGTGAACACCATTAGCTACACTTAAGCAATTCATGTCATTTATTTTCAACCATTGCTTCTGGAAATAATCTTCAAAGGCCATGCCAGGATAAGCTAAGTGATTCTGCCCCCTCGAGTTTGGGCTTTATGGACGGTGTGGCTCTACATTAGTAATTAATGTGCAAAATTTAAGCACCCTAAACTTTATAGTTTTTGATTAAAAAAAAAGAAATATGATTTTTAAACATGAAACTACCGTGAGACACTCATAGTGAAAATAAACGGATCACTCACGTCTCAAAACGAGCTTAACTCGACATGTTTCGGGCTAATCCGTAGCCCTTCCTCTTGGAGTCGCACGTCACGGCGACTGCCAAATACAAGCCAAACTTGTACATGGTCCAATCGAACCGAGAAAATCAACTTTGGAAGCTAGTTCGTCGGGCCTTTATGGTGCAGCAGTCAACACGCGCACCGCCGACGCTGAGATCCAGTGAAGACACACGAGCTATAATTCTAAACGAAGAACAAAGCTGGTTCAGCCTTTGGTTACAGCAACATAGATCTATTTGTAACTAAAGTTTTTGAAGAAGTTCAAAAGAAGACGATACAGCAACATACATCTGTATCCACATGCATACAGCAACTTCATGGAAAACGCCGAAGCGGAGCACGCGACGCAAGTACATTGTGCTGTGAGAACACGTGGCCAGTGGCGCTGTACCGCGCGAATTTTCCCCCGCACCCCCGCCTTCACCGAGCAACACGAGGCAGCAGCCATCAGCGCGCCGCGCATGCGTAGAATCGGGAAGAAGGCGCCATCTTGTACTTCATTCATTCGTGCCAACAACCGCGTGCGTAATTATAAAGAATCTTTTTAGTTTTGAACAGTAATCTAAAATAATTAAAGTAGTGTCTGTTTCTGTATATGATTAAAAGTGAACGTGAGTGTGCGATGGGGCTGGTGCACAGTGAGGATGTTAGAAGTTTGAAGGAGCTCGTGGCAGCTCGCGGGTACATTAAAGACGCTATCAGTCGCCTTTGCAACAAGGTTTTGGATCCAGAAAAATTAAAGTCTGCGCCTGTTGCAACATTGCATACGTTGAAGTCGCTCGCGATTTCAAAATTCGAGGAATACGAAAAGTTAAATAGGTCTATATTGTATTTAGACCCGGGCGCGTGAGGCGATCTGTAGTCTGAAAAGGTTACATTTGCGTTTTTATCTGTCTCGCCACTAAGGCAATCCATTTGGAATTAGCATCCGATCTCACAGCCAATACTTATCTTGCCTGCCTTAAGAGGTTCCTATCGAGACGAGGGCTGCCGAGTGACATTTTTTTTTTTTTTTTTTTTTCAAATAAATAGCACGGGACAATTCACACCAATTGACCTAGTCCCAAAGTAAGCTAAGCAAAGCTTGTGTTATGGGTACTAGGCAACGGATAAACATACTTATATAGATAGATACATACTTAAATACATATTAAACACCCAAGACCCGAGAACAAACATTCGTATTTTTGATACAAATATGTGCCCCGACACGGGAATCGAACCCGGGACCTCAAGCGTCGTAGTCAGGTTCTCTAACCACTAGGCCATCTGGTCGTCTAAACAACATTTATTCTGGCAATGCCAGCACCTTTAAGTCTGCAAGGAGCCAGCTGTCTGAATTGTATAAATTGCACTCCTCTGAACCCCACCTAAGTTCGATGCATAATTTTACTACACAAAAAGGCATTAATTTTCATTTTATCCCATGTTCTTCGCCGAACCATGCTAGGATATGGGAATCAGCTGTGCGTAATACTAAATACCACTTAAAGAGAATCTTGCAAAATAGCACATTAACTTACGAGCACATCAATACGGTACTTGTAGAAATAGAATCTGTACTTAATTCGCGTCCGACGTCAGTGATTTCAGTTATTTGACCCCTGGTCACGAAATCCGAAGAAATTAGTTAACA
Source organism: Archips xylosteana (assembly GCA_947563465.1). Classification (NCBI taxonomy): domain Eukaryota; kingdom Metazoa; phylum Arthropoda; class Insecta; order Lepidoptera; family Tortricidae; genus Archips; species Archips xylosteana. The sequence goes on along the minus strand of OX387365.1, from coordinate 12,214,506 downwards.
GTTGGTCGGTGATATCATTTAAGCTCCGACCACCAAGCAGTTATGTCGTCGTCGACAGAAAAAAGAGCGGAAGTAAATTTATACTTGGCTAGTGCTAGCGTACGTAGCCTTTATATTACTTTATCAGAAACAGAAATACACATGGAGGAAATGCGTTGCTAAAGGATTTAAGATTTCAAGAAATAAGTGGAAAATATATAAATTTTACACGCATGACACCAACAGATTTTGATTATTTACTTAATTTAGACTTTTTACTGTCTACGCAGACTGGGCAACACAGTAACACTCCCGGGTTAAAACAGGGTTGCGAAGGCATACAAACTAAAAATTAAAATACTAAAAAGCTTACCTAAAGTAAACGAGACTTAAAAGTAAGATAATAATAATAATTGTACATAAGTACACTAAATTGATTAGAAAATTGGAAAAATTGCATTGACGTAGATACAATCCGTTGACTATAAACTTTAATTTGGTAGACGCGAAGAAAAGTAAACAATCTTGACTGTGAAGGTGACAGTGGTAGTCAGCAAACAGTGACGGTCGGAGTCGGCGCATAACACGCTTTCGGGCTGAGCATGTGCAGCGTGCGCCGTTGCCTAGCAAGCAACACTTCGGCGATCTTGTCGACAAAAAATCTTTTGATTCACCACACATAAAAATCACTTCATCATCATCATCATTTCAGCCGAAAGACGTCCACTGCTGAACATAGGCCTCCCCCAAGGCTCTCCAAACAGATCGGCCCTGTGCCATCCGCATCCAATGCGTTCCCGCTACCTTCACCAGGTCGTCGCTCCATCTTGTTGGAGGCCTACCTACACTGCGTCTTCCGGTCCGCGGACGCCACTCGAGAACCTTTCGGCCCCATCGGCCGTCAGTTCTACGGGCGATGTGCCCTGCCCACTGCCACTTAAGTCTAGCGATTCTTCGAGCTATGTCCGTGACTTTAGTTCTCGCGCGGATTTCATCATTTCTAATGCGATCCCGCAGAGAAACTCCAAGCATAGCCCTCTCCATCGCCCTCTGAGTGACCTTGAGCTTCCTTATAAGACCCGTCGTTAGCGGCCACGTCTCAGATTCGATCGAGACTTGGGCTGTACTGCAGTCTCTCCAACGGTGCCAAGTAGACTACCGGTGCATCGAAGTGTTGAAGTGTCTGTATAATAACGCCACAATGTCCGTCCAACTTCAGGATCAGATGTCGAAGCCCATTCTATTGCAGCGGGGAGTCAGACAAGGAGATGTTATCTCTCCGAAACTGTTCACCGCTGCACTAGAGGATGCGTTTAAGACTCTGAACTGGGAAGGGCGTGGCATCAATGTAAATGGCGAATACTTCACTCACCTTCGATTTGCCGACGACGTGGTGCTTATGGCTGAGACCTTGGAGGACCTCAGTGCGATGCTCGCTGACCTCGGAAGTGTCTCCGAGAGAGTTGGTCTTAAATTGAACATGGACAAGACGAAGGTCATGTCGAACGCCCATGTTGTACCAACTCCCGTCGTAATCGGAGATACTTTGCTTGAAGTTGTTGACGACTATATCTATCTGGGACATACAATCCAATTGGGTAGGTGCAACTTCGAGAAAGAGGTCAATCGACGAATTAGACTCGGCTGGGCAGCGTTCGGGAAGCTCCGCAATATCTTGTCATCCGATATACCGCAGTGTCTCAAGTCAAAAGTCTTTGACCAGTGTGTGTTGCCAGTGATGACTTAAAAATCACTTGTGAAACTCCAAATTATGAACTCGTCGTCGTTGCCCACATATGTGTGGATAGAGAGGGAAGTGAGGCAGACGAAAATTGTGGATAAAGGGACGACGGGAATGGAGAAAGTCGGAAAAGTTATTTTAAAATACGGAGCTAATTATATGAAAAGGGGATCTTCCCAACCCAACACCTTGCTGAGTGCACAGCGCCCAATGTGAAGAATCTTTACCCTCAACTGTCTGGAATGGTATTATCAGACACGGCAGCCACCCCTCGGGAGCTTGAGCTGGAGACACATTGCGAATGAGTAGTAGTAAGCCTTCATCTATGGTCGATATTAACTGAGAGGCTCTCGTTCCGTCCTGTATGATCCATAAAGTAGGGGTGTCTGACTCCTCTCGACGGAAAGCATATCGACATACTAGGTTGGCCAGGAACTCAAATCATTTATTTGCCATAAGTACGTAAGTATACATGCAAATATATGTACGATGGGCTGCAAAAGTGCATGGACATCTCGGGGCGATAATCGCGTGAGCAGTGTTCGATCGTTTGATGTTATTAACATACCCACGTGCGCGCGCGCTCACGCGATTATCGCCCCGAGGTGTCCATGCACTTTTGCAGCCCACCGTACAATATTAAATCGGTTACAAATACATTTACAATACAATAGTTTTACTTTAAATACTTACATGAAGTTACTGTTTACAGCCGTACTTGATCATTCAAATTTTTATTAATGAATTATGGGTCATTCTAAGTTAAGAGGTACTTTCGACGGTCAGGACAAAAAAATACTTTATTTTTATATTAACTTTGTAATAACCTATTTTATTTCTTAAAACTAAGTGTTTTCTACATGGTCACTTAAATTTACTACAGAAATGCACGTAATTTAGTCACAATTAGCTCTAATATAAGAAATGTATCTCTCCCCTGGTCTGTCCCCTCACCGGCTTTATTTGTAAATTAGTAATTATGAATGTATTAAAATTCAATAATGACTTTAATAACGTTAATTTTCTAAACAAAGATAACTAAGTAACAGTATCTTACAAGTAAAATTGCTTATATTCCAATTTTTCATAATAAATATTAACGCCGGAATTTGTCCTCCGTGTTTCGTGTCTCGTCCCCTGGCTTTTTGTTTTCGTTTAACCCTTTCAACGCCACGCCTCGACAAAACGTAAACCTGCTTTGAATCTTATGTCACTGTGTAAAGATCACTTTGACACTGTACTATGTGACACCTATATGTGTCGTTGGCGTTGAAAGGGTTAAAAATCGGTTTTGCTTTGCTAGTCTGTGGAAGTTGTGACCTTGAATACCCAGTGTGTGACGTGAAGTTAGTAGCAAGCGGCGCATAAGCCAACTGCGCAGCCATTTTGTCGGCCATTTCGGTCACGCCACTCGCTGGGTGAAGAAGTGTTGAGTGAATGAAGTCTTTCCTCTGGTAAGTTTTATTCCGCAATTATTTGTTAAAATACTAATATATACTTAAATATATAAAAGAAGAAACTGACTGACTGACTGACTGACTGACTGACATATCAACGCACAGCCCAAACCACTGGGCCTAGAGATTCCAAATTTGGCATGTAGGTTTCTTATATGGTCTAAGGGTGCACTAAGAAAGGATTTTTCAAAATTCACTCCCTAAGGGGGTGAAAAGGGGGTCCAAAGTTTGTATGGGGAAACAAGATTAGTTCGACTATTTAATTCGAAACTTCACAGAAGTACTCCTAATGGTAAATGAGTAAACACGTGTTTCAGGTTTTTTGAGAATTCAACCCCTAAAAGGGGGGAAAGGGGAACATGGGTGTTGTTTCTATGGTTTATCGGGTTGCAGGTTATGAAAACAACAACGGTTTTAAAATCCGACGTGGCGGACGTAAAATACCATCTCCCTGGATGGGGTGCGATGGGGTTGAAATGTCTAAATAAACTAAAGCACAGCCCAAACCACTGGACCTAGAGACTTGAAATTTTGCACATAGATACCTTATACAATGTAGGCATCCACTAAGGAAGGATTTTTGGGAATTCCCACGGGGACGGGAAAAAACGGGATTTATATATTCGATTCCGAGTGACCCTATCTCAATAACTATAATAACTAGACTCTTCAAACTTGATACACAAGTAGGTATTACATTAGTTAAAACATTTATTTCAGAATTTTTCAAAATTCCCACGGGATAAGGAAAAAATGGAATTTATATATTCAGTTCGACGAGATCCTATGAACTATAATTACTAGACTCTTGAAATTTGGCAGAGAAGTAGGTAATTATAATAGTAAAAAACAGTTTTAAGGATTTTCGGAAATTCCCACGGGATAAGAAAAAAACGGGATTTTTCGTTTTACTGGTCAGAAAGCTGAAATTCGGCGTCTAGGTTGCTTGGAGAGTGTAGAGGAGGATTAAGAGAGGACTTTCCAAAATTCCTATGGGAACGGGAAAAAACGGGATTTTTCGTTTTACTGGTCGTAGAAAGCTGAAATTCGGCATGTAGGTTGCTTGGGGAGTGTAGAGAAGCATTGAGAGAGGACTTTCCAAAATTCCTACGGGAACGGGAAAAAACGGGATTATTCGTTTTACTGGTCGTAGAAAGCTGAAATTCGGCATGTAGATTGTTTGGGGAGTGTAGAGGAGCATTGAGAGAGGACTTTCCAAAATTCCCTCGGGAACGGGAAAAACGGGATTTTTCATTTTACTGGTCATAGAAAGCTGAAATTTAGCAAGTGGGTTCCTTGGGGAGTGTAGGGGACCATTAAGAAAGCATTTCCCTAAATTCTTACGGGAACAGGAAAAAACGGGATTTTGCGTTTTACTGGTTGTAGAAAGCTAAAATTTCAAAATTCATAAGTTTATACTGTAAGTAGGCCGCAAAGGGCTCTTTAACCGACTTAAAAAAAAGGAGGTTATGCATTCCACTTTATGTATTTTTTTATGTTCACCGATTTCTCGGTCAATTGTGGACCGATTATAAAAAATATTTTTTTATTCGAAAAACACAATATACTCCTGAGATGGTCCCATTGTCACCAAATCAGGATCTGATGACGGGATCTCAAGGAAATCGAGGGCAACCCTCAAATTTTGTAGGCACACATTACGTTTTTTATATATTTTCTCAAGCTATTTAAGTGTTTGCGTCTGGTGGACATCATCTCATGTTGATGAGCTGATGATGGAAGGTAAATCTCCTTAACGGTTAGGAGTTGAGGATAATTTTTCAAATATTATAGGTACGTATAGACCGATTGTTGTATTCTTTCAGGTTATCCGGGTGAGCTGATGACGGAAGGTTAAAATCCTTAACGGTTAGGAGTTACAGGAAGTTTTTTTAAATATCATATGCACGTATAGGTCTTTAGTTGTATTCTTTCTGGTTATTCAGATGAGCTGATGATGGAAGGTATAACTCCTTAGCGGTTAGGTCACACAACACCTTTACAAAATACTATAATATGTATAATATCAATGCTAAGTGGGTACACACCGCTTCCAGTTACTCAAGTTTCCGTAGAAGGTAAGAAAACATTGAATTATACCTAATGCAGGACAGGGGAAAGTAATAATAGGTTTTATATTATTAACAAGCCTGGTTATTTTAGTGCCCGCTTCCGAATTAGTGAAAAACATTGTATATAAAGAAATACTGTAAAGGACCGTATCTACCTGAAGTTTAGTCGGGCTTGCTTGCACGCTTGCTTGCACGCTTACTTGCACGCTTTCTTGCATGCTTGCTTGCTTGCGTGCATGCTTGCTTGCTTGCTTGATATCTTAGTTCTTTGGAATACTCATGGTACACGCGAGCGAAGCCGCGGGCAAAAGCTAGTACTTAAATAATCAGTGCGAATAGTGCATACATTGTTACATTTGTTTGTGAATTGCGTACAAGCTTTGATCAATTATAACTGTAGATCCACAGTCGCGCGCCCGAAAATGTCCGAGCCAAATGAGCGCCACTTTGATAAAAGTGGCCTTCTTTTTTCTCAGTACGTTGCGTGAAATTGTCAAGTTTAGCTGTCAAGTGTCAATCGAAATTCGACTGTAACGACTGTAGACTTCAGTAAAGACTAGGTTCAAATTTCTGTGTAGGTGATGATTTTAATTGTTATGCAAACAAATAAAAAAGTTCGGACATTTTTTGAAGGGGGATTTTGTTCGGCAATGTGTATCTTCAGTTATAATTGATCAAAGCGTACAAGAAACACATTTACGGCTATTTTGGGTTTCTATCGAAAATGTATCTCCCCTGGCGTATTTCCCCTGGCTCTTTTGATGCCAGGGGAGATACTTCAACTCCAGGGGAGATACAATTGTACTTGTTTTCAAATATACTTGTTCCGTTTTCTCTGAACCTTTGCTTGGTATTATGTCTATTAGCTTTACAATATAATACGACGTTTTTTTACAGAAAAATGGCATCACGAATAAAAATGACGCGTGAAGAACGGCTCGAAAAAAAAAAGGAACGCAGAAAGATTACGGTACCAAAGAATTAAAAATGACCCGGACAAGTTGGCACAACAAAGAGTTAAGGAAAGGGAAAAATACGAAAAGAAGAAAGAATTAGGAACTATTAAGACAGTGAAGCAAATGACGCCCAGAGAGCAGCGGAAGGCTAGAAAAGTATGGAGAGACAAAGCAAAAATTCGTAGACGTCATTTAGCACTTCAAGATATAAGTAATGCTCCTATAACACCACCATGTTCGGATAATGAAGACCCGCAGCCACCACCGCGTCCTCAAAATATAAACAGGCGAGCACAGGCAGCAGAGCAAAAGTCAACTCGAGCGAGAAGAGCAAGAAACCTGAAAATAAGAAAACAAGAGGTCGAAATAGCTCAACTTAGGTCTGCAATCCAACGCTACAAAAAACAAATACAACGGATCAAAAAACCAGTAATTAGCTCACCCAACACCAAAGTAAATTCACTTGCAAAAGCAGTTAGTGCAGGCGACAAAGAAACTCTAAAGAAAAAAACTGCTTTTCAGTGAAGTTATTATCCAACAACTTAATGAAAATTTTTCAAATCTCGCCACTGACCAAGAAAGAAGAGTCTTTAGGAGAGTGATAAGCGGGAAAATTGTAAAAAAATACATTGTTTTACCGAAACATATGAAACCTTTGAGTAAAGTAGGCAAAAAATTAAGACTGATAGACATAAAACGCAGCTCAAGAAAAAACTGTGAGAATTTAAAAAAAAGCATTGCCAAATTTTTGGAAGACGATTCAAGCAGCAGACTTTGTGCAGGAAAAAAAGACTTTATAACCAAAAACGGCAAGAGAGTTATGCTAGATACTTTACTCAACTTGCACAAACGTTTTGTGGAAAAGACACACATAAAAATATCTTACTCAATGTTCTGTAACCTCCGACCATTTTGGGTCGTTCAGCCACACTGTGACAGTCGTAACACTTGCATGTGTGTGTTACATAGCAATATGGATTTAACGCTGAAATCACTATACAACGCTAAAATAATATCTGTGTCGAATTACGTGGATCTTCTGAACCAAGTTTGCTGCAACAGATTCAACGAAAAATGTTTATCACGCGAGTGCAAGACGTGTTTAAACAAAGGTCTTCATTACAAGGAATTCGATGACTTTATTCCACTATTTTACAGCAAGTGGCAAAGTGTACGCCAAGATATTGTCGATTCAAAAACTAAAAAACCACGAACTGTAACTAAATGCGTTAAAAACATACTACAGATTCAACCAAGGGACTTGATTTTGGATATGGAATCAAAGATGGAAAAGTTTTTGAATCACGAACTAAACATAGTACATTAATATCAAGCTATAAAAACGAAAAAAGAATCCCTTACCGAGTCAGACACAATTATACATGTAGATTTCAGTAAAAATTACCTAACAAAATACGCTGAAGAAGTACAATCCTTCCATTTCGGAGGATCGAGACAGCAAATAAGTATGCACACTGTTGTAGTCTACACTAAAGATGTCGATCAAGAGCTAAAAACCGAATGTTACTGTACTTTGTCACAAAACTTATCTCACTCACCTCCTGCTATTTGGGCCCATTTACAACCTATACTTGACCGTCTGCCGGCTACTGTTACGAATTTACATTTCTTGAGCGATGGGCCGGTCACCCAATATCGTAACAAATTGATGTTCAAGGTTTTGGCTACAATGCTAGTAGATTTCTACCCTAACCTTCAAAATTTCACATGGAATTTTCATGAAGCAGGTCACGGGAAGGGAGCTCCTGTTGGAGTGGGTGCAACCTGCAAGAGAACTGCTGATAGACTAGTTGCGAGTGGTACCGATATTTCGGCCATAGATGACTTAGCCAAAGCCCTTGAGAAAAGCTGCCCGAATATTAAAGTTTTCACCGTAGATGACGCAGAAATATCAGAAAAAGCAGCAAAACTAGGATCTACTGAAGGTATTAAGACTTTTTCAGGCACACTAAAGGTTCACCAAGTTACCGGTTGCGTATTTATACCCAATTACCTGACATTGAAAAGTTTGAGCTGCTTCTGTGACTCTGAGTTATGTCGTCATTTTCAATTGGGGACTTTGGATTATCCACAATCATATCCTGAATCTCGTCTGCATGTTGTTCAGAAGACGAACCACTAATAAAATTTGCATCTCAACAACGCACGAAGAAGCCTCAAGAAATAGTACAGCTTTCTGTACCTACCACAAGCAAGGAAACCAGACAGCACAAAGATGATCCACAGCCCTCAACATCTGGGAAAAAAACATTCTGCAATGGGGACTTTGTGCTGGTTAAACTTCAATATAGAAAAACAGAATATCGTTATGTTGCAATGTGCACAGATGTTGAAGAAAATGATGAAGTTCAAGTTGTATTTTGTAAAATCGTGGATCAAACTGGAAAATACTTCAGAATTAATGATGACGATATTTCTTTTATCACCTGGGATCAGATTATAAAAGAACTACCTGCCCCTGAATTAAAATCTCGATCTCGACAGCGTATTTTTTATGCTTTTCATGAAGCCGTTGACGTCTTTGAACGTGGCTTTTAGAAAAAAATAAGTATTTGTTTAGTATCCTTTAAAATGTATTTAGTAGCTTAAGTACAAGCAAAGTTTAATACTGTTCAAAACAGGTTTTTGTTTCTTTTTATTTCATTGTTGCCTAGATGGTAAAGTTTTATATATTTTTGTTTTAATGGACAGAAAAAGTTTTGTACCTACTTAGTACTTAAGAAACATTTAATTTTATAAAGAACGACTGCTAAGATATGAAAAGTCTGATTAATAATTCATAATTGAAGTAAAAATTAATAAATAAAGTAGATTTTTAAAAATAACCTTGTTTTTTTATATGTTTGTCTCTTCCCTGTTCATAAAGTATCCTCCCCTGTGCACCTTGTCTTTCCCCTGTACTGAGTATTTCCCCTGGTCACTTAAAAAACGAGATAAAACCAACAAATTGATTGGCCACATTGTAAACGTTTTCAAATTAGAAGTTTCAATTTAAAAGTTTAAGTAAAGAATTAAAAAAATGACGTGCCGCCACTTTATACAACGAATTACCTCTTAACATAGAATGATCCTTATATTAAATTAAATAATGTAAAAAAATTAAAACATGTCATAATATACTGAATGTCAATTTAAATAAAAATAAATAAGTAAATCTAATATGTCTAATCTAGTGCGTTTGCAAAATATTCGTCGATTCTATAATAAGGTCTGCTTAAAAAATATTGCTTAAGTTTCCTGTCAGAATCAACGATTCAAACAAATCTTTAAATGTTACCCATTCTGAATAGTTTTGCCTATTTCTCCAAATGGTTTTCGATTTATTATATGTTGTCAAAAATTGGGACATCCCAATTGGATCCAAACAAATTCTAAAGCTTTTATCTTTTTTTTTTAACAATAACTATCAAAGTCAAAGTCAAAGTCAAAATTCTTTATTCAATTTAGGCATCAAATTGATGCTCCTATGAACGTCGAAAAATCTACCACCGGTTCGGAAAAAACCCTGTTGAGAAGAAACCGGCAAGAAACTCAACAAGGTATATTTTTTTCAGTCAGATCTACATTGTTATTAAATGACATACATCTAAAGTATTTAATACAATTAAATTTTTTAACACAGTAGATACGCTATTTGAGACTAGAGATCGCCAATGCGGATCGGAATTATTTCCAAACATCCCTGTCCATGATATAGTCATTAATTTTATAGTACGCCTTAGATATTAATGTCTTCTTCACAATGGATTTAAATTTTGTATCAGTTTGTTCGGTTATTGTTTTCGGAATTTTATTATAAAAACGTATGCATCTTCCCGGAAACGACTTTTTAGTTTTAGCCAGTCTGTAAGATGGAACTTTAAGCTTCCCTGTGTTTCTAGTAACCTTTGGCTTATCGACGTTAGTGGGAAAATCACATATGTTTTTTCTTACATACATGATTATTTCAAATATATACAACGACGGCAGGGTTAGGATACCTATTTCTTTAAAAAAAGATCTTAAAGAATCGCGTGTCCTTAAGTTATATATCGCTCTGATAGCCCTCTTTTGCAAAATAAAAATTGATTCCAAGTCTGCAGCAGATCCCCATAAAATAAGGCCGTATGAAATTATGCTATTGAAGTAGGAAAAATACACCAACCGTGCCGTCGCCACATCGGTTAGCTGCCGTATCTTTCTGACTGCAAACGCAGCAGAGCTCAACCTATTCGCAATTGCTGTGGTGTGCGATCCCCACTGCAATTTAGAGTCCAGTGTTATTCCTAAGAATACCGTAGATTTTACAAATTCAATACTTTGACCGTTAAGTTTAATATTTGAGACCGAATTTGAATGGGGCGGATTTAACAATGAAAATTTAATACATTTTGTTTTCTTAGGGTTTAGTAACAAGTTATTGGCAGCAAACCATGCGGATATCATGGACAGAGTTTCATTGGGTTCAGTGAAATCGGTGTCTTTTCTACTAACTTTGAACAGTAAAGAGGTGTCGTCAGCAAACATAACTATCCCTGATTTCTGACTCACGGTATAAATTAGGTCATTTACGTAAACCAAATACAAGAATGGCGCTAGAATAGATCCTTGAGGCACTCCCATTTCGACCACAGATCCCTCCGATACCGTTCCATTAACCGCTACCTTTTGTTTTCTCTGTGTGAGGTAAGATTTGATGAGTTCTAAAGCGAGGTCACGAATACCATAGAAATTTAATTTACGAATTAAAGTGTCATGATCCACACAATCAAAAGCTTTCGAAAGGTCGCAGAATACACCTATAGCATCATGTGATTCCTCCCAAGCTTGTAATATGAATTTAACTAAACTGTAGCCCGCATCTGTAGTAGATCTACCTTTCGTGAATCCGAACTGCTGTGGATGCATGATTTTATGTGAATTGAAATGTGACATTATTTGCGTTAGCATTATTTTTTCGAATATTTTGCTAAACGCTGATAGGATGGATACTGGGCGATAATCAGAAGGATTATCCCTATCACCTGATTTAAATATGGGCACTACTTTACTATATTTCATTAAATCGGGAAATACGCCTTCATCTATGCAATTATTAAATATAAAAGCCAAAGTTGGAGCAACGACATCTAAAACGGATTGTAGAACCTTAACTGAAACGCCCCACAAGTCTTCCGTTTTCTTTACTTTTATCAATTTAAAAGTCTTCATAATGTCAAAGGGAGAAACATGCGTAAATTTAAAATTACTTATGTTTGGAAAAGAAACATTTTGTTTTAAGAGGGTTTCTGCTATTTTTGAAGAAGAAGCGAGACATTTAGTAGTTTCGGTGGGGATTTTCGAAAAATATGTGTTAAATTCGTTAGCTACTTTAACCGCGTCTGTTGTTAATACGTTATTAATATTTAATGATATTGAGGACTGCGCGTTTTTACATCGGCCGGTTTCAGTGTATATGGGGTATGTTTGTTATGTTACTTACCCAATCTGCGTCATTGTCTTCCCTTTGAATGATACCCAGTTCTTCAAGTCTTTCTAGTTCCTGTTTTAAAGGTACCCGAAAGGCAACAGGACTCCTGCGAGCCTTCTGAATAACAGGGGACACTTTGTTGTCCACCTAAAAATCTATTTCACCTGCAAAAATTCCTAAACCATTGAATATGGTATCATATTTTTTTATAATCCCTGTAATATCATCAGATTCATATTTGACAGTTTTACAAAACTGCCCATTAAAGCCCATTAAAGTGCAAGCCCTGCATGACAGTAAATGAATGTGTTCAGTGCGTACAATTTGGAAAATAATCTTGTACTTTTTACTGGTATGTTGGGTATTATTTTTCAACCTCACCCACCTCACATATTGATACTGTGCCCACCAAAAGTGAATAAACGTTTATTTAGTGGCCTTACATTGTTTTTCACATTGGCCCCACCAAACTTGCATCGCTAGTCTTTTATGTCATCGTTTAATTTGTTATATACTTTAATGGCGTTATTGTTTATGCTTTTATTAAAGTGATTGAAGTGGGCCTTAACTTTAGCTAAATTTTTTGTTTCTCTTAAGTTTAACTCTCTATGAGAGTATTATTCTTTTGTTACATGGAAACAGAGGCCAGTTAAAAGTTGTATAGATATATTGATTATGTATACCTAACACTACTGAAATAAAGCAAAATGAAGAACAATCAATCTATTTTTATTAAATTATCCTGCAAGTTGACCAAAGCACAAGCAATAATAACAGTGTGATCTAAGTACCGCAAGAGACTGGTTTATTACCGAATGAGGCTTCCCCCTCACTCTTCGTATTAAGCGCTCAACATGAATGCGCAGACTGGCAATCACTTTACCCTGCAATACTTTTTTCTTGGTGAGAGTTTCTTTTGATATGACACTCGGAGGGCGAAGGAGGTTCATAAATCTGTCTCTCAAATGGCGTAGCTTGCATTCTTTTGCCAAAAATTCTATCTACCAATAGTAATTCTTTGGAACTCCTATGTATTTCTTGGGAATTTCTTCTATGAGTCTCAACATGTTGTTGCGTCCAGACAGATCTCTTTCAACAACATTTTCTTTATTGCTTGATGTTGACTGTAAAGGGTTGGATAGTTCAAATAAACTTGGAGTTGAGGAACCACTAGTTGTAGAAGACAACTGTTGGGGCTGGCTTGGTATTTTTGCAGACATTTTTTTTGTATTTGCAGTGCACACAAGACTCTTCTTGACACTTTTTTTGACAGCTGACAGCCATTTTGTTTTCGACCATCACGATTGTTACTTACGCGCTTTGATCAATTATAACTGTAGATCCACAGTCGCGCGCCCGAAAATGTCCGAGCCAAATGAGCGCCACTTTGATAAAACTGGCCTTCTTTTTTCTCAGTACGTTGCGTGAAATTGTCAAGTTTAGCTGTCAAGTGTCAACCGTAATTCGACTGTAATGAAGTAAAGACTAGGTTCAAATTTCTGTGTAGGTGATGATTTTAATTGTTACGCAAACAAATAAAAAAGTTCGGACATTCTTTGAAGGGGATTTTGTTCGGCAATGTGTATCTTCAGTTATAATTGATCAAAGCTTACGCGGTGTCAGTTGGTGTCGGAAATCGTAATTTAGGCTGCGTTTCCACCAGAGATGTGTGAGGATACGTTGCGAGGGATGTTTGTCATGAACCAATAGAAACACTTCATTCACTTAGGACCTTTTAAATGAAGTGTTTCTATTGGTTCATGACAAACACATCCCTCGCAACGCATCCTCGCACAGCTCTGGTGGATACGCAGCCATATTAGAAGAATCGCGATGCAAGTAAGTACACTTAGTAGCTTATTTTGCGTCTGGTGTACCGTTGTTGTTAAAATTTATATTATTTACTGATTAATCAATAGTAGTTTATAATTTTTGTGTTATAACCTAAATGCCATTAGCATTGTAACATTAAAAATTATCGGTGTCTATAATTGGATATTAATCTAGCACGTTCACCCAATCATGGACGGAATGTCCATAAAGAGAATTTCTTGTTTTTTTTTTACGTATCAGACTTCTGCTCTAGTATATCTTCATGTTTCTTTAGAAATCTGCAATCAATTATTAGTCTATCCAATAATGGACATTCTGCCCATGACTAGGTGTCCATATTAGGTTCAACGTATCCCTAATACAAACAAATTTTCTTTCATCCTAGACATGGCACCGAGAAAAGACTATACAAAACAACAAATGCCTAAGGATATCGAAGAAGTCAGAAGGGGAACGAAAATATCTCCTGCTGCTACAAGATACGCAGTCCCAAGGATCACTTTACATAATAAAATCACCGGGAAAAGTCCTATTGATTGTAATCTAGGTCCAGTTACTGTACTCACATATGAGGAAGAAAGGCTACTCGTGAGATGGTTAACGTTTAAGGCTGAAAAACACTTCCCTGTGACCAAAGATCAATTGCTTGAAAGTGTCCATAAAATTATATACCAGAAAAAATTAGATTCCTGTCCATTCACAAACAATCTGCCAGGAAAAAAGTGGTTGTCAGCCTTTTTGAATAGACATCCAGATGTCTCTGAGCGCACTGCGCAAAATTTAAGTAAAGCTAGAGAAGAAAAAAGAAAAGAAAGAAAAAACATTTATTCGTGACAACAATAGCATAAAGGCATAAAGATTACAATATAAAGCAACTAGGTATCACGAAACGGACCCACCTCAGCATAATGCCAGCTCGAGAGCCAGCGCTGGTCTTCCGGTGGGACCGTGAGGCCGTCATTTGCTCGCTGCACACACGATCGGACCGTGTCTAATTGTGAACGCAACCATATGATCGTGCAGCTGTACCAACACAAGGGCGTTATATTTTGACATGGCGTTGACATTGACAACTGACACGGCCGACCACATGAGCAGCAAGCAAAACGATATATAATAAATAAAATATTTTTATTATTGTAACATGTAACAATTAAATACTAAAAAAAAAAGTGAAAAACTGAAAAAAAAATAGCAGTGACATTTCTAATCAAGACACGCACAACACAAGATCAGTGTCATAAAAATAAAAACAACAAAAGAAAGCTATAAACATGAAACACAAACGTTTGTTACGTAACTACGCTGCGCACTACGAGGAGAGTCGCCGAACCAACATATAGCAGCCTGACATTAAGAATTAGCCTACGCCAGCTGCCACTACGTGAGGCGACACCTACCACTACGTGAGACAACGCATCAACGGGACGTGACTCGCGTTTACCTAGTTAAGACAATTGTAAACTGTATCACTTTAGTTTCACACATCGGGCTATTGTCATTTAGTATTTAAGATGTAGGAATAGTTATTAATTTTAATTAAAGTAGTTTTAAGTCATTCTCCTGGTTTTCTTCGGACCTCTGGCTGCTGCTTACATATTTGGCGCAGTCGTTAGGGTATTCGCGGGTTGCGAACGGGAACCGAAACCTTCAAAATCAAGATTTTGAGTTCCTGAGCCACCCGGGTCGCTTTCAAGCACCGCTGCCGAGTATCCAGAATCTACGAGCTGCAGTTCAAGAGGTGAATCCAGAAATCGATTCTAGAAGGAGACCAGAGATGAAACTTGGTAAGTACACTTGAAATCGATCTTGTGTTGCTTCCTTCCCTTATCCTTAGTCTATTGATATTCCCAAAAATTTCCTTCCTGGAAATTCGGGTATTGGGAACCTGCATCGCGCCAGGCCCCCAGTAAAGAATAAATTAGGAATAAATTAATTTAGTAACTTAGGCGATTCGATTAGGTAATCTATTTATGTGGAATAGATAGAACTACGAATTTATAATTAAGAGAGTATGATTTAAGTGAGCCCAGTTTTTATTATAGAGATAGGCAGATTATGTAGTTAGTTAGTATTTTTCAGTAACGTTTTACGTTTACCACCCTTTAACAACCCTCATTATTCAAGCATTTACCCCTAAGGTGATGCCCAATCCGATTCAAGACTATTTTAAATCACAAGAAATACACTTGAATGAATATACACCTTATGCTCCAGATCCATATTACGATTAAGTATTATTACAATGAACCGAAGTACGCGAGCCATGCTGACTTTGTGAATTTTGTCGAGTATGATGACCCCGCACATTACGCGGAACCGACTACGGACGTTCAGCTGACTTGACAAGGCCGAACTAGTACTAACGATGGTGATGATTTCTTTTCGGTTAGGCCGGAAGTCACCTTATATCCAAATTTCCAACCCTCCTCTAAAATTTTTAATAGATACTGGCGCTAACTAGTCCTTTATTAGCCCTTGTGCAATTAAATTATATTTCACCACACTAGACCTTGCTAGTGGATTTTACCAGGTTGAAATGGACCCCCAAGATATTCCTAAGACAGCGTTTAACGTCGAACATGGACATTTCGAGTTTCTACGAATGCCCATGGGGTTGAAAAATTCACCCTATACCTTTCAGCGCGTTATGGATAACATTCTGAAAGGTCTCCAAAACGAAATTTGCGTTACCTACTTGGACGATATAATAGTTTTCAGCACATCCCTTCAGGAATATATGACTAACCTTGAAAAGGTATTCCAGATATTAAGAGATTCCAATTTCAAGATCCAGATGGACAAGTTATGTAGTTAGTATTTTTCAGTTTCCTATAGTTTCAGCAGACACCTTTGACTTTTATAGGCTTTCAATAGTTCTTGATAAGACAAACCAAATCCTTATCCCTATAATCTATCCCGTATATAGCAACTCATAAGACCGCATTCGTGTACATGGAGGCTGAATGCCCGAAGTATGTCATCAATATCTCTACAGGAAGGATACAAATCTTCAACTTCGGACCACATCAAACTGCGTACTCACTATCTATTTGCTAGGCCGAAGATATCACTTGATGAAAAGTACTATGTCTAAAGACACTACGGAAGATACACGAGTCATGAGAAACCCCAGAATATCCGAGAGGGCCATCTTCAGAAGGAACTTCCAGCAACATTTTCACTAAGCGTTGGAAAATAGTTGCTGATCGCTGCTTACATATTTCGTTGTATGTAATTCCAATAATAATAATAATAAAAAAATAACAATAATAATAATATCACGGGACAATTTACACGAATTGACCTAGTCCCAAAGTAAGCAAAGCTTGTACTTTGAGTACTAGACAACGGATAAACATACAATGCAGAGTGGACACAATAGAAATCGTCCACGCTACGTTAAACCACATGGCAACAAAGTATAGAAAAATAAGAAAGAAGCCATACAATAAAAACATAATGAGGACGTACTGCTCGGGTATGTACTAAAACAGCTAGTGTCATGCATCAACGTTTCCTACTCATTCTGATGTGCATAAATAAACTTTCTGATACTATTCTTAAAACTATGCATGCTTTTCAGGTTCCTGATTGGCGGCGGGATATTGTTCCAGCACTTAGTTGCAGCATAGGGGAAACTTCTACGAAAAGTAGCTGAAGCGTGTTGCGTTGTTACCAGCTGTGTACTACATTGCCTAGTTCTGTGTGGTTTTTGACTGGAAAACCATGACAACTTCTCGAACAAATATGAGGGAGCTCTGTGATGTGTTATTCCAAACAGTAAACATGCCAGATGGAGCTTGCGGCGATGCTGCATCTTAAGAATGCTATGCTTATTCAAAAAAAGAAGAAGGCTCAGAAGATGACATACTCAGTTGGTTTGAGGCAATTAAAGGTTACTTTGAAAATAAAAACTTGCTTGAAGCAATAAATGACCCTAAAAGATTTTTTAATGCCGATAAAAGCGCATTCTACTTACAACCAAAAGATGGACGAGTCATAGTGCGCAAAGGTGAAAAAAATGTCTTACAGCATCAGGAGACATGACCCTGCATTTGTCGATTTTTTGTAAAGATAATGGGATTGAAGTCATTTCTTTATATCCTAATTCAACACATTTACTCCAACCAATGGATGTTGCGGTCTTCAGACCTTTGAAGGTATTGTGGAAGAATCAAGTGAAGAGTTGGAAAACGGAAAATTCAAAACAAGTGATGAAGAGAGAGCATTTTGCTCCCAACTTTGATGCAGTTTTGCGCAACCTTGAGACAGATACAATAAGAAATGGGTTTAGAAAAAGTGGCCTTTTTCCCTTTGGTCCGGAATACGTCAACATGAATAAAATATGTTCACAAAATTAAAAGCAAAATCGTGTTCACGCTGATAATGTACAATACGCAAAATGCTAACTGCACGCATAATGTACAAACAGTCAAAATGCACATACGCAAAATCCACATCATGATAAATGTACAGAACGAGAAATGTACAGTACGCAAAATGTATTTACGCTGAAAGCACATAACGCATGTGTAAAAAAAAAATCTACATTTCGCGAATTTTTTAATGCAAAACGCATAATCCGCAAAATGTTACAAAAGCTAAATGCTCAATCGCCAAACGTACAAAACGTAAAATGTACACAAAGCAAAATAGATAATATAATAATGCTCAGTCAGAAAAAGAGGGTAAGTATTGTAAGTTTGACATGTGTATTTATGTGTCTATCTGTGGAACGTCCCAAGCAGCAAACCTTCTTACAGCTAAAGATCGAGAAATAGTCGTAAAAAGGAGTTAAAGATGCCAAATCGTCGTATAAAAGAGCTATACTCCTCTACTCTTTAGCAATTTTGCATTTACAATATTGCAATATTGTATAAATGTGCCAAATTTCGCTTTTACACCACTTTAGGTTCTAAATTAGCTATATAAAAGCTTCTAATTTTCTAATTATCTGCTGAAGAAGCCTTTATAGCACCGTCATTCGACATTGTTCCCGTGGAAGCATTATAATGGTAAAAAAGCTGCTTATATGACCAAATAGCATCTTAGTTACTCTTATAGCACTAAGTGTTATATAAAAGATATCGATTCACTATTACAGCACCTGTCGAGAGAAAGTTCTAAAAGTGACTGTTATAGCACCTACAGCATTTCAATTGCACTTTTAAAGCCATCATGTTGCAAAAAGTAGCATAAATGATCTTTGAAAGCTTTTACAGCACCAAACCGCAATTTCATGAGGTTACGTTAGAGAGTCGTACTTGCGCACGAAGGGTACCGTACCATTATCTATTCATTCATCCATTCATCCCAGCCTATACACGTCCCACTGCAGGGCACAGGCCTCCTCTCAGAATGAGAGGGCTTGGGCCATTGTTCCCACGCAGGCCCTGTGCGGATTGGGAACTTCACACATAATTGAATTTCTTATTATTATTTATTTATTCTCAAAAGGTACATAATTTTAGTTACAACACTAATTTCGCCAAACTATGATGTTTATTGGCGAATACTACGCTCACTTTAACATCTGCTATACCCCTGTTTAATTAAATAACTAAACTACAGGTCACAGATGTATGCAGGTTTCCTCACGATGTTTTCCTTCACCGTAAAGCTCATGGTATATTCATGGTATATTTCAAGCGTCTAACTGTTGCCGTTATCAATAGTGAGCAAAAACGAGCAATAAAATCCCGTTTGTTGTATGGGAGCCCCCCTAAATATTTATTTTGCTCTGTTTTTTAGTATTTGTTGTTATAGCAGCAACCAAAATACATCATGTGTGAAAATTTCAACTATCTAGCTATCACGGTTCATGAGATACAGCCTGGTGACAGACGGACGGACGGACAGCGAAGCCTCAGTAGTAATAGGGTCACGTTGTTACCCTTTGGGACCGGAACCCTAAAAATGGATTATAATCAGTGGAAAAAATTTACAATACAATTACAATTACAAATATTAAACTGTGTGTTTGTAGTCAGTAAAACAACAGTCAATATATGTATAATTTAGTGTTCATTTTACTTACAATCATAATTGAATGAGGTACGTCGCTTAGACAATGTTGATCAGTACCGTTTAAATCAAATGTAATTACTTTCGATATTTCGTAATTATTATTAGTCTGCCCTTCACAGTGTAAACATTTTGTCATACCTACCGTCGTCCAAAAAATAGCCTCCTCAAGAGAATTAATTCCAAATATCTTAATTATATCGACAGTCAGGGACAAAAACATGATATCCCTTGTAATAAGGTTCGACAAACAAAACAAGATTGAACATTGTTTTGTATAAACTGCACTTCTACAGTATTGTAAAGGGAAACGTTCGAAAATGTTCGTGGCATTACATTCGCAATTGAACGTGATTTGATTTTCCGAAATGGAAAGCGGTCTTTGCAAATATGTTTTAATTATTTTTGCCCGTAAACTATAAATTTCGTCGTATTTACTAACATTGTCAGAGAGTCGATGTAAATATTGTGGAATTAATTCTTTTTCTTTATTTGTATTTACTAGATTTCTAACATTGCTGTTGTAAGATATCCTGTACATAATAAATACATTACAGAATCGAAAGCACATGTGTTTTTTAATTTAACATTTTGGGAATCAATGCCAAGAGAAGGAGATAAGTTTCCATTTTTAAAATTTTTTTTTTTTTTACTGGTTCTTTTTTAGTGATTCTAGCTTGTCCCATCCAATTTTCTATACAGTACGTATCAGACAGAAAAGCAAAGAAAGAGACCCATTAATGTTTAGACCATACAGATGATTATGGTGCCTGGCTTTTGGTAATTAAGCATGTTTTTATGACAGTGAAAAAAAAATAAAAATAAACCATTATTTTATAGTGTATATTATTTATTTACAATCTTATCAATGACAACTAAAATGACATGAATGTCAGCTGATAATTTCATGCTGCTAAAGTTGAGTGCACACTCGCGTATTAAATGCGACGCAGTTCGATGTGTCGGCCGCCTGTATGTAAACATCTGTTCAAGCGACGATGATTGTTTCATGTACATTTCGCATCAAATTCGGATTTTGCCGAATACGGGGTCTGATTTTGTCAAAAGCTTGAATTATGCGTGCTTTCAATTCTTCGCGAGTTCTTGATTCCTTTTTAAACACTTAAGTGTTTCACCCAACCCCAAAAGAAAAAATCAAGCGGAGTGAGATCAGGCGAACGAGGTGGCAGGGCCCTATTTAATAAACATTACAATCCAACAATTTTGTAAAAAACTGACATATTTGTTAAATTGTACTACAAGTGCTGTTTAAGAAATTCTACAAATAAGTAAGAAACTTACAAATTAAAAACTTACAATTATCACCATTGTAAACGCCGTTTAATAAATGTTCACATATGTAAAAAACGCCTGTAGCTCTCAATGACAATATTGTATTTACAAAATTATAATTGTAAGGTACAATTTACGTAAAATGTAATTTTTTGCTACAAGTTTGCTACAATAAACGAGGGTAGACTTATTAATAAATAAGAAATTATTGAATTGGTTTACGTAAGTCATGGAGAACAACAATAAAATTACTATTTTAACTCTAATTTACGAGAATAAAGATATTTTATTTGGTCGGTTTAGTGAAAAACTAACATATGATATAAAAATCAAGAAGTGGAAAGAGATTGCCGAACAACTAAAATCGTTGAGTATTTACAACAAAGACTGGAAGTACCTACGCGACACAACGTGGCAAAACTATAGAAAAAGGACTATCGTAAGTGATTTTAATTATACTTAAGTTGACTATTTATGTGTATATAAAATAAATATAGTCCCAAAGCAAGTTAAGCTTGTGTTATGGGTGCTTGGCAACGGATAAATCATACTAGCTGACCCTGCAAATGTTGTTTTGCCATTATATCACCTAGGGGTATAAAAATATAGCCTACGACCTATTCTCTGACCTACCGAATGTGGAGAAAAAAGTTTCATAAAAATCGGTCAAGCCGTTTCGGATGAGTTCGCTAACAAACACCATGACACGAGATTCTTATATATTAGATATATTTAAATACATATTAAACACCCAAGACTCGAGAACATACATTCGTATTTTTTACAAATATCTGCCCCGACGCGGGAATCGAACCCGGTACCTCAAGCTTCGTAGTAAGGTTCTCTAATCACTAGGCCATTTACATACACACATAGGTATATGTAATCTATGTATGTAGGTATCTTTATACTTATTTGATTTTTCCACTCTAATGTGGAAACTACTGAGCCGATTTTGATGAATGGGGTGTCATTTTGATTACTTTCAATCTTACGACCCTTCAGAAACCTATACAGTTTACACTCGTTTTGTGAAGAATCAAAACCTTTTTTTGGTGTTGTGATTAAGGTACTAACTTTTAATTTTTTTTTGAAGGAAAAAAGGGACAATCGTAAGCAGACGGGATCCGGGGGAGGGAAAAAATGCAGATATGATGATGTCGACGAACTAGTACTTAAAATAATCGGGAAAGATTCTCCTGTAATAGATGGCCTTTGTGTGCCGGAATCATCCGGTTCAAATCAAGCACAAATTCACGAACCAGAGCCGAGTCAAGCTGTAATTAATACACCCATTGAACAAACTCCTACTCAACTTCCTAGTGCACCCAGAAAAAGAAATCAGAGTATTTTAATAAACGAAACAAATGAGTCTCAAGCATATAATGATCTTAAGACAAAGAAAATGGAAGTGGAACTAAAATTGTCCAATGAAAAACTTGAAATTGCAAAGCGTGAACGATATAAGCTAGATTTGGAAATATTAAAACTGGAAAAGGAGTTAAATATACAGCAACCATCTAATTTTACATTGCCATTTTATTTACAAAATGTTGTCGTTGAAACTACGTCTCGAATTGTTCTCTCTTCTGAGACAAATCAAGCAACCGGAGCAGATATTTTGATGGAAGCGATAAACAATAGCTTGTAATTACTAAACTAAACGGGACTTATCACGCAATAAATATTTATTTATTTACCTCGACGTTACCACGGTTGCTGCAATGTGGCCAAAACGTCGAGGTAAATAAATAAATATTTATTGCGTGATAAGTCCCGTTTAGTTTAGTAATTATGAGTGAAAATCACGAAAGTTTAAAACAGTATAACAATAGTGTGAAGGGCAGGTTTCTTACCCCGAAAAAAAAGGGCGAATTTTTGAGAAGTTTTATAATAATTTTCGAAAGAGGGTACAAAAGATTTGCCAAAACTGAGAGCACGTGCGGTGTGGGCAAAAGCTGTTATCGACACTGACATTTGCATTGCTGGTAAGAAAAAGGCCTACCGCCCGCGCCCTGGACTCACACCCGCCCCCCGCGGGTCCCCTCGCTTTGACATTGACTGCTACATTTTTAATATAAAAAATAAAAGATAAAAGAAAATGATTGTTACGTCGCTCACATGCCCCACCCCAGTGCTGTATCGCAGCACTAATCCCCAACTGGTAGGCGAGCGACGCGTGTGGCAGATCGGGTAAGTACACCAGTCTTGGTTTTTACTTGTACCATCCTGACCCTTCCATCTCTTCCAGGCATGACCTTCTGTATGACTCCCCGTGGCCACACATTGCGGGGTCCGTCAGGATCTGCCAGCAGCACGAGATCTCCCGCTTGTAAGGGCCTCGTCTCTGTGTGCCACTTTTTTCGTGGTATCAGGTCAGGTAGGATCTCCTTTACCCATCGTTTCCAATACTGGTCAGCAAGCAGTTGAGATATTCGCCACTGTTTCCTCAAATGGCCCTCAGAGTCATCGGACACGCCGATTTGAGGTAGGTTGGATGAGGACCCCACGAGAAAATGGTTAGGCGTTAGCGTTTCGCTGCTGTTTGGCTCTACAGAGACATGAGTCAATGGGCGACTGTTAACGATGTTTTCAACTTCAGCGAGAAATGTGTTTAATGTTTCCTCTTTTGGTGCTCGCTCCTTCAACATAGCCTTTAGCGAAGTCTTCACACTAGAAATCAGTCTCTCCCACGCCCCTCCCCAATGAGGGCTAGCAGCAGGAATAAACGTCCATTTAGTTCCGTGATTCATGGCCTCGTTCTTCAGTGTCTCCTCATCCAAATCTTGAATTGATCGCTTTAGCTCTGCGTCGGCTCCTCGCAGGTTTGTACCGTTATCTGAGAAGATTTGCTGCGGCCAACCTCGTCTCGCTGCCATACGACGAAGAGCCATAATAAAGGAGTCTGACGTGAGTGATCCGACTGTTTCCAAATGAATGGCTCTAACCGTCAAACATGTAAATAAGACGCCGTATCTTTTCTCATGACGTCTTCCAATAGTGACTTGCATGGGACCGAATAAATCAACGCCACAAAATGAGAAGGGACGCTGATGATGAGCCAGTCTAGCATTCGGTAAGTTTCCCATTCTAGGTATTTCAGGTTTACATTTTTTTATACGACATATCATACATTTAGACACGACATTTTTCACTGTAGGTCGTATTCTAGTAATCCAGTATTTCTGTTTCAGGTTATTCACTACCAATTCCTGGTTTCCGTGAGCAGCGCTAGTATGGTAAAACTTGACGATTAGTCGAGCGGTATGGTCTCGACCGTCCAGGATAGCTGGTCGCTTCGTCGCCGGCGCTACGTGGTCGGCCGCGTCGATGCGGCCCCCCGCGCGCATAACTCCGTGTTCGTCGAGGAACGGTGACAAGGTAAGTATTTTACTATCTCTCTGTATATGTTTTCCAAGCTGTAAGTTACTCACTTCTTGTCCAAAGGTTCGAGTCTGCGAGTGCATCAACAACAAATTCTCAGCGTGGTCCATATTAGTTCCAGTGACGTCGTCAGTAAGTTTTCTGCACCGGTTTATAAAGGTAAGTACCGTATGCGTAGATCTAAGCAGCCGTAACCAGGAGGAAAATCTAGTAGGGTCCGGTACAGGTAAGTCAATTTCTTCCTTTTTAATTATACATACGAGTTCTAAATTATTTTTATTAATTTCAGGTTCCAGTGCATCCTTCGGCCAGGTAGGTTCATCACTGAGCAGGAAGTCCGGTCCATATAGCCACTCATTTTGCAGGATAGAAGTGTCATACGTTTCTCTCGTGCCCACGTCGGCAATGTTCAGTTTGGTCGGAACGTATCTCCACTCATTGCTGCGTGTCAGTTCGTCGATTTCGCCCAGGCGATTGGCTATGTAAGGCTTATATGTTCGACAATTATTTCTTATCCAGTGTAAGACTGTACTTGAGTCGGTCCAGAATATTTTGCGCTCCGCTCGTAGGTTATGTTCCTTTAATATCGTGTCTGCTAAGCGAGCGGCTAAAACGGCAGCTTGTAGTTCGAGCCGCGGTATTGTAGTAGTTTTATTCGGCGCTACTCGACATTTACTGGCTATGAACGTTTTATTCACTTGCGCATTATTTTTCCAGCGCCAGTAGGCAACCGTACACATTGTTTTGGTTGAAGCGTCGCAAAACACGTGCAGCTCCAGGTTTGTATAGCTCGCGTCGGACGTTAGTTGTGATGTAAGCGGTCTCGAGACGGGCGGCGCGGGCGCAGTGTGCGGCGGCAGCGTATTAGTCTGACTGACGACCGGTTCCGCTCCCGACTCGCTCGCTCCCTTAGCGGCCGCCACATGGTAGTATCTAGGCAGCCGTATATTATTTAATTCTTGCAAACATTTTATCCATTTACACCACTTATCATAAATTGTATCTGGTATTGTATCATCCCACTCGATATTTCTTTGCCAGCATTCTTGTAGTATAATTTTTCCATTTATTGTGAATGGTGCCAAAAATCCATAAACGTCGAATATTGACATGACGACTCGTAACATGTCCCTCTTGGAAGGCCGCTGTGTTCCATTTATTAAATTATCAGGTATTTTCTTAAATGAAACGTCGAAGGCTAGGGCGTCTTCACATGGGTACCAGATTAGGCCAAGGGTCCTTTCGCTTCCATATTGTTCCCCAACATTGAACCTTACGGCTGCTTCGCCGAGATCTTCTTTTGGAATAGTATCAAGTACTTGTTTACTATTGCACGTCCAGTTACGTACCTCAAAGCCTCCTTGCTGATGTATCATTTTTATTTCTCGTATTGATTGAATGGCTGTTTTTTCATTAGGTAAACTATGTATATAATCGTCCATGTAATGATGATTATATATAGCGTCGCATGCAGCCGGGTAAGCATTTTCAAAACGTTGAGCATTCTTGTTTTTTATGTACTGGGCGATAAATGGCGAACAATTAGCTCCAAATATAAGCGAGGTCATAACGTAGGTTTTCAGAGGTTCATTAGGATTATTTCTGTATAAAAATCTTAGTGCGTTTCGGTCCTCGTTTCTTATTTTTATTCGCAGGAACATGTCTTTGATATCGCCGGTGACTGCTATTCTATGTTCTCGGAATCTTAGCATTATTCCAAATAATGATTTAAGTAGGTCGGGTCCCTTGAGTAGGTAGTCATTAAGTGACACACCATTTGTTTTGGCAGCTGCGTCGTAAACAAGTCGCAATTTTTTCTTATTCGGGTTATCAACGCCGAAGTGGGATAAATACCAAGTTCGGTCGGTAACTTCGGTATTGGTCAGCATTTGAGCGTAATCATTGTCAAACAAATGCTGCACACGATCTCTGTATCGCTCGGCGTATTGACTGCATTTTTCCATCTTCCGTTCCACTGCCTTTAGTCGTGACAATGCGTAAGGAAAGGAGTCGGGCTGTAATAGAAGGGCGGGGTTGTTGTAAGAAGTAAATGCAAATACGTACGGTGTAACGACTATAATTCTCATAAACTACACGAGTAAAACTACACTTGATCGCTGGGATTGCGCGGCGCAGACTGGCTTCGGGGCGGTGGCGCGTACGCCTAGTCTCCACCCGCCCCCCGCACCGTTCCCCTCGCTCTCCCTGTCGCAGCATAGGCGAGCGCGGGGAACGAAATACTAAATAATAATAACAAAACAATTTTGAAATAAATGCCCGGATAGTCGTGCTACTTAACATTACCACCCCCCAGTTGGAGGCTTCAATCGACAAATGTACCGTCTGTAGGTAGCACGGCTATCCGAGCAACGGGACGACGCAGCGTCCCAGTGGCGGTTCTTAAATCTATCACACGCACATGGCCATCATTACCCGGAAACACTTTGGTTATTATGCCACGGGGCCACATATTACGCGGCTGTTTGCCGTCACACACCACCACTACATCACCCACTTTGACAGAGTCTGTTGCCGTTGCCCACTTCTGTCGTCTTTGGAGAGTGGGCAGATATTCTCTGCTCCACCGCCGCCAGAACATCTCAGCCAGAGCATTCGCCTTCTTCCATTGGCGGCGAGCGTCGACGTCAGAGGGAACGTAGGTCGTCATGCGTGTCTCACCCGTCGCTGTCCCAAGCAGTAGATGATTTGGGGTGAGCACGACCGGCTCGTCGTGATCAGCTGCAACATAGGCGAGCGGACGGCTATTCACAACCAGCTCCGCTTCTAACAGGACAGTGTGAAGAACTTCTTCAGACGGCGCTCGTTCTTTCAATGTGGCGTTAAGAGCATTCTTTACTGACCGGATAAGGCGCTCCCACGCACCGCCCATGTGCGGAGCTGCAGGTGGGTTGAAGCGCCACTCGATGCCCTTAGCCAAAGCCTCATCTTGAAGTCGCCCGGTGTTAAGGTCTCGAAGTGCGGCACGTAGCTCCTTGTTCGCTCCAATGAAGTTGGTGCCGCAGTCGCTCAAGATTGTCGCTGGTTGCCCGCGGCGCGCTATCAAGCGGCGCAAGGCAAGTATGGCAGAGTCACTGCTGAGTGATGCAGCCAACTCGAGATGAATGGCGCGTGTGGCAAGGCATGTAAACAATACGCCCCACCGTTTCTCTCGACGCCGTCCAATGGTAATCATCATAGGACCGAAATAATCGATCCCGCTGTTAACAAATGCTCGGCGTGTCGTGGTAAGTCTGACGAGCGGTAAGTCGCCCATCTTGTGGGCTCGGCCGCGCGCGCTGCACGCGACAGAACTGGCAGCGCGCAACAACGGTTTTCACAGTAGGCCGAAGACAGATTACCCAAAATCTCTCTCGCAAGTTGTTGACGACAGTCTCGTGGTTGGCGTGCAGCGCACGTTCATGGTAGTGCTGCACTAACAGCCGCGTGATGCAACATCTGCCGTCGAGAATCACGGGGTGTCTCTCATCGAAAGACAGTTCGGTTGAAGCCCCAAGACGACCCCTGACACGGAGCAGCTCATCCTCATAGACCATGGGGTCGAGCATCAGCAAGCGGCTCGACTTAGGTAGTGAGCGCCCAGCCCGTAGCGCGCTCAGCTCTTCAGGAAAGGAGCGAGCCTGCGACTGTTTCAGCAGAAAGCGTTCGGCCACCTGTAATGTCTTCATGGTGATCTCGCTTACCGCTGTCTTCTCTTTGGTTCGGCACGCTCTTATAAAGGCAAGCACGCGTGCAGTAACGCGCACAGCCCGCGTCCACGTGGAGTAGCGCGCCACATCGATGAGAGGCTGGCTGGTCTCAGCTACCACATGCGCTCTTTCTAAGCGCTCCGGATCGTCAGCGGGGGACTCGTCACGGCTCCAGCTCGGCCATGGTACCTGTGGATCACAAAGAAAGGGGGGACCCGAAAGCCACATGCCTCTGTCATTAGGCCAGTCCATCCTGGTCGCCTCATCAGCAGGATTCGATTCGGAAGGCACCCAGTGCCAGTTGCCTCGCTCACTTAAGTTGTCGATCTCTGCTAACCTATGTGAAACGTATTTTTGGTAGTCTCGCGCGTCTGAATTTATCCACATCAGGACCGTCTTTGAATCAGTCCAGAGGTACTGGTTGGTGATAGCAAAGTCTACTTCAGATTTTATTGTCACTGCCAATCTACATGCCAACACCGCGGCCTGTAATTCGAGGCGTGGAATGGACACCACTTTCACGGGAGCTACTCGTGCTTTTCCCGCCACCATAGCACATACCCTATCGCCACTACTATCAGTGCCTACCAGAAATCCTACAGCAGCGTAAGCCTTTTCGCTCGCATCTCCGAAGACATGAAGGTCTACCCCCGCTGTCCGCTGCAGACCGTACCACCGAGGTACAGCTACACTAGATAGAACTTTCAATTTATCTAACCATTGAAACCAGATAGAAGCCTCAGCGTCCTTGATGCACTCGTCCCACAAAATACCTGACTGCCAAACGCTCTGCATGAGGACACGCGACTGCACTATGCATGGGTATACTAGCCCAAGTGGGTCAAAGATGCTCATTATAAATTTGAGAAACTGACGCTTGGTAGGTTTGGTTTGGTGTAAAGGTCAAGTTCATTATAGCTGTGACGTATCTGTAGCATAATTACGTCGCATAGCACCGGTTTATTGGTCTTGGCGCAAATATTTCCAAAGTTGTTAAGAAATTTTGTGACCATTGCGACACCTGCCCAGTAGGGATTCATGTCGTAATATACGACCAATTTCCATTCATCCCGGTTAAGATGCATGTCCGAGATTTTATCGAAATAAATGCTCTGATTGTTGCTTAACTGTGCTATATTATGCGCACATTGTGTGGGTGCTATAACCATCATCATCAACAGTGTGATCGCCAATGTTTTAAAGCTCGATTTGACTGCTGTGTGTGTTCTTGATTTTTGATTCCCTGGACTTTGTTGAGTTTCTTGATTTGTTTCTTCGGTCACAGGTAGTGGGGAAAGCTTAACTATTGGTCTCTGTATTATCCTGTTTTTTGTCTTCACACTCACGACTCGTACATGACCGTCTTTACCAGGGTGCAGTTCGACGACTCTGCCGAGCGGCCACCGTCCTGCTGGCAAATTGGCATCTTGTATGATAACAATGTCACCCACTTTCTGATTCTGTTGCTGTTGTTGCCATTTACTACGTGCTGATAATTGGCATAAATATTCTGTCTGCCATCGTTTAATTCTTCCACCGACTCTTAATAATCCATTCTGATCCAAAAATGGTTTTAGGCTGATAATTTTGCTCCTGTTGTCTATCATTTTCTTTTGATTAAGATTATTTATTTCGTGAGTAAAGTCATTTTGTTGATAATAACGAATAATTCTGTTTCTTGCAGCTGATAATTCGTTACTTGTTATAAATGCTTGTTTAGGTCGGTTACGTGACACCACTCTGATTACTCGCGCTAACACTCGAGTAGCACGTGCGAAATTGCTTTGTTTGTTTACAATTTGTTGAATGACGTCATTCTGACTGATAGTAGCGACGACATTTGTTTGAACGCTTTTCTTGATTTCTTGATCTGTTGTATAGATAGGGCGCTTTCTATCTTTTTCTGATATGTAAGTTGACAGCCATTTGGGGCCTGTCCACCATAAGGGATGGCTGATAAGTTGATGTACTGATATTCCTCGGCTAGCGCAGTCTGCTGGGTTTTCAGAGGACTTAACGTAGTGCCAACAGTCTGGAGGCAAGATAGTTTTGATTTGCTCTACTCGGTTGGCAACAAATGGTTTCCATCGCCCAGACTCTCCTTGAAGCCAACCTAATGCTGCAGTAGAGTCCGTCCACGCGAACGTTTTGATGTTGTATTTAGGTAGACTTTCAGTAACCTTCTGCATGAGTTTTGATAAAAGATGGCAAGCTGTCAGTTCTAAGCGGGGTAGAGTGATGCTCTTCTTCAGAGGTACAAGTCTTGTCTTTGCTGCTTCAATAGTCACTGATGATTGTTGATTACCATCGAGATCTTGCTTGTTAACCTTGCAGTAGATGACACATGCGAAGGCCTTAGTCGAGGCGTCGCAAAAGCCGTGTAGCTCGATGTCTCCGCCTTCTTGAGTATTAAGCCATCTCTTTACTCTGATATGATTTACGTCCTCCAAATCGCCTCGAATCTTTTGCCACTCGCTGTTAATTTCATCTGATAATTTGCTATCCCAATTTATGTTATCTGACCATACATTTTGGAACAACAGTTTGAGTTTTGTGGTCGCTGGGGCAAGCCACCCAAGTGGGTCGAAAATCTTCGATATTTCTGATAACAAAGTCCTCTTTGTTAGTGATTCTGCTGATTGCTTGAGCTTTATTTGAAATGAAAATAGGTCATCGACTGGGTTCCACCGTAATCCAAGAGTTTTAGTGGATGCGGGGTACTTGAACTCAAAAGCCTGCTGATTTAGTGATGTTTCTACACCTTGCAGTAATTCGGGTTTATTAGATGTCCATTTGCGAAGGTTGAAACCGCCTGATTTTAGAAGTTTTATTAACTCTGATTGTAGTTGTTTTGCTGCTGATGTGCTATGACTACCACTGAGGAGATCGTCCATGTAGAAGTCCTCTTCTAATGCTTTTTTGGCTGCCGACGAGTATTTATGACCTTCATCTTCTGCTAGTTGCTTCAAGGTCATCATTGCGAGAAACGGTGCTGATTTGGTTCCGTATGTTACTGTTGATAAGTTGTAAACTCGCAATGGCTGACTAGGTTTGTCTCTCCAAATGATCTTTTGTAGGTTCTGATCTTCCGGATGCACCAAAATTTGCCTGAACATTTTTTCTATGTCAGCCGTGATTACTACCTCATACTGTCTCCATTTTAAAATTAAAGTCAAAAGGTTTTGCTGCAAATTAGGTCCGCTGTACATTTGATCATTAAGACTGTGACCCGATGACGTAGGCGATGACGCATTGAATACTACTCGTAGCGCCGTAGTACTTGACTCAGCGCGTAGTACGCAATGGTGAGGTAGGTAATATGCCAGTATCTGGTTACTCTCGCCGATAGCTTCGTGCATGTGACCTAAATTTATGTATTCGTTAATAAATGTTTTGTAATCTTCTGATATTTTCTGATTTTTCACAAATTTCTTCTCTAGCTGAAGGAATTGGGCTACGGCTCTCTGCTTGGACTCGCCTAATTTTTCTAGTGTGTCAGATTTCATAGGTAATTTCACGACATATCGACCATCTGATTGCCTATATGTATGTTCTTTATACTGCTCTAAACACTGATAATCTGCTGTTGACATATTCAGTGGGTTGTCTGCGATGTCTTCTATTGTCCAAAATCGCTGAATGTCTTCAATATTGTTTAGTATGACATTACACTGATACGTTTTTACTTTTCCACAAAGCAACCATCCCAAACGAGTCTGTTGCGCTATGGGTTGAGATGGATTTTCACCCCTGATTATTCCGCCCATCATGATAAGAGCGTATATATCAGCACCCAGCAATAGGTCGACTGGGCGGCTGACGTTAAATTGTGGATCTGCAAGACTGATATTTTCTATATGTGACCAAGTGGGTTTCTGAAACGTTTGATTCGGGAGATTGTTGATAAGATTTTTCATGATCATTACATTTGTAGTAAACGAATAATCTCCATGTATCGCTGATGCTGATATGTTCATAGCTCCTTTGCAATTATTCTCTTGCGTGCCGAGACCAAAAACTACACCTTTGCAACGTCGCCGAGGTAGTCCGAGTTTCTGTGCAGCATTCTCGGTGATAAGAGAGATCTGTGAGCCTTGATCAATGAGAGCTCGCATGGTGTGATAAGAGCCATCGACTGCAAGAACTTTGATCTGTGCGGTAGCTAATAGAATCTCTGATGAGTCTTTTTGAGATACGTTTACATTATCTTTACTGATATGTGCTGATGTCGTAGTTGGTGTCGCCAAAGCCTCGTGTAATAAGGTATTATGCCGCTCTGTACATTTACGACACGTTTTCGTTGAAACGCATTTGTCTCCTTTATGATCGTAAAGACAATTGGTGCAAAGTCGCAAATCGTTTGTTACTTTCAACTTTGTTTCATTTGGCAATTTAATGAATTCGTTGCAAAAGAATATAGAGTGATTGCTTTTGCAATATAGGCATTTGTAGGTCGACGACACGAGGTATGATTTCGCAATAGGTTTGTTATTATAGGTATTGCTTTTCTGATATTTGTTGAAATTGAAATTATTATATTGCTGTGGCGATTTTTTCATGTTAAACGAGGGCGTATGGTTACTATATGTTTTCGGTATATTGCCGTCCTGCTTCCGCCGCGCCGCTTCAAGTGAAGTAAACTTGTTTTCCAAAAACTCGTAGAAATCTGATAATGATGGTA
Source organism: Archips xylosteana (assembly GCA_947563465.1). NCBI lineage: Eukaryota > Metazoa > Arthropoda > Insecta > Lepidoptera > Tortricidae > Archips > Archips xylosteana. Next base: position 12,181,906 of record OX387365.1, on the reverse strand, counting down.
GGTCACGAGGTGCCTTTAAGGACTCTATGTAATCCTTGTGCGTTTCGGCATCCAACTTCTGTGATAAGATGTGGACAAGCAGGGGGTCCCAGGTAGTGATGTCCACGCCTAGGTTCTTGACAGCATTTAGACACTCTTTAGTAGTATCATGAATTTTCTTGATAAGGGCTGCTGTTTGCTGCTGCATCACTGGGAGGCCCATTAGTATGTTGACGTGAGAACTAAATATTAACTTGTCGTTGTTGTATCGATGGTTAAGAATATCCCAACATACTTCGTAGTTGTCCGAACTAATATTTAGATGTTGTATTAGTTTCTCTGCTTCGCCCTTGACCTTGCTTTTCAAGAACTGCATTTTCTGAGCATTCGATATTGATCTGTTATTGTGAATAGTTTCGCCGAACAGGTCCTTGAAAGATATCCATTTATGATAATCACCGCTGAAAGTTGGTATGTCCATGGTCGGCGTAGTTTTAGTTCTAAACGATGCTGACCACATTTTCTGATTTAGAGCTTTTTTGATATCATTATACTCTCTTTCGTACCTCGTGAACAGACGCTCATAGTCCGGGTTCTCTTCGTAGAGTTCACTATCGATGTCCCAGTGTAGACTGTCGATCGCGTTCCAACGAGAGTCAAGGAGCTTCAAAACGTCTTCATACTCCCACTTCTCTGATAGTGAGTCAAAACTGATATTTGTAACAGCGCGTGAAAAAGCTTTGAAATTACTCTTCTGCTTGCGGAGCTTCTCGTCTAACCTGCTAGAAGTACCTGTATTTTTAAAGGCATTTTCTCTTGTCTCCGGTTTGTCTGGCTTTGGCGGACCAGGAGTAATTCCCTTTTCCCCTGATTTGGGAAATCCTTGCAGGTTTGCAACCAATGTCAGTGATGGAGTCGAAGGTTTTCCTACAGATTGCGGAGCTTCCACGTAAAGTAAATATCCTTGTAAGTAGGATAACACTTCGTTATAAAAACTTTCGGTTGCTTTATAATAGTTCTGCTCGAAGTACACGAAATTGACATTCTGATAGTCAATTAGTTGCATATGTACCCTTTTAAACTCGTTCCAGTATCTCGATAATGTATTGATTTTAACATCGATACTTGAGTAAGTTTTGCGCTCAGGCCCATCCTTTTTAAAGTTGATAAATAACTTCTCGATATTTTGCATGAGAAGATACTGTCCTGATAGTAAATCTTCCATGACGACTCCCTTGAATACTGAAGGAAGAAACTTCTGAATGAGCTTTGTAGCTATGTAGTCTCTGTAGATAGCTAAAGCGCCTTCTCAATACCGCCGGGGAGACCCGCTTGTGGGAGGCCGGAGTACCGATTCGCTGCTACCAAAGATCCCACAAGTTACAAAGTACAAGGTAGTCACTGAAGTTACTGATAGTTTGAGATGAAATCGTAATTAATGCTGCTGTTCTTTCTGATAAATGTCTGATGATGATGATGATGATCTTGATATCTGATGCTGCTAGTTTTCTGATAAATGTCTGATGATGATGATGATCTTGATATCTGATGCTGCTAGTTTTCTGATAAATGTCTGATGTAAGCCACTTGACGTAAGCGTCCACGTAGCACTGTTAGTCCTAGTCAGCTCAGCACTTCATGCGATGAATTTCCGATGAAATATTCACAAAAAACTCACACACGCGAGAGAGTCACTGAAATCCTAGGACACTGATCTGATCCGGTTCGAAGGACCATAAAGATGTACGGTTTGTACAACTTTTATTGATAGTTCTGATGTTAAGAGAATTAATTACTTTATTTTTACGTAATAACCGAGTACACATAAAGGCTGATATTAGTGAACTGTCGTTCATTGACCTAGATAGGTAAGTCGACGTAAATTGATGACGCTGCCCCCGCTGTGTGGAATGTGCGGTACTGTTCCGTACATTACATATATCGTAGGTTCATTGGTCCGGTTTTGACCGCGCCATAGAAACAGCTGAGCCCCCTGATCAGCTTCGCGAATTTTAACACGCAGAAACATGTCAGCAATATCGGCGGTAAATGCTATTTTACCTGATCTGAATTTAATCAAAACACCCATCAAAGAATTCATTAAATCGGGTCCACTAAGCAGGTTACTATTCAGCGACACGCCCTGGTAAGTAGCGGCCGCATCGTAGACAAGACGCAACTTGTCGGGTTTGTTTGGGTTCGTGACACCAAAGTGTGGAAGGTACCACACGGGAGTCGCCCTAATGCCGTCAACTTTACGCGCGTAGCCCGCATCTAACAATCTAGTGACTTGCTTTGTATAGTCGGCGGCAAATTTCGGATCGCGATCCATTTTTCGCTCAATTCCGGCAAGACGCCTACGCGCGTAGTCATAGTTATCGGGCATTTCGTTATAGTCACGAGCCCATAACAAACCCACTTCCCACTGTTGGGCATTATCTGTCACGCGGCGACATGTTTCGTTTAATATTTTTAGGGCGCGCTCGGAATTCGAGTTGGTGCGTAAAACATTGGAGATGCCTATAGCCTCCAACTCGAATTGGGCCCTCACTAATTCGTGCAAGTCGTCAAGCGCGGACACGCACTTGGCAGATTCGAGTTCGCTACCACCAACCCCCTTTCCTAACGGGCCATGGACCACCCAACCTAAATGAGTGAGCGAAGACACCGGACGACCAGATTTACCTTGCCGAATATCCCTGCTGACGATGAGCTTCCAGTTGTCCTGCCCCAGCAACAGCATGGGTTTCGCCTCCCTCATTTCTCCGTAATCCAGGTCCCGCAGGTGAACGTTCTCCTCGAGGACGCGCGCCGGTAACGTTTGCGACGGTAAGTTAATATTGTGCATAGTGCGCACGGAAATGTCATGATTGACGCCATTCGGGCCTCGCACTACCACTTTGACACTTCGCGACTTATTATCACTCACACAATGTCCGCGCGCCGTCATTAACCTAAGCGGCACTATAGGTCCATCTATATCACTCGCGAGTTTATCGTCCAAAATCGACACGGACGCACCGTCGTCTAAAAGTGCGTATGTAGATTGTTCAACGCCAGAACTCGTTACGATTGTCACTGGTAACACTTTCAGTAAGGCACGCGCTCGATATTCCCCAACATTCGTCAATGTTTCATATTTCGCCGAAACCGGAGTCGCGTGCGCTGGTGGCGGCATGTTAGGCTGGGGCCCCTCCGCGGGCGGCGTGGTGTTTTCTGCGTCCTTATGTAGTAACTCGTGGTGTGAATAATTGCACTTACTACAACGCTTCGCCCGACAATACCTACTCGAATGAGTTTTTATAACGCACTTAAAACATAGTCTGTTTTGCTTGACAAAGTCCCATCGTTCTTCAACAGACATATTATTTTGAAACTCCCTACATTCACTTAGTTTATGTTCGCCTTTGCACCTTACACACACGGTTTTATTAATATCGTTCTTAATGCTGGTTTCGACTTGTGTGTGTACTCGATGAGCCGACCCGCCCGCGCGCACTGGAGCCACCGCCTTATCGCGCCGGGCGACCGACGGTGGTGGCGCGCGCTCAGCGCCAGCGGTGCGGTTGGTGAAACTTGCGCCCGCGCCCGTAACGTTTATTGGCGCGTAAAATGCCGACGCGCGTGTAAGTTGACCGAGGAATTCGACTAAAATGTTAAGATTTGGACTCACTCTTAGGTCAACGGCACAATCACTTCCCAAACGCATCGCAAAATCGCCGTACTGCGCGCGTTGATAAGGACTTAATTTATTTAATAGTTCATTCACCAGCTGTGGGTTATTCAAATATCCATTGGCACGTATACTTTTTAGCACTGATACACAATTCCGTACTGTCGTCGTAAACTTACGTATTTCGAGTCCATTTTCGGTGACTTTAGGTAAATCACGGATTTTCTTTATAGCGCACTCTAAAAGGCGGGCGGGGTGCCCGAACTCGTCCTCGAGCGCCTTAATGACTTCTTCAGGGTCGGAGGAGGTGCTCAGCAAGTCTCTGACAGCGGCCTTGGCTACACCGACGAGCGCCACCCGGAGGCGCGCCATGTTCTCCAGCGGTTTATAGTCGTGCATTTCACATGTACTGCGATAGGCCTTTTCGAAGCTGAGCCAGTCTGAGGCGTTACCATCGTAGGGTGGTATCTCGTGTACTTGCCGCGGCACCTGTCTTTTCTGTCCTAGCTTGCCGATGGCCTCTGCCAGCCGATCAATATCTGTCAGAGCCTGGCTCTTCGGCGGCGGCGGCGGCTGCTGGGGCGATAGTGCGCGCGGCGGTGAGAGCGTGCCCGTGCGCGGCGGCAGAGGCGCGCGTGGCGGTGATCGCGCGCGCGGCGGCGCGCGCGTACGCGGCGGTGTGCGCACGCCCAGAGATGTGCGCGTCCGCGGCGGCGTGCGCGCGCGCGGCGGTGATCGCGCGCGCGGCGGCGGCGAAGGCGCGCGTAGCGGTGAGGGGTCACGCGTTCGCGAGCGCGCATGGGCGACGGATTCGTGCGACGGCGATGGCGTTCGCGGCGAGGCACCGGCTGTCCCTGACGCGGCGGGCGTGTGCTCGAGCCAGCGCGCCACGCGCGCCGAGACTCCGCTCGCGACACTCGCTACCGCGTCCATGTGCTCCTCTTCCTCCTGTACCTTCAGCTCCGCCATGTCAAGAGCGAGCTTCTTTTTAATTAGGCCTTCTTTGAGTTTAGCCACCTCGAGCTCCGCTTCATACTCGGCGCGTATTCGTAGTGCTTCAAGCGTAGCCTGGCTGAGTCTCGACGTGTGACTGGCGCTGCTCCTCGCTCGCACGGTGCGCTCTGAAGCCGGCGTCCTCATTTCCAACGGCGGTAATTCATCTCCGTGGTCGCTGATGTGACCACCCCCCGTGGAGGCACGCGCGGACTGTAGAGGCGACGTGTGCTGTAGCGAGTCGGCGCCCGAAGGAGTCTCCACACCTGAGTCTGCTATCTCTGCCGGTTTCGTTAACTCCGCAGCTCTCGTTTCACTACGCGTTTTACGTTTACAACTGCCGTGGTCACTCATAGCTGCCTAATTTACTTCATCCGGCTCGAAGGACCAGTTTTGTAATAGAAGGGCGGGGTTGTTGTAAGAAGTAAATGCAAATACGTACGGTGTAACGACTATAATTCTCATAAACTACACGAGTAAAACTACACTTGATCGCTGGGGATGCGCGGCGCAGACTGGCTTCGGGGCGGTGGCGCGTACGCCTAGTCTCCACCCGCCCCCCGCACCGTTCCCCTCGCTCTCCCTGTCGCAGCATAGGCGAGCGCGGGGAACGAAATACTAAATAATAATAACAAAACAATTTTGAAATAAATGCCCGGATAGTCGTGCTACTTAACACGGGCATTATGCAATTTTTATCCTTCCAGGGAAGTCCGACGTGCCACCTGCCATCGACAAGCGTAGAAGTTCGTTCCAGCAGGCACGTTCCTCGTCATAATTTGGTCGAGGCTTAGCTCCAACGCCCATGGAGTCGAAAGTAAACGATTGTTGAACTTCGTCATGTATTTCTTGTAGCATGCGGCTGTCGTCGGTGGAGTTATTAGCGACGAACAGGGTCACGTGTGACGAGCGTGGCACCTGCGCAGGCGCCTTCCCGTGCAAACACCAGCCGAGCGGTGTGCGAGTGGCACACGGCTCTTGAGGGGTGGGGTACCAGGGCCCTATTTAATAAAAATTACAAGTTGTAAATTGTAAATTGTATCAACAGGTTACAATTCTACAAGTTTCTGTTTAATAAAAATTTTAATTTACAAATTTGTTATGGTGGAAAATTTTTATAATTTGTATAATTGTACCTACAATTTTACATAATTCATTCATTCATGATTCATGGGAATTACAAAATTCTTTTGTTGTTCGGTTTCAAAGGCAAACAAAGAACCCTTTATTAGTCTCTTTAAATCTTTGTGAAATGTAATTGTAGGGTCCTTTCGTAAAACTGTAAAACCGTCCCCTTGAACGATATCTAAAAGTTTCCGGTTATATTGATACCTATCCAATAAAACAATACAATTTCCTTTGTCTGCCTTTGTCATCACTAAATCATTATCATACACTTTCTCCTGAATAGATCTCAAAGAATTTAATTCGTTTATATTGACAATACACTCTGTGGAATTGGTATTTTTAAGTGTATTTGCCACTAACACTTTTGTTTCAAAATCACCACAGTTACTTGTAATAGCAACCTCAGAATCTACCGCCAAACCTTCCACTATTTTTGCTACCATCTCCTGTGACTCTTTCAAGAATGGTGTCGAGAGCCAATTTGAGACCTGGCATAAATGACAATATTTTTAAATAATTGCAAAAGAGGGTTAATAAGATGAAGAATGATGAATCATGCACGTTAATCTTTGATGAGATGGCGCTATCTCCACATTTTGAATATAATCAAAAAAAAGATAAAATATCGGGATTTGTAAATCATACTGGTGAAGCCACTCAAAAAATTGCAGATCACGTTCTAGTGTTTATGATACGAGGAGTTATGAGAAATTACAAACAGCCTAGATATTACTCATTTTGCTCGGGAAGCACGCCATAAAAGATATTAGCTGGAGAAATAAAAAAAATTATAAAAAGACTGCATGATATTGGCTTCATTGGCTACTATTTGTGACCAAGGCACTTCAAATGTAGGCGCCATAAATTATCTTGTTGAAGAAACAAGAAAAAATTATTTAAGAAAAAACGAATGCTGCCTAAGAACATTGACATTTGAAATTGATGGGAAACAAGTTATTCCATTATATGATGTCCCACATCTTTTAAAGGGAATGAGAAATAATCTTTTGACAAAAGATTTAAATTTTCCCTTGTTCCTTGCAAATAACCATGGAAAGATAACTGGTTATCTTAGAAGATTTTTTTTCCTCAGACATAATTAGTTATCTCTAAGGATTTTATTTTCTTCACAGATAACTATGTTTAAGGAAACTGAAGTAAATTGAAATTAAAATTCTTCTTGTCATAAAAATAAAATATTAATAAGGTTTCAGGAAAAAAAAAAAAAAAAAAAAAAAAAAAAAAAGAGGCACAGCTACCGCCTTGCATGACGTCGTTGATGAAGTTCTTGCTGCCCAAGACACTGGTCTTGGCACTATTTTGGTTCTCCTTGATTACTCGCGTGCCTTTGATTGCATTAACGTTGATCTTCTACTTTCTAAGTTGCATTACTATTGTTTTGATAATGCAACAATTAAGTGGTTTCTTAGTTATTTTGAAGATCGACGTCAACTGGTTAAAATTCATCATGCTGATGGTAGTTGTGTGTCATCTGAACCTATTGCTGTTAAAAGAGGAGTGCCTCAAGGCTCAATTTTAGGCCCACTCTTGTTTATATTGTACTGCACAGACATTGTTCAATGTATAAAGCACTGCAAATTTCATCTTTACGCTGATGATCTTCAAATATATCTTTCTTTTCATCCGGATGACACAAACGGGGCGGTTGTCAGGATAAATGATGACCTTAAAAGAATAGTTGACTGGTCAAATGCAAATTGCCTGGTACTAAATCCGAATAAGTCCAAATATTTGTTGCTCGGTTCCAAGAAACAGGTATCCAAAGTAATGCTTTTAGATCCAAAAATAGCGATCGGAGACGTACTTATCGGGCATATGGACGAGGCACGCAGTTTGGGTCTCCTAATAGATAAAAATTTGCGCTTCGAAAATCACGTGAATGAAATTGCTCGCAGCTGTTTTTATCGATTAAAAGTGCTCTATAATGTCCGTGATTTTCTAAGTATAGAACTGAGAGTCAGACTGTGTGAGGCTCTCATACAATCTAAATTAGATTACTGTCTCACTGTTTATTGGCCTTGTCTTCTGGAGCGTTCGCGACGACTGATTCAAAGAGTGCAAAATGCCTGCGCTAGGTTTTGTTTTAGGATTCCACATCGTTCTCATGTTACCCCATACTTTAATAACGCCAAAATTCTGAAAATGTCAAATCGTTATAATCTTTTGCTATCTTCTTTGTTATTTGACTGCTTGAAATTCAAAACTCCTGATTATCTATATTCGAAGCTTAAATGGTCGCCTTCTCTTCATAAAGCTAGAGCCTCGCGAGCCTTGGTGTTGAGCGTCTATCCTCACAAAACATGTGCGTTTCGGGGAAGTTTCAGGTACCAAGCAACAAAATGCTGGAACAATATACCTCCACCTATAAGAAATATGAAATCAAGACCGACTTTTCGAATTAAATATAAAAATTTTTTACTCACTCGTCAAATAGAAACGTCCTGAACCTTCCTCTCTCATAAATATTTGTGTTTGTTTTGCTAAAATTTCTATTATTAGTGGTTTTTATTTGGCTTATTGTTTTGACATCCCGTATTTTCGGTTTGTTCTTTTTCCCATCATCTTGTGTTCTTTACCAATGTATTTCTTTGAAATTTTAATGTCTAGCATGTGGCACAACACACAAAAAAAAAATATATATTTTTGTCCAGAAGCACGTTGGCACTACCTCAGGTCTCTGACAGAATACCAGCTCTGTGGCTATCCGTAGCAGCAGTACATGCTGAGTCAGCGCCTATTCTCCACATCATCGCATGGCTCTCTTAATTTTGGAATTCTGTTGCATGTTAGTTTTTAAGTTTTCCATGTTATTTTTTATATTTTTCAAGTCACTTTATCATTGTTATTTTTTTAAGCCATGTACGTGTTGTGGTGAATAAAGTTTTTTATCTATCTATCTATCTAATAAGGGCATATTTTTTCTAAGCAATGCCCAACGGTGATGTGCGTTTGCAGCAACTGTATGACTGCTCGGAGAATACGTGCATGTTGCTCCAAGTCTTCTTGCTTTTTCTTCAGTGCATGGAAATTTTTATTTTTCTGGGATATTCCGTAATATTTAGCGTCGCCATTTAGTACATTTAGTAAATGAGGCAAGGTAGGTTTATTACGCCCCACAAATCGGTTTAATCGCGAGTTCCAACCTTCCAATTTGTTAGTGGTGCGATTTTGTTCGTTGTAACAACACCATATATCTCGAAATCCACGCCGGTTCAACCAATAGTTGTACATATAAATATTAAATTCCCGTGCGAATTCATTTTTTGGACTTTCAGCCAAGATATACGTCCATCCATCGTCAATATATTCTACAGGCAAAAGGGCAAGGCCTGAACAGAGGCTCACATGACGTCTAATAATCTTCGATTTCATGCCACCTAATGACTTTGCTTTTCTTCTTAGACTGGACGAAAAATGATAAAAGCAGCCTTTTACAATAACGTTCGGAAACACTTTTAAAATTGCATTCCTTGATGATATTTCAAAGTCCATCGTAATTTTTTCCAGGTTCCAAAGTGGGATTTCTGATTTTATGATTTGAAATAATATTTTGTAACTACTCTCCTTTTTTGTTGTCATAAGAGCATACGCAAGTGGTATTATATTCGGACACTCGGAATCATTGCTAATATTGCCAAATAAAACATATATTTGCAAAAATGGCTTGCAACAGCTTTTAAAGGTACCATCTGCATAAAAATGCTTTAGTGTTGCAATGTATGTACTCTCTTGCCTCTTCGGACGCAAATACTAATATTCGATTGAAATCGTCATTGATATCGAAGTAGTCTGCTAACAGGAATTCGTGATGCATAGCAGGTACGACCACATCGATGGGATTTTCGCAAACACTCTTCGGTATGTTAAGTGCGTTGTTTCTTGCGTTGTATAACCCCGTTTTTACTGCTGGAAATTGTGGTATCTCCTCTACTAAATGGACCCCTTGATCTTTTAAACGACAAACTATATCGAAGTATTGTTTTGGAATAGGTCTTAAATCAGTAGTAACCTTTGTACGCAATAAGTCCATTTCTTTTCTCACCAAATTTTTATTTAAATTTGGTACGTACTTTTCCTTGTGTTGATGATTTTTAACAACATCTTTTTCTCGCGATAAAGTTATACTACCACTACATTGCTTATTATGACAAGCCCAAAATTGGTGTCCATTTTGGTAATCCTTTCGCTTGTGAAACTGATATCCTTCACTGAGTAAAACGTAGCCTCCTTTTCCAGAAGAAACGAATTCCACTGGTGTCGGAGTACTTTTAGCCATATTTCAATAACTATATACACTTTAAGCTAATAAAATAACGGTCTGAACTACAGCCATTTGTGACACGGAACATACAGAATAAAGAGCACTTGAAATTCAATTGTTTGCAATACGTCACTTAGATTTCAAACTTCCACTGACAACCGTGAAGAAAAAGATAATGCAACTTTAATCAAAGTAATACTCCATGGTCAAATTAAATAAAAAAGAGGTCCATAAATCATAGCTATGTTGGACAAAGGCAGAAACGTATGCAAGTCTATAGGTAAATTTCGTTCCTCTAAACAATGTTGTCACATCTACTAACTTTTTAGTAGATCTACCTATTTTGCCTCCGTTCTACCTATCTACCACATTCGGCCACAAATCTACCTATTTTAGGACCTAAAACGGAACGTGGACTGAACTGAATTGACATCTGGCAGTGACAAGTGACACTGACAAAACTGACATGACACTGACAGGAGTGATGGGACGCATTGCTTTTCGCGGCATTTTCTTGGTCAGTCAACGTTGTCAACGTAAGTTTGGAGTTTTTATTATTGAATTGGACGAAGAAAATTTTTTGAAGTAGTGTATTGGTTTGGTTATTTTAAAGTGCTGTTTCTAGTCATATATCATGGATAGAACTAGCAGTGAACAAGAAAGCGGCGAGGAAGGAACTCAAAGGTCGGAGTTAAATTCTCCACCGCGAAAGAAAAGTAAACTACATTACGACCAAAAATATCAAAAATCAGTAGGTAGATATTAGGGTATCTAGATACAAATGAGATATCTAGATCCCCTAATATCCACTATTCAAGAAGTGAATTACCTATAAGTATCTATTCAAACACTGATTTTACAGTCATTCAAATGCCCAATATCTACCATTAAAGAAGTCAATTACATCTATTTAAAAACTGATCTTAAATGTATTCAAATGCGAAAACTTATATTTTATTCGATTATTCATCTCATTTTTTTATATTGAAAAGTAATTCCATATCTATGCGAAAAGTCATTACCAACTTAACTTTATACTAAATACGTTTAGAGAATTTGATTAGTATGTTCGTGTTATCTATTAATTTTATTACAGTTACCTACTTAAGTATAATTAAGTGGAGAGCCTTGGGTGAGGCCTATGTCCAGCAGTGGACGTCTCTCGACTGACATGATGATGATATTGATGTTAATGAATTATAAAGAATATATTTGTACAACTCGTCTTTCATATTATCTATTTAAGAATCTTAATCAACAATTATTAAAATTGTAAATTGTAATGCATCGCAATAAGAAATCGTATTGCTTGTGTTTCACATCAGCACTTGATGATAAATACACATCAGAGACTAAAGTCTTGTTGTTATGTAGGTATAAAATGCAATGTAAGCATTCCACGTTTGGAAGCGTGCTGCATTCCTTATCATTGTTTAATTATAGCACCATTGTAGGTACCTATAGAGCCAGTATGTTAAAAGGTTTTGTTGAGCTATTGATACAGCGATAGATTAAGAGGATACGATGCGCGCCTTTTCTCCATACAAACGTAATCCCCTGTTTCCTCCCTGGATAATGACATTATAGCAAATTTTTTTTTACCATAAAATCTATATGTACTACAGCTATGCCCCTATGTTTCGTTTTTTTGCATATTCCAATTATCATAAGAAACAGGAGCTTTCAAAAACTAAAAAAATTGCCCAATTTCAACATCATTTTCAAACACTCACCAGAAAAGATTTACTCATATAAACAAAAAAAGGAAAACATAGGGGCAAAGCCTAAACTTTTGTCTAATTATTTCTGCAAATAATATTTTTATTGGTCCAGTTTTCGAGAAGAAAACAGGGGATTACGAAATGCTGTTTTCGTTAATTTTATGCGCCTATTGACGGTCTGAGCTGCAGTTGTCCCTTTCTCGCTGTACTGATACAGAGGGGTTCGGGGGAGGGTCGGAACAAGTTTGCGTATACTGTCGATGAAGTGATGCCTCATAGTCGATAATTACATTGATACACTAGTGTTGTAGTTGTTAGTCGATATCGATATTTAGCCGCAAAAGCCGTGGTGGCCTATACTTCGTTTTTTTTTTTTGTATGGGATCACGTTTGTTGTATGGAAGCCCCCCTTAAATTTGTTTTATTTTAATTTAATTATTTATTTTTAAAGTGAATATATAACTAAATATTCCGTGAATATTTCAAGCGTCTACCTGTTGCCGTTATCAATATCGAGCAAACACGAGCAAAAAAATCACGTCCGTTGTATGGGAGCCCCCTTAAACATTTATTTTATTCTGTTTTTTAGTATTTGTTGTTATAGCGGCAACCGAAATACATCATCCGTGAAAATTTCAACTGTCGAGCTATCACGGTTCATGAAATACAGCCTGGTAAGACGGACGGACAGCGGAGCCTCAGTATTAGGGTCCCTTTTTTATCCTTTTGGTACGGAACCCTAAAAATAATTATATTAAATATTAAGGGGGTCGTGACTAATCAATATCAAATAATCTCACACTGGATTATGTAGTTACGGCAGTTTACGGTGTATATTTTGACATACTTACCTATAATCCTGTACGTAACCCTCGGTGCGCGAGTCCGACTCGCACTTGGACGATATTTTTCTATACTGTTTTTGGTGTTTAATTAAGAATATTTGTATGGCGTCGTATTGTGTATTATATTAATAAATAAAGTCATTCGGGGTAATTTCGAAACAAGAAATATTTATTATAATTGTGAAATCTAATTATTTTCACTTCTTTCCCTTACTGGCAGATTTCGTGGTATGCGACTATCGATTAATTCTGGCAAAAGGCATTCTAGGTAAAATTTTTCTAGTAAGGGTTCCATTTGAGACCAGAAAGCATCGTCTTTTTTAATTATTTGGTAAAGTAGTCCTTTGGGGCTCCACAAAATGAAATAGCAGAAATTTCTGCGAGTTATATGCAACTGTCCTTGAACTTGATAGTAATAATTATGATTTCTTTTCAATTTTAGTTGATTACCTTCAATTGTACAGAAGTCAACTTTTTTTTGTTGAATTCCCTGCATAGGAGTTATTTCGGCAATCTTGAATGGACATTTAACTTCAACTATTGAGTCTTCACCAATTAGACCATCAGGACTCGCAGCTAAAAATCGTTTATGGCCATCAATAAATAATCCACAGTTCGATACTTGTAGTCCCGTTTCAGTCATAAATTGTTCCACTGCTTCTTGTTCCTTTTGTTTGCCATAATTCGTAGCCTGAGTGCCTTTAAACTGAGAGTATAGTAAACTCTTTAGCAGTCCTGTTGCTGATGTTTTTTTTCGCAATTTACAAATTTTACCAAAATTGGACGCTGTCAGTCGCTTGCGCCTTTCAACAACCCACAGACTATTTTCACTCTGACCTAGTGTATTCCGTTCTAACTCTTCATTATTTGACTGTAAGAGTTCTGCTAGAAATTCTTCTTTTTTTCTCTTAAATAATTCAGTTGGCATATCGGGTTCTAACTCTAGCTGTCCATAATTCTCATCAGGCCCTGTAACTTTCTTCCTTTTAGTGGAAATGCCTTCATTGAAATCAATTTTTCTTTTGCGATACTTCTCATTATTTTCTTTAGACCGCCTTTTCCTGTCTATAAATTGCTTTGTGTATTTTCCAGGACTACAGCCTTGAATTTTTTTATGAAGGCGATTATGGATCGCTGTTTCGCTGTTCCATGACGTTACAGCACCAAAACATCTTGTTTGGTATGAACCTCTCGCAGTAAAATTCACTCTTTTACCTCCTATGAATTTAGCAATAACATTGTTGAATTGCTCAACTGTGTTGTTGGTTACATCCAAAACGAGGCTTTCACTATTTGCTATCATGTTTGTTAGACATTGCTGAATATCGGACCATAGTCCACAAGCTTGCAGTTCGGGGACTACATTCATCTCGCCGACATAATTTTCGGGCTTACAAAAATATGCCGCACAGTTTTTGTGATCGCCGAAAACGTGGTTTGCAGAATTTTGTATGTCCTTTTTTAAATCTTTAATTTTCTCGAGATAGCTACTGTCTTGCTCTTTTCTGTAATTAATTGCTCCGACGATGGCTTTCCTCAGCCGTAAAATGTTGCCTTCAACTTTTTTTCTCTGTGGCACTGGTACATATCCTTTGTAATTATTTGTCTTTTTACCCAGTGCCTTTAATTTATTACAAAAGTTGCGGAGTAAGTGGTTTTTACATTCAATTTTTTGAATGTAAAAATTAGGCCCGTATGGCTTTTTTAATAACAATTTCTTCATTATACTCGAATCTCCATCACCTACCAATTTATTAAACTTAACGCCATGCATTTCAACACTTTTCGAAAATCCTTCTGCAATAATATCGGCCTCCATTGCATTAGCGCTATCTCGCCAGTTTTTGAAACACGTGTGGTCTGGGACATCTAATTTTAATTTCGCACTTCTCGCACATATACTGCAATACGAGTTTCTTACTCCAAGAAATAAGACCTTTTTGGTCCGCAGTCCAACTATGCATCCTGCGCCTGATGAGGAACTGAACCCACTTTTGTAGGACCTTTTTGCCCAAGACCCATCTGCTACCACTGTTATCAAAGGTATGCCATCCGTGTCCACGTCACCATTTAAAATAGCTAGCCTCTTCTCTTCTTCTCCTGCTGCGATCATCTCGTCCAAAGCACATTCCTGAATGTTTGGTGCTAAATTTTGTTCGATGTTTGTGTACGTTGATCTACTCATGTTGGGCATATTTAGCACACTACACAATTCATTTAATTGGGTATAGCCATTACCTGAGCACACTATTCCTTCAACGACGGCGGTATTTACAGACAGCTTCGTCTTCGGGTCTTCAGAATTAATCGTTTCCATTTTTTTGCACATTTTACATTCGAATATATATTGGCTGAGGAAACCATTTCGTCTTTCTTTTATAAATTTTAATTCTGCGAAGGAACAGTTAGTGTGTTCGTGTTTTATATTTGAGATCATGGAAAATAAATATGTTATATCCACAATTCTACGTCCTTCTATTAGTTCATCCGTGCATATCTCATCGGAATCACCACTCACTTCTGCTTCGATAGTTACCTCATCGAGTGTCGTTGATGGTGATGACACTGATGACGATAAATTTTGTTCAAAATTTTGGTCATTTGATTCGTCCTCATGCATTTGAGGTGAATTATTCACAGCAGCGTTTTCGACAAAATCATTACTGAAAAAAAAAGTTTTTTTTTAACATCATAAGACAGTAAATTTTTATGCATCCGTGTGAGTAGTGAACAATTTTATGTATAACTCATCAACCCAGCCTATATACATCCCACTGCAGGGTACAGGCCTCCTCTCAGAATGAGAGGGGTTGGGCCCTAGTTCTCAAGCGGGCCCAGTGCGGATTGGGAACTTCACACACGCCATTGAATTTCTTTGCAGGTGTATGCAGGTTTCTTCACGATGTTTAACTTGAAATAAAGAAAAACATTTATTTATAACAACAATAACACGTACATGTTTCTGAATAATTATCGATATTCCTTTGGATGTTATAGATTTCGATGTATAAGCTTAGTATATTTTAGGTAATGAAAAATTATGAATAAAAACAATTATTACTTTAAGATATATGCCTTACAATGTTTCTGAATAATCAACGATATTCCGTTAAATGTTATTGATATCAATATTATGGCTTTTTAAAGTTATGATCAATAGGATTATGGATCATTGCAATTAGAACAATTAAGCGATATGCTTTAAAAAAATTGTGACCATCGATATTTATGAGCAAGAATATTATGGATATCAATTTCTGACTTTCAAAATTCGGATAAAAAAGATCTACGGTACTGCGAACTTTGACCCTAGTGGCTTGGTGCCTTTACCCCGAATGACCTTATATGGTGGACGACGTCTATTTCACTCTATCCTCAACTAATTACTACCGTACTGTACTGCTTTTGGTGATCAATAAAGAATATTTGTATTATATTTATTGTATTGTAGGTATTATCTACATCCCAAATGTGGAAATATGCATTGGAGGTACTTAGGTAAGATTTGCAAATTAGTGACCAAACCTTAAATTAGGTAAGAGTAAAAGATGCTTACAAAAGACCTGGAGTATTTACATAATATTGTCAAAACATTGTAATAGATATTAAAATTTGTATTAAAAAAAAACATATGATTTTTATATTTTTATCGTACCTACTTTAAGTCTTATTCTACTTTACCTACGCCTAAGTTAATTTAAAGTAGGCATACCTACCTGGAGTTCAAACGTTGTTCATGAATATGGCGTTTTATACTGAAATGATGTTTCTTCCGTTTCGATTGCATAAATAAACGATATTTGCTTGCTTTTCTTTTACCCATTGTGGGTACGACTAACTTCGGTTAACTGAAAAAAAAGGATAAACAATTAGGTACCAAGTTTTTATTCAGAGCATTTACATAATTCATGTGTACCTGTTTCATAAATGAAGTAGGTAGGTACTTACTCGCAAAATACGGTAGGTAATGTATCCAAATCACAAAGAGTAGGTAAGTACCTAAGTATCTAAAATCCAGTAAAAACAAGCCGGGTTCAAAGAATGGGCAGTATCGGAAATCCAGTAAACACAAGCCGGGTCCAAAGAAAGGTCAGTATCAGAAATACAGTAAACGTAAGCCGAGTCGTAAGTAGGTAGTTACACGAGTAGTAAGCAGAACAAGTCCAATAAACAAGCCAAAGTCAGAAAGGAGAGATCGCGCGCAACAATAATGAACAAGGATTCAAAGACTACAAAATGCCGTGAACAAGACAAGTGTTGCACTGCACGCGCGGCCGCCGGCTCACCTACCTATGCGCGCACACAAACCTCCGCGCGCGATACTCACTCACACATAGATAGCGCGGGGCTGGGGGGGACGGCGGCGGGCTTGTGAGCGCGCATGCAGCGAGACAGCGACATTTCATTGAAATACCTATTCTTCAAAAGTGTCCGAGGCATCGTACCCTCTTAACTACGCATGTTTAACGAGTGCCTGTGCCTATGAGTCCCGGTTCGATTCCGGCCGGCACCCAAATTTGATATGGCTGAATATGATATGACATATTAATTAATTATGAGCTTCTGTGGTTAAGGATATGAATAAATGAACAAAAATTATATGTCAGATATTATTTATTTACAGAAAGAAAAATAGTTAAAAGTTATCAAATTTATGCATAGTAAATATATTAGGTATACAAATAATTACCTTACTGTAATCTATTTATACAATCATAGGTTCTATTGATTAGGTACGGCAAACTAATACAATTTACTATTACAATATTGTATAATTATTGGTCGAGCCCGCCGATATGGAGCTCTCAATCTTATCTAAAACGTCACGTGTTGCCTCGTACACATTGTCTAAAAGCATATTTTTCACGACGTATTGTGCGCATAGCTCTGCATTACAATTACACATTTGGTCCCCATTTTCTATTCGGTCACCATTAAATATCTCGATTTTTATTATTTTTGAGGCACCATCCCGATGCGGTTTTTTGATAAATGAGTAGACTGGGGGCTCTGCTCTTCTTTTAAGTCCCAGGCGGCGTTCAGCTGCAGGTTTTCTTTGTGCTGCAGCGTCCGGTATAAAGTTGAAAAGATGTTCCGATGTATCCTAAAATGGAAAGAAATCATTTTAATTAATAAACACCTTTCTTTAATGAAATCTCTGATAAAATAATGGTTAGGAAATGTCCATTAATTCGTCAGTTGGGGATAACCTAATAAGAATCTATTTATTCCTCTAAAACAGCACCGTGCCTGACTGACTCACTGACAACGCACATCCTAAACCACTGGAGCTAGATAGATACTTGAAATTTGGTAGACATATACCTCGCGTATCATTGAGGTAAATACCCTACTAACTAGAGAACTAGCATTTTATTTCACGAGGCGAAGCCGCGCGCATAAGCTACGCTAGTGGCTTATTGCTTCTATGTGTATTCTAATAGAATTAAAATTATAATTATAAACACTTTAATAAATAGAATTATATATTTACTTGGAGCAATTTATAAACTATTGAATTTAAACACGTATAATTTTAAACAGAAATTATTTAGGTACTTACCGACATTTCGTAAGAAGACTGCTCACTTTTAAAATGATTTTAAGACTGATTTGACCCTTAAATCAGGGGTTTATATATTTGACCAGAATTGTGTTGTTAAAGTTCAAAATAGATTATTTATGGGATATGAAGTCAATAATTCAAATAAGGAAAGTCATATGGAGCGTTGCGCGACAGTAGTAAGTTGATTCCGTCTGTGTTTACATTCACACATAAAATTATAAGGTTTGTCTGTCCGTTCAATAAAATATTAGGGCGTACATATGTATACGAGTGGGTCTTATTCCATAACAGATAAGCCCGATACTAAGTGTTAAATAATATTACTAAGCGGAGACACAGGAAAATGCTAGTATGCTTAGAGCCCGTACACACAGCTTCAAGTTTTGTCGGATCTACTAACTATCGGACTGCAAAACCGGATAGCGTGTTCACATGACTGTCCGGTTTGTAGGATCCTTCGCCCCGGACACAAGTATTAAAATACTGTTACCACTAAATCGGATCCGCAATTTTATCGAACGACCGGACCGATTTGTGACCGCAAATCGGATGACGCATTTTTAGGATCCGTTTTATTGCCGGATCTAACCGTATGCTTGTGTGAACGCGTGCATTGAAATACTGTTACCACTAAATCGGATCCTACAGAACGGTTCCCGTAAAGAATCGAATGTCTCTGTGTGAACGGGCTCTTACCTGAAGCACAAAGTAATAAATATGGCTCTGGCGTATATGTGATGTCTTATGCACTAGGAAATAGATTTGAAAATAACACAAAATAGTGTTATGAATTTTCATTACACAGCGTTTCTTTTCTGGATGTATGCTGACAGTGCTTCTTCGCATTGTACCTTCAACACAAATATGGAAGTTCGTGACGTGGATTGGGCTCTATATAAACTAGCATTCGGGATTCAACACCATTACACAGATCACCATCCTACGGGACACTAATAAGCTAACTCCAGAATCTACCCAGGAAAACCCATTCTACTGACATGTAAGTAAATTTATCTTATTCTTTGATTTGAAACCACTGATCGATTCGAATAGATCCTTTACTTCAAGACATTAGTGATAAATGCTGACTCTTTTTTAAATTACTGATCATTTATTCTATATTGAACATCTATTAACAATAATGATCATCTATAAATTCAATTAATGTTTTATTCGATTAATACATTATTTCATTTAGTTCAGACAATTAGTTTGTGTTGAGTGAAATTATTCATTCTATGATGATGATGATGATGATGATGATGATGATGATTGATCCTTTAACTCCTCGTGGAGCACAGGGCCTCAACCGCCCTCATCCAGGCTTTATTCTATATTAAACATGTATTTAAATTAATAATCATCTATTCATTCAATTAATGTATGTATGTATGTAAGTATTACCCCGCAGTAGAGAACCTATACAAATGTTTGTTACCCGAATCACAGATGTTTATGATCTGTATTATGTCGTAGTCTCACGTTGCACTCATTCATAATAAAGGGTATATATATATATAATCCTATTTGCACTAACTACGAGCAGTCTTACGGATAACTATGTGTTTTATTCAGCAATTTAGAACTTTTCCCACTCAAATAGATCTTCGATTGATTAATAAGTACTTTAACTGTAATCACCATTTAGCTTAAAATATAAGCTAGCGATCATATTCTTATAATGGTCTTAAAAAGTTGCCTGGAAGAGATCGGTCTGAAGCGATAAGGCCACCGATTGTTTTCCTTGAAAAATGTTCCCTATGTAGGTACTTGTTTTCTGTGTTACTTACTATATGGCGTACAATAAAGTGTTATTGTATTGTATTGTAATTGGTCGTCTCGTCATTTACTCGAGGTGATTGAATTTAGTGATTAAGTATGACATCTCAGATAGCCGATAAGTCATTAAAACGTTTTGGTTAGTTCAAAAGCATCCTACCTATTTTTTTATTATTAATTAAAATGTAGCTTGTAAAGTTTCTTTTGTATGTGTGCTAATTTAATAAATATTTCATTTTCAGGTCGAATGCTGAGCTTTTCGCTTCTGACAGCGAGTTTGAAGCAGTGCAGCCCAAGCCCAAGAAATCATCCAGCAAGCGTATGAGGGCCGTGAGTACTGAGCGTTGCGCGCCTACGGCTTCGACTTCAGGCGGGAAGACCAGCGAGGCACGTGCCCCCAAGAAAAATAAGACCACCGTTATCAAACCCATCTCTGATGTTATGAAGCCATCGATGTCAGACTTGTTTGGAAGTGATAGTGACGAAGACGACGGCACGGTTCCATCCGAACCAAAGAAGGGTACACCTATTTACTCTTATATGACAAGAAGGCTAGCAAACGGTACTTCTCGTCAATCAAACGAAACCAAAACAGGATCTCATTACATAGAGCTTAAAGTCTATTCGTGTAATGAGATTCAAAATGTACAACCCATGAATAGGTGGCGGCATAGCATCGTGACTATTAAAAATAGAACTAACACTGGTACTGAGGCTTGGTCCCATCTCACTGAGTTTATTGTTGCCACGCGAAAAGAGTTCAAGCTTTGCCCACCAACTTTTACTAGTAATTATTATTGAGCCATTCCAAAATGTATTACTTATTCTTATTACCTACATTTAATTCAGTTTAGTAAACGTTTAGTAAGTATTTGAGTTTCTTGGTATAATTATTAAAAAATGTTTTAATAACTGAATACATATTTAATGTTAAACTGTAACCGCATACCAAAGTATATGAATAAATAAATAAGTACTTATAACTTTATTTGCCTTCATTTTACTTTACAGCTATATCCTGTGAGCCCCAGGTGATTCGGTGTGAAACATGTAATGTTGAAGTTCCAGAAAAAAAGTATCAATATCATATGAGAACAAATATACATAAAAAGAATTGTTTGTTAAAGACTGAATTTAGAAATATTGACATTATTGCAACTGCATTTAAGAACAGAATTGTGGCTTATCGCATAAACCCCGAACAGGAAGTCGAGAACCTCACACCCGAGGCGTTCCTGTGCCACTGCAAAAGTGATGTTTTTAAAGTTATAAATTTATCATTACAAAAACACACCTGCTTAAAATTGAATTTGGAACTGTTTGCTTATTTTGTGTTACCGCAGTCAGAAACACAACAGTTAAAATCGTTCAGTACAAAGTTTGATTGTATCTTTAACAATACTGATATTAATGAGTTATATTTGAATGCTTTAGAAACATTTAAACAAAAACTTTCAGAATTTGAACATTGCGAATCTGGGTGGTCTCTGCTTTCAGTAAGCCATTTAGAATTAAATATAAATAAATATTGCCCCATGAGAGGTGGTACATTCATAGAGCTGCCATCAGTTGTCAAAAATAGTAAAAGTTGTTTGAATATACAGAATAAAGACGAGCACTGCTTTTTATGGAGTATTGTTGCAGCATTGTTTCCTGCCAAGAGTAATGTATGCAAAACAAGTTCATATCCTCACTATTCAACTGTCCTTAAAACAGACGGTATGACTTTTCCTCCATCGTGCAAAGATATTCAATTGTTTGAGGCTTCTAATGATATCAGTATTAACATTTATGGATTAAGCAAACAGAGTACAGTAACTGGTCCATTATATTTATCTAAAAATCAGAAAAATAATCACATCAATTTATTATACTTTGAAAATGGGATTAAAGGTCATTACTGCCTCATTAAAGATCTCTTAAGATTAGTACGACGACAGATTAGTAAATCTAAAGGAAAAATGTACATGTGCGAGAAATGTCTTCGGTTTTTCTCTTCCGAAATTAAATATACAGCACATGATTGCTCCCAAGTTTTGACAGTCTTACCTGAAAAAAATAGTACAATCGGATTTAAGCATTTTGAGAGACGACAAAAAATCAATTTCGTTATATACGCTGATTTCGAAAGCTTATTAGTTAATTGTACAGAGAATAGTACTGGAAATACTCGAAAATTAAAAGTTCATCAACCTTCATGTTTTGCATATTATGTTTGCTGTTCACATGACCCGAGCTTAAACAAGTTCGTTTCCTACAGGGGTTCGGATTGTGTTGAAGTGTTTATTGAAAGATTGATTGAAGATGCGAAATGTATTCATAAGATATTAAATGTCAAGAATCCTATGATGCCTTTAACCAAAGAACAAGAAATTAGTTATCAGAATGCCACAATGTGTCATATTTGTGGTCATCTATTATTCGATGACAAGGTTCGCGATCACGACCACGTTTCTTCAGAATATAGAGGCCCCGCTCATTCACATTGTAATTTAATGCTACGAGTGTGTCCATTCATACCTGTGGTCTTTCATAATTTAACTAACTATGACTCGCACTTGTTTATTAGAGAATTAGCGAAATACAATGGTCCAGTTACAATTATACCAAAAACTAAAGAAAAATACCTCACAATTACCAAATACATAGACATAAAAGGCTGTACACGTCCACTGCAAATTAAATTTATAGATTCATTTCAGTTTTTGAGCACAAGTTTAGACTTGTTAAGTAAAAATTTGTCTGATAGAGATTTTATACATTTATCTGAGAATTTTGAAAACACGCACCTGCATTTATTAAAATCTAAAGGTATTTATCCGTATGATTACATGGACTCTTGGGAAAAATACGGAGAAACTGCACTACCTTTTAAAAAACATTTTTTCAATAATTTGAAAATGGAGGACATAAGTGATGCGGAATTTCATCATGCGCAATCGGTTTGGAATACATTTAATATTAATAATCTCGGTGAATATACCGACTTGTACCTTAAATGTGATGTTTTATTGCTATGTGATGTATTTGAAAATTTCAGAAACTTGAGCTTAAAATTTTACAAACTAGATCCGGCCTATTACATAACATCACCCAGCTTGAGTTGGGACGCTATGTTACTTTCGACAGGCATTAAACTTGACTTAATAGATGATTTGGAAATATATCAAATGTTAGAAAGAGGAATACGTGGAGGGTTAGTTCAGTGTTCACAGCGATATGCTAAAGCCAATAACAAATATTTACCAGAATTTGATGATTTCAAGCCGTCATCGTATTTGATATATTTAGATTGTAATAATTTGTACGGGCATGCGATGACTAAAAGCTTACCTTATTCAGAATTTAAATTTTTAAATGAATATGAAATTGAAAAGTTTAATATTTTCACAGTATCTGAAAATGGAGACACTGGTTTTATTTTGGAAGTAGATCTAGAATATCCTGAAAACTTGCACGACTTACACTGTGATTTACCCTTCGCTCCGGAGAAATTTATTCCTCCTGGAGGGAAATCTCCGAAATTAATAGCAAGTTTGTATGATAAATATAACTATGTTATTCACTTTGTTCACTTGAAAGAAATTTTGAGAAACGGCTTAATCTTAACAAAAATTCATCGTATACTAAGCTTTAGACAGTCGAATTTTCTACAGAAATACATCGATTTGAATACGAATCTTCGGCAAGCCTCCGTGTCTGTTTTTGAAAAAGACTTTTTTAAGCTCATGAATAATGCTATTTTTGGTAAAACTATTGAAAACCGACGCAAACAAGTAGATGTTAAACTGATCACAATTTGGAACGATACAGATAATGCTACAAAAAAGAGAATTGGTGCCGAAACACTTATCTCTCGCCCTAATCTAAAAAATATTTCAGTGTTCTCCGAGAATTTTCTAGCTGCTCAATTTACTCCAGAAAAGATTGTGCTCGACAGACCTATCTATATTGGATTTTCAGTTTTAGAATACGCAAAAGAGCATCTATACAAATTTCATTACGACTTTATGAAAAAGATATATAGTCAGAATGCAAAACTTTGTTACACAGACACTGATAGCCTTCTTTATTTAATATTCACGGAGGATGTTTACCGAGATATTAAAAATAATTTGAGTGAATTTGATACTAGTAACTTTGATTTAAATAATCCTTACAGCATTGAAAGGGTGAATGCAAAAATCCCCGGCTTATTTAAAGACGAACTTGGAGGTGACATCATTACAGAATTTGCAGGTCTTAGAGCAAAGCTGTATTCCTTGAATAGTGTTAAAACACGACTCAATAAAGCTAAAGGTGTTTCTAAATGCATAACTAAGAACCTTACTTTAACACAATATAAAGACTCATTATTCAATGCCAAACATTTAAAATGTAAAATGAATTTAATTAAGTCAATCAAACATGTACTATACTCTCAGGAGCTTAATAAGACTGTATTAAATAGTGCTGATGATAAAAGGCAGATTCTTCCAAATAAAATCAATACATTACCTTGGGGCCATTACAAAACAATGTTTTAATTAGTTGTTAATCGCATCTTTGCGGTATTTATACATTATTGCCAGTGTGAGCATCATTATTATTGTTCAAAAAAATAATATGTAAAGTGTGTTTGCGTTATTTCTAAGATGATTAATATTATAATTTGTACTAAAGCAAATAAAGAAATTTCTACACTTATGTAATCTTCTTTGTTTTGTGTTAATCGTTTTAAGTTCCTGTCAGATAGACGACTATATAAAGGCTAGAAATATGCCACTCCTTCTCAGTTCACGATGAAGTTCGTTAAACAAACTCAAACTTTAGAAGTAAATAATATTAAAGTAAACAACGACACTGAAAAAGTAAAGCATAGCTTGCTGTTGCCAAATACAATCCGCTGCATAATATGCGGTCCTTCTAATTGCGGTAAAACAAACGTTATGTTAAATTTATTGTTACATGAAAATGGTTTAAAGTTTAAATATATTTATTTGTACTCTAAGACAGCATTTCAACCAAAGTATATTTTTTTAAGACAAGTTATGGAAGGTGTTCCGGGAGGAGGACTGTTTTTATTTAATGAAAGCAAAGAAGTTCTTCATCCGAACGAAGCTTTGACAAATTCCGTTATGATTTTCGATGATGTCGCATGTGAAAACCAAATTAATATTCGTAATTATTTTGCAATGGGGAGACATAGGCAGATAGACTGTTTTTATTTATCACAAACTTATTCGAAAATACCGAAACAATTGCTCAGAGATAATGTCAATGTGTTAATTATTTTCAAACAAGATGACACAAATTTAAGACATATATACAATGAACATGTAAACACAGATTTAGATTGGCTTAAATTTAAGCAGCTTTGTGCTGGTATATGGCGAGATCAATTCAGTTTTTTATTAATTAATAAAGATTGTGCGATAAATAATGGAAGATATAGACGAGGATTTGACACATTTATTCACTTTTAATTTTTATATTTAAAGCAAATTACTATTTTCAATATCTCACTTGAAGTCGAGTGTTCACATCAAACGGTGGACGTTGCAATACGTTAGTACAATGGAAATGGATTTAAAAGAACAACTCATTAAATCAGTGAATAATATAAAGAAAAAAATAAAAATGATTCAATGTGATGAAGATGAAGCTAATCTTAAATACAAAAAAGTATTTAAACCTATTACAGATCCTCTAGAAACATTGATCAACAATCGAAAGGCTATTAACATGGATTTTAACATGACAACCAAAACGGATAAAACTAATGCAAATGATGACTTGAACTCCTCTAAAGACGATAAACAATTTAAAGATTTAATTATTAACGCAGATTCTAAACCGCAAAAGGCTATCCCTGCTTTTAACATGACAGCCAAAACAGATAAAACTAATGCTGACTTGAACTCCTCTAAAGACTATGAAAATTTTATAGACATAATTAACGCAGATTCTAATCTGCATTCAGAATATTATGAATATGCAAATGATAACCGTAAAAGTTCTCTAAATGAAATTGACAGTCGCGATACTCTTTTATCTCTGCAAAAGGAAGACATGATGAACATATATGAAGATTTTAATGTACCATTCGGGATTCATAGTAAAAATAATAAACTCATGATGGGAAATAGTGTTGTATGTTTATCTTCGACAAATAATGCTTCTCAAACAGGAAAAAAATACATGATTACCATTAACAATAAAACATATGAATTAACCGCTGGGTTGAAAGAGCTTTTAATGCGCAACAAACCCAATCTTAACATTGTAACTGAAAAAGACAAAACTGATTACAAAGAAATGTTAATGGACACTAATGCACACAAACGGGATTTTGACCCGAACGGGCAATTAAAAGGTGACAAAGGATTAAAATACTGCACAATCATCAAACCTTTCTTTTCGCAAATAAATAACAATAACAAAGATGTGCTGCAACAGTTACCGGAACTAAAAATCGGGGGACACTTGCCTGAGTTAAAACAGTATAAAAAAAACACTGATTATATTTATTGGGACGATCCAAATGAACTGATTGAAAGACTAAAACTCTTAATTGCATCTAAAAACGCTGGCAACAACAATCATGATAATGAAATTATATCAATTATTGAAGAGTTAAAGGAAGCTGGTATTATAAAATAATGAAATCCGTGTAATATAATCATTATGCTTTGTAATGTAAGAAACGTAAGACATGAATCTCGAGAAAAAAGAAAATACTAATATTGATAGTTGTAAAGTAGGAGCAAACAAAGTCACAGGTAAACCAGAGTTATTTGAACTTTTTAGTAGAGAGTATGTTGATAAAAATGTTCAGAAGAATTCTGACAAACTAGTAGATTTAGAAAAGCTGTTTCTAACCTTAATTAATCGTATAAAAATTATTGAAAAAATAATTGCTTTAAAGGAACTCGAAGGAAATTTGAACAAGCATTATGAGCAAAGCCGACGTCGTTAATGAAATTCATAAGAACGTTAGACTGAACTTCCCCCGGAGAAGTGTATTGTTAAAAGATATAGATGACCTTTGGCAAGCAGATTTGATAGATATGCAGGCTTTATCTAAATTTAACGCGGGATACAAATACATATTGGTGATTATCGATTGTTTCTCAAAATATGCTTGGGCATTTCCACTCAAACAAAAAACTAAAGAAATCGTTTGTAAAGAATTTCAAACATTGTTCACGAAGGGGCGTTATCCGAAGAATTTACAAACAGATATGGGTAAAGAATTTTATAATAATGTATTTAAAAAAGAAATTGAAAAGTATAAAATTAATCATTACTCTACATATTCTACAAAAAAAGCCTCAATTGTAGAAAGACTTATAAGAACTCTCAAAACTAGCTTATACAAAGAGTTTAGTTTAAAAGGGAATTATAAATGGATTGATGGAACCCTTGAAGATAAAGTTTTTAAATATAATCACACCTTTCATAGAACAGTAGGAAAACCCCCGGCAGCAATTAATCATAACAATAAAAAAATTATATTACAAAGATACGTTAACAATTCACTATGTAAGAAAGTATTGACTCGCAACAGATTTGTAGTTGGAGATTTTGTAAGAATAAGTAAATTTAAAGGATGTTTTGAAAAAGGGTTTACACCTAATTGGTCTACTGAAATATTCAAAATAACAAAAGTTCAGCATACTAACCCTACTACATATTTATTAGAAGACGCAAAGTCAAGACCAATTTTAGGAGCATTCTATGGGCAAGAAATTCAGAAAACTGCACACCCTGAGGTATATCTTGTTGAAAAAGTTTTAAAAAGCAAAGGCAACAGAGTATATGTTAAGTGGCTAGGTCTTCCGTCAAGTGAAAACAGCTGGATTGATAAATCAAATCGTTTGTAATCGTAAGATACTGTGCCTATAAATAAGCTATTTACATTTCATGTCATCATTTGCATTTAGATGTTTACCCAACAAAGACCGCTTTTAATAAAGTATTTGCTTCACCAATATTACTGAAAATGAAACACACACAAGATCATGCCGGCAAGGCCAGTGCGAAGAGAAAAGGCGAATTACCAACCGTTCAGAAAAGCGGAGCTGGTTTGAAAAAAACCTTCAGCAATATTATTTCGCATACTAAAAAACAAATCCGTAATCTGAAACCAAAATGCAAGAAAATGTTAATTGAATTAGCATACGCAGCTGCTCAAGAATTGGCTTCTGAGTTACCCGTACCATTACCGAGAGTGATACCTGTACCTAAAACCGGCGGATTTCTGCCATTGATTCCTATTTTTGCTGGATTGTCTGCCACAGGAAGTCTAGCCGGAGGTATTGCTGGTATTACCAAAGTTATCAATAATTACAAGTCAGCCAAAAACCGACTAGCACAATTAAAAAGACGTAATATGAAAATAGAGCCAATGTGTATTGGAAAAGGATTACATCTTAAACCGTACAAGAGTGGTTTGGGAATTTATGTTTCAAATAAAAAAAACTAGATAGCGGGCTACCCAATAGAGCATTAACTAATATCGATATTACAAAGCACTCGAAAAGAATTCCCCATTTTCGTGGTGTATTTATGAGAGATGAATTACCAGACGCACCATGGTCGATAGAATGTGGTGTGATCAATTTAGATTCTTCTAAAAATTCTGGCACTCACTGGGTAGCTTATGGAAAAATTAAAGATTATATTGAATATTTTGATAGTTACGGTAACTTAAAACCACCGAAAGAATTTATAAATTATGTGGGACCACACATTCATTATAATTATGGCAATTTGCAAGGAAACCATTTATATAACTGTGGACATTTATGTTTAAAATTTCT
Organism: Archips xylosteana; assembly: GCA_947563465.1. Lineage (NCBI taxonomy): Eukaryota > Metazoa > Arthropoda > Insecta > Lepidoptera > Tortricidae > Archips > Archips xylosteana. Next base: position 12,153,136 of record OX387365.1, on the reverse strand, counting down.
AAAATCATTTTGGAAAAGTAAATAGTTACAATATAAATAAATAAACAATAACTTTATTATGCAATAGCCACATATTAATAAAATGAAATGTTAAACCCGTGAGGCACATTCCTTCACGATCATTGTACAGAATTGGGTGTAAAATATATAATAAAGTAAAGCTCTTTGTCTAATATTAAAACAATATGTACGTTTTTAATAAAAGCTTCGCGAATGCACAAAAAAACAGTATTCAACTTCCAGCATTCAAAGGAAGAAGACGCTTCAGAACAACAAAGAAAATAAGTAAAACTAATAAAAACTTCCTTTATTCTCTCGGTTTTGAAGTAATACCTAAACAAAATGCTGCAAATATCCGACCCACCACAACAAGATAATTCTATTGAAAGCTATGAAATCCATACTTACAATCCCTACAATGATAGCTTTAAAGAAAACGATGAAATCAGAATACCTATTCATCAGCAAGACGTTTACGTATTACCATCTGCGAGTTCCATTTATATTGAAGGGTATGCAAGTGTATTTGAAGTAGATGCAGCCGGAAACAAAAAAGAAAAAGAAATCAATTTTTCGAATAATCCAATATTGTTTTTATTTCAAGACATAAGATACGAACTAAATGGTGTTGAAATAGATCATATTAAAAATACTGGAATCACAACGACCATTAAATCTCTCATCTCAATGAATGAAGGAGAAAGTAAAAGTGCGAAATTGTGGGGTTGGGATTTAAATGGGTCCAAGCAAAAAGATGGTCATTTCTCTGCTGTTATACCCCTAAATAAAATACTAGGATTTGCGGAAGATTACAATAAAATTCTCATCAATTGTAGGCATGAACTTATACTTCACCGAAGTAATTCAGTTTTAAATAGTGTTATAACTGACAAAAATAATAATGTTTCGATAGACATACAAAAAATTCAATGGCGTGTGCCACATGTAAGAGTTTCAGATCGTAATAGATTATTACTACTTAAGAATCTAGAAAAAGATAAATCCATACAACTAGCTTTCCGAAATTGGGATTTATATGAATATCCTCTTTTACCTAAAACAACAAAGCACTCATGGTCAGTAAAAACCGCTTCTCAGTTAGAAAAACCAAGATATGTTATATTTGGTCTGCAGACTAATAGAAAACTGAACAAATTAGAGAGTTCATCCGTGTTTGATCATTGTAATATAACAAATGTCAAATTGTTTTTAAATTCACAGTACTTTCCTTATGATTCACTTAATTTGAAATTTGATCAAGATAAGTATAGTATATTATACGAAATGTATGCTAATTTTCGTCAGTCGTATTACAACACGAGCATCGATCCCTTGCTTAAGTTGGATACATTCGGGAAAAAAGCTCCACTTTTCGTTATTGACTGTTCAAGACAAAATGATACACTGAAAACCGGGCCAGTGGACGTTCGTTTAGAAATCGAATCTTCAAAAGATATACCCGATAATACAACAGCCTACTGTTTGATCATAAACGATCGTCTTATAGAGTATCGACCATTAAGTAACATCGTTCGAAAATTATCATGAACATGATTATGGATGTTCAAGGTTTTAAAAACGAAAGCAATAAATTTATACCGAAAGAAATAGCAATTATTTGCAAGAACAGTGTGCTTGTGTTGTTGATTAAACCACCATACCCATTTTATTATTTAGCAAAGAAAGAACGTTTACAAGTTTCATGGCTAGAAAAAAATAGGGGAATATTATGGAATGAGGGATATGTGCCGTACTATAGTTATAAGAGCTTGTTATTAGACTTCTGTAAAAATAAGCGTATTTATACAAAAGGATGTGAAAAAGTACTGTGGGTAAAGGAGATAACAGAATGTGATGATGTTTATAATTTAGAAGATACAAATTGTCCTAATTTAGAAATACTTAGTGACAAATATTCAATGTCATCGGATATTCACAATTGTATTTACCATGCAAATATATGTGCTTTTAAAAATGTATCGTATTTAAATAAGTGGTGTATAGATAATAATGTTTTTATGTAATAAACAAATTCAATCCATAATAATAATATTGCTTTATTTTCATCGATAAGCTTCTTCTTCTCTTTTAAGTCGATACACTCTTGACAGAATGGTCGTGGTCCTCAGTTGAGGATTGATATCCTTCATGACGACTTTTTTGGGAAAATAGTGAGGCTAAGAACCTTTAATTGATGGTAAACAGTTAAAATGGATATCAAAATTGGGAGTATCGTCCAAGTTTTCATTCATAAATGGCAGCTAAATGGTTGTCATGAAGTCAAAATAATAAATGGTGAACACTATAGTGGTATGTTAATAACACCAAGTTATTTTCAAACTAGGCGTTTGCAAATTTATTATACAGGCTTACAAGTAACTGCGCAAGTAATTAGAAAAGATAAATGTTTTGTAGACTTGGTGCCTTATGACAGAAAATTAACATATTTATGAAGAACAAAATATAAAATACCTAATATACAGCCCACAGTATAAATACTGTATTCGTTATAAAATTGATTCATTCACATAGTAGCAATACGTGTATCAGGTCATCTGCATCGTTATATACAAACAAATCAAAATGGTTAATTTCTGCTGCCCGCTCAAATGCTTCGAGTCCCCAGATACTCATGTCGATGGCGTTGCGTGTCTTCGTTGCCATGCGTTTATCTATTGTCACTGTCGATGCGTGACATATATGGCAGAGAACGAAGGCTACATCAAAATCGAAAATGAAATGGAAAAGTTTAGGAGCATGAAACGAAAATTTGATGATTACTGCTTTGAATATTTGGATAAGATGCGGGATCATAAAATTCGTCTAGAACAGTTAAAGAAAGCATGGAACTAGTCTCTGTGATTTTAATGTCTTTCTCTGAAGTGTTATTTTAATAATAATAATAAATTTAAGACTAAAATAATTATTGTTTTATTATAATCAGGTAACAAAATCGTACGTTGCTACTTCCCCTCATACTCTTACAGAACAACTTAGTTCACTATGAATAGAGCCGTTTGAACTGCTTATAATTAAAGGGATTTAGAATGAGTCTTTAAATTAACAAGATATCTCTTATGAATATCTATTCATTTGCCAGACCGCTTTGAAGATGAGAATTTGTAATGAATTTTTGAATAGTGGATATTGGGCATTTGAATAGGTAACTGTAAAATCAGTTTTTGAATAGATGTAGGTAATTCACTTCTTGAATAGTGGATATTAGGGGATCTAGATATCTCATTTGTATCTAGATACCCTAATATCTACCTACTAAAATCTTGGGAAAAGGAAAGCAGTTACACATGTTGGCTTCAAGAAAGTAGGAGGGGTGAACTTTATTTCTATTGCAAAGCATGCAGGTGTGATTTAAAGTGTGCTGGTGGCAGATTCATTTTGAATAAGCACAGCTCTAGTTCCAAGCATGTTAACAATATGAAAGGTGTGGTGTGTTTATTCTTCCATGTTCACTTTACCTATTATCAATTTATTTAACAAGTAAGAGCAGTAAGATCATATTTTCATTTAATTCCAAACTCAAACTAATATTGCTTGTTATGTTTTGTCTGTGTGGTGTGTGTATCTATTTTATTAACAAATAACACATGGTACATAATTATGTTTTTGTGTGTGCTTGTAAAAGTGCTCTTTTGTAGCCTACTTACAGGATAAAGATCATTTATTTCATATTTAACATCTAAATAGGTGTAACAAAAAATGTATGAAGTCAATTTCTATATTAAATTGACCATGCTTTTACTAACACTTTCATGGTGTTTCATTCAAAGTGTGTTATGGATTGTGGTTATGGTTATACTAATTGATAGTAGTAGCTAAATACTATAGGTAACTTAGTTAATCTATTTTCAGGTTTAGAAAGCCAGCCATCAATAAAAACATTTGGAACACAATCAAAAAAGTCATTTGATGATAAACTAAAATCAGCAGAAATTAGAATGGCATGTTTTTTAGCAAAACATAACCTTTCTTTTAATATTGCAGGTCAGTATGTGTGGTATCTTAACCATGGTATTTTGTTAAAAATATTTTGTGTCAGGTCAGGTTAATAACTTTACTTTATTCTAATATCTTCATATAATTTTTAGGTGACCTGAAGACACTGATACAAAATGTGTGTCCTGATTCTAATATAGCTAAAGCCTTAACTTTTGAAAAAACAAAGGCACAAAGCATTGTTTCAAATGTTACAGGAAAATTATCTCATGACCAGTTGGTTGAGACTTTACAAACTGAAAAGTTTTCTTTAATTGTTGATGAGAGCACTGACAAATCCACAACAAAACACTTGGCACTCATTGCACGAACTGCAATAGACTTTGATGTGGAAGATAATTTTTTATGCTTAAAACCAATTGTAGATGGTTCTGCATCTGCACTAAATAAATGCAAAGAATATCTTGTGCAACAAAATATTCCCTACACCGAAAATATGATAGGTTTTGCAGCTGATGGTGCAAATACTATGTTTGGTCAACACCATTCATTATCCACTTTGTTTGCTAATGAGATTCCGCATTTATTCATGATGAAGTGCATATGCCACTCCTTTCACCTGTGTGCTTCTTATGCATGTAAAACTCTTCCTAGGGGTGTAGAGGATTTTGCAAGGGATGTGTACAATTACATACAAAACAACCCAAAACGTCAGGGTGATTATAAAGAATTCCAATGCTTTGTGGATGTGAAACCACACAGACTGTTACACCCTGCACAAACAAGATGGCTGTCTCTACTTCCAGTAATAAAAAGACTATTAGAACAGCTTCCAGCTTTGAAGTTATACTTTCAAAGTGCAGTTTTGAATGACAGGCTACTTGGAGCTCAGACAATTTTAGAAAAATGTATGAATTTTTCAACAGAGTTATACCTGAATTTTTTGGACTATGTTTTGCCCTATTTTCATGATATTAACAAAGAAATGCAAGCAGAAAGCCCTAAGCTTTATTTATTATACGAAAGGATTTTTATGATATATAAAACTATGTTGGACTGCTTCATAAAACCAGATTTACTACAGCTGACACAAGACGAAAAAAACATAAGTAAAGATCATGACTTGGATGTAGAGCAAAAAATATTAAATTTGGACTTTGAGCACAAAGAAAATCATCTGCCAATTGAAGAGGTATACCTTGGTGGCAATGTTATAGCTCTACTATTGAAACCAGATTTTTTAGCCAAAATTACAGAAATGGAAATAAGGCAGTTCAAAGAAAAGTGCATCCTCTTTTACATTGAAAGTACAAAACAAATAAGACAACGTTATAATTTTGAAGACAAAAAAAAATTTAAATGTCTTAAATTTATGAATCCCCAACATATAATTGAAAGGAACGCTGTCCCTTCCATTGCTCACTTAGGAGCTCTGTTTCCAGGTAAGTTTTACATCATTTTATCTCATGAGTCATGACAACTTGTCCTTAATTTTAATTTTTAAATTTTAATGAATTACCTAATGTTTTACTTTATTTTTAGGACTATACCCAGAAAACTTAACGGAACTAGACAGAGAGTGGAGATGCTTAAGAAATATGACACTACCTTGCAATGAAAATGACGCGAACACACCTGAAAAGTTTTGGAGATATGTCTCAACTATTAAAAAAGGAGACCAGTCTTCGATGTTTCCACTGATATGCGGTCTTGTTAAAAAAATACTAGCACTGCCACATAACAGTGCAAATGTCGAAAGGCTGTTTTCCTCTGTAAACAATATGAAAACCTGCCAAAGAAATAAACTGTGCACTGAAACATTAGAAGGACTGCTGCACACAAGGAGGTTTATTTCTAAAAGTGGTGAACCCAACCCTGAACATTTAAAACTATTTAATAAAAATATGTACAAACATCACCAATAAATCTAGTTTAGAATCTTCTAATAAATTAATTTTACACATTTTTGTGGCATTCTTAATCAACAAAACTGAATAAACCTTGAGTGGTAGATCTACCAATTTTTCATTTAAAATTCTACCAATTTCTACTAATTTTTGCACCCTGCTCTACCATATTACCAAAATTGTATGTGACAACACTGCTTCTAAATTACTTTCCCCGTAATCAAAATTAAGAGTTGAGTGTTAAACTAAGGGAATACAATAACCGGGTGTTTTTCATTACCGAATCAAGTTTTCGGTAGCCGGTTAACTGATAAATTTCCGGTTATCCATACTATACTATACTATACTATATATTATGTCTGTCTGTTACCTCTTCAAGCTTAAACCGCTGAACCGATTTGGATGAAATTTGGTATACAGATAGTTTGAGTCTCGGGAAAGGAAACAGGATAGTTTTTATCCCGGAATTCACCCTTTAAGGGAATGAAAAGGGGGTGAAACTTTGTATGGAAAATCAATAACCGCTTAACCGATTTAGACAAAATATGGAATGGAGATAGTTAGGAAGGATATAAAATGATCTCCGAAATTAAATAGTAAGCAGATTGATGAAAAAGCAGATTGGATAAAAATAAGCTACTCAAATTACTAATTCCACGCGGACGAAGTCGCGGGCAAAAGCTAGTAAGTTTATAAAAAAAACTTGATAATTTTGCTATTATTTATGTTTGTGCTTGTTAAAGTATTTAAAAAATACTGCGTTGGATAGTTAGCCTTCAAGATAACTGTTAAAAAAAAAACAGTTATCTCCTAGGAAAATAAAATCCTTAGAGATAGCTAGTTATCTCCGAGGAATAGATTTTCCTAGTAAATAACTGATAAGAAAACGCAGTTATCGGCGATGAAAATCTATTCCCCGGGGATAGCCAGTTATCTCCGAGGAATGGATTTTCCTTGTAAATAACTGATAAATAATTCAGTTATCTGCGTGGAAAATAAAATCCTTAGAGATAGTTAGTTATCTCCGAGGAATAAATTTTCCTTGTATATAACTGTTAAAAACATAGTTATCTGTGAAGAAAATAAAATCCTTAGAGATAACTAATTATCTCTGAGGAAAAAAAATCTTCAAAGATAACCAGTTATCTGGCCATGGTTATTTGCAAGGAACAAGGGTAAATTTTACTATAAATGGCGAAGAAAAAGTAGCAAAATGGAAGCACATCACCCAGTTATATGAAAATAATCCAACATATAGAGGACTAAAAATCATAAAGAACCTTACAGAAAATCATTGTGACAAAGATAAAATACCTAAAATGAAGGTAAAATATGCGTCACAGTTATTGAGCCAAACTGTTGGAAAAACGATGGGTTATTTAGCTGGTAAGTAAACAATAATACTAAGTTACACTAAAGAATAATACTTGTTAAAGAAGTGTTGGTGACTGAGGGGTTAAGCTTATTGATTCAAGACAGCAAGGTCGAGGGTTCGAATCCCGGTCATACCATGAGCCAATGTCTTATGTAAAACACAAAATTTAGTAACCAATGTGCACTTCAATCAGTAATACAGAATATAAATAAATAAATGAGGATGATTATATTTTAACTGACTGCAAAGGCCATGACAGGATAAGCTAAGTGATTCTGCCCCCAGCGAGTTTCGGCTTGTAATTTTTATGGATGATATGGCACCACATTAGTTATTAATCTGCAAAATTTCAGACCACTAAACTCAATAGTTTAAAGAAAAAAAAAAAAAAAAAACGAAAAATCGTTTTTCTTTCATATTTTTTTTTCTAGCCTATTTTTTTTGTCGTGCGTCATATATGTTGTACGTACATTTACTAAGGATGATTATATGACATATATAACATTTTCATTAAGCCATACAAAAAAGTTAAAAAACTGCTGACTAAACTTTTCAATTATTTTTTTTGCCTACTTACATTTAAGCGATCGCTCCAATTTTTTCAAAATATGTCAAAGTTTTCAGGTAATTTTAAATAAATATCATCTTTAATATCTCCGTGCAAGAAGGCTGCACAAACATCCATTTGATAAACAGGCCAGTTAATACAAGAAATTGACAGTAAGGTTCGTACGCTAACCAACTTTACTACAGGGGAATACATTTCATTATAGTCAACATTGGTTTGCATAAAACCCCTTGCTACCAACCTTAATAATTGCGTAATTTCGTTACACTGTAACGATGTTGCTCCACGTCCGTAGGAATTACCTTAGATAACCCTACACGTGGCCCCCGGGTGGTGCTAAGAGCGCAACAACTTTGGCAGCTGCACTATCCTTCAGATCTCGCAGCCTTCTCTACTCTCATAATGCGTTCGGATTTACACATAAATGGCACTTCTCAGTGCCCCAAAACTAAAACAAAAGATATAGGACCATCAGTCCATGTCTTGCAGCTAAACATTGAAGGCATCAGTAAATCAAAATCTGAATGTCTTAGAAAAATTTTACACGACCACGGTGTTGACGTTGTTCTCCTCCAGGAGACACACACCGCTGATGATGCCCAGCTCGCTAGGAGAGGTGATATACCAGGATATGACCTTGTAGCCGCTACATACCACGGTCAATACGGGACAGCCACGTATGTTCGATCATCTCTATCTCAACAGACCAAGGTTATTTCTAACACTTCGGACACTAATAACGTTGCCACTACGACTATACAGATTGGCGACATCAAGATCTGTAATATTTATAAGCCTCCACGTAGCTGTTGGCCTACGCCACCTCTGCCGGACCTTGAACACCCATCGCTATACATAGGAGACTTTAATAGCCACCATACGAGCTGGGGCTATGGGAGGTGCGATGCCAATGGAGAGGCGGTCGTCAACTGGGCGGATCGAGCCAACACATTTCTAGCTGTGTCTAACAAGGGTAAAGGCACCTTCAGGTCTGCCCGCTGGGGGGGTGATTATAATCCTGATCTCGTTTTTACAACGAAAGCAGCGGATGGAACTCCTCTCCCTATTGAACGGCATGTTTTGGCGGACTTCCCCCATAGCCAACACCGTCCAGTTTTGGTTAAGATTGGCCTTAAAGTTCCTATGGTTGAGTCGTACCCTGTGCCCCGCTGGAACTTCCGGAAGGCTGACTGGTCTGGATACGCGGCCAAGCTTGACAGCTGCGTCAGATGGATCCCTCCGCTGCCTGAAAGCTACGATCGGTTCCAGACTCTGGTCAAAAGCGTTGCTAAGCAATTCGTTCCGCGAGGCTATCGCAAAGACTACATCCCGTGCTGGAACGGTGAGACCGAGCAGTTGTGGAGGGAGTTCTCTGAAAACGGCGACCGCAACACTGCCCATAAACTCATAGAGGCCCTGGACGATGCCCGAAGGAAAAAGTGGGAACAAACAGTGGAATCCATGAACTTTACGCACTCCAGCCGTAAAGCCTGGCACACGCTAAACCGATTGTTATCTGGCACTGCCTCCCAAAGAGGCCAACCTAAAGTGGATCCCAATGCGGTGGCCGACCGGATTCGCAAGCTGTCAAAAGCCCCCAACCACAAGTCTCACACACGCACGATTCGTAAGGAGCTTCACAGGCTCAAGGTTCAATCAAAAGCCGATGACAATTACAGCCGCCCTGTTTCAGTTGATGAGTTATCTCTGGGTTTAAAGCATATAGCGGCCAACAAAGCCTGCGGCGATGATCAAATATTCCCCGAGTTCATTTTACACTGTGGCCCTCGAACCCGAAAATGGCTCGCTGCTTTTTACTCCAATATCATTGAGACTGGCACAGTGCCATCTGCACTCAAGAGGGCCAAGGTAGTAGCTATACTTAAACCCGGTAAACCGGAAGACTCACCCGACAGCTACCGACCTATAGCACTCCTCAGCGTCGTCTACAAGCTCCTAGAACGCATCATTTATAACCGCATTTCTAGTGCTATTAATAGTAAAAATAAAAAATAAATAAATAAATCTTTATTAACTTTTACATCGTATTTGACAAATATAACTAAAAGGATAAACAACAGTAAAAAAAAAAATGTAAATAATACACACCCTGAACTAGGATAAAATAAAATCCTGTGTTTCAGGTATAAAAGGACTTAAAATGCTAACATAAATAATCAAATGCAAAATACCTACACACCTAATGTTTTTAAGTAGATTTTGAATAAAAGACAAGTAGTAAAACATTTTTGGTTCTAAAATAAGCACTTAAAATAACCTTAACACTATTTAATCCTATTTATTTTAAGACAGCCAATAACTTTTCTGAATCCTCATAAGACATTTTTAGAAGATCTTCTTGGAGAATTTTTTTGGTTTTATTATAATTAAAAGAGTATATGCCTAATTTAGCGTGTAATCTATTGTACAGTAGTGGTGCCAGGAAAACATAAAATCTGGAGGAGAAGGCATGTTTTTTATTAATATTAGGAGGGCAAACTAAATCCTTACGCCTCATCGCTCTCAGTGGCGATCCTTACATAGAAGCCCAAAAGCCGGGCTTGCCTTATAAATCTCAAATCAAGATTAAAAATAAAAGCCAAACCTCGTCCAAACGAAAAAAGTTCTAATAAAATCACTTTCATAATAACGCGCTTTATTTTACGTAAAATACCAAGAATTGCATAACAAATCCGCTTCGCCGTCCAGCGGCGCTGTACGGCGGCCGACGCGGCGATAGGCGATAGTAGCGACGTTATAAATAGCATGACATCTCGCTCGCTCTTGTGGGCTTTTACGGGGCTTCGAAACGCTCTCTTCATACTTAGGAAAACGTTAGTTTTGCAAATATCTATGTATAGCTGCATATATAGCGCTTTCTTTGCAATTTTGAATCTGGCTTACGGTGTGAAGTTTGCTGCGTTTGGTTTAGAACGCGAGTGCGCGGGTGAGATGAATAACTACACGATTGTTTATATCGAATCGTGGGCCATGCCATGCAAGGCGTTGTAAAATGCGTGAATTAATGTAATTACAAAATAAATATGTATTCTTGTTTTAGTGCGTTGCGTGTGAGAATGAGTCTGTAAAATTTAAAATTCTGTCTAGTAATAGAATGAAGTGTGCTTTGGTAAGCTTGCCCAAACTGAGTAAAGCGGCAACAAGATGGATTTACCTACATTAAATTATAAAAAAATACTAAAACATATCTCTCGGCTTGCCATAGCCTGATACCCTAGGCACGCCACTGATCGCTCTATAGTATCATCCCACTAGAGCAAGCAGGCTTCCGACCACACAGGAGCTGTAGCGACCAGGTTCTGGCGCTAACGACGCATATCGAGTATGGTTTTCAACATAACAGGAAATCTGCTGCAGCATTCGTCGACCTCACGGCCGCATATGATACTGTCTGGCGTCAGGGCCTGCTGTATAAGCTACTTTAAGCAGTGCCCTGCATTAAAATATATAGGTTACTGGAGAACGCGCTGAGTAACAGGCCGTTTCGGGTCCATTTGGGTGATTTTGCTAGCTCCGTAAGAGTGCTCAACAATGGCCTGCCCCAGGGATCAGTTTTGGCACCACTACTGTTTAACTTGTACGTACATGACCTACCTCACACCACCTGCCGAAAATTTGGTTACGCGGACGACCTGGCTCTTGTGGCACAGGGTGGGAGCATGGGGGCTGTTGAACCGGTGCTGGAAAAGGACCTAGAACTGATAGACGATTACTTTGTCCGCTGGCGTCTGTGTCCTAACGCTTCGAAAACTGAGGTCTCCTGCTTCCATCTGTGCAACAAGCTGGCCAATATGGAGCTAAGGGTGAAGTTTAGAAATAAACTTCTCCACCACAACTTCTACCCCAAATACCTGGGAGTAACGCTGGATAGAAGTCTTAGCTTTAGACAATACCTCGACAAACTGTCCGCTAAGTTGAAGACCCGCAACAGTATCGTCCAAAAACTCACTGGTACTACCTGGGGCGCCAGCGCGTCCACACTTCGAACCACGGCATTATCGTTGGTGTACTCGACTGCTGAGTACTGCTCGGCGGCCTGGTTGAACAGCGCCCACACTTTTGCAATTGATGTCCAACTGAACCACACGATGCGCCTTATCACCGGCTGTCTTAAATCAACTCCCACATACTGGTTGCCAGCACTCAGCCACATTCTGCCGCCGCACTCGCGCAGGGAGAATTGCCTCAACCGCGAGCTGACAAAAATTCGATCAAACGCGGAGCTGCCCATACACCACGACCTTGATAAGTTCAAGGCCACTAGGCTAAAGTCCCGCCATCCTCCCGCGCTAAAGGTTCATGACCCAGAGCCCGAGAAAACTCTGCTTGATTCCTGGACAGCAGATTGGGAATCTAGGCATTTACCCGTGGACCTGGTCGAGCTTGATGTTAAGTGCCGGCCAGCGGGTTTTGAGGAGCCTCGGCGTGTCTGGTGCCTGCTGAACAGAATCAGGACAGAGGTTGGTAACAGTGCGTCACTGTGGCACAAATGGGAGTGGTGCGAGTCGCCACGGTGTCAGTGTGGCTGCCCGGAGCAAACAGTCCGACATATGGTCTTTGAGTGCCCAATCACCAAATTTAGCGGGTTAGCGGCAGACTTTAAGACCCTCTCGACAGATGCGCTAGCATACCTTAAATCTAGTTTGTTAAATATTTAGTTTAAGTAGAGAACCAGAAGCCATACGATAAATAAATAAGTTTTCGAATTCGATTTGCAGTAACTTCGATTTGATGGTTCCAAGAAAGTAATTGATCAATATGAACACCTAAATATTTGGTGGAAGTAACATTATTAAAAACAAGAACAGCTGCCAGTGGCTTGAATTAAGCAAGTGTGAGCTAAGTGGTTATGTTGTAATTCAATAAAAGCAGGTTTTCTCACAATACTTATATCTTTGGTCCTAAACAAAATATGTTGTCTTGTGTCGCTCTTGAAATAAAGGAATTTTGGTTGTAACAATATTATAATTTTACTCCATAAAATCTTTCCAAACACAACTGGTTATGGGCTATTTTGGATAGAAATTAAAACAAAACCGTGATTTCTAAAATAAAACGTTGTTTACGACAACGGCAGTGAACCACGGAAAAATGGAGGTGTCACTATCGACCAATTCAAAATCCAACGGCGAAAATTGGCCGTTATGAAAGTTTGAAACGCAAGTTTTATTAAAAGGTCGAGGGTTATTTGACATAGTTACTGGAGACAGACCAATGGCAAAAGATGGCAAAGAGGAAGAACGTGGCAAGTGGTATGTGCTCGATGCCAAAGCTCAGGAGCTTATTGTCACGCGGATGCAATACGGGCCCCTCGCACATATTCAAATGTGCGAAACATCGGCGGAAATGTGGTCAAAGTTAAAGATAGTGTATGAAAGAGAGTCGGTCGTAAGTGTTCATCTTCTCCAACAAAAATTTTTTACTATCGAGTTTGGCACAGAAACCGTATCGGCATTCATTTCATAAATTGACGACCTTCGTGTCAAATTAAAGCAAGCTGGCTATCCGATAGATGATAAAATGGTGATTACGAAAATACTGATGTCCTTGCCAGAGAAATTTAAGCATTTTCGATCAGCATGGGAATCTGCTCCATTTGATAGGCAAACACTCGAAGAACTCGCACATATTCAAACGAGATGGTAAGAACATGTAAATATCGACTTCTTGCATGCCATCTTTATTTTAACTTTTTTTTTATTTTCTTATGTCTTTGGTTCTAAACAAAATATGTTATCTTGTGTCACTCTTGAAATAAAGGAAATTTGGTTGTAACAATATTTATAATTTGACTCCATAAAATCTTTCCAAACACAACTGCATTATGAGATGCATGGAATAAATTTTACAATAACAATCGAACCTGGGCTCCGAAGAGGACAAGTGAGATTTGCTCAAGTCATTTCCAGACATCTGATTTTCGAGTCCTTGTGAACAACAGGAGAAGATTAGTCGAGAATACAATACAAAGATTAATATCAGACTGCATTTGTGCCGTAAGTCAGTTGAGTGCTTTCGGTAAAATAATTAACTGATAGAAAATGCATCACACTGTTATATTTATTTTCCAAACTCATCCATTACCCATTGAACCACCTTACAACTCTGTTGAAGGTAACAGTTCAGTTACGCATAACTTGCAGACATCTTTGAGTGAATCATCATCTCAACAACAGCAAGTGACTCATTATTTACCTATAAAAATGTTAAAAAGGAAAATCTGCTTCAATAATGAAAGTAAAAAGAACATGGACTGTATAATAATCTGTACTTTTAATCTGTTTATTCAGGGTTGACGTTGGGCTGTCAAAGGCGACGGTTGCCAAATTTTTATCTATTCGTTTTTAATTCAATAAATTTTCATTTAGGAAGTATTTTGGGTAAAATATGAGCGAAACGAGTATAGGGTCTTGTGACCCGGGTGAAGGAGTCAGTGGGTCGTCTTCAATATTTGAGTGTGGGCAGCGAACCAAGTCGACGTCGTTGGACAGCTTGAATTGAATGTGCTGGGGTTGGCGCCGATGACTCGAATAGATGCCTTATGCGATGATGATGCCATGTCAGAAGGCCGCGAGTTAAAGGTGTTGACAGCCCTAACATCTCCTTTGTCAGCAAAAACTAACGCATCTTCAGCACTGCCGAATTGAGAACAATACGTCAATGCTGAAATGCATAATATTAGTATAAATAGTAGTAATCAATTAATCTTAAGTTAGAATACTCTTAATTGTAAGACTGGATTGTCACTTTGCTAGTTTGAATAAAATTAAGTAAATAAATTATTTTTTTAAATTAAAGTCCTGACGATCCACTTAATTGGCGCAGCCGTTAGGATTCCTGTCGTTATCCTTCTGCGTCCTTAAATCGATAAAATTTCGGTTTCACGGCGTACCAGGAAAACGTGTTTCTACACTTCAACGGGAAGACATCGAACAAATAAATCTATTAAGTATCGTCAAGAGGCCACCGCAGAAGCTGTCAAGTTCCAGCCGATCCAGACACTTCAGGAAGCTGTCCAGATCCAGCCGATCCTGTTAATCCAGAGATTCCAGCCAGCCGTAAGGACACGTGAAAGCTGCCGGGGGGAATGTGAGTCAATCTTTTTCATCATCCTTTCTGCTCCTTTTATACGTATCCTTATTTGCATTAAATATATGTGTTTATTAGGGATTAGCCAACGCCGCAATAACATCGTTATAATATTGCAGAGTGTCAAATTCGACTCGCAGTATTGACCTAGTTACGTTATAAGCATTATACCTAAGTATTTGTTGTGATTTTTTTTTTAATTATTATCATGGAAGGCATTAACCGAGTTCCTGCGGAGATAGTTAAGACTGGATGAAAGGTTTCATGAAAAGAAATAATTTGTCATTAAAAAAACCGCAGGCCGTTGATGTTGAAATAATATATTCTACTAAATCTGTAATAGCGCCCTCTATGTTTCTCTTGTTTGCTTATCTGTGGTGTTAAGAAAATAAAGTCAGTCTGTGCAACAACTATCGTATTTCTATCAGGTTATGGCCTAGACCGCAATTAAATCCACTAAAACTAAAGTAATTTCGTGTATTTGTCAGTAATGTCGTCTTCAAGTTACATAGTTAATGTTCCGAAGTTGAAAGGACGAGAAAACTACGATGATGATTGGGCGTTCGCAGTCAAAAATTGTTTGTTGTTGGAAGGCATTGATGTCGATGTAATACCGAATGATTTGAATGAAGTCGAACAAAGAAAAGCAAAAGCGAAGCTTGTGATGACTATAGATTCTTCGTTGTACGTGCATATCAAAAATGAGGAGACAATAAGTGCATTGTGGCTGAAGCTGAAAAAGTTATTTGATGACAATGGATTTACAAGAAAAATCAGTTTGCTTCGAACATTAACCCTTTCAACGCCAACGACACATATAGGTGTCACATAGTACAGTGTCAAAGTGATCTTGACACAATGACATAAGATTCAAAGCAGGTTTACGTTTTGTCGAGGCGCGGCGTTGAAAAGGTTAATATCCATTCGTCTCGATAACTGCGAGTCAATGACAAGTTACGTGTCTCAGAATGTGGAAACGGCGCAGCGATTGAAAGGAACGGGCTTTGAAATAAAGGAAGAATGGATTGGTTCATTGCTTCTTGCCGGGCTTCCAGAAAAATTCGCGCCAATTATAATGGCCATAGAGCACTCAGGATTGACCGTTAGTACCGACGTCATTAAATCGAAGCAATGATGTTGGCAGCAATGGAGGCGAATCGGCGTTTTGGTCGCATCAACGAACAAAACATGGCAATACTGCAAAGTCGAAAAAAAAAAACAAACGTCAACAACAAACAAACCCGAGAAACAAATAAAGTGTTATAAATGCAAGAAAATAGGACACTATATAAACCAATGTACTGAAGCAAAGACAAAAGAAGCCGGTGCATTTAGTGTGGCTTTCCTTAACGGCAAATTCAGTACAGAAGATTGGTATATTCCGGGGCCAGTGTTAATTCATATGACGGCAAATAAAGAAAGTTTGTTGTGTGTTCATCTAATACACGAAATTAAAGAAATAGTTGTTGCAAATAAAACATGCATGCCAGTTATGTGTGCCGGAGATACGCAGATCACTACCAAAGTGAATAACTATCAGTTAGATATCACAGTGCGTAACGTTTTGTGCATTCCTAACCTAACAACAAATCTGTTATCTGTTAGCCAGTTGATAGCAAATGGAAATACCGTGAAATTTACAATGAACGCTTGCCATATCCATGATCAACAAAACAGATTAATAGGAGTTGCGAATTTAGAAAATGGAGTATATAAATTAAATACTGTGAAAACTGAAAGTGTATTGGCAGCAGCGGCAGTTCAGGTCGCAGACGCAAGGCAGTGGCATAAAAGACTCGGACATCTCAACAGTAATGATCTAGAAAAAATGAAAAATGAAGCTGTAGAAGGAATATCTTACAGAGATAAGGCTGACATCCAGAAGTCAAACTGCAAAGTATGTTGCGAAGGCAAACAAACACGTTTACCTTTTCCATCGGCAAACCATAGAAGTGAAAACTTATTAGACCTGATACATTCAGATCTATGTGGGCCTATGGAGACCAAATCCATTGGTCAGGCAAAATATTTTTTGCTTTTTGTGGATGATGCTAGCCGGATGACATTTGTATATTTTTTGAAAGAAAAGAATCAAGTACTGCGATGTTTCAAAGAATTTCATACCATGGTGGAAACTCAAACAGGAAAGAAAATAAAAAAGTCGAGGACAGATAATGGTGGTGAATTTTGTTCACAGCTGATGGAGAGCTAATTAAAAACAGCAGGAATCGTCCATCAAAAAACCAACCCGTATACTGCGGAGCAAAACGGTTGTTGTAAAAGATTTAATAGAACTGTGGTTGAACGAGCCAGATGTCTACTATTTGAGGCTGAACAGGACAAGACTTTTTGGGCAGAGGCAGTCAATACGGCAGTATACCTAAAAAATAGGTCGCCGGCCTCAGGTCTTGGAGATATGACACCATTCGAGAGATGGACAGGAAATAAACCTGATTTAAGTCATGTCAGAGTGTTTGGTAGTCATGTAATGGTCCATGTGCCAAAAAGCAAGAGACAAAATGGGACAAGAAAGCTGTCAGATCCATTTTAGTTGGTTACCCATAAATTATAAAAGGGTATAGAATATTCAACCCAGAAATAAAACAAGTTACTACAAGCCGAGATGTCATTATCATGGAAAAGATAGACACGGATATTATGACTGGTGCCGTAGTACAAGAACAAGTTGCAGAACAGAATCAGCCGCAACCAGCGGAGGAAGTAATGGAAGATGAAAGTTCTTGCCTAAGTCCAGATGATTCTAGCTATGTCTATGTCAGTCATTTTAAGTACCCATTTTTAACGCTTTCTTAATTTTAACACATTAATCAGTCAGAGGTACATATACGTTCTACAAAACTTAACATATAGGCGGTTTTTTTATTAATAACAGTCTCTAAATAAAAAAAACTTCTATCAAAACCAACATCATTAAATCTCCAGAAACTTCAAAAATAATATTGCTTACTTGAGCCTAAATATCTATCTATTCATTAAATATAATTATCAGACTGTTAGGAACATCAAAAAAACATTTCTTAAAAACAAAAAAAAACAACAAAACACAAAAGCTTAAAAACATTTCTTACAAAAAAAATTCAATTGCCCCTTAATGCCACAAGACTCATGAGCCCAACCAAAACAAATTTTGCATTGAAACCAATCTTGATCACTGTTTCCATATGACTTGCTACAAACTGTGCAATCATCACTGTTTGTGTTTGTTTTGGAGTTTTTTTTTTACTTCAGCTAATACGATAGAGTCGGACGAATCAGATGAGTCACTTTGAAAAGAAGAATTTTTCGGATTTTTTCTTGAATTTGTATTAAGAGTTTTTATGGATTGTTTTGTAGTCATTTTCTTAACATTCTTTTTCGTTTTTTTGCATTACTTTCTTTCTCTTCTGATCTATTTTTTTCTGGAGTATCAGTTACTATGGCAGATGCCATTTTTCTACTCTTTCGTGTAGTATTTAGTCTTGAGCCCGCTTTGGAGAATGGTCTCATTGTTGCCGGTGATATTATTTGTTGGCCAGAAGAACTCGGAATCGCATCAACTATAGGAGTAGATGTTACACGGGGAGATGGTATGATATTCTGGTCAGGTATATCATTTTCTTTGCCAGCTATACGTGCGTTTGTAGAAGGCGGAGGTGTTGCTCTTAAATTACCTTCAATATTTTCTTCCTCTACGTTCAACTCGTTAGCTTCATTTGATTTTAATGGATCCGGTCTATCAGTAACATATGAAGATAAAAATTCTTCCTCATTAAATATATTCGAACACAAGGGGTAAATTCCTGTTTTTAAAAATCTTTGTGTTATATTCTGAGGGCTAAAAGCTGTCAGATATGCTTCCCTTACGAATTGCCCAACTTCATAAATGGTCACCGTTTTACCAGGGTTCGATAACATCCATTCATTCATGGAAATGCGATATCTAGTTTTGAAAGGTCCATATACTGTGACATCTAATGGTTGCAGCTTATGGCTGCAGTGCGGTGGAAATGTGACTATGATGATTGAGTTTTGTCTGGCAAATTCGACCACTCTGAGATTCACATGAGAGCTGTGATTGTCCATTAATATCAATGCTGGATTCTCCTTTGATGGCTTTATGTGCAACACAAAGTGTTCAAGTGCTTTAACAAAACAGTCCTCGGTCATCCATCCAGAAGCTTGAGCCAAACCTAGAGCTCCAGGTGGACCACGACTTAACATAATATCCTTGTAGTTTACTCTAGGAAACACAAAAATGGGCAGTAAAAAACCACCAGCAGCATTAATAAAGAACAGAGTTGTCACCAACGTTCCTCGTTCGGCTGAAGTTACTTGTCCAATTTGTTTGGAACCTTTTTCAGCTATGATTTTAGGGGGGCTGGTGACTGTACTGCAACCTGTTTCGTCGGCGTTAAAAATCATATGGGGAGGAAAATTGTGTTTGCGTAAAACAATGCTTAATTTCTCAAAAAACATTCCTACATTTGTTTTGTTAAAGAATGTTGCACGGGATAGAGAAGTGCTTTCAGGTTTTCTCACACTTAAATCTTTGTGTCTGCTCATAAATCCTTTGAGCCAATCATAACTAGCAGTTTCGGCTTCTTCACACTCAAACTCAAACTCATTTATTGTTATTATAGGTACATATACATGTTAGACATAATAATATTGTCACTATCAGAACTGCTATAATCTGCCAGTCAGGCGTACAATAATTAATTTTCTTATGAACTACTTAGCTAAATGGGATTATAATTTTTGTTTATGTTTTGTTAATGAACTAAAACAATTACTTTGCTCACCCGCGACCTTACAATAGTTACGTTTATGCAAGAAATGTGTGTTCATGCAGTTCCTCCACCTCCACACTGTACGAACACACACAAATCACATAAACACAACTGTCACCACCACCAAGCTACACTGACGCGTTTCGAACTCAACCAGAGCTCATCCTCGGAGTTACCACAACCGTATGCTATGCTACCAAATGTTAAACTAACAAACCAAAACAAATGTTTTAACTTGTCACTGTAACTTCACAAGTACCCACTTTATTTTTCTTATTCTCAAACTACCCCACAAAAATTAACTTTTATTGACATATTATAAAACTACCTTGAATTTTTGTTTATTTATTTATAAGGCATATTTTATTAATACTAACTGTTCAAATTAGACCCAAGCCGCAGTAAAGGAGAAGATACTAAATTTACCTGTTCATTAATAATAGACCCCATAGTGTTGTACCTAATTATTTCCATGCATTCCCGAGCATCCAGACGCAACCCCTTGCCGCAATAATGTAACACTTCATAAGAATCTGAATCTAACAATGAATGATTTGATTCCAACAAATGTTTTGCAAAATTCGATCTATCTGGATGCTCATTCCTATATGCCGAAACATGCTCTTTAAATCTAGTATTAAAACTTCGGCCTGTCTGTCCTACGTATATCCCATTGCAGTCATTACAAGTAAGCTTGTATACCCCCGATCTAGTTCCCTTATCTACCTGTTCTTTGTGGTTACATAGCCTAGAGTACAAAGAGTTGTTAGTCTTAAAGGCAACATTAATATTGTTTGATTTTAAAATGCCATAAATCTTATCAGACAAACCCCCAACGTAAGAGATGCTAGATCTATATTTGTTAGTAGACTGAGAAGGTAACGCAGCGTAAAGCATGCTATTTACTAACCGTGCCTGCTTCTTTTGAACTAAACTATCTACCATTGATTTTGTATAACCATTTGAGATCGCTATCTGATAAATAGTACTCAACTCTAAATCAAAATGTTCCTTAGAAAGAGGCACAGTCAGCAATCTATTAACATAACAATGGAAAGCAGCCAGTTTATGCTGCCACGGATGATTAGAAGATGCTGGTATAACAGCATCTGTGTACGTGGGCTTACGGTATATTTTAAATTGATGTTTACCATTTAATTTTGAAATCGTTAAATCCAAAAAGTTCAACGAACAATTTTCCTCCAATTCTTTTTTGAACTTTATCTTTACGTGCTTGTTATTCAAACCATTAATAAACACGTCAAGCTGTCTCATACTCCCCCTCCAGCATAGGATCAAATCATCAACATACCTAAAATAGTACACAATATTACTATTACCCACAATATACTGACTCTCAAAATGATCCATAAATATATCTGCCATTAAAGGACTCAGAGGTGAACCCATAGCTAAACCATCACTGTAAGTAATAAAGTCCATTGAACCGGAAATAATTTTGTTTCATGCATAAAGTTACCAAATCTATTAATTCACAAACTTCACCCGGATGCAACCGCTTCCTTTCTAAGTGGTTTTTTAGAATTTCTAGTGTCTCACTATATGGTACGTTAGTAAATAAACTGTCTACATCCAAAGAAAGCAACGTTGCATTCGGCGGTATGCTTATGTCCTTAATTTTACTAACCAAATCTAAACCATTTTTTAAACTATAAGAAGGTTTAAAGGAAGCCTTCCCACGAATAATACTATTTAATTTCTTCGCCAATTTATATGCTGGAGCACTCACGTATGAGACAACTGGACGAACAGGCACATCATCTTTATGAATTTTAGGTAATCCATATAGAATCGGCGCCTGCGGATTCATGGGAATTACAAAATTCTTTTGTTGTTCGGTTTCAAAGGCAAACAAAGAACCCTTTATTAGTCTCTTTAAATCTTTGTGAAATGTAATTGTAGGGTCCTTTCGTAAAACTGTAAAACCGTCCCCTTGAACGATATCTAAAACTTTCCGGTTATATTGATACCTATCCAATAAAACAATACAATTTCCTTTGTCTGCCTTTGTCACCACTAAATCATTATCATACACTTTCTCCTGAATAGATCTCAAAGAATTTAATTCGTTTATATTGACAATACACTCTGTGGAATTGGTATTTTTAAGTGTATTTGCCACTAACACTTTTGTTTCAAAATCACCACAGTTACTTGTAATAGCAACCTCAGAATCTACCGCCAAACCTTCCACTATTTTTTGACTAAATTTAGTGGGTAGATTATATTTTAAACCTTTTTCCAATAACTGATTCTCATCATCCAAAAATTCCACATTAGTAAGATTTTAACACGAGGGTAGAAATTATGACCGTTACTAGATCCTCGATAATTATTGTTCAAAGAAGAAAAAGATTCTGTTCGACGTCCTGTAAGCCAACGTAACTTTTTACACTGAGTCAAATACTTTTTATGAGCGTCTACTGAAGCAAAAAACCGGGCTTTTTCATCCAAACAATCGAATTCAATTCTATGTAATTTAAAAGTAAGTTCAGACTGCAATACTTTGAGATGTAATTTTAAATTATCTCTAACACGGAACCAACTACGCGACTCTTCACTTAACCATATTTTCCTCGCCCTTTCCATTGCAATTTTAGCAGCTATACTAGTACTATAACAACGGAATTGAATATAATTAGGTACAACATTTAAATGTTTACATTGTTGATTGAACCAAATGTTTTGAACAGCTAAACGATGCTGTTATTTATCAGATAGCGATCTCAAATGGTTATACAAAATCAATGGTAGATAGTTTAGTTCAAAAGAAGCAGGCACGGTTAGTAAATAGCATGCTTTACGCTGCGTTACCTTCTCAGTCTACTAACAAATATAGATCTAGCATCTCTTACGTTGGGGGTTTGTCTGATAAGATTTATGGCATTTTAAAATCAAACAATATTAATGTTGCCTTTAAGACTAACAACTCTTTGTACTCTAGGCTATGTAACCACAAAGAACAGGTAGATAAGGGAACTAGATCGGGGGTATACAAGCTTACTTGTAATGACTGCAATGGGATATACGTAGGACAGACAGGCCGAAGTTTTAATACTAGATTTAAAGAGCATGTTTCGGCATATAGGAATGAGCATCCAGATAAATCGAATTTTGCAAAACATTTGTTGGAATCAAATCATTCATTGTTAGATTCAGATTCTTATGAAGTGTTACATTATTGCGGCAAGGGGTTGCGTCTGGATGCTCTGGAATGCATGGAAATAATTAGGTACAACACTATGGGGTCTATTATTAATGAACAGGTAAATTTAGTATCTTCTCCTTTACTGCGGCTTGGGTCTAATTTGAACAGTTAGTATTTATAAAATATGCCTTATAAATAAATAAACAAAAATTCAAGGTAGTTTTATAATATGTCAATAAAAGTTAATTTTTGTGGGGTAGTTTGAGAATAAGAAAAATAAAGTGGGTACTTGTGAAGTTACAGTGACAAGTTAAAACATTTGTTTTGGTTTGTTAGTTTAACATTTGGTAGCATAGCATACGGTTGTGGTAACTCCGAGGATGAGCTCTGGTTGAGTTCGAAACGCGTCAGTGTAGCTTGGTGGTGGTGACAGTTGTGTTTATGTGATTTGTGTGTGTTCGTACAGTGTGGAGGTGGAGGAACTGCATGAACACACATTTCTTGCATAAACGTAACTATTGTAAGGTCGCGGGTGAGCAAAGTAATTGTTTTAGTTCATTAATATGGACCTCCGCAAAGTAACGCTTGATTCAATAAATTATGTTTTGTTAGTTTGGGTTTATTTTTGATTTCGTTTTTTTACTCTGCTTTGTATGCCTACTCTTGTCTCTGATGCCCTGTCAATCGTTCTAAGGTTAACTGGAAGAGATCCCTTTAAGGGATAAGTTCGCCTTTGTACATTTGTCTCTCTTGTTAACTGGTAATTTTCATGTTTTATGTACAATAAAGAGTTTTACATACATACATACATACATAATTATTAATATTATTAGAAATCACCTTTAAAATTTTGGAATTCTTTCCATTTATCTGGGCAAATATCATTGGCTTTGGCATAATCAAATGCCAGTTTCTTAGTTTGATGCCTTGTTAAGCCATAGCACATTTTAGAAGCAGTTTTTAAATAATCCGCAAGCATGTTTTCCTGCTCCGATGTGAAAATACGCTTGTTTCCTACATATATTAGGACAGTGCTTATATGGTAATTCACCAATATTCTTTGCTTTTTTAACTATTTTTGCTAAATAAGCTCGCGATATATTTAAGGCAAGTGCAGTTTTTTTTATAGACTGGCGATTTCTAAAACTTCAGCAACTGCCTTTTCAATTACCGATATATTGGGTCTTTTTCGTTTTTTTGGATCAACTTTCGTTATAATGAAATATCTGAAGCAAATAATTTAATAATATTATGAAAAAATGTACGTATATAGTATTATTTTATATTATTTACAAAAAACAATTTCAAGGTTATGAAGGAGCCAGTTATGAAAGAGCCGGCTTTTTCAATGCCCATTGACCCGGCTCTTTCACGACTTGTTCCAAAAAAATATATAACCTTCAAAATAACAACAATATCAGACCTTTTCCAGATAAGTTTTTATGCAGCTGAAAAGCCAAATATATGCACCAACTGAGTCTATAACCCATTTGCCTATAATAATTGTTAGCAAAAAAATACCAAAAAACAACTAAAATGAAACAAAAAACTTACTTTTGAGTGCCTAAAACTTCGACTCGATGCACCGATGGCGGTTGGTTTCGGCGAACTGTCAAATGTTTGTGGGGGACGGGAAATCAGTGTTGCCACCTAAAAATAATATTGCCAACCAAATCTGTTCTAAAACTACCGAAATAATGCAAGTGGCTCTTTCAAAACTTGGCTCTTTCATGCCACTCCTCCCGTACCACAAAATATTTCAAACAAGGAGCTGTACAGCAAACTGTCCTCCAGTTATGACATCGTCGCAGTTCGGCGTTTTTTTCAAAAAAAGTCGGTCAAAACAGGGTACCACTGCAGACAGTTAGTATTACATTCCTGTCTAATACTCTGCCAGATAGTGTGCAATACGATCTGTTCTCTTACAGAGTTTTTGACTATGTCCCACCTGTAGGGACTGAGGTTCGTAGTGGCATGAGACAAGTGAAAGGCCCGAAAGTTGGTTACGAACTAACTTTATTCATATGAAAATAATGGTTGACACGTGCTTACAATACTTGTATAGGTATGCGTATCAACTTACACGCTACATCTCCCTTCACACACAAAAAAAAAAAACAAAATACGATTTTTTTTTTTTTTTTTTTTTTTTTTTTTAACCAATATACTTATTGTCTAAAGAGCTTAGTTCTGTTCTTGTGAACAGAATCTACTTTACCATCTTTTAAAATTATTACATTGGGTGTTTCATCTTTAATTACTTTGTACGGGCCATTGTAAACTGATTGAAATTTCGATGCTACTTCATTTTTTAACAGAATTAAGTCATTCGATTGATATATAATAGGTTTAATGGTTTTATCATAATAGTGTTTTCTTACTTCTTTTGACAATAATAAATTTTTTCTGGCCTCTTCCTGTGTTTTTTGTATCTTATATCTTAAAGTTAAAATCATTACAATTATACAGTGGTTCTACGTTTTTAACTAAATTACTCGGCAATGTACAATTTTTACCGAAAACCAGTTCATAGGGTGTAAATTTTGTTGAGGTATGGACACTTGTATTATATGCAAAGCACCAAAATGGTACCCATGTACTCCATGTTTTGGCTTCATTATTCGTTTGTATACGTAGATAGGCATTGAGGTGCTTATGCGTATTTTCAAGTGAGCCTATTGACTCATGGTGATAAGCAGTTGATGACAACTGTTTTACATGCAATAGTTTACACACCTCGCTCATTGTTGTTGACAGAAATTCTGTCCCTCTGTCTGTTCCGATTGCTCGCGGAATTCCGTACCTTAATATGAAATTCTCCACAAACGTCTTTGACACACTAACCGAGTCCTTATTTTCTAGTGGGTAAGCTTCTACGAATTTCGTGAGCTCACATTGTATAGTTAGTATATAATTCTTATTAAAATAATCCTTACCTAAGGGCCCTACTATATCTAAATAAACCTTATCGAAAGCTGATTCAGCTGTCGTCGTAACGACCATTGGTTCTTTTGTGTGAACCGTGTGTTTTTGTTTCTGACATTTTGTACATTTAAGTACATATTTTTTAATGTCTTTATCCATCCCTGGCCAGTAGTAGTACTTTTTTATGTTATTGGTCATGCGCCGTATACCGGCATGACCGCTTGTCGGCAAAATATGAAAATCGTTTAAAACGACTACCTTATCGTCATCTGATATAATTCTTTCTACGCCTTTTAGCAAATAAACTCGGGGTCCGGACCACCCTTCATTTCTATTTATTTCTTTGGTTAACCATTGTATATATTTCATATTTTCTTTATTTTTAATAATATAAATTCGTTCTATGTTATATTTTTTACTAATCTGTTCCAGTTCACTCACATATGCGTCTCGCGCAATATTATGTGATCGTAATTCTGGACAGGTATATATAGTCATTTCCGCTGGCTTATATATATAAACGCAGTCGCTATCTCTCACACATAATCTATCCCATTCTTTTTTTGATACTACTATAATTTGTACAGAGTTTGACGGCCTTCCAGTAGATTCCAAATTTTTCGGGTGATCAGTCCGATAATTGTTAGAATTACTGTCGGTCGGTGAACCTGTACCTCCCGCGTCTCTTAAGTGTCTTGCTCTACTTCTAGTAATCACTTGTATAATATTTTCGCTCATACCTTTAAGTTCTTCTGACGTAACTGTAACCCGAGATAACGCGTCTGCTGCTACGTTATCTTTGCCTTTTATATATTCGACCACGAAGTCGTATTCCTCTAAAACTAATCTGAATTTAGTAAGTCTACTTGATGGGTTATTCATATTGAATAAATATATTAATGGTCGGTGATCTGTAAATATTCGGAACTTTCTCCCATATAGATATGGCCTAAAGTATTTTATGGACCAAACGATTGCTAACATTTCTTTTTCTATTGTAGGATAGTTCAGCTCGGCTTTATTTAAGCTTCGACTAGCGTATGCTACTGGGCGATTGTCTTTATTGCATAACACAGATCCGATTGCTTTTCCTGACGCATCTGTATATAAACGAAATTCATTATCTGGAGAAAAATCCGGGTATTGCAATATGGGTGGAGAAGTTAATGATTTCTTTAATAGTTGGAATGATTGCTCGCATTCTTGTGACCATATAAAGGGTGTGTCTTTTTTTACTTAATTTATTTAAAGGTATGGTTATGTTGGCAAAATTTGGGATAAATCGTCTATAGTAATTCGAGAACGCTACAAAGCGCTTTACGTCGTCACTGGTTTTTGGGGTTGGATAATTTTTTAAAACGGTAATTTTTTCTGGATCTGGTTTCACTCCTTCTGCACTCACTACATGTCCCAAATATAAAATGTTTTTTTTTGAGAAAGTTACATTTGCTAGGATTTAATTTTAATTTTACTTTTCTTAACCGTGATAATACGTCAATAAGATTTTTGTTGTGTGATTCTAAATTTCTACCAAAAATAATTAGATCGTCAAGGTAAACGAAACACTTGTCGTAATTTAATCCCGCTAATGCTACTGTCATTGCTCGTGAAAATGCACTTGGACTGGTCTTTAGCCCCATGGGCATTCTTTTCATTTGGTATTGTTTGTCGAATGTAAAGGCAGTGCATTTACGACTTGATGGTTCTAATTCAACTTGATAATATCCGTTCTGTAAATCTAAATGACTGAAATAAATTGCTCCTGAAAGCGAATCTAAAATATCTAATATGTTTGGTAAGGGGAAGCGGTCATTTATAACTTTTTCGTTTAACTTTCGATAGTCAATAACTAATCGGTATTTTTTCTCACCCGCTTCGGACTTTTTTGGAACTAGTAATATAGGGCTAGACCACTCACTTGTAGTAGTCTCAATGATGTCATCATCCAACATTTGTTGTATTTGTTTTTTAATTTCACCCGCCTGGGATTTTGGTAATCTATATTGTTTTTTGTATACAGGAGGTTCGTTAGGTTTTAGTTGAATAGTTTGTTGAAAAATGTCAGTAGATGTTAATTTATCTCCTTCTAAATGGAAAACATCGGAAAATTTTGCACATATTCTCTCAATTTCTAATTTTTCCTCTTTATTTAAGTCAGTTAAATTTAATTGTGTAAATAATTTTCTAACTCGATCTCCATTTATAAATACGCGGTTGAAGGAGAGTATATTGTAATTATTTAAGTCATATAATTCAGGCCTAAAGAAACTTAACGATACTGGCGAGTCACGTGTATTTAATATTTGTATCGGAATGACACCATTATTTGGTAGTGCTATTGATGCTGCTAAAAATACTCCTTCGCATAACTGTTTCGGGTAAATGACACATTCCTGTTTCATTTGTGTTGTTATAAAATGAATTGATTCTGACCTAGGTGGAACGTTAATAAACTTATTATTTCCTATACTTCCTGGCTGTAAGGATAAAACAATTTCATCGTCGCCTGTACATAATGATAATGTATTATATTCTAAATTAATATTGCTTTTGTATTTAGTTAAGAAATCTAGTCCTAGAATCCCATCACTAGCACAACATAAGTTCTCGAATACATGGAACTTATTTATGAATTCCTTTCCCATAAATGATAATCGTAACATGACATAACCTATCGAGCAAAGTTCACCACACACACCATTTATCTTAAGGTGTCCAGGCTGAAATGGAATGTTATGCTCAATTAATTTTTCGTATTTTATAGCGCTGAGTGACGCTCCGGTGTCTACTAACCAATTATAAGAAGCATTGCTAAGCGACAATTCAACTGTGTTAAAGTTCGTGTAAAAACACTCACTAAAATGTTTCTTATAATTATCTTTAGAGACGAAAAAATTCGCTAGAATTACCCTGGTGATTATCGTCAGCACTGGTTTCATTTTGCTGAGTCCGATTGCTTGGTGTCATGTAATTGATGCCGCGGTTGCTTTGATTATTGTAAACACTTCTATAGTACGTACCTCGGCTTCGGCTTTGATATCGGCCGCGCGGGGGGGTCGTTCCCCGCCCGTAAGTCGCCTGCGCATAGCTACGAGTAGGGTGACCACGATACTGATACGTTTGTCCTGGGTGACCACGATAGTTGTAATTACTGCGACCACGACCACGCTGTGGAAATGTATAATTAAAGTTCCTAGACTGTTCCATCCTCATCATCGTACTTTGAGGTGAAGAAGAAGCTTCCTCGTCTTTCGCGCCCCTTATAGCTTCCGTTAAGCTAGCATAATTTCTAGCAGAAATTATTGTACTAAGATGGCCATTTTGCAAACCGTCCGAAAATCGCTTGATGGCTGTTTTTTCATTAAGGGGTCTTAAGACCTTAATTTTTTCTGTATCTCCGTCGGCTTGCGAAATGGTCAAGTCGTCAAATAATCGTTCTATTTCTTTGCCGTATTCATCAATACTCCTATTTCTTTGTGACGCTAAAAGTAGTCGTTGTTGCAAAGCCGTGAACGATTTTTTCGGTAAAAGGTGTTTTTTCATGTCATCAACAAGGAGTTTGACCGAGTCATAGCTTTGTGATAACCTTAATTTAGCACCCTCGGATAATCTGGTTTTCAGCACAAACATTATTAATGTTGCCTGAGAAGACTGGTCTAACATGGAACTATACATTTCTATACCTGAGATGAGTTGTTTAGTTACATCTTCTTTGCTATTCATTACAGGCAGTAAGGAAACTGCTGTTTTTAATTCAAATTTTTCCATGGTGGGTTTTTGTATTTCAGTCGCTGTGCTAGGACTGCTAGAAGGAATCGATTCTGATGAAGAATCCGTTACTATGCAAAGTTTTTTAATCTCTTCATATAATGATTCTATTTTCGTTAGTAATTCATTGAGATATACAATATCGCTTGACTTATATTTATCCTTTTCAACACTTACATCGTGCAAGTACTTGTTACATTTTTCAATTATACAATTGGCTTCATCTCTCTTTTTACAACATAATTCCTTAGCTTGCCGTCTGGTTGGACCTACTTTTATTAAGTACGTTCTTATCTTTAACAAGTCATCATAATAGGTTTCCAATAATGATGCCATAAATTTCTACCATGTGCCGTGTTATATAATCTACTGATGTATAATATGCTTAAATCTATAATACCTAGATTTTAATGTTTTATAATGAACGCAATTTTTCAATATGCATGCTTTACTCACAATCACGTAACGCGCACTTATACTTCACTTTAAACTGCATCACCGGTCTCTGGTTCTCTGCGGCTACGCCGGAACCAGCTGTCTGCACGCCGTAGGTGGTACACGTTAATCTCCCGTTGCATCATTTTTTTATGACATTTTAAGTAGGCTCTGTTTACGCCATATAATAGGGTCAGGGCTAAAATCAGCAGAATTACAGATAAAATAATATTCGTGTTGCTTGTATGCCAAGTTAGATCCTTGATGGTAGCATTCGCGTCGTTATTTCCGCCTGTTGATGTCTGAGCGATGATGACTTCTTGCGGTTTTGATGTTCCGGAACCCATTTCAGCAACAGCGATGGATCGCAATTATTGAAAGAATTGTAAGGATCAGGATGCAAGCTAACACAATAGGAATCCAGTCCCATAGAAACTGTTCAACTTTTAACAGTACACTGTTGTCCGTTGCGCACATTTTTATTTCAGTACCTTAATTAATTTTTTTTTTCTAGTTCGATTATTTTGCGAAATAACCCACTCACTTAACTTAATAACACACGCGAACGCGGAGCTGAGACATTATTCAGCTGAGTCGGCATTGTCACCGACAAGGCAGGGTCGCCATGTAGGGACTGAGGTTCGTAGTGGCATGAGACAAGTGAAAGGCCCGAAAGTTGGTTACGAACTAACTTTATTCATATGAAAATAATGGTTGACACGTGCTTACAATACTTGTATAGGTATGCGTATCAACTTACACGCTACACACCTTTGCAGCAGTGCTATCGCTGCTTCAAATTTAACCACTCTGCAAAAGTATGCAACGGGAAGCAGCGATGCAGCTGCTGTTCAGGTGAACACTCATACAAGGATTGTGACAAACCAAGTGAGCTCTGCTGTATAAATTGTGGTGATGCTCACTTGGCTATTTCTAAAATGTGTCCCATTAAAATGAAAAAAATCCAGGAAAAGAAAAACAAAATCACTTATGCTAGTATAACAGACTCTAAAAGAGATGAATTTCCTCCATTAATTCCAAACCCTATCTCGAAACAACCGCAAGACACTACAACAAACCTTACTTTTAAAAATCCGGCATCCACAAGCTATTTTACAAAAACAGTTGATTTAAAAAATCTTTTAATGACCAATAACGATTTGACAATGACTATTGTGCGCACTCTAATAGAGATTGCTAACAAAGCAGACGATTCCCCATTTACGACAAAATCAATCGAAGATTTACTTTTCAAAAATCTGCCTTAATGGATTCAGCTACGACATCACAATTACGTATCGCTCAGTTTAATATTCAAAGTCTTCATAATAAAAAACCTGAATTGACTGACAAGCCATCATGGAGGCATGTGCCAACGGACTCAAACCCGGTGGACTAACTAACTATATTAACTAATAACTTCTTAAACTAGCTGAGCCCGAGTGGCCAAATGTTCAAACTCCAATTGTTGAGTTACCTGAACTTAAAGTTCATACTTATATTTTAAATAACTATGACGATTCGTCATTTGATTATCAAAGGTTTTCAAAGTTTCATAGGATGATACGTGTTGTAGGATACATTTTAAGATTTTACTATAATTGTAAAAAACCAAAGGATGCGCGCGTCAGCGGCATGCTAACTAACGATGAAATTGATGTTTCCACTCGAACCCTAATCAAAACCTGTCAACGAGAATCGTTCTCGAACGACTTTCAATCTTTAGCGATCGGGAAGCCGCTTAGTATCAAGTCTAAGATACTATCACTTCACCCATTTTTGGATGAACATGGATTGATTAGGGTTGGGGGGAGGATACAGAAGTCCACTTGTAATTATGATAGGAAACATCCGATTTTATTGGATGCAAAACATCATTTAACTAAACTCTTATTTGAAAAAGAACATTTGCATTACTTTCACTGCGGCCCTCAGCTGCTCTTAAATACAATTCGAGATCAGTTCTGGCCCATTGCTGGACGAAATCTAGCGCGTAGTGTGAAGGTGTGTAACTAGTACGCGTATTCAAGGCAACTCTATTCAGCCCATGATGGGCAACTTGCCTTCTCCTAGAGTGACACTAACTTACCCCTTTATTGTAACTGGCGTAGACTTTGCCGGTCCATTCTCAATCGCTGACCGTAAAGGCAGAGGATGCAAGTTGTCAAAATGCTGATTGAGCCTATTTGTATGTCTTAGTACCAAGGCAGTCACGTTAGAGGTCGTCACTAGTTTAAGTACTACAGCCTTTCTGATGGCTCTGCGTAGATTTATATCACGACGTGGCAAGCCTCATGATATTTATTGTGACCGCGGTACTAATTTCGTAGGAGCTAATAATGAGTTGGGCAGGATGTTGCGGGCAAGCCAGGGGTCTGTGAATGAGGCTGCCCACAGTGAAGGCATCAAATTTCACTTCAGTTCTGCTTATTCTCCCCACTTTTCTGGTTTGCAAGAATCGAGCGTCAAATTGTCAAAACACTACTTAAACGCGTCGTAGGTGACGCAAATCTGACGTTAGAGGAGTTAACGACACTGTTCACGCAGATCGAAGCGATCCTAAATTCCCGTCCGTTGACCCCTCTAACGTCAGACCCTACTGATCTGTCTCCTCTGACTGCAGGGCACTTCCTGATAGGGCGGCCGCTGACCGCCTTACCAGAGCCCCCTATCACTACAAACTACCCGAACAGATACCAAAGAATTGAGCTAATGAGGCAGCACTTCTGGGCCCGGTTCCATAAGGAATACTTGAGCGAGCTACAGCAGCGGACGAAGTGGCGAGTGAGAAGGAACGAACTGCAGATCGGAGACCTCGTCGTCATTAAGGAGGACTCGCTGCCACCGATGCGGTGGCGCTTGGGGCGCGTTCATCGTCTGTATCCAGGGCCAGACGGTATCACACGGGTGGCTGACTTCAAAACGGCTAGAGGAGTCATTAAGAAAGCTGTCAATCGAGTATGTCTTCTGCCTGTCGCTAACCAGAAGGAAGAATCTCTTGGAAGCCAGGGCTTCCAAGGCGGGGACCCTGTTCACGCGCACGGCACGTGATTCGACCGGAGGCGACAGCGGGGTGCGGCGCGGCGCGGCGCGGGACGCGGGCGGCGCGGCGGCCAGCTCCGCTATCTCCGCTGCCTCCTATACTTCAAACTCAGTCGCGGTGCAATCAGCACGCGCCCAAATACCATTTGTAAAACTTATGTATAATTATATACCTTATTTCTGTTCAGGAGTTTTTTCTTGCTGCCTATAGAAGACCCCTAACACCTCTGCAATAGATATTAGTTTTGCTAGTCCGAATACAGCACCACTCTGCGAGTGGTCTGTAAGCGATGACAACATGGGTAGCTACCATTTTCCCACTATAACGAATATTATTTTGTCTGTTAATAAATATCAAATTAATGCCCCAATAGAAAAGTTTCTATACAATAAAACTGACTGGAAAAAGTACTGTGAACTCTCTAAAGAATATTTTAAAGACATAGTGTTAGACACTCAAAATCCTCTGAAGACTTATAATCAATTCTGTACACAGCTCAACTCTTTAAAATTAAATTGCATTCCTAAATTTACTAAAACTTCTAACTTTAGAAGTAAGCCTCCTGCCCCCTGGTGGAACAGTAAATGCGAACAAAGCGTCACTGAATCCTATGAAGCATTAAAATTCTATAAAAGAAATCCTAATGTAGAAAATTTCATTAAATATAAAAAACTAGATGCTATTACTTAGGTCATACTGAAAGTTTCTGGATTCTTATAAATAAGACTACGCATTATCGTTATGACACATTTATTGTTTTTCAAAGTATATACGCTCCCTATTTACACACTTTTGCATTGGCTGGAACCTTTGTGAAAAGCAGTGGGTCCAGTCTTCCTTAGGGACTTCTTCGATGGCCTCGTGGAAAGCGTTCACTGCCATTTTCACCTCACTAGCTCGGAAAGCCCTTATTGTTTGTTTGACATCTATTGAGAAAATCGCTTTTTATCCACATGTGAAGAAAGAGTTTTGACATTTGAGGGCAGCTTAAGTGATATTTGACAGCTAACAAAACGTAAAACGTTAAAAGTGCTGAATTTTTAAAATCACATTTAATGAATTGCATCGAGTAAAAAACACTAAATACAGTCTTACAACTTTATTTTAATTCATAAATATCAGCATTCAACATTAACCTTCATTCTTGTTGTAAAAACGGATAAAATGTTATGACAGTCCAAGTAAGTCGATGTGCGAACAAAACGCATCCGAAATAATAAAAAAAAACTTAAGTCAAAACTTTTCAATTAATTATTTTGAGTGAATAAATAAATAATTGTCTACTTCAAAACCCCAGTTGAAGCTGCCGCCTATTGTGCTTCAAACTTTTGACGGAGAACAGAGGAAATTTGCTTCCTTTATCGATTGTTTTAACAGTACAGTGCATCGTAATAGTTCGCTTTCAAACTCTGAAAAGGTTTTCTACCTATGCGGCCAGCTTTCGGGTAAAGCTTTATCGTCGATTGCAGGAATAATTCCATGCGGAGAAAACTATCAGTTAATTTATTCTACGCTTGTGGAAAAATATGAGGATGTCAGGTTGTTAAGATCGTCATATCTCAATGATCTGTTTAATTACAAAGAACTGACCGTGCCTTCCGCAAAGGGATTAAATGATTTTATTGATTGTTTCGTAACATCCGCTGCGGCTTTCGATAAATTAAAAATATCAAATAAAAACAATTTATATTTTTATTCTTAGCTCTAAAGAAAATCGACCCAAATACTGCTCGCATGTTCGAAAATTCAGTGCGTTCAGAAAAATTACCTACTTACGATAGCTTTGTTAAGTTTATTAAAGAACAAGCTAAAATACTCGAACGCAGGGGAGATCCTGACGTTGGTAGCTCGAATTCGGCTACTCGCCCTCAGAAACCGATGAATGTTAAGTCTGTAACCGCTAAACGAACCCAGGCTTTTGTTTCGTCTACAGGGACCTTAACGCCGTGCAATTTGTGCGATTCTATGCATGAGCATTTCTATCAGTGCACAGCGTTTAAGAGTCTAAAACCGCGCGAGCGTTACAGTTTTGTTAAAAAAAACGGCACTTGTGTCAAATGTCTTAGTCGACATCATAAAAGTGCCAATTGCCGCTCGAGCCAAGTTTGTGAAAATTGCAATTCAAGTACTCATCATTCTTTGTTGCACTTCTTTGATAATCCGACTACTGCGATGTCCGCAACGCAAATGACAGTACCGGACGGTTCCAGTAGTTCCAGCGATCAGGACGAAGGGGCTCCTTGCGATAGTAGCATCCACGTCTGTCACTGTGGCGCGGCAAGCACGCCGCCGCTCGCGCCGTCCCCCGCACACCCGCTCGCTGCCTCCATCGATGTTACTGCTTCATCGCTAACGGGCGCCCACGGCGCCGTACAAGTGTCACATAATTATTTACAGGCAAATATCGTTGCACCTTCGCCCTCTACCGTGCTGCTAGTAGTTTTGCGCTGTTTAGTCGACAACGGTTCGCAAAATCATTTTATTACAGCATCTTGTTGTAAAAGGCTTTCGCTGATTTATTCGTCAGAAGAATCACCTATAATTGTAAATGGTTTTGGCGGTGCGTTTAATGAAACAAAGGGAAGGCTGCGTTTGACAATTCGCTCTCGCTATGATAGCACTGTTGCTTATAATATTCAACCACTAGTTGTGGACCATGTCACTGCAAGTTTGCCGTCAGCACCGATAGACGCGTCTAAATTATCCTATCTAGATGGTGTGCCTCTTGCGGACGATACTTATCACATTCCAGGAGAAATCGACATGTTGCTAGGGGCAGAATTGTTTGGTACCATGTTAATGTCCGGTCGCGTGCGGGGTCCACCAGGGGCACCTGATGCTGTACAAACGACACTCGGTTTTTTGTTGATGGGTTCAGCGCCTCTGGACATCGGGGCTCGTCCATCTAAGCCCGTGGTGTTATGCGCGTTCACTGGTGCTCCGCTTGACAAATTAGTAGAGCGATTCTATAAAATAGAGGAAGTGTCAGCTAGTACTTCCAATTTTCTTAGTCCCGATGAACAGGAATGCGAAGATAATTATATAAAAACGACAACTCGTGATTCATCAGGCCGTTATTCAGTGGCACTACCCTTAAAAGATAGCCCAGAAGTATTAGGCAAATCTCTTTTTAATGCACAAAAGAGATTTATATCGCTGGAAAGAAAATTTACTGCATCTCCAACTTTGCTTACAATGACATTGTATACGATTATGTAAAAAAGGGTTACTTGACACTGGTACCCGGTGATGTAAGAGATGATGGTTATATCATACCTCACCATGGTGTAGTCAGAAATGATAAAGTTTCTACTAAGTTGCGCCTCGTCTTAGATGCCAGTGCACCTGCGGACAAAGACGTCTCTCTTAACTCTATCTTAAATCCTGGCCCAAATCTATAGTCTGATTTATTTCTGGTTCTGTTGAACTTCAGGTTATTTCCCATTGCATTCTGCGCGGACGTAAAGCAGATGTATCTTCAAATCTGTGTCCATCCAGAGTTCAGGAAATATCAACGAATGTTGTATAGGTTTCAGATGGGTGATTCTTTACAGTTGTTTGAGTTCGGCAGAGTTTGTTTCGGTTTATCAGCGAGTCCATATTTGGCCTTACGTACCGTAAAGCAACTAGCTAATGATGAAAGGGATAATTATCCGCATGCTGCTGAGATAATTCAACGCGGTGAATTTTATATGGATGATGTGGTCTCAAGCGCTCTGTTACTTAATACAGCTGTTGAAACTGTAAATCAGCTGATTGATATGTTCAAGTCTGGTGGTTTCGAATTGACGAAATGGTCAAGTAATTCACAGGAATTACTTGATGTCTTACCTGAAGAGTATCTGCACCCCAGTGGAGTAAAGTTTGATGATGAGTTTTGTCATAAGGTTTTAGGAGTTAAGTGGGATCCACGTACTGACACGTTTTCATTTGACATTAATACGGATACGGAGCGTTGCACCAAGCGGAATATTTTGTCTGTTGTAGCTCGACTATGGGATGTTCTCGGGTTTGCTGCTCTTGTGATTTTGTACGCTAAACTTTTAATTAAAAAACTGTGGCTTGCCAGAATAGATTGGGATGAAAAACCGCCTCAGGTGATCATTGACGCCTGGACTGTGTTTCTACGTGAATTACCACTTTTGAGCCAACTGACGATTCCTCGCTACGTGGGTATTATACAGTCCAGCATTGTTTCTCTTCTGGGTTTCGCGGACGCCAGTGAAAAGGCATACGGATGTGTACTGTATTTACATACAGTTTCGGAACGGGAGGTGGTCGTGCACTTTTTATGCGCTAAATCTAAAGTCGCTCCTGTTAAGTCAGTGACATTGGCCCGCTTAGAGCTTTGTGCAGCCCATTTACTGTCCAAACTTCCAAACTAGTGCGAAACATTCTCAATCACTTTACAACTCGTATTCAAATATCTAGGGTTTATGCCTTTTCAGATTCAACAGTCACCCTTCACTGGATTCACTCTAGTCCACATCGTTGGAAGATCTTTGTTGCAAACCGTGTTGCAAAAATTCATGAAAATTTGGCGCCGGAAAACTTTTACCATATTCCAGGGAAGGATAACCCTAGCGACTGCTTGTCACGAGGACTTACACCTTCGCAGATTCTTAACCATCCATTATGGCTGCAAGGCCCATCATGGGCCCAATTAGATAGTAAGCGTTGGCCTATTAAGCCATTTATGGTTACAAATGCTGAATCGGACATACCCGAAAGAAAAACGGTGTCTTTAGCAACATTTAGCAAAGAAGAACCATTTTTTTATAAACTGTCTCAAAGATTTTCGTCCTGGACTAAGTTTCTTCATGTGACAGTTTACGTTCTGCATTTTGCAAAGCGCCTAAAGACTACAGGAGCAATTACAGTAGACGACATGGATCAAGCGGAACTGACGGTCGTCAGAGAATTACAGACTGTTCATTTTTCGGATTATCTGGAAGCTTATCGTACAGGAGACGATTGCTCTTCGAAGGCAATTAGGAAGCTTCGACCATTTGTAGTAGATGGTGTTCTTCGTGTTGGAGGTAGACTAGAAAATAGCAATCTTACATTTGATCACAAGCATCCATATCTTCTTCCTTGTGAAGATCATATAGTAAATCTCATCATAGACAATTCTCACCGCCAAAATTGCCATGCAGGTGAATGTCTTCTGTTTTCGATTTTAAGACATCGATATTGGATATTGTCTGCTAGGAAAATAGTGCGTTCTCGTGTGGCACAATGCTTATCTTGTTTCAAGTTTCTCCCTAAGGTCGCATCCCCACCAGTTATGGCCAACTTACCTGAATGTAGGCTACAGGTTTCAAAACCTTTTTCGCACACAGGTCTTGATTTTTGTGGTCCTTTAAACGTGACTATGGTTCGCAAACGAGGTGCGAAGACTCAAAAAATGTATATTTGTGTCTTAATTTGTCTGACTACGCGTGCAACTCATGTCGAGCTTTGTTCTGATTTAAGTACAGACATATTCCTTAACGCACTTAGGGCCGATTTCACCAACTTAGTATAAGTCTTATTCTAAGAATAAGTCGTTAATTACTCGAGAGTAAGCCCATTTTACGTTTCACCAACATTTATCCTAAGGATAAAATCTCTACACTAGAGTAAAATCTTATACCGCCGGTTTCGGCCGAATAAACTGTTATTCGTGGATTAGTACTGTCACTGTCAACTCAATTCTTAGACAAACTTTAAAAATGGCACGTCGTTTGAGTGTATTAATAAACGAAACCGATAGTGATGATGATGATGATTCTATATTTCCTCGACCACGTCCACGGTGGTTTAAGGAAAGGGCTAATTATTTTGAAGATTATGACGACCACGATTTTGTGTTAAGATTTCGTTTAACAAAGAAGGCAGCATTTACTTTACTGGAAAAAATCGAGGGTCGTTTGGAGTATCCCACAGATAGGTGAGTGTTATAATTTTATTTATGTTATGTACTAGTACCTACTTTGAATAACTTCCCAATGCCTAAAAAAATTGTTGAGCTGATTCTAGCACTTGTTTGTATTGTTTCAGAAATCGGTCAATATCGCCTGTCAACCAATTATTAGTTACATTAAGATTTTACGCAACAAATAAAACCCAACTGAGCATTGGCGACTTTGGCGGAATGAGTACACCAACATCACACAGAATTATTCATCAAGTCAGTGCAGCTATAGCATCGTTGCACAAAGAGTATATACGATTTCCAACAACACACCAGGTAATACGAAAAGAACAAGACTCATTCTTTCACATCGCAAGATTTCCACGAGTCATCGGTGCTATGGATTGTACTCATGTCCGTATTATCTCACCAGGTGGAGATCATGCAGAACTATATCGTAACAGAAAGGGCTACTTTTCAATCAATGTGCAAACTATTTGTAATGCAAACTTAGAAATCACTGATATAGTGGCAAGGTGGCCAGGTTCTTCTCACGACAGCACTATATTCAATAATAGTTGCATAAAAGCTAAATTTGAATCTGGTCATTATGATAATGCCTTGCTGTTAGTAGATGGTGGTTATGCTACCACTTCCTACACAATGCCTCCTTTAGAAAACCCTAGGACTCCAGTGGAACAACTCTACAACGAGTCACAAATACGGACTCGAAACCCTATTGAGAGGTCCTACGGAGTCTGGAAGAGACGATTTCCTGCATTAGCCTTAGGGCTGCGTACCAAACTTGATAAGTCTCTGACTATTATTATAGCCACTGCAGTGTTGCACAATATGTTGAGGCAGCGAGGCGAAGCAAATCCCCTGGATGATCCTGAACTACAGCTTCCAGCTCCATGGGATGAACTTTTACGCCAGGGTCAGATAGATCAGCAACCACAACAATACATCAGGCCCAGTATGGCACGAGATGCTATTATTAATGATTATTTCCAAAGTTTATTATAACCAATAAAACAAATGTTAAGTATATAAATAAAAATTATATATTTTTTTTAGTAATAATCTAGTTTTTATTTTTTCTTGTTTTAAAATTTCTTTTTGGATGTCCATTTGAATGTCAAAATTGTCAAATAATTGTTTTGCTTCTTCTCTTTCTTTAGCTGCATGCTCCATTTGTATAGTGATAGCATTCGCCTTTAATTCCTGTATGTTTTCCACTGAGGAACTGGAAAGCTGCGGCCGCCTTTTAGACATCCATTGAAGTCTTTTTCCTGCATTAATATGCCTTCTTTTCTTTTCTGAATTTGATCTTAATGGTTTTGAAATGGGCGTTTTTAAAGATTTTGGAGTGTAATCACCCCAATCCTGAAACAAAGAAAAATACTTTGTAGCATTTTTCCATCCATCATAACATAACTATAACACAAGAATATATAACTATAAATTGAAAAAAAAAACCCCCAACGCATTGGCCTTTTTCACCTTAGGCACTACTGCTTGGCACTACCAGTAGAGTCATGGGAAATTTTACTTTCCCATGACACTACCAGTAGTGTAACGGGTAAAAAAGAATTTCCTGTGGCACTACAGTGGCTTTAGTAGTATTATTCTAGCTTCATACCTATATTGTAACTGAAATGCAAACTGCTTAGAGCTTATTCTATTTCGTATCTACTGGCACTAGGGTTGCCAACCGTACTATAATATATAGTATTGTACTATATTTCGGGTCTGCGTACTATATACTGTTGAAAAAATATATAGTACGCAAAAATACTATATTTTCAACACCGAAATCTAACAATCAAATCCTTCATTTAAAAAAATCATGAACGCGTCTTTACAGTAACTTTTAACTGTTATAGCGAGTATCCGAACACACCCGATAATAGCGTGTCGTCTATCCGAACGCTTGCGTACCGAACAGTTCGGTCCGAACTTGTCATTGTCAATGTCAACATTGTCAACGTCAAATTTGACTTCTTGCGTTAAACGGTATTTTGGCGGAATCGTTTCAATTAAATATTGTTTTTTCTTTTAAAAAGTTAAAAGTCTAAACAATTTAGGTATGGAAAGTAGTAGCGATAACGAAAGGGCGTCAAGTTCCAGTGCGCCGCTAACGCCGATTAAAAAGCGAAGATTACAATTACAAAAAAGGCTTCAAAAATATAAACCAGAGTGGGAAAGAGAGTATGACTGGATTATTGGAGATTCCCAAAATATATACAATGCAAAATGTAAACCATGCAACATAACATTTTCTGTGGGGAAAAGTGGCATTGGCCAGGTTAGTTCTTTCAGATTATATTAAATACTTGCACCTTCTATTCTATCAGTTATATGCTTTTATCTACCTATCTTTTTGCATGATAGGTGGTACTTAGGATGTTGTATAATTCATTGCAGATTAAACAACATGGTGAAACAAAGCACCACAAAATTAAAATTGAACTCTGCAAGAAAACTTCTACATTAGACAGCTTTTTTGGTTCTTCGGGCTCTTCATCTACTTCTGCTTCTCTTACCTGTGATGACAAGATTTCAGCCAGTGAACTTGCTTTAACCTACCATACTGTGAAACACAATCTTTCCTATAACAGCATGGACTGTACTGTGAAATTAAACAAAATCATATATGTTGACTCTAAAACCGCTTTGAACATAAAATTAGGACGCACTAAAATGGAAGCACTGGTTAATGAGGTTTTGGGACCTTATGCATTACAAACTTTACTGGATGACTTAAATGCTCCTAATTTATATTATTGTTTGCAAACTGATGCCAGTAATAGAAAAAATATAAAATTATTTCCTTTGGTTGTGCAATATTTTGATATTGAGAATGGAATACAAAACAAATTATTAGACTTTTACGAAAATTGTGATGAATCTGCAAATGGTATGTTTGATGCCATAAACAGTTCACTATCCCACCACAACCTTTCCTTTGATAGAGTGTCTGGGCTAAGTGCAGACAATACCAATGCAAATTTTGGTATTCACCATTCTCTCTATAAAAATATTGAACAAGTAGTCCCTGGTTTGGTGAAGGGCAATTGTCACGCACACATTGTTCACAACACAGTCAAGCATGCAATGAATTTTTTAAGCATCGATGTTGAAAATATAATTTTAAAAATCTACAGCCATTTCTCTGTTTCTGCAGTCCGTAGAGAAGAGCTTAAAAAATTTGTTGCTGCTGTTGAAGGTGAATGGCATGAGCTGAAAAGACATGTTGGTACTAGGTGGCTTTCATTACTTCCTTGTGTGGACAACATACTTTTGAATTGGCAGGCTTTGAGTGATTATTTTTATAGCTTAGGTGAGGAATGTCCTACACATATTCAAAATATTTTGATGATGAACGAAATTAACGGAAACAGTAAAGTTCAAATCTTTTTGCATTTTGCGAGTCACTTTTTACATAATTTTCATAAAGCTGTTAAAAAACTAGAAGGCAATAACATTACAGTCTTAGATGTGTATAATATTATGTCAATTTTAAAATCGGCGCTAGAACAACGTAAAAAAGATACTTTTTTTGGCTATGAAACCAAAAAAATGTTACAATCATTACAAGCAAAATCCCCCACAGAAAGTTATGGAATTCAAAAGAATTTTCTATTGTTTATTGATAAATGTTTAGACTATCTTAATAAATGGTTTGATTTTGGTGAAAGCAATTGGTTATGTAAAATCCAAAAATTAAATTTAGAAAAGGAAATTTCATTTAATGTGTGGGATGATGTGGAGCGGAATTAAAGACGAGTTCACTGATCAGCGTTTGTATTATAACTGAATGCCTTAAAGCTAGTTAGCGACACATGCAATGTGTCATATAGTTATATCTATATGTACGTATACTATATCTAAGTACAACATGTAACGCTACACACCTCACCTGGGGGGTATTTTTTAAAAAAAAAAAATAACATGTAATTAATTTTTTTTTTGTCACATTAGTCATGTAAACAAACAGCTAGATCTGGAATAATGTTTACTTTGTAGACACTATGTAGTCAATAAACTATATCTAACACATTTTGCAGTTTTATTTGTAGGTATACATCATTTACATTGTATAAAAATGTGGATGTCATGAGTCATGACATCATTAAACTTTAACACAACTTATAGAATTAAAACTAAAGTGTTATAAGTAATATTATAACTAGTTAGTTAAACTAAGACATGTATAGTTTAGTTCGATTTTTATGAATTAAATCAGTTCCTCCTTCTATTTGTATCTTAACATTAACTCCATCGTCTTCGATAACCTTGAATGGTCCTTTAAAATTGTTATCAAATTTTTTCCTTGATTCATTTTTTATTAAAATTAAATCATCCTTATTATACATTACCGGATTCACTGATTTATCATAACAG
The DNA here is from genome assembly GCA_947563465.1 of Archips xylosteana. NCBI lineage: Eukaryota > Metazoa > Arthropoda > Insecta > Lepidoptera > Tortricidae > Archips > Archips xylosteana. Next base: position 12,109,789 of record OX387365.1, on the reverse strand, counting down.
ATTTTTCTGTCTTGCTTAGTTTTTAATAAAGTATTCCTAGCATCCTTATGAGCTACTTGTAACCTATATTTTAATTCTAGAGCATAATTGTTTTCACTATACAGTGGTTCGACTGTAGTCCGTAAGTTACTGGGAATTTCACATTTCTTCCCGAAAACAAGTTCAAAAGGTGAATATTTTGTTGATGTATGTACCGTGGTATTATACGAAAAACACCAGAATGGTAACCAGTGGCTCCATGTGTCTGGGTGACCATCACACTGAGTTCTAATAAATGCTGCAAGATGTTTGTGCATATTTTCAAGTGCACCAATCGATTGATGATGGTAAGCGGTTGAGTGAGACTTATCTATTTTTAGTAACTTACATACTTCGTCCATTGTCGCTGACACGAACTCTGTGCCGCGATCCGTCGTTATCGCTCCTGGTGTACCATATCTTAGTATAAAATTACTTACGAATGCCCGTGCCACGCTGATTGCATCCTTACGCTGTAATGGGTACGCCTCAATATATTTCGTTAGTTCACATTGTAGTGTGAGAACGTACTTATTACCTTCTACGTCGGTGTCTAACGGTCCAACTATGTCAAGATATATTTTTTCAAAGGCTGATGATGCTGTGGTCGTAATTTCCATCGGTTGTTTTATGTTTTTAGAGTATTTCGTTAATTGACACTTACTACATTTTTGAACAAAGTTTCTAACATCATATTCTAAACCTGGCCAATAATATTTGGATTTAATGTTACTTATCATTCTACGTACACCCGCATGCCCGCTGGTTGGTAATAGATGGAAATCATTCATTATTACAAGTTTTTCATCTTGATTAGTCACTCTCCTTATTTTTCCTAGAATATGTATGCGCGGTCCGGACCACGATTTATTTAATTTTATTTCTTCTGTTAATGACTTTATAAATAACGCGTTTTTTTCTGTTTTCATAATGCATATTTCTTCTATATTTATATCTTTACAAAATTTACTTAACATACTCGCAAATACGGCTCGCGTGAAGTGCGACATATATTTAAGGTTAATGTAAAGTATTAATTTGCTTTCTACGTATGCAAAACATTCTTTTTCCATTGTTATTAAATTATTTTTTCTTAAACTCTTCAATTCTTTTTCCTCGCTAAACAACATTTCTATGGAATTACAAGGTTTCCGCAATATCTCCGCAACTTTCGGCTGATCAGACCTACAGTTCTCGGGTATATTAAGGTCTTTGGTAATTCCTGAACCATTTAAATTTGAACTTTCCCCTTGTTGTGCCTTTCTACTCTGTGCCCTTGTCATTACTAAAACTTGTTCGTTCATTTTCTTCAGCTCATCTGATGTTATGATAATTCTACTTAAGGCGTCCGCTACTACGTTGGTTTTACCTTTAATATATATAACTTTGTAGTCATATTCTTCTAGTTGCAATCTAAATTTTATTAGTCTACTTGACGGATCTTTCATACTGAATAAATATAAGAGAGGTTTGTGGTCTGTAAAGATTGTAAATCGTTTTCCAAACAAATAAGGTCTAAAGTACTTCACACTCCATACAACGGCTAAAAGCTCTTTTTGGATGGTTGGGTAATTTAATTCGGCTTTGTTAAGTGGTCTGCTTGCATATGCTATAGGCCTCTTATCTTTGTTACACAATACTGAACCAATCGATTTTGATGAAGCATCCGTTTGTAAAATAAATTCGTTATCTGTCGAAAAATCTGGGTACTGTAAAATGGGTGGGGAAATGAGTTTTTCTTTTAAGGTAATAAATGCTTGTCTACATTCTTCTGTCCATTCAAAAGTTACATTTTTCCTGCAAAGTTTATTTAATGGTAAAGTTATTTGAGCAAATGATGGGATGAATTTTCTGTAATAGTTGCAAAATGCAACGAAACGTCGTGCTTCGTCAGCATTTGTGGGTTCTGGATATTCTTGTAATACTTTGGTTTTTTCGGGGTCAGGTAAAACACCTTCTGCTGAAACTACGTGTCCAAGATATAAGAGTTGTTTCTTTAAGAAATCACATTTCTGAGGATTCACTTTTAAATTTACCTTTCGTAACCTTTCTAATACGTCTGTTAAGTTTTTATTGTGAGTATCTATGTTTCGCCCGAATACCACTAAATCATCCATGTAAACAAAACATTTTTCAAATGCTAAACCCGACATAGCTATTGACATAACGCGAGAAAATGCTCCCGGGCTAATTTTTAAGCCCATGGGTAACCGGGTCATCTGGTACTGTCCCGTCGCTGTCGTAAATGCAGTTATTTTTCTACTTTCTTCTTCTAAATTTATTTGATAGTACGATTGCTGTAAATCCAAATGACTAAAATATATCGCGCCTGACAGTGAGTCCAAAATCTCTACGATGTTTGGCAGTGGAAATTTATCGTCCTGAATTACACTATTAACTTTCCTATAATCTATTACTAGTCTCCATTTTTTTGATTTACAGTCTGATTTTTTCGGCACTAATAGTACTGGGCTATTCCAGTCACTATTAGTTTTTTCTATAATTTTTTCATTTAACATTTTTGTAACTTGTTTATTAACTTCTGCCTTCATAGCTTCAGGTAGCCTATACGGTTTCGAATAAACAGGTTTCGTGTTCGGTTTAACGCTGATGCTTTGTTTCATGGTATCTGTTGTGCCTAACCTATCGCCGTCCAAGTAAAAAACGTCCGCGTATTTCGCGCAAATAGATTCTATGAGTTTACGATCAGTATTATTTAAATGGTTTAATTTTAATGATGATAATAATTTCTTTACTCTATCTACACTATTTTCTGACTTTTCAAAATTACAAATTCTATAATCATTTAGATTTTCCAGCTGTGGTTCAAATAAGGGTAATTTAATATCGCGATCGCTTGTATTTAATATCCGCACCGGTATCCGACCTTGTTTGACTTTAACTATACTTCCTGCTAAAAATACATGTTCAGTTAATTTATTCGAATCTAAAACATAATCCTTTTCTAAACTATACGGTGATTTTAACTTTATTAAATGTAATGATTCGCTTCTCGCTGGTAGCGATAAATGAGTTTCATTATCGCTCCTCCTATGAATTTGTACCACACATGCTTCACTCCCGTGATGCAAAATAAGCTGATTCGACTGTAAGTTTATGATTGCATTGTAAGTTCTTAAGAAGTCAAGCCCGATAATGCCATCTGCATGACATGGCATGTCATGAAGTACATGAAACTTATGCATAAATGATATCGTGTTACCGTCTTCTAATAATACATGTGCAATGTTGTTACTACTTATCTTGCCTCCTACGCCTCGGATTACTGTTTCGTTCTCGTATAACTTTGTTTCTGTGGGAATCTTATTAATATGTATAATAGATAATGTCGCTCCTGTATCTAATAAGAAAGTTAGTGTTTGATTTCCTACAGTAAAGATAACGTAATCTAAACCATCACAAGTTAATATTTTATGGACGAAAAAATTGTACCTCATCGTTTTCTTCCTCTTTTAGGTCTTGTGTGGCTGTAAAAATTTTCCCTCGGCGCCCACGGCTGTTCCGTGCGCCTCGATGTCCTCTGAAATTTGTACGTGGTCCGCGTCCTCTATAAAAGTTATAATTTTGTACATTACCTCGTACCCTGTTGTAGTCGTAGTTTGGTGTCCAATACGTACCAAAACTCGTGCCAGGGGGTCTGGTCGCGTAGCGGCCGTTTGATGCGCGCCAGTTCCAACGTGGTGTTCTCTGGTAGCCTCGTCTATAGAACTCGCTCCTCATATTCATGACTGTTGGATCACGCTGCGGCTGCGCCAGCTCCTCGTCCTGGGCTGCTCTAATGGCTTCTTTTAAATCTGTGTAATGTCGTGCAGCTAAAATTGTACTTAAACGACGGTTCCTTAAGCCATCTGCGAATTTTTTTATAGCCAATGACTCGTTTATTGGTCGCAGGATTTCGCATGTCTCTGGTTTACCATCGGCTTGTGCGATCGTGAGACCAATAAACAGTTCCTCAATTGTTTTCCCGTGCTTATCTATGGACATATCTTTTTGCGTAATACTGTTTAATTGAATTAATAAAGAATTTGCAGATTTCTTAGGTAGCAAATATTAAGTGATGTCAGTAATCAATTCTTTCACAGTTTCATATTTTGATTTTAGTTTAAGCTTTGCTGTGTTATTAAGCCGTGTCTTTAAGACGAAAGAAATCAGCAATTTCTTATTATTTGCCTCATTTAAAATACTATCCATCATTTCGATGCCTGCTATTGCTTTTTGAATAGTGTCCTCTTGGTCATCCATTACAGGAATTAAGCTTCCCGCTTCTCTCAAATCAAATTTTTCCGCCATTTGAACTAGTTTTCTCTTTACCTGTAGTTTTGAATATTCTAAAATTTTATTATATACCTCCTCTATCTTATCACATAACAATTCATGCATATACTGTGAATATTCTTTTGTTATTTTTGAGAAATCAACCGAGCATATTATTTGTTTATATATTTGATATAATTCGTTAGCGCTGTTTATTTTAGATTTTCCTATGCTCTGTTGTCTTCTCTTAGGACCTAGTTTTCTCAAATCTATTCGCAGTAAATCTAACTTATTATATATGTGTCTTAACTCTACTTCCATACCATTTCACTTCACTTTTCACGATTTCCACTTTCCGATAACCGCACTAAATTTCCTCTTCTTGTTCTGCTGCTGCTGCTGCTGGTTTGCGAAACGACATTCTCGCCTGCAGTCGACTCCACATTTCCTTCCTAATTTCCATTTTGATCCATTTTTCCTGCTTTTTCTTGATTATTTTGTACAGTGCTCCGATGATAACGAGTGCGATCACTGCCAAAAATGTACTCATTAATATGTTGTTGACGTACGTGTGTTCGGTAACTCCTTTCGCATCATTGTTTCCTGCGGCGTTCTGTGTTATCAGTACTTCTTTTTCCTCTTGTTTGCTATATGTAGTTCCCATATTAAATTTTCTTCCGAACGATGCACATTAAAATAAAAATTATCATGCCGATCCCCATGTAGGTAGCAACCGGAATCCACGACACTAAAATGTTCTCCAACTCCACTAATTTCACTGAGTCTGTTTGTGCCATACGATTAGTTTTTGATAGTTCAAGGTAAAAAGTCCACCGAAAAATTAATTTAGAACAGTTAGAAAACCGCGCTCCGCGTCTGGCCCTATACTACGAAGCGCGAAATTCGAACTTCGTTTCATGCCGTTCCGCTCACGCTAATGATATTTATTACGAGAGTGAGAGGGACCGCACGATCCGAACTTCGAACTTCGAATTTCGTAGTAACCCCCCTGACTCGCTATCCACTCTTATCTCGCCAAGGCAGGGTCGCCATGTGGGATGATGTGGAGCGGAATTAAAGACGAGTTCACTGATCAGCGTTTGTATTATAACTGAATGCCTTAAAGCTAGTTAGCGACACATGCAATGTGTCATATAGTTATATCTATATGTACGTATACTATATCTAAGTACAACATGTAACGCTACACACCTCAAATGACTGTGAGACAATATTAAAAGTTTTAAATTTACAAGAAAAATTGAGTATCAAAATGGACGACCTTTACTCTGAAATAACAATATTGAATGAACTCTTTGCTAAAGTAAAAAACCGTAGTGACTTTGCTGACAAAACTACAGGCCAAAAATGGCAGCATATTTTAAAAAATACTGAAAATAACTTTCCAAATTTATTTAAAGTAATTTCATTTCTGCTCTCTATTCCCGCCACTTCGGCCTTCACAGAAAGGATATTTTCGGTCATGAATTCGAAATGGCGAGAAGAAAGAAACAGAAGTAGTATATCATTAATAAAAAATGAGCTTTTGATTTATATTAATTTAAAAATTGAATGTGATAAAGCATATGACACTTTTATTTTAAACAAAAAACTGTTACAAAGTGCACGCACTTCAAAAAAATATAGTTTTTACAAAAATAAATAAGTTGAAAATAAAAATTGCATTTTTTTTTGGTTATTCCACAAAATACTATATATTTTTTTAATGTACTATATTTTTTTATACCTTATTTACGAAAATACTATATTTCGCTGATGAAATGTTGGCAACCCTAACTGGCACTCGAGAATCAACGGAGAATTATCAGTATAGCGTGTAAATATGCATCAATATGAAATTGTTTATTTATGTAAGCTTAATACGAGTACTTAATTGATAGAAGATACATAAATAAGTCACTTTCGTTTTCATCGATTTTTTTATAAAGTTCACAAACAAATATTTAAATCCAAATCCGTTGGATGGTAGTGCCACGGGTAATTAAGTACATCACGGGTAATTTTGTTGTATGCGTCCAATGAGCCAATCAGAGAAGTAGAGTCATGGGAAAACAAAATTTTCCATGACACTACTGGTAGTGCCAAGCAGTAGTGCCTAAGGTAAAAAAACAATTTGGTTGCACATATGTTTGAAAATAAAGCAAATGCCCATTATGCGCCTTAGATCCTTTCTGCAGCTGACAAAAGAGCTTATAACTTTGAAACGGATGAAACATGTCTAAGAACCATCACCAAGAAACCAGCTTTCAAATAAAAAAATCCGCATCCAAATCGGTTCACCCGTTTTAAAGTTATGATGCCACAGACAGACAGACACACATACTCACATAGCGGTCAAACTTATAACACCCCTCTTTTTGTGTTGGGGGTGTAAAACAGATTAATTAATAATAATTAAATAAACGTTTATTTCAGGCTCTAGTCCCATACATATCATGTTAGTTAAAATAAATAATAAATAAATATCACGGGACAATTCACACCAATTGACCTAGTCCCAAAGTAAGCTAAGCAAAGCTTGTGTTATGGGTACTAGGCAACGGATAAACATACTTATATAGATAGATACATACTTAAATACATATTAAACACCCAAGACCCGAGAACAAACATTCGTATTTTTCATACAATATCTGCCCCGACACGGGAATCGAACCCGGGACCTCAAGCTTCATAGTCAGGGTCTCTAACCACTACGCCATCTGGTCGTCAGTTACAGTCTTATGATAATGTTAGTTAAAACTAGTCTGGCAATTTTTATAATGTCCAGTCATATTAATTATTTTATGGTAGAAATCAAATTTGTTTGATCTCTAAAATTGAATTAAACCGGCCAAGGTCCATTATCTATACAACATTAGACATTAGCAAAAACGGCAAAAAAATTGTGTTGGTTGTATGGGAGCCCCTCTTAAAAATTTATTTTATCCTGTTTTTAGTATTTGTTGTTATAGCAGCAACAGAAACGCATCATCTGTGAAAATTTCAACTGTCTAGCTATCATGGTTCACGAGGTAAAGCCTGGTGACAGACCAACAGATGGATGGACAGACGGACAGTGAAGTCTTAGTAATAGAGGGACCCTATTACTAAGACTTCACTGTCCCTTTGGGTACGGAACCAAACATAACAATTTGCAACTTTACCATTAAATAATCTGTGTCCACTGTAGCTTTTGAGTCACCATTGTTGCTTGTCATCACTTGGGCTTGATGATGTGGTGACTTGTTGGCTTGAGTTGGAACCAACTCCACATGTAATTCGTTTCCAGTCTAAAAACAAACATACAATATTAATATTATTTATTTTATTAGCAGTACGGCTGCTCACCGAATCTAAGATTATTTAAAAGCCTAAAAAATAAAAATATCTCTAAATCTAAGATTATTTAATTTAAGATTATTTGAATAATATTTGAATAAACAGATGTGGTACATCATTTCTTACGCATTTCCAATGTAATTTGGAACGTAGGAGTCGTAGCTTCTAATAGTTGCGATGGATGTTACCACACGCCACTGTTGGCGTATGTAAGCGATTAAGAATTTCGGGGGAGTCGGTTGGATGCGACGTGGTTCAATTGGTAGAACACCCGTTGGGGCGCATACCCAGGAGACGTGGGTTCGAATCCCACCGGCGCACCCGAAAGACTTTTTTCGCTTATAAATAATCATACAATATTAATATTAGGTAAGCAAATTATTATATTAGTCGGAGAGCTCTTGAAAAGTCTTTTGGGTTTTGGTTTAAGCGGCTTAATTTGCATAAGGGTATAAGACCAAACAAGGAAGCAGTACAAACCTGAAGGACATTTTAAGAGCTCACAGACTGCACTTAGTAGAAATCGACTACAGTGTGTACTGTGTAGTGTTAGATTTTTTTTTATCAACTTTACCTACCAATACATAATCTTGGGTGACAGTAGACTCAGCGGTAGGGGCAGTAGATCCAGTTGAATGTTTAGTCTGTGCCTCAGGGCCAGGAATTGTATCTATAACTGAAAATAAAAGAACAATATTTATACTTACATTAAAACCACTGCGAGACATGGCTTTCTAAATACCACTTTATTAAGCACCTAGATATAAATTCTGACAAACCATTCACTAGTGCTCCGCCTGGCAATGATTCTGTAATTTCCTCTGGCATGATAGTACTGTCATTATCATATGGATTATGTAAGCCCACAGCACTTGGCGTTATGAGACATAAAATCCTCTCTTGTAGTGGGTCTTCTTGTTTTGGCCTCGAAGGTCCACCACCTAAAAATCACACGTTATAATTATACAAATACGATTACGAAGAATTTTTAGGTATAGGTAGAAACTATTTTCAGGAAAAAATAGTTACATGGTAAGTACTTACCTGTTTGAATTAAATGCATCCTCTTTAAAGACGCTTCTTTTTTGGTAGCTTTTTTTAAGCTTTCCCACTGGGCTTTTAAATTATCAATAGTGCGATGGCAGAGCGTTGTTTGAGAATTATATTTATCAGAAATTGTTGCCCATTCTGCAAGTTTTTGTTTCATTGTAACTCCGTCCGTTCTTTTATTTTCTATAACATGAAAATGCTCAGTGACGAGATCTGCTAGAAGTGTTTTTTCGGAAGCCATCCAATTAGCAGATCGCTTTCTTCTCTCATTTGCCATCGTAATCGATCAAAATATGCGCAGAACCAAACGAAAACTAGTAAAACAAGATTACAGCACAGTCAACCGGCACACAACACAAACAAAATCAACACGGGCACGATCGCTGTCAAAAACGTCAAGTTGGCATATTACCCAAACAAATTAAAAAAATATGCAGCACCAATGCTTAAGCACAGGACAAACTGTCTATCATAATTGGGTGCGTAACATATTCATTCCTTTCATTCGTTCAACGTCACAGAGTAACTATGCGAGAGTAAAATATCCATAGATTAGCGTGGTGAAACGAAAAGGAAGTTAACCATGGATTAAATCGTTAGAATAAAGTTATACCGGATTAGCTACTCTCGTGTAAATTCAATGTTGGTGAAATCGACCCTTAAGCGATTTATTTCGCGTAGAGGTCCTGTAGACACATTGTACTCCGATAACGCTACTAATTTTGTAGGAGCACATTCACATTTGCAAAATCTTTCGAACGAATGCAAATTCTCTGAAGATTTTGCATCTGAATTAATTAACCATCGAATAAAATGGAAATTTATTCCTCCAAATGCACCACATTGGGGAGGAAGCTGGGAATCGGCTGTAAAATCATATAAAACGCACTTGTTTCGCGTTATCGGTAGTCAAATACTGTCATACGAAGAACTATTTCCCTTACTATGCCAAATCGAAGCAGTGCTAAATTCACGGCCACTTGGTTTACTAAGTGCCGATCCTTCAGAACCAACGCCTTTAACGCCTGCTCACTTTCTGAATACGGTACCTTTAAGATCATTGCCCGCGGCGGATATTCGCGAAGAACGTACGCATTTACTTTCGCGTTATCAATTTCTAGATCAGTTAGTTCAATCCTATTGGCGTCGATGGTCTTTGGAATATCTACACACTCTGCAGGCGCTCGAAAAATGGAATACAGATTCGCGACCTGTCACTGTCGGTACCATAGTCCTCATTATGAGCGACAATGCTCCTACTTTACACTGGCCAATGGGAGTTATTCTAAAAACCTATCCTGGAAAAGATGGCGCAATACGTGTAGCCTTAGTTAAAACTAAAAATGGTGCTTTGAAGCGTCCAGTAGTTAAGTTATGCCCAATACCTTTAAATTGATTCAAGTTAGGATCTCTTATTTAGTTTAGATTTTCTTGCATAGTTATATGCCCATCAGAAGAAACATGATTTTTGTTTGTTATTTTCTCTCTTTTATATAATGTTAGCTGTTTTGAAAGGGAACCTTTCACGGCTGGGGGCTATGTTTACGCCAATCTAAATATTGCTCAACCAAACGCAGTATTCATTTGACGAGATCGCGCCATCTAGGGGTGAAAAAGTGAACCAAAACGCGCCCCAGTGTCGCGCGACCCAAAGTCAGGAGGCCATTTTTAAAAACAACAGTTTTCGCTCGGAACTCCTACGAGACACATGCAATAATTCGGAAGTGATCGTAGAAACGCTATATTATTGTGTTAATTTGCCACCCCGGGGTTTATTTGTGTTGTGTATAATTTGTAAACTATAAACTAAAAGTTTAGACAGCAAGAAGAAGTGATAAAGTGCTTTGCGGCTGCTGTAAGCTTACAGCGCCGTGTTTTGTTTCCGTCGGTTGCTGATGGCGTCCTTCTGGAATAGCGTCGGATAGAAGAAAAACCTCGAGATTACTTCATCACATTCACTGTAAGTCCCCTGGATCTTTTCTGGTACATCTCGTCCATAAAAAGGCAAAGAATTACACGCCCCCGCCTTCTACTTCAATTTTTAGATTTTAACTTAAAAATTTGAACTCAATTTCTATGTTTTCTCATGAGACCAAGATAGGCAGTACTTTTACGAGCCTGTGGCTCATCCAGTATCCTTTATGTGGATTCCTTCTCATAAAGGAATAAGTGGTAACGAAATCGCAGACCAGACTGCTTTCAAAGGATTAAATATGTTGGATGTACAAAATGTAGTGCTAGTGCACGTCCCTCTGACCGACTTTTATAGTACGATTCGCAGAGATCTAAGAAGATACTGGACAGACATGTGGAAGAAGGATCAAGAAGAGAAAGGGAAATGGTACGGAAATATTCAAATGGATTTACCTGTAAAGCCATGGTACAATGATTTGAAGATTGCCAGTCGGGATTTTATAACTATTATAAATAGGCTTCGGTTTGGTCATTGCAGTGCACCATTCCACTTGTACAGACTTGGTATTATTAGCACCAATATCTGCTCTGCGTGCAACAGCACCGTTGGAGACCTAGACCATATTATTTTCAAATGTCATAGTTATGCACTGGACAGATTAATACTTGCCAGCGAAATAAATAAAGTTGAAGAATCCTCCCGCCTCCTCTCTGACCTACTGAAAAACATGAATTGCTTCGTTCCTCTCTACAAATACATCAAAAATACAATTGGGAAAATATAGTGAATTAAATGATTTTGAGTGAAATAAGTGAAAGTGATCAAAGTGAAAAACAAGGACTTTTAAAATAAAGACTTGGCTTAAAGGTCAAGCAAGCCAACCAACAAACCAAGCCATAATCTCCAAAAAAAAAAAAATACTGCGGCTGATTGATACACAAATGTGTCTTTGGAGTGGGTAGAGTGTCGATCGCGGTCGGTTGTTCCTAAACGCGAATTACCCAAAAAAAATTTTTTTTTATGAGTTTTCTATTCTATCTTCTGTATTGAGTTGCTATTCCTTTGTTGTTATATGGTTGTGGTGTAATAGGTAAGTTTTCCTTGGTTTAGTTTGGATTTAAACCCGTAGATTAGTTTAAACTTATTTCTTTTTTTTTCTGTGGTTTGGCGGGTAGTCTATGCCAGCTTTCTCATGGATGAGATTGCTGGCTTAGACGACCCTGGAGGAGGGAATTTTCGTTCAATTGTATCTAATATTGATCTGTCGTAACATGAGCAATTTGAGAGAGAACAAGCGAAACTTACTTCCCTCACGATGAAGGATATTGCGGGGAAAAAACGTGCAATTAGAGATCGCCAAAAAAATAAAAATGTTAATAAAAGTGACAGTGAGCGATCCCGTTCAAGGTCCACTTCATCTTCTGGGGATTCAACGCAAAACTTAGACATCGATACTCAAACAGATATACCGCTCCCCTTAGGCCAAAATGTCTTAAATCAGACCTTGTCATCAGTCTCTCCTCCGGAATATTTAGTTACGCAACCACCTACTCAGACTGAAACTCAAACTCCAGCGTCCCCTGGCATCCCCTTTACACCGATAGGACGAGAAAAATATTCTGAACGTGATCAGGGTCCCTTCGTTGTACACGTTCAGAGGATAGAAGTTTCCCCGGACGCAGGAACTATTTTGCATCCGGTAGCGTTTGGTTTCTTTTTGCAAAAAAGAAAAAGGGAATTCCCCAATATAATTGATGGTAGTGTTAAAAGAATAGGGCGCAACAGAGTGTCTATAAATTTTCACACTGCTAACGACGCGAACTCGTTCCTAGATTCGCCAACATTAACTCATCACAAATACAAGGCATCAATTCCTTCTTTTAATGTAACTAGGATGGGGACTAGTGCGGGGTATTCCGTCTGATTGGTCCCCCGAAGAGGTATTGGAAAACATCCAGGTTCCCGATAACTCAGGAGGTGCCCGCCCTGTGAAGGCTCGCAGGCTAAATTATAAAAAAAAAAATCCAGATGGCACGTACTGCTGGCTACCCGCACAAACGGTAGTTATAACCTTTGATGGCCAAGTCCTACCGAAGAGAATTTTTATATGTCTTAACTCTCTTCCAGTAGAACAATATGAACTACCAACCATCCAATGTTTTCGTTGCTGCCGTTTCGGGCACACTAAAGAAAAGTGCCTTCTAGCCCTCGTTGTTTCCGCTGTGGTAACTCCCACACAGGTGATTCCTGCAGGGTTGATGCCGAGGAAGGCTACTGTTGCAATTGCCCCCAAGGTTTAGGTTCGGGTCACTTTGCCAACAGTAAAAAGTGTCCGGAATACAACCGACAGCTTTTAATTAAAAAATCTATGACTAGCGAAAATATCTCATATGTGGAAGCATCTAATCTGCATACTAAAATCACCCGTAAATCTTATGCAAATGCAACAGCATCTTCTCCAGGAGCATCTACGTCATATAAAAAAACGTTTTTTTATAACCCCCGTTCTCCTCCGCCGTCTCGTAAAGGTTATTTTTTTTTTTTTTTTTTTTTTGTCTTTTGGAGCTACTACAATCTGTCTCCCTCCTTGGGACATTCAGCAGTATGTTGGTTGGTGCTAATGCTGGCGTGCTCAGTATGTGACCTGTGTCACATCCTCATCATCCAGACAGTAGACATGACTGCTGTGGCTGGACCAAGTCTTGGGGTATTTTACGTTTCAATCGTCTAGATCGGTTATGGTTCTCCATTAGTGATTGAGCTAGAGTGTTTGGATGGTGTTCGATCCGTTCTTTGTAGGACTTAGTATGTCGTGCAATTTCCTGCCTCACAGTGAACATCTGCAGGTCTCGATGTAGTAGTTCGTTCGGCACGAACGGGGGAGCATTGGTTATCATACGCAGAGCTTTGTTTTGGAATCTCTGTATGATCTCTATGTTTGAGTGGGAGGCTGTACCCCATAGTTGGATCCCATACGTCCAGATGGGCTTCAGTATAGCCTTGTACAAAAGTATCTTGTTTTCAAGAGAAAGTTGTGACTTTCGACCAATAAGCCAGTAGAGTCTTCTTGTCTGAATACCAAGTTGCTTTCTTTTAGTGAAGATATGTTTTTGCCAGGTAAGCCTTCTGTCCAAATGTAAGCCAAGATATCTCACATGGTCTGCCTGCGGAACTTGTATGTTGTTCATTGTAACTGGAGGACAAGATCCTCTCCTCAAAGTAAATGTAACATTGACTGATTTAGTTTCGTTTGCCTTTATTCGCCACTTTTTAAGCCAGTTGGATATATCGTTTAGACCTGTTTGTAGTATTTTTGAGGCCGTTTCTGGATCACTGTGAGCAGCCAGTATAGCAGTATCATCGGCAAATGTACCAGTAGTCAAAGATTCAGAAGTTGGCAAATCTGCAGTGAAAAGAAGATACAATATCGGGCCCAGAACACTGCCCTGGGGAACTCCCGCCTTGATTGCACATAGATCAGACAGTGCTTCCCCACTCTGTACGATGAAATGGCGCTGCAGCAGAAATGATTTCAGTACTCCATATAGGTAATCCGGTAGAGCGTTTTTTAACTTGAAGAGTAAACCTTCATGCCACACCCTGTCAAAAGCCTGGGATATGTCCAAGAACGCACTGGCGCAGTAGGTTTTAGCCTCCATTGATTCCATGATCTTGCTTGTTATTCTGTGTACCTGTTCAATAGTAGCATGTTTACTACGGAACCCAAACTGATGATCAGGGATTAATTCCTTTTCTTTAAGTATAGGTAGCATTCGCTGCAGCAGCAAACATTCGTAAATCTTAGATGGAGTGGGTAGCAGGCTTATAGGTCGGTACGATTTTGCATCTTCGGGATGCTTGTCTGGCTTTAAGAGCATCACGATTTGTGCGACTTTCCATTCCATTGGAAAGAACTGCAGTCTTGTCATTGCATTAAATAGTGACGTAAGGAATGCAATTCCAAATTCAGGCAGTTCCTGCAGTATGCGGTTTGTTATAAGGTCGTATCCTGGCGCCTTTTTCGGATAATATAAAAGGTTATGACAAAAAAAGCTCACGATGCCATTACAAGAGAACCAGTAATCAACACAGGCCCAGTTTTTCCGAATAAACCTATTGAACAATCTAACGAAGTCATCATCAATGAGTTGATCAAATTGCTTTCTTATTTTGTAAAAGTATTCTCTCCTTCTAGCCCCCTGGCTGATAGTTCTTTGTTATCCCACGTTGCCCCGTTTATTTCTTCTCTTCTGTTTTCTTCTAATAATGGATCAAGTAGTAATTCAGTGGAACTGCCGCAGCATAAATAATAAGAAAAACGAGCTTTTCTTTTTGATTAATAAATTTAACCCTTTCATTCTAGCCATATCAGAGATATGGCTAAAACCTGATTATAACTACAAATTAAATAGTTTCGTTACTCTGACTGACTGCAGGGCGGATGGTCGAGCTGGATGCGCTCTGTTCATCAGAGACCATTGCCGTTTCTCTCCTATCCCAACTCCTCGACGCAATACAGGTTGGCATACAGTCTGTGCTCGCGTTGGAGACATAACCTTCTTATCTTTATACTTGCCTACTCCCTCTTCTGAAATTCTTTCCAAATTAAAACAATTAATCGGGACCCTACCTCAACCCGTTATTATCTTGGGTGACTGTAATGTCCATCACCGTGTTTTGGGGGTGTGATAAAAATGACTCTCTCGGTGATCAACTTCTAGAGATATTAGATTCAGTTAACTTGTGTCTGTTAAACACTGGCTCCCCGACATTACGCACCCATCCTAACCAAGCTATTAGTGCAGTAGATTTATCCCTTAGCTCTCCCTCACTGGCCTCTCAGATCTCCTGGGAAGTCCTTCATAGCACTTTCGGAAGCGATCACTATAATATAATTCTATAGGTATAATTCAATGTTTTCTTACCTTCTACGGAAACTTTTGAGTAACTGGAAGCGCTGTGTACCTACTTAGCATTGATATTATACATATTATAGAATTTTGTAAAGGTTTTGTGTGACCTAACCGCTAAGGAGTTATACCTTCCATCATCAGCTCATCTGAATAACCAGAAAGTATACATACAACTAAAGATCTATACGTGCATATGATATTTAAAGAAACTTCCTATAACTCCTAACCGTTAAGGAGTTTAATCTTCCATCATCAGCTCACCCGGATAACCAGAAAGAATACAACAATCGGTCTATATGTACCTATAATATTTGAAAAATTATCCTCAACTCCTAACCGTTAAGGAGATTTACCTTCCATCATCAGCTCATCAACATGAGATGATGTCTACCAGACGCGAACACTTAAATAACTTGAGAAAATATATGAAAAAATAATGCGTGTAATGCGTGCCTACAAAATTTGAGGGTTGCTCTCGATTTCCTTGAGATCCCGTCATGAGATCCTGATTTGGTGACAATGGGACCATCTCAGGAGTATATTGTATTCTTTCGAATAAAAAAATAATTTTTATAATCGGTCCACAATTGACCGAGAAATCGGTGAACATACCTACAAAAAAAAATACATAAAGTGGAATGCATAGCCCCTCCTTTTTTTTAAGTCGGTTAAAGAGCCCTTTGCGGCCTACTTACAGTATAAACTTATGAATTTTGAAATTTTAGCTTTCTACAACCAGTAAAACGCAAAATCTCGTTTTTTCCCGTTCCCGTAAGAATTTCGGGAAATGCTTTCTTAATGCTTCCCTACACTCCCCAAGGAACCCACTTGCCAAATTTCAGCTTTCATGACCAGTAAAACGAAAAATCCCGTTTTTTCCCGTTCCCATGGGAATTTTGGAAAGTCCTCTCTTAATCGTCCTCTACACTCTCCAAGCAACCTACGACCTACAGCTTTCTACGACCAGTAAAACGAAAAGTCCCGTTTTTTCCTTATCCCGTGGGAATTTCCGAAAATCCTTAAAACAGTTTTTTACTATTATAATTACCTACTTCTATGTCAAATTTCAAGAGTCTAGTAATTATAGTTCATAGGATCCCGTTGAACTGAATATATAAATCCCGTTTTTTCCCTATCCCGTGGGAATTTTAAAAAATCCTGAAATAAATGTTTTAACTAATGTAATAACTACTTGTGTATCAAGTTTGAAGTGTCTAGTTATTATAGTTACTGAGATAGGGTTACTCGGAATCGAATATATAAATCCCGTTTTTCCTTCCCCGTGGGAATTCCCAAAAATCCTTCCTTAGTGGATGCCTACATTGTATAAGGTATCTATGTGCAAAATTTCAAGTCTCTAGGTCCAGTGGTTTGGGCTGTGCGTTGATATATCAACAGTCATTTAGTTTATTTAGACATTTCAACCCCATCGCACCCCATCCAGGGAGATGGTATTTTACGTCCGCCACGTCGGATTTTAAAACCGTTATTGTTTTCATAACCAGCGACCCGATAAACCATAGAAACAACACCCATGTTGATTTTCAGACTTTGTTACCCGTTTTCCCCCTTTTAGGGGTTGAATTCTCAAAAAACCTGAAACACGTGTTTACTCATTTATCATTAGGAGTACTTCTGTGAAGTTTCGAATAAAATAGTCGAACGAATCTTGTTTCCCCATACAAACTTTGGACCCCCGTTTCATCCCCTTAGGAAGTGAATTTTGAAAAATCCTTTCTTAGTGCACCCCTAGACCGTATAAGGAACCTACATGCCAAATTTGGAATATCTAGGCCCAGTGGTTTGGGCTGTGCGTTGATATGTCAGTCAGTCAGTTTCTTCTTTTATATATATAGATAGATAAGGGTAAGAAAACAATACAACCCTAAAAAACCGCACAAATGGGGCTTTAAGTTTTTGGTAAGAGCTGGAACCTCAGGGATAGTTTACGATTTTTTTGCATACGATGGCTCAAACACATTTCAGGATACACAATTCACAGAGTGGGAAGAAAATTATCTTGGTGTCGGAGGTAAGACAGTGGTCAGACTGTGTAAAACTATATCTAACCCGACTCTGTGTACCGTATATTTTGACAAAGTAAGTAAGTAGTACAGCAATTCCAGTGATGTAAACCAAACCAATTGGTTTACATTACATCACTGGAATTGCTGTACTACTTACGTAATGAATGGGGTATATTGTCATTAGGAACTATAAGGAAAGACAGACTACGAAACTGTTCTCTAAGTAATGATAAAGACATGAAGAAAAAGGGTCGAGGAGCTTACGAAGTGGTATGTGATAATGACCGAAAAATTGCAGTTACCAAGTGGGTAGATAATCAATGCATTCACATTGCCAGTTCTTTCTGTGCACAAGATCCAGTCACTTCAATAGAAAGATATTATAAAAAAGGGAAGAAAAGAGTTTCCGTACCTTGTCCAAAGGTTATAAAAACCTACAACCTTCATATGGGAGGAGTTGACGTCGCGGATATGTTGACTGCATTATATCGAGTCCACATGAAGACTAGGCGTTGGTATATGTCAATATTTGCTCAAGTATTAGATATTGCCCTAAATAATAGCTGGTTGCTGCACCGTCGTTACTGTTTACAACTTGCAGAGACAAAAATGCCACTAAAAAAGTTTCGCCTACAAGTTGCTCTGACCCTGATCAAAGCCAATACCAAGTCTCAGGTGACAAGAGTTACATAGATCATGTACCTGATGTAATCACAAAGCCATTCCTGCCGCGGCCTGTAACTGAAGTACGCTTGGATTGCTATGATCATTTTGTTACCTTTACCACACAGGGTCGGTGTCGTCTGTGTAAGAACGGTAAGACTACGGTTATATGCTCTAAATGTAACCAGAGGCTTTGCTGCACACCAAAAAAAAATTGCTTTTATTTATTCCACAAACAAAAATGAAGACTGTTTAGTTTCAATTTTTTAAGGAGAATTTTTTTATAGTTTTGTTATTTTTCATTTATTTGTTTTTTATTTATTCCACAAGAGAAGATATTTTTTTTTAAGTTTTTAATGAAAAGTGTGATATTATTTATTTCTATTTGCATTTATATGTGTACGTTAGGTATGACAACTATGATCTCAAGAGCAGTGATTAAATTGATGATTTTTTTAAGTTTTATTGTTTGTGTCCTATGAATATTTTATTAGGTTAAGTGGGCAATGTCCGCCCTGTGTGACAGGTCTCCAGTACCCGTACTATATGCATGAATTGGCAATGTCCTTTAAAACTGGCATGCTGAAAACCTTCTGAAAACCAATAAAAATAAAAAAATAAAGTAATATTTTCAAAAGATTTTTCTTTTCCACCCCAAATACAAAACTAAAAACAGCATTTAATAAAAAAACAGTTAAAGAAACACATTGTCCGTTTAACCCTTTATTTGACTTTGTATATTGTGATATACACTGCCAAAAAAAAATCTAACTACTTTTAAACTTTTACAAAAGACATTTTGTTTTCGGAAAGTGGTCACATAATCTTCGGTAAATTATTAAAAAAATAGGTTTTAGTCCTAGCACCACTATATTATGTGTATCTTATACCAAAATGGCCGAGGGTCGGAAGTCGACTACACTTCCCAAAGTATTTATTGTTTTTTTTTACATTTATGGCAATGTTTAAGGTTAAAGATGGTTCTGATATGCTCAAAGGTATATGTTTGTAGACTATTACTAGTTTTTAGATTGAAATGCATAATTTTGTGTCATCTGTGCTCGTCTAAACTTGTTTGTATATCACAGTAGACAATGCCAATAACAAGCAAGATAACTTTTAGATTTGTATGTATACCGTGGTATACATTGCCAAGTACTCATTAATTTTAGTTTTGGAGTTTTTTGGTTGATTTTGTGTTTTTTTTTTGCTTTTTAACAGCATGTTGTGCAGTACAGTATAATATTTGCTCTAATACCTAATACAAATGCTCCTTTTGAAACGAGTGATAAGTCCGGTGACAAAATACAGCTTGACTATCATAGACTACTTTCATCGCCTGAATGTTCTTCTGCAACACCGTCTCTTGACTCTCCTTTCGAAAAACTCAACTAACTTAAATCCTAGATCATGAAAATACTGTAAATAAATTAATAAACAAATTAGACCAAAAAATACCAACTTGTAATCCCGAAGAAAATGCCTGTTTGACTTCTACCTATGTCCTTCACCGACCAGGGAACCCATCTACTTCAGCATCCCCCAAATTTCATCGTTACCATCTCTACCTTCTGGTATTGAACTTATTGAGAGTCGGGCATCATCAAAACTATCTATAGGAAAAACAAGGGTCAATAAACAGATTGTTTCCTTTGCCAAGAGAGCAAAGAAGCTAAAAAAGTTTGGTTTGGCAAACATGCAGCCACTGTTGAAGAAAAAGATGACGAGTACGAAGACATTTCTTGTGACGATTCTACCTTTGTTTAGGACTGTAAAAAAGGTGGTACAGTCGCTATCATAAACATCAGAGCATTCAAAGTAGTCATAAATATCTGAACACGACCGTGTTATCAATCGCTTGCGTGCATGTTTAGATATTTTAGAGCACCTTGACTGCTCCGGTGTTTATGATGGCGACTGTACATGGGTATATGCTCAGTTACTTGTTTTTTTAGACTTTCATACTAAACGTTTAGAAGTATAATAAAAAAATCCTAGTTATTTGTTATTTTTTCGTAAAAAATACTTTTCATCATATTTGGCATTGTCTATCACAGTATACAAGACCTTATAGACACTGAACTCCGCTTCTTTGGCAACGTATACTGTAATATACATTGGTTTTAAGGAAAACTACCGAAACTACATTTTTTTTTTAATTTTCCTGAACATATTTTGCACCTACATTGATAGAAAACTTAACAAAGTATAACATTTTCATTTTTTATATCCTTGCCAAATAAAGGGTTAAGGGTTAATCTTTCAGGTAGTTTAATTTCTTGGGGATGTAAAAAGCAAAAAAATATTGCTTTATCTACCACAGAGGCCGAATATATTGGCATATCTGAAAGTTGTAAAGAAGCTATTTACTTAAAAAATTTGTTAAAAGAGATTACGGGTTATTGTAATTGTATTGTTATTTATAACGACAATAAAAGTGCTCACAAGCTTTTGTACAATACTGTGTTCCACAGTCGATGAAAACATGTGGACATAAGGTACCATTTTAGTAGAGAATGTATTGCAAATAATATTGTTAAAGTTGAATACCTACCTACTGCTGATATGGTTGCAGATATATTGACAAAATCTTTAACCCGTGTAAAGCATTTAAAATTTTTGCAGTTAATGGGAGTGCAGCAAAAATGATTTAGGTTTAGTTCTTTGCTTTTAAGTAGAAGTGCTGCCAATTTAGCATTTTTATGGCTAAATTTAGCATTTTCCCTAGTCATTTGGCATGAAAAAATTCAATTTAGCATATAGCATATTATTTAGCATTTTACTCTGAAAGATTTATTTAAACTTGAACGCAAAACATGAACCCTTAAAAAACGTGGTGATGTTTCTGAACGCAACCGTAGTAGTCATGTGGATTGATTGAACTACATAATCTGTGCAATTAAGTTGGCAGCACTGCATTTTTATGGTTTATTACCGAACTTTTCATCAAAGGAAGGAAGGTGTTTTCTTTTCATGTTTTGTTTTATTCGTTTGTGGTTGCGTTCGTTGAATAAGAGTTTTATAGAGTTTATTAAATTGACAATGCCTCCAAAATATAACCAACATTATCGTGCAGAGTGGGAATTGATGTCCGATTTTAAAGAGTGGCTTCAGCCGGTCGAAAGTGACACCACAAAAGCGTACTGTAAGTATTGCAAGTCTCAAATTGTGGCAAAATATTACTGTTTAAAACAGCATGGTTTATCTTCCAAACACCTAAAAGCAATAGAACCATTAAGAGGTCAAAAAAAAATTAAGTTCCCGAAAGTAATAAAAAATCTCAACACTCAAAAAGCTGAAAGCACACTTGCTATGTTCATATGTGAACATTGTTCCATTTTGACCACTGATCATTTGTCACAAGTATGTAAGAACAGATTTAGCGATAGCCAAAGTGCTGACTTGCAACTGCACAGGACAAAGTGCACAAATATAATTAAGAACATATTGGCACCACATTTTTATCAAGAACTAGCTTTTGCCCGCGGCTTCGCTCGCGTGTACCATGAGTATTCCAAAGAACTAAGATATCAAGCAAGCAAGCATGCACGCAAGCAAGCAAGCGGGCAAGAAAGCGTGCAAGTAAGCGTGCAAGCAAGCGTGCAAGCAAGCCCGACTAAACTTCAGGTAGATACGGTCCTTTTCAGTATTTCTTTATATACAATGTTTTTCACTAATTCGGAAGCGGGCACTAAAATAACCAGGCTTGTTAATAACATAAAACCTATTATTACTTTCCCCTGTCCTGCATTAGGTATAATTCAATGTTTTCTTACCTTCTACGGAAACTTGAGTAACTGGAAGCGCTGTGTACCTACTTAGCATTGATATTATACATATTATAGTATTTTGTAAAGGTGTTGTGTGACCTAACCGCTAAGGAGTTATACCTTCCATCATCAGCTCATCTGAATAACCAGAAAGAATACAACCAAAGATCTATACGTGCATATGATATTTAAAGAAACTTCATATAACTCCTAACCGTTAAGGAGTTTAACCTTCCATCATCAGCTCACCCGGATAACCTGAAAGAATACAACAATCGGTCTATACGTACCTATAATATTTGAAAAATTATTCTCAACTCCTAACCGTTAAGGAGATTTACCTTCCATCATCAGCTCATCAACATGAGATGATGCCTACCAGACGCAAACACTTAAATAGCTTGAGAAAATATATGAAAAACGTAATGCGTGCCTACAAAATTTGAGGGTTGCCCTCGATTTTCTTGAAATCCCGTCATCAGATCCTGATTTGGTGACAATGGGACCATCTCAGGAGTATACTGTATTCTTTCGAATAAAAAAATAATTTTTATAATCGGTCCACAATTGACCGAGAAATCGGTGAACATACCTACATAAAAAAATACACAAAGTGGAATGCATAACCTCCTTTTTTAAGTCGGTTAAAGAGCCCTTTGCGGCCTACTTACAGTATAAACTTATGAATTTTGAAATCTTAGCTTTCTACAACCAGTAAAACGCAAAATCCCGTTTTTTCCCGTTCCCGTAAGAATTTCGTGAAATGCTTTCTTAATGCTCCCCTACACTCCCCAAGGAACCCACTTGCCAAATTTCAGCTTTCTACGACCAGTAAAACGAAAAATCCCGTTTTTTCCCGTTCCCGTGGGAATTTTGGAAAGTCCTCTCACAATCCTCTACACTTCCCAAGCAACCTAGATGCCGAATTTCAGCTTTCTACGACCAGTAAAACGAAAAATCCCGTTTTTTCTTGTTCCCGTGGGAATTTTGGAAAGTCCTCTCTCAATCCTCTACACTTTCCAAGCAACCTAGATGCCGAATTTCAGCTTTCTACGACCAGTAAAACGAAAAATCCCGTTTTTTCCTTATCCCGTGGGAATTTCCAAAAATCCTTAAAACAGTTTTTTACTATTATAATTACCTACTTCTATGCCAAATTTAAAGAGTCTAGTAATTATAGTTCATAGGATCACGTTGAACTGAATATATAAATCCCGTTTTTTCCTTATCCTGTGGGAATTTTGAAAAATCCTAAAATTAATGTTTTAACTAATGAAATACCTACTTGTGTATCAAGTTTGAAGAGTCTAGTTATTATAGTTACTGAGATAGGGTCACTCGGAATCGAATATATAAATCCCGTTTTTTCCCGTCCCCATGGGAATTCCCAAAAATCCTTCCTTAGTGGATGCCTACATTGTATAAGGTATCTATGTGCAAAATTTCAAGTCTCTAGGTCTAGTGGTTTGGGCTGTGCGTTGATGTATCGACAGTCATTTAGTTTAATTAGACATTTCAACCCCATCGCACCCCATCCAGGGAGATGGTATTTTACGTCCGCCACGTCAAATTTTAAAACCGTTGTTGTTTTCATAACCAGCGACCCGATAAACCATAGAAACAACACCCATGTTGATTTTCAGACTTTGTTACCCCTTTTCCCCCTTTTAGGGGTTGAATTCTCTAAAAAACCTGAAACACGTGTTTACTCATTTATCATTAGGAGTACTTCTGTGAAGTTTCGAATAAAATAGGCGAACGAATCTTGTTTCCCCATACAAACATTGGACCCCCGTATCACCCCCTTAGGGAGTGAATTTTGAAAAATCCTTTCTTAGTGCACCCCTAGACCTTGTAAGGAACCTACATGCCAAATTTGGAATCTCTAGGCCCAGTGGTTTGGGCTGTGCGTTGATATGTCAGTCAGTCAGTCAGTCAGTCAGTTTCTTCTTTTATATATATAGATTAGTAGACGATATTGGAGATCAAGAATACAGTATATTGATTGATGAATCAACAGATGTCTCAGTAAGCAAACTATTAGGCGTAACAGTTAGATATTTTAGCTTAACATTGAAGAAAATTGTTTCCACTTTTTTGGGATTAGTTGAACTTGAAGATGGAACAGCAAACGGTATAGTAAATGGCTTAAAGTCATTGCTTTCCGGTTTGAAGTTGAATATAAAAAATATCATCGGCATTGGTACGGATAACGCAACTGTTATGACAGGAACCACCAACGGTGTCCATCAATTGCTGAAAACTATAACTGGCAAAGATAACTTGGTATTAGTATGCTGTGTGTGTCATTCCTTGCAATTAGCAATGTCACATGCATCCGAACAGACACTACCAAGAAATATAGATTTTCTTATACGTGAAACTTATAATTGGTTCAGTCATTCGTCGAAGCGGCAAATTTATTATAAAGAATTATATAAAACTATGAACTGTGGATCAGACCCCCTTAAGATCCCTCGATTATGCAATACTAGATGGATATCTATCGAGCCAGCTGTGGTTCGCATTTTGGAACAATGGGACGAGTTGAAATTTTTGTTTCAAGTTGCCAGAAGCAGCGAACAATGTTACATGGCAGATATGTTGTATAACATGTACAATGATCCCGTAAACCATTTGTATTTAATTTATATTAAGCCCATCGTTCAAGAAGTCCAAAAGGTAAATAAACTTTTTGAAAGTAATGATGTTGACATAACAAAACTTTACAATGACCTTATTGGCTTAACGGAATCTATAAGTCGACGCATTTTGAATCCTACAGCCAGAGTTGACGTATTGACACAAAATATTGCCAGTTACGTAGATCCGTCGTTGTACATGGGCTACGCTTTCGAGACAAAATTAAGGGAGTATAATTTAGCACAAGAAGTGACGCAAAACCTTAAACAGAGATGCATAAATTTTACCCTCAAACTTGTAACAGAATTACAATCGAGATTGCCTACGAACTTTGCAGTTCTACGAAAAATTTCAATGTTTTCAGTGCAGGAAACGCTAAAAGTTGTCAAACCACCAATCATTGAAATAGCGCAAGAATTTAATATAGATGCTACAGAAATTGATAAGCTTATATCACAATGGCGAAACATTGTTTTTAAACAATGGCAGTGTACTTCCTCTACTGTTAAATTTTGGTGTGAAGTCTCGGACTACAAGGACGCTGCTGAAAATAATCCCTTCAAGGAACTGGCTGCATTTGCAACAACGTTATTAACATTACCTCATTCTAATGCAGACGTAGAGCGTGTATTTAGCCAAGTTAATTTGGTAAAAACTAAACTCAGGAACAGTTTATCAATTTCAACCTTAAATGCAATCGTATACGTAAGATTCGGATTAAAAAGGGTTAGCAAATGCTGTCACTCCTACGAGGTTCCTGACCCAATCTTGCGAAAAATAGGGACAAATGAGGCCTATAAATCAACATCTCCAGCTGCATCTATTGAAGGGGATACAGACGAAGGTCTTCATATGTTATTTGTGTCACAAAATTAGTTCTAGATTTTTTTTAAATAAACATTCCCTCTTTCTTTCTGTGTTGGCATTTTTTTTTAGCATTATCCTAAAATTTTAGCATGTTTTTGGCATTTTCTGAATGTAAATTTAGCAGAAAATATTTTTTAGAGTTGGCAGCACTGATATGTTTCTTATTTCTGAACGTGTCTTGTTGTACTAGCGCCACCTAGCATGTTTGATGATTAAACGTCAGTCTGTTGCAAAACATCAAACGGTCGTTTTACTTTTATTACTTTTAATGTGTGTCGACATCAAACGCACCTTTGTATTTTATTGAAATATAACAATCACACACTGTACAGTAAACTTCAGTCGGCTCTCTTCTCTTTCTCATTAAAGGATATCTGTGACGTACATTGACGTTTACTACACGAAGCCATTTCACCCTTTTCGATTATCTGCTTTACTGCCTTTTCGTTATAAAACAAATACCTACGCACAGTTACACGAATAATCCTTAGAGAAAAGCGACTAACACGCACGCAAGGACGTGAAGCACAGAACAGCCTGCTCATGCACTGCGTAGATGCGCAATCGCGCAATCCGCCGGCGCCCGCGTCGCGCCGCGCACTCCACCTGTGGGCTGTGGGGCAAAGCCGTCAAGCTCATTAACTGTCAGTTACATAGGCGGAGAAGCGCAGGCATCAAGTTTATCCGCGTGTTTTCAAAATTCGATGTTTCTGCTGCCTTCGGGTGGGACCTACCATAAATCTAACATTGACACAAAATGTCAGGAAATTTATTGAAAAGTCACGCATGCCGACGAAGAAGCTGGTCATCCTACCGACGAGGCAAGCCGACCTACACCACGACGAGATGCAACGCTCTACCGAGCGATGCATGGCAGGAGAGATGTTCCGGACGGCTAGGTACCTAACCGGTGCACCTGCACTCGATAACGCGAGATAGTGATGTAAAAAACGTAATTAGTTAAGAATTAATATTATTTTATTTCCCTGTAATAGGCTTAAGTAATTAATAAATATACACATCCTTTGTTTATTTACTCAACGAGTCCAACAGGTTTCCAATAAGAAATCACGCACGTAAACAATTACGTAAAAAACCTGTTGGACCTATCTGCCGCGCATCGCGCAAATATTTATCGTAACATGTACTTAAGTCAATTTAAGAACAATAGACGTAAGAAATTAGTTGCTATCAATCTCATTTGTATACTTATGATTTAATAAATAAAGTTACCGGGGGAAGGGCAGGTGGAAAGCGGGGGAGGGGATAGCGCACGCGCGCGCAATAAAATGGCGGCCGCCCGCCGCTCGTTAGTAGTCACGTAGTCAGCGACAGACAAGCATTGAGCGTACACATAACGAAGCTCCTCCGCCCCCACCACAGCCTGCCTGCACCTCTTTCTTAAAAGATCAAGTGAATGTTTATTTTCGTCAAAACGAAGTACAGTCCACCCATCCTTACCTACCTACAACCAGTCATAGGTGCATAAGCCAAGACGCAGTGGTGCACAACTTATCATTCCTATGAAAATGATTTCACAAACCACAATTTGGAACTTGCAAGGTTAATCATGGAAAAATACACTGACTCCAGAATTTCTTTTTTAATGAAAATATCGAACCCGAAAAAATGCATTCGCCAAATATACACAAAATTAATCCATTTTAAAAACCAATGAACTTATTTTTATCATATGAGAACTTTCTCTATTATTGTGTCAAAGGACCTCGGACTAAAGTATGGAAAATGTGGTTTCAGTTAAATATCCTGAGAGTTTGATTATGTTATTATAGATTTCAAAGTCCTGAACAAAAGTCTCTAAAAACTAAACTCTGAAAGGGACTCGGAAACAGAGGTAGCACCCTTAGAGACTTTTGTTCAGGACTTTGAAATCTATAACATATCAAAATTTCAGGATATTTAACAGACAGATCCAACATAAACACGAACTTTACGAGCATGAGAAGTGAAAATTTATATTAAAGTACTTTATATTGTTAGTAAACACTCAAATTATTAATTAACAATTATTCATCCAATAATAAAGACGATATTTATTTTAATACTCGTAATGTTTCAGTTCGTCACCCATCATCCTTCCTACTTAATACGATAAATTCCAAAATTTATCGATATTGCTGTATCGACAATTGGGGCAACCCTGTAGACGACAAAAACGTGTCAATGTGTGAGTTTTGAGTCATCTGTACACGAATTATTAGTGTATTGTTGGATTATTATGTGTTAACTTCGTCATTACAGTTTTGTTTTTGCATTTAAGTGTGCGGAACTGCACTGTTGCTCTAAGAGTTGTAATCGTACTCTTCACATAAATCGTTGAAAACCTAATATAATATACACCTTGGCAGCGTCCTACCTCCCCACAACGAGCAGACGTGCCGGTGCAGCGGCCGACACCCGAGAACGGCTCAAGGCCATTAAATACGAGTGTCTCGGCGCCCAGTACGAGTTCGTCGCATTCGGTGTCGAGACACTCGGATCGTGGGGCAAGGGCGCACGAGGGCTCTACGGAGCTCTAAGCAAGCGCCTGAGAGAGGCAACAGGTGACCCTCGCGCAGGCAGCTTTCTCGCACAAAGACTTGCTATAGCAATTCAACGTGGGAATGCTGCCTGCGTGATGGGCACCCTACCTAAGGGTCCAAATTTAGATAATAATTTTTAGTTTTTAATTTCTGTTTAGCTATTTTAAGTTAGTTTTAGTTATGTTAATTTTATACTTAGTCCCTGTTTTTATACCTTATTTTATAATTAAATGTAGGTACTCTTTTACAGAGTACAATGATTTATCCTCTTAATATAATATTGATGTTGTTTATACTTTTTTTTAGATTTGTGACAACGAGTAAAGGTAACGCCACCAGAGTTGAGGCCACGCACACAACCACATCTCATGTAATGACAGCGGGATTTTGACGTTGTGTTGACGTTTAACGACAACACAACGACAAAATCCCGCTGTCATTACATGAGATGTGGTTGTGTGCGTGACCTCAACTCTGGTGGCGTTACCTATATTTGCTTCATTCGTGTCATGTGAGTATACTTTACTTGTATAAGCTGTGGATGTAGACATGTACGGGGGACTTTACATTATTAAAGATGGCGTTGTCAATACTTGTGTGTTTCAATACTGTTATCTTAACAATTTTTAAATTACTAATTAAATACAGTTATTACAAGGCGCTGAGGACTTAAAGAACTTATTGTGATAAATACCTAACCTACCCTATCTAACCCTACCTAACCCTCTACTCTCTATACCTTATCTAAGTGGAAGTAAACCGTTGTAAACGAAAGATGGATGCGTTAAAACCACCGCCAGCCACCATTAAGCCTCATGGGCGACTTAAAACAAAATTTTCAAAAATGGACACAGCAATATGATATCTATATGATTGCTAGCGGGACGGAAGGTGATGAAAAAATTAAAGATGAGCAGAAAAAGGCAATCTATTTGCACTGCCTAGGTGCAGAAGCACTAACCATATACAATGGTTTTAAGAACAAAGAAAAGTTATCTTACGTGGAAGTAAAACAGAAGTTTAATGAATATTGTTCGCCACCCGGAAATGAAACTTTTCGTAGACATGTCTTCTTCAGCAGAAAAAAGAGAGATGGAGAAAGTTTTGATGAATTTTTCTGTACGTTGAGAAAATTGGCGGGAGACTGTGGTTTTGCAGACCTAGAAGAAAGCTTAATATAAGACATGACCCTTTCTGTCGAGGACTTAGCAATAGACTCTGCTTGCGAAATTGACGAAGATTGGGAGGACTACAATCAAGATATATTGCAACAGATTTAAGAATTTAATGAAGAAGAATTCGAGGTTGTCGAGGCTGAAGATGTTGAGACGATCGAACCGGATGAAAGACCAAATAATGTTCCTTGACGAAGCATGCTGCGGATTTTTATTTCTCTTGTTTGTAAAGCTTTTGACGATGCGTGTTGCGGATATTATTTTCTTGTATTTGGATGACTACTTTTATTATTAGATTGACGAAGCCTGTGGCAGATTGTTTTCATGTCTGATAATGTTCTTTTTTTATGAATAAATGATTTCTTTAAAAAAAAATAATGGCCCATTATTGACTTGGTCTGAAGATTTCCAAGAATTTACAGGAGTAGAAGAAGCATATTCAATGCAACCTGGCCCAACAATCCAGGAAACTTATCCCATAAATATTTTTAAAACCATTATGGGACAGAGAAATAATGGAAATCATTGTCAGACAAACAAACAAATACGCGTGGGAAGTAATAAAACAAAGAAATCTCATACAGTGCTGCTTCACGAATATTCGGCATACCGACATCAAAGCTGAGTGATAGAGTTCTTCAAAAAACAGCATTAGTCAGCAAAACGCTCGGCAGATCAACAGCGATCCCAATGGAGTTGGAGAAACAACTGGCCGATGGTCTTCGTGCGTTGAAAAAATGGGGTTGGAGTTTGTCGAGAGAAGAGGAGTAGGTAGATATTAGGGTATCTAGATACAAATGAGATATCTAGATCCCCTAATATCCACTATTCAAGAAGTGAATTACCTATAAGTATCTATTCAAACACTGATTTTACAGTCATTCAAATGCCCAATATCTACCATTAAAGAAGTCAATTACATCTATTTAAAAACTGATCTTACATGTATTCAAATGCGAAAACTTATATTTTATTCGATTATTCATCTCATTTTTTTATATTGAAAAGTAATTCCATATCTATGCGAAAAGTCATTACCAACTTAACTTTATACTAAATACGTTTAGAGAATTTGATTAGTATGTTCGTGTTATCTATTAATTTTATTACAGTTACCTACTTAAGTATAATTAAGTGGAGAGCCTTGGGTGAGGCCTATGTCCAGCAGTGGACGTCTCTCGACTGACATGATGATGATATTGATGTTAATGAATTATAAAGAATATATTTGTACAACTCGTCTTTCATATTATCTATTTAAGAATCTTAATCAACAATTATTAAAATTGTAAATTGTAATGCATCGCAATAAGAAATCGTATTGCTTGTGTTTCACATCAGCACTTGATGATAAATACACATCAGAGACTAAAGTCTTGTTGTTATGTAGGTATAAAATGCAATGTAAGCATTCCACGTTTGGAAGCGTGCTGCATTCCTTATCATTGTTTAATTATAGCACCATTGTAGGTACCTATAGAGCCAGTATGTTAAAAGGTTTTGTTGAGCTATTGATACAGCGATAGATTAACTACGCATGTTTAACGAGTGCCTGTGCCTATGAGTCCCGGTTCGATTCCGGCCGGCACCCAAATTTGATATGGCTGAATATGATATGACATATTAATTAATTATGAGCTTCTGTGGTTAAGGATATGAATAAATGAACAAAAATTATATGTCAGATATTATTTATTTACAGAAAGAAAAATAGTTAAAAGTTATCAAATTTATGCATAGTAAATATATTAGGTATACAAATAATTACCTTACTGTAATCTATTTATACAATCATAGGTTCTATTGATTAGGTACGGCAAACTAATACAATTTACTATTACAATATTGTATAATTATTGGTCGAGCCCGCCGATATGGAGCTCTCAATCTTATCTAAAACGTCACGTGTTGCCTCGTACACATTGTCTAAAAGCATATTTTTCACGACGTATTGTGCGCATAGCTCTGCATTACAATTACACATTTGGTCCCCATTTTCTATTCGGTCACCATTAAATATCTCGATTTTTATTATTTTTGAGGCACCATCCCGATGCGGTTTTTTGATAAATGAGTAGACTGGGGGCTCTGCTCTTCTTTTAAGTCCCAGGCGGCGTTCAGCTGCAGGTTTTCTTTGTGCTGCAGCGTCCGGTATAAAGTTGAAAAGATGTTCCGATGTATCCTAAAATGGAAAGAAATCATTTTAATTAATAAACACCTTTCTTTAATGAAATCTCTGATAAAATAATGGTTAGGAAATGTCCATTAATTCGTCAGTTGGGGATAACCTAATAAGAATCTATTTATTCCTCTAAAACAGCACCGTGCTTGACTGACTCACTGACAACGCACATCCTAAACCACTGGAGCTAGATAGATACTTGAAATTTGGTAGACATATACCTCGCGTATCATTGAGGTAAATACCCTACTAACTAGAGAACTAGCATTTTATTTCACGAGGCGAAGCCGCGCGCATAAGCTACGCTAGTGGCTTATTGCTTCTATGTGTATTCTAATAGAATTAAAATTATAATTATAAACACTTTAATAAATAGAATTATATATTTACTTGGAGCAATTTATAAACTATTGAATTTAAACACGTATAATTTTAAACAGAAATTATTTAGGTACTTACCGACATTTCGTAAGAAGACTGCTCACTTTTAAAATGATTTTAAGACTGATTTGACCCTTAAATCAGGGGTTTATATATTTGACCAGAATTGTGTTGTTAAAGTTCAAAATAGATTATTTATGGGATATGAAGTCAATAATTCAAATAAGGAAAGTCATATGGAGCGTTGCGCGACAGTAGTAAGTTGATTCCGTCTGTGTTTACATTCACACATAAAATTATAAGGTTTGTCTGTCCGTTCAATAAAATATTAGGGCGTACATATGTATACGAGTGGGTCTTATTCCATAACAAATAAGCCCGATACTAAGTGTTAAATAATATTACTAAGCGGAGACACAGGAAAATGCTAGTATGCTTAGAGCCCGTACACACAGCTTCAAGTTTTGTCGGATCTACTAACTATCGGACTGCAAAACCGGATAGCGTGTTCACATGACTGTCCGGTTTGTAGGATCCTTCGCCCCGGACACAAGTATTAAAATACTGTTACCACTAAATCGGATCCGCAATTTTATCGAACGACCGGACCGATTTGTGGCCGCAAATCGGATGACACATTTTTAGGATCCGTTTTATTGCCGGATCTAACCGTATGCTTGTGTGAACGCGTGCATTGAAATACTGTTACCACTAAATCGGATCCTACAGAACGGTTCCCGTAAAGAATCGAATGTCTCTGTGTGAACGGGCTCTTACTTGAAGCACAAAGTAATAAATATGGCTCTGGCGTATATGTGATGTCTTATGCACTAGGAAATAGATTTGAAAATAACACAAAATAGTGTTATGAATTTTCATTACACAGCGTTTCTTTTCTGGATGTATGCTGACAGTGCTTCTTCGCATTGTACCTTCAACACAAATATGGAAGTTCGTGACGTGGATTGGGCTCTATATAAACTAGCATTCGGGATTCAACACCATTACACAGATCTCCATCCTACGGGACACTAATAAGCTAACTCCAGAATCTACCCAGGAAAACCCATTCTACTGACATGTAAGTAAATTTATCTTATTCTTTGATTTGAAACCACTGATCGATTCGAATAGATCCTTTACTTCAAGACATTAGTGATAAATGCTGACTCTTTTTTAAATTACTGATCATTTATTCTATATTGAACATCTATTAACAATAATGATCATCTATAAATTCAATTAATGTTTTATTCGATTAATACATTATTTCATTTAGTTCAGACAATTAGTTTGTGTTGAGTGAAATTATTCATTCTATGATGATGATGATGATGATGATGATGATGATGATGATTGATCCTTTAACTCCTCGTGGAGCATAGGGCCTCAACCGCCCTCATCCAGGCTTTATTCTATATTAAACATGTATTTAAATTAATAATCATCTATTCATTCAATTAATGTATGTATGTATGTAAGTATTACCCCGCAGTAGAGAACCTATACAAATGTTTGTTACCCGAATCACAGATGTTTATGATCTGTATTATGTCGTAGTCTCACGTTGCACTCATTCATAATAAAGGGTATATAATCCTATTTGCACTAACTACGAGCAGTCTTACGGATAACTATGTGTTTTATTCAGCAATTTAGAACTTTTCCCACTCAAATAGATCTTCGATTGATTAATAAGTACTTTAACTGTAATCACCATTTAGCTTAAAATATAAGCTAGCGATCATATTCTTATAATGGTCTTAAAAAGTTGCCTGGAAGAGATCGGTCTGAAGCGATAAGGCCACCGATTGTTTTCCTTGAAAAATGTTCCCTATGTAGGTACTTGTTTTCTGTGTTACTTACTATATGGCGTACAATAAAGTGTCATTGTATTGTATTGTAATTGGTCGTCTCGTCATTTACTCGAGGTGATTGAATTTAGTGATTAAGTATGACATCTCAGATAGCCGATAAGTCATTAAAACGTTTTGGTTAGTTCAAAAGCATCCTACCTATTTTAATTATTGTAATGCATTATTCATGCATTTTTTATTATTAATTAAAATGTAGCTTGTAAAGTTTCTTTTGTATGTGTGCTAATTTAATAAATATTTCATTTTCAGGTCGAATGCTGAGCTTTTCGCTTCTGACAGCGAGTTTGAAGCAGTGCAGCCCAAGCCCAAGAAATCATCCAGCAAGCGTATGAGGGCCGTGAGTACTGAGCGTTGCGCGCCTACGGCTTCGACTTCAGGCGGGAAGACCAGCGAGGCACGTGCCCCCAAGAAAAATAAGACCACCGTTATCAAACCCATCTCTGATGTTATGAAGCCATCGATGTCAGACTTGTTTGGAAGTGATAGTGACGAAGACGACGGCACGGTTCCATCCGAACCAAAGAAGGGTACACCTATTTACTCTTATATGACAAGAAGGCTAGCAAACGGTACTTCTCGTCAATCAAACGAAACCAAAACAGGATCTCATTACATAGAGCTTAAAGTCTATTCGTGTAATGAGATTCAAAATGTACAACCCATGAACAGGTGGCGGCATAGCATCGTGACTATTAAAAATAGAACTAACACTGGTACTGAGGCTTGGTCCCATCTCACTGAGTTTATTGCTGCCACGCGAAAAGAGTTTAAGCTTTGCCCACCAACTTTTACTAGTAATTATTATTGAGCCATTCCAAAATGTATTACTTATTCTTATTATCTACATTTAATTCAGTTTAGTAAACGTTTAGTAAGTATTTGAGTTTCTTGGTATAATTATTAAAAAATGTTTTAATAACTGAATACATATTTAATGTTAAACTGTAACCGCATACCAAAGTATATGAATAAATAAATAAGTACTTATAACTTTATTTGCCTTCATTTTACTTTACAGCTATATCCTGTGAGCCCCAGGTGATTCGGTGTGAAACATGTAATGTTGAAGTTCCAGAAAAAAAGTATCAATATCATATGAGAACAAATATACATAAAAAGAATTGTTTGTTAAAGACTGAATTTAGAAATATTGACATTATTGCAACTGCATTTAAGAACAGAATTGTGGCTTATCGCATAAACCCCGAACAGGAAGTCGAGAACCTCACACCCGAGGCGTTCCTGTGCCACTGCAAAAGTGATGTTTTTAAAGTTATAAATTTATCATTACAAAAACACACCTGCTTAAAATTGAATTTGGAACTGTTTGCTTATTTTGTGTTACCGCAGTCAGAAACACAACAGTTAAAATCGTTCAGTACAAAGTTTGATTGTATCTTTAACAATACTGATATTAATGAGTTATATTTGAATGCTTTAGAAACATTTAAACAAAAACTTTCAGAATTTGAACATTGCGAATCTGGGTGGTCTCTGCTTTCAGTAAGCCATTTAGAATTAAATATAAATAAATATTGCCCCATGAGAGGTGGTACATTCATAGAGCTGCCATCAGTTGTCAAAAATAGTAAAAGTTGTTTGAATATACAGAATAAAGACGAGCACTGCTTTTTATGGAGTATTGTTGCAGCATTGTTTCCTGCCAAGAGTAATGTATGCAAAACAAGTTCATATCCTCACTATTCAACTGTCCTTAAAACAGACGGTATGACTTTTCCTCCATCGTGCAAAGATATTCAATTGTTTGAGGCTTCTAATGATATCAGTATTAACATTTATGGATTAAGCAAACAGAGTACAGTAACTGGTCCATTATATTTATCTAAAAATCAGAAAAATAATCACATCAATTTATTATACTTTGAAAATGGGATTAAAGGTCATTACTGCCTCATTAAAGATCTCTTAAGATTAGTACGACGTCAGATTAGTAAATCTAAAGGAAAAATGTACATGTGCGAGAAATGTCTTCGGTTTTTCTCTTCCGAAATTAAATATACAGCACATGATTGCTCCCAAGTTTTGACAGTCTTACCTGAAAAAAATAGTACAATCGGATTTAAGCATTTTGAGAGACGACAAAAAATCAATTTCGTTATATACGCTGATTTCGAAAGCTTATTAGTTAATTGTACAGAGAATAGTACTGGAAATACTCGAAAATTAAAAGTTCATCAACCTTCATGTTTTGCATATTATGTTTGCTGTTCACATGACCCGAGCTTAAACAGGTTCGTTTCCTACAGGGGTTCGGATTGTGTTGAAGTGTTTATTGAAAGATTGATTGAAGATGCGAAATGTATTCATAAGATATTAAATGTCAAGAATCCTATGATGCCTTTAACCAAAGAACAAGAAATTAGTTATCAGAATGCCACAATGTGTCATATTTGTGGTCATCTATTATTCGATGACAAGGTTCGCGATCACGACCACGTTTCTTCAGAATATAGAGGCCCCGCTCATTCACATTGTAATTTAATGCTACGAGTGTGTCCATTCATACCTGTGGTCTTTCATAATTTAACTAACTATGACTCGCACTTGTTTATTAGAGAATTAGCGAAATACAATGGTCCAGTTACAATTATACCAAAAACTAAAGAAAAATACCTCACAATTACCAAATACATAGACATAAAAGGCTGTACACGTCCACTGCAAATTAAATTTATAGATTCATTTCAGTTTTTGAGCACAAGTTTAGACTTGTTAAGTAAAAATTTGTCTGATAGAGATTTTATACATTTATCTGAGAATTTTGAAAACACGCATCTGCATTTATTAAAATCTAAAGGTATTTATCCGTATGATTACATGGACTCTTGGGAAAAATACGGAGAAACTGCACTACCTTTTAAAAAACATTTTTTCAATAATTTGAAAATGGAGGACATAAGTGATGCGGAATTTCATCATGCGCAATCGGTTTGGAATACATTTAATATTAATAATCTCGGTGAATATACCGACTTGTACCTTAAATGTGATGTTTTATTGCTATGTGATGTATTTGAAAATTTCAGAAACTTGAGCTTAAAATTTTACAAACTAGATCCGGCCTATTACATAACATCACCCAGCTTGAGTTGGGACGCTATGTTACTTTCGACAGGCATTAAACTTGACTTAATAGATGATTTGGAAATATATCAAATGTTAGAAAGAGGAATACGTGGAGGGTTAGTTCAGTGTTCACAGCGATATGCTAAAGCCAATAACAAATATTTACCAGAATTTGATGATTTCAAGCCGTCATCGTATTTGATATATTTAGATTGTAATAATTTGTACGGGCATGCGATGACTAAAAGCTTACCTTATTCAGAATTTAAATTTTTAAATAAATATGAAATTGAAAAGTTTAATATTTTCACAGTATCTGAAAATGGAGACACTGGTTTTATTTTGGAAGTAGATCTAGAATATCCTGAAAACTTGCACGACTTACACTGTGATTTACCCTTCGCTCCGAAGAAATTTATTCCTCCTGGAGGGAAATCTCCGAAATTAATAGCAAGTTTGTATGATAAATATAACTATGTTATTCACTTTGTTCACTTGAAAGAAATTTTGAGAAACGGCTTAATCTTAAGAAAAATTCATCGTATACTAAGCTTTAGACAGTCGAATTTTCTACAGAAATACATCGATTTGAATACGAATCTTCGGCAAGCCTCCGTGTCTGTTTTTGAAAAAGACTTTTTTAAGCTCATGAATAATGCTATTTTTGGTAAAACTATTGAAAACCGACGCAAACAAGTAGATGTTAAACTGATCACAATTTGGAACGATACAGATAATGCTACAAAAAAGAGAATTGGTGCCGAAACACTTATCTCTCGCCCTAATCTAAAAAATATTTCAGTGTTCTCCGAGAATTTTCTAGCTGCTCAATTTACTCCAGAAAAGATTGTGCTCGACAGACCTATCTATATTGGATTTTCAGTTTTAGAATACGCAAAAGAGCATCTATACAAATTTCATTACGACTTTATGAAAAAGATATATAGTCAGAATGCAAAACTTTGTTACACAGACACTGATAGCCTTCTTTATTTAATATTCACGGAGGATGTTTACCGAGATATTAAAAATAATTTGAGTGAATTTGATACTAGTAACTTTGATTTAAATAATCCTTACAGCATTGAAAGGGTGAATGCAAAAATCCCCGGCTTATTTAAAGACGAACTTGGAGGTGACGTCATTACAGAATTTGCAGGTCTTAGAGCAAAGCTGTATTCCTTGAATAGTGTTAAAACACGACTCAATAAAGCTAAAGGTGTTTCTAAATGCATAACTAAGAACCTTACTTTAACACAATATAAAGACTCATTATTCAATGCCAAACATTTAAAATGTAAAATGAATTTAATTAAGTCAATCAAACATGTACTATACTCTCAGGAGCTTAATAAGACTGTATTAAATAGTGCTGATGATAAAAGGCAGATTCTTCCAAATAAAATCAATACATTACCTTGGGGCCATTACAAAACAATGTTTTAATTAGTTGTTAATCGCATCTTTGCGGTATTTATACATTATTGCCAGTGTGGGCATCATTATTATTCAAAAAATAATATGTATTAATACATTTAATTATTCTTATATGTAAAGTGTGTTTGCGTTATTTCTAAGATGATTAATATTATAATTTGTACTAAAGCAAATAAAGAAATTTCTACACTTATGTAATCTTCTTTGTTTTGTGTTAATCGTTTTAAGTTCCTGTCAGATAGACGACTATATAAAGGCTAGAAATATGCCACTCCTTCTCAGTTCACGATGAAGTTCGTTAAACAAACTCAAACTTTAGAAGTAAATAATATTAAAGTAAACAACGACACTGAAAAAGTAAAGCATAGCTTGCTGTTGCCAAATACAATCCGCTGCATAATATGCGGTCCTTCTAATTGCGGTAAAACAAACGTTATGTTAAATTTATTGTTACATGAAAATGGTTTAAAGTTTAAATATATTTATTTGTACTCTAAGACAGCATTTCAACCAAAGTATATTTTTTTAAGACAAGTTATGGAAGGTGTTCCGGGAGGAGGACTGTTTTTATTTAATGAAAGCAAAGAAGTTCTTCATCCGAACGAAGCTTTGACAAATTCCGTTATGATTTTCGATGATGTCGCATGTGAAAACCAAATTAATATTCGTAATTATTTTGCAATGGGGAGACATAGGCAGATAGACTGTTTTTATTTATCACAAACTTATTCGAAAATACCGAAACAATTGCTCAGAGATAATGTCAATGTGTTAATTATTTTCAAACAAGATGACACAAATTTAAGACATATATACAATGAACATGTAAACACAGATTTAGATTGGCTTAAATTTAAGCAGCTTTGTGCTGGTATATGGCGAGATCAATTCAGTTTTTTATTAATTAATAAAGATTGTGCGATAAATAATGGAAGATATAGACGAGGATTTGACACATTTATTCACTTTTAATTTTTATATTTAAAGCAAATTACTATTTTCAATATCTCACTTGAAGTCGAGTGTTCACATCAAACGGTGGACGTTGCAATACGTTAGTACAATGGAAATGGATTTAAAAGAACAACTCATTAAATCAGTGAATAATATAAAGAAAAAAATAAAAATGATTCAATGTGATGAAGATGAAGCTAATCTTAAATACAAAAAAGTATTTAAACCTATTACAGATCCTCTAGAAACATTGATCAACAATCGAAAGGCTATTAACATGGATTTTAACATGACAACCAAAACGGATAAAACTAATGCAAATGATGACTTGAACTCCTCTAAAGACGATAAACAATTTAAAGATTTAATTATTAACGCAGATTCTAAACCGCAAAAGGCTATCCCTGCTTTTAACATGACAGCCAAAACAGATAAAACTAATGCTGACTTGAACTCCTCTAAAGACTATGAAAATTTTATAGACATAATTAACGCAGATTCTAATCTGCATTCAGAATATTATGAATATGCAAATGATAACCGTAAAAGTTCTCTAAATGAAATTGACAGTCGCGATACTCTTTTATCTCTGCAAAAGGAAGACATGATGAACATATATGAAGATTTTAATGTACCATTCGGGATTCATAGTAAAAATAATAAACTCATGATGGGAAATAGTGTTGTATGTTTATCTTCGACAAATAATGCTTCTCAAACAGGAAAAAAATACATGATTACCATTAACAATAAAACATATGAATTAACCGCTGGGTTGAAAGAGCTTTTAATGCGCAACAAACCCAATCTTAACATTGTAACTGAAAAAGACAAAACTGATTACAAAGAAATGTTAATGGACACTAATGCACACAAACGGGATTTTGACCCGAACGGGCAATTAAAAGGTGACAAAGGATTAAAATACTGCACAATCATCAAACCTTTCTTTTCGCAAATAAATAACAATAACAAAGATGTGCTGCAACAGTTACCGGAACTAAAAATCGGGGGACACTTGCCTGAGTTAAAACAGTATAAAAAAAACACTGATTATATTTATTGGGACGATCCAAATGAACTG
This sequence comes from Archips xylosteana, assembly GCA_947563465.1. Classification (NCBI taxonomy): domain Eukaryota; kingdom Metazoa; phylum Arthropoda; class Insecta; order Lepidoptera; family Tortricidae; genus Archips; species Archips xylosteana. Next base: position 12,069,586 of record OX387365.1, on the reverse strand, counting down.
ATTGAAAGACTAAAACTCTTAATTGCATCTAAAAACGCTGGCAACAACAATCATGATAATGAAATTATATCAATTATTGAAGAGTTAAAGGAAGCTGGTATTATAAAATAATGAAATCCGTGTAATATAATCATTATGCTTTGTAATGTAAGAAACGTAAGACATGAATCTCGAGAAAAAAGAAAATACTAATATTGATAGTTGTAAAGTAGGAGCAAACAAAGTCACAGGTAAACCAGAGTTATTTGAACTTTTTAGTAGAGAGTATGTTGATAAAAATGTTCAGAAGAATTCTGACAAACTAGTAGATTTAGAAAAGCTGTTTCTAACCTTAATTAATCGTATAAAAATTATTGAAAAAATAATTGCTTTAAAGGAACTCGAAGGAAATTTGAACAAGCATTATGAGCAAAGCCGACGTCGTTAATGAAATTCATAAGAACGTTAGACTGAACTTCCCCCGGAGAAGTGTATTGTTAAAAGATATAGATGACCTTTGGCAAGCAGATTTGATAGATATGCAGGCTTTATCTAAATTTAACGCGGGATACAAATACATATTGGTGATTATCGATTGTTTCTCAAAATATGCTTGGGCATTTCCACTCAAACAAAAAACTAAAGAAATCGTTTGTAAAGAATTTCAAACATTGTTCACGAAGGGGCGTTATCCGAAGAATTTACAAACAGATATGGGTAAAGAATTTTATAATAATGTATTTAAAAAAGAAATTGAAAAGTATAAAATTAATCATTACTCTACATATTCTACAAAAAAAGCCTCAATTGTAGAAAGACTTATAAGAACTCTCAAAACTAGCTTATACAAAGAGTTTAGTTTAAAAGGGAATTATAAATGGATTGATGGAACCCTTGAAGATAAAGTTTTTAAATATAATCACACCTTTCATAGAACAGTAGGAAAACCCCCGGCAGCAATTAATCATAACAATAAAAAAATTATATTACAAAGATACGTTAACAATTCACTATGTAAGAAAGTATTGACTCGCAACAGATTTGTAGTTGGAGATTTTGTAAGAATAAGTAAATTTAAAGGATGTTTTGAAAAAGGGTTTACACCTAATTGGTCTACTGAAATATTCAAAATAACAAAAGTTCAGCATACTAACCCTACTACATATTTATTAGAAGACGCAAAGTCAAGACCAATTTTAGGAGCATTCTATGGGCAAGAAATTCAGAAAACTGCACACCCTGAGGTATATCTTGTTGAAAAAGTTTTAAAAAGCAAAGGCAACAGAGTATATGTTAAGTGGCTAGGTCTTCCGTCAAGTGAAAACAGCTGGATTGATAAATCAAATCGTTTGTAATCGTAAGATACTGTGCCTATAAATAAGCTATTTACATTTCATGTCATCATTTGCATTTAGATGTTTACCCAACAAAGACCGCTTTTAATAAAGTATTTGCTTCACCAATATTACTGAAAATGAAACACACACAAGATCATGCCGGCAAGGCCAGTGCGAAGAGAAAAGGCGAATTACCAACCGTTCAGAAAAGCGGAGCTGGTTTGAAAAAAACCTTCAGCAATATTATTTCGCATACTAAAAAACAAATCCGTAATCTGAAACCAAAATGCAAGAAAATGTTAATTGAATTAGCATACGCAGCTGCTCAAGAATTGGCTTCTGAGTTACCCGTACCATTACCGAGAGTGATACCTGTACCTAAAACCGGCGGATTTCTGCCATTGATTCCTATTTTTGCTGGATTGTCTGCCACAGGAAGTCTAGCCGGAGGTATTGCTGGTATTACCAAAGTTATCAATAATTACAAGTCAGCCAAAAACCGACTAGCACAATTAAAAAGACGTAATATGAAAATAGAGCCAATGTGTATTGGAAAAGGATTACATCTTAAACCGTACAAGAGTGGTTTGGGAATTTATGTTTCAAATAAAAAAAACTAGATAGCGGGCTACCCAATAGAGCATTAACTAATATCGATATTACAAAGCACTCGAAAAGAATTCCCCATTTTCGTGGTGTATTTATGAGAGATGAATTACCAGACGCACCATGGTCGATAGAATGTGGTGTGATCAATTTAGATTCTTCTAAAAATTCTGGCACTCACTGGGTAGCTTATGGAAAAATTAAAGATTATATTGAATATTTTGATAGTTACGGTAACTTAAAACCACCGAAAGAATTTATAAATTATGTGGGACCACACATTCATTATAATTATGGCAATTTGCAAGGAAACCATTTATATAACTGTGGACATTTATGTTTAAAATTTCTAAAATCATTTTGGAAAAGTAAATAGTTACAATATAAATAAATAAACAATAACTTTATTATGCAATAGCCACATATTAATAAAATGAAATGTTAAACCCGTGAGGCACATTCCTTCACGATCATTGTACAGAATTGGGTGTAAAATATATAATAAAGTAAAGCTCTTTGTCTAATATTAAAACAATATGTACGTTTTTAATAAAAGCTTCGCGAATGCACAAAAAAACAGTATTCAACTTCCAGCATTCAAAGGAAGAAGACGCTTCAGAACAACAAAGAAAATAAGTAAAACTAATAAAAACTTCCTTTATTCTCTCGGTTTTGAAGTAATACCTAAACAAAATGCTGCAAATATCCGACCCACCACAACAAGATAATTCTATTGAAAGCTATGAAATCCATACTTACAATCCCTACAATGATAGCTTTAAAGAAAACGATGAAATCAGAATACCTATTCATCAGCAAGACGTTTACGTATTACCATCTGCGAGTTCCATTTATATTGAAGGGTATGCAAGTGTATTTGAAGTAGATGCAGCCGGAAACAAAAAAGAAAAAGAAATCAATTTTTCGAATAATCCAATATTGTTTTTATTTCAAGACATAAGATACGAACTAAATGGTGTTGAAATAGATCATATTAAAAATACTGGAATCACAACGACCATTAAATCTCTCATCTCAATGAATGAAGGAGAAAGTAAAAGTGCGAAATTGTGGGGTTGGGATTTAAATGGGTCCAAGCAAAAAGATGGTCATTTCTCTGCTGTTATACCCCTAAATAAAATACTAGGATTTGCGGAAGATTACAATAAAATTCTCATCAATTGTAGGCATGAACTTATACTTCACCGAAGTAATTCAGTTTTAAATAGTGTTATAACTGACAAAAATAATAATGTTTCGATAGACATACAAAAAATTCAATGGCGTGTGCCACATGTAAGAGTTTCAGATCGTAATAGATTATTACTACTTAAGAATCTAGAAAAAGATAAATCCATACAACTAGCTTTCCGAAATTGGGATTTATATGAATATCCTCTTTTACCTAAAACAACAAAGCACTCATGGTCAGTAAAAACCGCTTCTCAGTTAGAAAAACCAAGATATGTTATATTTGGTCTGCAGACTAATAGAAAACTGAACAAATTAGAGAGTTCATCCGTGTTTGATCATTGTAATATAACAAATGTCAAATTGTTTTTAAATTCACAGTACTTTCCTTATGATTCACTTAATTTGAAATTTGATCAAGATAAGTATAGTATATTATACGAAATGTATGCTAATTTTCGTCAGTCGTATTACAACACGAGCATCGATCCCTTGCTTAAGTTGGATACATTCGGGAAAAAAGCTCCACTTTTCGTTATTGACTGTTCAAGACAAAATGATACACTGAAAACCGGGCCAGTGGACGTTCGTTTAGAAATCGAATCTTCAAAAGATATACCCGATAATACAACAGCCTACTGTTTGATCATAAACGATCGTCTTATAGAGTATCGACCATTAAGTAACATCGTTCGAAAATTATCATGAACATGATTATGGATGTTCAAGGTTTTAAAAACGAAAGCAATAAATTTATACCGAAAGAAATAGCAATTATTTGCAAGAACAGTGTGCTTGTGTTGTTGATTAAACCACCATACCCATTTTATTATTTAACAAAGAAAGAACGTTTACAAGTTTCATGGCTAGAAAAAAATAGGGGAATATTATGGAATGAGGGATATGTGCCGTACTGTAGTTATAAGAGCTTGTTATTAGACTTCTGTAAAAATAAGCGTATTTATACAAAAGGATGTGAAAAAGTACTGTGGGTAAAGGAGATAACAGAATGTGATGATGTTTATAATTAAGAAGATACAAATTGTCCTAATTTAGAAATACTTAGTGACAAATATTCAATGTCATCGGATATTCACAATTGTATTTACCATGCAAATATATGTGCTTTTAAAAATGTATCGTATTTAAATAAGTGGTGTATAGATAATAATGTTTTTATGTAATAAACAAATTCAATCCATAATAATAATATTGCTTTATTTTCATCGATAAGCTTCTTCTTCTCTTTTAAGTCGATACACTCTTGACAGAATGGTCGTGGTCCTCAGTTGAGGATTGATATCCTTCATGACGACTTTTTTGGGAAAATAGTGAGGCTAAGAACCTTTAATTGATGGTAAACAGTTAAAATGGATATCAAAATTGGGAGTATCGTCCAAGTTTTCATTCATAAATGGCAGCTAAATGGTTGTCATGAAGTCAAAATAATAAATGGTGAACACTATAGTGGTATGTTAATAACACCAAGTTATTTTCAAACTAGGCGTTTGCAAATTTATTATACAGGCTTACAAGTAACTGCGCAAGTAATTAGAAAAGATAAATGTTTTGTAGACTTGGTGCCTTATGACAGAAAATTAACATATTTATGAAGAACTAAATATAAAATACCTAATATACAGCCCACAGTATAAATACTGTATTCGTTATAAAATTGATTCATTCACATAGTAGCAATACGTGTATCAGGTCATCTGCATCGTTATATACAAACAAATCAAAATGGTTAATTTCTGCTGCCCGCTCAAATGCTTCGAGTCCCCAGATACTCATGTCGATGGCGTTGCGTGTCTTCGTTGCCATGCGTTTATCTATTGTCACTGTCGATGTGTGACATATATGGCAGAGAACGAAGGCTACATCAAAATCGAAAATGAAATGGAAAAGTTTAGGAGCATGAAACGAAAATTTGATGATTACTGCTTTGAATATTTGGATAAGATGCGGGATCATAAAATTCGTCTAGAACAGTTAAAGAAAGCATGGAACTAGTCTCTGTGATTTTAATGTCTTTCTCTGAAGTGTTATTTTAATAATAATAATAAATTTAAGACTAAAATAATTATTGTTTTATTATAATCAGGCAACAAAATCGTACGTTGCTACTTCCCCTCATACTCTTACAGAACAACTTAGTTCACTATGAATAGAGCCGTTTGAACTGCTTATAATTAAAGGGATTTAGAATGAGTCTTTAAATTAACAAGATATCTCTTATGAATATCTATTCATTTGCCAGACCGCTTTGAAGATGAGAATTTGTAATGAATTTTTGAATAGTGGATATTGGGCATTTGAATAGGTAACTGTAAAATCAGTTTTTGAATAGATGTAGGTAATTCACTTCTTGAATAGTGGATATTAGGGGATCTAGATATCTCATTTGTATCTAGATACCCTAATATCTACCTACTAAGAGGTACTTGATGTAACAGAGAAATTTGTAAAAATAAATAACTTAGAAACGCTCTTTAACCAACAAAACAAAAGTTGTAGGGGGCAAAAGGGAGCCTTGCACACGAACAACATGTGGAAACGCTAAAGAAAATGTCACAGTTTTGACTACTGTAAATGCGGCTGGGGACAAGCTGGACACCTCCCAAGCAGCAAAAATTGGTTTTATAATTATCCTGGAACCACCGCTTTATCAGGACATAACGGGATAGTAAGCTCTTATAATAACGGAAAAGGGCCCAATTTATAGGCATACTTTTTTTAGATTTTTATTATTATTTTTAGATTTTAATCATTAGATTCTAATTGCATCAAGCATACTGGATCAAATTATTTTGCGAAATTAAGAGATGCAAATACTACTTAGTTTCATTGGATTCTACTCCAGATGTATCGCATGTAGACCAACTGACTCTGGACCAGTGGAAAGATTTGTTAAGTTCTTGGACATGGAAGGTCATACTGCTAAACAACTCACTCAAAGTTTACTAGATTTCTTAAGTGAGAGTGACATTGATATCAAAGATTGTCGTGGGCAAAGCTACGATAATGCCAGCATCATGAGTAGGAAATACATCGGCTTACAAACAAGAATTATGGAAATAAATAAGTACGCTGAATGCGTTCCCTGTCTTGCACATTCATTAAATTTGGTTGCTAAATGCGCTGCAGACTGCTTTACAGAAGCATTACTTTTCTTCGATTTCGTTGAAAACCTCTATACATTTTTTTCCGCCTCTACCTATCGAATGGGGTCGACTTACGAACGCATTTAAAGATTCTAATTTAAAAATTCCGATTTTGAAAAGGTTATCGTGCACTAGGTGGTCAGCCCGTGCTGATCGAAGGCAATTTTATGTGGTTTTATCACTATTAATAATAGTGCTCCACATCGATTTCGATGACGGCGACCCGGACTATACCTATAAAATTTACAATATACAAGGTGTTAATTTTTTAACTGAAAACCAGAAAGTAGTTTGTTCAGAATCGAGAGTAGAATCGATTGCACTTTATTTTAGCGTAGCTTGTGTTTCTTTTTTTAAATCCATTTTAAACTGTGCTCTGTCTAAAAGTTAGAAATGCAACATAGCACTCCAATGTATTAGCGAGGTTGCATATTTACCTACTGGCCGTTTTTCTGTTAGTTTTGATTTTCTAAGTTGACACGTCATGTCATGTCATTTACTTCTGTAAAACTGGAGGTTCTCAGTTAATTTCCCATTTCTTGCAATAACTATCACGATGGCGTTTAGATACACGAATATTCAATATTGTGAAATGGTTCGGATGCTAGCGCGTTGCAACGATAACGTCAATTTAGCTGTGCGACGTTTTCGAGAAGAGTTTGGTGTTTCGGTGTCCAATGGGACAATGTAGCAGCTACGCAGAGGCTACGTGACTAAGACACGTTTCGTCCACCAACAGCCGTAGATAGAGGCGCTGAAGTCCTTGATCCAGGTTTGGAGGAAACAATATTGGATCATTTCCGTGATAATCCTACGGCAAGCACGAGACAAGAAGGAAGACGTTTCGACTGTAGCCACATACAAGTGTGGAATATTTAAAAAAATGATCAACAACATCCGTATCACTACAGACGATGCCAAGAGTTAACTCCCTTAGACTATGAGCCGCGTGTTACTTTCTGTGAATGGTTTCTCAGAAACTGGTATAAAAACATTCTTTGGACTGACGAATCTACTTTCACAAGACGAGGTTTATTTAACCAGCATAACAGCAGTGGCGTGCCTAGGGTATCAAGCTATGGCAAGCCGAGAGATATGTTTTATTATTTTTTTATAATTTAATGTAGGTAAATCCATCTTGTTGCCGCTTTACTCTTCAGTTTGGACAAGCTTACCAAAGCACACTTCATTCTATTTCTTTTTAAGATCACTCATTATATTGTGCCGTTTTTTGCCGAAATAAACATTAATCATTAAACATTCTAATACTAGACAGAATTTTACAGACTCATTCTCACACGCACCGCACTGTACACCGCACTAAACAAGAATACCTATTTATTTTGTAATTGCATCAAATCACGCATTTTACAACGCCTTGCATGGCCCACGATTCGATATAAACAATAGTGAAGTTATTCATCTCGCCCGCGCACTCGCGTTCCAAACAAACCAAACGCAACAAACTTCACACCGTAAGCCAGATTCAAAATTGCAAAGAAAGTGCTATATATGCAGCTATTCATAGATATTTGCAAAACTAACGTTTTCCTAAGTATGAAGAGAGCGCTTGGAAGCCCCGTAAAAGCCCACAAGAGCGAGCGAGATGTCATGCTATTTATAACGTCGCTACTATCGCCGTTCAGCGCCGCCGGGCCGCGCAGCGGATTTGTTATGCAATTCTTGGTATTTTACGTAAAATAAAGCGCGTTATATGAAAGTGTTTGGTTTTTATTTTTAATCTTGATTTGAGATTTATAAGGCAAGCCCGGCTTTTGGGCTTCTATGTAAGGTTCGCCACTGCATAACAGGCACATGTGGGCGCACGAGAACCCTTTTTTAATGGAAGAAGATTCGTTTCAACATCGGTTTTCATTGAATGTTTGGGCAGGAATAATAGGACCTTACGTACTGGGGCCGGTGTTTTTGCCACGACTAAATAGTGAGACATATTTGTATTTTCTGAGGGACACTCTTCCGGATTTGTTATTTCAGTGACGAGAAGACAATGACGTTCCTTTGGAAAGTGCTAGGAATATGTACTACCAGCATGACGGTGCGCCGGCTCATTTCCAAATAAACGTCAGAAGACATTTGGATGAACAGTACGGACGGCGTTGGATCGGCCATGGAGCTCCAGTCCAGTGGCCTGCTAGGTCCCCTGATTTGACGCCATTAGACTTTCATTTATATTAGACTTTTATTTATATATGTGATAGTTTTTTTTGAATCGTCGACTTTTGTCTCGATCGGACGTGTTTACTTAATAAAAATATTTGAATTAATCACTTGCAAAATCGTGACCTAGCTCTACTCGTACGCTGTGCATGTGACTCATCTGGGTCATTCGGCTCTATTGTTAAGTGTTTGACTTATAAACTATAATGATTAGTGAATTTTTATAAACTATATTAAAAATGGATAGCAGCCCCTTTAACCGGAGTGCGCTAACCCAGCGCAGCCCTCCGTCCTCGCCCTCGCCCGCGCCTCCTCCGACCGCCCGACAAGAAGAGGATCTTCCTGAAATGGTGCACACTTCCGAGATTCAAAACTGGATGACTTCGATTCAGCAGTGCCTGAATGAGGTGTGCACTATATCTTCCGAAGGTAAATTGAATTCGGACCAGAAGCTGAGGATTAGCAGTTTGTGCCGCAATGTGGGTCACGGGACATCTCAATTGGCCGTGAAGTACCAGTCGCTCAAGCAAAAAACCATTCAGACCCATTTCACCCTTCAAGCCCTTAAAGAAAAGCATGACCTGTCGCAGCGACTTCAAGACCTTAAACAGTGCATTGAAGAATCCTCAAAGCCTGCTACGGGAACAGTTTCCTTCGCCGACGTGGTTAGAAATAGCCCGAATAATTTTGTCCATCCCAGCAATTTAAGCTCTATAGCCATCTACCCAACTGATAAGTTGAAGTCGAGCGAAGAAACTAAGTCCCTAATTCAACAAATCATTAGGCCTGAGAAATTGAAGCTGCAAGTGAGAGGTCTCCGCAAGACCAAGAACGGCGGCGTTATTATTAGCACTGACAGTAAGGGTGACATAGAGAAGCTGAAGCAGTCGACGCAGCTGTCAACCTCTGGCCTCACTGTGGATGAACCGCAGAAGCGCAGGCCCAGAATCGTTGTTGTCGGCGTGCCCTCATCCATGCAGGAATCAGAAGTGTTCAACTGCTTATTCCAGCAAAACTTGGCCGACAAGCATCAAGGTATGACACTTGAAATATTTTTGTCCTCGACTAAACTGAGTCTCAAATCAGGAAAGAAGGATGCCGAGACCTGCAACTATGTTTTAGAAGTCTCTGCGCACATTCGCAAGGCCTTGATTGCAAAGGAGAGAGTGTTTATCAACTGGTCATCGTGCCCAGTGAGAGATTTTACTCTGGTAACAAGGTGTTTCAAGTGTCAGCAGTATGGTCATGCGGCCAAGTCCTGCCGAGAAGAAGCAAACACCTGCAGTCATTGCGGTGAAGTGGGCCACGCTATAAAGGAGTGTACCAAGAAGGCCGAGCTACCTAGATGCGCTACATGCTTGCACTTCAAGAAGCCTTGCAATCACAAAACTGGCGAATCTGACTGTCCTGCCAGGAAATCTGCCGAAAAACAGTACATAAACTCTGTAGATTATGTAGGCGCCTAAGAGCGCCACTTTTAATATTATTTTTAGTACTCTTCGCTTTATTTGATTATTATGGCAAATAGATTGATCCCTGACCTAGATAGTTTCTCTGTATCTGAGTCAGCTACTTGTGGCGTAATCCACTAACGATACTAACACAAAACATACGCAGTATTTTTAAAAATTTTGACAATTTCAATACTTTTCAGCAACGTATAAACATTAATTGTGACATCATTGTTTTAACTGAGTGTTGGCTAGGTAAACATACTAATTTACCACTCATGCCCGGGTATAATATGTACAGTAGCAAAGTAAATTACAATCAAAACGACGGGATTGTGGTTTATGCTAGAAATAATCTAGATATCACTATCGACGAGCCTAACATGTCAGACTGTAATCGACTACTTATCAAAATTGGAACTGATTTTGCAGTTTTAGCTTTGTATAGACCCCCATCTTTTAGAAATACCAACATTTTTCTTAACTCTTTAAATGAAACATTGCAACATATATCTCCTTTCAAAAATGTAATATTATTAGGAGACATTAACATCAACATACTCCCAGATAATATCGATTCTACTGCCCTGGACTACCTAAATTTATGCTCCTATCATGGCTTACTCCCTGCCCATTCGCTTCCCACACATCAAAGCGGCTCTTGTTTGGATCATATCATGCTTAAATCCAGTTTCCCCTCAATTGCGCTTGTCACTAACTCGTCAATAACCGATCACAACGCTGCCCTATTAACCTTGAAACGTAAATTACCTAATCTAAATCGCACGCAAATAATATCTAAAATGAATATAAATAAACTTGAAGATGATTTATGCAACATTGACTTTAGCCCAGTTTACAATTCTGATGACGCGAATACTTGTATGTCGTACTTAATAAGTAATATTCAACAAGCAACTATAAGAAACACGACGTACACTCGCTTAAGTAATAAAAATTACAATATAAAGCCTTGGATAACACCAGGGCTCATTCGCTGCATGAGACATAGAGACAAATTACATAAGAAGGCCAAGTCCAATCCAAACAATTTGGTATTACAATTATCTTATAAAAGGTATCGAAATTTCTGCAACGACCTTCTTAAAAAAATTAAATGTTGTTACGATAAAAATGAATTAGAAAAGGCTGGAACAAACAGTAAAAAAGTATGGAATTTCATAAATAATGTAACGTATATATCAAAACAGCGGGAATCATCTTCAGGATTATTTCAAGGTCATGCCTCACAACTGACTTCTGCAAACAGTGCAAATGAGTTTTTCGTAAACATAGGTAAGAATTTGGCAGAAAAAGTTCAGTCAGTCGCTTATGACGCCTTCAAACCAGTCGCAATCAAGTTATAGTGTTAATTCATTTGTGCTGGCTGATACAGATGATGCAGAGGTAGAAAGAATTATTATGGGCCTAAAGGACGTTTCTGCGGTTGGTTGGGATAACATTTCAAATAAAATGATAAAACGTTTCATGCATATCTTGATCTCTCCACTTACTTATATTTTCCGGAAATGCTTGGCCGAAGGAAGCTTTCCAAAATGTTTAAAAAAAGCTATAGTTGTTCCTGTATACAAAGCTGGCAGTAAAGACCAAATAACGAATTATAGACTTATTTCGTTATTACCAGCAATTTCTAAAATACTAGAAAAAATAATAAATAACAGACTTGTTCAATATTTAGAAAAAAAACAATTTTGTCAAAAACTCAGTTTGGCTTTAGATCCAATTTATCGACTTGCGATGCTGTGCATCAACTGACTGACTATGTTGTACAAGCTCTGGACAAGGGGAAGCGGACGGTGGGAATATTTCTAGACCTTGCTAAAGCTTTTGACACAGTTTCCATTCCCATCCTTTTGCAGAAGCTTGAATCCTTGGGTATAAGAGGCACCCAGCTTAAATTATTCGCAGATTATCTGGACGAGCGTAGTCAATGCGTAAAAATTGATAATATTTTTAGCTCTGACCTGAAACATACCTCTTTTGGAGTTCCCCAAGGAAGTATTTTGGGCCCCACTCTATTTTTGGTTTATATAAATGACCTCTATAATCTAAAATTAGATGGGGGTAAAATTATAGCATATGCTGATGACACTGCTCTACTCTTTTCTGCTGACTCAGATCAAGAGGTCTATAAAATTGCACAACAAAGCTTTAATGTTGTAAATAATTGGCTTCAGCAACATTTATTAACTCTAAATGCGGGAAAAACTAATTACGTACAATTTTGTATGCGTAAATCAAATTTAACTTCAACTAACCCAAAGCTCTATGCGCACCATTGCAAGGACTCTGCAAATAACTTGTGTAAGTGTCCAACTATAGCTATTACTAACAGGATAAAGTATTTGGGTGTTATAATTGATGAAGCCCTCTCATTTAAATCCCATATCGAAGCTTTAAGTGGCAGAATCCGTAAGTTAATATTTGTTTTTAAGAAACTACGCACTATCGCGGACTCAAAAATAATCAGGCAAGTTTACTTTGCCTTAGGCCAATCTATATTAACTTATTGTATTACGTCATGGGGAGGCACATCTAAAACGTCATTACTAACCCTTGAAAGAGCTCAGCGAGCAGTGCTTAAGGTTTCCACTTTCCGTCCTTTTCTCTACCCCACTGATCTTCTCTACAAAGATTGTAAGGTACTAACAGTTAGACAAATATTCATAATGAGCACTGCCCTCAAACAGCACGCTGCACTCCCCTACAGCATTGAATCTACTAACAAAAGGCGGAAAGATATAGTTTGCCCTCGAAATATGGGAAAAAAACATGCCTTCTCTTCCAGATTTTACGTATTCTTAGGACCATTTCTTTACAATAGATTAAACGCCAAGTGGGGCATAATATCCTCTTACTTATAAAATAACTAAGAAAATTCTCCAAGATGAACTTCAAAAACTATCCTACGAAGATACAGAGAAACTATTGATTATTTCGAAATGAACATTTTTCATATTTTGTTATTTATAGTGTTTTGTAATTTAGCAAAGTTATTAAGAACTACTGTTTTTTGCAAGTGTTAATTTAAGATAGTTTATAAGTCCTTTTCGCCTGAAACACAGGAACATCCTAGTTCAGGCATAAGTGTTTCTTACCTTTTGTATGTTTAGACTATAGATGTTATATTGTAAAAGTATTTTTGAATAAAGATTTATTTATTTATTTATTTATTTGTGGGGTCGCGTGAAGACAATAGTCTACGATGATGGAAAAGGCCCATCGACCGAGGCTGAGCTGCGACGAAAAATCATAACAGCATTCGAAGCAGTGAAGAATAATAATGAAGCGCTAAACTCGCTCAAAACCAACTTGAGACGACGAGCATCACTTTGTATTCAGCAAAACGGCAGGCATTTTGAGTCGTTGCTCAAGTAAGCTGTATGCCACTACGATTCGTAGATATTTTTTGATTTGTAAAAAGTGTTTGTAAATAGTAGTAGTAGTCTTATTAAATGAGCATATTTAATGGAAGTGTTTTTATTTACTAAATAAAATTAAAATATCAAATACCTACTACCAGCACTGTATTTGAGATGCTCGGATGTATTAGATAGGCAAGACCATTGAAACCGAATTCTGAAGACGTATTTTAGATAACTTTCTTGACTTGTCAACATTGTTGAGCAATTTAAGATTCTTAGTTTCTCTTGCAATGTTGCACATAGCGGAATTGGTAATCTCACCTGTTAAAATAATACAACACACGTTTTTGAACGCAGCTGTCAATTTAGTTCTCTGGTCTGTGGCTTGATACGATGTAAGAAAAAAATGTGCATCTCGGAAGTTTTGTTTGTTTTAAGGTGGAATAAAAATCAGTGTTAAAGTAATGATTGTATTTTAATGAAAAGATTACCTGCACCCCATCAAGATAATAATAATAGTTATGGGCCCAGATGTGCGCTGCGAGCAAAACGTGAAGAAAAATTTACACCTCGTTGGCGTATGGGCGTAGTCAAATAAAATGGCAGCGAGCAAAGAAAACAAATACAATATTGTGCAATTTAATGGAGAAGGATTCAATAATTGGTCGTTCAGGATTAAAAGTGTATTAAAGGAAAACATGTGCCTCAAGGCAATTCAAGAAGAAAAATATTCGGAATCTGAATCAAATTCGCAGATGGAGGCGCAGGCACAAGCCATCTTAATTTCCGCGGTTGCCAACAGCCACTTGGAATATGTAAGGAAAGACACTGCTTTTGAAATGTTTAAAAATTTACAACAAGGATTTAAGGAAAAAGGAGTTAGAAGCAAGTTATTTTTACGAAGACAGTTAAGTGAATTAAAGTATAACTTGCAGAAACCTTGAAACATACCGATCTACCTTCACATATCAAAAACGGGTTCAGACGATGTGGACTCTACCCGTTCGATCCCAATGCACCTGATTACACAAAATGCGTTCTGAATACTTTAGAAAATCTAAATTCGAGACAGACCCATACAACAAATAAAGATATCAGCAGATCTGACATAGCGACTACCAAAAAAGTTCTCAAACAAATAAAAACAGCACTGAAAGATACTTGTACAAATATCGACTCATCACACCGCATTTCTGCCGAACTTAGTCTGATGCCATCAAATTCAACGAGTATTAATTTATCAAAATCTGTGGACATTTCTGCCAAGGTACAAGAGATTCCGCATGATTTTGAACTATGTGCTGACACGGAAAAAGGGATTGAATCAGCAATGAACCTACGTGAAGACGGTAACTCTATATCCTCTTTACACTTAACAGGCAGTTACCTGGAAGTCGGTTCAATTGTTTCACTTGATGACATTTTAATCATGCCTTTAAGTGTCACTGAATAAGAACCCAATTCCTCAAATCCAATGATTGTGCCCGAAAAACTTACTCAGCTAAAATCAGCAATTCTAATTCCAACACCCGGATCGTCAAATCCAATGACTGTGCCCGAAAAACTTACCGAGCTAAAATCAGCAGAAGTCCTTGTATCACCACCCGGATCGTCAAATCCAGTGATTATGCCCAAAAAACTTACCCAGCTAAAATCAGCAGAAGCTCTTATTTCAACACCCGGATCATCAAATCCAGTGACTGTGACTGAAAAACTTACCCAGCTAAAATCAGCAGAAGTTCTAGTTTCAACATTCGGATCATCAAATCCAGTTGTTGTGACCGAAAAACTTACCCAGCTAAAAATAGCAGAAGGCCTAACTTTGACACCCGAGTCTCCAAGTCCAGTAATTGCACCTGAAAATCTTACCCAGCTTAAAACAGCAGAAAGCTCAGTTTCGACTCCCGACTCTTCAAATCCAGTGATTGTACCTGAAAATCTTACCCAACTGAAAACAGCACAAGGTTTAGCTTCGATACCCGACTCTTCAAATCCAGTGACTGTACCTGAAAATCTTACCCAACTGAAAACAGCACAAGGTTTAGCTTCGATACCCGACTCTTTAAATCCAGAGATTGTACCTGAAAAACTTACCCAGCTAAAAACAAACGTTCTAGTTTCTACACCTGGATCAACAAATTCAGTGATTGTGCCCGAAAAACTTACAGGAGGTCTGCCTTTAGTATCCGATACATCTGCAAGTCTAAATATCATGCAGACAGAAACAAAGTCATTTTTATTGAATGATCCGTTTGAGCGTCACTTATATTTGCCGATTAGACCTGAAAAAGTAATAAAACCTAATAAATACAAAACTCCCGCCGCTATTTCTTCTGCGGCTTGGAGGGAACATTACGAGGTGCGAGAACGTGCAAAAAATCTAAAACAAGAAGAAACGAGAAAAAGAAAAATAGAAAGGAATGAAAAACAACAACAGGTAAAAATATTAAAAGAAAGTAACCGCAAGAAAAAGGTAGGACTAGAAATGCAATCAAGACGGAAGAACTCACAAGACACGGATTACCAACCTCGAACTCGCGGTGCTCGCAAAGAAAATCCCTCCACTCCGTCTGCTGCAGCGGGTAAAATATCATGTTCAGAATGTGATGGTGAATTAGTTTCTGATGTGGACGACGATGAAGATAAAAATATTGGGTGTGACGTCTGTCCTCGGTGGTACCATCTAAAGTGTACTTCATTTATAGGTCAGGAATATCTCGATGTTAAAGATAAACCTTACAAATGTGACCTTTGTGACTAGAACAACGCAAATAGCAAATAAGAATAACATAATAGTGTCCTGCTAAGATTAATTAGAAGTGCTTTATTTTTTACAAGAGTTCTTTAAAGTTTAATTCAATCAAGACTGTTAGAATAAAAACATTATTTTTGTTACTTAGAAGAGCAAAGACCATTATTCCAAATTCAAAATATTGTGTTTTCTGTGTTCTTGGTTTGTTTTTTCTACTTCTTTGACACCCATCCCATGGGTATTGCATTATAATCAATCAAGACTATTAGAAAGTACATATTGTTTTCGTTCCTTTATAAAGTTATGTTTGATTTTGTTTAATAAAAGTAGAAAATGCTCAAATATATTACATATAGTGACCAAAGATTACTCAATTATGTACATAAGTGTATTGAGACTTTTTTTATCTTATTTCTGTTGATATAGTAAATTAATCTATGACTTAAGTAAATTAAAGTTCTATTTACTAAGGATTATAAATAGACCTGAAAGATGAAAAATATTGTGTTAATTCAATCAAGACTGTTAGAATAAAAACATTATTTTTGTTATTTAGTAGAGCAAAGACCATTATTCCAAATTCATAATATTATGTTTTCTGTGTTCTTGGTTTGTTTTTTCTACTTCTTTAACAACCATCCCATGGGTATTGCATTATTATCAATCAAGACTATTAGAAAGTACATATTGTTTTCGTTAATTTATAAAGTTATGTTTGATTTTGTTTAATAATAGTAGAAATGGCTCAAATATATTATATATAGAAACCAAAGATTACTCAATTATGTACTGTGCTAGGTCTCTATTACCCAGTTTTATTTATCTTCCCTCGTTTTGTTCAGTGATCGTCTAATTTTAGGACATTGTTTTGTTACGTTGTGTGATTTTTTGATTTGGGACAGTACTTAGCAGTCAAGGTTGCTATTAGGGTGAGATGTTAAACGTTACATATTTATGTAACAGGAAAGATTATAGCGAATATATGTAAGAATTCTTAAATATAATCAACAGATAGAAATGGACAAAAGTTAGGTAGTTAGTTTTACTTGTTCACTTGCTCTGGGAGATATTTAATAGTAGTAATGTTTTACTCGTAAAGGAGGAGCCCTCATCCCCGCTCCGTCCAGTAGAGCTCGACTCCGGACTGGTCACCCTTCCTCGAGCCTACCTCGATCATTACTAGGGGGACAACAATTTATGTCACCCGTCTACACACCGTAAGTAACAGTCATTAAATGAGTAAGAGGACAATCAAGAATGTAGTTACTCCTGAGGTAGGATTTTACTATTCCTAAAATTTACACGGAATAACTACCCTACTCACTTGAGACTAACTCTATTCCCCCCTTAGACTCTAGTATAAGAGAAGGTATTTCGGTTAGTGTATGAGTATGTTGAAGGACGCTCCATTATTTAGTCTACAACCCAGATCGAGTAACTGGCCTCCCCCCACGTACGTACCTCCCTAAGACACCCAGTTCTAGTTTCAAATAGGTTAATAGAATGTATATCGAAAAAAAACCAAGGGATGAATTTTGAAAAGTGATATCCTTCCACAAGAGCAAATAAAATGGGTAAAACAGTACACTATAAGTCTAAATGGATTTGTATATCAACACAAGTAGGTAGTAAACAATAATAATATTGCCAGTTATCCATTCCTATCAGTAATTGATCAATTACTTCTCAAAGATAAGTTCATGAAGAATCACAAGGTTAAATAACATTGCCCTATCAAAATAATACTAGAAGTCCCTTACCTATGTAACACAGTCGTTTCACAGTTTAAATACTCTGAGGTATTATCGGAGATAAGTTTCCAGTAGAATACAAGAGCTTCAATAGATTATATAATATTCAGTTCAGGTATTACTTCGAGACATGAGTAGAGTAACGTAAACACACAAGGGCTTCAGCCAGAATACTGTTCGGGACCTTTGTCAAATCATCGGAATTGTTTCCCTTCGGATTTCAAAAAATTTAAATTTAAAAATATAATTCCAAGAGAAAACACTATCAAAATAAACTCAATTCAAAAATTTATAGTCCTATACAAGGTGGTTCCTGTATACCAAATGCTACTCGGCATTCCAATTCATTTAAACCAAAATTCAATTGAACTGTTCTAAAATTTAAATATTTAAATCTAATGTCATGTTTATTTGTATTAGCTAAATAGAACTCTATTGCTCTTCTGACGGTAACTGTCAGTCATCCGAATCTCATTTGAAATTGAACCTTAGCTCCAGTTGATTTAAATTCCTATCTTATTACTTATATTTATTTCATACGGAGGATTTCAATAAATTTGTTTAATCGCGAAAGTCAACCACGGTAGGTTATATTAAGAACACGCTCGATTAAAAAAATATGTCGGTCCGATATAGTTATAAAGAATTATTAGTATTAAGGTTTGTTTGTTTTTGATTTGTTGATGATGGTGTGTCTTGTGTTAGTTGTTTACCTTAAAATTAAATTAGATCAATCAGAATAAATTATTAGAAAAGCCATTAGCAAAATATTTTAGTAGGTAAGTCTAAATAAAGTAAGCAAAAAGTATTCACCTGTATCTTCCTCAATAATTGTATTATCAATTTCAATGGGTTTTATTATATTTTGCAATGCCATTAAATTGCTGTCTCCGTCGTATAATGTATAAAAGCCATCTAAAGTTGGCCCAACTAAACCTATTACAATTTATGTACTTTGTACGACAAAGTACACAAACCTATTATGTACTTCGTCATATAATGGATCAGTGCATTTTGGTGGTGGGCCGCCTCCTATTAATAAAGATAACTCATTACAGCACAAAATAGCAAGAAAATGAGGAAAGTTTTGCAGTACATGAATTATATTCAGTGATTTACCTATACCCAAAACGTTCTTTTTAAAATTGTTTTCGTTGGTTTTCGCTTCCTTTTTTAATTTTTCCAATATTTTTTGGCAATTTTGTTCTGGTGCTCCTGTGGCCTCTGCTATTTTAGTCCAGCCCTCCGAAGAGGTGCCATATTCTTCAACGTTTTGTATGAATGTTTCCCTATCAACTGCAAGATAAAGATAATATTGTAAAATACCTGAAAGGATATATTGACATTCTACTAAAGTACAAGGAATCTATAGCCCTTACTTACGGCCACGAATCGCGTGACCGGCAGCAGCGCCGAGCATTTTCTCCGTTCATCACACAGCCGAGACCCTGGCCGCACATGATTATCTGGTGGCACACGCAATGGAGTGAATCGCCAGTCGCGCGATGTCGTGACCGGGCCATTAGCTAGTACGCCCGCAAACCACATTACCCACAGGCCTGAGGAGAGGACCCAAAGAATACATTGTACCTACCTGGAATATACATTTTCGTGTCTGAAGCACTTTTTTTAACCTTTTTCTTTAGATTTTTAAAGTTCTGTTGGAGACTTTCCACAGTGCGGTGATGCCCCATGGTAGTGGCATTAAATTCCTCCATCACGGTTTGCCTTGCCAAGCAATTTGCTTTTGTGCTAGGTTAGCGCCGTCAGTTTTTTTATTCTCTATTATATATTTGTATTTATCTAATATGTCACACAGCAACGAAGAATCGTTGCTCGTGAAATTAAGTGCACGTAACCGAGTTTTTTTCTCCATTTTATGACAATACAACAGCACAACAGCGTACGTAAACAAACACAAACAGCATACTCAGCATAGCAATAGCATATACGAGTAGGGTCATATCGCTGGTTTTCGTCCATTTAGTGGAGTTGCCAGATTCTTAGCCCAAAAATATGATGTTCAACTAATCCAAAACAAATGATCAATATTTCTATTTGATGCTAATGTGGTCTTTTTAAGTTTAGATTAAGTAGTAACTAATTGTATTTACTGTTTTTTTTATTAAAAAAGTTTAAGGCAAAATAATGGATTTTGCTAGATTTCGTCCAGAAATTTTAGTTTTCGTTCTAATGTGGACTAGTTTTCGACCACTATGTATAGTATGTATTTATGAAGAGGAATCTAAATATATTCAATTGAAAGTCAGTGTATAATTTTACTTTTTAATTTCCTTTAACGTAATCTGATATCACTATCAGTCTTGATCTAATTAATACAATATTTTTCATCTTTTAGGTCTATTTATAATCCTTAGGAAATAGAACTTTAATTTACTTAAGTCATAGATTAATTAACTATATCTACAGAAATAAGATAAAAAAAGTTTCAATACACTTTATGTACATAATTGAGTAATCTTTGGTTTCTATATATAATATATTTGAGCCATTTCTACTATTATTAAACAAAATCAAACATAACTTTATAAATTAACGAAAACAATATGTACTTTCTAATAGTCTTGATTGATAATAATGCAATACCCATGGGATGGTTGTTAAAGAAGTAGAAAAAACAAACCAAGAACACAGAAAACATAATATTATGAATTTGGAATAATGGTCTTTGCTCTACTAAATAACAAAAATAATGTTTTTATTCTAACAGTCTTGATTGAATTAACACAATATTTTTCATCTTTCAGGTCTATTTATAATCCTTAGTAAATAGAACTTTAATTTACTTAAGTCATAGATTAATTTACTATATCAACAGAAATAAGATAAAAAAAGTCTCAATACACTTATGTACATAATTGAGTAATCTTTGGTCACTATATGTAATATATTTGAGCATTTTCTACTTTTATTAAACAAAATCAAACATAACTTTATAAATGAACGAAAACAATATGTACTTTCTAATAGTCTTGATTGATTATAATGCAATACCCATGGGATGGGTGTCAAAGAAGTAGAAAAAACAAACCAAGAACACAGAAAACAATATTATGAATTTGGAATAATGGTCTTTGCTCTACTAAATAACAAAAATAATGTTTTTATTCTAACAGTCTTGATTGAATTAACACAATATTTTTCATCTTTCAGGTCTATTTATAATCCTTAGTAAATAGAACTTTAATTTACTTAAGTCATAGATTAATTTACTATATCAACAGAAATAAGATAAAAAAAGTCTCAATACACTTATGTACATAATTGAGTAATCTTTGGTCACTATATGTAATATATTTGAGCATTTTCTACTTTTATTAAACAAAATCAAACATAACTTTATAAATGAACGAAAACAATATGTACTTTCTAATAGTCTTGATTGATTATAATGCAATACCCATGGGATGGGTGTCAAAGAAGTAGAAAAAACAAACCAAGAACACAGAAAACACAATATTTTGCAGTCGTTTTCAGCAGGCTGAAATCTGTTTTCAGGCCGTTTCAGGACACTAACTGTCACATGACACCATTTCCTGAAAACCCGTTTTCAGGCCGTTTCAGGCCAAGTTACAGTCCACCTGTCTCTGGAACATTCTAGAAGGTGTGTGACAAGGATAGCCTATATGTGTGAAAGAGACAGACGATCTTGTTTCCGGAACATTCTAGAAGGTGTGTGACAAGGATAGCTTATATGTGTGAAAGAGACAGACGATCTTGTTCCGGAACATTCTAGAAAAGTGTGCGAGCGAGATAACATAGCGTACTCGTGAAAGAGACAGACAGATGATCCTGTTTCCGGAATATTCCAGACTGTGCCAGAGAGTTCTAGCTGGAATGTTCTCGAACTTTGTGGGCCGATTCACTGGACCTATATAAAGGCAGACAAGGTTCCGACAGAGTCAGTTTTTGGAAGAGATACCGAGAGATAAACATCGAAGAGAGATCAAAGTGATTACTAAGTGATTTAAGCGAATAAGTTAAGTGTTGAAAGAGATTCCTTTTTGTTCAATTAAATTAGTTTTACGTTAAAGGCGTATTATCTATCTAACGAACCCTACGGCTCGTAACATTTGGTGTCAGAAGTGGGATAGAGAAATGCCTATAACACCGAGAGACGAACAGGAGGAGTCCGGCGGAGAAGCACCAGCGATGCAGACGCGGGCACAATCAGCACGTGACGCCGCTCGTCGTCAAAGTTTTGACAACAACCGCGCCATAAGCGAAAATACAGACCAGTCCAGTCTGTTGTTGGCCATGCAACGCATGATGGAGGAACAGGCGCGACGTCAAGAGGAGCAAACTCGGATTTTTATGGAGGAGCAAGCTCGACGCCAAGAGGAGCAAACTCGGTTTTTTATGGAGGAGCAAGCTCGACGTCAAGAAGAGCAGGCTCGCCGTCAAGAGGAGCAAATTCGGATTTTTATGGAGGAGCAAGCTCGACGTCAAGAGGAGCAGGCTCGCCGTCAAGAGAAGCAAATTCGGATTTTTATGGAGGAGCAAGCTCGACGTCAAGAGGAGCAGGCTCGCCGTCAAGAGGAGAAGACTCGTGCTTTCTTAGAAGAACACTTGAAGGCAATCGGCGTGCAATTCAAGGAGAAAATAGAGAAGTTAAAATCAGAAATAGAAGAGCACGACGACAGACTTTTAAAGCATGACAAGCAAATTTTAAGTATGGAAAAGGAGCTAAAATGTTTAAAGTCTAACGGAGTTGTGACCTCTAGTGCGCCTGCAGGCAAACTAAAGGATCTAGCCCTGACAGTATTAGACACTATGACGGGAGAAGTGACTTTAGAACGCCTGAAGGATGGCCTAGAGTCGCGTTATGGTGACTCCCACCTGGAACACGTTTATCGGGCTCAGTTGAAGGACAGAATGCAGCTAGGTAATGAGAGCCTGCAGGAATGGTGCCTGGAAATCGAGAAGTTGGTTAGAAAGGCATACCGGTCCTCACCGTCTCTAGCGGACATCATGCTAGTGCAGGCATTTATAGATGGCATTAGAGACCGTGAAGTAAAGATAGCTGTGAGTCTCGGTCATCACAAGACCCTAAAAGATGCACTCGCTCACGCATTAGAAGTAGAGACAGTTCGCAAGGATTATCGGTCTTACCGCGTCCGAGGTGTGACGGACAAAGCAAAAACTCGAAGCAGGCCTACGTGTTATGCGTGCGGGGAGGTAGGGCATATGAGATTTTCATGCCCTAAGAAAGACCCCAGAGGTGATGTGGAAATCCATCACAGTGATTTTAAGAGCTGCATATGTGGTAACTGGCGCTACTGCAGAAACGCGGCCGGAAAATGGGTAACGCCAGGAACCTGCCCAAGATTGTGCATGTGAATCGATTGGCACGTTTCAATGGATCTAATAATGCTCGGGACGAGCATGTCTAAGGAGGAGGCAGTGTTACGGAGTTGGGTCAACGAGAAACCCGCAAAAACATTATTATGAAATTAGTAGCACTTGCAGTCGTTTTCAGCAGGCTGAAATCTGTTTTCAGGCCGTTCTGGAAGAAGTCCTAACACATAACGGTAAATCAGAAATTACCCCAAGTTAGCATTATTTTCAGCAGGCTGAAACATGTTTTCAGGCCGTTTCAGGACACTAACTGTCACATGACACCATTTCCTGAAAACCCGTTTTCAGCCTGCTGAAAATAATGCTAACTTGGGGTAATTTCTGATTTACCGTTATGTGTTAGGACTTCTTCCAGAACGGCCTGAAAACAGATTTCAGCCTGCTGAAAACGACTGCAAGTGCTACTAATTTCATAAAAATGTTTTTGCGAGTTTCTCGTTGACCCATCTCCGTAACAATATTTATTATTATTTCATGAATGTGTATTTATTGTGTCAATTACTAACATAGGATGTAAGAATTATGTATCTAACAAAATATGGACATTGTCTGAATTAAACTATTATTATGTTGGTACGGATTTCCGATCACGGGCCCATGGGGACCCGGTCATTTGAAAGGCATTCATGGGGCCGAAGCCAACATGAAGAGGCCTTTGGTACCATATAATATAAATGAGATGGGCGCAACTATGGAGGTCTATCCCCTAATACACCATGAGGATGTGCTAGCGGACAGTCCTCCACAGTTGCCAAACTATTGCCAGGTAGGAAGCGACATGGAATTGGCTATGGGGTTGGGATGTTGTGGACAGGATTACCGGGCTATGGAGTGAGATAACGGACACCTACCATTTCAATATCTCATAAACTGAACTTTTGGTAGGCGGTGACTCGCCATTCACTAAATGGGCCCCTCAAACTATTGCCCGCTCGGGGCAACGAGGCGGCAACATTGGTGTGAACGGCTAAGGATGGAGAGGTGTCCCTGGACTTTAAACTTCAAAATGCCAACTCGCCACTTACGGCCAAACACATCCATCCTTCGAGCATTTAGCTCTTGCGATCCACTCTAGGCGGCCAACAAAGGCAAACTAGAGGCGGGGTGGGTGTGTAACTGTGTGTGAGTGTGTGTATAAGCGCATGTGTGTATGTGTACCCTTGGAGGTCTCGGGTTCGTGGTGTCGCTACGCACCAACAGCTCGCCACAAGCCGCCCTGCGATGACTGACTGCACTGGTGACACGACAACACCAGCGGGCGATGGGGTCTATTATTATTATTATTATATTATTATTATTAATCATTATTCCTTTTTCTCTTGCGAAATTAAATATTCTGCTATTTATGTATTCTTTCCCGTTGTCACATCTTAGTTCTTTGATCATTTTTCCTGTAATATTTTGCATTTGATTGACATATTCTTCGAAGCATTCATAAACTTGTTCTTTTGATTGAATACAATACACTCTCGCTATCTTGCTATAATCATCTATGAATGTCAAGAAATATTTTTCTCCCCGATATCCTGTAGCTCTATGTGGTCCGTTAACATCCGTGTGCACAATATCTATCTTCTGCTTTTGTTCTATTATTGCTAAATGGCAAATTGTGCATCTTATTTTCGACGCATATAGTACACTTCATATAATCCGTTTCTATCTGTTTAGGCAATCCATCTAATATTTGATTTTTACACATCATGTCAAGATAATTGAAGTTTATATGACCAAATGTTCGGTGCAGCTTTTCTTTCAATGTCATATTACAATTTGCTGCATTTACGCCTATTTCCTTACAGACAAAACTGGTTACTTTGTAGAGTCTCTCATCTTTCTTCGCAATTGCAATCAATTCTCTATTCTTGTTATATATCTTCGTTAAATATCCCGTCGAAACAATTGTATGGTTATCTGTTATCTTCGAATAGCTTAATAAGTTTGCTTTCATCTCTTTTACGTAAAATACATTGTCTATTATCACCTGGTTTCTGTTCTTATAAACAGGAAAGTAAGTTTTAATGCTTCCAACCTTTGTCGCTTTCAATATTCTTCCATCACCAACCTTGACGTTTATTGGTTCTTTTAATGTCACATATTTATCGAAGTATTCGTCGGTGTTTATTATGTGGTCTGTACATCCACTGTCTAGAAGCCAATTTATTTGTCCTGGCTTGAGAGGAGTATCTTCATTAATCGTCGAATTGTTCACAACGCAAGTGTGAAAGCTCTTTTTATAATATTCCGTACTATAGTAATTTCCTCTGCCTCTGTTGGGTCCGAAATTGTAGTGACTACGTCCACGACCATGACTTCGAGCATAATGTCCACGGCCACGACCTCGGTGTCCGTGCCAACAGCCTCTTTGTATATGCCCAACTTTTCCGCAGGTAAAACATGTTTGTTTGTTCTCAGATTCTACTTTAAAAGCGTTCGAGGTACCCGGCATTTCTTCGTCTACACTTTGGATTTTCTTCATTCTAATTTTACTTTTTAAATATTCTACGGTTCTATCTTTTTCTGGCAAAACATCTATTAAATCGCCAATATAACTGTAATTTCCGGGCAATGCCTTTAACATATAATTTAATTTTTCACTTTCCGACATCATGGCGCCGGCTTTTTTCAAATCGTTGACACATCGTTCGAATTCGTCGAAGAAAATGTTAATATCGGAATATTTCACTAGCTTTATATTTTCTAAATTGTTTCTGCATACAATTTGCAATGCTGTAGATTGCTTTAAATACATCTCGTCGAATTTTAATATAACTTTGTATGCTGACTCTAGCTCGCTAATGTATTCCAACTGTTGGTTGGTAATCGCACTGTATATGTAATTTGTAGCTTGAATATCCATCTCATCCCACTTAGTAGCATCATCTTTTTCAGTTTTTATTCTAATAGCTACTTCCTTACATTTTTTAAATTCAAAAAATTTCAATAGCCGAATTTTCCAATTGGCATAATCCTTTCCGTCGAAAATTGGTATTACTATATTATTACTCATCTTTACTATGACTTAATTGTTTTTCACTTCTTTTACACACTTAACGCTCTGCTACCATGTTTAAAGTGAAGAAGACGATTATTTATTAATTAATATATTATATTTTCATATCAACATGAACTAGACACATATCGCAAGACAGCTCTTTAGACAGAATCAAACCATAGCTAAAGTGTAAGCGGCCAATATAAATCTACAAAGGTTTACAACCTCAACATTTACATTAAAATGTTTTTTAAACATATTAGCAATTTCCTTCTCATTTTGTAGACCATTCACTGCAATTGGCCGACTTAGTTTATAACTTAATTTATTCGTTTCTTTCCAGAATTGACTGAAATTACCCACTGCTCTGTGTGAAGCTATTATATCCATTTTTATCATCTCTTGGTTACGCTGACACCACCTCAACTTATTTTTAAAAAGCTTTCTTTTGTTATTCATATCCTCATACAGCGAACCCGAAGTTGGGGATCCGTGTGACAACCATAACTTATGTGCGTCACGTGCGTCTAAGTACAATGGCAATACATGATAATTCCAGCCTGTTATTTTATTTTTAAAAACTTTGTTCACCGATGTCAACTTTGCGGCTGACTGTATAGATTTAATAATTTCATTATAAAAGTTACTAATTAGTTCAAAATGAATTTTATTGTTACACGGTTCCCCGCATACATCTAATGAGATGTTTACATTTGTTAAGGAATCTGTACATAATTTATTTTAAGTTTCAATTTGTTCACTACTTCTTTTTCCCCATAATATGTGATTCACCACCTTGATATTCGGAAGAAGTCTTTCCTTCACATTCCCTAAGTTACACTCAACCGTCAAAGGATAATGGTCTGACCAGTATACATCATACAATACACGCGCACTAGAACACAATTTAAACGCGGACGCCGAGGCAATGCAATGATCCAGCCAGCTCTTAGACGCGTGAATGACCACTTTTAAAGGTATAGGTATCAGACGACTCACCAATCAGTTTCATATCAGCACAAACCCACTCTTGTTCATCACAATATGACTGCAGCTCCCTCCCAAACAAAGCACGAGGACCAGCGTTAAAATCTCCTAATGCTAAGAAGCATTCACAGTCACTATCTTCTGTTTTCGCACTTATATTTCCCAAACACTCTGTAAACGCCGGTAAATTGTCTGCACAATCCGTAGGCATGTAAACCGACATAACAATCACATTACGGTTGTCTTTCAACCCCACGCGTATCGCCGAGATGCGGTTATATCCACTTTCAATCACTGACACATTAGTGAACATACTTTTTCTCCAAAGCACTGCCACGCCTCCATAAGGTCTACCCTTTAACGGCCCAAGGGACGTATCTACTGCTGATATTCCATGATAACCAAACTCTTGACTGACTTGACTTAAAAAATCAATATCATCAGGTAATAGCCATAATTCCTGAAGCGCAATCACGTCATTTTCCCTGCATAGTTCTTGAACATTAGGCAGTGAACGTCTAACACCCCTACAGTTAAAAGATATTAATTTCACTTTTTTCTCAGCCATTATTATTTATTTATTATTCGATTTTTGATTCTGTTTATTTCTTTTAAATATATATTTTCGGTATACAATCCCGGGAGGCCAAAATCCGTCACTTAAAAAGGTGTCAATTTTAGTCGCTTCAATCGTCACTAGAAATGAGTTGAACGTAGTATCCTGATATGGTTTTAAGTATTCGACTTTAATCACCGATTGCCCTTTGTTCATAATGTATTCTCTAATATTCTCAGATGTTATTTCCTTTTTTGTTCGCGAAATGTATAGCGTAGAAGACCCGGGCACAGCCTGGAGCATTTCATTTGACTCGCCATTACCCCTCCTGTTTCTTATATTTATCTTTCTCTGCCTTTTTTTTAACCACTTCTTGAAATCCCTCTGAATCTATTTTTCCTTTATCAGAAATAAGTATATTCCTATATGAGGTCATTTTGTTTTGTAAATCCTCATCTTTGTCTGCAAAAGAGTTCATGGCCGGTGGTCCCCAATTTTTAAAGTGCGTTGGATAGTCAACCTTACTTTCACTACCACAAGACTCAATTTGTACTGGATGTGGTGATGTATAATCCAGTTTACGTTGACCTTTAATGTCGTTAATATTGGACAACGGTGTACCCACATTGTTAGATAAAAAATTTCGTCTTGTCAACGGTTCTTGTACATACAGTATTGCACCCAGGTTGCTGCTGCGTAAATGAACTTTTCACTTTGAATATTTCATTTTTTATTTCCGTAATGTCTTCTTTGTTCGTTTGGCTGGTATATTTTATATTGTTCAGTTCTGAGCGCAATGAAGCCATCTCTTTTAATACTCTAGTAACATCCAAATCATCAAAGGTAATTGGCGGGATTTTATGGAGATCCTTCGCTACAAATATTGGCATATTGTCAGCATCATGTTCTTTCAGAATTTTTATTATGTCTTGTACATTTTTCGATGATTTACCGTCTCCTTTTCTCGTTTGCGTCCTTATATCCAAGTATTCACGCAACTTCGCTTTCGCCGCTTCGATTTCGCTTTCTACGAAGTTTGTGACACATATTCGAGTTAAAGTTAATTCGTCAATCACATCGATACGATTCGAAATATAACACAAAAGTTCATTTATCACTAACGGTTTATCACTACCCATTGCACATGTTAGGTACAAACTTGTCTGGACGGGTGTACAATCATTAGCAGCGGCATGCAATGACCAATGTATTTTAGTAGTAGTATTTTAGTTCAAATATGTATTTATTACTTACCTACTTTAGTAAATAGTAAGTAGGTATTATTAGTAGTACAGTCAGAATCAGAAGTAGCCAAACACTTTAGTAGCTTGTCACTTCTACTAACGTGGCACATTTAAAACTTCACAGTATAGTTGGTTATTGAGGCAAAGTAGTAATATGTTATGTGTGGTGCTTAGTTAGGGACTAGATCAATCTGTGTTGAAATAAACATAACCCTCCTTCGGGCAGTTGGATAAAAATAACCCAAGATATTATAACTATTATTATTAAATGCTTTATTATTATTTTATAGATAATTTGATACCTTATTATTATTAATAAACGAAACATAAAGTTATCAAGAGGCCCTTATTTTGTTTTGACTAATATATTCACAATCGTACTTACATTACGTACATTAATTTCAGGTTCAGAGGAAACATCCAACATCGCAAGTTTTCTGCTGATACCATCTCTCTTGGCTGTCACAAGCATTCGTCTGAAGAACACAGCGAAAAAGATTGGCGGCCTTCTAAAGCGGAGGCAACGGATGGTTTCATTCTGCATATCAAAAACGACTCTGATATTCAAAGTGCAATCACAAGTAAGCAAACCAAATTCCAAGAGTAGGTACGGGCTCACTGTGCAACCTTTTATTATTGTTGTAGAGGAATCTCTTGAGAATATCAAAACTTGCTTCGTAGTGATCAATGAAGTATTTTATGATGAAGTCTCAAATATACTGTCTGCAGTAAGTCTATGTTTTAAAATAACTTGGGTCGTAAATGCTCAGTACCCAGTCGAATGCCACAACACTTGGATGTTTATACAATACGCTTATTTCAAATTTAGGACTAAGTTTGATAATAGCTCAACACCTCCTACCTCTGCTTTAACGCTTTTGGCCGAATTAGGCATTGATACTGAACATAAATAAATAATACAGTACATCAAACATGCCGGTAGTCCTAGATGTTGACAATTTTTTAACTATTAAGGATTTTCAGTTGCTGAAACAATGCAACTGGCCTTGGAAAAATACACATTTCATTTTATCTGATATGTGTTTTGGATGTGGTTTTTTGACTGTTTGTAATGAAGCTCAACCAGCACATTTTATATTAGAGAATAAAGAATATGTGAAAAGCGTATTGTACTTAAATTTTTTTTGGTGCAAAAATTGTTTAAATTGTAGCATTTATGATCATTGTCCCTATGACGAATGTGAATTTTGTTTTAATTTCAATAAGTAATTAATTACATAGAATAAATAAATAGCACTTTACACGTTTCAAATAATTTGGTCTAGTCCCTTTGCACTTTTAGAATCATTTAATTAAACGAAATTGAAACTTATTTTGTCCCACGAGCGTAATTTAGATATATTGTAAAAAAATAAAAATACCATTGTTAGCATATAAGAACATAAAGTGAATTTATTATGTAAAAAACACTAATAATTACATGGTTTTATAGTAAGGCAGCGTTCCCACTATGTCGTAAATCGTTGAACGACTATCGTCCTAGCTGTTCCCGACGGTTTTGTCCCATTTTCTTAACAATTTGTCGTCACAACCAAAAAAAAGTCGTGGACGACAATCTCTGTGAGAACGCGGCCTAAATGGATAAAAGTTGTTTAAAGCTCCATCTACTGGATATAGATTCAAAGGTTTTACTCCAAACTACGTTCTAGTTTTAATATAAAAAATCTCAAACATGTTACTATTCGAAACAAAATAGGTCAAACTTGATTTTTTTAGGAAAAATTAAGTTTTATTTGTAAATTTATATGTATTGTGTTTAAGCCAAAGCATATTTTCAAAGTAGGGTTTTATTCATTGTTTACACATAATGTAGAATTAATAAAACCCTTCTTTCAAAACATGCATTAGTTGAAACATATTTATTGCATATTTTCTTTTTACCGACAAAAATCAAGTCACATTCTCTTTTACGTGGTAATTATATGTATTAGATATCTGCGGTAACAACATTATTTATTAAAGGTTTCCTTGTTATGTAAAAAGTTTAAAATTTATTGTGTTTTGTTGGCACCAACATTACATGTATTTGGAGTAAAAATTTGTGATCGAAGGCGGCGCTAGTGTGCGAGCCTTGACGTACCGGTCAGCTGCAGAGTAAAGTGACCCCCTTGTATACAATCAAACGTTCATACAAAGGGGGTTACTTATCTCTGCAGCTGACTGTACCATTAAGGTTAAGGTTATATATAAATGCCTGTTTTGTTGATTTCCTTTATTCAAAGAATTTTAAATGGTATGGGAAAGTCAGTCACTATGAGAGATAGTTTGTTCCAATGCACCATGGCGTCGATTTTATAGTCAAGTAAAATTTTATTGATAGATTATTTCAAATCTACATGTTTTAACTGGGAATTGAACCAGTCATATGTGTAAAACTTTCTGTATTTTAATGACACAACTCTTAAGGGATATTGTTGAACGTATATGTATAGTCGAGTAAAGTTTTGTCACTTTTGCACCTATCACATTGCAATAGGCTGCAAAAGTGACAAACCTTGATTTTATATTTAAAATAATACATTATTGCAGGTTTGACTTGACTTTAAAATCGACACCATAGGCATAGTTCTTTGGAACAATATATCTTTTAATTAGTTTCTGACTTATTTTCCTTTAGGGTGACAAGCTAAGCTAAGCTAGGGCTAGACAAGCGTAATTTTTTGAGTTGTGAGTCGTGTTTTCAGTTTCATTCGGTTTTAACAAAACGTGTCTCACAACTCAAAAAAATCCGCTTGTCTGGCATCACCCTTAGTTGATGAAACACCTGTACAATTGTATAAATAATTTACCTTACGCTACTCATAACATGAATAAAGCTTTTATTCTAATTACATAAACTTTCTCTTAATAATCTTTCAAGTTTGTTCTTTCGGCAAATTAAGCATAAGATCGTTCAGATCTAATAAATTTATTTACCAAACATCTAGCCAACTACCATATAAACGATCTTTTTTAATTTCCGACACTCTGACTTTTTTCCCAACTGCAGGTAACCACAGCCATGTACAGTTGGCGTACCGTAAGATAACATCCAAAGTGCTCAAATATTGGACACAAGGACCAATTCTAGATAACGCACTGAGCTATACATTTTCAGAATAATAACCTGACCACTCATCGTACGGAAAGCATAGGCGAGGACTGCTCCTACAGAAAATATGTTACTTGATAAATATGTTGTCGTGTGTACAACACATCAAGTTGCACATTTTCAGTATGAGCTGACCTCTCTTAGGCTTGCCGTACAATCAGAGGTCAGCTTATATTGAAAATGTATAGCTTAATGTGTCATCTGAAATTGGTCCTTGCAACAAAGTATTTTAGCTGTGGTTAACCAACTAACCCACTTAAAAATACCAAGTAACATGGCTAGAATTACAAAGCAGATCGGTTGTAGATACCCAATGAATACGATTAACAGTACAGAGTAACTTCGCTAGGTTTACCGATTTGATTTGACTATAAATAACAAAGCAGGTTGGTTGTGGGTACCCAATGAACACGATTGATAGTACCCAGTAACTTGGCTACCTGTACCAATTTGACTTAGCTAGAAGAACAATGTAGATTGGCTGTAGTTACCCAATGAACACGATTAACAGTACAGAGTAACTTAGCAAAGTGTACCAATTTGATTTGACTAGAAGTAACAAAGCAGATTGGTTGTGGGTGCCCAATGAACACGATTGAAATTACTTAGTAACAAGGCTACCTGTACCAATTTGACTTGGCTAGAAGAACAAAGTAGATTGGCTGTGGCTACCCAATAAACACGATTAAAAGTACAAAGTACATGGCTAGGTATACTAAGCAACTTATTTGTGCCTACCGAATTAGTTTCCTAAACACAACAAAGCTCGTTGGTTGTGGTGACAGTTGTGTTTTATTTTGTAATAAACAAGTTAATTCGCTACAGTTACCGATTAAATTGGTTTATAATACTAGGAAACTTGGGTATAATTAACCAAGTCATTCGGTTCACAGTCACAATTGGTTTATTAAAATTTACTAAGTGTATATGTTAGAAGTAACCAACCCAGGTTAGTCAGTTTTTAACAAACTTATTTCGGTTTATTTTACCAACATGCGTTAACAAACTTCACGTGTTTAGTTTTAGCTGCAAACTTTGCAGGCTCCCCCGAACCAAGTCGCTAGGTTGTAAATAGAAACAAATTGACTATTTATAGCCGTTAGGTTTTCTCCGTGTGCCAAAAGAGTGTTGAAAAAAACTATTACTGTTTAAAGTATACCTAGTAGAGGAAATGTAGAATTACAAGGTTATGTTGATGCCGACTGGGCCAGTGATAGTCTGGATAGGAAATCATATACAGGGTTCTGTTTCGTGATAAATAGTTCAATCATCTCTTGGCAAAGCAGAAAACAAAACAGAAGACTATTTCTTTAAGTAGTACTGAAGCTGAGTATGTTGCATTGTCAGAAGCATCTAGAGAAGTAGTTCATTTTAAAAAAACTTAATGTATGAGATTGCTGGTAAACAATGTAGTTAGGTTGCATTGTGATAGCCAAAGCGCTGTGGAATTGTCAAGTCATCAGTCACATAATAGGTCGAAACACATTGATATGCGATACCACTATGTTAGAGATGCAGTTAGGAATAACTTAATTGTTATTAAATACATTTCAACACAAGAAATGCCTGCTCACCTGTTAACAAAAGGTATGGTCTCTTAAGCATTATAAGTTTATGAAAATGCTAGGATTAGTCAGTAAGGAATAGTTTTTTTTTTTTGCTTAATTTTTGTTTACATTTATTTTGTTATGTGGGGATTTTACAGTTAAAATACTGGTAACAAAATGGTTGCATGTAACTAACTGACTCCCTTTGCTATTGTTTGTAGTGGTCTTGTTTTAAAAAAATAATAAAGTTAGTCGATGTATGAAAGTCATCTTGTTTTATAAGAAACTAGAAGGTCTATGGGATTTAATTGAGGCAACTGATGTCATAGGCTGAGATGTCGCGCGCGACCAACGTGCACTGGCTCGCTTATGCTTGACTATCAAACCATCTCTTTATCAGTACGTGCGTGAGGCTAAAGCCGCTTCTGAAGCTTGGAATAACTGGCAGATGTCTTCGAGGATCGCAGGTTGTACCGGCGCGTACTTCTTTTAAGACGACTTCATAGAATTAACTTCAACGATTTTAAATCCGCGTCAAATTACATCGGAAATTTAAATGTCAGTCGTGCATCAACTAGCTGACATCGGAAAAATATCTGAAGATGAAGAGATAGCTGAAATCCTGCTGAGCGGTTTGCCAGAAGGGTATTACACATGGTAAGCAAACTTGAAACGCTATGCTTTCATCTACACTTCAAAGTTAACTAGTCAGAAGTAGATTGCTACAAGAAGCTCAGAGAAAACTCCACCCTCGTTTACAAATATTAAGGAACAAGAGGACACATAAAAAACCCAAATGTCGCAATTTTCGAAGATACAAATAACAGAAGAAGAATGAAAATCATTTCTTAATTTTTAGCTCATAAGCGCTACTTAGGTTTTTGTTAACAGTGGATCGTCGAATCATAATTACGTGCAACAACAAAGAATTATTAT
Source organism: Archips xylosteana (assembly GCA_947563465.1). NCBI lineage: Eukaryota > Metazoa > Arthropoda > Insecta > Lepidoptera > Tortricidae > Archips > Archips xylosteana. The sequence goes on along the minus strand of OX387365.1, from coordinate 12,035,038 downwards.
CAAATATAAAACACACTAGTGAGTGTTCAAGTTATTGCTGCCGCCAATAAATAATCAACAAATATTAGCACTTGTACTGGAGATCTTCACAATATCATAAACAGAAAGGTTAGAATTTTCTCACTCCTCATGCTCTTAAAATGTTACTTTAATCTCTGCATATCGGGACTAAAGCTCGTTTTTGATCTCAAGGGATTAAAGTAAAATTTTTTTAATTGACTATGGAAACCCCTAAACTGCCAATCACGGTTTGTGTGAATGGAAGATTATCGCCATTTTCAGTGACAGGGTATAAATGGGACAATTTTTAAGCTTTCTACAGACCGAAGCGCGCTGCGGACGCTCCGTAGCGCCCTGCGTTTCGGTCTGTGGAAGCCTTTAGGGCGTGGAAATAACCTCAAAATGACAACTGTATAAAAAATATTTAAAAAATAATAATTTCATGAAACACGATGAATAATTACGAATATTAATTTATTTAATTATAAAATATTAAAGATGAATTCATTTTATTCTGCATGTAAAGAAAGATTTCCTTTAGCTTAGGTGTTTTTTAATTTGTTTTTTTTTTTTAAAAGCTCTGTCGATAAAATAGCAATCCGCACTGTCGGCAAAGCAGTGCTGGAGTGTACGGTAGATAGAGCAGTTACGTTTGAAAGTTAATATGACGTGACTTCAAAATAATGCGATGTCAGTTGCATTTAAAAGTAAATAGAAAGTATAATTAGATATAATTTAACAAAGAATTGGCATATAGAAAATAAAAATAAAATGTCGTTTCTTTATTCACGCGTAAGTGTTTCAGTTAACAATATAGTACCTGGGCGACCGAGCTCTGCTCGGGCAGAAACTCGGTACCAAGCGTTTTCCCAGAGATAAGACCAAGCTAGATCAATTTTTCATCCCCGAAAACCCCCAAATACCAAATTTCATCGAAATCGTTGGAACCGTTTCCGAGATCCTGATTGTGTACACCGGAGGGGTGGGGGGGGGGGGGTTGAGAGTGGGGGAGGGGATGCGGGGGAGGGAGCGCGGGGGCATTAAAGGGGGGATGAAAATTTCATTGATTTTGCCGTAGGATGCACCGTTTTCAAGATATTTGGCAAAAACACCGGAGGGGGGTGGAGGGGTGAGTCACGTTAAACTATCGTCCGTAAACCGACTTTACAGACAACCGGCTTTTCCTGTTCTGTGCTCCCAATAGGGAACGTGCACATAGACGGTGCTGCCAACTGGTGCCATAAGTGTGCCATCAATTTGAATGTTTTACCTTGATAATGTAACGTTGTGTTTTCTCCAATGACTCGAACTGACCAAGATCTGATTAATCTGGCAAGTATTTCGTTATTTTTTAAAGCTGGTAACTGGAGGGAGGATGTGGTCATCTCCGATTGGAGCGTTTTTATAACAAGATAGTAGAGATGTCACTTCAGGGATTTTGATCTAAATTCAGGGGAAATAGAAGTAATTTTGGACATGGTTGAATAACATTTATTAATATAAAGAGACATAACAAATTTGATACAGAATCGAAGGCTAATAACATCTAGTGATAAATTGGTGTAGTAAATGTCATTCACAAAATTGGTGGTATTTGGGGGAAATTTTTAGGGGTTTTTTATAGTCCAAGTGTTGTGCACTCAAGCTTTGAGTAGGGCTGTACTGGAGCCTCCATCTCTCTTGACGTAGGCCTCCATCATGTGTGAGAGACAGATCATTTTGCATCCGAGAAGAGACGAAGGTGGCAGCCTCCATTCTGAGCTGTTATGGCTGATGTGGCTCAAAAGCAGCCCATTTGAATTTTATTTTGTTGCTGCAATACAATTGTAAGTAAATGTGGTTACTGAGATTTTGGATAGATTCTGTATAATCCACGAGGCATTATTTCTCATCCATGTGGTTAATTTCAGCATCAAATTCATTGCATGCGGCTGAGGGTGGGAAAGCCAGCGTCGAGTAAATCCTGAGCTTCAGTTGATCTACTCCGGTAAGAATCATCCACATCACTTAACCTCTCTGCCACATGCTTTTGCATTTTGCAAGTATCTAATCGAAGCAATTTCTTCTTCTTTCCAGCCGGTTAGGGTTTTTATATTTTTTTCTTCTTTTATTCTGTATACTTTTTAGTATTTTGATTAAAATGATGCTCATCATTTTCACATAGATTTTTGTCCTTTTGCACCTCCATCTGGGAGCTTAAGCTTTAGTTAGATTTAGATTTCAGGGCTAGATATATCTCATTTTGTGTTCTGAGAACTAGCCTCTCTGTGGAGCATCATTGCCTTAGCTGTGCCATCTGCACCTAGCTTTTGCCACGTCGTTTCTTCCATTGCTGAGACCAGTAGACTTATCTCCATCCTGTGGGATCCGTGCGGGCCATCTTCGGTGTTGGCACATAGAGGCGACGCCCCAGCATCGCGCTCGTCTCACACTGTGCTCATCCTTCTGCTGCCGGACAGGTGTCACAGGAAGGTAGCCTCTGGCCAGGTCGGTGAAACCTTTAAGTACATATTATATTAGGGAATTATGATTTAAATTTTGTTAGTTGAGAATTGAAATTGATGGCAAGTTTTGATTTCCTTAGGGACTAACATCTTTAGGCTTAAATAAATTGTGAAACTAGCATCTAAGAACCGCCTTCTGCGTCACACCCGCTTGCGGCTGAGCTAAAACCAATTTTGTAAATTGTCTGGTATCAAAATACAAGTGGTTTCACATTTATATTAACTTTGCGCTGTATAGAGTCAAAACAGAAATAAAGATTGTGCTTAAATACTAACATTTTTCCTTCCAATCCTTCAGTTAGAGCCCTAATCACTCAGAGCACGCCTCCAGACAATATTCCGTTATTTTCAGTGTAGTGAAGGCTACTTTCAGCTTTTTTGTATCATTTTGTATTGCCACCGGCGTTCCCTCTTCCGGGCAGGGACAACCTGTGGTGCATCTACTGCAGGAGGTGACAATTGGCGCCCATTGGTTTAATTCTGAGTTATTTTGAGTGCTTTGAGTAATTTTGGCTAATATTTTGTGTAGGAATCAACTGCCATCAATTTTCAACAATTTAGATTTAGTTTGTCAGGTTGAAACAAAATATTACCTTTGAATGAAGTAATCTAGCAATTATATGCCTCATTTCATTGAAATTTCACTGTTTTAGTTATTATTTCCATGTTTTGCATCACAATGTGAGATAATTATAATTTTTATAAACATTTTTAAAGGTAAAAGTAACCTACAAGTTGTGAAAGCAAAGGAACTTTCTTTGACAGTTATAAAGTGTCACATCATCACCTTAGTATGAAACTTAGCTATACATACATCTAGATTTGCATTATCTTTGAAAGGAAACCTAGATTTCGTTTAACTTCATTTTTTTTAAATATTGAATAATATAATTTAAAAATCATATTAAAATCTTGCATAAATTTAGATATTAATTTGTGATACTATTTAGCCAACCTTTTGATGACATAGTTGTGACCTAAGAATACTAATTTAGTAATTGCGTTGGGTGTACAAAGCCCTAAGTCAAAGATAGTTCAATGCAATATTTTTTTTGAAAACTGAATTACTTTCCTACTTACATACTTTTATTACACCATTACATTGTGTTTATTTCTACTTTGGTGTCTGAGAATTGTGTTGAACAATAAAAATTTAGGTAGTGAAACAACATTTATTTTGCAATAGTAATTTATTATAACTTAAGAATAACAAACATATAACAATTGTTGAAACAGAGTAACAACTAGTAATTCAATTTTGTAAGCCATTAATTTCAATTAATTTAGTACACAGTTCAGTAAATTATGGAACGGGTTATTCAATTTTACTCACTTTTGAAAGACGAGTTGATTTATGAAGTTAAAATTAGATCAGAAACGCCACAAAATACAGTTGACGGTTTGAGAAAACAGCTTAAGAAATTGATTGTTGAATGTCCTTCGGAGGCTATATTGGATACTGAATTTTCTGCTGATTATGAGCTAAAAACTATCTCAGATAAGTTAATTGAATTGAGGTCATGTGTTGACAGATATTCAACAACATATGATAAGTACTCATTGAACAGATCAAAGGCACTTGGGTACCATTTATATCATCGCTTGTTTAGAGTTAATATTGAACTTGATGTCGCTAAACTTCAATTTAAGTCAGAACTTTCATCGAACTTAGAGTCACTATTGGCTATTATCGAAGCTCCAATACCATCTTCAGGTCCAAATGACGACAACCAGATATTTACTGCACATTCACAGCAATCAGTTGAACAATTTCAACATGTTGAGTGTTCCGGCGATAAGAATGTTTCAAAATGGGGTATTAAATTTAATGGCATCACGGATGTCAGGTCATTCTTAGAGCGTATAGATGAACTTCAGTTGGCTTATGGTGTTTCAGATTGTAAGTTATTCAACTCAGCGGCACAATTGTTTGTTGATAAGGCGTTGTTTTGTTACAGAGGTATTAAGAAGGAAGTTTCAACCTGGAACGAATTAAAAGCATTATTATTAAAGGAATTTGATCCTATTGATTATGATTACAGGTTATTAAGTGAAATTCAGTCTCGAACACAGGGAGTGGATGAACCTATTCACCTTTATTTTGCGGTTATGTCTTGTTTATTTTCACGGCGTAAGGCACCGCTGTCTGAGGAAGCGAAGTTGGAAATCTTATTGCATAACATTAGGCCCAACTTATCACAGCAGCTAGCTTTAGTTAACATCACCTCGGTAGCGGAACTGAAAGAAAATTGTCGTAAAGTAGAAGCCGCGAGACAGCGAGCCGAAATGTTTTCGGAACCTTCTGCGAGGTCCTCCTCGAACGTACTTGGAAGTGAGTTTTTGTACAAAGGCAAAGCTAAGCCTGTAAATTCAGTTTCTGTCTCTACTGCCAAGAGTTCCGAAAACAAATCGCAGTCATGTTATGCCTGTGCGCAGCGCACGAATACTTCGGCCAATGTCCATAAACAACCGAATGTTCAATCCACACAGGTACGGGAACCCGTTTGTTATAAATGTGGCAAAACTCGTCATAATTTTAAGTATTGCAAGGCAAAACCGAATACGAATATACAACTAAGATGTTTTGGTTGCGGTATGACAGATGTCAAAATAGCTACGTGCCCGAATTGTAGTAGCAATAATAAAGCTAAAAAGTCTGGTTCACACTTTCAGGCAAAAAACTGATAGACCAGAATCGTAGTAAAATAAATATTAATAGTAAATCTATAACGAAATTTTGTAATTATAATTCGATCGCTACGATTCTGTTTGCACCAAATAAAGATGATGTTCGGCCATATTTGAAATTTAGAGTAAATAGTTTTGAAATATTTGGATTGTTGGATTCAGGAGCGTCAATCTCAATTTTAGGCAACAACGCTCATCTAGATTTTGTGAAATTCGGTTTTAGTATACAAAATACACAACCAACATCGTGTCATGTTGCAACTGGCGTTCAAGTCGAAACAATTGGGTACATTTTTGTTCCGATAACATTTAATAGTGTAACTCACATTATTAAATTTTTTGTCATACCCAGCATTGTTTCAGACGTCATTTTAGGAGTAGATTTTTGGAAATGTTTTAAATTAGCGCCAGAAATTTTTGACAACATTGACTATATTGCGACACCAGACAATTATTTTAGGAACTGCGGAATCAATTCAGAACCAGTTCATACGATTCAGTCATACGATCATTTAACTACGGCACAACGAGAGCTTGCAGACGCAGTGGTGAGCAAATTTAAGGACATTTCTTTTGAGGAAAAAGGGTTAGGTAGAACTAGTTTGGCTGAGCATGTTATCGACACTAGTGATGCGCCACCGGTTAAAGTAAAACAGTACCCACTTTCACCGGAGAAACGAGCAATTTTAAGTACCGAGCTCGATAGGATGCTTCAGTTGGACGTAGTTACCCCTTGCGAAAGTCCTTGGAATAACCCTGCGTTATTAGTGCGTAAGTCAAACGGAGACTGGCGTTTTTGTTTAGATTGTAGGAGGTTAAATGCGGTCACGAAGGGGGACTCGTATTCTATTCCGTATATTCCACAAATTTTGGACAGTTTAAAAGAAGCGAGGTACCTGACGTCGATCGATTTGAGTTCCTCATTCTGGCAAATACCGTTGGCAGAAAGTTCTCAGGAAAAGACTAGTTTTTCCGTACCGGGCCGCGGACTTTTTAAATTTAAGGTCATGCCATTTGGGTTATGCGGTGCGCCCGCAAGACAACAACGCTTAATGGATAGTTTGATAGATCACAACATCACGAGTGACATCGAAACCGGTTTAGCCTTTTGTTATATCGATGACATTGTGATCTGTTCATCAGATTTTCAGACCCATTTAGTGCTTTTAAATAGAGTTTTGGAAAAATTGAAAATTGCTAATTTGACAATTAATTTCGCGAAGTCCAGGTTCTTCAGAAACTCGCTTAAGTACCTTGGCTACGTTGTAGATGAGTTCGGGTTGCGGACTGATCCCGAAAAGGTCGCAGCAATTTTGAATTTTCCAATTCCGACCACTTCTCGGGAAGTTAAAGTATTTTTAGGAACGTGCTCATGGTACCGTCGATTTATTCGAAACTTTTCAACTATAGCCGCTCCTTTAAATAAACTTACGGCAAAGGGAAAGAATGTTCCTGCCTTTCGGTGGTCTGAGGAGGCAGAACTAGCATTCAACACATTGAAGAACGCGTTGGTGTCGGCACCTATTTTGGCAGTGCCAGATTTTAATAAGCCTTTTGTTGTGCACTGCGACGCTTCTTCATATGGATTGGGTGGAATGCTTAGTCAGACTATCGATGGACATGAGCATCCTATCGCGTACGTCAGCCGTTCTTTAAATAAGAACGAACAAAATTACAGCGCGACCGAGAGGGAAGCCTTAGCCGTTTTGTTTTCCGTAGAGAAATTTCAAGCTTATTTAGGCTCGCGTCATTTTAAGGTCATAACAGACCACGCGTCACTTAAGTGGTTCATGAACCTGGAGAACCCGTCAGGTCGTTTAGCGCGTTGGGGGTGCAGACTGTCTCAATATGATTTTGAGATTGAGCACAGGAAAGGCACCGACAACGTAGTACCTGACGCATTGTCTAGGCTCATGAAGGTTGACGCCGTGAACGTGACGAGCACTGATAACCTTGTGAACGACCCGTGGTACGAGAACATTGTGAACGGTTGTAAGTCATATCCTGCGAATTTTCCGAACTTTTGCGTTAAAGACGGGTTATTACATAGATTGTGTAAGAGTAAATATAATTTACTCAGTGAATTCGACTGGAAGGTGGTAGTGCCAAAGTGTGACCGGTTGAAAATTTTAAAAGAAAACCATTGCGAACCTACAGCCGCGCATTTAGGAGTTTTCAAAACTCATCGGAGGTTGTCTTTGACATATTTTTGGCCTGGCATGCATAAGGATGTCGTTGAATTTGTAAAGGCGTGTGATGTCTGTTCCGCCTACAAGCATTCACAGAAACGGATTCCAGGGTTGATGGGCCAGCCGAAGATATGTCATAGACCATTCCAGGTAGTTTCAATAGACTTAGTAGGTCCACTACCGCGCTCTCGGTCGGGTTACACTTTTTTGTTTGTGGTGACATGCTGCTTTTCGAAGTATACCTTAATGTTTCCGTTGCGCCGTGCAACTAGTGCTTTAGTTGCCAAACATTTCGAGAACCATGTCATTTTAGCACATGGTGTTCCTGAAACCGTGATAACCGACAATGGGGTTCAGTTCACGGGATCAGAATTTAAGCAACTCTTGAAACGGTATAGTGTTCCAAAGGTGCATTACGGCCCACGCTTCACGGCTCAAGTTAATTTGGTCGAGCGCTATAATAAGGTAATTATGACAGCAGTGGCTTCTTACGTAGAAGAAAACCACCGATCCTGGGACGAGCAGCTGCACCGTATTCAGTTTGCCATAAACAGTGCAATAAACGAGTCCACGGGGTTTTCTCCATTTTTCTTAGTACACGCTAGAGAACCAGTCATAAATGGGTCTTTTTACCGAGATACCGATCAGGATTATAGCGTTGCCGTTCCACGGGAGGAATATGCCGGTGAATTTGGCTGCTTAAAGTCAATTTTTGAGCAGGTTAGGTCTCATCTTTTGAAAGCGCATGCCACCAACTCAAAGTATTATAATTTAAGACGACGTTCGGCTAAATTTTCAGAAGGAGACGTAGTTTGGAAACGTAATTATGTACAGAGCGACGCATCAAAATTTCATATGGCAAAGCTCGCACCAAAGTACGTAAAATGTAAAGTTAAGAAAGTTTTGTCTCCTTTAGTTTACGAGTTAGAAAGGATGGATGGTCATCCTATTGGTTCTTGGCATATTAAAGACCTGAAAGCGTAAAAACGTTTCCATTCAGCTAGTGATCAGTGGACGCGCGGCCCGCATTACGTTCTTCTGATCGCCGCGCCGCCACTGTTGACTAAGCGTGAGAAGACGTACAGTAGTTGAAGTGGTTCGAGCGGTGGACGCACGGCCGCTTGCTTCAGCTCGCTGTTGTGCTGCCATGGTTCGGAACACTGATATTACTTGAGACACTTCTTAAGATAAGAGTTAGCATTTGAGTGTTAAATATTAAAATATATTTAATCACAAACTGTAAGGCGTGGTGCACAGTAATACCTGTCGCACTACTATTGTAAGCGTGATGTATGATAGTGTTTCGGTAGAATGTTGATGGATGCTTAGGGCGGCTCTATCTTAACACAATAACATCAGGTGTAGTCTTTAATATATGCACAAGCAAAGTTGAATACCTTTTGGTACCTAGGTACCACACCAAGTTAATTAAGTTTATGTCAATCTGTGTTTCGCATTCAACTTATCGGGTTTCGGTACATGTGTGGATGCGATGTTTTGTTGCACAGTGACTATATTGTTTTGTTTTACTATCTCGGCCCGGGCGAGATAAATTTCGTTTCCTCAGACAGCGGTTTGCGGATGTTTTGATTTCGTGAATCCTCGGAGACAATTAATTTGTATCCGAGATGCTTAGGTATTATCTTGGTGAAGGGTTTTGGTTATATTTTGATGGATTTTCTTTTCCGACATGTTTAGGTATATTTTGGTAAAGGATTGTTAGGTTTTGATTTTGGATATTGTGTTAGGTTTCGCCCGGACAAGAAGGGAATATATTGAGGAATGCTGAACATCGGTCCTGGCTGTTGGCGATTAGTCTCTTCAGCACAACATTGCCGTTGTGCTAGAGAAACTAATGGTTTGGTTTACAAAGATGGTTGTTTATGTTTTGGGAAAATTTCGATTGTTTAGATACAAAGGTTTTTGGTATATAACTTTAGTAATCCGTGGTTTTGGATGTTATATACATTTTTGTCCTTTAATTAAGTTCATTAAGCGCAATCATAGTATTTCTTTTGGATAAGTATTCTTCTAATCACTTGGTATTTGTTCTGTAACTGCGTGGGTTAGTCAGACCTTGGGATGGTTGGGACTCTTAGGTTGTAGAGCAGAACGCTGAGGACAGCGTACGGTTCACCTACGTTGAACCTTAAGTGGGGAAGGGGGGTATTGTAACGTTGTGTTTTCTCCAATGACTCGAACTGACCAAGATCTGATTAATCTGGCAAGTATTTCGTTATTTTTTAAAGCTGGTAACTGGAGGGAGGATGTGGTCATCTCCGATTGGAGCGTTTTTATAACAAGATAGTAGAGATGTCACTTCAGGGATTTTGATCTAAATTCAGGGGAAATAGAAGTAATTTTGGACATGGTTGAATAACATTTATTAATATAAAGAGACATAACAAATTTGATACAGAATCGAAGGCTAATAACATCTAGTGATAAATTGGTGTAGTAAATGTCATTCACAAAATTGGTGGTATTTAGGGGAAATTTTTAGGGGTTTTTTATAGTCCAAGTGTTGTGCACTCAAGCTTTGAGTAGGGCTGTACTGGAGCCTCCATCTCTCTTGACGTAGGCCTCCATCATGTGTGAGAGACAGATCATTTTGCATCCGAGAAGAGACGAAGGTGGCAGCCTCCATTCTGAGCTGTTATGGCTGATGTGGCTCAAAAGCAGCCCATTTGAATTTTATTTTGTTGCTGCAATACAATTGTAAGTAAATGTGGTTACTGAGATTTTGGATAGATTCTGTATAATCCACGAGGCATTATTTCTCATCCATGTGGTTAATTTCAGCATCAAATTCATTGCATGCGGCTGAGGGTGGGAAAGCCAGCGTCGAGTAAATCCTGAGCTTCAGTTGATCTACTCCGGTAAGAATCATCCACATCACTTAACCTCTCTGCCACATGCTTTTGCATTTTGCAAGTATCTAATCGAAGCAATTTCTTCTTCTTTCCAGCCGGTTAGGGTTTTTATATTTTTTTCTTCTTTTATTCTGTATACTTTTTAGTATTTTGATTAAAATGATGCTCATCATTTTCACATAGATTTTTGTCCTTTTGCACCTCCATCTGGGAGCTTAAGCTTTAGTTAGATTTAGATTTCAGGGCTAGATATATCTCATTTTGTGTTCTGAGAACTAGCCTCTCTGTGGAGCATCATTGCCTTAGCTGTGCCATCTGCACCTAGCTTTTGCCACGTCGTTTCTTCCATTGCTGAGACCAGTAGACTTATCTCCATCCTGTGGGATCCGTGCGGGCCATCTTCGGTGTTGGCACATAGAGGCGACGCCCCAGCATCGCGCTCGTCTCACACTGTGCTCATCCTTCTGCTGCCGGACAGGTGTCACAGGAAGGTAGCCTCTGGCCAGGTCGGTGAAACCTTTAAGTACATATTATATTAGGGAATTATGATTTAAATTTTGTTAGTTGAGAATTGAAATTGATGGCAAGTTTTGATTTCCTTAGGGACTAACATCTTTAGGCTTAAATAAATTGTGAAACTAGCATCTAAGAACCGCCTTCTGCGTCACACCCGCTTGCGGCTGAGCTAAAACCAATTTTGTAAATTGTCTGGTATCAAAATACAAGTGGTTTCACATTTATATTAACTTTGCGCTGTATAGAGTCAAAACAGAAATAAAGATTGTGCTTAAATACTAACATTTTTCCTTCCAATCCTTCAGTTAGAGCCCTAATCACTCAGAGCACGCCTCCAGACAATATTCCGTTATTTTCAGTGTAGTGAAGGCTACTTTCAGCTTTTTTGTATCATTTTGTATTGCCACCGGCGTTCCCTCTTCCGGGCAGGGACAACCTGTGGTGCATCTACTGCAGGAGGTGACAATAAGTTTGTTTTACTGTCCGCATAGTGTCTCTTCTGTCGCATTAGTGCTGCCGCCTATAGTTACTGCACGTACCCTATAATACTTTTTCTAACAAAAAAGTAACTTTTTCTCGCAAAAAAATAACTTTTTCTCACAAAAAAGTAACTTTTTCTCACAAAAGAAGAAACTTGACGTTTTCTCATAAAAAATAAACAAAAAAAAAAACTAAAAATCTTAAAAAAAAACGTGGTATCGAACCGAGGTCGGCTGGATCCTCGACCACCCGATTTCTAATGTGCCATTATGATCTGCTCGAAGTCGGCGAAATTTAGCTTTATATTCTAATGCAAACAAAAATAGCCGGAAAACACGAGTAAAAGCGATTTTCTGAAAATGAAACATAGCTAGATCAGTTTTTCATCCCCGAAAACCCCCACATACCAAATTTCATCGAAATCGTTGGAGCCGTTTCCGAGATCCTGATTATATATATATATATATATACATATATACAAGAATTGCTCGTTTAAAGGTATTAGATTTTGTGTGTGAACTTAGTTAGATCAATTAGGTTAATTTATTTGCCGATTTTAATGAATTAACAATTATCATTCTTAGATGCATATATAGTCCAATTAGTTTTAACATAGTCTATAAGTTAGAATCTGTTGGCTAATTATGCAAGCATTTAAAGCGTCACTTTACAAAAAAATATAAAAGAAAAGACAGCGGAATTTTTTTTGCTATTTGAATTTTGAACAGATGTCATTGCTCGTTGAGCATACGTTGTAAAAAAGTAATTTTGTACGTCGTCTTTTTCTAAAAAGTTTAAACTACCATAATGACAACTCGAATTATAGCCTCCCCCTCGCTATCGCTCGGGTGGCTAAATATCTCGTGTCATTATGGCTTGTCAGTATCCAAATTATGTCAAAATGGTTTTAAGTACTGTTAGATTTAATGAGAATGGCTGCATTATTTATGATAGGCATTGTGAAATTTCTGGCAATTATATAATAAAAGCAGTATGTTCTTATGGAATACACAGCGTGTTTGGCAGTCGGGTGTAGGGGTTTTAAGTGGTGATAGTTAGGGACATTCTTAACATTTTTGATATGACCACATATACTATTATGCCAACTAGCACGGTTTTTGAGATATAGTCTTTTTTTTGAAATATAGCTGCCAGTTTTTAACACGCTTTTATTAGCTTGGGTTGTAACTAACTATGTATGTATGTATGTATGTAACGGAATCTTTGAGCATAATTTTCACCAATTTCCCGAAGTCTGATTAATTTGAAACTTTGCATACGTATCAAGGACCGATGACAATGCAATAATTTGATAACAGTTTCCCATTATCCTTATTAGGACCCCCAGGATTAATAAATTCTTTTATAGATCCTCTGTAGTAGAGCAAGAGAGACAGAGCGAGAGCGCGATCTGCGCATGCCTGCACTTTCGGACTTGCTTTTTCGCTCGGGCACTTGGTACTTTGGAGTGTAGAGACTCAGTACACGCCATTTTTGGTTCAGTAAAACGGAGGCAAAATCGTTTTCAGGATAATTGCGTTCTCACCTTGTTCATTCTCTATGCATGCGTAGGTACTAATGAGACTAATACACGCAAATTACTGTAAATAATATTCATAAAATTAATAAAATATGATAACCGTGATTTACAGAAGGCTTTTTAATCACAACAAAATAATCAGAACATGAATTTTAATCTGTTTATTTTACGGGACAAAATTTGGTAAACACCAATGCTTTGAAATTACAGTCGGTAAAGAGGGAATTTAATACTAAAGTATTAAATACTTAATTAATAAATAATTTTATTATAAAGTATTGATTGGAGTACAAATAACGCATATAAATTCGAAAAAAACAAGGCCGGAACTTTAATTAACTAGACGTGTCGAAAAATCCCGATTACTTCTGTATCACATACGATTTCTGTATAGCTTCGGTTTTACAGTCGATAAGGAAGGAATTAATTATATTTAAAACATATCATTAATTCGCACCAAATAAAAGATAAATAACAAATTCTAATTCAGAAAAACAAGGCTAAAAGTTTAATTAACTACTCATCTGGAGAAAAGCCCGATCGAGTTTTAATCGTTTTGGAATATTCTGTAGTTACCTCTTCGTTCCGGGAGTGGGTAATTTGCGCGCCTGCTGCCTTCCTTGGATGTGGTAGCCGTTTTTCAGGTTCCCTCCCCGAGAAATAAGTTCTTACTCCGGATTACTTATGGATAACGTACAATTTCTGCATAGCTTTAGTTTTACAGTCGATAAGGAAGGAATTAATTATATTTAAAACATATCATTAATTCTCACCGAATAAAAGATAAATAAATAACAAATTCCCTCCCCGAGAAATAAGTTCTTACTCCGGATTACTTATGGATAACGTACAATTTCTGCATAGCTTTAGTTTTACAGTCGATAAGGAAGGAATTAATTATATTTAAAACATATCATTAATTCTCACCGAATAAAAGATAAATAAATAACAAATTCTAATTCAGAAAAACAAGGTTAAAAGTTTAATTAACTACTCATCTGGTAAAAAGTCCGATCTAGTCTTAATCGTTTTGGAATATTCTGTAGTTACCTCTTCGTTCCGGGAGTGGGTAATTTGCGCGCCTGCTGCCTTCCTTGGATGTGGTAGCCGTTTTTCAGGTTCCCTCCCCGAGAAATAAGTTCTTACTCCGGATTACTTCTTTATCAAGTACGAGTTCTGCATAGCTTTAAACTTACAGTCGATAAGGAAGGAATTTAAAAATCCTTAATCATTAATTCTGACCGATAAAAAATGTTGCAAAAAAATTTTAGTAAACATGAGTTTATTTAATAAATTACAAAACTTTAAAAAATAACAAATTTGAATAATTTTGAAAAAAAAATTAAAGCATTCCAATTAAAATACGAATATAATTCTATATTTTAATTTTAACTTATACTGATACATATAATTGCATATAATTTTAACTCATACTGATTTCTTATGAGTTAAAATTAGAATATAATTCTATATTATAATTTTTAATGTAAATGATTACATATAATTATAACTCATACGAAATCAGTAACTCAACATAGTTAAATTTGGAAATTCTACATTAACTGAAATTTTGTAAAATTTAAAAGTAAATAATTCCCGCTTGCGCAATAGCCTGCGCAGAAGCCTGCGCCGGGGAGCTTGAGCCTGTCCGTACAAGTTCATTCTTGCAACTTATGCGTCTGCGCTTACCGAACTATCCGCCGCCGCCTGAGCCTATGTAATCTATCGCATTATTCTGAGTTACTTTTCACGTTGGCCGGTTATATATGGAAGGGTGAAATATTTAGAGCGACACAATCGGCATGGGTTAAAGTTGCACCGTACAGGTTATAGCTGTGCTGACCTACGGATCTGGTCGTGATACGAGAAGAACAATAGATCATTTATTAAAGAACCGTGCAAATATCAACTGTGTTACATGGACCCATTAATTTCCGATAATACAAAATTCAGAGATTTCCAGGTTGCTGAATTAATGAAAAATATTATAAAATCCTGCAATTTTAATGAAAAATATCCATCATATGGGGAAAATTATAAAATATCGTTGTGAACAAGCTATCAAAAGAAACCAATTACTTGAGCGATCCAGAAAGCAAATTTGGAAAATTTCGTAAACTGCTAAAATGTCGTTGCGATCAAGCTATAAATTAGCGATCCGGAATCTTTACCATTCTGAAAATTCTGTAAAATGCAATCAACAAGCTATTAAACGAAATTAATCATTCAAAAGCGAACCTGGAATGTATATTTCGACGTTTCGCTGGATAATCTTCGTACAATTTAAAAATTAGATTTATGTAAGAAGAAATTCGTTTAAAATTAGCTTTTTTTGTCAAATATATTTAAAATCTCAACAGTAATATTAATTTTCTATTTTAGTTACTTCAGTTAGAAATTTTAATTTAAATATTGAACAATTACTATTAATTACAGAAATTGAGCAACATGTAATTCCCGTATCCACAACTATAAAATGTACAGCCCAATTTTAACATATGTCGAGCGCTAAATTTTCACTCAATATCACCCAATCCAATATAAGGTGAGAAACGTGCCGAGGGATGAATGGCAGAGGGTGTTTAAAAATGTCATGTCGCTAGCGTCAAATTCAGGGCACCAGGCTGAACCCTGTCGAATTGTAAGCCTTACCCTTCTACAACGGACCTCTGGGAGGGTCGACTGTTTATTTGTCCGTTACTCGTGGGAACAAAAATGAAACTTGAAACTACAACACAAAAAAAGAGGAGATTGGAGAAAAAGAGACAAAAACTGAAAGAAAAACTTTCAGGACTGTCGAATGACAAAATGGAAGAGAGAAAAGATAAAAGGCGACTATATATGAAACAATATAGAGCCTCACAATCAGGAGAAGACAGAGCAGCTCGATTACAGCACATGCGGCAACATAGTGCTGAATATCGGGCCTCACAGTCAGAGGAAGACAGAGCAGCTCGATTACAGCACATGCGGCAACATAGTGCTGAATATCGGGCCTCACAGTCAGAAGAAGACAGAGCAGCTCGATTACAACACATGCGGCAACATAGCGCTGAATATCGGGCCTCACAGTCAGAGGAAGACAGAGCAGCTCGATTACAGCACATGCGGCAACATAGTGCTGAATATCGGGCCTCACAGTCAGAGGAAGACAGAGCAGCCCGATTACAGCACATGCGGCAACATGAGGCTGGATATCGAGCCTCACAGTCAGAAGAAGACAGAGCGACTCGATTACAGTATATGCGGCAACGTAATGCTGAATATCGAGCCTCACAATCAGAAGAAGACAGGTTAGTTCGCTTGCAGCAAATACGGCAACTAAACGCAGAGTCGAGAAGACTAAGTAGAGCCAGTATAACTGGCTTCATGCAGTCGATTAACACATTTTGTGATAAGATCTGTGAAGTTTGCACCAAACGGTGCTATAAAAATCAGATCTCTAATTGGATTGTAAACACTAAGTCAGCACCATATTTGCCTAACGAATTAAAACAAAAAAATTGCTTGGTCGTTTGTAAACGGTGCAAGACTCATTTGAATTCAAAGAAAAATTTTGCACCGTCTAAATCATATTGGAACAATTTGGACCCAGGATCAATTCCAAATGTAATTGCGGAATTGACACAAGCCGAACAACGGCTAATATCACGCATTATTCCATTTGTAAAAATTATCAAATTAAGTGGCGTATTTGGGCAATATAGCTTTCGTGGCCAAGCGGTATTGTATTGGAAGTCACTGAAAACCTTGCGAACATGTTACCAAGGAGCGCAAATAATGCTGGGATTGTCGTCATTACTGAGCGTTTAGAGAATATTAACGTAACACGACAGTTTTCAATATCTAGACAAAAAGTATATGATGCATTACATTGGCTAATTTCGAACAATCCACTCTACAAAGATGTTACTATCGATCAGAACGTTGTAATTGGAGAAAATGATATTATAAGAGTAGAGGAAGCACCAGCCGAGATTGCTGTAGAGACCAATGAAGAACCTACTGAGAACACCAGTGATTACATGAAGATCAGTGACTTTTCGAGAATTGTACGTGCCTCATGGCATCAAGGCAACGATCTCATATTTACATCAGGATTCGCAGGAGTACAATGTTGTGCGATGGCATTAGCAAACATTCTCCGGGCCTGCATTCTTCCACCACAAGATTGGTCTACGAACATCCTTAATCTAAATATGATAACCGGTGACCAAATCTACACTAATATAAGATTTCAAACGGAAAGAAATTTAGCGGCTTATCCTATAGGAAATGATCAATATTTGTTAGTAAGAAATTTCGCAGTTATCCAAGATGACTTAGTCGCATTTGGCAAAAGACTACGGATCACTTTTGATGAAGAACCAAGTATATATGGAAGCTTAAACGACAAATCAAACGAAGCAAATCTTGGAAGTACTCTTCGTCAAGGTTTGGAAGATCTGTTCATCGGGCATAACGCAGGTATACTAATAACAGATGGTCAATCATTCGGAGTAATGCATTATGATAGCAAATATTACTTCAGTAACTCTCATTCCTGTGGCCCAAAGGGATCTAGGGCAAACGAAAACAATGGAAAGGCTTGCGTTATTGAATGCGATAGTTTTGAAGAGTTCATAAGGATATGTAAACGTACAACAGGCAGCAAAAATGTACAATTTACTCTTGATTACATAGATGTTGAAGTCTTGGGTATACATGATGATTCTGAGGCAGAGACTTGTCAGAGCACTGAGAGGGTAGCAGCCGCATCTCAAACAATCACTTCTCAACAGAATTTAACTAATCAAACTATTCCACTGCAGACGTCAATGATGGCACCGATTGATGTTATGCCTCCTAATGTGGAAGATGAGATACAGGTTTCACGAAACCTTAACGAAATTACCCGCAAGACGAAAGATAATATCGTAAATGTGGGTCATGAACTGAAAGCAGAAGAATTTGCTTGGTACTTTTTGTTTCCCTATGGGAAGAACGGTTTTACAGAGCAGAGGCCTGTAAAAATTACAGCATTGGACTACTATCAGTTTAGAATTTTGGGAAGTGACACAAGATTTCAACGTAACGATTATCTCTTTTATGCCTTATCGTTCTTTGAATATTACCGGATCAAAAGCACTATATCAGCATGCGGCAAGAAAATTGTCAATCAAGAAGGAGCAGTCGAAGACGTCCATCTTTATCTCAAAAATCTGAGAGGTTCTGCAGCATATTGGAGGTCAGCCTTAAACGAACTATTAGCTCAAATCAGATGTATAGGAGCCCCAACATATTTTGTAACTTTTAGTTCAAATGACCTCCACTGGTTAGATCAGCGAAAGGCTTTATTAATAGCTGATGGTATACCTGACGTTGATCCGAGTACACTTGACATTTATGAGACTCAACGACTCATCGAAAAGTACCCAGTAATTTTAAGCCGACATTTCATGATCAGAGTAAATGCTCTAATGAAATTCATTCAAAATAATGATGAGGTATTTGGAGGAAAAGTAAAAGACTTCTGGTGGCGTATTGAGTTTCAGAATCGTGGTAGTCCTCACCTTCATATGGTAGTTTGGATCGAAAATCATCCAGGGTTTGATACAGAGGAAGGAATTCTTCTACTAGATCGGAATTGCTGGTGTAAAATTCCTACTGAAGAAGAAGATCCAGAGCTCTTCGAGCTTGTAAAACAATGTCAAATCCATCGACATACACAAACTTGTACGAAGAATAATACCTCTGTGAGATGTCGATTCCACTTTCCACGTCAAGAGTGTGACGAGACACGAATAGTATCACATTCTTCAGATGTTTTCCTCCGTAATGGGGGCAGAATTTGCTTACTTAAGCGTCGTAAAGAAGATGCTTGGGTAAATAATTACCACCCAGAGTTATTGAGACTGTGGAAAGGTAATATGGATATTCAGCCGTGCGGATCAAACGAAGCGATAGCATACTATATTGCAAAGTATCTATCAAAAGCAGAACCTGAGGGTGTTGATTCTGGAATTGCACAGGCAATACAACAAATCCAACGCGAAGAAACTGATCTTTCACGCAAACTCTTCAAGATATGTATGAAGATTCTTCATGAACGGCAAATATCAGCTGCAGAATGTGCATATCGGCTTTGTCATATTCCATTACGACACAGTTCACGAAATTGCATTTTCCTGAACACAAGAAAGCCAGAACAGCGTTACAGAGTATTGCAATTCGACAGAAGCGGACACGCGATTGGCTACTACAGCAATATCTTTGAAAGATATGAAAAACGTCCGTTACAACATCCTGACTACGATTTTGCGAACATGAGCCTTACAGAGTTTGCTATGTTGTTTGAACCTTACTATCCGAAAGCAGTAAGTGATACCGAGGAAAGCGTTGATCATGATGCCTATGAAGAACAACCAAACATGCGTCGTCCACTCATCACTCTGTTGAATGAGAGCAAAATGGTTGTGAGAAATGTTCCTGCAGTTGTCAGGGTGCCATATTTTATAGCAGCATCGGATCCAGAAAACTTTTCCTACAGCTTACTCCTTCAATATATGCCTTATCGTTCAGAAATTGAATTACTTGAAGGCTTTGATAATGCAAAAGAAGCTTTCTTGGCTCGAGAAAGTCGTTTAAGGGAAACAAGTAGACATATGTGCCAACATCGTGAGCGGGACCAACAGCTTGAAAACGCATTCAACCAGATACATGCATTCGAAATTTTAGAACAGCCAGAGATTATAAATCCTGAAGTTGAAGAGGAAGAGTTACCAGAGAGAGAAATGAGCAATGATCAATTCCAAAGAGCGCAACATGCTATGAATGTTGATCAAAGACAATTGTTCATTCTTATCACAGAGAGTATCAAGAACCAACTCAATGGTGATACTAAACGAGAGAAAATTTTCGTAACTGGTGGAGCAGGCACCGGGAAAACATTCCTCTTTAATCTATTGAAAAACCAAGTGAACCGATGTTATGGAAAATCGGTGGTAAAAGTTGGTGCTCTAACTGGAGTAGCAGCACGGTTGATCGGTGGGACAACGCTACACCGTCTGCTAAAGCTACCAGTACAAAAAGATGGAGTAATTGTGAGTATGCCACTTCTTACTGGTAATTATTTGAGAGGAATGCGTCAATTATGGCAAAATGTTGAGTTTTTGTTCATAGATGAAATTTCTATGGTACCCTATGAGATGCTTTGTATGATCGACTCTCGTTTGCGACAGCTGAAAACCTCAGACGCTTGTTTTGGAGGCATAAACGTGATTCTCTTTGGTGATCTAATGCAGTTACCACCTGTACGAGGACATCAAGTTTTTCAACAACCAGAACACATGAAGCCAGCTACACATTTGTGGCGACAGTTCGGTCTGATTGAACTTAAACAAAATATGCGTCAACAAGGAGACACGACATTTATAGATGTGCTTAACGCCCTTAGAGTTGGAGAAATGACGTCTAGGCATCTTGAAATTCTACTTGAAAAAGTTTCAACAGATGCGACTAATGAATTCTCAATCGAGAGTGCATTAAGAATTTACCCAACGAATGATCAGGTTGCTAGACACAACGAAAAAGTTCTCCAGAGTTTTAAGAATAAAGGGACAGTTATTTATACAATAAAAGCACAAGACCAACTCATTGATGCTACTCGAAATCTAGGTAACAAGGACTTAGATTCTGTGATACCTAGCGATATTAATAAAACCGGAGGTCTTCCGAATGTATTGAAAATATTCGTAGGAGCTAAAGTGATGTTGAGGACGAACATTGACGTGTCAAAAGGTTTAGTGAATGGCAATATGGGTTTTATCACAGAAATTATCTGGCCAAATTTTCGCAGAGGCCAACTATACGCGGATGACATCCCGTCAGTCCGTATCGATTTCGGATCAGATGGTGTGCACATGATTAAACCAATATCGATACAGTTTCCAGCGAAATATAGTTATGGAACTGCTGAGAGAAGAATGTTGCCATTAATCCTGAGTTGGGCTTCGACCGTCCACAAGATGCAAGGTTGTACAGTCGATCATGCAGTCATTTATCTAGGCTCGCGACTGTTTGCTGCTGGACAAGCTTATGTAGCACTTAGTCGTGTAAGATCTTTGGACGGTATTCGGATTGAAGAACTCGATTGTTCTAAGTTAACAGGAAAAACCCCATGCAACAGTGAAGCTTTGAATGAAATGATGAGATTGCGAAACGATTTGTGAGAAATTTCGATACCACATGTCAACAAATAACTAATTGATAAATCGAACTAAAAAATGAAAAATAAATAATAGTTTAAAAAAACTAAAAAAACACGCTTTTATTGCTAACCGAACTAAAAAATAGAAAATAATTTTAATTTCGAAGAGTTTATATTACAGTAGTAGAAGATCGAACAATCATTCAGAATTTATCACCTCAAAATAAAATTATAATAAAGTTTAAGTTGTTAACAAAAGAATTAAATTCAGAGTAAAAAGCGTGGGGTGCATTTTACTACTTTTCATAACTGTCCTCTCATAGACAGTTGCCAATAGAATGATTGTTACATTTACTTTATCAAGCACCCCACGCTGTTTACTCTGAATTTAATTCTTTTGTTAACAACTTAAACTTTATTATAATTTTATTTTGAGGTGATAAATTCTGAATGATTGTTCGATCTTCTACTACTGTAATATAAACTCTTCGAAATTAAAATTATTTTCTATTTTTTAGTTCGGTTAGCAATAAAAGCGTGTTTTTTTAGTTTTTTTATTTTATTTAACATCCTGTGTAGCCCGTGTTATATGATAAATAAATATCACGGGACAATTCACACCAATTGAAGGGTCCACGGAAAGAACATGTGTCTAGTTATATAACTTATACGACTAGACACAAGTTCTTTCCGTGGACCCTTCAATTGACCTAGTCCCAAAGTAAGCTAAGCAAAGCTTGTGTTATGGGTACTATGGTAACCTATCAATGTTTAGAAACTCCTTTACTAGAATTTAATTTATCCGAAAACGGTTCACCGACTTTTTAAAATCCATATGTTTTGTTTTTCCATAACTTCACAATGCCACAGATTTATTTAATCACAGTGTCATTTGCTAACAAATTCCAAATCCTGAATAACAATATCCATTTTTTCTTTTTGCCAACCTAATCAGATGCCATCTTTTCATAATCTAAATGTTACGAAAAGCCGAAACTTTCGATGTAATCAAAAGGTTCAAAGGCTAACTATTCTGCAGCATCAGGCGCAGCTGCGATTATAGGTTTTAAAACTGGGAAAGTGCTTCACATGGTTGTAAAAAATAAATATTGCACAATATGCGCCAGGTCGGTAGCCAAATATCAATTGCCTCCCACCCACCAATGCAATAGAAATCATACTGGGTCTTCCACCAGCATGGAACAGGTTAGCAGAGTCGAGGGTTTTAAAACTTCAGTGGCCACCCATAACCTAATTAATGCAACCCGATAGCAGATGGTGACGCTAGCACATATAAATAAATTTTAGAAAGTAGAACTTACTCCAACGTGCAAGTCCAAACAATTGAGTGTTCCAACCACCTGCTGCGAAATTACTGCAGTAAACTCATGCAGCTACAAAAAGACACGTCCATTCCACTTTCTGAAAGAAAGTTACTGTCAATGGAAAAAATAACTCGACTGCGTACAGCAGTTAGAGTTGCAGCTCGGTTTCGCAAAGCTCAGCACCCAAATGAACAAGTTTTGGGTGACCACAGCGCTTGTGAAAACTATTACTGCACAGAGGAAAGGAAAAGAAAACTTGTTACCGTTGGCTAAGACGCTATTTAGAAAGCTAACTGCCCTAACAACACAGATGGCACTTAATTCGATAAGCTTGCTGTATGACGTTAATAATAATCGTGCCGAACAGTTTAATAGCTAGCATCTTATACGGCTCGTTGTCACGCTGCTGTTTTTAACACCGGTAAGCCTCAAATCGACTTATACAAGACGAACTTTGACAAAAGTCCAAAAAAGTCCATCACAATTTTGGAATTGAAACGATGCGAGCTTAACCGTAGACGTAATCGTCGATCGGGCGTAAAGGAAAAAATCGTGTTCCGAAATGATAAAAACGACTACGGTGAAAGTTGCCAAAAACCAGATTTGACGCCAGAGCAATATGAGACTGCCAAAGATTTGTTTTTGCTAAACTTAATGGACCTAATAGAAAAACGGCATGAAGTCGAACGCGGTACCGTACTGCAAGCTGAAAGTACATTGTGGCTTGAGCTACGAAGAAGCCTGTTTGTTAACCTGTGTGTTGTTTGCCTTAGCTTTTAGCCAGGTTAGTTTTGTAAAGGTACTATTAATCACTGGTCCTTTAATTTTTGACCTTATCACAAGATTATAAGGTCGTAATAAGTATCATTACCTGTAGTAGGCTGGTCCGTGCCCAATGTAAGGTTTTTTTCTTTGTCTAGGTTAAAATAATATGATATTTTCTTTTAGGTTTGCAAAAGGAGACCTAACACCAGCTCTGCGCCACTCGTTAAGTCTCTCGTCTACTTATTCGCACTCCTTAAGCAAAGTAGAAGCTATCAATTATGGTAAGATGAATGAGCCAATAGCCATCAAGCAGCTGCAGGAGCAAGAAGGTGTCATTGTGCAGAAATGCGGGCTCTTTATTGACGCAGAGCCTTTTTTTGGGAGCGTCTCTGGATGGTCTGTATGAAGAAGGAATCGTGGAGATTAAATGCCCCTATTCGGCGCAAAACATGGACCCCGCCCCGAACAGGCCATCTTGGAAAAAAAAAATTTTGGAAAATAGACGGTACAGTCAATACCAACCATGACTGGTACTATCAAATCCAAGGTCAGCTTCATATCAGGTAATTGAAATTTGGAAATAAATGCACAGGGTACTTGCTGGTGTAGAACTACCCAGATTTTCAATCGTAGTGAAATAAATGGATCACTCACGAAAAAAGTCGAATATAGCCGGACTTGTTTCGGACTAATTCGTAGTCCTTCCTCTAGGAACTCAAGAAGCACCGCAGTAAAAGTAACACTCGAACATGTCAGGCTCGGGCTATATTCGACTTTTTTACGTGTGTGCTCCGTTTATTTTACTGCACTTAATCAGTGATGTCAAGAAAAAACGTGAACAAAAAAAATATATTTTCAGCCAAAAAAACATGTCTATTTGCGGTGTGGACAGGAGCAGAGTTCCAGCTCAAGACTGTAAAAATTACAAAAAATTACCAGTTTTGGAAGGAGAAAATGGAGCCAAAACTAATATTTTTTTATCAAAAACGTCTTTTGCCAGAAATGATTGCTGGAAGAAAAAGTAGGTCAATGCCAATTAGGTAGGGACATATGTACAAGTACGTAGTACATCAAATAAAAACATTTAAACTCATCGATTTTTTTTTCCTAGCTCTATGATGTAAAAGTGTAACAATGATCAAGAAGTGTCGTTAGACCGGCAGCGCTCGAGCCGCACGCACACAGTAAACATGGTAGTGTGGGTTGCTTAACATGGCCGGCCGCTCGCATCAGGCGATCGCGACTATGACGAGTTGTAACGAAATGTTACAACTCGTCATAGTCGCGTAATAGGTACAACCACTTCGCTTCGGTATGCAGGGGAGAGGGCATCATTTTCACCCCGCGGTCCGCGGAGGGAGGAGTGCCGGACCGTTCAAGATTGCCTCGAGAAAATCCAAAGTCAGTCAGTTAATCAGTTTGGTTAGTTTGGTTGTATATAATGTTGTCTTCATCGAATCTCACATCTCGTGAAACAATTATTTTATTGTTTTTAGGATCCCATAAATTATACCCTGTCCTACTATATCCAACCATTCTACACTCACGTGATCTTTCTGCAAGTTTATCAGGTTTAGGTAAAATGTAAGCCCACGCTTTTGCACCAAATGCACGTAGTTTTTTTAAGTCTCATGTCCCATATAAAACTTCACAAGGAGTTTTGTAGTCTATAGCCATAGAGGTACAATGGTTTAACTGATAAGCTGCACATTTTATAGCTTCATCCCACAAATTTTTCGGTAGCTTAGTTTCATCAAGCATAGTCCTTGCTTTGTTATACAAACTTCTATTCATTCGTTCGGCAACTCCATTGCTAGCTGCCGAATATGGTAAACTATATTCTAAATATATTCTATATTCAGGTTACAAAATTGAAGTAGAGTAGATTATTGCAGGTGTATTCACCTCCATTGTTGCATCTGATCCTTTTAACCGTTTTCTTAAGTTCGTTTTCGTATCGACGGATATAGTTAATAATTATTTATTTATTTATTTATTTTTTCATAACTATTCTACCATTACAGATTTTCTTAACCTAATGCGATAGAATATTAAAAGACCTTACAATTAACTTAACTAATTATAACCTATTTATTTATAACACAAAACAAAGAGCGTTATCCTTGTGAATTCACTCAGAGAACAAGAGAAAATATCAATCCGTTGGGCTATGAGGTTGGTAGTGCGGATGGCGCGCGTCAGCGGCGCCTCGGACAGCAGGTTGGTGCGCGCGCGCGGCTCCCGCAGCAGCGGCGGCCGACGCCGGCGCCCCGCGTACCCGTCCGGCACACATAAATTGAGTTGCCTCAGCACAACTGGATTGTGAATCCTTCCAGTGAACACCCTATGGACGTACGTAATTAGAGCGAGATCACGCCTCACCTTCAGTTCATTGTACCCAACCATTCCCAATACAAAGAGTGTTGGATACATTAAAGGGTAGAATGGGTAAACTCCGTACAGCCGCATGTACAAATAGCGTATAAATTTGTTTTGGATACGTTCTAACATGAGACAGTACTTGACTTCATGAGGAGCCCAGATAAAAGAGTTCGATTCTAGTTGGCTTCTTACCAAACTATTGTACAGAGCGATGACAGCTTTTATGTTCGTAAAACCGCGCACCGTTCGGAGAACAAAACCCAAGTTTCTGTATGCTTTTTTACAGATGCTAGTAATGTGGTCACGATAGTTAAGGCTAGATGTTAAATGAACCCCTAGATCTTTTACATCAGTTACTCTTTTTATGTGACTCTCTCCGATCGTATAATTATGAACAATGGGTGTGTGTTTTTTAGTGAAAGTAATTTGAACGCATTTTGAACGATTAAATTCGAGTTTATTGTTTTTACTCCAGTTCACTACTCTGTCTATATCTCTCTGTAATCTCACACAGTCATCTGCCGTTTCTATGGTAAGACACAGCTTCAAGTCATCCGCAAACAATAAACAATCTGCATCCCGAACAGCACTTGGCAAGTCGTTTATCATTATTATGAATTCTAGGGGGCCCAAATTACTACCCTGACTCACGCCTGACCTGGTGAAATATGGCTTAGATACATACCCAGCGTAGTCAACATATTGGCTTCTGTCCTCCATGTAGCTGGCGAAAAATCTAAGCAGATGTGGACAACAGCCGATGTATGCCAATTTTCGAAGTAAGATGTCGTTGTCTACTAAATCGAAGGCCTTTCTAAAATCAAAATAGGCTGCATCTACCTGCCCACCACCGTCAACTACTGGAACCACACTTGACATGTAGTTTAGGAGGTTACTCGTCGTGCTGCGAGCTGGCCGAAAACCATGCTGAGAGTCAGACAATTGTGTTTGGATCTGGGTAAGAATATCTTTCTGGACAGCCGACTCCAATACTTTTGCCGCGGTCGAAAGCACTGCAATGGGTCTGTGTCCCTCCACCTGGGACCCTGCCTGCCCCTTTAGAACTGGCACTACCCGCGTCACTTTCCACCTATCAGGGAATACAGCGTTTTTTAAGCATAGGTTAAAGATGTAAAGCAGGGGTTCCTCCAGTACAAAGCGACAGTCTTTAAAAATGTAGGGAGGGATTCCGTCTGGGCCTGCAGATCTTTTAGGTTTAAGTCGTGCCAGCGACCTCCGAACATCACCCAACTGCAGCTCATCCATTTGCACCCGCGCTGAATTTGTACCGCCCGCTTCATTGATGGCTGCAGTCACGTCCAACTTAGCGCGTTCAGTACTGTAGACCGAATGAAAGTATCTCGCATATTCCAAGGCACACTCTTCTGCAGACAACACTTTACCACTCTTCACAATTCTCTGTGGACACCTATTCTCACGCATTGATTTTATATATTTCCAAAATGCTTTTGGGTTTTCGGCTAAATGTTCTTGTACGCGATTCTTGTATTGTTTTTGAGCGAATACAATCGCACGTTTTACTCTAGCTCTGCAATTTGTAAATAATTCGTAATCTACTGCAGATTTACTGGTTTTATACTTTTTGTGAAAAGAGCTTTTTAATTTAATGTCATTAATTATGTCTTTTGTATACCACTCGGGGTAGATATACTTAGAGTTCACCCATTGCTGTCGCTTTTTTGGTACACAGTCATGAAAAACAGTATTTAATCTATCATAAAAAAAGTCTAAGGAAGCCTCCACGCCGTCTAAATCATACATGGGGGTCCAGTCTATAGATGCTATCGAAGAATATAGTAATGTAAAATCTGCTTTGTTAAAATTCCAATCGTTCCGCGATCTGTTTGCGATAGCACCGTCGGTCACCTGCGCCTGCGCGCGGCGACGGTGGCCGCGCCCGCGCACGAACACCTGTAACGGCGGATGGTACTCATCCACTGGCAGTAAAGGCATATCCGCCTCGCACACCCGCACGCCCGAATCCTCTTCAAAAGTGCTCAAGACTACATCTAACTGTCGATCGTTACAGTTTCTTACTTTATTGCTCTGAGTGAATCCACAATGTGTCTTAAAAAATTCATAATAATTACGTACTTTTAATGAGCTAGAATACAAGTTTAGATCACCTATTACTATCACATCACTGTATTTATCGCAATATTCCTCTATAATTTTAAACATTATCATATAATCAGTTTCACTGCTGTTAGGTGGTATATAGATACTACATATTAAAAACAAAAATCTACTCTGCAAGTACACAGTACCCGCAGCAAGTTCAAAAACTTCCCTATCTACATTCACATTTCCCGGGATCGTCACTTGTCGCATATCTAAACGGGGGGTGGCTACGAGACAAGCGCCACCATGTTTTCGGCCATCCGCACGGTCGCAGCGAATGATCTTATATCCCCGAGGTACTATTTCCGCATCCTTAATGGATTCGTTACATCCGGTTTCCGTGAATGCAAACACGTCCGCGCCTGATGATGGTATACTTGCACTTAAGTCTTCCAGCTTTGTCCTGAGACCTCTGACATTTTGATAATAGATTTCAATGTCATTCTGAGGAGTTATGTTTATTTTTAGGTCTCCGAAACCAAACCCACTCACAGTATTCTACATTTATTGGCCAATGTTCCGTTTCATTTAGCTTGTCATAGGAACTTTCATTGACTTCTATAATGAAGGAAGCGTAATCCCTCTCAGTTTTATGCTTTATACTGTTAACCTTGACTTGGGTGTTTTCACCGCAGACGTTCCTGACAAACTTTTCAAGGTTTTCGATAGTAGTATCCTTCTTCAAACGCCATACGTGCAGGTGTTTCTTTCGCTCTGTACCCTGAATTTCCACAGAACTTGTTCGCCCTCCTTTTCTGACGACGGCGTTTGGATATCGAGTCTTTTTCCTGCTAACAGTTTTCCAGTCACCATCTTTGTTCGTCTCCGGTGGCTCCTCATTACTATTGCTACCCGGCGCTGAACTAGTCTGTTTTGCAGCCTCTTGATCTTGAGTAGGCACAGTCGATGAGGCATTTGCTGAATTTCCGGCCTCACTGTTCCTCTGTGTTTGCTGAATTTGTGGCTTTGCTGTTTCCACTAACGACTTCACTAAATTCTCAAGAATATCGATCTTGATGGATCCGTCCCGAATTACTTTTATATCCTTCCGAACTTCCCTAATTTCATTTCAATATTCTCGACGGCTTCAGATTTTCTTTTTAACAAGAAGACTACACAAAAATGGGAAAAATCATCAATAATCCTTTGAAAATAGATTTCACCCTGTATAGTCGGAATGCTGGATGGACCCGCTATATCACTATGTAAAAGTTCTAAGACCTGACGTGACCTAGGTCTCTCTAGTGGTTTGAATGGTAATCGTGTTGCCTTACCTTTCATGCAGGCATTACATACATTGTCGTTAAGAGGGAACTGTAGTCTTCGTAAAGTTTTAGAGCTGGTATGTCCTAAACGTCTATGCCATAACATGCCATCCGCCGAATACATAGCCGCGACTCCATCCTCTGTTACAATTTCACCCTGTAAAATATAAAGTTTGCCATTATTGTATGCCCATATATTAGATCCATTATAAAAAGTAATTATTACATATTCATATACAAATTTGATTTCATTTGGTTTTTCCAGCAATTTTCGTACAGATAGAAGATTGTAGGCTAAATTTGCCACTATAAGTCCCTCGACTGTAAACTTAACGTTACCACATTTTATTTGTAAGCTGCCAAAAGGGCAGATCAAAAAGATATGCAAATAATTTTTCACCATTAGCCGTGTTAATTTTTATTGGATGTTTTAAGTTTTGAATATTTATCATACGTTGTGTATAAATATCAAATATAAAATTTTGTGATGCACCTGAATCTACTACAAAAGCAATTGATTGATCAACAGATGCCTTACAAGTTAAATTAAACTCTCCATCAGTCATACAGCCCACTTCCTCGGTGGTTTCTTCATAGACTATTATTGCATCATCCCTTGATGTATGTGCTCAATTCGCACTCCGAATGCGTCCCTGCACTCTGCCACGACCTCTTCTATATAGTTCACCACCTCGGGCAGAAGCTCCCCGATGGGAAGAATAATACTGTCTATTTTGAGCATTTTTGTGACAATATCTTGCACTGTGTCCTTTTTCATTGCAATTCCAGCTTTCTATATTAAATGCACTTCCTGGTATGGTGCGATTATGTCATCCAGTCTAATTTCTGCATCAAGTAGTGTCCTTTTTGTCTTTTCTAAAGTCAGTTCTTCATTCATTGCTTCTAAGGCTATCGTAACGTTATTGTATTTACTGGGTAAAGCGAGTAGCAAATGTACCACTTTATCAGATTCGTCCATTTTTGACATCACTTCAATGTCACTTACCAGTTTGTCAAATTTCAAAAAAAATCTTGCAATTTTTCATTGTTTTCAAACTTCAACTCGATTAACCTCTTTTTCAAATTATATTTATTCATAATACTTCTTCGTGTAAAAATATTTTCTAAAGAATTTTACAATTTCCAAAAAATTATCTCCTATGCATTGTACTATCAGCGATCTCGCTTCTGCATCCTTCATTTTATCTTCCTTCTTTACATCAGCACAGGCCACTATATCACCAAGGCCTTTTTCCTCCATTAACAACTCCACTCTAAATTTCCAATTGTGAAAATTGTTTCCATTTTCTAACCGACAAACCACGTTTTGTATTTTCGATTGAGCCATATTTTGTTCTTGTAGGCCTTTTCCTCCAGTAGCAACACACTATTTATAGCGCTTTAATAAAATTTTAAATGATTTATGAAACTGTCAAAAAAAATAAAAATCGTGAATTTGGTAAATTTTTATCCGAATCACTGAAAAATGAGGAATATGGGGCGGCCCATAACCTGTTAAAATCTATTTAAACTATTAACTAGTGGAAGTATCCATATTCCTAATTTATAATTTAGAAATATAAACCACAACAACATTATATTGCGGCTCGTGAACTGTAATCTCTTTACAATTTGTACTAGAGTAACAAATGACGACACGCAAATAAAGTGACATTAAAACAATTTTATTTTGCGGCTCCCAGACTATTGTACTGTACTATTTGCTAGGTAAGAAATAGTTGACGAGCCGCAATATAATGATGTTGTGGTTTTCAATTCTAAATTAAATAAAGTATACCTACAGTGAAAAGGCAAAATATAAAAACATACTATGGTGCCATGGCTGAAATGAATATAATGAGAATGAGCAACAACTCCGATACCGAACCGGACGTACAACCAGAGATTTTACGAAATAAGAGACGCAAAATTGATACTCCACAACCCTCTTATAACAACAAAGAAGAAGAATGTTTAAAGGTTTGTAAATATGTGCTTTGGAATTGAAATTAATACATTATGGACTACGTCTAGAAATAAAATATGTATTATATCATCATTTCAGCCGAAAGACGTCCACTGCTGAACATAGGCCTCCCCCAAGGCTCGCCAAACAGATCGGCCCTGTGCCATCCGCATCCAATGCGTTCCCGCTACCTTCACCAGGTCGTCGCTCCATCTTGTTGGAGGCCTACCTACAATGCGTCTTCCGGTCCGCGGACGCCACTCGAGAACCTTTCGGCCCCATCGGCCGTCAGTTCTACGGGCGATGTGCCCTGCCCACTGCCACTTAAGTCTAGCGATTCTTCGAGCTATGTCCGTGACTTTAGTTCTCGCGCGGATTTCATCATTTCTAATGCGATCCCGCAGAAAAACTCCAAACATAGCCCTGAAGGGAAAACACCAGAAGCATGGAACAGAAGTGTAGTGGTGCTGTTCTTCAAAAAAGGCGATAATACCTTATTGAAGAATTATAGACCCATTTCACTTCTGAGCCATGTTTACAAGCTGTTTTCGAGAGTCATCACGAATCGTCTCGCGCGCAGGTTAGACGACTTCCAGCCTCCCGAACAAGCCGGGTTTTGAAAAGGCTTTAGCACCGTGGACCACATACATGCGTTGCGGCAGGTTATACAGAAAACCGAGGAGTATAACCGCCCCCTTTGCCTGGCATTTGTGGACTACGAGAAGGCCTTCGATTCGATCGAGACTTGGGCTGTACTGCAGTCTCTCCAACGGTGCCAAGTAGACTACCGGTACATCGAAGTGTTGAAGTGTCTGTATAATAACGCCACAATGTCCGTCCAACTTCAGGATCAGATGTCGAAGCCCATTCTATTGCAGCGGGGAGTCAGACAAGGAGATGTTATCTCTCCGAAACTGTTCACCGCTGCACTAGAGGATGCGTTCAAGACTCTGAACTGGGAAGGGCGTGGCATCAATGTAAATGGCGAATACTTCACTCACCTTCGATTTGCCGACGACGTGGTGCTTATGGCTGAGACCTTGGAGGACCTCAGTGCGATGCTCGCTGACCTCGGAAGAGTCTCCGAGAGAGTTGGTCTTAAATTGAACATGGACAAGACGAAGGTCATGTCGAACGCCCATGTTGTACCAACTCCCGTCGTAATCGGAGATACTTTGCTCGAAGTTGTTGACGACTATATCTATCTGGGACATACAATCCAATTGGGTAGGTGCAACTTCGAGAAAGAGGTCAATCGACGAATTAGACTCGGCTGGGCAGCGTTCGGGAAGCTCCGCAATATCTTGTCATCCGATATACCGCAGTGTCTCAAGTCAAAAGTCTTTGACCAGTGTGTGTTGCCAGTGATGACTTATGGCACTGAGACGTGGCCGCTAACAATGGGTCTTATAAGGAAGCTCAAGGTCACTCAGAGGGCGATGTATTATATATTACTATTATATTATTTATTAATCCCCTTTAAGCGAATCTCGTGCCCAGACGTAATTTTGAAACGAGGGCAATCCCTGGGCTAGTGATCGACTGTACATTAATAATTGCAGTATGGTTCATGTACTGACTAAGGTGTAGCTTCCCTATCACCAGAAATGAAATGAAATGAAATAGTTTATTTTGTGAATGAAGCTTTATATGCCTAGCCTAGGTTATATGTCTGTCAAAACAAAACGGTTCTCATATCAATGTAAAAAGAACTTATTATATCATACATTCCAAAGCAAATTGATAAAAAATTCAATAACTGCTTGTTGAAGATCTATCGGCTCCTGCGAAAACCGTCATAGCAACAACGCGCAAGCACGGGCGGTTACTATGTTTTAGATTTAAGCACCTTAATTTTTAAGTTATACAGAAGTAAAGTTCGTACTTTGTTACTCTCAAATATTTTATTTAATTACTCCTGAGATCCTCCGTAACATGGTCCTAAACCGAACCGGATAAGAAGAATCAGAAGAATACGTATTAATATTCAAGATTTGGAGTTAATTAGTGGCGAAAATAAGAATTTACGGCAAGTGCACTAAGAGGTGAAATGACATAAATGGCAAAGTGGGTAATCATCGTGCACCGGTATCTGGAGTCCTTAACATCAGAAATACAAGTGTTAAGCCTTCATTACTTCTTAATTTTCACCCAACACTCAGGTAGTAATTAGCATAAGTAACAAAACTACAGGTTAGTACCAGTATTTCTATCTAAGTTAACTTTAATTTTAGGTTGACCCTCGTTAAGTGATCTAAAAAATTCCAGTTACTTAAAACATTAAATTATGTTTAATTTTAATTAACTTTATTTGTTTTGGTAATGTAAACTTAAGCATTGGTTTCTTAACTAGTTAATTAAAATATTATGAACTGTGAAGTAGGTCACTATTAGTTGCAACGGGATTAAAAGAAATACATCATTACCTTTGGATACTAATCTTTAATCATAATAATTGTAGTAGGTACAAACAGTAATTAAAAACAGTAAAATCATTATAAATACATAAGTTTATATACAAGCATTGTTAAAAAGGACATTGATTGATTTACTTATTCTAAATTGTGTATATTCTAAACCTTATTCTACTTAACTAAAGAAACTTATCAGCTAAATTAACTAATAAAATAAACATTGTACATACATTATCGTAATCTTGTTTTTATATAACATTTCAGGCATCTATCTATTGGCACTCGCTTCCCAAGGTCCAAAATGACTGAGGAAAAGGATTTAATAAAGAAAAGAGAAAGTTACAAGGGACGATTAACATCATTTTCAACGTATGTAAATAACATTGAGGTTCTTGAGTTAACTTCAGTTGAGGCCAGCGAGTTGCAGTTACGAATAAATAAAATGGAAATCGTATACAGCCAATATGATGAGGTACAGTTGCGATTGGAATGTTTAGCTGATGACATTAATACTCAACTTTTAGAAAGAGACGAGTTCGAATCCCAGTATTACAGCATCATTTCTACAGCTCAGAATATGTTGCAGTCTTATAATAAAAATAAAATCGAACTGGGAAGTGAACGTAGTACTCGTGCGAGTAATCATAGGCTTGTTAAACTCCCAGTAATTCAATTACCTAAATTTAACGGCTCCTATGAGCATTGGTTAGGGTTTCATGACACATTTGTGAGCTTAATTCATTCTAATGATGACATTGACGATATCAATAAGTTCCATTACTTAAAGGCATCATTGGAAGGAACGGCGGCTACTGTTATTCAATCAATCGAATTTTCGTCAAAAAATTATGGCGTTGTGTGGGAACTTCTTTGTGAGCGGTTTGACAACAAGCGTTTATTGCGACAAAATAATGTATCTGCCATTTTTAAATTGAACAAATCACAAAGGAGTCTTCATTCGGTTTAAAACGCACAATCGATCAATTGAATAAAAACTTAAGGTCATTAGAATCACTAGGGGAGCCCGTAAATCACTGGGACACACTTCTTATTTACATAGTGTCACAAAAGTTGGATTCCAAAACACATCGCGAGTGGGAGGAATTCAAGGTTAGCCTAGACACAAATTTGTCTATTACACTCGAGTCTTTCCTTAAATTTCTGCGAGACCGCGCGGACTTACTTGAAACACTAGAATTAACACATAATCACGTCCCTAGCCGAGTAAACATTTCGAGTAAAACTGCTCCAAAGTTAAAAACAATGGTGTCCATGCATGAGCCACGTAGTAACAATG
Organism: Archips xylosteana; assembly: GCA_947563465.1. Lineage (NCBI taxonomy): Eukaryota > Metazoa > Arthropoda > Insecta > Lepidoptera > Tortricidae > Archips > Archips xylosteana. The sequence goes on along the minus strand of OX387365.1, from coordinate 12,000,504 downwards.
TTCCGTTACAGAAATGTCCTAAATGTAATGGAGATCACAACCTGAGTAACTGTTCCAACTTTCTATCGCTCAGTAATAATTCGCGGTTAGAATTATTACCATCTTTAAAGGTATGCTTTAACTGTTTTCGCAGCGGTCACTATGCAAACCATTGCAAGAAGCCTGGATGCAAGTTATGTAAGCGTAAACATAACACACTTATTCACGTAGCCAGACCGGCCAGTGACAACGCGTCCGCTCGTAGCGATAATAACAATGGGACTGCGCACGCGCCGCCCGAGACCAGCCAAGCGCCGTTTATCGCGCCTGGCTCCTCGTCTTCTGGCAGTGAGGGCGACACCAGCGCGCGCAATAATGGTCCAGTTACTATGTCAACTCTGTCAGCTCGCGTTAGCACATTAAAGGGAACCAGTCAGGACGTACTATTGTCGACTATATTACTTAAAGTTTATGATAATAATAACTGCGAGCACATAGCTCGTGCGGTGCTTGATAGCGGTAGCACCTCATGTCTAATGACTGAGAATTTACACAAAAGGTTGAATTTGTCATTTGATTTAGTAAACAAATCAATAATAGGTATCAACAATGCGACGTCACACGTAGGTAAAATGTGTCGAGTTCGGATAAAGTCGTTAACCGACGGTTTCTCGACCAGTATTAACTGCTTCATTTTACCATCAATCACGGATGACGTTCCTTGTCGTCACATCGACTTGACGAATATAGATATCCCATCTGACATCTGTTTAGCAGACCCTAACTTCTACCAGCCCGCTCCTGTCGACTTAATAATTGGGGCTGACCTATTTTGGGATGTGTTAGGATCTAATATAATTAAATTAGGTAAAGGACAACCGATACTCTGTGAGACTAGGTTTGGTTGGCTAGTTTCAGGTCCGATAAATAGTGGCCATGTATCGTCCAATGCCATTAAATGCTGTTTTTCATCAGTTTCGTCACACAGTCAGTGTTTTAATGATGAAATTCAAAATAAACTTGCACAGTTTTGGCAGCTCGAAGAAGTGAGCCATAAATCATTTCATTATTCTCCAGAAGAATTGTTGTGCGAGAAACATTTTACACAGCATACAACACGTTTAAGCGACGGGCGTTTTTGCGTTCGCCTGCCATTAAAGCAAAGTTCAAGTGTGTTAGGCGATTCGTTTCAACGAGCGAAACATTTTTTGCTTTCATTAGAGCGTCGTGGTAAAACTAAACCCACATTTAAGCAAAAGTACACAGATTTCATGACAGAGTCAGAGTACAAAGCTTTGAATCACATGACGGAGATTACACAAATCTCGGAGAAAAACTCCTATTTCATTCCACATCATGGGATTGAATGTGATGACAGCTCAACTACCAAATTTCGTGTCGTTTTCAATGCAAGTAGTCCAACTACGTCAGGTATAAGTCTGAATAACATACAGATGGTAGGCGCGACGGTTCAGGATGATCTACTGTCGATACTGCTTCGTTTCAGGCATCATAAATTCGTCCTTGCCGCGGACGTAGAAAAGATGTATCGGCAGATAGTGGTACATCCGGATGACCGGCACTTACAACAGATCCTGTGGCGCGACCATGACCTTGATCCCCTCAGGACATACCAGTTGAACTCCGTAACGTATGGGACCGCCAGTGCCCCATTTCTTGCGACTCGGTGCCTTCGACAAATAGGCCTTGATTGTGACGATGTCAATATTAAAGAAATCATCACTCATGATTTCTATGTCGATGACCTACTAACTGGTGGGGATGACTTGTCTGTTGTGGAAGGGATACGCCAAAAGGTTACTGCTGCACTTGCTTCTGCCGGCATGAACCTACGCAAATGGAAGTCTAATGAGCGTTCTTTACTCCGTGAGCCGACTACATCCACAGTAGATCTAAATATAGGTCTTACTGAACCTAGCAAGATGTTAGGTTTGAGCTGGCATCTGGATTCTGATGAGTTATGTTTTCCTATTAATAATAGCATGAGTAAGGGAAATACTAAGCGCCATATACTTTCCATAATTTCTCAGATCTTTGACCCTTTAGGTCTCCTCTCTCCCTGTATTATACGCATGAAAATGCTACTGCAGAAACTTTGGGTACACAATTTGTCATGGGATGAGCAGTTATCTCCAGAAATCTCTCAACAGTGGGAAGATATTCTCCTTACTATGCCAGAACTTAACGGCATTCGTATTCCACGGCATGTTATTTCCACTGATTATAAAGCTCTAGAATTACATATTTTCTCAGATGCATCAGAACGAGCTTATGGGTCATGTGCATATATTCGCAGCACTAACGCAATTGGTGAAGTCTTCATGCATTTGCTGGTGGCAAAAAGCCGTGTGGCTCCGATTAAACCCACTACGATACCCCGACTTGAGCTATGCGCTGCTTTTATCGGAGCTCGTCTTTACGAGAAACTGGTAAACTCGTTAAGAGTCCAGTTCAATAGTACGACGTGTTGGTCTGACTCCACCATTGTGTTAGGTTGGCTTAAGATGATACCTAGCCGATTGCAACCATTTGTAAGAAACAGGACTGCTGATATACTTGAGAAAACAAACGGTTGTGTTTGGAGACATGTTCCAACTCACAAAAATCCAGCTGATCTTAATTCTCGTGGGATTAGTACAAAGGAGTTGCAGAGTTTGAATTTTTGGTGGTCAGGTCCAAACTTTTTACGGCAAGATATATCTCATTGGCCATTGACTCCAAACACAATGCAGACTCTTCTTGAAACTCGACCGACAGCTGAGTTTGCTCTGCATGTTGAGATTAAAGAAGACGGCTTGGTTGATTTTAGTAGGTTCTCTAATTTTTCACGGCTTAAAAGGGCAGTTGCATATGCAATGCGCTTTATTAAGAAATGCCGCAAGCAATTCACGGGACCGAGTTATCTCACTGATGATGAATTAAATGCAGCGTTAAATTTGCTTGTTCGAATAACCCAGGAATCCTCGTTTCCCGAGTATAATTTACTTCTGTCTAAGCAAACTTTGCCTAAAAAGAGCCCTTTACTAAAGTTTAGTTAGTGTCTTTAGTGAGACACTAGAAATTCTAAAAAACCACTTAGAAAGGAAGCGGTTGCATCCGGGTGAAGTTTGTGAATTAATAGATTTGGTAACTTTGTTCCTTCGTTTGTAGCTCAATTTTGTATGCAGGAGCGGAGATACAGAAAAACACATGTTCTTACGATGCTGGTTTAATTGCTACTAAATTTAAATACAAACTGTGACGTCTTCAAGTACATATCTATGCATGCAAATATGTATTAAACATACCGGCCGCCAAAACTAACAGTTTTCAATTAATTTCAACAACGAAACAGAAGAGCATGCATTTCCGTTAACAATTGTGATAATAAACTGTGTAACTAATTTTGAAAAACAAAAAGGTTTTTGATCATGAAGAAGGTTCACTTGAATTGATCACTTTGTATATAATTATCCTCACTTCACTACTTATATTTTATCACGCAATAATTCGTATAAGTAAATCATTCAATATTTTTAGGAAGTAATATTAACTTGGATAAGGGTCGCTTAAGTTCGTGGTCTCCTTTGCATTGTACCGTTACCACTCGCACAAGTTTGTCTGCTCCAGGATGGAGGTACTTTACTTTCCCCAGTAACCATTTTGTGGGTGGTGTAATCTCGTCCTTAATAATTACCAAGTCTCCAACACAGGGTGCGGGTACTGCGACTTGCCACTTGTACCTTTGTTGCAGTGTATTAAGGTACTCTGTTTGCCATTGACGCCAGAAATTTTGCGTCATCTTCTGAACTAGCTGCCATCTTGTAAGTATGTTGACATTTTTGTGTTCATAGTTCAGGTCTGGAACACTTACCAAAGGCTCGCCCACTAGAAAATGTCCTGGCGTCAGTGGCACTCCGGTAGTTTTATCTATTTCGCAGAGAGGCCGAGAATTGAGACATGCTTCTACCTGTGTAAGCAACGTTGCCAGTTCCTCATAGGTAAGTTTTGTGTCCTTATTTACTCTGGTTAAGTGTCGTTTAGCAGACTGAATTCCCGCCTCCCATAAACCTCCGTACGATGGCATTCTTGGGGGTATAAAGTGCCACATTGTGCCCTCAGTAGCCAGCAATTGTGCTACTTCACTTGCGAGATTGTTTTTCCCAGGTTCGAACATGGACTTCAACTCTTTGGCAGAGCCAACAAAATTTGTACCATTGTCGCTCCAAATGTCCTTGCAATGACCTCTACGTGCGACAAATCGTCGGAAAGCAGCTATAAAGGATTGTGATGTCAGGTCTGAGACAGCCTCTAGATGGATAGCTTTTGTAGCCATACATACGAATAAACAGATGTAGCCTTTTGTTGCATGGTGTCCACGGCCCTTAGATGTTCTTATGGACACAGGTCCAGCATAGTCCACGCCGCTGTTTATAAACGGACGATTTTGGTTAACTCTTACCGTTGGCAGTTGTCCCATAAACTGATGCTTAACTTTTGCTTTGTCTATAGTACAAATCTTGCAATTGTGTATGCACTTTCGAACTGATGACTTTAAACCGATTACCCAATATTTGGTTTTTATGTACTCTCTTCATTCTGGAGATAGTTGAAAATCTCTCCCATATAGGTTTATCTTCTATAATTGTGTGATGTGCGCATTTCGATTCTAAGTCTGTCTGTGCTATTTCTACTTTATCGTATTCTAAATTATCCTTTAGCCACTTTGGACCATTCCACCAGATAATTTGCGTAGCAAGATCTTGTGCTTTAACTCCTCGCGTCGCTAGATCAGCGGGATTGTCAGAAGATTGCACATGTCGCCAACGGTTGTTATCTATCAATCGGGTGATCTCTGATGTTCGGTTTGCCACAAATGTCTTCCAGCGACTAGGCTGAGATTGCAGCCAGGACAACACGACCATTGAATCTGTCCAAGCAAATATGCTTTTCTTAGGAATGTCCAGGATTCCTGCTACGTCGTTGATCAGTTCTGCTAATAACGCCGCAGCACACAACTCTAATTTAGGAACAGAAAGCTGCTTTAAGGGAGCGACTTTAGTGCGGGAGGCGATCATCGAGACGTACACGACTCCATCTCTAACAATCTTCAGGTACGTCACCGCTGCATAAGCTTGAGTAGATGCGTCTGCAAAACCATGTAACTGTACATCATCATCATTGTGGGTCTTATTTAACCAGCGTGGTAATTTAATGTTTTGCAGATATATCAGTTCTTCTCTATAGGATATCCACTCGTCTGTTAAATTTGAAGGCAATTCATCATCCCATTCTAGGTTGCTAAGCCATAACTTTTGTATGAAAACTTTAGCAGTTACTACTACTGGCGCTAGCCAGCCGAACGGGTCGAACAATCGGGCAACGTCGGAAAGAATAGATCTCTTCGTTATAGGTTTGTTTAACTCGGGTAAGTGTACTGTGATTTCAAATGCGTCATCTTTTCTGTTCCAAGTTAAACCAAGGATCTTAATAATTTTGTCTAGTTTTATTTCCATTTGGTCTTTTGTATTGTTTTCTTCTTTCAAAAATTCCAAAACATCATCTGAATTACTGGACCACTTCTGCATTTTAAATCCTCCTCTTCTTAGTATCTCTTTGATTTCTTGACACATTCTTTTTGTTTCTTCTATGTTTTCATTTCCTACCATTAAATCATCCATGTAAAATGACCTTTTTATTTCAGGTGCAGTTTCAGGGAAGTCCCGGGCTTCATCGTCAGCCAGTTGATTTAGTGTACGCACTGCTAGGAATGGCGCAGCAGCGGTACCAAAGGTTACAGTCGTTAAATCGTAGCTCTCGAGCTCGTCTTCAGGTCTATCTCGCCAGACAATACGTTGTAGACTTGTATGTTCATCTGTGATGTTGATCATTCTGTACATCTTCACGATATCTCCTACGACACAAATCTTATGCCTTCTCCAAGCTATAATAAGGCTACGAAGATCGGGCTGTAGAACTGGTCCAACCATCATAGTGTCGTTAAGAGAGTGACCGTGTGAGCCTTTCGCAGAAGCATCGTATACAACCCGTAGTTTACTTGTATCTTTATCCTCTCGTACTACAGCCAGGTGAGGTAGATATACTGCTTTTGCGTTGTCTTGGATTTCTGATTTTTTTAAATGACCCATATCTTTGTATTCATCAATAACGTTTTTGTACTCTATTTTTAACTTGTCTAGTTTTCCGAATTTCCTTTCAAGTTTGTTAAACCGATTAATAGCTTGTTGTATAGTTTCACCACATAATTTTACTGTTTCGTCAACGCTTTGTCTTAATGGCAGGTGTACTATGTATCTTCCGCTGTCATCTCTTTTGGTTGTTTGTTTGTATATCTCTTCACATTGTTCTTCTTCTCTCGTCAGTAGCTTTTTTTTTGTGTACAACTCTGTCTCTATTTCCCAGAACCTTCGTAATATGTCGTTATCTTCAGCAACCATCCTTGTAACATGTTGTGTAGTAACATTGTGTTGGTCGCCATCTTTCTCTTTTTGTATCTGACCCGAGAGAATCCACCCCAAACAAGTTTTTTGAGCTATCACCCCGTCGTTTATTTTTACTAATCCTTCTTCAATAATTTGACAATAAACATCGGCGCCGAGCAAAATATCTACCTTGCCGGGTGTGTAGTAGCTAGGATCTGCCAATTGTAGTGCTTGGATATAATGAGTGTCCATCGATATGTGTTTTGAAGGCAAACGTGTGGATATCGACTTTAAAACGTATGCCGAAACTAAAATGTTCTTCTTTTCATATCTCGATGCGATTGAAAGCTCAACTAAGTGTTTTATATTTATTTTTGAACTTTCCCCCACTCCAGAGACCACACCGTTTATATTGGTTCTCTTTACACCTAGCAGTTGAACGACTCGCTCTGCTATAAATGATGCTTCCGACCCCTGATCGATTAAAGCACGAAGTGTATGTGTATTTCCATCTTTTGATTTTATTTCTACTTGTGCTGTGGCAAGTAAAACATCACGACCAGGTTTTTTCTTAGAAAGGTGTGCGTTTGTCAACTTTATCTCGGGTTCTGGCTGTAACGGAGCTTGTGTAGGTTCTTCTTGATTGAATTCTTTAGATTGGTGAAGAAGAGAATGATGTCGTCTCCTGCAGACACGACACGACGTTTTTTGTTTACACCGTAAGACACTGTGGTATGGAACAAGACAATTGTAACATAATCGGGATTTTCTCACAAATTCTTGTCTCGCTTCCACCGGCCGCTTGACAAACTCTTTACAATTGAATATATAGTGATCGCCTTGACAGTAAGCGCACGTAGGTTGTGAAGAAGCGCTAGCATGTGCAGACTGAAATGTGTTATCTTCTTCTTCTTCTTCGTCTCCCTCTCTTTCAGTAACGTGGAACATTTTGTGTGCTTGTGACTTTTCTCGTGTAGGCGTAGCAACTGCTGTAGTCATTTCCAATGCACGAAACTTTCCAACGAGAAACTTCTTTAAATCTTCCCACTTAGGCATGTCTTCACAGTTGTCTTTATGCGCAGATTGCTCCCAGTCCCTTACTGACTCTGTGTCCAACTTCTGTCCCACCAGAAATATAATAACTGGATCCCAAGAGTCCGTATTTATGTTTAAATTATTTAAACTGTTGATACATTCCACGGTAGTATCGAGCAAATTCTTTATTTGACTGGCAGACTGAGTTAAAATCTTCTTTTGCCCAAATAATTTCTTTAAGATAGAATGAACTATCATTTTTTTGTTGCCAAAGCGGTCTTTAAGCAATTCCCACGCTTGAATGTAATTGTTCTCGGTTATTTGTATATGTCGCAATAATGTCTCTGCTTCACCGGTGATACTTGTTTTTAAATAGTGTAATTTTTGTACACTTTTAAGATTTGTATTGTGCACGAGGGCTGTGAATAAGTCTTGGTACGTTGTCCAATCTTCATATCTGCCCGAAAAGGTTGGTAATTGTATTTTCGGCAGATTCACGAGTGATAAATGTCCATCGTTTGACGACAACGTTGACATGGCAGATGAGAGAGAGAGAGAGAGAGAGAGAGATGTTTATTTACACATATTCGATACACAGGAAATACAGTTGACAGGAAAAGATACAAATATAAATCATCGAATAGTATAAATTGGGCCCCACTCAGCATAATGTTGCGGCAAGCCGCAACGCTGTTTTTCAGTGGGACCCAAGCTAACTCCTGTGTCTTTTTTTCAGTCTCCAATTTGCTTAATAAATCGGTTAAGTCGGCTTGCAAACACAAATAGAGGTCTTCGACGCCGTAGTAATCTTCATTAAGAAAATACTTGATTTCCCCTCGTTGTTCGCGGGGCGTGCAACTCAGGATTTTATCGTTAGCTTGCTTAAACATAATCCAATAATCCTCAAGCATTTTAATTCGTTGTGCCACATAACCTTGTGTAAGTCTTTGTTTTGGACACTTTTTTATGTTTGCTTGCGTCTTTTGTATCATGCTAGCCACATCTTCTAGCTTAGTAATTAATTGAGTTTGTTCGGGAGTTAGTGCTGGCATCTTAGTAAAACTATTATTTATTTAACCACTATAATGTCAATCCACTAATTTTCACTATATAAAACAGTCAATAGTTCCGACATATACACTTATTGTTTCATAAAATAGTCAAAAGTTCGCACTTCAATGTTCGTTATAAACATTAATTATTTAAAGACACTTAAATCTGCAAGTTATCGACGTAAACAAGCTCGCTTATCGCCTCAGGAATGCGGTTCCTATTGTATTAGCCGGCCGGCCGCTCTCATCGCTCCCGTAATTACTCCGGTTCGATTTAGGACCATATGTTCCTTCGTTTGTAGCTCAATTTTGTATGCAGGAGCGGAGATACAGAAAAACACATGTTCTTACGATGCTGGTTTAATTGCTACTAAATTTAAATACAAACTGTGACGTCTTCAAGTACATATCTATGCATGCAAATATGTATTAAACAAACTTTATGCATGAAACAAAATTATTTCCGGTTCAATGGACTTTATTACTTACAGAGTGATGGTTTAGCTATGGGTTCACCTCTGAGTCCTTTAATGGCAGATATATTTATGGATCATTTTAAGAGTCAGTATATTGTGGGTAATAGTAATATTGTGTACTATTTTAGGTATGTTGATGATTTGATCCTATGCTGGAGGGGGAGTATGAGACAGCTTGACGTGTTTATTAATGGTTTGAATAACAAGCACGTAAAGATAAAGTTCAAAAAATAATTGGAGGAAAATTGTTCGTTGAACTTTTTGGATTTAACGATTTCAAAATTAAATGGCAAACATAAATTTAAAATATACCGTAAGCCCACGTACACAGATGCTGTTATACCAGCATCTTCTAATCATCCGTGGCAGCATAAACTGGCTGCTTTCCATTGTTATGTTAATAGATTGCTGACTGTGCCTCTTTCTAAGGAACATTTTGATTTAGAGTTGAGTACTATTTATCAGATAGCGATCTCAAATGGTTATACAAAATCAATGGTAGATAGTTTAGTTCAAAAGAAGCAGGCACGGTTAGTAAATAGCATGCTTTACGCTGCGTTACCTTCTCAGTCTACTAACAAATATAGATCTAGCATCTCTTACGTTGGGGGTTTGTCTGATAAGATTTATGGCATTTTAAAATCAAACAATATTAATGTTGCCTTTAAGACTAACAACTCTTTGTACTCTAGGCTATGTAACCACAAAGAACAGGTAGATAAGGGAACTAGATCGGGGGTATACAAGCTTACTTGTAATGACTGCAATGGGATATACGTAGGACAGACAGGCCGAAGTTTTAATACTAGATTTAAAGAGCATGTTTCGGCATATAGGAATGAGCATCCAGATAGATCGAATTTTGCAAAACATTTGTTGGAATCAAATCATTCATTGTTAGATTCAGATTCTTATGAAGTGTTACATTATTGCGGCAAGGGGTTGCGTCTGGATGCTCTGGAATGCATGGAAATAATTAGGTACAACACTATGGGGTCTATTATTAATGAACAGGTAAATTTAGTATCTTCTCCTTTACTGCGGCTTGGGTCTAATTTGAACAGTTAGTATTAATAAAATATGCCTTATAAATAAATAAACAAAAATTCAAGGTAGTTTTATAATATGTCAATAAAAGTTAATTTTTGTGGGGTAGTTTGAGAATAAGAAAAATAAAGTGGGTACAGTGACAAGTTAAAACATTTGTTTTGGTTTGTTAGTTTAACATTTGGTAGCATAGCATACGGTTGTGGTAACTCCGAGGATGAGCTCTGGTTGAGTTCGAAACGCGTCAGTGTAGCTTGGTGGTGGTGATAGTTGTGTTTATGTGATTTGTGTGTGTTCGTACAGTGTGGAGGTGGAGGAACTGCATGAACACGCATTTCTTGCATAAACGTAACTATTGTAAGGTCGCGGGTGAGCAAAGTAATTGTTTTAGTTCTTATGAGTTTGTTTGTTTGCTTGAACGCGCTAATCTCAGGAACTACTGCTCCGAATTGAAAAATTCTTTCAGTATCAGATAGCCCATTTATCGAGGAAGGCTATAGGTTATATATCATCACGCTAACACCAATAAGAGTGGAACACCAATGAGGAATGTTTCAAAATCGGGGGTTTATGATGTAAAACTTCTATAGGCACGCTTGACTTGGGAGTACGGTAGTGAATGTGAACGCGGGTGTGGGGTTTGTGGAGGGTTGGGGGGGGGGGTTACCCTCCACGTTTTAAAGTCCCACTCTTACTGATAAAAGTGTGATGTAGGTGCCTAAAATAGCTCCTTAACGTACGTATTATTTTAAAATATTTTCACCTTCTACGTAAACGAAGTCGCGAGTTAAAGTTAGCGTTAGACCAAAGTAACTATTCCACGCGGAGCTAGTCCTTAATAAAGCCGCAGCTTCCGTGCGGAGGCTTATAAGTTCGGAAGCCGCATCTAGTGGTAGCTGCCATCATTCGGAACATAACATGAGTTTTCAACTCCCACAAGTACGAATTTCCAAGTTTGATGGCTCTTACTACAAATGGATGGAGTTCAGAGATACCTTTGAATCCCTGAGTAATGAGCGAATTAGGGCTGTTCATAAATTTCATTATTTGAATTCATACCTAGAAGGCGAAGCATCTCGAGTCATATCTAACTTGGAGGTCTCCGACTCCAATTATTCTGAAGCTTGGAATATTCTGTGCGAAAGATACAACAACAAACGACAACTAGTCACTAACCATCTGAACTCTTTATCAAATATAGGATAGGATTCAACGAAATTTTGTTATTGCTTCGCTCGGACCCGCGTTTTAAAAGTTTTGCCAGGTTGCGAGCCATTGCACACCATAGTTATCATCGTCTGGGAAGAGTAGAGGTTTCGGCGGATTTGTATTCTCGTAGGGAGGCCTTAGTTAGAGGAAAGATTGACTGCTTGCTTGGCGCGGGTAGATGCCTTGTTTCATTCTTTCAAAAGCTCTTTCGAAGCTCCACCAGGTCCGAGTACAGCCGGCCCAGAAACTACACCTCCGATCCGAGCGTCGTATACCATGTCAGTTGCTCGGGCGATATATCATCGCGAGACTGAACCACCAATTTAATGGTACATCTTTTGTACGCGCGTACTTACAACGTTTAGAAGAGCTATGTCACTCGGGTGGAATTTCACACCACACTCTTTTCCTGTCCGCGGTTGAATTTTATTGTTCTCCGGCTCGGCTTTGACGTGGTACCGCGGGGTGAAGCCCGGGCTATTGGATTGGTCCGATCTAAGAGCGAAGCTCATCCAGGAATTTTTACCTTTGGATTTCGACGATCGCCTGATGACCGAGATCCGTAATCGTACTCAGGGTGCCCATGAGTCGGCGTTGAATTTTATATCAGTTATGCTAAATTCTTCTCACGATTGACCCACGACGTTACGGTAGAGGAGAAACTTAGGTTAATAAGGACTAATTTACGTCCTCAATATTTAGCTGCGCTCGCTTTAGAGCCTGTTGAGTCGATTCCTGATCTAAAGAGAAAGTGTAAGCTTCTTGAACACAGCTTCGCACAGGTGTCCGCGTTTCGTGAAACGCCTAGAGCTAGTGCCCACACGATGGCCCCGGATTTGGCGTATAGGACTAGATCTTTTGGACATGTTAAACTTGTAGAACTGGTTGAGGCTGCCGAGAGGTGAATGAAGCGGTTATGCGTAAGGTGTCGGGTGCACGGACACAGCGTGCGGACGTGCAAATCTAAAGCTATCGTCTGCATCACTGCGGTACTAAGGACGTGACTAGTTCCACGTGTCCTAACTGTAGGAAGTAGGGCAAGCCGGCCTCGAAAAAACTAAAGCGCCGCCCGTCTGTCCCGAGCGAACGTTTTGATATTTATTTCAATTTATAACAGTAAGCTAACAGACAGTCAATATTGTCGACTGGCGGGCGTATTTAAATAAACTTTCGATATTAATGTCGAATCGAATCCTACGGTAGCTTTGAATGAGGTTACTGATCGTGACCTTAACGACGCACGTCCGTACTTCAAGGTCGCTGTCTATGGTGACGATTATTGGGGACTGCTCGACTCTGGTTCGAGTATCTCTATTCTTGGTGCTTCGGTGGCCCAGCGTTGTCTCGATTAAACTTTACACGGACCCTGTTACCGACATTTCCACTGCTAACGGTGCCCGGTCGCGCGTGGGAGGTTTTGTTTTCTTGTCTATTACGCGCGATGGGGTTACTAAAATGATTAAATTCTATGTGGTGTCGGGGGTGTCATCTCCCGTCATTTTGGGAGTGGATTTCCTGCAAGCCTTTGGTCTGGCACCAGATGTGTTGCCTCATTTACCTCTTAGTTTTGCTCCAGATCCTCGGGTGGCCCTGTCTCGAGCCGTTCCCGTCGCCGAGATTCAGCCTATCCAGAAGTTTGGATTTTAATTTGGAAATTAAGAGATTATGCGTCTATAGTCCAGTCCTTTGTCATTATCTCGTATTAACTTAAATATTGTTTCAGGAGGGGTTTTAAGTACGGGGGCCGAGGCCCTGGAGTCCCGGTGTGACGGTGGGAACGCCGCCCTGGATGCTGTGTGCAGTCCAGTGTCAGCGTAGAAGCCCCGAAGGGAAGTACTTCCATTTTCTTTGGCTCTTTTCTGGAAACCTTGGCACTGTTGGACCCTTAGTTCGGTTCGCAGGAGTCCGAATTTATACCGGTCGAACGTCGGATATCGTTCTTGGCGCCCTAATTTTTTAAAATATTGATCTGAAAATACGTGCCCAGGCAAGGCCTACGAACCTATTAGATAGCCTGCCGGCTGAGCTATTATTGTTCCCTTATAGAGGGTTTTGTAAATTAGTAATTGTCATAGATATAACATACTTTCTATAAGCATAGCGAGGAAACCTACAAATGTAAAGGGCAAATTCCAAAATTTGGAAATTAAAGCAACACAAACGACAATCACTGTATTTTATTTTTGGCAAACCAAGAAACAAAACCTCTTGTAACAATACTGACTTTCCCAAAAAAAGGACGAAATATTAAAAAAATATAGATTTTTTTTCTTATTTTACAGATTTCCAAAATACCGAAACTTGACGAACAAGTGGCTTATCGCTATAAAACAATCACATTTTGAGACAAACATACGGAATAAAGTTCGTTCAGCACACTTTCTTGATTCCAATTTCTTCCCATACATAAACTCAAAGAGTTTGATGGCAACAAAGTGCAAGGATATGTTGACTTTGGAGCAGGAATCGACGTGGCCGGAGATAAAGCCGGACTGTGTACACAAGCCCTGGTATTTCGTTTATTTGCTGTAAACGGACGATGGAAACTGCCCGTAGGATATTTTTTGGTGGATGGCGTGACAGGAGAGCAAAGGGCAAATTTAGTTCGAATGTGCCTTTCCAATTGCCACGAGGTCAGCATAGAAGTTGTATCGATGACATTCGACGGTTGTCCGGCATTGCTATGGCTCGCGATCTCGGCTGTTCATTCAATCTAGGACAGTTGAAAACATATTTCCCGCACCCTGAGACTGAACAGCCTATCTATGTGTTTCTTGATCCATGCCAAATGATCAAACTTCTCAGAAACACATTAGAAAGTAAAAAGGTTTTCAAGATGACAATGGAGGCCTTATTAAATGGCAATACTTTGTCGAGCTTAACACCTTGCAGGAAAATGAAATATTTCACTTCGCTAATAAATTAACATCAAGACGTATGGATTTTAAGAATCAAGTCATGAAAATTAAACTAGCAGTGCAATTATTGAGCGCTAGTGTGGCAAAAGCGATCGAATTTTGTGATCAAATGCTGCATTTGCTAAATTTTGCCAACTCCGCCGCAATGGTAAATTTTATTAATGTGATTAATAATCTTTTTTTTCAGGGAAATTTCCCGGAATTGACTTCAAAGCTCCTATTAATGAGAAAAATGAGATAAAATATATAACGTTTCTGGAAAATGCGAAAAAATACCTACAAACATTAGTGTTTCCAAATGACGGTGTGTAGCCTGTTGTTTCATGTACTGCGATTCGGATAGCATGCCCTATTTCTGGAAGATATGCGTCCCATGTATTGTGTATCCCTGAATACGTAGCAATCATGGTACCTACAACACGATTAACGCGTTCAGTTGGGTTGCTCTGAGGATGATAGCTGGGAGTGAACAACCATGAACTCTTTTAGCTCTACCGCGCGAACATTCACGAACACCCAACGCCCACGGCCTCGCCGTGAAGAACGAGAATCTCGTTATAATGAAGAACCTCAGTATGAAGAACGAGGTCGAATCCGGAAGAACCCCGGACACCAGTCACATAACAAGAAGATGGATTCCTTCCGTTTGAAAACTGGAACAATAAACCGAGCCGTACGTAACGAAGAAATTAAGAATGAACTCTTCGTTGGACTCGATGATGACACGCTCAGTAAGTTGGCTGAGCCACAGGCTGTCCAACCAATAATGATGTCGGTTACAACCCGAGACATTGGTATGGCCGCCGTACAACTTGCCTACACTGCACGTCAGTATGGAAATGATATGCGGATCCCTGACATATACGCACAATACAGGGTGGGTATATCTTGGATTGACCGAAGCTAAAATATTATCTTTAAAATCGAAATTTCTTACCGTCCCAAGATTCACTGACGCTTGCTACCAGCACGAGGGTATAACCACTGCTGCTTTGAAAATATTAAAGACATGTACTATGGTGCCAATCACCATAAAGAAGATCATTGATGCGATAGGCATTGTCAGCCACGACGACAAAATTTACTTACCTGTTGTCGCCAAGTACGAAAACGCCGATGGCTTGATTCCTCGGCCCGAAAATGTGATGCTGTCATCACTCAGGGACATAATTGTTAAACAAAATAAATCGCAAATTTTTGCTGGACAGCATGTCAAATTCCCGTGAAAACGGAAGATCCCAGGACCAACTTCAGCGTGGTAATCCCGCTAGTGGTACTGGACGTGGGAACAGGAGCCAACGTCGTGCTTATGAATTCCAACAGAAGAAAGCACTAGAAACGGATTG
Source organism: Archips xylosteana (assembly GCA_947563465.1). Taxonomy (NCBI): domain Eukaryota; kingdom Metazoa; phylum Arthropoda; class Insecta; order Lepidoptera; family Tortricidae; genus Archips; species Archips xylosteana. The sequence continues at coordinate 11,984,999 of OX387365.1, read as the reverse complement.
GAATGGAGTCCGCGAATTCGACGACTCCCGACCTCCTAAACCAAGAGGCCAAACTGCACGTAGTCAGAAGTGGCGAGCGCAAAGACCTGGAAAGGCGCAGAAACCTGAAAAGGATGATGCTGCTGTATCCTTTGACTTTCGAGCGAAGGATGAAACAAGCCCAATCGATGAACCCCTTTATGACCTAGGGCCACAAACTAGCTCAATACCCGTACAAGAGACTACGATCAAGACTGCCTGTATTACTTTATTCTATTACCCACATTACAATACCAAAACTACCTACAGTCGAGTTACCCTCCGACCCCGAAACGCCCCTCACCCAGCGCCAGCGATTTGAGGCAAACTCTCCGCTTCCAGGAGCGATCTGGAATGACCACATTCTAGCAAATCCTGATGATATCATGCCAGAAGGGTATGATTACGATATTGGGTTACGCAATGACATTTTGTTGATTGCGCCGTTTTTAAACAGGCTTCAGAAGTTCGCGCCGAAAATGGTGGGAGGTGCCCTCGACACCAAAGAAACAGGTAGAATGTCCATATTTCTATCTAATGAGCTCGAAAGTCTCCGTTGTCCGAATCGTAATGTTAACGAGGCACTTGAAGTCTACTATGATAGATGTGTAGTGCTATTAAGCTCACACCCGCAGAAAGAATTGAAGGGCAAATTATGCTGTTAGGAGAACAGCCGACAGTGGTCAACCTGCTACGACCACTCTATCTGGCCAGGGTGAGATACTCCATCCCTATTGGATGGATTTGATAGCTGGCCGTCCAATACGCATGTGGTCCAATACGCAGTTCGTCCAAATAGAATTCAAGTTCGCATTTCGTACAAAACGCTTTTTGTCCAACACGCTTTTAGTCCAACACGCAGTTTGTCCAATACGCAGTATGTCCAACACGCTTTTTGTCCAACACGCAGTTTGTCCAATACGCAGTATGTCCAACACTCTTTTATCCAACACGCAGTTTGTCCAATACGCAGTATGTCCAACACTGTTTTTGTCCAACACGCAGTTTGTCCAATACGCAGTATGTCCACCATGCTTTTCGTCCAACACGCATTTGGTCCAACACACCATGGCCTAAAAATGTCTGTCTGTCGGTCTGTCTGATGTAGGTACTGTATAGCTTGTCTAATTTAAAATGACGCGCCCGCCACCACCGCATTTACGCACAGGATTTGAAACTCAATTACTGATGCGTAATTTCTGTTCAGTTTTCAACTTTCCTGCTTCTGTAATGGCGCACACCTCATTTAGACAGTCTTCAATTGTCTTCATCCAGTGTTGTATTTCTGGAGTTGAAATAAGGTCACGCTTATCATCGTCTACCTGGTGAGGCTGCGGCGCTGCAGAGCGGGGCGTGGGAACGGTCGTGGGCGGCGGGGAGCGCGCGGTCCTGCTACTCCGGTTAAACGGACTGTTTTCCATGGCTAGTTTGAGATGTTACGTATGAACATTTCTCATATCAAGTACACTTAAAAACACCACAACACTTGACACATACCTTACACACGATTACTTTCCTACCGACTTAGTAAAACGAGGTCACGAATCAGCACGTGATTATTCAATTATTTTTACAATTTATCGGCACGTCTGTTCATAACGATGATCTCCAAATGACAGACTATAATTATAAGGTTATAATAGAGTATCCTTATTTCCATCCTCTCCCGAAAGAAGAATCGAGACACCAATGAACAAACAATGTTATTGGATGAACGACATTCAAACAATAACTCACAGAAGTAGAATGTTACTTATTTATGTAAGTCATTGTTGAAAGTTCGGAATCCATTCAACAACGCGACGAATACAGTGATTGAAGAAAAAGGAAATCCTCTGTGAAAACTTTTTAACAAAAAAATTAAACCGCCGAAAAAACTGAAAAGCAAAAAATAATACCTTTTTGTTTGACCTTAATCTAGGTACCAGTTTGAAGTCGGTGCCTCAGCACTAGCCAGGAGGAGTGGACCTATAATCGTCTACTTGATTGGCTTCTATCACTCCTCCTGGCTCTTGCTGAGGCACCGACTTCAAACTGGTACCTAGATTAAGGTCAAACAAAAAGGTTTTTGCTTTTCAGTTATTTTTATAATTTTTTTGTTAAAAAGTTTTTATTTTATACTTTTTTCCCATCCTTGGGATAATTTTTTTTCCAAATTTATACATATAATACTATACCAACTTCAACCCTATCCCATAAAAAAGAATTATGAAAATCAGACTACTCTGTAAAAAGTTAGTCAATCATGGGGATGTTTTCCTACCTTTAGGGTAGGAATATTATTTCCAAATTTAAATGGGACCACCCTTGGGGTATACGCTTTCCAATAAAAAAAGAACCATCAAAATCCGACTACACTGTAATAAGTTATGCGTGGTCATATAGTACAATCAGTGACTGAACAATCAATCATCCCCTGTTTTCCTACCCTTAGGGTAAAAATATTATTTCCAAATTTAAATGGGACCACCCTCGGGGTATACGCTTTCCAATAAAAAAAGAATCATCAAAATCTGACTACTCTGTGAAAAGTTATGCGTGATCATACATAAAAAATATATATATACACGTCGACTTGAGAACCTCCTCCTTTTGTTTTCGTCGGTTGAAAATGTGATTTCATAGGAACAAAGTGACAAAATCAGTGATAAAGGTGAACTCAGTGTAACTTAGGGAGTGATGAAGCAATAAAAGACATTGTAAGGATTAGAATAATCACTTTATTGTACTACTAATAGTATTGTTAAATTTGTTAAGGAAAATTATCCTAGTCAAGCTAAGATAATTTACCTCTTAAGGAGGGAGGATTCACGGAACCACAATCAGTTGCAACATTGTTTTCCATTGTATAATTAGTAACACCTCATTTGACTAATCCTAATGCGAGAGCGGACTAATTCATGGATCACGTAACGACAATAACTTCATATTTTTACGATGACATTTATGGTCAATCCGTGTTCTTGAGCTGGATACGCCAATTAGTAGAGGGGTGACTAAGAAAATACCAAGCATAAGAAGCATATATAAACTGGAGCTGCGTCTCCTAAGATCATTCTGCTGCACCTCCTCTCTCCGTATAGTTGTATTACTAACCATCAGTGTAACTCAATATAAAACCTAACACCCAGTTCGACTTTTAATCATCTCCACATTGAATCGAAGAGTTTAATTCAGTCAAGAGTGATCCAATAGATCACGTGCCCGGCAGGCAGCGTGATTATGTTGTTGAAAAAAAAAACAAAGAAAAACTATTTGGGCGGATCAACTATTTTCTGTCAAAACGTGTAACATGCAAGAATCGCTCCATCTAGCGCCACTATGCAAACTTAACTTCATACGTCGATAACATCGAGACGTAGCTCGCAACTAGGTGATTAGCTTGTTATAGCTGAAGGCTAACATAACATGCAAAGCCGGGGCAGAGCACTAGTATCGCTAAGATATCATGTGTCCAGTACGGGGAAGACCACCACCACCACCACCACCATTGCACCTGCGGCCGCCTCGTCGCATCATGGGTGGCAGTACGGGGAAGTTCTGAATCACCGTTGCACCTGCAGCCGCCTCATCGCATCGTGGGTGGTCGACGCTCCGAACGGCAGGAACCTCGCCATGATTTCAATCTCGGTCTAACATCGATCGGATTCACCCGTTTATTAGAATAATTAATTTAGTAATTAAATTTAACTATCTTTTAACTTCAATCTCGGTAACATCAATCGGATTCACCCGTTTATTAGAATAATTAATTTAGTAATTAAATTTAAATATCTTTTAACTTCAATCTCGTTCTAACATCGATCGGATTCACACGCTTATCGCAATAATTATTTTTGTAATTAAATTTAAATATTTTATTAATTAAATTGTGTGCATTTAAAAACTTTAAATTATTTCTCGTCGCCGGTCTCTCCTGCTGCCGCATACCATAACTAGCTGCAAGGCGGTGTTCACAGTTCCCAAATATTCCGCAAGAGGGCGCAGAAAACAAACAGCTATTTACATTCACTTTATATTTAAGCTCTGGATGTCTTAACTAGGATACCATTCTCTCAGCTCGTTTCAAGAGAAGCACCTATTTCCAAGTGCCAACCACTAGTCGTGAGAAGAAAATTTAATATATAACCATCTTGATATGACGGAGTGATTCGTAAACGATGAGGCTCAGCCTCCTACGCTTAATTAAATTAAAAGATGTCTACATAAGAAGCTCCCAGCATGTAAGTAGATTTCGTTGGCTTTAGCTACCTTCTATTTACTTCGTGTTATATTTAGAATGTTCTGGAACAGGTGAAGACACATAGGTTTTCTTTGTTTCAGGAGTCCTTAGATCAAGCAATCTTTGGCTACAACATCCTTGGTTACATCCTTAGCTCAACATCGTTCGACAATTATATTCATTTAACCCCTTCAAAGGAAATAGCGCCGTGTCATGGGTTCCATACATTTAGCCGTGCTCCACCTTAAATGGTGCGTATCAAACGAACGTAATAACGTTCTGAATCCCAGGTATATTCTCAAGATCTAATTCTTTAACAACTTAACATAATTTCTTTTCAAATTTTAATTAGAAGTCATTTATTCATAAAAAAAGAACATTATCAGACATGAAAACAATCTGCCACAGGCTTCGTCACAATTAACATTTACTGAGATGCAGCTGAGGACCTTATGCTCATTATCAAAAGTCCTCCCTTATCCAATTGTGATATATCTCGAAGCCATTGGGAATTTCACCATTGATAGACAGAACGTTACACCAGTTCTACCTGCAGTTAATCCACCAATCTTAGGTGGCTACGTGACATACGCGCCGTCGCAGGTTGCGCAGTTATTGACAACAATTCAATTTGACAATTTCAAATGAAGTACTGAATCTGATCAGGGTAGAGACGTATCCCGCCAGGAAACAATTGTCGGATGTGTTTCTAGGTGCCTGACAGAGGGCGTTAACTGATTTTTTCTTGATACATAAACTAAATTCAATCCTTAGACTTAGCCTAGAGCTTTTCATAATAATGTGAGTTAGAAAAATTTAAATGCAGTAAAGATACTCTTCCCATGCTGGAGTTATAGACATCATAGTTTTAAGTAAACCTAGCATTAATTCTGGTACAGTTATATATACCTTTTTGCCATGTTATTTTGAATAAATAACCATTATTTACAGCATAAACTTTGTTTGTTTTTCTTGAAGTCATATAAACAGGAGAAGGCGTCCTGGGAATCTATTTAATTTAATTAAAGTCTCTTTGTCTCTCTGAGTTCTCTGACTAAAGTTAGTTGGTGAATGTAACTTGAGACCTTAGAAATTACGTTACAAACATGTCCCGCGCACTTCGGTACAATTAAAAACTACTTTTTGTTGTGTGATTGAGTTTTACAGTTCAAAATATTAAAATCATATCTTTTTTCAATTGTTTGCATTTAATTAATCAAGCTAAATTAAATTTTTTTAAAAAAAAAATTATGTGACCCATGAGACCAAAAGTGTGTCTCATACAAAATCTTTCTGTCCCCAAGGCATACTTGGCCTATAGTTAATCGATTATCACAAAAAAATTCCTTAGCATGTTTTTTCATTTTGTTAGTATCAATCACAGGTGAATTTATAAATTCAATTTCATAAGCGCGCGAATCTTACAATACAAATATTCTTTATTGATCACCAAAAACAGTACAGTAACATTACAAAAATAAAAAATTCAGGTAGACAATAGGCGGTCTTATCGCTAATAAAGCGATCTCTTCCAGACAACCAATTACTCAGAAATTAATAAATATCAACAGACTAATGTAGGTGGCAGAAATAACAGACAAGAGAAACTTAGTATTAATAGACAATAAACAATAAAATCAATACAAATATAATATAAATCTTAATTCTAGGTCTAGGTATAGAAATTTTAATTGTAATTGTTGTCCCTGCAAAGGAATGAAACACGTTGTCTGCTGAGTCACAAGATATAGAATACTACTAAGTGCGAGCGTGATAGCCTATCTATCTATGGCTTAGCCAATAGGAACACGATCTGTAAATCGAATGATCGCATCCACCATGTTGAAAAATTGGTATTGGCTCGGTCATTTCGTCCGAGGCTCGTGAAGTCGCTGCCCCAATATTACAAGATTCTATGTTGCATTTTTCCAAAATATGAGTTATGGTTAGTACGTAATTCTACGTGTCTTTAGCTGTATTTTGCTGAAACCAGGCTCTTAATACCATGAACCAATAGTCCAATAATCCCGATATTACATGGTTCTATGTTGTAGTTTTAAAACTAACACGGGTAACAAGGTCCTATGTTTGTTTGATTGTTATTATTGTATAAGTGGCTATATATAATACTAGCTTTTGCCCGCGGCTTCGCTCGCGTGTACCATGAGAATTCCAAAGAACCAAGATATCAAGCAAGCAAGCATAAAGGCAAGCAAGCAAGCATGCAAGCAAGATGCAAGCAAGCACGCATGCACGCTTGCTTGCTTGCGTGACAATGGGACCATCTCAGGAGTATATTATATTCTTTCGAATAAAAAAAGAATGAAATCGGTGAACATACCTACATAAAGAAAATACATAAAGTGGAATGCATAACCTCCTCCTTTTTTTGAAGTCGGTTTAAGAGCCCTTTGCGGCCACAGTACACAGTTTACAGTATAAACTTATGAATTTTGAAATTTTAGCTTACAACCAGTAAAACGCAAAATCCCGTTTTTTCCCGTTCCCGTAAGAATTACGGAAAATACTTTCTTAATACTCCCCTACACTCCCCAAGGAACCCACTTGCCAAATTTCAGCTTTCTACGACCAGGAAGACGAAAAATCCCGTTTATTCCCGTTCCCGTGGGAATTTTGGAAAGTCCTCTTTCAATGCTCCTCTACACTCCCAAGCAACCTCATGCCGAATTTTTTTTTTCTACGACCAGTAAAACGCAAAATCCTGTTTTTTCCCGTTCCCGTAAGAATTTCGGGAAATACTTTCTTAATACTCCCCTACACTCCCCAAGGAACCCACTTGCCAAATTTCAGCTCTCTACGACCAGTCAAATGAAAAATCCCGTTTTATCCCGTTCCCGTGGGAATTTTGGAAAGTCCTCTCTCAATGCTCCTCTACGTACTCCAAGCAACCTCATGCCGAATTTCAGCTTTCTACGACCAGTAAAACGAAAAATCCCGTTTTTCCCGTTCTCGTGAGAATTTTGGAAAGCCCTCTCTCAATGCTCCTCTACACTCCCCAAGCAACCTCATGCCGAATTTCAGCTTTCTACGACCAGAAAAATCCCGTTTTTTCTCGTTCCCGTAAGAATTTTGGAAAGTCCTATCTCAATCCTCCTTTACACTCCCTAAGCAACCTACATGCCGAATTTCAGCTTTCTACGACCAGTAAAACGAAAAATCCCGTTTTTCCCGTTCCCGTGGGAATTCTGGAAAGTCCTCTCTCAATGCTCCTCTACACTCCCCAAGCAACCTATATGCCGAATGTCAGCTTTCTACGACCAGTAAAATGAAAAATCCCGTTTTTTCCCGTTCCCGTAAGAATTTTGTAAAGTCCTATCTCAATCCTCCTTTACACTCCCTAAGCAACCTACATGCCAAATTTCAGCTTTCTACGACCAGTAAAACGAAAAATCCCGTTTTTCCCGTTCTCGTGAGAATTTTGGAAAGCCCTCTCTCAATGCTCCTCTACACTCCCCAAGCAACCTCATGCCGAATTTCAGCTTTCTACGACCAGAAAAATCCCGTTTTTTCTCGTTCCCGTAAGAATTTTGTAAAGTCCTATCTCAATCCTCCTTTACACTCCCTAAGCAACCTACATGCCGAATTTCAGCTTTCTACGACCAGTAAAACGAAAAATCCCGTTTTTCCCGTTCCCGTGGGAATTCTGGAAAGTCCTCTCTCAATGCTCCTCTACACTCCCCAAGCAACCTATATGCCGAATGTCAGCTTTCTACGACCAGTAAAATGAAAAATCCCGTTTTTTCCCGTTCCCGTAAGAATTTTGTAAAGTCCTATCTCAATCCTCCTTTACACTCCCTAAGCAACCTACATGCCGAATTTCAGCTTTCTACGACCAGTAAAACGAAAAATCCCGTTTTTCCCGTTCCCGTGGGAATTCTGGAAAGTCCTCTCTCAATGCTCCTCTACACTCCCCAAGCAACCTATATGCCGAATGTCAGCTTTCTACGACCAGTAAAATGAAAAATCCCGTTTTTTCCCGTTCCCGTAAGAATTTTGTAAAGTCCTATCTCAATCCTCCTTTACACTCCCTAAGCAACGTACATGCCGAATTTCAGCTTTCTACGACCAGTAAAAAGAAAAATCCCGTTTTTTCCCGTTGCCGTGGGAATTTTGGAAAGTCCTCTCTCAATCTTCCTTTACACTCCCTAAGCAACCTACATGCCGAATTTCAGCTTTCTACGACCAGTAAAACGAAAAATCCCGTTTTTTCCTTATCCCGTGGGAATTTCCGAAAATCCTTTAAACTGTTTTTTACTATTATTACTTCTATGCCAAATTTGAAGAGTCTAGTAATTATAGTTCATAGGATCCCGTTAAACTGAATATATAAATCCCGTTTTTTCCTTATCGCGTGGGAATTTTGAAAAATCCTGAAATTTATGTTTTAACTAATGTAATACCTACTTGTGTATCAAGTTTGAAGAGTCTAGTTATTATAGTTACTGAGATAGGGTCACTCGGAATCGAATATATAAATCCCGTTTTTTCCCGTTCCCGTGGGAATTCCCGAAAATCCTTCCTTAATGGATGTCTACATTGTATATGGTATCTATGTGCAAAATTTCAAGTCTCTAGGTCCAGTGGTTTTGGCTGTGCGTTGATTTATCAACAGTCATTTAGTTTATTTCGACATTTCAACCCCATCGCACCCCATCCAGGGAGATGGTATTTTACGTCCACCACCTCGGATTTTAAAACCGTTGTTGTTTTCGTAACCAGCGACCCGATAAACCATAGAAACAATACCCATGTTGATTTTCAGACTTTGTCACCCCATTTCTCCCTTTTAGGGGTTGAATTCCCAAAAAACCTGAAACACGTGTTTAATCATTTATCGTTAGGAGTACTTCTGTGAAGTTTCGAATAAAATAGTCGAAAGAATCTTGTTTCCCCATACAAACTTTGGACCCCCTTTTCATCCCCTTTGGGAGTGAATTTTGAAAAATCCTTTCTTAGTGCACCCCTAGACCTTATAAGGAACCTACGTGCCAAATTTGGAATCTCTAGGCCCAGCGGTTTGGGCTGTGCGTTGATATGTCAGTCAGTCAGTCAGTCAGTCAGTTTCTTCTTTTATATATATAGATTTTGGATTTGATACGATAACCTTTCATCATGAAAGTGAATTGCATTGCATGTATAAAATGATAAGTCATTCTTATTTATAACACGATATATAGGTAACGCCACCAGAGTTGAGGCCACGCACACAACCACATCTCATGTAATGACAGCGGAATTTTGACGTTGTGTTGACGTTTAACGACAACACAACGTCAAAATCCCGCTGTCATTACAAGAGATGTGGTTGTGTGCGTGGCCTCAACTCTGGTCGCGTTACCTATACCGTGTAACGTGTGATCGATCTCTTCAACTAACTAGAGAAACGTGGCCGGCGTTGTTAATTTTTAACCCCCGACACAAAAAAGAGGGGTGTTATAAGTTTGACCGCTATATGTGTGTGTGTGTGTGTGTGTGTGTGTGTGTGCGTGTGTGTGTCTGTCTGTCTGTGTGTGTGTGTGTGTGTGTGTGTGTGTGTGTGTGTGTGTGTGTGTGTGTGTGTGTGTGTGTGTGTGTCTGTCTGTCTGTCTGTCTGTGTGTCTGTCTGTGGCATCATAGCTCTTAAACGGGTGCACCGATTTGGATGTGGTTTTTTTAAATTGAAAGCAGGTTTCTTAGCGATGGTTCTTAGACATGTTTCATCAAAATCGGTTCAGCCGTTTTAAAGTTATCAGCTCTTCTGTTAGCTGCGAAAGGGATCTTAGACGCATACGGGCATTGACTTAATGTTCAAACATACGAGTGACATAATTACGATCGGGGTTTTTAAATTTTTTAATTTATAGTTCTCAATTCGACTGTATGTTTCTCCCAACTCGCCCCCAACCCTCCCCCAACTCGCTCTCAACCCGCCGCCAACCCGCTCCCAACGCGCTACAGAAGTTTTACTTCAAAACAATGAAACCAGGCGGCCACCCATTCAAGTACTGACCGCGCCCGACGTTGCTTAACCTCGGTGATCGGACGAGAACCGGTGTTTTTATCAAATATCTTGAAAACGGTGCATCCTACATTTTCATACATTTTCATGAGCATTTTCGCGTAGCAGCAAGGGATCTAGTAGCTGCCCTTACTGCCCCATCTCAACTTTCCACCCTGTATTTGTGTTTCTACAATTGACATATTCGTTCATCTACCAGATCTTTAACCAGTGAAATATGGGTATACTTATTTTCAAAGCTTAATATCTCCGTTCGATGTTCATGTAACATACAACCTTGTAATATTGGGGCAGCGAAGTGGTAGTGTGTTTATTGTGTGTCTGCTGAGTCACGTCCGAAGTTCGGTAAGTTTATACTTTTTCAAGCTAATTTAATACTTTACTTTCTTACTTTTAGGTCTAAAATTAAAAAAAAAAAAAAAAAAATTCATTTATTTCAAGTACAAAGACTCATACACATTTCAATTATAAAATAAAATAAAATAACACTTACACACACACACACACAAGTTTCAATAAGCTTACATTACTAAAACATTATTATTATTATTAAGGCATCAATGGTTAACACATTGATAACCGTCATCTGTTTTTCAATGTGTCAACCACTGTGCCTCCGGGTGCGTGATGTCCGCAGCAAAATGAAATATACGGGCAATACTTGTCCGCAATCATTGCCAGGACACTGTTGAAGCTGCCGCGCACCCGCCGCACCAGGGACGCGGCGCGCAGGCGCATGGTGGCTTTAAAACACGCCACAAGCGCCTCCGCAAACATCCCCGATGCACTGCAGTATCGCGGCACTAAACGCGTTATTATATTTTATTGTACTTGTAGGGCCCTGTACGATTTCAGAGCGAACTTTCGCCACAGGCTGCAGGTGTAAAATGTTGTGCAAAAAGCTCTGAATAGGGTCACCTTACACCACCGAGCACCGAGCAAACCTGCGTGCGATCATATTCGCTCTGATCGACAAGGCCCTACACTCCCGTTCTATATCAGCATCGTCCCTGAGGTCGGTCGTAACTATGTGACCCAGATATTTGCACTGGTATACCCTTTCTAGAGCAACCTTGTTGAGTTTGATAGGTGGTATTACAGATGGTATTTTAGACTCGACCCCAAACACCATGAACTGACTTTTCTGAACATTATATTTCAGTCCGTGTGAGTGTGCGTAATCCTCACACACCTTAAGCAACCTCCTAATGCCACAGACCGACGCACTCAGCAGCACCATGTCATCGGCATAGCTTAAATTGTTTACATTCACTCCGTTAACGTGACAGCCAGCATGCATGTTGCTGAGTGCGACGATCAGCTCATTCATGTACAAGTTGAAGAGCGACGGCGAGCTCAGCCCCCCCCCCCCCCCCTGCCTCACCCCACACTCCAACCTATACGGCTCAGATAATGTACCTGCCCATCTCACATTGTTGATCTGGTTTCCATACCAATACCGAAATATAACTAGGGTCAGGAGCCAAGTTAATTCCCTTAAGTTTTTTCCAACGTATATCGTAGAAAACCAGATCAAAAGCCTTTGATAAATCAAGGTAACAAGCATAGACTGGCGTATTCCTGTCAACATAATTCGCGGCAGTATGCTTAAGGCACAGGATGGCGCTTTCAGTTGACAACCCGGGCCTAAACCCGAACTGATTGTCATGCAACGAAAGGATTTTATTCAACTGTGCATTAAGCAAACCGTCCAGTACCTTTGCCATAACAGTAGCGAGCGATATGGGTCTATAGTTACTTTTGCTAGTTAGGTAGTTAAGTATGCTACCTACGAGACCTTGTGACCCTATAATGTAACACAATGTTGCATTATCATATTCATATTTTGATTTCTAATTTTATAGTTTACGTGATTTCAAGAGACTTTTCCAATTTCACGCAACAAACTATTTTACGACCGTTTCTAATCCGATGGTCACACTAATTATGCGAATATGATAAAGATTCAAGCCTACATGGTATATAAGGGTCCCCGTAGTCTCAGGAGTCATTCTATTCTCCTCCACCGTTCGAAGTAGTTTTTAACTTGTAACTTACTAAGGGGCTGTTTCACCACTTTTTTTAAAGTTCGGATTAGCTTGATCATAACCTTATTTGTCACATGGAATAAAAATTTCTGTTTCACCAGTCTTGATTAGCGCTAAGTGACGGACAAACTATTTCTTAACTTGACCATCAGATCAGGTGGCATTTAGCATTTTTATCCGTCACATATCTTTTTAATTAGTTAGTTAATTTTTTTGTGGCCATGGTTGGAGAGCCCTTCAGCCGGTTTCAGAAAAATAAATCAAAGTATTTTTTATTTTTAAACGAAATAAGTCATGCTAAATTGCAAACGAGAATTTAAATATCAAGTTTTGAATAAAAAATATAGGTACGCTTTTAGTATTTAAAAATAAATCCAAAATTTCATAATATTTTTTAATTACAGACTTTTTTCAGTGGCACAATCGTTTGTTCTACCTGAACTCCATTAAATCGATTTGATCGCCATTAAAAAAAAATTTAATCTGTCAAAGGGTTTGGCGCCACTTTTCGATTCGTTTTACGTGATTTTATTTTTCTTTGTTATTGTTAACCAAAGTATCGTAAATAAATACCGTTTTTGGATTAATTATAATTTTACACAATTGTTTATGCAAAAAAATAGATGTGTTTAATAATTACATAGTTTACGATTTATTTTGCTTTAATAATGAGCGACTCTTTGAACGAAAATATGCGAACAGGAACCCGTGGTCATGAAATGGGACGTTGCTATTCCGACTTTTTGTTAAACCGACGATTAGTTAAGTGGTACTTAGTTTGCACAGGACCGGAGTGGTGAAACTGAAAAAAAAACTGAACGACAGATTTGTGCAGTACTTAGTTTATTCATTGGTTACGTAACCAGTAGTTTGACAATAAGGTGGTGAAATAGCCCCTTAGTTTAGTATTGTGAATTTATAATAAAATCAAGTGCTAGTACAAGTCAGTCTTGATCATTTAAACCGCTCCTGACGTCGGTCCGCAAACAAATCACTCATCCTTTCATCACAGAAGAGGAAGAACATTTTTGGCGCAGTCGGTAGGATTACTTCAGGACTCCGCGACGCATCACATCGAATGGTTTGAGCACCGTACCAGTAAGTGAGAAATTTTCTAACTTCCTGCTGCAACGCGAAACTGATTGAAGCGCCGTGTTCTTTTCAAAGATTAAGGAATCCACGAGCCTATCCTACAACAAATAAATGTATAAATTTCTCCACTTACGTGAAAAGAAAGGAATATATTATAAAAGAGTACAAGACTAAGAAAAACGAGGAATCCAAGAATAGAATCGGGAGGATCCATATGGTGATTATCCTCACTTTTCCTTCCTTAACAAACCCTTATATTTTATATGTGTATTAATTTTTGATGACATTTTATATTTTATATTTGTACAACTTTAAAAAATATTTATTAGTTATTAAGTTTTGATCGTTCATAGATCACCCAAACTACCTGTATTTACAAAAAATGATCGTTTCTAGATCTATATTTTGCAGTTAAAATATTTAGTGATCGTTCATAGATCTGTATTTTAACGAAACAAAATATCAATTAACTCTTTGTTGTTCGAGCTCGAGGCTGATCACCCGTTGAAAGGCACAAAGATAGATTTAAGTGTTAATGAATTCGAATAATTATAATAATTTGTTCAGTGCAAATACGAACAATAATCCGAATCAAGCGAATATTCAGCCTTTAGATGCAACAGGCACTAGGCAAATTTTAAGAGCGATAATCGAATTAATTAATCAAATTATAGTGAAAATCTCTGAATTATTCTCATATTGTGTTCGTATGCTCATATATAGTGAAGTGTCACTTTAATGCCAAGAAAGTTGGTAGTCGATACAAGACGAATAGGAAATATTATATATTTTATTTTAAGATACGATTCAATTGGTAATAGTCAAAACTGTAATCATAAATCTTTTAATTGGTCTGACAGCATTATTTTTATTCTTAAAATAATATATTTACCAAATTTGGACGTATTTCGTTGGTCAACTTTTTATAATCCTAAAAACATTAAATAAAAAAAAAATGATGGGATCTAACGAGAATAACCCTTATGTAGCTGAACCTAGTGTCATACCCGTACAAGAAGCAAGCATAGTTACAACTATTCCCGGTGAAATTTTAAAATTAATTCCATTATTTGACGGAGATCAAAGACTATTAAATTTATTCATTAAAAAATGCGAATACATAATTAATAACTTTGGAGGAAACAACGAAAGCCTAGTTCAAAGTCAATATGTGTTACAAGTTATTACGTCAAGGTTAACCGGCAAGGCAGCCGCACTGATTAGTGAAAGTGACCATATTAATACATGGCCTGACCTTAAAGCCGCGTTTATTCAACATTTTGGAGATCAACGAACCGAAGACTGTTTATTGATGGAATTAGAGTCTTTAGTCATTAAACCAGGTGAATCATTCTTAGAGTTATGCACTAGAATTCAAACGGTTAGAAGTAGTCTATTTTCGAAAGTCAATAGTAATTCTGATGAAAGTGTAAGGAATAACCGCCGTAATATATATAATCATATTTCGCTGAATGTATTTTTATATAATTTGCCTAAGGGATTAATGAGAGTAGTTCGTCTGAAAAACCCTAGTAGCTTAGAAGAAGCATTACAACGAGTTATAGAGGAAACAAATTTTAATGATCAGTATAAGTTAAGAAATAATAACTTAAATACTAAAACACAAATTAAACATCCTAACATCCATCAGCAAAGAAACATAAGGCCTAACCACAACTATAAAAATAATTTCATTAGACCCAATTTCGTAAGGTTCGGTAACTCCGCACCAAACCAAAATCAAATGGCCTATAGAACGCCAGGGAATACATTCTTCTCAACACCTAGATATCAAACGCAAAATAATTATACTCGGTTTAACAGAAACCCTCAAACAAATTTACCATTTACAAGACAATTTACTCCTCATTACCAAAGGAATGAAGCACAACCAACTCCTTCGACATCAAATGCACGTCCTAATGTCAATATAAATTCGGACGAGTCACTGGCAAATCCTACAAATTTTCAGATAATGGCCTCGCAAACGGTAAAGAAACAATGAATAAGTTACCCTACATTAATATTCCAGAATATAACGCTAAATTTATGATCGACACCGGTAGCACAAGATCCTTTGTTAGCAACAAATTAGCAAACACGTTCTTTCGTGAGAGTAAGCTAACGGAATCATTTCAAGTTGTAAGCGCACATGCGATAAGCCACCACAATGAAACAATAACCGTTCCAGTTTTCAAGATATTCAAGGTCGATTTTTTTACCATAAGTTTTATGTTTTCGACATAGGTGATTTTTACGATGGTCTTATAGGAATCGATTTGCTAAGAAAATTAAATGCAGTCATTAACATTCAAGAACAAGCATTAATAACACCACTTGTCAAAATTCCAATTTCATATAAAGAGCAAATAAATCCATTGGAAATTATCGAAATAAACGCTAGATCAGAACAAATCGGTAGAGGGCATAAACATAGATGAGTGCTTTATCACTGCATAACGTGATTATAACAGACTGAAATGTACGATGTATGGGAAAGATTCGTCGCTAACCTCTAGACCAGTGGTGGTGTAGGGGTAAAGCACGCAGCACGGAACGCTGAGGACCTGGGTTCGATTCCCAGCATTTTGAAAAGCAAGTTATGACCATAGATTGGGATGTGGCACGCGAAGAAGACACTGGCACATTGTCTATATCTCTCGATCTAAACAGTGGGGATATAACAGCGAGCTTGGCCGCATTATACGAACCAGTCAACACAAATGCGAGAGCATTACATGCCTCGCTTGTCTGGTGCAGTATCTTTCTTCCAACAGTGGCCGTACAATCATTAAAAACGTTCTCACCCGAAATGATTACAGCAGTTGCCGGTGTTCGTTTCATAGCGTGGAGGGTGGATACAAGAGACGAACCTAAGAAGGAGTTCACAATCCTGACGCCGAAGGGAGAGCTGGAACATCTGCAGAACAAGGCAATGCACCTGCAGTGGGGCAGCAAGGAATGGGTGAAGGAGCTAGTGAATCCAATGCAGTGCTACATACAGAAGGAGGACGGGGAATGGAGCGTGAACAAGCATTCGTTAATTTTGGAGAGGAACCGGCGCCGGGCACAAGACGATTCGGAATTAACTCCGGCAGAAATCCAGGCAATGATTATCTCACCAATGGCAAGCTTGTTTTGTTGTTTGTGGATGAGAGGTGTTTTACAACGGGAGACGGAGAGAGAATACTTACGAAAACGCCTGAGGGGATCGAATTTATGTTTGCCCGCAACGCAGGGGAGCGAATCAAAACCGCAACAAGTATCGCAAAAATTTTGGTATTTCAAGAAACGTTAAAAAAAAGGATGGAACGTACAAAAGCTTTTCAACTCAAGTCCGATCCCGACATCCAGAGTGAAGAGCTAACAAACAACAACCTGTCAAAATTGAAAATGATATTGGAAGACAACGGAATAGATGTACGTGAGTTTGCTTTTACAACATTTCTACATATTACTAACCAATTGGGAAAGAAGAACAATTTATACTTTCACGGTCCCCCTTCAACGGGCAAGACAATGATTATGGAGTCGTTGTGTGATGTAAACTTTAACGTATCAAGACTAACGGGACTGACACCAAACAGTCAATTTAATTTTGCATGTGTACAATACAAACGCGTGCTTTATGGACGAATGTAAGCTAACAGACAACCAATTTGAGCAATGGAAGTTGTTGGCAGGCGGAAGCAAGATGGACACTGACATAAAATACAAGGACCGATTAATGGTTGTCGACTGTCGTCTGTATACGGCATCCAATCATCAATTGGGATTATATGTGCAGACGGAAGGAGCAGCCAAGGCCATACAAGAGAGAACAACTCAATTTGACTTTTTCAAACCAGTCAAAGAATACTTTTACTGCTCAGTATTTGTGTGGGAAAAACTCTGGAAGAGCTATGAAATGGTAGTATAGCATTAACCAATTAAACATGACTGATCAACGAACGAGCACCTCCGATTTAGTTATGTAATTACAATTAAACATCCAACATGTGTAAGTATTCTAAGTAGAATTAATCATTTGTATTATATAACTTAGTTTAAGGACCAAAAAAATGTAAAAAATTTAAAAATCCAAAAAAATAAACGTAGATTAAGCCAATCACATACTTTCATTTATTTCTCCCTTCCAAACGTGTCGCGACAAGTCGCAACACGTCTGTCCGGTCAAAGTATAAATAGAGGGGAAATAGAGCGAGACAGCCAGTATGGATCCAGCTGCAGAGGGGAGCAGAGGTCTAACGCTCCCGGGCTATAAATATTTAGGACCATTAAATTCATTAAACCGAGGTTTACCAACAAATAAATTAGACGCAGCAGCAAAAAAACACGACGAACAATATCATAAAATAACAGACTATTACAAAAAGACGAAAAATTATAAAGAATTTGAAACTCAGGTACGAAAAGCAGACTTGGAATTTTTACACGACGTAAAGGAATTTACGCCGGACACAACTTATGATCAAGTAGCATCTTGGTTAGCAACTGGTGGAATAGGAACAAAGTTTCTAATAGAACAAGTGACAGGAGTGCTGTACCCAACATCGAGCGACGAGCCGGCATACGACATTGCCAACATGGAGACGTTCAATGCCAATAGTATGATTGGAGGTGGAGTACAAAACAATGCAAACGTACACAGCTACCAGTTTAGAAAAAAATTTACATTTGCTATAGAATCTACAAAGGCGACATATACAAAAGATAATTCAAAAACAATATACAAGACATATATACACAGTTTGCCATGGCAATATTTATATTTCTACCTAACAGAAAAGGAATTTAAAGACATGTGTGGAATATTTCACACGAGCAAAGTAACAGGAGTAGGGATTAAAATTACAAACTTGGGAAATAGGACAACATTTGTTACAAGCGCAAACGCGGTAAACTTTGCCAATGCAAACTCACAAACAACCATAGGAATATGGGAAAATCTAGAAAGGACAATGCCCGTAGAGATGGGTAATGCGATAAAAAGCGAAACATTGTACGGAAAACCAATATCAGGGTTAAAGGAGGGCACAGACCAAGACCCGGAACACTCTACAGCACAAGCAAAAATTATAACAAACACAATAAATTACAAAATTGCAAATACTCAGAAAAATTTACACCTTCCACCTCTGATAATGGAAGCAAAAGTACTTTTCAACGCGACAAACTCGATAGGACCAATCTATGATAAGAGTTATACACCACAAGACGGAACATTTCACACTAAACACGACGGCTTAATAAACGAAAATACTACCATGATTCGAATGGAAAATAACCCAATATCAATGTCAACATCGGGTCAAACTAGCGCCATAAGTCTCAGAACAAGCTTGACAAAATCATACGAAAACGCAACAGTAGACAATATAGTAATTGGAAGTAACTTGTTTACAAATGCAAAGGCCGGTTTCATGCCGAGCATAGGAGTAGGAATAATACCGCTATTAAATGCAGACGGTTCTTTGGAAAAATCAGTACTTAACATAATGGTAGAAACATTTATAAACCTGGAATGCGTATCGCACGGCACAAACTTGTTAATGGCCAACGCTGGAGGAGCTCAACCCAATACAAACTTTATGAAAATGGCGGTCGATAAAAAATGGACTGACAAATACACCATACAAGGAGCTCCAGTAATGGAGTAGGTAATGAATACAAATGTTACTTATCGATGACGCAATGTCATTACGGTATAACACATGTGTATTTATTACAGGTCGCTGGACGATATGCAGAATACTCCGGTGGATATGGCGGCTGTTCAGCCGTTGGAGGTGCCACCGGAACCAGCACCAGTAGATGAACCAGCACCAGCACCAGCACCAGAGCCAGCACCGGCACCAGAGCCAGCACCGGCAACGCAGGGGAGCGAATCAAAACCGCAACAAGTATCGCAAAAATTTTGGTATTTCAAGAAACGTTAAAAAAAAGGATGGAACGTACAAAAGCTTTTCAACTCAAGTCCGATCCCGACATCCAGGGTGAAGAGCTAACAAACAACAACCTGTCAAAATTGAAAATGATATTGGAAGACAACGGAATAGATGTACGTGAGTTTGCTTTTACAACATTTCTACATATTACTAACCAATTGGGAAAGAAAAACAATTTATACTTTCACGGTCCCCCTTCAACGGGCAAGACAATGATTATGGAGTCGTTGTGTGATGTAAACTTTAACGTATCAAGACTAACGGGACTGACACCAAACCGTCAATTTAATTTTGCATCTGTGTACAATACAAACGCGTGCTTTATGGACGAATGTAAGCTAACAGACAACCAATTTGAGCAATGGAAGTTGTTGGCAGGCGGAAGCAAGATGGACACTGACATAAAATACAAGGACCGATTAATGGTTGTCGACTGTCGTCTGTATACGGCATCCAATCATCAATTGGGATTATATGTGCAGACGGAAGGAGCAGCCAAGGCCATACAAGAGAGAACAACTCAATTTGACTTTTTCAAACCAGTCAAAGAATACTTTTACTGCTCAGTATTTGTGTGGCAAAAACTCTGGAAGAGCTATGAGATGGTAGTATAGCATTAACCAATTAAACATGACTGATCAACGAACGAGCACCTCCGATTTAGTTATGTAATTACAATTAAACATCCAACATATTGGAAATTGGTTGGTTATTGCAAGTTGAAAAAAAAAAAAAAAAAAAATAAATAAATAACAAAAGATACTTCATATCTGACTTGTAAAAAGTTAGAGTTCCCACCGATATTCAAAATGGAGAAGGTATATTAGAATATACTGAATTTAACACAGATGTACGAATGCCAAGGGCATTAGTAACATGTAATGATGGATATGCTTATACGATTATACAAAATACTCTTAAAATATGTAAACCTTTTAAAGTAACGATTTTGGAAAATAAAACTTGTAATATGAATCATTTATATCAATATTACGAAAGTGACAAAAGAATTAATAAATTATTAACCGAAAATTTAGGAAAACTTCGTACAGAACATATGAACGAAGAAGAAAAACGTAGCATTATTAATCTCTGTTTCGACTATAAAGACATATTTTACCATGAGGATATTCCATTAAGTTTTACTAATGAGGTGAAACATGAAATAAGAACAAAAAATAATGATCCTATCTATATTAAACCATACAGGCAACCACCTTCACAATCTCGAGAAATCAGGAACCAGGTAGAAAAACTTTTAAAAGATAACGTTATACAACCAAGTTATTCTCCTTGGAGCGCACCAGTACACCTATTACCAAAGAAAATGGATGCATCAGGTGAGCAAATATTTAGAATGGTAGTTAACTATCGACGGTTAAACGAAATTACACTCGATGACAAATACCCATTACCAAATATAACCGATATATTTGATAAACTTGGTAACAGCATATATTTTATAACATTAGATTTAGCAAGCGGATACCATCAAATAGAAGTAGCTGAACCAGATAGACCAAAAACTGCTTTTAGCACTCAATTTGGACATTATGAATTTACCAGAATGCCATTTGGATTAAAAACTGCCCCTGCCACTTTTCAAAGAACAATGGACAACGTTTTACGAGGATTACAAGGAATTCATTGTTTAGTATACTTGGACGATATAATAATTTATTCGCCTACACTTGAGGAACACTTGTTCAAATTAAAGAAAGTATTTGATCAATTAAGAAATTCTAATCTAAAAATACAATTAGATAAATCAGAATTTTTGCGAAAAGAAGTTCTTTATCTTGGTCATACCATCACAAAAGAAGGACTAAAGCCAAACAACGATAAAATCGAAGCAATTCTTAAATACCCCATACCTAAAACACAACGCGAGATTAAAAGTTTCATTGGATTACTAAGTTATTATCGAAGATTTATTAAAGACTTTGCAAAAATAACCAAGCCAATGACAAATTGTCTTAGGAAGGGATCAACAATCGAACTTAAGGACGATTACATTAAATCATTTGAAACTTGTAAAACCTTACTTGTTAATGCCCCACTTTTACAATATCCACATTTTAACAAACCTTTTATTCTTACAACTGATGCCTCTAACGTAGCATTAGGAGCTGTATTATCTCAAGGAACAATCGGGAGTGATAAGCCAATCGCTTACGCCAGTCGAACATTATCGCTAGCGGAAACAAAGTATAGCGCTATTGAAAAGGAACTCTTAGCAGTTGTATGGGCCGTAAAGTATTTCCGACCATATTTATATGGACAAAAATTTTATATTTAAACCGATCACCGTCCTCTAGCATGGCTCTATTCACTAAAAGAACCGAATAGCAAGTTAACAAGATGGAGATTAAGACTTCAGGAATATAATTTCGAAATAACGTATCGTAGCGGAAAACAAAATACAAACGCTGACGCATTATCTCGAAATAAATTAAATAAATTAGATACAAAAAATTGGGATGAAGAAACAATGACAGCTTCAAATGAAAAATGAAAAATTAAAGTCCATTTACCTTTAGATAATCCCGAAATTTTAAAAGAATTTCTTAAAGAACATATTTTAAGCAACAAAAAATATTACGTATACTTTGAAGACAATAATCACCGACAACAATTTGATATAATAACTCAACAATTATTTGAGAAAGGTTCTGTGAAATTTATCGAATGCACCGAACGTGTACAGTATATAGGAAACGAGGATATTCAAAAGGATTTAATTCAAAAATATCACGAAGGAAAAACTTCTCATCGTGGAATAAAAGAAACCCTAGCTAAATTAAAAAGAAATTATTACTGGCCTAGTATGTTAGAAACAACTTCAGCAGTAATTGGAGCCTGTGAGCTATGCAAACGTATGAAATACGATAGACACCCTTTAAAACCGTTAGTAGTAGGGATTCGCCGATTCCCCATCACTTTTTTTAGGTCCTTCAAGATGGCGAACTTGGGGGCGTCAAAAACAAAAAAAAAAAAAAAAAAAAAAGTAAAGTATGTATAAACGTGCCACACCCCACTTGGAGTGATTGGACCAGGTCTCATCACGCTCCACCCACTCTTTCAGGTACCTACGCGCTACATTATGTACTTCACTTCTAACACAATAGACGCACCTCGCCAGCGAGTCATACAAAGGATCAACCTTTCTTTTGTTCAATTCATGCAAAAAATTTTACCTGCGTTCTTACGCGGCGGTCATCGAAGGGTTCCTATGCAACTTGTAAGACGATGTTTTTTGCTATTGTTTAATAACCTAATTTTCGTTTTTGCTAAATTCATAAACTTTGGTGATTGATATAAAAACTAATCTAACCTAACCAACCTTTTTGCGTTATATAATATAATATTTAGATTAAACAGTTTGTAAAATGTTGCTGTTCTTTCAATAGTTTTTTCCTGTTAAATTCATAACTTTAATGATTAATATAAAAACTACCCTAACCTAACCTACCTTTTTGCGCTATATGTAGATTGAGATGATGATTTTGTAATTTACCAAACGAATCTTTACCTATTAATGTTAAAGTAGAGTCAAGGAAACTGAATCGCATACCATGATGGAACCTTTTCACAATCAATTTCACGATGATTTCTTTGGCCGGTGTATGGAATGTCAACATCAGCTTCTTTAGAATACATGTTTAAACTTGTACGATTGCTGTACATGCATTAAATAAAAAATGTGTTCGAGGAATCTCAAAATCAGGTTTGAACTTGTAGGAAAGCAAGCCTAGACAAAGTCGCTTTGTACCGTCTCACATAATTCACTCAAAAGTCGTTATCTACTATTGTTCAAGCACACAATCCATGCTTTGAATTGTATGCGCAGCGAATGATTTATCGTTTCCATTCATTATACGTACAAAAACAAGTTTAAACTTGAAAAAAATCCTTCCCATAAAAGGTGTTCGATGCATCCCCCACGTGCAGGGCAGGATTGAACTTGTCGAGTCGACCAAACTATAAAAGCGATGAACACACCGCACATTCATCTCATATCGCCTCAAATAATTCATCAGACAAGATCCTGTCCCTAGAGAATCGTGAAGTGCAAAGTTCAGTGTTGTAGCAGTGTTTCGTTGCTGACATGGATGTAAGTATGCAGTGTTTAATTGTATTTGTACCTACTTGTCTTAATTTTTGATTGGTTATAATATAACCTTTATCCATTACTGTGTTTACTGTGTAACTCAACTTTGCTGCACTGTTTTATATATATTTTTTTGCATTGTTATAGCTTTCTGAAGAAAACACATTCAAAAATTATTATTATGGTGAAAACCACGATGAAGCAAGCGATGAAGGCGAAGGCACACTCGCATACAAAATAAAAAGAGCGCTCGCTAGTAAAAGACCTGGTAACAGCATACACGGTTTCTTTGAGAAACGGAAGAAAAAGAAGGTTGCTAAAAACTCATCAAGCGTGAGCCAAGCCACAGATGACGGCGTCGCATTTATTAAATCAAATCAAGACGACGGAGCTTACGCGTCGCAGCTCGTCAAAATTGAAATATATGATTGGGCGAAAATAAAAAACGTTCCCCCAACACAACAGTGGAAACACGCAGAAGTGCGTATAAAATATTTCGCCCACTCGGAAACAGACGAACATGTTGAAAAAACAAAAGACGTAATCTACAATATTACGAAACAGTTGGCCGCCAAAAGAGATTGTGTTAATTTTACCATAGACAATGACAAATAAGTTTAAGTTTAGTTTTATTATAA
Organism: Archips xylosteana; assembly: GCA_947563465.1. Taxonomy (NCBI): domain Eukaryota; kingdom Metazoa; phylum Arthropoda; class Insecta; order Lepidoptera; family Tortricidae; genus Archips; species Archips xylosteana. The sequence continues at coordinate 11,960,903 of OX387365.1, read as the reverse complement.
TTTAAATTTATTTTGATTGCATGCTTAACATTGTATACTTTTTTTCTTTAATTTAAACACTTTTGTATTCAAACTATCTCATAATTTATTATCCACAAAGACTCATTGCTGAGAACTTATTGTTAAGTAAGATATTTACCACCTGTGTAAATCACCTGTGCGAGCAGGAAACTTTAGTGATTTCATAATTATAAAGACTTAGATAACACATTTCTTATCAATTAACTATCATGAACATGCAGAACAGTAATTACTTCGATCAACAACTCGACCAGATTGTTGAAGATCAAGATTTGTACGAATTGTGCGAGAAAGTCGAGCGAGACCATTCTAAAACGTAAGTTACTATTTTCATTGTTATATTAAGTGTGCTATTGTGATGGCTCCAACATGTTACAACATGTTTGATATTAGTAGGCAGGAGTAATGGGTAGGGGTTGGTTCTTTGGGTATTTAAACCGAATCCCTTATTGTGTGAATCATTTGTGACCGCTTCCTTGGTTGTATTTGACGAATTTTACTTAAAATGTATTTCGATTTGGACTTATCTCGAAATGAAATTGCAAGTTTGGATAAGTCAGTAGTTTTAAAAAAATTTCATCATCTGATTCGATTGTGGTATATTAGGAAAGTTTTACCAATAGCATGGTTAGAGGATCCGGAAATTATTCCATACTTTGAACCATGCAGTGGACACGCATCATCACCATCATCATCATCCGATGAAATTGATGGAGTGTTGCCCATGCAAGCATATTGCTTCCATTGTAAAAAAGAAAATAGTTAGTATTAGACTTTGAAATGTTTTAGTTTATGTAATAATTTGTAAAAGGTATTAATGATACCTTTATTTTTACAGATCTTTGTCAGCTGGACAAGGACGAGGTGATTCAATGAAAAGATCATCTCCATTGACTGATGAACCTTTGGCGAAGAAGAAAAACCACGTACAACCGAACCCATCAACCAGCTGCGCGTCAACATCAACTGCATCATCTGCAAATAAAAATGTGAGTACAGAAAGTAATGGTAAAATTGAATGTTCTGTATGCCACGTGTCAACACCAAGAAAATATTATTCCAGTCACTTAAAAAGTAAAATTCACAAAAATAATGTGTTAAGTTCTATCAAAGAATTGACAAATGTTCAATTAATTGAAACCGCTTTTGGGAATAGGATTGTTACCTATAGAATATTATCCGACTTTATTGCTGACCAACTTTTAGAAACACCAGAGTTATTTTTAAAAAATATCAAAGACAAAGTATTTAAATTACTAGATCAAGCTGTAGCAGAATACTTTGTTGTAAAAGTAAATTTTATTCTTAATGCAGACTTTACACAGCAAACTAAGCAACTAAATAATACTTTCGACTTTCAAACATTTAACTATGTTGTTTGCAAAGGAGATGCAAAGGATGATATATTTTTATTAATTGTGAATGAAATTGCAAATAAAGTAATTAATTTTGAAAAAAAAGACAGTGGGTGGAGTCTAACCAAATTAAAATACTTAGACATGAATGTAAATAAATTTGATCCATTACGTGGTTCATCTTACATAGACTTGCCATTAGATATAAAAAACAAAAACGCGGTTATAAATATACAAAATAAAGACCATGAATGTTTTCGTTGGGCTGTTTTATCGGGGTTATATACACCTAATCACAACTCCAATAGGGTTTCTTCGTATACATCGCATAAGAATAAATTGAAATTTGATAATATTCCTTTCCCGATGAAACTAAATAATATTCATAAATTTGAGGGAATGAATAATCTAAGCATCAATGTCTTTGGTTTGGAATATGATTCAAAAAGCAAACAAAACCAAGTTGTTGGTCCATTACACTTAACAAAAAGTAGGAAAACCACCCATTTAAACTTGCTATATATAAATGAAGGTGCTAAAGGACATTACTGTTACATAAAAAGTCTTTCACGGTTAGTATCAAAACAAATGACTACATCAGAACATGCAATACACATTTGTGATGGATGTTTAATTTATTTTACTTCACATGAAAATTTGCAGAAACACCAAGACCATGATTGTTTTCATGTATGCACGAACTTGCCATCCGAAAACGAATTTAAAAGAAATTGGTTTAATGAAGTAGTTCCCTCTAGCAAAATATATTTTAATAATTACGAACGCAAATTGAGACTTCCATTTGTCATATACGCAGATTTCGAAGCATTTTTAAAACCCATTGAAACTTGCGTTAATGATCCGAGTAAATCCTCGACAGCTAATGTCCAGGAACATGAGGTGTATAGTTTTGGGTATTACATTAAATGTTCATATGATAACAGTTTATCTGTATACAGAACATACACGGGTGAAAATTGTGCCGAATCATTTATGAAGCTCATTAAAAGTGATTTAGAGAGCATTTGTAAGAAGAACAACTATGTAAAATGTCCTTTAGCTTTAACAGAACAAGATAAAGTAAGAATTGTTCAAAGTGACACTTGTTACATTTGTCAAAATAATCTAAATGGCGAATCAATGATTTATCATAACCATCATACTGGTGCCTTTGAAGGAGTCGTTCACTCATCTTGTTCCGAGAAATATCGAACCCCTAATTTTGTACCTGTGTTTTTACACAATTTAAGTAACTATGATGCTCATTTTATTGTACATGGACTTGGATTTGAAGAGGGTAACATAGAAATTATCCCACAAAATAAGGAGAAATACATTTCATTCTCGAAGCAAATTCTAATTAATAATCGTAGTATGAAATTAAAATTTCTTGATTCCCTAAAATTTATGAGTAGTAGCCTTGATAATTTATCCAAAAATTTATTACCAGAACAGTTCCGAGAACTTCGGTTAAATTTTCCTTGTGAACATGACTTCCAACGGTTATTGCGGAAAGGAGTATATCCATATGAATATATGACTTCTGTTGATTCATTAAAATCAACTAGTCTCCCCGATTACACTGATTTTTACAGTTCATTGAATGATAGTAACATTTCAAAAAATGATTATCAACATGCTTGCGACGTATGGAATCACTTTAAATGCCGAAACATGAATGATTATTCAAACCTTTATTTAAAAACAGACGTTTTGTTATTAGCTGATGTGTTTGAAAATTTTAGAAATGTTTGTATTGAAACATATGGATTGGATCCTGCTCATTATTACACAGCACCTGGACTGAGTTGGGATGCCATGCTGATGTACACTAAAATTAATTTAGAACTTCTAACGGATATTGATAAAGTAACTTTTATTGCGAATAATATAAGGGGTGGTATTTCTCAATGTAGCAATAGGCATGCAAAAGCTAATAACATATTTATGTCTGAATATGATCGTACTTTGCCATCATCGTTTCTCATGTACCTAGATGCAAATAATCTTTACGGTTGGGCAATGTCGCAATGTCTTCCCACTGGTAAGTTTGAGTGGGTAGATGTTAATACAAATTTTATTGTCCCCGATGACGCAGAACATGGATACATTTTAGAAGTTGACTTGGAATATCCAAGTAACTTGCACGATTTTCATTCTGATTTACCATTCTGTCCAGAAAATGTATGTTTAGGTGACACTAAAGACAAAAAGTTGATTCCTAATCTATATAACAAAACGAATTATGTTATTCACTATAGAAATCTAAAACAATGTTTACAATCGGGATTACGTTTGCTTAAAGTTCACAAAATTTTAAAGTTTGAACAAAAGGCGTGGTTGAAACGTTACATAGATTTGAACACACATAAGCGTTCTTTGGCCAGTTCAGATTTTGAAAAAGACTTCTTTAAACTAATGAATAATTCAGTATTTGGTAAAACTATGGAAAACGTAAATAAGAGAGTTAATGTTAAATTACTCAACCACTGGCAAAATCGTGGAAAAACTCAAGGCGTTCAATCTTTAATAGCAAGACCTGAATTTCACAGTGTATCTATATTTTCTGAAAATTTAGTTGCAGTACAGTTGAAGAAAATAAAAGTTTTATACAACAAACCTATTTACTTAGGATTTTGTGTGCTCGATTTATCAAAAACTTTAATGTATGAATTTCACTATGGATTCATGAAAACCAAATATCAAGATAACCTCAAATTACTTTACACAGACACAGACAGTTTTGCATATCAAATATTTACCAATAACTTTTACGTTGATATGATACCAGATTTACACTCTTACTTTGATACATCTGATTATCCTCCTGGCAATGAATATGGTTTACCATTGGTAAATAAAAAACGATTGGGTTTTTTTAAAGATGAGAATAATGGTAAAATTTTTAAAGAATTTGTCGGTCTTCGATCGAAAATGTATGCAATGGATGTACAAAACAACATAATAGCGAAAGCAAAAGGAGTTAATAAATGTGTCACTAAAAAATTAGACATAAACGATTATAAAGAATGTTTATTCAAAAAAACAAATCTGTTGTGTGAAATGTTTCGGTTCAGGTCAATAAAACACAGAATATTTACACAAAAAATTAATAAAATTTCCTTATCTCACAGCGATACTAAACGATACTTAATAGAAAATTCCACTGACACACTTGCTTGGGGGCATTACAGAATAAAGAACATTCAATTTTAATATTACTTTTTGTACTATATCTTTTGATATTAAGATTTATATTTTTTAATTTGTGTTTAATTGTACCATCATCTCCTCAGCCTATGCTATATGTTCCACTGCAAGGCACAGGACAAATATGTATTTCTGTAATATTTGTGTATGCACTTAGTAATAAGACCACAATCGTAGTGGGTTTTCTTTATATAACGCATTAGTGATTGTGTATTTTAAGTAATGTAATGTAAAATGTAAAGTGTTTTTAGAAAAAATGACTTCGTGTCAAGTTTCTTGCGGTGCATTCTTCTGGCTAAACAAGGTCTTTATGAAAGCGCTGGTAAACTCAAAGACATGTAAAAGAGTTCTCAACAGACTATTTACAAAAATAAAAAATATGTTTTTTTTTAATTTGTGTTCTTACAAAAATAAATAATAATAATATATTTTTTTTATTTTATTTGTCTCCTCACATTTTTTTCCATTACACTTAATGTGATTTAAAACCCAATAACACTATAAAATCGTGTCAGTAGTTTAACATCAACCATTTGTGTCTTAAAACGTTTGCATTTAACACGTGTTTTCTACCAAAAGATAATATAATAATGTTTCACTTTTGCCATCCTTTCACGGCCATTGTTGCTGGTCCAAGCGGATGTGGAAAATCAAAATTTGTCACAAACTTTTTAAATGATTGCAAAGTACTATGCGATGTCAGTTTTTCGGAAGTAATATGGTGCTATGATGAAATGCAACCTTTGTACAACCTGGAAAGTGTAAACTATAGTCAAGGAATACCTGATATTAGCATGTTTGATGGGAAGCAACCTAAACTTCTTATAATCGATGATTTGATGAGAGAGGCGGATGGACGGATTGTTGACATTTTCACGAAAGGTAGCCACCATAGAAACTTAAGCGTGTTTTATATTACACAAAATATATTTCATCAGGGAAAAGGTCAGCGTGACATCTCGCTAAACACGAGTTACATTATATATTTTAAAAATCCTAGAGATAAAACTCAAATTCGCCACTTGTCGCGGCAAGTTTACCCTGAAAATTCAAAATTCGTAGATGAAGCTTACAAAGATTCCACTAAAGATGCCCATGGTTACCTCATGATTGATCTAAAACAAAATACGGATGACTTATGTCGTTTCAAAACTAAAATATTTCCATATGATAAATATTGCACAGTATATATTCCTAAAAAAGGATTTAAATATAACAAGAATCAACAAGTTTTGGTCAGTTCTAAATGATGCACTCAAGTGTGAGCACACATAAACATCTACTTGAAGCGCTACAAGTACTCAAACCAAAACATCGTACAGCTTTGCTTAAAGCTTGTGATGATGATGAAATCAATATTATATGCGAATGTATTTATAATGTTTTAAAAGGGAAAATTCCACTGGAAAAAAAAGAAAGATCAAAATTAAGTAAACATAAAGACATATTACGAAAACTAGTTTCAAAGGGAAAACACAAACTTAGAAAAACCATTATTGTTCAAAAAGGCGGTGCATTTCTACCGGTTATATTAGTTGTGGTTTTAAGTGCTTTGATAAACTCTTTAACATAATCAAAATGGAGAATACTAAAAAAATGCTATTAGTAGAACAAGATTTCATTGAAAGACTCAAACACAGCGAGAATCTAACTGAAAACTCATCATCACGTCTAGACGGAGAGATGCAAAAAATACTTAAAAGTAAAATGAACGATCGTGAAAAATGGGCATTATATTCTCAAGCATTACAACGATTTTTACATTTTGCTGAAGCAAATCGAAAACCTTTGGAAATACCAATAGTTATGGATGGAATTGATAACTTTAACAATGATAATAAGGACTTATATTCAAAGCAAATAAAAAAGGAGGAAAATGTAAACAATGCTCCAGCTGTAGATCCGATCTTACAGAAACATAATATTGCTGCCACACCACCACCTGATACATCAAATCAACATTATCTTTTGGAGTTTACTCCATCTCATATCATACAGGGAATACCGAAATCTTATAAACAAAAAGCCATAACTTTAATTGATAATATTAAACTTCATACAAATAAAATTTGGTGGAAACGTGGAGGGGAAGTGGTTTTAAACAACCGCACCATCCCAGATACTAATATTGTTGATCTAGTAAACGATGTGATAAGACCTCTAAAACGCACAAAACCAAAAGGTTGGGAAGAATTTGCCATAGTTTTAAAAGACATAAGAGTACCTACATCTTGTATAGGTAACCCTGTTAACTCAGAATTCATAAACAGAGCTAATAGTGAGAGAGAAACTAACGAGCATCATTCACTACCTTCATCCATAAATACAAGAGACTCATCATTTAAAGTGAAAAACACATCGACGCCGATTTCCGGTAGAACACATACATCGACCAAAAGGAAATTAGATTGGGAAAAATGGATCCCCTTATAGATATTAACAGAATTTACTACGATGTATCGAACCCAGCTGGATACAGCAGCATTGATAAGTTAGCGAAGAAAATGAAAGGTAAAATGAACAAAAAGGAAGTAAAAAAATGGTTGCAATCTCAGGAAACATACACACTACATAAACCTGTTCATAGACGATTTACTAGAAATAGATACATCTTATCTAATTATAATGAACTTTGGCAAGCTGATTTAAGTGATATGCGTACTTATACTCAATACAATGATGGATACAAATATATTCTTTGTGTTATCGACGTGTTTAGTAAATATGCTTTTGCACGCGCAATGAAGAGTAAAAAACCTGAAGTTGTTAAATCCTGTTTTGATAGCATCTTTGCGGAAGCTAATGCCACTCCCCGTCATATTCAATCTGATAAAGGTACAGAGTTTGTTTCAAAAGTTGTAAGGGACTACTTTAAAAGCAGGAATATTAATTATTACACAACAAATAATCCTGATATTAAAGCTAGCATAGTGGAAAGATTTCAAAGAACACTAAAAATGAAGATGTGGCGTTACTTTACATTTAAAAATACATATAAGTACGTTGACATCCTACAAGATTTATTATATTCATATAACCATAGCTACCATTCGAGCATAAAGATGAGTCCAAGCGAAGTAAATTTTGATAATATCATGACTGTTTGGCAAAATTTGTATGGAGAAAAGAAAAAAGAAATATATATAAATGAATGTCCCTCTCTTCAAATAGGTGATCATGTTAGAATAACTAAATATAAGCATATATTTCAAAAAGGTTATGAAACTAATTGGAGCGATGAAGTATTTGTAATTGACTCCATTATTAGGAGAATTCCCTGGGTCGTTTATACTCTGAAAGATTTAGAAGGTGAACCAATTACAGGGACATTTTATTCAAAAGAGCTACAGAAAGTCTTTTATGACCCCTCCACTAAGTACAAGATAGATAAAATAATGCAATCTCGTCGCGTCAGAGGTAGAAAGGAAGTGTTAGTCAAGTGGAAAGGTTATCCAAACAAGTTTAATAGTTGGATCCCGGCATCAGACTTAGAAAAAATATGAGTGAAGATAGTTTTTACCTGACACTGTTGAGCAACAGCTCCATTTCATATTACCCTGAAAACTTAACAACCAATTTCTTAACTAAGTTACCCAAAACTATTAAGTTAGAAGGGGAATGGGTCGTTGGTTTGGTGGAGTTTCATTACCCATGTACGATGTTTAATGTACAAGAACATGAAAACATTCTATACGTAAAAAAGAAAACACGTTTACAAAATGATAAGGTTTCAAACAAGAAAACTGATTCGGCCGTAGTTGTAGAATATAAAGCGCATATTCCTGCGACTGCATATGACAGTATTAATAATTTTTTAAGCGCTTTTAATGAGCATCCATTATTAAAAAATCATTTAAAATTGAGATATGATGAAATATCAAAACTCGTAAGGTTATCTTCACAAGGAACCGATCTAATATCTTTAATTGCATCACCTCAATTAAGTCTCCAGTTAGGTTTTGAACCAAATACTAATATGGCTGCAAAACCAAATGGGAAATATCCTGTTAACTTGTACTTGGGATTACCATCACAGCTCTTCATTTATTCGGATATTATTCAACCGCAGATAGTAGGTGATGTTATGACATCACTATTACGAATCATACCTCTAGATCCAACGAAGTACATTTATGGAGCATACAAAATGCATGGATTTTCACCAGCGCACTACGTACCTGTTATGCGCAGAGAGTTTGACACTATTGAAATAGATATAAGAACAAGCATTGGTGGTAAAGTACCATTCCAGTTCGGTACATCGTGTATTAAACTGCATTTCAGACGTAGAAAATGACCCGCAAAAACATTAACGGTATTTGTCCTTACCAGCATTATTATTCGAATCAAGCTGGATCTGGAGTTGGCATTGTATACAAAGGTGTTGCTCATCAACGCGGTCATGGAATTGGTAGTTTCTTGGGAGGATTATTCAGATCTGTTTTACCTTTGTTGTCAAGTGGATTTCGAACTGTTAAGAAAGAAGCTTTAAATGCTGGTGTTGGATTATTATCGGATATGATGAATTCACACCCTATGGAAGAGTCTATAAAGTCACGTTTTAAAAATGCTAGCGCTAATTTGAAAAGGAAGGCCGATGAAAAAATTGAATCTCTCATGAGCGGCTCAGGGTATAAAAGAATTAGAAAGTCAAGCAAACGCATCATTAAGCGTAAAACCCTGCCACGACAACGATCTAAGTCATCAAAAAAAACTAATTTCGAAGATATTTTTTCTGTCTAAAAATGTCGTTTTTACATAATCATTCATGTGAATGTGCTAAGTCTGAGTTAGACTTATTCGCTCTACCATCAACTCAAACAAGTGTCGAAAGTGGTCAGTGGATTCATTACAAACCTATTTCATCATTAAGTGATGATGGACCAATAGAATTTCAAGTGCCAGGTACTGGAGATGATTATATAGATCTATCCCACACCATGCTTTATATCAAAGCTAAGATAACAAGTTCGGACTCAAATGAAATTGCAAAAACTGTTCATGTTGCACCGGTTAATAATTGGCTTCATTCGCTTTTTAATCAGTTAGATGTTTATTTAAATCAAAAACTAGTGTCACCGCCAAATAATACATATGCATATCGCGCATATTTGGAAACTCTATTAAACTATGGTCCAGCAGCAAAAAACTCTCATCTGACCTGTGCTTTGTGGTATGGGGACACTCCTCATAAAATGGATGCTACAGATGACACCAATAAAGGATTTGCTAAGAGAGAGGAGTTAGTTAAAGTGAACAAAGAGATTGATATGATTGGTCATTTACTTGGTGATATTTTTAACCAAGACAAATTTTTAATTAATGGTGTCGAAATGCGTATCAGATTGGTTCGTAGTAAGGAAGCATTTAATATCATGTGTGATAATGTAGACGTAAAAATTAAAGTTAAAATTACTGATGCCAGTCTCATTATTCGTAAGGCACGAATAAATCCTTCAGTATTAATAGCACATCAAAAAGTCTTGGCGACTTCAACAGCTAAATATCCCATCACCCGGGCTGAAGTTAAAGTTTTGACTATTTCTTCAGACGTACAGGCTAAAACTCTGGATAACATATTTTTAGGACAAGTCCCTAAAAGATGTATTATAGGTTTTGTAAAAAATTCCGCATTTAATGGCAATTTGAAGCAAAATCCTTACAACTTTGATAATCATGGAATAAATTTATTTAGTTTATATGTTGATGGACAACAGGTTCCCTCAAAAACATTACAACCCTCGTTTGCGGATGGTTTGATCGCATCAACTTACCATACACTGTTTTCTGGTACGGATATTCATTTTTTGAATGAAGGTAATGCAATAGCAAGAGAAGACTATGGTGGAGGATTTTGTTTATTAGCTTTTGATTTAACTCCAGATCTATCAGCCGGTTCAAGTTCACATTGGAATTTAATTAAACATGGAAGTGTCAGATTAGAAGTCCGTTTTGCAAGAGCTTTAACAACAACACTTAATTGTATTGTTTATGCAGAGTTTGATAATGTTGTGGAAATCAATAAAAACCGTGATGTAAGTGTTGATTACAATAGTTAAATATGACAGATGAATACTAAATCAATCACATCAGTAACGTAGTCTATAATGGATACATCGGAAATAAAATACTATCTGAGCAAAATTAATTGCAATATTATATCAAATGTTTTTGCATCCAACAAAATGCCTGTGTTGGTTCAGCTGCCTGTTTACCTTATCAGCAATTTAGATCCTGATTATAAACCTGGCTCTCATTGGATCGCCATTTACATAGATATTAATGGTGTTGGAGAATATTTCGATTCATATGGGCGAAAACCAGAAGGTTACCATAAGAGGTTTTTAAAGAGGAATACAAAGCGTTGGTTTTACAATCACAAATCATTTCAAAACCTTTTTACCTCAGTTTGTGGGGAATATTGTTTAGTTTATCTGTATTTTAAGAATAAAGGAAAAACTATGTGTGATTTTCAAAGTTTGTTTTCTGAGAGTTCTCTATGTAATGATTTAATTGTAAGAAATATTTTTAAGTCAATTTTTATGAAATAAATTATATTTTTAACTAATCATATTTCCTGTTTTATTTTTCTTGGTTATGAATCTGTTTGGTTTTAAGGAGTAAATAAAATATTATTTATAGATCACAAATAGAAAGAAAACGTGATAAATAAAACAATAAAATAAATCATTTCAATTATAATAAAACTAAATTTGTTCTTACTTAACAATAAGTTCTCAGCAATGAGTCTTTGTGGATAATAAATTATGAGATAGTTTGAATACAAAAGTGTTTAAATTAAAGAAAAAAAGTATACAATGTTAAGCATGCAATCAAAATAAATTTAAATTATAATAAAACTAAACTTAAACTTATTTGTCATTGTCTATGGTAAAATTAACACAATCACTTTTGGCGGCCAACTGTTTCGTAATATTGTAGATTACGTCTTTTGTTTTTTCAACATGTTCGTCTGTTTCCGAGTGGGCGAAATATTTTATACGCACTTCTGCGTGTTTCCACTGTTGTGTTGGGGGAACGTTTTTTATTTTCGCCCAATCATATATTTCAATTTTGACGAGCTGCGACGCGTAAGCTCCGTCGTCTTGATTTGATTTAATAAATGCGACGCCGTCATCTGTGGCTTGGCTCACGCTTGATGAGTTTTTAGCAACCTTCTTTTTCTTCCGTTTCTCAAAGAAACCGTGTATGCTGTTACCAGGTCTTTTACTAGCGAGCGCTCTTTTTATTTTGTATGCGAGTGTGCCTTCGCCTTCATCGCTTGCTTCATCGTGGTTTTCACCATAATAATAATTTTTGAATGTGTTTTCTTCAGAAAGCTATAACAATGCAAAAAAATATATATAAAACAGTGCAGCAAAGTTGAGTTACACAGTAAACACAGTAATGGATAAAGGTTATATTATAACCAATCAAAAATTAAGACAAGTAGGTACAAATACAATTAAACACTGCATACTTACATCCATGTCAGCAACGAAACACTGCTACAACACTGAACTTTGCACTTCACGATTCTCTAGGGACAGGATCTTGTCTGATGAATTATTTGAGGCGATATGAGATGAATGTGCGGTGTGTTCATCGCTTTTATAGTTTGGTCGACTCGACAAGTTCAATCCTGCCCTGCACGTGGGGGATGCATCGAACACCTTTTATGGGAAGGATTTTTTTCAAGTTTAAACTTGTTTTTGTACGTATAATGAATGGAAACGATAAATCATTCGCTGCGCATACAATTCAAAGCATGGATTGTGTGCTTGAACAATAGTAGATAACGACTTTTGAGTGAATTATGTGAGACGGTACAAAGCGACTTTGTCTAGGCTTGCTTTCCTACAAGTTCAAACCTGATTTTGAGATTCCTCGAACACATTTTTTATTTAATGCATGTACAGCAATCGTACAAGTTTAAACATGTATTCTAAAGAAGCTGATGTTGACATTCCATACACCGGCCAAAGAAATCATCGTGAAATTGATTGTGAAAAGGTTCCATCATGGTATGCGATTCAGTTTCCTTGACTCTACTTTAACATTAATAGGTAAAGATTCGTTTGGTAAATTACAAAATCATCATCTCAATCTACATATAGCGCAAAAAGGTAGGTTAGGTTAGGGTAGTTTTTATATTAATCATTAAGTTATGAATTTAACAGGAAAAAACTATTGAAAGAACAGCAACATTTTACAAACTGTTTAATCTAAATATTATATTATATAACGCAAAAAGGTTGGTTAGGTTAGATTAGTTTTTATATCAATCACCAAAGTTTATGAATTTAGCAAAAACGAAAATTAGGTTATTAAACAATAGCAAAAAACATCGTCTTACAAGTTGCATAGGAACCCTTCGATGACCGCCGCGTAAGAACGCAGGTAAAATTTTTTGCATGAATTGAACAAAAGAAAGGTTGATCCTTTGTATGACTCGCTGGCGAGGTGCGTCTATTGTGTTAGAAGTGAAGTACATAATGTAGCGCGTAGGTACCTGAAAGAGTGGGTGGAGCGTGATGAGACCTGGTCCAATCACTCCAAGTGGGGTGTGGCACGTTTATACATACTTTACTTTTTTTTTTTTTTTTTTTTTTTTTTGTTTTTGACGCCCCCAAGTTCGCCATCTTGAAGGACCTAAAAAAAGTGATGGGGAATCGGCGAATCCCTACTACTACCGTTAATACAATTAACTCAAACTCAAAGCAAACCCTTTGAAGAACTTTTTATAGATTTATTTTCGATAGAAGGAAAAACATATTTAACATTAATTGACGCTTTTAGTAAATTAGGTCAAGCGATAGAAATATCAAATAGGTCTACATCAGAAGTAGTAAAAGCATTAATTAAATATTTTTCATATTATGGAACCCCTATGACAATAAATTCTGATCCAGGTTCTGAATTTAATAACGCTTTAGTAAAAGAAACTTTGTCACTATACAAAATAGATTTACATATCGGTACACCGAACAATCCAAATTCAATGGACTTAATCGAAAGATTTCATAGCACCATAATTGAAATATATAGATTAGCCAAATATGAACATAAATTCACGGATATTTCAACAGTAATGAATTATGCAATCTTAGCATATAATAATTCAATTCATTCTGCGACTGAATTAACTCCATTTGAAGTAGTTTTTGGACACACGCAGTCAAGAAGCTCGTTTGATATAAATTTCCAACAGCAATTTATGCAACAGTTGTTAAAGGATCATGCCAAGCGCACTAAAATCCTTTATAAGCATTTAGCTAAAAAAATGATAGAACATAAGGAAAATATAAGAGAAAAATTAAAATCAAAAGTTAACATGCCCTCTACAAGTCTCGAGACAGGAGACATAATTTTTTCTAAATTAGTAAATAAAAGAAAGTCAAAAGACAAACCTCGTTATGAGAAAGCAGAAGTTAGGGATACCATCGACCGAAATGTAGTCCCAGTAACGATTAGGAATCGAGAAACTAAGGTTCCGATCAAAAATGTCAGAAGACCAAATTTATAGACATTACCAATTGATTCAAAATAATAAAAGAAAAAGAAATGAGAATAAATAAAAACAACAAATTCTCGAAAATAATAATTTAATTTTTCGAATAAGAAACAGAAACTGTAAACTGTATAATGAATGAATTAATGTAACATTCTTCTTTAGAATAAGTATAAAAAAAATATGAGTGCAATAATTAACATATGTACTTAGATTAAGATATAGGATTAATACGCTTAAACTCGATGTATAGTCGACAAAGAAAGTCCTTTACCACCCTATGGCTTAAAGTCAGTTGTGCGTCTTAAAACATTAAAGGCTATTTTCACTTACAAGTCAATGTGACAATCAGCCTTATCGCTTTTATTCCGATGTAGGAACTGTCATAAAAATGGTAAAGCACTTACTTGGTCGACTATACATCCTGCCCTATCCTCTCTTTCCTGTTATATCACCAAGAAGAGGAACATTTTTCAAGCAACTGAAGAAGCACCAGTAATATGTGCTAGTATCATTAAGGCACAGTGATCAGATTGGTTAACTGGCCAGAGACATTAAATCTCGTCACTGTCCCGAATGATTAGCATATTGAACCAACGTGTCATACAGTGATAAAGTGTCAAGTGCAAAGTGAATAAAAGGCAATATAGTGAACCCTTTCGGTTTTAAGAAATAGTGAACTTTAAGTAAAAAAAAAAAAAAAATTGTTAATCATAAGTTAACTTCAATATTGTTTTAGAATAAGGACATACATATTGTAATGATAGAATATACCTAAGCTAAAATTATCTTTCATATAATTTTACTCTAAGGAGGGAGGAGTTAAGTATGCTACCTACGAGACCTTGTGACCCTATAATGTAACACAATGTTGCATTATCATATTCATATTTTGATTTCTAATTTTATAGTTTACGTGATTTCAAGAGACTTTTCCAATTTCACGCAACAAACTATTTTACGACCGTTTCTAATCCGATGGTCACACTAATTATGCGAATATGATAAAGATTCAAGCCTACATGGTATATAAGGGTCCCCGTAGTCTCAGGAGTCATTCTATTCTCCTCCACCGTTCGAAGTAGTCTTAACTTGTAACTTACTAAGTTTAGTATTGTGAATTTATAATAAAATCAAGTGCTAGTACAAGTCAGTCTTGATCATTTAAACCGCTCCTGACGTCGGTCCGCAAACAAATCACTCATCCTTTCATCACAGAAGAGGAAGAACATTTTTAGGTCTCCTGTTTTATTTTTCACCACTGGTATAACAACGGTTTTTATTAAGTCGGATGGCAGGTAGGAATGGGATATACAAAGTGAGTAAAACATTGCCAGTACACGCGAGATATGACGGCCAGCATGACGTAGATGTTCAACACTGAGGCCATCATGACCAGGCGACTTACCACCAGACATAGATTTAATAGATCTCTCTACATCTGAGACCGATATCCTTGTCGCCTGTCCATCTATAACAGCCTCAGCGACCACCCGCCCTTCACATGAATTTTGACAATGGTTTTATGATCCGTTACCCCCTCAACGTTCATTGGCGGGCCAGACTTAACATTTAACTTGCTCGTTGATTTCCAAAAAGCTTTAAAGTCTTTTTTTGAGTGTTGTGAGGCTATTATGTCCATTTGTATTTGATTTTGGTGATCTTGACACCACTTTAGCCGCGACTTAAAAATTCGACGACTTTCACACATGTTATCATACTCAATACATACAGTAGGTTTGCCATTACTCACCCATACAAGAAATGCCTGTCTTGCCCGCCAATGAGCGTCTTTCACGTGCCTAAAATGCCTTTAATGCAAAGTTTTTCATATTTTTTTAATTTTAAATCATAGTTTTGACTAGAGGTTGTTGATAAATTTGTCCTGCGCTATCTCAGTGATGAAACTTTTTATTATTTTTGCCTGAAACAATCGTACCCTACTTACTTTTAAGTAAATTTCTTGGTTTACATGTCGATTTGAGTGATAAAGCTATATTTTAAAATTACTGATGGGCCATTCAGTCAGTACTGGCAGAAACAAAACTTTCATCTCAGCTCGACCGCAACATTTGACCATGGGTTTCATGCTTAGTCCTAGTCATTATTTGAGGCTGGTCACGGAAAAGGTCCAGCGGATGGCATAGGGGGATACCTGAAAAGATCAGCAGATGATCTAGTGGCTAGAGGTGAAGACATTTCAAGCACAGATAAATTTTACAATGTTCTGAAAGATGTGAGCAAAATAAGGCTCTATGTGATTTCATCTGAAGATATTGAAAAAGTTGCCAAGGAAATACCACCCAAAATTCAGCCTCTTCTAGGCACTAAACATGTACATCAAATATTTACTACAGTTCGAGGAGAATTGAAATAAAGACATTAGCTGTTTATGTAGCGGAGGCTTTTGCGAATGTCTTTCACCAAAACAATACCGGTCCCTTATATAAAGACTACAACTGGACAGCGGTAAATAAAGCATACAGGTAATAACATTTATGACAGTAAAATTCAAACTGAGGCTATAGAAACGACAGAGATTAGTATGGAAGGTGCCCACCAAGATGAAGAGGTGCTGGAGTTACACATGAACACCGAAAACTTAAATGTAAATGCACCAAACAACGACGTTTTCCTGAGTTCAGATGATGACCAGCCTATAAGCAAATACAAAGCTTCTCAGCAAAAATCTCCTTTAAAAGAGATCGGGTTGTTGGAACTGAGCCAGGCTCATAACAAGAACTGGTACGATGTTGTTTATCCTGAAACCTCTGATGACGAGGAAGCTAGAGTTTCGCAACCGAGTACATCAACGCAATATGGAACCGACAAGGAAAATCGTGGAGTGCGGTGTGGAGACTTCTTACTGGGAAATGTAAGTTCTAGAAAAGGCAAAGCCTTTAAATATGCGTGTATAGTGGATGAATTGCACGAGGATGGTGACATTAACCCTCTTTAACGTCTCTGCGCTATGTTAAAAATAAAAACACATTTACTTTAGATAAAAGCGATATTGCTGACATCGACAATACAGACATAGTTAATATTCTCGATGAACCCACCACCACTACCAAACGAGGCATGAAATATTACATATTCAAACACGAGGTGGAAGTTTCGAAGTGATTGGCTTGTTTTTTTTATTATATTTTTTGATTTGAAGTTTTTTTTTAATTTATTAAAAGAAGTTTAAGATTCGTTAACTTTTTGCAGCAAACTTTCATATTGCTTAACATACGTGAATAGTTTTTGGTTATAAATAAATAATGTGATTTTTAATTGATCTCAGGACTAAACGTGATTGTTACTATTATAATTTTGGAGATTTATTGTAGTTAAGGTGCCTTCAACTATTGTTTTTAAAGTTTTTGCAGCAACATTTCCATACTAGTTGCTTAAAATAAGTTAAGAACGACTTATTTTGTTTTTAGTATATTATATGTGATTTTTAATTGATCTCAGGACAAAAAGTGATTGTTATTATTATATATAATCCTCAACAGGCCTCAACCTCAACGTGTTTTATGATACAGTTATATCAATAAATGATTATTATTATTATTATTATAATTTTGGATATTTATTGTAGTTAAGGTGCTTCAGTTATTGTTTTCAAACATAAGTCATTGTCTACTAATCGCACTTCTTGTCAATGTGTCTCTTGAGCCACACATTTTGTCTCTAGGCTGTAAATTTTGTCCCCATTCTTTGTTACAGATTAAGAACTTTTAAAAATCTTAAAAATATTAGAAATGCTCTTTTTATACAAAAAATGTTTAACAAGTATCTGCGTTAAGTTCCATGTTCCAATCTAATGTTAATTTTAATTATTAACAGTTGCTATGTTAGTTGATAGTAGAAAAAAGTTGCACTCGCACAACTCTACAATAAAATTTACTAAGTCTGCTAAAAGGCAAAAGAAAAACGACATATTAGATTACCTTAAAAAAAGAGAAGAATCTCGGCAAAATGCTTTAGATAAACTAAGCAACGACGAAGAGCTGTTGTCATTTTCAGACCATTTAAAAAGCGTGTTGGAAAAGTTTCCACCAATATTAAGAATTAAAGCAAAGAATGAACTTTATGGTGTCCTCACAAAATATGAATTGTTAAGTCTTGAGCAGTCTTCGTCACATACTTTTTCGTCTGCTACGAGTCCATACTCTCCTGGATACATACTACCAGAAACAGGCGACTAATCTCCAGAACAAAATACAACCACCAACGCACCAGCCGCACCCTCTACTTCTGTGCAATATTCGAATTCGGCAAATTTAAATTCAGTCCAAGTTTTCCCAAGCAACATTCTCCAATCGACTACAGACATCAACCACATATACTGTCCTATTTCTGAGGCAAACACAGAGGTGTATGTTCAAGAACATGAAGCCACTGATCTATCCTTAATTCGCTTTGAAGAGTTGGAATAATTAAATTTATGTTTATAAGAGAGAATAATCGTATTACTTAATAAATACATACCTCATAGTTAAAACTAGTTTTTCTTCAGGTCCGATACAGTTTCTTGATGTTTTTTGCGCAAGTTCTTCTTACAGGTACTAGTGATAAAATAAAATTAAACGGCTTTTTATTAAACCGACAAAAGCTCCTGAATTTCTAGTCGTCCTTATTTAAATGATTTTTTATCAAGATGCTATAAGTGCCTTCTTCCTTTCGACTTTGGAATATTGAGTTTGGTGGATTTCGTTCCATACTATAGTAACCAAGCATAAGATCATCATCCTCCTCTTCTTCTAATATATTTTTTTTAATTGATCGGTTCATTCTGATTTAAGAACACAACTGCACCTTGCATGGAATAACAACAAACTGACATCGGAGTCGCGCTGCTCGGAAGCCAACTCTACTCGGAAATCTACCTAAAAATATTAAACTGCAAAAACAAACTAAACCTAGAAATAGTTGGTTTTGAATGTAACGTTTCTCTTATCGGCGGCAGAATTATGGTACAGGCAAAACTGCTTAAAAGCGCGTAAGCAAGCGGCCCCTCCCCGCACTTAGTCGCATTTCAACCTTGATCGAGACTGCACACGCGCGCGCGCATCCCGTTTTGAATTTATTTTCTAACTTCATGCGTACATAATGAGTTCAAGATTTTGAAAACTTTTAAATCTAGTACTTGGAGACGATGATACGAATAAAAGTAAGTACCAATTAACTGTTTACTGTTTCTAACCTACCTAAACCCTTAAGAGTGTAGATTATAGTTTTAAGCTACTTAATTATAATATTTATCTAAATGCAATTAATTATTGCAAACAATTAAAAGTGAGCGTTGAAGTCTCGGGATTCTTTTTTTGTTGCGTTAAATGACAGCAAATCGCACGGCCTACCTTCGTAACAAAATTGTTTTAGTTTCAGATTTTGAAAATAAGCTTGAATCGTCAGATGGTGGTGAGGTACTTAGAAAAAGTAACAAACAAATCAAGCAGTCCATTGAATTAGACCGTAAATATTAACTCCACCTACACTTAGTTTGTGTTTCATATCGACTTGTATCTCGTCATTTGTAACTTTTCTTTGTATGTTTATTTTCTGTACAGTAAAGTATTTACTTACTTGGTGGACGCAAAAAGTGCCTGGCGAATTGCTTGCCCTGGCCAAAATTTTCCCGATAATCCAAATTTTCAAAGGTGCTGGGACGACATAATTTGCAAATTAACCGCTGACTCCCTTCTTGACCAGTGTTGTACTGCAGAACGAGCCAGACTTCTAGCAGTAAGAACAAAAGAGGCTCTTTCCTCCTCAAGAGGAGGAGCTCTGGCTCCACGCACACCCATCTGCAACCACTGGCACTTTTCTTGACCCCAATACTCTCCGTTTCGCAGTTTGTTTACGTCTTGGGGTCCCGGTCTGCGCTCCACATCGTTGCCCCTGCGGAAGCGATGTAGACCGGCTTGGGCACCACGGACTCTCCTGCCAGAAGAGCGCGGGCCGCTTCGCGAGACATGCTGCCCTTAACGACATTATTCGTCGGTCTCTTGCGTCGGCTAACGTGCCGGCTCTCCTGGAGCCGTCAGTTATTTCAAGAGACGACGGCAAGAGACCAGACGGTATGTCGTTGATCCCGTGGAGTATGGGAAGGGTTCTGGTGTGGGATGCAACCTGTGTAGACACACTAGCCCCTTCTCATATCCACCGGACCTCCACAAGGGCAGCAGCCGCAACAGAGGCGGCCGAAACCGCTAAAATTGGCAAGTATAGTGGTCTCGGCGCCGAATATAATTTCATCCCTTTCGGTGTCGAGACCCTTGGTCCGTGGGGCCCAGGAGCACCTAGCCTCTTCAAAGAGATTTCGAAGAGGCTTATAGATGCTACCGGTGACCGAAGAGCTGGCAGCTACCTCGCTCAAAGAATTAGCCTAGCGATTCAACGAGGAAATGCTGCCAGCATCTTCGGCACAATGCCGCAGGGGCCTTTTTTAGATATAGTTTAGTTTTTAATTTAGTTTGTAATAGTATTATTTTTGTTTGTTTAATATCTAGTTTAGTTTTTAATTTAGTTTGTAATATTTAGTTTATAGTTAAGTTTTATTCATTGTTATTTTTTCTTAATTGTTTTAATTAATTTATACCAATAAATTTACTTACTTAGGTACATATTTGTCTTATTTGTCGCAGTTTGAGGTTAAATTTTTAGTGGCCGCTTTAAGTAAGTAAATAAAAGAATGTAAGAGAACTATTTTATGATTACTGAATGTCTTGCTTTGATAGATATTATTGACAACGTTTAATATTGAATACCTTATAGACCATCTGCGAAAAAGGTATTATACCTGAAGAGTACCATGGCTGTTTTCAGTCACTTGTCTGCGAAAATATCGTAGACCGCGTGCCAGATGTGGCCGAAGGCGAGTCAAGTGACGAATAATGACTATGTAGGTTAACGATTAGTACGTCAGAGGACACAAGTGAAACGAACCGTAGTTAGATACACACTGATTTAATAAAAACAAGTAAGGCGGGTACAAGACGCGGTGCAACGCGCATAGTAATACATACTATTTCCTCCCCTTTTATTTAACCTATAATAACCTAAAAGTATTTCTTAAAATCTAAACCTTCCCGGGCACGGCGTGATGGTCTGACTCGGTTGGTAACTGGACCTGGCGAGTTCTCGGGTTCTGGCCCCTGGCCATCCGACGTGTCCTCATATACTTCGTCATCCTCTTCCCCTTCCGGTGGAGAAAGGGTAGCTTTTGAGCATTGTGGAGCTTCAGTAGCTGCAGTTATTGGTGAGGAACTCACTGGCTGCACCTCCGTGATGGCACTGTCCGCCGTGACTGGTAAAAACAACTGGGGGGCCTGAGACTGTCGCGGTGCAACAGTAGTAGCTTCACTAGTAATAGTGTCATTATATTTAACGATTTGGTTTACATGTTTCCTGATTACAGATTGAGTTTCGTTATCTTCTATTAAATATAAAACTTTTCCGAGTCTTTGTACAATTTTCCCTCTTATCCAGTGATATTTATTTTTGTTTACATATTTTTTATAGAGAATTTGCTCATTTGCTTTGAATTCTGTTCGATCTAGTCCGCCGTGATAATTACTCTGCAAGGACTGCTTATCTTTTACTGACGCGGCGAGGTCAGCGAGTGGCAACGATGACGATGACTTTTCACTCGTAAGCATGTCGAGCCTAGATTTTAATTTTTTTCCAAAGAGAAGTTGAGCTGGGGATGTGCCAGTGGTCGAATGTACTGAATTTCTGTAGTCAAATAAGTATTTCAATAATTTACAGTTAACTTTAGAGCTACTTATATTAGACAAAAGTACCGTTTTTATCCCTTTTTTAACAACTTTTACCAAGGATTCTGCCTGGCCATTGCTGGCAGGATGATAAGGAGCACTAGTAATGTGTTTAATTTTATTTAATAAGCAAAATTTTTTAAATTCTTCTGATGTAAACGCCGTACCATTGTCACTCACTATACATTGAGGAATTCCAAAGCGGGACATAACTTCGCATAATTTTTCTACAACCATCTGCGTAGACGTATTGGACTTCACATTAAAGCATTCAACCCATTTACTGTACGCATCTACGATAATTAAGTAAGAATTGTTGTTGATTGGGCCTAAAAAATCAATATGGACTCTTTGAAACGCGTATTCTGGAAAGGGCCATGGAACTACTGGCACTCGTGGAGGGGACGGTCTTAGTTGTATGCAAACGTTACAACTGCCAATATTTCTTTCAATAGCCGAGTCCACCCCTGGAAACCAGAATCTGGAACGAACTTCTGCTTTACATTTAACTATCCCTAGGTGCGAGCTATGGACCTCATTAAGTACTTTCTCTCTAAGTGTTGATGGTATTACTACTTTATGGCCTCTCATCAACACTCCGTTCTCGATCGACAATTCATTTCGGCATAAATGAAACGGTTTCAGTGCTATGTCGTTAACTTTTCGCGGCCAGCCATTAATGACAAAAACACAAACTTTACGCAATACCGTATCTATTGACGTTTCGCGGCGCAAGTCACTTATTGTTACCGGCAGGCAGCCGTCAACAACAAAGTTTATGTACGCGGCGCGCTCTTCCAGTAAACCGGTTCCGCAGTCGTCCCGAGTAGGCGCCGGCGCTGCCCCGTTGCACAGCGGCTGCGGTCGTACCGCGCGCGATAAAAAGTCTGCGCTATTATTAGTACTGCGAACATATTCTATGTTGAAATTGTAGGCTGCTAAAAAAATCGCGTACCTTTGCAGTCGATTTGCGGTAACTTCTGGAACGCCTCGATGCGGCCCGAAAATTGAAAGAAGCGGCTTATGATCGGTTCGGAGTATGAACGGCTGCGACCTGCCATATAAATACTGATGGAACCTTCTCACTCCAAATATAATCGCTGTGGCTTCCTTTTGTATTTGGGCATAATTTTTCTCTGCATCTCGCAATATTCGCGATGCAAAGGAAACTGGCCGTTCCACTCCGTCCGGCCCTATTAACGATAACACCGCCCCTAGGCCTACTGGAGACGCGTCAACTGTCAAAATTATTTTAGCAGCCGGGTCAAAATGTGCCAAAACTTGCTCGGAAGCTAACTGCTTCTTTATAGTGTCAAAAGCTTGTTGATGTACCGACGACCACGACCATTTAACATTTTTTCTTACTAGGTCATAAAGAGGATGTAAAATGGTAGATGCGTCAGGTACAAAACTTCTGTAATAATTGACCAATCCTAAAAATGATTGCAATTGTGACACATTTTCAGGTTGCGGCGCTTCCGTTATAGCCTTAACTTTTTGCTGTGATTTTGAAATTCCATTTTTATTGATAACATGACCTAAATAAGATATTTCATCCTTAAAAAATTCGCACTTATCCTTTTGTAAGGTTAAACCAGCATCATTAAATCGTTGCAATACTTCATGTAACCTTCGGAGATGCTCGGTTTTATCACGACCTGTCACAAGCACGTCGTCCAAAAAACATAGCACGCCATCCAACCCCGCCAACAGCGTATTCAGCGCACGCTGGAATATAGCTGGCGAACTAGTTAACCCAAAAATAAGTCTTTTGTACTTGAATAACCCGCGACAAGTATTAATACACGTTATATTATCGGGGTCGTTAATGGGGAATTGATTATATGCCATAGACATATCTAACTTTGAAAACTGAACGCCTCCATGCAGCTTAGCAAATAATTCATCTAGTACCTGGGCGACCGAGCTCTGCTCGGGCAGAAACTCGGTACCAAGCGTTTTCTCAGAGATAAGACCAAGCTAGATCAATTTTTCATCCCCGAAAACCCCCAAATACCAAATTTCATCGAAATCGTTGGAACCGTTTCCGAGATCCTGATTATATACACCGGAGGGGTGGGGGGTGGGGGGGTGAGAGGGGGGGGGAGGGGATGCGGGGGAGGGAGCGCGGGGGTATTAAAGGGGGGATGAAAATTTCATTGATTTTGCCGTAGGATGCACCGTTTTCAAGATATTTGACAAAAACACCGGAGGGGGGGGGGGGGTGAGTTACGTTAAACTATCGTCCGTAAACCGACTTTACAGACAACCGGCTTTTCCTGTTCTGTGCTCCCAATAGGGAACGTGCACATAGACGGTGCTGCCAACTGGTGCCATAAGGGTGCCATCAATTTGAATGTTTAATAAGATAAGTTTGTTTTACTGTCCGCATAGTGTCTCTTCTGTCGCATTAGTGCTGCCGCCTATAGTTACTGCACGTTCCCAATAATACTTTTTCTAACAAAAAAGTAACTTTTTCTCACAAAAAAGTAACTTTTTCTGACAAAAGAAGAAACTTGACGTTTTCTCATAAAAAATAAACTTAAAAAAAAACTAAAAATCTTGAAAAAACGTGGTATCGAACCGAGGTCGGCTGGATCCGCGACCACCCCATTTCTAATGTGCCATTATGATCTGCTCGAAGTCGACGAAATTTAGCTTTATATTCTAATGCAAACAAAAATAGCCGGAAAACACGAGTAAAAGCGATTTTCTGAAAATGAAACATAGCTAGATCAGTTTTTCATCCCCGAAAACCCCCACATACCAAATTTCATCGAAATCGTTGGAGCCGTTTCCGAGATCCTGATTATATATATATATACAAGAATTTCTCGTTTAAAGGTATTAGATAGATACCTGGGCGACCGAGCTCTGCTCGGGCAGAAACTCGGTACCAAGCGTTTTCTCAGAGATAAGACCAAGCTAGATCAATTTTTCATCCCCGAAAACCCCCAAATACCAAATTTCATCGAAATCGTTGGAACCGTTTCCGAGATCCTGATTATATACACCGGAGGGGTGGGGGGTGGGGGGGGGTGAGAGGGGGGGGGAGGGGATGCGGGGGAGGGAGCGCGGGGGTATTAAAGGGGGGATGAAAATTTCATTGATTTTGCCGTAGGATGCACCGTTTTCAAGATATTTGACAAAAACACCGGAGGGGGGGGGGGGGGGTGAGTTACGTTAAACTATCGTCCGTAAACCGACTTTACAGACAACCGGCTTTTCCTGTTCTGTGCTCCCAATAGGGAACGTGCACATAGACGGTGCTGCCAACTGGTGCCATAAGGGTGCCATCAATCAAAGGTTAACTGGAAGAGATCCCTTTATGGGATAAGTTCGCCTTTGTACATCTGTTTTTCTTGTTAACTGTTATTTTTCATGTTTTACGTACAATAAAGAGTTTTACATACATACATACATACATCAATTTGAATGTTTAATAAGATAAGTTTGTTTTACTGTCCGCATAGTGTCTCTTCTGTCGCATTAGTGCTGCCGCCTATAGTTACTGCACGTTCCCTATAATACTTTTTCTAACAAAAAAGTAACTTTTTCTCACAAAAAAGTAACTTTTTCTGACAAAAGAAGAAACTTGACGTTTTCTCATAAAAAATAAACTTAAAAAAAAACTAAAAATCTTGAAAAAAACGTGGTATCGAACCGAGGTCGGCTGGATCCGCGACCACCCCATTTCTAATGTGCCATTATGATCTGCTCGAAGTCGACGAAATTTAGCTTTATATTCTAATGCAAACAAAAATAGCCGGAAAACACGAGTAAAAGCGATTTTCTGAAAATGAAACATAGCTAGATCAGTTTTTCATCCCCGAAAACCCCCACATACCAAATTTCATCGAAATCGTTGGAGCCGTTTCCGAGATCCTGATTATATATATATACAAGAATTTCTCGTTTAAAGGTATTAGATTGTCGGGAGCGGGTATGACTCGGCGACTAATTGTTTGTTTATAGTACGCGAGTAGTCCGCACATATGCGCACAGACCCGTCCCGCTTTAACACGGGGACAATAGGCGAAGCAAAGTTCGAATGATCTACCGGTTCCAGAATATCTAATCCTACTAACCGATCAATTTCCTTGTTTACTTTTTCTTTGAGTGCAAATGCAATGGGACGGGCTTTAAAAAATACAGGTTTTGCGTTGTCTTTTAATTTTAAATTTATTTTGTATTTATTAAAGCAACCAAGGCGGTCAACGAAGATATATTTATATTTTGTCATTAATTTCTGACTTATGTCTATATCATTGCAAAAATTTATTGGAGCTAATTCAAGACCGAATTTCGAAATGAAATCTCGGCCTAGGAGTGGAGGCCCGCCGTTCTGAATAACATAAACAACCATGTTTTCTTCGCGACCCTCATAACGTAACGGTAAATTGACTACGCCCGAACTATTAATTACCCTACCCGTATAACCGATCAGTTTTTTCTTGGGTGGTAACAATGGCACGTCGTTAAAGTATTTACGATATGTTTCTTCGGAAATCGCCGTTACTGACGATCCACTATCAATTTCAAAATTGATTGAAATATTATTTAGTTCAACTTTTTCGACCATTGGCGCACCATTTCTCGAACGAATATTAAAAAACTCACCGTCATCGCCATCGCTGACCTCTCTCGTCTCAATAAACTTAACATTTTTGCACATAACACTTAAGTGCCCTTTAACGTGGCACTTTTTACACTTAAAAAACCTAAAACGGCACTTAGCAGCACTATGTTTGAATCTACCACACACCGAACACTTTACGCTAGGCGTAGAACTCGACGACGACGCTGACGACTTGTCGATCTGGAACAAGCCGCTAGTCTCCGCCAGCCCGGGCGCGCCGGTGGCGCCGGCCCCTGCGCCGGCGCGCGCGCACCTGATGCTGTCCGCCAGCTCTATAGCCTTAGATAACGTGAGCTCATCAACTTTCTAGGCGAACAACTTTTCACGTTCCGGACCAGGTAACATGCCCATCAGGAATCTGTCCAGAATCGTATCTTCCATTTCTTTAAACTGGCAATGCGCAGCGAGGCCTTTCAAACGCGCAGCCCATTGTGCGTGACCCTCGCCGGCTTGCTGAGTGGCCGAATAGAAATGAAACCGTTCCACGTAACCACAGCGTTGCGGTATGAAGTGGCTATCCAAAATCTTCACGACATCCGAATAATTTTTTTCTTCTAACTTGGACGGTAACGCTAAATTGCTTGCTAGCCGGTAGGTCGACTCGGCGAGTGCGCTTAGCAAGATCGCACGGCGTTTCACTTCTGCTTTGTCTGTTGTTTCGTTTATGTCGTTGGCTATAAACCACTGAGACAATCGATTTTTATAAGTGATCCAATCTTGTACTTCGTGGTTAAATCCGGATATAAGACCGAAAGTCCCAGCCATCGCCGCCAATTAGTACGTCAGAGGACACAAGTGAAACGAACCGTAGTTAGATACACACTGATTTAATAAAAACAAGTAAGGCGGGTACAAGACGCGGTGCAACGCGCATAGTAATACATACTAACGATATACCTGTAACATGATTATTTTTGATATTTAATAATATTTTAACGACCGCTTTAGCCTAGTTGGTAGTGACCCTGCCTACGAAGCAAGAGGTCCTGGGTTCAAATCCCGGTAAGGGCATTTATTTGTGTGATGAGCACGAATATTTGTTCCTGAGTTATGGATGTTTTCTATGTATTTAAGTATTTATTTATCTATATAAGTATGTTTATCGTCGTCTAGTACCCATAGTACAAGCTTTGCTTAGTTTGGGACTAGGTCGATTTGTGTAAGATGTCCCCTAATATTTATTTTATTGTAATGACGTGTATTTCGATCTAAAATGTTATATGAATATTATTAAGGTTATATTTTGAATTATACCAAAAAAAAGGTTTTGATACAGAAGAGCTGTTTATGTTCTTTGAACCGTAGGTACCATCCATCGGATAGTGAACAAAAACTTCCTTGTTGTGATTATTCAATGACACGTTATTGTTTTATATTCCTCCCTGTGGTTACAAAGGACTTTTTGGGTTAATTTCCAAAATATTAATTTAATTGTTAAATATTTATTAAAATTGTCATCTTTGTCTTGTCTTTAATTAAATTATTTGTAATTTCGTAAAAACATATCCAGAATATTTTAAAAAGAAAAGCCAGGTATGCCACTTTAATACTAGGTACCCAGACATATTTATCTACCCAAAAAGTAACACACACTTATGCCGACGAAACTGTTTTCCAATGGCGGTACGTATTTTTAATAAGCTGCCAAAAGATATAGCCGAGTTGCCTCGGAGTAAGTTTAGGTCCAAACTTTTCCAGTGGCTTAATGATAAATCATTTTATTCAATTAAGGAATATTTATTACACAAGGACATTATTTATTACTAGCAGTATAGAATTATAACATATAAAAGATTTGGTATTTATATAAATTGATTGACATTTAAACCTAATAGAAATAATATATTATATCTAATTTTATTCTGTATAATTCATTCAATAATTTAATAGTTATTTCTATCATTATAATTTTGAGTAATTGATTTATTGGATTATCTGATTTACTGTAGTTTATAAATTAGAATAAGAATTTTTGCATGCCATTGTAACTGGCTAGACATGTCATGGCACTGTAACACTCCTCTACAACATATCTACTAAACAACCATGTCTAAAGCAGAATAAATAAATTTCATTTCATTTTTTCATTTCATTTCATTTTGTTTGATGTTCAATGTTGCTTTATAGTCAAATAATCGTCAGATTTGTAAATATAACTCCATGATAATTTGTATACAAATACACCGTGTCCAATAAATTCGAATACATTTTCAAACGAGAAATAAAGCACTAATAACAAATGTAATAAAAACTAGATTTCATTAAATATATTCTTATCTACAATATTCACAGTATATATTTTGGGATGACTCCACCTTTAACATTCATCACCAGCTTCAAACGTTTTTCGAATCCGTCGCACGCGGCACGCACTGCCTCCATCGGCATTTCGTCCCAAATTTGCACGATATTTTTTTTAAATGCTCTAAATTCTAAAGTCCAGTACATAGAGTAACTTATATTATGGGGTAATAGAGTCATCAGCTTTATCGCCGATCAGCGCCATCTCGTGAAACCGGAAGAAATTACATTTTTCTATATCTATAACTACAGTTACCTATACGTGCCTGTATTTACGTCTTTTATGATTTAATTTTTATTGTAAATTTTTTTAACTTAAATAGGCATAAATAAAACAACACATCTAACTACTTTAATATTTATTTACATTTAATATAATAACACAAGGCAAAGGTCGATAGGCAAAGAAATCGGTGTGTCCGGAAAACGAGGCGATGGGTCAGAGTGTATGGGGCGGGCGGAGAGATCGGAGTCCTAAATTCAATGCACAGGTCAGCGAGGGTATAAAT
The DNA here is from genome assembly GCA_947563465.1 of Archips xylosteana. Lineage (NCBI taxonomy): Eukaryota > Metazoa > Arthropoda > Insecta > Lepidoptera > Tortricidae > Archips > Archips xylosteana. The sequence goes on along the minus strand of OX387365.1, from coordinate 11,931,585 downwards.
CGGCGTCCAAGTGAAAAAGCAGGGTCGTTAAACAGAAAAATCCACAAGAAAAAACAAAATACCACATTCGCGTCACGTAACGTAGACGGAATTGACAATTAGCCATGATGCTGCCGCTATGTCAACATACGTTCCGTTCCTCCCAGTTTCTGCATATTTAAATGAATTTACTATGTATTAAAGGAAACAAAAGAATTTAAAGTAACAAAAAATTATTAAATATGCGATACAATGTGTTCTGTAAATTCAGTTTATCTATTATTTTTAAGTTTTGAAAATAATACTGAAATAAGGAATTGCGTCAAACGTCTCGCAAACGTTCCGTTCCTCATGGTTTCTGCATATTTAAATGAATTTACTATGTATTAAAGGAAACAAAAGAATTTAAAGTAACAAAAATTAATTAAATATGCGATACAATGTGTTCTGTAAATTCAGTTTATCTATTATTTTTAAGTTTTGAAAATAATACTGAAATAAGGAATTGCGTCAAACGTCTCGCAAATTTGTCGCTAACGCCATCTAGCGATATAGGAAACTACCAAAGAGAGCTAATCGGCCTCCATAGAAAACGTCAAAGTATAGAAGTGAAAAGACCCTGGTCCAGTACATTTAAATCTGGAGAACTTGGGGGGCCATTCATTTTGTGGCAAGAAATCCGTTAAATTGGCCTGACACCAGTCGTGTTCTACGTTTGCCGTGTGGAACGGAGCTCCGTCTTGTTGGAAACAATAGTAGTCGTTCCCAAACATCATTTTTAATTTTGGAGCAACATTTTTTCCAAAACTTCTGTTTTATAGTACTCGGCATTGATTTTTACTCCTCTGTCAATAAATACCAGAGGAAGTTTACCCCTCTTGCAAACTGCTCCTCAAACCATCACTGATGGTGCACTTTGGAATGTTGGCACATTCCTCTGGCTATTTGGAATATCCTGTATGTTTGCTGCCCACAAATGATCATTTTGAGTATTGAGATTGCTCTAAAACGAAGAGTTTTTCGTCCGAAAAAACGAATTCATCCCCCGCGTGCCAGGAAAGTATACTGTTTGATCTATCTACTCTTTTTTTTTGTAGCTTCGGAAATGCCGTGTACTTTTCTTTTCTGTTAAGCGTGACACCCAAGGTCTGCTCTCAAGATGTTGTGTACTGTTCCTCTTGAAATCTTTTAGTCTGCAGCTAATTTTCGGATGGATCGTTGTTTTTTTCGGCAAAGACGCTCTCTCACGTTTTCCACGACCCTATCCGTTCTTGCTGAACGCGGGCGACCAGATCTTTTGCGGCCTTCTAAAGAGGAGGTCTACTTGTATCATCTAATTGTAGTATAAACCAGGTTACGCTTAACTCCAAAAGATTTCAATGCTGCAAAAATTGCACTGGGGCTATCGCCTTTACGAAATTTCGAAATAAAAGGTTCCCGGAACTGCTTCATCATGGATTAAACGTGATCGACGTTAGCTAAATATTTTAAAAATATTTTTATATGTTCATGACAATATAAACTTCGAATTATAATGACAAAACTGTATGAAAGTTGTCTATATTTTTCAAACCAATGTTAGAAAAAGTGTATTCGAACTTATTGGACACGGTGTAGATTAGAGTCAAAATAACTGCAATCGTTACAAAGGATCTTGCTTTGCCCCATTGGATATGTGCAGTTTGTAAAATTAGCTAAGTGACAAAACATACTAGTTACATTTTAATACTTTAATGCCGTTTGATTTCGAAACGTTACACATCCCCAACAAGCAAAAACGACTATCTGCGCCACTTTTTTTACTCAAAGCGTGATTTTACCTACGTATGTTGGGTATGGGCTAAATTTCCTCATACTGTTTTACTTACACATAAACCATCTAAATAAAAACACTTCAATTAATGTTAGGTTTTAATAGAGAACCTACTACTCAAATCTTTAAATGCGTTTTTCTCGAAACTACGTATAACATTCATGCAGTTAGTCTGTTTTAGCAGTAAGGGGACAATATTTTGTAAAACTATAATAAAATAATGATTTCAAAGTAAATAAAAACTTATATTTTAGCGATATTATCTGTAGACGTAAGTAATACCTATTTAACAGTAAGCAACCCTAGCAACACGCCTGGACGACAGAGGGGTGTAACGACGTGAAGGGGGAAGTAGGTATATAAATGGCGGCGTTTTGGATGCGGTTTAAAGAGATTCCTTTCTACTCTGTTATTATTTATTCTTATGGTGGTGCACTAATCAACAAGCAAGAAAACACAACTTTGTAGTTGTAGCTTTGTAGTTGTGTAGACTACTGCTAAGAAAAGTCCACTGACGTAAACGGAGTAGAACTCAGTACCTCGTGGGTAGACAACAAGCTGGTCAACTTGTGTTCGTCTTATGTTGGCAAAGAACCAATGACATCCGTCAGATATTCAAAGCAGGATAAATAGAAAATAGATGTCCCTCGAGTAGTAGGGATTCGCCGATTCCCCATCACTTTTCTCATCATCATCTCAAAATCAGGTTTGAACTTGTAGGAAAGCAAGCCTAGACAAAGTCGCTTTGTACCGTCTCACATTATTCACTCAAAAGTCGTTATCTACTATTGTTCAAGCACACAATCCATGCTTTGAGTTGTATGCGCAGCGAATGATTTATCGTTTCCATTCATTATACGAACAAAAACAAGTTTAAACTTGAAACAAATCCTTCCCATAAAAGGTGTTCGATGCATCCCCACGTGCAGGGCAGGATTGAACGTGTCGAGTCGACCAAACTATAAAAGCGATGAACAGACCGCACATTCATCTCATATCGCCTCAAATAATTCATCAGACAAGATCCTGTCCCTAGAGAGCCGTGAAGTGCATAAGTTCAGTGTTGTAGCAGTGTTTCGTTGCTGACATGGATGTAAGTATGCAGTGTTTAATTGTATTTGTACCTACTTGTCTTCATTTTTGATTGGTTATAATATAACCTTTATCCATTACTGTGTTTACTGTGTAACTCAACTTTGCTGCACTGTTTTATATATATTTTTTGCATTGTTATAGCTTTCTGAAGAAAACACATTCAAAAATTATTATTATGGTGAAAACCACAATGAAGCAAGCGATGAAGGCGAAGGCACACTCGCATACAAAATAAAAAGAGCGCTCGCTAGTAAAAGACCTGGTAACAGCATACACGGTTTCTTTGAGAAACGGAAGAAAAAGAAGGTTGCTAAAAACTCATCAAGCGTGAGCCAAGCCACAGATGACGGCGTCGCATTTATTAAATCAAATCAAGACGACGGAGCTTACGCGTCGCAGCTCGTCAAAATTGAAATATATGATTGGGCGAAAATAAAAAACGTTCCCCCAACACAACAGTGGAAACACGCAGAAGTGCGTATAAAATATTTCGCCCACTCGGAAACAGACGAACATGTTGAAAAAACAAAAGACGTAATCTACAATATTACGAAACAGTTGGCCGCCAAAAGTGATTGTGTTAATTTTACCATAGACAATGACAAATAAGTTTAAGTTTAGTTTTATTATAATTTAAATTTATTTTGATTGCATGCTTAACATTGTATACTTTTTTTCTTTAATTTAAACACTTTTGTATTCAAACTATCTCATAATTTATTATCCACAAAGACTCATTGCTGAGAACTTATTGTTAAGTAAGATATTTACCACCTGTGTAAATCACCTGTGCGAGCAGGAAACTTTAGTGATTTCATAATTATAAAGACTTAGATAACACATTTCTTATCAATTAACTATCATGAACATGCAGAACAGTAATTACTTCGATCAACAACTCGACCAGATTGTTGAAGATCAAGATTTGTACGAATTGTGCGAGAAAGTCGAGCGAGACCATTCTAAAACGTAAGTTACTATTTTCATTGTTATATTAAGTGTGCTATTGTGATGGCTCCAACATGTTACAACATGTTTGATATTAGTAGGCAGGAGTAATGGGTAGGGGTTGGTTCTTTGGGTATTTAAACCGAATCCCTTATTGTGTGAATCATTTGTGACCGCTTCCTTGGTTGTATTTGACGAATTTTACTTAAAAAGTATTTCGATTTGGACTTATCTCGAAATGAAATTGCAAGTTTGGATAAGTCAGTAGTTTTAAAAAAAAAATTTCATCATCTGATTCGATTGTGGTTTATTAGAAAAGTTTTACCAATAGCATGGTTAGAGGATCCGGAAATTATTCCATACTTTGAACCATGCAGTGGACACGCATCATCACCATCATCATCATCATCATCATCCGATGAAATTGATGGAGTGTTGCCAATGCAAGCATATTGCTTCCATTGTGAAAAAGAAAATAGTTAGTATTAGACTTTGAAATGTTTTAGTTTATGTAATAATTTGTAATAGGTATTAATGATACCTTTATTTTTACAGATCTTTGTCAGCTGGACAAGGACGAGGTGATTCAGGTGGTTCAGCTGTATTGCTTATTCCCACTTCGCTCATAAAGCCATAGTTAGTTTTATTCTGTACATAGGAATCAGCTGCGCGATAACGATACTTCCGTAATACGGAATGTCCGATGTGCACTGGTTTTCTATAGTAGATCGCTATAGCTAAGTTACTTTGTTTTGTTATTTAATTAGTACGCGCTTCACGCTGTTATATTGCTTGCCTTGCTTTCGCTTTAATTTCTTTTTTGTAAGGTTTAGACGTCGACGTTATAATTCTTGGTGGCCATATGTTGACTTTAACATTATTTTCGTAGTTTATTTCCGGAGACAAAATGTAGATGGCGCTTTACACCAAACTTGCTATTGTATAATTTTCTGTTATTTTATCTACTTAGTAGCTGCTACCTACCATTGTTTGCGCACTCACCTATTGCTACCCGCTTTGTTATTATTATTTTTTTTTCCTTTTATTAGCTGTTTTGCTTGCTTTCTTTAATACTTTGGTCAATATAAGTCTTAAACTTCCCCGGTGGTTTCAATTACTTTAGCAACCCGCTACAGTTCTCAATTTGCCTTATTTCTATTTAAAAAAAAAAACTAATTAATTGTTGTTATGTTGTACTCGTATTCAGACTTTTCAGACTGTAAAAATATTAACAAATTGTTAATTTTATTTTGACGATTTCAATGTCACAAATTGTAATTTGAAAGTGTAATTTGTAATATTGTTATGTACACGATGAGAAAGAAAGAAATCTAAATCTAAATATAAAGATTTTAATCAAAGAAAAAATGAATCAACTATTAATGTGACATTGACTGTAGTTACTGCACGAAATATTCATGACTTTCTATTTATTTCTAGGTAACTAGTCAGAGTGAAGAATGTTGCATTACTACTGCTCCTGCTCCTCTTCTTACTGGAGTAGAACCTGAATTAGAAAATACCACTAAGAAGCCCGACGGCGACGGTAGAATAAATGAAACACTGGAAACGATTTAGCAAACCAAAAGCACATTTTTGAAAAATTAGATTCTGTTACAGATTTGCAAAAAAAATGGCATACAAAATGGCAGAGTTTTCTGTTGCATAACAAAAAAAAATAAAAGAACACCAAAAAACAAGATAAGATAAGATAAGATAAGATAATTTATTTGCATAAACATGAGTTAATATTACATTACAAAGTTGTTCTAGTTATAAAAGAGTCCGTCATGTTTTGCCTTTCGGCGTACAAATTCTATACACATATTACTACACCAAATAAATAGGTACATACTAATACAATTGATTATTCATGTCATTTAAAAATTCATTACTATTACTACACTTACTAACTACACTTATTAGGTAGGTACATATTGATACAATTAAAAATCCATGTCATTCAAGAATTCATTGATATTATAATAACATTTCTTTTGTAATAATTTTGCCATCTCTCGCTTAAACTTATTCATATTAGTGTCTCTAATTACTTTTGGTATCTTATTATAAATTTTAGGTGCCATACCAAACACACTTTTCCTGAGGAGTGCAGTGTGCGCAAATTGGCTTCTAATTCTATTGTTATCGCGCGGTCTTAATGTTGTATTTCTATTAACATTTCGTTCAAATAGATCAGGATTACCCTTAACAAACATGGCTATCTCATATATATAAATACATGCAAATGTCAAAATATTATATTTTATAAAGTACGGTCTGCAACTGTCCAATGGCATCAGGCCGAACATTGCCCGAATGCACCTCTTCTGGCTAATTAAAACTTGATCCCTATCCGTGCAATTCCCCCAGAAAATTACTCCATATCTTAAAACAAATCCGATCAATGCGTGGTATGCTGCTAAAACAGTTTCCACGTTAACTATTCTGCTTAGTCTGTGTAGTGCATAAGACGATTTTGACAGTTTCAGACACACTACTTCGACATGCTTCTTCCAGGTAAGAGATTGATCAATTGTGACTCCTAAGAAATTTATAGATTGTACCTCGTCTATTGTGAATTCTTGTACAAACAAACAAAACAAATATCGTAACGTCCCTTTGGTACTAACATGAAAACTTCTTCACAAAACTCCACATTTTTAATGAAACCTGTTGATAATGAAACTGAATTACGACAATTGGAGGAAAATTTGAAAGAAAACCAGAATGAACTAAAACAATTACTTTGCTCACCCGCGACCTTACAATAGTTACGTTTATGCAAGAAATGTGTGTTCATGCAGTTCCTCCACCTCCACTGCATGAACGCACATTTCTTGCATAAACTTAACTATTGTAAGGTCGCGGGTGAGCAAAGTAATTGTTTTAGTTCATTAATATGGACCTCCGCAAAGTAACGCCTGGTTCAATAAATTAGAAAACCAGAAGAAAATTGATTTGATCACTAGTTATTCGATTGTTTGTTCGTCTGGCAAAGGTATTAACTGTGCCTACCAATTGTGTGATGTCTTGTTCACACGGATTTTTTTTACAAAATGTTCTTGGACTGGAGGTTCCCGCGGAGAGGGCACCAAGATACCCCTGAAAACATTCACTAACACACTGCCGTTCTTCTTTGAGTTGATATACAAATGCGACCCAAAGTACACGATTGACGAAAACACCAACTTTTTTAAAAGTATAGTGAAAAACGCTTATAAAAGAAAACATTCAAAGCTGTTGAGATCGTCCTCGAACAGATTAACTCTAAAGGAAAAAAATAATCCTGAGCCAGAAGGAACAAAGGCTGAGGAAGAAAAAAGCGTCGAGGTTTTCAGTAATGCAGATGAGTTACAACTCGTGCCCAGGAACTTGGGTGAAAATGATAGTACTGGGCAAAATACGCTGGCGGTGATTGAATCCGAACTGAGTGACGTTGCACGTTAATCAATAATGCGTGTTCCCGCCAAGCGCGACGTATGACATTTGCACCAAAAGATTCAATCCGCTCACTCATTCCCGGTCACGTGACTTCGTAAGGCGCGCACGGCGCAGACGCATTCTCGCTCAATCACTCGAAAATTAACACCGTACAGTGAAGACGAATTATTGCTTTCTCTCGATTCGCGCCTCTCGCTTATTCACGCATACCGGCCGGTGAAAAGTCTTTTGTGATCATACGTGGTGCAGTTAAAATCAACCAGCTCAATCCTTGGTGAAAGGAATCATCACCATCACCCTCAGCTTATCTCATACGACGCCATCATCAGCTCACCTGTAAGTCGTTCCTTCATTTTCTTTCCTAACCTCAAACCTCTCATCTCATCGTCGAATGTTATCCGCCCCCGCGGACACATTTTCTGGTCCTTCGCCCCTTGAACCCCTACCCTTGGCCCCCTGTGAATAAAACGTCCCCCGTAGGCCCCTATTGCAATAAAAATCCCACTCATTCAATCTTAACCTTAAAGTACATACTAAACATTTTGTGGTGCTTCGATTCCTTCAACTGGTCCCCTGTGGACATATTTTTAGTCCCACTTAAGCCCACTATTGTTGGCCCACATTATCTTACCCATATTTAAAAAAAAAAATGATCTCGCGTTCCTTCTCGAACATTCTGTTCGTGACCTTGACTCGTGTATTACTATAAATTCATCCCATTACCTACTAATACCTACAAGAATCGTATTTCATTCCATTGCCTAGGCAAAGTATATCGTCCGTTATCTCTGGAACTTTCCATTACCTACTACTTACCTACTCATACAGGTATTCTAGTCTGCCCTTGATTATCCATCCCCATATATTTTAACGTATTTAAGATTTGTCGAAGCCAAACATTTGTTGTTATAAGTGTGTAGAATTCGTGTTTATAAAATAAATAACGGCCGCGGTAAGTAGAATCGCTTCAACCGGCGCGCTGTTCCCTTGCATCATTTTTTTGTCAAATAAATATTTAGATACTTAAGTATAACTGCCCATTCTTGGTGTTTAGTTACGTTAATAGCGCAAACGTAATTTAGTCAGCTCAATATTATAGGTTATTTAAGTAAGTACGTAGTACGTGAGGTACAAGGTACCTACTATTATTACATCTCATTATTTTACATCTCAAAGCCCAAGTGTTTTAGTGATAATTTACGAGTTAAATTATAAGTTCGTTTCATAGTTTCATACAATATAGCAACAAGGTGAATAAAGTTATACTTAAAATATTACCTAATAGTTCATACTCAAGAGTTTACGTATTTAAATAATTTAGGGTTCCGTGTTAACGGGAACCATTACCGTAAAATACAATTTCACATAGATATTTAATATCGATTCAGCACATTTATTGTCTTTTTCGTTGCTTCATTTGCATTAATTAGTTTAGTATTTAGTAAGCGCGCGGTAGGATACCTGCCTCCCATAACCAATTAGGGCTTGTGTAGTGGCGAACTATTATATCTATAAGATTTAATTATAATAATTTTACAAGATTGACATTAATATATTTTTATTTTTCTGAATTAACATTTAACATAAATTGTATTGACATAAAATAATTCATCCATGCATGCATATTGTTATAATAGATTGACATTCTATACCCTGACAGGGTGTCATGTACCTACCATCTACTTGTAAAACTACCATCTATTAATGTAATGAACATGAATCTGAATGAATAAATGAATATGAATATTAAATTACATATTAAATTTTTTGCCGTATAAATAGTAGTTGCTTTATCTCTCATTAGTTTATGTTTACTTGATTTCGTTTAGAGACTCACATACCCTGCTTATACAGGGTTATTTGTAATTCACTAGCATCCTTTTAACCCTATACTTCTACCACTTAAACAAATGTTTTTTGTTTTACGGCTTTAGTCATAACTTAATATTTTTGGTGTAATAACGTTTTGAAAATTTGAGATTTCCTCTTATTTTTACGATACTCTGTGTATTTGTATGGGAAAAAAGTGCTTCATTTTAAAAAGTCGTAAAACAAAAAACAATTGTTTGAGTGATAGGAATTCAGGGTTAAGAGGATGTCAGTGAATTAAAAATAACCCTGTAGACTCAGCTCAATAAATTGAAATATACAGCGTGTAAAAAAGATAACGGCAATAAATATCGCATTTTTTTTTTTAATTTTTTTTTTTTTTTTGTGTATAAAATAACGTCACAACTCTTGCCGTATACAGGTTGCTCAGCTGACTTGGCTATATACAGGTTGGTGTTTTTATATAAGTGTGAATAATAATACAATAAATTTTGTTTTAACTCAATTTACAGTCGAGTAAATTTTTCTTCTCAAACAGCTTATGGAGAAAAAGTGGGAGTTTGCGCAAGATATGCACGCTCTGTTTGTGGATTTTGCGAAAGCCTATGACAGCATAAACAGGCAGTCACTCTTCTCTATACTCAGAAGCTTTGGATTCCCCGATAAGCTCGTACGAATGATTATAGTAGCTACGGGTGTAATTAAGTTGCGGGTTAAAGTAGGAGGAGAGTTGACCGACGAATTTGAAGTAATTACTGATCTAAAACAGCGAGATGCATTGTCACCCATGCTGTTTAACCTGGCGCTGGAGTATGTCATCAGGAAAGTGCAAGTACTAGACGATGGTGTGGAGCTTAACGGCCAGCATAAGATAATTGGGTACGCAGATGACCTGGCGTTGCTAGGAGAAAACAGCGCGACTGTAGTAGAGAAGGCAAGTGTACTGGCAGAGGAAGCCTTAAAGGTCGGTCTCAAAATCAATAAGGAGAAAACGGAATATTTACACATGCGAAGATAGAGAAACATTTTGGAGCCCAGAGAAGACCTGGATGTATATGGTGTCTCATACAAAGGGATTGAGAAATTCAAATACCTAGGCTGCGTGATTACTGATACCAATAGCAGGGAGGAGGAAATTGAATTTCGCATCCAGGGTGCTCTAAGATGTGCGGCGGCTCTTCACAAAGTGTTAGTGTCCAAGATCATGCGCCGAAAGATTAAGATCCGTATCTACAAAACCATCATTAGACCGATCCTAATGTATGGTTGTGAATCGTGGACATTGACACTGAAGGACGAGAACTACTTGTTGCCGAAAGAAAAATATTTCGTAAGATTATGGGGCCAGTACAGAGAGAGGATGGCAGCTGGAGGATCCGTAAGAACCAGGAGCTGGAAGATTTAGTGTCTGAACCCAACATCGTGGGAGAAATTAAGTCCGCAAGACTCCGTTGGCTGGGTCACCTTGAGAGGATGCCAGCAGACAGGGCGGTAAAGAGAGCGTACGCAGGACGGCCTGGTGGTCGGCGGCCGGTTGGCCGGCCTAAGTACCGCTGGAAAGATGAAGTGGAAAAGGATCTGCGCGCTCTACACGCACATAACTGGGAGGAGATCGTTGAGAACAGGGCGCGTTGGCGTCAACTCGTATTGGAGGCCAAGATCCTCTTCGGGTCGCTGAGCCAACGGAGTAAGTAAGTAAGTATTCAATTTAGAGTTACCAGAGGTGTTCAGTTTCACATACATATTTGATATCTATTGTACTTCGGCCCTTACGTGCGTAACTTTGTCTCAGGGCCTTCACCAAATCGTATTTTTTTCTGTTTAATTATTGTGACAAAAATTTGAGTTTACATAAAAACTATGATAATATATAAGTTAGTAAAGTGGTTTGTTGATTGTTCTTAACATAATTAGAATTCATAAATAACATGTATTTTTATTTATAAATGTAGGTTTTGACAGTCGCAAATAGTTGTAATTGATTTTTTATCATTAAAAAATATTGCGAGGAAGGAGTCTATGTAGCATAGGAAAGGGGTCCACCCTCGTTAGGTTAAAACTAAAACCCCTATGCTCATGCATGGATTCTGGAGGAACGGGGGTGAGGCACTATGGAGCCGTCAAAGATCCATAGTACCACTTTGCCTCAACAGGAATTGACACAACCTGTTGAGGGATGTCTGTCCGGGCTCCGACCGGCTGACTTACTGCGAGGAGGGCAAGAGGTCTCCAACCCTCTTGTTGGTCAACAAGAAGCAATTGATCAATTGATGCTGTGGACAGCGCCACAGCCGGTACGCTTCAGCCTCCGGGAGTGTCCGAAAATATACAAGGAGAAGAACTGACACCTTTTACGCGGCTAAAAGCTTACAGCATCTTAGTCGATGTTGGGAAAAAACGGGGAAAGAAAGTGCGTCCACCAGACTTACCCATCCAAGATCGCCTAGCTGTAATTCTGGAAGCTTTGTCACTACCACCAGATTTAAAAGATGAGGCTAATCTCAAATTGCTTGTATGGAGATTCACTTCCCAATGACTGTGACTCTCCATAAAATATTAGTGCACGGAAAAGAAATTATCGAAAATTCGACGCTACCTATAGGCTTCTTGTCGGAACAAGCTGGTGAAGCCAGAAACAAATATTGGCAATCAGATCGTGAACATCACACACGCAAGCTCGATCGCGTAAAGACGATGTTAGATTTATTTCATAGGGCTTTGGAGTCATCGGATCCTCTTGTCTCTAACATAAGGTTTCAAAAGAGACTTAAGAAACTTTAAAGACAAACTCTCTCTGTCAAAGTAATGGAACTGTTAAAACCTTGCGAGGTTCCTGCTGATGATGTTGAGAAAGATCTGCATGAATCTTCAGACGATAATATAAACATTATAGAAAACGATGAATATAATAACATTGTACTATTTTGGGAGGAATGTGATAACTTAGATTTGTAAATAGGATTTTTTGTAATCTCCCAAGAAAACTGTGTAAATAGAATTTGTGTAAAACAAACTCAGTAACTATCTCATGATCACTAGATCTCATGTGGAGCCAAGCTTCTAACTCTACACGCCCTAACTTTACAAACTCTACACCATAGTCAAAATATGTGGCTTGGCCGTTTCTTTACTACAAGAACTAATTGTAAAACAGAAAAGTAATGAACAGTTAATAAATATTTCACCTTACGTCCACGTGAATGTAGCGAAATGGCCGAACTATTGTTAGTGTGTGAATTTTAAAGTTAGTGGTTTGTCGTACGTAGTAGTAAAGAAATTGCATTTTTACTAAAACTTTCTTTATTTTAGGATGATGGGCAAGACTACACACCTCGAACATTGAAGAGAAAATGGAAATGAAATGAAGGAAAAGCAAAGGCAGGACTAAAAAAGTTAAAAGCATTACGTGAATAACAATAAAACGAATTCAAAACACGTCGATGACAGTCTTTCAAAATGTAATGCAATGATAAAATGCAGTCGGAGGCATGCATGAAGTGACATTAAATCCCATGCAGCCACTGACTCCCATGTCTCCGACTGCATTTTATCATTGCATTAAATTTTGAAAGACTGCCATCGACGTGTTTTGAATTCGTTTTATTGTTATTGAACATTTTGTCTTGTTTCCACCTTTTCAGTATTTCTGCAGGCGGGTTTTTTGATTTTTTAATTTATTATTTTATTTACACCGCAGGCGGGTTTATAGTTTTTTAATTACTTTTTTTATTTCTTGCTTTTTGGTGTAACCTCCTGAAACCCAGATAATTTATTGAGTGTTTGAATTAGGAATCCGTTGCTATTTAGTTAAAGTTCAAAACCAATTTGGAAATATGTAGGTTGTCAATGCAACTTGCGTGGATGACTGTACGCAATGATTCGCAAAAATGCATAGTACAACACAGGTCGCCTACCGTACACATATCACGACATCGAGAACCAATCAGCATCGATATCACGTCATTTACAGCTACTCTGATTGGTCGAGACTCTCGGCGAGAGGGGTGCGCACCACCGTCCGGCATTCGCCTTCTACCTTACCGCGCCGATGCGCATATTCTATTTATGTATAATTAATTTTTTGTATTCCAATTAAATCACCATTTTGCTGAAGAAATCGTTTATAATTATTTGCTGGTGTCCCGCCTGTAAGCCGAACCTATACATTCAGTTCTACGCCGCAACATGTAGGTACTTAATTTTCCATATGGGTTTCATTGAGAAAATTATTGCTCAAAGATATCTTAGTACGTCGTCGTTTTAATGCATTGATTGCATTAAAATTCAATCAGTCAATTTAATCAAATCAATTCAGTCGTTGAAATTTAAACACATGACTTGTATATATTTTTGTAATCTCTTTTAAATTCCCTTTATTTTGATACCCTACTCGATAGGTTTGAATAAAAAAAATTTTTCGAAGACCCACAATTTGGCGCCAAAAATCCGCCATTTTGATTTTTCAAGAATTTCATGTATGTGTTACTCGCGTTATCAAGACGAATCCAATGACGTATCATTTATCAAAATCGGTTCAGCCGTTGTGTAGTCACGAGAGGACATAGGAATGGACATACATACTTACATACATACATACATACGAGTCAAACACATAACCCTTCCTTCTTCGCAGTCGGGTAAAAAATCGTCGTTTAACTAAAAAAGTGGCTAATTTAGAAAAGATGATTGCAGAACTCAAAGCATAGTCTCTGATTAGTGAAGAAGACGGAGATTTAATAGAATCAATCGATCATTGCAAAGCCGACGAAGTGGCCGGGGTGAACCGAATCGTTTTCGTTTCAGGCACCGGGCCGCATATTCCCATAGTTCGCACGCGACTGTTTTATGATACCTCCAACAAGAAAACCGCCTTTCATGGGTTTATCAACTCTACAGGCCGCCTTGCTTTCGCTTCTTATCGCGAAAAGGAAGTCAGTGTCCTTCGCGTCACTACAGGGACTTTCCAGTCCCTCGAGCTTCGTGAGCACCATGAGATGGCTGAGATCTCCAAGCATCTCTCAGTATATGCGATGCAGATGATAGACAAGAAGAAGAAACCAAGAAAGGACGATAGGAAGCCTGATGCTTCTGGGTCCAATCCCAATCAGAAAGGGGATAAAAGCGGTTCCCGTCAGGATATTCCCGATGGCGCCGCTTCTTCTCGCTCCTCACCTTCCGCACGTCAGTCCCGCTCCGATCACTCATCAGAAGGGAGAGAGGCTGAGACGCTATTGTATCCAAACAAAATCATGTTGGCTAAAGCCCGTAAAGCGCTGAAGCTCAACCCCACATCTTTCGATCCGGTTGAGGCCAATTGGACGAAAATCAGCTCTGATCCTGCGGAAATTTCACGCCGCATTGAGTCCTTTCCTTCAGTAAATTTTGAAGATCTCCCTCAGTTGGAGATCTTCTACAGCGTTGTTAGATCAGAGGATTACATCTTAGCTTTCAAGGATACTGGAATGACTCAGTATGCTCTGTATAAAGGTGAAACGGTGGGTAAAATACCTCACTGTTCAGTAACCGGATTACGCTACTGCACGCTTAGTCAACTCTAGACTTTAGTATGGCTGAGTACGCCGTGACGATTCATGGGGTAGTAACTTCATGTTCTAGCGTACAAAACTGAGTAAGATGAAGTACACATAGTCCCGACACGCTGCGCTGAATGATATTATCCGCCGGTCTCTTGCCACCATAAACGTGCCGTCAATATTAGAACCAAATGGCATTGCGCGGGATGATGGCAAAAGACCGGACGGTATGTCTCTGATTCCCTGGAGGATGGGTCGGGTTTTAGTTTGGGACGCAACCTGCGTGGATACCCTAGCCCCTTCACACCTTCAGGGTACAACAAAAAAAGCTGGCGCAGCGGCTGAAGCGGCCGAGAGCAGGAAAGTATTAAAATACCAGGGTCTCGGTTCAGCTTACAATTTTGTTGCTGTCGGTTTTGAGACCCTGGGTCCTTGGGGTCCTGGCGCACACACCTTAATTAAGGAAATACAAAAGCGTCTGGTCGACACCACTGGAGACCAAAGGGCTGGCAGCTATCTCTCTCAACGAATCGCCATCGCCATTCAACGAGGGAATGCTGCCAGCCTTTTGGGTACGATGCCACGGGGGCCTTTTTTAGACTTAGTTTAGTAGTTTTTAAGTTAGATATTTAGTTTATAGTTTTAAATTTAGTTTGTAATATTTAGTTTATAGTTTAGTTTTATTCATTGTTATTTTTTCTTACTTGTTTTATTTTTAGTAATAATTGAATTTACTTATTTCTATTTGTATTTGAATGAAAAACATTACACAAACTTGTATAGTTAAAACGGCGGCTAAATAATTGCAGAATACAATCCGACTAGCCTATTGATCAAATAAATAGAGACTTTCTGAAGAAATTTTTAAATCCGTCTGTTGGTAGAAAATATTCGCCAGAACTACGTAACTTTGCACTTTATTTGCATTTTATAAGTCCTCGCGCTTATAAATATGTACCTGCGACAGCAATTTGATACGTGCTTACCTCATCCATCCACGCTTTCTTCATGGTATAAAAGCGTTGATGCTACTCCAGGGTTTACAAGTGAGTGAATCCTTAGAATGCATTAAACTGTTAGCTAAACATAAAAAATTGTACTGTGCCTTGTGCCATAATTTGACGAATGATCACAACAACAAAACAATAATTGCCTAATAGTAAAAATTCGAAATGAATTTTCGGACAAACGAAAAAAAAATAAAAGGAAATTTGTTGAATAGTTTTTGCCGAAACGAAAATCGGACTATCGTTTTTAGTGTTACAGGTAGGTAACCTACAAGACCTACTTGCTATGGTGAAAAATTAGGCTCCCCTCATTGGTAACCTAACTTTATCATGCAATGATTTAAACTGGCCTGATATGTTAAATGCACTTTTAGCTGCCGACGGTCGTCCAGATTTTCCTCTTGAAGACCTAACCTTTCAAGACAAACAACATCTTGTAGAGACATATCCTGTTAAAGTGTCAAGACATTTCATGTTACGATTTAACGGTTTGTTTAACAGGTTACGAAAACAAAATAACCGGATTTTAGGAAAAAAAGTAGTCGATTTTTGGTGGCGGGTAGAGTTCCAGCTACGTGGGAGTCCCCATATTCATATGGTTTTGTGGTGCGCCGATATGCCAGCATCATTTGGTTACAAAATTGCCAACCCATCGACATACACAAACATGGGCTCTATATCTGAATCCCTAAACATCGCTTGTCCTAATGTAACGTTTGCGATAATGATCATTTGCCCTAACTCTTGTCGTGTATAAACACTACTTACCATACTTTTAGAGGTTAGAATCTACAGTGAGCTTTAACACTGCCGCAAATCCGGAAGTTTTCACACCAAACGGCTTAGCTAATTATCGTCAACACTAGTTGATCTTACACAATTGAGACCGCTGGTAACCTCTTTAGTCTCCTAGAAGCCACAACAAGACACTAAATATGGTTTGTTTTGTTGACATGATTGTGCCGAGATCAGAGTGCTTAGTATAAGTTTTTACTTCACCAAATACTTCTCGATCGCGTTTACGTAAAAAAATCAATTCTATGGAAACATGTGACAGCGCCTCCGCGCTCGCGCGTCCTTGTTTCCATAGAATTTAAATTTTTACGTAAACGCGATCGAGAAGTATTTTGGTGAAGTAAAACTTATACTAAGCGTACTGGATTACCAAACCTACAGGTCCAATATATCAAAATGATCGCGAGAATGAGCCCCTGGCGATGGTGATAGCACTTTTCCGAAATTCGACAATTATTTCTCAGTCCATTTACAAAAATATTATTAATTTCGCGAGTTGACAGTTCGTTCGGATACGTTGTTGAGCCATGGTCGGATATACCAACTAGATTTACTTCAAATGCAATTAATTATCATACCAAGCACCTTGGAGACGTCCATCACTAGGAATATGTCTCTCAGGCCAAGTAGAAGTTTTTAACACCAAATTATCAATTAATAACATTAAAATTTGGTATTGATCTTATCAAAAAATCATACGGTTTACTCGAACTTGAGAGGATAGACCGATGGCGAAGACATATCCGGACGCCAGTCAGCTACTGGATTCCGTGCTGAGAGCACGTCGCCTCGCTAATAATCTTTTAAAGATTGTAACTAAGTTTAAGGATTGTTTTTTTTTGTGTAACTTTAATTGCAATAAACAGATTAAATTTTAAATTTTTTTTTTTTTTTAGCGTACAGTTTTTTCCCTCCATTTTTATTCCCGAACGCGAGCGTCATGGAACTGACTCCAACCCTCAAATTAATATTAAAGAATAGTGCTCGTCTTTCATTGCGCCTTCTGTGCGATGGCGTGTACTTGTACTAAGTGCTGTGCGAGTGAAGCGTGGGGGTGTTTTGCGCCCAGGGGCGCGTGTACGGGGAGCGTGTGTCGGCGTACCGGAGCTGCGGGTGGTCCACATACGCCAAAGGACCAGGCGTACACCCATAGGCGCGCAGGAGCCTCCACTCCACGAGGGCGTGCGCGGATTCTGAGCTGCCGCCCGGACACCCATCGCGACGACGCCTGAGGCCCGTCAGCCCAGGCTTCGCGACCTCGCTGGCCAGGGCTGAGGAGCCCCAGGGATTTTCTTCATGCTCCCATCCTAACCGCCCGGTGGGCCTCGAGCCCCTCCAGCGATCTTAATTTTTCCACAAACCTCCGTGTCTCCGCGTCATGCGAACACATCCGTGAGTGCGTTTTATATTACCCTATGGCCATAGCGGAAACGTATTTTAACTTTGAACTTTCACGTCTTGACTGCCCGAGCAGTATCCGTCTCGCGTAGCCTAAGACTTTCTTATAAACAAGGGTACCCTAGCTGATGTTTCTTTTAGTTTTATCCCGTGGACTTGCTCGGTGGGTGCAGCTCCTCGGGTTCTTTTGCGTGGAAGCACGCTGGTCTGCGCTTGCCCCGCGCTCTCTCTGCGCTTGATAATTCCGAACCCGAGACGGCCGCCCTCGCCAACCAAGGCCACGACCTTACCTAGGTTTTAAGGAAACACATGTTCCACTGCGGTCTTGCCGCCATGTAATACCGTTAGGGTTTTATTCAAATCTAATACAGTTCTTTGATAAGGTTTAATTGTTTTTCTTGTTGACTGAGTGATACCATATACCCCAAGCTACAGGGTCCTTGATCTAAAAGTTCAAGCGAAACGAGAGGTATCCGGCAAATTCTGTGCTGAAGTAAGTAGATATTAACAGTAATAGCACTCTTTCAAAAATAACTGTCCGTGTGTGAAAGAAAGGATCCTTTTTTGCCATTGCTACGGTCGCCACCGGCTGTAGCGAAGAGCCTATCAAGACACCATTCTCCCCACTTTAAATCTTTTTTTTTACCCAACACTCTTCTTTTTTTAATCTATTAATTGTTCTGGATTGTTATAAAACAAACCTAACCTAACCTATAGAGTTCTAGGGGATAATCACTTCAAAGTTCCTGAAAAATTCACGGTTTCCGAGAAAAAAAGTGTTAGGACAAATGATCATTATGGCATTAGGACAAACGATGTTAGGGATTGCGAATGACACCCACAAACATGTTATAAAAATAATTACGATGTTTGTAGATTCGGTTTCCCAAGACCAGTCGAAAGTACTGAAATACTGGACGACAATCAAGCAATAAGGAACGGAGGCCGCTTTTACAAATTAAAGAGAACGGAACCGGAAACAATGATAAATTGCTATAATCCTCAATTGTTAAAACTATGGCGTGCCAATATTGATCTACAAGTCCTACAACCTTGTAGTTCAGCGTTAGGTGTAGCGTACTATACTTCCAAGCTGAACCTGCAGAGGTATCCAGATCAGACAGGCTATACAAAATACCAGGGATCGAGGTGAGAGCAATTCAGGGCGACTGGTTTTCGCCATACAAAATGCAATCTTGACTCAGGGAAATCTCTGCCAATGAATGTGCTTTTCGCCTGTGCCACTTGAAACTGAGAGATAGCTCACGTAAATGTGTATCCGTGAACACTTGTGTGCCAGAACAAAGTTATCGGATGCTAAATGTAGACACAGAAAACTCAGAACCGTACAAAAACGTGTTCGATAGATATGCTCGGAGACCTCGTTCGCTTGATCATCTCTGTCTAGGTGAATTTGCAATTTGGTACAATGTGGTTTTTCCTAGAATAGACATTGAGGAAGATCAGCAAGATAATGATGCTTATGATAATCATAATGTCCTCATTAACATACAAACACAACACATACATAGTGGTCAATATATCACTTTGCTAGATAACGGAGGTAGAATGAGAAAGCGAGCACGTCCAGCTGTACTCCGCATACGATATTTTGTACTAGCTTCAGATCCGGAATCATATTATTATTCCTTCATTGTGACTCATGTTCCTTTCCGAGCAGAGGCAGAACTGTTAGATGGCTTTGAATCAACCAGAGAAGCATTTTGGTCTAAAAAGAATTTACTACGGCCGCTGCAGGAAGGGATCGATTCAGAAGCCATGGCGCGAGTGGAGACTGAAATTCAAGCAGCTATTAGCCATATCGGAGCTGAAAATTTAGCAGCTAGGGTGTCAGAGCAGCCGAACGAGAACATTGATTCAAATAATGTTCACATTCCTATCGAACATGTGTTACACGATGTTGGTCAAGTTTTAGTTGAGGATATTGAAGAGCAATGTGAAATTGGCATGCCAGACGACATGTTTGAAGCAGCTGTAACATCGTTGAACGTGAGTCAGCGTCAGCTGTTTCAAAAAATATCTGATAAATTATTAAACATGACAAATTTTAATAAGTTATTAGTTTTTGTCACTGGAGGGGCTGGCACTGTAAAACATTTACGTTAAAAGTCATGACTGAGCAAATACGTCGGTTAAGCCCTACAAATTCAGGATAAAGTGTAGTAGTCACCGCGCCAACAGGAGTAGCGGCCAGACTTCTAGGTGGAAGGAAGTACCCTACACTCAACGTTTACTCTTTCCATCGACAAAGGCAGGTCTAAAAGTTATAAACTACATTTCCAGGGTCAAGATTATCTTCTTGATACTACCAAAGTCGAAAAAGCATGGCTTGCCTGCTTGAAGAGCAATGGCCTAACTTATGAAAACTTTAATATGACGGACGAGAAAAACTGGTATGGGACAATGGGACCGTATTTAGACATGTTCTCTGCTTATTCTTTAAGATATAACGAACTAAGGCTTGGACATGCAAATATGCCTATTGGCAAGACGGAAACAGGGCATAAAAGCTTTCCAGTGACCAAGTACGGCCTTTCTGGAGCACACCATGTCCTACTGGAGGGCACATCATTCCCGCCTGAACGTCGTTCCTCAATAGTACAGAGCTTAGGCCCAATGACGGCATGGTTGTGTATGCTGCGGAACGATGGAATCTATAGGAAAAAGTATGCGGCTGCGGTTAAGCGGGCCATGTCTCATATACCTGGAATAGACGACATAATCGAAATCACCAAACATAACAAGCAAGCCTCTGAGGTTGCTGTTTTAACTACATTGATAGATGAAATACTCTTAGTCACCACTTCCCGACAAGCCACGAGAATGTATTTCCCTATCAATATGTTTGCATATGCATACTACAAACATCCAGTTGGTTCAAGGCAAGCCTTTCAGTGGCGAAGGGTGCTAACAACCCGATTCCTTCCGGGTTGCCTAAAATTTTGAAGTAATCAAACGCTTCTATTAATAACCCGTTGTTTGTAATACAGGCATAATCTTCCCTAATAAACTTAACTTTTTTTCAACACGATGCAGAATCAAAACGCAACGTAATACTCTCACAAAAACGATTCATTCACGATCTCTAATAGTAAATGCCGGTCGGAAATATTAGAAATTGTACACTCAGACATTTAAATAATTCATTGACAAACACCCACACCACTCCAGGAAACATCGCGTGTGTATGCTACTTAGATAACCCGGGATTAAGCGGCTTATTACATTTAAAAAAAGACTTTGTGTGTTGTGCGTAAGGCTCACTTTCACTTTGCCTGCCGAAGCCGCGAGCCGCGAGCCGTGAGCGGCTTCTTGGAACATTTTTGGCGCTACGATCGCCTACTTATACAAAATTACTGCAGCGAAATGGAACGTAAAATATCGATGATTTAGTGTAAAACAAAAACAATTATATTTTATCTGCTTTTATTATTAAGGTTTATAAACTGGCGAAATTAATATTAGATTAGAATTTTATAAAATAACACCGTCACTTATTGGAAATAATTGTAATGGCAACATTACGATTGATTTGTCATTGATTACAAACTTCATTCATATTTCGTTTCTTGTTTTGAAGTATTATTATTGTTTGTTAGGTAGTACATTATATTGTTTTAATTTAATAAAAAAATACATAGCCAGATTAGTGTTGATGCTCGAAACCAGTGAAATTTCGTAATATCGGATTGTGCAAACTTATAGTGTCAAGTGATCAGTTTAATTTATATTTTATCTTCGGTCGGACTCGCTAGATAAATTATTTTGTATTTACTAGGCTTAATAAAAGTAGAAAAGGCTCCTTTAATTAAAACTGATTGTGGATGCGAATTTGTTGAGTGACGATTTTAGAAGTTATGTCCTAATTTTCAAGAAGAGAATAAATAAAAAGGGTAAGATAAAGGTTAGTAGTTTTCGCCAGAGGCGGCGCTGGGTAAGGGCGACGTGCGCCGCCGTCCTCGGCCTCGCGGTCTGAGGGTCCTCGCGCCTCGAAAGTTTCCCGTTTTTTGCTCATTACATCCGTAATCTAATGTGTGGCGCGCCATCACAGGGCCTCACAAAATGTGTCTTGTCTTGCCCACACCAAATTTAGGTCCTGCGCCGCCACTGGTTTTCGCTACGGCTTTACCTGAAAAAAAATTCACGCTTCGCCACTGAAGCCTTTTTGGAGTTCTTCAGTACAACTGGGGCGGGTGGTTGGTACACATATAAGCTGGCCTCAGAAACTACATTTTTCATGGCTGGAGAGATGGAGCAGGAGAAAGCGGCGCAAATAGTGTTCCACAGTATATTTGGCACATTTAAAGAAGATTTGAACGTTTTGGCAGAGATAAGCAATATCAAAAACTGGTTTACCAGAGAGGAAATGGGAAGCTGCTTTAGGTCAGCGGGAAGTGTTGCAAAAACAACAAAAGTTTCACTGCCTACCTTGTCTCATTATGCTAAAATGTCCTGTGCCAATCAAACTGGTTTACTTTCTGGCGTATACAACCAAGTGGTGACCATGCCTTGTTTTAGTGGGAAAAGAGAGCGCACTTTCGACACATCCTTTTTTGAGCATATAGAGAAGAGAAGGACTGTTTATTCAACAGGAAAGACAATGTCTCAAATCATCAGCACCCTAACATCTGTTCTGGAGGAGCTGCACTCTAATCTAATAAAATCAGAAGGGATGCAAGCAGCAGGGACAATCCAATGGAGGGACATGAAAACCCTAGCTCTAAACAATCCGGGGGATGAGACTCAATTAGTTATCAAAACAAAACCAA
The DNA here is from genome assembly GCA_947563465.1 of Archips xylosteana. NCBI lineage: Eukaryota > Metazoa > Arthropoda > Insecta > Lepidoptera > Tortricidae > Archips > Archips xylosteana. The sequence goes on along the minus strand of OX387365.1, from coordinate 11,908,952 downwards.
AAATGTTCTTGGGCAAGAAATAATTTTTCTTTATTCCTCTACTTTATTTTCCCTTATGCTCATACCTTAGTTATATTTCTGTGGCCCATCACTATGTGTGTTTGTTCCTCTTGTGTATTATATTTTTTTTTGATTAATTAAAGTTTTCGAAAAAAAAAAAAAAAAAACGGTAACATGCACAATCGTGCCGTATCTAAAATTAGCCTCTTGCCTTTAAATGACAATGTTACTGACTAGCTCTAAATAGTCCATCAAATTTATTTAAATGACACTTGAATGCATGTAATTTTCTTTTAAGCTTTGTTTATTTTGTGTACTTAACTTTGTTTACCCACCATTTATGGTGGCATTCTACCATTCGACAATGGTTCGCCATTAATTTGTAACACTTGTGGTACCTTTAAAATACTAATCTCCTGTCAGGTCATCGACCTTGCTGTGTTAAGTCATTGACCTTTGTTGGTTTAGGTTATTGAAATTAGTTATTTGTTTAATATAGCATTTACTTAATAATTGCAATTGTATTATACAAATGGACCGGGCCCCGAATATGTTGGCAACACTGCCAGCATAAACTAATTTTTATTTTTAAGAAATGTTTTTCTTTGTCTATGACTCGATGGTGGGTGACCGCCCCCCCCCCCCCCCGCTTCTCTCTCTTGTTACTTACTGCCATTGTGTAACGTTAACGTGTTGTTGTGTCTCTCTGAATAAAAACACTAGTTTTCCTTAGTAAAAGTGCATTTTATTTATACAGTCCACATTATTACCACAAGAATACAAGCCAAACTTGTACACCTTACGTCCCCTCACTGGTGATAGGCTACAAAGGGAGCGACAAAAATGGAGGTCGATCAATTGGCTTATTGTGGATGAAATATCCATGGTGCCCTATTTGACCTTAAGGAATATTCATCTTCGACTACAGCAGCTAAAACAGAATGAAAATGTGTTTGGTGGGATAAATATTATTCTGTTTCGCGATCTTATGCAGTTACCTCCCGTGTCCAAGACCACCGGTGGTGCTTACTGTTTTCGACAACCGTCCAATTTAACCGGGGAAACCAATTTATGGCAATTATTCAGCTTTTGTGAGCTACCCCAGAATATGCGCCAGGCTGGAGGGAGACACTACATTCGTAGATATTCTGAATAATATACGTGTCAGAGAATTGACGATGGACCAACTTGAAACCCTTGACAGCCGCTGGGTCCCATTGTTAATTTTAGGTCACTGACGCCTTAAACAACCCCAGTTTATTGCAAAATCACATAAATTTCCCGATGACACCCTAAGACAGAGCGGCAGTCTCGAGGAAGTGAGTATAAAATGCATGGATCTAAAAATATTAATGAGGAATAGAAATGTTATCTCTTAGACATCCTTCTAGAACATGTTGCCACTTTGACCCTACAGACAGCAAGTATTATTAATGTGCACACATTTTTTATTTTGATAAATAATCTGTCACATAATAACGCTCAGCTGACAAAACGGCTGTTATTTCATCAATTTCATCATCCCAGCAGTGGCGGCGTAAAGGGGGGCGAAGGGGGCGGTCCGCCCCGGTGCCACGCACCAAGGGGTGACAACGACCACTCACTTTTACATGTAAAGAAGGTGCGAAAAATCTCTCTCTTCAAAGACATACCAATAAATGTGATAATAATAAATGAAAAAGAAGCTTTTCAAAGTTAAAATGTTACTTAAGGTCCTCAATGAACCAAGCGTGCTAACCAATCTTTAGGTTTTATCAATTGAAAGAGACAGGGAAGTCAATTTTGATAATGTGATCGAATATTTTAGTAGAATAAGGGCCCTCGCCCACGGCGACTTTTTGTAGCGCTGCAGTAGCGATGCTGTCGCGCGTTTGCATCGATACAGTCGCGATGCGGTCGCTAGCTGTGTACCCTTGCCCACATAACACGATTCAGTCGCGATACCGTCGCGCTTCTGTCGCGATGCAAACGCGATACCGTCGCGCTTCTGTCGCGATGCAAACGCGCGGTTCTCTACTAACGCGCCACCCTCCCTCCGTTCCCTCCCCGATGTCGTCCGACACGGTCGCGCGTTTGCATCGATACAGTCGCGATGCTGTAGCGCGTTAGTAGCGCGTTGGCATCGCTTCTATAGCACGTTACAAATGCGACTAACGCGCGTTAGTAGCGATGCTGTAGCGCGTTTCGTAAACGCGCGACAGCATCGCTACAAAAAGTCGCCGTAGGCGAGGGCCCTAAAGTCTCGTAAGCATGTTTAGTATTTGGTGTTTTATTTTAAGTAGGGGTGTTCAATACAAAACCGCCCGGGATGCCAATTTACCCTACGCCGCCACTGCATCCCAGCCTACATACGTCCCACTGCGGGCATAGGCCTCCTCTCAGAATGAGAGGGCTTCGGCCGTAGTTCCCACGCGGGCCCAGTGCGGATTGGGATCTTCACACACACACCCTTCCCTTTTAAATAAAGGTGACCTAGTCGCGAAGACGATCGCATTCAACTATGGAGGAAAACGAACCACGCAAAATGGCTACTACATCCAAGCCACAGCATCCAGGAACGAAGAAGAAGCCATTCCAGAGACCTCATCCTAAGCTCGAACAGAGCAAAGTCCCAACGCCAAAACACCTAGCATCAACGTCATCACCACTTACTTACACACCATTGAATTTCTTCGCAGGTTTCCTTAGACTGTTATTTTACAAGCATTTAATTAATTACATTAATTAATTTCACCTGACCCGTTACAGTCTGCAAAAAAGGCTTGTATTAAAAATGGAAATATGTAATATGATTTAGTATAATAAAATACTTGACTTTCTTTCAGATTTATGGATGAATTTGGCAAGCCTGGGGTTGTAGGATGCATTGATGGGACGCATGTGGCTCTAATCCGGCCACATGATTATGAGGTGGCTCATACATAGCCTCAATGTCCTCATAGCACACGTTTTTTGTTTTGATAACCAATAGAGAAGGGGACTTGTGACCGGGTTTTTTAGTCCGTGCAAGTCGGACACTGTCTGGGCCCTCCATTCCCAGTTCGTCCGAAGGGATTTTTCCCGAGCACAAGTCACCCTTCCAATCCTTAAAGTAAAAAACAGCAAAGACTTCGCGTCTTTGGCCCCTCTGGCGACTCATTCAAAAAAAAAAAAATGTCCTCATAGTAAGTTAATATATGCTGTGTTATCTTTACCTTTTCATGCTTAAACCGCTAAACCGATTTAATGATAATTCTATTCGTTTTCTATTTTTGATAATGGTGTTTTTGCAATACAAATATGGAAGCATGAAAGGATGCATACAATCAACCACCCAAGACCGCATACCTTCTGTACCACTAAAAGTAAATCAGTCAGTTTTTATGTGTATAAATAATATTGGTTCATTAATTGAAGGCTCCGTCAAACTATTTAACTGCGTTATATGACTTATATGTATACACCATACCCCGTTATCAGTGTTGCAGATCCATTGAAACTAAGTCATAGGGTTGTCGCACAATATTTATTAAAAAAAAAAAACAATAAAATCAGATCCGCAGCGTAGGCTTCGTCAATGAGAAAAAAAAAAGAAAATATTTTGTTATCCGCAACAAGCTTCGTCATAGCAACAGATTGAGATCCGCAACAGGCTTCGTCAGCTAAACAAAAATATAAAATCCGCTACAAGCTTCGTCATATTACTTAAACCCAAGCATTCAAACCTGATTCAAACCCGGGCCAAACGTCCCAAAAACACTTGCCGCATTACCCCGTTGTATCGCTAAAGATATGTGTTGGACCAGATAAGCACCAGAACGCGGATCGCTCCCTCTATCCCTCATACGCCGTCCCAAATCCTAAATAAACCGCTTAGCCTCAACGCACCAAGAGCCAGCAGTCTCAACAGCGACCGGAACGAATTCGTACATTTTCTTTAACTCGGAGTATTTTCCGTGCTTCAACTTTGCCGCCCCTTCGGCAGCCGCCCCGGCAACCCGCCCCGTGCAACCTAGGTGTGAGGGAGCAAATGTGCCCACGCAAGTCGCATCCCAAAGCAGGCTGCGGCCCCTCACCCAAGGGACAAGAGTGAGACCATCCGGTCTCTTCCCATCCGCACGGCATAAACCCTGCGAATTTATTTCATTGTCAATGTGACATACTGTGACATATTGGTATATAAAACGTTTTTGTTAGAAGAATGTTTTTACAGGTAAAATAACAGATTAGTATATTTTCATTAGTTGTCTGAATAAATTATTGTATTGTATTGTATTGGCTAAGACCTTGGAGGACCTCAGTGCGATGCTCGCTGACCTCGGAAGAGTCTCCGAGAGAGTTGGTCTTAAATTGAACATGGACAAGACGAAGGTCATGTCGAACGCCCATGTTGTACCAACTCCCGTCGTAATCGGAGATACTTTGCTCGAAGTTGTTGACGACTATATCTATCTGGGACATACAATCCAATTGGGTAGGTTCAACTTCAAGAAAGAGGTCAATCGACGAATTAGACTCGGCTGGGCAGCGTTCGGGAAGCTCCGCAATATCTTGTCATCCGATATACCGCAGTGTCTCAAGTCAAAAGTCTTTGACCAGTGTGTGTTGCCAGTGATGACTTATGGCACTGAGACGTGGCCGCTAACGATGGGTCTTATAAGGAAGCTCAAGGTCACTCAGAGGGCGATGGAGAGGGCTATGCTTAGAGTTTCTCTGCGGGATCGCATTAGAAATGATGAAAACCGCGCAAGAACTTAAGTCACGGACATAGCTCGAAGAAGTGGCAGTGGGCAGGGCACGTCGCCCGTAGAACTGACGGCCGATGGGGCCGAAAGGTTCTTGAGTGGCGTCCGCGGACCGGAAGACGCAGTGTAGGTAGGCCTCCAACAAGATGGAGCGGCGACCTGGTGAAGGTAGCGAGAACGCATTGGATGCGGATGGCGCAGGGCCGATCTGTTTGGCGAGCCTTGGGGGAGGCCTATGTTCAGCAGTGGACGTCTTTCGGCTGAAATGATGATTGTATTGTAAAACTCTTTATTGTACATAAAAACACATGAAAATAACAGAACACAGGATTAATTGTTAAGTTTTCTTCTAATTTCGCCGTCAGCTCTCTTTTAAACTGGGTAAAATCGGCGTGATCCTAAATCGATGATCCTTAAGGAAATTCATGATTTTAACTGAATACTAAGCGAACGAATTATATACGACATTAATTAATATTGACAAATAAATTACACAATTATGGAGTTTAAAAAAAGAATAAAACCTCTTTTAACTACGGGCTGAAAAGAGGTTTTATTTTAATTTAAAACTTAATTATTATTAAAATATAGAAATTAAAAAAGGTGCATCAAATAACATACCTATCTAGGCACATGTTAAAAAAATATGTGCAGTGCCATCCCTAGCTTTTTCAATGATTCTGCAACACTGATAACGGGGTGTGGATACACATACGAACAATACAACTTCACTCATTTCAAAGAGTATTGTAATATTATATGAACAAGAGTGGCAACTCTATGGTCAAAAATGCATGTATGGAATGTGCTGCCGCCCTACGGCAGCTCAAGAACTAATGTGACGTATCTATAGATATATACCTATCTATATTTATATGTTGGTAGTGATGTACAGCTATAGATACGCGTACCTATAGCAATGTACAGTCAAGGATTTTAATTGATAGGCTAATTGCCACTATTCGTATTTTAGCCGTCTAATTCAAATCAGCATATACGAAGTATAAGCGGCTAAACCCGATTTGCATTATACGGCTAAAATACGAACATTGGCAAGTGGCCTATCAATTCAAGTCCTTGACCGTACAATTTGGTACGCCATGGCCATGGCCGATGAATGACAACTGACAAGTTTGACAAGTCAACCAAGATGGCCGCTAATTTAGTTCTTCGGCAAACACCAGAGATCGCTGTAGTCGCATGACTCATTTCCAAAATTTATGGTGGTCGTAAATTATGTTACAGATCTGCGACGCGGATTTACGCATCCGTTACATTGATGCATCCTTTGGTGGGGCCAGCCACGACTCCCACGATCTTTTTTTGGCTCCTTTTCTGGAGACTGCGACTGTTGGATCCTTAGTTTGGCTCGCAGGAGACCAAATTACTTCCAGGCAAACGCCGGATATAGTTCGTGGCGCCCTTATTTTTTTTAATTTATCGATCTGTACATAAATTCCTAGGCCAAGCCCACGACCCTATAAGATAGCTTGCTGGCTGAGCGAATTTTGTTTGCTATTTTCAGCGTCTTCTCGAAGATAGCAATGCAGCACGAAGAACAGGACGAGGACCTAACAGAGCCTTCGCCATTTTCGCGGAACACGTATGGAACGCACATGCACGTCGTCCATGACTGCGTATACGCTTCAAACACGTGCCGTTTGCAGGCCCATCCAATATCTCAAAGAATTCGCACAAAACTAAGCACAATGACAGCGGGGCAATCAAAACAGACAGCTAAAAAAATTATTAACCAAGAGTGTCGTCTCGAAAAAGAGGCAACTGAATTCGAGGCAGAAACCAGTGGAATCGGATCCCGAAGACTCGATGCCAAGCGATCAGGAAAGCGAACAGGAGGAAATTAAGATGCCTCCTTCAAAGAAAAGCAAGAAAGTGACATTTCAGAACCAAAGAATTTCAACAGATAGCGAGAACGACGATGGGAACACCCAAGCACACAGTCAGGACTTCAGCTCCTTGCTAGACGATATTGTCCAAGCTCACTCATCGACGATGGGTACATCGAAAATCTCGCAATCTATTTGTGTTCAGGACAACGACGAATGCATTACTTTGAAGTCGCCGGAGATGTCGGAGATGGTTTATATTGGCGAATGGCAACCTAAATTTAACTAATATTTCGTTTGAAGTGTGCGAAGAGTGGGTTTTAAACAAAGGATTATACATGACATATTCGAATCTCCAAGCGACGGATATGGTACCAGATTTAGACGAGACATTCTTCAGCGTCTTCTCGAAGACAGCAATGCAGCACGAAGAACAGGACGAGGACCTAATAGAGCCTTCGCCATCATCGCGGAACATGGAACGCACATGCACGTCGCGTCGTCCATGACTGCGTATACGCTTCAAACACGTGCCGTTGTAGGCCCATCCAATATCTCAAAAGAATTCCCACATACATACATACACATACACACATACAATTTACTAGTTACTATTTATTATTATTAAGTCTGTATGTTAACCTTTCTCGCGCTCGTGCAGATCACAATGAGCTGCACAATTAGATTGTGTAGATGTTTTTTACACTTGGACATATACCTAGTGCTGATTTGTTTGTGCTGTCCGTTGTGTTTAGCTTGGGTTTTGGACTAGGGTTTCGTAAATAAGTAGTTTTCAACCGACGAAAACAAAAGGAGGAGGCTCTCAATTCGACGTGTATATTTTTTTTTATGTATGATCACGCATAACTTTTTCAAATTCAAATTCAAAAATATTTATTTCGGATAAATGACACATTTTTACAGAGTAGTCCGATTTTGATGATTCTTTTTTTATTGGAAAGCGTATACCCCGAGAGTGGTCCCATTTAAATTTGGAAACAATATTCTTACCCTAAGGGTAGAAAAACAGGGGATGATTGATTGTTCAGTTACTGATTGTACTATATGACCACGCATAACTTATTACAGAGTAGTCGGATTTCGATGTTTCTTTTTTTTTGGAAAGCGTATACCCCAAGGGTGGTCCCATTTAAATTTGGAAATAATATTCCTACCCGAAGGGTAGGAAAACAGGGGATGATTGACTAACTTTTTACAGAGTAGTCTGATTTTCATAATTCTTTTTTATTGGATACCTTGAAGTTGGTATTATAAATTTGGAAAAAAAATTACCCCAAGGATGGAAAAAAACTATAAAATAAAAACTTTTTAACAAAAAATTAAACCGTCGAAAAACTGAAAAGCAAAAAATAATACCTTTTTTGTTTGACCTTAATCTAGGTACCAGTTTGAAGTCGGTGCCTCAGCACTTAGCCTGGAGGAGTGGACCTATAATCGTCTACCTGGTTGGCTTCTATCACTCCTCCTGGCTCGTGCTGAGGCACCAACTTCAAACTGGTACCTAGATTAAGGTCAAACAAAAAAGGTATTATTTTTTGCTTTTCAGTTTTTTCGGCGGTTTAATTTTTTGTTAAAAAGTTTTTTAAGGAATTATTGTATCCACTAATTTAATATAATGTCTGGTTGGAAGGAGCGGTCCCTCCCAACTCAAGTATTGCTATACTTACCGGGAGGGGCTGGACTTAATTTGATGTACTATGTAGTGTTGTATTCCCAACCCTACAAACAAATTGGATCGATTTGACAGTTTCTTTAAGAAATCTTTAACTTTAGGGTAGTTTCAGCCACACCTGTCACAGATAGTTCCAAAATTGAGGTAGGTGTTATTTTTAATTGGTTTATCAGACGCTTAAGAGGCTCAAAGGCTTGATTCCATGGCCAAGAATCATGTTAATGTAATTAGAAAAAAACATTTTTCACTTCCCTTTCGTCATCCCATCGATAAGATGGCTTGAAATTTAAAATTAATGTAATCTGAGAAAATCTCATTGTGCTCAGTGTTAAAATGGCATAAAAAAACCTCTTTTCAATTCACCAAATGGTGATTTACAATAAAATGTATTGATTTCGGAAAAAACGGTGAGTTTTTACCATTATTTGTTTTTTCAACCTTTTGGTATTTAAATTTTTATTTGAGATATAACTTGTGGTTTTCTTGTTTTAGCCGCGAGGCGTTTTTTTTTTATATCCTTTATATAATACATATTTGTATTCCTTCTATGGATTAAAACTATCGACATTTACGCATCGCATTTCGGCATGCTGGAACAAATGTGAAGGCACGCGGTGCCGGCCGCCATGTGGATCCCGCCATAAATTTCGTTTGCGTTTTTAACTATTTTTCGTCCATAAACGGTCAGTGAAAAACTTTATTTTACCGCAAGATGCACCAACGTCAAATAATTTTGGGAATTTCTTTTTTTTTAATATTGAAGTGTAATTCACACGCCCTTCTGGCCTATTAGTTTAATTCTTTTTTTGAAAATGGAAGGCGAATGTTGACGCCGAATTATTGCATTTGTAGTTAAATTTTAAGAATAAATTTGTACAACTAGCTCATAGAATTTAGTTAAGTTATTTTTGGCATAAGAGTCCGATAACCAAGCTTACGACGCAATCAGACGAAACTGGGAAACTCTATCAGGTGAGACTTAGTTTTTATTGCCACGTCTGAGTCCCCGGCCTGGATTAAAAAAGTCCAATATTAGTTCTGCTGTCTGAGTTTTGGCTGTTTTGTTTTCTTTAAAAATAGCCTGGCGTCCGAAATTTTGTCATTTCTAGCTAAACTGACCATTTTATTTGTATACTTTCACACCACAACCAATCATAATTAAAAATATTACAACTATTAGTGTGAGAATTGTCATGTCTCGCTAAGCGTTCACCAGACTATATGCACCTCCGCATTTATAATAATATTTGCAAAGTACTTAGCATTCAGCGTTGCTCGGTGGGGAGTTTTAAGTTGATGGTGAAAAAGTGGCTAACGCCCTTGTCGTAGTGACACGGAGGCCCTTCTTTCCAGCTGATTCCTATTCCCGCCGGTACTCAGCATAAGCATACACTTGCACACACATACACACGCACACACACACACACACACATACACAAAATTTCTGTGCGCTTCTTTGCTTTTATTTTTATTTATTTTAATTTTAATTTTTGCTTTTATTTTATTTGTTTTTTTTGGTGTCCTTTTTATAATACTCAAGTCATTAATCAAATGTATCAAGATTATTAACTCTAAATCGAATCACATAATGCACTCCAGGGCCTCAAGATACAGGCTCAGCCTAGTTTGGGGTCCGCCAGACATCCCATATTGTTCTCTCTTTTTAAATTTAAATGTATTGTATATTGTTTTGTAATGTATTTCAAGGATTATTAGAAATAAATTATTATTATTTATTATTATTAGAATTAATAAATATTTTTAATTTTTTTTTTTGGATTTCTTCAAAACAAAGCACAATGACAGCGGGGCAATCAAAACAGACAGCCAAAAAATTCTTAACCAAGAGTGTTGTCTCAAAAAAGAGGCAACTGAATTTGAGGCAGAAACCAGTAGAATCGGATCCTGAAGACTCGATGCCAAGCGTCCAGGAGGAAATTATGATGCCTCCTTCAAAGAAAAGCGAGAAAGTGACATATCAGAACCAAAGAATTTCAACAGACAGCAAGTATGATGATGGGAACACCCAAGAACACAGTCAGAACTTCAGCTCCTTGCTAGACGATATTGTCCAAGCTCACTCATCGTCAATGGGTACATCAAAAATTTAACAATCTATTTGTGCTCAGGACAACTGTTGCGAACTCCTTGCATTTTTGATACTTTTTACTGTTTTTTTATACCTTTTTTTAAAAAAGTGCTTGTCAGTCTGTTTTATGTTGTTGTTGTGGTTGGAGTTCTGTTGAGTGAATTTGTATGGTTTGGTTGCTTGCCCTTATTTAAGTCACATTGTCGTTTTCATTACAGTCCATTCCTTTCATGTTACAACAACGACGAACAATGAGTCAATAGAGTGACTGCAAATGTTCTACCAAATTATTGTGTTAGCTAAATATAGGCAAGCAAAAATTAGCGGTTCTTGTGTATGTATCATTTCGCATCCATGAAAGAATATTCAGTCAACCACGCTGGAAAATGGATACTCCAGTATCATTGCCTGCTTGGCTTACTACTCCTGGACCAATTCTAATAAAAAGGAGTGAGTGTCATTCTAAACACAAACCAATGGTGGATGAAGGATAAATGATTCAAAATAACCCTAATTATATTCCAACATCAGGTACCATGATGAAAGAACAATTTCAAATAGACATTTGGCAACAATCTCCTCAGATAACAAATATTTTCCACATGACAATGATGTTGCGCCCAAGGCTGTAGTTTTTAATTTGATGAGAGACATACAGTCACCCTTATCCATGGGTTGTTACAGAACTGAGGACCTCTTACACTTCCTTCTGGAATGTGACCAGATTAAAGACAATAGGAAAAAATATTTGGATCATTCGAATTATATTGGTGTAAATATGATTCTAAGTAAGCCATTGTCAGATGATGCAATACCAAAGTACAAATTCATTAGACATGCTTTTGTATACAGAGACTCCATCTCTGAGCAAGGCAATGATTAGTGTGTTGTGGTTCCCATAAGGCTGTACAAAAGCACATTAGGTGTACTTAAGCCTCATTAAAATATTAGTTTGAAAAAAGGCTGTAGTTGAAGTCACCTGTGCCTACAAATGAATGATACTGAGACAACAGCAGCCCAGGAACCAGGAATGTCAGGTACAACACAAGTTAGGTGTGGACTGGCAATCTGGAGGACTACCAGACATCTTAGGAGGAGTGAATGATTTGTACCTTTACATCTATGAAAACGTCCAAAGTGTGACTCCAATGTTCTATCAAATTATTGTCATTTTAGCTGAATATAGCCGAGTTACAAGTATTGTTTCTAATTTATGTATCATGAGATACATTGAGTAAAAACCATATATGGTGTGCGTGAGTCTTCTTTGATAGATAAAAAAAAGTGTCACAAATGAAACGAAATCTCGACACGATACGAATGAACACCGCTACATATTAACAAAAATGTTCACCTTAATTACAGCAGTAAGCGTTCAGGGAACCAATCCATCACATCTCATGATTAGTAGTCTGGATGGCTACTATTTCTGGTAAACCGATCCATATTTGTATTTTAAAACCATGAACAACAGAATTTGCAACGTGACCTGAGTCATTATAGACTTTCATTTTCAATAGATGACCAAGCAACAAGCATGTCCAGTAAATAAAATAAAATGCGTGGCCGTAGTTGTAGATAATGTTTCAGAAATTAGAAACAACCGGTACGGCAAATGGGTACACAAATTAATCAATTGAATTTTTGCCTTTTAACCACTCTCAGAGAAACATTTGATTTTATTTGACTTGTCTTGTCTGACTTCACATGACATGACATTCCAGTTGATTTTCAGTTTGTATAAATGTTGCCTTGCCACAAAAGATTTTTTTAGGGTTCCATCACCCAAAGGGTGCCAACGTTATTCAGGTAGACAAAATGGATTAATCGTATTTGGGCAGAAACGTAATTCACCTGGTTCGCATTTGGCCACTATCGCGATTGGACAGCTCTCATGTGGCCAGAATAGCACATTGCCTGTAACGCACTTGTAAAGAAAAGTAAAAGGACAGACTCGCATCTGGCCATTATCGCAATTGGACAGCTCTCATGTGGCCAGAATCGCACATTGCCTGTAACGCACTTGTAAAGAAAAGTAAAAGGACAGACTCGCATCTGGCCATTATCGCAATTGGACAGCTCTCATGTGGCCAGAATCGCACATTGCCTGTAACGCACTTGTAAAGAAAAGTAAAAGGACGCAGGGTCGCAGCTCTAACCTAACCTACTGTTCTGTCAGCCGTTTATCTTCTAAGGGGTCGCAGTTCTAACCTAACCTAACCTACTGTTCTGTCAGCCATTATCTTCTAAGGGGTCGCAGTTCTAACCTAACCTAACCTACTGTTCTGTCAGCCGTTTATCTTCTAAGGGGTCGCAGTTCTAACCTAACCTAACCTACTGTTCTGTCAGCCGTTTATCTTCTAAGGGGTCACAGTTTTAACCTAACCTAACCTACCTAAGGTCTGACGAGTTCTGTTTCTGTCGTAATGCGTTCTGGCTAAATTCTTATATGACCAATTGAGTTTATGGTGTACAGCGTTTATGGTCAACTGCGTTTTAGGAGTGATGAGTTTCTGTCGTAATGCGTTCTGGCCAAATTCTTATATGACCAATTGAGTTTATGGTGTACTGCGTTTATGGTCAACTGCGTGTTAGGAGTGATGAGTTTTTGTCGTAATGCGTTCTGGCTAAGTGCGAATCACGTAAAACGCTTTTCAGGTCAAATCCGAACCAGGTGAATTAAGTTTCTGCCCAAATGCGATTAATCTGACAAAATACACCTACCTAATATAAGACGAAAGTAAAGTTAGGATATAGGATTTAGGGCCCTTTTTAAGCAATATAAGATAGTGCCACTACAAGCAGGAATTCCTCTTTCTTAGTTTTTCTTATTTTTTTTTACGAAGTAACTATTAAGTACTCTGTGGTTTTAATCGATAGCAATCGATACTGTCGATGAGTTTGCCGATAATGTTTATGGCTTACACTTGCTTTAATAAAAACTTTTACCATAAATATTGATATTATTTTTCTTGACTTGACCTAGTTGACCTATTAAGTATATAATTTATATAGTAACAATACTCTTTGACTTGACCTTTTTGTTTTCCATAAAATGGACTTATATTTGCACTAGCGACCCGCCCCGGCTTCGCACGGGTGCAATGCATGTATTATATATAAAAAACCTTGCTCTTGAATCACCCTATCTATTAAAAAAAGCCGCATCGAAATCCGTTGCGTAGATCTAAGCATACATAGGGACAGACAGACACAGCGGGAAGCGACTTTGTTTTATATTATATGTATAGTGATTATAAATGTAAAATCGAAAAAAAATCGATTTTTGTGATCTCGATTTTTTAAATAGCGATTCTAATCGATTTTAAAATCCATCTTTTTCGAGAAGAATCGTCATCCCTAATTAGGGTAAATTTACTTTACTTAGGTATTCTAGTTTCAAGTTCAAGTGAAGAGTCAGTGAACTTAGACTTGATTTTTAAATCGATTCGAATCGCTATCTAAAAAATCGAGGTCTCAAAGATCGATCTCTCAAATATCTCTTTTTTTCGATTATATTATAAATCCATTTTATGGAAAACAAGAAATGTATCCATCTCGGTAACCTATCAATTTTAAAAACTCCTTTACTCGAATTTCATTTATCCGAAAACGGTTCACCGACTTTTGAAAATCCTTATGTTTTGTTTTTCCATAAATTCACAATGCCACAGATTCATTTAATCACAGTGTTATTTGCCAGCAAAGTCAAAATCCTGAAAAACAATATCCATTTTTTCTATTTGCCAACCTTCAACCTTCTTTTCATAATTTAAATGTTACGAAAAACCGAAAGTATGTTTTTATTACCTACTTACCTAACCTAACATTAGAGTAAGACAACATTGCTTTATTTTCAGCGAGCGAGCAAGACGGTACGGAGCGGAAGCGACTCGGATAGTTTAGGATCAAATGATAACGCGGGAGCGTAGCGGAGCGAAGCTCCCGCATTAGCCTTTGGTGTAGCGATGTGCCGAGTACGGCTTGACTCGAGTCAGACTCGATTCCTGCTTAGGACTCGCCTACTAGAGTACAAAAATAAATTTGATTCGAGTACGCCAGACTCGATTCGGTACTCGAGTCAGTACGCTTAGTATAAGTTTTACTTCACCAAAATACTTCTCGATCGCGTTTACGTAAAAAAAAACAATTACTAGGGAAACATGGACAGCGCCTCCGCGCGCGCGCGTCCATGTTTCCATAGAATTGAAATTTTTACATAAACGCGATCGAGAAGTATTTTGGTGAAGTAAAACTTATACTAAGCGTACTGATCGAATCGGTTTCGTACTCGCTGACTCGATCCTATTATGCGAGTACGTAGAGGTAACGCCACCAGAGTTGAGGCCACGCACACAACCACATCTCATGTAATGACAGCGGGATTTTGACGTTGTGTTGACGTTTAACGACAACACAACGTCAAAATCCCGCTGTCATTACATGAGATGTGGTTGTGTGCATGGCCTCAACTCTGGTGGCGTTACCTTTACAACTGACTCGAGTCTAGTATTCGAGTCAGATTGACTCGCTTGAATTCAATCTTTTTTTACTTAAGCAATGAATGAATACTATGCTGTTTGAAGATACTCCTTTTCGATTTTTCCTTTTTGTTATAAAATTGGTAACGGACTTGATTTCTGGACTCGAATTTCTTGACTTGAGTAAACATTCGAATAGATACCAAACATAGACTCGAGTAGGTCCTCACTGGACTCTAATCGCGGAATCGAGTCAGGATTCGAATAACATATGTATTAACTGACTCTCGCGGAATCGAGTCAGGATTCGAATACCACATAAAATGACTCGAGTCGACTCGATCCACCAAAACAGCGACTCGGCACATCACTACTTTGGTGTTAGTTATATTTTTATAACCACCTAGAAAGCCCCCTACCCTACCCACATAACAAATTCAATAAAATATTTAGGAAACATTCTACAACAAAATGAATATTTGCTCCAAACATAATTGTATGGTCGCCTTTTTGTACCCCTGACCTTTGCGGTATAAATATATATTTGGCAAATGATCCTACGGCATTTCATGCAGTTGGATTTTGAATCATTTGTCAAATAAAAAAACGGATTTTAAAACATCTGGCAAAAGAAAATTATGGTAAATAAAACTTCGGACAAATAATAATTTGTAAAATGAAAAAAAGGTGTTTCGTTTTCGGAATTTTAATGTTCGGTACTGAGTATTTCGAGGATATGATATTATTGAGGCCTACTTAAAGAATAAAATCGAACGTCGATTTTCTAGGGTGAAATATCGTTTTGTGAATCGATTCAGTGTTACATATCGATCTAAAAAATATATTTTTTGGCATGGACTTATTTTTTGGTCTGAAATCGATTCTTCTATTAATCGATCTCTCTCAGATCGCCATCCCCATGCGCCATCCCTAACCCTAACCTCTAAGTAGTCTGTGCTTGTATTGTGTTATTATTTTATTTTGCAATTTACATTTTTGTCTTGTCTTGCTTTGTTTGCTTCCCTGGAATCCCTGGTGCTTGGCTTGATACAGAAGAGAGGGTAAATTGTATCATTTTATTTCATTTCGTTCAAATTCAGATTCAGATAAAAATTTCAATTTATTTCTAGGAAGTTGTTTAGTATTTACAAGTTTTAACTTTAGAATCATAAATAAAACAATAAAGGGGTGGGTGGGTGACTGACTGTTTGCGTGTATTGTCTGTATTGTTTTAATATAGGGCAGGGCTGCAGAATGAGTAACCTCCTTGCTATAGTTTTTTTTCATAAATAACCTTAAGACTGACAACTTTTTTTTATTTATTATTCCAGAAAATTCCAGAATTTTTTAAATCAAGATGGAATCTCAAGACACTATAATAAAGTCCTTGATTTTAAGCGCTAACTTGTTCCTGGAAATGGATTTTAGTAGCGATGAAGAAGAAAATGACACAATATTTTTTGAAAATTATGATGATTGTTCAAACGCTCACAAAACCAGTACTGCTGCTGTAGCTGCTTCCCAGATACCAAGATGGAGTGGAGATGAATACCAAATGTATTTAAAGTAAGCTGTAGGTATATACATTATGAGTTTTGAGGCTTTGTGTAATATTTGGTAGGCATAAGGCCCTTTGCACATGGAGCTGCTCAAAGAGAACTAGTTACCAACTTAAATTACTAACAAGTTGCTTGAGCGTCATCGCCCATACATTCGCATGGAAGTTCGCTCACGACACAACTAGTTACTGAGTCAGTACAGTAACTTGTGAGTGAGTAACTAGTTCTCTTGAGTAGCTCCATGTGCGAAGGGCCTTAGTCTATGCAGTTGGGAATTAATTTTTGAATAATTTATTGAATCCGGTGTTACTTATTTTGTGGAGGTCCATATCAATTAACTGAAACAATTACGTTTGCAAGGTCATGAGTGAGCAAAGTAATTGATTCAGTTAATTAATTTTTAGTTATTAGTGCAAAAATCAACTGTTTATTAGATTGAGCGACTGAAAAGCATTTGTTTTTGCGTTTGCAGAATGTTTAGGCAAAATCAGCCAGGCACATTAACCAGGGGCTGTACTGTCTTATGAGCAGTGATCGGAATTTTGGGAGCTAAACTTTAACAAAACTTGTAAGGCTGACATTAAGGAGAATTTACAACCAAGAAAAATAAGAATATTATTGGCAGATTATATTGAAATCTCAGATTATCAGTAGTTTATTAATATTTTCATGTCTGTAAGCACTGTTTCATGCCTGCTTGGCAAGTTTTGTTAAAGTTTAGCTCCCGAAATTCCGATCACTGCTTATGAGTGGGCACTGAAACTTGCATTTGACAATCTCTTTCCATGTTAATTTCATACTTTTTAACAGAAAGAAAAGGTGAATGGTGGATGTGGAGCATTATCATTGCCAAGTACTAATATTAGAAATGCAAAAGTAACTCTTGTCTGTCTGTTTGTTACAACTTCACGCTTAAGCTGCTGAACCAGTTAAGATGAAATTTGGTATGAAGCTAGTTTGAGACCCCATGAAGGACATAGGATAGTTTTTATCCCAGAAAATTGTGAAGTTCCCGCAGGATAGCAATAAAAGGACTCTTCGCAGATGGAGTTACAGGCAACAGCTAGTTTGATATGAAGCCCAAAAACCCATTTACTTCTGATAGTCAATGCAGTGCCAAAAAAAACTTATTTAAACACAGCAAAATCTTATCTATCTTCTATCTATCTATCTATATATATAAAATTCTAAACTGACTGACTGACTGACTGTTGATATATCAACGCACAGCCCAAACCACTGGACCTAGAGACTTGAAATTTTGCACATAGATTCCTTGTACAATGTAGGCATCCACTAAGGAAGGATTTTCGGGAATTCCCACGGGAACGGGAAAAAACGGGATTTATATATTCGATTCCGAGTGACCGTATCTCTGTAACTATGATAACTAGACTCTTCAAATTTGATACACAAGTAGGTATTACATTAGTTAAAACATCAATTTCAGGATTTTTCAAAATTCCCACGGGATAAGGAAAAAAACGGGATTTATAATTATATTCAGTTCAACGGAATCCTATGAACTGTAATTATTAGACTCTTCAAATTTGGCATAGAAGTAGGTAATTATAATGGTAAAAAACTGTTTCAAGGATTTTCGGAAATTCCCACGGGATAAGGAAAAAACGAGATTTTTCGTTTTCTGGTCGTAGAAAGCTGAAATTCGGCATGTAGGTTGCTTGGGGAGTGTAGAGGAGCCTTGAGAGAGGACTTTCCAAAATTCCCACGGGAACGGGAAAAAACGGGATTTATATATTCGATTCCGAGTGACCGTATCTCTGTAACTATAATAACTAGACTCTTCAAATTTGATACACAAGTAGGTATTATATTAGTTAAAACATTAATTTCAGGATTTTTAAAATTCCCACGGGATAAGGAAAAAAACGGGATTTATATATTCAGTTCAACGGAATCCTATGAACTGTAATTATTAGACTCTTCAAATTTGGCATAGAAGTAGGTAATTATAATAGTAAAAACTGTTTCAAGGATTTTCGGAAATTCCCACGGGATAAGGAAAAAACGAGATTTTTCGTTTTCTGGTCGAAGAAAGCTGAAATTCGGCATGTAGGTTGCTTGGGGAGTGTGGAGGAGCCTTGAGAGAAGACTTTCCAAAATTCCCACGGGAACGGGAAAAAACGGGATTTTTCGTTTTACTGGTCGTAGAAAGTTGAAATTCGGCATGTAGGTTGCTTGGGGAGTGTAGAGGAGCATTGAGAGAGGACTTTTCAAAATTCCCACGGGAACGGGAAAAAACGGGATTTTTCGTCTTACTGGTCGTAGAAAGTTGAAATTCGGCATGTAGGTTGCTCGGGGAGTTTAGAGGAGCATTAAGAGAGGACTTTCCAAAATTCCCACGGGAACGGGAAAAACGGGATTTTTCGTTTAACTGGTCGTAGAAGTTGAAATTCGGCATGTAGGTTGCTTGGGGAGTGTAGAGGAGCATTGAGAGAGGACTTTCCAAAATTCCCACGGGAACGGGAAAAAACGGGACTTTTCGTTTTACTGGTCATAGAAAGCTGAAATTTGGCATGTAGGTTGCATGGAGAGTGTAGAGGAGAATTAAGAGAGGGTTTTCCAAAATTCCCACGGGTACGGGAAAAAAACGGGATTTTTCGTTTTACTGGTTGTAGAAAGCTAAAATTCGGCATGTAGGTTGCTTAGGGAGTGTAGAGGAGGATTGAGAGAGGGCTTTCCAAAATTCCCACGGGAACGGGAAAAAACGGGACTTTTTGTTTTACTGGTCGTAGAAAGCTGAAACTCGGCATGTAGGTTTTTTGGGGAGTGTAGAGGAGCATTGAGAGAGGACTTTTCAAAGTTCCCACGGGAAAGGGAAAAACGGGATTTTTCGTTTTACTGGTCATAGAAAGCTGAAATTTGGCAAGTGGGTTCCTTGGGGAGTGTTGAGGAGGATTAAGAGAGGGATTTCCAAAATTCCCACTGGAACGGGAAAAAACGGGACTTTATGTTTTACTGGCCGTAGAAAGCTGAAATTCGGCATGTAGGTTGTTTGGGGAGTGTAGAGTAGCATTGAGAGAGGGCTTTCCAAAATTCCCACGGGAACGGGAAAAACGGGATCTTTCGTTTTACTGGTCATAGAAAGCTGAAATTTGGCAGGTGAGTTCCTTGGGGAGTGTAGGGGAGCATTAAGAAAACATTTCCCGAAATTCTTACGGGAACGGGAAAAAACGGGATTTTGCGTTTTACTGGTTGTAAAAAGCTAAAATTTCAAAATGCATAAGTTTATACTGTAAATAGGCCGCAAAGGGCTCTTCAACCGACTTCTAAAAAAGGAGGAGGTTATGCATTCCACCTTATGTATTTTTTTATGTAGGTATGTTCACCGATTTCTTGGTCAATTGTGGACCTGCTTGCTTGCTTGATATCTTGGTTCTTTGGAATACTCATGGTACACGCGAGCGAAGCCGCGGGCAAAAGCTAGTAAACACATAAAAATCTTATAAACACAAAAAATATTAATGTTTTATGTAGTCTATTTATGTTGATATGATATGTATTAGTCTACTGTATTCATTATACCTAATATATATAAAATTCTCATGTCTCGACCAATTCTCATGAAATTTTGTGTGCATATCGGGTAGGTCTGAGAATCGGTCAACATCTATTTTTCATACCCCTATTATTCTTTGCAGATGGAGTCGCGGGCAACGGTATACTTTCATTTGGCAAATTACGTTTCCCAAACTGATTCATTTGGCAAATGTTTCATTTCCCAAATGTTTATTTTTTTTGAAACTAAACTATTCAGGATATATTTCTGGACTATTCTGTAGGTTAGGTTAGGTTTGTTTTATAACAATCCTGAAAAGTTTACAGTTTCAGAAAAAATAAACATTTGAGAAATGAAACATTTGCCAAATGAATCAGTTTGGGAAACGTAATTTGCGAAACATTAGTAAACCGCGGGCAACAGCTAGTAATATATATGTGTGTACTTGTGTGTATTCTTTGTATGTATGTATGTTGTTTATGTTCTGTTAGTTTGGGTTTATTTTTGATTTTGGCTCTTTTTTACTCTGCAATGTATGCCTACTCTTGTCTCTGATGTCCTGTCAATCGTTATAAGGTTAACTGGAAGAGAACCCTTCAAGGGAAAAGCTCACCTTAGTACATCTGCCTTTCTTGTTAACTGGTAATTTTCGTTTTATGTACAATAAATAGTTTCACATACATACATACAAAATGCCATTACCACTTACTTTAGTCACTATTGAAGTTTTAACATGATAGCGGTTTATCAGAGCTATCTTCTAAAACTTCTCTTGTCTTTACTGGAATCATATCCCATTTATTAACCCCTCGTATGCGGGAAGTGAAAAAAATCGTGCATTCTAGTCAACTGTTTCATATAAGAAAAAAATACAAAAAGAATTCGTTTAATTGAGCATGGATCTGAGTCTTTAGCATACATGGATTACATGGGGGTTAAATAAATTGCAAATATTAATTATATTGTTTTTTGCTACTAGATATACGTTTTTTTGTAGATTATCTGCCGAAACCTTTGAGTTCTTGTACCAATTGATTGGAGCAAGATTACACAGAGTATGCTATGGTATGCCGATGGTTCAGGCGCACTTGCAACTCATGGTTGCCATACACAAGTTGACTTCACTGAAAACTTACAGGTAGACTTGCTCTTATTTCATATTTTTTACTAATTTCGGCTTATGTACAGTCGGCCAAAAATATGGTCTACCCCCCTACGGTCGAAGTTCATTTGCACGTCATGATACAACGAGGTCGATTTTCCCTTGCAATAACATGATGACAGTGACTTAGGGATATTTAGATGTCACAAAAACTTTTGTCAAAAGTGGTAGACCACTTTCGTGGTCGACCATACTATATTGCACTGCAGGGTATAGGACCCTCTCAGAATGGGAAGGCCTGGGCTAGTTCCCTCATAATAATAATGTATGTAATAACTAGCTGATGCCAGCGGCTTCGCCCCCGTTCTGTTTTTGTTTCATAAGAACCAACAAACGCAACAAAAAACGAATTATCCAATTTGGTGCAGTCAATCGGAAGTTATGCGCGTACAATCATTTCGGTGATTCATTTTTATATATTCAAATATTTTTGTTCAAAAACTGGAAAACTGAAGGGATGTTCACAAAACCATCATAACTGACTAGACTGGTTGGAACTTGTAGAGAAACAATTTTACTGACAACAGGTGTCAACCGGTCTAGACAATTAATTTGTATGTATGTGTGTATTGTATGTAAACTCTTTATTGTACAAAAATAAGGAAAAAAAGAAAAACATTATTGACAACCGTTGAAATGCATGTACAAAGGCGAACTTATCCCTTTAAGGGATCTCTACCAGTCAACCTCAGTTCAGTCAGTCAGTCAGGGGTCAGTTGTTTTTGTAAACATCCTTTCAATGTTTAGGTTCACTTCCTCCACATTCCTATTAATTACTGTACTAAACAGGACTTATCACGCAATAAGTAATTATGAGTGAAAATCATGAAAGTTTAAAACAAAACATTTCCATTTCAACCATATTCCCATTTCGTCCTTTTCCCACTTCGTCCACATTCCCACGTAGTCAACATTCCCATTTCGTCCATATTCCCACTTCGTCCACAATCCCACTTAGTCAACATTCCTAGCCGATTTTAATGCAGCTTTTGCTATCTTAGCTTAATTCTCAGAGAAGATTTTATTTTATGTTTTAGGTTTTTTTGTTAAGAAAAATACTTGCTAAGCATGGTGTGCGTCAATACTATTCAGATACACTACCAATTTCGTTACGAAATGAGAATGTGGACAAAATGGGAATATGGATGAAATGGGAATGTTGACGAAGTGGGAATGTGGACAAAGTGGGAATGTGAATGAAATGAGAATATGGATGAAATGGGAATGTTGACAAGATAGGAAGTGGACGATTTGGGAATTTATTGTGGACGATATGGGATTGCTGACGATCTACGATCTAGGAAGTTGACAAAATAGGAATGTAGACAAAGTGAACCTTCAATTGGGCCAATCAACTTTTTTTTGTTTTCTTCTATTTACTCCTTTACAAGTAACTCTGTAATCTCTGGTTAGTGAAACCATGATTTTGTAGTAACTAGATAAACTGTTTATCATAGTGCGTATGTGAAAACCAAAAAAAATAAGTATTTTTATGAAAAAATCCGGTGACCCAGGGGACATACCACTATTTCCATACAAATTTCGGGGACATCATTGTCCCCTGGGTCACCAACGAAATAGAAGCTAAACAAAATAAAATAAATATGGCAATTATACCATTATTGACTACAAAAATCTAGCGTTTTGAAAAGTATACTTTAAATAAGGAAAAATAATTTGTTTTTTAATTATTTCGGTTTTCATAGAAAGTGGCAGAAAATCGTTGACAATAAAAAGTTGATTGACCCAATTGTTGTTACATAAAATAAAAGTTCTAGCAGCTTGCCCATTGCGGGCGTACAATATTTAGTTCTTATTAAAATACATTCACTCATGTGCACATACACCCTCAAACTCGCATTTATAATCTATCTTCTAGCATATAAAAATCTCACGTCACAGTGTTTGTTATCACTTATCAAACTCCTCCAAAACGGCTTGACCGATTTTATAAAAAAAAGTCTATATTTGGTAGGTCTGAGAATAGGTTGTAGTCTATTTTTACCCGACTGCGAAGAAGGAAGGGTTATTTATACCCCTATTCTTCACAGACGGAGTCGCGGGCAACAGCTAGTAATATTATAAGGATAAGCAAATAAACAAGTTCTGTTTCATTTTAGAGATGCAAGTGCAATGTTTAATTTGAAGAAGTCTACTGGTTATTGCTGTACAAACAGAGTTACTAGTGCACTGTATGACCTTGCTCCAGCCTTCATAAAATGGCCGTCACCTGCTGGAGCTAAGAAGATATCGGGAAGCTTTCAAGAAATGAGCGGTTTTCCAGGAATCATTGGTGATCTTGGGCAGTATAGATTCAATGTACTTTATATTAAAGAAAAAGCTGACAACACTGGCATACTGTTTCAGGTGAGACATTTTGAAGTGTGCACATACTACACAGATATTTCGGATATTTTGTATGTGCATTTATTGGCATTTTAAGGCTAATTACTGCTTACCTTACAAAGCAAGATTGTTGTACAGTCAACGTCATAAATAAGTGATCATTTTTGTACCTTGTCACTTTCAGTTGTTACATGATTTTGTATGGCTTTTCAAACATGACATTAAAGTGACAAGGTAGGGTCAACGTCATAAATAAGTGATCACTTTTGTACCTTGTCACTTCAGCGTCATGTTTGAAAAGCCATACGAAATTATGTAACGACTGAAAGTGTCAAAGTACAAAAGTGATCACTTATTTATGATGTTGACCCTACTAACAAAGCAGTGTTGTTGCAATAGCGATAGTATTGCTATCAATAGTTTGACCTTGAGAAATAGTCTATAGTGCGATAGTAGGGTATTATAGAAAATATCGACATGCTGCAATACTATTGATAGTATCGATAGTGAAAAATATTTTTTGCTACTTAACCAACTTTACATTTCCCTAGCACAGTCTATTATGACCTATTGTATTTGTGTCTGGGGAGGTGCAATAAAGACCAAATTTCTTGAAATAGAAAGGGGCCAGCGCTGCCTTGTGAAGGTCATGTCTTTTAAACCATTTAGGTTCCCTACCAGTGAATTGTATCGCATCGCCTCTTAACGATGAGAAAGTTGTATATACTATCCACAGTACTAAAACTACATAAGACTCTAGTATTTAACCCATCTCCCTTGAATCGTAGGCGTATTGATGCTGTTGCCCCATCATCAATTTGCAGATCAGTTTTCGCTCGGAGACAATGTTTATCGCAATCTGCGTACCTGTACAACAAAATTAATAAAAAGATTAATATTTACCCGTTAACCTGGTATGACTGTAAAAAAACTCTAAGTGTATGGTTGAGAGACCTGAGCTATGACGATACAGAAGCACTATTTCGCCGCGTAGCTTAATCGCCACATACACACATAAACACACGCGCACACACACGCGCGCACACACACACACACACACACACACACACACACACACACACACACACACACACACACACACACACACACACACACACACACACATACTCACTGCGATCGGCATCACACGCAAACAAAAAGGGTATAAAATTAAATTAAAAAAAAAAAAAAAAAATATTGCATGAAATTAAAATTTATTATTACATAACATTATAATTGTTATCTTTATTGCATAATATTACTGTTTGTTTTATATAATTATTGGTGAATTATCAACTGTTACTGTTTTAGTCATGTCTTTATAATTACATTTTATTCTAGAAGAGCGGGATCTCCTGCCACAAGTATTTTCACATACCTACTAGGAGGTCTCTAACCTTCTTGCATGTTACTCTGGCTATTGAATAAATACATTTTCATTTTTTTTCATTTTCAAAACAGTTGATAGTATCGATACTATCCTATGGTCTATCGAAGGTTTTTTTTATATATAAGAGGGGGCAAATGAGCAGACGGGTCACCTGATGGAGAGCGATCACCGTCGCCCATGGACACCCGCAACACGAGGGGAATCACAGGTGCGTTGCCGACCCTTTTAGGAATTGGTACGGCCGTTTTTTAAAGATCCCTAAGTTGTAACGCTCTGGGAATGTTGCCGCAGTAAGTTGATTCCAGATCTTCGTCGCGCGAAGAAAGAAGTTTCGCTTAAAACGCACGGTACTAGACTGCCAATCATTAAAATAGTGAGGATGGAAAGACAGACGGTTCCTCGAAGTGCGGTAGTGGAATTTAGCCACAGGCAGCAATTCAAACAGTTCGTCAGATACCCCATGATAAATACGGTATAATATGCAGAGACGCCATATCCCTCCGCAAAGCCAAAGGATCGAGTAGGCCAGAGTGCCAGATTATCGACAAATCGAGCAGCTCTACGATGGATGCGGTCAAATTTAAGAATTTGGTACTTCCATTGGGTTCATTTGTGTTTCAATAATATCGATAGTTTTGCAGTAGTATATAGTGAAATGTTCATCTATCAATAGAGCGAAACTATCCAGAAAAAAGATACTGATCTTTAGCTATAGTATTACTTATTTTCATCAGTCCATAGCATTGATAGTATCGATACTATCTATCTTTAGCAATAATATTACTTATATTCATCAATCAATACTATCGATAGTATAGTCAAGGGTCGATAGTTATGGTAGGACTACCGATAGTATGAGCTATTTTCGAGGCTACAGTAGTCTAACGATACTATCGATAGACTATCGCTATCGCAACAACACTAGTATAAAGACATTATAAAACGCTAGATAATTTAGTGTATAATGTAGTTTACATAATATGATAAGATGACTGTTTTTCGACTCACAATACCTTAATTTTTGTGTTACAGGCTATATGTGACACTACAAGAAAATTCACCCACTGCCACATCGCATCGTCTAACTCTGAAAAAAATGAATGGCTCAACACCTACTTAGAAGATGCCACTTTTTTTCCAAACAATACCCACTTGATCTCTACAAGTCCTTATCCACTCCATGAGAATCTAATGGTGCCTTATGAAGAAAAAACTGACTTGCAAAAGAATTTTAATAAAAAGTTATATTCTGCATCAGTTATTGATGAATGTCTTGGTAATTTACTTGGTCGTTTTGAATCGCTACAACAAGGTTTATCACTCAATAAAACTAATAATACTCATGTTGTGGCTTGTTGTGTTCTGCACAACATTTGTGAAATAAAAGGAGACAAATATGTTGCTGAAAAAATTGAAATGGAAAAAATGACGCACAATTCTGGTCCATGTTCTACTAAAGCAAAAATGAAAAGAGACGCTATCGCTGCGAAGCTCCCAAACAATTGAAGATGCTGTAGCAATTAAAAGGAACAAAACAGTGAAGAAAGAGTCCCTACTCTGATCTACGACATGAATCCGTCCCTCAAGAAGCAAATGAAGAAAACTCGTGTTGCTTGCTGCATGTGGTCAACATCTGTGAAAAAGCGAGTCATGGTTCTGTCCCATGTTCTCTGAAATCAAAAATTTGAACAGATTTGAACAAGATTTGTGAATTAAAAGGCATGGAATAAAAATTAAAATAGAAAAAGTGAGACATGGTTCTGTCCTGTGTTCTCCGAAAGCGAATATTTACAGAGAAGCTATCCTTGTTAAACAATCTAACAATGAAGATTTCGTAGCAATCAAATAGTGAAGAAGAAAATAGCTTTATTTAGTACTGATCGTTTTGAGATTCTACTATTTGAAGTATCCCTGAATAAGCAAATGGAAAAAACTCGGGAATAAGTAAGACATGGTTCTGTCCCATGTTCTCTGAAAGCAAACATTTAAAAAGTAGCTGTCCCTATTAGACAATCTAACAAATGAAGATTTCGTAGCAATTATAAAGAATTTGACAGTTTAGAATAAAACGGGCTTTGTTTACTGCTTATTTTGAGTCTGCTATTTGAAGAATCCTTCAATAAGCAAATAAAGAAGACTCGTGTCGCTAGCTGTGTTTCGCATATTTGTGAATTAAAAGGAGGCGGCATACATGTTTAAATAGTAAAAGTGAGACATGGTTCTGTCCCATATTCATTAGCAAAAGTGAAAAGATATGGCTCATGCTGGTAAACTCCCCTAAAATTTAACATTTCTTAGGAATCAAAAAGCTTAACAGTGAAGAAGAAAATATGTTTGTTTACTGAATTGTTTTGAATCTCTGTTATTTTAGATTATGTCATCGAGACACACAGCACAACTGTGAATTATACCCAGCATACATGTTGAAATAGAAAAAGTTGAGACATGGTTCTGTCCCGTGTTCTCCAAAAGCACAGAAACGTGTTGATTGCTGTGGTATTCTCTAACAATTGAAGATTATGTGGGTCAAGCCCTTTTTGTTTTGCCACATTTGACGTAAATGTGACGTAAGTTTTTACGAAACCCAAACATAAGTGTTCCGTAAAATTGTAACATAAAATTGTTAGGCATAGATCACACATCACAATAAAAGTGGGCGCACCGGTAAAGCGGGGCTATCTTCTATACCTATAAAACAGTACCGTGACTGACTGACAGACAACGCACAGCCTAAACTACTGGGGCTAGAGATTTGAAATTTGGCATACATGTACCTTGAGTATTGTAGAGGTGCACTAAGGAAGGATTTTTCGAAATTCCCACGGGATAGGGAAATATCTAAACTTTCTTTGTTTCTTTGTTTGTAGGGGAATCTCTGAAACTATTGTGCCGATTTTAAAAATTCTTTCTACATTAGAATGCTACTAATAACTCTTATCCGGGAAAATGCAAAATTCCCACGGGATAGAAATAAATAAATTCAATTTCGGGGCTGAATTTAAAAAATCTTACATATTATGTGATATGACTATCCTCGATTGACACAAGCTACTTTTCTTCGGGAAAATACAAAATTCCCACGGGATAGAATAAACTGAATTCAACTTTAAGGCTGATTTTAAAAATTCTTTCACCAGTAGAAAGCTGCACTATTCGTGATTGGTATAGAGTACTCTTCTTCGGGAAAATACAAAATTCCCGCGGGATAGAAATAAGTGAATTCAACTTCGGGGCTGATTTTAAAAATTCTTTCGCCAATAGTAAGCTGCACTATTCTGATTGACGTAGGTTACTTTTTATCAGGAAAAATGCAAAATTCCCACGGGATAGAAATAAATTAATTAAATTTCGGGGCTGATTTAAAAAAAAATCTTACATATTGTGCGATATGACTACTATCCCCGATTGACATAGGCTACTTTTTCATCGAGAAAATACAAAATTCCCACGGGATAGAAAAAAAATCAACTTCGCGGCTGATTTTAAAAATTATTTTACCTAGAAAGCTTAACTGTTCCTGATTGGTATAGACTATTCTTTTTCGGGAAAATGCAAAATTCCCACGGGATAGAAATAAGAGACTTGAACTTGGGGTCTGATTTTTAAAATTATTTCACTAATAAAAAGCTTCACTGTCTCTGATTTTAAAAATAGGTCAAAACAGTTATTCCTATCCCGCGGGAACTTTACATTGCACTTTCCCGGGGATAAAATAAGTTTTTTTCAATCAGGCACAGGCCTGGACATTGCCAGGCCAGGACTTGGGCCGTAGTTCACATGCGGGTCCGGTGCGATTTGGGAACTTTACACAAACCATTGAATTTCTTCTCAGGTGTGTGCGTGCAGCTTTCCCCGCGGTATTTTCCTTCACTGCAAAGCTCATGGAAAACTTCAAACGTAATTTAGCACATGAATTCGGAAAAACTCAGAGGTGCAAGCCCGGGCTCAAACCCACGACCCTCTGCTTAAGAGACCATAGGTCAAACCATTAAGCCACCACGGCTTGGCGGATATAGAATTCAATTATTCGGGAACTTTGCATTTTCCTGGCATTATCCTGTGTGGTAATCCATGTAATGTAATAAAAATAAACTACCTGTGTGCCAAATTTCATCCAAACAACGTTATTGTCTTCGCGTACGAAGTCGCGGGCAAAAGCTAGTTGGATATAAAACAGGGTATTTTGGGACTAATAAATAAATAAAATAAAACTAATAAATATCATGGGACAAACCAATCGACCTAGTCCCAAAGTAAGCTAAGCATAGCTTGTGTTATGGGTACAAGGCAACAAGGCAAGGGTACTTATATAGACAGATACATACTTAAATACATATTAAACACCCAAGACCCAAGAACAAATATTCTATTATTCATACAGATATCTGCCCCGACGCGGGAATCGAACCCGGGACCTCAAACTTCGTAGTCAGGTTCTCTACCTACTAGGCCATCTGGTCGTCTAAAATAATATAAAAACAATATACGGTTTCTGAATATGAAAGTATAGTTTTTTTTTCTATGCTTTCACAGCACTTTTCCATTTTTTATAAGAAAATATGTGATCCATTCCAATGTACCCCAAGTCAAGATTCAAAGTGCCCCACTCCACGGTATGCTAAAACTCACGCAAATGGCGGGTGTCCGGGAGTACACAGAGGGCTTAGTGTATTCGACAACGCAATGCGTCTCGATCGCACCGTTAACGTGTCAAATGCCTACTATGAGAATGGTATGTTACCGTTACGTTCAGCTAGAAGCGCTGATAATTTGCTACGCAGGAAAACATCAAAGAGAATATAACCACTACGTTTTAAGAGACGGGACTCCCATACTAGCGAATAGATTCAGTTTGCATGGCAAACCATTACCAACATTAACGCCAAAGATCCGTCAAAGAACAGTAATACCAACATATCAGACTAAAATAGTGTTGCATGATGAACGCTTGCGTTTATAATCGATATCGATAAAATGGTGAGGGTTGAAATATGGGCTCACAGTAACAATTTTCTTAGTCACAATTAGGTTAGAATCGAGTCCACATTTAAGTCGTGTCGTGTGATATTAAAACGACGACGACGACGTTGGACTTAAATGTGGACCCAAAATAAAATAAACTTTTGCTGCTGATTTCATTTATTTATTTTTTTATGATTTTGCGAAAGAAAAATTTATACAATTTTTTTTTACTAAAAGCTCTGCCTTCAAAGTGATCTT
This sequence comes from Archips xylosteana, assembly GCA_947563465.1. Taxonomy (NCBI): domain Eukaryota; kingdom Metazoa; phylum Arthropoda; class Insecta; order Lepidoptera; family Tortricidae; genus Archips; species Archips xylosteana. The sequence continues at coordinate 11,878,921 of OX387365.1, read as the reverse complement.
CACAAATGTATTTTAATGTATGTATTTTTTCTATTGGAACATACACTAAGTCTTCTTTTCCAACTAGTTTGACCCACTGTCTGCATCTGAAAATATTTTATCATTAAAACGTGTGTGTCTACCCATGATCATGATGCATGCAAGTCATACAACTGGGTAGAAATATCGGAAGCTTGAAAATCAGCAAACGTAATCACAATATATATCCCGTAGTAATTATAAATATATTTTGTTATTTAGCCGTAAATGTTTTTAAACTATTATCAAATAAAAAGTTAATTACGACTGTATGGATGGCAGACAGATTTTGAATTAAATTCTGCCAATAATTATGTTCATATTGCATGCAAGTTGTCACAAAGTTCAGCTTCTTTTATGTAAAGTAATTATGAATTTGCAATGATAAAGAAATAAGCGTGTAGTAATCGATAGTTTTAGTACATCCCTAAGAGACAATGATAAGGAATATAAAATATCTATTTTCCTTTGTTTATATAGCTTTCTGCTCCAAAATATGGCTCGAATTATCTAAGGAGATACTTACCAGTCTTCATCCGAGGGAAATTTTGCCATAAACATCCTTTTTTCGCGATTTTTTCGACTAGCCCGATTTCCACAAATTTGCCACGTTATAAACCATCTCTTCGATTCAATTTTCACAACACATGTTCACATCAATCGCTTTTTACTACATTAGAAAACAATTAAGACTAACTTGAAATAAATCTAAAGAAATTAACTAATAAAGTATTATGCGAGCCGCAATGACAAGCTAAATAAGCAATGTGGCATGTGGCTGACAGTTGACTTGACAGATAAACTGTGCTGACGTTTTGGTTCAGTATTGTGGTAATGGTTTGCCATGTTAAGTCCATACAAAAGTTTTTTTGTTCCTAGTTGCGTGAGTCTGGAAAACATGCTGAAAATGATCTCCATCTCCACATGCAACATGACTTTTGTGAACTGGTGCATTGTCATGCAAGAGCAACACACCCTTCGACAGCTTTCCCCTTCTTTTTTCTTTAATAGCTCCTCGTAGTCTTTGCAGCAGCATTGCGTAGTATGTCCCTGTTATGGTGACCCCCTTGTCTTTATAGTCGATCATTAGAATTCCCTTGGAATCCCAAAATATCGTCGCCATCAACTTTCCGGCTGAATCTGACACTCGAAACTTCTTCGGAGGTGGTGCTCCCTTCTTATGCCACTGCATCGACTCCTGTTTCGACTCAGGATCAAAGTGATGAACCCAAGTTTCATCTCCAGTAACGGTTCGATCTAATATACCTTCAGGGCTATCGCCGCACAGGTCTAAAAAGTATTTCGATGCTTCAATTTTTTGTTGCATCTGTAGGTTTCAGCATTCTGGGTACCCACCTTGCACTAACTTTTGTCATACCAAGATGATCGTGCAGGATCCTCAAAACAGTCGTATCCGATACGCCAGCTAATGCAGATACTTGTTTCTCTTTAAGACGAGCATCTTCCCGTATGAGTTTTTCGACTTTTCGCACAATGTCTGAGGATGTGGCTTCAACCGGTCTTCCTGGGCGAGGGTCGTCTTCGATGGACTCTCTGCCAAGCTTGAATAGACTGTGGAATATTGTCGATATTAATAATAAGCATAAAGTGTCACAACAGAGTTTTAATGTAATTCCACAAACTTTGAAACTAAACTAGTACAGACTTTATAAAAACACAAATTATCACTGGAATTGTCTTATTGTTAAGGATTGCGTGTCACTATGGTGTTTAGGCCGCGGTGGTCTCGGATAACCACAACACTACGAGTATAGCTCGGGAGGCAAACGCGCGTGCTCTCGCCGTCGAGGTTCGTGTCGCACTACTGGCGGCGGCGCGCGCGGCGGCCGGCCCTTCCGACTCAAGGGCGGCCGGCGTGCGCGCAGCACTGTGGACCCAAATGCAAAACATCGCGCCGCCGTTTTCTACATTAATATTATGGCGTATTTTATAGTTTTTGGTGGGTACCACAAGACTATGCCACTTGTAAATCATAGTTTTACTAGGGCATTTAACCCCGTAAACAGCTGACATCTCATCCATTATCATTTGTGGAGATTTTCCTTGCTTAGGCAGGAACTTTATCTCGGCACGATATTCGATTTGCTCCATAGTAAACAATTTATTCCGAAATAATTTGCTTTCAAGGCGATACCGCAAAAACAAAAGACAGTCTTGACACATCATTTTTTTTTTTTTTACCTAAAGAGGTCTCACTATAACTGAGCAAAAAGTTTGAATAATAAAGTTTCCTCCTAATACTTCATTCCGCGAACTTTTGTACCGCCCCTCGTAAGTAAAACTAGTTCTTCAAACATTTTATCGCTCACTTTCCTTCGATGAGGCCTCAGAATCTGTACCCGCAGAAGAAAAGAGTCGCTCCACAGGGGCAGAACTCGGCAAAAAGGTGTTATATTTCAAAAATATTTTTTTTTATTGTAGTGTAAGTATTTAAGCTCTTTAAGCTAATATCTTTATTATTTAGGTATTGCAGTGTTTCTAAGTCAGCGGTGCTGGCAATAGATCCCGTATTTTCACCACTTGCAATCAGAATCCTCTAAAAACATGATCTAAGATTCATCTCTTGACTTTTTTTTTTATATCACCTTCAATACTGTCTAAAGGTTTTGTTTTTTAGATCGATTAATTTTTCGTATTTCAGACAGGATAAGTTCTTTTACATATTCCCTCCGCTCTTTTGGTATCAAAAATTACCAACACATTGAATCTTATGGACGTAGCAGCGCGTCTACGTCGATAAGGTTCAATGTGTTACAGAATCGCGAATATAAAACCGCGCGGTGAAATATCGCTGTGCGGACGGGGCCTTATTTTATAAATGTCACCATTAGGGCGTGCAAAACCGGAAAGTTGTCAAAACCGGTTTTGAGTTTCGGTTTTGAGGGCCCAAAACCGGAAACCGGTTTTTCCCCGGTTTTGGCAATGTTTTTAATTATTTTTTTTATTATGGTAGTAATGATAGAATTTGATTCCCAACGGGTCCCGAGATACAGGCTCGGCCTAGTTTGGGGTCCACCGGATACTGCTTAATGTAAATTTTTAGTTTGTGTAATAAATTTTTTCTTTCTTCTTTTTTAAATTGCATGATATACTTGTTTTTAATTATCCATTAATGCCTAGCCTAGCCTACCAAGTAGACCTTAGATTAGTCAGACCACATTCATAAACACTCTTAGTTTGGCTAACAAACAATTTTAAAATGAACTTAAAATAATATTTATCCTAAAGATTAATTAATAGAGATCAAAATCAGATCACAACACAAGTATGTGACATCTTTAGTTATTTAAATAAACAATAATCAATCAATATGTTTGTATTTGTAGTTAGTCGATGGCAGTCGAAATAAAAAAACAGATTCTTTACTTTACCACATTAAATAATATTAATAAATTAACAAACAATTATAAATGAACATAAAATAATATTAATTCTAAAGATTATTTAACTGAGATCAAAATCAAATCATAACGCAACACAAGTTAGTTTAATTAGTTTGTGGCGCTTTTTGCTATTTAAATAAACAATAACAATAATCATTTTTTTCCAAGAGATCGCTTTTCTTGATAATGTGTTCTTAAGAATAGAAGTGCATCTAACATTTTATCAGACAGAGTACTTCTTATTTTGTTACAGAAGTACCCAGCACTCGAAAATGCCCTCTCACTCTCAACACTTGTTGGTAGTACACACATCAAATAGTTGTAAGCTTCTGTCAGCAACACACCGCGTTGCCCTCCGCTTTCATACATGGCTTGCTCTACCCTGACAAACCCTGCAAGGTCGAAATCAGAGTTATCATTATCAGACCGATTCTTGGGGGTTTTCCTGCATTTATCAAATTCCTTATCAAGCTGCTCTTGAAGACTTAGCTCATCAAGTTCATCAACTACGACGTTTGCGTCAGATGGCACGGACCGCTCGGAGAGAACTACGGGGATGATATCAGAGTCCTTGGGTTTATATTTTAACTGTTGCAGTAAGTTCGTAATAATTTCAGAAATGTCAGCACTGGGTTTGGGAAAAATATCATCTTCATCTTGTGTGAAGTAGTCTTCCCAATCGTGCAAATAGTGCAAGACACTTGCTAACTGGAGACGCCTTTGCTTGATACGACTTCTCAAGTTCATTGCTAGTTTGGAGCTCAGAACATTATTTTGTTCATCAAGTTTCTTGATCATAAATTTTAATGTTGTATCAGCTGTGTGAAGAGTTGCATCACGTCGGCACAAGGACAGAACAGATAGTTTCACAACATTCAAGCTGTTGTGAATTTCAGACAGAGTGCGAATTTCCTCTTCGGAAAAAGATATGTTGGATTTCCAGTCTATCAGGGCTTTGAAGACTGAGTTTTTTAACTTTAAAAACACTCCGATCATGTCAGACATGCTTGACCATCGCGTGCGACAGTCAAGTTGTAATTGTATGTCTTTTTTGTGTTCTTTCAAGACATAGTTCCTCAATGAATCAGCTTTCAAAGGAGATTTCCTAATAGATTTTACTAATTTTTGAAGTTTTGTGATTGTCTCCCTATATAACTCCGGATTTGCTGGAACGGCTGGGGTCTCGATTACTAGACTTCCACTGAGATCTTCTGCTTCATCGTCGTTACTATCTGATTCAGATTCAGAGTCGTCCTGTGGATGTATAGGGGATGTCTGAATAGGTGCTACTGCATACTGTTCTGGTTCCGGTTCTTTGCTTGGTTTATACAGGGTATCGATCACCGCCAGCTGGATGCCGTGGGCGAGACAAACCTGATGATGGCCTTTTATGTTTTTTCCCATCTTCACCATCACACTCGCTCCGTCGGTTGTTAGTGACACGATATCCTCATCTAAAGACACGTTGAATTTTGCAAGATGGGCTCGCAGTATGTTGAGAGCTTCCAATGCTGACATCGAGCCGGTGATTTTCACGATCCCCAGATTTTTATAATTAAACCCTCCAAAAGCAATGGAATGAAGATTTACGTTCATGTACCTTTTGTTCCTCAATGACGTCCATTCATCTAACGTTATTGAGAATCTATGTCCAGCCTGTTTTAGGAGCAATATTTTGTTTTTTGTCTCTTTTTTTTAATTCGTCGGCTTGAGTCAGAATAATTTTTGCGATAGTATTTGGTGATTTAGGTAGTTCCAAGCCACTTTTTTTGAAGACGTGTCGTAGATCTTGGCTTTCTGTAAACAATCTGAAGGTACAGCCGTCTAATGCTGTCATTCGGGAAACGACCAACTCCATAGATTCGCTAGACTTGAAAAAGTCTGTCATCAGTTTTCGCTTCTTTGTTTCTGTTGCCGGTTGATTTTCTTTCGAAGTTCCTATAGTGTCAGCCGCACTGGATGTTGATGGTGTAGAAACAGTTGAAGCTATATTTGAGTGTACTGACCGAAAATGCGAAAGTAATGCGGAAGTGGAACCACCACCCGTTTTTATGATTTTGTCACATGTTTTGCACTTTGCGGTCTGTCCATCAGTTGCTCGAAGAAAATGTTTCCATATATTATTTGGTGTCTTGCTCTTGTGGGATTCAGTGTATTGAACATTTTCTGAAGTTGACCTAAAAGATTAAAGTTTTCTGTTAAAAAATTAATAATACAAGCTTTTTTGACGACTGTACGTGTATTGTCTTTGTCCTCCGACATACATACAATATCCATACCATACCAAACTAAATACAAAATTTCAAGTCGATAACTTCAACTGTTGAAGAGTTCCCTCCTGCGGAGACGATCCTGGTTGTACCACCAAAATTTCACGAAATCACGACCAGATTATTATATTGTCACCGAAGTTTCATAAGTCTGCCAAATTTCAAGTCCATCCGACTACTGGAAGTGGGTCAAATTTCACTCGCAAGATTCCACCCGAACAAATTACGTACCTACAATTACTTTACATACATACAATTACATTGCAACTTGCAAGTTAATAAAAAGCTTGTAAAATAAGAATTAGGTAGAAGTAGAAAGCCCATTTGATTGCTTATACTCAATTTCTTTAGGTATTGAACTGAATTAAATGTAAACCATCTTGAGCTTGAATGTATTTTTATTGAAATGTACGATTTAAAAATCAATGGCTCAACATAAATCCATAGGTTGTAGGTTAGGTACTGCTTACATAAAAATACAAAAAATATAACAATAATTTATAAATAGGAAAGTTCTCACATTTTGGCCTAGCGTCGCACGCTCGCACGCGTTGCGTCAGTAGCGAGCGTGGGCACGTGCACTCCCGACAAGTGTATTTGGGCGACAAGACAAACAAAAACAAACAACGCAGGCAGGCGGCCGCGGGCGGGAGCGGGACGCAGGAGTCGCGTTGCGTTGCGGGTGCATGCGAGGGTCGCGGGCGGAGGGGCCTAAGCTCACGGCGTTTTTTAAACGCGCCGTCGACGCGCGTTTGTATCGATAGTCTATACAAACGCGATACGCACGCGGGTTATTTAAAAAACGCTGTGTGCTAGGGGCCTTATGGTTGATCTAATGAATTCTAATGGAATGAAAAACGCGCTATAAACGCTCGTTCGGATTTCGGATATTATTCGATGACTCAAAATTAAATATATCTTAGAGCGTTCGAAAAAAGTTGATTTAAATCAAAATATACGTCAATCAATAACGGAAAAACCGGAACTAAAACAATTACTTTGCTCACCCGCGACCTTACAATAGTTACGTTTATGCAAGAAATGTGTGTTCATGCAGTTCCTCCACCTCCACACTACGAACACACACAAATCACATAAACACAACTATCACCACCACCAAGCTACACTGACGCGTTTCGAACTCAACCAGAGCTCATCATCGGAGTTACCACAACCGTATGCTATGCTACCAAATGTTAAACCGGAAAACCGAGAAAATGGAAATGGAAAAACCGGAGGTAAAACCGGTTTTGTCTTTCAAAACCGGTTTTTAAAAATCGGTAAATTTTGTCCGGTTTCCGGTTTTCAGTTAAACCGGAAAACCGGTTTTGCACGCCCTAGTCACCATCGAATCTTGTCTCATGTTGTGAATAAATAAATTGATAATTTGATTACATATTACTAGAAGTATTTTATCAGAAATAGTATTTATAAGATACTAAGATACCAAAAAAAAAAGTATCTAAATACAAGATACAAAATATATTTTTAAAAGTTATTTCAAATACAAAATGAAAATACGTATTTTGTATCTTGTATCTGTATCTTAGATACAGATTGACATCTCTGTCAACAAAGTACTCTATTTTTGACGATTTCGGTTCGGATGGTCGATATGACGGCTTCAGCATGACAGGAGTTTCCTTAGTAAAAGTGGATCTTGTCCAAACGGTAGAATTTTGTCCTCTGCTACTTGAGCCTCTTTCTCCACCACGTGTACGGATGCGGGATCGCACTGCACTACGACTGTGAACTCCACCACGCGTACGTACAAAGCTCCGCTTCTCAACTCCTCGATCTCGAGTCCTGGCCTGATGATTGCTGGTGGAACGGTATTCAGCATCATTTTCCAAGTCAGAAGAATGGTTATTTTCTGAGCTAGACGAGTCGTCATCAGTATGGTCATCGCGACGCTGACGAGATTCATTGAGAATCTGATAGATGTCCACGTCGCGTAATGCTAAAATAAAATACCATTTATTGTAGCCTGACGGTTGGTGAAAGAAAATTAGAGTAACGTAGGGGAGACCGGGGACAAACGTAACACATTGTAGTTTTGCCTTGATTTCTGGGTAGGTTTTAATATTGTCAATAAATTAATATAACCATATATAAATTCAATTTATGTTCTTTACACTAGTAGCTCGATTTATTTTATAGTGGTGAGCTTTATATGAATAAAAGAGAGTTAAAAAAATTGTCAGTTGTTACTTTCGACCACGTAGGCAGGTCGAAAGTAACACGGTGTGGGGTCGAAAGAACCAGACTGGTAATTAATACAATATTATGTTTAATCAACAATTATTTATTGAAAGACTTTGTTTAATACAAATTAAAAACACAAGTAAACTTCTTCATTTTAAATGCTCATAAATTATACATTAAGAAAAACAAATCAATAGAAATTATTCTTAGTTTAAGTAAAGAGATCAATTGTTATATTATGTTAATCATTCTTTTATAATCAGACTATTCAGCATTATTCTCCTACTCAGACTCGCAATTATGGCACACATAATTCTTATCATCGTCCACGCATTCCACATGGGACCACATTCTACATTCGATACATTGTATCCATTGTTCATTTGGTCGACTGTTGCTAAAAGCTTCTAAACATACGAGACAGAAGCATTCGTCGTCGTTAGATTTATTTTCCTTGTCTTTAGGTGTCTTCTTGGTCTTTTTTCCTTTTCCCTTTCCTTTTGTAGATATCAATTTCCTCTTACCTTTACCAGTATCGGCTTGTAGTACCGTTTTCTTGGCTTTATTTCTTTCTCGGTATTCTTGTTCAATTAAATTTTTTTCGGGCGTGTCCATCAGTATGGCAGTCTTACGTTTTTTACGACCTTTATTTGTTTCAGTCCTCGGACTCGCTTGTGGTAAAGGTCTGAGATCTTTAGGTGTGAAACGATCAAACGGCTGACTAGAATTTGCCTGTTGAAGTCCGCTAGGTCCTGGCACTGGTGATTTGGATCTTTGATCAAAAACTGAGACAGCTAACAGAGAATCAGTCTTTGCAGAGATCGAGTCCGATAGATTTTGAACAGCCGGTGGTTGATCATCATTGTTGTCTGTACGCTGATCAGTCTGGTCAATTGATGTTGGAAGATCACCAACTGGAGTATCTGGATTAACATGAATGGAGAACGTTGCATCAGAACTGGCCAACAGATCATTTGCTGGAATTTGACTTTTAAGTTGTAATGGCCGGTCAGTCACAGATGATGGCGCGTAGTCAACAGCAGTAAAGATATTCCTATTAAATAGACTTATGGTACAGGAAAATCCGGCAATTGCATTTTTATCAGTTACAGAAAGAGGAAATACTTCTTTGACTATCCCAAGAATGTAATAGATAGTCACAGTTCGGCCAGGATGATTTCGCATCCAGTAAGTGTTGTAGAAACTGTAAAAATTCTGCATCCTGCATCCATCCACTAGCATTGCCAGCTCCAGCACAACCAACAGGACCCTCAATAATCATGTGGTCTTGGAATCGTTTCAACGGGAATACGAAAAAAGGAGGTATGTGTCCTCCTTGGGCATTAATTGCAGCAGCAACAGTTACTAATCTTCCACGTTTTACGTACTTGTTTAGTTCCATTATGAGCTACAATATTGCTAGGCTTTTGGACAGTGGTTACACCTGTCTCATCCATATTCCAGATATCTTTGGGCTCAAATCTGTATCTGTCCATTACCTCAGAAAGGTTATCAAAAAATTGGCACACATTATGTTCGTTGAAACTCGAAGCCCGCGCCAGAATTGTTGCTTGAGGAGATCTCAAAGAGAGGCTCGGGTGTCGTTTTAAAAAACCCGTCAACCATCCTTACCAGCCATTTGACTATCGTGCCACTTTTCAGGAAATTTTTTCCAATTTTGATCGCCAACTCGTATGCCAGTTAACGTAGGTACGTAGATGGAGTTAACCCAAAATAAACTCTCGAGCACTCGATTAAATAATCGCGTAGATTATTTGAAATGAAATGAAATGAAATATTTTTATTTCCTCATGAATTGTAAAAACTCGATTGATGCAATGGTAGCCCACAACTGCGTTAGTGTTTCCTGCTTTTAATTTGGTTATAAATCTGTATAATGTTACATGGCAAACATCATATTTTTTAGCCAGGGCTCTAATTTTTGCACCATCTTTGAAATGCTCTTCAGCCGCTTTTCTATATACTTCTGTGTCGGTAGTTCCCCGTGAAGTAGTTCTTATGCGTTGTCGCGGCATTCTGTTGGAGTAAAAACACACATAAAAATTATGTAAGTAATTAAACCATTACGGGGACAAAAGTAACATGTTACTTGTGTACCCATAGGACTATGTTACTTTTGTACCCTTCCCCGTTTTTGTTGAAACATGAAATATAACCTTGAAACGGAACGTGCTAGACAAACAAGAATTTAAACAATGTACAATTAATTTAATCAAAAATGGATATAGTGAAAATAAACGGATCACTCACGTCTCAAAACGAGTTTAACTCGACATGTTTCGGGCTAATCCGTAGCCCTTCCTTTCGGAGTCGCACGTCACGGCACGTTGTGCACGTTTGGCAGCCGCCGTGACGTGCGACTCCGAGAGGAAGGGCTACGGATTAGCCCGAAACATGTCGAGTTAAACTCGTTTTGAGACGTGAGTGATCCGTTTATTTTCACTATGAGTGAGTCTCACGGTAGTTTCATGTTTAAAAATGGATATGCAAATAATCAGATTACTACCATCCTTTTACGACTACGTAAACATTAAATGAGGAGTGAGGCAAGGCGATGTCATATCACCGAAATTGTTCTCAAGTGCGTTGGAGGATATGTTTAAGATGCTGAACTGGAAAGGTATGGGCATAAACATAAACGGTGAGTACATCTCACACTTACGATTCGCAGATGACATAGTCTTAATGGCGGAGTCGTTGGAGGAGCTGAAACAAATGTTGGACGACCTAGCATCAGCCTCACGTCGGATAGGTCTCGGTATGAATGTGGATAAGACCAAAATTATGGTCAACGACCGCATTGATCCAGGGCCCGTCATCGTCAATGGAAACCTTCTTGAAGTTGTTTTCGAGTACACATACCTCGGGCAGATTTTGCAGCTAGGTAGAAACAATTTTGAGAAGGAAGCCAAGCGGAGGATTCGCAAAATTGCGTCAAGTTTTCTCGTCATACATACCGCAATGTCTGAAAACGAAAGTTTTCAACCAGTGCGTCCTATCCGTCATGACATATGGAGCTGAAACGTGGACACTCACAGTACGGCTAATTCACCAGTTCAAGGTCGCTCAGCGAACTATGGAACAAGCTATGCTCGGAATTTCTCTGAAAGATAGAATCCGACACATAACTAAGGTCATCGACATAGCTCAGAGAATTAGCAAGTTGAAGTGGCAGTGGGCTGATCATATCTGTCGAAGAACCGACAACGGTTGGAGTAAACGAGTTCTTGAGTGGAGACCGCGTCTTGGCAAACGTAATGTAGGACGCCCTCCGGCCAGGTGGAGTGACGATCTGCGAAAGGCTGCTGGTGGAAGCTGGATGCGACTAGCCGAGGACAGGGCGCAATGGCGCTCATTGGGGGAGGCCTATGTTCAGCAGTGGACTGTTATAGGCTGATGATGATGATGATGATGATGAAACATTAAATAAGAAAAAATCGAAAAACTTACTTTTGGTTTGCAAAAACACGTAACAACCTCTCACACAACCTAACAGCGCGTGGCGCACGCGGCGACTAAATGCAGAGGGGCGCTCCCGGCTATCGGCTGTCGGCGGCGAAGCGGTGTTCGCCCGTTTGATAAATCTAGAGAGCAATTGTTACTTTCTACCCGCCGTTACTTTTGTCCCCGGTCTCCCCTACAGTCAGCATGGAAAGTAGCGGATCAATCAAGGTGTCAAAAGTTTTTAGCATTCTGTAACAACTTCACAAAAAGTGATGGAGCTACATATATGTAGAACAAATAAGACTGTTAAAGATACACTTTTGAACGTAAATTGTTGCTGCTGACTGACTGTACATATTGATGCTGACTGTACCTCTATATTCCAGTTTTACGTAAACTGCTATACAATACGATACATGAATCAGTGTTACCAAACCAAAGAAAAATAATTCGGTAGAAATATGGACAAAATATCGGTAGAAAACGGGAAAATTTGTGACTTGTCAATAAAACAAAACATTTCTGTACAGATTTATTAATTTATCAGTCATACCAACGCTCTTTGGACATACCAACAAACATGTTTTTGTCGAAATTAAAATCGTAGCAATTCACCCTATCCATATGGCGTTTAGTGTGTAAAAGACCTTCAATTGATGACGATGAAAGTTGGTTTCTTTGCTTCGTTTTTAATAAATTTATACTAGAAAAAATTCTTTTTATACTCAACGCCGTATATAGATTCCAATAAAGTTACCAAAGATGGTCGAACGTAACTGACACAAGTGTCATTGTCATTGTGACCTTCCAGATGTAACCACAGAAATATATCGAGATAGAAGGAAAGAGTTTACGTACGCCGACTGGCCAAATGGAGTTTATAAGCCCCAATGCTCGCCGCGAACTTCAGTCTGCTCCCGACCGCGATCTGCGTGCGACGTCAGGTTTTAAAAATAAAATGACTCGTTGTTCAGTAATTAACTGTTCAAATACTACAGATAAAGTTGGAGCTGTTAGTCGAGGTATTTCCTTTCATTGGTAAATACTATTTGTCCTAAAATATCTGTTATTAATTAAAAAACGATTTATTTTATTATTTTCATCAGAACAGTAGCGGGCGATAGTGTGTCCACGCTAGCTTTCCATTGCGGCTTTAATTTGACGAGCCAGACATGGCGTGCGTTCAAAACCAGCAATGTAAAAATAAGCTATTCAAACTATCGAGTCACGTCCAAGGTCAATTTATCATTTTTTCTGTCAAAAGTAAGAATAGTGATGTACAAGTACACTATCGCAGTTCTTACTCGATTAAAATCGATTTTGAAAGCAGAGGAAATGATAATTACGTTTTTATATTATTATGTAGCTATATAATGTACGTAGTGCAAAGCAAATATTATTAACAAACAGGTTATGACTTCTATATTGCAATTTTATTTTAGTTTTCCGAATGATCCTCATATTAAAAATAAATGGATTGAAAACAACTGGTCGTAAAAAATGGTTTCCAACAAAAAACAGCAAGAATTGTTCTATACATTTCCACGAAGACACCTTTACTGGCCCATCAAAGTACCGACGAGTAATCAGTACAGCTTATCCGACTATTGATGTAGTGATGATGTCATATGATGAAAAAGTACACATTTACATAAGGCTAAATATTATTTTAAAAAATGTGCGTGTGTTTGTGTGTGTGTGTGTGTGTAGTACTTACACGATTATAGGTAGGTAGGTAATAACGAGCTATGGAGAGGACTGTGCTCAGAGTTTCTCTACGGGATCGAATTAGAAGCGAGGAGATCCGTAGAAGAACCGGGGTCACTGACGTAGCCAAACGGATTAGCTCGTTGAAATGGCAATGGGCAGGCCATATAGCATGCAGAACATATGGTCGTTAGAGCCCAAAAGTTCTCGAATGGAGACCACAGACTGGCTAGCACAGCGTGGGACGTCCACCAATGAGATAGACGGACGATTTGGTGAAGGCCGCAGGTTCAGGGTGGATGCAAGTCGCTTTCAACCGTAATGATTGGGCGTCAATGAGGGAGGTCTATGTCCAGCAGTGGACGTCCTACGGCTGAAATGATGATGATGATGATGAATAACTGCAGCGGCTATAGTAGGTACTGACAAATGTAAAGCAATTTATTGGTTAGGTAGGTACCTACCTACATTTATATTTTTCGATTTGAAATTCTGACCTTTCTCATTTCCTCCGTCGAAAATAATTATCATTTCCTCTGTGCATAAGAATCGGTTCCCTAATCGATCTGTGAATCGATGCTTTTGAATTGATTTCGCGCGGCTTATGTTTCCCATCACTAAATTACATTCGTGACGTCAAAGTACCTACGCAAGATGTTACAGGCTCGGTCTCGCTACAAATTGCCGAGCATTTTCCTTCTATCTCGATATATTTCTGTGGATGTAACCAACCCATGCACATTAATAAAAAATAGTCATAATAATATTGTGTTGTTATTTAAGTGTAAAGATTATCCCAAGTTTTTGATGTTTCCTATAAGTATACCTACGCATACCATATACAATGTGTGTTGCACATGAATACCTTGGTTTTGAACTATCCATGTGTCAAAATTTATCACAATCATTTGACTCCTTGATCCTTGATGATCCTTGGTGGAGAAGGAGGAAGATTCTCGTCCCTGTGAGAGGGACCTGAGGCCGTATTGTCTAACGCTTCTGACGCTTGCCTTCGCTTTCACCATCTCTTTCTATCATCAACTTATACCGTTTGACATAAAGAAATAGTGATTGCGAAGGCAAGCGTCAGAAGCGTTAGACAATAAGCCTGCAGGTACCGGTTCCATGTTACTTGCGTAAATGCAAAACCCACGAACAAAATAAAATAACAAAACTTAACAGGAAACAAAAACTCAACAACGAAAATTATCACGAGTACAGAAAGCATTCGATCAATCCAAACGTCAGATGCCGAATGAAGTGACAATTGCAGATGTCATGGTGGCCCTGTGGTCGCCATGTTTACCTTAAAGTTTGACATACGTGATTTGTTGTCAACATTTCTATGTGCATATCAAAAATATTTGTAAATAGTATATAGTGCTACATAAAAATTATAAAGGAAACAACGCAGTAGCATGGAAACAATTGTAATTTATTAAATTAAATGGCCAAATGTACAAGTCACAAAAACACCACTCCCGCGACAAATTAACCGAAAATCACGCACTAGCACCTGTTGTAGAATTAACACAGGTGTACAGTCGGTTAAGTACAGAACGACTGAGGTCACAGCAAGAAAAACGTTTAGTACAATAAACATGACAATTTAACATAACGCCTGCAAACACGCTTTACAACGTACAAAAGTAACAGTAGTAGGTAGATCCAGGCAATAGCCCCTACCGCACGGAGTAAAATCTCACAAGCAACAGTGGGTGATAAGTAATGAGCGTGGGAATGAGGGGGTGAATTGGAGTCGCTTGGCAGACTAAACTACGGTGGGTATAGCAAATTTAAAAGTAAAATTCCGTTCGCGAGGCGTTGGGGCTAACACAGTTTAGTAAACGACACCGAAAAGTCCGCCATTGTGCGGTACGAGGGCGGGCAATACGCCTTTTGGAATTTTGTGAAGAGACCTAAAATGAATTACAGTGCATAGCGTTCAGTTCGGAGCTAAGCAGTACAAAACACGAGTTCGCCAAGTTAAAAGTTCGCTATAGCATTCAGTCGAGTGCCATGGATTAACGGATTCCTACAAGCTAACCATAGCGTTCTGTACGGAGCTAAGCAGTATAAAGTACGGGTACGCCGAGTTAATAATAAGGCTTAATTACATATAAGGGGATTATTCGATAAAAATACGTGGACTGCACCCGCGGCGATCCCACACGTCTTCACCGCAGGATCGGATCATTTCACGCTCTTCGCGGTGCTCCGACTAACACGGACGCTAGTCGTCGGTTGACGTAGGCCTGGTCCCTCTTCCGGGAAGCTAGAACAAGATTGCCTAAAATGAAAAACCTATCGGAAAAAAAATAGCTGGGATTTGGTCGGAGTGTTATCAAAACGAGATTGAGAGCTTCACTAAACACTCACCCAGGCGTAAGACGCAGCTGGCTTCTCGGTCCTCAAAAGCGACGGCGGGACACTACGGGGCCTCTTCCGCGGAGGTCCAGGTCCCGATACGAACACGAATGTCGACCAAAACGGGTAACGGGTAACGGGTAGGTACTTTTTCTTCACACAGCAAAATCTAAAAACTTCTAAGCAAGACTGTTATATCGATGCTTACTGGCGAAACAATGGCTCTTGACTACCAATTTTTTTCTCCGTCAAAACACGAACATCGAAATTTGAAAAGCTGAAATACCAACGGCCTGTAAAAGAACGACCATATACCACGGAGGTTGTCAAAGCGACACAATGCATTTAAAAACTCCTTCGGAGCGTTTTTCGCTACAATAGGCACGCAAATTATAACATTAATAGTATCCAAATGTTGTTTAAACCTGAAGTATTACCACTGTAATATGAGCTTTTCTTCTACAAAACAGTTTCAACCAAATATCTGTAGGTGAAATTAATATTGATATTAAATTATTTATTTATGCGGTTGCATTTAATTTTAACTTTACAATTACATATAAATAAATTACTTATATTAAGAAAAGTTAAAACTTAACGATGCATAACTTTTTCATTTTATTGGCAACACACTGGTAGTTTTTTTGGAATCTATATACGGCGTTGAGTATACGTTAGCCGAAGAGTGAGGTAGAGTAAATATGTCAAAAACAAATTTTGCCAATATGGGGAATTTTGGCAAACCGTCTCCAGTCTTTAATTGCCGTACAGCTCCCCAAAACTATTGGGTCATTTGAATCTATACAATTTATATTCCGAAGTTCTCTCCATTCAGTGTCAAGTTTTTGCAGATGACCTGACTAATTAAATTTGGAAAAGCTCTGCATATGTGGACAATAGACACTGTAGTACCGGTTTTTACATGATTAGGACAGAAAGCTACTAAAATAAATAAATAAATAAATAAATATTAGGGGACAATCTTACACAAATCGACCTAGTCCCAAACTAAGCAAAGCTTGTACTATGGGTACTAGACGACGATAAACATACTTATATAGATAAATAAATACTTAAATACATAGAAAACATCCATAACTCGGGAACAAATATTCGTGCTCATCACACAAATAAATGCCCTTACCGGGATTTGAACCCAGGACCTCTTGCTTCGTAGGCAGGGTCACTACCAACTAGGCTAAAGCGGTCGTTAAACCAAATCCTTTAATATATTATTTTTTAACGGAAATCGTCTCACAATTTGTCTACAAGCATCAATGTAAAAATCTAAGCATCTAGCTTTAAATAAATTATCTTAAGATTTAAAAGCGAAAAAGTTTTCCGGGTGCGCCGGTGGGACTTGAACCCACGTCTCCTGGGTATGCGCCCCAACCTGGGTGTTCTACCAACTGAACCACGTCGCATCCAAACGACTTCCTCGAAATTCTTAATCGCTTACATACGCCAACAGTGGCGTGTGGTAACATCCATCACAACTATTAGAAGCTATGACTCCTACGTTCCAAAGTGTTTTCCCGTTGAGTTGATCTATAGGACTTGGGGAAACCTTCAGACACTTCTTTCCGGAACTATTTCAATGGCTTTGCTGGAACGCTTTTCATTGCAAATTATCGTCTGTATAATAGCCAAGCATTGTTTATCGATATATCAATCATTTGTGCAAAGATACCCAGGTGCCACCTTCGGCTTTTGAACGGTGTTCTGTACAACGATTTAAGCATATCGGATAGATCGACACCGCCCATGCTTTTGTTGTAAACTTTGACACACACAATCTACGTCAATTTTTTGTTTTGCGACTTTGCAATAACGTTTTGTATTTTGCACAGGTTGGGCATCATCGGTGTACGAACTTATAAAAGTTACGCATTTGTTGTAGTTCCAACGCAGTACCGCTAGTTTATTGGTGTTACATACAACTTGAGAGTAACTGCCTCTGAGTTTCTTTTAATGGCCTTGTCGCTCAGCAGTTAGTTTGTCTTGAGCTCCTCTCAGTCGATTGCTACGTATGGTTCCCAGGGAAAATATGCCGTAATTTTCTCTCAACAAGTACACCGTCAGGCGAAGAAAAGAAATTATCGAAGCACACAGTAGCCGGTTTTTGTTTAATAGTCTGACAAAGAGCCAGAACAATTTGCGCGCCTAATCCCAATGATGCTTCTTCATTGCTGAAATGATGTGACCTAAACGTGTCTTCACCTGCATATAAAATGAAGTCGTAGATCATCCCAGTCCAGCGTTGCCAGATCTACGGAAAAATCCGTACCCCGGACCCCAGTCTGTGCCCAGACCTACGGAAATGCTTGGCTAATCTACGGAATTTTAGACTAGCCTCATTTTTCTTAAATTCACCTACTAGTTTCGCTGATAACTAGCAAAAATGAACAAAACGGAACGGAATGAACGAGAAACTGAAGCGTATGAACAGAAAATTTTTTTCTTGTCAGAATGGATTGCCAATTTTTTTTTTTAGAATAAAATTAGGCAATTGTCGTATTTTTTATGTCTCACATTTAAAAGTTAATTTTTGCGTAACAAAACAAAGTTACATTCTACGGGAGCAAAATAAATGATTGGAAATACTATAGTTCTATTAAGGAAACCCTCATATGGATACCCACCCGCAGTAGCTAAGGCGCGGCGGGCCGGGCGCGCTGCAGCAGCAGGCGGCCGCTCAGCGCCACCACATGCAGCTGTTGCCGCTTGTTCGGCTCCACCTGCAGCAGCAAGGCGCGCGGCCGCGCCGGCTTGACCACGCCCTCATAAAGCCTGGCCTCCGCTCGACGCACTAGCTCTACCGAGAGCGCATTTTCACTAGCGCGATTTCGGGCACTTCGCGACGAACACCAACACTCGCGCCGTTGCTCTTATGAGCCTTTCGAAATTCGAGAATCGTTTTAACTGTGGCAAATGGCCACTCGTGGTTTCACTGTTTTTATCATCGGACACATTGATTTTTAGTACGTTTTCGAGCACAGCAATCCTGCGTCTCGGTCGCGTAGACCGCCCGCGGCGCACTCCACGTAGCGGGCTTCGTTGGCGGGCGGGGTGTCGGTGCTGCCGGCCGGGTTGTGCAGTCGTTTGTTTTTTCAAGTTCAATAGTTTTTTTACCATCTTGATCAGTTGGCTCGTGGTGTCCCATGGTTGAGATCTTCCTTCCTATGGCAATTGACATTCCAGGGACACAGTGTAAGACGTAATATTAACTACTCCTTTATTCAGAGTTAGTTCAACTATGTAGTTTTGAATGAACAGGAATATCTCTTGGAAGAAAAGGTTGAAGTCCTCATTTCCACGTAATGCCTTGCCTAGTTGATCAGTGTTTATATTAACATGTGTTGCAAAATTCGTGGAGAGAGCATACAAAGCTGTACGTTTCTGAGAAGAGGCCTTGAATCGATGTTCATAGCTCCCTCCGTAATTGGTTCCACACCTGTCTTCTAATGGTCTTTCACGAAATACCAGAGGAAGTGTTTCTAGTTTATCACTTATCATACCCTCAATCATCGGTATCAAGTTGCTGATTGGGTTCATCCGTTGGTATGACAGGATGTAATAAAGTTTCATTACTGATTTCGTCGTTGAGTTAGGGCATATAATAGTGAGTTTGGGCTTCATCATCTTTTCAGGTGTTGAGGAGCAGAGATAAGGAGGGTAAGGGCCTCTCTCCTTTAATGCAACGTTCCCCTTCATCTGCAGTAATTTGGAAGTTTTATCTACAATACAGTCTATTTTTTCCTCCTCAGTTAATTTATCATAATTCAATATTTTCATTTGCTCACATGGGAGGGGACTAGTAATGGCATCAATGTCAAATCCCCAAGTCTTCCTTCTCAACTCCCTTGCAATTTTAAATGTGCACTCTATAGTGGACAAAAGGTCTTCAAGTATATGACTTGAAATTGGTAATGATGAAGTGGACAATCTCTACTTTATTATTTCGAGTGCTGTTCTGTCTTTCTCCTTGCCAAGAATGTACAGTGAAGATTCCTCCAAGTCATTAATCAATTTATTAATCGTTTTAAAACTCCCAAGCAGCTGCAATTGTACCCCCTGGGTTGAGTTTCTTAGAATCTCGTGAGCAAGAATGGTCATAAAGGGCCTCATTGTTATTAGATCTCGACATAATTGGGTTAGATCAGATCTAGAAGCTCCTATCTATCAATCTGAGAACTTGGGGGTTGGTGACAAATTGAGGCAAAAAGTTTTCAACAATCTCACGATCTTCTCGCTCAAAATTAGGTAATCCGGTAATGTTAAGGCTGTATATGTCCTCCACTAAAGTAATTGGATCAAGCTGTTGTTTGATTTTACAAGGGATCCCATGAAGAATTGCACGATATATATGAGGGCTGTTTTTTCTAATTGTAAAATTTTGACCCAAATCGTTAGCAGATCAGGGCAGCCACGCTGAATATGTTGGAAAACATTTGATAGAGGGGTCCCCCTAAGATGGAGGGAATATTTGAAGGACCGGAAACTCAATTTTTGCATGACATCCTTTCAACATGTTTTTCTTTGTATGTAAAAAAAGGAACCAGCGGTGAGTTATGGTTGCGTGATAAGCTCTCGGTACAATTTGAGATACAAGTCAGATATGAAATTGATAGAGGGAAATCCTTCATTTATGTCAGGAATTAATCGATTTAACCTTTTGAGGGAATCATCTATTCTCCGTGACTTGTAAAATCGAATTATAGAATATTCGAACAAATTACGCGAGTACCAGGTCTCTTGTGTTTTTAGCTTGAGCCCTGAACTCGTAAAAATATAATCAAGACTGTTTAGGATAAGGTTTACTTGCCTTCTGGGATCTCGGTTTTGTTCTGATGAAAGTTTGATGTGTATGACTTGATTATCCTCTTGTCCCATCGTTGTCCCCTTAATTTGAGCCTCATCTAGTGCAAGTTTTATGAGCATGATTGTTGTGATGGTCCATGCTTTCTGTCTCATCCCTTCTAGGCCACCTAACTGGTCATAGTGACAATAGTCCCCTTCCAGTGGCTCTCCATTATCGCCTATCTTGGGAGGGGTCAACCTTGAAGTCAACAATATGAGACAGCGATTAAACCACAGATGGGAGTCCTCATAAAGATTGTTTCTCCCATGTAATTAATTGATCCAGCTCCCTGAAGATGTATCTATTCAACTCATGTCGCTGTAATTGATTCCACATGGAAAGGTCGAGATTGATGTTCATCTGACCTTCCCGGGAGATTGATGATGCCAACCTGTCCATTCTTTTTGTGACCTCGAGTTCTGAATTGGTCATGGTCTGCTCTCGAATAAAAGGAAGAACACTCAAGAGTTACTTGCATCAAACGCATTTCGTAGGTCTGCTTGCAGAATACTCAACCCAATATAAAGTCAGTCGGAAACAAGCAATAATGTTCAAAACTTACCAAAAATGTTAGATATGGCAATTAGTAGCAATACTCCTGAAATAAGATTCAGTTCGAGAGGCAGATTGTTAAAGAAAACTAACAGGATGTTTATTTTGTAAGTTATTGAATTAAACAACAGTTTAAAAGCTAAAGGCTTTATCCAGTCCCCAACCTACTACAATTTAAGACTAAGGGGTAAAACATATACTAGGCTAGGTTAAGTGGCCTCGCGCGTGGGACATGCAATTATAGTCCTTGCTCCTTATAAAGGAAGCGCAAGGAAGCGTAAAATTTATAGGAAAACATCTTCGCCTGTTTTGAGGAAGACGTGTGAAATCATAGGTTCGGAACTGGGCCACTAACGGTAAACGTGGTTATCCTGTCCCCAACCTTTCTTTTTTTTACGAAATGGAAACGCTTTACGTGTACCCCCGAGTCCGGGGAGACCCAGATGGTTATGTGGGGCTCTCTCTCCCATCCTCTTCCCTTAACGGGAAGGGGAGGGTGAAGTATAACCACTAAAACCACTCCGACGTTGCCCTCTTGCCGAGGTTGGTAGGCGCCGTGGGATCCCAAAGATTCTACCACGACGCCTCCCGGCTGCCCTAGCTTACGCCAGGACTACCCGCGCCAAGGAGGGAGGAATCGCAACGTTTCGACCCCTCCCCCAAACGTGTAAGACCGTGCAATGCGGAAAAGGGATCCCTGTCCCCTGCCCGCTGGTCTTACTGATCCTGTCCCCAACCTACTACAACTTAAAACTACCTACTTCAACTTAAAACTAAGAGATAAAACGTATACCACCGATACACTAGAAGAGTAGGTTAGATAGCCTCTCTAGTGGAACATGCAATTGTAGTCCTTGCTCCTTATACAGGATACAAGGGGAAGTGTAAATTTTATGGGGGGGACGTCTTCGCCGGTTTAGGGGAAGACGTATGAAGTCATAGGTTCGGAGTTGGGCCACTAACGGTAAACGTGGTTATCCAATCCCAAACCTACTACAAGTTAAAGCAATGATTGTTACATACGCCTGACTTATACCAACGAAAACACCGGAGGGCTAGGTTAGATAGCCTCCAGGGTGGAATATGTAGTTGTGATCCCTGCTCCGAAGGGTGGGGAAATATAAAGTTTATGGGAGATTGTCTT
The DNA here is from genome assembly GCA_947563465.1 of Archips xylosteana. Lineage (NCBI taxonomy): Eukaryota > Metazoa > Arthropoda > Insecta > Lepidoptera > Tortricidae > Archips > Archips xylosteana. The sequence continues at coordinate 11,856,928 of OX387365.1, read as the reverse complement.
CGCCTGTTTAGGAGAAGATGTATGAAATCATAGGTTCGGGGCCACTAGCCGAGAAAGTGGTTATCCAGTTCCAAACCTACTACAAGTTAACCCAAGGGGTAGTGTCAACGCCTGGGTTGAGGGTAAAGTTGAACGACCTCATGTGCAGTGAAGGTGACCGGCTGTCCTACTTACCGATGTATGCGATTGGAATGTAATTTTAGAGTAATAAGTAAATGTAATATAGTTCCTCGTAATAGTAAATAACTGTCCAGGTATTAACAATTGAACTTGTCGTTCAGTAATAGCACGAAAGGTCATACACAACAAGATAAAGATGTCTCTTCTGTGGACGTACAATCAGTAAATTTATGACTATTTAAATGGGTCGAAAGTCGGCAAGGCGCTTCACACACTGATGTTGATTTGTGTTACATAAGTTGTCCAAAATGCCAAAAACAAAAGAATCCGAACACAGTGTAAGACCCAAAGTACACACAGTAAAGAATAAATAACACTGTTTAACTCCTTGTACAAAGTAAATATATATCGTATCGGGAAATAAGGGGAGATTAGCGTGACCTCGATGTAGGGGCCTCGATATAGGAACAGGGCCGAAAGGGCCCACTTGGGGGGTATAATTTTACTCAAACTAGACAACTATCTTTAACTCAAATAGGGATAACTCGTACCACTTGGAGGAACTCGCCCAGCGACGGTCAATATAAGACGACTGCCAACTCCGGATATGAATTGTACCGCGTCACGTCGCCGTCGGCACGTGGACACAGGAACTGAAAGAGGGAATAAATGATAGTTTTACGGGTTCTAATTTAGGGTAAACGGACTCTTAGTCACTGCTTAAGAACGTTTTAGCCCGAGAAACAACCGTCCTGTCACGGTCGCCAATATTCTTGTAGGAGATTATGGCTACATGAAACAAAACTAGGTATATGAATTTTAAGGCTTTACTGTATGTACTACAAATTAGGTTTTTGGATTTGATCAACGTAGTTAATATATTAAAGATGCGCGCGACTCGCAGCTCTGCATTGAAGGCAATGGCCAGCGCCCGGGGCCGGCGCGCCGCCCGCGCCCCTCATACCCGCCCGTGGCTGCTTGTAGCCTTAAAAGGCGTTAACAGTTGCTATACATGAATATACTGCACCAATTTTATGTTTACCCGCGTGACTACCTAAAGGGTTACCGCTTTCAAAATCGTCGTAGAACACATACAGAGGAATTACTATATCAGTAACATTTTCAGTTTGCGTTTTCCATAGGGTTCCATTTACTACACTACGTTATAATACCCCGTCGTCAATATTAATGTTTCTTTGATACTCTAATATGGTATTTAAAACGTTAGGCAGTTCCAAAAACAATTTCAACGTTTTCTTTAAAGGCATGCCACACCTACCTACCTGTTCTCGACTTGTGATTTAATTTGTCGACTCCGTAGGCATCGACAACCCTTCCACTTATTATCGTTTCCCCTTCTTTCTCGCATCGGCCAACAGCTTTACCATGCCTCGTTTTGAACTATTACATTTGCACTTCTCAATGTTTTATTGTAGTTTCTTTGAACTTCGGATCCTGACGCCGGCATGCTGAGTCGCTTCAGCTTCTATGGTATCCATTATTTTTGTACCTGCGAGATCCAGTACCATGGTTCTTTGTTTTTTGGGTTTTATAAGCTCGGGGGCGAGCTTGAATTTTACTCTTTCAGCTTGCTTCCCACGTAAAATTCTCCCGGTTGAGGGGGTGTGTAATGTATAATTACCTCAAACGTCGAAACACTTCATATTTTCACTTCATATTTTGTGGTTATGTTAATATTTACAATTTGAGCTTGTCATCTGATGACTAGTAAAAGTGACGTTTGAGCTACTGTAAAAACATTTTAAAATCCATTCTCACAATGTCTCTAAAACAACTGTCAGTTACGTTGGTCATTCTGTCAGTAGGATGACATTCATTACATCGTTGACAGATGAACACTCCCAAACCATCAAAGGCTGCAATCTATGGTAAGGTGTTGCCAGGCAAATAACCTAAACTCCTATCTAGCGAGAAAAGTCGGGTCATAATATTAGTATGTTATTAAGAATCCGCTACAAATTTAAGGTCTTATTGTTTCCATCATCGTCCTTGTCAATTTATTTATCGTTTCAGGCTTCCAGCATGCTTTGTTACGTCAAAATTTCTCAGATTATTCTTATTTTAAGAACATCAACTGTCATGGCCAGGGATGTCCTATTTTCCCACTATCCCGGCATCTGTTAACTGGCAAGTTTAATGATCGCATTGCTTTGAGAAGCAGTTTCGGTGTATTTAAACTGCCACACCAGAAACAGAGGCCATTTTAATCTCAATTTTCGAGAGAATCACTTTCTAACTAGTATTCGTGTCAGTTATTCTGACCTCCCTTCCTCCGTCGGTACGACACATATATACCCGAATTATATACTGATTTAATTACTTTGAAGACTCTTTGGCCGAAATCCTTCTGCTAGCTAGTCAGCGGCTACCTCGGTAAGCATCTTTCTTGCCATGTTAATCTTCAAATTGTGGTTTTGGTGTCGATCGTGTGGTTAATTTCTTACAATATTGCAGCGTCCGTGGACATATTTGAAGCCGTAGCCAGCGTTCTTAGCGGCTCCGAACAGCCACAATCCAGCACTGCGAGTTGACATTCGTCTTTCCAAGCTCCGCAGGACGTTTTTCCTCTAACAAGTAAGCATTGATGCTTCCCCTTTTTTTTCTGTGTTGAGGGTAGGGTGTGATTGCCACCTGGGCAATAAATCCTATTATTTATTTCCTTGCCCAGCTACTGGGACTGCGTAATGCTCATAAAACTTAGCACAGCACACCGCCATACCCAATTTGTATCTTTATAATGCACAATTTCTTTAATTACTTCCCGAACCCCGGCGGAGTACTCCGGAATGCCCTTATGGACGAAGTTTCCTATGAAATCTGTATAGGGGCTTTGCATTTCATAGTATTATACTTATTGTGATATAATTTAACATATTTTTCTATAAATTATTGGTGCCGGCCTCGTCGGTAAATCACAGCATGATCCCGGAGACGCTGCCTTTTGTGCATATTAAATCATTAAATAGTCCTATTGCCTTTTGCCTATTTAAAATCATTTATAACTCGTTAATTTCAATCTTTTCTGTGCCCTGAAATTTTGTGTACCCTACTTTTATTTTTGCAATAGACCGCTAAATCTAAATTTAATTCACTACTAATTATTGAGGACAATTATTGACTAATTATACTATTATCTTTTGCCTATGTAAATGCACTTTCAGCGTATTGGTTTTGTTTAAAATTTAATGTACATCTTCGGAAGCTTGGCGTAACCTATTCTTATTTAGAGATAAACTGTTAACCCTCATTTTGTTCTATTTTGCAATGGGTTTTTATTACTGAATAGCCTAATTTCTCTATGCCTGTTGCAATGTAATTACAAGCCCTTGATTCTAGTACTTTCCATAATAGAAAACTTGGCATACCCTCATTTTATTTCTAAAGGCATTGCTGATTAGCTTTATTACATTGCCTGCTGAAATGCATTTGCAACGGCTTGATTTTAATGTTTTTTTTTTATTGGGAAATTCCACCTACCTATTTTATTCTACAATACCTTAGGAATGGCCCAATTATCGCACGCCTGTTGCAATGCATTTATGGTGGCGGAATCCTAGAATTTTATTTCTATTTCAAAATTAACTATCGAGTGGTTTGATTATTTTACACCTGCAGCAATGCACTAGCCGTGGCTTTCTTGAGTTAGCGTGATTTTCTTTTCTATTAGATTTCACTTACCTTTCTTTTGTATAATAACATGCCGCCCCGTCACCTATTACCTAGCAGCTATCAAAATGCCTAGCCGTGCCGTTTGCCTGGACTCTATTCCGTGATCTCTTTTCTTTACCTTTATCCGCGAGCTTAAACGCATCGAGTTCACCCGCTTTTGGGACCGCTTGCTTCAACGGAGACCCTGATCAATTCCAGGAGGTGTTTGGTACGGGCTTGTACGGTACGGGCTCGTTTGGTACGGGTTTAGTTCCTGACCCCGTATAACTGCACGACGCGGCTGAAGGCGCCGGCGAAAGTTAAGCCTAGTCTAATCACTATTTTAAATTTAGAGTTAAGTAAACGTGATCAGCCAAACATTCAACTAATTTCTACCCCCCTTCGATTTAAGATAAGTGTTACCCTAGAGTAAAGATATGTTTAATTTAAGATAACTTCCTTAAGTTTAGTACTAACATAGAGGTTAAGACCGTGGAAGTATTGTCCAGTGATTAATTAAGAATATAAATAAATACTGTGTCTATGAAACTGGATTTCAATCCCAACCTCATAGGGTAACCTTTAACTATTTCAACAACTATTAGAACCAACTAGAAAAATTCCCTCAAACGATCACAGCGCAGCTGTAGCGTGTATAAATTCCTTCTTTGTAACTGACTGAGTTGTGTAAGTTGTTCTCTGCCGAGTGGAGCAACGCTATGTCTAACGCCGCCACCTCTTCGGAGGTTAAGAGTGAAGATAAATCCGCTGAAGAGCAGATTAGTACCGAGAGTAAAGTAAATACAATCATCAACCTACTTAGCGCGATTCCCGACATTGAACGCGCTCATACTGACGTACACGTACGTCTTGAAGGTCTGGGCGCCTGTGGGTATGGACCGGGTGAATGGGCATTCTCAATAGGAGAAGCCGCTCCAAGTCCTTATCACGTATTGCACGTTGGAAATAATAGAGAAACCTATCTCATAAAGAAAGTATTAGAAACAGAAATATTCACGAATATTGACGAATTGTTCAGCTGTATAGCTAACGCTTGTTCTAAAGTCATTGATTCGGCTTTCATACTATATAAAGAGCCCTCTACCGTTTCATTAAATAATGAGCTTACCGTGTCCCCTGAGGACTTGGGGGTTCCATTGGAAGAAATGATTAAGGGATCTGTTCCTTTGGAGCAGATACACGCTACTCTAGGACCGTTTTGCACCACTACCAGGGACCCCGCGAGCATTAATTTCTCTTGGGGAAGGATGGCGGGAGAAGTGCCCCTCGCTGACATAAAGGAAATGTTACTGGCTCTGGTTCGGAATATGGTCGCCCCTCTTAGGGATACGTTCATCGAGTGCTTGACTAGGGTGATAGACGGAGCCGTCATAACTCCTCCATATGTCAACCCTAGACCAAACCTCCTGATGGGGATAATAGCCAATCCATACGCTCTTAACACGCTGTTCGACAGAATACCGCGCGGAATGGCCTACAGCGCACCAATGGTAATAGAAATGTTGGCTCCGGATGTGTCGCTTACCCCGATCACCAGCTCTTTAATCATAAGCAGAGGCCAGCAGTCGGCCCTAAAGATGAACTCGACGCATGCGTTGGCGAATGTTTCATTCTCGCCGAAAATGCATTCTGAAATATCCGCATTTATAGTATCATTATTAGTTCCTGGATATATCAACTTTTCGATTAACTTTGAAGAGATATCCAGCAATGATCATGGTATGCTGTTCTTAGCCGCATGTGCCGCAAAGTTACTATTGTGTCACTCAGAAACCGCGCGGCATAATGGAATAATCCCTGCTTCCGTACGGGAAGTGGAAAGAATAATCGTCAAAAACGCTAGTGACGCTGACATCCTACGTACCACTATGCCTCCTGATCCGTGGCCGTTACATGGGTGTGCAGCTACCCCTGACGGGCATTTCAGGGAACTCAACGGACTGCTGACGACGCCGCTGGGCGGTGGATGGAGAGAGAGCGGATTCGAACGGTTGGCTCCGAATGACCTACAAGAGCCGTACTTTAACTGCCAGAGACGGCCATTATATCTCACGCCTATTGATGATGTAGCACGCCTACAGGATGGTGAAGCTCTCGCAGATTATCAGAACTGGGGGGTCTATCGTGCCTTGGCCGCATTACTGCGTTCCTTCGCCCGTTATGCATCTACATCTAGTTCGCTGAAAGGTTTCGATGGAGTATTTCAATTGCTCGCGAGAAATATTTTCGAGTTTTTCGTATCGGTAAATGACTATAACAGAAAGAATTGGTTTAGCTCACTCAGGTTAAGCGAAGCCGGGATGGCTGGACTCTACGATAACGGGGATGAGAACGCCTGCGTAGTAGAAATATCTGGAAAGACCCTGATAAAATTAAAATCAAGCCGTTGCAAATGCATTTCAGCAGGCAATGTAATAAAGCTAATCAGCAATGCCTTTAGAAATAAAATGAGGGTATGCCAAGTTTTCTATTATGGAAAGTACTAGAATCAAGGGCTTGTAATTACATTGCAACAGGCATAGAGAAATTAGGCTATTCAGTAATAAAAACCCATTGCAAAATAGAACAAAATGAGGGTTAACAGTTTATCTCTAAATAAGAATAGGTTACGCCAAGCTTCCGAAGATGTACATTAAATTTTAAACAAAACCAATACGCTGAAAGTGCATTTACATAGGCAAAAGATAATAGTATAATTAGTCAATAATTGTCCTCAATAATTAGTAGTGAATTAAATTTAGATTTAGCGGTCTATTGCAAAAATAAAAGTAGGGTACACAAAATTTCAGGGCACAGAAAAGATTGAAATTAACGAGTTATAAATGATTTTAAATAGGCAAAAGGCAATAGGACTATTTAATGATTTAATATGCACAAAAGGCAGCGTCTCCGGGATCATGCTGTGATTTACCGACGAGGCCGGCACCAATAATTTATAGAAAAATATGTTAAATTATATCACAATAAGTATAATACTATGAAATGCAAAGCCCCTATACAGATTTCATAGGAAACTTCGTCCATAAGGGCATTCCGGAGTACTCCGCCGGGGTTCGGGAAGTAATTAAAGAAATTGTGCATTATAAAGGTACAAATTGGGTATGGCGGTGTGCTGTGCTAAGTTTTATGAGCATTACGCAGTCCCAGTAGCTGGGCAAGGAAATAAATAATAGGATTTATTGCCCAGGTGGCAATCACACCCTACCCTCAACACAGAAAAAAAAGGGGAAGCATCAATGCTTACTTGTTAGAGGATCGGCGATCGTAGCTTTTGCGCGGGCGGGGTGCGGGGTGTAAATTAACGTGGCGCGCTTCAAGAACCTCGCCTTAAGTAATTTTAGTAAGTATAGGTAACGCCACTAGAGTTGAGGCCACGCACCCAACCACATCTCTTGTAATGACAGCGGGATTTTGACGTTGTGTTGTCGTTAAACGTCAACACAACGTCAAAATCCCGCTGTCATTACATGAGATGTGGTTGTGTGCGTGGCCTCAACTCTGGTGGCGTTACCTATTCAATGGTTGTCAAAAATTGGGTTGGGTTCAGAAACGTACTACCTTAGGGTTTAAGCTTCATACGCACAGAGAGCGGTAGCAGGGCGGCGCGTGGCGGTATCGGTTGTAATATTCGAACTTGTATGAAAGGGGCAATCGAATATTGTAACCAATACCGCCACCGCGCCGCACCGACCCGCTACCGCTCTCTGTGCGTGTGGAGACATATCGATTTTTAAGAAAATTGAATGAAAATTGAAATTGGATGTCATTTTCATAATTTTCAGTTTTCACTTATTTTTTTTTTTTTACTGGCTAATGCCAGTTAGGTTAGGTAGTTTAAGGTTTAACTGGTATATTGGCAAATTGAGAGGAAGCACAAAATGTATATACTATTGAAGAAAGGCAATAGTATCGATATTAAGAATCGAATGTTAATGAACACTACGCTATTGATATTATCGATACTATTGCAAGTCGTCAATAGTATTACACAATTTGTGCTATTAATGCTATATATTTATAGTCCTATCGATATTCGTAATATTGCCGGGCCACCAGCATCAGTAATGGTGGACATATGGACGGACAGACAAGCGAACAAGCACATGTTTCTAACAACAACAACTAAGAGCTAACAACACTATTCTCTGACACACAATAATCTTGTAGTGAACTTCTGGTGGACTCTTCAATGGTGCAATTGCATAGACTTGAAATTTGGTACCTGTATAGAGTTCCGTTGACAATGCAAGTACAGTCAACAAAAATTACAGTCGGCAAAACACAAGCTTGTATTAAAAATTAAATGTTTATGGTTCACAGTTGAAGAGTTCCCTCCTGCGGAGACGATCCTGGCCAGACATAATAACGAAACCATAAAAATTTAATTTTTAATACAAGCTTTTGTTCAGTTGACTGCTCAAGAACCTCAGGCTTTAAGTCAGGTTACCACTAGGCTATTCGGTAGTCAAACTTGCATTGTCAACGGAGCTCTATACAGGTACCAAACTGCAAGTTGATGCCATTCACCATTGAAGAGTTATCCTGCAGAGAAAATGATCCTGGCCAGACCAAAAATAATTCACTACCAGATTATTGTGTTGTCACCAAGCTTACATAAGTATGCCAATGGATATCAACCAGTGGTCTAAAAATGGCTTGCAAGATTTGAAACAAACAAACAAATTTTTATTATATGGGGTAAAGCTAATAAAAAGCTTTTAAAATGACATAGACTACCTTTTATCCCGGTTCCCGACTGTTAAATAACATCATCATTAATTAGTTTGCTTACATTACTTGAATGCTTGCCTGCATGCTTGCACACTCGCTTGCATGCTTCATTAGATGTTTGCTTACACTATTGCTTGCATGCTTGCTTGCACGCATGCAGGTTCACTTGCATGCTTGCATGCTCGCGCGCGTTTGCTTGCTTTCCGGCTTGATTGATTGCTTCTTTAAAATGCTTATGGTACACGAAAGCAAAGCCTTTGAAATTTTAGGGGAAGTTGCGTAGTGAGTCAAAAACCTTTGTCTGGATATTTTGAACTGAACTCAAGAACTGAAGAACTGATTTAATTATTACTAATGCTAACTTATATATACAATCCATTCCTTATGCTATAAGCTAGGCGTGCAGATATCAGAATTGACTATCGTCACGTCAGCATCAATATAATCTACTTATCTTAGGTTCGTGCCGTATACCCTAGTGACTTACTGGCACGTACAAGCTATATTCTGTGGCTCTCGCCACTGAAATAATCAAAAATGAAAATAACACGTAAAAAATAAAATAATAATAGTTAAAATATTTTTTTGTAGATTTTCGGACCCAGTTATAAGCAAACTTTGGATTTTTTTTTTTCCAGAAAATCTATAGGCCATTTCAATTTCGGAGTTTTAGTCTGATGTTTGTAATGGTAAAACGATCAACGATCCACGCGAGTTATCGGACGTGTAGTTAAATCTCGTGCTAAAATATAAATATAAAATAATTTAAAAACGAATTGCTTAATATCGACACATTGGACTGTGAATCTCAGTTTTACGTGAATAGTGCCCAAAATAGCGTAATTAAGTGAAATACCAGTGCAGCTTAGATTCGAACTCACACTACATTATTATTTTCACATCGACATTGCATCTTACCTCTCGCTCCTTTGCTATGCTAGTGAGTGAAACGGAGGAGCTTCGTACCGGAATCGAGCTCAATATCGAATTGCAATTTGTTAGCGAATCTACCGGCCTAAGTTGAAACTTAAAATACGGTGGATAAAATTTGAAATTTGATATTTAACTGTGGAAAAACGCAAAAATGAACTGCCTCGCATGCCAGGAAATAATTACCAGTCAACTAGAAACACTAACTTGTTCTTCGTGTAATAATGTGTATCACTACGAATGTCTAGGAATGTCAAATAAGTATTATAATGAACATAAAGAAGACCTAAGCCGCGCCTGGCGTTGTACACCGTGTAACAATATAACTACGCGGAGAAAAAACAACAATACACCTGTACGAAAACAATTCGACACGAGTTCATTTTTAGATGATACAAATGTGTCAATCGATGTCCCTTTACACCAGGAGTCGCAACAAAACTCTTCCGTACACCATGATAAGTACTCGTCATATTCACAACAAGATCAATCTATTACTATTGAGCAAATCGCATCTTTATTAGACGCAAAACTATCGAAAGTTCTCAGTAACATAAAACGCCTCATACAAGAAGAAATTAACACTGCAGTTCAGCAACTAAAAAATGAATTTCTACAAAAAAATAACTCAATAATATTACAGCAGCAAGCTGTCAAAAAACAACTCGAAGCCACTAACCTCTTGATTAAAGACCTGCAGAGTGAAAATGAAACTATTAAAATAGAATTGAATCATATAAAAACTCATTGCAATAATATCCAGGTACCAAACGCTAACAATCATTGCAATGAGAAACAGTTTGTATTGTATGGTTTGGATGAATACTATGGTGAAACCGAGATGGACCTGTATCCGCGCATTGACAATATGTTTAAAGCCCTACTGAATATTAATATTAATGGATTTATTGAGACTGTAAGACGAGTCGGAAAAAAAGGTACTCGTCGTCCTGTTGTTTTGGAACTTATTAGCAAGAGGATGACAAAATTTGTTCTACAAAACGCGTATTGTTTTAGAAGTACTGGATATGCTGTTTCTGAGGTATTAGACCAAGCAGCATTAACAAAAAGAAAAAATCTTAGAGAATGTCTAATAAGTGCACGAAAAGAAGGAAATCATGCAACAATTCGTAACAACAAACTTTTCATAAATGGCAAAGAATACACTCCAACGACACAACCCCAACAATGCACCCAGCCAACCCAGCCAATCGGAAAAAACAATTTCAGCATAAGAACGAGTCCTCAACGGGTACCGCCCTCAAAAGAAAACCTGCGACACCAGTCAACGTCAACATCTGCATCTACAAGTCAATCTCCACCGGCATCTGGAACTCTTTTTCGTGAACAATAATCTTAGTAGCCATAGCTTAAGTAACTCGTTAACTGTAATACACCAGAATATAGCTGGCATATTATCGAAAAAGGACGAAATAGAAATAGTGCTTGAGGAACTTAAAAGTAAAAGTTGTTCTCCAATAGCCCTATGTTTTTCCGAAACATTCTTACAGAGTGGTGCTGAGACTAACCTTTCCTTAAATAACTATGAACTTGCTTCATTTTTCTCACGCAAATCAAAAAAACGGGGGGGAGTAGCCATACTAGTTAAAAAAAATACAAATTATCTAAACCTTACAAGCTTAAAAAAATTTGCTATTGAAAAGGAGTTTGAATGCTGTGGGATAGAGATAGTAAATTGTAATGTTATTGTGGTTTGCTTGTATAGAACGCCTGATAGTAATATAGCACAATTCCTGCAACATTTTGATAGCCTCTTAAAGTTCCTCCGTTCAAAAATTAATAATAAAAAATATATAATATGCGGAGATTTAAACTTAAATATTCTCTTGGATAACACATATACTAAGGAATATTTGAGTATAATCGATAACTATAAAATGTATAGTCATATTAATACACCTACGCGTCGAAGCAACTGTATCGATCACATTATTAGTAATATTAAGGAAGCAAAAGGCGAAACTCTTGCCATTGGTCTATCCGATCATGATACGGCCCAGATGATAATATTTGAGAGTAAAATACAAACCCCAAGATCTGACTGGTATATAAAAAAAAGAGACTACTGTGCCGAAAATATAAAAAAATTTCAAGAATGTGTAAATAATTTATCTTTTTCAGAAATATACGAGGGAGAATCACCAGATAAATCATTCGAAATATTTCACGATCTACTAACTTTGTTTCATGATCTCTGTTTTCCACTCATCAATGTAAAAGTAAGAACTAAAGACAAAAAAAATATATGGCTAACGAAATCTTTAAAAAAATGCTGCACGATGAAAAGGAAACTTTTTTATAGGTACCTTAAAGATAGACACATACTTAATAAAAATAAGTTTACTACTTATTCGCGGACTCTGAGAAAATGCATATCACAATCTCAGAAAATCTGCAACACTAGATACATTAAATCCTGTCCAAATAAATGCAAAGCAGCCTGGACTGTTATTAAAAAAACATTCAACCAGTCAACTACTAAGGAAATCGATAAAATAATAAATAGACAAAATGAGTTATTATGTGCTCCACAAGAAATAGCCGAAGAGTTTAACAGCTACTTTGTCAGTATAAGTAATAATAAGAAGCCAACTATACAAAAACAATCAAAAATCCCAAACGACCCGAAACTATTACCAAATTCAATATTTTTTAACACCAACAAATCCAGAAGAAATCTACAAAATAATACATTCCCTTAGAAACACACCAGCTACTGGTTACGATCAATTACCTACAAAAATCTTAAAATCTATTGCATTTCCACTTTCAATTCATCTATCACATCTAATTAATTTATCATTTGAATACGGATCTTTCCCTACTAGTTTAAAAAAATCGATCGTCAAGCCTATATTTAAAAAGGGAGAAAAAACTAACCTAAATAACTATAGGCCAATAACTTTAATTCCCGTGTTATCAAAAATATATGAAAAGGCATTTTACATAAGATTAGACAGTTTTTTAGCTAAACATAACATTCTAAAACAAGAGCAAAACGGATTTAGGAAAAACAAATCTACTGCATTGGCTTGTTACAAATTAAACGAAAAAATTACAGAATGTATAGACAAGGGCACTCCTGTTGGTGTACTATTTCTCGATATGTCTAAGGCATTTGATACAGTTTGCCACAAACGACTTCTGACCAAGCTGGATAAATGTGGAATACGTGGACCAGCTTACTCTTGGATTGAAAGCTACCTGTATAATAGACAACAAAGTACACAGATATGTAGGATTATTAATAACCGACTCTCAATATTCAACTCAAGCTACCAAATAAACAAATACGGGGTCCCGCAAGGAAGTATACTGGGGCCGCTTCTGTTCCTTGTTTACATAAACGATTTACCGGACTCGACAAAACATGATTGCATTTTATTTGCTGACGATACGTCATTAATAATTAAAGGTACAGAAGTAGATGATTTTGAAGGTGAAATTAATATGGCTTTAGACAATGTCGTAAATTGGCTAGAATTTAATAACCTCCAAATAAATGTAGACAAAACAAAATTGATGTTATTCAAATCATATAAATCTAGGATTCACCAAGTTAATGTTATGTATGATGCAAAAAAGATCGAAGAAGTAAATAGTACTGTCTTTCTTGGTTTGACGTTGGATACTTATTGCAACTGGAAAGAACATATAGAAACAATCTGCAAGAAACTTAATAAATTCCTATTTGCACTTTGGCGCCTTAAACAAACAATATCATTCAAAGGTGCCCTACTGGCTTACCATGGTTATATTATGTCAATTCTAAAGTACGGTATAATAATGTGGGGTAACTCTGTCAGCGCCGATCGTGCCTTTATTGTTCAAAAAAAGTGCATTAGAACTCTTTGTGGAGTAGACGCAAGAGAATCCTGTAAACCCTTTTTTATCAAACTTAAATTGCTATCCTTACCTTGTGTCTACATCTACGAAATAGCCACGTTTGTAAAAACCCATTCGGACCTGTTTGCCTTTGTCGAAGATAAGAAAACAACAAGGAGTCACAGGCGATGTAGATTAGCACTACCAACTTGCAACAAGCTTGTACTTAGAAGAAAATGTGCTCATAATATGTGTATAAACATTTTTAATAAATTACCAAGCGCCCTTAGAATATTACCTTGCCAGGAATTTAAAACCAAGTTGCGCAGAATGTTGACTGAAAAGTGTTTCTACAGTATCAATGAATTTTTAAACTACAAATTTGAAGAGATGCATGACGCGAGATAGTGCTGTTTAATTTATTTTTGCTTCAATATAGGGAAATTTATCTGACAATTCATAATTCAAGCTCAATTGACATTAATTTAATTATAATTTTTAATGTAATTATTATTATTATTTTTTTTTTTCGTTAAATTTTCATTTTAATTTTTAGACATTTTATTGGTTGAGTATCTTTTATCTTTTATTTTTTATCTTTTTACTAATAATCTTTTACTCAATTAATTATGTTGGGACATTGTAATTACTAATTATTATTGACCAAGTGATTGATTCACTGAGCTCAAATTTTCACATGCCTAACTTGGCTGAACATGTCATGGGAAGCAATACTATACAATTTAAGACCTTATGTAACCATATGTTCATTGTGAATAAATAAATTTCATTCATTTTCATTCATTCATTCATTCATTCATTTCAATATTTATCCATACTAATATTATGAATGCGAAAGTGTGTCCGCCTGTCTCTTACTTCATCACGACTAAACTTCCTGAAGCGATTTTAATGAAATTTGTTTTATAAATGCAAAAGTCCGTCTATCTGTGTGTCTGTTACTTCTTCAGGCCAAAAGTGCTGAACCGATTTGGGTGAAAATTTTTTTATCAATGCGAAAGTGTGTATGTCTGTCTGTTACATCCTCATGCCTAAACTTGCTGAACCAATTTAGATGAAAGTTGTTTTATAAATACATAAATGTGTCAATCTGTCTGTCTTCTTCCCGCCTAAACTGCTGAACCAATTTAGATTAAAATTTGTTTTATAAATGCGAAAGTGTTTATCTGGCTGTCTGTCTGTCTGTTATTTCTTTACGCTTAAACCCCTAAACTGATTTAGATAAAATTTGGTATGAAAATAGTTTAAGACCCTGGGAAGGACAGGATAGTTTTTATCCCGGAAAATTGCATTGCTCCCGCGGTATAGCGATAAACGAATCCTTCGCATATGGGGTCGCGGGCAACTACTAGTTTTCAATACTTGGATGAGCAAAAGTGACATTTTATTCCCAACTAAAGCAGTTGACTTGAATTTTTAAACAATGGCTTAAAGATTACATAATTACAAGAAGTAAATAAAGTAAAGTTTTGTTGCAACAGGAGCAAAAATACCATCTCAGAGTGAAGATTTTCTCGATTTTTTAAATGCGTATATTTTTTTAACACAGAACCGAGAACTTTACTATATTTTTCTGATAACCAATATAACTTGGTCTATCATTTGAATATGGCTGGACATTGACTTTTGGGACATCTCATATTCTATTCTAATCTGAGTCAGATGAAGAGGAAGTTTCATTGGTGCTGATAATTAATTCTTCAACGTTTTCGTCCATCATGTCCTCCATTATGTGATCCAATTTCATCATTTTTTCTTCCTCTTTCATCACATGACACTCACATTTCTTCCAATTGTCTGCGGTGACACTCATCAGCGCCTCGGGCAGTAAATTTTTTATTTCTGCCATTTTAAAGGATTTTTTTTAGCTATATATAACTTGGGCCCAAATAAGCACAATAGGAATTATATCATTCTCCTTTGCTAACTCATCCGCAACATATGTCTGATATTTGTGTTTGACTTCTTTAACTTTTTCTAGAAGATGTGGCTTGTAATCCTTTTCATCGAATGGAATATTTTTGCCTATCCCAATAACTTGTCTAGTACGTTTTCCATTATAGTATTGAATCAAAAGCCAAGCGATTATTAGTCATGTCGGTGGGACACAGTTCTTGATATTTTTCAACAATTTTCTTATATTCTTCTTTTCTTATTTATTCTTGATAAATGATCTGTCTCGCTTGTTTTTGGTATCGGGCAAAGTTTCTAACAATAGTTCTTCAGAGTGTTTCTGGATGTTGTCAACTGTCAAAGTTAACAGTTCTTTGGCCCGACATTTACCACTAAGTCCAAAAACCAGAACTACCTAGAACAAAAAAGAACTATGCATTACTTGATAAGCATTGTATGGCATTCATTACTATCATTACACTGTTATAAAAAATAAAAAAAAATGAAAAATGTTTTATTTGTTAGGTAATAGGATTATACTATAATAGTGGCCGGGGCCTCCTTTTAAGCTTGAAAAAGCCTGTGTCAGGAGGCACCGCTCCTCCTCCTTCTCGACATTACATTTTGTGTCTATTACTTAACTACCTACCAACTACGCTATTATATATAAGGTTAATCTCCTGAGACCCGTTATTAGTCTAAGCTTCAAATATTCAATGTGATTTGTTTACTTTCATCAGAAGAAAATGGTAGTCGGGTGCTTCGTTTTAAAAAGTCTCAATATTTTGAGTAGTCAATACTTTGACTACTTAAGACTTTTTGGATTGTGACCTTCAGCAAGTCTTTTTAGAAATGTGGTAAGTTTGGTGTACAAGTTGTTTGCACGTTGTTTTTTGTGCTCATTGTTGCTTACAATATTGAATATACGCTCCAAAGTGTTGACGGTTGCAAAGTCTTAGACAATTCTAAAAGTATTGTATGGATCTGCGCTAGGCAGAGTTGGACAGGGATAAATACATTGATATAATACTGGGGGGAAAAGTGTACCTCGCTTCCACTGCGTCGCTTCTCGCAGGGCCCTGCTTGCATCCACGGCGCTCTTCAGCTCGATCCACTTTTGGGTTGGTGTATGGGTGTGTGTGTGTATGTTTTTTTGTATATACTAGCCCGAAAACCGTACTTTTAATAATTATATTGCGCACAAGCACTCGGCGCGTACCGACCGAATCCACGAGAGCTTTCGAACTGTCACCTTGACAGGTCAGAAGAGTATTTCTGAAGGATACACTGAGAGGTGTATTTTCCTATCAAGGTTGAAAACCGAACATTCCCCCGCCCAAGCCATTTCCAATGGCTTAATCCCGAAACAATCCGAATAGAAGAAACCGAAGCCTAATCCACAGGCAGCCGAGAAAGCTTGGCAATCGCTCGTTGTAAGACCGTGCCTTGAGCCAACTTAACGTCAGCAACCCGAACCGTACCATCTTTGCCTGGGTACAACTGGACGATACGTCCACGACGCCAATGTAGAGGAGGGGCGTTTTCCTCCTTTAATAAAACCAAATCTCCCACCTTGGGAGGGACAGCAGGGTCATTCCACTTGACTCTCTGCTGTAGAGTATGGAGATACTCCAAATGCCAACGATGCCAAAATCTTTGTGAAATTTGCTGTAACAGCTGGAACCGAGTTAACCGATGCAGTTTCTCCTCTTGGAGGGGGAATTCAGGAACGCCATTTAAAGGCTGACCGATTAGAAAATGACCCGGAGTTAGAACCTCTGGGTCGTTAGGATCCGAAGAAAGGGGACACAGAGGTCGCGAGTTTAAAACGGCCTCTATTTTGCAAAATACGGTACTTAACTCCTCGAAAGTGAGAAGTGTCTCTCCGATTACCCGTTTGAGATGAGTCTTGGCTGACTTCACAGCTGACTCAAACAAACCTCCCCATGAAGGGCATGCTGGGGGGTCAAATATCCACGAAATTCCACGACAAGCTAACTCATGACCGATTGTTCTTTGATTCTCAGTCAAAAAACTTTGAACTTCTCGTAAATAATTGTTAGCACCCTTGAAGTTGGTACCGCAATCCGACCGAATGATAGTAGGCAGCCCACGCCTAGACACAAACCGAGAAAGAGCTGCTATAAAGGCTTCTGTGGAAAGTTCCGAGACTACTTCCAGATGGACACTCTTAGTGGCCAAACAAACCAAAACGCATAGATAGACCTTTGTGATTTTCGGTTTCCGCAATTTATGTGATTTCACAAGGAACGGCCCTGCAAAATCTGTGCCAACACCTTCAAAAGGTCTGGCTGCTACAACCCGATCGCGAGGCAAATTACCCATTAACGGTTGAGTGGTAGATCCCTTCAGTTTGTAACACGGTATGCAGTTAGTGGTGACCTTATTAACCGCTCGTCGAGCCGATAATACCCAATATTTGCGTTGCAGAATACCTAACAACGTATTTGGACCGAAATGTGCATTTTTTAAATGTAAATCCCGAATCAAAATAGTTACAAAGTGACCCGATTTAGGAAGCACTAACGGATGTCGCGAATCATAGGGTAAGTCCGAATTTTGTAGTCTACCACCTACCCGAAGCAACCCCTTAGAGTCTAGGAAGGGGGTTAGACGTTTCCAGTGGCCCTTAAGCCTTCGATTATTCCGCAGAGTATCAATTTCCTCGCCGAAGTTCTGGTTTTGAATTAAAGCTACACAAACCAACAAAGATTCTTCCCTCTCTTAAGGTGACAAATATTCCGATTTGATTTTGCTATCTTTATTCCGACAGTTATGAGAAAATCTCCGTAACCAACCGACGACACCGATTAATTTGTCGAGAGAACTATACCGATTTAAAACATCAAAATCCGAAACCGTTTGATCTTTACCGCTGGTTGCTACTAAGCAACGCAAACCAGGTAGCACAGCTGGCGCCTGTACTACCGAAACAGGCCAATGGGATTCAGGCCCCTGGAGCCATTTCGGACCCCACCATAAAGGATGGGAAACCAAGTCTGATGACTGACAACCTCGGGATGCACAGTCAGCCGGATTCATCTGGCCTGGAACGTGCCGCCACGAAATGTGTACCGCAGAATTCTGTAACTGTGACACGCGATTCGCTTCAAATACCTGTAGAGTATGAGGTGGCGTTTTAAGCCACGACAGGACAATGGAGCTGTCCGTCCATCCGTAAACCTCCGAGACATCCATGGTTCTTTGCAAACAAAGACAAACATGATGCAGGAGCTTAGCTAAGAGCACGGCTCCACACAATTCCAACTTTGGAATGGTGAGCCGAGATCTGATGGGAGCGACCTTACTCTTTGCCATTATCAGGTGAACCGAAGAAGAACCGTCCTCAGTGATGGTACGTAAGTAGACCACTGCTGCGTATCCTAATTCCGACGCGTCACAAAATCCGTGAACCGAAACTTGGCACGTTGACTTGGGAAACATACATCGCGGAACCTCGATCCGATTAAGGTTACATAAATCCATTTTAAACCGAATCCAGTCTCTCGCAAGACTCCCACCGATTTCTTCGTCCCACGTTAACTTTTCAAGCCACAAACGCTGGAGTAAACACTTTGCCCAGAAGGTAACCGGGCAAATCCAACCTGTAGGATCATACATCCGAGCAACGGTAGACAAGATTTGTCTTTTCGTAATCAAATTATCCGAAGTTAAAGTCGTCCGATATGAGAAATTATCCGAAATCGGATTATATTGAACACCTAAGACCGAAACCGAACTATCCACTTCAGGATTATCAAACAAATGAGGAACTTGCAAATGATCTTCTGGTAAGTCCTTCAGAAGTGCAGGACAATTGGATATCCATTTACGAAACTCGTATCCTGCCGAATCCATTATTTGGATTAATTCCCGTTGGAGTAAGAGAGCCTCCTCTTCCGTATCCGCTCCTGTCAAAATGTCATCGACATAGATATGTTGCTCTAGTGTGGCCGCAGCCTTAGGAAACCGTTCGCGTTCTCTATTTGCGAGTTCTAGTAAAGTCCGAATAGCCACGAAGGGGCTAGATTTTAAACCATAAGTATTTGTGTTCAATTCGTAAACGAGCAGCGGCTCATGAGGCGACTCACGCCATAGAATCAATTGAAACCGCCTGTCCGAAGGATCAATCCAAGTTTGACGAAACATCATTTTAATATCCGTCACGAAAACAATCTGATGCTTCCGAAAGTGCATCAAAATCTCCGTGATGTCCCTATGAAGTTTAGGACCCGCATGTAGACAATTATTTAAGGATGCGCCCGACGACGTAGCGCAGCTCCCGTCGAATACGACCCGCAGTTTCGATTGTTCATCTTTACATACAGCATGATGAGGAATGACGTAGAACTCCTG
The DNA here is from genome assembly GCA_947563465.1 of Archips xylosteana. Lineage (NCBI taxonomy): Eukaryota > Metazoa > Arthropoda > Insecta > Lepidoptera > Tortricidae > Archips > Archips xylosteana. The sequence continues at coordinate 11,837,320 of OX387365.1, read as the reverse complement.
ACCCGATTGAAAGTCAAACTTTGAAAGTGACATATGACCGAGATTTGAATATTCCCGCATAAAGTTGATGTACTTTTCGCGTAAGGCAGGCTTCGCCTTAAGCCTACGTTCTAACGCCAGAAACCGTTTCTCCGCAATGGCGCGGGAATCCCCTAAAACCGGTCGCGATGATATAAATGGCAATTTAGTCATAAACCGTCCGTCATTCAACCGTACTGTATTATTTTTATAATGAAGCTCACACTCCTGGTCTAATGGATTAGACTGGCACGCTTGGGGTGGCTCTTCCACCTTCCAAAACTTCTCTAAAGTATCCGAAATTGACGCACCAAAAAACTCCGAATCATCTATTAGAGTTGAGGCAGCCGGCTGCACTAGCACCGGGCCTAACAACACGTAACCGAAAACCGAATTATAAGCCGTCAGCCCGTCAGGCTGTAATACTATTTTATCTCCTCCTACTAGAGCGCCGAAAACATCCGAACCTAGTAATAAATCGATAGGTGCCGGTGAACCGAAATTTGGATCTGCCAGAGTTAAGCCCTCTGTAAGCCGAAGAACCGAATTATTTAAAGTAAGTGCAGGCATGTGACCGATTATATTTTTCATACTAACCACCGGAGTGGTAACCATAGGAAACCGCTTAGTAACCGGAGAGAAGGTCATCGAACCCTTCCCACAAATACCAATAGCCTTTGTATTACCAATACCCCGAATATGGTTGTCCGATGGCTCTAGCCGTAATCCTAGCCTGCGAGCTAAATCCGAAGTTATTAAAGACCCCTGCGAGCCTACGTCCAGTAACGCCCGAACTTCAATGCCCTTATCCAAATCCGAATTAAAATAGACTTTTACTAAAGCCGTGGGCAGTAGGACTGTTACTAGAAGTAGCCCCGGGGCAGTATGACCGAGAGAAACCGTATCCTATGGTCTAGTATACTGCTGGTCGTGATGACGGGCAGTATCTCTTTCGCCATGACGGCGTTGGTCATGACCATCACGAACCTGACCCTCATCTTGGTCATACTCTCTCCGCTGTTGAGCCTGATGAGGAGACGGAGGTTGAGTGCGAGACGGATTCACTCTTCGTCCAGACCGAGAAGGCGAGCCACGGTGCGACCGTGAAGGAGAACCACGGTGTGGCCGTGGTGGATCTGAAGCAATATGACCCCCGCCCGTACGGGCCGGTGACCGCTCAGCCGAACGTCGCTGGTTAGGGTGGCCCTGATGAGAGCCCGACCGATTGAAACACAATAAGGGATGATGTTTCCTACTCCCACACGATGCACAGTTAGGAACCCGATTACAATATTTATATCCATGTGGTCCGAGGCAAAAGAAACAAAACCGATTTTTCTGCACATAATCCTTCCGAGCATATGGGGACATCGCTTTGAACTCCGAACAGTGTGGAAGATCCCGATGGTCCCGATCTCCACAAAAGCCACAAGGCTGGATGAGTGTCACTCCTGTGAACTGCGGTGCCCTACGACGTGGCCTAGATGGACTCGCAACAGGCTCCTGAACGGGATGCCCAGGGTCAGCCCTGGCACACTCCAACAATCGACATTCTACCTCGAGAAATTCCTGTAAATCCGAAAATGTTGGAATGGTCTCCGCTTCATTCCCACACTTTTGCTCAAACCGAGTCTTCAAATTGGTAGGCAATTTTGCCAGGCAAATATGGAGAAGTAGGAACGACCACTCCATGACAGGAAAACCAAGACGCTCCAATGAGTTGACTGCCATAATGATTGGATTGAGAAACTGTGCCCGCAGACCGATAAGTTTGGGAGACACAGACGGCAGGTTAAGGATTTGGTCCACATGCACGTCTGCCAGCCGACGGGTATTTTGGTATCTTTTCATTAAAAGTTCCCTTGCAATTTGGTAACCCTCATCCGATATCCGCAAATGTTGGATCAAACCCCGAGCCTCACCGGAGAGGCACGACATGAGATAGGCCAACTTTTGAGCCCCCGATAAGTCCGAACGTGAATCCACCAAACTATCAAACAAATTATTGAATCCCACCCATTGGTCCATTGCCCCAGCGAAGGACGGTAATTGTAAAGTTGGCAACCGAGATAATAGTCCATCTGACTCCGACCGACTTGAATCCGACTTACTATCCGACCTATCAATAGTTTGTTTATATTCGAAATTCGCCTCCATTAGCCTATCGAAAGCCTCTAAACCGCGCGTATACTCAAGGCGACATGCAGCAAGAATTTCCGCCTGGGCTTGCACGTCCAAATCCGCTAGTTCGATAATCCGTTGAAACGCCTCTTCAAATTTTAAAAATTCCGTATTAACCGTTAATAGGCGCATTTTCAATCGACCCGCATGCTCCGATCGCGTAATAAGGTCCGCACTATCAATCAACCATTGTAATTTAACTTTAAATACCGAGAAACTATGTTTAAACGACATCGCAATGTTTATCAATCCACTCACCGAAAATAAGCAATTAAATCCGTATATTACTTGTCAAACAGAAAACACCGAATGTTGTACGTATTACGCAAGCCGAAATTCACTTATTCACTTCACTATTTCACTTGAACACTTATTTAAACCGTAAATAAACACCAATAAACCAAAACAAAACAAACAACAAATTACCAGTAGATAACACAGACAAGTGATTGATAAGAATTGTCAAACGTCAAACGTCAAATTCAAGTGACACCATAGATTAAAATAAATCCGAACTGTCATATATGACAGCGTTTATTACCACAAACTCGAACACACCCAAGTTACCAACCCACTATCAAAAATATAAACCGAATTGAAATTCGAAGGTAGGTATAAAATCCTTTGTTCGAAGATAAAATAAGGTCAATCCGACCGAAATAACCAAAATAAACCGAAATAAAGCCGAAACAAGCACGCTCTGCTACCAAAAATGTATGGATCTGCGCTAGGCAGAGTTGGACAGGGATAAATACATTGATATAATACTGGGGGGAAAAGTGTACCTCGCTTCCACTGCGTCGCTTCTCGCAGGGCCCTGCTTGCATCCACGGCGCTCTTCAGCTCGATCCACTTTTGGGTTGGTGTATGAGTGTGTGTGTGTATGTTTTTTTGTATATACTAGCCCGAAAACCGTACTTTTAATAATTATATTGCGCACAAGCACTCGGCGCGTACCGACCGAATCCACGAGAGCTTTCGAACTGTCACCTTGACAGGTCAGAAGAGTATTTCTGAAGGATACACTGAGAGGTGTATTTTCCTATCAAGGTTGAAAACCGAACAAGTATATATAAGTAAACTAGAAACACCGACTCCGAAAATGACTTGACACGTTTTGACGCCCTCCATTTGATAAAATTGTCATATGCTTTTAAGTACCTACTTGTGTCTTGATTTTGGAGGCAGTATAGATTGTCGACAACCGTTGATGCTCCATTTTTGATAAACTCCGGTGTTAATAAATCGCTTTCATTGTCTGATTCAGACGTTTTTCATCGAGCCGATTTATCCGGGATCACAAATGGCGGCAGAAGTTGATTTCATAGTCGGAAAATGCGTTTTCTTTTTACTTTCGTGCAAAATTTTCAGAACTAATTGCATTATATTTTCACCACTTTCACATTAAAATTACACAACGAAAACAATAACGATTTTTTTTATGGCGGATTTAGGTGCTGTTTCACCACCCATTGATTAATTTTAACTGACGTATAAATGCGATGCCGTCTCCGTCTATTCGATCAAAACAAACAGAGACGGCATCACATTTATCCGTCAAATAAATTTGATCAATGCATGGTGAAACAGGGTGGATTGTTGTGATAGGGAAAGGTCACCACATATAAAGTATTCCTGTGATAATTTTAACAATGTTAACAAATTAACAAGCAGACGAGCCATCTGATGTTAAGTGGACCCTTCGCCTATTATACCATCCACTGTGTCTCACTCACTAAAACTCAAACGCAAGTTCACTAGTACAAATGCGTTGCCCACCCTGATGCTTAAGATTTAATTTTTGGGCCACTATGGTCTTCATACTTTTATAATAAAATAACATCCTGCAAAGTTCCAGTAAGCTGTAAATTAATTTTAAGTACTTGGTATGGTAGAGTTTTGAATAAGGAAGGTAGCATAATATAAATTGCGATTAAGTACCTACCTATGAATTGGTGAAAAAACGTTTGGTCGAAAATATTTGCAAGATTTATTCACAACTACACATATTTTGCAAGATTTATTAAAGCAAGCCATAAACTTTTTTAAAGATTTACTTTTCGCGCTTTCTACATTGCGAAATCGTTGATAACCTTTTCATACGACAGGCACCGTCCTATGTCGCGTTCAATCGACAAAATCGCTAGGCCGGACAACCTTTTAGTCGTCGAGCGCAAGTAAGTTTTTATTAATTTGAGCTTACTAAATGATCTTTCGCAGGAAGCTACAGTCACTGGCATTGTTAAAAAAATCTTTATAGCGACTACTACAACAACCAACACAACAAAACTTTTGGGAAACATCTCTTTTAAATCTAGATCGACCATAGCTTTAAGAAGACTCAGACTTGAACTACGGTCACATTTATCAAATAATATAGTCGTTTCAACTTGACTCTTTAAAGTGTCTTAATTCAGCCCAAAATTCAGTAGCATTACCTGCTGAATATTTGATACTCAAATCAGCGGCATGTTTTTTTAGTTCTTCAGCTGGATAATTAGCAATCTGTTCTATTGTAAAAAATTAAAAAGGTGGTGAATGTTGTGAAGTTTCTCGAATCGCCATGTGAATTCAGAAATCATTTTATCAAGTGCTTCATACATATTAATTTATAAACTTTGCTGTGGTGTGATATCGTAGCCGGCGTCTGAGCTTTCCCTTAGGTCGTGTCTTTTTACTCGCTTTTTACGTTTTTCAAATTAAAATATAACTGCCAATTTTTATACAGAGTACGTTTGGCTTCTATATTGGTAGATAAAGTTTCGTGTAATTCGCAGTATGTCATTGTTAAACTAAGTAAATTTTAAACTCGTTCGTAAAAAACGTGAGGGGTATCTGATCCTTGAGTTAGCATAGATAAATCCGTGTAAAGTATCGAATACCATTCCAGTCCCTTGGGATACCATTAGTTGCTAAAGATCTCTGCCAGTTATTTTATATAAAATGCCATTTAAGACGGCTGAATTATTAAATTCGTTCCCGGGACTGGATTGATGTCATTTAAAATTAATTTATCGCATATGTCTAAGAATCTCAGAAGAACATTTGAATTTCCATCAAAATCTGGGACTAATCTTAAAGCTCTCCAAAGTTTTTCAATCGGGTCTACCTCCTGGGGTGCGTTATCACTCGGGTTTGACATATCGGAAGTTTCTCCGTCTTCCGTAATACTTTCTAGACGAAGCAATAAATCTCTGTGGAACCTAGATAGATGCTGTGCGTCGGGCTGGGTCGCCCGGTTAGCGCGTGGGTGAAAAATTGTGCAAGATTTTAATAAACTTTAACTACCTAAATATAATCACTTTGCAAGAATAAGGGGCTGTTTCACCACCTTATTGTCAAACTACTGGTTACGTAACCAATGAATAAACTAAGTACTGCACAAATCTGTCGGCCAGTTTTTTTTCAGTTTCACCACTCCGGTCCTGTGCAAACTAAGTACCACTTAACTAATCGTCGATTTAACAAAAAGTCGAAATAGCAACGTCCCATTTCACGACCACGGGTTCCTGTTCGCATATTTTCGTTCAAAGAGTCGCTCATTATTAAAGCAAAATAAATCGTAAACTATGTAATTTTTAAATACATCTATTTTGTTGCATAAACAAATGTGTAATATTATAATTAATCCAAAAACGGTATTTATTTACGATACTTTGGTTAACAATAACAAAGAAAAATAAAATCACGTAAAACGAATCGTAAAGTGGCGCCAAACCCTTTGACAGATTAACTTTTTTTTTAATGGCGATGTACAAGTTCAGATAAACGATTGTGCCACTGAAAAAAAGTCAGTAATTAAAAAATATTACGAAATTTTGGATTTATTTTTAAATACTAAAAGCGTACCTATATTTTTTATTCAAATCTTGATATTTAAATTCTCGTTTGCAATTTAGCATGACTTCTTTCTTTAAAAAATAAAAAATACTTTGATTTATTTTTCTGAAACCGGCTGAAGGGCTCTCCAACCATAGCCACAAAAAAATAAACTAACTAATTAAAAAGATATGTGACGGATAATAATGCTAAATGCCACCTGATCTGATGGTCAAATTAAGAAATAGTTTGTCCGTCGCTTAGCGCTAATCAAGACTGGTGAAACAAAAATTTTTATTCCATGGTGACAAATAAGGTTATGATCAAGCTAATCCGAACTTTAAAAAAAGTGGTGAAACAGCCCCTAAAGCTACTATTAATAGTTACTTATCGGATCTGTCTCTAAATGGGATTGCAAATTGGATTGGCAACCATTAGGATTTGTATATCTAGTACTTATAGTTACAACTCACAGTAATATCTGCATCCGCATATCGAGTAAAAGAAGACTTATCGATGTTTGGATAATGCAGCTCCGCTGCTCTGCTGCTGCTAGTCACTGTTCACGGCCACACGTAGGTTCAGGTAGTCGAATTGTCTATTGATGACTATCAGTATGCTTAGTATAAGTTTTACTTCACCAAAATACTTCTCGATCGCGTTTACGTAAAAATTTCAATTCTATGGAAACATGGACGCGCGGCCGCGGAGGCGCTGTCCATGTTTCCCTAGTAATTGATTTTATACGAGAAAACATAGCTTACATGAACTATGAACGAACAGGAGCCGTTAATTATTGTCCACGTGAAAGAGGATTTTTGTTTTAATCAGTCTGTACGACCCTTTAGTTCAATCAATAAGTGAAAATCGTGCGAGTTTAAACTAATACAAAACAGATGGGATTATAAAGGTGAAGTCAGACAAAAATAAAACAGCAAATAAAATAAAGCAGATTAGGGTTCAATCAGTTCATTAGGCTTTATAAGCTTTAACTTTGGGTGACGTTGGACATATGACCCCAATTGCTGTATAGTGTATGTTTTCAGTAAGTTTAAGATAGTGCATTATGCAACAGTTATGGGTAAATAGCGTTTCTCCAAAATTCCTCTACTTTATTCAATAATGCATATGCCGTCTCAAACTCAACCCAAGTAATCTGTACTTCTTTGTTTTTTGTTTTTCAAAACCTGGATTAGCACTGCAAAATGCACATTTTTCATAACCAGTGGCGAGCATTTGTAGTTGGCACTGAGCCAAAAACTTTTCATGTATTTTATTACTTTAGTTTTTGGTGGTTTTTACAGAACAATACAATACAATAAAATCGTGATGATCTGGAACCCACATTCTTCAATCTTGATCCCCAATTTCCTTTCGATTTCCCTTATTACAGGTTTTTCAAGACTCTTGCCCCACTTCATTGCTTTTGTGTCATACATTTTATATCCACCTACCATTTGCTCAACAAGTGAGCCATCAGGAGTGCTACAATGACAAGCTTCATAGACTTTAGTAGCCGTTATTCTGACCTGTCTTATGCTATGCCATAATGTTGTCTCTACCTGTTTTTTTCTTTTTCATTTTGAACATTACGGGTCAAAGATCCGGACATGGTGTTTTTAAAATTCTCATAACTGTGATCATTCGTCGTGAATTCCAGAATCATGTCAAAAATACAATATTTAGACAAACCATTGTCATGATCCGGTAAAAATGATAAAATTAGTGAGTCCCCTATTTTCATTCTTTTGCACTCCTCATAGAATGCATTTAGCTTCTCTTCATCTTTTGGTTCTACCCCTGTTTTTTTGGATGGAAAAAGATGTTTAGAAAATATTGGCTGTGTACCTTCCTTGGCTAAACGTGGCTTAGCCCCAGCGATGCCAGATCTACGGAAAAATCCGTAGATCTACGGATTTTAGGCCTTGTGCCCAGACCTACGGAAATGCTTGGCTAAGCTACGGAATTTCAGTTTAGCCTATTTTTTTTAAATTTACCTACTAGTTTCGCTGACAATTAGCAAAAATGAAAAAAATGGAACGGAATGAACGGGGAACCGAAGCGTATGAATAGAACATTTCTTCCTTGTCAGAATAGATTGCCATTTTTTTTTAATTTTTGTCGATTTTCTATTGCCAATTTACGTTAGCCGTACTCTAATCTAATTGTGAATAGCATTTAAACGTTCAGATGCAGTCGGATATACCTAATTTAAAAAAATCCGTAGATCTACGGATTTTTCTTCAGGTGATTTACGGAATTCTACGGATTTTTTCGCCTGGACCTACGGGTTTACATAAAATGGATATGGCAACACTGCTTAGCCCAATAGAACTCTTTTGAAGTTGGTGATGGTTCATTAGCTTTTATTAATAACCAATATAATACTACCAATGTATGTTTACATCCTCCTTAAAATGAGAAAAAAAATAGTATTTAGGTAGCACACTAAAAACTTGAAATGTCTACACACACACAAATAAATCGTTACTGGTTTTAAACCCAGGACTTGCATAGCTAACTAGTTAGTAATGGGATCAGCAAAATAATAAAGGGGAGGATTTTATATAATTTGTTTGTACCATAATGTATGTAACTATAGAGAGTAAGAAAATTTGTTGTACACCAAAAGGCACGTCATAGCTTGTAATATTATATTATATTACCACTAAATGCACTTGTGATGAATGTACAAACTATATATATATATATTTATACGAAACAATAGATAAAGTGGGACTGGGCACTCTGGGCAAACCACGCCTGCCGCATGGATCCAAATCGGTGGGCTAGGTTAGCCACGGACTGGATACCACAGGATGGATGGCGGCGACGAAGTAGGCCCAGGAGGCGTTGGCGGGACGACCTAGACGTGTACCTCAAAGACTGGAAGGACACCGCTCAATATCGGGATGAATGGCAAAAATGGGGGGAGGCCTTTGCCCAGCAGTGGGACACTTCTCCAGGCTAATTAATAATAATAATAATAATAATAGATATTAAAAAAAACATAAGGTATATAGTAAAGGCTATTAAATAATGTTTATTAATAATTTCACCTATCGCCGCCATGTGGCGCTAGTTTGTTAAAAAGTCCGAACCAACGAATTTCTTTATTATCATGATGCCGACATTGCACGTGTTGTTCCAATATGACATATAGTCTACAGTCGTGGGTACATACTTATGCGAGGTAAACTTTGTATTTTAAATGGCTCTTAAACACAAAAGCCTACGTATTCTGGCAGCCTGCGGCTAGTTATGAAGTGAAAGGTTACGCATTACGAAAAAGTTTATTTATTTTGGTGAATTAAAAATCCCACTGTTCCCACAGTTGAATTAAAAATGTGTCGTAGACGGCCTCCTCCAGCTGAGCTCGGCGCTATGACCCGTTGTCCCGATCCCAAGGTCCTTGGTCCCGTCGAGGAGGTATTGTGATGAGAGCACTTTGGGGTGGGCACACGAGCATATTTTTCTTTGTTTATATTAAGTGGTTCATTGTTATTGTTTTCATCAAGAAGGTAAGTTAGTATGGACGAGTTATTAAACCGCCATTAATCGCTGCCCCAATATTACAAGGTTGTATTTTACATGAACATCGAACGGAGATATTAAGCTTTGAAAATAAGTATACCCATATTTCACTGGTTAAAGATCTGGTAGATGAACGAATATCGTCGTATCCTAGGAAAAGGGGCGTAATCGCCATTAATACTGTTTTCCTCTTCTTTGATATTCGAATTCTACGATTTTTTTTACATCTACTGACCTAAAAAATAAGACCCTATCATTTCATTTGGAAAAGTTATTCAAGTTTTTCAAATTAGCCACAATTGCAGTGGCTCCAATTCCTTCATCGAATAACGCCGCTATAGCCGTAAGAGCCGTATTCCGCGGAGAGTTGAAGCGCGGGGACCTTACGCCGTCGGCCGCGGGCGCCATTACGCCCTTTACACACGGAGCGTTTGCGCAATAGCAATGGTGTATGTTTTAGCAAAAATTAATAGTGTTAGCCGTAAATTGTGTGTTAAATTGGTTAAATCAAGATTTTAAATTACATAAGCAGACTCCGTGGAAACAAGCCACAAGTTAATGTTAGGTCCCGCTTCCACGGACATTTGGCTGGTGTCGCTATGATCGTTACGCCTGTTTTCGATGGAAATAATTTTAAAACGAGATAATTTAGTCAAATATGTAAAAAAGAAGAGTATAAAGCAAAAAAACAAGTTTTATAGAAGTAATATTAAACGAATAACATCGAATGATACCGTCAATAATGCCTCACATTAAAATACATTACGGTTCTTTGTACACGTAAAAAGGCTTAACAGACTTTATGCCCGTTTAAAAAGTGAACAAATAATTAGCTTTTACAAAATTTTGTCACTTTAATAGTAATTGAATGTGCCTAATTATTTTCAGCCCCACCAGATTCACCAATTCCACAAGGGTTGGAGAGTGAAATTACATATTTAATGGAATGTGTGGATATAATGACAAGTTTATACCTACTCATTCCTAAAAAATAGCTTCAGTAATTTTTAAATCATTTTACTAGCATAATTATTTTATTCTAATACGTAAAAATCTCGTGTCACGGTGTTTGTTATCGAACTCCTCCGAAACGGCTTGACCGATTTTTATAAAACCTTTTTTTTCCTGTATTCGGTAGGTTTGAGAATAGGTCGTAGGTTATTTTTTATAAGTACCCCTATTCTTCGCGGACGGAGTCGCGGGCAACAGCTAGTTTCACTATAAAATTATTTTTACTTCATTTTAAAATTATATTTTAATGTACAGGAAGGAAATATACCAATTTTTTGAAATTATGGCAAAGAGAGAGAGGAAGGAAATTGGAATATACTTAGGGAGAACTTCTGGCGTTATAGCACAAATTCATGCTGATTCATTAAGCTCTGCAATCTGCAGACGCAGCATCTGCGACGATCTTTGCAGCCATTACTACCAGAACAATTTTCTTTACAATCCATCCAGAAATTTCAGGATATTTCGTTGGCATTGCAAGATAATTTGCCTAGCAACCATGTCTCTCAAGTTGCTGTCCATTAATTTTTGATTTATCGGTACAAAAAGATATGAAGGCACAAAGCCATAAAGCAGTAATTAATAGAGTAAAATTTTTCGGCCACAAGCCATATTAACCTTTTCAACGCCAACGACACATATAGGTGTCACAAAGTACATTGTCAAAGTGATCTTGACACAATGACATAAGATTCAATGCAGGTTTACGTTTTGTCGAGACGTGGCGTTGAAAGGGTTAAACAAGTGTCGCCAGCAAAAAGACCAACCACTTTTATCATTGATTCATCAAATGTTGACAGCAGCGAAATACTGAAAAATTATTCTGATGACACATTGTCGTTGAAAGCCCTAAGTAATTTCAGTTTTCTAATTTCTTCGGTTCCTTAAACAGTTCAGTTGGATGCCAGTTTTAGTGAAAGTCCACATTTATCTCGAAGAAATTATGAATATAAAAGGAAAAAAAATAGTAATATATATACGAGAAATCGCCTTTAAGTGCCTGGAACAGAAAGGACTAGATATCAACGTCAACGGCGAACACATCACTCACTTCAATTTGCTGACAATATTGATGGAGAAAGTCAGTATGATACTCAAAGGCCTCAACCGAGTCTCCCTACGGATAGGCCTCAGAATGAATATGAACACGACGAAAGTCATGTTTTATGTCCATGTGGCCCCCTAACCACGTTATGGTTGAGAGTTCGATTCGACCTAAGACAAACTGTCCAATTTGGAATGTTAAACTTCAAAAATGAAGACAAAATCGTCGAATTCAACTCGGATGGACAGCTTTCGGATAACTCCGCAATGTCTTTTCGTCTGAACTACCACAGTGCTCAAGAATAAAAGTCTTTAACCAGTGTGTGGGTGAATAGGCTCAGATCAGAGTCGCTCAACGAGCTACGGAGAGGGATATGCGCGAGGTTGGTAATCGAATCAGGAATGAGGAGATTCGTAGAAAGACAAGGGTCATCGACATAACCCAACGGATTAGCTCGTTGAAATGGCAATGGACAGGTCATATAGCACGCAGAACCGATAGTCGTTGGGATCGAAAAGTTCGCGAATAGAAACCATGAACTAGCAAGCGCGGCGTTGGACGTCCACCAACGAGATGTACGGATGATCTGGTAAAGACCGCAGGTTCACGGTGGATGCAAGCCGCTTCCAACTGTAATGACCGGGTATCAATGAGGGAGGCCTATGTCTAGCTGTGCACGTCTTTCGGCTAAAATGATGATGGTGATGAAAATCATGTTAATATTTATTAAAGTGATCAACGCAAATTTTATTTTACAAGTATTAGCATTTATGTCAGCTCATATATTTTATACTAGCTGTTGCCCGCGACTCCGTCTGCGAAGAATACGTTTATCGCTATCCCATGGGAAGTATGCAATTTTCCGGTATAAAAACTATCCTATGATAACATTAATCCTAAGGCCTCAAACTATCTCCTTTCCAAATTTCATGTAAATCCGTTCAGCCGTTATTGCGTGATTGAGTAACAAACATCCAAACATCTTCTTAAATTTTCATATTAGTAATAGTAATAGGATTAAATTCGACTAAAAACATATCAGACATAATTGAAGAAAGCCCTAAATGCGTTTAAGACCCTCTTTTTCACGACGATCAAAGACATTATGGTGCTTACGCCCTTATTCCTTGTGAAAAAATAAACGTTTGGTTTAAATTAGCGTGGAAAAAAGAATTAAGGGACATATTTTATACAAATGACTTGAATAATAAAAATAATATTTATCTATATCAATTGTAAGGTATTAAGTATTCTTAGTTTTTAGTTTCAGTTCATAAGCTTCTACGCTGATTTTTTTAAACAGTTTAAACCGTCTCCTGTAAAATCAACTTTTCGTAATTACGCCCCTTTTCGTAGGATACGACGATATGACAATTGTAGAAACACAAATATACTGATGCCGTAAATATAAAAATACGCCGTAATCAGTTAATTATTTATTAAATATAAACAATTTGTTTTTTACATAGAACTTTGGAACCGTTATAGAAACATTTTGTTGTGTAACATAGGACTTTTTTCTCTGTAGCGTACTAAAATTAGTAGGGGCAAGAGAGAGCAAACTTTGAACATGATTTTGACCCACATCCCGGTTTCCGATTGAGCTGAAATTTTGCACGTATATGAAAATTGTATGACAATGCAACATTATTGTAACATGGAGCTGATCTGATGATGTAGCTGGATGGTGCCCATAGGGACTCCGTAATAAAACAACACAACCCCGTCGAGTTTGGACTCGTTTGATTCGTCTTGACGAGTACTTTGATCCCAGATGGTAACCTGGTAACCTGATGAATGGTGGTCTGATGATGGAGCTGGAAGATGGCCAAAAGTACTCCACAATAAAACGACACAACCCCATCGAGTTTGAGCTTGTTTGATTTGTCTTGACGAGTACTTCTGATGATGGAGCTGATTGAGGGGTGATGAGGGGGGGGGGGGAGCGCGGGGATTTCAATTTCATATTCGATAAAAAAACCGGTTCTCGTCCGATCACCGAGGTTAAGCAACGTCGGGCGCGGTCAGTATTTGGATGGGTGGCCGCCTGGTTTCATTTTTTGAAGTAAAACTTCTATAGGCACTTTTCATACAGACCCCAAAATCTCGAAAAACATTCACTAGGTACCTACTTTTTGTTTATTACAATATCAAGCAACAAAAACTAATAACCTAAACATAACCTATCCTATGGTGTACTTCAAAGTCATATGGTGTGTCATCATCATCATCATTTCAGCCGAAAGACGTCCACTGCTGAACATAGGCCTCCCCCAAGGCTCGCCAAACAGTTCGGCCCTGCGCCATCCGCATCCAATGCGTTCCCGCTACCTTCACCAGGTCGTCGCTCCATCTTGTTGGAGGCATACCTACACTGTGTCTTCCGGTCCGCGGACGCCACTCCAGAACCTTTCGGCCCCATCGGCCGTCAGTTCTACGGGCGATGTGCCCTGCCCACTGCCACTTAAGTCTAGCGATTCTTCGAGCTATGTCCGTGACTTTAGTTCTTGCGCGGATTTCATCATTTCTAATGCGATCCCGCAGAGAAACTCCAAGCATAGCCCTCTCCATCGCCCTCTGAGTGACCTTGAGCTTCCTTTTAAGACCCATCGTTAACGGCCACGTCTCAGTGCCATAAGTCATCACTGGCAACACACACTGGTCAAAGACTTTTGACTTGAGACACTGCGGTATATCTGATGACAAGATATTGCGGAGCTTCCCGAACGCTGCCCAGCCGAGTCTAATTCGTCGATTGACCTCTTTCTCGAAGTTGAACCTACCCAATTGGATTGTATGTCCCAGATAGACATAGTCGTCAACAACTTCGAGCAAAGTATCTCCGATTACGACGGGAGTTGGTACAACATGGGCGTTCGACATGACATTCGTCTTGTCCATGTTCAATTTAAGACCAGGAGACTCTTCCGAGGTCAGCGAGCATCGCACTGAGGTCCTCCAAGGTCTCAGCCATAAGCACCACGTCGGCGGCAAATCGAAGGTGAGTGAAGTATTCGCCATTTACATTGATGCCACGCCCTTCCCAGTTCAGAGTCTTGAACGCATCCTCTAGTGCAGCGGTGAACAGTTTCGGAGAGATAACATCTCCTTGTCTGACTCCACGCTGCAATAGAATGGGCTTCGACATCTGATCCTGAAGTTGGACGGACATTGTGGCGTTATTATACAGACACTTCAACACTTCGATGTACCGGTAGTCTACTTGGCACCGTTGGAGAGACTGCAGTACAGCCCAAGTCTCGATCAAATCGAAGGCCTTCTCGTAGTCCACAAATGCCAGGCAAAGGGGGCGGTTATACTCCTCGGTTTTCTGTATAACCTGCCGCAACGCATGTATGTGGTCCACGGTGCTAAAGCCTTTTCGAAATCCGGCTTGTTCGGGAGGCTGGAAGTTGTCTAACCTGCGCGCGAGAAGATTCGTGAGGACTCTCGAAAACAGTTTGTAAACATGGCTCAGAAGTGAAATGGGTTTATAATTCTTCAATAAGGTATTATCGCCTTTTTTGAAGAACAGCACCACTACACTTCTGTTCCATGCTTTTGGTGTTTTCCCTTCACGGGTGGCGGTATCGAATAGTTTCTGAAGGGCTTTGAGGATCGGTTTTCCACCCGCCTTCAGAAGTTCGGCTGTTATTCCGTCATCACCAGGGGCCTTGCCATTCTTTAGTTGTTTGAGAGCCGTACTAATCTCGTACAGGCTGACGTCCGGGATGTCTTCGGTATATGCCGGGTTAATCTAGCTCTCGGGTCTTCAGCTAGATCCATGACGGGTTTCTTCGTTGATGTGTACAGCTGTCCATAGAACTTCTCAACTTCTAACAATAGCTCCGGTTTAGAGGTCACGATCCTGGGCTTTGCCCAACAGACAGATTCTTGGCAAAAACTTTAGAGCCTCTGTTGCGCTCTATCGCCACTTCAATACTATTAGTATTAAACTGGCGTATATCGCGCCTCAGAGACTTTGAGATCTGTCTGTTAAGCCGCCGGTATTGGCAAGCGTCACCAGATGTCTGTAGGATCATCTTACGTCGATCTTCCATGAGCTTTAGAGTAGAAGGTGTGATTTTTTTGGTTCTATTT
Organism: Archips xylosteana; assembly: GCA_947563465.1. NCBI lineage: Eukaryota > Metazoa > Arthropoda > Insecta > Lepidoptera > Tortricidae > Archips > Archips xylosteana. Next base: position 11,821,611 of record OX387365.1, on the reverse strand, counting down.
GTACGGTGAGTCTTAAAGAACTTTGACCCAACCAAGACCAAGACCAAGAAATATAATGTGTAACAATTATGTTTGTATTGAGACTCGAATTCAGTCGAACGTGATGGCCATTCTTAGTGTACAATCTTTGAAAACGAATTAAGACTGAATAATAACTAATAAAATAACCAATTAGGAACATTAAGGAAAACAATCGAGCCTACAATACTACTAGACTAATATAAAAAATATCTAAATAAAATATCTAAATATTTATTTGGTATTATTAAGTCTTTATACTTGTTGGTTGGGGGTTTTAAGTGGACTGTAGACGACAAACGACAATTAATAAATATAATACATACGGCAACTAATTTGAGATAAAGGCTGAGACTTGTGGTTGGAAGTACTCACCTCGACGTCTGCAGATGGTGGTGCAGATCCTAGCCGTAGTGGCTGGCGCAGGTTTCCTCGATCTTTGGCTCGTCCGAACTTACCTCCGACAAGGTTACCATTAACCAGCACAACTACTAGGATACAGCTAGGACAGTGCTTCCTCCAGCGGATCAGCTTTCTTCACACTTTTACACGTAGTTAACGCAAAAATAAATATAATATAGCCGAGAAACGATACGAGAATTTACTTGCGATATAATTTGCGCGGTAAGACGCCGACAAACGACACGACAGTTATTCAAACTTCGAAAAGAGAGAATGACAAGCGATTTACTTTTTTTTAAATTCAAATTCGATACAAAATGTTGCCAGGCGAAATTATTAAGAAAAACAAGGGTACAATCCTAAACAATACTTTCATATAGGTACCTACCGAAGTCAAATATCACACTGTACCTTTGGTGAACTGACGTCCGTGTACAAAGTCTACATAATACGTACTAGGATTTTCGAATTCCTGGACTTTTTAGGTTTCCGGGTACCCGGGAAATACAAATGTATGCAAAAGTCCCTCGAAATTTAGCAATAAATGATTTTTTTAAAATAATCACTCTTCCGAGTAATCGTATTAAAATAGTTAGAGAGTCTTATAGATTTAAGTAACTATAATTCTTCATAATTATATACTTTTACATTTCATCAAAAGTTACGATGTAATTCAAGGTCACCAGTATTCAATATACACAATTTGAGGAACGAAGGCAGGTGGTTAAGCTAAGTAAGTATTAGTACTACAATTTTCCCTGGAATTCCAGCCCCGTACCCGGGGACCCCCAAAAAAAAAACTAATACGGACGTCAGTGCCCCTAGTGTAAATTTCATTCGATAGCGTGACGTGTTTCCAAAACGTCCCGCTTGTCGCGCTGTTCAAAATCCCTTACAAAATGAGACTTAACACAAACGCGTACGTCACGTCACGCTATCGAACAAAATTTTGACTAGGGATTCACCATTTAGAATATAATCATAAACAAAAACTCGAACTAATGGCACAATGTCTTAAAATAAACTATTCATAAAAACCATTATTATTATCATTTAGTAGAACAACCAGTCTACCATTTTCAAACAATTACTTTGCTCACCCGCGACCTTATCGTTTCCTTAATTCTTATCGTTTGTTACGACAGCCTTATTCTCAATCATCGAGATGTAGCCTGATGCGTCCGGCTCGAACTCAAGAATTGGCCTGCGATTGACTAGGCCAGTCTCTCCTTCTATGACAAATGCCTCTAACCAAAGTGGGTCTGTAGTTAATGGTGTTGATGTAGTTGCTAGGTGTTTCGGTGTAGGCACTTTTGCTTGCTCCAATTTTGCTTTGGGTCTAGGAAAGGGCTTCTTCTTCTTGGGTTGAGCTTGAACCTCAGGCTTACGCGCTGCGTCGTCTCCCGCAAGGTCGCGGGTGAGCAAAGTAATTGTTTTAGTTCATTAATATGGACCTCCGCAAAGTAACGCCTGATTCAATAAATTTTCAAACAGTTAAAATTAATATATTAGACCTAAAATTAAAAAAACGGAAACTAAATAACAATTTCAAATTATTTGGACTTCTAAAAGATCGGAAATGATCACAAGTTTAAAATACTTCCAAGAGCTAGCACTCTTCATGATTATTTTTATCAACTCGAAGTAAATGTCAAGTCAACTATATTGTCAACGATAAAATGATCGCTTAGGAAAACATCTTATTGTATCTTAGCTCTTTGTGTTTTAACGATGTCAGTACCAGTACCTAAATCAAATCATCGGAGAATAGATAGAAAACGAAGAAGATAGAAATATGCATTATAAGTTGTCGACGTGTTTGGCCGCGGACTGGACGCACGCTGCGCGGCATGCGGCGCCTCTGTCGTCCAAAACAGTTCCATTAAAGTCTAAAGATTTTGATTGTGGTAATCGTGAAATGGAGCTGTTTTAGAAAACAGCGGCGCAGCATGCTTTGCCGCCCGCCGCGACGTGCGCCGCGTTCATCCAGTCCGCGGCCTTACCTACCTTATTGAACCACATATAGCTACATGCATGCCAAGTTTCGTGCTTTCTTCTGGATGGAACTTTATTTCGAGCCGAGGAGCCTTGCTATTGGACATGAAATGCATAAGGTTCTTTATTCTATGTATTCCTAGAGATTGTTCATAACATTCGACTCGAAATACGGTCCCACCCAGAACATAGCGTAAAACTTGGCATGCTTATAGTTTTTTTTTTCATTTTTTTTTATTACTAATATATATTTTATTAATGCCTACGTCAATAGAGAACCTGGCAATGAAAATAGTTAAAAATGCAATCAGTAGTTTTAAGGCTGATACTTATTAAATCAACAAAATATGGCTATTATTAATTGTATTTTAAAAATGTCAGTGAAATAAAAGCTATTTTTATATTTATTAAGTTCTTAATGTAATACGAGTATCATTTAGTTTGCGAAGAGCTATAGAAGACGCGACTTTTTTTTTAGTGTAACAATTTTGCACGTAAACTTTAATTTTTAGCCAATCCTTATTTTGAAGCAGTTTTGAATATTTGTCTTTTAACCCTTTAACGCTCAATTTTTTTTTTCATTTTTTTTCCGGTTTCATGTACTGAAATGAGTTCATAGGGATAAAATAAGCTCTAGAAAAATGATAAAAAAAATCATATATATATACTTTCCAAAAAAACATATGCTAAGAATACTTGACGTTGTGCGACTTTCAACATAGTACTAGTAGTAACCGTCGTCAAGTATTCTTGACATTGCGAAAGGTGCAGAGATAGTAAATAAATTAAAAAAATGTTTTTTTTATAGAATTATTATTTAATGAGCAATATGAAAAGAGTAGAAACAATTTCTTTTTGCCACTAAGCACAACCTCAATTTACATTTGGAGCATTCCATGTTCGTGTTGCCCTTCTTGCAATGCCTACACCTTCCGTAAGAAGTGTATACTGGCAAATGTCCTGTATTATCATATTGGACTGCAGGTGGAGGTCTTGCAACTGTTGTTACCTTTTTGGCAGGTACAATCGCACTGTTTGTGTTAGCCGGTCCAGCCCTGTTTTTTTTTAGAAGCTCAGTTGCTAACTGCAGCCTAAACTTCTTTAGTGGCATTTTCTTTACAGTGGGCGCTTGTCGCCTATATAACAACCAAGCGTTATTTACGCATACATCTAGTAGTTGAGAAAATATAGCCATATACCAGCGCTTTGTTTTGTAATTTGACCGGTACAAGGCCACCAACATGTCTGCCAAATCAACCCCTCCCATCTGAGCATTGTACTGCTTCACGATCTGAGGACAGTCCACGTTGACTCTTGTTTTTTCGTTTTTTGAGTATCGTGTTATCGATGCCATAGGATGAGAATCAACGAAAGAGCTTGCCAATGTTACAACCTTGTTATCTAGCCACTTTACAACTACAAGCTTATTTTTTTGGCAGACTAGCTGCTTGCTCGTACCTCGATCTTTTTTCGACAATTGTTTGTCGGTAGGCAGCTTTTGATCACATCCCCTGAGCCGGTTATTTCTTATCGTCCCCAGGCTAAATATGCCATATTCATGACGCAGAAGACGAATTAGTTCAAGCGATGTGAAAAAATTGTCGAAATACACGACAGATGGTTTTGCCTTAATCGTCTTGCAAAGAGCTATGACAACTTTTGCCCCCAATCCTAAACTATCTTCGTAATCTGTAAATGAACAGGATCTAAAAGTGTCATCGCCACCGTACGGCATAAAGTCGTAAACAAGGCCAGACACACCAGCCCGTACAAATAATTTGAACCCCCATTTCTTTGGTTTCTTTGGCAGGTATTGGCGCCGACTGCCTGCTCTGGTGCCTTTGTAAGGCACCATCATTTCATCAACACTGTACCTTTTTTCTTCGTCAAGCTTTAGACAATTTTGCCTTACAGCTTCTAATAGCGGACGTATTTTAAAATATCTGTCATCATTAATAGAGCTATTATCTACAAAATGCAGATATCTTCTTAGGCATTCATATTTATTCAGTGACATGACATCAGCTATGGGAGCGAATCTCAAATCATTAGACCAGTAGTCTCTATAAGAAGGCATGGGGACTACACCCATTATAAGTGTCACGGCTATGAAGTTGCGAATGTCATCGATAGTCACATTGATAAATTTAGATGATTGGCTGGACTGTACTGAGAAAAGGTTTGTTTGGTCTCTGATCATTAACATTATATCTTCTGAGAAAAAAGATTTAAAGTAGTCACTTGGAGGTTTTAATTCGGTCTCTGGCGGCAGTACTAATTCAGCTTCTTCAATAACGGCGCGATGGGCAAATTTCGTTGCTTTCCAGGTAAAGCTCAATGGTTTCCGCACAAATTTCTTTTTTTTAACAATCCGGGGTGGTGGGCGTGCTACTTTGCGCTTCGACCTCGTCTGTTGTGCTGGAGAAGGTGTGCATGGCGATAGAATGGATGATAAATTGAGTGCTGGCAGTGGGACTTGTGGGGATGATGGGAATATTTCTCGAATTACAGGTGTTAAAGGCACTGTTTCTTCATCTGATAGAGCGGCAAAATGCCGTCCTATCTCTTCGTCGGAATCAAGTAAATTCAGGTTTTCGAGAGAAGACGGTACGGATCGGGGTTCTGAACTGGCATCGGAATGGTCACCAGTGTCGCCTGTGTCTTGCGGAAGCGTGGAAACAATCTCTCCTTCTTCTTCACTGCTGCTGTCAGAAGATCCGACATATTCTGGAGGCACGAGTGCCATGATTCTATTAATCCGACCCCATTGTATTTTACCCTGAAGCCACAAAATAAAAAAAACACATGCAGCAAACGAAAAAACACCCAAGCATAATGTTAGTACAAAAACTCATATATAAACAAGGCATTAGAATTTAAATTATGGAAATTATTGCTTAATGCATCCAATACTATTATGTATCCTAATCTTCGCAATGTCAAAATTACTTAACAACTCAAGACCAATGTTGTTTATTCATAATTGCGCAGTGCTAAGAATGCTTAACATGCTAAGTAACAAGTACATTTCTAACTGTCTCGCAAAGCTAAGAATACTTAACACGCATATTTGCAACCCAGCCAAGTGTTAGTTTGGTTCCCAATTTGTTAGAAAAACGTAAAAACACAAAGCACACACCCTCAAGAATACATTACAATAGTAAATCAATAGGTATTCAAGGAATAAACATTTTTAATTATTTAATATTTACCTTGCGTCCTGCGGTCGACTGTTGTCGCGGCGCCATCTTGCCACTAACTGTCAAAATGCGTGCGCCTGGGCAATGACCTCGCCCGTCAAAGATGCGTTAGGTACTATACCATCAATTTGAAGTAATAAGTAGTGAATGAATTTAAAAATAACGACATGAGATTTTTTTGTTTTTCTTGTTAAGTATTCTTGGCATTGCGAATTAAAGGGTTAATGCGTCACATTCAGCACGTTTCGGGGGCCCTTTATTTTTGATATGATCTTTGAAGTATTTCATCACAAACATTTTTTTGTTCCGTTGTCCACGGAATAAGTGTCCTTTTTTTTTGTGGGATTCGTATTTGATGTATCTTTTAATGGAATTTCTTCGGCGATACTTGGATGGTGTACTAGATTATTTGAAATGTTACCCTTAGGTTCAAATCCCGGTAAGGCCATTTATTTGTGTGATGAGCATGAATATTTGTTCCTGAGTTATGGATGTTTTCTATGTATTTAAGTATTTATTTATCTATATAAGTATGTTTATCGTCGTCTAGTACCCATAGTACAAGCTTTGCTTAGTTTGGGACTAGTTCGATTTGTGTAAGATTGTCCCGTAATATTTATTTTATTTTTATTTTAGGTCTAGAAAGAGAATCTTCATCTGTCATTTCAAAGTCAACAACTTCTTCATTTTCTAGGAGAAGTCCTATGATTTCTTCATTCATGTTTAAGTTTATTTGGTCTAAAGTTTTTCCTTGATATTTGTCTGCTTGTCTATCTTCCATTAATAATAATAATTTGGAGATTTTAGCCGTCTCATAAACATCATTCGGTAATCTATAATTGTCCCTGTGTACACTTAGAGTGTGACCCATGAAGGTCGCAAGTTGTTCCATTTCTGATTCGTTCATTGTAAATAATTGGGTCATTGTTGCTAAGTGTTTGCGAAGCCGTGTAGAAGTAAGAGCCCTGTGATTCTGCACACCGGATGCTTTAGCGTGCTTTTCCAAAGTTTTATAGCCACAAATAGTTGTGCCACCTGCTTTTACAAACAACATATTATTATCATTTTTAATTTATAAATGCATCACGTCTAAAAAATTTTTTATGTCATTTTGGATTTCGGCACTAAATAAAACTGGAACTCCTCTTCCTCTTTTACCACGGATTACAATCCTTTTCAATTGGTCAACTAGTATCCTTTCTGTTGGAGATAGGACTTTCTCGAATTCCTCATACTTGTTACTCTCATTCCCATGTTTCATATAATCACTCAATTTTAATCGTTGTAATTCACCTGGTTAGACTGTGCCATACTATCAGCTGCCTGTTTTGCTACTTTGGACAGATAATCTTTAAACAACTTTAAATCGGAAGCTAACGGGACGATAGTTGTCTTGTTCCATTTTTTCACATTGAGATCATCCGCTGCCTGGCTGGAAATGTCAAACCTCCAGTTGTCTCCAATTAAAGAAGATAAAGTTTTTAAATCTGCTTGAACTCTAGCCGTATCAACCGTGGCTTCCGTTTTGCAACTATGTAATAACGCTATGCTACAACATTGTTTAATCGACGTTGCGATGTTCATTGCATATGTTGGTGCATCAAATTGGCTTTTAGTTTCGTCGTATCGGGCCACTATTTTTTTGGGTATGTATTACAATACCGAAGTACGAAAGACCGAATGTATTAAAACATCGAATGGGTCAAAAGACCGACACGATTTTATTCTGAAACCGTTAACTTTTTAAGATTGTTATAAAACTAACCTAACCTAACCTAATGGGTTCTGTGTGATGCCGTTTTAATAAATTCTGAGAAGTTAACGGTTTCAGAAAAAAATCGTGTCGGTCTTTTGACCCATTCGATGCTTTAATACATTCGGTCTTTCGTACTTCGGTATTGTAATACATACCCATTTTTGTAGCTTGGACCAAAGTGTCGTAATATTGGGGTCTTAACGCCTGTTCCAAGCTAACAATATTTGGTTTCAAGTTAGACACTTCTACGAACAATTTTGCCAGCTCCCGCATTTTACGCGACACAACTGTTGCAAAATGTTTTTCTCGGTGTGACCTCAAATATTGTGCTCCAAACATACGAATCAGAGAATCCTTTTTGGCAATTAATGATATTTTATCAGTTGTAATATTACATAATACAATCTTAGTACTAGCCCAATGCGGGGGGGGGGGTTCGAATGTTTTGTTATGACGTTGTCACGTTTAACTATCGTCCGTAAACCGACTTTACAGACAACCGGTTTTGTATAAGATTATCTATCAAAGTAAGGAGTTCCATTTTCAAATAGGTACTTTGTTTCTTATAATTTGAAAATGGAAGTGCTTACAAATTTCGTAGTCGGCAACTGCAACAAATAAAGAACATTTATGAATGGGTATCAAATATAAATAAAATAAAAATATCGTAGATTTCAAACTTCATTTTTTTTGTTTCAATTTGGTATTTTACATTAGTTATTGTTGTTAGTTGTGTTTATAACAGTTCTATTATTATTGATAGATTTAATGAGTTGGTTTTAAGTTATGTTCGGACGTGATTTTCTTCCTACGTCCTTTGTGATCATTTTTTTCGAGCGTCTATTGACAAAAATGATATTATTAATAGCTTGTTAGAAAGCTAGAAATACATACATGTTTTGTGTACAATCTGTACGCCAAATGTGTTAGCAAAATTTTCTGCTTTTGTGTCATTTATGTTGAGAAACCTGATAAAGCATTTTTTTTACTTTTCGGTCTCGCATCGCACGTGTACAGATAATTATACTTTTAATATTGTATAAGAACAGCTATTTTATCTTGTACATAAGGAAATAAAAAAAACTGACTTACATGGTCAACTTTTTTTTAAATAAATTATTAAAGATGCGTTTCCAACTTTTATTGCAAAAACTTAAATTTCAATCATTTATTAAACTAAAACGCTCTTAAAATATGTAATTCAAAGAAACTAAATTCTTAAGGCAATCGCTCACACTTATTTCCTGATTTAGGCAATCTGAAATAATTCAATTCATCCTTTCATTTTTAAGTAGAATTTTTTGACTTCTTTTGTTTTCTTTGTAGTGCAATGCGTTGGATGGATTGAGCTCACAGTGGTATGGGGGCAGACGTAAAACAATTATCCCATGCTGCGCTGCCATCTCGTCCACAGCATACTTATCGCAATGTTCTTGTTTGTGCTGCCGTACAATGTCTATAAGAGTAGCTTTAACCATTTTTGCTTCGAATCGAATGAAATATTTTTGCTCGTTAGCCACTCTTGTATTCTAGGTTTAGTCCAAGACATTTTAGGCAGCGATTCTAGTTTCCTGGAGTGGTAGGGGGCATTATCCATCACTACTACGGAATTTGGTTTTAGTTTTGGCAAGACCCCCCTAAACCACTTCTCAAAGGAATCGGCATTCATCTCTTGATGATAGTCCAAGACATTTTAGGCAGCGATTCTAGTTTCCTGGAGTGGTAGGGGGGGGGGGGGGGGGGCATTATCCATCACTACTACGGAATTTGGTTTTAGTTTTGGCAAGACCCCCTTAAACCACTTCTCAAAGGAATCGGCATTCATCTCTTGATGATAATCTTCTTTTTTTAGCTTCAAATATTAATAAGCTGTCTTCTACGAATCCTTCTTCCCCGCCTATATGGCCGATTATTTATCGTTTGCCCTTTCCTGAAGGCTGTTGTAAGCCAGTGGTCAAGCCATCTAGGAAGGCCTGTCTGGTCAATCCATGCCTTCTTCGGTGCATGACCTTCAATGTAGTGAAAAATATCAATTAATTATTGAAACAATTTAATGTAAAGAAAACAGAAAATTGTAATTACCTTCGTTGATCCAGGTTTAATCTTGGTAATAAATATACCTTCCTTCCCTTCGATACTCTAGAATGATCGTGTAAAAAATGTTCGTGGCGATGTTTTGCTCTATGCTTGGCTTTAAAAAATAAATATCACGGGACAATTCACACCAATTGACCTAGCCCCAAACTAAGCAAAGCTACTACAACACGCAACAAAGCTTACAGTACAAGCAAGTTCGATACTTCTCCTAATTTTTTAGCTTTGCCGATTAGCTCTTTTATTCTCTTCTCCATAATATCTAATCGTACGTATATGAGTATGCCTTCTTCCATCTTGGCGTTAGAGTTTCCTTAATTGTTTCTCACTTTTATAAACCTCTTGTTTAATAATTCTGTTTTAAGGGGACTTAGTCACCATTTATAATAACTTTGATACTTTAGTTGATGTTTACAACCAAGAACAAAAACTTCATTCAACAAGTAGGTACTTGCCGCTGCGAGTGAGTGTGTATATATCTAATTTGGTGTTTTTGTTTCCGAAATTAATTCCTAACAACTTCACTTCGTTTATTTCCATACAATTCGTTTGTGCCATAGTCACAAATAAACTGCTTCATGTTTCGGTCGCCATAAGTCTGTTCTCATTTACAACAAAATTATACACTTCGCTCAGTTCCGTTCTTGAGCCAATCAGTCGAATTGATTCTTATCGTAACATCCAATCAGAGTCTTACTAATGAAACGTAGTCAATTGTGTAATTGAAAACAAATCATACCAGTGTTATGTACCAACTTAAGAAACTAGGGGCGTTTTTCAAGTTTTAACTTTTAAGCGTCTACCACACTGCTCGTTAACTTTTATTCGACTTTGCACATAATTGAAATACGGGTTATATATCGCACTGTAAATAACTTATTTATTTCAGTATTTAAAATATTTATAAATTTAATTGATGACTATAGCCACAGGTATGGCCCAAACTAACAATAATATTCGCTTTCGATCGCAATCGGTAGCGGAATTGAAAATCGGGTTAGAATAAGTTACTACCTTAAATAAACATTGCTTTTTAAGTACGCATGGGATTGCAAAAGGGGTTAAGGATATAAGTGTTAAAATGCTCCTCGTTCAAATGATACACAGCAGCTTGGATTGATCTACTTTATATTATTTTATAACCAATTACAGAAAATTAAGCGCTAACACTTGACAACCGTACGGTTTGACGTTCTAATCCTAACTGCCGGGTGACCGCCCGTTTTCTTTCGAATTAATCAAAATACTTTTATATTGTAAATAAATACATATGCCAATTTAATTACTTTTAAAATCTAGTTAATGTTAATCATTTAATATCAAGTGAAAAACACTAGCTAACAGGCGGCCGTCCTGCAATCGGAATGACCCCATTCCGACCCGTTTCGGCCATTCTTATAGGGGTATGACCACATACCGAGTTTCAAACTAATAATTCTTATGTTTATTCATTAATTGGTTGATTCACTGACCATTATTTACTTATTTTTCAAAATTACTCAAAAACCAAAATTTAACTGTCTGACTAGATTAGTTTAGATTAGATTATTTATTCCTTCAATATAGGATTACATCATGAATTGTACAAAGTCAAGTCAGGCGAATTTATATTGAAGTCGTCAAAAGCACACAAATTAAATTAAAGAATCAAATGGATGTTACAAAATGTTAAAATTGAATAGAATATTAAATAACAATAAAACTATTACAAATAAGTTGGTTCTCCTCTCAGGATAGTCATAGTTAACTGGATATTTAACTAACAAATAAAATAAGACATTAATAAGAGTAATAATGTCACCAACAGGGATCAACCTATTAAAATACATGTCAAATAAAATATTAAACTAAACTAAATAATCATTTTTGGATCACCATTTGTTAGGTTACATTATATCATAAAATACCTATGTGAAAGTAACTAATTTAGACTACAGCATTTATTTTAGATCAAATCAATCTCATTAACTAATTCATCTTCTTCCATTCCATAAATCAATAATCACTGGTATGTAGACGACACCAAAACGTGCCAGAACTTCATCTTAACTGCACTGCTGCTGCTGCTGAATATAGCTCCCGTTTGCCGCCCGAGGGACACGGTCTGTTCCTAACTGAATATAGCTCCCGTTTGCCGCCCGAGGGACACGGTCTGCTCCTAACTGAATATAGCTCCCGTTTGCCGCCCGAGGGACACGGTCTGCTGCAGTATCGTCTCCACTATGCTAATGCTACTGGAAATGAATGCTACCCGCGGGCCAGACACTTAGCTTCCGTTTAGCCACCCGAGGGCCACGGCCTGCAAGTGCTACCCGCGAACCAGACACGTAGCTTCCGTTTAGCCACCCGAGGGCCACGGCCTGCTAGTGCCACTTAACATCCACAGATCATGGTTCACCAACTGCTCATCGGCGATTTCGTCCACCCTCACAGTGTTCGCCGTCCACACACGTCTCTTTGATTTCGGCACCCAGCACTATCCGATTGCCAGGTCCATCTGTAACTGGGAGGGATAGGATTTAACACCAAAAATAAAGTAGGTAGTTAGGTAACTTACGCACGCCATGATTTCATTCTCATATACATAGACAAGATTTAACAAAACAAAGTAAGTACTTAATACTCGTAGGTACTGGTCGCTGACCAAATTAATTTAATTACCAACTTCATATTGATCATCAGAGTCTGTTTCACTATTGTCGCTGTGTTTGCTAACAATTACAGATATACAAAACGTAACCCAATGTTTAAGTTGGTCACCTAGGTATACCTATATATTTTATACTGTCTTTGAGAATGTCCATGACCCATGTTCCACCGTTAGATACTTCGTATCGGTCGTTCTTTAAAACCGTGGTAACTTTAAGGGGACCTCTGAACTTGAGGGCCAGCTTTTTGTTTTCCCCTTTTCCGGGTTATTATTTGGGATCACAACTAAATCGCCTTCTTTGAAACCTTTGTAGGCGCGTTAACCGAATGCCTTGACGTTAAACTTAAACACACCGTTGCCTGGTGTAGTGAAGCTGTTCGTTTAATTTAATTTTGCCAAAAACTTTGTTTGAAATCGACTGAACTAATAAATTTTGCATTTCGGAGACTATCTAGAATTTGGGGTATAAAAGGTATTGCACACGCATCCCCTTTGGTAACTGCATCTAATTTTCGACAATTTAAATTAAATCGCCATATACTATCTGACTTAGGAACCATAAGGACTGAATTTAGATCACGTACCTTCACTGTGGGTTATCTTATCACATCTAAACTAAGCATTTTATCCACCTTCGTAGTTCCTTAAGCTTTTCCGGTGACATGGGATATGATCTGCACTTAATCGGCGGTGAATCGCCGGTATCAGTTTTTGAGTTCAATTATTTATTTTCTTTATTGAGGAAAACAAACGGCAACAATGAAATTAACACAAGTAGGTATCACATAAGTCGGTAAAGATCTCACTTGTATATCGATACTTATAAGAAAAATGTAATGCACAAAGTAAAAACAATAAAAGTAATGAAAAAGACTTAATTCAATGAATACATGCAGAAAACGGGACACTTAGGCCTCAAAATGTTGCCTATACTTACATTTGTTTATGCAGTGCAGAATATTTCTGCTAATTATTGTTGGTCTCATTGTCGTAAGGCGATATATTACTTAATTGTTTATCAATCTGAGCCGTATTCCTAATGAATTCCGTTGGTTTCTCAATATAGCGATTTTTTTTTTTTTTTTTTTTTTTCTACACTTAGGGCACGATCGTGTGGGATATCCCAGTTAACCGCCTTAAAACACATAAGTAATAAGTTTGTCGGTACACGCTTTAGTATGGTTTATACACCTATAACAATACATTGTCGGTATTAGTCGGCTTTTGACTGTGGAACCGTAATGGCGTTTGGTACTGTTGCCGCTGGTCAATAAACACAGCACCATGACTAAAGGTGTTGAACTGAACGGCCTCTGGTGTTGCACGGATGTAGATGCGACGACAGTGAGATCCTGTTTGTGCTTTTACCCTTATAAACAAGATCAGGGTTCAATGAAGATTGCTTTTGCGGTTCCGCAAATAATGTTCCCTTTTGTCGTGCAGCCTCAATTATCCTACCACAACGGCGTAAATCTTCCACTGAGTTAATTCGCTACAGTGCCAGCTGCTCCGAAAACGATGGCCTAGTAGTACCTATGCAACAGGATTTCTAATTGCCTTATCACCTTTTGGATTCGCAAGACGTGAAAACCGCGAAGTAAATATGAGTCGGCTCGTCCTGACCTTGTGTTCGAGGGTGGAATTCCTGCAAGAGTCTATAGGTAATCAGAATCCGTAGGTGCAAACTCCTTTAGTAACAAAGTGCTCACTCAACCCCTCAAACCCTTCCAGGACTGCAACCTGTGTTTATTTACTCTATACCATAAAAGACCTAAAGGTAACTCTATACCATAAGGACCTAAAGACGTAAAAGACCTAAATTTGATAAAAAATTTGAAACAAACAACAAGTTGAATTAAACAACTGCTCATCAGAAATAGGTACCAAACACTTGGGCTCGCTCGTTTACCGCTTCTAAAAAACGAATGAACACTTAACCGACCGTTAAACTTGTTGTTGACAAGTCTCAGAAGGTTGAAGCCTGTAGACTCCTTTGTGACCTCACTAAAGTCGGCACAGACACCAGCTCCGGTACTACTAAGATTGCTTTGCCTCCCCAAAAACCTATCAGTAACAAGCAAACATTGTTCCAACTTAGAGTTCAAGTTGGCACTCATTTACTTTTCTACCTGTAATTCAAATACGGTTAATCTGTGCAGTCGATAATAGAGCTGATAGTACAAAGCTTTGGCACGAACTAACAAACGACTGTCTTTTGTTTTCTCCAAAGAACTCAGCTTAGACTGTAATTTCACTATTTTTTTTTTTGTAATTAGCGGTAGCTCGTCACTAGCTCGCAAGTCTTCATTTATAATTTTTTTTTTTTTTTTCCAGCCAGAAATTCTGTGCATAATTTCTCAAGTTGTTTTCTCACAATGCAACTGTATCTGCCGGTGTCTCTGACCTAACATTAATTTCATATATCAACTCATCTCGCAGCAAAGGATGATAATTTGGCTTCATTAAATCCATTTTTAAGGTTAGAACTACTTAGTATTATTTGTATGTATATATTGTAAAAAACTCAACCCTATTTTCTCCTCTGTCTCAGGGGTTGACCTAACAAACTGAGTTAGCAAGATGTTTATTACTAAAGTTTACACCAAAACTCAATTTAATATTATGTAATTTGCTTTAAGTTAAAACTTAAGTATTTTAAACTATGAAGCACTGTGATACAGTAAACAGTAAACAATACGGGTACTAGAACTCCATTAGGTATTAGTTTTTAATAAATAACTAGTTATTAAAAGTTGTTACTTACTTAAATGTATAACCTAGGCTGCTAGATTTTACTTGAAAGTAGCTCTTAACATAACTTGCAGTTTACTTGTTTATCAAGATAAAAATTAGAAAGACATTTAGCAGAAATATTGCCATGCAAAACACTAATAACTTAGCTTAGTATTCGCTATCAAGTAAATTAATTTTTAATTCGGAGGTCTGTACCACAGGATTATTCAATAAGTACTTAATATCAACTGTCTAAGTTAAATTAAAACTAACATCTTGGCTAGTACACTTAATTAAAATGAAAACATTACTTTTATGAGGGTACTAACCAGAAATATTTTGTTTAAATAAATTTTGAAAATAAGTTATATATGTTGTGGCAGTCGTTTTGAAATGTGGCTTTAATTATTTTCAGCACTTTAGTTCATTACAGATAAGCCAAACCAGAAATAAGCAAGCACAAGATTAGTAGAACACAAGTTTTTCATGACATGTAAGTTGTTTAGTTATTGTTTTATGTTTATATGTT
The DNA here is from genome assembly GCA_947563465.1 of Archips xylosteana. Taxonomy (NCBI): domain Eukaryota; kingdom Metazoa; phylum Arthropoda; class Insecta; order Lepidoptera; family Tortricidae; genus Archips; species Archips xylosteana. The sequence continues at coordinate 11,806,234 of OX387365.1, read as the reverse complement.
GTAAATAATATTGTTCGAATATCTAGAATTGTTCTATTGACTTTAACACTTAATTATTATTATTACTATTACTAATATGAGACTGAAAGCAATAGCTATGATGAATCTTTTAACAAGAAAAATGCCATATAATATATTTGTTAAATAACAAAACACCTGTTGAAAACAATAGCTCTTGTGAAAGGAACAGAATACTTATTTTATACACTGGCCAAGAAAGGGTAACAAATGCCCACTACTACCTGCTATCGGTATCTACTGAAGTCGACCGCCTTGCTGACTGACGCCGCTGCCCAGCTGCTGAGCTTACACGCGTGCTTGTTGCCCTTTATTAGTTTTGGTAGCAGAGCGTCTCCCATCTTTGAATCCCTTTTTACGTTGAGAACTGCGCGATGCTCTCTTTGGGCGTCCCTTGTTAGTGGGTGGTGTATAACGTGACTCTTCACTCGACATCATATCGTGGAAAGGGGTGGACTAGTTATTGCCAGTATAAAGATTAGAAATATATATTAGCAATGAAATTATTACAAACTAACCTTCCGTCGCCCGCGACAACTCAATCCTCCCGTAGGAAAAGGTGTTTTCCCACGGTAAACGGTTCTCATTCAAATTCGGTCTCAAATATTAAACTTAACGGTCAAAGTATTGAATTTGTAAAATCTACGGTATTCTAAGGAATAACACTGGACTCTAAATTGCAGTGGGGATCGCACACCAGCGCAATTGCGAATAGGTTGAGCTCTGCTGCGTTTGCAGTCAGAAAGATACGGCAGCTAACCGATGTGGCGACGGCACGGTTGGTGTATTTTTCCTACTTCAATAGCATCATTTCATACGGCCTTATTTTATGGGGATCTGCTGCAGACTTGGAATCAATTTTTATTTTGCAAAAGAGGGCTATCAGAGCGATATATAACTTAAGGACACGCGATTCTTTAAGATCTTTTTTTTTTTTTTTTTTTTTAAAAGAAATAGGTATCCTAACCCTGCCGTCGTTGTATATATTTGAAATAATCATGTATGTAAGAAAAACATATGTGATTTTCCTACTAACGTCGATAAGCCAAAGGTTACTAGAAACACAGGGAAGCTTAAAGTTCCATCTTACAGACTGGCTAAAACTAAAAAGTCGTTTCTGGGAAGATGCATACGTTTTTATAATAAAATTCCGAAAACAATAACCGAACAAACTGATACAAAATTCAAATCCATTGTGAAGAAGACATTAATATCTAAGGCGTACTATAAAATTAATGACTTTATCATGGACAGGGATGTTTGGAAATAATTCCGATCCGCATTGGCGATCCCTAGTCTCAAATAGCGTATCTACTGTGTTCAAAAAAATTTAATTGTATTAAATACTTTAGATGTATGTCATTTAATAACAATGTAGATCTGATTGAAAAAATATACCTTGTTGAGTTTCTCGCCGGCCTCCTCCCAACAGGGCTCCCTCCGGACCGGTGGCAGATTCCTCGACGTTCACAGGAGCATCAATTGATGCCCAAATTGAACAAAGAATCTTGACCTTGACTTTGACTTTGTAAAGAAAACAGCATATGCCATTCAGTGATAATGTAGCTATCTAGCGGCAAAATAGGACCACGCATAGGTAGGTAGAAAACATTATCATAGTGTAGTAGTTTTTGTTTCGATTTAAATGTTAATGAAATTTACTCTATTAATTTATCATGAATATTTCAATTACTTATACAGTTTATTCAAAGTACATATTTGAGGTTTCAAATCACATCCAGTATTGATTTTGTGAATTTATCTTATGAATGTTTAAAGTAAGCAAAAAAAAATCTCAAACATAGGTGTGAATTGTCCCGTGATATTTATCTATTTTATTTATTAGCGATCTTATTATTTTTAAATACGCGACAATAAACCTACTTAGACAAAGCATCATGACCTTTGATATAATTTCCAAGCAAGCAAGCATAAATATCTAGCTGGCCGGAATCGTCATACTTACTTCCTCTTTGTGCGTGCTACCCACCACACCGCGCGCAAATGTTCCTTTGCGCTTTTCAACAAAGAAACGTTTCGCTATCGCTTAAAACATTGAGAAAGTGTTTATAACCCTGCAACTGAGTATAATTGGAATAATAATGTTACATTTCAGCTTACAGTGTCATTGTTACAAGTAGATATTGATTGCGAAACATAGTATAACCGAGCCAAGTAAAGTAACATACCTATAGTAAATAATGAAATTCATACCTTTTGGTTTTCCAACGTTCTTACCACTTCTGATTGTTAAAATGCTCCTCGTTCAAATGATACACAGCAGCTTGGATTGATCTACTTTATATTATTTTATAACCAATTACAGAAAATTAAGCGCTAACACTTGACAACCGTACGGTTTGACGTTCTAATCCTAACTGCCGGGTGACCGCCCGTTTTCTTTCGAATTAATCAAAATACTTTTATATTGTAAATAAATACATATGCCAATTTAATTACTTTTAAAATCTAGTTAATGTTAATCATTTAATATCAAGTGAAAAACACTAGCTAACATAAGGTACGGTAAATAAAACAAGCTTTCACACATTTTCAATAGAATTGTATGAAATTCTTATCTGTTCATACACAAGAAAGATCCGAACTAGCATTGCTAGGCTAAGGATCCACCCATTAGCTGTACCTATCCATTTCTTAGTTTTCTCTCTTATGTTAGTTCAGTGCAACAGCACAATAACAGGATAGGTACCTGTAATCCATCATCATGTGAGTTTCTAGGTCTCCACAGCTGAGAGCTTCAATGTCTGCTTCGCTATGAGTTTCTAGGATTTCACCGCAGCATAAGTTTCTAGATCTTCACCGCTACATGAGTTTGTAAGTCTTCACGGCTATATGAGTTTCTTGTTCTTGTGATGTTTATTTTGTAAGTTAGGTAATTAAACAACCATTTAAAAGCAAAAGGCTTTATTGAGAAAACTTTGGTCCTTATGAATATTTAAAACTAAACCAGACAAAGGGGTTTTAATAACCCTCGGTAGGTCTTAAGCCTAAAATTTAAAGTACTGTTACTTTAAATTTTAGGCTTAAGACCTACCGAGGGTTATTAAAACCCCTTTGTCTGGTTTAGTTTTAAATATTCATAAGGACCAAAGTTTTCTCAATAAAGCCTTTTGCTTTTAAACGGTTGTTTAATTAACTAACGCTTGATCGATAACGCCCGTCAGGTGTTAAGTAAACGAATAAAAATTCCGTTCCGCTATGGGAAAGAGATAAAATTAAGTAGACTCAGCTGCCGGGTTCCAAGCCGGGACGGTACGCGACGCCTTGACGACGCCTCGGGGCACGCGACTATGGCTCCAGACGGGCCGGGCCGTACGCATACGCCGGTACTAAACGCCTCCTAGGGGAATAGGACATAAAATTAGTAACGGTGCAGGCCCCGTCGGGAAATAGGGGGAGATTAGCGTGACCTCGATATAGGGGCAAGTCCCGGGATCCAGAAGGGACCCTAAAGGCACGTAGAAGAGGAACAGGGCCGAAAGAGCTCACTTGGGGGGTATAATTTTACTCAAACTCGACAACTATCTTTAACTCAAATAGGGATAGCTCGTACCACTTGGAGGAACTCGCCCAGCGACGGTCAATATAAGACGACTGCCAACTCCGGAAATGTATCGTACCACGCCACGTCGGCCCGTGGACACCAGGAACTGAAAGAGGGAATAATGATAGTTTTACGGGTTCTAATTTAGGGTAAACGGACTCCTAGTCACGGCTTAAGAACGTGAATCACTCACCTGAGGTTTTGTTTGTAAACGTAGTACACGCACAATTACGTAAGACGACGGCGTGGACGCGTCCGCGTGGCGGCTCGGGGTAAAAGATCCGAGATTATAGATGATCTGATACGCTGGACAGCTGAAACCGAACACCATATTAAACATGACACTATTATGCGTATCTGGAGCTCGATAACTCTCAAAGAGACACTCACTATTAATTTCTAGTAACCAGCTTTTAAAATGGCGACTCGCTTCGCCTACGACCGTAAAAATCCTACGACCTGCCGCTAATTTACCATAGTTCAGAGACGAACGAGTTGCCAACGCCTGACAACTCACAGTGGAATTGGGTAAACGGTTCGAGCTGGATGCGCCACTCTTGAGCGAACTAAAACTCCCGTAATAGCGGTACGAAAAAAGAAAAACAACTAGGACGACTCAGAGAAAACCGGGGAACGGTAAGATAATTATAATATTAATTTCGAAGAAGAAAATCACTACAACGGTTATGCGACGACTCACGATCTCTGGGACTTTATTTAATGTACGGCAACACCGAGTCCTGTCACTGCCATAGACTCGCGCCGCCGGTGTGCTTAGCCGTGGCCAGAGCCAATACCGGGCTAATCACCTTCCGCTCGAATGCCGATAGTTGGCCAGGTTAGCCAACTTAGCCCGAGGCTATTTGACGTTTCGGAAATGACAAGACGAAAGGTAAAATTCCTTGTGTGAGTGTGGCCTTGAGGAGGGTACACCAGACCACATATTCTTCAACTGCCCCAATATCCCTATTTCCATGTATGACCATCTTCCTGACTTTATTCCCCGCCCAGCAAGTTTTAGGACCACGCTTTCCTTTGTAAACACTAACTTTATTGACGTCTTAACAAGATTTATTACGCATTTTAACATCAAGCTATAACCTCTCTTATCATCCCACTAAGTATATGTGCTTTTTGTATTTGTCCTAACCGGTTTAAGTAGGTATTGTAAAATTGTCAATTTTTGTTATTGTAGGTATCCTGAACTAACCCTACCGGTCATTTGACATCACAGCGCCTGACAACCTGAGTAATCCATGGAGTAATCTATAAACATCTGTAGCTCTCAACCTTGACGCTGGCAAAATTGTCCACAGACGACATTTAATAAAAAAAAAAAAAGGTAAAATAAATAAATACAATATGTTTGTGTTATAATGTTTTTTTCTGCTTACCAAGAATATGCCTGCTTGCAGGCTAAGTGTTTTGAAGTATTGCTGTATTGTACAATTTTTTTGTAACAGTTCCAAGCAATATTTAGTTGTGACGCTCCAGTAATTTTCCACTGTTTCTCAGGGGTCACAACAGTTTTTCAGCCATAATACTTTTTCATCAATGTCACTTTCTTGATAATCTGTCAATTGCAACAATACATCTCGAGTACTGGTAGCAGCAGGGCGTAGTGGTTCAGTTGACGAAACTGGTGAAGACCTGCAGCTCTCTCTTTGCTTTTTACCATTCCACATTTTATAAATTCTCTCCTCTTTTGCCGAAAACAATCCAGCGACTTTCCTTTTGCAGTTTTTTTTTTGATTTGGGCTATAGCTTGCGAATGGTATAAAATAAACCGCTGAGCTCTCCTTTTTAAAAACCTTTGTTATTTCAAATGCGAGCTGGTATAAACGTGAACTTGTGATCGTCCTTCGTCTTCTAGCCCCATTTTCCAATAAACCAACAGACTCCGTAACGAAGTAAAAGTCCTTTCCCTTCGTTGCATGAGCTCAACAATTTATACAATTCCTGAAATAATTAAACAGATTAATATTGTAATTTTGGATCTCTAACAAAATGGATTGTGTGTTACGACTTACGACGGCCCTGCTTGCTTGCATGCTTGATGTCTTCAGTGCATGTTTGCTTCAACCTTACCATGTAATAGAATAATTTAATCATATCAAGCTTTCAAGGTTTGACTAAGCCCTAAGGCTATTTATATCCCGAAAAATCTGTAGTTCCCGCAGGATATCGTTAAACAAGTTTTACGCGGTCTCAGCTAATCCTGAATACGTATCTACATATTTGCTTTATTCAATTTTCAGTTCAAATTTTTACTTACACAGTCTGTGTCCTGCTCGTTTTGATGCGGTTCCAAATTGTATGGTGGTGTATGTATTTGCTGCTCCGTTACCATTATTATTTCTGAATTATCAAGTATATATGTATATTGTTCCATTACTCATAATATCTGCTGAATCCCCAATCTCATCAGTGCTGGCCTGAAAAAGTTTTTATCTTAACTAATCTAATATACAAAATTCTCAGGTCAAAAATGTTTATGACCTGTTCCTTCGAAATGGCTTGACCGATATTAATGAATTTTTTTTTTGGTTATATTCGGTAGGTCTGAGATAGATGTAAACTATTTTTCATAATTCTTCGCTAGTATTTATTATGCAAGTTTTTGCTAAAATTTAAATTTTAACGCAAAATTACTGGCACTTGAGGTATCCCATCTTACTTAGGCCTCTAGGTTGGCAACGCACCTGCAATCCCCCTGGTAATGCAAGTGTCTATGGGCGGTGGTGATTTCTTACCATCAGGAGACCCACTTGCTCGTTTTCCATCCAAAAAAGTCGAATAAAAAAAAAAGCATTGTCGCTGATTGTCCTTGATTATTGCATTGTCATCGGAGCTCTATCTATCCTTGTAAGTCCTAGTCATATTCTTCGGAATATTCCGTATTCTTAAACATTTCTGTAATCATTACATTAATTCTGTGAAATATATATAATTATTTATTTATTTATTTATTAAGGAGAACCAACAGCTTATAACATAATATAGGTATTAACAATAGTAACACAGAGCCAATTACAGGATCTCACAGATAGTGACTGATTATATGTTTAAGCTTAAACTTAAACGAGGTGTCGCGCACAAAACAATCGACACATCATGCAAAACAACACCACAAAATCTCAAATGGAATTCTCGCATTTCATGATACACACTGAACAATTTTGCAGGTAATATTACATCTGATTAAATTAGGTAGACGCTGCACTACCCAGAAAAAAACCGGAGTAGGGCCTACAGCAAACTAGTACATATAACGCAGCAATGCAACGGCACGCTCAATCAAAGCACCTCATCGCCAATCCTTGCCTCACTGACGGGATGCTACAGTTGAATATGTCAATATCCATTTCCTTCACCAGGTTGTTTAGATTACCACTAGCACGCCTGAGAAAGCTGTTTTGCCTGTATCTAGTGGATGTAAATTTAAGAAATATAGGGGGATTGAATCTTCTAAGTTTAATTGGCGTGTTAAAGGACAATTTATGAAGCAAATCAGGACAGTCAGTACTGCCACTGATGATGCCAAGAATATAAGTAATGTCGGCTATATCACGGCGATATCACGGCGGCGGTGCAAAGGAATAAGATGGTGTTTTTTACATATTTCAATATATTGAAATATGTAAAAAACACCATGGACGATTTATAGGGACATTTAAGTTTGAAACATAGATATTTAATAAATTTCATCTGGACACGTTCAATTCGGTCGGCATAAGTTTTATAACAGGGATTCCAAATCTGAGAAGCATATTCCAGTCTACTTCTGACATAAGTGCAATATAATACTTTAAGTGTTTTAGCTTGAGTAAATAGTGATGAGCTACGCATTATAAAGCCTAACGACCTCAAAGCGCTACTAACTATACTATCAATATGTCTATCAAAAAGAAGTTTCGAGTCATGTATTACACCCAAGTCCTTCATAAAGGATGTTCTCTCTAGAACATGACCTTTCAAGGTATAGGCAACAGTAATCGGTTCACGTTGACGTGTAAAGGTTACCGCAAAACACTTAGACGGGTTAAGACTTAACCTATTAACTCGACAGTACTCATCCAGACGTGAAAGATCCGCCTGAACCAAATCCGAGTCATAGGTCGACCCTATCTTCGCAAAGATTTTCATGTCATCAGCAAAACAAAGAAGCTGAGAGTGAACAAAACACTAACTGATATCATTAACAAATATGTTAAACAATAACGGACCGAGTAAAGATCCCTGCGGTACGCCACTAGGGATAGCTACCCACTTAGAAATGTAGTTGTTAATAACAACAGCTTGCGATCTATGAGTAATGTACGAAGAAAACCACCTCAGTAGGTCACCATGAATACCAATAGCATATAACTTCGAAATCAATATTGCATGATCAATCCTATCAAATGCCTTGCTATAGTCTGTGTATATTACATCGACCTGATAACCACTGTCCATTGCTTCAGTGACATACTCATTCAGCAGGACAAGATTGGACACAGTAGAGCGACGTTGTAAAAAACCATGCTGGTTCGGGTTGAAAGAATTCTTTAAAGCAATGTAGACCTGATCATATACGATCTTCTCGAATACCTTTGCGACTATGCATAATTTAGAAATTGGTCTATAAGTTTCTATATCGGTTTTGGGTCCCTTTTTGTGAACTGGAGTAACGAAGGCAGACTTCCACAATAGTGGCACGTAACACTCAGAGAGAGAACGTTGGAACAACAACGAGATGGGTTTCGCTAAGCTTCTCGCACAATTTATTAAAAACTGAGCTGGCATGTCATCAGGACCAGCCGATTTCGAAGGGTCAAGCTTGAGCAGTATATTAGTAATCATTGCTGAATTCAGTTGAATACTGCTCAAACTAGCCGTGGGGTCAGCAAATGGATCGGGACTCGAACTAGGCGTTGGGTTACTGACGCTTGACGTCGAAAAAGTGGAAAGAAAATAATCTGAGAAAGCTTCACATATATCAGTACCATTATTAACCTGCCTGTCACCGTATTTCAAACTACTCGGTATAGCATTGGAGCTGGATCTCGATTTCATGAACGACCAGAACTGCTTTGGATTCTTAGCAATGTTACTTTCAACACGTTTAATATATGAATTAAAGTACTCCTGTTCCAATTTACGAACTCTGTCCCTCAATACGCAATAAGAAATGAAGTCAGACCTATTTTTGTAAGCTTTATATTTTTTTAAAAATTTATGTTTCTCTTTGATACATTTTTTAAGTCCAAAAGAATACCATGCCGGATGTGTGTCAGGTTTGATTGTTTTACTGGGAATAAACCTATCTCTCATACTTCTAAAAGTTGCGTAAAAGAAGTCCAGTGATTCATCAACAGAGCGCTGCAAAAACTCGCGCTCCCAATCAATGCCTGACAGTTCATTATTAATAGAATCATAGTCACCCTTATTATAAAAATATTTAACCCTTGAGGTTGATTCTAAAGTATTAGTCACAGAATATTTAATGTGGATAATCAATGCCTTATGATACGGATCAATAGGTACTAGGGCATTCGCACATTCACTAACGCACACAACATCGTTTGACAAAACTAAATCCAGCAGCTTACCATAATGATTAAAGACACCGTTATATTGGCTTAGATTATGTGTTTGAAGGTCATCCACAAGACTGCACTCATCACCATTTACGTAGTTGGACGGTATCATCGATAAACCCTGTGCGGACCACAATATACCACTCATGTTGAAATCCCCTATTATTAGATACTTGTCATTCGGATGGTCCAGTATTAATTTATTTAGACTATTTAAGAAATTAGATAGTTGTTGTGAAAATGTGTTACCATTGTTTTGCTTACAAAGATACAAAACACATAAATGAACTTTGACCGGACTACCGCACCGATCCTTAAAAGACAAAGAAACCCACAGGTCCTCAGCCGAGGAGCAGTAGATCGGCTGCGGCGCAACGGTTAACTCCCTGCGAGTAGCAATAATGACACCGCCACCACGACTCTGCCCAGTCAGTGCTAGGTCACGATCCCGCCGCCACACAACATACCCACTGTCAAATAACTCAGAATCTAGCACACCGTCCGTTAACCATGTTTCAGTTAAAACAATAATATCATAAGACACTAAGCTAAGGTTACGATAAAATGTAAGCGTTTTGGAGCGAAGTCCCCTCACATTTTGATAATAAATAGAATAAAAATCATCCTTCGAACCATCAGTACACATTTACAAATTTACGTCCAGGCAAAAACAGCATAATTTCGGATCAAGTTCAATATCACGTGAATAAATGTATAATAGTGCAAATTAACTAATGAATTGTAGTGAAATAAACAACTGCATGAGTTCAACCTGTGGCAAGTCATAGTACAGTTACCCTCAAGGTGCAGGAATAACATACCGCGAGCGAAAAAGAGTGAACAAATTGTAAATAATAGATTCAATGAGTGCGCAAAAAAGAGACAAGTGCAAAGCAGTGAGCGCGCCGCTAGCGGCTTCGCCAATAAACAAATGCAGGTAGTGATTAACTCAGGCTCAGTGATACTCAAACTAATTTGGCAAAATATAACAAAAATATACAATATTAACAATAGCAACAACCCAGAAAGAATAATAAAAAGACTACATGCGGGAATCAATAGATTATCTAAACAATACCAAACTAAAGTAATTTGTTTAAATCTCGCTCACTGTTTATAATATGTACTTTAGAATTATCATCCTTGCGAGCATGTATCTTACAGTATTTAACCCATATATGTATATATCCCTTCGCCTTTAACGTCGTTTTAGTCAACGTAAGCAGCTTCTTATTCACCGGCGTCAAATGATCGTTAACATAGACCATCTGCGGAGTGCCCTGAAAGCCAATTTCGCCAGCGGGGAATGACTTCTTCTTACGTGCAGATGCTATAAAATCCTCTTTGATGTAGCGGTTGGTAAAACCAACAACTATGGATTTTTCTTTAGAATTAAATATTGGAACTCTGGCAATATAGTTGATGTATGCTTTATCCACTCGATAGCCCACCACCGTACCGATCCGGTCCACGATCGAGAAAAGGTTTTCGTCTTTCCTAAGCGGAACCCCCCTTATTTCGATGTTGCTGACACGTAACGCTTGGTCATTCCGATCTAGTTCATTCCTTAAAGAAGAGAGTTCCCTGCCAAGCTGCTGGATCCTGTCTTGAACCACTTCGAGCTCTGGGAGTTTCTTTTCGACCTCGATTAAACGAGAGAAGCAAGTATCTAGTCTATCACTACTGAAATTACAAGACTCCTTAACTTCAGCTAGTTCCGTTTTTAAGGTGTTAACGTCGTTCACCAGTCCAGGAAGACACAGAACATTCTGCTTTATTTCGCGCAGCTCATCCATGATGGTGGCTAAATCAATTTGCTTCGGAGGGCACGGCGAGCCATCTCTCTTACACGCAAGACACTTCCAGGTTGTTCTGCGGTCATTTCCAAGCTTCCGATAACCCTGCTCAGAAATACCAGCACAACAGAACCCAAAGTCCTTATTGCAGCGCGAGCACCGAGCGCCATCACTGACGGAAGCATCACAAGAAGTGCACTTCATCACTGCTACGCGCTACGCTTATACGTTTACGCAAAATGTTGAAATAAAAAGAAAGTTAAAGAACCACTGGAAATTACAATATCGGGTGTAGCGTGCGGTCGTATCAGGTGCGCGAACCGAACTGATGATGTGATTGTGCTGGTAAAGACCATTATTTCAAAATTTCCACATGATTTAAATAATGATGGAAATGCACCTTGTCCGTAGCGTAGGGTGACATATCTTCATAACAACAAAACATGATGTGATAAGTGGTAGTGTTTTTTGTTACCTGAAAGATAATAAAAAATGTAATTTATTACGTTTAGCAGGGTTTCTTATTCAAAACGTAAAATGTGCGTTCGTCCGGATAGACCCATGTTTATAAGAGACGTCTTGCCGAAATTTAGTTCCTTTATAGTATTTTTATCGAGTGTGTTGAATCAAAAGGTTACGTAACCAAATCACCATTTTCCAATTTCACAACAGTCTCGCTGGTGTCCGGTGAGATTCTTGATTGTGATTTATAACACTCAACAATCAGTAGGGGCTTATTCACAGGAAGATCTTTCACTCGAATCCAATATCCCGCCTTAGAGCCAACCTCATTTAACTTGTTAAGGTGTGACATTTTTGATAGATTTTATAAATAAAATCACTTACAATAGCGCGGCTTCTGCTACTGTTATGATCGCTCGCTCACAATTAAGTAGACTAAATTAAATTATAGCTCCGCTATTTAAACAATTTTCTTATCTATCCTGGTGTGCGTAGAATTATTCATTAAATCAGTCCTGCAAAATGATATAGCGGATGTTTCCAGTCTATTTATTTCTATGTTAGAGAGGCCAGACAAACGAACTAGTGGAAACTAATTGACGTAGGTGTAGCGGTAGTAGTAGTAGAGAAGTAGTGGAAATAAATGTGTAAGGAATGGGGTTATCTTCATCACGTAAAATATCATTTGAAACAGGTGATGAATTAGCAACTCGCTGCTTTGCCAATTTGCCACACTCACAGAAAATTCTACACCATCATCATCTTTCACAACTTGAAAATATTTATCTGACGACCATGATTGCTTTATACTTACATCTCGCCTACCACGCGATCTTGTTTCTATTATTTCATTCGTAATCTCCATTCTTAATAAAACCATATCTTCATTATCAATGCATAATGGTATGTTCGTTAGCTCATTTTGCTTCAAATCGATACTTTTGATAGGCCAGGTAGTAGATAGTCCCCGTCACGATACACAATCATCTTAAGATTCACCAGAATCGACATAAACGATCGCAATCCACAATCTTTTAACACTTTCGCAACTACACCTTCCGCTTTGAAACTTGAATGCAGGCACAAGCAATTGTACTTCACCAACTCCCGCCTTATCCGCTTCTTGAGTAGATCACGAGCCAATCTCCATTTTTCACTTGCTTCTTCTTCACAAGTCTCTTTTCGGGATCAAAGGTCATCGCAAAACATTAGATGGAGGCGCCCCCTGTGGATAGATCCTGAACTAACAAGCTTTCTTCAACCAATAAAAATGAAGTGATCTGTGTCGTGCTCTTCGCGGATTGGTCAATTGTTCCTTTACCCCCTTTCCCTTTTTTTTGTATTTATTTTTATATAGATCATTACATGCACTTTTTCGCTAACTGCTTGCTAACGAACATCTTGTTTCATTTATCGCAACCCTATCAGCTTTGCCAAAATTTATAAAATCTACAGTAGCTAGATCGCGCCGCTACAGTCTCATTTATTTTATCATCGAAATATTTCAATAAGTTCAAAGTCTCCGTAGACTAAAATCTCATAATTATAAGCGAACCCTTTGTTCGATAACCAACGCTCCACAATCAAGTCACTAACAGTTTCCATTTTTATTGTTTTTTTTTTCTAACTCTCGTAACCAGACAGCACCCCGCCCGCTCGAAACAATATCAAACACAAACTAACAAACTCAGCAAAACCACGACCTCATCACCAATCTCCTTATCACAGCAGCTGCGATAACGCGGTCGGCGCTTGGGCCCCCGCCCACGCGGACGGTCACACAGAATACCTATTTTTTCGACCTAAACCATCGTTACTTGAACTACCATTCCCATACTTCTTACTTATATGGATAGGTCTAACACTGGACTTCCGGTAAGTTAGGAGATACAATTCTGCCCTACTCCAATCCACACTAGGCCCGCGTGAGAACTACGGCTCAACCCCTCTCATTCTGAGAGGAGGCCTGTGCCCTGCAGTGGGACGTAAATAGGCTGGGATGATGATGATGATCCACAATTCTACGTCCTTCTAATCGTTCATCCGTGTATAACTCATCGGAATCACCACCACTTCTGCTTCGATATTTACTCATACTCATTTATTCATTTCAACCATGGTATTTACAAGATGTTCTTAATTCTAGCCAGTACAAACATGGACGGGCTAGGGCGTAGCAACATTCATATAATTTTAAGTATGTACTTATTGTTAATAAACGCATTTATATTTAAGTATTACATTGTAACGTTGTGACCTAGTTGCATATTTTATTTCCTGTTTTAATAAAATTATTTACAATTATTTTCATTGGAATTATTCTTGTTCGCCTTATTAACTAGTGTAAGATAATCTGTTACTATAATTTAAAACTAGTACGAGTTAACGCTTCTGCGCGCGATTAATCTTACGCAGCGCGCACCGAAAACCAGTTCCTTATCCACACAGCTGCTTTTTCGAATTTATTAAAATTTATTGGCAAGTGATTTCAAACAATATCATTATTGTTTTAAGGTGGTCATTTGATTGAAATAAATAAACAAATTGGCAACCATAGTTGCACAAAGCATACGAGTGGTTATCGAACAAAAAAAATATTCGAGTCGCTTGCGCCGCGGGCTTGCCTCAGTCCACGACCAACAGGCAACAGCAGCACCAGGGTGCCAGCAGCGCACACGTACATAATACGTGTCGTCTCGCGCGCTGGTACCTACCCGTCGTTAATTTAAAAATAACTTCTTTTATTTTTAAAAATGTACAATTTTCTAAGTCCTAGTTGTGTCATGTACGCACTGATTTTTGTAACCCCCGACTTCTTTCGGTGGGGCTAATCGCGTACTGCCTCGCACCCAATTTTGGTAAGTGGAAAGTGTTGAACGTTTTATAATTGCTAGATTAAGATTAGTTGTAGAAGTAGTTAATATAATTAAATTATTCGCGGAGTTATTACTTGCAAATCATCATTACGTAGTCATTCCAATTAATTATGTTTGTATTGCTAATCAGTGTTAATTCAATTATTTATTCAATTACTATGCCGATTAATAATTAATTATTGCAAGTAATTCCTTGCCCAATTTAATTATATTATTCTCGAATCATTAATTACAAATAATCATTGCTTATTCATCCCCAATTTATAGTATCATTGTTGTTAATCATTAATTATTCAATTATTAATCAAATTGTTTAAATTCATTTAAATTATAATTTTATTCGCAGAATTATTATTAATACTTAGTTAATTGGATTCATTATGCCATTGTTGCTAGTCATACATTATTAAATTATCACTATAAATTATCAAATTCTTATCGCAAGTCATTCTTTGCTTAATTATTTTTTATGAGGGTAGATTTGAATTTTCCTCGTAACTGTTCCTAGTTTTTAATGCTTTCTGTAACTCCGCTCTGCTTGTGAACAAACACGCTTTTGCTTTGCCTGCTCCCCGTCGGGGTCACGTCCCCAGGGTGTTCACAAGACGAGCGGAGGAATCAGAAATGTTCCTCACACCGGTGTCATTCACAGGGTGCGACGTTACGGCACAAGCCCACACACACGGCCCAACATCCGGGGAAGGAGCGAGGGCTGTTGCCCCGTCCGCTCCAAGCCACCTTACCCCCGTCACCGCTGATCGTCTTGGGGCCCGCTTCACCGGACCTTCGACCCATAGGGGAGTACAGAAGCTACGGAAGAAAAACCAGACAGGCCTTTACCCCCACGACCCGTTTCTCAGCTCGATCTTTTCTTTCGGTTTTTTTTTATTTTTATATAACGTATTTTTTTTTTAAATAGATGTTTCATATTTTTTTGTAGACGTTTGGTTTCATTGCCTTTATCTTTATTAATACAGTAGGCAACTTAAAAATACCCGTAACGTCACAATATGTCATTCAATAAGTGTGAATCCCAAAGAATTCACTATTCCATGAACTCCTCCTGTAGATAATATGGGGATTTGTCTAAGAGATAGGGCCTAAGCATACGGCGCGTTTTTTAAAAAAAGCCTTATGCTAGGGGCCTTAAGGCTGCTCTAATGGAATGAAAAACGCGCTGAAAACGCGCGTTCCTAAAACGCGCGTTGACGGCGCGTTCAAAAAACGCCGTGTGCTTAGGCCCATAGGCTTTAAGTTTACTTACAAAAGTTGTATAGTTTTCTTCTTGCGATATACACTTAGGTATCTTATTAAAAATTCTTATAGACATAGCATGTGGGCCTTTGTTAGTTATGTTTAATTTAGCAGGAACGGCCATAACTAATTTATGCCTATGGCGTAAGTTATGCTCTTCTTTGTAAAGGTTTTGAGGTCTATTGTATAAGTTTTTATGTTTCCGAACAAATTTACAGGTTTCTAGGATGTATAATGAAGTTAGTGTTAATATTCTTAATTTCGAGAAATATGGTCTACAGCTTTCATATTTTTTTATATTTTTTTTTTTTTTTTTGAATGAGTCGCCAGAGGGGCCAAAGACGCGAAGTCTTTGCTGTTTTTTAACTTTAGGGTAGGAAGAGTGACTTGTGCTCGGGAAAAATCCCTTCGGACGAACTGGGAATGGAGGGCCCAGACAGTGTCCGACTTGCACGGACTAAAAAACCCGGTCACAAGTCCCCTTCTCTATTGATTATTAATACAAAAAACGTGTGCTTTATATTTTGAGGAGGGGAGGGGTAGGGAGGGGACTTAATCTACCCACAGTGTCCTGCCTCAGCCATTTGCTGGAAGGCCGGGAGAGGAGCATGCATTCTCCCGCTGGGCACTGGGGGGTGCTTAGGTCGGTCTTTTATGTTTTTACCCGTTGGTTTATTCCTTGACCGACCCTCGCCCGTTTCTGTACATTTCCTTAGAGCTATTGGTTGGGTTGGTGGGATTTCCTGTCATATGCATTTATCTATAACTACGGGCTTCCTTTCTTTTGCCCTGCGATGGAAGGGTGGGTCGGAGATCTTTTGGGCCCATTGTGTGGCTTTGGATGCCATCTTTTGGGTGGGGCTACCCTTTATGCCTGATGGTTTTTTGGCATGCTGTGTGTTTTTTTGCGCTTGTCTCCTAGCGCTACCCTCTTTTCGTTACCGCTTCCATCGATAGTTTTCCTGCTATAATAATTCGGAGGGATGAGGAGTGTCCCCCGGACGGCTGGACGCCCCAGTGTCTCACAAGGGTCATGTGGAGCCCAGCGGATCCATACCCCAGCCAATGCTGAAGGGCCAGAGAAGAAACTTTTAGTCTCGATTCTCTGTTTAGACTTCCGCCGTTGCTCCCACGAGTTCCCCACCGAAACTACCGGGTGCGTCCTCCGTCCGGAGCTCACCTGTCGTATGGGCGGGAGATGCATATGTCAGGAATTCTTAGATCTAATTATACACTAACCAATATTATACAGAAACTACTATACAATCCAATCAGTAAAAAAGGTTTGACAATTTTTTATATATACTGCAAACAGTGTCTAGGTCCAGGTGAAGCGAAAAGAGAATGGTTTTATAAGGAGGGAATATTGAATGTGTGTGTGTGTGTGTGTGTGTGTGCTACTTATTTCGAAGACATGCCACGCGAACCACTCTTTCCAGGAACTCTTTAGTGTGGTCTCTGTTCTTTGCCGATCCAAGCAAATCACTCCAGGTCGAGCTATCTTGAGTTACCTTGACTCCGGTTTTTTGCTCTAGCTCGAACCTTTGTGTGTCAAAGCGGGGGCATTCACAAACAATGTGCCAGACGTCCTCGTCTTTAGCCGGGTCACATATGCACGAGGGTGCATCTTTGATTTTGAAACGGTGTAGATAGGCTGCGAATCCTCCGTGCCCGGTAAAGGCCTGAACCAAGAAATTTGTGAGTTTGAGTTTTTTTACGATGCTGTTTGCATCTCTCACTTGTGGGAAGAACTTCTTGGTTATTGCACCGGTCCCGGAGGCCTCGTAGCGGATCTGCCATTTTTCGACCGTCTCTAGTCTTATTGACCTTTTGACGTAAGATATCGGCACCTCGTCGTAATTCGGAGCGGTCTTTTTCCTAATTGCTGCTTGCTTTGCCAGTTCATCTGCCCTCTCGTTTCCTGGCGTTCCAATATGAGCTCGCAACCAATAGAATTTTATGTCCACTCCTGCCTCCCTCGCTTGTACAGTTTGGGTCTTTATTGCTTGGACCAGTGGGTGCGTCGTGTGTGGCGTTTTGAGTGCCTCCAGCGAGGACTTGGAGTCGCTGAGAATGCTGACGCTTTGCACTCTGTGTTTCATTGCGATCTGCACTGCTCTGAACAGCGCGTACAGCTCGGTTTGATACACTGTGTTGTAAGGTGCTAATTTAAAGGTTGAGTGGCGGATTTCTTTTCCACCTTCCCACCATGTGAGCGCCGCCCCCGTCTTTCCCTCAATTTTACTACCGTCGGTGTAAATTTGTGGGCCTCCCAGACTGTACCTATCCACCATGTCCTGGTTGTATTCCTCCAGGCTTACATAGTCGATAGACACGGTCTTTGACGGATGTGGTCTCGCCAGAGCGTCTGTCGCATTCTCAATTACCATCCCCGGTGGTAGGTGATCCTCGCTGAAGCCTCTCTTTACCTCGTAGAGTCTTGCCGCCTCGTGAATGCGCAGGTCCAGCGGAAGAGTTCCCGATAGGACCAGCGCCGATGTCAGAGAGACCGTCCTATACGCCTTGCATATCTTCTGGGCGAAACCACGCTGTATTGAGTCGAGCTGATTCCGCACCATCAACTTGCTTGCTGCTTTGTACCAAGCACTTGCAGCGTAAAGGACGATCGGCTCTATCACCGCCACGTAGATGGTCTTTAGGATCTCGCTGTTGAGCCCCCATGACACCTTTGCCGCACATGCTAGCTGCCTGTAAATATTGGTAGCTTTTTGGCACGTTTTCGCCACGTGTGCGTTGAAAGTTAATTTATGGTCAATGGTAAGTCCCAGCAGCTTGATCTCGTCGACAAGCTCCACTTCGGTTCCAGCCATTACGACGCGAATTGGATCCCATTTTAATTTTCTAGTGATGATCATGGCCGCTGTTTTTTGTGGTGCAAATTTGAGTTTGTTGTTAGAACCCCATTCGACAACTTGTTGGAGTGTCCGGTCCGCTCTTGCTTTTATTTCCCCTGAGGTTTTGCCGGAAAACACTAAGGTGACGTCGTCAGCGAAAGCTTGGCAATGAGCATCCGTGCCGTTGAGTTGCTGTAGGAGGTCATCTAGAATGATATTCCAGAATATTGGGCCTCCTATAGAACCTTGGACACATCCCTTTGTCGTCGGCTTTTCGCAGACCTCGCCCGCGTAGTGTACCTTGATCACACGATCCTCAAGGTATGAGCATACCGTGCGATAAAGGTTTTTTGGACAACCTTTTTTCACCAGTTGGGTTTTTAGTTTTGGCCACCAGGCGTTGTCGAAGGCTCCCTCTATGTCTAGTGAGACAAGTAGTACGATGCGTTTCCTCGTTTCTACTTCAGTTCTTATGTATCTCAAGAGGTCATAAAGGGCGTCCTCCGTCGACTTTTGGGGCATAAATCCATACTGACGTTTGTTCAGGGTTGGGAGGATGTGCCACTTGATCCTGTTTACAAGCATTTTTTCCAGGATCTTCCCCATCACCGACAAAAGGCCAATCGGTCGGTGTGATTTGGGTTGCGTATAGTCCTCCTTTCCGGGTTTCCGCAGTATACATACGTGTGCTGACTTCCAGGCTTTGGGGAAGTGGGCTAGCTTAAGGCAGGTGTTGGCTAGGCACAGGAACACTTCCCTGTTGCACTGAATGGCAGCTGCACATATGTCTGCGGTGAGCCCGTCCGCACCAGGCGCCTTTTTCGGGTTCATACTCTTAACGACCGCTTCCAGTTCAACTTGTGTGAATGGAGGATCTTCGTCTGTGAGATTTTGCTCCATTATTGAGGCGTCTCCCTCCGTATCTTCCCTGGTGCGCCTGTGATGGTCGGACTCACCTTCCTGGCGGTCGTCCGGATAAAAGCATTGAGCTAGTCGTTGGGCCGACTGTTTTGGTGTTAAGGTGTGCCCCTGTTCGTCCCTGAGCAGCGTGTCTTCGTGACGTCTAGCTGTTTTCCGGATTACACGGTAGATTCCGTCTCACATTGTCTCCCTGTCCTGCGTGGAACAGAATTCCTTCCAGCTAGTCGTCTGAGCCTCCGCCGCTTTGGTCGCATAGTCTTCCTTTGCCTGCTGGTATTGGTCGACTACGAACTGCCTTCTGTTTGGGGCTGCGTTTTTTATTCGCCTTTTGCGTCTTAACACCTCTTTTTGGAGTCGGTCCAATTCTTCGGACCACCACGGCGGTTTCCGTTTTGCCTTTTGAGCTCCGGACCTTGGGATACTTTCCTCGCATGCTTTTGAGACTGCACCGATGTAGGTATTTACCACCTTTTCCATCTCTGCTGCATCTCTCACGTTGCTTATGGAGTCTTCCGTGAGGTCTTTTTCTAGGAGCTCTTTGGACAAAACGCGGCTGAATTTGGTCCAGTCAGCCTTTTTAATGTTGTAAACCCTGGTTGTTTGTTTGGGTACTGGCTTTGGGCGAGTCTGGCTGCACACTGCAAATCTTATGGTGTTGTGGTCTGATGTAGTTACATCTCTGTCTACTTTCCAATCTTGGATTCTTGACAGAATGTTCTCGCTACATGCCGTTACATCTACTATGCTTGTGTAAAGCTTTCCTCCCCGATACGTCTCAAAAGTGGGCGTGTTTCCGACATTCAAGACGTGCAAATCCACCTCATTGAGGAAGCTGTTGTACGCTACCCCTCTGTGGTTCTCCGATCTGCTACCCCACCAGTAACTCCAGGCGTTCACATCACCTCCAACTATGTAGCTGTCTGCACCCAATCCAAGCATTATCTCCTTTGTTTTGGCAATGTATTCTTCTATGTCTTGGTCTGGCTCGAAATAAACCGAGATTACTCCAATTGACATTTTGCCAAACTTCAGGAGAGCCACCGCGATGTTCTCCGTCACCAGTTGTGGGTCGTGTTGGACTTGGACCCGGTCGCCTGAGATCACTATTGCCGATTTAACGGGCTTCATGCGGTTGAGTGTGCACTGTACCACTTTGAAGCCCGGCTGCGCCACCATCTCCCCTCTCCCGCCCACGTACGGCTCCTGTAGCAGTGCTACTTCGCAGTTACCTTTCTGCATGGCTTGGTGAATTTCTACTGTCACCAGTCTCGACCTTTGCAGATTGGCTTGCAGGAACCGTGTCTCATGACGTGTGTCTGGAGCGGGAGGGGGCGGCTTTGCTGTTTGTGCCGGCACCACCGTATCAACAAAAATAGGCTACTTTGGACCTTGCTATAGTGTCCCACTTTTTACGTTCCCTGCACTCGGGGCTGAACGCCTCGTGCTGTGCCTCAGTGTGGTTTCTGCCTGCCCTGGTGCAGTTTATGCACGTAGATTTTTCCTCCGGACAATTCCCTGGTCCGTGGCAGTTCAGGCAGAACCGACAATTGGTGTCCGCTTCCTTGCACAATGCTCTCGTGTGGCCGTAGGCCAGGCACTTAGTGCACTGTACTAGGGGCGACTGATCCTCCACCCTCTGCCTCTGGAAGCCTATGTAGACCTTCTCGGCCTCCACAAACCTCTTCCAGACAGCGGGCGGAAGCTCAAACACCGGGTGACAGCACAGGGGGTTTCTCGCTTTTTTGCGGTATTTCAGCTTTAGTTCAGAGGGCTCGATTGTTAGGCCCCCTAGAAGATGGCGATTCTGCGAAAGCAACATCTGCGCTAAGTCCTCGTCCTTGTGATAGCTGAGGACATCTCTTATGCAGATCAGAGGTTTTTTCATCTGCGGATATTCCGCATTAAGTTTTCCCTCTGCTGCTTTTTTCAAGAGCTCGAGATCCTGCTTGCTAGCACAGTTTACCACCACCTTCTGGTTTTTGGCTTTTCTTACCCTCTCAAACCTTACTCCTGTGCTCTGAACGTTCAGAACTCTACCCAGTTCCTGTAGGACACCTTCGCTGGTCTTGTTGGGGTCCTTTGACGACATGATGACAGTGTGCGTGTTGTCATGATGAGGGGCTCTTTTTGGTGCTTTAAGTTTTTGGGCGTACGTTTCCGGCCCGTGCTGTTTTTGTTGCACGACTTCCCTGTTGACCTCATCAATCGAGTTTTTCAACTCGGCCAATGCCAACTCTGTATGCAGGGTCGATGTCGGGGCTGAGGCTTTTCTCCTTTCCATTCGGACCTCCTCTGTTAGGGTCCTTACGTCCGAACTCATAGCCTCTAGCTTTTCCCCGAACTCGGTTACATCCTGTTCTGGATTCGGTCTCGTGGGCTCCGTGTCGTGCCGGCTTTTTAGCTCCTCTGTGGTGCTGGTTAGGAGGTCAATCTTTTGGGTCAATGTTTTTATGGCATCACTCAGCCCTGTGTCTTGGGGTGTTATTTCGGACGTCTCTTTGACCGCCGGCAAGAGGCCCTCAATGGTTAGAGGGATCTTCGCCGTCGCGTTGGCCAGCTTGTCCAAGGTCTTCCTTATCTCGTCTAGTTGGTTCGAAACCCGGGTTACCTGGACATGCAGCCGTAGGACGTCCTCTTCCACCCTTCTGACCTGGGCGCTGTCCTGGGAGTCCGTTTTTTGACCCATCTTATTGATTGTAGTTTTGACCTGTTCGATTGAGGTTCTAATTTCCCCGATTGTGTGGAATGGGGATGCCGTTTCGTAGCCGAGCCAGTTACGTACGTTGTCCGTTTGTTTGGAGGTCCTTTCAGAGACCTCCATGAGGTGTTCCAGGCCTGTTACCACCTTTTCCCTTACCTCAGCCATTTCCTTCGCATGCAACCTCTCCAGTCGGACTATCTCTTGCGCGTTCCTTGCTCTTTCCCGCTCGAGATTGTATTTGTGTCTCGACCGTGAGTCCGACAGCGACAGAGCGGTCTCATACAGGGTCTGCAAGCAATCCAAACACTTCACCTTGCACTCCCTCTTTATGTTGCCGGCCAGTTCTAGGGCGGTTTTCCCCTCCTGGAGCATCGTGTTGGCCAGTTTCGTCGCGTGGTCCATCTCTACTCCTGGCCCTCTGCGGTTTGGCCCCATGAGGAAGCTCATCCTGGATGAGGATGCTCTCGGGGGCGTGGAGAGGTCCGAGACGTCTGACATGTCTCCCTCGTCAGTCCCCGGGCTGGTTTGGCAACCGTGCGCTCCCACGAGGGACTCAAGTTTCTCCATGTCCGCAACTGTGTCCGGATCCAGAGGGGGGGTGGTTATTGTTGGGTCCTTCTCCGCTGCTGCTACAGTTTCTTTATGAAGGACTGTCTCCCTGAGGGATTTACCAACTCTTGGCTTGCGTGCTGGCCCTGTCTGAGACCTGCAGGGGGCCGACTTGGGTTTAGTTGGGTTGGTCTTGGGTGGCATTATGTGTTAATTTAAAATTTAGGCTTTTTACAGAGACAACCAGACTAAATTGCTCCCGGAAGACCCTTGACTCCCTTGAGACTGTACGTATAGAGGGGTCCTCTTAATTGGATGGTCTTACCGGCTAACTGTCAAAGTCGAATTTTGATTGTGACAGATCCGGCGTTCCGAACGCTCGGATTTGGTGCGGCTCGCACTTGACCGTCAGCTGTCAACGTCAACGTTGTCGGGTGTCAATGGCGATTTTTGAGTTTGACAGTTGAATTAACTTTGACAGTTGGATACGTACGTGGAGTGGTTATACTGGCTTGCCTGACGTGTTGCTTATGACATATGGTGTAGCGTATGGTGGTTTATTTACGTTTTTTAATGCTTTATTATATTGTGTTGGGATATGGAAAGGGGTGTTTGAGGGTACAAATTAATGGGAAATTTAACGGTGGATCCACTGATACTAAACTTGCAGGGAACTATTCTAAAACTTAGACACTATTTGCCATGACCTAGATAACATATTAAAAGACAAAAATTTACAATAAAATATTCCTGTGGGCTGCTCTGCGCACTCGGAGAGGGATGGAATTTCTCCAGGATACGCAGTGAGTCGCTGCAACGATCCACAGGAGAGATAATAGATATAGAATGGCGGGAATGAGGTAAAAATTAGTCGATTTTTTTATATTAGTAAGTACCCGTATACACCTCTTCTGTAGTAAAAACAAATCTTTGACATTTACACTGTTGCCCCACAGTATTACAGTATTAGTATTGAAGCCACGCCTGCGCAAAGGCATGATAAGCGCTGATTGCGGTCCTTAAGTCAGTGTTTTTCTTTATTTGTCTAAGTGCGTAAGCAAATCTAGACAACTTAACAGCAATTTTTTCATCGTGGACTTTCCAGTTTATGTGTTCGTCTATGTTTAAACCAAGTAGAGTGCAATTGCTTGTGAATTTAATGTTGTTATTTTGGTACAAATAATCAGCCTTTAAAGGTAATCTCTGGTGGGGTCTAAATTGAATCAAGATAGTTTTTTGCAGATTTACTTTAGGTTATGATCTTCCAACCAGGATAAAACTGTGTTAAAAATGGTGTCTAGGGTTTTTGTAAATTCATTACTGTTCTCACTGGAGAACATAATAGAAATATCATCTGCCTCATCGAGTGTCGTTTCCACAAACTTGCAATTCGGGAACTACATCGGGAGCAACCATTTTCTTACCTGTGCTTCGAGTTTTTTTTACTTTCGTCGGCAAGTCTTCAAAAGGAAAGACCCATTCAGCCGATTGACTTTTTCTTTCCGGTTCAAAGCAGTATACCCAGGTTTCGTCACCTGTCACGATGTTATATACAGCCATTGGACGCGATTCTAGAGCGGCTGCTAAAATTCCTAATTTTATTTAGGCGTTGTTAAAACACTTTGCTATTCTATGAGCAGCTATCATAATCAAATGACAACGCCAATTTTAATCTGACGTTTCTTATTTTAGGCGGTCTATTCAATTTAGGTTTAGCTGCTTAAATGCTATAGTCAAGCCAAGCTAAACTGGCTAATTTTAGCGGCGACTAAAATAGTCCTATTTAAAATAAGATTACGAAAAGTCAAACTGTGCAGGATCAATTCTGTAAACGTATTTAATTTATATTAGTTTCTTTAGTAATTGGTTGTCTGGAAGAGATCGCTTTTAAGCGATAAGACCGCAAAATTGTCTCTGATTTGTGGTGTGCAATAAAAATATTTGTATTGTATTGTATTGTATTACCTATCCATTAGAAATGGATGAAGAATATGTGATAGCTGCTCACCTTTTGTCACCTTAGTAAATAAACATGCTTGCCTCTCGCTAAACCCAAACTGGAGTGCAGGTGCTCCACGAGTAAATCCTGCTGGATTTTATTAATTCGTTTTCGCGACATTTTAATTTAAAAGTCATGCACAGTAAATCATTTTAGTAAATAATTTGAACCACCATTTGGATGATGGACAATGAGAATCCAGGAAACCGCTATATCCAACACATTGATGCCCTTGGACCTCTCGCTGTACTCATGGCAACATTATAGTTAATAGTTAAATTTATTCTTTTATTTGGCCGCCATTTTCACCCTCACTTCAACACCTACTGTGCGATAGGCATGGCATATCAACACCGCCATAATCCTCTGGGGCTTCCGTAGGAGGACTTTTGTGGCGGCGGTGAGGGCATCAGCCAGAGAATGGACCCCTGCGGGACGCCACTGGCCATCCGTCTCTCCATCCTTATGCCCCCCTTCCCATGTAGAGCACTACTCGTTCCGTCAGGTAGTGTCCCACAATTCTCCGGAGGTAGAGGGGAATACCGTGTTACCGGAGCGCCTCTTCTATCACTCCAAAGGTGAGGGAGCCGAAAGCGTTGGCGATGTCGAGTGATACCGCCATGGCCCCCTGCCCCCTCCTTTCCGCTTCCTCAGTGAACCCTTTCAGGGTGGATTGGGCATTCAGTGTGGACCGCCCCTCCCGGAACCCGAATTGGTTCACTGAGAGCTCCGGCCCCACGTCTACCAGATGCCGGGTGATATGGGAAGCGATCACTCGTTCGAGGAGCTTCCCAGTCTCGTCCAGCATCACCAACGGTCTGTAGCCTGAAGGGGAATCCGGCGGTCGACCCTCCTTCCGCAGAAGTACAAGCCGCCCCTCCTTCCAGCAGCTCGGGAATCGCCCCACTGTCAGGCACTCCTCGAAAAGCGCTCGAAGGCGGTCTCCGAGATGCCCGAGGGCGATAGCGAGGACTTTTCCGGGCACCCCGTCCGAACCAGGAGCCTTGAGGCGGCTCACCATCCGGTCCAGTTCCTCTTCCGTTACTGGGGGAACTTCAGGGGTCACCCGACACCGACACTTTTGACATTTGTATTTTTTTTATTATTGATCGCCATTAATTATGAATAATTTAATTAGAAATAATTAATGTGTTAATTTTACACGTCGCAATCGCGGCAGAATGTGAGAGCCTTTTATTTATATTTTCAGAACCGTTTATTTTGTACCATGTTTTATGTAAATAAATAAATTATCATTATCATAATCATTACCGAAGATGGCCCGCACGGATCCCAAATGATGGAGATAAGTCTTCTGGTCTCAGCAACGGAAGAAAAGACGTGGCAACTCAAAAGAAACCCTAACTGGTTGGAAAGAAGAAGAAATTGTTACGATTAGATACTTGCAAAATGCAAAAGCATGTGGCAGAAAAGTGAAGTGATCTTGGTGATTCTTACCGGAAAAGATCAACTGAAGCTCAGGATTAACTCGACGCTGGCTTTCCCACCCTCAGCCGCATGCAATGAATTTGATGCTGAAATTAACCACATGGATGAGGAATAATGCCTCGTGGATTATACAGAATCTAACCAAATCTCAGCAACCACATTTACTTACAGTTTTCTTGCAGCAACAAAATAAAATTTAAATGGGCTACGTTTGAGCCACAGCAGCCATAACTGCTCAGAATTAGGCTGCCACCTTCGTCTCTTCGCGGATGTAATTAAATGATCTGTCTCTCACACATGATGGAGCCCTAAGTCAAGAGTGATGGAGGCTCCAGTACAGCCCTACTCAAAGCTTGAGTGTACAACACTGACTATAAAAACCCCCTAAGAATTTCCCCCGAATTCTACCAATTTTGTGAATAACACTTACTATACCAATTTATCACTAGATGTATTTAGCCTTCGATTCTATATCAAATTTGCTATGTTTCTTTATGTTAATAAATGTTATTCAACCATGTCCAAAATATCTTCTATTTCCTCTGAAATTAGATCAAAATCCCAGAAGTGACATCCCTACAACATTTGTTTACCAAATGCTTCAATCGGAGATGACCACATCCTCTTTCCAGTTACCAGCTTAAAAAAATAACGAAATACTTGCCAGCCTAATCATATCTTGGTCAGTTCGAGTCATTGTGGAAAACACCACGTTACAGTCTTCATAAGTACATTTACTTTGTGTGGAAACGTTTAAAACAATTTAGTCCACGTGAAATGCAGAGGTACACTTGTATTTGAAGCAACGCGTCTTGGACCTGCTACAGTAAGTTTCATATTGGCATGCTCTTGGACACTTAAATCATCACTCATCACTTAAATTATCACCAAACTCAGGTAAGTGGTCATAGCCATCGAATACCAGTGGCATCACTGGCATCTCATCGTCTGAAGCGCCACTTAAGGCCTACTGTCCACGGCGGCGTCATTTGACGAATGCGTGCAACCTACAAATGACGGCAGGCGTATTTTGCATATTTGTTATGTCCACGCTATCGTCATGCAATCGTCAATCACGCTACAAAACTTCTCAGTTTTCTTTCAAGTAGCATCGCGAAAGCACGTCTTTTCGTTGGGAAAATGTCAAGTGATGATGAGGATGTGATTATAGCATACAACTTCATTAGAAGACGACGAAACAGGCGAAGAATGTACTGGCTTCATCCATACATCGAAAGAAATATAAATTGTAGATTATTTGTTGCTGCCAGAGAGCTATCAGAAGATGATTCTGTATTTCAATCATTTTACCGAATGACTAAAAATACGTACCAAAATTTAGTCTCTATTGTTGCACCACATATACAAAGACGAAATACTGCAATGCGAGAATGTGTCAGTCCAGAAGAAAGGATACTTATAACTTTGAGGTAAGTTATATTTTAAATACTAGCTGGTGCCCGCGACTTCGTCTGCGCAGGATTAGGGCTTTTTTGACATCTTCATATTTTGGACAATTCACACAATATCTTTATAAATTGTAGCCTATGTGTTACTCTGATTTAGAAGCTATATTATTGTAAAGTTTCTTTAAAATCCATTCAGTAGTTTTTACGTGAAAGAGTAACAAACATCCATCCATCCGTACTTACAAACTTTCGCCTTTATTGGTAATATTAGTAGGATAATCATAACGTACTTGTCTAGTAAAAAAAAATATTGTAATAAAAATGTATTTTAATATTAGAAAAAAAATTAAAAAGAAACGTAGGTACTTTAAAGTACCGATTACAAGTTTTCAAAGTTCTCCAGTTGTGATAAGTCTTCAGAAAGATTTACATTTAGAGAATAATTAATTGGAGATACTGGAGGAAGCGATGAATTTGAAATAGAATCTACAGAAGATATTGGTGAATAGGTGTCCCTGTATTGTTGTGACTGCTGTATTGGATAATAGTGGTTGTCATGTTGCTGTGGCTGCTGTGATTGGTCTGACTGAATTTCTTCGAGTAATAATAAAACCTTGATTCTAAACTTTCTCATTTGCTCCTCTGATAAATTTTCTACGTCTGGCAACAAACTTAGTAAAAACATTTTTCTAGCACTGTCTGTCTTAATTTCTTTTTTTTTTATCCAATCGATAAATGCTTTGTCAGCCTCGTTGGTAACTTTTCTTATTTTTGGCTTCTTAAATGTGTTTGAATCGACGGATCCAGAAGATGGCGTTTCCAATGTATTCGTAGTTGCTTGAGTACATGGGACTTCGTCAGTTGTAGAATTAGATTCAATATTTTCGGTGTTCACCTCAGGTGGCACAGGTATGTTCCCCGGTTCATCAGTGTGAACAATTGCTTTCACAAAAGGAAGAACAAACTGTAGTTCTTCATGTAGGTAGTATAATTTCTTTTGCTTTGTCGATGAACCACTAGGAGTTGGTTTCAGGCTGCGGACAAATCCATTCCTTATATTTCTCCACCTAGTTTGACAATCGGCCACTGAAAAGCAACGTGCAATTAATACAATATGTCTTTTTTCAGATACCTATCAACTGGGTGTAGTTTTCGGGCACTTCAATTTTACTTTGCTCGAGGAGAATGCACTATATCTCGAGTTGTAGCAGAGACAACAGAAGTTATATGGGGCGTACTCAGAGACACATACATGCCTGTGCCAACAACTGATGAATGGAAGGCTATTGCAACCAGGTACTACGAACTATGGAACCTTCCAAATTGTCTGGGATCTCTGGACGGAAAGCACATACGGATTCAAAAATATCCTAATACAGGATCTGCAAATTATAACTATAAAGGATACCATTCCATTATTTTGTTGGGATGTTGCGACGCAGATGGTTATTTTACGGCTATAGAATGTGGATTTGCTGGAAGAAATAGTGACGGTGGTGTGTTCCAGGCATCGGCTTTGGGAAGGTGGCTAGAAAGAGATGGTTTAAATATTCCTCAATTAGGATCACCTTTACCAAACGATGGAGAAACTGGAAATATATTTCCATATTACTTTGTTGGGGACAACGCATTCCCCTTGAAAAAATATTTAATGAGGCCATATTCAGTGCGAAACTTGGACAACGTTAAAAGAATATTTAACTACAGATTGAGTCGTGGACGAAAAACAATTGAATGTGTTTTCGGAATGATGTCACAAAAATTTCAAATTCTTTTGAAGTCTATTACATGTCGCAAATACTCCACTATAATTTCTATAATAAAATGCATATGTATTTTACATAACTACATACGTAAACATGAAGGAGTGCAGTACCAAATCAGTACATTCAATGAATCGACATCACAAAGACTAAAACCGATTTTAATACCTAATATGACTTTTGTAAATACACCAAATGGTTTACGTAACTATTTATCAAATTATTTTTTGAAACCTGACTGTGCACTGCCTTGGCAGTGGAATCACTGTGTAATTGAATAAATATATATTATTACTTACCGGAAGCGTTTGTTTTTTGTGCAATTTCACTCCAAGCTCTGTCCGTAATATCTTTTCTAGAGTATTCTGGTAATTTATTATTGTATAAACAAGGATATTGTTCAATAATATGAACGAAATTCACTGCCGAGCCCGCCATTTTGTAAAACAACAAAGCAAAACAACAGGTGTTTGCGTCTCACAAGTCGGTCGAGTAGTGACATGCTGCCACGCGCACCGCATGACGAACGCAAGACGAAAGGCGGACGCGACGTTGCCGCTCCGTGGACACAGATTTGATTGTTTCTACGCAAGATGCAAGCAATCGGCAATTGACGATAGCGTGCGTATGACGTGCGGTTTACGTGGACAGTACGCCTTAATCCTTCACTATGACGCCTCATTACCGGTACCTAAACGTCGGCAACGAATCCGATGTTACATTAGATGCCACATTTAACACCCACTGCTTTCGCGACTCAGTATCCAGTTTCAGCGAGAGCAAGTGGATAAAAATTATATCCCAAGTCGAAACATTGATGCCTATATTTTGTAAAGCATTCAAACAATCAGATGACGTATCCATTAACTCTTTTAAGCAACTCGCGGACACCGTAGCAATATTTCGTTGACTAAGCAAGCGCTTTAAAATACAATGTGAGAGGTACTTTTTATTGTTGTAACGTTCCTCTAATTGTTTCCAACATTGTAGGTAATTTGCGTCCGTCACAGGTGTATGTCTGATCAATCTGCTCTGCTTCTTCAGTCAAGAAACCCTTAAGATATTGCAACCGTTGTACGTTGTCCAATGCCTCATTTTTGTGTAACATTGACACAAACAAATCTCTAAAGCTGGGCCACTCGGTATACTTCCCTGAATACAATGAATGCAGATCTTGGGTAACTTGACCTGATTTGACATATTAACATTTGCTTTACTAGAGTTTGCCTCCTTATATAAGAATAAAGGAGACCGCTCTAATTGTAACTCCTACAGCGGCATATCCCTTCTTACTACTCCAGGGAAGGTCTTTGCCCGACTTCTGTTGTACCGTCTAATGCCACTATCGGAGAGCGTTTTGCCAGCCTTGCCAACCTTGAGAAAACTTTCTATAGCGTGCCTCGTGAAGCCTTGTGGGTGGTTCTAGTGAAACTAGGATGCACGGAAGAGTTTGTTAGGATGATCCGACTTCTGCATGACAACATGCAATGCTGCGTTAGTGTAAGTGGCGAACAATCAGAGTTTTTCACCGTAACCTGTGGTGTAAAGCAAGGGTGCGTTCTTGCACCCACTCTGTTTGCCTTGTACTTCGCAGTAGTGGTCAGGGAGGCACTACAAACTTTATCTGAAGGCATTCGTATTCGCTACCGCACCGATGGTGGTATATTCAACCTAGCTCGCCTTAAGGCGCGTACTAAGGTGTCCCAAGTGATAGTCTAAGAGATGATGTATGCAGATGACTTGTGTTTTGTGGCGGAATCCCCAGGTGCTCTGCAACAGCTTATGTCGAATCTAGATGAGTTGTCGAAGATTTGGCCTTACGATTAATGTCAAGAATTGGGATCGAAATACCGGGTAGGGATCGCAATACCGGGTCCTTTTTTAAAACCGGTTTTTTCGGTAATCATATTTTTTTAATACCGGTTTTCCGGTATTTTCGGTAATTTCGGTATTTATGTGATGAAAAGTTATAAATAAATAAAAGACAATGCGTTTTATACGAAAAACATAGAATAATTACCATAAGGTAGCTTAGTTCAGGGCTGGGCAAAATACATGCTTTGCTTTAATTAAAATACAAATTACAAAATACTTACTCGCATGTATTTAAAATACGAAATACAAAATACTTTTAAGTCGGGTATTTGAATTACAAAATACTAAGTAGAATTAATACTAAGTAGAATTAAAACGAAGCAAGCAAACGAGGCAAGCAGAGTAAAAGAAAATTACTCTCTTTAAACATGAAACTACCGTGAGGTCGTGAGACTCGCTCATAGTGAAACAATACAGATTATGGTCCGAGAGCTGGCACCAATTTTTGGGTAGGTGTTTGAGGCAAGCTGAAAACTTGTCAAATACTTCTCCTATTATACCCCAACACGAAACTGCAGACCTGGCTGGTGAGTAGCGGGGCTAAATGAACCCATAAATTTTTAATTTTTGTGTTTTTCTTGTTTCCAAAAATATATTTGAGGCAATATGCAATTTTTATATGTTGTAGTTTAATGTTTAAAGAATAAAAAAAAATAAACCAGACGATTTAGTCGGGGCTTTAACATTGCCAGGCGCGTGCAAACATATTTTTCAAAAAAATATAAAAAAAATAAAAAATGTATTTACCAGAATGACCTGTCTTTTTGAGAATCTTATTTTTTAGTTATAACCAGGGGTCGGACAAAAAGTGCGGATGACGTCAAACCACTTATAGGATGATTTCAAATAGTATTTTTGATTTTCATAAACAATTATCACTTAGGTATCATTTATCAACCTCTTTATTAAACGATATCGTAACTTGAAATGAGTAAGTAAGTTTTTGACTGACACATTGTCAATCAGATGAACAATAATTTGACTTCGATATTGTTTAGCTATTGTATCTTCACGATTGTATTTAGCTAAAATTTATATTAACTAATGTATAAATAAAAAAAAAAAATACCGCCTTCCGTGAGGGGAAAACACCAAAAGCATGGAACAGAAGTGTAGTGGTGCTGTTCTTCAAAAAAGGCGATAATACCTTATTGAAGAATTATAGACCCATTTCACTTCTGAGCCATGTTTACAAGCTGTTCTCGAGAGTCATCACGAATCGTCTCGCGCGCAGGTTAGACGACTTCCAGCCTCCCGAACAAGCCGGATTTCGAAAAGGCTTTAGCACCGTGGACCACATACATGCGTTGCGGCAGGTTATACAGAAAACCGAGGAGTATAACCGCCCCCTTTGCCTGGCTTTTGTGGACTACGAGAAGGCCTTCGATTCGATCGAGACTTGGGCTGTACTGCAGTCTCTCCAACGGTGCCAAGTAGACTACCGGTACATCGAAGTGTTGAAGTGTCTGTATAATAACGCCACAATGTCCGTCCAACTTCAGGATCAGATGTCGAAGCCCATTCTATTGCAGCGGGGAGTCAGACAAGGAGATGTTATCTCTCCGAAACTGTTCACCGCTGCAACCAATGGAAATTCACGATGAAGGAACAAATTAAACAAGTTAAGTATGAAGTATCTTCTTTTTTGTATTTGTTTTTCAACTTAATTTTTTATTACTTTTACGGTCATCCCGTGAAACCATATATTTCAAACTAAATACAAACTGAAATATAGATGCACAGAAAAAACCCCAGAAAAAAGACCAATGCTGGGAATCGAACCCAGGTCCTCAGCGTTCAGTGCTGCGTGCTTACCCCTACACTATCACTGGTCTAGAGATTAGCGACGAATTTTTCCCATACATCGTACATTTCAGTCTGTTATAATCACCTTATGCAGTGATAAAACGCGCATCTATGTTATGCCTTCTACCGAGAGACTTAACACTCCTTCGGAACTAACCGCTCACCTGGACCAAGAGATGGCGCTACTGTGCAACTTTAAACAAGTTAAGTATGAAGTATCTTCTTTTTTTGTATTTGTTTTTCAACTTCATTTTTTATTACTTTTACGGTCATCCCGTGAAACCATATATTTCAAACTAAATACAAACTGAAATAACAAACAAACTGAAGATGATGATTTTTATATGCTTTTATTCTACCTTTATGTTACAGATACAAATAATTGCGGAGCGCTGTGCGCGCACGTCTCGCTCGGTTGGTTCGTCCGTCTGTCGATCGCCGGCGGCGACCGCGGCCGCGCCGCCTCTCCGCGCTGCCCCCGCGTTACCGCGTCCCCTCTCGCCCGCGCGCGTCAACATCCTCCTCCTCTTTGGAAAAAGCTGCAGCTGCTGCTTCTTTCAAATTTCTTCGGTGACTGGTAACAGGCAGACGCGGTTAACAGCTCGCCGCTCTGTTCCACGTTGTATAACCACTCAGTTGCTCGCGTGAAAAAAAAAACAGCCATGAATTGCTCTCGCCTTGCGATGCAAACAGCGATGCGGTGTCGAATTACGTTTAAAAATCGATTTTTTTCATATTTCTCAAATATTCGTTACATAAATTATTACACAATAAAGCCAAAGAAACAGAGAATATGTTTCTAGTAGTAGTTTGGTGGGCTATTGTATTGAAATAATTATTAAAAAATGCACAAAAAGCAAAACAATGCTTAAGTTTACGTACCTACGAAAATTTGGGGCACTTTTTCGAGTCGATTTCAAACACTACAAACCACTTATAACACTTGAACTTATAAAAACAAACACTACAATCCTTGCCAATAACAACCGTATGCGTACATTGTATTTACTAAACACAATATAATTTATTTCATCACAAATCTAAACAGCTGATCCGTGACCGTTACGACTCGAACTTTACTTGTGTTGACGGAATACTTTTTTCCTTCGAATTTTGTACCATAGACCTTCGGTTTTATTTTTTTTATGTTGCCAGTTTATCTCTCCGTATGAATGATACTTTTAAGGTCTCAATACACGTTGACCAACATAAGGAGAACACAAAAACTGTGAGACCGTTGTCTGGCAACCACAGTTGCCAGAAGCATTTTGCTAAAATATATTTGGCAACCGTAGTTGCTCAAAGCACGTGAGTGGGTAAGCAAATCTGCTACTCGGACTACGCCATCCTCTCCGGGGTAAGTGTGTTGAACTCGTCCAAGTTTACAGTTTAATGGTGGTGTCCTTGAGTCCTTAAAGACCAACAGATCTCCTTCTTGAAGGTTACTTTGAGATGTTCGCCATTTTGTGCGCTTTTGTAGCTCATCTAGATACTCATTTCTCCATCTATCCCAAAAATGTGATCGAAGTTGCTCAATGAGTTGATATCTTGTTCGTATCTTTGCTTCTGTACTGTATGTGCTTGGCAGCGAGGTGAGTGGCCGGCCAATCATGAAGTGCCCTGGGGTTAATGGAGAAAGGTCGTTTGGATCAGGTGATAAAGGAGTTAAGGGTCGGGAGTTGAGGATCGCTTCGATTTGAGTGAAGAGAGTGCTCAACTCCTCGAAAGTGAGATTAGTGTTACCAGCTATACGTATGATGCTTGGAAATTTTGACACAAGCCTCTCAGAGGCCTCCCAGTGTAGGCGAATAAGGGGGATTAAAGTTAAATTTGATGCTTCGTTCGATGCAAAATCGTTCACGCGTTGTAAGTCGGCTTTAAGTACCCTGCCTAATTCATTGTTCGCCCCAACAAAGTTTTTTCCGTTATCGCAGCATATTTCAAGAGGTTTACCTCTCCTGGTGATGAATCGTTTAAGACAGGAAATAAAGGCTGGAGTAGTGAGATCACTTACTGTTTCCAAGTGTACCGCCTTGGTGCAAAAACAGACAAATACGCATAAGTAGCACTTGGTTATTCTTGGTTGTTGGCAGAATAAGCCAAGTTCTCAGACGTGTTAACATTGCTTCGCCGATGATCTTCCTGCAATAAGCGAGTCCGAACTACTTTGCACGACAGCTTGTTTGTTAAGCTAGCACTGTCAACGTTAAAGCCTTCCGGCAGACCCGACAATAATATCTCTTCTTCGTCGTCTATCACCTTGCCGATATCCGATAATTGCGAGACTAACCGCATTACACCTTCAATGTAGTCTGACATACTAGAGAAATGATTGTATTCGACACGGTGTAATTGTCGTCATAAAAGTACCTTTCTGTACAATCCTTTGTCCTCAAATGTTTGCGACAAACGTTTCCAGGCATCCTTTGCACTCTTCGCCTCGCGAACAATCTGGAACAGGCTGGGCTGACACGACAGACAAATACGAGCGAGCGCGCGACCATCGCGCGTTATGTCGGTATCGGTTTCTTCGACACAGTTCCACAAATCTTCCAAAGTCAAAATCATTCTAATGGTGAACTTCCAATTTACCTAATTCGAGATTCCTTCCTGCTTTTCAATCGCCATAAGTTTTAGGTTATGATGGCATTTGACATGTTGTTTCGTCTTGTGTCGGAGACTTCGATGACTTCGTCATCACGATTAATCTCCCCATCCATTCTGCGCACATGCCGCTATTGCTATTCTCACTTCTGGTTTAATAGCCTGTTAGCGAGAGCTTGGGCGCAGTGGTGGCCGGCGTGTGGCAATGGTGGGAGAGAAAATAAACCAAACAATGTCCAAATACACCCATAACGTCACTCGATATAATAAAGGTACAACGACTGGTCAAATATAATGGCTCATCTACACAATGGCCCATCATGGGCGATTAAAAAAGTGGCCATCATCGCCGCGATTATGGGTTTCTCTCTACACAATCGTGTGCGATGCCAACAGAAAATATATCAAATACGCAAATATGTTTGTAGTTCAAAATCAATTGAATTTACTAGCTATGGACGTGTTTACGGCTGCAGCAGCATATTTTTATGTATCCTGCCAATACATGTACATACAAGTAAGCAAGCATGCGTCGTTAACATTATTTTTATTTTTATGGAATTCAATTTTTGGGTCCCAAATACACCGATGCATTTGGTACAATTCCAAAAATCGCAACACAACATCATTTGCCCAATCCCAATCCATACTGCCGAACCGAACTCGTCTCCAAAGAGAACATTAACCACTAGTCACGTCTCGACTCGTTGCCCGTCGCTCACACAACTGAGCGAGCGAGCCATGTGTAGACGGTGAATGCAAATATTTGCCAAATTTACGTCCTTTGGTGTGTGACCAAAAACCGACAAGCGAACGGATACGCGTGTTTGCCTATTTGGCTTATTCGTGCAAATATGGTAAATATAGACGAATAAATCCTCCTCACATGGTCGTTTTTCGCCGAATAAGGCAAATACGCGAACACGCAACGCCAAGTGAAGTGCCACCATAAGATAGCAAACTGCAAATAAATAATTGTATAAATATACAGGGTTATTTGTAATTCACTAGCATCCTTTTAACCCTAAACTCCTACCACTTAAACAAATGTTTTTTGTTTTACGGCTTTTGTCATAACTTCATATTTTTGGTGTAATAACGTTTTGAAAATTTGAGACTATCTCTTATTTCTACGATACTCTGTGCCGTGCCACTAACTACTCGTAGTACTCGTGTCATTCATTCATTGCCCGCCACGACCTCGGCGCGTGGCCCCGCTCTCCAGACGCGCGCGCACCTCGCACTTGTCAAAAAATTGGTTCTGTCTGAGAAAGTCTGATTCCATTTTCCCTTCATACTTGACCAGGCTTAGGACTGGCTACATTCAATTAATGAAGGTATGACTAAAGTAATCCATGAAAGTAAAGAATTAGTTAAGTACAAATTGGAATGATTACATGTGCAATTAAATTACGTCCGTTCGTTAATTCAACGTAGGCGTATTTAAAAAATGGAATCAGCGATACTATTTACAATAATTAGTCTTTATTTTTACACACTACTTACAAATCATTGTCCCGAGGGTGGCGGTGGCTATCGCGCACATAGCGTTCAAAGTACCTCCACAATTAACGCACATTTCACATCAGTACATAAATTGTTCTTCCACTCGTGATAACACTTGAGGATTTTGTTTAATTTTGTTAAAAGCCCATATTATTTTATTCTTGAGCAGTTCGCGGTCAGAAACAAGACCTCCATGGTATACGAGAGACCTGACGTGCCCCCACAAATAAAAGTCTAAGGGTGTGAGGTCAGGAGATCGCGCAGGCCAAGCTACTGGCCCACCACGTCCAATCCAACGACCACTAAATTCTTGATCGAGGTGTTCGCGAACTCGGCGAGCAAAGTGCGCCGGAGCTCCATCTTGCTGGAAGTACATTACTCGCAAAACGGCGAGTGGCACGTCTTCCAACAGCACTGGCAAAGTGTCCTGCAGAAAAATACCGTAACTTGTCGCGTTGAGCCAATCTAAAAATACGGGGCCCAGTAAATTCATCCCCATGATACCTGCCCAAACATTGACACTAAATCGGTGTTGGAATTTATGTGGTCGCACTTGTTTGGGATTTTCCCCACGGTCACACCACAAATGTTCATTTAAAAAGTCCCACTCTACCGAACGTCGCCTCGTCAGTCCATATTGCAGTCGGGCGCTCAGCCAGTGCCCAGTTGCAAAACGCAACTCGGGCAGCCTTGTCCGGCTCCAGATGTTCCTGGACGCGCTGCAAATGATATGGGTGCTTTCCCTCATTGTGTAGCACGGTCCAGGCAAAATACTGCGACACGTTAAACCGATATGCTGCATCGTTAGTACTAGCAGCTGGATTCCTTTCAAAGAAATCAAGGATGTTTTCAATTTCTTGAGTCGTGTGACGTGGCGGCCGTCCAGCATCCCTGCTTGGAAGCTGGAACTGCCCGAAATCATGAAGTCGCTGTGTTGCGGCTAACATTGTTAACATTGTTGGACTCGTGAATTGGGAAATAAACGCGCGTAGTCGCGAACAGCTTGGGCCACATTATCATCGGCCCTTGCGAGCACTCTCACCATTTCCGTGTGTTCGACGTTGGAATACTGATAACTCATCTTGGGAAAGATGTAAACCGCCATATATCACGTTGTTGCATAATAAGCGCGCGCGTTTCTTATCTCTGCTACGAAAGTTTACGCACTGAAGCCGGAGCTTTGTTTGTTTATGTCGGCGCGCACGGCGGCGAGTACTAAATGCCCCGCCCCATTTTCTGTCCCTTACAAACACGCCGTACGGCTCATTTAAAGTTTGTAATGTCCTTGTCTTGCGAGTAACGTAGAATTTGAGTGTGTACAAAATCATGTTATCGTAAAAATCATAGAGTACGAAGTTGTGCTAGAAGTATTACACCAAAAATATGAAGTTATGACAAAAGCCGTAAAACAAAAAACATTTGTTTAAGTGGTAGGAGTTTAGGGTTAAAAGGATGCTAATGAATTACAAATAACCCTGTATTCACATTGTCATTGTTAATGTACGCGATACGGTAAAAATAGTTTTATTTCAATGTATAACAACAATATCTCGAAAACCTAAGAAGTTTTTTATCATACTTACCAAATTCCTTCCTTTTAGAAGTTTCACTGCTAGTGAAAGATTTCGCATCAGACGAATCCTGTTCTGATGGAGGAATGGAATCTAAAAATAAATTGCTAGTTATTTCTATAGGGTTCCTTCATCATAACAAAACTGGCAAAGTTGCGAGTCGGACTCACACACCGAGGGTTCCTTACAAATCTGTAGGTATCTCATCTATGAATATCTAGTGTTAGCAGAGCCCTGCTCCTAAGCAAAATGTACGCAGTGAGGGGTCATTCAGATTGGTTATTGACATAGATTAGATTTTAGATTTCAGACTTTTTTGGTCGTGCTGACAGGCAGACAGACGGACCACAAAGTGATCCTATAAGCATAAACCTAAAAACATACAATTTTTACCTGTACTTACGTTATTTTCAGTGACTAACTTTTCCTGATCACCGTCTTTATCCTAAATGACGTCATCATCTGTGCTTTTTCCAGATAGTATCTGATTTGACACAATGCATTGTCTTAGCATCAAAATAGGCGTCCCACGCAGCAGAAGATGTACGTTGTCCGTCTGGTCTGCATTCCTTACCTGTTGGACATTTGTCTTCTTGATCCCAAACGCTTTTTTCTTCTTTAATTAATAAGGACATACTTAATGTTGGTATTAAATAATGAAAGTTTATTCCTCTATGACTTTGAATTGGTACTTATCGATGATAAATCCGTGACAATTCCGTGCATCGCGAGGCAAAACACCAACGGCCCTTTTTTTTTTTGGTGCGGAAAATGCGCCTTATGCATTCGTCTCTGTTCGGGGAAACAGAGGGTATGTGGGGCTCTCTCCAAGGGGCCTACCCACTAAAAACCGTACGGATTCATTGTTGCAAACGATTTTTTGCCACGCTTAGTGGCAAAAAATTGTTGTTTCTTCGATTTCGAAGCATATGAAGTGCGGATTGAAGGTTCTTTGAAACTTCCAGAACTGAATTATGTTTCTCTTTGACTTTTGCTAAATTTGCTTGGTAAATAGACATAAGGCTTAGCACGCACTGCGGTTTTTTTCTTGCGGTTGCGGTCTGGCTGAAAACGCCGAACCGCGGAGGAACTCGCACTGCGGTTGCGTTTCCGCGGATTTCACGTTCAGTATGACAATGGATTTCCTCAGAGCAGTATGTGTTGTGGCCTTAGTTTTAAGAAATAAAAAAAATAGAAAACGTCTTCGCCAACATAAGTACTGGGTGCATCCTCTAACAGATCAAAGATATTTGAAGGGATATTTTTGTAAAATGTACAGTGATGTACGAAACAACAAAGACAAATTTTTTAAATACTGCAGGATGTCAATTAGTAGTTTTGATAAATTATTGCGAATGGTTGGCCCACATCTACAATTTCAAACTATAATTACTAGACTCTTTAAATTTGGCATAGAATTAGGTAATTATAATAGTAAAAAACTTTAAACATGAAACTACCGTGAGACTCATAGTGAAAATAAACGGATCACTCACGTCTCGTTCTAGTAAAAAACTGTTTTAAGGATTTTCGGAAATTCCCACGGGATAAGAAAAAAACGGGATTTTTCGTTTTACTGGTCGTAGAAAGCTGAAATTCGGCATGCAGGTTGCTTGGGGAGTGTCGAGGACTAAGAGAGGACTTTCCAAAATTCCCACGGGAACGGGAAAAAAACGGGATTTTTCTTTTTACTGGTCGCAGAAAGCTGAAATTCGGCATGTAGGTTGCTTGGGGAGTGTAGAGGAACATTGCCACTTTCCAAAATTCCCACGGGAACGGGAAAAAAACGGGATTTTTCATTTTACAGGTCGTAGAAAGCTGGAATTCGGCATGTAGATTGTTTGGGGAGTGTAGAGGAGATTTGAGAGAGGACTTTCCAAAATTCCCACGGGAACGGGAAAAACGGGATTTTTCGTTTTACTGGTCATAGAAAGCTGAAATTTGGCAAGTGGGTTCCTTGGGGAGTGTAGGGGAGCATTAAGAAAGCATTTTCCGAAATTCTTACGAGAACGGGAAAAAACGGGATTTTGCGTTTTACTGGTTGTAGAAAGTTAAAATTTCAAAATTCATAAATTTATACTGTAAGTAGGCCGTAAAGGGCTCTTTAACCGACTTCAAAAAAAGGGGGAGGTTATGCATTTCACTTTATGTATTTTTTTATGTAGGTATGTTCACCGATTTCTCGGTCAATTGTGAACCAATTTTAAAAAATATTTTTTTTCGAAAGAATACAATATACTCCTGACATGTTCCCATTGTCACTAAATCAGGATCTGATGACGGAATCTCAGGGAAATCGAGGGCAAACCTCAAATTTTGTAGGCACGCATTACGTTTTTCGCTTACTTGCACGCTTTCTTGCACGCTTGCTTGCTTCCGTGCATGCGTGCTTGCTTGCATCTTGCTTGCATGCTTGCTTGC
Organism: Archips xylosteana; assembly: GCA_947563465.1. Taxonomy (NCBI): domain Eukaryota; kingdom Metazoa; phylum Arthropoda; class Insecta; order Lepidoptera; family Tortricidae; genus Archips; species Archips xylosteana. Next base: position 11,765,255 of record OX387365.1, on the reverse strand, counting down.
TTGCCTGTATGCTTGCTTGCTTAATATCTTGGTTCTTTAGAATACTCATGGTACACGCGAGCGAAGCCGCGGGCAAAAGCTAGTAGCTTCAAAATTCTTTCTACGCATGGAAACAGGCTTAGCCACCTTGTATTACTGTGCCTTAGCAAAGGCTGATAATTGATTTCGACGTAATCGCAAAACTCTTTTAATGACTCACTGTGTACACAGAAAAACTACTAATACCGCTTTATTTCGTTTCCGTCTGCATCAACACAAGCCTTGTAAAATTCAAGCGAGTTTCTTACAAGTGTTGGAGTTATTATTATTAGTTATTATTTAAACTTTTAAACAGTATTACAATCGACGATACACCTTATTTTACGTCTGCACTGTTCAACTGCCCGTCTAGTAATAATCTTTTTCTCCGAATCTCCTATCACTCGGTAGTCGTTAAAATGGCGCGCTATGGTTTTAGTCAAACAACTGCTATACACATTACTTCCGAGAGATAGTAGAGTGGTTAACCCTATTTAATTAATAAATAAAATAATAATAATAAAGCTTTATTTAATTCCATGCATAGTACATATAAAACGACTAGCTTTTGCCCGCGGCTTCGCTCGCGTGCACCATAAGTATTCCAAAGAACCAAGATATCAAGCAAGCAAGCATACAGGCAAGCAAGAAAGCATGCAAGCATGCAAGCAAGATGCAAGCAAGCATGCATGCACGCAAGCAAGCAAGCGTGCAGGAAAGCGTGCAAGTAAGCGTGCAAGCAAGCACGACTAAACTTCAGGTTTCAGGACAATGTTTTTCACTAATTCGGAAGCGGGCACTAAAAATCTGAATAACCAGAAAGAATACAACTAAATGTCTATACGTGCATATGATATTTAAAGAAATTTCCTATAACTCCTAACGGTTAAGGTGTTTAACCTTCCATCATCAGCTCACCTGGATAACCTGAAAAAATACAACTATCGGTCTATACATACCTATAATATTTGAAAAAATATTCTCAACTCCTAACCGTTAAGGAGTTTTACCTTCCATCATCAGCTCATCAACATGAAATGACGTCTCCAGACGCAAACACTTAAATAGCTTGAGAAAATATATGAAAAACGTAATGCGTGCCTACAAAATTTGAAGGTTGCCCTCGATTTCCCTGAGATCCAGTCATCACATCCTGATTTGGTGACAATGGGACCATCTCAGAAGTATATTATATTCTTTTGAATAAAAAAGAATTTTTAAATCGGTTCACAATTGACTGAAAAATCGGTGAACATACCTACATAAAAAAATACATACCGTGGAATGCATAACCTCCTCCTTTTCTGAAGTCGGTTAAAGAGCCCTTTGTGGCCTACTTACAGTATAAACTTTTGAATTTTGAAATTTTACCTTTCTACAACCAGTAAAACGCAAAATCCCGTTTTTCCCGTTCCCGTAAGAATTCCGGGAAATGCTTTCTTAATGCTCCCCTACACTCCCCAAGGAACCCACTTGCCAAATTTCAGCTTTCTACGATCAGTAAAACGAAAAATCCGTTTTTTCCTTATCCCGTGGAAATTTTGAAAAATCCTGAAATTAATTATTTAACTAATGTAATACCTACATGCGTATCAAATTTGAAGAGTCTAGTTATTATAGTTACTGAGATAGGGTCACTCGGAACCGAATATATAAATCCCGTTTTTTCCCGTTCCCGTGGGAATTCCCAAAAATCCTTTCTTAGTGGATGCCTACATTGTATAAGGTGCAAAATTTCAAGTCTCTAGGTCCAGTGGTTTAGGCAAAACCTTAGAAACGACACCCATATTGATATTTAGACATTTCAACCCCATCCAGGGAGATGGTATTTTACGTATGCCACATCGGATTTTAAAACCGTTGTTGTTTTCATAACCAGCGACTCGATAAACCATAGAAACAACACCCATGTTGATTTTAGGGAGTGAATTTTGAAAAATCCGTTCTTAGTGCACCCCTAGACCTTATAAGGAACCTACACTACATGCCAAATTTGGAATCTCTAGGCCCAGTGGTTTGGGCTGCGCGTTGATATGTCAGTCAGTCAGTTTCTTCTTTTATATATTAAGATAACAAATTGGTAACTTATTAACCTAAAAATATTCAATTACGTTTAGATGAATTTGATTTCTAATTATAAATTCTATTTTGTAATTATTTTAATTATTATTTGCTTTAATTATCAACTACCTAATTATTTAATGCAAGGACCCCGTTCGGGTAAAAGCCTCTACTCTATTACTCTATTTATTTGTTACTCTATTTAGAAACGTAATATTATATAATTTGTTTAACAATAAATATCAGTGAACTAAAACAATTACTTTGCTCACCCGCGACCTTACAATAGTTACGTTTATGCAAGAAATGCGTGTTCATGCAGTTCCTCCACCTCCACACTGTACGAACACACACAAATCACATAAACACAACTATCACCACCACCAAGCTACACTGACGCGTTTCGAACTCAACCAGAGCTCATCCTCGGAGTTACCACAACCGTATGCTATGCTACCAAATGTTAAACTAACAAACCAAAACAAATGTTTTAACTTGTCACTGTACCCACTTTATTTTTCTTATTCTCAAACTACCCCACAAAAATTAACTTTTATTGACATATTATAAAACTACCTTGAATTTTTGTTTATTTATTTATAAGGCATATTTTATTAATACTAACTGTTCAAATTAGACCCAAGCCGCAGTAAAGGAGAAGATACTAAATTTACCTGTTCATTAATAATAGACCCCATAGTGTTGTACCTAATTATTTCCATGCATTCCAGAGCATCCAGACGCAACCCCTTGCCGCAATAATGTAACACTTCATAAGAATCTGAATCTAACAATGAATGATTTGATTCCAACAAATGTTTTGTAAAATTCGATCTATCTGGATGCTCATTCCTATATGCCGAAACATGCTCTTTAAATCTAGTATTAAAACTTCGGCCTGTCTGTCCTACGTATATCCCATTGCAGTCATTACAAGTAAGCTTGTATACCCCCGATCTAGTTCCCTTATCTACCTGTTCTTTGTGGTTACATAGCCTAGAGTACAAAGAGTTGTTAGTCTTAAAGGCAACATTAATATTGTTTGATTTTAAAATGCCATAAATCTTATCAGACAAACCCCCAACGTAAGAGATGCTAGATCTATATTTGTTAGTAGACTGAGAAGATAACGCAGCGTAAAGCATGCTATTTACTAACCGTGCCTGCTTCTTTTGAACTAAACTATCTACCATTGATTTTGTATAACCATTTGAGATCGCTATCTGATAAATAGTACTCAACTCTAAATCAAAATGTTCCTTAGAAAGAGGCACAGTCAGCAATCTATTAACATAACAATGGAAAGCAGCCAGTTTATGCTGCCACGGATGATTAGAAGATGCTGGTATAACAGCATCTGTGTACGTGGGCTTAACGTGGGCGTGGAACTGCATGAACACGCATTTCTTGCATAAACGTAACTATTGTAAGGTCGCGGGTGAGCAAAGTAATTGTTTTAGTTCATTAATATGGACCTCCGCAAAGTAACGCCTGATTCAATAAATTATAAATATCAGTATTTTATAATAAGTTTAAGATAATAATCCTTTAAGTAATTAACGATCTAACATCTAATAATCACTATAAAACAAATACAGATGGCGCTCTGCGCTTACAACCAAGACAACTATTGTATTTAATATTTTCAAGAAATGATTAAGTGACTTTAACTTAGATTATAGTATATGAGACAGGAGACATCACAGGAGACCGAAGAGCTGGCAGCTACCTCGGACAAAGAATTAGTCTAGCTGTTCAAAGAGGGAACGCTGCCAGTATCTTCGGAACCTTGCCTAAAGGGACTCCTTTTAATAATGTATTTTAGTTATTTACTATATTATATTTTTTAAGGTTTTTAGTTTTAGGTTAATTGTTCTAGTATATAATAAATATTTTTTAATTTCAATAAAATAAATGTCTTGTAGGTCCATGACCAACGTCGCCCCAGGGATATAGATATTTAGTTACCATCATTGACAAAATGTACTCGTTGGCCGGAGGCAATACCCAAGTAGCACAGTTAGCATTAAAAAAGATCACTTTAGGTACAACTCGGAACTTCATGAATTAATAAACAGTTAATATGGTTCAACCGGGAACTTAGAGCTGCGTAATACGCATTAGTCTGTATAACAGCATCATAAAAGTAGAAACAGATACTATTGTTACGGGATCAGAGTTAGTGCTGATGTGAAAAATGCCTTCTTACAGTCTTTTTGCATTGGTTGCTTAAGAGCATTTTAGTGGTAGTAAAATATGATAATTGCTGTTTAAAGGCGTAGAATTATACCACTGAAATGCTAGCGTCTTTAAGTGTCACTGTGAACTATACCGTACAGTCAACAGTTTTAGAGTAGTGTACACTTAAAGAGATTTAACACACAAAGTTCCACATCGGTTCGCCACAGATCTGTTATAAGCCTCTTTTTCAAAGCTGTTAAAAGGTATTTTATTAACACATGTGAACACCAAAGGTATTTCGAGATCCTTCTTTAACTCAGAAATGCAGTATTTGGCTGTGAAATATACCAATATATTGTTTTAGTCTGCATAAAAGAACTCTTTACATATATTATAACGCACGAAGCTGCAATCAGGTTCATGTTAGTCAATTGTTAATTCTTAAACGGCCATTTCAATAGTTGTTGGCATTTCATAGTTCGATAATACATTTTTCTGAAGAGGGTTCCGTACAATATAGAAATTACGATAATGTCGATTGTTCTATTCTTGATGATGAGTCTCATATTAGCGAAAACTACCGACCGATGCTTCCACTTGCAGAACAACTGCTGAGATATTTTGTAGAGCATTATAAAGATTTTTATGGCGCTGATTATGTCACGAGCAACGTTCACAATTTACTTCATGTTGCCAAGGAGGTAGAAAATTTTGGAACTTTACATTCTTTCAATGCATATCCGTTCGAAAACAAATTATACACGATGAAGAGGATGCTAAGAATGGGCCAAAAACCTTTGCAACACGTTTTGCTACTTAGCAAAACGGCTAGCAGAAAACATTGTAAAAGAGACAAAGACAGACTTTACTGTGAAAGAATCTGAATATCCGTTTATACTGGAACATCAAAAGCTAAAAAAAGTTCTTCATTTTGAACATTTTAAACTTTCAGCACAAAGAAAAAACCGTTATTTTTTAACAGTGGATAATGAAATTATTGAAATCAGTCGCATAATTAATGTGACAACAATTAATTGTTTTAAACTGAATAACATGGAAGATGTATTTGTAAATCCTATAAAGTCCTCTCGTCTAGATATATACAAATGCAAAATTGTACCAAATGTACACCGCATTGAGGTCGTGTTAAGCCCAGTAAAAATAAAATGTAAATTAGTAAGCGTTGAACGTGAACCTTTCCAATATTTTATACCTTTATTACATACATTATCATAGGCCTATTGTTTTGTTTCGCCGTAGTTAAGGAATAAAAAGCTGTAATTCTTTATATTTTTTTTTTTTTTCAATCATACGAAATCTAATTTAATTATAAAATAAGGTATAAAAACAGGGACTAAGTATAAAATTAACATAACTAAAACTAACTTAAAATAGCTAAACAGAAATTAAAAACTAAAAATTATTATCTAAATTTGGACCCTTAGGTAGGGTGCCCATCACGCAGGCAGCATTCCCACGTTGAATTGCTATAGCAAGTCTTTGTGCGAGAAAGCTGCCTGCGCGAGGGTCACCTGTTGCCTCTCTCAGGCGCTTGCTTAGAGCTCCGTAGAGCCCTCGTGCGCCCTTGCCCCACGATCCGAGTGTCTCGACACCGAATGCGACGAACTCGTACTGGGCGCCGAGACACTCGTATTTAATGGCCTTGAGCCGTTCTCGGGTGTCGGCCGCTGCACCGGCACGTCTGCTCGTTGTGGGGAGGTAGGACGCTGCCAAGGTGTCGGCGCAAGTGGCGTCCCACACCAGTGCACGGCCCATCCTCCATGGAATTAACGACATCCCGTCAGGGCGCTTGCCATCACTCCGCACGATCTGGGGCTCCAGAGCAGCAGGAACGTTGGCACTGACGAGCGCTCTTCTGAGGATGTCGTTAAGGGCGGCAATTTATATTTTTTTATTTCTCAATTCCACAAAATTTTACTTGAAAATCATACATGACTATGTAGTGTAACAATTGCGATTAAGAAAAAAAACCTACTTCTCATCATAGTTATAAAAAAAAAAAAAAAACAAAATAAATTTAACTCTAACTAACTCAGTCTCTCTTAACTTCTTATCATAATCATAAAACTGTCAAAATAAATTATACTCTTTTAACTAAATCAGTCTCTCTTAACTTCTTATCATAATCATAAAACTGTCAAAATAAATTTAACTCTTTCTTTTAATTAAATCAAGTCTCTCTTAACTTCTTATCATAATCATAAAACTGTCAAATAAATTATACTCTTAACTTTAATAAACTCAGTCGTGAGAGTCAGAATGGCGGGTGTACCTTCACAATTATATAAAATAACTATATCAAAAAAAACATAGAACATTTAAAAAAAATTAAGTAGGTACATTGTTTGGGCAACAGCCATTCGTCAGCAGTCAATAAGTTCTTGGTAAACTGACATACACCCGCTATCCTTACAGTCAGGATGGCGGGTGTAACTCCACGTTATAATAACTTTATGTACTGGGAGGTACAATTATTTTAAAAGTAGGTACTAAATAATAGCACATTGTGCATCTAGGGCCGTAAGTAGGGGATTACTAACGAGGGTCTATTGTCTCGAGTTTGTAATCCCCTTACTGCCCGTGATACACACAATGATTTTCATCACATTGCGAGAAAAAAAAATCCAAAAATAAAATTATTCTGTCTCTAAACACTTAAATTGAATAAAATAATGGCTACCCGCCAATACAGATTGTCACTTTTTCGAGTCATCTACCATAGATAATGTAAACTGTGTTTAGTTTAGAATTCGAAAGGTCATACGGCCAGATTCTACCAACATTTTAAAAAAATATTACTAAAATTATTGCAATAGTAGATTGTTCAACAAGGGACTAAAACAAGCCATAATGACACGAGATATTTAGCCACCCGAGCGATAGCGAGGGAGGCTATAATTCGAGTTGTCATTATGGTAGTTTAGTCCCGCGTTAAACACTCTACTTTTCACTTTGAATGCGAGGAAACAAACGACATACAAAATTACTTTTTTACAACGTATGCTCAATAGGAGCAATGGACACCTGTTCAAAATTCAAATAGCAAAAAAAAATACCGCTGTCTTTTTTTTTCTTTTATATTTTTTTGTAAAGTGACGCTTTAAATGCTTGCATAATTAGCCAACAAATTCTAACTTAAAGACTATGTTAAAACTAATTGGACTATGCATGTAAGAATGATAATTGTTCATTCATTAGAATCGGCAAATAAATTAACCTAATTGATCTAAGTTCACACACAAAATATATTGTTAACTGAAACACTTACCCGTGAATAAAGAAACGACTTTTTAAGTTTATTTTCTATATGCCAATTCTTTGTTAAATTATATCTAATTATACTTTCTATTTACTATTAAATGCAACTGACATCGCATTATTTTGAAGTCACGCCATATTAACTTTCAAACGTAACTGCTCTATCTACCGTACCTCCAGCACTGCTTTGCCGACAGTGCGGATTGCTATTTTATCGACAGAGCAGGGAACTGCTTTGCCGACAGCGTTTTTTAAAAAAAAACAAATTAAAAAGCACCTAAGCTAAAGGAAATCTTTCTTTACATGCAAAATAAAATGAATTCATCTTTAATATTTTATAATTAATATTCGTAATTATTCAATGTGTTTCACGAAATTATTATTTTTTGAATATTTTTTATACAGTTGTCATTTTGAGGTTATTTCTACGCCCTAAAGGCTTCCACAGACCGAAGCGCATGGCGCTACAGTACATCCGCAGCGCGCTTCGGCCTGTGGAAAGCTTTAAAATTGTCTATACCCAGTTACTGAAAATGGCGATAATTCTCCATTCACAAACACCGTGATTGGCAGTTTAGGGGTTTCCATAGTCAACTAAAAAAATTTTACTTTAATCCCTAGAGATCAAAAAAGAGCTTTAGTCCCGATATGCAGAGACTAAAGTAACATTTTAAGAGCATGAGAAGTGAAAATCTATTTGTTATAAATTTAAAATATAAAGATAACGAATTTTCATGAAGCGTAGATAACTTTTGTGTTGTAAAATTTGGGTTATAGCTAAGTTTTAAAGATAATAAATAAAACGTTGGCTGACTTGAAACCTCCTTAGTCTGAAATTACTTGTTTGCAAATTTTAAAACTAAAGTTAGAACTCCCTTGGGTAGAAAAATTGTACGTAAATCCATAACTCCCTTAAGAACAATTTAGGCCTTTGACATTTAGTATACAGACATGGAATAACACCATTGAAGAGCAAGTGTGATGAAAAAGATTTTAAGTACATATTTTTAGTATACATATTTGTTTTATATATTTGTGAAGGTACAACCGCCATTATTACTCTCACACTCGGGTCTCTTCATTTAAAACTTATACATTAGTATGTAGTAGAACATGCAGACTATAAGAAAAAAAAAATTTTTTTTTTTTTAAACATAAATTAACGTTCACATGAAATAATTAGTCAAAAGTTGCAATCAAAATATACACAGACCTAAGCACAGTTACGTATCCTATAGCAAGGCTTAGGCAGATGCAATGACTTTGAGAAACATTTTAAAATATTTTTTAAACATGAGAAGTAGTAAGGCTGGAAACAGTGACCAACCGACGGTCAGCGCTGACATTGGTTAGATACGTCCAATGTTACTTTTCATTGATATAGCTACGTCCAACCGCTGTCAGCGCTGGCCGTCGGTCAAGCACTGTTTCCAGCCTTACATTTACTATCTAATCTTAGATAGGATAATAATAAAACTATTGTATGTACAGTCAACCAATTTGATACCTAGGCCACTATAGAACCTTGTCGCGTTAACTACTAGATAATTACAACGTCAGTGCGGGTCAAAGGATTATCTTTTCGATCACAACATGCAGTAAACGTAGAGTTTATAACCATTTTCAATCCATGACATGAGAAGAAAACGAAGTTTTGACAGACGGACAGTGACAATTCAAGTTTTTAATTCACAAGCAAAACTCCTTTCTTACTCATTACCGTTGACACATGTTCGCAAATATCATGTTGTCATGAATCATGAGTCATGATACCATGATATTCAAGAAAGATATTCGTAGTAAATCCTTAATATGGCAGGGCAGGTCAGTCGGGGCCCGGGGTAACAAACAAATAGACACTTTAGTTTAATTTAATTACTAAAATAGGTAACATTATCAATACAAAAATAGCATAAAAACGTTAAAAAGTTCTAATTTATACTAAATTACTTAAATAACTGTGATAGCGACTGTTGTGACAAATAACTAGTACTTAGAACTTACTATTTTAACAGGTGAATAATTATAAAATGGCAGTTTTATTCCACAGTTACAGTGTTCCTTTTTCGCCAGAGATTAAAAACTTGCACATTTGTTACTTAGGGTACACTATCTACATCCAAAAAAATCGGCCAAATGAGTTTTTTTATTCAAACAATAATTTTTGTCAAGAAAGGCGAATGTCTTTCTGGCGAAAAAGTAACAACTTGCATTAATCATTGTTCAAAACTAACACAAATCTTCATTTTCTATATTATTATCAGCATTCTCTGCGTGCTCTGCATTATCTGTCTCATTTTCAGTAATGTTCTCTTTGATTTCGTTTATTGGTTGATCACGATTTTCATTTACTAGCTCCTTTGATTGATCGTCGTGTGGAGGTTGAGTATCATTACTGTTAGTTGCTATTTGACGAGTTTGACGAGTTCTTTTAGAAGAAGTTCGAACGTTTTTCATAGCCTTCCGCTTCATAGCATTCTTTAAAACAATTTAAAAAAATCTTTCCATTTGGTCCATTGTAAAAGAAGTATCCCAAGAATAAATCATTTCGAAAAAGAATTTTAAAAAAACCTTGTGATCTTTCATAGCAATTTTTGATGAACTGTGTCCTCGACTCCCGCCAGTCCAAGAGCATTTGCACAAAAAATCACGCGACAGCAAAATGTCTAATAATTTATAGGCACACGTTATACCATTACCTTCTGTTGCAAAGCTTAATATGGATGAAACATTTTTCAACTTTGTTCTCTGGGCACGATCCAATAATAACATTTCAAAGTCTTGCAGTTGTTTTAGATTATCAATTTCACGCAACTTAAAACTTTCACTTTCTACAGACCTGGCGTCTTTCAGTAATGTAACAGGTTGCTCCATTTTCAGCAATAAGGAATTGCTATCATCTATTTGAACAGACAAAACAGCCAACTTTTGTGCTATATTTTTTTGATTTTCTATTACAGTGTTAAGAATTACATAGAGGTTATTAATCTTTTCTAACATCAAAGCTTGGTTGGCTATTATTTGAGTATTGTATTCATCAGGGCACAATTGATATATCTGAGTGCTTTCAGTAGTAGTTTGGTCTATTGTAATGACGTTATCATTTGTTGAACCAGCAACCAGTGCTGTTGAAGGAGCCTCGTGTACGATTGGTAAGCTTCTTTTACTTTGTAACTGAAAACAGACAAAAACATCAATAATTTTCTTTTACTGTAAATAAAGTGTAGATAGTGAAAATAAACGGATCACTCACGTCTCAAAACGAGTTTAACTCGACATGTTTCGGGCTAATCCGTAGCCCTTCCTCTCGGAGTCGCACGTCACGGCGGCTGCCACACGTGCACGTGTGGCAGCCGCCGTGACGTGCGACTCCGAGAGGAAGGGCTACGGATTAGCCCGAAACATGTCGAGTTAAACTCGTTTTGAGACGTGAGTGATCCGTTTATTTTCACTATGAGTGAGTCTCACGGTAGTTTCATGTTTAAAGTGTAGATATACGGGTGAAATTGAAATGGTGATGCAGAATGAGTATTTCTTACTCAGTTTGAATGCTCACTCAGATTACTCAGATGTTTAAATGCGCGAGTAAATTCGCGCACACTGGCGCCGGCAGCGGCGAGTCGTGGCCTGCTTCATTCATCGCATGTATTAGTTTAGTTAGCCCGCTGCTCGCCGCTGCCTTTGCCGCTGTTCGCTCAATGTGGTGGCAGGGTCATTACCGCCCGGCCACGACTTCGCGCGTTTGGCGGCGCGGCAAGCGTTTTATCAGTTCATTGCGTGTGCCACCAGGTAACCACTGTGCGGCGAGCGTCTCAGCCGCGCAATGAACACAGAAAACGCTTGCCGCGCTGCCAAACGCGCGAAGTCGTGGCCGGGCGGAAGGTCGCGCCGCGGTGATTTAAGAGGGTTTATACCTGCTGAGCTGGCAACGTTGCATTTTTGTTAGTTTTTCTCGATTATTCCATAAAAATTGAATGAAAATTAAAAATGTTTTGAATACAAATTGTTCTAATATATAAGTGTCTACTGCAATAATGATTTGTGATAAGACTTTTATTTTCTTTAAAAACCGTTAGGTAATAATTTGTTCGTTTTTAAAGAAAATAAAAGTCTATCACGAATTATTATTGCAGTAGACACATTAACTTATATATTAGAACAAATTGTATATATTTTTAATTTTCATTCAATTTTTATGGAATAATCGAGAAAAACTAACAAAAATGCAACGTTGCCAGCTCAGCAGGTATAATAAACCCTCTTAAGATCGCTCGGCGAAACTGGTGGGGGTAATTTGCGCATATAGGTATTAGATAGACGTAAGAAATTGTACTGCGCCCCTTCCACTTTTGCCGAGCGATCTTAAACCACCGCGCGACCTATATCTACGGGTCCCCGCGCCGATAACTCCTGCCAGCATACCGTTTAGTTTGTGGCCATACATGCGATAGTACCTACATGTAGATTAATTATTACCTAGATACTTACAAGTTCTGCCAAAGCTTCGAAATTCATTTCCTCTGATGTTTGCCCGATGATTTGAACTGACTGCTGTGAATGGTGATCATTGTCAGTATCTGTGTATTCCCCCATGATATTTATTTCCGCTACTGCTTCTTTATATGTCAAAATATTTGATCGTTTCACTATGCAGTTTATAATATCCCAATCTGGACTGGGTTTCGATCTGTCATCTTTTATTAGTCGTGATCTATTTTTAACATTTTTTTGGGGCCAAAATAATCTCCCTCTTGCCTCCCAATCCGAAGGCACAATGCTCAATTCTGTTAATCCATTATCTTTCGTTTGCACTATTTTGAAAGGCATTTTATCTGAAAACGTAATAAATTTAGAACATCAACCGGGGTATGTACCTAGATGGATAAACACTTTATTTTTTACTAAAAAAAAGATACACGTAACTACCTACATTTGGTTCAATTTTATGACATAAAACGCAGACAAAACGTTTTAAGACAGCGAATCGCGGCGTGATCAAATTTTTAATTAAGCATGACAATTATAATATAATAATAAATATTAATGTTAAATTTAAGTATAAATGTACAAATTCAGCTAAGTAGCTGAATCGCTCGGAAAGGTATAAAGGAGCCGAAGAATTAAAAAGAACGTTGAAGAGCAGTGACAGAATGTGGACGTTTCTGCGGTCCGTGATACGTAACCATTTAAGTTGCGTGCGAAACTGTGAAACGTGATCGTATTTACGGACTCCAAAAATGTACCGAATACACACGTTCTAGAGGCGATCGAGCTTGTCAAGCAGCCCCTCACTCAGATCCAGGTACCCAACATCACCATAATCGAGTACCTATCGGAAGCAACAGAGATTGGGTCAAACTGATTTTGATTTGGAGCGGCAGAAAATTCTGCAAGCGCCAGTGCTAGTGAAGTGAGGCAAATAGTTTATGACTGACCTCAGCAACCTGAGCTGACCAGGAAAAAGTCTGGTCCATGATGCTTGTAATTCATTGTCTGTATTAACACTGTCAGGCAGTGGTCTTGGGATTCTTGGATATGAAGAAGACGATCCAGGGCTTTCCTCTCTGTTCCTTTTTTTAGTTAACAATGACCCCAGTTGTTGAAATCGCCTCATTTTGTTCAATAACTAAAAAAAACTGAATAAATAAAAACTTACAAAGTTAAGATTAACGTGTGGGTGTGTGTCTATCTGTGTATGTGTGTGTGCGTGTATTTATGCGTGTGCGTGCGATGTTTGTGTGTGTGTGTGTGGATGTGTGTGGGTGCGGTCATGACGTGGTGTGCGTGTGCGTGTACTATACCTGGTGTACGAGTTTTCCTCGAGCTTGGTAAAACTACGCCAGTAGCTGTTGTGCAAGCTGGGATGTAGAAAGTGGTGGTCCTTTCCCCCGGGAAGAGTTCCGTGATCTGTTTGACCCACTTAAAATATATAGGTCCCACCACTGGAGCATTTTTATTGTTGTTTAAAATTTCCTTAGCAATAACGGAGGCCAGCAAATTTCTCGTTGCATCTCCATCTAACGAGTCCTAAGAGTTTGAACATGGGTTTTGTCAAGCTTTTCAGCCTGTTTTCTCCATTTTTTTGAGAAGTCTTGAATATTTGCGGCTTTAAAAGTCTGCTCTTTAAATGTCTCTTCATTATGAGCCCAGTAACGCTCAATTGGGCGAAGTTCCGGACAGTTGGGTGGGTTCGCCTCTTTTGGTACTATATGCACGTTATGGTCCATATGTGTTGTGTTGTGTTGTGTAATACAGATGTGTTGTGCTATCGTAAAAGCGGCAACAAACGTTTCTCAAGACACTCCCTTACGTAAATTTCGCAATTTATAGTTCCCGTTGTGATGAACTCCTCGCTTTTTAATCCACATGTGCATATAGCCTGCCAAATCATATATTTTTGTGGATATTTACTGGCCATCTTGTGTCTCTATTCTTAGCAACAAAATATTCTTGCCCAGGAATTTGATTAAAATCAGCGACCACATATTTTCATCATCCATTACGCAGCAGTGAAATTTTGTAAGGAAGTTCGTGTATAACTTTCTGCCCCGTGTTCTGGCTATTCTCTGTTTATCGGGATTCTGGTCTGGTACTTTCTGAACTTTGACGATTTCAGCCCAGCAGACTCCTTAACCCGATGGACCGTAGACTTGCTGGTATTCAACTTGTCGGCTAATTTTCGTTCGGACAAGTTAGGATTAGCTCTGTATGCAGCCTTGATCTTATTTGCCAGTTTTTTATCTTAAAATCCTTTTTTACGACTGGAACCTGCTTTCCTTTGTACAGTCAGTCTCTCTCTGTAAGTCCGAACACCTTACCTACTGTGGATCTGGGTATATTTAAAACTTTGGCGACCATAACTTGACTCCAGTGTGGTCGTAAATATATTGTGATATAGCCAGTATTGAACTGGTGGTTTGTTTTGCTGTTGTCTAATTGTTGAAAAATCACGCCAGAGATCTTTCAACGTTCGCCCTCCGTCTACATATTCCCTTGACGTAGATGCCCGTAAGTAGTGGGATTCAATCCGTGGTATTGAATTTATATGATCTATTATGTCCTGAATAATAACTTCGTCTATTTTTTTTCTTTTACAATGCTTGCCCCTTTGTTCTTGCGCTATGAAACCTGTATCATTAGGAAATAGGATTAGAAATAGGAATGATTGGTTAAGTGCCGGAGGTTGGCTGGTCTAGTATACCTATCAAGTTTCTCTATTTGGTTCTTATACTCTAATATCACAGCTAATTTTACCTTATCAAATACACTCAGGACTCGACAATATTGGAACAATTTATTATAGTTATTTCTGTGTAGGTATTTAACTTTGAGTGGAACTATTGTTTTCAATAATCTTATTTGCAAGTTATAAATACGCTTAAGAGTGGAGCTTATCAACAGTCTTCTAGCTCATCTGCATTTGTTGCGAAGGATAAGAAGAATGTCCGTTGCTTCAAGTGTAATAAACTTGGACATTTCATTAGTGAGTGTAAAAGTAACAATAACAGTAAAAGTGAAGGACATAATAACAAGTGTTTTTATTGTGGCAAGACTGGACATAGCAAGGCACAGTGCTGGTTTAAAAAGAACAAGGACAATAAGAAAAGTAACCCGTTTTTGGTGTCAAGTTCATTGGAAGGAAATAATCAATCTCAGTGGTTAGTGGACTCTGGAGCTAGTCAACACATGTGCTGTGATCGTGCTCTGTTTTCATCGTTTTCTGACACTACGCAAGAATCGGTGATTGTCGGTAATGGTGCATCGATTAGTGTGCTGGGTTATGGACAGATGGCAGTAGAAGTGTTCAACGGAAGTGAATGGGTTGCAACGACCATAGACAAGGTGTTGTTCGTTCCAGGTTTAAAAACAAACCTTTTCTCTGTGAACTATGCATCAGATAAAGGTTATGTCATGTTGACAGATAACAGTTCATGTAAATTCTATAAAAACAACAAGTTGTGCGCGATCGTAAAACGAGTTGGAAGTTCATATTATTTGGAGTTTCGGTATAAAAACAAGGTGGCAAATGTCGCTAAAGCTATAAATAATACACTGGAAGAGTGGCACGAAAGATTAGCGCATCAGAACTTTGATTATGTCCGAAAAATTCTCTTGAAAAATAACATTGATGTGAAACAAACTTCTGTTCCAAAGTGTGAGAGTTGTTTGGAAGAAAAAATACATCGCCTACCATTCAGTAGTAGCGAAAATGTTAGCAGGAAAACGTGTGAATTGATTCATGCGGATACATGCGGCCCTATGGAAGTAATGTCAGTCGGCGGTTCAAAGTATTTTGTGGTGTTGAAGGATGACTTCTCCAACTACAGATCGGTTTATTTTGTCAAGAATAAATACGAGATTAAGAATTGTGTTGAAGATTTCATAAATAAAGCAGAAAATGTGACAGGAAATAAAGTTAAAGTTTTTAGAAGTGACAACGGTCTGGAGTTTGTAAATAAGGAGGTTAAAGAAATGTTCTCAAGGCGAGGTATACATCACCAAACGAGCGTCCCCTACACCCCAGAACAGAATGGGAAAGCGGAGCGCGAAAACCGAACGCTAGTTGAAGCTGCGAGGACCATGTTGAGTGCGTGCAAGAGCTTGCCGAAGACATTGTGGGCTGAGGCTATACATACTGCAGCATATGTCTTGAATAGGACTGGCAAAAGTAAAGATGGTGAAAAATCTCCATATGAGGTGTGGTCCGGAAAAAGCTTTGACATTCATCAATTGAAACCTTTTGGTACCCCAGTGTATGCCCATATCCCTAAAGAAAAGAGAAAGAAATGGGATAGCAAAGGAGAAAAAGGGATATTTGTTGGATATGATGAAGCAGTCAAAGGCTGTAGAATATATTTCTCACATAAGAATACTGTAGAAATAAAAAGAGATATAGTGTTCCTAGAAAAAGTACAAAATAATGACAGTGAATGCAGAGTATCCATGACATACACTGAAGAAAATGAAGACATTAATAATGAGCCCTGTAACAAATCTGAAACTATGTTAGCAGGCCATACAGAAAATACAGCGACTCCGAGGAAGTCGGATGAGTCTGGAAGTGAATACAACCCAGCTGAGGATGAGGATGACAGTGAATTGGAGTCGACTTATCTGAGGGATAAATCTCCAAGGGAATACAATAAACGTGTGCGGAAACCACCAGTATTCTATAATTGTCAGACTGTCTATACTCAAGAAAGTGAACCGGTCACTTATGAAGAAGCTATGAAGAGAAAAGACTCTAGCAAGTGGAGTGAAGCAATTGATAGAGAGATGCAGACACTAAAAGAAAACCATACTTGGGAAATATGTGAGAAACCAGTCAATGAAAAAGTGATTACAAGTAAGTGGGTGTTTAAAATTAAAATGGGTAATAATAATATTTCACAATATAAAGCTAGGTTAGTGGCAAGGGGGTTTGAACAGGATGAGGTTTTTGATTTGAATAATATTTATGCCCCAGTTGCCAAATTGTCAACTCTTAGACTTTTTGTAGCGATAGCGACTAGACTTAACTTACCTATTTTCCAAATGGATGTAACAGGGGCATTCCTATATGGAGAGATCAATGAAAATGTTTATATTAGTTTACCTGAAGGAGCTTATGTAGGTAAAAACAATACTGTGAAATTAAATAAATCACTTTATGGGCTCAAAAGTTCACCAAAGAGTTGGAATACCAAATTTACTTCAGTTATGTTAAAAGAAGGTTTTGTTAAATCTGACTCCGACTCTTGTTTGTATATGAAGTACAATGATGATGATCAAATATATGTGTTATTATATGTTGATGACCTGTTGTTGTTCGGAACAAACAATAGCTTAATCACACAGCTGAAAAATGTATTAAATCAAGAATTTAAAATGAAGGACCTGGGTTTTGTAACAAATTTTTTGGGTATACATATAAATCAAAATTTGAAAACAGGTGTCACTGAATTGAGCCAAAAAGATTATTTAGAAAATGTACTGAAAAGATTTCAGATGGATAACTGTAAGCCTATGTTAACACCAATAGATCAAAATTTTAATGGAAAATTATTGGAAAATTGTAACAGCACTGTTGATAAGAATGTTGAACAGTTATGTAGACAGATCATTGGATCTCTTATGTATGCAGTGTCGGGCACTAGGCCCGATCTGTGCTTTGCAGTCTCCTTATTAAGTAGGTATCAAAAATGTGCAAATTATATGTTGTTAACAGCATTAAAAAGGGTGTTGCGCTATGTTAAACATACTCTAGATTACAAGTTGAGTTATAAATGTAAGGATGATATTTTAGAGGGATATTGTGATGCAGATTGGGGAGGCGATCTCAGGGATAGAAGATCGACCACAGGTTATTTGTTTATATTTTCTGATTGTTTAATTTCATGGAGTTCAAAGAAACAACTTTCTGTGAGTCTATCTTCTACAGAGTCGGAGTATATTGCGCTGAGTATGGCAGCCAGTGAGGCCTGTTGGCTGATTAATTTACTAAATGATTTCAAAATTAAAAATGTGTGTCCTACACATATT
Organism: Archips xylosteana; assembly: GCA_947563465.1. Classification (NCBI taxonomy): domain Eukaryota; kingdom Metazoa; phylum Arthropoda; class Insecta; order Lepidoptera; family Tortricidae; genus Archips; species Archips xylosteana. The sequence continues at coordinate 11,747,195 of OX387365.1, read as the reverse complement.
TATTGTGACAATCAGTCTGCAATATCAGTTGCCTGCACAGATACTGTTAAGCGTTTAAAACATATAGATATAAGATACCATTTCATAAAAGAATTGATTAAAAATAATAAGTTATGTTTGAAGTATATAAAGACTGGTGAACAACCAGCAGATATGCTTACAAAGGCTGTAAGTAGGGAGTTGATAACCCGCTTTTTGAAGAAATGTGGTGTAGGTAACTTTGAAAAGTTGTAATCTTTAGTTGTAATTGTTATATATTTATTTTGGTATAATTACATTGAGAGGGGGTGTTAAAATTATGGCAATGTAATTATATTACTATTTTTAGATGGTAACATTAAGTGCATTTCCGTTTGTCTTTTTTTTTAAACACTTCCGTCTGTGGGTGCATTGTACTGTACGTCTTGTGCTAAGTAATTGGTAACAAAATAAAATCATTTCGCTGGCAAAAACTGTTTTCTTCATCAAATATTATCAGAGGAGATGTTACATATGTGTGTGTGGCTGCGCCCACCACTTTAAGATTCATGAATATACGTCAGTGTGCTAATAGTAAGCCGTGGTTTCACTCGCTCCCTTCGTATATTTATCAGACAGTACACAAAAAATGCGCGCATGGACATCGAACGATCCCGCAGCACTAGCTTTGATACCAAAGGAATTGAGAAGCGACACTAGCTCAGATGTGTACCTACCACCCAACAACGAAGTCGGCGTTTCAGGTGTCAAATGGAACCCACGTGAAGATTCACTCACTTTCCGCTCTACACCTTATTCAAAAATTGACCCTTTAAGAAAACGTAACTTGTTGTCCAGCGTGTTGAAAGTTTACGACCCGCTTGGCCTGTTAATGCCAGTTATTATTTGGGGTCGCATTTTAATACAAAAGCTGTGGCGAGAAGGGATCGATTGGGATACACCAATACCCGATAAATACGTCGTCGATTGCGAAGATTGGTTTAAACAGTTACAGGGTACAGTCAGCATTAAAATTCCGCGTTGGTACATGTTTAAGTCGGATCCAGAAGAAAAACAGCTACATGTTGTGGCCGATGGTGGCGAACAAGCCTACGCCTGCGTCGCATATTGGCGTTTCAGTTACAACGACGGCTCCGTATCGACAGCGTTGATTGGCAGCAAAGCGCGAGTAGCTCCACTTAAACCACTTTCTACTCCGCGTTTGGAACTACAAGCGGCACTTATTGCTTCCAGATTCGCTCAAACAATACTACACGCTCATCGTTTGAAACCCTCCGCATCCACTTTTTGGACCGATTCAGCTACCGTCTTAAAGTGGATCCGGAGCGACGCTCGTACTTTCAAACCATTTGTAGCTCATCGTTTGGGAGAGATACTGGAAACCACCAACCCATCAAATTGGAGATGGATCCCTACCTGTCTCAACGTCGCGGACGACGCCACTAAACCCAAAAAACTTAACTTTAATTGCTCTCATAGGTGGTTTAGTGGCCCGTCGTTTCTTACTGACCCATTATGTACGTGGCCAACCGAGGAACAAGTTACGGACGTGGACGAGACCTCAACAGACTTCGAACTTAGGTCCGATTCAGTGGGGCTGCTCGTCGACGTCCCCCTAGTTGAAATACCTATTCCTAACCCAATGCGTTTTAGCTCGTGGTTACGCCTAGTACGCGCTACCGCCCGTTCTCTACAAGCCGCGCGTCTATTTCGACATAAACTGTCGAAACCAATTACTACAAACTCTATTTTGTACACAGATGGCGCCACATCCCCCTCTCGTCTCGGGCTTTGGATATCGTCGAAGCGGAGAAGATGCTCTATCAACGGATGCATCGTGACAGCTTTCCTGACGAAATAAAAGCACTGACAGCCACACAGCCCGTACCCAAGAGCAGTCGTATCGCCACGCTTTCGTCAGTGCTAGACGAAGACAGCTTGCTCCGGATAGATACCCGAATCGGCTCTGCCCCAGGAGTGCCCGAGCATACGAAGACACCCATCATTATGGACGGCCGCCATCACATCGTGAAACTCATAGTTCACGATCAACGTATAAAAGCATCGCATGGCTTCAACGAACTCGTTTTAAACGAACTTAGACAGAGATTTTGGATACTTAAAGCAAGAAACACTATCCGCAGTATAACGAAATCCTGTTCACAATGCAAAAGGTGGAAAGGACAAGGAATAAAACCACAGATTGGTAACCTACCTGTAGAGAGACTCGACCATCACAAAAGACCATTTACTCACGTTGGTCTTGATTACTTTGGCCCTCTAACTATAAAGATTTGTCGACGTCAAGAGAAGCGCTACGTGACACTCTACACATGTCTAGTTTCAAGAGCCATACACCTTGAATTGGTCAACTCACTCTCCTCAGACGCTGCCATCATGAGCCTCAGGCGGTTCATAGCTCGTCGTGGGTCCCCGTCTACCATCTTCTCTGACAACGGAACCAACTTCGTCGGTGCTTGTCGTGAACTTCGGTCCCTACACGACGAGTCAGTTGAAGAATACGCTACGAATCATCATATAGCATGGCGCTTCATACCTCCTGCATCGCCTTTCATGGGTGGAGCGTGGGAGAGACTGGTACGCACGGTGAAGACAGCTTTAAGATCCTGTCTAAACAACAGATCCATAAAAGAAGATGTACTGACGACGCTCCTTTTGGAGGCGGAGGCGATTGTTAACTCGAGGCCGCTTACATACATATCTTCCTCACCTGACGCACCTGAAGCGATAACGCCTTTTCATTTTATACTAGGCAGCTCTTCAGTCGTACCATGGACATCTACTCTGACTGATGCCGACATTTTGAGGCGAAGCGACTGGCGAAGGGTACTACGTCTCGCTGATCATTTTTGGACTCGTTGGCTAAAGGAATATCTTCCAAGCCTTCGACCATGAGGCCCAACAAGCAACGCACCGACACTACGGGAGGGAGATGTGGTGCTCATCGCGGATGCCTCCCTTCCCCTCGGGCTCTGGCCCCTGGCAAGAGTAGTCAAATGTTACCGAGGCTCCGACGGGCTAGTCCGCGTAGTGGATGTACATACGAGAAGCGGAACGCTACGCCGACCAGCCCGTAAATTAGTTTTAGTGGAGGCTGAGCCACAACCAGTTGCCACCAGCTCCTAGTGTTGCACACTGGGGGTCAGGTATGTTGGCGACTGGTTGGCAAAACCTCCTTTTTTCTAATACCTTATGTTATTCTTATTTTAAAATCCACTAAGACCCGCCTGACTGAGACGGAGAAGTCAGTTGTTCTGTCAGACGGGTTGTGTTAACATCTGTTTTTCCTTTTATTCTCTTTTTATTATAGTTTGTAACCATTTTAAACGGGTATTTCATTTAATTAAGCAATGTCGTCAATAAACTTTATTGATGAAAAATGAAATTAAACGAAATTCTTTATTGTTTTTGCCTTTTGCATATTACAGGTCATTTGATTTAAGTACTTATATGTTTTATTTTTTAAGTACTTACGAATAAACCTACTAAATCAAATTATAACTTAGTTAAAAGGTGACCCCAATACTTAAAGAAACGTTCGTTACCATTGTATGATACGCTCTTTATCTGTGGCATTCGTCAATTTCTACGATATAGATTTTAGATGATAATTAGGTATTATGTACCTACTGTTGAAATGTTATCAAAATTTAGTTTTGATTAGTTATACATAACGCCATCTATGAGCCTATTAGGCAAAACTATGTCTGTATTGTCTATGTATTGGTTTAAAAAAAAATAAAGTTAGTCTTTACCGAACTCTCAACCAACGACTTTTATTAGGTTATGGGCCCAGATGACCTCCAGTTTTCTGTCGAGCGTGCCAAAGCTCAAGGGTCGTGAAAACTACGACGATTGGGCGTTCGCAGTTCAGAATTTGCTGGTACTTGAAGATACCGACAAATTTCTGAAGCAAGAAGGAGTGGCAACGGACGCAGCACAGACAGTTGCTGATGCCAAAGCACGAGCAAAATTGATTTTGACTATTGACGCATCATTGTTTGTGCACATAAAGGAGACAAAGACTACGAAACAGTTGTGGACAAAACTGAAGACTTTGTTCGATGATTCGGGATTTTCACGAAAAATAACTTTGCTCCGTCACTTAATCTCCATCAGACTAGATAAGTGTGAAAATATGACAAGTTATGTAACACAAATAGTGGAAACTTCGCAACGATTAAGTAGCACCGGATTCGAAATAAGTGATGATTGGGTTGGGTCATTGTTACTAGCCGGTTTACCAGAAAAGTTTATGCCAATGATTATGGCAATTGAGCATTCCGGGATCCAGATCACAACAGATTCCATAAAAACAAAATTGTTAGATATGGAAAATGTTGACTCAATTGAAATGGACGGTAATGACAACTCAGCATTAATTGCTCGAAGTTGGCAGAAGAAAAAACTAGGTAAAGGTGGCAGCACTAGCAAACATGGCGGACCGACTCCGAATATCTATGCTCCGAGTACATCGATGTCAAACTCAAACGTCAAGACTACGAAAACAATAACATGCTATAAATGCAAGCAACCTGGACATTACATGACTCAGTGTCCATCTAGAAACAAAAATACAGAGAAAAAACAGACAAATGCATTCAGTATTGTTTTTCTCAGTGGTAAATTTAATAGATGTGACTGGTATGTTGATTCGGGAGCCAGTACACATATGACTGCAAACGAAAGTTGGTTGAGAAATAGGCTGAAATCGTCAAGTTTACCCGAAGTTATAGTTGCAAACGATACGAAAGTACCTGTATTGTGTGCGGGTGAGGTAGAAGTCACGACAAGTTACGACTACGAGGTCACAGTGAATAATGTGTTGTGCGTACCGACTCTTGCAACTAACCTTTTATCAGTGAGTGAATTGATAAAAAATGGAAACAGTGTTGTTTTTGAACCCGGCCGATGCCTTATCAGAAACAGATTAGGCGATTTAATTGCCGAGGCGGAACTTGTTGATGGTGTATACAAGTTGATCTTGCAAACTAAGACATGTTTGTTGGCGTCATCAACAGCTGATGGACAGACATGGCACAGACGGCTTGGACACTTGAATAGCACAGACATGAACAAGATGAAGCAAGGTTTAGTCAATGGGATGTATTATCCAGACACATTTGTGATAAGCAAGACTAGTTGTCAAGTTTGCTGTGAAGGTAAACAGTCAAGGTTACCGTTTTCAACGGGAACGCGAGCTACAGAGATATTACAGATTGTGCATTCAGACATCTGTGGACCGATGGAGTGCAAATCAATAGGTGGTGCAAGATATTTTCTGTTGTTTGTGGATGACTTCACCAGGATGACCTTTATATATTTTTTAAAGGCAAAAAGTGAAACATTTACTTATTTCAAAGAATTTAAGTCAATGGTGGAGAATTATCAAAACACAAGAATCAAAATATTGCGTTCAGATAACGGCTGTGAGTACTGTAGTAATGATTTTAAGGATTTCTTGAAGCGTGAAGGCATTATACACCAGAAAACGAATCCTTACACACCAGAACAGAACGGGCTCAGTGAGAGAAATAACCGCACCGTCGTGGAGAGAGCGAGATGCTTGCTTTTCGAAGCTGAATTGGACAAAAAATATTGGGCAGAAGCTGCCAATACTGCAGTTTACTTAAAGAACAGGTCCATAGCTTCAGGCATTGGAAAGACTCCATATGAGATGTGGTTTGGCAGAAAACCAGATTTACAACATTTGCGTGTATTTGGGAGTCCAGTGATGGTGCATATACCAAAAGAAAAGAGAACAAAGTGGGATAGAAAATCCATGAAACACATACTTGTTGGTTTTTGTGACAACATTAAAGGGTACAGGATTTATGACCCAGTAAAAAACCAAGTTTCTACAAGTAGAGATGTTATTATCCAAGAAAAACCGAAGCGTCAAGAGACTGTCTCTGTTTACATAGAGAGCACAGATTCAGTGGGGGAATTAGCAGAGGAATCTGTGATGAAATTCGAACCTCTAAATGAGTCGAGTTCAAGTGAGTCGGATTACTGGGATGTAAAAGATGAAAATATTGAGCCAGAAGCTAGTGGAGAAAACCAGGATACCCCACAGACTAGTACAGCTCCACAGTGTTCAGAAGAAACTTCAGATGCGTCACACGTGAAGTCTACTACATCAGTTCCAGTAGAAGTAACACAGAAGAGGCAGAGGGGGAAGCCCGACAGGTACGGCTTCGCCAACATGTGTGCTACATCTACAGGAGAAGAAGGACTGACATACGCAGAGGCCATCAGTGGGCCTGAACGGCAACTGTGGTTACAGGCCATGGCAGAGGAGCTACAGTCATTCCAAGACAATCAAGTGTGGGAAGTGGTTGATGCTCCCAGTAGAGCGAGTATAGTGCAGTGTAGATGGGTGTTTAAAAAAAAATTTGACTCAGACAATAAAGTGAGATATCGTGCGCGGCTTGTGGCCAAAGGGTTTACCCAGAAGGCTGGTGTTGATTACCAAGAGACCTTCAGTCCAGTGATTAGACATTCCACGCTGCGTTTATTGTTTGCTTTAAGTGTTCAGTTAGACATGAACATCACTCATTTAGATGTGACAACAGCTTTCCTTAATGGTCACCTAAAAGAAAGCATATTTATGCATTTGCCTGAAGGTTTTCCCATAAACAATTCAAATAAAGTGTTGAAGTTAAGAAAAGCTGTTTATGGGTTAAAACAATCTTCACTTGCATGGTATCAAAAAGTGGAAGAGACATTGTGTAATTCAGGATTTATTAAATGCAAGTTAGAACCATGTGTATTTGTCAAAAACCATAGTGATAATAGGAAAACCATTGTTGGGGTATACGTTGATGATTTTCTGATATTTTCAAATTACAAGGATGAATCTGATAATTTGATACAGGTTTTAAGTCAGAAATTTAAAGTAAAAAATTTAGGTCAAGTGAGGAATTATTTGGGCATGAGAATAAACATTAACAAAAGTACCAATGTAATTACATTAGATCAGGAGCAGTATATTAAACAGTTACTGGAGAAGTTTGATATGTCTGAATGTAATTCTGTACAAACTCCCATAGAATGTAAATTAAATATTGATAAGTCTAATTTTTGTGAACCACAGTTGCCTTATCAAAAATTAATAGGAAGTTTAATGTACTTAGCTGTCCTAACTCGGCCTGATATTGCCTATTCTGTGAGTTATTTGAGTCAATTTAACAATTGTTATACTTATGTACACTGGAATTATGCAAAAAGAATTTTGAAATATTTGTCGCAAACTAAAACCTATTGCTTAAAATATTCCAAGGAAAATGCAGAACTGGTAGGTTTTGTGGATGCTGATTGGGCAAGTGATGCCACAGACAGACGCTCATATACTGGTTTTTGTTTTACAAAATCAGGTGCTGCGATTTCCTGGGAAAGTAAAAAGCAAAGAACGGTGGCTCTTAGTAGTTGTGAGGCTGAGTATATGGCTTTGTCGGAAGCATGTCGCGAAGCAATATATTTACAGAAGTTAGAACTAGAAATAATTGGTTCTTATAATAAAATTGTCATATATAGTGACAGTCAGAGTGCATTAAAGCTGGCAAACAATTATCAATCACATAAACGTTCAAAACACATTGATGTAAGGTATCATTTCATTAAAGAAGTTTTAAGAAATGAAATTGTTGAAGCAAGATATTTGTCAACAGCTGACATGCCCGCTGACTTACTAACTAAAGGTCTGCCAGGCGTTAAGCACTATAGATTTATGAAGAATCTTGGAATTGTAAATAAAATAGATGAATGACCTAGGCAGAGCTTTTATATTTGTGTATCTTTAAAGTTTTTTTAAAATGTGTAAAGTAGTTTAAACTTCCCACTGTATGTATTGTGAGTATATACATATTGTGAGAAAATTTGTTATTTTGATAAAGTGGGGGTGTTGAAATGTTATCAAAATTTAGTTTTGATTAGTTATACATAACGCCATCTATGAGCCTATTAGGCAAAACTATGTCTGTATTGTCTATGTATTGGTTTAAAAAAAAATAAAGTTAGTCTTTACCGAACTCTCAACCAACGACTTTTATTACCTACTGATGTAGGTACATATGATTATTGTCGTATGTTCTACATGTATGATGAGAATCTTTACTTAGACTTTAAAAATAATGATCGCATTTAGGTACTTACTGCACCTAAAATACGAGCATGCGTATTTTATTTCTACCTACTTTATAAAAATAAAATATTATTTTTCCTGTCCCTTAGTATTCCTTCTTACTGAATAAATGAATACTAAACTTGACTTGTATACATAACTAGCTTCTTTTTTCTAATTGCGAAGAGCGTACTTGTTTACCTAATACTACTCCATCATGCCTGATTCGGAGCGTAGCGCTTACACTCCTTCTGTCGCCGATTACTCGGACAAAAGAAAGAGATTACCCTCACAAGATGTTCGGAATCGATCACATGACGCGCGCGGAAGACCTGGGTCTAGGCTTAGATCTCGTGATAGGAAAACAACGCGGAAATACGAGCGTTATCGCTCACGAACAGTACATCGTAATAAGCGCCGCCGCGTCGGAAGAAGTCGATCTCGGTCCAAACGCATACGTCGTTCTCGTAAAACACGAGGCAATAAAACAAGAACTTCGAGCTCTAGTGACTCGACGCGGAATTGTAGTGGCACCTCAATAAGCTCGACAACGACAAGCAGTAGCTCATCATCTACGTCTTCTACATCTAGAACGAGCCGCTTAAGGTCTAGATCGCGGACTAAGAAACGTCGAAATCGAAAAGTATCACGCGGTAAATACAGGTATCGCAAAAATCCTTTGGACCGTTTTATAGATGCCATTAGTAGCCATGGGCGTAACTTTTGTAGGAGCTCATGACGTGATACCGAAATTTGACCCTAGCCGGCGAACTCAGACGACCAAAACATAAAAAATCAACGAAACTGCAAGCATTTATGGATGGAGTGATAAGCAGACAATTTTTCATGCCCTACCAAAATTAACCGGACTAGCGCGCCAATGGTATGAAGGGTTATCATCGGTCAATTTCACTTGGAAGAAATGGCAGCGTAAGCTATTACAAAACTTTCCAGATGATCGGATTTATGCTGATAGGCTTAAAGAAATGCTAGCAAGAAGAAGTTGTAGAGATGAAACTAATTTATTGAATCAGGCGTTACTTTGCGGAGGTCCATATTAATGAACTAAAACAATTACTTTGCTCGCCCGCGACCTTACAATAGTTACGTTTATGCAAGAAATGTGTGTTCATGCAGTTCCTCCACCTCCACACTGTACAAACACACACAAATCACATAAACACAACCATCACCACCACCAAGCTACACTGACGCGTTTCGAACTCAACCAGAGCTCATCTTCGGAGTTAAAACAACCATATGCTATTGTAAGGTCGCGGGTGAGCAAAGTAATTGTTTTAGTTCATTAGAGATGAAACTCTCGAAGAATATTTTTATGATAAAATCAAACTTGTGAGTCACTGTAACATAAAAGGTAAAGACACTGTCGACTGCGTCTTTGCGGGTATATTTGATCACAATGTCAGGTTAAATGCACAAGGGGTTAATTTCGAAAAACCAAGCAAACTTCTAAGATACCTTCGAAGTATAACCGGAAATAGAATAAAATAGAATTTGTACGCCGAAAGGCAAAACATGACGGACTCTTTTATAACTAGAACAACTTTGTAATGTAATATTAACTCATGTTTATGCAAATAATTTATCTTATCTTATCTTATCTTATAATCCGAATAAGGATGTCAAGAAACCAAACGCAATGATAAAAGTCCCAGCAAACAAAAATATTGATCTCGGCAAGAATAATAAAGTCAGCAGTGCTACAACTCGCATATGCTACAACTGTTCCGAACCAGGACACACTGCTCCGAAATGCCGCAAGGAACCCCAGAAATGTACTAAGTGTACCCGAATAGGTCATATGGCAGCATACTGTAGACGGGATACAAATGCTGACACGAGATCAGGGACGAGCGTAGAAAATACTCTTACAAACGAAACTTAAGTATCTAAAGTACAGCGTATAATAGGAATACGTTAGACATTTATAACAAAATTGTTAAAATAAATGATCAGAAAAAGACTGTCTTTGTGGATTTCGGAAGCCAATGCACAATCAATAAATGGAGTGTAGCACAAGAATTGCATTTACAATTAGATGATAAGGACTTGCCTCTTATTAAAGGATTTGCATTTGGCTCCCTAGAACCTACGGGAAAAGTTTCAATAGATTTAGCTTTGGATTTTATAACGGCAAAAAAGATGCTTACGTTGTCCCTGACAAATTTCTTAGTTCGGATTTACTCGTGGGCCAAAATGTCACAGAGATGTCAGATGTTACGGTTTACAAGACAAGTTTCAGCCTCATTCTCCACTCCGATAAAACGGAATTAGATAAAATATTAATCTACAACTGGAAGACGTGACCTTAAAAGCTATGCAAGTTATCTAAATACGATGTAATACTGATTATACGGGACCTATATACATACTGGGAAACACGTCATTTAAAGAAGGAGAAGAAATCATGATTCTGCCTGATCTCTACTTCATCGAAAATAGAACGGGATACATACCTGTTATAACTCCTGTCAATTCAAGACGTTAAGTTAAAGAAAGACAGACTTTAAGCACGCGCACGAGTGGTACCTATAGAAGCGGAATCGATTATGATAAAACCACCTGTTTAATTTGAGGTAAGAAAAACGACTTTAACCGACTTTGAAGTTAACAATGACAAAAAGGACTAATACGGTTATTACTATAGATAGCTAAATTTAGGTGAAGATTTAACTATTGGACCTACTGAATGAGTTTAGAGACTGTTTTGCATTAAGTCTAGATGAATTAGGGATGACTCATATAACAGAGTTGCAAATAGACTTACAGAGACAGTACCCCAATTTCTTATAAGCCCTACCGGCTACCCTTTAGTGAAAGGCTTATCGTTAAATAAGAATAATGTTAACAACCATTTTCTGTAGTCGGACTTAAAAATAAACAGCTAATAGCGGAAATATTCCAAAAAAACTGATGTCTTTCATTTGATCTTCAAATAACGTCATTAAAGGTTCAAAGGCATTTTTCTTTTACCTTTGCTCTCACGATTCACTTAAAAAAAAATGTCAATGTCTGTCATAATGTCATCTAAATTTAACTGATGTCAATAGGATAGCTTTTTAACAAAACAAAAAGGATATTTTCATTTTTGAAACTAAAAAATGGACTATAGAAAGTGTTTTATTTGTTCAAATGACTCCATGAATAGCCCCGGCAAAATATTGGTCCGTGTTAGGGAAGATCTACGTGAGAATTGGTGTCGTCTTGCAAATGTCGAATATTTTAGGATATCTCTCTTGTACTGCTGCGAAGATCATATTGATGTATGTAAATGGACCTATTTCGCATTTTGGGTAGATTTAGCGTGTCAGCCTTGACAAATTTTTCACCGGAGTTTCCACTGGTAAGCATTTTTTCAAAAATTATCGTGGAAAATAGACTTTCAGAACCAGAAGGTTAGAAACGTATTGACGACATGACGACGTACGAATGACAGATAACAGTATTTTTTCTCTAAGCAGATGGGCAAAGGAAATCAAGAGTTTCGAGCTACTGGATTACGTATATCCGGTGAACCATATCCGGTATTTAACAAATTAAATTAAAAAAAAAATACGCGACCAAATTTTAAAATATTCAAATTAGTTTCTTAAATTGGCCTAATCTGTAAGAAAAAAATATAAAAAAATACATTTTTTTTTTCTAACCAAAGGCAATTTGTTGGACTAGCTAGTTTTTTCCGCAGGTTTATTGCCGGATTCGCCAAAATTGCAAACCGTTAACTGTCCTTACTAAATCTAATGTACCTACCTTGGGAATGGGGACCCACCCACCGTTAATTACAGTGTATGAAATCACTGACAAAGTCATAATTAATTTATTTATTCAAACTCAGTCATAATTAATTGACTTTTTCAAATATTTGACACAATTAATTTATTAATTCAAAAATTATACAAGCTTACGGTACCTAACACCAAAACGCTAATAAGTTTTGTCACAATAGAAATATACAAAAATAAAAACTTATTCTATTAATTGTTCCATAACACTACAGCAGGTGTTTAGTCCTAGCAATACCATTAAATAACATGTTTTATTTTATGTTGAAGTCTTAAATGAAACCTTGTTATATACTTAATGAGTTATTAATATATGCTGTATTTTCACAGGTATCCCAGAGCGCAGGCAGTACCAGCTCGTGAGAGGTCGAGTGATAGCTTGAATGTTCTTAAGAAAACCATCGCACTTATCTATAACGTAATAGTACATTATAATACAAGTGTGCTACGTTGGTCACTACACACGTGGCATTATTGTAAGCTCGAGCCGTTAGGCGAGCGCGATATGGAAGCCGAAGTGTGTAATGATCAATGCACACGAGTTGCATACGACGTTTTTCAACACAATTGCGAGGAAAAAAACAAACTTGTATTGTTAGTAACTTTTGTAATTTTTACAAGGAACATTTCACCGTGGGTTTCTACATCCTTGGTTGTAATATTTATTGAGCTCCTGACGTCTAAACGCACCAGTAATACCGAATATTAACGCAACCTGCAAAAAGATCAAATAAGTATATTAGTAAAGTTGTAGGAACGTATTGCCATAGTACTTAACGCAATTATAGAGCTGATACATAAATTTACATTTATAATGTTCAACTGACCTTTTTTGTCAAGTACTGACTGTCCGGAGCTTCTTTTAAAAACTTTTCAACATCGGTTGATGACGACACCTTTGTCTTTCGACCAATAGATCTGCCAGGATGACTCTTTAGAAATGCCGTCAAGTTACTAAGTATATATGTTTACCAACTTCATTTGTGGTCTTTACTGTGCTTTTCAACATGGATATAACGAGCTGGGCTTGTATTTATTTGCCAGTTTATGCTATCACTCGCGTTCGTGCCTCGATAAGTATTTCCGGCGGGGTTGAATTAATATTTTGCTCGTCTTCACTATTTGAAGTAGATGTTTTTGATAGTAATTAACCACACAGCAGCAACTTTACCAAATATTTACGTAAAATGATACACTAGTTTTGTTTTTTTCGCTCGCCGCACTTTCGATGCGCGCGCAGGTTCAATAAAGGCACTGGAAAAACGGCTGTTCAGCCAGAGCAGCAGCAATATAAAAAATAAAATAAACTATAAATTTAATGTTTGTAAATACGATAATTAAGTTAATTTGTGTTTATAAATATACAAATTTGATGAAATAAAATGTTCATTTGTCATCTTAACCCTAAAATAATTTAATATTCGTGAAAATATTCAATGTTCTTAGACATAAACTTTTGCTCAAATTAAAAAAAAAGTTTATATTACAGCACTTGTACGGTAACGACCGCTTAGTCTAGTTGGTAGTGTAGTGACCCTGCCTACGAAGCAAGAGGTCCTGGGTTCAAATCCCGGTAAGGGCATTTATTTGTGTGATGAGCACGAATATTTGTTCCTGAGTTATGGATGTTTTCTATGTATTTAAGTATTTATTTATCTATATAAGTATGTTTATCGTCGTCTAGTACCCATACTACAAGCTTTGCTTAGTTTGGGACTAGATCGATTTGTGTAAGATTGTCCCCTAATGTTTTTTTAATGTTTTTTTTTTTAATGTTTTTACAGCACAAGTGTGGTAATATGCTGAATTATGAAACTAAAAACGGTGTAATAAGAGTCAATTTACGAGCAACTGTGTTGAAAAATAAATAAATAAAATTGTACTCTATATGTAATTCGATAGATAGGTATCATCAGTAGAAGTAGGACAAACATCGTCACTAATATAAGTTATAAATCGTTAAATAATAATACTTAGGAATACACCGAATAGTGTATTTTTTTTTCTCTGATTTGTCACAATTAAATTTGTCATTTTTTTTTTCTAATTTTGTATAGAGACATACAACTCTCGAATGGCCGATCCGGAATAGGGTCATTCCATATGGTAAATGCGATTTTAAAACAGTGTTCTTTAATGAACTAAAACAATTACTTTGCTCACCCGCGACCTTACAATAGTTACGTTTATGCAAGAAATGTGTGTTTATGCAGTTCCTCCACCTCCACACTGTACGAACACACACAAATCACATAAACACAACTATCACTGTGTTCTTTATAATATTGTGTAAAGCTTATTAAGAATAAAACTGTTAGCTTGATATAAAAGTGGTCAAACATAGAAATTCGTACTTTCAACGTTTTGACAACTTTTATTTCAAGCTTAAGTTTTATTCTTAAAAAACTTTACATAACAATATAAAGAACACTGTTTTACAAGCGCAAATACCATATGAAGTTAAACAGTTATACCGTTTACCCACAATAAATTAAAAACTGTAAAAATTTTGAATTTCGCGCCTAGAGCGTGCGCTTCCACCTTAACAGGACGGCCGTTTGTTAGCGTGAGCCAATATTTTATCGGAAAATTACAATTATTTATCATGGCAGCACTAGAAGTTTTTGACAGGCGACATTCGAGTCAATACTCGAATGCCACGGAGAGGGTAACAGTGTTTATCGAGATTGTTTTTGTAATTAATTTATAAAAATTATACCGAAGTTATTCAACTGGCGTTGGTTTTACTGGTTCTCCTGCTAAGGTATTGATTGGTTTAATATAACGGCTAGTCCGAATTATATTCTGAATTTAATAATTTACATTTAATGTCAGCACATCAAAAATCATATATATTTTTTGATTTACTAACCATATAATCTTCACATTTATAAATATTAATTAATGAAGACTTTAAGGGGTAATCAAAAGCGTCAATTAAATTATCCATGCGGTATCCTCCTAGTCGTATTTCTTCAGTTTCATTAAAATGTATTAATCTTATTTCGATAACTTGTTCTTCCGTTGTTAAAAACCATTTATCGTGTTTTTGGGATGATAAAACAAAAGATCATTTTAAGTGATAAGTGTCAATTTCGACTTCATTTCTTTCGTGTAACCTTTTAGCTACTTGTGTCAATGGCTTTAGCAAAGAGAAAGACGAACTTTTTTCAATCAAACGTAATACCTACTGTAGAAAACTCCGCCCGTGATAGTCGAAAATATTCTACAAATTTCAATTCATTATCTTTTAAATGTTTAGCCACCAAAATATTATAGGCACCCTCCTTTTGTCTAACTTTAAACATATTGTTATTCTTTCCATTTCGTGTACACACGTCTCTTCGCAAACACAAAAGCTCGGAAACTGCCGCCGCGGTGACGTTTTAGAACGACCAAACAACCGCTGCCCGCGGCGTCCAGCGTTTACCGCCAGCGGCCAGCCGCAGCACGCCGCGGGCGGCGGGTCAGAACGACCAAGGCCTAAGCGTTGAAATGTTGTTTTCTTGAGTTTTGATACAATTCTTCTGTCAGTATTGGACCAAGTACAGTTTTTACGATATTTGTTGCTTTTGTTCTTCCTAAATTAACAGTTTTGATTATTGCTGAATCAGGATATGTATTAGCCAAAAAATGAATTAAGTCGTCTGACAACAACAAAGGCAAATTATGCTCAGCGAGAAAAGCACGTAGTTTAAGTTCAGCTCTTTTCTCTAGCTCTTCTCTTTTTTCGATTTAAACGCTTCGTCTATGGATGTTGTTTTACTAATAGCGTTAACGTTTTGTTTATGTTTTGTTGTATTTTGATGCTTTGTAAGAGCAGGCCTTTGGTTGAGTATGTTACAATATTAACAAATTGCTCAAAAGGCCGTGAGCCCGTGATTGAGCCGGTTTGTTGCTCCCTTTTTGTGATCCAATTTTGACATGCAATGTCTACGAGCCATTTTTCGTTAAAATGATGCTTCTTCTTTTTTTTCAGGAGGTGCCTCATCAAATGAGCTATCTATATTTTCTCGATCGTCTTTTCTTTCGACTGTCGAAGGAGGTTATGTTTATAATATGTTATGTCAAGCGTAAGGTAAACGCACCGCTGACGAACAAGGAACCAATAATGGACGAAAAAAAAACAAATCAGCTAGAATAAGGGCGGAAATTAATTTAATTATATTGGCAACACTTTACCATACACAAAAGTCATCGAGCTGCCAAAGTTTAACGTTTTATTCACTTCCGTTTTATAACACAAAATGGCGTGAGGTAAATTGGTGCTCGTGTTATTGAAAATATATATTAGTGGCCTTTTGTTACGGAAATGCTTAGTGAGGTACAGTATTACCACTTATATAAGTTACGCCGATGTACCTGCGCAGAAAACTTATTTTGATGTGGAGCGAAAAATTTTCAGCCAATCATAGCACACCACGCGTACGTGCGTCACGTGACTGGCCACTATTGGTTGTTTCCCTGTCATCTATGGTTTTCTAGTGGTTAGCAACAAGTTAGCAACCAAGCTTGTTTATGCTGTCATGTCATAGTAAAGATTGAGTAAATTCGGTAAAGATTCCATTGATATTTTATTGTGCTATTTTATACAATAAATTCGATGCCTCACGTTAGAAAAACCTCACATGTACCGCATGAGTCCGTGTTGTTCTTGTATTTGAAGCCATAAGGTAAAATAATAAGGTGTTAATGTCATTGGTATGATCACGTTCGGTTTCAGTCGGTGTTAGGTTGCACTATTCTGCTCAAACGATTATTGCCGATGTAACTTATATAAGTGGTAATACTGTAAGTAGAAAGTTTAGGTATTTGTTATTTTATTATTGCTTTATTTAAAACAAAATCTATTTTGATGGTTGGATTGACATTAAAATCAAGATAAAGACGTACTGTGCTTTTAATCTTGAGAGGTTATGTTGCACATTAATTTGTCAATGTTTATTACTGGTGCACTGAAGTTGAATAGTTGCAATAATGGACAAATGACCGAACTTGTTTTTTTTTGTTGAAAGAAAGAAAGAAAGAAAATGAAAATGAAATGAAAATGAAAAACTTTTATTGCGAGAACACAGTTAACAAGTTATATAGTATAACTACACTATGCTCTGCCTCATAGGCATGCAAAAATTTTGACATATAGAATATAGAGCTGGACAGAATTTGTAAAACATTTTAACAAACTATATGTATAATTAGTACACTTAAACACTTAACGATACAAACTAAACTTAATAGTTAGAAGAGAACATGCCACTTCTATCGTGAAAATAATATAATATATTATTTTAATGATATATTGCATTATATGTACCTATTATAGCTACACTATTATCACAGCAATTAGTAAAATGAGATCAAATTATAATTTATAAAGTTTACTGACGTCTACTATACTATTTATTACTTAAATATTCTTTAACGGAATAAAAACATCTATCTAATAGCCATTCAGTAAGTACTGATTTGAATTTACTTGTATGACATTTCTCTATATGACTAGGCAGGTTGTTATATATTTTGATAGCCATACATAAAGCATTTTTCCCATAAACTTTTAATTTTACAAGTGGTAACTGCAACCTATCTTTATGCCGAGTTGCTCTAGGTAGGCAGTGGTCAATTTTTTTACTAAAATATTCAGGATGATCTTTGACTAAAAGGCACATCTGCCTTATATACATGCAAGGCAGAGTGAGAACCTTTGTTGCTTTAAATATAGGCCTACAAGGCTCTAGATAGTGTGCATTGCACGCAGCTCGTATACATTTCTTTTGGGCCAGGAATGCTTTTTGTACATCTACAGAATTACCCCAAATAAGCAGTCCATAGTTTAAAACTGATGAAACATATCCGTGGTATGCCGTCAGTGCAACCTCACGAGAAGACGTAGTGCTTAGTCGTCTTAAGGCAAATACAAACTTATCTAATCTACTGCATATATTAGAAATATGACTTTTCCAATTGCAAAACTTGTCTATATTGATGCCAAGAAATTTTATTGTATCGACTTCTTTAACTTTCTCATTATTATAATATATATCTAAATTAGTGTCTTGATTCTTGTGTGTTCGAAATTGAATTATATTTGTTTTTTTGATATTTATTTTTAATTTATTATTATTTAACCAGTTAATTACTTCTTCCAGAGATTCATTTATTTCTTTATTCAGGCTATTCTTGTCTTCCGATTTAACGATAATCGTAGTGTCATCGGCAAACATTATACATTTGTGTTTTATGTGATGCGGTAAGTCATTTACATATAACAAAAATATTAATGGACCTAGAATGCTGCCCTGTGGTACTCCACAACGGTTGTATTTATATTTAGACCGAATCGAAACCAGTTTATTTTGTTCTATGCGCTGTATTTCTGTACATTTTTGTCGGTTAGAAAGGTAGCTTTGGATCCAATTTAGTGCATTTCCTCTAATACCGTATATTTCTAATTTATGGAGAAGTATCGAATGATTTACAAAATCGAATGCTTTGCTTAAGTCGAGGAATACAGCTGCTACAGGTATTTTATTAATTACCAATTCAGTTACTGTTTTGATAAGGTTAAAACCCGCTAGTGTAGTAGAGCTTTTCTTACGGAATCCGTATTTTTGACTATTCAAAACAGAACATGAGTCAAGGAAAAATAATAAACGCATATATAACGCTTTTTCTAAAATTTTGGAAATGACTGGTATAAGAGTGATGGGTCGGTAGTTGTCCATGGATGTTTTATCGTGCTTTTTGAATAAAGGTTTAACTATAGAATATTTAAGACTTTCTGGAAAACGGCCATCAAGGAAAGACAAATTAATAATGTGCGTCAGAGGTACGGCAATTTCAGCTGCGCAAAGTTTTAATATTTTGGTGCTTATACCATCTGTTCCGACTGCTGTACTATTATTTAATGACAGTATAATCTTGTAAATGTCGTGTGTGCTGTAAGGGTTTAGAAATATCGATTTTTCATTTCTGGGGGTATTAGTATGTGGATGATTCTGATTCGAACTATTAATTGAGGACTGGTTTGAAAGGTTTATAAAATAATCATTAAAAAGTTCAGCTAATGTAATGGGATTTGAATATTTAATCTGGTCTTTCTCTATACATGTTATATGACTTGCTTCAGTATGGTTGTTACCCTTTATAAGTTGCCAGGTTGCCTTTGATTTACTTTTTGCCAGTGTGATTGTTTTACTATTATGTAACTGTTGAGCTTTGTATATACATCTTCTGAGCATCTTTGCGTATTTAGCATATTTGTGTTTATTAAAGACTTTATTTGTAGGCTCTTGAACGTATTTAAGATATAGATTTCGTTTATTTATACATGCGCGACGTAAACCTCTAGTCAACCATCTATTATTGTAACACTTATAATTAACTTTTACTCGGATATATGGAAAGCACAAGTCATAAAACAACTTTAATAAAGAATGGAATTCATTAAAAGCAGCGTTAGTTTCAGTTTGTACAATAACTTCTGAAAAAGTTGTGACGAAAGACATTTCTTGAATTTTAACATATTTTCGGAGCTATAATCTCTCATTTGGACGTAATAGGGTTTTTTCTTTGGAGTACTATTAATCTTAAAGGAAATAATCTGAGCAGTCTCGTGATCCGAGAGCGCTAAAGGAAGAACATTAGACTCAATCTTCTTCATATTGCTTGCAATTTGATCTAAGCAGGACTGACCTCTAGTTGGGACGTTAATATGTGTTTGAAAATTATGATTATTTAATAGACTTTTTATCTCTGCAATATTATTAGTCCGATTCAAAATATTAAAATTCCAATCTCCACTTAATATTACCTTATATTTCTTCTTTTTAATCGTAAGGTAGTGCAAGAGTTTCTCAAACTGTGCAAGGAATGGTTTTTCAAACCTATATTTTGGGACACGATAGATATTTACCACTATTAGGTTATGATCTGAGATCTCAATCCCGCAGGATTCAAATATTTTAGGAATACTTATGTCAGTACAAAACTGGAGCGGTTTGAATTTTAATGTAGGTTTAATAAGTATACATGAACCGCCTCTCTTTTCTTTAGAGCGTGAATAATGATTAGCTAGTTTTAGGGCCATAATTTTTATATTGTTTTCGGTGCCTTTACGTGTAAAAGTTTCACTGAGGCAAAGCACGTCGATATCAATTCCATCTCTTTTAAGTTCTTTTAAAGCAATCTCGACAAAATCTAACTTGTTTGATACCCCTTGAATATTTTGATGCATGACCGTAAAATTATTTAATGTTGATGTCACGAAAAAACGGCTTATGACAAGAGTTGTCTATATGAAGATTATAGAAGGACTGTTCAGAGTTTATTATTTTGATGAGATCCGCTAGGTCCTTAAATATCACGCGAAGACCTCGTTTATTTATGTTTCCCGAGCCAAATAGAAACATGTCATTCGAGTATTGTAAATTACGGTTGGAATCCAAAATATAAGCATACTCGTAAGTTAAATTGTCTTGGTATAGCATTTCATTGAACATTTCTACTCTTTTGTTGAAAAGATTCGCATATTTATTAACTCGAAATGTCGGCAAGCAAATTATTACGTTTGTATGCTGTACATTAAAGACTTGTTCTCTTATAAACATGACAAGATTATTATAGTCAAACGTAGTTTTAAAGTCGTTGTTTCCTATACATACAATACAATAGTCCTCGAATGTAAAATACTTTAATTTTTCGTCAAGAGATCGAAAAAGCTGGCTGATTCCGCCTCCTGGGGTGAGATAGTGACACAAATTTGCATCTGGTAGAGCTGACTCAGCGATTCTTAATAGTTTAGACTTGTTGCTGCTAATTAAGCATATCTTAGGCTGCAACGCGCTTACATCTCGTGTCACGGAGCCGTCTGTGGGCGGAACTGGGCTGCATTTAGGGTATTGGGAGCGGCCATCTTGTGCGTGGATATCATCTCGAATTTGTGGTTGATCCCGGCTCGAAACAGGGGTGGAGGCAGGGGTGGAGACGGGCATCTGAGACTCATTCTTGTCTTCGACGCTTGAGTAATCCGGAGTTTTTTGAGTCAACGTTTTCTTATTTTTCTTAGAAGTAGGGTTTTTCGAGTTTTCGGTATTTGACACAGTAGATATGGAAGTAGTAGCGCGTTCTAACTTTTTAGATTTAATTTGCTCTTCTTGAAGTCTTTTTCTCAATGAAATATTTTCGGCCAATAGATCTTATTTTCAGCCGAACTATATTTTAGTTGAAGTGACGATAACTTTGCTTGAAGAGTCTCTACGTCGAAACTTTTCCTCAAAATCTCAGGATAGCTATGGCCTAAACGTGGACTGCTCGATGTTGAGTTGTACACATCCTCGTTAGATTCTTCGTCTGGAGAATCTTCCATTTCTGTCGGGAGCGAGTTAAACGAGTTGTCTGTGGGGACATTGACGGTAATTTTTCTCCTGACAGTTACATTTTCATAGCCTGACGTTTTACTCGGAGAAGATAAATGAATGGAAGTTGTGGGAATATCATTATCCGTTCGGCTTTTACTTATTGAATGCCATGAACTGCATTTCCATTTGGATTTTGATTCTTTTCTCATAAGTAGATACCTCTTGACTGAGACATTCGTACACGATAACTCATAATTTCCATTGCACGAGACACACGTTAAATAGTCTTGACCTTCTGCCACGGGCTTATAACATTTTGCGCAAATGATGTTCATTTTGAGGTACTTAAAGACAATTTTCTCCTAAAGACAATTTTCTCAGAACAAATTTTCTCAAAGACAAAGAATGAAAGAAAAAACATTTTATTCGTGACAGTTAGGTACTTATAACAGGCATACGAGATAACAATGTCAGGCAACTACTACTATCACGAAACGGACCCACCTCAGCATAATGCCAGCTCGAGAGCCAGCGCTGGTCTTCCGGTGGGACCGTGAGGCCGTCATTTGCTCGCTGCACGTACGACCGGACCGTGTCTATTGTGAACGCGACCATTTTATGCTCAGCACTACCATGCGCTACCAACACAAGGGCGCGTTATATTTGACATGGCGGCGTTGACATTGACAACTGACACGGCCAATCACTTGTGCAGCAAGCAAAACGATATTTAATTATTCTAATATTATTGTAACAAGCAGAAAATGAATAAAGAGTGACAATGTGAAAAGGAAATGAAAATGATATCAGTGACATTTTTAAAATGAATTGGAACAATACAAAAACCTGGTTGTAAAACAGTTGCTTAAAAAATAATCAAGACACGCACAACACAAACAAGATCAGTGTCATAAAATAAAACAATAATAAAAATAAAAGAAAATTATAAACGTGAAACAATCGTTCGAAATAAGAAAGAAGACAAAAAAAAATCCATTCCAAAGTGCCAAACAATAAAAACATAATGAGGACGTACTGCTCGGGTATGTACTAAAAACTTATTGTTTGTTGAGATTTTGAATTAATTTCACTCCTTTTTAAACTCTTTATTAAAAGCTAGTTGAGAATTATAAAAATATTGATGCCTACCAGTAATGGACGTCTGTGTCCATTATTGGGTATTGCATAGAAATCCAGCTATGGAAATTGAAGTAAAATAATACAGAAATTTTCTTTTAATTTTAGAAATAGCGCCTAAAAAAAATTATACACTTCAACACATATGGGCTGAGCTATCGAAGCTGTTAGAAAAGGCGCAAAAATATCTGACACAGCCAAAAATTTAGCGTGCCTGGAATGACATTGCATAATAAAATCACAGGAAAAAGTCCTGTAGAGTGTCATGGGACCCAGTACCATTTTGTCGAAGGAAGAAGAAAACATTCTAGAAGATTAGATAAAAGATATGTCAAATAAACATATTCCAATAACCAAAGAGGAATTATTAGATAGTGTTCAACGTATAATAGTCGACAAAAAGCAGGAGACTCCTTTCACTAATAACAATAGACCAGGCAAAAAATGGTATTCCTCTTGTATTCCTCGTTAATGAAACGACAGCCTAAGATTGCTGAACGTACTGTTCAAAATTTATGCACGGCAAGGGATAATGTTACTCAAGATGACATTGAGAAATGGTTTTCTTAAGTTGAAACTGATTTGACAGAAAGAGGACTGGGTCGATCAACTTTTCTTTGTCACTCATTGCTATAGTAACGGTCTCCTGAATAACTCTTCAAACCGTAAATTTATTTGATTAAAATTTGCCAATCATGCATTTTTGTGGTAGTTTTAAACCCCTTCTACAATGGGTCATCTAATAAGCATGTTAGTTAATGTGACACAACATTTCTTCTAATCAAACTGTACTACTTTTGTCCCCTCGCTGACGGGACAGAATAACAACAATATTTAGTTAATTTTTCTTAGGTAAGTTATCTTTATCTTCTTTTTAGCTGTTAATTTCATGGGTTTATGTTTTTTTATTTTATTTAATATTCCATTATTATTGTTAGTAATAAACATATTGGTTGGTTATAAAATAAAATTCCATTATATAACTAGATTTAAGTTAATTTATGGTGGTGGTTTCGGTTTAGTTTAAATAAATGTTTCACATTTATTTTTAACTTTCAAAAAAAAACAATAAATAGTTGATCCACCCGATTAATTGGAGTAATGAAAAATCCTCAAAGGATTTTCATTACCGACGAGAGCGCGTTTTTTTTAAATCCAAAATTAGGACTTGTCCTTGCTAAAAAGGGCGATAAAAATGTATATGCTTTTTCAGGCGATGATAAAGAAAATTTAACAGTTCTGGTTACTGGAAATGCAGCAGGAGATTGTGTGACGTGCGTCTATTTTGGCCAGGTAACGAACTATTTTCACTTTACGATTTTTTGATTTACGTGTTGAATATTTGATTTCGCCGTAGTTTTTTTTTTCGCAGTAGCTTGTTTTATTCTTAATAATGTTACACTACATAACTTTACTAACGCTAATGTACAATATTTCGTAATTACATTTTTTTATTGAAAAGGTATCCATGAGGCTAAAATTAACAAAACATTCGGGGCTGGGTCTATAATGACTCCCATAAAATTTTTGTTCCGAATTTTCAAGACCCGTTTTCTGTCATAATTTTTCTTTGTCATATTATCGGAAGTCATAATATTAAACAACATAAATTGGAGCTACGATTTTCTTAAGTCATAATTATTGTAAGGACTAATAAGTAAACTCATATCATTCAGTGTCTAGAAGCATCACACTTCATAATATTAAAGATACTAAAGTCACTCGTAATAATTATTGCAAGGTCTTTTTTCGCAGGTCATAATTATTTTAAGGCACAATATTACTTTGTAATAACATTCAATGTCATGGTTGTATGACATTTCATAATATTAAAGGTAATAATCCTTTTCTGTGCTGTCATAAAAAAAATACCTAACATCGAAGGCTAAGGCGGGAGCTACGCTTACGCTTCGCTCCCTTATTATTCCCTTAAATATTATTGATATCAATATTATGACTTTTTAAAGTTATGATCAATGGGATTATGGCTCATTGCAGTTAGAACTATTAAGCGATATGCTTTACAAAAATTATGATCATCGATATTTATGAGCAAGAATATTATGGACATCAATTTATGACTTTCAAAATTCGGATAAAAAAGATAATGGGAGAAAAGGGGCACCCTTCGGGGCTAGTATTACCATGTTAATTCTTACCCCGTATGTGGGGTTGTATTAACAGTATATACCTTTAGATTCTATTTTTGGTTCCGTGCCCGAAGAGTGCCCAACAGGACCCTATTACTACGCCTACGCTGTCCGTCCGTCTGTCCGTCCATCTGTCCTAACTTTAAAGAGCTGTATATTCACCACGGTACCTAATTATTTATTTATCTTAAACGTTACAGCATGACGAGAAAAGGAACTACAAAGAAGTAGCCACAGAATTTCAAATTTGTCACGTTTCGCTGTTCAACTTTGTGAAAAAGAAGATAGAAGGAGTTCCAGTAAAAGTAGGCTACAAAAAACCCGGTTAGTGTTCCTTACTTCTGAGCAGGAGCAAAAAATAGCAGATTATTTATTAAAGTGCTCCAATATTTATTTCGCGCTGTTACCTGCGGAAATAAAAAATTAGCCTACCAGTGTGCTGTTTTTCACAAAATCCCGAACTTGCCAGAATCGTGGAAGGCTAAGGAAAAGGCGTGTGATGACCGGTTCACGAATTTCATGAAGAGAAATACAATGTTGTCGATTCGATTAGAAGCCCTGAATCGACAAGTTTAAGTAGTGCAACATGCTTGGTGTTGAAGGCGACAACTTGCTTGATGACGTGTCATTAAATTTAGAAAATCCTGAGATTTTAAATGACATTCCTAGGGATATTAACGTTTCTGACGTGATAGCACAAATGTCTAATGAACCAGTGGCTGGACACTCAGGCATGCAAAAAGAAAATGGTTTAAATTCATCAAATACAAATGCAAATTTGTCTGAAGTACGATCGGAAACACCTATAAAACCTGTGGAACCGGTTGCTGGTCCTTCACGTGCTCAATTAGATAACTGTTTTATAATCGAATCCGTACGACCTCTCCCAAAAGCTCAGCCACGGGTTCAATTAAATCGTAATCGCACCAGAAAATCTGCCATACTCACCGACACACCGGAAAAACAAGCACTAGAAGAGATAGAAATGTAAAAAGAAAAAAACCGCAGAATAAAGACGATGGAAAGAAAAAAAAGCAAAGTAAAGAAAATGATAAAGGAAACGAAAGGGTAAAAGAAAAATAGCTAAAAAGGGGAAAAAAAGGAAACATCACAAGTGGAAAAGGCAAAGAATAGGATATTGGAAGAAAGCAGCGATAGTGCAGAAGATGAATATTTCTGTATAATTTGTGGTGTCTGGTGCAGACTGTGTGCAATGCATCTTGTGCAAGCAGTGGGCTCTGTCCGGATGTATCAGAGGCAACATTGTTTCATACATTTGCCAAAATTGTGATTCAGTCGATGAATATGATAAAAATGAAACATATTGAGATTATATGAAAATGATTCCTAGTAGATTATTTATTTATTTAAGGAGAACCAACAGCTTAAAATACAATTTAAGTTATCGACATAGCAACACAAAGCCAATTACAGGAACACAAATAAAGATAAAATAAATTACAAAATTAAAATTATGTTGTTAAGATGTTGATTTTATAATGAAACTAAGCTTTATTGAGACGTAAGTGTTGCCATCATACGTGTCACCAGCACCATTACATGTTTCAGGCACAATAAAACGTGATATATTTTAACGAATAGCTCTGTATATTTCACTAATTTATAAGTTTTTAGTTAAGTTCGTGCGACCGCTCGCATCGGCGTTTTGCGTGCAACTGAGACAGCTGTATGTGCGTCTCGTACATATTCCCAACCAGGAAAGAAATAAATTCAAACAATAATTTTAGTTCTTAAAGTCAGTCAGTTCTCTTCATATGTCTTTTAACTACACGGTCTACCTCTACCTCAGGATTCATTTCCTTAACTTGGTTTTTACTCTGCTCACTTGTGCGGACATAATTAGAGCCTTTTTGTAAAGTCAAATTTTCAATTCTTAGTTCTGCATTACTCATACTCATTTATTCATAATATTTATTACATGTCATTTTTAACATGTTTTTTTTGTTCGAGTCGTTTCGAGTCGATTAAAGTCGGTTCGAATCGGTTCGAGTCGGTTCGAATCGGTTCGAATCGGTTTGAGTCAATTCGAGTCGAATAAAGTCAGTTCGAGTCGATTCGATTTGCCAGATATTTCCAACTTTACATTGGGTGCGTTCCACTAAGCGCTCACGACGCTCAATCGAAGTACTAAGTTCTAATTTTGAAATTATTATAGTCGTCTAGAGCGTTGTATAATAATCATTATAGTTGAGTCCGAAGTGCCATAGACTATCCAAGATTAAAAAGTATGTGATTACAATTTTGTCTATAAACACATAATTGACAGATTAAAATCAACGAGTAGAAAAAAATAAATTAAATTTCTCCCCCGCTTGGCGAAAAACTTTATTAAATAACTAGCCAGGTAATTTTGAGCACATTATATTTGTAGCTACCTACCTAGACTTCCAATAATTTAAAATTTAACGTTTATTACGATTTAACGTTCACGATACCGTGGAAGACTGTGTTTTTGACACAAGTGTCAATCGCCTAATATTGAAACTATTTATCACCAAGATTCTGAAGCTTGCATTCAGTTCATTAGGCGTGCAAACTACGCTGAACAGATCGCCACTGGCGGCTCCGGCTGCCTTGCTAAAATAGGTACCAAAGAGAAGAACGAAGCCCTATACGTATGTTGACAACGCCAGTGTCAGTGTGTATTGTTTAACGTTGACTGTTTATTTTTCGGTATATTTGTGCTGAAGAAATGCAGCTACAAGTAAGTGGCTTACGCAAGACGAAAAATGGAGGCGTCGTCATTAGCACGCACACCAAGGACGACATCCAGAAGCTCAAGCAATCGAAACAGCTGACGATCTTCGGGCTCATGGTAGATGACCCACAAAAAAGAAAGCCGAGAATCATTGTCATCGGAGTGCCAACGTCTATGCATGAGGCTGAGGTCTACAACTGTTTATACCACCAGAACGTTGCCGACAAACTGCAAGGTATGTCCATCGAGTCTTTTTTGTCCTCCATAGAACTGAGCCATAAATATGGCAAGAGAGAAGCAGATACCTGCAACTATGTCATTGAAGTCCCGGCGAACATTCGAAAGGCCCTGATAACGAAGGAGCGATTATTTATAAATTGGTCTTCATGCCCAGTAAGGGATTTCACGGCAGTCACTAGGTGCTACAAGTGCCAACAGTATGGCCATGCCGCCAAGTCGTGCCGGGAGGAGACCGTCAGCTGTGGCCACTGCGGAGAAGTAGGCCACACCATCAAGGAGTGCGTAAAAAAAGGTGAACCGGGGAGGTGTGCCACGTGCTACAAATTTAAGAAGCCGCATAATCACAAAACAGGTGATCCTGAGTGTCCCGCCAAAAAAATTGCCGAGAAACGGTACATAAATTCAGTAGATTATGAAGGCGTCTAAGAGCGCCGCGCCCCTTTAATTTATTTTTTCGGAACTTTATTTCAGTTTAATAAGTTTAATTTTTAACAATGTTTAGGAATGTAATAGCAATAGGCGACATAAAGGTTAATATTATTCAAGACAACTTTGTCTCCGCTGTCGAAAGTTACTTTCCTTTCACGTATTCCTTTCATGGCTTACTCCCTGCGCACACGCTTCCATCACATCAAAGCGGCTCCTGCCTAGATCATATCATGTTTAAATCGATTTCCCATCAATAACATTAGTTACTAAAATTCGATGATAACCGATCACAATGCTGCCCTACTAACGACGATTTATGTAGACTTCACTTTGACCCAGTTTTCCATTCTGATGTGATGACGCGGATGCATGTATGTCGAACCTGGCAACTAACAGCCGCAATTTTGTATCTCTATCGTTTCTATACGTATACTTAATGTAATCTGTTTATTTTACTTTAATATTTTGAGCCTCTAAGTAAAATAAACAATGACCCACTAACATTACTAACACAAATTTTAAAGTATCTGCATAATTTCTTTACGTTAGGCTTAGTCAGCAAACTTCGCATCGGTTTTGACCCAGACTCAATTGATATACCTATCTATACTTATTATTGTAATTAGTTTTTCGAATAATTTGTTATTATTTTTAAGTATTTTTGGATTTCACGTTATTATATGTCTACCTACATACTTGCATTATACCTATTTGTACTATTAAGCTTAGATAATTATTTTTAATTTTAATTTATGCTAGCTCGCTTAGCCTGCGATACAGAGTTCTATAGTAACCCTAGTGCAGGCACATGTGTTATATAGCCTTTTTGTAAGAAATTGTATTTATTGTTAAACTTGTACTACAAATTATTGAATAAATTATCTTATCTTATCTTATCTTATATTATTACTAGCTTTTGCCCGCGGCTTCGCTCGCGTGTACCATGAGTATTCCAAAGAACCAAGATATCAAGTAAGCAAGCATACAGGCAAGCAAGCAAGCAGGTCCACAATTGACCAAGAAATCGGTGAATATACCTACATAAAAAATATATAAGGTGGAATGCATAACCTCCTCCTTTTTTAGAAGTCGGTTAAAGAGCCCTTTGCGGCCTATTTACAGTATAAACTTATGCATTTTGAAATTTTAGCTTTTTACAACCAGTAAAACGCAAAATCCCGTTTTTTCCCGTTCCCGTAAGAATTTCGGGAAATGTTTTCTTAATGCTCCCCTTCACTCCCCAAGGAACTCACCTGCCAAATTTCAGCTTTCTATGACCAGTAAAACGAAAGATCCCGTTTTTCCCGTTCCCGTGGGAATTTTGGAAAGTCCTCTCTCAATGCTACTCTACACTCCCCAAACAACCTACATGCCGAATTTCAGCTTTCTACGGCCAGTAAAACATAAAGTCCCGTTTTTTCCCGTTCCAGTGGGAATTTTGGAAATCCCTCTCTTAATCCTCCTCAACACTCCCCAAGGAACCCACTTGCCAAATTTCAGCTTTCTATGACCAGTAAAACGAAAAATCCCGTTTTTCCCTTTCCCGTGGGAACTTTGAAAAGTCCTCTCTCAATGCTCCTCTACACTCCCCAAAAAACCTACATGCCGAGTTTCAGCTTTCTACGACCAGTAAAACAAAAAGTCCCGTTTTTTCCCGTTCCCGTGGGAATTTTGGAAAGCCCTCTCTCAATCCTCCTCTACACTCCCTAAGCAACCTACATGCCGAATTTTAGCTTTCTACAACCAGTAAAACGAAAAATCCCGTTTTTTCCCGTACCCATGGGAATTTTGGAAAACCCTCTCTTAATTCTACTCTACACTCTCCATGCAACCTACATGCCAAATTTCAGCTTTCTATGACCAGTAAAACGAAAAGTCCCGTTTTTTCCCGTTCCCGTGGTAATTTTGGAAAGTCCTCTCTCAATGCTCCTCTACACTCCCCAAGCAACCTACATGCCGAATTTCAACTTTCTACGACCAGTTAAACGAAAAATCCCGTTTTTCCCGTTCCCGTGGGAATTTTGGAAAGTCCTCTCTTAATGCTCCTCTAAACTCCCCGAGCAACCTACATGCCGAATTTCAACTTTCTACGACCAGTAAGACGAAAAATCCCGTTATTTCTCGTTCCCGTGGGAATTTTGAAAAGTCCTCTCTCAATGCTCCTCTACACTCCCCAAGCAACCTACATGCCGAATTTCAACTTTCTACGACCAGTAAGACGAAAAATCCCGTTTTTTCCCGTTCCCGTGGGTATTTTGAAAAGTCCTCTCTCAGTGCTCCTCTACACTCCCCAAGCAACCTACATGCTGAATTTCAACTTTCTACGACCAGTAAAACGAAAAATCCCGTTTTTTCCCGTTGCCGTGGGAATTTTAGAAATTCCTCTCTCAATGCTCCTCTACACTCCCCAAGCAACCTACATGCCGAATTTCAGCTTTCTACGACCAGTAAAACGATAAATCCCGTTTTTTCTTTATCCCGTGGGAATTTCTGAAAATCCTTAAAACTGTTTTTCACTATTATAATTACCTACTTCTATGCCAAATTTGAAGAGTCTAGTAATTATGGTTCATAGGATTCCGTTGAACTGAATATATAAATCCGGCTTTTTTCTTATCCCGTGGGAATTTTGAAAAATCCTGATTTTAATATTTTAACTAATGTAATACCTATTTGTATATCAAATTTGAAGAGTCTAGTTATTATAGTTACTGAGATAGGGTCACTCGGAATCGAATATATAAATCCCGTTTTTTCCCGTTCCCATGGGAATTTTGGAAATACCTCTCTCAATGCTCCTCTACACTCCCTAAGCAACCTTCATGCCGAATTTCAGCTTTCTACGACCAGTAAAACGAAATATCCTGTTTTTTCTTTATCCCGTGGGAATTTCCAAAAATCCTTAAAACTGTTTTTTACTATTACAATTACCTACTTCTATGCCAAATTTGAAGAGTCTAGTAATTACAGTTCATAGGGTTCCGTTGAACTGAATATATAAATCCCGTTTATTCCTTATCCCGTGAGAATTTTGAAAAATCCTGAAATCGATGTTTCATTATTGTAATACCTACTTGTGTATCAAATTTGAAGAGTCTAGTTATTATAGTTACTGAGATACGGTCACTCGGAATCGAATCTATAAATCCCGTTTTTTCCCGTTCCCGTGAGAATTCCCGAAAATCTTTCCTTAGTGGATGCCTACATTGTATAAGGAATCTATGTGCAAAATTTTAAGTCTCTAGGTCCAGTGGTTTGGGCTGTGCGTTGATATATCAACAGTCAGTCAGTCAGTCAGTCAGTTTAGAATTTTATATATATAGATTAGATATAGTTTATATTATTTTAATTATGAGTGACTCATCTCCGCGGTCGGCGTTCCCACACAGCCCTAATTCAGCTCGTAGTTTTTCTGCTCATGCTCTCAAAGTGCATATAGGCCGCATGCACAAAGATGTGCCTCGTACGTTGTCCTCGGGGCCCACACAGCCGGTTCTGAATACGGTGTCTCAGCCGACGCAGTCACAGAACTACAGAAATGTAGATTTAAAAGACTTAGCATCTTTGACTGGCATCGGTGGGGTTCCTGCAACAGAAGGGTTATTAATAACCGGCGGCGCCGAGTGCGACGAGGGCGGAGCCGGGGTGGTGGGCGGCTCGTGACGAGCAGCGAGGCGAGCAGGACGACCAGGCTCTTCGGAAACGATATGCGCCGGCTTTACTCGGTCAATGCTTACCTCTACCTCTCGACCTTTGATGTTAATGGTCGCGGTTTTGTCCCTCATGCGCAGGATCCGGTAGGGACCTGAATAGGGCGGCTGCAGCGAGCGGCGTACTGCGTCTTCGCGTAAAAACGCGTGGGTGGCCGTTGCGAGATCTTTGAAGACAAATATGGCTTGTTGGCCGTGGCGCGAGGCGGGCGCGGGGCGGAAGTGAGCCATCTTGTCGCGCATATGGCTGACGTAGTCTGTGAGGTCGGTGGGGCGCTCTGCTGCGGCGGGCGGAAGGAGCAGTTCGCCGGGGAGGCGCAGAGGCTCGCCGTAGAGCAGCTCGGCAGCGGAGGAGCCGATGTCCTCTTTGAGGGCGGTGCGCATGCCAAGGAGTACCAGGGGCAGCGCTCGGACCCACGACTCGCCATGGCACATCAGAGCAGCCTTGACCTGGCGGTGGAGTAGCTCCACCATCCCGTTAGCTTGGGGATGGTAGCTCGTGGTTCTCATCCTCGTGGTGGCGTGCAGGTGCATGAGCCGTTGGAAGAGGGAGGACTCAAAATGGCGGCCCTGGTCGGTGGTGACGACTGTCTATACACCGAACCGGGATATCCATCCGCTGATGAATGTGTCGGCGACTCTGCCTCTGCGGTCATCGCTGTCATGGGCCAGACCTCTGGCCAGCGAGTGCTGTGGTCGACGGCGGTGAGGCAGTAGTTGTAGCCGTTGCACGGAGGAAGGGGGCCGATGATGTCCAGGTGAACGTGGCGCAGTCTCGACGATGGCGTGTCGAAGTGTCCGAGGGGCGTCGAGACGTGTCGCGTCACTTTGCTGCGTTGGCAGGGCACGCAGTGTCGCACCCACTCGTGGCAGTCTTTGTTCATGCCGGGCCACACGTAGCGGTCGCCGACAAGTTTAGAGGTGACTCAAAACTGTGTAGTTTGTTGAACGCCGCACGACGGTAGGGGGCGGTGAGGTATGGGCGGGGCTTACCGGTCGAGACGTCGCAGATGAGTATGCAGTCCGTCCCTGGTATGCAGACCTGCTCCAGCTTGAGAGAGGATCCTATTGATCGACGAAGGCTGGCTAGCTCGTCGTCGGTGTCTTGCGAGGCGGCGAGTGCGGCGTAGTCCTCCTCGAGCGAGATCGCCTCTATCCGCGACATAGCGTCCGCCGCTACGTTGTCCTGGCCGGGGACGTGTACTATGGTGAACCGACTGATGAATGACAGCTGGTTGAGCTGAGCGGGTGGCAGTTTCTCGCGGCGCTGGGTGAACGCGTATACGAGAGGTTTGTGGTCGGTGTACACGGTGGCGTGCTGTGCTTCCAGGATGTGGCGGAAGTGCTGGACGCTCTCGTAGACGGCTAGCAGCTCGCGGTAGTAAGCGGGCCACTCGCTCTGCGCTGCGGTGAGTTTCTTGCTGAAGAAGGCGATCGGCTGCCACGCGTCGTCAATGCGCTGCTGCAGGCAGGCGCCGACCTGGGTGCCGGATGCATCGGTGAAAAGAGCGAGCGGCGCCGAACCGACGGGATGAGCGAGGATGGTCGCGTTCGCGAGGCTCGCTTGCACGCTTCGAAGCAATGCTCCAGCTCTGGTGTCCATGGGAACGGCTTGGCTTCCTTGTCCTTGGTTGCGGCTAGGGCATCGATCAGAGGTGCTTGCAGTTGCACTGCGTGGGGCAAGAAACATCGGTAGTAATTGATCATCCTGAGGAACCATCGCAGTCCTTGGATGGTCTTGGGAAGCGGGTACTCCAGCAGGGCTTGGATGCGTTCTGGGGGTGGTCGCGTGCCTTCGGCGCTGATGTGGTAACCCAGGAAGACCAGTTGGTCTGCGCCCAGGTGACACTTCGAAGGGTTCACGACGACGCCGTAATCCTGAAGTTGCTGGAACAGTGTGCGCAGGTGCTCCACGTGCTGCTCGGCGTTGCGAGAAAAAACCAGGATGTCGTCCACGTAAGAGTAGGTAAAATCTAGGCCCTGTGTGACCTCATCGATGAACCGTTGGAATGTTTGACCGGCATTGCGTAAGCCGAAGGTCATGTACGGGAACTCAAACATTCCAAACAGGGTGGTGATGGCTGTCTTCTCAATGTCTGGTTTGAAAACAGGAATTTGTTGATAGGCTTTGATCAGGTCAATCGAGCTGAAGATGGTGCAGCCTGCGATAGCCTGGTTGAAATCGTTATGTGACAGACGGGGTATCGGTCCGGGATGGGCCTCGAGTTGAGTACTCTGTAGTCTCCACACGGGCGCCATGTGGCGTCTCGCTTTTGTGCCATGTGAAGGGGCGAGGACCAGGGGCTCTTCGATGGTCTTGCTGTCCCGCACTGAACCATCTCACCAAATTCCTTCTTCGCCGCAGCTAGCTTCTAAGGACCGAGGCGGCGTAGGCGGCAGGACACGGGCGAGCCGTCGGAGATGGTGATGTGGTGCTCCGTGTTGTGCTTCCTCGCTCGAATCGTGCCTGGTGGCCTCGTGATGTCCGGGAACTCTGAAAGTAATTTCAGGAACGGACAGTTTTTGGTAGCGACTGCTTTTACACTGGGTTGTTCTCCTGTGGATAGCGAGGCAGGGGTAGACAAACCAGTATTGCCGTCAAGAAGCTTCTTGCCGCGGCAATCGGGTAGCAAGTTGTAATATGCAAGAAAATCTGACCCGATGATGGCTATGTCTACGTCCGCTACTACAAAATTCCAAATAATTTATTGAATCAGGCGTTACTTTGCGGAGGTACATATTAATGAACTAAAACAATTACTTTGCTCACCCGCGACATGCAAGTAATTGTTTTAGTTCATTACAAAATTCCATTTGAATAGTTTATTTAGGCCCAAGTCGAGATGTAATTGTAGGGTGCCATAGGTTCTGATACGGGTACCGTTTGCTGCACTGAGGTCATAATCTGTGGCTACCCGGTGACCTGTAAGTTGATGCTTAGGATAGCAGCACAGATCCGACCCTGTGTCAAGTAAGAAACGGCACTTAGTATTTTTGTCAGTAACGAAGGGACGGCGGCCGACAGGGAGGCAATCAGTTGCCGCCGCTACTGATTGCCGCTGGAGTTTGCCTGAGGGGTGTTGTTATTCCAGGTGCATGGTGTGGTGCATCTCTGGGCCTCAGCTTTAAACTTTTTGTGGTACCAGCAGATAGTAGGCTGCGCTGGTGTGGCCAATGCTCCCCTGGACTTGGACCTGAATCTCGACTGTGACCTATCCCTAGTTCTGGATCTACGCTGCTGACCTACGGCAGAAACTGACATCTGTCGGCTCAGTAAATCAACTTTGCTGGCTAAGCCAAGCAGCCACTCTGTGGTAATGGCTGGAGTCGCAGCAGTTTGAGTGAGTGCTGCTTGGGATGCTGCAGGAGGTTGATAGTTAAAAAACTGATTAGATGTCTGCGGGCTGCCGCTTGTGGTGGAGTGTACTTGCAAAGGCCTGCCAGGTGACACCTCCATAATACTGTCGGCTAGCTGCAAGTTTCTCTAATGACAGCTCGGAGTGGCTGGTGAGAATAGCCTCAACATGGTTGGGCAGACGGGAGAGCCATAGCTGAGCTGTTTTAGCATAACAAGGTCTGGGGTCTCACCTGCTAACGATTTTAGGTGCCGGAGAAACTGTGTGTCGCGACGGTCTCCCAGCTCTTCCTTGCCAATCAGTTTCCTCACTTGCTCGGCGTCCGACTGCGACAGCCGTCTCACCAGCTCTGTCTTGAGTAGCTGGTAAGCTCCGTCCTTCGGAGGGTTGGTGGTGATGTCTTCCACCTCCGCTGCCAGTCGCGTATCCAACTGCGATATTATGTGATTGTATTTAGTTGAATCTTGTGTTACGCCTGACACATTGAACTGAACTTCGGCCTGGGCAAACCACACGGCTGGTTTATCTGTCCAGAAATGGGGAAGTCGGACAGCGACTTTATGAATTGCGGTTGGGGCAAGGGGGTGAGAAGGGGGAGATTCTGGTGTAGATTGATTGTTTAACCTGTCTTGCAGGGCAACATACTGCTCCTGCAAGGCTGCCAAGCGAGCCTCCATCTCGTCCATATTTAAAACGGTTACACTAAACTAATAAGTTAAAAATAGAAATAATATAACTATAAGAAATACAACTTGGTGAGCGCGTGCGCTCCGGGGCGCGTTCCGCGCCGGCGATGTAACGGAGGCAACTGGGGACACGTGTCGGCGTGTCGCGGTGAGGCGCCACGAGTTCGGCGCGGCGGCAGCTCGCTGCTCGCAGCAGGCGCGAGTATAGCGCGCCACGTGCTCGGCGACTCGGTGCGGGAGTCACGGTGGCAATATTTAATATTCAATCCAATGTTTAATTTGTTTCTTTCAATCATAATTACTATACTTAACGGGACTTATCACGCAAATAACATTTACCTCGACGTTAGTTAACTCGTGACCACGGCTGCTGCAATGTGGCCGAAACGTCGAGGTAAATGGGTCAATCAACTTTTTTTTGTCAACGATTTTCTGCAACTTTCTATGAAAACCGAAATAATTAAAAAACTAATTATTTTTCCTTATTTAAAGTATACTTTTCAAAACGCTAGATTTTTGTAGTCAATAATGGTATAATTGCCATATTTATTTTATTTTGTTTAGCTTCTATTTCGTTGGTGACCCAGGGGAAAATGATGTCCCCGAAATTTGTATGGAAATAGTGGTATATCCCCTGGGTCACCGGATTTTTTCATAAAAATACTTATTTTTTTTGGTTTTCACATACGCACTATGATAAACAGTTTATCTAGTTACTACAAAATCATGGTTTCACTAACCAGAGATTACAGAGTTACTTGTAAAGGAGTAAATAGAAGAAAACAAAAAAAAGTTGATTGGCCCAAATATTATTTGCGTGATAAGTCCCGTTTAGTATACTCGTAGTAATTAAATTATGTTTCTTTCAAGTAATTGAATTGCATGTAGTTGGCAAGGAGTGTTCTTACAACTACTTCAACATTTTTTCTTAAGCTGTGGACCTGCATTTTTCAGACTGCATCAATTTATTCAGTTTATTAAAAACTGGCAACACATAAGTCAAAAACTGTAAATACAATTTTGTATATGGGTTATTCAATCCTTGCAAGATATCTTGGGGTGCAGTTAGTCTTTTATTAGCAACAACATCAATGAAATATTGCATAAGAGCTTCATACTTTTCAATAATCCAAGATACTGCTGCTTCTAACGATAACCACCTAGGTTGAGAGGGATGAAGAATTTTATGAGGAACTTCAAGGAAAAGTTTGAAATTCCTGGAATTCTTTTATTCTCTTTGGACTTGTCTGAATATAGTTATAATTGCCTCTTACCAAGTCTTCCACAAACCTTGGCAGTTTTTCAGCAGCATATGAGGCACATGCATGGCAGATGGCAGATGCATTTCATGGTATACAGATTGGGTATGTTATTTTTTAGCAATACATTTACTGAGTGACCCATCCTAACATTTGCACCACCAGCAGCATATCCTATTAAATTTTTTTGCGTAGGAATCTGATGTTTTTCGAGGCTGGTAATTATTGACTTGCAAATGCCATCAGCTGTTCCATCATTAACTGGTACTAAATCAAAAAAAGGATCGGTTATTTTGTCATTTTGTATAGACCTAACAACAATACATAAAAGTTTTATAGTGCCATGATCGGTTGACTCATTAACAATAAATGAGAATGGGCGAGTTTTCATAATTTGGCAAAGCTCATCTTTTCAGTTGCCCCTAATACATTTTTAACAATCTTTGTGGCTTTGGTACGACCAAGAGTAATTTCTTTGGCTATTTGGGAGTCAGGACATATTGTCCTAATCAAATTAGAGAGGTGGTCTGCAGCTAAAAATGGCAAATTATGTTCAGCAATATATAACAACCGCTTTAGCCTAGTTGGTAGTGACCCTGCCTACGAAGCAAGAGGTCCTGGGTTCGAATCCCGGTAAGGGCATTTATTTGTGTGATGAGCACGAAATTTGTTCCTGAGTTATGGATGTTTTCTATGTATTTAAGTATTTATTTATCTATATAATCATAATTGTCAAATTTTGCTCTGACTGGTCGTGTTGTTGGTTGATCTTTGAATTTAATTTTCTAAATTATTTTATTTTATTGAAGTTGAGAACGAATTCTCGGTACCTCCTTGTTTTTCTTGGGGCTTGATCCATTTAAGTCGTCGGCCATATTGATTTGTGTCGGACCTCTCGCTTGATTCAGTTTGTTTGGTGATATTGCCGTGGAATAACTAAGTGAGTGGATACTTTGACCATTATTAACTGTCGCGTCGCCCGGCCCGGATTTGATCTCGCGTTCGCTGCGTCGTAGCCGAGTGCGCCCCGACTGAGCCACGGAGGGTTGAGTGCTAGTGAGTGAAAGTTATCATCACATCTGGACTTGCTGCAAATACAGGCAGGCACAATCGAACTTGAACTTCATTACTCAAGACATAAAGTTGACTCTTAAGAATGCTGTGCGTCGTTTGTAATCAAGTGGTAAATAACACTTCTTGTTTGAAGTGCACAGGTTGTGGTGGATGCTAACATATTAAATGTTTAAATTTAACACCAAATCAAATAGATATTGCTGAGTCATGGTTGTGTTCATTTTGCACGTCAGTAAACAGTCGTCGGCGCCGGAATGATTTGACGCCAATTAGGGGTTCTATGTCTGGAGTGATAGATAAATCCGTAATGTCTTGTGATGAGACATTGGGTGACTCTAATCTGATTGAAGAATCGCACTGCAATAGCGGACTGGGTAATCAGACTGAGCTAACTACACCACCAAATGTATACACATCGTCGAGCACTCTGGCGGCGCAGGCGTCTGCTGAGCACACGGAGCTATTAAATAGTATTACTTAAGGTTTCGGATCTGCAAACTAAATTTTTGGCTATTCAAACATTACAAACTGATATAAATAAGGTAAAATCAGATGTGTCGGAAATGAGGAATAGCTTGAACATAAGATTAGATGAATTTGCTGGACGCATCGAAACCATTGAAGCCAAGGTATCCGCATTATAGAAATCTGTAAATCTGAAACCGATGAATTAAAGGGCATTGTCAAGGATTTGGAAGCTCAACTGCGTACTAATGAGCAGTGGGTTCGGCGTTCCAATATCCAAATAAATGGTATACCAGAAACGAAAAATGAAAATCTTAATGCCATTTTAAGTTCTTTGGCACAATTAGGCGGTTACCCTTTAAACATAGATACCGACATCGACTTTGTTACTCGTGTGGCTGTAAAGAATGACAAAGAAGGCAAAAAGTCAAAGCCCATTATCGTCAGATTACAGGCACGCTATAAGAAGGACGATTTTATATGATCTCTGCGCAAATTAAACAATTTAAAAGCATCGGACCTGGGATTTGCGAAAACTGACACACGCGTTTATATAAATGATCATCTTTCTGCCTTTAACAAGTACTTGCTCAGAGAAGCACAAGTCAGAAGAAATCAAAAACAGTACAAGCATTGCTGGGTTAAGAATTGTACTATACAAGTACGAAAGACTGATGATTCACCAATTCTGTATATAGCATCTGTGCAAGATTTAAACAAGATAGCATGAGAGCGAAGCCAACTATATCGTTATTTTATTGTTCTATTAGATTATTGATGTTTCTATTTGTCACTATATTATTTAATTGCAGAAATTCAACATTTGTATTATTATTAAGTTTGTTGATAAATGTTTTCCGACGTTGTATAGCTTCCCTTGATTTGCTAATTCTTTGCATTTATTTTTGCATATTTTTTGCGATAAAGCTATTTGCGAG
This sequence comes from Archips xylosteana, assembly GCA_947563465.1. Taxonomy (NCBI): domain Eukaryota; kingdom Metazoa; phylum Arthropoda; class Insecta; order Lepidoptera; family Tortricidae; genus Archips; species Archips xylosteana. The sequence continues at coordinate 11,707,748 of OX387365.1, read as the reverse complement.
TTGGTTACAACTAATTTCTCAGAGTATTTCTCATACTAATTATTATATTTTTATTAATGTCACTTGACATTTATTACCAAAATGCTCGTGGACTTCGGACTAAGACTAATGAATTTCTCCGAAATTTATCGATCTACAATTACGACGTGATATGTATTACTGAAACGTGGTTAGTGAGGTGGTGACGCGGCGACAGGAGGGGGTTGCCCTTGTAACGAAAGTAACCGCTTATACGGCCTCTCCAGACAGGTGGGCGACCTCGTCCACGTTCGGCATCTCATCATCATGAATCAGCTGGTGTCTCGTCTTCAGTAACTGCAATTAGAGAATTACAACATACTTAGCAGAGTAATTTAGAATACTTCTCTTTCTTTTTTTTTTTTGAAGGAAAGGAAGACGAAATAAACTTGAAAAGCTTTAGAAACAGAAAGTTAAACTTTTGCATAATTAACTGAAAGTCAAGCTTTGGCAAAATAAAAATTATTTTAGAATTCTTTGGTAATAACTTTTAAAGCACAAGCTCGTGAACCGTATGATGTAAATCGAAAAATTTCAGACTACTTCAGTTTCAAAAATGCAAAGTACTGAAGTAAGTTAAACTTATTGTTAAAACTACATTTCCTTTATTCTAATGTTGCCAAGAGAAATTTAATTTAATAATCAAAAGCAACACACAACTGGTAAAGGGAAAATAACAAAATAAAGCGAGGACAGAGAAAATAATTTATGGAGCATTCCTTTATTCGAAATACTTCATAAAAAATATTATGCGCAAAGTACTTGACTAGCTAGCATGTTAGTAAATAAGCCCCCAGTTTTCATATTTACCGACGGAGATTAAACTCTACGTCGATACAGACAGTGGCACCCAGTTAGCATGTCCTTTAATATCGCCTGCCAAAACAGAGGCGTCGAGTTAGCATGTTTGCCTGCGATCAAGACAGAGGCGCCAAGTTAGCGTGTCTAGCGACTACGAAAGAGGCGCGAAGTTAGCGTGTCTAGTAACTACGACAGAGGCGCCAAGTTAGCATGTCTCTTAGCGGAGTTTCACTCAACGCCAGTTATGTCACTCGCAGAGGCGCCCAGTTAGCATGCTGTGTACAAAACACTCACCATCGAAGAAAGATGCGCAAGTCTCAGGGGTCCATTCCCCTCGCCAGGCCACCATGTACTCTGCAGAGGCTTGTGTTGTTTTACCATAAGAGTTGGCCAAGAGCCGCATCTCATAGCGTCCAAAAGGTAATACTTTTATTACCCTATAGGGACCACGCATGCCGGAGTCCAATTTGCCTGTAATCTGAGTGTTTTTATTAACAAAGACCATGTCATTCACTTTAAAGGTTCTACAATGCTTACGATTTTTGTTAACATAAGCATCCTGTTGCAGCTGATTTTTTGACAAAAGTTCGGTCGCTCTTTGCTTTTTTAATTCTCGAATTCCTTCACGATTAGGGCTAGTATTATCGAGAGAAATGTCACGCACTAATGACCAGTACTTCTACCATGAGTTACACTAGTTTACAGTGACCGTACTCGCTAGCGACGGCGTAAATGATTTGTATGGAGAATTGTACTTCCGTAAGTGACCGCTAGAGGCGCTGTACACAATTCTCCATACAAATCATTTACGCCGTCGCTAGCGAGTACGGTCACTGTAAACTAGTGTAACTCATGGTAGAGGTACTGATCAACGGAGTCGCTGCATCGACGCCTATGAGTAGTTGTACAGGTGAACACTGCGTCGTCTTATGTTTAGTGCTATTTAAGATAAGTTGCATCTTCCACACACCATCAGACCAATTTGACTTTTTATTTTCGGCTTCGATGCGCAACATATTGAGAACGGAACGACAATAACGCTCTACCTGTCCATTTTCATTATGTAATCCCGGTGTTATGAAGTGGATAAGGCTCCCCATGTCGGTAACCCATTTTTGAAAGACTGAGCTCTCAAACATGCGTCCTCTATCACAAACGATCAATTTAGGTACGCCAAATAGGGAAAAGGCATTTGAAATAGCGCATTTAAGCGCATCAGTGTCTTGACGAATCATTGGATACAATAAACTGTACTTGGAAAATGCATCTACGATTATTAACACATATTTGTTTCCGTTTGACACAGGTAGAGGGCCAAGTGCGTCTATGTGTATTGTGTGAAATGGGATTTCAGGTTTTATCCTGGAAGTTATAGGCTGGAGAGGGGCTCTAGGTACCTTTTTTGAAGAAAGGCATATCAAACAGTGACCAATATATTTTTTGACAAAGGCCCGCAAGCCTGGGAACCAAAAATGATGTAAAATAAGGTCTAAGGCTTTGTCCGTGCCAATAGTTGGTGCTGGTCATGAAAAATGCGTAATAAACTTAATCTGTGGCCCTTTGGGATATAACAGAGCAACCGAGGCTCTTCACCAGTAGGTGTATACCTATAGTACAGTATGTCGTTCTTAACTACGTACTTATTTGAATCGAGCTCATTATTATTTAACCTATCCATCAAAATACGAGTTTCCTCGTCCGCGGACTGAGCCATCTGTGCCCAAGATTTGGGTCGATCGACATGGAGGACATTAACAGGATTTCTGCTTAAATAATCTGCATGCGACATTAATGTACCCTTTCTGTATTCAATTGTGAAGTTAAAATCTTGCATGTATATCCACCATCTCGCGACACGTGGCAACAAATCTTTTTTACGCTCTGTCAACTTCAGCGCGTTGCAGTCGGTTACGATTTTAAATGGAATCCCTAGCAAATAATGCCGAAAGTGCTGCAGAGCCTTCACGACTGCGAGCTTTTCTAATTCATATGAATGATATCGCGGCTCTGCACCCTGGGTGGTTTTACTAAAGTACGCGACGGCGCGTCTCTTTTTGTTCTCGTGCTCTTGAATTAGAACAGTATGCTTAGTATAAGTTTAACTTCACCTAAATACTTCTCGATCGCGTTTACGTAAAAATTTCAATTCTATGGAAACATGGACGCGTGCGCGCGGAGGCGCTGTCCATGTTTCCCTAGTAATTGATTTTTTTACGAAAACGCGATCGAGAAGTATTTCGTGAAGTAAAAACTTATACTAAGCATACTGCACCATAACCGATTGAACTCGCGTCGGTATGCAGCTCGGTAGGTAAACTGGGGTCGAATATAGCTAACACCGGCTCGTTAGTGAGGCAATCGATTAAATATTTGCGGGCATCCGCTTGCTCCTGGCCCCATACGAACGGGACGCCTTTGCGTGTCAAACGCGCAATGGGTGCAGTCTTAGAAGCATAGTCGAGAATATAGCGACGGAAGTAACCGGCCAACCCAAGCAACTGACGTATTTGTTTTACGTTTGATGGGATTGGAGAATCTATCAAAGCTTGTATTTTGCGCTCGCTCGGCTTAACCTGACCTTGACCGATTTTACGACCTAGATACTCAACGTCGGTGGCGACAAAGGTGCTTTTTTTCAAATTTATACAGAAACCCGCAGAGGTTAATGTCGACATTACATCGCGCAAGTTTACAAGAGCTTCTTCTATATTTGACGCCATGATCATTACGTCATCGACATAAACTAAAACTTTGCCAGCCTCAATAAACGTGCGCAATGTATTTGATATAATTCGTTGATATACGATAGGTGCGTTTGCAAAGCCATAGGGCATTTTTAAATACTCGAAATGACCCTCTGGCGTGACAAAAGCAGTCTTTGACAGCGTTGCCAGAATGTTACAAAAGTAACATTTTACGTTACTTTTGACCCTCTTATGTTACCTCCATGTTACACGACTCAATATGTTACTTTTGTGTTACTTTTTAGATATTCCAGCAAAAAATAAATATCGTGAAACGGAACGCACCCAAGAATGTTTTTTTGTTCGTTATTTTGGCGCACTTGATTTTGTGGACTGACTGATTCGATGTCGCGTCAACACGAAAATCTGTCGACTTCGTCGTACCGCATATTCACTCGCTCGTGTGTATTTCTCCATCTTCCATCTCGCTTACTTAGGCGTGCGAGAAAGTGAGTCGAGTGGAGACTAGTACCGAATCGATCATTGGTAGAACGCGAACGTAACGTACTGACTGAACGTAGGAACGAGCTCGCTTGATCGTTTCTTTCTTCGATTCGAATTTTCGAATAGTTGTTTGATTTGTTTCTGTTGTGATTTCAAGTGATTTGTGTTGTGAACTTGTGATACAAACAACTTTGGCGGGGTTAGTTGTATGGATATAATATATGGATGTATTTCTAACAATACTTGGTAAGTAAATGTTGCATTTATTGTAATTTTAATCTAATAAGAAGCTAATAAGTGAATAGGTATCTAGCTAGGGAATCATTAATTCAACAACAAGTCGTGTTTGCAACTGAAATAAGTGTATATTTTTTATGCTTATTCATGTTGATCTCTCTTTCGAAAATAGTACATTACTGCAGAGGCCGTGAAGTAAAGGATTGAAGGACGAGTTTGGGATAAACGGCCGAGTCGTACTAGTACTAGTCGTAGACGACGCTGGATAAAAGGAGTCCTGCAAGCCGCAAGCTGCAAGTGCTATTCTTACACTATATGAGCCTATGAGGAAATATTAAAATTAAAATAACTACCAGGTAATGAAGTAAATAATAATAATAGTTAATTTGCCGCCTTTTTTACATGCCATTTGAACGAGCTATTCGAGCACTTTGTTTAACCGCACATAAATATAGTACCATAGATTTTGTTTTTTTTTTTATTAATGTTGCAAGTATGCTTACATCATAGTCTAGTGGTAATGGCTGTATGTAATTCTTCCTTTGACAGTTTAATGTTAGTTTAGTCACAGAATAAGTAATAGTAACGTACAGAAGGATCACTCTCAAACAAAACTCAACTTTAGGTATAAAAACTTACCTACTCTTTCTGCTTGCAGGCGAAATTGAAACTTATCGTGTGATACGAGCGTTCATATTCCTTTCGGCACCGTTGATCCGTAACCAAGGGCACAGAGTTTCCACTCGCCGATATTTGGTAGGTATATAAATGAAGAAAGATACCAGTGTGTATTATTTCAGTAAACTGGCTTTAGTAAGTAAATAAGTAAGTTATTTATAAGATCGATTAGAAGTCATTGTTTGTAGCAAAAATCACAGAAAAAAGATGCTTAAATACGCGCGACTCGGCTAGCGTGCGGACTGAAGGCCGAGCCTGAGCGGCAACTTACTGCCAGTACTGCCATACTTGATTTGATACTCCGCCCCAGGAGGAGAGCCGGCCGAATATACCTAAACTGCGGAGTGCAGCCCCCCTGGTTTAGTAAGAAAATTTAAAAAGTTAGAGGAACAGACAATAATGGTTCTTCATACTTGCTTTTTTGGTCTACGCCAAGATTTAGGGAGCCATAAACAAGAAACTTCATGTCTTAATTTCGTGATATTAACGCATACATTTCCGAGCATGTTTGAGAAATAGTACATTATTGTCGTGGCCTGGAAGTAGGCAATTGCTGGCTGAGTATGAGTATTAAACGGATGAGCTTGCGAGTCCGTTTAACTAATACGAAGCCAGCAATTGCTATTCCAGCCGAGAACAATATAAAGCTTTTTTCAAAAATGGTGAAGGGAAAAAACACACGCACGCACGCACTCACAGTATCGAATAATACGATTTTTCTGGGATGCATGGTTTTTGTCTTGTTTTTAATGCACTAACTTTGTCTATTTCTTTTTTTTATGTATGGTGTGGTGGTGAATGATGCATGTTTTTTTGCTTGTTTTGCTATGATAACAAAATTAACATGTATCTGAAGATAATGGAGAGGTTTTTGACTGCTAAAGCCTCGACTTCAAAAGACGATCGAGAAAATATGGATAGCTCATTTGATGAGGCACCTCCGGAAAAAAAAAAGAAGCAAATTTATCATTTTAACGAAAAATGGCTTTTAGACATTGCATTTAAAAATTGGATCTCAAAAAAGGAACAACAAACCGGCTCAGTCACGGCCTTTTGTAGAATTTGTAATTGTAACATACTAAACCATAGGCCTGCTCTTATAAAGCATCAAAGTACAATAAAACATACACAAAACGTTAACGCTATTAGGAAAACAACATCCATAGACGAAGCGTTTAAGCCGAAAAAAGAAGAAGAGCTAAAGAAAAGAGCTGAACTAAAACTATGTGCTTTTCTCGCTGAGCATAATTTGCCTTTGTTATTATCAGACGACTTAATTCCTTTTTTGGCCAATACATTTCCTGATTCAGCAATAATAAAATCTGTTAATTTAGGAAGAACAAAAGCAACAAATATTGTAAAAACTGTACTTGGTCCAATACTGACAGAAGAACTTGTATCAAAACTTAAGAAAACAACATTTAGTGTAATCATGGATGAAACTACAGATATAAGCGTTAAAAAGCAATGTGCACTGGCAGTGATATTTTTTGACGAGGATGAATTCTTGGTTCGTACTCAATTCCTTGACATGTATGAAGTTACTTCTGGAAAAGCCAAAGACCTCACAGATGCTTTATTGAATTGGCTTACAAATAAACAGATCCCTTTAAAAAACTTCGTTGGCTTTGCTTCTGATACCACGAACAGTATGGTTGGGCAACATAATTCCGTTTTCAGCCATTTGAAAGAAAAAGTACCATACATTGCATGTGTAAAGTGTAGCTGCCATATGATCCATCTGGTGGCTTCTAAAGCTTGTCTCAAGCTTCCGAGATTTGTGGAAGATTTTTTAAGAAACGTGGGATCACATTTTAGCCGCAGTTCACTCAGACAAGAGAAGCTTAAAGAATTACAAATATTTTTTAATGTTGATGTCCATAAAGTTTTGAGTCCTTCGATTACAAGATGGTTATCCCTACAGGCTTGCGTCAATAGAGTATTAGAACAATACGATGTACTGTCTGAATACTTTAGACTCGAAGTTTTAGAAGATCCGAGTAAAATCACAGAGGAAATAATTGGCGTACTTGATAACAAACTCACAAAAGTTTACCTAGAATTTATGTCTTACGTTCTAGATCTATTCAACGATTTCAACCGCCTGTTCCAGTCTGAAAACCCACTACTCCACCAATTAAAACCTGAAACACAAAAATTAATAAAAACAATAGCCAGCAACTACATGCAATTCAATTACTGTAAAACTACCGATGCCTACCAAATAGAATATGCTAATCCACGATTTTTTGTGCCCCTTGAGAAAATATATTTAGGAGTAGCTGCACAATCATCTATTGAAGAATTGTCTATAGAAATCCCTGAACCGAAAACCGCAATCACAGACTTCAAAAGAACCTGTCTGATGTTTTACATTGAGTCAATAAAACAAATATCGCAACGATACGATTTTTCTGACGCAATATACGGCATTATAGAAGTCATTGAACCAAGCGTGGCACAAAAATTTGAAGTAAAAGATTTATCTAGCGTGGTGAAGAGATTCCCAAACATTAAAGATGATGTTAATGATGTGGAGCTGCAAAAAGAATGGAAAAAGCATGCATTCCTTGACCATAGTGAGTTAGATTTGTCTCAAAATGTTGAAGAATATTGGAGACAAATATTGAAGCTACAGGATTTGACTGGTACTCCAATATTTCCGAATTTAAAAAAGGTTATCGGGCTTTTGCTTGTGTTACCTTTTTCGAATGCATGCGTGGAAAGAATTTTCAGTCAGCTAAAATTAATTAAATGTGAAAACAGGAACAGGCTAAACACTGCAACCATTTCTTCTTTGATGGCTACTAAAGCAAACATTGTAAACGCCACAAAATTTGAGCCTTCGAAAGCAATGATGCATGCAAAAATAACATATAGTGGTGAAGGTACTAATTTGCAGAATATTCTATAAATCTCAAAAAGTTTTAAGTAACTATTTTTCATAATACGATGCTAATATAAACGCTTTTTTTTTCAGGTTCCACCAGTTCAAATTAGCTTTCCATATAATACTAATAACAATTTTAAGTTAAAATAAGTTTTTGTTAAAAATTTCATTTTCAATGCAAGCTTTTTCGCTGAGTGTACTTCTTGTTGACTGTACTAACATTGTCATCCAACCTACATAAGTATGCCAAATTTTAAGTAAATCCGACCACTAGAAGTGGGTCAAATCCATCTTCCAAGATGTGATCCGTACATGCATACTTACATACATTGCAAGTTGATAAAAAGCTCTTAATGAGTTTAATGGGCCAATAATTCTACGACCTCTCTATCATTGTCTATGTGAATGACAGTGACGTCGAATATACAATCGATTTTAAAAATTTTAAATTTTAAATGCCTATGGGTATTTGGGCATATTTATTGATGACAAAGTAAGTTGTAGTAGTAGTATTAAAAGAGATTACTAAATTGGTTGGTATATTATTTAGACACACATCATTGACTGTATGTTTTTTCTTTTTCAGCATCGCCAGTCGATTAATCGATCAACAATTATTACGATTTTTTCGAAGTTTAACAAATGGGACAGGAAACTTGTTTTAGTTTTTGTGTAATAAAGTGCCATAATAAAGTATTGTGTCGTTTCCACAATAAATAAGGTAATGTTACTTTTCTCGTGAAAATGTTACTTTTTGAGCTGTCTCATGTTATATTTGACTATCTGTCACTGGCAACACTGGTCTTTGATATAGAATCGTCATCCATTTTGATTTGATGAAATCCAGTCGCCATGTCAAGACAACTAAAGTAATTACTTTTGCCTAATCGATCTATGTGGTCGTCGATCAAGGGTAATGGGTAACGATCCTTTATCGTAATCGCGTTCAGTGCGCGGTAGTCGACGCACATGCGGTCGGAGCCGTCTTTTTTTTTTACAAGAAGTATGGGACTCGCATAAGGCGACTCCGACTCGCGAATAATACCTTTATCGAGCAAGTCTTGAACAATAGCACGGACCTTAATTTTTTCTTCAAGAGCTAACTTATACGGCCTATAGTGCACGGGAGTTTCATTTGTCAGTTGAATGTGCATACTACCGGTGTTTACAGTAGAAAGCGCGGTACCGGTAATTAAGAACTCTTTAAATTCATTAATAATTTTTCACGGTCACTGCCTTCAAGAGGAGTATTAATTTCCGGTTGCACGTCCAACTGAACATTCATAACACTGCGGCAAACCGGATTGTCTACCCGCATAAGCCGTTGTTGGTTGTTAACACGAATGTACGCAACGCCTTCCCTATTCAAGACATCCGTTCCTATAAGTACCGGCACGCTCATGCAATTCGGGGGCACGACAAGCAAATCGACTTCCAGCGATATATCATTAAATTCAATAATCAGGGTTACGTAACTCTTACACTCAACACTTTGGTTGCCTATACCTTTTAATAGTTGAATTGTGGGTACTTCCTTTCCTTGCAACGAAAATATTTTAACATTGAGCTCGAAATCAATGACACGCGCGACCCACTGTCAATTAATACATCGGAGGGTATGCCTTGAATAATCGCGGTCGTAACATCATTGTTTCTAGATGAGTCTTTCAATTCCCGACAAAAGATAACATTTTTTTTGTTTCTCGCCTCTGAACGTTGTTTTGCGAAACAAACAGTGACGTCATGGCCGGGCTTCTTACAAAAAGTGCACGATTCGCGTTGTTTGGATTGAGTTGAAACCGCATCATTACTCGTATTCGTGTCTGCAATATTTGGCCGTTTAGGACATAATCTGTGTAAGTGACCTAACGCGCCGCATGAAAAGCACTTAAGCTCGCTAGATTTGTGTTGTGAATGACTACGCTTCCTTAAGGTTTGTTCTACATGCCTACCGCGCGATGGTCGCATTGAGTCACGAAATTTATTGTTTTTAGGCTTAGTATAAAAAGACAAAAATGCCACCAGGTCTTTAGAAGCTAACGAGGCATTAGAAGCAGCGGCTCGAATCTGAGGGTCAGCTATGCCTCGTATAATAATCGCGACTATCAAGTCGTCACTCAAGCCTTTTACTATTTTTAAGCGTAATAATGAGCGTCGGGCGTAATCCGCATACGTGGCATAGCTGTCCGACTTGGTACACATAACATCAAATAATATATTAGCGACATCGATTCTTCGTGCACATAAAGGTTTGAATTCTCGTTTAAAGTTTGACCAAGATCGGTCGTCCGTGACCCAATCATTGAGCCAGTTACGCGCATCGTCTTTTAAACAATGGGCTATTCTGGACAAGCACTCGTTGTCATCCCATCTGTTTAAATCGCGTGCCCTGTCTACCTCCATGCACCAAGAATCAATGTCGACAGTACTCGGGTCAAAATTGGACACATAATAATGGTTAGATCTTACTTTGGTAAGCACAGTTAGTCCAACAAGGCGATCCATGTCAGAGCTTGGCGGGACCGCACCGGCATCGCTCGGCCCACTCGCCGGCGATTCAGGCGGCGGTGGTGGCGGCACGAGCGCGCCGTGCGGCGGCGGGTGCTCCTGCTCGCTGCTGTGTCCAACGATGGCACTGCTGTCTGTGGCCGTAGTGCCCACTTTAGAGGCAACCACGACGGTAGTACTTGCCGTGTTCTCCAACGCGTTCAGACGCGCCAGAATAGCTCCTAGCTGCTCGCGAAGCTCGGTGTCTTCTACCTGGCTCCCTTCTACTCTAGTTCTAGCCTTCTTACGAGTACGTACCGGACGGTCGCTCATTTTTAATCAAAAAAAGTTTTAAATCAACGGTTTTTTTTTAACTCAAAATCAAACTTCGATTTGCTCAAAGGTAAAACTTTCACTTTCGGCCAATTTTATTGTAACTTGCGTCAAGGTTGGGAAGCTGGTTATTTTATGTGTAAAAGTACAGCTTGTGAGGATAATGTCACAAAAAAAAAGTAACCAAAAAAGTTGCATGATGTTAAACTGCTCGGCCCGAAAATTCTTGAAAAAATCTTTAAAAATTAATTACTCGAAAACTACAAAAAATCGGCCAACATACATGGGGTATATTCGGATAGCCCCGGATGTGAGGCATCTAAATTTTTTTTTAGACGTCTGTCTTTGGACCACCCTGTATAACATTAATTTTATTTGGTATGGGTAAAATGTAATCTAAAGGCATAAAAGTAAAGTTTAATAATCGAAATTTTGGGCTAAAAATTCAGCCGAGATATTTTTGTCTTCCAGATGTTGTCTACGAAAGTAAAGTTTCATTGGATCCCATTCTTCTAGTTGTATTTCAGATTGAAACTGATCCTAAATTTTCCTTCCAATTCACCAACAAGAAATAAATATTAATATATATTAAATATTACTTAGGGGACAATCTTACACAAATCGATCTAGTCCCAAACTAAGCAAAGCTTGTACTATGGGTACTAGACGACGATAAACATACTTATATAGATAAATAAATACTTAAATACATAGAAAACATCCATAACTCAGGAACAAATATTCGTGCTCATCACACAAATAAATGCCCTTACCGGGATTTGAACCCAGGACCTCTTGCTTCGTAGGCAGGGTCACTACCAACTAGACTAAGCGGTCGTTATAAGGATGCTGGAAATCTGAAATTAAATTTATTTACGATAAACTGTTTGAGCAAATGTCAAAATGACAGCCACCGAAGGAACCTCTGAAACAAAAACAAAGGTGGAACCAAACGTTTATGATTTGTTCAGATAAACAACAAATATTTTCTTGGTGCACGTGAATTAATCTTATTTAGTGAAATTAAGTATTATTGTGCTGTGATTGTGAATGTATGGCATGTTCCTGAGGGAAAAGCATGCGTCGTCCTAAAAACAGACTGGAATAACAACGGAAATAAGGTAATATCATTGCTTCATAACCTGTACTCGACATCTCAACAAAAACCAGAAAAATGTCTAGAAGTCTAGACTCCAAAGTGTTACAATCCCATCTAAAATAAAAAAAGCAAATGTGTCCAACCAAGATCCGCATAAAAAAACCCAAGATAGTGAATCCAGTAGCGAAGATGGTTTGTGTTAAAAATCTAAAGTTGTTTTACGTTTCCTCAGTACCCGTGTGTACATTATTTTTGTATGGTGAGGCAATTTGTCAATCAATCATTAGTTTTTCTTATTGGTTTATAAAATTAGTTTGATTTTTTCCAACTTTCCATTATTAATACACAATGTCTACATTGTCACGAGACTGGTCTGTTTAAAAATAAAAGTTGTTTTATGTTTCCTAAGTACCTATGTGTACATTACTTTAGTATGATGAAGCAATTTTCAATCAATCATTTAGTTTATAAAATTTTCTTGTTTTTGTTATTTTTGATTTATACATTTTTTTCGATTTTATATAACAAAAAATGCGGTATTTTGTTATATAAAATTAAAAGCAAACGTTTCTTACGTGTTATGAATGATTAAGAATATCGAATTATTAGTTGTCAGTTTCAAGCAGGTAAGAAGTGAAACTCGGGTCCAATTGCATAACAAAATACAAGCAAATAGTATTACTTAGTGAGTTTCAATAAAAAATAGGGAATACTATTATATTAGCTTGTAATATGTTATGCAATTGGGCCCTGCTAATTATCTTCCCAGTAGGTACTATACATACATTGAAACTCCGCATTTCTGACATATTTATTAATATTGGGATGACACTCTCAGGATTCACTTTTTTTCTGCCGGGAACAATACTGTTTTTTATTGTGAGTTTAAAGTTTATTCCAAATGGTTGTTTTTGAGTTTTATTTTATGTTTAACTGTTTTAATTAAAAGTGTAAGTACTATGACTATTAGATATATCGCAGCGAATAAGGTTCTCACAAATACCTGTATGCTTAGTATAAGTTTTACCTCACCAAATACTTCTCGATCGCGTTTACGCAAAAATTTCATTTACTATGTAAACATGGACAACGCCTCTAGCGGCGCGTTTGCGCAACAAAAATTGCGAGTATAAATTGTTGAACGGAACGCAAACTATATCGTACGTGACTCAGTCGATTCACTTGTTGTTACTAATATTAGTTACAAAGGCAAAAGTATTTTTAATCAGCGATATCTCAAAAATGCCGAAACTCAGTGTGGTTGAATACCTGGATCCTTTTGAAACTTATCACTGGTTGGCCTGAAAGGCCATATAAGCCCAATTGGGATTGTATAAGGGTATATACCTGGTTCTTGAGAGATCGGTGAAACAACCTTTAACTTACTGCTAGGATATTCAAATTCATTACTTACTCTTTATAGGGTGGAGCAAAAATTTTTATTTTTTAATTTTAATATTCCTGTATTATTAATTGATGATGTATTAGAAGTAATAATGCAAAATTTTAGTTTTCTAAATATATATCTTAAGGTGGCGCATTAGGTTTAAAGTTTTGAAATAATGCAATTTTTGACATTCACATATATGATTTATTGAAAACGATAGATGGACCTATTTAACAATTTTAATCATAAACTTTACTGAAATCATAATAAACTAGCAAAATAAACTCAAAAAATTACATTTTATTGTTGAAAATCAGTAGTTTCAGGGCGCTCATAAACACGAAAAGTACCTGGGCGATCGAGCTCTGCTCGGGCAGAAACTCGGTACCAAGCGTTTTCCCAGAGATAAGACCAAGCTAGATCAATTTTTCATCCCCGAAAACCCCCAAATACCAAATTTCATCGAAATCGTTGGAACCGTTTCCGAGATCCTGATTATATACACCGGAGGGGTGGGGGTGGGGGGGGTGAGAGGGGGGGGAGGGGATGCGGGGGAGGGAGCGTGGGGGCGTTAAAGGGGGGATGAAAATTTCATTGATTTTGCCGTAGGATGCACCGTTTTCAAGATATTTGACTAAAACACCGGAGGGGGTGGGGGGGGGGGTTGGGTGAGTCACGTTAAACTATCGTCCGTAAACCGACTTTACAGACAACCGGCTTTTCCTGTTCTGTGCTCCCAATAGGGAACGTGCACATAGACGGTGCTGCCAACTGGTGCCATAAGGGTGCCATCAATTTGAATGTTTTACCTTATTCATATTCATATTCATTTATTCATTGTCAAGTCATGCACATTATAATAAAGATGTTGTCATTAGTTTAAGTCAGTTCATGACACCCTGTAAGGGCACACAATAGTAATTAACAACTAAAATAAAATCTAGGACCACATAATGTAAAAAAAATATTGATATAAATAAGTAAACAATCATAGCAAAAACAAGCAAAATAATATAAAAATAGCAATAAAAATCAAACAAAGATATCAACAAATAAGATTCGAAATTTAAAAATAAAGACAAGTATTAAACACATTTCAGTTAAAAAAAAAACATTTTTCTTAATTCATATCTTCAATCACAATTTACCTAACCAAAGTTATAAAATACAGTATTAGTAATATACATTAAAATAATCATAACAAGTAAAAATATTCAATTAAAATGTCTAGAATTTATCATTAAAATAATCATTTACACTGTAGTAACATTTAGAAATTAACAAATCTTTAACCAATTTTACAAATTTTTTATCACATGTTTCCGTCCTGATTATATTGGGTAACTTATTAAATATTTTTATAGCCATGACATAAGTACTACTTGAGTGCATTTTCATTTTAGACACTGGGAGCATAAGTCTATGAGTCTATCTAGTCTACCTTGATAAGTTTGTTTTACTGTCCGCATAGTGTCTCTTCTGTCGCATTAGTGCTGCCGCCTATAGTTACTGCACGTTCCCTATAATACTTTTTCTAACAAAAAAGTAACTTTTTCTCACAAAAAAGTAACTTTTTCTCACAAAAGAAGAAACTTGACGTTTTCTCATAAAAAATAAACTTAAAAAAAAAAACTAAAAATCTTGAAAAAAAACGTGGAATCGAACCGAGGTCGGCTGGATGCGCGACCACCCGATTTCTAATGTGCCATTATGATCTGCTCGAAGTCGGCGAAATTTAGCTTTATATTCTAATGCAAACAAAAATAGCCGGAAAACACGAGTAAAAGCGATTTTCTGAAAATGAAACATAGCTAGATCAGTTTTTCATCCCCGAAAACCCTCACATACCAAATTTCATCGAAATCGTTGGAGCCGTTTCCGAGATCCTGATTATATATATATATACATATATACAAGAATTGCTCGTTTAAAGGTATTAGATAGATTAGATAGATTAGATTAGATAGATAGATAGTGAAAATAAACGGATCACTCACGTCTCAAAACGAGTTTAACTCGACATGTTTCGGGCTAATCCGTAGCCCTTCCTCTCGGAGTCGCACGTCACGGCGGCTGCCACACGTGCCACATGTGCTCAGTGCACGTGTGGCAGCCGCCGTGACGTGCGACTCCGAGAGGAAGGGCTACGGATTAGCCCGAAACATGTCGAGTTAAACTCGTTTTGAGACGTGAGTGATCCGTTTATTTTCACTATGAGTGAGTCTCACGGTAGTTTCATGTTTAAAGTAGATAGATAGATATTGAGATTTGGTGTCGAAAACGGGTATGTCTTACCGGGCTTTTATCCTTGTACGAATGAATCCATTTCTAGCTTCTGGTCCACAAGCTGCTAACGAAGCCTCCGTTACCAGCTTGACACACCTTTCGACAGCTTGAGTGTGGCAAGGATACTTTTCGAAATCCATCAAAGCTCCTGAAGTAATCAGGTTTGAAATTTCTGTGTCGCTATATTTCATTGTCATAGGAAGGAGGTTCTGTAATCTTTTCTTTCATCCAATCTATTAAATCATAATAAGTAGATGCGTCAGCCCTTAGTTCTGGGACTCGAAATTCGCGAACCATCCTTTGGTCTCTTTTCGTGCTTTTAACACTCTTCGAAGAGCCAGCTCCCTTATGTGAGACGCATCATCTTGCAACATAGCCAGTAACAAATTCTCTGAGTGTGCGAAGAATGAATTTCTTTGAATAGTTTTCAGTTCAATACTTTTCAGGTTATCTGGTAAATACTGACATCTTTTAACCATGTTATAAACATGAATTGGATTATTTTTACATGATGATTTTGTCTTTATGTCGAACCAGGTTGGTGCATAAACTTTCATAATGAAAGTCGCGAGATCCCTCAAATTCTTTGTTGGTTTAGCTGTTCCAATGTATAAACGGAGCATCCTGTTTGCGCAAGTCAACCATCGGGAATGTGCCAGTTTGCTGCTGTGCTGTTTTGTGCTGGGTCTTTGCTAGCTAAATTGGGCGACACCGAACCAGAAGAAATTGCGGTGCAAATCTCAAACAGGTATTTTTGATCAGTACTTACCAAATTAGGATTCAAAGCTGGCAATTCTGTGGAAATGGCTTCGAATTCCTCCACTTTAAAATCGAGGCACTTAGGTAGCTGTTTTCCTATGTTGCCAGAAAAACTATTAGGGCCTGTTGTTGTGTCATCTAAACTGGAGAATAAATGACGAAGTGGTAATTCATTTGCATGTAACAAGCACACAAACCATTGCAATGGGCGTTTCAGGTGTTTTTCTAGTAAAACAATAACTCCATTTTTATGTCCTGTATTCACAGCTGTGCCATCGCAACCAACAGCCATCAAAGAAGACTGATATTCGAATTTACCCTCAAGAAAGTCAACAATACTCTTCTCAATCGTCGTCGCCTTCCCGGAATCAATGGAAAGATGTCCGATGTATTCAGAATCTGGCTCTGATAATATTGAGATGTGTTCTTCTGTTACAGTCTTGCGATGCGATGTATTGTCTGTGGTTTTTTTTTTTTTTTTTTTTTTTTTTTTTTGCCTGGAAGAGGGCCTGTGGTCGGGAAAAATCCCTGCGGACGAATGGGGGGGACACCCAGACAGTGTCCGACTCGCACGGACTAAAAAACCCGGCCACAGGTCTTACAACCACAAAGATGGTACCGCAAATTTTAAATTTTGCGTTTAATACTTTAAATTTAAATTAACTGAAATACTATAATGAAACCAAAAAGAACGCGTTAATAATTAAGTTACCATCCCAATTTCGTCCCCCTTTCGTCGTACACAATCCACCCTTAAACCAAAAAGGGACGAAACTGGGATAAAAAGAGATACCTAGCCTAAACTTAAATCTAAAAAAGTGACGGTCGACATTCATTAAAATTATCAATAACAACTTGGTTCAAATTAAACAAAAAATCAAAGTACCATACAACTTAAAATTTACACAACAAATGAAACGGCATAACAACATAAAAGAAAATAACTTAAAAACTCCAACAACCTTCACCCCCCATCTTTTAGCAGTATTATCTTTTCCTGCATAGCTATTAAGCAGTATAATCTTTTCCTGCTGTTTTATAATCATAGCAGTAAACTCTTTTCCTGCTTCTTATATTTTCTTTAAAATATAATCCCTCTTTACTTAGCTTTGGAGGGGTAAAAAGATGCAGGAGTTACAAGTAAGTAAACTGGGCCTAAAAATGCATTTAACAAATTCCAACAGATGAAACAGTTAAACAATTAAAAATAAATTAAAAATGAATTAAAGTAAATTAGGAATTTAGGAACCCTCCCCACAACACTACTGCGCATCAAAAAATCTACTCCCCTTACTCATGACAAATGACAATTATTTATAGAAGGCAGTTAAAATAATAAATCCAATAACAAATCTAAGTACACGGACATCTAAACAAAACGAAGCAAATTCCAGACAAAGTAGAGACATATAAGACATATTGTGCTGAACCCGAAGAATCCCACTCATTCCAAACAATAGACAAATAACATTCCAGTACAACAATAAAATTGAAATGCAAAAATAAAATTTATAACTAATACTAACGCAATAGGGCAAATAAAAATAAAAAGTCAACAATAAAAGAATACTAAATTTAAAATGTAATGCAATAAAATGTCAAGAAGATTAAAAATGGTACACAATAATATAAATGTCAAAGTTAAATCCCTCAAATGCCAAATGTCATAATATAAAAGTCAAAAAATTGAACACAGTAAAATGTAAGAAACCTAAATTAATGCAAAAGGGCAATTGTAATAATTAAGTAATTTAAAATGAAAATTCAAGATAAAAATATAATAATAACTTAAAATACAAATGTCAAAAAATTTTACAATGTCAAAAGTAAGGTTCCTTAAAAACAAATTAATAATCAAGTACAAGAAAAATTAAAATGTCAAAATTAAAAATAAATAAAAAGAAACTAACACAACAATTAACAATATAAACTAAACGCACATGTTGGATCCGTTAGAAATTGCAACTCTCTTAATTACATCTAGCGCGAAACTAAGGAAAGCCTCCCGGGCACGATCGTCCCCGATCAACATCCGCAGAGTACGGCCGCTAATCTCCATGCCCGTTCTATGCTCGCAATCCATCCTTTCCATGGCGAATCTGGGGCAAACTGTGAGTACATGCGTCACAATCTCCTCAGACTCGCCATCGCAAACACAGAACGGGGACGGAGCCAACCTAAACCTGTGCAAATATTGCCGGAGACCCCCGTGCCCAGTCAGCATCTGCGCCATAAGATTTGTGGAGTGCAAACTATCAAGGGTTTTCTTTGCGCCCCGGACATCCAAGAAGAAAATCTTCGTACCAGCACCAGTAGTCGCCTCCGAGTAAATAATCTGCCACGCATCCAAAGTCTTAGCCCTGATGGTTCGCTTTGCGAAGGACACAGGAAAACAGACATACTCAGGGGTGACCGAATTCAAAGCCGCATTCTTAGCCTGTTCTTTGTCTGTGGTTGTCATCACTAAGGTTCTGTCTTTTCGACCGTCAAAGTAAAAAGCCCTTAAATGTTTACTGGCAATAACACTCTGCAAATCTTGGCGTACTTTTTTTCGCTCTCGACGTATTTTGCTTCGTTCTATAACTTTATTTACGTTCTCTTTGCTGATTACATTTAAATCAACCAATGCAGCGTTCACCATAAATGCCGCAGATCGATCGGAAATTCTTGTTCTATCGCACGCTGAAGCTAGATTTTGCAGATTACCTCTCATCTGCTGAGTTTCACTTGGGTACCGTTTAGAGGTTTCTTTTTCTGTTGACATGATAATATCATCTTCATCAGATTCTGTTTCTGTAGAAGAACTGTCAGACGTCCAAATTATATTTGAAGCAGATGAAGAAGTACTAGGAGCACACATGGATTTTTGCACAAACTGGTCATACTTTCGCTTCCTAATTTCGCCTCGCTGGATAGATTGAGTCATCACCTTGTCTACAGTCCCTATATACATTTTGCGATCAGTTCGTTGGTCGTGCAAGAATAATTCTTCAGCAACAGGCACTTTAGTTACACATTTGCATACTTCTCTGGATTTACATCATGTTGCGATATCAAATAAATTTTTCATAGAATCTTCATAAAAAGTTTGTTTTTTGGAGTCATTACGCAGTTTTTTTACACCTTTATACTTGTTGTAGTACATAATCAATCTTGCGACAACTTGTTGATGACTAATTGTAGGGATAGATGCTAGCCCATATATTTTTGATATCGGTAGCAATTATTTCACAAATATCTTTGACTGAAGGATCTTTTCCATTATTCAACTCGAATAGATAGTTTCGAATATTTAATCACATCACTATACGTCGGCAATATATTACCACTTAATTTTTGTGGATCGCCAAACACAGGACACTTCAAATCTTTTCGAGTTTTTGGCATTTTGTAACACTTCACTTTCAATTTTCACTTCTTCGCCACAAGCAATTAATTGTATTCACTTCAAATAAAACCGATTCATATACGAGATGACACTTCGATATAATTAAAAACACCGCGTTTATAAAGTTAAATCGTGAATCGACTTCGAATAGTGGGAGCCACTTAAGCGTAAAAATTAAAGTTTTTTGTTAACTACCTTCAAGGTGCGCCAGCTGAAGATTAAGTCCTAGATGTCTGATTTTTGGTATGAACACAGGTTTTACTTAGGATCATCGATTAATGAGGAGACCGGGGCTAAAAGTTCCGATTTTTAGATAACCGCAAATTTCATTATGAAAAATTTAGTCTAATATTAATACCATGCAATCATAATCAACCTACAAAGTCACAATTATATTAAGATAGTTATTTGAGTCATATTTTATAAGATTATTTTGTTATTAATTTTTGAATGTGTTTAGTCGGATAGTAACAATTTACCCCGCTTTGGGGTAAATTGTTAACACGCCGGGGTAAATTGTTACCATACCTGCTACAGTAATCATTTGTAAAATAAAAAACAATAAATGATTAATCAAGTCTGTTTATTTATATAATAATCAACAAAATTGTACGAATCGTCAAGTAAACATATTGTATGTTATAACAAGTAACTATAATTTGTACTTAAACATTTAGTAACCATTTACTTAGTAATAATCAGCTTATCAATTAACTTGTAGCTAATCAGCCTTGATAATTAGTTCAGTCTTTAATCATATTGCCTCGTATTAGGCTAAAATAACAAACATAATTGCCGTCATAGGCAGAAAACAAAAATACTTATAAATCTTATAATTATTCATCAGAAGATATATCAGAATCACAGTTTGGGCATATGTAGGTTAATAAGTTTTGAGTCTGTCTACATTTGGAATGAGCCCAGTTCTTGCATTCTTGACATTGAATCCATTCTTCTCCGGAACTTGAATTAGAGAAACTGTCACAGCATACTAAACAATAATATTCTAAACTGTCTTCTTCATTCTCAGAACTTTCATCACTCTTTTGTAAAACCTGTCGTTTAACGGACTTCCCCTTTCCAATGCCTTTTCCTTTTCCAGTATTATTTCCCTGCTTTGCTTTACCCTTCCCTTTTCCTTTATTTTTACTGTCTTCTTCATTCTCAGAACTTTCATCACTCTTTTGTAAAACCTGTCGTTTAACGGACTTCCCCTTTCCAATGCCTTTTCCTTTTCCAGTATTATTTCCCTGCTTTGCTTTACCCTTCCCTTTTCCTTTATTTTTACTCATTCCTTTATTGTTGATACTAACTTTCCTTTTCTTGCTTTGTTCTTCTGCTAAGGCTTGCTTTTCTGGAGTGTCAGTTAAAACAGCAGATTTTCTAAGACGTCTTTTGTTTGTTCCAATCCTTGGCGGTGCCTTTGGAAAAGGACGAACTGCTTCTGGAGAGAAAGGCACTCGATTTCCTAGTTGTTCTTCAGTGAAACCAGAAGATGCAGGCAGATTAACAACGCCTGATGGTCCTGGTTCATCAATGATTTGTCTATCGTCCGTAATATTGTTAGCAGTTTCAGATGCTATATCATCTATTCTAGTAACAGTTTCTGATACTGTGGCTGAATCATTCGTGATGATGTCACCCGAAACGCCTGAAGACACATCTGATGCATTTATTGAAGCTAAAGGACGATCAGTAACATACGATGGAGCATAGTCATCGTCTGTAAAAACGTTGGGGTCATACGGCCAAATGCCAGCTTTTCTAAATGCACTCATTACGTTTATGGGAGTTACGGCAAGTGGCAGCGCGTATCTAACAATTTCTGGGATCTCATATATCGACATAGTCTTGCCAGGGTTATTACGTAGCCAATTGTCCTGTGCCTTTGCGCAGTAGTTTTTGAAAGGTGCATTCACTCCAACATCCAATGGCTGTAAGCAATGTGTGCAATGAGGTGGGAATGAGAGCATTATAATGGAGTTGGATTTCGCTTTTTCCACCACATTGATATCGATGTGTGATTGGTGATTATCAAGCAGCAACAAAATTGGATCTGTAGGTGATGGTTTAGTATGTTTGATAAAATGATCCATATAAATCAGGAACTCCTTAGCCGTCATCCATCCGGAACTGTTTCCAGCGCCGATAGATTCCGGTGGCCCACTTTTTATAAACAGATCCTTGTACTTAAGCCTTGGGAAAATAAACATGGGAGGAACTGCATGACCTAATGCATTTACAGCCATTTCTACTGTAACTAATGTCCCTCTTTCAGCAGATACTATGGCTCCAACTTGCTTAATTCCCTTCTTGGCAATGATTTTTCTCGGTTTTAGAACTGTCGTAACGCCCGTTTCATCTAAATTGTATATTCTTGAAGGTGGAAATTTATATTTATCCAACACTGTGCTCAGTTTTGTAAAGAATTCGTTGACATTGTGTCTGTTGAAAGATGTCGCCCTGCTGGCACTTGTTGACTCTGGTGCTCTAACTGACAAGTGGGGATTTCTTTTTAAAAAACCAGTCAGCCAGTCTGGGCCAGCTTTCCCATTTGTGTGCCAAGATGGTGGAATATTGGGAGTATTGAATTTCAGTGCACATTCGTATGCTAACTTCTTGACTTCTTCTGGCAGAAGACCAAAGAAAATCGAAGCACATTTCAACAAATATTCTGCTAACTTATCTTCCTGTTCTTCATTAAAGACCAATCTTATTTTTTTGTAGCCAATCGCGATATTTTCTTCTCCAGATCTTAGCTTTTTGACAAATCTGTATAAAGTCATATGACAAATATCCAATTCTTTGGCAACTGCATCTGCTGCTTTTTGCATCAACTCCTTTGACACTGAACCTCTTGTTGATTTTCGGGTATAAGTCCGCATTCTACAAAAGAAAAATAACAACATTAATACTCTAATGTTGTACAATGGAGTTGGGGTAAGTTGTTCCGAGGTCACAACGTGCCCCCAAAAAATGGAACATCTAACCCCAACAACACGTGTCGAATAAAATGCAATGTATAGGTTAAGTTACGAAAAATAGGCAATTAACGCATAGTATGCCAAGACAACAGACACATCCTTACATTCAATCACTGTAATACTCAAGGCTAATCGTTAAAACTCATGAGATAGACCAAAAATACCAAATACGAAAATATTTACTTACGTGATCCAGTGACGCATGTACTGTCAGTCCGATGTTCCGGGCGCCACTGGCCCGTTCAAGATGGCTGCCATCGATGCGCTGTGGCGTTCCATTTCACGACGTATTTACTTAATATTGTCATCTCTTTCTCTCGCGGAGTTATTTCACTCGGAACAACTTACCTCGGTAACTTTTAGCCCCGGTCTCCCCTACAGGAAATTTGAAAAAAAGAAAAAGAAACTTTTTGGCCACTTTCACTCCACCCCTACTTATAGCTTGTCTAGCTAACTGCGTCTGTGGGAAGCATATATATATTTGCTTATAATGGGTTGCGATATTAAAGCCTGCGTCACTTCATTGATGAAGCTGCTGCAAGACTTTTGGCACAAATTTTTTGCCACACCAACAGGGCGCTGGTAATCCCCACAAGCATAGAAAAATAATGCAACAAGGACCTAAAAAATAATTATAAAATAATAGTTACCATCCAGTAATAAGATAATTGCAAGAGATTTTTTATAGGGGATAAGTTGGCCTTTATACATCTGTCTATCCTGTAATCTTTTAAATTCATGTGTTTTATGAACAATAAAAGTTTATTTTAATTTTATTTTAACCAACACCTAAAATTATCTTTACAAGCCATGCCTAATGCTGGGCAGCGCGTGCGTCATTTTATTATAATGTATACAATAGGGTATAAAAATAGCCTACGACCTACCAAATACAGACAAAAAATTTAATTAAAATCGGTTAACCCGTTTCGGAGGAGTCCGATACCTAACAAACACTGACACGAGATTTTTATATAGGTACTAGCTTTTGCCCGCGGCTTCGCTCGCGTGTACCATGAGAATTCCAAAGAACCAAGATATCAAGCAAGCAAGCATGCAAGCAAGATTGCTTGCGTGACAATGGGACCATCTCAGGAGTATATTATATTCTTTCGAATAAAAAAATAATTTTTAAAATCGGTCCACAATTGACCGAGAAATCGGTGAACATACCTACATAAAAAATACATAAAATGGAATGCATAACCTCCTCCTTTTTTTGAAGTCGGTTAAAGAGCCCTTTGCGGCCTACTTACAGTATAAACTTATGAATTTTGAAATTTTAGCTTACAACCAGTAAAACGCATAATCCCGTTTTTTCCCGTTCCCGTAAGAATTTCGGAAAATACTTTCTTAATACGGGGAAAGTTCTCTCTCAATGCTCCTCTACACTCCCCAGGCAACTCATGCCGAATTTCAGCTTTCTACGACCAGTAAAACGAAAAATCCCGTTTTTTCCCGTTCCCGTGGGAATTTCGGAAAGTCCTCTCTCAATGCTCCTCTACACTCCCCAAGCAACCTCATGCCGAATTTCAGCTTTCTACGACCAGTAAACCGAAAAATCCCGTTTTCCCGTTCCCGTGGGAATTTTGGATAGTCCTATCTTAATGCTCTTCTACACTCCCCAAGGAACCTACCTACTTGCCAAATTTCAGCTTTCTACGACCAGTAAAACGAAAAATCCCGTTTTTTCCCGTTCCCGTGGGAAATTTGGAAAGCCCTCTTTCAATGCTCCTCTACACTCCCCAAGCAACCTCATGCCGAATTTCAGCTTTCTACGACCAGAAAAACGAAAAATCCCGTTTTTCCCGTTCCAGTGGGAATTTTGGATAGTCCTTTCTTAATGCTCTTCTACACTCCCTAATTAACCCACATGCCAAATTTCAGCTTTCCACGACCAGTAAAACGAAAAATCCCGTTTTTTCACGTTCCCGTGGGAATTTTGGAAAGTCCTCTCTCAATGCTCCTCTGCACTCCCCAAGCAACCTATATGCCGAATTTCAGCTTTCTACGTCCAGTAAAACGATAAATCCCGTTTTTTCTTTATCCCGTGAGAATTTCTGAAAATCCTTAAAACTGTTTTTCACTATTATGATTTCCTACTTCTATGCCAAATTTGAAGAGTCTAGTAATTATAGTTCATAGGATTCCGTTGAACTGAATATATAAATCCCGTTTTTTTCTTATCCCGTGGGAATTTTGAAAAATCCTGAAATTAATATTTTAACTAATGTAATACATTTTTGTGTATCTAATTTGAAGAGTCTAGTTATTATAGTTACTGAGATAGGGTCACTCGGAATCGAATATATAAATCCCGTTTTATCCCGTTCCCGTGGGAATTTTGGAAATTCCTCTCACAATGCTCCTCTACACTCTCCAAGCAACCTTCATGCCGAATTTCAGCTTTCTACAACCAGTAAAACGAAAAATCCCGTTTTTTCCTTATCCCGTGGGAATTTCCGAAAATCCTTAAAACTGTTTTTTACTATTATAATTACCTACTTCTATGCCAAATTTGAAGAGTCTAGTAATTATACTTCATAGGATTCCGTTGAACTGAATATATAAATCCCGTTTATTCCTTATCCCGTGAGAATTATGAAAAATCCTGAAATCGATGTTTTCATTACTGTAATACCTACTTGTGTATCAAATTTGAAGAGTCTAGTTATTATAGTTACTGAGATACGGTCACTCGGAATCGAATCTATAAATCCCGTTTTTTCCCGTTCCCGTGGGAATTCCCAAAAATCCTTCCTTAGTGGATGCCTACATTGTATAAGGTATCTATGTGCAAAATTTCAAGTCTCTAGGTCCAGTGGTTTGGGCTGTGCGTTGATATATCAACAGTCAGTCAGTCAGTCAGTTTAGAATTTTATATATATAGACTAGCTTTTGCCCGCGGCTTCGCTCGCGTGTACCATGAGAATTCCAAAGAACCAAGATAAAGCAAGCAAGCATACAGGCAAGCAAGCAAGTATGCAAGCAAGATTGCTTGCGTGACAATGGGACCATCTCAGGAGTATATTATATTCTTTCGAATAAAAAAAGAATTTTTAAAATCAGTCCACAATTGATCGAGAAATCGGTGAACATACCTACATAAAAAAAATACATAAAATGGAATGCATAACCTCCTCCTTTTTTGAAGTTGGTTAAAGAGCCCTTTGCGGACTACTTACAGTATAAACTTATGAATTTTGAAATTTTAGCTTACAACCGGTAAAACGCAAAATCCCGTTTTTTCCCGTTCCCGTAAGAATTTCGGAAAATACTTTCTTAATACGGGGAAAGTCCTCTCTAAATGCTCCTCTACACTCTCCAAGCAACTTCATGCCGAATTTCAGCTTTCTACGACCAGTAAAACGAAAAATCCCGTTTTTTCCCGTTCCCGTGGGAATTTTGGAAAGTCTCTCAATGCTCCTCTACACTCCTCAAGCAACCTCATGCCGAATTTCAGCTTTCTCCGACCAGTAAAACGAAAAATCCCGTTTTTTCCCGTTCCCGTGGGAATTTTGGATAGTCCTCTCTTAATGCTCTTCTACACTTCCCAAGCAACCTACATGCTGAATTTCAGCTTTCTACGACCAGTAAAACGAAAAATCCCGTTTTTTCACGTTCCCGTGGGAATTTTGGAAAGTCCTCTCTCAATACTCCTCTGCACTCCCCAAGCAACCTATATGCCGAATTTCAGCTTTCTACGACCAGTAAAACGATAAATCCCGTTTTTTCTTTATCCCGTAGGAATTTCTGAAAATCTTTAAAACTGTTTTTCACTATTATGATTACCTACTTCTATGCCAAATTTGAAGAGTCTAGTAATTATAGTTCATAGGATTCCGTTGAACTGAATATATAAATCCCGTTTTTTTTCTTATCCCGTGGGAATTTTGAAAAATCCTGAAATTAATATTTTAACTAATGTAATTCCTATTTGTGTATCAAATTTGAAGAGTCTAGTTATTATAGTTACTGAGATAGGGTCACTCGGAATCGAATATATAAATCCCGTTTTATCCCGTTCCCGTGGGAATTTTGGAAATTCCTCTCACAATGCTCCTCTACACTTCCCAAGCAACCTTCATGTCGAATTTCAGCTTTCTACGACCAGTAAAACGAAAAATCCCGTTTTTTCCTTATCCCGTGGGAATTTCCGAAAATCCTTAAAACTGTTTTTTACTATTATAATTACCTACTTCTGTGCCAAATTTGAAGAGTCTAGTAATTATAGTTCATAGGATTCCGTTGAACTGAATATATAAATCGCGTTTATTCCTTATCCCGTGAGAATTTTGAAAAATCCTGAAATGGATGTTTTCATTATTGTAATACCTACTTGTGTATCAAATTTGAAGAGTCTAGTTATTATAGTTACTGAGATACGGTCACTCGGAATCAAATCTATAAATCCCGTTTTTTCCCGTTCCCGTGGGAATTCCCAAAAATCCTTCCTTAGTGGATGCCTACATTGTATAAGGTATCTATGTGCAAAATTTCAAGTCTCTAGGTCCAGTGGTTTGGGCCGTGCGTTGATATATCAACAGTCAGTCAGTCAGTCAGTCAGTTTAGAATTTTATATATATAGACTAGCTTTTGCCCGCGGCTTCGCTCGCGTGTTCCATGAGTATTCCAAAGAACTAAGATATCAAGCAAGCAAGCATGCACGCAAGCAAGCAAGCGTGCAAGAAAGCGTGCAAGTAAGCGTGCAAGCAACCGTGCAAGCAAGCCCGACTAAACTTCAGGTAGATACGGTCCTTTACAGTATTTCTTTATATACAATGTTTTTCACTAATTCGGAAGCGGGCACTAAAATAACCAGGCTTGTTAATAATATAAAACCTATTATTACTTTCCCCTGTCCTGCATTGGGTATAATTCAATGTTTTCTTACCTTATACGGAAACTTGAGTAACTGGAAGCGCTGTGTACCTACTTAGCATAGATATTATACATATTATAGTATTTTGTAAAGGTGTTGTGTGACCTAACCGCTAAGGAGTTATACCTTCCATCATCAGCTCATCTGAATAACCAGAAAGAATACAACTAAAGATCTATACGTGCATATGATATTTAAAGAAACTTCCTATAACTCCTAACCGTTAAGGAGATTTACCTTCCATCATCAGCTCATCAACATGAGATGATGTATACCAGACGCAAACACTTAAATAGCTTGAGAAAATATATGAAAAACGTAATGCGTGCCTACAAAATTTGAGGGTTACCCTCGATTTCCTTGAGATCCCGTCATCAGAGGCCGTATTGTATAACGCTTCTGACGCTTGCCTTCGCTTTCACCGTCTCTTTCTGTCATCCTTTTATACCGTTTGACAGAAAGAAATAGTGATTGCGAAGGCAAGCGTCAGAAGCGTTAGACAATAAGCCTACTGATCCTGATTTGGTGACAATGGGATCAGGAGTATATTGTATTCTTTCGAATAAAAAAATAATTTTTATAATCGGTCCACAATTGACCGAGAAATCGGTGAACATACCTACATAAAAAAAAACATTAAGTGGAATGCATAACCTCTTTTTTTTAAGTCGGTTAAAGAGCCCTTTGCGGCCTACTTACAGTATAAACTTATGAATTTAAACTTAGGAAAATACTTTCTTAATACTCCCCTACATTCTCCAAGGAACCTACTTGTGAAATTTCAGCTTTCTACGACCATTAAAACGAAAAATCCCGTTTTTTTCCGTTCCCGAGGGCATTTTGGAAAGTCCTCTCTCAATGCTCCTCTACACTCCTCAAGCAACCTCATGCCGAATTTCAGCTTTCTACGACCAGTAAAACGAAAAACCTGTTTTTCCCGTTCCCGTGGGAATTTTGGATAGTCCTCTCTTAATGCTCTTCTACACTTCCAAAGCAACCTACATGCCGAATTCCAGCTTTCTACGACCAGTAAAACGAAAAATCCCGTTTTTTCCCGTTCCTGTGGGAATTTTGGAAAGTCCTCTCACAATGCTCCTCTACACTCCCCAAGCAACCTACATGCCGAATTCAGCTTTCTACAACCAGTAAAACGAAAAATCCCGTTTTTTCCCGTTCCCGTGGGATTTTTGGAAAATCCTCTCTCAATCCTCCTCTACACTCCCAAAGCGACCTACGTGCCGAATTTCAGCTTTCTACGACCAGTAAAACGAAAAATACCGTTTTTTTCCTTATCCCGTGGGAATTTCCGAAAATCCTTAAAACTGTTTTTTACTATTATAATTACCTACTTCTATGCCAAATTTGAAGAGTCTAGTAATTATAGTTCATAGGATTCCGTTGAACTGAATATATAAATCCTGTTTTTTCCTTATTCCGTGGGAATTTTGAAAAATCCTGAAATCAACGTTTTAGCTATTGTAATACCTACTTGTGTATCAAATTTGAAGTGTCTAGTTATTATAGTTACTGAGATACGGTCACTCGGAATCGAATATATAAATCCCGTTTTTTCCCGTTCCCGTGGGAATTCCCAAAAATCCTTCCTTAGTGGATGCCTACATTGTATAAGGTATCTATGTGCAAAATTTCAACTCTCTAGGCCCAGTGGTTTGGGCTGTGCGTTGATATATCAACAGTCAGTCAGTCAGTCAGTTTAGAATTTTATATATATAGATTAGCTCTAACGTCTATGGAGAAACCCGAAACAAATACATTATATGTACATAACTTCGAGTTAACTGCTAAACCAGGTTTAACAATTTTTTTTTGGATAATTTATTGAATCAGGCGTTACTTTGCGGAGGTCCATATTAATGAACTAAAACAATTACTTTGCTCACCCGCGACCTTACAATAGTTACGTTTATGCAAGAAATGTGTGTTCATGCAGTTCCTCCACCTCCACACTGTACGAACACACACAAATCACATAAACACAACCATCACCACCACCAAGCTACACTGACGCGTTTCGAACTCAACCAGAGCTCATCTTCAGAGTTACCACAACCGTATGCTATGCTACCAAATGTTAAAAACTCTGAAGATGAGCTCTGGTTGAGTTCGAAACGCGTCAGTGTAGCTTGGTGGTGGTGATGGTTGTGTTTATGTGATTTGTGTGTGTTCGTACAGTGTGGAGGTGGAGGAACTGCATGAACACACATTTCTTGCATAAACGTAACTATTGTAAGGTCGCGGGTGAGTAAAGTAATTGTTTTAGTTCATTAATTTTTTTTGGGTTCCGTAGCACGAGGAACTCCTATAGAATGTTTGTTTACGACGCGCATTTGGCCGGGTTTTTAAACCACTTGCATGAAATCTAGTGGGCGGGCGTACAAATAGTTCGTAAAAAAAATATAGAAAACACAAACCTTTTCCTCCAGGTTCACTTGCTGAGTTGACTTTAAATTTGTCAACTGCTCTAACTCCTTACACAGGAGCTTGACTGCTTCCTTTGGTAAACGATACCTATTTTTAAATTCGATATCCCCTAAGTCGAAAGGATTGCATTGTCGTCGAAGAGCCGATCTTTTTCTCCGAAGAAAATTACGCTCATCTTGCACTTGAGCTTCAATGCTTATTCTCCGGGCAAAAAATTGTCTTCCTGCCATTTTTCACATTTACTTTTAAACTGATTTTTCGCTATACTAATTCGCGCGTGCACGAGTCACTAGTCAGAAAGCATGTGAGAGCTTTACTTTAGCGTTTGCGTTTGCTTACTTCTCACTAAATCTTGCGAAAGTGAAACGTGGTATTTATACTCACAAATTGCTCGTCCCAAAGTTTACGCTGTCGACGTGAGCGCTAATCTATTCGAAAAGTGACGCGTACTCGTAGAATTTGTAAGGAAATCGAGCGGAAAATTTACAACGATGAGACAATCGAGCTCACCGCGATAGTCGAAGTGAAGACAAACGCATCGACCAACGTTCATTCGATTTACGCAGTCGAATAGTATGCGAATGTTTGACGTAAAACTTATACTAGACATACTGAACACGACTCAAATTGTCAGGGCGTTATCAGAGTCCATGTTCAGATACTTTCGAGCACCCCGAAAGTGTAATATATATGTGATGGCGACTGTATCTTTTAATTTTTGTTTTTGTGTGCGCCTCGTGGTTGTGTAGGTGGTTCATTAAAGTTCAAGTTCTTGTCATTATTTTGTTCAAGCTGTGACGTTGTAACGTGGCCTGAATCAGATTTGTCTCACTTAGCGTCCTGGATGCGTTTACGCGGTATCGCACGTTTTCGTTGACTTGTTACGCTAGCTGCGTTCGAATCTCCAATTGTGTCACGGCTGAACGATGCATTATCATCGTCAAATAAGTCAACCACCATATCTGTGCCTTCAAGATTGGTTAGGGCGCCAAATCTGTTTTGTGTAGTTACCAGATTATTCTTTGGTTTCGGGTCTTGTTAAACTTTTCTAGGTTATCTTTTTCTTTTTCTCGGCGGATTTGTTCGTGGCGATTCATAGTGATCCATTCTCCCAAACGGCGAACCTGAGCTGAATCTCTCAATGAAGGGCTCGTGACCGAAATTTCGTTGACTGTGCCACAAAATTTGCGTGACATTATTTCTTCGTTAATAAACTTTTCTTGGTCTATGTATGACCCTTGTATAGGTGGGTTGTTTATATCCCTTGCCCGTATTATATAATACGTGCAACCTAGATGTCGTCAATCGGCTATTATTAACATCCGACCCCTTGATAACGAGCCTGAGGCCGAAGCTAAAAAATCTTTCCGGCCATTTTCAAAGGAAGCGGTCGAAATGCTGCTAGAAGATGTTGGAGAGTCAGATTTTGATAATTCATATGACGACGCAACGCACAATGCCATCCAAGAGTCTGACGAAGACCCTTGGCATTCACCGTCATCATTTCTAAGGGTGAGGCCACACGAGCGTAATTTTGTGAGTTGTGGCGGCAGAATTTCGGTTGCGCCACACATTGCGTCACGTGATGGCCCGCATATTGTATGGCGCAAACCGAAATTCTGCCGCTCACGTTTCACAAAATAACGCTCGTGTGGCCTCACCCTAAATACGTACGGTATAGGGCTTGAGCTCCGGAATTCCGGTTTTGATAAAATACCGGTATTCCGATATATTTCAGTATCGTTTTCAATACCGGTATTCGTGTGAGCAATACCGGAATTTCGATATTAAAAAAAAATTGTGTCGGCTTAAGGCGCGTATTAC
The DNA here is from genome assembly GCA_947563465.1 of Archips xylosteana. Taxonomy (NCBI): domain Eukaryota; kingdom Metazoa; phylum Arthropoda; class Insecta; order Lepidoptera; family Tortricidae; genus Archips; species Archips xylosteana. The sequence goes on along the minus strand of OX387365.1, from coordinate 11,676,065 downwards.
CAAAGGATTTCTAGACTTGGACGTTGTAGTGCCTATCAACTAGGAAGCAATCGCAATACTTAAAACTTTACATGAAAGCCTTCATGTCGTTAAGATAACCGTTGAGTCGCTTTGTCAGAGACGCTGATTTGATGACAGCTGATACAGCACTGAAGTTCATGCTTAAGTCTTTAGACAGTAACCAAAACTGTAACATCAGCAAGAACCTGGCGCAAAGCCTTCGGAACCGCATTAAAGCAAGACGTCTTTCTGTAGCGTCTGTATCAGTGTTGTTATCTTAAAAATCTGGGTTGCCGTATGTCACATTCTGATTTGCCGTGTTTTAGGAGAAAAAATACTAAAGTGCCGTATATATTATTTATTTATTCCTCATTTATTTCTACTTCGCCGTATAAGTTTCTTATGGTATCTGTTACATCAGTTTCATGTTTGTCCAGTGTGTACTTGTCTTTGCTACGCATTTTTTCACATATGTCGCGCGACACCTTAAACTTAGTACAGTTCCCTTGGTTTTGAATGAGTTGTCTTGCTAATAGAGTTTTATTTACAGTCGATGTTATTAGCTTATTTCGCATCTTGTTCTTCATATTGTTGACTTGACTAAATATTCTTTCACAATCTGCGTTACTGTGAGGAAGGCATAGAACATCTAAAGCAAACTTCGCTAGAGTTTTGCAGTCGGTTGTGCTATGGATCTTTTCCCAAAATTCGTGTGCTTTCCAGGTGCCGATGTCCAAGGTCGAAAATTTGTTGACATCAGGTAAAAGTCTCCACTCGTCATCGATTTTTTGTAGGTAATTTTCATTTTTGACTATACGTGGTAGTTTCTGGGTTAGTTGCAACATTGACGGAAAACTCTCTCTATTACTGTGGCGCACAGCCTCTTCAGGTGACAGATGTTTGAGGAGTGGAAGTATTTCATTGGAAAAATCATAACGCTTCCGAATTTCCTTGCAGCCTGTTACTAGGAAGTCGCGGCAACGAGAATAAAATTCAGCCAGGAGCACTTTTTGCTGCACGATATTGGTTTTTTGAACTTCTTGCATGATTTTAACACCTAAATACATTTGAGGTAGTAAAAATTGTGTATTTTCTGGGTCAATCAAGCATATTTCAGTTTGATTAACGTAGTCTCTAGTCATGTAACACTGCAATAGATCTTTGTAAAGCAGTTTCATACTATCGTCCAGTTCTATTAATCTAGAATCTGTTCCTTGGAAATACTCGTTCATCTTCACAAATTTGGGTAATATCCATTGTAGAAATAGGATGTAGAGTTTTACAAAGTCGTCGTTTAACTCACGATGGATCAGCTCAGCAGCGACGGTGCGTTCTTCTAGCCACTGGTGGCTAAAAAATAATTTCAGGTGTAACGTTGTACGTACATTTTTTATTAAATGGTTTAAAAAATAGAATGAGTTCATTATTAACTCTTATCAATCACATTTTACAGTGTTTTATCTACAAAACTAGCACTATTTAGTCGTTAACACGCTGTACTCGATTTAATCTTATTTCGCTTGTCGCACATCACTACTGTGACGTCACGCTAACCGTTATGAGGCGCCGGCGCCGGTCATTTCGCGACGAGCTGCAAGCCATACACTCGATATCAGCGCAGAGGTGAACGCACGCTAACATCTCCGGTCTTACTACGTACTTCACGTAACCGGCCAATGTTTTCGTCCCTACACGTTAAACTGCGGAAATCTAGTTAATCTATAAATTTGTTCAGTGTATGTATTCTTCAACCCCAATCTCGGGTAAGTGGTGATTAACTGCATAACAGCTAGTAGTAGATATTTTACCTTTAAATGTGCTTAGAATGCTTGGGAAATTGTAGTTTCGCAATCTATCATCCTTCCGGTTATTTTATGCAGCTATTAAGCCTCGCTATACTTAGTGCTTGACCCAGCGCTGCATGGAAGTCTGGGAATGATAATTGCAAATCACTTCCTTACTACCCACGCATTTTGTTAAAAGTAAATTTCTTCCCCAATAATTATTATTGCCTTATTTTACCGAACTTAAATGTAATCTCCGTATCTGATTGTGAACAAGCACGGCAGCACAACTACGGAAGTACTTTCATAGCGCTGTTGCCGTGGTTGTTCACACGAACACCTGGATCGTGTGTAACACCCCGTTTTGACGGCGCGTTCCAGGGTCCCAAGTACGGGTTGGATCACTGGGGGCCTATCTCTTCCACCTTCTACTGCCACACTGCGGCCAGTACGTCGGCCGTTATTGGGTGTTCTACCCGACGCCCACGGATCAGCGCCCGACCATCTTCTGCGGCTTCAGTGCAGGGAAGTGCTTACTAGGAAGAATAATAGGAATCGTATTTTCCGTTAGACTTGCGTACTAGATTCGAACCACACCCTATATTTACCTACCCACTTTTTAAATTGTAAATCTAAATTCCTGAGCTTAGCCTACGGGCATATTAAATTGTTATTTTTGTTGCGCAATATTTTGTCTCATTTCTCCTCCTGGGGGGGGTGGGACAAACCCCGTACCACACGTGACGCGACACAGGCTCTCCCATTGCTCTAGCAGCCTATTTATTACTGATAACAGTGATAGCCATCTGGTTTGCGACGGGTGTAGTAATTTATGGATTTTTGTATTCATAAATTCTTGAAATTCAATGTATTCCGATTGTCTTTTGGCACTATGTTTGAAAAATGCGTACACATTTCTTGCTAAATACTCACAACGTCTTGGAAGTTTTTTGCAAGCTTCATTGGCGCATAAATGCATAGAGTGACATATGCACTTAAATATTTGTATTCCTGGCAATTCGGCACGTAAACGACTGGCAACTGAGTTGTGAGGACCCATCATGACATTGCAGCCATCCGATGCAAAGCCGATTATATTATCTAATGGCACACCACGTTGAGTAAACGTTTATATGATTGTTGTATATAGCGCTTCAGCTGTACATCCTCGTAAAGATGACGCCCCATCAGTTGCTTTTTTGTCATGCAAAGGCTCCAATTGCCATAAGCAAGCAATAACTTTTTTGCAATCTTTGTCGTAATATCTGACAAGGATGCATATTATCTTAGTAGTGGAAATGTCTGTGGATTCATCGGCAAGTACGCTGAATTTTTGCTGTTTTAAAATATTTTCCAGGATTTCTTTCTGGCTTTCTCCTATGACATTTTTTACAGTTGCTGTACATTTGCCTCTTTTTATCGCCAAATCAGCTGCTATTTTAGAGTCTGGGAAACAAGATTTTAGTACCTCTGTTAAATGATCCATTGCCAGGAAAGAAATGTTGTGCTCGGCCACAAATGCAACGAGTTTTATTTCAGCTTCCACAACAAGGGTGTTGGTGTCCTTTTCACGCGGTTTAAAATAAGCACTTACAGATTTTGTAGACGACGAAGCGAGTGTCTTTTTTTTATGTTGATTATTTGCCACATGTCGTCGCAAAGTTGAAAGTTCACACGATAATTTAACGTCACATACGGTGCACTTTGCTCTATATAGATCACCATCAACAGGAGCAATCCAGTCTTTGAAAAAATCTTCACTCTCCCATTGTTGTCGATATTTTTGTTTTATGTGTTTACCTTTTTTAGTCTTTTTTGGCGTAGATGGTCCTTCAAAATCACTCATTTTGCCAATTCAAACACAAATAAACACTAGTTAGAATTTATTTCTTAACGAAACCGTAAGCAACGAATGCGCTCGAGCATTGTGTACCTTGCGAATGAGCTATTCGATAATTCGACTCTAGATAGACAAACCCAATTTACTTTAGTTCAGTACTTTGTCTCAGTCATTTTAACCTAAGACGAAAGAGATGGCACGATGCGGCGATATGAACTCTGTTTTTAGTCGTTGGTCGGAATCTCCCCGGCTGTGAGTGGTACGTTTCGTTCGCTGCGCTATCGCTAATTAAAATACGTTTCACTTACAGCCAGTTGCCGTATTTTTTGATACGGCATTGAAAGGCCTGCCGTATACCGTATTTTCTGAAAAAAATACGTGGATTACCGTATATTACGGCAATTGCCGTATCAATAACAACACTGGTCTGTATTGGCGTATCTTAACGATCCAGAAGATTATCACGCGGACAACTTTGACAGTGAGACATTTTCAAAGCCGAAGAGCGAGGAAATGTTAGAACAACTTAAAAAAAAATATTAAAAGGTTGGAGTTGGACGATTCAATAAGCCTGGAAGAAGAAAATTGTGATTCTGCTGAAGAAAGCGCCAATGGAGAAACCCAAGCAAAGACTATGAAACAAAAATTATAGGAAACTATTCAAAGAAGACTTATAATGAAAAGTAAGGGAAAAACGAACAGTTTGGATTTAGAAAGTTTGATTGAGTAGAGATGGCACTTTTTGAAAACGGTAGCGATAGAGGGCAATATTTCACGAAATGTTTTCAATATTTAAAAACAATATCACCTACTAGTGTTGAAGCTGAACGCGCGTTTTCAGCAGTTTCGTACATGTGCAATCGCGTAAGAAGTTCTTTAAAAGACAGCAGCTTGAACGCGCTTACTTTTTTGAAATTCCACTACCAACAAAAATCCTAGATGATAGATTAAGATTAAGTCCTTAATTTCTTATTACAATTATTAAAGTTTTGAATAGCTATTTCAACGGTTTTATTTTTTCCCACATAATATAATATAATATCAGTTGATGAATGAATAAATAAATAGTATGGATTTTATATACCAATTTTAAAGGAAGCCTCGAATACCGGAATTCCGGTATTGAATTGCCTAATACCGAAACCCAATACCGGTATTGAAAAACAGCCCGATATTCAAGCGCTAGTGCGGTATATGTACGTACGGATTAATACGTATTTTATCTTTTCTTTACAATATTTAATTAAATATACCCTAATAAATAGTGATTGAAAACACCTTATAACACTACTGAAACCCATAAGGAATAATAAAAATAAAAAATAGTTATTTGTGCAATAAGAGAGCAAAGTCGTTTTTTTTCCTGCGAGTGTTGATTTTAAATCCCGAGCAAGCGAAAAATTTTATAATCGAATCACGAGCGTTAGCGAGTGATTCTAGGTTAGAATCCTGAGTGCGCGAGGGATTCACACACGAGATGAAAAAAAAACTTTGGTCTCGTGTGACACATACAAGTTTTCACCTCAGCAGCGAGAACATTATTATTGGTAAAAAAAAACAACATGGTAAAAATAAAACCACATATATTTTCAAAACAAACAATATAAAGAAATTAAAAGTGAAAAGTATAATTATTGCAGTTCAGCAAATTAAAAGTTACAGTTTTGTTCGGACCCGATATAGTTGTGTTAGCGACTTGAGTTTGAGTATTTGCTGAGGTGTCGGCTTCCTTAGGTACTTGTGGATTGTGACGGGATGATAGTAAAAGTGGGCGACTCAGCTCGGCCTACTGTATTCGTGACTCTGGAAGTCAACGGGTGAGACCAAGGATCTGAAGTCTCTACTATACGCTTACAGATTTTAGATTTATTTTGGATCGAATCCTCAATATATCCTTCCCCGACAGTACTCGACTTCCAGCCGCCGTGCCGTTTTAGTGTAGTAAGATCGGCTCCTGAATCAGCCAAGAGCGTGGCCGAAGTTCGACGAAAATTATGTCCGGTGTAAAGCTGAGGTTCTGGTAGTTTTAGAAAATTGGCTATTTCTCGCGGCGTCTCGCCAATTTTGTTGACTCTCATGGGCTGTCTCATACACTTATCATTATGATACTGCAGCAAAAATCGTTATGTTTTGGCATTGGACGGCCGTAATGCCTTATATTTCTCAATAATATTTACATAATCCTCGCGAATAACAAAGGACCTGTCAATGTTCGTCTTTGTATCCGGTAACTTAACTAACAGTAATTTGTCCGAATGCTTTTCGAAGGTAGACAGTTAGATTTAACATTTCATTTGTGCGGCATGCTCCACTAATTCCAATACTGAGGATAACCTGTAATAAAAACAATGCATGAGTAATTACAATGCACATGAGACAAAACGTAAATATTCAGCCACTTTTTTACATAAGTAAATGGCATTTAGTTAAAACAAGCGGCAATGCCCACGCATCGAATTAAGGTAGCTACAGATGTCAAATGTACATACTTACAAAGAAACTCACATAGGCACATGAGCCCTGAACACAAAACACTTTTTTTTCTGTGGGCCTGGGCAGTCGTGTAATTATATATTCAAGCCAAACCCAAGAGTAAAGTAATATGTTCGTGAAAACCGCTCCAAAATCGTTCAAGTAGTTTCCAACCTTATCACGAACTTGCAGATATGCAGACGATGATTTAGCTAAATAGAATAGCTTTGCATAAAATACAATATACACAGTGTCGTGAAGCGGGCTGGTGTGAATGGAATAGATACTTACTCACTCCTCACTTCACGGCCAGATGGTTACATTTCTTTTGGTTACAAACTAGAAGTTGCTCAGATAGGTCCAGCGGCTTTTAGGCAAAAGACTTTTATTTCAAGGGCCGTAGCCGGTTATGCTTATGTTGGGGTGATTAGGGCAGACAGCGAAATTATACAAAGGTCAATTTAAATTAACAGTATGTTGTTTTACCAACATGCAACGATAAAAACAATTCCATACATTGCAACAATTTGATAATATAAACCGTGTGACGAAGAACGGTACGTTCAAGTTAGGAATGACCTCTTATTAAAATAAGATTGATAACGCGCACTGATTTTAAAGCGTGGGCAAAATCACGCTCGCACTGGCCAGTGGATAAATAAAAGTTAGTGCACTTACGGGATCTTCGGGACTACCTCGACGATGACGGGTAAATCACGCTAGGCTACGAAAGCTGTAGCCTGCGGAAGATGTTCGGGGACCCTCAGGCCGCCGAACCCAACTAGCCGGTAGCTAGGTGAGGCCTGGGGGGAAATTAGAGGCTGCGCCCGACGACCACGGTGACAGTTAGTCAGGCATGACTATGTGCTGCAGGATCTGCCCGCCGGAATCCTGAGCCTACGGGAACCGAGGCGCGCGCAGTCAACCGTAGCGCGCGACGGGAGTGGCGCAAGGCGTTGACGCACCCTTGGCTTCGCGCAAGCGCATCAGGCCGCCTCCAAGCCTGAGCCTCCGGGCAATAAGAAAAGAACACGGTCACGCGCGGCACGCGTTGAAAACAAAGCGCGGCATCCAGACTCTGCGCGTAGCTGGGGTGATGAAGGGCGTTGATATCTTCTTGGCGTCGTAAGAATACACCCTTTCAGCCGGGGCCTGCGAAGAACGAATGCGGCAGCGCTCTCACACCGCAAACATCACTACGCGGCACAACTCGCGTTTGACACCATATTTATGGCGATACTATACTCCACGCCACATTACAAAGCGATCGCAATAGCCTGCCAAGATGTACGGACCCAACGCGATATACGCGGGACGCGATGTTTTGTCCGATTGTTTACATGTCAGTTCGAAATGTCAAACGCGCGCGCTAAGAGACATTACGAGAGTCCGCGAGGAGGGCCGTGCCAACACTGACGTTTCACTCATTACAGATTGGGAAACTCCTGCGCCAGTTTCTTGTAAAGGTGTGAGGGTGGCTGAGAGGTTTCCACACGTGATGATATGCCGGGCCAGCTGCTCAGGGTGAAGGTTCAGCTGGGGCTCGGTTTGACAAATAGGTATTTGGAAAAGATAGAAAGGAAAAAGAAAAAAAAAACAATTAAATCACAAAAAAAAATTCAAAGAAATGCTCTAGGGGCGCTACCATGCTTTTGCAAACTAAAGAGACGAATTAAAATATTATTGCACTCAAAATTAAATTATATTAAGGTGAAACGGCACGCTCTAGGCGCGAAATTCAAACTTTTTACAGTTTTTAATTTATTGTGGGTAAACGGTGTAACTGTTTAACTTCATATGGTATTTGCGCTTGTAAAACAGTGTTCTTTATGTTATTGTGTAAAGTTTTTTAAGAATAAAACTATTAGCTTGAAATAAAAGTTGTCAAAGCGTTGAAAGTCCGAATTTCTATGTTTGACAACTTTTATATCAAGCTAACAGTTTTATTCTTAAAAAGCTTTACACAATAATATAAAGAACACTGTTTTACAACCGCAAGTACCATATGAAGTTACAGTTATACCGTTTACCCACAATAAATTAAAACCTGTAAAAATTTTGAATTTCGCGCCTAGAGCGTGCCGTTCCACGAAAAATATTACAGGATTCGAGGATGTTGGGTTCGGGAACAATATTTGAAATAAAAATTAAATAAGCACAACAAAGTGAACACCAATATTGACGGTAGTTGCGCAAAATCGGATTTTGCTCACTGTTTTTTAATAGCAAAACCAGCCTGTTTGAGATGCTGAGGTGAAAAATATTTATGACCGGCTAGAATGTTAAAAAAATACCCCACTGTGTGGCGGTTGAATGACAAATGACAGCGACAAGTGAAAGTAAAATGAAATTATTGCCTAATCTGTGGATACTTTTCTAGCGGTTGAAGTGATTGGTTGATTCGATATAGTTGTTAAAACCTATAGCCAACATAAAAAATAACGGCCAGCGGCGGGAAATATCATTATTGTGAATCAAAGTCACAAGTGGTCAACAACCGGGTATAGCCACCAATTTAATAACTTATGCTCTAAAGTAGAGGTATTGTCGTGATGCAGAGCGACTTATCCTGTACATGGACAAATTGTAGTGCGCAAAATAAAAATAGAATCCTTTCCAATTCTGCTTCATTTAGGTTAACGATCCAAATACAAACCTCAATTCAATAAAAAATTATTAATTAGTACCAGACCATACATATATGGCAGCAGATAGTGTGCTTAGGCCAATAACAACAAAGTTGAATAAATCTGGCGACTTGTATGATTTTGAAGATTTTGTTAAGGTCATAAAAATTTCCCGGTAAAATCTAATAGCTGAAAAGCATATATTTTTTTATTTTTTTTATGTAATGTCACTACTGCTTTTGGTGATCAATAAAGAATAAATAGAATCAGTCTATCTTATACTTGGTCTTTGGTGCGCGCGCACTGCTCTACACTACTAAACGTAAACCTCTTTCTTTCTAACTTTACCCCCCTCACCTACAAACCCCAACCCCCTAAACCCAACCCCCCAACATCCCCCAACCCATTTCCCCAACCCCCCCAAACACCTAACCCCAACCCCCACAACCTTACCCCCAACCCTCTAAACCCCCCTTACCCTCCTCCTCATTTTCCAAACCCCCAACTACCTAAACCCAACTCCCCTAGCCCCGGACCCCCACCCCATTTCCTCGAACTTCCCCCAAACCCCTAACCCCAACCCCAACCCCACGTACCCCCTCCCCATTTCCCACAACCCCCCCAACCTCCCTAACCCCCGAACCCCCCACACCCTTAACCCCAACCCCCTAAATCCCCTTCCCCTCCCATTTCCCCCCAAACCACCCCCCTTCTCCTACCCCCCTTCCAGCTCCATCATTTAACCCTTGTTACCCCTAACCCTTGTCGGAAAGGGTGGCGGAGGCGAGGCGGATCCTCCATAAGGGGAAGACCCACCTTGACGCCGCCAGAAACCTCAAAACCGAGATCAAGGTCGAGGTGACAGCTGCTCTTGATAAGCTCTACCTGATTATAAAAGGTATGGATAGTGCTAAGGTAGATAATAAATCTAAGGATGGAGAGCAGGCAGGTCCTAAGCTGACAGATGATTCTAAAGTCATTACCATTCCTGGGAGAGCGCCTCAACCTGCTGACCACGAGTTATCCAAGAAACTTGACGAGCACCAGTTGCTAATAGAGGCAAGCAACAGGAGAATGGAGGAGCTCAAGGAGACTCTTGAGCTCACCCTTGGGAAATTGGCTGAGAGGACTAATGCTGAAGTTACTGCCAGCCATCCTGAAAATCTGACCCAGAAGCGAGGAACGTTACATTCCGTGTGCGTTACCTCCAGGAACGAAGCGGAGTCTGGGGAAGTGGTTCTGGAGAAAATCAGGAAGGCAGTTGACGCTAAGGAAGGGTGGATCAGGGTCGAAAAGGTGAGGAAGGCTAAGGATAGGAAGGTTATAATTGGACTGAGGACTAGAGAGGATAGGGACAGAAAAAAGGAACGACTAAGGACGAATGGAGCCGATCTAAGCGTTGAGGAAGTGCAAAACAAGGACCCGTTACTGGTCCTTAGGAGCGTACTCGCAGTTAACACTGACGAGGACATAGAGAAGGCTCTGAGGAACCAGAACCGGAATGTTTTCGGGGACCTTGACGCTGAGAACGACAGGATAAAGGTCCGGTATCGGAGAAGGACACGGAACCCCCACACCAGCCACGTTGTTGTTGCTGTCTCTTCGGTCATCTGGCGCAGGATGCTGGATAAGGGATATGTATATATCGACCTTCAGCGTATCCGGGTGGAGGACCAGACCCCACTAATGCAGTGTACTCGCTGCTTGGGTTTTGGCCACGGCAAAAAATACTGCACGGAATCAGTGGATCTATGTAGTCATTGCGGTGGCCCACACCTAAGGAGCGAGTGCGCTGATTTTCTAGCTAATGTGCCCCCGAGTTGTAGGAACTGTGCGAGGGGTGGTCTGGAACACGCGGAGCATAATGCGTTTAGCCACGATTGTCCAACGCGGAAGAGATGGGATGAGATAGCGAGGGCAACCGTGGCTTATTGCTAAGGGCAGCCAGGTGGCAAATAAGGTATACAAGATTGCCCAAGCTAATCTTCGACGATCCAAACTGACGACCGATGAGTTGATGGTCGAGGCGGTGAAGCGAGATTTTGCAGTCGCATTAGTTCAGGAGCCGTACGTGGGGTCGATCGGAGAGATGAGGGGTCGCAGGGGGATGAGAGTCTTCCAGGGCGCTAGTGTGGATGGGGGAACTGTTAAAGCCGCGATAGTGGTTTTTGACCAGGATTTAGATGTAATACAGTTCCCAAACTCACCACTAATAACATCGTAGTGGTGAGGATTCAGACTGGTGCCTGGAGGATTACTTTGACCTCTGTCTACCTCGAGTGTCCCCAGCATGATCACCCCATAGATGCGGACCTGGATCGCTTGGCCCACATAGGCCAACAAATCGGTTCGACGGGTTGGATTGTCGGAGGTGATATGAACGCAAAGAGTATGTGGTGGGGGAGTCCGAAAACTGATCGTAGGGGGGAAGAGCTCGCCGGCTGTTTCGATGATCTGGGTCTGGCCATACTTAACCAGGGGAAGGATCCGACTTTTGATACCATAAGAGGGGGTAAAAGATACCAGAGCTTCGTTGACGTTACGGCCTGCTCGTCGGATATCTTGTGCTTCGTTGACAACTGGAGAGTGGAAGAGAACCTCACAAGCTCGGACCATAACGGTATAGTGTTTCACGTTGGATTGCAGGAATCGAAAGGCATGAGCATATCCCGGACTACTAGAAAATTTAATACCAAAAAAGCTAATTGGCAGGATTTTAGTGTAAAACTCGACCAATTACTTGTGGATAGTAATATTACATGTAGTGAAATAAAACAAGTATATAATATAACACAGTTAGAGACAATAGTACAAAAATTGATTGAAAATATGACAATAGCATGCTCACAGTCAATGCCGGGTAAAAAATCCAAAGAAACACTTACCGTTCCGTGGTGGTCTGAGGAACTCGCCGATATGAAGAGGGAGGTCACTCGACGGAAGCGCAGGATCCGATGGGCGGCCCCGGTCCGAAGGCCTTATGTTGTCAACGAGTACCTGGAACAAAAAGATAGGTATGAGTCGGAGGTAATCAGGGCGCAGATTGACAGCTGGAGGGAGTTCTGCGGGAAACAGGATAGGGAGAGTCTATGGGACGGAATTTATAGGGTTATTGGAAGAACTACGCGGAGGAATGAAGATCTACCTCTGGTGGAAAATGGCGATACCCTGGACACCAAGGGATCCGTGAGGTTGCTTGCTGAGACCTTTTACCCAGAGGACCTTGAGAGTGCTGATAACATCCAGCACAAGGAGACCTAGCTGAAGGCTGGGACGGTGAACGCCGGGGGGCAAGTTGGTGCTTGTGACCCGCCGTTCACCATGAAGGAGCTAGTCGTGGCCAGTGAATCTTTTAATCCTAAAAAGGCCCCAGGTGAAGACGGTTTCACTGCGGATATATGCCTTCGCGTGGTGAAGGGCCATCCGGAGCTCCTTTTGCAGCTTTTTAACAAATGCCTAGAGTGCGAGTATTTTCCTGTCGCCTGGAAAAGGGCAGTAGTAATAGTGCTGCGGAAGCCTGGGAAGAGCGATTATACCGTCCCGAAGTCTCACAGACCTATTGGCCTCCTATCCATATTGGGTAAAATTTATGAGAAGATGTTGGTGACCCGCCTCAAATTCCATTTATTACCAGGGATGAGCCCCCGCCAGTACGAGTTCATGCCGCAACGGAGCACCGAAGACTCCCTCTATAATCTAATGCAGCACATCCGCGGTAAACTACGTGAAAAGAAAATTGTTACTTTAATTTCACTGGATATAGAGGGAGCCTTCGATAGCGCTTGGTGGCCAGCCATTAGAGTCCGACTGGCGGAGGAAAATTGTCCGCTGAATTTGAGGAGGGTCATCGACAGCTATCTTAGGGATCGGGAGGTCGTGGTTAGGTATGCGGGAGAACAGCACGTTAGATCGACGGAGAAGGGCTGTGTGCAGGGTCTTATAGGGGGCCCAATCCTATGGAACCTTCTGTTAGACCCTCTCTTGAAGGATCTGGATTTCCGGGGTTGTTTTTGCCAGGCTTTCGCAGACGATGTTGTGATGGTTTTTGATGGAAGCACGTCGCAGGAAGTGGAAAGGCAGGCGAATCCCGCTCCTGAACATGTTTGGGCGTGGGGGGTAAAAAACAAACTCAAATTTGCACCGACAAGACCAGCGCAATGGTAATCACTAGGAAGTTAAAATATGACACCCCACGCCTAACCATGGGAGGGACCGAGATTTGCTTTGCAGAGGACGTGAAGCTGTTGGGTGTGACCATCGACAACAAACTGACTTTCAACACTCACATCACGAACGTTTGTAGGAAGGCGACGGGCATATATAAGCAGTTGGCGAGGGCTGCGAAAGTGAGTTGGGGGCTGCACCCTGAGGTTGTGAGAACGATCGACGTGGCTACCATCGAGCCGGTGGTTTTGTACGCAGCAAGTGTCTGGGCACCGGCTGCGGACAAAATCATGTCGAGGAAGAAGTTTGGGGTGCTGCAGCGTGGCATCGCGCAGAAGCAGTGTAGGGCTTACCGCACTGTTTCCCTGAACGCTGTACTGCTGCTGGCTGGAATGCTCCCTCTCGACCTTCGAGTTCGTGAGGTGGCCTCACTTTATGAGGCCAAGAAGGGGGCAAACCTGCCGCAGCTCTGTGACAGGGAGGTAGAGCGGAGAGGTTCGGCACTGGAGGTGCCTCATCCGGCTGAGCTCTTGGACTTAGAGTTTGGAGTTCTTGGTGACCAAGAGGCTTTGGGGAGTAACGGCAATTTCCATACAAAAATATTTACCGATGGGAGCAAGATTGGTGGCAGGGCCGGCGCCGCGCTGTCAATTTGGCAGGGTGATGCCGAAACTAGGGCTACCAAGCTTGCTCTCGCAGATTATTGCACCGTTTATCAAGTCGAACTTCTGGCGCTGCGCGAGGCTACGGATGTAGCTCTTAAGGGTAGGGGGCCTTCTGTTGGAATCTACAGTGACTCCAGGGCGGCACTACAGACTGTCGTTAACAACCGTTGCCTCCACCCGCTGGCCATATCCTCTAGGGAGAATATTCGAGCTATCTCTCTCCAGGGCCGTCAAATCTCGCTCTTTTGGATTAAGGCCCATGCGGGTTTGGAGGGCAATGAGAGGGCCGATTATCTGGCTAAGGAGGCTGCTGTAGGGTCCAAAAGAAGACCCAATTATGATCGCTACCCGGTATCACACATCAAGCGTATTCTGCACATGGATGCGATTGATGTGTGGAACCAGAGATATAAATCTGGTACGTCTGCCTCGACCACTAAAATGTTCTTCCCGGATGCGGTGGAGGCACATGGAGTGAAGATCGTTCCCAGTGGCATTTTGACTCAGATATTGACAGGGCACGGTGGGTTCTCTGAGTACTTGCATCGGTTTAAGTGCAAGGAGGATCCATCGTGCTCTTGCGAGCCAGGGGTGCCAGAGAAGATTTCTCACCTGATTCTGGAATGTCCGATATATAGTGTGCAAAGATTTAACTTGGAAAATGATATAGATATGAAATTAACAGAGGGAAACATTAGAGACGTAGTTAAAGGGACGAATAGAGACAAGTTTTTGGAATATTGTATACAAATTGCCAGTAAAGTTATAGCTAAAAATAAAAACAGATAGTAAGGTATGCTAAAATGATATATTGCATTATATTAATTCTTAGCATACACTAAATGGATGGAACATGTAATAGGTTAAGGAGTATGAAATACTGACTAAGTTTAAAAATATTAAAATAGAATAGTTAATAAGAACTTTGTAAATCTAGATATGTATAGTTGGAATGTAATAAATACTGTAATAAAACTTAAGTATAAGGGAAATAGTATTGTAATATCTGTGGGTTTGAAATGTAACCGATACAAATAAAAACTTCAATGTATCCCATTACCCGCTCCCCCAAAATAGTTTTAAGTGTGAATGTAAGATGATGTGCAAAAAGTGGACGGACAAAATGATTGACGTGTATGGTAATAGAGGCCGGAATGATTGATAGAAATGGTAAAGTATGTATTTATGTATAAGTTAGATAGTCAGTAGTTTTGAAGGGTCGGAAACCCAATAGAAAGTAAGAGGAAGGCTGCCAGAAAGATAAAGTATGTAGCATGAACTTACGAGCAGTAGCACCTGTGAGAACTGGAATGGAAAAGGATATAGTAAATATAGGTCCTGCATTTATGTGGGGGTAGCTAGTACAAAAAAAAAAAAAAAAAAAAAAAACCCTTGTTACCATCTAGGCCTCTTACCCCCTCCCCATTTCCCACAACCCCCCAAAATCCCTAACCCCGAACCCCCCAACACCCCCACCCTATTTCCCCCAAACCCCCCACCCCCTAACCCCAACCGCCACACCCTTACCCCCAACCCCCTTACCCCCACCCCATTCCCCCCTCCCCGCCACCTACCTCCCTTCCAGCTCCATCATCAGACCCTTGTTACCATCTAGGACCAAAGTACTCGTCAAAACGAATCAAACGAGCCCAAACTCGAAGGGCTCGTGTCGTTTTATTGTGGAGTGCCTTTGGCCATCTTCCAGCTCCATCATCAGACCCTGGTTACCATATGGGATCAAAGCACTCGACAAGACGAAGCAAAAGAGCCCAAACTCGACGGCGTTGTGTTGTTTTATTACAGAGTTCCTATGGCCACCATCCATCATTCATTCATCATGCATTGTCATCCAATTTACACATACGTGCAAAATTTCAGCTCAATCGGAAACCGGGAAGTGGGTCAAAATCGCGCCCTAAGGAGTCGGTTACAAACATACATACAAACATACATACATACATACATACAAACAAACAAACAAACAAACAAAAAACATACAGGTGAAGCTAATATAAAGCGTGTAAAAAAAAATCTTTCTAGTTCTGTCCCTAATTTGGAAAATTTGCTTAGGCTAACTGAACCTTAAGGTGTTTCCCAGGCCAAAAAGACTGACCTTATGAAACTTGCAGCTTCAATGTCAAATACCAGAAAGGCATTTTTCAATTATTTGATAGTAAAAACAGATATTTCTGAGTAAAAAAATTTATAGAATAATACGGTAATAATATTTTTGTTATAAGTTAGGATTGATCATTGAGTATTATAACAGTTCGTGCTGGCTTGGCACGCGAAGGCAAATGCTGCAAAAACTACGTATTACCAAATAGCGTACCTAGTACAAAAAATTGGAACTAAGGAAATTTACAGTGTTGCCAAGTCGTGCTTTTTAGCACGGTTTTACGTGCTTTTTGAGCGGTATGCGTGCTTTTTACGTGCGGGGACAAAAAGCGTGCTAAAACGGTGCTTTTTAATCAATGATTCTACGGCAAATAAAAATAGATTCCTTTTGTTGGTATAATTGAAAATCCCTCGATTAATAGGACAGTGACGGACGACACTGACAACTTGAACTTAAACTTACATTGTATTTGTGGAAAAGTATACCTTGTCTGTGGTGCCGGTGTAAATGTTCATTTATTGTGGTAAATTCAATTCAATCAAGTTCAAGTACGGTGCAAGTGGAGCGATTTTTGCTCCTGGTGCAATTAATTGCTCAATAGCGCCGAAAAGCGTATGTGATCTGTTGGCTACAGAACCGGCGGGTTCGAATCGCGGCTCTCTGCGCAACCAACACTGTGGCTGCTCTGATCCTGATGGAGTTTGAACTAAAACACTGAGTTTTGAGCACCTTCTTTAATGCTAAACTTACAGTAAAATTCACACAACTTAAACTGTAATGAGTTAAATATAATTAATTTGACAAATTTGCACGTCTTGCTACGTAGCAGGGTCTGACATTCCTTTTTAAGAGTGAGTGAGATAGCGATAGTAATACTATGCAGCGTTCAGAAAGGCTGCGTTCTGATTTACATTAAAATATTATTGACCCTGTTAATTTTAATTAACATTCCTCCCGGGGCGGGAAGTAAAGAAATATGTACACACAATGAGCATTATGGATATATACAAACATGAATAGTGAATACTCATAACATTATATGACAATTGAGCTGAGTAATAATGTTCAACTAACTCACAAGGACTTAGGCTAGATTAGTCTGAGGAATCTAACATTGGTAATTTATGTAATTTAATTACAGGTCTGATTAATTCGCCATTTTGCGTTTTTAATTTTACTGATCTAATTACTGAATCTTTGCCTGGATACAATTCAATAATTCTACCTCGCCTCCATTGCAAGGGTGGTGAGTTTTCATCTCTTATGAAAACTAAGTCATCAAGTTTTAAATTATCTGACTGGTTATACCACTTATTTCTTATTTGAAGTGTAGTTAGATACTCTGAGTGCCAACGAGACCAAATATTTTGATACATTTTCTGAATTAACTGATATCGAGACAAGCGAGACATATTAGTGTCCTTCCAGTTAGGTTCTGGAAGAGCTACCAATGGCTGACCAATGAGAAAATGGCCAGGCGTGAGTACCTCTAGATCACTTGGATCTTCTGACATAGGAACGAGTGGTCGTGAATTTAATATGGCTTCCACCTTGGTAACAATGGTAGAAAGTTCCTCGAAAGTTAGGATAGTCTCACCGACCTCACGTCTGAGTAGTTTCTTGGAACTACGCACTGCCGCCTCGTGAAGTCCGCCCATGTGGGGGGTGGCTGCTGGCTGCAGTTGCCATCGGATGTTCTGCTTCCGGAACTCCTCCTTGAGTATAAACTCGTTGGCTAATAAAAATTGATTTACCTCCTTTAGGTGAGTGCGCGCTCCTACATAGTTGGTGCCGCGATCTGATCTGATGAGCGTAGGCAGACCTCGTCTGCTCACGAAACGTGTGAGGCATGCGATGAATGACTCGGCTGACAGACTGGACACGATATCTATGTGTACTGCCTTTGTTGCTGAACATACAAATATACATAGGTATGCCTTGACTGACTTGGCATTCCTGAGTAAGCTGGCCTTAACCAAATACGGGCCTACGAAGTCCGTAGACACGCTGGAGAACGGTCGCGCAGCTGTGACTCGATCAGCTGGCAGGTCTGACATAAATGGCGGTTTGATAGGTGGGTTGAATCTGAAACATACAATACACCTTCTGATTACGCGTGAGACTTGTCTTCTCATAGATGTAATCCAGTATTCCCTTCTTAGAATAGCGATTAGCGCGTTCGTAGCTGCATGACAATAGCTCTTGTGATGATTTTCAATTAGTAATTGAACAAATCTCGTATCCTTAGGTAAAAGATATGGATGTCGCGATCCATACTGAAGCTCTGAGCGTCGGATTCTCCCTCCTACTCTGATTATTCCTTCGTCGTCAAGGAATATATTTAATTTACGCAATGATGTGCAGACTGAATGATTTCCCTTCAGTGAGATTATTTCCTGACCAAATGATACTGATTGGATCTTCTTTATCCAGTACTTCCTTGCATTCCTTGTCTCTTCTATAGACAGGATTTTATCCGAATTTCTATTTTCCTTGGATATTCTGAGGTTGTTGACGAATCGTAGCACATAAGCTGTAACATTTATGAGCTTATTGAGTGAACTCACCCTCTCTAGAAGTGATAGATCCCATGATTCAACTGGTGTGATAACATGGACTGACTTCTTAAATCCAGGCATATCTGCTGGCATACTGATGGTTGACTGAGGCCATTCAGACTGAGGCCTTCTGAGCCATGGTGGTGACCACCATAAGTCATTACTGATCAGTTCCTTAGCTGACGTGCCTCGCGACGCTATGTCAGCAGGATTGAATTCCGAATTGATATGGTTCCATGTAATCTTCCTGTCGGAGCTCTGAATGTTCTGCACTCTATTGCATTCAAATGTCTGAAGAAGATGTGGTTTAGATTTTATCCACGCCAGTGCGATGGAACTGTCTGACCAAGCATAGATGTAATCTATGTCGATTGAGTCTTCATATGACTTTGCTACGTGGTTTAGCAATTGACAAGTTAAATGTGCTGCGCTGAGTTCGAGTTTGGGTATAGTCTGGCGCGTTTTCTTGCTCGCTACGCGTGATTTCGCTAAGACCAGTTCAACCCAGATATTGCCATTTGTATCTTCTGATCGTAAATAAATACTTGAGGCATATCCTTTCTCTGAAGCGTCTCCAAACCCATGGAGTGAGTATGTGGTAGCATCTGGGATGGTTACACATCTTGGTATCTGGAGGTTCGATAGGTGTCTGAGATCATCAATGAATTCGTCATACTGAGCGATGACTGGGTCTGGTACTGGTTGATCCCAATTTAAACCATCCATGAATAATGTTTGCAGCAACATCTTGAATCTAAATATTACAGGATTACAATATCCACACTAGGGTGTCCCAGGCTATAAAGGAAAAATATTTTTTTTCGATTTTGGATACGCATACCCTCTATTTTTTTTCCAATTGACTCTAATAACTGAAATACTAAATATTATCGCTATCGCATAATGATAACCCGTGCCGACTTGACGTTAAACGTTTGATATAAAATTTAGTATGGAATCCATAGAGAAGATTTTAGAACTTATTGTTTATTCGATAAATAAAACTCTATTTAATGTAAGTCTTATATTTATTAAGTTTTAGTCATTAAAAGGATATTATTAATTAAAATTTCTTTTCATAGGGTTTTTTTTTTGAACAATGGAATGTCAGGGCTTGTAGTTACTTGACTAATTTTTGCCTCAAACACGGCTTTCAATACCAATTCCTAGTAGACGTGATGGCGGCAAGCAAAAATAAGCATTTCTCTGTTCAGTTTCTGTTCTAGAAGCACACACGCACCTTTAAGACGACCCGTATTTGAAGCAGTAGTATCACAACAAAGAATCTGCACTTTTTCTTTGAGATTCCAGTCGACAATAGCGTTCCAAACTGCCTGCGCCTGTTTGCTTCCGGTAGAGTTGTCTAATTTTGACACAGGGATTAATTGCTCTTTATTACCATATGAAATAACAATTGGTAGACGTTCTTCTTTAGATTTGCGTGCATCCAAAGCCGGCAACAGTTTGCCATCCCAATGTCCTGTTACTGTATCCGGTACTTCGTTTTGGAAATCGACTTTTATGGCTTCACCTCGCTCTTTTCGCTTTTTCGTGCGAATCCTTTTAATGGAAGACTTGCTTATGGGAAATTCGTCAGGATTATATCCAAGTCCAAATTTTCTTGTAACGTTTCATAACATGATGTAGAAGGTCTGGAAGAATAATATTTAGCACGCCGCTTTTGTTCCTCAATGTTTTAAGGCGCATCTTTTCCTCTTTTTTGGTATTTTTTTTGTCAACTCCAGCTAAGTGACCGGGTCGACCTGGCTCTCTCTGGCGCTGCAAGAACCTCCTATCTTCTTTTATCTTCATTAATTGAAGCGCATCGGCATGTGCGATTTCAAACCAATTGTCTAAATTTGTAATAAACTCTTGTCGATGCTGCGCAAATACGTCTTGTGTTTTGTGAGCATTTTTTTGCAAATCTCCAAATTTGGTATAAGGTTACTAGGTTTTTCACACAGTTAGGTAAAGGTTTAATCGGTATACATGCTCCTAGTAAATGATGCACTCACGAATAGTAAGATTAGCGCTTTCATTGACACTTAACTTCACTTCCCGAATGTTATAACACAAAACTGCCAGTACTTGTGCATAAGAGGGAAGTTTTGAAGCGGTAATTCGATGTTTTACCTCTCCTTTTAAAAATATTCCCTTTTAAGATCTGCGTAACTCCACCGACATGTTGACTGAACGAAAATAAAGTGTTTACTAAGAAAATAAACAAGTAATTAAGCACTTCGATATGTTTGCTGCCGCGCGCCTCAGTATGCAAGTTGTAAAATGTTTCGATGCAAGTCGGCACGGGTTGCCGTGGTCCTAAGAACGTGAAAATTTATTTACAACTGTTTTGACACTATTCAAACAAAACAAGAGGGTATGCGTTACTAAAAAATAACTTTTATTTTTTTGGGACACCCTAATCCACACGGGTCGTACAATCTTGCAATAGTGCTGAGTATGTTACGTTTTGTAACTGGTTTTCCTGAAGGAATATTTATCCTGTAGGACAATAGATCTGATGTAGGATCCCACTGGATTCCTAGAAACTTTATGAAGCTCTTGTCATCTTGATCAAACTGACGAGGTTGTTCGCAGTAATCTTCTGGTAGATCTTGTAGCAATTTGGCTGAATTTGATGACCATTTTCTGAGTTCATAGCCTGCACTTTGCATGAGTTCTATGAGTTCGGCCTTCAATGCCTGGGCTCCGTTTAACGAGTCGGCTCCCGTTAGTACGTCATCAACGAATATATTTCGCCGTATGGTCTTCACAGCCTGAGAATTAGGATGTGAGGCTTCCCAATCATCCGCTAACTGCAACAATGTTCTGATTGACACAAATGGGCTTGATCTCAATCCATATGTATTCGTGTTGAGTTCATATATCTGGAGCCTTTCTGATGGGTGTCTTCTCCAATAAATGAGTTGATACTTCCTGTCATCTGGATGTATCCATGTCATTCTGAACATCATCTTTATATCAGTGGTGAATACTATCTGATGTCTTCTGAAATTCATGATTATGTCAGTTATATCATTCTGATGTGGAGCACCTGTATGCAAAATGTCATTCAATGATGTTCCTGATGAAGTCTTACTACCTCCATCAAATACGACTCTTAACTTGTCTGAGTCCTTCTTGAATATGCCATGATGTGGAATGAAGTAATGTTCTGAGTCCAGTTTGAAGTTTGACTTGGACATATGACCCAGTTGTTCATATTCATCCATGAATTGGATATATTTCTGAGCCAAAGTTGGGCTCTTAGTCATTTTATTCTCTAGAGCTTTGAAACGACGATAGGCGGTAGCACTTGACTCGCCTAGTGATGCTCGTTCTGACCTCAATGGTAGGCGTACCATGTATTTGCCATCAGGCATTCTGACTGTGGTATCCTGATAAAATTGTTCACATTCTATATGATCTGGATGAACTACCTTCTCAATTGAGGGTTCTTCAGTCGTCCAAAATTTTGCTATCGCTTGTTCTAGGCGTAGGATATGTACACCGAAGTTCTGAACTGAAGTTGGGAAATTATCTGTTCTTCCTTTAAAAGATGAATCCTCGTTGTTGTTCGGATCTTGAAGCGATGCCATTGGTCCCATGATGACGTGGCCAAAGCACGTTCCATAGGCTGCCATTCCTGCTGAAAGATTAATTTTTGTACCATCAAAAACATAATTGAGTATGTCTGATCCAAGTATAATCTCTATCTCCTGAGGCTCATGAAATGTATCATCTGCCAATTGAATATTATTTAGGTGACTCCTTAGAATATCATGTCTACTAATATAAGTTGATGGCAAATTAGACGTGACTGAATACAATATCACTGCATTTGTACTGATGATTGGCACAGGATTGCCTACTGGTTTTATTACAACCTTAGTAGTCTGATTTGGCTGATTTATTGATCGGTCCCCAATACCATAGATAAGGCATGAGCTAGACTGTCGATGCAGATTTAATTTATTAACTAATGAAGATTTTATTATTGAGACACTTGCACCTGTGTCGAGAAGTGCTCGTGTCCTGACATACCTTCCGTATTTATTCCTGATATGAATGATAGCTGTGGGGCACAGACCATCAGATGGTACCACCGCACCGACAGTGGCCTTATCTCATTGTTGAAATAAGGGTGCCTGATGACTGGGGCTGCTGTTGGGAGAGCGTTGTCCATAACGCAGCTCCTCAAACTGAACATTAGCTTGGCGCGCTCGTGTCCCTGGCGGACACGTGGGCCTATGACCTGATGGTGGAGATGCATTCCGCTGTGGACGCGTGGGTGTACGCTGTCCTGCGGGCGATGACACATTCCTGGCAACAGGATTACTCACCGATGCAGGATTTGACTGATTGCCAAGTCTCTGTTCCCGTTCCTGATGTTTGTTTGCATCCTGGTAGCACAGCAACGTATTGTGCGCTTGCGAATTGCAGTGTTTGCACCAACTGCGGTGAGCACACTGGTTCCCTGAGTGTTCTCTCAGGCACACTTGA
Organism: Archips xylosteana; assembly: GCA_947563465.1. NCBI lineage: Eukaryota > Metazoa > Arthropoda > Insecta > Lepidoptera > Tortricidae > Archips > Archips xylosteana. The sequence goes on along the minus strand of OX387365.1, from coordinate 11,653,333 downwards.
CAAAGTGATTCCTTCGCTGCCCATATAGACCTGTAGTATGGGTGAAGCTTGAGGAACTCCTTACACCTATACAGGGAGTGGGATGTCTCATTACAATAAGAACACATCACCTGATTTCCACGAGTTGCTCCTGAGGTGCGCTGCGACGACGCCGTAGCCGCTACTCGCTGACGCGCAGGTGTATGTCCTGATGTTACACGCGGAGGCGACCTTGGTGCTCCCGGTGTGGCACGGCCTGATGTGGTCGCTCCTGAAGGTACTGACAGTTGCAGCCTGCCCTGCTCATCCAGAAGCTCGAGCAGCTGATCGAACGTTGGGAGTCCTGATTGACTGCCATACCGTTCCTCGAACATCTGTCTCAGTCTGTTCGGTAATTTCTGTAAAATGATGAAAGTTAATAGATATGACCATTCTGACACTGGAAGCTGTAACTTTCTTAGGGCCTGAGTGCACTCACGCAAAGGGTCATAAATTTCCTTGCGCAGCGGCGTTCCTGACGTAACCTTTGGTAATGAAATGATCCGTTCGAGATAGGCATCAATAAGTGCGCGGGAATTATTATATCTATCGTTTAATAACTTCCACGCTATCTGATAATTAGCGCCATCCATCGGTAGGTGGTTTATGATTGATTTGGGCTCATCTCCCAAGGATGTACGCAAATAATAATGTTTTTCTGAATCTGAAAGATTTGGACTCTTGTCCACAAGTGACTGGAAAAGATCACGAAAGCTGAGCCACTGAAGCAACTCGCCACTGAAATGAGGTAATTTAATTGATGGGAGTTGTACCCTTACCTGATCTGGGTTTCCTGATGATGATGGGGCGTTAGTAGCCATCATTTCTTCGAGCCTATATAACATTCCATTCACCTCTGAGAACTGTCGTTCGATGTCCTGAAATTCCTCCGCAGATATGGAGTTCTCATCCTCGGTATGGTACCTGAGAATGGTCTCGAACGATGCTACTAGCTGTAAATGATAGGTCGAAAATCGCTTGTATGCGGCTCCCGATGTCACACTAGCGGTTGATTTACTGATTGTCTCGTAACAATCGCGCAACATACGATACCGCGTACTGAATTGAGCGACCGACTTGGATAACTCTTTAGCACTCATTGTATCTGATATTAATAGGCACTAGGTTAATAATATATAGATGTCCTGATTGAAATATAAACAAACAAAGTTTGTTTAACAACTAAACAAACTTAACTGATAAAGTGATATGATAACATTAACAACTGTTAACACTGACAGAATCACAGATCTAAAATATGCGTTTCGATAAACGCTTGCGTAAACATTGCATGGAGTACATAAATTATGGAGTTACTGACCTGATTTTCACATTAAATTAGTACTGAGATTTACTCACACACGACTACTCCTTAAAGTTTTATACTCTTTGGTCGCGAGTGACGTCACGAATTGGTCCATACACAACCGCCGCCGAGCGCCGATCATGCGCCGATATGTTTCGCGTTAGTAATCTGTGGCCGAGATGGTCCACACACAAACACCTTTCACTTCACTTCTGAATCTCGAATCTTCTGATAAAATAAAATAAAATTCTGCTTGAAGCGCCGAATGATGCAATCACGACGTTTTCAATGCACGATAATGATAATCACAAATCGTCTTCTTTCTTCTGAATTAACTGAGCGCGCGCCGGTGCGTGACCTTGACCTCACCTCAAGACGCAACGCGTGCGCTCACAAACTTGTTTTGTTCAAGCCGCTTTCTGAAATTGCCTTCTTGGCTTTAAATTCTGATGATTGATGAACTGAATTGCTTCCTGATTCCCCTCATGGGCCACCAAAATGTGTTGGCTACAGAACCGGCGGGTTCGAATCGCGGCTCTCTGCGCAACCAACACTGTGGCTGCTCTGATCCTGATGGAGTTTGAACTAAAACACTGAGTTTTGAGCACCTTCTTTAATGCTAAACTTACAGTAAAATTCACACAACTTAAACTGTAATGAGTTAAATATAATTAATTTGACAAATTTGCACGTCTTGCTACGTAGCAGGGTCTGACATTCCTTTTTAAGAGTGAGTGAGATAGCGATAGTAATACTATGCAGCGTTCAGAAAGGCTGCGTTCTGATTTACATTAAAATATTATTGACCCTGTTAATTTTAATTAACATGATCTGCGAGCGAACTCGAACTGACTAAAGTGAAATTAACGGTTTCTTTTCAAAACTTTAACTTTACAAGTGAGTGAGAGAACGGAACGTCATCATCTCAATGATATAAGTTGTGTTTGGCGCGAATTTTTTCCTTTATAAAAAATAAAAAGAAATAAAAATAATTTATTTCAGGCAGAACCCATATTACAAGATAAGTAGTCAAAAGAAAAAAAATAAAATTATAAAAATTAAATGAAATTAAAATAATAACAATTAAAATTAAGAAAATTAAAATTATAATTGCGCGGCACTGAGTGAAAATCGTCACTTAATTTGACCAGTGACGATCTTCACCCAGTACTTTGTCATAGGGCAGTCCAGGCGGGCGGCAAACATATTCAGAATGATATTGGAACTGCCGCGCACTCTGTTCAGCAGAGACGCGACTCTCTTCCGTCTGATGGCGTGGAAGCCGTCAGTGCGCGCCTCTGCGAACATACCCGACGCGCTACAGCGTCTTGGCAGTTTCATCATCATCCTGAATACGTAATTATACTGGACCCTTATGGCATTTTAAGTTCGCTGCGCATGACTCACCCACAGGCTGCCGGTGTAAAAGGTTTGGCAAAACGCTTTGAATAAGGTGATCTTAACCTCCCTAGTACCCCGAGCAAATCTGCGGCCGATCATGTTGCCTCGCAAACATTTATAGTCTTGTTTGTTTCGTTACTTTGAACTGAAGTGAACATAGTAAAATAAGGAATTATAAATAAAAAGCTTATTTATTTCTTAGTTAACGCCGAAACAGGTAAGTCATATACATAAAACCTTCTTGATATCTTTTGTTTGCTGCCTGGCTGGTCCTAACACTATAACTTATTAATTTGGTAATTAGAAATACTGCTGTTTACAATATGGTTTAACTAAACTTTGTCTTCTTTGTTTTTTTTTCATGTTTGTTAACGCATGGCATGATTCAATCGATAGTTTTAATAAAGATTCGCTATGGATAACGAAGCCCCTGCTGCGAAAAAATAGAAAACTAATATTTCTGATGAAGTTAGAGCTGGTAGTAGTGGGAGTGGTTCTAGGTCTGGGTATAAATTTAGCGAGAAATGGCTTGAAATTAGCCAGTTCAAAAATTGGTTGAGCAAGCGACAGCAGAATGACAAAGCAACAGCTTTTTGCAAGGCTTGTAACTGCTTTATTTTAAACCACAAGCCCTCACTCCAAAGACACATGGAAACTGTTAAACATAAACAGAGTGTAGGTGCCACAAGTACCAACAAGTACAAACCAATTAATCAGCTTTTTATTCCAACAAAAACAGAGGAAATGGCCAAAAGAGCAGAGTTAAAAATAAGTGCATTTATTGCACAGCACAATTTGCCCATCTCCTTAGTTGATGATCTGGTACCCTTCATACAAAATACATTTCCTGAATGTAAAACAGCAAAACTGGTTACTTTGGGTCGAACTAAAGCAACTAAAGCTATCACCAGTGTGTTAGGGGCCACATGCTCCACCGAATTAACTGAAAAATTAAAGAAATCATACTACAGTATTATTATGGATGAAACCACTGATAACACAGTTAAAAAACAATGTGCACTTTCTGTTATTTTCTATGATGAATCAACTAATAAAGTGCAAACTCAGTTTCTTACTATATATGAAGTTGATTCTGGAAAAGCTGAAGACCTTTGCAGTAACCTGTTGAAATGGTTAGAAAACCAAAACATACCACTTCACAATTTTGTTGGTTTTGCATCAGATAGTATGGTTGGACAGTTTAATTCAGTTTTTAGCCACCTAAAGGAAATATTGCCTCATATTGCCTGCATCAAATGCAGTTGCCATATGATCCACCTTGCAGCATCCAAGGCCTGTTTAAAATTACCTAGGTCAATCGAAGACTTTTTGAGAAGTGTAGGCTCACACTTCAGTAGAAGTTCCACCAGACAGAACAAATTTAGAGAGTTCCAAATATTTTTTCAAGTGGACATTCATAAAATTTTAAGTCCATCAAACACCAGATGGCTCTCCCTAAAGGCATGTGTTGATAGAACGCTAGAGCAATATACTGTATTGACAGAATATTTTAGATTAGAATTGCATGAAGATCCAAGCAAAGTTACTGAAGACATAATAGGAGCGCTGAATAACAGATTTACCAAAATTTATCTTGAATTCATGACATACAATTTAGAACTTTTATGTGATTTCAACAGATTATTTCAATCAGAAAAACCTCTCTTACATAAAATCAAACCAGAAATAATGAAACTCATCAAAACAATATCAAGTAATTACATGGAATTCATTTATTGCAAAACAACTGATCCATTAAAAATAGAATTTGCAAATCCACGATTCTTCTTACCACTAGAAAAGATTTACTTGGGAGTAGCAGCACAACATTCATTGATGGAGCTGACAAATGAAGTGCCAGTACCAATGACCGAAATTGAGGGCTTCCGGAAGTCATGCCTGTCATTTTATATAGAGCTCATTAAACAAATTATAAACAGATTCGATTTCAGTGATCCCATATTTAACACCATAGAACAAATTTTGGAACCAGAACAAGCACAAAAGTTTATAATCCAAGATTTAACATCAGTGTTAGAAAGATTTCCGGTTTTAAAAAAAAAAGTAGATTTACAAGAAGTTCATAAAGAGTGGAGGAACCATGCCTTTCTTGAGAATCCAGATCACAGCTCAACTCATCTAGATGCAGATGAATATTGGTCAAAAATATTCAAAATAAAAAATGCATTACAAGAACCTGTTTTTGAAAACTTGAAAAAAGTAATCTTACTTTTGCTGGTCCTCCCCTTTTCAAATGCATGCGTTGAGCGAGTTTTCAGTCAGTTGAAGTTAATAATAACTGCCCAAAGGAACAAACTCAGCACTGACACAATTGCCGCTTTGATGTCCACTAAACAAGCGATTCCAGATGCTACAACGTTTGAACCTTCGGCCAAAATGCTCAAAATGAAAATAAAATATTAAAAGTTTGATGCCAGGTGGTGGGTGTGTGACTAACTCTATTTTTATTATTTTTATAATCAGTTGAAATTTAGCATCTTTTTTTTCATTACACTTAGATTCTATACTTAGATTCTTATATCAAAATATATCAATTTTTTTTCTGGTTTGTGAATAGTGTATGTAATATGTAATGTCCACAACAAATAAGTTCCCGATTATTATTTCAGAATAAAAAAAAGAGAAGTGTCACATCAGGACCACAATACCTATCTTTTAATTTGAATTAAATTAAAAATGATGATTCCTCCACTATGATGATTAATGATTGAAGTAATAATATCTTCACTAAATACTTTGAATGGTGATCTTACAAGGTAATAAAAATAACATTAATTGCTTATTTTGTATGCTATAGTTACAACTTATTTTCAATTAACAATATTTTTTTATTTGCTCCTAAGGTGTAGAGGGGAGAGTATACAATGATTTCTCCACTGTTTCATGGATATTGAACAAGATAAAAACGGCTGGATTCTAAAACTATTAGGTATGTACCTACTACCTATGTGACATTAATTTTAATTTATTACAATCTATTTATTTTATTCAGACATAATATACTACCTAAACTAAATACTTGGAGATTACTAACAGTTCTTTTTGTTTGACAGCTGACATCCCAGGCCCTTTATAGTATAAATCTTCCCAGGTGAATTTTTCGCTTCGAGCCCTTATCTTTCAAAACAAACGGTATCGTCATAGTATTAAGGTTCAAATTTAATGTAATGGCTCGAAGCGAAAAATATATATATAGTTTACTACGAAGTGCAAAATTCGAACTTCATATCAATTAATATGCTGAATTAGTAAAAGAAAGCTTAAAGTCTTTTTCTGTTAAACTAGACACAGATATCAAATTTAGAGTAAGATCAGGTATAAACATCACGTCTTTCAAAGTTATATTCAACAATTCACCATTAAACTTGGATGTAAAATGTACGTCACCTTTACCACTCTCTACTAGCTTCACTTAAGCTAATATACTCCGCCTCGGTGGACGACAACGAAATGCACGACTGTTTATAACTACCCCAAGATATCGAATTACCACCGTACTTGAATACAAATCCCGTGTACGACTTTCGATCTACATCTGAAGCCCAGTCTGCATCCGAATATCCCTCTAGGATAGGATTTACATTGGATTTCTTAAAAACTAAAGCCTTGTGTTTAGTTCCTATAAGATACCTCACAATTCGTTTGGCTGTATAACGACTGTTAAATTGACTTAAGTATGACACGGCAAACGAAATGCCAGGTCGCGTAGTTACGCACAAATACATTAAACTGCCTATCAACTCTTGGTACGGAAATTTGGATACAGTGTTATTCGTAGCACAAGAACTCTCACTAGAACTAATGTTAGTTATCATGGGAGACTTTACAGACTTACAGTCAGTCATGCCAAAACGATCTAACAACTTGTCAATCCGATTTTCCTGACTAAGTTTGATGGAAGTTGCATCACGTTCTACTTTGATGCCTAACATGTTTCTAACCGGGCCTAAGTCTTTTAATTTAAAATGCCGTAGCAAAGAAGATTTTAACGACTCTGCCAAGCGATTATCGTTATAAAAGACGAAGAAATCGTCGACATACAGAGCAATGTAAACAATCGACTCACCTGACTTCCTGATGAAGACACAGTCCTCTTGTTTGCACTGTAAATATCCCAAAGACAGTAAGACATCTTTTACCTTTTCATACCAGGAACGCGACGCTTGCTTTAATCCGTATACAGCTTTCCGTAATCTATAAACTTTATTTTCGCTCCCAGGACATATGAAACCTTCCGGCTGCTGCATGTAAATCTCCTCGCGTAACTCTCCATTTAGGAACGCAGTCTGTACATCTAAATGATCAATTTTCAGATCCAATTGTACAACTAGAGCCAATAATAGTCGTATAGAGCAGTGACGAACGACCGGTGAAAAAGTCACCATACTTCATATTTTTCATATCTTCATATCTTCACCATACTTCTGAGTAAAGCCTTTCGCGACCAACCTTGCCTTGTGACGTGTAATGTTTCCATCAGAGTCTCGCTTCAATGTAAAAATCCACTTGTTTTTCACTACATTTTTGTCAACTGGTTTATCAGTCAGCTCCCAAGCTCCATGTAAGACAAAAGAGTCTATTTCTTCCTGCATGGCTTTCTGCCATAGCTCTTTATCTTCACAGCTTAATGCTTCTTTGACAGTACGTGGCTCTATGGGTTCGCGTACATTACTAACGTTAGTTACGTTACAAGTTGGTTTCGGTATACGAGGACGCAGGTTATATCGGTGGCTAGTAGACTCTTGTACCTCTTGAGGTGCTTCAAGATAATCTTCAATAGGCACGTTATCATGTTCACACTCCGCCTCAACAGGATAATTGCGTGACTCTACAGAAGTCGACTCTCGCTCCGCCTCCGCAGGATAATCTGAAGACTCGACCGAAACACGTTCTGGCCCCGCCTCAACCGGCGTAGTTTTCAGTTTCTCCTCATCACCACCTCCTGTGAGAAAAATAGGTTCAAACATATGTTTTTGTTTCCTATTAGAGCGCCTACCTGGAAACACAGATTCATTGAAAATCACATCTCGTGATACAATGATCTTATTGTCATCAGGATTAAACAAACGATGGGATATCCCTTCACGTTTTCACAGTAACCTAAAAAGATCAGTTTCTTACTTTTGGGGTCTAACTTTTTTCTTTTACAGTCATCTACATGTGCAAATGCCTCGCAACCAAAGACACGCAGATTCTTAAGATTAACCTTATTACCAATCCACACCTCTTCAGGTATTTTACCTGAGAGTCTTGAGCTCGGTGACCGGTTAATAAGAAATGCTGCAGTATTAGCAGCTTCTGCCCACATTTTGTCGTCTAGATTGGCATTAAACAGTAGACAGCGCACTCTATCGAGTAAAGAACGGTTAAATCGCTCTGCAGATCCATTCTGCTGAGGGCTATATGGTACTGTCAGCTGATGAACGATGCCTTTCCTCTTTAGGAAACCCGTCAACTCAGTATTGACATATTCAGTACCGTTATCTGATCTTAAAACTTTAACTTTCGCATTGCACTGATTCTCAACAAGTTTAATAAAATCAATAGTGTACTTACAAACATCACTCTTCTTCGCAATGGGGAAGACAAACACTTTCCTGGAGTAGTCGTCTAGGAACGTGAGGATGTAACGCTTTTCTCCGAGAGAAGCAGTTGGCATCGGCCCGATGACATCAGTGTGAATGAGGTCCAGCCGTGCTTTAGCGACCTGCTTGTTAGGATTAGTCACAAAGGGAGTGCGTGATTGCTTACCCTTAAGACATACCTCATAAATTTCTTTCTGAGTAGGAACCTGAAAATCAATACCATTAGCAAACTTCCTAAGTGACGTCAAGCTATCAAAATTAAGATGACCTAATCGTTGATGCCATAACATCATGTCCTTAGAAGGAGCTGAAGTAGTTAGATTGGCACTACCGACAGTAAGAAGTATGTAAACTCTCCCAATCTTCCTAGCACTTAAAACTACCTTACCAGATTTTATTATGTTACATGCTGAATTAGTAAAAGAAAGCTTAAAGTCTTTTTCTGTTAAACTAGACACAGATATCAAATTTACAGTAAGATCAGGTATAAACATCACGTCTTTCAAAGTTATATTCAACAATTCACCATTAAACTTGGATGTAAATGTACGTCACCTTTACCACTTACGACTAGCTTCTTGCCATTGGCCACAGATACCTCCTTCGTCGACGATTCTCGGAGAGATTCGAACCAATCACGACATCCTGACATATGATTCGTAGCTCCCGAATCTATAATCCACGAAGTGTCACCTTGAGCCGTGCTGAGTGCGGTCAAAACCAGATTAGTCTTCGACTCTTCATCTGATTGAGTACAATCTTTCTTGACGTGACCCTTTGATCGACACTTCCAACACCAAAGTTTCTTCTTCGTGTTCGACGAGGTACTAGCCTGTTTCGATGTACTATCGGCCCAAGCGCCAGATATCCACCTTAAAGGCCCAGTTTGCGTGCAGTGGCTAGCGTCCTGACGCTTTGATCCACCAATGAAATTTGTGGGCGGGCCCACAAAGATTTTTTGTGTCATTTTTTTGAATTTGTGGGCGGGCCCACAAGATTTTTTGTGTCATTTTTTTTGAAGTAAGACCCGTACCCAAAAACTTTTTACAAATATTTATCAAACAAAACACCGGCCGTTAAGCAATGCTCCTAACTGCTACCATGTCTAAATTCCTGATAATTTGAGCAGATTTGAGCTATCAATTGACATTATTGTTAGAAATATCTTATAACCGAAATGCAAAATGATAAACTAATCAGGAGAGAAACTATTTTGAAATAATTTGTTGAATTTGTTGTAATTAGTTTGTTTGTTGGTTGCAATAAACGATTCAATTGAATTTAATTTAATCAGGCGTTACTTTGCGGAGGTCCATATTATTATTTAGGTCCTTAAGGTTAAGTAATTGTTTCAGTTCATTTGCCTTGAAAATCATGATTCTACTTTTGCGAAAAATAATGAAAGCAAGCCGTGCTGCGATTCGAAATATAAAAATAATATTTAATATTCATCGATACATCGGAGTAGACAATCGAAGGGTCCTTTTAATAAAATTAAATAAAAATCAACCAAACCATTGTGCAAAATTCCATTATACACGCTATTGCTTGTTTTTAGAAAAAAATCGCAGGTCTTTAGCCGCCAAACTTTTCCCATAGTTCCCATATAGCCATAGTTCTAAAATATTTATTGTAAATCGGCACACTACGCAACCTCGAAAGTAATCGAATTAAAATATCTCAAAAATATTTTAGATTTCATTGATATCCTGAATACAAAACGTAAAAACGTTAGGTAGATACAGTTCGAAATAGTATGGCCAGAAAACTCAGACTCGCAATTCGTTGTCAATTGACAGCATTTGGTTTAGTTTTAATGAGAAGCGGACGGAATAGCTGGCGAACTATTGTAGAAACAAACATTATATGTAACTACTTATAACAAAGCAGTTTTAAAAATCTCTTATTACCTTAATCTATTTCCGTTGGCAAAACTCACAGTCTTCTTCAATACAGTGTTCATATGCACACGTGTCGCAAAACTTGCACCAGAAATAGTCAGCATTAAATAAAATTGAAATGTTATGTCCATAACTCATATCAACGATAAAATGTTTCAAATGCCCTATTTCAGGCACACTATGTCCACAATTAATACAGTTTTTCAATAAAACGAAGTGGGTAAGATCCCAAGGCCAAATCAAGTCACTATCACTAATAATAATATAGTCACTTCTATGTAAAGTCCTGTCTACATCCACAAAAATCACCATTGTAAAATTAAAAAAAAAAACTATAACAACTAAACTATTACTATTACTATTTAACTATTATAAAACAATAACTATTATAAAACAAGCAAACAAACAACGTCTACAACCTGTGCCTTTGAATGTTGAAATAGTATATCGGTTCCAGAAAGTGTCAAAATTATCGTTAGCACTTTCGCGTTCCATTGCAGGAATTTTTCAAGTGCCACTTAGACCATGAGACTGTTTTGTTTGAGAGAACCATTTTTACTTCAGTTCGAATTTTGATTTGAAGGACGATGGATCCCTTTATAGACGTAGATGTGTTTTTGTCCCGCGAGGAACTACACCAAGCTATAATAAATGGACAAGAATGGCCATGGGCAGAGACCCATTTTGTGGCCAGAAATATATGTGCGGGATGTGAGGACGTACTAGATGATATAACTGTTACACATTTTTTTTTTGATCTAAGTTTTTTCCAAAATTTGTTGGTTTTATTGACAACAAATGATATGTGGTGTGGTCACTGCGGCAGATGCCTGTATGACCATTTTTTGCCGGAGGAGTGTGACGTCTGTCATCAGGTAAGATTACAGAGCTTCCCTATTGTTTTTATTTTGTCTCATAACATAATATTTAATTTATTTATCAACAAACGAAACAAACATTTAACATTTAAAAGTTATAACTCGTTTATAAAAAATAGTTAAAAAAAAATTAGAACAACTACCTAACTGAAAAATAATACTGGTTTTCAGGAATAAGAGTGGCAAACGGACGCAACGGAACACCAGCCTATCACACTTTGGTAAACAAAGAGTCAAGTAAGTACCTAAGTATTGAATTTAGGCAAAACTTTAAAATAACTACATTGATTTACTATGTTGAACTAAGAGGAGTGTTTCAATACTTTCATATTATGATCCCGAGCCATTGAATTTCTTCTCAGGCCTCTCCAGGTTTCTTTACGATGTTCTCCTTCATCTAAAGCTCATGGTGAATTTCAAATGTAATTTAGCACATAAATTGTGAAAAATTCAGAGGTGCGAGTCCAGGCTCGAACCCACGACCCTCTGCTTGAAACTTGAAAGGCCAAACCACTAGAGCACCACGGCTGTTTGTTATACTGACCCTATACATGAGGGGGTTATTAATGGTTCTAAAGATCCATTGTTCACCTCCTGACTCCATCATCAGGTCCTGCCTGATCGTCTGTTGCGTCTGGATGCGCGGCTCCGTCACTATCACCGATTTCGGCCAGAAAATGGGTAAGCATAAAAATTGTAAAAATTCACTCAAATTAGGCGTCAGTTAGGACTAAGACGCTTTGTCTATTTTTACCCGACTGCCGAAGGAGGGTTATTGGATAATATCATCGTTATAAATAAAATGATAAAATACAGTGTCATCTCTTACCTAATGCTTCAAAAACAAAAACTACACTCGTCAGCTGGAAAATGTTCATAAATGGACACACCGCACGCACTGCACCAATTTTCGTAGTCTGTTAAAAATAAACAAATATTTCCGCGATTTCTTAGATCTAGCACTTTATGAACAGGCCGGGTAGGGGAGGGCGGGGGCGCGTATGTGCCGCAACCACACCTGATCTGCCTTATGAAGTGGGTCGGCACTGCCCACGGCCATAAAAGATGCCCCGTGAAAAGTTTAATAAAATCACTAAATATTAACGTATGATTAGTGTCTATAAACACAACCATTGCTGCGACAAATGTAAATTGAACTGTAGATTCTAACTCAAAACGCTTAACACTTGTCGCAACAGCGTTCTCTTTGATGGTATTTGATAACATAAACAAATGAAACTTAATAACTAAACGGTTTCACGGTTACAATCGCGCGGCATAATTTAAGATCGAGATAATAAGTCTCGCGAGTCATTCCCGAATAGATCCCTAGGTATTGCATAATGAAAGGAAGTATAATATAAAACTATAACGAATTCAAACCAATTAAATGGATAATTATGTTTATTTACAGAAAGTGTCTGCCAGAACGCCACCACCACCACCACCGAACCAAATTTAGTAAAAATTACTTTAAGTTTATATAAGTTAACTCAGTTAAAGTTAAAATTTAACTGAGGTTACATAAAACTTTACCGAAAACAACATCTGAACAAATTGAAGAACCTTTCCATTGCTGTTAGTTCGCTGACTTTCCGAATTAAAATGAAGTTGGTTTCAGCATTCGTGATAAAGATGTAATTGAGATTGTTATTGTTAAAACTCTTCGTCAAGTGTTTCTAAGACCCATGCCGCCAGCCCATTACTTATAAAATTTATTACTTCACTATGCTTACCTATGCTTAGTCTGTTGTCAACAAGTGTCTATATCCACGAAACAAATGTGGTGGTGGTGGTGGTTGTTGTCTAATATTACAAACGCCAAAGTTTGTATGGATGTTTTCATGTTTGTTAGGTACTATTTCAAGCAACTCTCCTCTTCCATCCCAAATATAATCTGCAAGGAATAAAGTAAGGGCTTAAATCATAGGCTTATCGATTACTCATTCACTTCATATTTGGTTGCGTGTAAATTACAATCGCAGAAAATAAAATAAAGTAAATAAAGAACCTACCTGTTTACAGTGAAAAATCCATGAAGCAAGTCATGCACTCCTCTGGCGGGTAATGAGTATAAATACTCCTACCACACCCAGCACACCAATTTTCACCTATGTTAATTATGGCAATGATCGCTTCTGCATTAGAAGCGACCATCTCCATAATAAAATGGGCTGGTCCCGGGTGAGCCGGTGGCAAAGAGTTGCCGCAAAGGCAGGTTGGATGCCTCTGGAAGTGCACCACAGCGGATTTCCACGGCCACAGAGCTTCGTTTTGGGAAATCAGGAAGAAATCCCACCGAAAGAGCTCGCGATCTGCGTCCACTATGACCACCATTATAAAAACAAGGGTTCCACAAAGTTTTTTTTTTTAATTATTACAGAAGAAAGCCGTGGTAGCCTAGCGGTTTAACCTATATCCTCTGAAGCAGAGGGTCGTGGGTTCAAATCCGGCTCCCACCTCTGAGTTTTAATATGTTTATGGTTATTATAAGGCCCTGTTTACACTACTCCAGTGAAATCATTCCAGTAGCGTGACATTGCGGGGCCGCGATGCTAACCAGTTACAAAAGACCAATCATAGCGCCGCAGTGTCACGCTGTCATGTAAACAAAGCCTGACCATCGTATTTGGTTTCTTTACACTGATTTACCACTATCGCATTTTTTCTGCCTAACACTTAAACTAAGTCAGAAGTGGATAGGTTGAGAGTAAAATGATAACAAGATGTCAAGGGTTTTCTCTTTTGGCAAATTTAAGATACACAATATTTTTCAGTTTACTACTAATACGCGTTCCATAAAGGTTGTCGGTTGTGTGTTACTAAAAAAAATGGTAGTTATAATTGACCCCAACAGAGTGCTGGTGCGGGAACATTTACATTTGATAATAGAAGGGGAAGCACTCTGGCCTTGGGAAGAAACACATTTTGTGAAAATTAAGAGTGGATGTGTAGTCTGTGGACGGGTGCATGCAAATGTGCCCGGAGATGGACATTACATGTTAAACTTTAGTGAGATTAACATAGTAAAATTATTTTTATTCTCGACGAGGGTGTGGTGTGCAGACTGTGGTCATTGTCTGTACGACCACTACTCGCCGGACGAGTGCACGATATGCAGTGAATGACCAGGTAATTTTTATTATAATGCTTAATGGAATCAACCGCATTTTTGTAATTTAACTCAATTAGTCATCGATGTAGAATAATCGATGCAATTAGTAAATTATTTAGCCAAGATGATAAACCAAGATCATTCTCACCGTGTCTTAAATAAAAAAGACTGTAATTTTTCTTCTTTTTTTATTGTTACATATTATTGTTATTTATTTCTTTTGGCGGCCTCGGGGGTGGCTCGTCCGGCACCGGGATGTCTCTCCGCGGTCTCGGACATCTCCGAGGCAACGGAGGCGGAGGAGACTCCGGCGCCTCTTCTTCAGACACTGAGGATGTGGACGCATCCGGCGTCCCCGGCGCAGAAGGTTCCGGCGTTAGGCCAGGCGTCGAAGGCGGTGTGGACTCCGGCGTCGATGGCGGTGTCTCCTCCGGTGGCGTTGGCGGCGGTGTCGGCGCCGGTGGTGTAGGCGGCGGTGTGTCAAAGCCTCTGTGGACAGAATACACGGAAGAAAAAGTTTAATTGAGAATAAAACTCTTTACTAAACTCATTTTATTTTACTCGAAGAAGCTATCACAGCGGGTTTTGAACGACACACTGACTATTTACCCGAGTAAGACTTAACTCGTCCCTTCGGCGGACAGAGACAGTTTTAAAAAAATACAATAAAAAAATCAAAGTTTAGATATTTAATACGTCCGGCCGAGAGATGGTCAAGTCATTATTCGACACCTGCTTTGCCTCTAGACTAATGTAAGGGAAAAGGCAAACAGGCAAAATGAAAAACCCTTACATCATGAAATAATAATAACAACCTTACATAATGATAAGTAAAGAAATATAAATAAGTGTCGAGTCTGGCGTCCCCAGACCGGAAGACGCAGTGTAGTTAGGCCTCTAACAAGATGGAGCGACGACCTGGTTAAGGTTCCGGGAACGCGTTGGATGCGGATGGCGCAGGACCGATCTGGTTGGCGAGCCTTGTGGGAGGCCTGTGTTCAGCAGTGGACGTCTTCGGCTGAAATAAAACGATTAAAAAATAACTAGATATTTTTTTTGCTACCTAGCTATGTCAATATTTGGTCATCACCCCTCCAGAACTTATGACAGCATCGCATCTCCGCCGCATGCTACCTACGAGGGCTTCGCACAAATCCGTGCCGCGAAGTGAGTCCCAAACTTCGTCAACATGTGCGACGAGTGCAGTTTTAGTGCGTTCGGCCCTTGTGTCCCAACGTTGGACTATTAAGCCCCAAAGATTTTCAATAGGGTTTAGATCAGGAGATCTTGAAGGCCACTGTATTGTTCTCACACCATCTGGTTGCCCCGCTAGCCAACTACGCACCAAGTGACACGTGTGTATCGGGCAGTTATCGTGCACAAATATAAACTCTGGCACTTCTTCCGCCGGATACACTGTCCGCACCGTTGGCAACATTGTGTGCTGCAGAACCTCCAGATAATTTGCACCATTGGCCCTCTCAGGTAAATATACCAACTCTCCGGGGCCAGCTGCACTCATCCACGCCCACATGTTTACTACGACTCTACCTGAGTCTAAACATGGGACTACATTTTGCGGCTGGTATCGTGAATTGTCCACACGCCATAAATGTCGGCGACCCAGCTGGCTCGACCTAAAACTCTTTTCATCTGAAAATATGGCGTGTGAAAAATCGCAATCCCTCATATCGCGAGCGAAATTGACACGTGCTGTCATATGGGCTTCTGTCAAGGAAATTTTTTTTGCCGGCTTCCTGTGATGAATGCCTGCCCGATGCAGAGCATCTCTGACGGTTTGCGAACAGCAATCTAATTCCTGCGCCAACTGCGGAATTGGCGTAAACGGATGCTGCTGAACGGTCGAAATAACGTCATCCAAACGCTGTTCATCGATTATACGTGGCTGCGGCGGATGAGGTAGGGTGTCCACATTCCCTGTATCGACATGGCGATTACGCCACTTGCGTACTGTTTTTCTCTGAAAAACAATAATAAGTCGCTTAAATAGATGTATTTCATAAAAAGGCGTCGGAAATTACAATGCTTTTATTATACCTAATCCCTCTCAAGCAGAGGGTCATGGGTTCAAATCCCGGCTCGCACCTCTGAGTTTTTCGGAATTTATGTGCGAAATTACATTTGAAATTTAACATGAGCTTAACGGTGAAGGAAAACATCGTGAGGTGAGGTGATCGTAACCTGCATACACCTGCGAAGAAATTCAATGGTGTGTGTGAAGTTCCCAATCCGCACTGGGCCCGCGTTTGAACTACGGCCCAAGCCCTCTCATTCTGAGAGGAGGCCTGTGTCTTGCAGTGGGACGTATATAGGCTGGAATGATGATGATGATGTAAGCTTTGGCGTCGGCGTAAATGTTGAGCTGGGAGAGCAGAGGGTCGTGGGTTCAAATCCCGGCTCGCACCTCTGAGTTTTTCGGAATTTATGTGCGAAATTACATTTGAAATTTAACATGAGCTTAACGGTGAAGGAAAACATCGTGAGGAAACCTGCACACACCTGCAAAGAAATTCAATGGTGTGTGTAGTAAAACACAGCTTGCTGGATGAACACTGGTTTTATATTTTTCGATGTGGGTACATATTCACAGTAACAATCTACCCTATTACTTATTATACTACATCTCTTCCCTTATGGTAAAAATGTAAACATAAAACAACAATCATACAATGTAAACAAATTGCACTAAGACTGACAATTATCTGTTTACTTAAAGATGGACGCGATTGCATACAATTATACCTACTTATTAAACTGCTATATGTTTATATAAAAATAACCATCACCTAATCTTATTAATAAACTAGTTACCTATAAATTACAATTTCACCTAGTAACATATATTCTATACCCTCCACCATTAAGTACTACTAATTAATTACTAGTACACAGAAGTAATCACTTATTACTGTATATATTATTTTTTACTTTTATGTTTGATATATTTATTTATCAAAAATAACCTAATGTGTGTACTATACAATTGCAATGTAAAATTATACTTAATTTTTAACCTACGATTGCGATGTTGTTTGCGAGTGATATTGAGAGAACTATTATTGTTAAATAAAAAGCACATCAATGTTGTAAAGTGGTCTTTGACCATATTAGGTATTTAAGACTGTTCTGCTAACAAACGGGCTTTGCTCCTAGTTACAGGAGGCTTTATTTCGTTATTATTATTACCTAGGGGGTCTTGCTTGAGAACACCAGTCTTATCATCAGCCACGCGCTCGCAGTGTGACGCACTGTGCGCGGCGGCGGGCACGACGGGTTGCCCGTGCCCGGGCGCGGGCGCCTCGCACTTGACGAGTCGGCTGATGACATGGCGGCGGTTCCTGCGGTATTTGCGCCCTACCGCGTCTTGCAGAATGTAAGACCGCGGCGCAGCCGCCTTGCCCACTACTTGCATAAACCTGCGCTCATTACCATCCGCTATCACTACTTTACTATGCAGAGGTAGTGTAGGGAGGTTTTGAGTCGTTTTGTCGTAAGTCGATTTGATATTTTGCTGCTGTCTCTCAATCGCTGCGTGATTGAGTTCATTGTTTACCTTTTCTGAAAGCAACGATGTGTGAACGGGCAGCCTCGTGTTCAATCTCCTGCCAAATAATATTTGTGCCGGAGAATCAATGCCATTTCGAGGTGTGGCTCTAAAATTTAATAGGCTCAAATAATGATCCTCACCTGCATCCACACATTTTTTCAGTAAACTTTTTATAGTGCGTATAGCTCGTTCGCTTTTCCCATTCGACTGGGAATACATGGGCGAAGATGTCACATGCATAATATCCCACCCATTAACAAAATCGAAGAACTCGCGGGAGCTGTACGCGGGACCGTTGTCCGTGACCAATTCCTTCGGTATCCCGTGACGAGCGAACTGTTCTTTCATCGCCGTAATGACCGATTTACTACTTATGTTACATAACTCGTTTATTTCTACGAAATTCGAGAAATAATCAACAAGTAGCAGGTAGTATTTTTTTCTATATTCAAAGATGTCAGAACCTATTTTGCACCACGGCAAAGTGGGCACCGCGTGCGGCAGCAGCGGCTCGCGGCGCGGCGGCGGCGCGTGCAGCGCGCAGGCGGCGCACGCGCGCACGGCGTCCTCCACCGCGCGCGACAGCCCCGGCCAGAACATGACCTCGCGCGCGCGCCGCTTGCAGCGCTCGATGCCCAGGTGCCCCTCGTGCACCCGTCGCACCATCTCGTCGCGCAGTGCTCGAGGAATAAATACAAGATATCCCTTCAGTATCAACCCATCGATATATTGTAACGACTCCCTGTAAGGCCAAAAAATCTGACTATAGGCGACTACTTCGTGTCTATTTTTAGGCCAACCGTTCTCAATGTAATCGATTAAAAATTTACATTGTTCATCGTTCTGTATATGTTGCTTTACAGAGTCCAGTTTTTTATCGCTAAACTGTAAATGCTCGATCAAAAAACACGTTTGAACTTCCACTTCCTTGCTAACTCGGTCAGACATTCTATCCGATAGAGCTGCACGGGATAGTGTGTCCGCGATATACATAAATTTTCCTGGTACATACTGAACCTTTATGTCGTATCCTTGAATCCGTAACATCATGCGCTGTAGACGCGCTGGGATATTAGACAGTGACTTTTTAAAAATCGACTCTAACGGTTTGTGGTCCGTCTGTACTGTTACGTCACTTCTACCGAATAAATATTGGTGAAAACGCTCGCACGCGAACACTATCGCCAACATTTCTTTTTCGATTTGTGCGTAGCGTCGTTGCGCGTCCGTGAGGGTGGCGGAGGCGAACTCGACCGGCCGCCCGCCCTGCAGCAGCACGGCGCCCAGCGCCTCCGAGCTCGCGTCTACAGACACCAGCACCGGCAGCTCGCCTGAGTACAACGATAACACTGGTGCCGACGCTATTTTTTCCTTAAGCGCCTTCACCGCTTTGGAGTGTTCTCGGTCCCATAACCATTCCGAGCCTTTCCTCAAAAGACCTCTAAGCACAGCTACCGATTCGGAATAATTAGGGATAAATTTTGAAAGGTAATTAACCATGCCGAGAAACCTCTCCAAAGATTTGCGGTCGGTCGGGTCAGGCATTCCTACTATCGCTTTTATTTTTATCTCATCCGGCCGCATACCCTCTGCATCAAAAACGTGGCCTAAGTACACTATCTCTCGCACACCGAACTTACACTTAGACCGATTAAATTTGATGCCTAGCTCTTTAGCACGCCGTAACAAGCGCTCCAAGCGCACGTCGTGCTCCTCTTTGGTGGCTCCCCAAACAATAATATCGTCTATGAAGGAGTCCGTCCCGTCCAGGTCTTCCAGGTATTGTCGTATTTTAGCATGAAACACCTCGGGCGCGCAATTAATCCCATAAGGCATCCTTAAAAACTGGAACCTACCGAAAGGTGTGCCGAACGTGCACAGATCCGCGCTGGCCTCGTCCAGCGGCAGCATCCAGAAGCCGCAGCGCGCGTCCAGCACGCTGAACCAGCCGGCGCCGCGCAGCCGCGCCGCCAGCTCGCTCACCGTCGGCAGCGCGAAGTGCGCGCGCCGCACTGCCGTGTTGAGAACTCGCGGATCTAAACACACCCTTATTTCGCCGTTTTTCTTAGCCGCTATGACAATTGGATTTACCCAGTCGGTTGGGTGAGTCACCTTTCGTATGACCCCAAGTCTTTCCATACGAGTTAACTCCTCGTGCAACTTATCCCGCATGCCCATGGGGATCCTACGCGCCGGGCATATTACCGGTTGTACGGACTCGTCTACAATAATTCTATGCCGTCCCGGCAATTTTCCCAACCCGCTAAATAAATCCATATAATCATCTATATTCAGCCCGTCTACTCTTTGAACGACACCTAATTTGACACATCCATTTAATCCGAGAATATTTTGGCATCGCATATTAGCAATGACTAAATTTATTCTGTAATATTTATTTTTAAATTTTAAATCTAAGGTACATTCCCCAATAATTGGTACAACATTTCCTGTATATGAGTAAACTCTTTTATTCTCTCTCTCTCTCTCTTCTTCAGCCCATAGCCACCCAATGCTGAGTGTACTCTTTTATTATATAAAACCAAATCCTTAACATTTAAACCCAACTTTTCATAATCAGACATTGAGAGTATATTTAACATGGAACCAGTGTCTAATTTAAAAATGAGTTTTTTACCTTTAAAGTCCAAATATTCAATCCACTGTGTGTTACATTCCCTTGTCTGTCTCTGTTCTTCAATCACGTCCACATAAAACGCATCGCCTTCCGAATCGTCCGTATCTTCAGTTACACTCACGTTGTCCACAATTTTACTAAACGGTTTGCTTCTACAAACTCGCGCGAAGTGACCACGGCGATCGCACACGAAACACGTCGACCTCACCGCCGGGCAGCGGTCTTCGTCTCGGCAGAACGTGCTGCCGCATCGCGCACATGCCGGCCGTTGCCGCGCGGGCGCCGCGCGCTGCCGCTGCGTCGCCGCCGGGCCCGCGGCCGCCGGCGCCGCGCCGCGCTCCGAGCCCGTCCGGGCGCGCGCCCCCGCGCCGCGCCCTCTGCCCGGCCCGCGATACCCGCGCCCCCCGGTCACTGCGTTAATTTGAACACACGTCTCTTCGATTTTTTTATTTTCTTCTTTAGACATCTCGTCCGCTTCACATATGTGTACAGCTTTTCCCAACGTTAGCTCGTCCGTTCTCAATAGGCGATCACGTACGACGTTATTCGTAATGCCACAAACGATACGGTCTCTTATTAAACTGTCCGTCAGTTTATCGAATTCGCACTCTTGGCTCAGCACTCTTAACGCGGTCACATATTGACTAATCGTTTCACCAGCATTTTGGTTTCGTGTGAAGAATTTAAACCGTACCATTGTAATGTTTGATTTCGTTCCGAAATGCGCATCGAATTTTTTCTTTAAACAAGATAGATTATCCGACTGCTCGTCCTTTTCAAATGTGAATGTTGAGTATATCTCATATCCTTCCGGCCCTATGAGGTTCACCAGCAAGCTTGCCTGTACGTCCGCGTTCTCCTTATTGACTCCTGACGCCTTCAAAAACACCTCGAAATGTTTCCACCACTTTTGCCACGCAGCTGCCCTGGCAACCGGGCTCCCGTCGATACGTAACTCCGCCGGAGGACGTGCGTGCTCCATTTTTTATTGTTAACTTGTGTAACTATCGCAAATACTCGAACACAAGTACTTCACTGACTATTGGTACTGGTTGATCTAAATTAACTAATTAACCGCTGCCACCATGTAGTAAAACACAGCTTGCTGGATGAACACTGGTTTTATATTTTTCGATGTGGGTACATATTCACAGTAACAATCTACCCTATTACTTATTATACTACAAGAAAGTGAAGTGAAGTTCCCAATCCGCACTGGGCCCGCGTTTGAACTACGGCCCAAGCCCTCTCATTCTGAGAGGAGGCCTGTGTCTTGCAGTGGGACGTATATAGGCTGGAATGATGATGATGATGTAAGCTTTGGCGTCGGCGTAAATGTTGAGCTGGGAGAGCAGAGGGTCGTGGGTTCAAATCCCGGCTCGCACCTCTGAGTTTTTCGGAATTTATGTGCGAAATTACATTTGAAATTTAACATGAGCTTAACGGTGAAGGAAAACATCGTGAGGAAACCTGCACACACCTGCGAAGAAATTCAATGGTGTGTGTGAAGTTCCCAATCCGCACTGGGCCCGCGTTTGAACTACGGCCCAAGCCCTCTTATTCTGAGAGGAGGCCTGTGTCTTGCAGTGGGACGTATATAGGCTGGAATGATGATGATGATGTAAGCTTTGGCGTCGGCGTAAATGTTGAGCTGGGAGACGGACAATGGATTTGCCAACTTTAGGTATAAAAACATTGTAATTTCCGATCTCTAAGTAGGTATTCATAAAACAATTGTATTCACTTACCGTAATGCCCAATTCTTCCGAGATTTGAGTAACGTTGTAGCCTTGTTCAGATAAGAAGATTATCTCTGTTCTTGTGGACTGTGTTATATAACGACCAAGCGACATAATTAATAACTGCGATGGACGAGTAAACACGTTATTCAAGTTCAGAGCTATGCAACTGACTGGACAATCAAGCAACTGACTGACTAGATAGAACATGTGCAAGTAATAAACCAAAAAATATTCTGGTCCCCATTCGCCAAGCAATTGACTAACTAAACAAAACATGTGCAAGTAATAAACAAAAAAATATTCTGTTCCTCATTGGTCAAGCAATTGACTGACTAGACAAAACGCACAATTTATAAAAAAATATTCTGTGTCTTATTGGTCAACAAAATTAAGGGCGGGGTTAGGCAACTTCGACGGTTGCAAGCCAATTTGTTTTGAAACTGGGTATCTGGCGCTTGGGCCGATAGTACTTGGCGCATTTTTATCATCGCCACGGGAACTGGTCTTGTTGTAGCTACGATTCCGTGTAAACAAGCAGTCATCACCACCAGCGGTCCCTTTCCATCGCTTGTCTTGAAGTAGTTTGGTCTTCACTTTATCCGTCGTTAAATCAATGTTCGAGTGCTCCAGAGCCATAATCATGGGTTCATACACTTGAGGCAACCCTTGAAGCATTATATCAGCAAGAAATTTCGATTTGGCATACGCCGACAAAGGACGCCGCCATAAATCGGATAGAAAGCGCAAATCACGATATTTACTTCTAGCTTTAACATAAAGCGGCATCCCTGGTCATCATTCTGCCGGAACATCGTTAGTATTTGCCATACCGAGTATACCCACGATTTTTCGTTAACCATTAAAATTTATCTATTTCTGTCCTCAGCTGTCAAACATTTGACGTCAATCAAAAAAGGCGCGTTAGGATTATCTTTGGTATGCCTTCAAGTTGATAAGAGGTTGCATGTCATTAATGAAAATTTTGTGTGTATATTTCAATGGGTTTCAAGATGGTTTGAAAACACAATTAGACCCGGTAGGTGGCGCTGCTTTTCCAGGCAGGACGACGTCTGCCGGATCCGCTAGTATATGTATACTATAGTTTAACTGTTTAGTTGTGTTATTGTTGTTGTTTGGTTGTGTGTCTTCCTTGTCTGCAAGCAACATCGAAAGCTGAGTCCTTATTTCTTTTGTGGAATCATCCTTTTTAACTCTTTTCAGCTCATATACAATAGTTTCTGGGAATTTTCCAAAGATTAAAGTTCTGAAGAAACTGTAAGATACATCTTCACCATTTAAGACTCGCAGATGACGTTCTAGTCCATTAAACACTCTATGACAATCTATGATCGCTTCACTAGCCGGTGTTATTTTATTGAGTGCAGCATAATGAGCATCCTTTATGTAGCTGTCTCTGCCATAACGCCCCCTAAGTGTTGTGACTGCTATGGCATAATTTGCGTTTGTGGCTTGTAAGCCTTCCACTAAACTTTTAGCTTCGCGCTTTAGAGCCGCAGATAAATACAGAAATTTATCTACATCTGGTAAGTCTCGCTGGTCAATCTGAGACCTGAACTGGTCCCAAAAGGAATGCCAGTTTAAGATGTCTCCATCAAATGTAGGCAAACTCAGTACTGGAAATTTTCCAGTTAAACATTTAGTAGATGTTGTTTCCTTGGTCTTGGCATGTTAGATTTTAATCCTCAGCTCACTCAGAACCTCCTCCGCTTCCAACTGTTGTGTAGATTATTGGAAATATCATCTGCTGATGGATTATTGACGTATTTGAAGTAATTGTTTAAATTATTGGTTAGTTTCAGTAATACGCTTTCTAATTTAGACGCGGCACCTCTACATGCAACACCGCTTCTTGCAGTGACTCCCTCTTGATAGTTTCGCTTATTTGTTTAGCTGTAGCAGTATGTTGTAAGAGTCTGTCTGAAGTTACTTTTAATATGTTTTCCCAAATTTGATCCGTACTTAATGTCCAAGCATGTTACTCCCACAATAGGAGATAATACGGCAGCCTTGAGGCTGGCAACATTGCCGTGCCTCCCGCGCTGACGACGCGACAGTGGCGCCGTGGAAGAAATAAGAAGAGGCCCCTTCTTCTCGGCGGTTCGGCACGGGACGGTTGCGCTCCGTGATTTTTGTTATAATTATTATCGTCCAAACTTTTACTGTGACTGTGACTTGAAGAACGCTTCAGGATTCCCATTTATATCAAGCAACAGCAAAACACAAAGATCGGCCAAATCTGGCGGCGGCTGCATGCCACACCTACAAGACATCGCGCGCTTCTAAAGGTACCTACCATTGTCTTTTATTGGGGTCTGACATGCTTGGACACATATTTATGTATAGTGGCTCTGGCTATCGAAGTTTAATATGTGAGTAAACACTCAACTTGTTTGTAAATCTGTGATAGACCATAAATATTGACCGTGTGTACGATTTATAACAATCTTATCTCACTTTCAAATGAAATCAAACGTAGTGAATAATGTTCAGAACGAATTAACTTTGCACTTACCATGAAAGTCACAACGCTGCGTTTCGCTTTAGCCTGATGATTCTAACACAAAATATGAGTAGCTTCAGCTTGTTTTTAAAAACAAGTACCTTTTGCCACTTATTACACGATATTTTCGTTTTATTAAACTTTTCACAACTTTGAGACAAACTTTAGTACAAACAAGACCGTTAGAAGAAAATTTTCATTTTGACGTTTCTCAAAGAAGAAAAAACCACGTAAGGGTCGTATTTTTCTAAGTAACATATAAATTAAAAAATAAAAATGGGAACCTATCGATGTGTATAAAATTTTATTTCCAAAGGTTTAGAATCCAGAAAACTTCATTTGTCCGAAAGCATTTTTTCTGAAACTGTAAATATTTCAGGATTAATTTCAGGACCATCGTGTAGAACCCTTTAGGTTAGGTAAGGGTTGTTTTATAAAAATCCTGAAATATTTACACTTTCAGAAAAAAATGCATTCGGATAAATGAAGCATTCGAGATTTTAAATATTCGGAAAAAAAAATCGAGAATATGATAGGTAACCAATACGCTGAACTCTGGATTGATTAATGTTCTACCCCGTCACTAACAGTCCGAGCAAGTGATTTTACACTCTTACCCGGTATCGGGCTGCTGGACTCTTGTCTGTTCTTAACCAGTGTCATTGAGCAAAAGCATAAGCATTTGCACTCTGCACGTCGGGTCGCCAGCTGAACCTACCATCGTGTCTGACAAAACGCTGTACGTACAATGGAAACAGCGCTCCGCCATGCCACGGCGGCACACATTAGTCTGCGTCAAAAGATGAGCGAACGGGAACGTTCACACCCAGCACGTCGGGTCGACAGACCCATTAAACATCCGCGTCAAAACATGAGAGACCACCAAGGTAGCCACACCCAGCACGTCGGGTCGCGGGACTGTAACCTGTTCTTATTAGTCCTGTAACCTGTTACAAAAGGGTTAATGATAAAAGAAAATCGAATCTTTATTATATATTTAATGGATATCGGTTCTTACTATTAATTTTCTATCAACCTAGGTTTTGGCGTTAACAAGAAAGAAAGAAAGAAAAAACAATTTATTGCCACAAAAAACAAATTGAACAATTAAATCCTACATATTACACATAAAACATAGTCCTTAAAAGTCCGGATCGCCGTCCAAATCGTAGAAAATGTATTTTTCGTCTCACTAGACACTACGACTACTACTTTCACTCGGAGCAACTAACGCGGTTTGAGAAGAAGGGCACAATAAGATGGACTCACATTCTTTGTTGCCAGCATAAAAAAAAACCCTTCATTCGCTGGATTTTTACAAGCTACGATCTTCTACCAGGGCCCTATTTAATAAAAATTACAAGTTGTAAATTGTAAATTGTATCAACAGGTTACAATTCTACAAGTTTCTGTTTTATAAAAATTTTAATTTACAAATTTGTTATGGTGGAAAAGTTACAAAATTGTATAATTGTACCTACAATTTCACATAATTCTGTTTAATAAAAATTTTCACTTCACAGGTGATTGTTTACAATTTTGTATGGAAATTTACTTTATTAAACAAGTAATTGTACTTACAAGTTTACATATTTTGTAAATTGTAGTATAATCCCTACAGGTAACCTAGGGATCTGTCAGAAATTAATGAAGTGTGCTCCGACGATCTGAATAATTAAAAATCATGGTTCTAACAACGAGTAATGACATTAGCTTGAGGTCCCGGGTTCGATTCCCGCGTCGTGGCTGATATTTGTAAAAAATACGAATGTATGTTCTCGAGTCTTGGGTGTATTTATCCGTTGCCAAGTACCCATAACACAAGCTTTGCTTACTTTGGAACTATATTTATTTATACACATACAGCAAATATTGCTTATAGTTTTTTTTAATGGCCGAACGCCATGATGCTGTGTCACTCCGTGTTGAATGGAAACGACATCTCGTCTAGCCGCACCTGCAACGTGATACTTCGCGGCCATAAGGAACATAACATCAATATTAAATAAATAAATAAAATAAATATTAGGGGACAATCTTACACAAATCGACCTAGTCCCAAACTAAACAAAGCTTGTACTATGGGTACTAGACGACGATAAACATACTTATATAGATAAATAAATACTTAAATACATAGAAAACATCCATAACTCAGGAACAAATATTCGTGCTCATCACACAAATAAATGCCCTTACCGGGATTTGAACCCAGGACCTCTTGCTTCGTAGGCAGGGTCACTACCAACTAGGCTAAAGCGGTCGTTAAATCGCAAAGCGGTCGTCGTATTATCATTGCATGTTTGAGAACAATATCTTTATTCTCGTAAATTAGAGACAAAATTGTAATTTTGTTGTTGTTCTCCGTGACCTCAACAGGTTAACCAATTCAATAATTTCTTAGTAATTTCTTAAGCCTACCCTCGTTTAATTGTAGCAAACTTGTAGCAAAATATTACATTTTACGTAAATTGTACCTTACAATTATAATTTTGTAAATACAATATTGTCATTGAAAGCTACAGGCGTTTTTCGTTTGCGTCCTTCCTTGTCCTGCAAGTCTCGTGTACTGTCCGGTCTGCCGATACCTTTTGATGACCCTATGCACCACAGATTTCGATACTCCTACTGTTAGGGACACTTGAAGGTAAGTGTACCCATTCTCAATTAAAGTCACACACTTGGACACTTGAGTCGCGTTTAGGTCTGCCATTTTAGATTAATGATGTTCTCAGACTTATACTGATCACGACGAACCAAACAATTGAAGCATAAATTTCAAGAAAACACAAATTTACTTCAAAACGCAAAGTACACGAACAATATTCGCTTCGGAAATGATGCAATTTGTGAAATGAAAATCTGAAAAGAAAAACGTTTACGTACACCTATTATTATGTACACCTATGTTCCACAAATAAACGTATTCTATTCTATTCTATTCTATTCTATTCTATTCTATTCTATTCTATTCTGTTCAAAATCTTCTTTTTTCTAAGCAGTTTTAAATCATGTTTATGGCCAGAACGTCCGATGAATAAAACAGCAGCAATCAAACCTTTATTTTGCGTTCCTCTAATTTTGTCCATGAGTGTATTAAGTTCAAAAAATATAAAAGTGCTAAATTAAAATCCGCAATGTGGTTCCAATAAAATAAAAATGTGGCTTAAAGGTCTCTGAAACCAGGCCATAAAATCCAAAAAAAATAATCAAGTGAGTGGTTAAACATTTCCCTGCTAAAACCGCATTCAGTTGTAAATTATAAATTGGTTTCATATTTAGACGAAATGGTAGTAATTGCTTGTGGTTTAATTAACCTACAAGGCGACATTATAAGAAAAAAATAAATCAAACATTTTATTAATCCATATCTTTAAACATCTGACAAAAGATGCGAGTGTTTATCTGCATGGTTGTAAATTTTAATAATAATCTAATTGTTTTATTTTTTTAAATTTAATATGTATTTTGCTAACCAGTGTGTAATCGCCATACGATAAATAAATAAATAATTCATTAGAAAATTAATATTTCATTGTCAAACACTTGTTTTATTTTTTTGGCACTTTCTAATAGCTTGGGAAAGATATAGATCTTCCAAAAATTTGTAGCCTTTAGAATGAGGTTACCTATTTATATATTCCTCATCAAAATCCACCCAGTATAAATTAACATTCTTTGTACTTTCAAAATTGGGGTCAGCCACACAAAATAAGCCATTTTTCTTTCTACATGCTAACATTTGACAAGTTATTTGTGCTTTAAATTTATCCTGCACCTTATTATCTTTTACATATGATTTGAATGTGTTTTCTGATGTTGGACATATGATTTCAATCACAAAGTCCTCAGTAACACCATCTGGTGAAGTCATTGATAAGTACAAAGCCAGAGTTTTCTATTTCTGTATGCAACTTTTTCTCTACCTCTTTTAAAACCATTTTTTCTAATTTCTTTCCTCTTTTGATCGCAATGGTCTCTGGTACTTTGTAACCTCCCAAGATCTGCTGAACTAAAGCACCATCAGTTTTACAATATACAGCTTGATGTAACAGAGATGCTGTGATTCGTCCTTGTCTTATGTTATGCCAATATTTATTGTTACTTTGATTGGTTGTGTTCATGTTAATGTTTGTTACAACATTTTCTGTTATGCAAGCATTAGCATAATGTATAAAGTTTGAGGCATTTTGATTCAGTTCTAGGTGCTCTTGTTCTATGAACTGAAGAGTCATGTCATACAAATTGTAAGATTGTAGTTTTTCATTGCACAAATTCAGGACCGTCGAATCTTTCATGCCTCTTCTGTTACTTTCTGCAAGAAAATCCTGCAGAACAGAGGAATCTTTTGCTGCTGCTCTAGGTTTTTTCGCTTTAGGAAAGATATTTTTGCTTGGCAAATGGTCAGTTCTTATGCTTGAGAGTGTAGGTTTCTTCCAGTAGCAATCCACCGACGTGGAACTAGGTTTTTCACTTTTCTTAGCCAGCCAAAACAAAAGTAAGAGTGAATGTTTGCAACCACCTAAAATAACATAGAAAGTCATGTAGCTTTAAAATTTTTACAACCAAGTAAGGCTGCGTTTCCACCAGAGATGTGCGAGGTAGCTAAGCGGTGCGAGGCTGTGTAACGAGGATGTGTTAAAATTTTTACAACCAAGTAAGGCTGCGTTTCCACCAGAGATGTGCGAGGTAGCTAAGCGGTGCGAGGCTGTGTAACGAGGATGTGTAACGGTGTGAATGTTTCCACCAAAGATGTGCGAGGTAGCTGAGCGGTGCGGGGATGCGTAGCGAGGATGTGTAGCGGGCTCTTTTCAAATAAGCGGGCGGGTGCGGTGCAACGCCGCCTAGCAACACATTCCTCGCATACATCTTCCCCTTCTTTTGTATGTACAAAAACCTTGCTCTGCTGAGCTGTTTCCACCACAGCTGAGCTGAGCAAGGATAGGTAAATGAAGTGTTTCTATTGGTTCATGACAGACACATCCCTCGCAACGCATCCTCGCACAGCTCCGGTGGATACGCAGCCTATATGGTAACCCAGCCCAGGTAATGGGCATCACACCACAAACATGCCAGAAGACTGCTACATTACTAAAAATCGTCGATGATGATGAAGTTCAGGTTAGTTTTCCTATCACTACATAGTATAAAATACAGTCGCTTCCCGCTGTCTGTCCCTATGTATGCTTAATCTTTAAAACTACGCAACGGATTTTGATGCGGTTTTTTTTTAATAGATAGAGTGATTCAAGAGGAAGGTTTATATGTATTTAATACATGCATAATATAGTAGAGAAACACTGATAATTACAACCGTGCGAAGCCAGGGCGGGTCGCTAGTTTAATATAAAAGAACCTCTATGCCAAAATTTCATCATGATTGGTTAACCCGTCAGAAGATAACTGGAAGTTATTACATCACTATACATTATACACATTATGGTGTGGGTTAGACTAACTGTATGTTCCTAAAAAAGTCACCTTCTGCAGCCGCACAGTCATCACAGCTTGAATCTAAGATGACATTATCAGTTTCATTAATTTGGACCGTGACATTATATAGCTTATTGTTAATCCTGTGCTCGGGTACAATTTTTGACTTTTGCCTTGACATGACAATGACTGGTATTTCTTTTATCTTGAACAATTTGAACAACGCCTATAGCTGAGTTCAAGTAAGAACCTCTTGATGACCTGAAAAAGTAGATAAAAATTAGGTACCTAAGTAACGCACTTTCAATACCTACACTTTTTGTTATTTATTGAAAAAAATTGTTAATTTCTTGCATTATACTTACATTTTAGCATCTTTGCACCCCGTATTTCCGCAACGTTGTGTTTGTTACTACTTGAAATGTATTCTAAAATCATGACATGTTCCAACTTGGGTAAGATTGCGAGAGTCAGCCTTGACAAAATCAGAACTAGAACTTGTACCGGCAAGCATTTTGATCGAAGAATCTAATGACATTGACAGATGACAACTTGTAACACTTTATACCTTAGTAAATAACGACTTACTGGTAGAATTTGTCTCGGAGGCTGGTGAATACATTTCACGATTGTCAGTCATATAGTTGGCACGGTATCATTCCATTTCTTTCACAAAACACATACGTTATCGTGTGGCGCGGTCTGCCTATTTGTTTGTAGTACATCAACACTCCATTTATACTAGTTTAATTTCTTAAAAGGTGAGGAAGTCGATGTTATGTTGTCGAGATTAAAGTATTTGTTTGCCTATCGGACGAAATGACAGATCCGCGTTCCGTTTCACGTGATGAACGCTGATGTTGGAAGGATGTAGTTTTTGCAGTCGTAACTTATACAAATCTTTTATCAATTATTGTTACAGGTTCACTAAATCTACGTTGGATTAGTTTTAAGTTGATTAGGATTTTCTTTCAGGCAGCGGAATGCATTTAGTTTCGTAGCTGTCAGTTTGTTTAGGTTTCGCTGGATGAGTGAAACGGAATTCCGTGATGGCCGGCGTAGTGTCGAACGTCAGTGCTGTTATCGGTAACTCTCTAGTCTATGGGTCGCAATTATTTGTGATATTTATTTCATGTTTTTAATTCCTAATAACATAGAAATGTAGGATTAATTTTGTTTATTCTAATAAATAGTGGTTTCCGCGAAGAATTCCTCGTTAATGATATTTTCTTGCGTTGGTTTTGTCTCTGGTCGGATAAACCGAACTTGTAGAAGGCTTTGGTCAACGCCTAGCGTGAGGCCTCATTTTTCCTTGGGCTCGTCCCGTTACGATGCCATAATTTTTCAATAGTCTCGTTATGAGAGACATCCAGGTGTAATCTTCCAATTTGATTCTTCAAAATGGGTAAGCTTTCTTTAGCCTCGCTGTTGTTTGTTTAACGAAATAAATTCGGGTTGTATAATCGTTTATTTCTTCGTAGGAGGTAGCTTGAAGATCTGCCCCGCATATAGGCGTTATGCGCTGTGATGCTGGTTGGCGGCTAACTTTCTTTCAATTTGGTGAGTATTTGAACCCGTCCTGCGACACTCTCAACGCTTAATTCGTTCCGAGTGATATTATTTTCTAACCTTCGTGATATCTATTTTCAGTTACGATTCGCGAGCCAGGCTTGGTCTTTCCCGGTGAAGCGATCGTAATTCCATCAGACAATAGCCCGGTGTTGGCCCACGGGTGCTGTTTATCTGTGTACGTCGTTATTACGGAAAAAAACCCCATTCACTTGGGTAAGTTTTGTTAGATGCCTCTATTGTGCTACCCTCCATGTATTTTTATTAAAATAATTTATTATAAACTGAATATTTTGTTCCAGGGTTTTTTTTTTTTTTTTATATATAGCAATTTCCCTACTTTCTCTTCGGTACTCTTTCACCTAAGGAGTTGCGGATTCATCGAGAGGTTTCCCGCTAACCCGGTAGATTCAGTCCGACCCCGGCCTGCGGTTTGTCGACTTAGATGAATGAGTATATTTTATATGAGTTAACGAAGCTTTTCATGTAAGTTTTTACTGTATTTTGACCTCGCTTCACGGGAGATTTAATTTAATTTTCTTAGTAGTGGTACGGAGATTAAGTGTGTCGTTTCACGCTAGACAACTTCATTTCCAAACCATGACTTAACTGTATACCCCTAACTTCCGGCGTAGACAACCATTTCCCTTTGACTTATCCTCTCTCGGTCATGTACCGTACTGAAACCAACTGACTTACCATTTTCATGTAGGTATTCCTTAGCTTTCTTGTAGTGGTACGGAAATTAAGTGTGTCGTTTCACGCTAGACAACTTAATTTCCAAGCCATGATATAACTGTCTACCCCATACTTTAGGCGTGGACAACCCTTACCTTTGACATTTATCTACATTCGGTTCTGTGCTCAGACCGATACTCACGTTTTATAAATACTTATATGTAGGACTTTCTTACGTTTATTTTGTAGTAGAGCGGAGATTAAGTGTGTTGTTTCTCGTTAGACCGCTTAGTTTCCAAACCATGATTTAACTGTCTATTCCCTACCTCTGGCGTAGACAAGACATTGCCCTTGACGTTTTCTTTTCACTGGTTCCTCATACGGACCAAAACCAGCCGTTTAAACTTTATTAACATGTGTGTGCCTGTATGCCAGGTATAGGGTAAATTATTCTATTTTATGCCTTGTATGCAGGTATTATTTTTTTATACAGTTAGTGTTAAGATACTGATAACTTTTAAAACATAAGATTTGTTACAGAACCACTTATAGTGTTTTTCTTTTCAAATTTTATAGTTGGGTATTGTGGTTTGGGTACCTCACCTCGCGACCCTTCTGGTTATCTTTAATTTATTTTTCCTTGTGGGTAGGTAGGTGGGATATCTAAAGCCATCTTGCCTATTGAGTGTTTGTTTTCTTGGTAATTAAATTTAAGAAACCGTATACAATGTATAGTGCGATGCCGTTTTACTAATGGAATAAATCAGTGTTATACAAGAGGTTGCTTTTGATTTAAACACATCATTCGTTTGACGACGGGAACACCTGGCGCCTATTTAAATAAATATTTCGGTGAACCTGTTGCTCTGGGAACTTGAACCAACGCCCTGTAGTCTCATACAGTCCTTCTAGCCGGAGGCCCTTATATGGCATTACCATAAGAACCCCAAATATTACAAACTAACCATAGATTGTGACACAATTTTTTTGTCTTTATTGTGTCTGTGATACACAGATTCAGCCGCGGCATGTAATTTACGAGATGTATCTCAAATATTTAATAAATTATAAAAAAACTAGCTGTCGCCCGCGACTCCGTCCGCGAAGAATAAAGTATAGTCTACGACCTATTCTCAGACCTGCCGATTATGGAGAAAAAAGTTTCATAAAAATCGGTCGAACCGCTTCGGAGGAGTTTTGTAACAAACACCGTGACACGAGATTTTTCTATATTAGATATTGGAGTGATGAATTGATGAAATATTCAAATTAGTTTTTTATAATGCTCTATATTTTCGATAAAAAAAAAATAAAAAGGGGGTGTTAGAAAAAATTAACAATCCCAATTATATTTAGTAACAAAACCCCAGGAAAAGACTGGCTAAAGAACATTCTTGCATGACATCCAGGTTTGTCAAAGCGTTTGGCTAATAACATTAAAAGAGTTCGAGCTCAAGTTTCTGTAAAAGTTATTTCAGATTTTATTGATAACCTTGGTACTGAGTTATTAAATGTTCCAGCAGAAAACGTTTACAACTATGATGAGACCAATCTGACTGACGACCCGGGGAAAAAACAGTCATATGCAGGCGCGGAACAAAATATCCCGAAAGTATTGTTAATTCAACTAAAGTTAGTTTTACTGTTATGTATTGTGGCGGCGCAGCAGGTGAAGTCATCCCACCCTACATAATATATAAATCAGAACATCTTTGGACAACATAGACGGAGAATGGTCCTACAGGGACAAGATATAATAGAACAAAAATTGGATGGATGGACTCTGTGACGTTTGAGAATTGATTTTTGGATCATTTCATGCCAATTCTTAACAAAAAGGTTGGCCGAAAAGTTGTAATTGCTGATAATCTGGCCTCGCATATCAATGCAAAAGTGTTATCAGAGTGTCAAAAGAACGACATTAGTTTTATATGCCTGCCCCCAAACGCTACTCATATATTACAACCTTTGGATGTCGCTTACTTTCGACCATTGTAATATATTGATTGATTTTTTTGGTAAAAATTATGTTTGAAGAGACTTAGATTTAGAAAATAAAGTCCTAAGCCAAATAATACCAACGATGATTCTCATAAAAAGACTGTTATATAAGATTTAGCTAAGAATTAAGTGTAAAATTTATTTTATTTCAAAAAATATATATATGACTGTTTTCTGTTGTTTTCTTGTCGAATAAATGTTTATTTTTGATACATGAGTAGTAGCTAATACCAAGTCTCCTGGCTTATAATCAGGACAACCTTGCCTTTTCTTGTCAACATATTCTTTCCTTTTCTTTTCCTTCTTGTACCTCTCGTGCCCTCACCAAAGTGTTAACTATCATAAGCAATTGAGGAGTTACTTCTGTTGTGAAATTTTCGTTGTGGACTAATTTCTCGGAGATCATGCTACATCATCTGGTGTCCTAAGCTCACGTCCAAAAGTTAGGTAAGCGGGCGTGAAACTTGTGGAACTCATCATTGCTGTATTCACGGCGAAACGATTACTAGGCAATTTTTCTGCCCATGTCGTATGGCTGTCTCTTACAAGTATCGCCAGCTGAGTCTTTAGGCACCGATTACTTCGTTTGACTGGATTAGTTTCGGGGTGATGTACCGGTGTGAATCCATGCTCAATATTAAGGCAGTACGTCAATTGTTGCATTGCATGGCATTGCTGACAAATTGTGTGCCGTTATCACTTATAAATCGGCGAGAAGTGCCATATCTCAATATTATTTCAACTAGCACTATCTTGACACATTCTTCTGCAGTGGCTCGCTGCAGTGCAAATGATTCCACCCAGCGTGTGGCAACATCTTCAACGATAAAGATCCAGTTATGGTTTTCAGCAGTCCGTGGTAAAGGTCCAAATAAATCAAATGCTATCACTTCAAATCGTTCAAAAAAATGAACACATAAACTCGCTGCTTGACTTGAATGCTCTGGTTAGGTCAACACCCAGTAATTTGAGAGAATTTGTGTCAAATGTAAAACAGTGTTTAGCTGCCCTTAAAAATCTTCATGTCAATACGAAGTCTTGGGACTATATTATATTAGCGATTTTATACCGTAAAATAGATACCTACACATCTCGAGCGTACCAGCTGGAGCGAAGTGGGGACATGGATCCAACGGTAGAAGAATTTCTGGCGTTCATGGAGAAGAGGGCCTTAGCACTCGAGAATGCTGAGCCGACATCCTCTACCAGATCTCAAAAGGCAATGGTAAATCTAGCTGCAACTGCTGCGGGCTCAAGGAACATTAACTGCAATTATTGTAAGTCCGCCAATCATAAACTCTTTGGATGTCCTAAATTTAAAGTTTCATCTCCTGATGACAGAATAAGCTTTTGCAAAAAGAATAGTTTGTGCAATATATGCCTCAATGCTCATAGTGGCAGATGCCGTTTTCACTTTAGGTGCAATGTATGTAAACAAGGGCACAATACCTTGCTGCACCAGGAGTCGGCATCACATGAGCCCATATCGTTAATATCAAATACAGTTGGCAACAATGTGTTATTGCCTACGATTAGAGTAAAACTTTTTTCACAGACTGGTAGGGAGGTGCACATAAAGGCAATACTAGACTCTGCTTCGCAGGTTTCCTTAGTCACCAGCCGGGCTATTGAAGTACTAGGAGTCACTCCTAGGAAGGAGAATCTTAACATTGTGGGTGTTAGCAATAATAATAATGCAACAAAATACTCTATTCCATTAGAGATATTTTCATTAACTACACCTTACAAAACAATAACCAATTTTCATGAGCTAGACAAAATAACTTGCAAAGTACCTCAATTTAACATTGATGTGGCATCTATAAATATACCACCAGAGGTCAAGTTAGCCGATGTTGATTTCCACACGCCATCTGAAATTCATATGCTTCTTGTTGCGGACATATTCTTTCAGGTGCTGCTTCCAGAGCCACAGTCTTCGCTTAAAGAGCAGGCTCCACAATCCAGGAAGTATGCAGCCAATTCCCAACCTCGCTTCATAAACACAAAGTTTGGTCATGTCATTGGTGGGGCACTGCCTCAGCAAACAAACTCTGATGCAAGTAAGGTTTCACTTTTATGTACCCAATGTGACTCTGATATTAATGCCTGTATTCAGCAATTTTGGAAAACTGAAAGCATTCCTGAAACTTACATTGAAGGCATGTCTGAGCACAAACAATGTGAGAATATCTTTCAAAGCACAACGGTCATTGAAAACAATAAATTTCGAGTTGATTTGCCATTAAAAATACCCTTAAGTGAGGTTCATGATACACTTGGTAGCTCATTTGATTTTGCTTATTACAGGTTTCTCAACCTTGAAAAAAAGTTACATAGAAGTGTCAACCTACTGTCAGCATATGACAAATTTATTAATGAGTATGTGGAATTAGGCCATGGCCACTATGTTGAATTTAATTCATTAAAATTTGAGGCAGAGCCTACTTATTTTATGCCTCACCATGCTGTCATTAACAATAATAGTCAAAGCACGCCATTACGAGTAGTATATGATACCTCTATGAAAACTGACGAGAAACTGTCTCTTAATGACATTCTCTTAAATGGACCCTTAGTGCAAAAGGAGTTGTTTGACATTATGCTTTTGTTCCGCTTAGGTCAATACACCTTCTCCACCGACATACGACGTATGTTTCGCTGTATAAACGTAAATCCCGAGCATGCTCGTCTACAAAATATTTTGTGGAGAAGCCATCCTGAGGAACCTATTAAATGTATACAATTAGATTCAGTAACTTATGGGCAAAAAAGTTCAAGTTTCTTAGCTACGCGATGCCTATACGAGCTCACAGTTTTGTATGGAGATAATTACCCGCTAGCATCTTATATTTTGCAAAATTGCACTTATGTTGATGACGTCTGCTATTCACACTCCGATTTGAATGTTATTATAGAAGCAAAACGCCAGCTATGTGAGTTATTAGGTAAAGGCAGTTTTTACACCCATAAATGGGCATCTAATGAACAGAAAATCTTAAAAGACATTCCTTCAAAACAACAGCAATTTGATAGCCTAGACCTGCAAAAAAATAATTTGTATATGAAGACATTAGGTCTGACACTTGATGTACGACAGGATTGCTTTGTCTTTTCTTGTCCAGAGACCTTTATCAGTAAAAATCCTACCAAAAGAAATATATTAAGTTGCATATAAAAGTTCTATGACCCATTAGGTTTTATAGCCCCAGTCATTGTGAAAGCAAAAGCATTTATGCAAAAAATCTGGTCTGAAAAAATTGGTTGGAACGAAGTTCCCTCAGAACCATTGCAACAGGAATGGCTTTCATTTTCAAATAAATTAGCTCAGATGGAACCCTTTATTATTCCACGGAACGTCCAGATTACTTCTGATACTGCTGCTGTGCAACTTATTGGCTTTGGTGACGCTTCTAGCAAGACGGCTTATGGGTGTACTGTCTATCTGCGAGTGATCGACTCTTCTGGTAATGCTTGTCTTTCTTTACTCTGCGCCAAATCTCGAATCAACCCCTGCAACAAGGCCAATCTCACCACACCACGTTTGGAATTGTGTGCTATGCTTTTACTAACAAAATTGATGAAATGAGTGCACGAAACGCTAAGCAAAACATTGCACATTCACGATGTATATTTGTTTTCGGACTCGCAAATTGCGCTAGCTTGGATAAACACAGAGCCTATAAAGCTTCAGGCCTATGTGGGAAACAGAGTCAGGTTGATTCGAGAACTGGCCGCTGGATGGTGCTGGCTGTACGTTCCGAGCGAAGAAAATCCGGCAGACTGCGTGAGCAGAGGAGTTGACCCAGACGACCTGCGTCAGACGACAAGATGGTGGCGAGGCCCAGGCTTTCTTCAAAATGGTAAATACGAATTTAAAAACTTATTTACTCCACCAGCAGTCAATGAGCTCCCTGAGGTCAAAAGGCAGACGTGTGATGCTAGGGTAGCTCTACTTGCACAAAAACAGGACGAGTTTTATCGGTTCTGCGAGAAGTTTTCAGATCTAAACAAAATGACACGAGTCATGGCTTACATTCTCAGGTTTAGTCGTAATTTAAAAAACAAAAATGATAAAAGAGTAGGTCCTCTCACTCCAAATGAGATTAAAAGGGCATTACTTACGATTTTGAAGTATGAACAGAGCATTCATTTCAAGCACGAAATAAATAATTTAAAGTCAAATAGTGAAAATGTTGCAGGTGTACTAAAGCCACTGCACCCCTTCCTTGATGGTGATGGTATTTTAAGGGTTGGTGGCAGAATTAAAAATTCAAATGTGCCCTACTCGCATAAACATCCTGTTATTTTACCAAGAGAATCTCGAATTACAAGGCTCATTGTACATCATGAACATATAAGACTATTACATGCTGCGCCTAAGCTCTTGCTGTCTAGTCTTAATGAAAGATATTGGCTCATAAATGGTCATAGATATGTAAAAAAAATTGTTAACAAATGTTTAATTTGTTTTAGAATGAAGGCTCAGTGCGCCAAACAGCTCATGGGTGATCTGCCTCCTGAAAGAGTAACTGCTTGCAGGCCTTTCCAAAAAATAGGTATCGATTTTGCTGGACCTATACAAGTAAAGAATTCCCGTGTGCGTAGATTCCTACAAACAAAAGGATACATATGTGTCTTTGTATGCTTCGTCACTAAGGCCATTCATTTAGAGCTTTCCTCAGACTTGAGCACTGAAAGTTTCCTTGCGTGCCTAAACGCTTTATTTCAAGACGAGGTCTGCCAACAGATGTATTTTGTGACAATGCGGGCTGTTTCAGGGGAGCAGAGAACCAATTAGTTGAATTGTACAATTTGAGTAGTTCGCGAGACCATCAAATAACGGTGCAAAGTTACGCAGCCCAACAGAATATTGCTTTTCATTTTGTACCTAGCTACTCACCGGTGTTTAATGGACTTGCCGAATCCTCAGTGAAAAGTTCCAAGTATCACTTAA
This sequence comes from Archips xylosteana, assembly GCA_947563465.1. NCBI lineage: Eukaryota > Metazoa > Arthropoda > Insecta > Lepidoptera > Tortricidae > Archips > Archips xylosteana. Next base: position 11,614,001 of record OX387365.1, on the reverse strand, counting down.
AGCGCATCATTCAAAATTATGTATTGACATATGAACAGTTAAATACCATTTTATGTCAAATAGAAGCTGTAATAAATTCGAGACCCCTACTGCCGGTCACAGCGAGTGATGTAAATGATTTTAGTTATATTACACCAGGCCATTTCCTTATTGGTTCCTCTATGACATCACTACCTGAGGCTGACGTAGCGGACGTGCCCACAAATAGATTAAAGTTCTGGGAATTATGTGATAAAGTAAAATGTGATTTTTGGAAAGTGTGGCATAAATATTTTATTTATTTATTTATTTATTTAAGTAAACAGAACACTATCATTACAGGACACATATTATTTGAATATACTACAGTGTCGCCCCAAGTGGCGAAATGCTGATCCAAATGTTAAAGTAGGTGCACTAGTTATAACGCGGGAGCCTAACTCTCCGCCCCTTACTTGGCCTTTGGCACGAATTGTCAAGGTCTATCCAGGCCATGATGATAAAGTTAGGGTTGTTGACCTTATGACAGCCAACAAAAAAATTTATAAGCGCTCATTGAGTGGTTTTTCTGTACTGCCTATAGAATAAGTATATAATAAAGTAAGCAAATGTATGATTTCATTTCTTTAAGTACAATTATGGATCGAGCCATTATGATGCCGCGTGCTGTGGTTTTTATTACAATGGAATTAAGGTCTAATTTGGATAAATACACGCGTCTTCCTAAATGGCACTGTCTATACAGCTCAAAGAGAAAACCTCAAATTATAAAAAAGTTTAATTCATTGTAAATGCACTTAATTCATAGTATTGCACTTTGAGGTTGAGTTTTTCCTTTTGAGCTTTAAATGTGACTTACTAAGTCTTAATAGGTTAAGCATTGTTAGATTTTAGAGTAAAAACACCATACATATTGTTTTGTAAAGGTATCATAGATGGGTTTGAGTTAGCAGCGCCATCTGTTGCTGAATAGCGAAACCTACTAGATAGTCTAATAAGAACTTTATTTTCTTGCGTTGTTAATTTTATTAGTCAGTACATGTGATCAACTTAAACACCATCCAATGTGGAAGCAATACTTTGTGTAATATCTGCTTTGTTTTAGACTAAGCATCTAACTTTTAAGAGTTTTTAAGTTAATTTACCTTTGAGTTGAATTACCAGGATGCTGGTGTAGATGGTGCACTGGTGCGACGGCAAAAAGGCAAAAACTCGGAAACAAAATTACGTAAAAACCGTTTATTTTAAAACTGTAACGTAGGTACATAAGAAAAACATATGAGAGTGAAGGTACGTGTGTCGCGCGCGATAGTAATGGCTGACTGACTGCGTCACCGCTCGTGTTTTGGTTTTAATAAAACTCTGTCGGACCAACCCTTTTCCTGGTTTATATTGACGTCCTGTGTCGTCAACAGCTTATGAATGGCCGTGTCATTACTTTTGCTGACGACACGGCCATCTTATTCCACGGAGACTCTTGGAGTGAAGTGTATCAATACGCGCAAACCGGCTTTGATAACATTTCTAGAATTCTCGCGCAAAATAAACTTTCACTAAATGTAGACAAAACCAAATATTTAACTTTTTCTCTCAAAGCTCCTTCCTCAATTGATACGTATCCCCATTCAATTATCGCTCATTCTCGTTCTTGTCCACATATCTCAAATTGTCACTGTCCTTGCCTTGAACACGCGTCCTATATCAAATACCTGGGCATCCAGATTGACCATGGTCTGTCGTTCCATTCGCACATAGATCTTCTTACAGCAAGAATTCGCAAACTGATTTTCATTTTTAAGAATCTTCGCCATATTGCTAACCCTAAAATCATCAAAACCGTTTACTTTGCACTGTGTCAGTCGCTACTCACTTACTGTATTTCGTCGTGGGGTGGTGCTTATAAAACCCACATCCTTAAGCTTGAGCGAGCCCAAAGGGCTATTCTGAAAGTGATCCATTTTTTACCTTACCTTTACCCTACAGCTAGTCTTTATAAAAAATCTGAAGTCCTTTCCGTACGTCAACTCTTCATCCTTCACATAGTTTTAAAGCAACACTCACTTACTCATTATGATCCGAATATTTTATCATTTAAACGTAGGAAGGATAAGGTATGTCTACTATCGAAGTTTAACACTTGTTTCACTCACAGATTTTTCTGTTACTTAGGAGGTTTCCTCTATAATAAAATCAGCAAGGAAGTAACCATTTATCCCCTTACTTTATCTCGGTGCAAATTGACTGTATCCAAATGGCTACAGGGTCTTGACTATGATGCTACTGAAGTTTTACTTCGCCCAGTCTCGTAAATTTATATTGAAGTTTTTACATGAATTTTAGGTCTAACACTCTTACTCATTCACACGCGCTCACTGACGCGCTTACTCACTTACACAGACTCACACTCTTACTCACTTACTCAAACACACACACACACACTCACACACACACACATACACACACTCTCACTCACATACTCTCATGCGTACGCATGCGCTCATACTCTCATACGCACTATAAGTTTTGTTTATTCTTGTTAATTGTTATTATTGTATTTAAGTTGTTGCGGACGACAGAGGGTTGGAGACCTGGTGACCTGAAACACAGGTTCTACCTAGTTCAGGCACCAGCCTCCCCCACTCAAGTTCAGTTAATTTGTACTACGTTATATTTGTCTGTTTTTTACTTTTACTTTGTATCTTGGTGGTGGAGAAAATAAATATATCTGTGACGTCACACGTATCTTCCCATCTACCTTTAAATTTATGCTAATTTTTTAAGAACACCTTACAAATGTCGGGCCGTTATACCCGTAATAACAGATATTATAAATTTTATAACGATTTTTGAGCACGTCGCTAACAGCTGGGTTACTTAAATCTTAATGCTAGTTTTTATTTTATAATTTGAATGTTTTCCTCAAGGCTGGGTGCCTTTGTTTATGTTAAAGGGGTTTCATACCCGCGCCCCCAGCATGTTGGCAACACCAACAAACAATCCATTCAATCATTCATTTCCTGTACCGTTTTTAGCTATATGATTTTTTGACAATATACTTCTCTTACCACCACGGCTGCGTTAACATCATTTTTTTCTATCCAAGTTTTTACCTGGCTCTTCTAAACTAGTGAAACCTGAGCAGTTCACCTACAGATTATGAGCTGTGGTCTGGAGCAAACCAGCGGGCTTCTGATTAGAGCATTTGTATCGTTGGCAATGTATGCAATTGCGAAGATAAGCTTCAATGTGTTTTCTCATCCCTCTCCAAAAGCAACGCTTTGCTATTCGTTCAAATGTCTTATCTGTTCCGTAATGACCACTCGTTGCTTCATCGTGATACGCAGTAATAATGTTTGTTTGCTTTTGTTTGGGTATGACTAACTGGCTTGTTTCTACGTCGGAAGCTGGGCCATAGCGATACAATAGGCCATTATTCATGAAGTAGCTTTTTCTACTCCAGTATCTGGCGTACTCTTCGTCGTTGGTCTCAAAGCTGTTAACTATTTTAACGATATGTTTTGTTTTGTTCTGTCCTAATCATTTCTTTACTTCTTGCAGGCATTGTACCGCCCCCCCCCCGTACCACTTCCTACCACTACTACTAATACTACTATTACTACTCTTAAACTATTTTACCCCAACTAGATATCCTATCGTTATCTACGTATTAAACTTATGTATACGCTTATGTACATCTACCTTCGTATGACGCTTATCTACCTACAGTACCTATGTAAGCCTATATGTATACTTGTCTATATGTTAACCTATCTATATATCTGACTATAAAGCTACGTATGCCTACGAATGGGTCCTCAAAAATACCTAGCTCCTAACTCAAGTTGATTTACCTTGTTTACGTCACAAAATTGGCCAAGTGATCGCTAGCGGTCTAGAATAAGAATCCCACGTTGTGTCCGTAAAGAATAACCCCTTAGTACGTTTGGTATGGCCGTGGAAAAGGAGCTCACCGTCACGTTATGTAGGTTACGTATGAAATATTGTGATTTAATAAATACTGAATACTGAATAATAAAGAGATGTTGTAAGATGAAAAATGAAGATAGTAATTGCTTATAGTTCAATAAAGGTCACGTGTCCAGAGTCTATGATATGTTCATTAGGTAAAGGTATTTTATTTAGTGGCTGAGTCCAGAGACCCATGACTCCCCGTCTCTGAAGATGGCTCCCGTCAGCCAGACTTGGACAAGCCTCTCCCACTGGCTTAGAAGAAGCATACTACCTTATTCCTTGTTTAGGTAATAAGAACATAACATTATATTAATTAAGAGGATATTCAAAGGGAAGTTAGTTACAGCCTGTGGCCGTTCCTGGATCCAACCTGGGATCACATTGCCTCTGCAATAGCCAGCCGGACTTCTGTAGTAAATGTAGACTTCGATGAATTATCATAATGACTATTGAGTAGCTACCAGATCCTTTGGTACCAGTAAGCCACTAACTTGCATCTGCCTCAGTTATAGTCAGAATGACGGTTTGTAAAATAAGTATTTGGTAAAGCTTTTACCATTTAGATTCAGTAAGTATAACTAGCCACCACAGGACCAGATAATCCAAGGTTATTTTATCAGGGACGACCGCCGACTTCAAAGGAGATTCTACTTTTCAGCAAATAAATATTCATAGTGAGTTTGTTGAGTTTTATTTTTACTCACTTAATTGAGTCTACTAGGGTTTACTAGATAGGAGGACATATAGATGAAAGGGAAACCCTGAAATCTTTCATCCGTCGGAAAGTCTAGAGCGTCACAGCCAAAGTCAGTCAATGCCTCAGGTATTAGTAGTTATGTCAACAAATGTAGCCCTTTCCCACAACGCAAAATAGCACAATGAAGAACTGCCATGTCTAGGTAGTAGTATTAAGTAAGTCAGAAGGCATAGTAATGCCCTCCTACATCAATTAGTATTATGAAGAACAGCAGGTAGTATTTAGTTAATGGTAATAATATTAAGTATGTCAGATGGCATATCTCAGCCCTCCAACACACTACAGTATAATGAAGAACTGAAGATAGTTAATAGTAATAACACCTATCCCCGAAGAACCTATCCTAACAGCTAAACTATCCATCTATTCTACACGAAATTGAAAAGCTAGGAATCCGGATTCCACATTTACAACTACCGCGGGGCCCCTCTCCAACTGATAAGAGAGGGCCTATCCTAAGCTAATGCCTACGTTGAGTGGGTTGGCTCAAGACTTACTTTCTATACCCGTGTGCTACTGGTACCCTTCTGAGGGGATTGGGATAGAAGAATACCAGTGTGTAATATATATATAAATAGATAAGCGGACTAGGTAGATAATGAGGTTGAAACACCGGTTGTGGCGCTCCAAACCCTTCAACACCCAGGGAGAACTTAGGTCCGACTCTTGAGTTATAATACAGACCCCCACCCATCTCCAAGAGGTGGTAAATTTACACTAAAACGCCTCCGAGATGGGCTAATCGGTACGTTAACACCGCAAGGTTTCATGACTATCCCTTCTCAGAGTCCAGCTATTACTTCAGCTGATGCTCGAATAGGTTCTCAAACACTAACACAACCTAGCCCCTACACTGACCCCACAAAATCCACTAAACCCCAATTTAACTATCACACAGCTATGTAGTTATCCAAACGATGAGCATTCCATCACCATATCTTGGCAATAAATACGCAAAGTCAGATAACCACACAAAACCCCTCCCCATTAACTATCACAAGAAACTAACAAATAAACTCCCATACGAAATTCCCGCAAAATCCCGCTTCCCCATCTTAACTATCAACTATGTAATTATCCGACAATGAATATTCCATCACCATATTTGGCAATAAATACACAAAGCCGGGCAATCACACAAACCCCCATTAACTAACACAAGAAACAATCAAACACCCAATAAAAGAAACACGATAAAAAAAAAACACAAGAGAAAAACACGGTAAAGAAAGAGAAAATACAGTAAAAGTCACGATAAGAATGATACCTCAACCACACTAGGAGAACCGTCTTCGAGCCCGTAGCAAAATAAAGACTTCCCTATCCATCGTCTCGCTCCTTTTTATACCAAAATAGTAGCTTGTTTTTCCATACTGGCCACCCCGACCATGATAGCCGGAATGTCCCCCCGGACCACCGCTGCCGCAAGGAACGTTTTGGCCGTTTGGACCGCTTAGGCCGAGAATGGTTGGTTCATGGTTGGTAGGTGCTGTCAGTGATTTTATTTGAATATTTAGTAATGAAATATTTTATCATCGTCATCATCATCATCATTTCCACATCCTATACACGCCTTATACAGGCCTCCTATTACAATGAAAGAGTTGATATGGAGGTGATTAGTTTGTTTTTGTTAAATTAACAATTAAACCACCCTATTTGTGTATGGAATAATTTTATTTCGCAAAGTTAAATTATGTTCACATAAGATGGAACATTACAGATTGAGGTCTGTAAGGTTACAATTTGCCCCCCAAATTCTATGAAAGCGGACATGTATTTAGCTGAAGTAGAATTTGAAATTAAATTGAAACATCATCTATCCTTAAACTTATTAACATTTTTCCCTTCTATGATTGCCTCTCCTTCTTTCTTCAGGCAAAACTTGTGTGAGGTGTGTTTTTAAACCAAACGTAAGAGTGATATCACTCAAGAGGCGAATAGTCAAGTCTCGCATGCCACGATTGATGATTCAAGAGTTACACGAACCAACTCTTATCTCAACAGGGAAAACGGCTGTGCTAGTTCCATTTCGTTCCTATTAAACATGCATAAAAGTGATGGACACAATCTTGCATCTGCCTCTGTCGACTGAAATCGGTCACCTATGCATCCCTTCTAAAGATAATGCCAGACGTCGGCGTCCATAACTATTGCTTAAATACCCAACCCCAACAGCGTAACCTAACCATCCCCCCTTGAAAACACCACCCCTAGCCTGGTGAATGTTGCAACAATAAAGTACGTCATATTGTATTTAATTTGTATGCATTCAACCAGGAATGAATTACTAAAGGGTCATTAACTATTTCTCAGCGACCAGAATAACGACAAAAGAGCTTCACGAGGAACTAATGTCGCAGCAAGGGAAATGAGACCTTCTAGGTTCATACACAAAAGCTAGTAACCAGGTCTTGCATCTGCCTATAACGACCATGATCATTCGCAGATGTGCCCCCCCGTAAAACAAAGCCCCACCCTGAACGCTCAAAGAGGTAAATTTTATTTATGTGCAGAGCATACAAGCACACAAAATATCCATGAATATATGTATGTATGCATGAATAGTCTCTGATCCCTTTTCATCTCACTCCCAATCTTTGACTTATTATGATATTAAGACTACATAACTCGGACTATATCCAGTAAAATTACTTTCCAAATGACTTACAATAAGGTTTCGTAGATATTTCTTTCGCAAATTACAGGCGCATATCAGTTTATTCAATTTTAGCGCCAGTGTGCAATGATAATAATCATCACAATATTATTTTTAAGGATAATACAATATTACGCTTCGAAATTGTCACGTGTATTTAGTCATGGTCTTATGTTGTGTCTAAGTCTGAAGTTACATGGAAGGCTTTTAACTGCATGATGCCGTCTTTTTTCTTTTTTTTTTTTTTGGCTTACTCCTAACATCTACAACCATGTTACTTGTTTGCAAAGTGTAATGTTCCAGTCCAAATGTTAATAAGTTAAATAAAATTTCAATATCAAGGCCTCTTTCCCACAAGCTACTCAACTTGTTCACTCATCTCGTTCACACACCCTCTTACATTCTTCCTCATTCGCTCATTCATACTATTATTATTAATCGACTACCCCCATCATTTCCACCTCTCATACCTCCGCTCTTACACACCACCCTGACACTGGAATAATATTTTATTTTCTATTTTGAAAACATTTTTTTTTTTTTTCACAATTTGAGCGATACAGATTCCCTCCAGCAAAACACACGCCCCATTATAAATATATATATATATTTTTTTTTCATCACATTATGAAATCCATATTATTAGTATTATTATTTTTACCCCTGTTTAAGGGAGTAATAGTAAGAAGGAGAAAGTTACTGTCAGTGAAAGTCAACGTGCACGGTACCTGGGCTCGACCACTGCTGCGGCAAGGATATTCCCATGGGATAAAGTCACTTTTAAGGTCACAGGGCACAAATTCACAGCAAACACAACCACACGCGAGCACGTATCATTTGTCTGTCATGTCAGTGCATTACTAGAGAAAGGAAGAGGGGTGAGCGGGTGATGGGGGGCAAGGCACCTGAGATGGTTAATTTGAACATACCCCCGCCCTAAACATTACTATGTTTATGGAACTAGGTTAGGCGTCAATGGGAAGGGAGACAACCTTATTCACGGGTCTGATCTGGATACCACTAACAGTTTTGACCTCTACTACACGGACAACTCCGTCGTTGCCAGGGAATACATTGCTAATACGGCCGCGTCGCCATTCTAGAGGGGGAACATTATCATCTTTAAGAAGAACTAGGTCGCCAACGGAGGGTGGATCTGTGTAGGATGTCCATTTTGGTCTCATTTGCAAAGTCGACAAATACTGTTGATGCCATCGTAACCAGAAGTGTTGGGTAATCTGTTGTACAAGTTGAAATCTCGTCATACGATTGATTTTTACGTCCTTAAACGGATATTCCGGAACCGCGGTTAAAGGTTGTCCTATTAGAAGATGACCAGGAGTGAGTACTTCAAGGTCATTGGGATCACTCGACAAAGAACACAAGGGTCGCGAATTAAGAACCGCTTCGATTTTTGTGAAGACTGTTGTCAGCTCCTCATAGGTAAGCGGGGTGTCACCAATAACACGCTTTAAGTGCGTCTTGGCTGACTTAACAGCGGCCTCGAATAATCCGCCCCAATGCGGAGTTGCAGGTGGATCGAAGATCCAGGTGATGCCACGTTTTGACATTTCATGTCCCAAGGAGTTTTTGTGCTGGCAGAGGAAGGTGTGAATATCACGTAGGCAATTATCCGCTCCAACATAATTTCTGCCACAGTCCGATCGAATAAGAGAGGGGAGACCACGTCGCGATGAAAACCTAGTAAGAGCGGCAATAAACGCTTCGGTAGTGAGGTCCGAAACTACCTCAAGATGAACTGCCTTAGTTGCGAGGCACACGAAAACGCATAAATAGGTCTTAACGAGCTTTCTGTTACGAGTTGCTTGGATTTTCGTGTAGAATGGCCCGGCAAAATCCGTACCTACGCCTTGAAATGGCCGTGCAGCAGTCACACGATCTTTGGGTAAGTCGCCCATAAACGGTTGTTTTGTAACGGCCTTCAACCGGTAACAAGCCAGGCATTTAAAGATAACATTACCTATGAGCCTGCGAGCGGACAGAATCCAAAACTCACGAGACAGTATAGCATGTAAGGCACCAGGTGGAGCGTGCGAGTTTTCCTTATGGTAGTGAGTTATTAGAATTTTCACGAAGTGCCCAGATTTTGGGAGGAGGAGCGGATGACGTGCATCAAAAGAAATGTCAGAATGTCGGATCCGACCACCAACTCTCAGGAGTCCTTCAGTGTCCAGGTAAGGGCTCAGGCATCGAATTGCGGAGCGAATTTGTATACCGCGTTTAAGGTGGTCAATTTCTTCACGGAATGATTCTGCTTGAATCTGTTTTATAAGGAAATGAAGAGCAGCTTTACGTTCAGAGGCAGATAGCACCGGAGAGGAATCACGTGAATTAGGATGACGGGCATTATGTAGAAATCTCAACATGAAACCTGTGACACCGATCAGCGTCTGAAATGAGCTAAACCGCTCTAAAAGAAAGTTAGCACAAGCTGGGACGGTGGTACTAGTGAGAAGGAGGCAACGCAATCCAGGGAGCAGGGTAGGCGGCGAGGACAGGTCTGACGGCCAAGTACAGGGAGGTTGTGTCAGCCAAGGGGGAGACCACCAGAGTTCATGATTAATAAAGGCATGCGGCATTAAACCACGGGAGGCGCAGTCAGCGGGGTTGAGGTCACCGGGAACATGTCTCCACAGAGATTGGATATTTAAATTCCTGATTTGGGAAATTCTGTTCGCTTCAAATGTCTGAAGGTCATGAGGTAAAGTTTTCAGCCAAGCTAGGACAATCTGGCTGTCCGTCCAGGTATGGATGGCGTCCAACACTATTGTCTTCTGCAGACAGGAGGCAACGTGTTGAACTAATTTGGAAAGGAGTACTGCTCCTTGCAATTCCAGTTTTGGAATTGTCAAACGAGTCCGGACTGGGGCAACCTTAGTTTTGGACATTAATAAATGGACGGAGCAATTATCCTGCTGGTCTACAGCGCGAAGATATACAACTGCAGAGAATCCAGCCTCTGAAGCGTCACAAAACCCATGTAAAGTAAACGTGGAGGGGTTTTCAGGTATGATACGTCTAGGAACCAAAACCTTATTTATGTTTATCAAATCACCTGTAAACAGTAACCACTCGGCAGCCAAATCAGACGTGAGGGGTTCATCCCAATTTAGACCTGATAGCCAAAGGCGCTGGATGAACACCTTGGCTTTAAAGACCACAGGAGCAATCCAGCCGCTGGGGTCAAAGGTACGTGTTACCAATGATAGGACCTTTCTTTTGGTGGGACAGCTATCCCCGTCAAGTCGAGATATGTAGGTGAAAGCATCGACTACAGGATTAAACTGAACACCAAGCACGGCTACTGTTTGCGGGTTCTCACTATCTTGTATGGTATGAAGAGGCTGTAGATGGGTTTGAGGTAATGTTTCCAACAGCTCCGGTCTGTTTGAGAGCCATTTTCGTAACTCGTAACCCCCTGCTTGCATCAAGGACTCGAGTTCTGTTTTAAGTATGTGGGCTTCCTCAAGGGTAGATGCTCCAGTTAGGCAATCGTCCACGTAAATATCAGATTCGACGACTGCGGCTGCTCTTGGGAATCTGGAGCGTTCTTGATTTGCCAGTTCAAGGAGAACACGGTTTGCAATGAAGGGGCTAGACCGTAAACCATATGTAGTCGTATTAAGTTCGTAAGTCACAAGAGAATCAGACGGGGACTCACGCCACAGGATCAGTTGGTATCGTCTGTCGTCAGGATGAACCCAGGACATACGGAACATCATGCGAATATCTGCGACGAAAACAATTGCATGTCTGCGGAAGTTAAGCAGAATTTGGGTGATATCACGTTGTAGTTTTGGCCCAGTATGAAGGCACTGATTGAGGGAGACACCATTAGAGGTGGCGCAGCTGCCGTCAAATACAACTCTCAGTTTTTCAGTGTTACCGGATTTGAAAACACCATGATGGGGAATGAAGTAATGCTCCACCGTATGAGGATCGACGGTCGACAAAGACATATGTTTGAGCTGCAGATACTCCCGCATGAACTCTGTGTATTTGGATCTCAGGAGGGAGTCGCCATGCAATCGCTTCTCTAAATTTATAAAACGTCGATAGGCAATACCGAAAGATTCGCCTAAGGAGGGGCGCTCGCTAAGGAAAGGCAGTCTAGTCACAAAAGTTCCATCGGGATTTCTTTTGGTAGAGGATTTAAAAAGGGTCTCACATTCTGTATCTTGAGGATTTACTGAAGGCAATTCAGGGGCTTCTTCCAGTTTCCAGAATCGTTCGACGATCTGTGAAAGGGAAACGCCAGTGATGGGATGATCAGGGGCAGGGAGATTAGCAATAGGTCCTGAAAGAATATATCCAAAGACAGTCGAAATCGCAGTCAGTCCATTGGGAATTAATTGAATTGTCTTCGAGAGCAGAAGAGAACCCAAGACGTCTGCGCCTAAAAGGACATCAACAAACTTGGGCTGATAAAAGGAAGCATCAGCCAATGGAAGGGATTTAGTACACGACACGACTGACGTGGGCAACTCTAAATCGGGATGGGTACCAGCAATGTTATCAATAACCATTGCAGCTGTTTTGATGACTGGATGAGAGGAGTGAACAGGTTTGAAGGTCAGGGAGGCACAACCGCGCACAGGCACAGACGGAATATTCCCGATACCTCTAACATGAAGGGGACTGGGTGGGGTTGAAAGATGCAAATTTAATCGGGTAACTGCAAAATTCGTTGTAAGGAGGCACCCTTGAGCACCAGTGTCACAAAGTGCCCGTGCTTCGAAGTAATATCCGCTGGCGCTCCGAACATGGATGGTGGCTGTAGGAAGTAGAACAAGGTCAGAGTTTATGATAGTAGAGGCGTGAGAGGTCAGGGTTGAAGGAGGGGGAGTGGCTAGTCATTGCTGGCTCTCACGATGAGAGTCATGATGAGCAACTTGGCGTGAAGTGTAGGGCGATGCTGCACGCCTATCTCTACTTGTTGTAGGGGTGGGGGAGCGCTCCATGCGATGAAAGGGTGGTGGGGAGTAACGGGTAGGAGAGCGAGCGGTAGCACGGTGCCATGTTCGCGATGGTGAAGCTCGCGGTGAAGCACGGGGGGATGTAGGTGGAGTTACTCGAGAGGGGGAGCGGGGCGTAGTGTAGTAATGACCACCCCCGCCCATGCGGGGATGTGGGGATCCTGGGCGGGCTGGCTCAGGCTGCTGGTGAAATGACACTGAACGAGACACTGGAGGGGGGGGAAACTCTGCGTTGCGAGGGTCATTAAAGCACAGAAGGGAGTGGTGCGTGGGGCGTCGACAAGTACCGCAGCGATAATCTCGGGAGCATGATGCGATAGGGTGCTGATCCAAACATCTGTAGCATAAACCATGTGTCTTCACAAACATTGTGCGGTCACGAGGAGACATACCTAAAAACTCGCGGCATTCACGGATGTAATGAGAGGAACTAGCGCACAAAGCACACCTGGGCGCACGAGGTCCCGCTTCGGTGACAAAGGCCCGTCGAGACGGGATTACTACAGGTTGCGGCTTTGGGAAGGCAGGTCGTGGTGTGTCAACCACGAACGTATTACCTACATTGTCAAAATGGCGGCACTCTTCTTCCAGAAAATCTATCAACTTGTCAAATGTGGGAAGCGCCGTTTGAGCGCCACCCTCTCGGCGCTCAAATCTTGACCTAAGGTCAGTCGGGAGTTTTCCGAAACATATGTGAAACAATAAATAGGACCATTGTTTAACGGGCAATTCGAGGCGCTCTAAGCACCGATAGGCCGTTAGGAGCGGATTTAAGAAGGAAGCACGCAGCCCGGTAAGTTTCGAACTAACGTCTGGCAGTGAAGTTATTTGTGATATATAAGTATCCGCTAAAGCGCGTTTATTATGGTATCGTCGTTTAAGTAAGTCTCGAGCAACGGAATAATTACCGGCTTCCACACGCAAATGTTGAATAAGACGTTTAGGTTCATCGAACAATGCGCTCATAAGATAGTGCATCTTTTGTGTAGGAAGAAGGTCAACTCGGGAATCGACCACACTATCGAATTGGTCAATAAAACTAATCCAACTATCTGGTCTGCCATTAAATGTCGGTATCGGAAGGTCAGGAAGTTTTTGTAGGCGGGGACGGTCGACGTCGAAACCCACTAGGGTAGCCCGCTCTGCCATCACGGGGCGGGAGGGGGTACTTGAAGCATTAGTAGACGGTGGCGGCAACAATTCGTTTCTCTTAATTTTAATGTCAGTCACTTTATCACGCAATGAAACAACAAGGCTCTGTACGTAAGTATATTCCTCGACATCAATATAGGTAGCCTGGTCAAGTCCGCCAAGAAGCTGAGCGCTGGCCGCACGGAACTCCCTGTATTGTTCATCGAGTTCATCTAGGTAAACTACTAACCGTGCCTGGGGCGCGGTGTTTAGTTCTCGGTGCACGTTTAACAACCAGTCACTAGTGAGTCGCAAAGTCCCGATGGAGTTCCGATAATCCGTGGTTTCCGTATATAACGTTGATCTCATTGTATCATTATTTCCGCGATCACCCATCATAATGTACTTGACAACAGATTACTTCGTAAACAACTCTGGTTAATTATTTTATTGCGCTAATAAACACTACAGTTGCACCTTCGATACTTGCAAATAAGGCTCAAGATGCAGTATTAATACTGCAAAGAAAAAGGTTTGGCTCGTGCAAAGGTTAGAACAATGGGCGCTAGCCGGGCGAGCGTTGAATCTCACACAAATAGAATAATTACGTTTTAAAACTTTAGGTAAATAACATCTAATATTTAGGAGGAGGGCTAAATGTATGTATATATAAGGGAATGCAATGTTATTTTAGATTTGTAATTAAATATTAAAGAGGGGATGGAACCACGCTCTGCTACCAAATGTTTAAGGGAGTAATAGTAAGAAGGAGAAAGTTACTGTCAGTGAAAGTCAACGTGCACGGTACCTGGGCTCGACCACTGCTGCGGCAAGGATATTCCCATGGGATAAAGTCACTTTTAAGGTCACAGGGCACAAATTCACAGCAAACACAACCACACGCGAGCACGTATCATTTGTCTGTCATGTCAGTGCATTACTAGAGAAAGGAAGAGGGGTGAGCGGGTGATGGGGGGCAAGGCACCTGAGATGGTTAATTTGAACAACCCCAATCTGAAATTAAATAATAAAACTCTTACAAATCGTGACATTTGTACCGTAAAAGGAAACGTTTTCTCCTCTCTTTTTTTTTCATAACGGCAACCCTGCCACTACCTTTCACCCGTTTCTTCCCTCGCACTTTAAAATTGAAACAGTTGGTCAACAATCATGCCTCCTAAATTGGCAAACGAAATATTCGCCGAATTAATTATCAAACATAGGTGCCTAGTAGACTTCACTGACCCGTGTAGATGGCATTTAAACTCCCGCAGGAAATGTCAAGCGGAGCTCCTGAGGGAGGTAAATTCAGTCGCCTCGCACCAGCTTACAATGCCAGAATTAAAGCGGATGATAAAATCCTACCACGAGCGTTTAAGACGGAAACGAAATAAAAAGGAAAACTTGCCCCCGGTAGGTTGGAGCTTCCCAGATGTATATTATCTCCCCTTAATTTTTTTCCAATAATTTTAGCGCTTTTATTCATAACATATTTATATATGACCGATGTTAAGTATATCGCCAGTTATTTGTTTTTTTTTTTTTTTTTTTTAAATCAGTTTCTGATAAAGCTCTACTTCTGACATAAACTCCTTCCACCGACTATACCTCTGCATACCACACCCACACATGCACATCAACCTCCTAGTCAACTCAAATACTGAATCAGTCCAAGAATGTGTCCAAGAGCATTTGCATTTCCTATCAGCCTGGCCATCTGACCAATTCAAGTAAAGTCTGCTATAATTCCCTGTCAGGTTCTAAAAATTAATTAATATCCAACCAAGCTTGTAGCTAAGCAAATTACCCCTTAATTTATTATTACTATTTTTTTTTATTGTGCCTTTGACTGAAACAGGCAATTATTGTTTAAGCTATAGCTAAAGTTAAAATCCTATGACATGCTCAAGTTACATTCACAACATCTACTTCCAGTGAAGGCTCTTTATATACACTTTTAATGTTCAGACACAAACTGCCATGAATTAATTATATGTCCAGCAAAAGAAAACAACATATATATTTTACATAGATATATATTTTTTTTTTCTTTTTTTTTTTTTTTAGGTTTCTGCTACAACTTCATCCATACCGCATGACAATAACGCAACTGAACCACAAGTCATCTCTCTCCCTACCCCCACAACTCATCCAGCCGCAACAATAATCATCCACAATCCAAACCCCACTACCCATTTAGATATGTCCACAACCATCCCCTCCCCAAACCCCTCAATTTTTGACCTCTTCCCCAATATTCTGACTCCATCTCCCCAGCCAGCCACGTCAGGAATCAACTCCTCCCCAAGCCCCTTCACTGCCCATGATCTAATTGACCTAATTGATACCATAGCTTCATCCCCTCAGCCTGCCACGCCAATAGTCACTCCACCTCTTCAGCCAGCCACACCAATAAATACCCCATCTCCAAATTCCACAACTAACGATCTAATAGACCTAATTAATACCCTAGCTCCATCCCCTCAGCCTGCCACGCCAATAGTCACTCCATCTCCTCAGCCAGCCATACCAATAAATACCCCATCTACAAATTCCACAACTAACGATCTAATAGACCTAATTAATACCCTAGCTCCATCCCCCCTGACAGAAATAATTATAAATGAAGGCAGCCCAGACCTGTTGTTCTCTTCTTTGTTAGATTCCCCACCTAATGTGAGTAAACTTACTAGTTAATATTTTTTTCTTTTGTTTTTTTTTTTTTTTGTTTTATTATGCATTTTTCCTATGATTAAATCGTTCTCTCTTTCTCCTACAGGCGGACCAGAATCTACAAAATTAGGTGTATGATTATTTTTAGCAATTTCTATTCTGTTGATATTTTGAATTATTTAAAATTATTATTGTTGATTCTTAGTTAATTAAATCTTTTGTTTTTCTTGTAATATCAGTTACTATGATCTGCTAAGGTTTTCCCATAAAATTTTCATGAATTTTTACCAGCTGATAGCCTAAACATTGATCATTCGAGCATTCACTTAAGTCATCTTGTTGTCCACACTTTACTATAGCTAACCACAATATTCTTTATTTGGGTATATCCAGTACCCAGCTGGATTGATTTACCTAGTTCTATCTTAACCAATTGACTGGATACTTCATGTTTCGTCTTGGTTTTACTAGTCATTCACTTGCCTGGTCTTAATATTTCTTAATCGGACATAGGTAAAGTTTATTATTATTATTATTTATATTATTCGGCAGGCAGTTGAGGACAACTGTCAGGCGCCTGTATCTAGCTGTTCCTTCTTGCATTCTTGGTACTCCTAACGTGCTGGTCTAATCGGTTTTTTTTTTTTTACTGATTAAGATCAGCATCACTGACTAGTGCTGAGACCACATGTTTTGATAGTTTGTTCCATGTCTTGACCACTCTATACGAGAAATGTCTGCGAGGTTTATTGTGAGATCTTTCAGTAGATAGTTTTAATTCGTGGCCTCGCAGAATGCCAAAATGTAAGCTACAAGTCTCACGATGTAATTGCCGTATTTTTCTGATGCTATGAAAGTTTACGCGGCCATTAAATACCTGGGCGGCCGTAAATAAGATCAATTCCATAATATACATCCCTTGCAAAACAGACTACAACCTTATAACAACTACATCCCTAACCTCGCCGTGTTTGTATTTCTATAATTGCATTAAAACTTTAATGGCCTAAGTATCCTATTACTGTCCCTATTGCTTCTAATTTAGTTAAATTAACTAATCTAACATCCACATTTTATTTTCGGAATAGAACAGATCTCATTCTATTATTTTTTTGTTCGCTATCAGTTTTGACTTTTGAGTTTTTTTTTTTTTTCTCTGTACTGTCAATACTGTCATAGACAATAAATATTACGTATCATTCATTATTTTACATTTTACGTTAACTCTATACACAAACTTCCGTTCATCACAATTTTGTTCTGAATCACCTCCTAAGGTAAAATTTTACTACGTTCAAATTAGTTGCTTGCGCACGAGCAATTTAGTCGCAAGGCAATTTGTTTGTGTTATGTGTATCTGTATCCCGGGAGTCACGGCTCTACGCGTGTGCACTTCCATACCAACCCATAGATTTGATGTGAGATCACGGTCTAACTAGTCCGACTCCTGACATACTTATTTTGAGTGACACCTTTAGATTTAGGCTTTACGATTAATCTTATACGTATAATAATAATATGAATAACTAAAGTATTTAATAATCAGCGAAGAATTAAATTGTTGCACTCCAGCAGGATATAATTTTTTTTTGTATGTTATTTTGTAAGAAACGTTGCAATAGAATAAATATTAATTTTATAATACAACGGTACGGTCTGTATGGCATCAAACCCCGCGACCCAAAAATCACAGTAGTGTTAATGAATGGGTGCCTTTATATCAAGCATGGACAAGTAAATATTATTTTTATGGTATGGCAACACTACACTCGTTTCCGTTCCGTCCCGTCCGTGCCTATCAATCAACAAATATGGCGCATACGCAGCGTAATAGTTGCAATATGAATTTTTCTTTGTTCGTTTCATCCGGCGTCCAACGTACCAGTACGTATAGTATTGTATTGCGTTAATGTGTATAAAGTGCAACACGAGCTATATAC
Source organism: Archips xylosteana (assembly GCA_947563465.1). Classification (NCBI taxonomy): domain Eukaryota; kingdom Metazoa; phylum Arthropoda; class Insecta; order Lepidoptera; family Tortricidae; genus Archips; species Archips xylosteana. The sequence continues at coordinate 11,595,893 of OX387365.1, read as the reverse complement.
CACTTTCTTAAGAGAACTATCACAAAGTGTCACCACCGGTATCATCCGAAAATGATCGATCACTCCGCCAAAATTACAACGACGCAGAAGAATTTGTTTGCTGTTTATTCGATCAAGTAAGTACCTTACTTATTTTCCCTGTAGCTGTTACATTTGTTTAACAGTGATCCTGATGAAATAAATCTTCATTTCGTACATAATTTATGCATAGTGACAGAGGTATCAATATCCAATGCAACCTGACTATCGTCCAAATAAGATTGGTTAGCAGTCCATTTCAACATTAACTATCCTCAGATATACATTCAACAATCAAATCCCTTTTATTTTTTTGTTATTGTTCCATTTATTTTGACAGAAAAGCACAAGTACAATTAGCTTATATTATTATTATCCGATAATATCTTGACATTTTGCACCATCATTCTAGTTAGTAGATAAGACATTTTCGGGTTGTTTTATTTAATTGACATGTATAATTATGTATGGTTGTGATGCGGCACATACTCCAAGGAGTTATCAATTTGTGGATTAATCTAATGCCACTATATTCTAGAATGATGCTATCTATTTTCTCCAAACCTAAATTTAACATGAATGTATTTATGTATTCAACCTATTATTTAAACCGGTTATAACCAGATTTTGATGTTTTTTCTTCCCAATGTTTCAGCGCTGAATTCTTTTATTTCTTATCCCCGAGTCCCGAGCATCATTGAGAAATTTCTTTAAATGGTAATATATAATACATGTTTTTCTTCTAATTATCTTCACTGTTTCCTTACTCTTGCTATTTTGCATTTTTAATTTAAATCATTTGCGTTCAAAATTATGGATTTATTTATAACCATACTAAAATTAATTTCAGGTGAACGGAGTCCAGTCGCATAGACTCAAACCTTGCTTCTACAGTCCACACACTTCCCTTACCCGATGTCATGAACATAGCGGATCATCGTCTTACTAAGGTAACTAATATTTATCTACCTTACCTATTACAGTTAAACCCGTTTACAACGACATTCAAGGGACAGCAATATTTGGTCGTAAAACATGATTGGTCATCGTAACCAGTGTTACTTTGGTATATAAGATCGTGTTGGGGTTTTTTTTATTTTTTTTTTTTCTTGATTGTTACATGCAATATGTCGTTGTATTTGGTATTGCTATAAACAGTCTTACTGTAATTATACTTTATAGTTTATATATGGAACAAAATTTATTTTATTACTAGAAGGACCGCCTTGCCAACCCCTCCGGCTTTAGTTAATCTACAATGTTCATTGTATTTATTGCTTATAATACTCTTTGGTTGTAATTATGTTTAATTGCCAGTGAACAATTATATTTAATTAACTAAAACCGAGTCCTCCCACTGCCCAACTGATTCTATACAAAACTAAGTAATCTTTATTTGTTCCATTTTTCTCTTTTCTTTATACAATCATAGGTACTCTTAATAATACTGTAATCGGCTACTATTTTGACAATTTGCAGCCTTAATGTCTCATTATGATCCATAATGGTAATTATTTTTTTTTTTCCAATACTAGTTAAAAATAATAATAACAATAAAGAACTGTATTGCTCATACACCTGTGTAGGGTGTAATTTTGGATGTTATTCAAAACAGGTGTTCCAAATAACTCACTGGTGTTCTGCCTCCAGCCAGTTGCTTATATATTTCTTTATATGTACAGTCAGATTAACATTCTCATTATCCTATGTGATTTTTTTCTTTTATTTTTTTTTTATTATTATTATTATTGTTAATCATTTAGACATTCTTTACTACAATCAACCCTATTACTAGTATTTAATTACAATTTAAAATAGACATTCTTTATCCTAATCATCCTTATTACTAATATATAATTACAATCTAATCAAACCTATTACTAGTATATAATTTAAAATCAAATAGTGTCCCGAATCAACCTCAGTTATAATTACTTATAATATCTTGATAAGTGTATGGTATTGAATTTTCCCCTAATCTTTCCAGTCTTAGGATCCATTAATACATAAACATTCCGATAGGGCACTGCTGCCACTGAATATGGACCCTCGTATAAAGGCGCGAACTTCTTTGTAATTTTGCGTTTGGCGTCAGATTTATTCAATTTCCTAATCTTAACCAAGTCACCTATTTGAAATTCTATGAGTCGATATCGTTGATTAAACTTATTCTGACGAATTTGGCTTGCTTTCATTAGATTTTTCCGGGCGTCTCCTCTAATTTGTGTCACATCCACACTATTATCTTTTGAAATCTCATTATCAAATGACATTGTGGTCGATTGTCCATACATGATTTTACAGGGCGTAAATTTCGTACTTTCGTGGAATGTATTGTTATATAGCTCTTCCAATCTAGGTAATACTGCTACCCAACCTTTATGATTTGTCCTACAATAAGTCCTGAACAGCCTTCCTAGTTCTTTGTTAACTCTTTCCACAATGTTTGGCCAAGGGTTTACGACTGTGGTTCTAATTAATTTAATTTTAGCATCAGCCATATTATCAACCCAAAGTTTAGACACAAACTGTGACCCGTTATCTGACATAATAGCTTTTGGTGTGATTATTTCAAAGAATTTTCTCATTTTTCCTAATACTGAGCTCGCCGTGGCTTTCTTTAAGGCATAAAATTTGACAAATTTACTGAACGAATCTTGTACTACGAATATGTAGTTCATCCCAAACTGGCCTGTTGGCCAGGGACCATATAAATCAACCATTACTAGCTCTCCTATGTCTTTTGTTACTATTGATTGACAAGGACCTACCGTTTTTGCCGTGATACTTTTTGTGATTTGACAATCATGACAAGTTCTAACGATTGACTTAACTAATTTAGTTATCCCTTTCCAGTAAAATATATCCTTAATATATTTAATCATTTTATACATTCCTTGATGCCCCATTTCTTCATGTATTTGTTGTATTAATTCTTTTCTCAATGGCTCTGGTAAATAGATGACTCCCCTCTTACTATTATTTGGAGTAAAATATAATATGCCATTTTCTAAGGTACATTTCTGTTCTATTTTAGTTAATTGGCTTGATTGGGTTTTATCCTGTAAATGCTGAATTATCTGCTTAATTTCGGAGTCCTCTTGTTGTAATCGAGACATGTCTTTTAATTTTAAAAGTAAATTTTTATTTACAGAACTTTCCATGTATAAAATTTCAGGTAATTTAGTCTTTTCTTCCTGTAACAACTCTCCTTCGGGAGGATACCTAGATAACACATCAGCAATGACGTTTTGCGTCCCCTTTATGTGCTGGACTTCATACTGAAACTGCTCCAAGTAATGAATCCATCTGGTTACTTTCGCATTATATAGCCTCCAATTTTTCACGAATGTCAAAGCCTTGTGGTCCGTTTGAATTATTACTTTAGATCCTCTTGGATAGGTTTCAAATTTCTCTAAGCAACATATAACAGAGTAAAACTCAAGCTCAGATATAGTCCAATGTAGTTGTGCCCCCCGCAAAGCCCTGCTATGAAAGCCTAATATTTTCATTTCGCCATTATCATCTAATTGATACAGAACCCCAGCTGATCCTATCATTGAACTGTCAGTTTGCAAGTAGAATGGTTTACTAAAATCAGGATGATGTAACTGAATTACTTCAATAAAACTGGATTTTAAATTGTCAAAAGCTTGCTGCTGTAAGGTACCCCAATGCCATGGAACATTTTTCTTTAATAGATCATATAAAGGCCGTGTATTTTCACTATAGTTTGGAATAAATCTTCTATAAAAATTACACAAGCCCAAGAAAGCTCTTAATTGTTTTAATTTTCTTGGTGCTGGGAAATCTTGTATGGCTTTTATTTTTTCTGGATCTGTTCTTAATCCTTCGGTAGATATAATGTAACCTAACATGTGTACTTCCCTGCACAAGAATCTACATTTTTCCACATTACATGTTAACCCTGCCTTTTCTAATTTTCCTAATACTACGTTTATGTGTTCCAGATGTTCATCTAAGGTGCCGGAAGTTAACACTGCAAGATCATCCAGATAGTAAACGCAGAAATCCTTGACATCGTGCCCTAATATGGTGTCCATCGCCCGGCTAAAACTACCGACGGATGTCTTCAGTCCTTGTGGTAAAACATTGTAAACAAATGATTTTCCGTTAAACGTAAATCCCGTATACTTTTTACTGTCTTCCGAAATTGGTATTTGGAAGTACGCGTTGTTCAGATCTACTACACTGATATAATTTACCCCGTGAAATGAACTTAAAATATCAACTTGCATGGTTGGCTTTTCTGTTTCTGCAACCATGTATTTATTTATTTCTCTTGCATCTAAGAGCACTCTAATTGTCCCATCCCGTTTTAGTGTGAAAGTCAATGGAGAGCAATATGGAGTTGACGTCCTGCTAATTATGCCTTGCTCTTCCATTTCTTTTAACTTATTTTCAATCTTTGGTCTATATGCGTAAGGGACTGGGTAAGATCTTTTTACTATGGGCGTTTGATTCTCCATTTTGATCACATGTTCATAACAATTAGCTCTACCTAAATTATTACTAAATAATTTGTCATATTTCTCAATCAACTTATCTAATTTACATCTATCCATATGATTTAAATCAACTCCAGTTTTGTATTCTATTGATTTATTAATATCCTTTTCACTAACCCTCTCAGAAATTAATTTCGTACCTTCAGATGTTAATTCCTTATTGTCCCTATCATAAAATCGATAAATTTGCTTTTTATTTCCCTGTTCAAGCAATATGCCGCTATCATTCCTTGTCAGGTTTATTATGATTTCGTTATCCTTCATCCAATCAAATCCTAAGATCAAAGAGCTACTTAACTTTGGTACTATTAAAAACCCTACATCTTTTTCAAAGATCCCTATTTTCAGAGGCAATAATGCTAACTTAATCTCGATACTTTTTTGTCCTACCGCAGTCTTTATTTGGAAAGGCTTTATTTTCATTACTGGTATATTAGGTCGACTTATTAGTAACGAGTCCCACAGTTCCTCTGATATGCAAGTGATGTCACTACCAGTATCAAGTAACCCTATCAACTCTTTATCAAAAACCTGTACTAAGATCTCTGATTTAAATAACTGCCCGTCAACTTTATCATGATCATCTTCCTCGAACACTGTTTTTAGCTCTAATTTGTTGATATACACCGGCCCATGTTCGACCTTTAACTTTAACACTTCTACAATGCTACTCTCAATATTCAGTTTCTTTTCTACCTCACTCTTATAACCCAGCCCCTCGTATTCTCCTCGATTTAATAATTTAACCTCAACAGGAACCCTAATACCTTTATTGGTGCTCCCTAATCTTTGTCCCGACTTCCAGCCCATTCTAACCATCATTCGCAAAGCTACGTTCCCTATAAGTGAGGTTGATTCGGGAACACATTCAACCTCTCTTAGTTTAAATCATTAACAATTTCCGATTGATTCACTATCTTGTCTTTGGATTGTACAGGTCTCTGCCACTGACGATACGCCTGTTGAGCTTCTTTCTTCTTTTCATTCAACCGTGACGCGGACGCGGTGGGCTGCGTGTAGACATGAGCTTCTTGTTTATTTATATCGTCCATATTCCTCAAGAATTCAGCCATCTGGATTATCGTGGTAACTTTCGAGGCAGCCCAATTCTGTTGTACATATTTGGGGTAATGTCGGATGACGTCCGAAATAAGCTGGCTTTCGGGAATTTGATGGGTTAACATTTTCGCCTTTCCTGATATTTTCAAAAAATGACCTAACATGCTAGGCGTTTCGTTCTTATTCCAGTTTCCCTGTACTATTTCCCTACGTAGTCTATTTTGCTCCGTCTCCCCCCAATATGTCGCTAAAAAGTCCTTCTTGAATTCTTCCACGCTACTCCATCTTTCACGGTAGACTCGGGCCCAGTCCCGCGCTTCGTTTGTTAAACAGTCTTGGATTCTATCTAACTCGCCTCCCTCACTCTTAGTCTTCCTTAAGTAAGAATCCAAGTCTTCTAAGAAGGTCACAGGTTGCATTGCCCCTCTCCCGCTAAATTTTGGCTTCTCGAAATTGACGTTCCGAATGTTATAAGTAATATATTGGAGTTCTTCCGTAGATGGAACCTTGTCTCTTCCAGGCAAACTGTTATCTGGGTTCACAGGTAAACTGCTAGTCAGCACTATTTCTTCGTCTTCACTTTGCCTCGTCGTATCAACAGAATTTACGGCAGGCGCGGATTTCATTTCCTCACTTAAAGCATTGACTTTGTTCGTCAAAGCCCCCACAGTTCGTTTAAGAAATGTATACATCTTGCTAAGTTCGGAAGGTCCGGGTACCACACGCCTTACAACCTTCCTTCGTTTCGGCGGTGGGGGGCCTGGTTCTTGACTCTGACTTTCCAATTCTATTTCATCTATCAATTCTTCCCTTGTTTCCGGAATACTTTCCGATTCAGTATTTTGATCTTCACGATCTCTATAACGAACCGGCGCCCTCTTAGGCCTACTAAGTTCCTTTGGACGAACCATTGTTCTGTTCACTAATTATACACTCACTATACACTACACTATTTAATTAGTCAATCAACAAATCACTGTATTTAATTTAATCACACTAACTCCAACCTTTTCAACTAATCACTGTTTTTTTTTTTTTTGATAATTGTTAAAATTAACTTTTTTTTATTTTTTTTCAGATCGATGGATGCAAGGAGCGCCGCTCCCGATAAGAAAACCTCAGCTGTCCGCAATTGAACAATAATATGACTATGAGACCCCAATTCCAAATCATACCTTCCTTTTTTTTCACCGCAACAAATTGCTGCTGTAACCAACCGTCACAAGACAATCCATTACAACAACATTTTGACCTAAACAAGGCAAAATCAACTTTATATTATTCCAAGCAATGTAACATGAATGAATTTGACTTGGTAACAAAGATGCTATGGTTATATGTGGACCTAATGAAATAATAATGGAAAGATAAATATCTCACCTAGGGCGTGCAAAACCGGTTTTCCGGTTTTGCTGAAAACCGGAAACCGGACAAAATTTACCGATTTTTCAAAACCGGTTTTGCAAGACAAAACCGGTTTTACCTCCGGTTTTTCCATTTTGATTGACGGAGGTACATTTTGATTTAAATCAACTTTTTTCTAACGCTCTAAGAAATATTTCATTTTGAGTCATCGAAAAATATCCGAAATCCGAACGCAACCTATCTAGGTATACTACTTACACTCCTCCCTCCGCCCGCGTCGTGCTTCCGCTCTCCCGCTCCGTGATTTGATTTTGATCTCAGTTAAATAATCTTTAGAATAAATATTATTTTAAGTTCATTTTAAAATTGTTTTTAACCAAACTAAGAGAGTTTAGTTTATTAATGTGGTACAGTAAATGATCTGTTTTTTATTTCGACTGCCATCGACTATGACTACAAATACGAACATATTGATTATTGTTTATTTAAATAACTAAAGGTGCCACATACTTGTGTTGTGATTTGATTTTGATCTCTGTTAATTAATCTTTAGGATAAATATTATTTTAAGTTCATTTTAAAATTGTTTGTTAGCCAAACTAAGAGTGTTTATGAATGTGATAAATAAATATCACGGGACAATTCACACCAATTGACGTAGTCCCAAACTAAGCAAAGCTTGTACTATGAGTACTAGACAACGGATAATCATACTTAAAAATACATATTAAACACCCAAGACTTGAGAACAAACATTCGTATTATTCACACAAATGTCTGCCCCGACCGGGAATCGAACCCGGGACCTCAAGCTTCGTAGTCAGGTTCTCTAACAACTAGGCTATCCGGTCGTCCAAATCTCTCGTCGTGATCTATCTATTCAAAGTCAAAGTCAAAATTCTTTATTCAATTTAGGCATCAAATTGATGCTCCTATGAACGTCGAAAAATCTACCACCGGTTCGGAAAAAACCCTGTTGAGAAGAAACCGGCAAGAAACTCAACAAGGTATTCTAAGGTCTACTTGGTAGGCTAGGCATTAATGGATAATTAAAAACAAGTATTTCATGCAATTTGTTTTATTTGTAGATTTTGTGGGTATATAAACTATCTAAGAATATGATTTTACTGTTCAAATTCTACCATTACTACCTTAATAAAAAAATATTTAAGAACATTGCCAAAACCGGGGAAAATACCCGTTTCCGGTTTTGGGCCCTCAAAACCGCAATTCAAAACCGGTTTTGACAACTTTCCGGTTTTGCACGCCCTAATCTCACCTAAGCATAGTAAAATGTAATAAATAAGGGTGATAATTATTAAAACCATACATCCTGGTCACTTTTGGCTCCAAATTGTACCGCCCCCCCCCCGTACCACTTCCTACCACTACTACTAATACTACTATTACTACTCTTAAACTATTTTACCCCAACTAGATATCCTATCGTTATCTACGTATTAAACTTATGTATACGCTTATGTACATCTACCTTCGTATGACGCTTATCTACCTACAGTACCTATGTAAGCCTATATGTATACTTGTCTATATGTTAACCTATCTATATATCTGACTATAAAGCTACGTATGCCTACGAATGGGTCCTCAAAAATACCTAGCTCCTAACTCAAGTTGATTTACCTTGTTTACGTCACAAAATTGGCCAAGTGATCGCTAGCGGTCTAGAATAAGAATCCCACGTTGTGTCCGTAAAGAATAACCCCTTAGTACGTTTGGTATGGCCGTGGAAAAGGAGCTCACCGTCACGTTATGTAGGTTACGTATGAAATGTTGTGATTTAATAAATACTGAATACTGAATAATAAAGAGATGTTGTAAGATGAAAAATGAAGATAGTAATTGCTTACAGTTCAATAAAGGTCACGTGTCCAGAGTCTATGATATGTTCATTAGGTAAAGGTATTTTATTTAGTGGCTGAGTCCAGAGACCCATGACTCCCCGTCTCTGAAGATGGCTCCCGTCAGCCAGACTTGGACAAGCCTCTCCCACTGGCTTAGAAGAAGCATAACTACCTTATTCCTTGTTTAGGTAATAAGAACATAACATTATATTAATTAAGAGGATATTCAAAGGGAAGTTAGTTACAGCCTGTGGCCGTTCCTGGATCCAACCTGGGATCACATTGCCTCTGCAATAGCCAGCCGGACTTCTGTAGTAAATGTAGACTTCGATGAATTATCATAATGACTATTGAGTAGCTACCAGATCCTTTGGTACCAGTAAGCCACTAACTTGCATCTGCCTCAGTTATAGTCAGAATGACGGTTTGTAAAATAAGTATTTGGTAAAGCTTTTACCATTTAGATTCAGTAAGTATAACTAGCCACCACAGGACCAGATAATCCAAGGTTATTTTATCAGGGACGACCGCCGACTTCAAAGGAGATTCTACTTTTCAGCAAATAAATATTCATAGTGAGTTTGTTGAGTTTTATTTTTACTCACTTAATTGAGTCTACTAGGGTTTACTAGATAGGAGGACATATAGATGAAAGGGAAACCCTGAAATCTTTCATCCGTCGGAAAGTCTAGAGCGTCACAGCCAAAGTCAGTCAATGCCTCAGGTATTAGTAGTTATGTCAACAAATGTAGCCCTTTCCCACAACGCAAAATAGCACAATGAAGAACTGCCATGTCTAGGTAGTAGTATTAAGTAAGTCAGAAGGCATAGTAATGCCCTCCTACATCAATTAGTATTATGAAGAACAGCAGGTAGTATTTAGTTAATGGTAATAATATTAAGTATGTCAGATGGCATATCTCAGCCCTCCAACACACTACAGTATAATGAAGAACTGAAGATAGTTAATAGTAATAACACCTATCCCCGAAGAACCTATCCTAACAGCTAAACTATCCATCTATTCTACACGAAATTGAAAAGCTAGGAATCCGGATTCCACATTTACAACTACCGCGGGGCCCCTCTCCAACTGATAAGAGAGGGCCTATCCTAAGCTAATGCCTACGTTGAGTGGGTTGGCTCAAGACTTACTTTCTATACCCGTGTGCTACTGGTACCCTTCTGAGGGGATTGGGATAGAAGAATACCAGTGTGTAATATATATATAAATAGATAAGCGGACTAGGTAGATAATGAGGTTGAAACACCGGTTGTGGCGCTCCAAACCCTTCAACACCCAGGGAGAACTTAGGTCCGACTCTTGAGTTATAATACAGACCCCCACCCATCTCCAAGAGGTGGTAAATTTACACTAAAACGCCTCCGAGATGGGCTAATCGGTACGTTAACACCGCAAGGTTTCATGACTATCCCTTCTCAGAGTCCAGCTATTACTTCAGCTGATGCTCGAATAGGTTCTCAAACACTAACACAACCTAGCCCCTACACTGACCCCACAAAATCCACTAAACCCCAATTTAACTATCACACAGCTATGTAGTTATCCAAACGATGAGCATTCCATCACCATATCTTGGCAATAAATACGCAAAGTCAGATAACCACACAAAACCCCTCCCCATTAACTATCACAAAAAACGAACAAATAAACTCCCATACGAAATTCCCGCAAAATCCCGCTTCCCCATCTTAACTATCAACTATGTAATTATCCGACAATGAATATTCCATCACCATATTTGGCAATAAATACACAAAGCCGGGCAATCACACAAACCCCCATTAACTAACACAAGAAACAGTCAAACACCCAATAAAAGAAACACGATAAAAAAAAAAAACACAAGAGAAAAACACGGTAAAGAAAGAGAAAATACAGTAAAAGTCACGATAAGAATGATACCTCAACCACACTAGGAGAACCGTCTTCGAGCCCGTAGCAAAATAAAGACTTCCCTATCCATCGTCTCGCTCCTTTTTATACCAAAATAGTAGCTTGTTTTTCCATACTGGCCACCCCGACCATGATAGCCGGAATGTCCCCCCGGACCACCGCTGCCGCAAGGAACGTTTTGGCCGTTTGGACCGCTTAGGCCGAGAAATTGCTTTGAAAACCTCGTATCTCGACCCGTCAACAGCCGTTGAAGGTTACACGTGTCTCGTACATTGACCTCTCATGGTTGGTAGGTGCTGTCAGTGATTTTATTTGAATATTTAGTAATGAAATATTTTATTATCGTCATCATCATCATCATTTCCACATCCTATACACGCCTTATACAGGCCTCCTATTACAATGAAAGAGTTGATATGGAGGTGATTAGTTTGTTTTTGTTAAATTAACAATTAAACCACCCTATTTGTGTATGGAATAATTTTATTTCGCAAAGTTAAATTATGTTCACATAAGATGGAACATTACAGATTGAGGTCTGTAAGGTTACAGCATTATCTACTACTAACGTGCAGAGTCCACAGTCAACTTCGGTTGCAATTTCGCAGCAGGGACGAGACAAGGAATCAGCAACGACATTTCGATGGCCCCTACGTAAATCATCGAAAGTCAATTTCTGCACTTTTCAGTAGAGCGTTTTGAAGTTGGTTTATGGTATAATTCCGAAAATATAAATATTACATTGACTTTTTATATCCATAATAACCAATAAAGCAAGCATTTATCTTGCGGCATTTTTATTTTCAGGAAAATTATATTAGTTTTCTGGAAATTTGAGTTTCGATGGCATACGTCGTGATTCCAATTTCGATTTTTTACGCTGGAATTATTTTTAAAAGACTTATCCAAAATGGTAGTTTCGATTATTTACTTCGACAGTAGTACTGCGGTAGCTAACGTAACTGGTAGTGTCGATGGTTTACGCCACAAAAAAATTCTCTATTATAGCTATTTTACCCGTTTCTATATAAACGCACAATTTTTTGAGACACTTTTTAGTACGAGTACTTAAATAAAATCAGTATTATTTTTAGAGATGCGCCGAGTACTCGGCCGAGTTACTCGGTTCAGTTGTGGGGATTTCCCCCGTAACGTAACATCAGATAACGGGTCACAGTTTGTGTCTAAACTTTGGGTTGATAATATGGCTGATGCTAAAATTAAATTAATTAGAACCACAGTCGTAAACCCTCGACCGAACATTGTGGAAAGAGTTAACAAAGAACTAGGAAGACTGTTCAGAACTTATTGTAGGACAAATCATAAAGGTTGGGTAGCAGTATTACCTAGATTGGAAGAGCTATATAACAATACATTCCACGAAAGTACGAAATTTACGCCCTGTGAAATCATGTATGGACAATCGACCACAATGTCATTTGATAATGAGATTTCAAAAGATAATAGTGTGGATGTGACACAAATTAGAGAAGACGCCCGGAAAAATCTAACGAAAGCAAGCCACATTCGTCAGAATAAGTTTAATCAACGATATCGACTCATAGAATTTCAAATAGGTGACTTGGTTAAGATTAGGAAATTGAATAAATCTGACGCCAAACGCAAAATTACAAAGAAGTTCGCGCCTTTATACGAAGGTCCATATTCAGTGGCGGCAGTGCCCTATCGGAATGTTTATGTATTAATGGATCCTAAGACTGGAAAAATTAGGGGAAAATTCAATACCATACACTTATCAAGATATTATAAGTAATTGTAACTGAGGTTGAGTCGGGACACTATTTGATTTTAAATTGTAATTATATACTAGTAATAGGTTTGATTAGATTGTAATTATATATTAGTAATAAGGTTGATTAGGATAAAGAATGTCTATTTTAGATTGTAATTAAATACTAGTAATAGGTTTGATTGTAGTAAAGAATGTCTAAATGATTAACAATAATAATAATAATAAAAAAAAAGAAAAAAAAAATCACATAGGATAATAAGAATGTTAATCTGACTGTACATATAAAGAAATATATAAGCAACTGGCTGGAGGCAGAACACCATTGAGTTATTTGGAACACCTGTTTTGAATAACATCCTTGAAGAAAAAATAATTAATTACCATTATGGATCATAATGAGACATTAAGGCTGCAAATTGTCAAAATAGTAGCCGATTACAGTATCATTAAGAGTACCTATGATTGTATAAAGAAAAGAGAGAATTGGAACAAATAAAGATTACCTAGTATTGTATAGAATCAGTTGGGCAGTGGGAGGACTCGGTTTTAGTTAATTAAATATAATTGTTCACTGGCAATTAAACATAATTACAACCAAAGAGTATTATAAGCAATAAATACAATGAACATTGTAGATTAACTAAAGCCGGAGGGGTTGGCAAGGCGGTCCTTCTAGTAATAAAATAAAATTTGTTCCTTATATAAACTATAAAGGATAATTACAGTAAGCCTGTTTATAGCAATACCAAATACAACGACATATTGCATGTAACAATCAAGAAAAAAAAAAACCCAACACGATCTTATATACCAAAGTAACACTGGTTACGATGACCAATCATGTTTTACGACCAAATATTGCTGTCCCTTGAATGTCGTTGTAAACGGATTTGACTGTAATAGGTAAGGTAGATAAATATTAGTTACCTTAGTAAGACGATGATCCGCTATGTTCATGACATCAGGTAGGAGATGTGTGTGGACTGCATGAGCGGGGTTAGAGTCTATAGGACTGGACTCCGTTCACCTGATATTAATTTTAGTATGGTTATAAATAAATCCATAATGTTGAACGCAAATAATTTCAATTAAAGATGCAAAATAGCAAGAGTGAGGAAACAGTGAAGATAATTAGAAGAAAAACATGTATTATATATTACCATTTAAAGAAATTTCTCAATGATGCTCAGGACTCGGAGATAAGAAATAAAAAAAAAATTCAGCGCTGAAACATTGGGAAGAATAAACATCAAAATTTGGCTATAACCTGTTTACTATAAATAATAGGTTGGATACACAAATACATTCATGTTGAATTTAGGTTTGGAGAAAATAGATTGCATCATTCTAGAATATAGTGGCATTAGATTAATCCACAAATTGATAACTCCTTGGAGTATGTGCCGCATCACAACCATACATAATTATACATGTCAATTAAATAAAACAACCCGAAAATGTCCTATCTACTAACTAGAATGATGGTGCAAAATGTCAAGATATTATCGGATAATAATAATATTAGCTAATTGTACTTGTGCTTTTCTGTCAAAATAAATGGAACAATAACAAAAAAATAAAAGAGATTTGATTGTTGAAAGTATTTGAATTATAAAGCTATTTCAAAAAGTGGGGCATCTATCCTGGACTTATCCTACTCTAAAGGATCTTTCCCCAAACTTTTGAGAGTTTTTGTTAACATAACAGCGGCTTTCTTATAACTCAACTTAGCGGCATCTAGACTCACAGCCAAATCGGTAGATCATAGCTCTTCCTATTAGTTATCAGTAAAAACTTGCTCTTTTGGGCCTAAATGTACCTTAAATTTAACAGTCATTGGATGATTCTTATCTAAACTTTCTCAAGCAAGCTTCACTTTTCTTTCTAAAGTTGTCTGTGGGACAGAAAATGATTTTGCTGCTAACCTGTAGCCCATTTTTCCTGCAACCACATTTTTCACAGCCTTTTTCGTACTTTCTTCTGACCAATCTCCTCTACTTGTTTGTTTTTTATAATTTCTCACCATTCTTGTATGCCACTTGCCTTCCTGTGGTAGGAACATAGTGCAGCAGAGGTTATAAAATCAAAAATGCTGAATTTGGAGTTTGTATTTCTTTGCGAATTCATGCACAGCGTATTAAACAGGATCAATTATGTTTCCAAAATTTTGCAAAAACGTGATATCGTTTTAGACGAGGCGAGTAAGGCTTTGGACGAAACAACAGATAAATTGAAAAAGTACAGAAATGACTTCAAGTCCTTTAAATATAAGGCCACCGAAACCGCGAAAAAATACGATATCGATCCTATCTTTCCAGAAAAGCGACGAAGAATAACTAAAAAGCATTTCGATGAATTGGCTTCTGATCACCGATTCCAAAATCAGAAAGAAGTCTTCAGAGTCTATTTTCAACAATGTACTCGACATAATAATCAATCTAGATGCGCGTTTTTCTGGTATGAGTGCTGTTTGTAAAACGTTCGACTTTTTGATTCCAAAAAATTTGCTTAGCATGAATGAACGAAATGTGATCAGTTTCAGATGAAATATTCCGATATAATAGGACCCAATTTTTAACTCCAATTTCTATAACGTATACCATCCGGTCCTTCCTCAATTGACGGAGACGTGGTCCATTCGCCAACTATGCAAAGAAATTATAACAAATTTTGACGTGCTCAAATGTGACCTTACGGAAGTACAGCACTACAATTCCTGTTACTTCCGCGGCAGCAGAAAGATCTTTCAGTGAACTGAAGATTATAAAAAATTATTTAAGAAACAGCATTGGACACTGTCATGTGCGTCGTTGCATATTCATTCCCATTTTCTTTGATTAAACACAGAGATTCTACCCCTCATAGAGATGACGTATGGATTTAGCCTACTAATGATAAGTTCAACTCACTGTATCCTGTATCCTATTCTCATTCCTATCTATAATTTTGAAGGGCAATATAAGTTCAAGCTACGTGGAAAGAGGGGGTGAGGGCCCGATTCTTTCTCTATGCACCGGGTCCCTGGTCCACCTAGCTACGCCACTGTTCCTACCCCATCTTGCCCCCGTGTGCCGAATCAAATTTAAAAAATAACTGAATAAAACCACTACGCAGCACAGAAAAAAACAAGTTCTTACCTGGGGCCTGTTGCATAACAAAGTACAACTAATATTACAAGCGGAACTCTCGCTTCAGTTATATTAACTAGAAAGGGAGTTCCGCTTGTAATATAAATTGTACTTTGTTATGCAACAGGCCCCTGTTAGTGTAGTTGTTGTCACATTTGATAAAATTTTTATAAATTCCGAGGAGTTATTATTTACAGAAAATACACGCCCTATATAGTATAGAAAAATCACTAGCTATTTGGTACAAAAAACAGTTTTTTTCCAGAAAACAAATAAAACGCGTGGTGTCATTGTCCGCTCCTCAGAACAATAACTAAAGCATAGAATACGGATTAAAATAAATACCAAATATTATAGTGCGTTGCTTCTTATTTTAGTGCACTAAAACTAAATAATTAACTAAATAATTTAAATTTAAAGTTTGAATTTTTAAATTTTAGGTATCCAAAGGACCCTAATATAAAAGCTACTGGAAGGAATCCCAACTGGTTTCCAACGAAAACTAGCACAATATGCTCTACCCACTTTGAGTCAAAGTGCTTTCAACCATTCAAAAAACTTCGTCGGCTCTTCGAATTCTCAATTCCAACAATAAAATTACGGATGATGTTGACCGATCATAAGGAATCTTCCACATCCGAAGTGTTCATTGATTCTGAACAAGATAAAACTGAACCTGATCTAGTGAATAATAGCTACCCTAAAAAATTGTTTTCTGCGTATCTCTTCCTTATAAACCTAAACTAAGCCTAATGTAAACTTAAAAAAAAGTAGGCACTCTCATGGCCTTCATATTTTTTTAGAAACTATGGTGTAGCTATACGGCATAATGTCAACATATTTACAGTCAAGAAAATTTAATCACGTACTACTTTGTGCTACTACTACTACTAATATCACGTTGATATCCCATACATCTGCCAAAGAAATAATAGTAAGAAAGAAAGAAGACATTTATTCATTAATACGGAAGACACACAAATACAACAAAATTTACACAATTAGGTACACGCAAATAAAAAAAAATACATGAAAATATTAACAAATAAAAAAAATGTATTATAGCGAAATTGGTTATGTAAAGGTTCTACCCTGGTACGTGATGGCACTCCGACTACCCCTCCAGCTCGAAAACTTATGCCATGGGAAAATATGTTATTTTATCTACCTATACATATATATTTCTTGCTTTGTTTTATATCGTGTAGGTGCAAGTTAAAAGTTGTTCTTACTTATGTGTATTAATGATATTGGTGATTTATATACACGTATTTTTTGTACAGAGATCAACCAGCACAAGAAAAAACTCCACCCCACAGTACGGCACACGACTGGGATACTCCTACAAGGTAAAATGGAACTGTAAAACCACATTGTCGGGCCAACTTGATAGATATTATCATACATTTACAAAATTGGACCAGCATTCAGTACTGTCGTTTCAAGTTCTTTGGACTTATATTCACATCCTCCAGCTATGCCTTGGGATCTACAAGAGGTGGTCTCTTATTTCAGAAGTGATGCAGAGATAGCTGAAGCATTATCTTCATCAGATTTCTCACACATCTTCAATCCTGAAGAAGATTTCCTTAATCTGTTGAAGAATGCCTTCCAGTATCAGGGATTTGATCCCAAAGTGATTATGAAACAGCTTGTTCGTAATCGGGCAACATACATCAGGAACAACACTCAAGTACAGAAGTGGGATCTCTCAAGGAGAGAGAATGGTTTTGTTTGGGATGAGGATTCAGACCTAAGAAATGGTTTCAGCTCTCATGGTCCTATGTCAAAGGACATAGAATTCTTGATCATGATCTTCCTAATGAGAAACAATCACATTAGTAAGATTGTACAAAAATCTAATGAAGATTTGGATGCAATTCTTGTGATGTTGCAATCAAAATATGATATCAATGATGACAGTAGAGAGTCTCTCTCTTCTATGGGAACAACTGTGATCACTCTTCCGAGAATCGCAGCTTTATTGCCTGCTGCTGCTGCAAAATTGTTCCATCTCCAGGCCGCCAAAGAAACCATCCCATATCACTCAATTCCAGGAGTGATGCAATACATCAATGAGCGCCAGGGAGCAAGTGAGCCAACTGATGCAGAAAAAGCCACTAGAGAGGCCAGTTTATCTCATGCCATATGCTGCACTCTGCTTCCCTCTTTGTTCCTCAACCCCACTGAGAAATCCAACAACATACATGCTCTTGGTCTGTATGTTGCAATTAAACTGGATGATGTAATTCACAAGAAGAAGTCAGACTTCACTCCATTGGAGTCCATCTTAACCTACTACAGAGCAGGTTATGAGTCTGTCGCCACTCCAGGGACTACAAGGATCACTGCCTTAAGGTACATGGGACTAGTGGCAGGAAACTCAACACGGTATGTGGCTCCGGTTGTTAGAGTGAATGCAGCATGTGCTACTGCATTGAATGACATGAGAACTGATGATCCTCATCATGCAACCCTCATTAAATGGGCCATTGAGGGACCAGATGGCTCCTTGTAAACCCATAGTGAACCAAGATGATCTTTTGAATTCATCATCTTGGATAGTCACTAAATGGAATTCAATTTCCAAATGTAATGTGTTCCCCGAACTATGGAAAATAGCGACCGTTAAACCTATCCCTAAAACGCCTCATCCTTCAGCTTATGGAGACCTCAGACCAATCAGTATACTGCCTCTTTTGTCTAAAATACTCGAAAAGGTTGTATGCACGCAACTAACCGATTTTCTTGAAGATAATAATATACTGCCGGTAAGGCAATCTGGCTTTAGAAAGAGACACAGTACCTCCACTGCCCTGCTGGATGTGATAGATGAAATCTTGTCCTCACAAGATGCAGGCAGGGGATCAATATTGGCCCTTTTGGATTTCTCCCGTGCGTTCGACTGCATAAATACATCTGTTTTGCTATCTAAATTAACATATTATGGCTTTAGCAACACCACGATACAGTGGTTTGCTAGCTATCTGACTAATCGATCACAATTTGTCCAAGTGCATGGCTCAGACGGCACGACAACGGCGTCGGGATTACTTCCAGTATCACGCGGGGTGCCACAGGGTTCTATTCTGGGCCCAGTTTTGTACAGTCTTTACAGTGCGGATATTATAAACAATATAAAACATTGCAAATTTCATATCTATGCGGATGACATACAGCTTTTTATATCATTCAAACCAGAAGATACTCAACAGGCTGTGAGTGACCTAAACGAAGATCTGCACCGTATTGACACCTGGTCAGGTATGAACAGTCTAGTACTCAATCCTTCAAAATCTAAGTTCCTAGTTTTAGGCTCAAAAAAACAAGTTAACCGAATTATTGCCTCAAATCCTCATGTAAATATTTCGGGAAAATGTGTGCAGATGGTTTCCGAAGCTCGCAACTTGGGACTCCTTATGGATAGCTTCTTGCATTTTGAAAACCACATCTTGGAAACTGTTCGGAACTGCTTCTATAGATTAACGGTTCTCTACAGGGTGCGTAACTATTTAAGTGTTGATGTGCGTGTGAAACTGTGCGATACACTCATCCTGTCAAAACTTAATTATGCCAATACAGTGTATGGTAACTGCTTGCTATCCCGAACTAAATAAGTTACACAACGGCTACAAAATGCCTGCGTGCGTTTTTGTTTCCCTATACCCCCACGATCGCATATTACTCCCTATCTCAATAGTAACAAGCTTTTGAACATGAGTGGTCGACGTACCCTTCACTTTGCCACGCTCCTATTTGGTATCTGTAATAGTAGGAAGCCTGCATATCTGCATGAGAAGTTGGTTTTCTATCAATGGCATATCAGGCGTATTCCTAGACTGGTGTGCCCGAGGCACAGTACCGCTGCATTTCGTGGCAGTTTTCGTTATGCTGCGACGAAGTGCTGGAATAACCTTCCCCCACCAATCAGAGAGAGCATTACTGTTGGTGGGTTCAAGTCAATTAAATTATTATATTTACCTTCCTTATTAATACGAGTAAGTACTATATTTATATTTTATTATATTATATTTATATTTACTTAATTTGTCTGACGTAAGTCGCGCAGTATGCTGTCCCGCACACCTCGCTGGCTCTGCAGAAAACCAGCGCCGTTGACAACGCTAGTCGTGCCAACGGCATTGCTGAAAGGAGACCATTTCGGCTTCACATCCTTATTTGTTTGTTTTTGTATTCTTTCTCATTTTGTAAATATTTTTTTGTTGTGATGTGTTGTCTGAATAAACGTTTTTCTATTCTATTCTATTCTATAAAATAACATATGAGTATTTTTTACGTATTTTCTGTACTAGCGAAAAGGTAAATCTGTAAAAACAAACTTATTTTTTTTAGCACGGTTAGTTTAGAGTCTAAACTTTAGACAGCGTGGTTGAAGTCCCAGGGTACTCACCACTACATGTCGACTGGAGCACAGGAGATCTCAAAGCGTCAAGTCGCGGTTAGTATACTAGAGTAACGAGACTTGTGATCTTTTGTGTAGGCTCCATTACATTTTGATTTTTATTACAGGTCTTAAGGAACATTCTCCGCCCTCATCACCACCACCTCCTCCTTCTCTTTCTCCTCTTACGCCACCGATTCCGGGACCCAGTACCGGTAAAAAATACTCAAAACCGAAAAGCACATCTACAAGAGTGATTACTGGTTTAGGTAGGTAATTAAATACACACATTGTCCACTTTAACTAGTAATAAGTTATATCATATTTTTCAGGATATAAAAGTAATCTAATGTTTTTTACCATTAAGCCGCGTTTTTTTATTTTAGATTACGGTTCCAAAAAGGCTGAGGAGATTTTTGACGTTTGGTGTAAGGAGTTGGAGGAGGAAAGCGATAACAGTGACGATTAAGAAGAGGGTGACCAGCCAACAACAGCAATAAATTTGGATGCAGCTTCTTTGCCAGTTGAAATAACTGATGAGAACAGATTATGGCTACATAATGAAGACGCAGAAGCTGACCGGATCATACGACATATGTTACGTGGGGCATACTGAAAGTTTCTGGAACTGGCTACTTATAAAAAGAAAATTAAAAAAGCAATAATAAGATTTGTAAAAGTAACTCTCTGGCAGTGTATTACTTTTAAATTTGCGAAACTGTCATTTGTTTTTTCATTATGGTGTTGGATTGAAATTTGGGCGTCGCTGTTGCAATGAATTTAAGTCGTGAAAATTTTCGACCCATGATTTTTTACGATTTCCGATGTGGATTAAGTCAGCAAGAGAGTTGTCAAAGACTTCTCTTAGCATTTGGTGATGAAGCCCCATGTCGTAGCTCTGTCTATTCGTGGTTTAGTGAGTTTAGAGGAGGACGTGACCATTTCCATGACGATGAACGTGAAGGCCGGCCAGCAACTGCGGTTACCGATATTAATATTAATACTGTACGACAAGTAATTGAAACTGAGAAAAAAATTATATGTCAGCAAATTCGTACTACCTTAAGAATTGGAATGAGCCAGGTGCAAAAGATATTGCATTTGCATCTGAAGGTTCAGAAACTTTGCACTCGATGGATACCGCATGATTTATCGGAAGACCAGAAACGACTGCGTGTAGAGTGGTGCCGCAAAATGATAAAAAAAATTGATGGAGGACAATCAATGGTTGTATATAACATCGTGACAGGTGACGAAACCTGGGGAATACTACTTTGAACCGGAAAGAAAAAGTCAATCGACTGAATGGGTCTTTCATTTTGAAGACTTGCCGACGATAGTAAAAAAAGTCGAAGCACAGGTAAGAAAATGGTTGCTTCGTTTTTCGGCAAATCGGGACTTTACACCACTGTGTCACTTGAAAACCAAAAGACAGTAACTGTAGATTGGTATGTGAACATGTGCTTGCCTAAGTGTTTGACAAATTCGTGAAAAGCGTCCCCGTAGCAAAATAGTCCTTCATCACGACAACGCGTCGGCACATTCCGCTAAAGCAACGAATGCGTATTTGGAGGCTTCAAATGTAGAATTAATGACTCTTCTGCCATACGGCCCTGATCTTGCACCATGCGATTTCTTTTTGCTCTCGAAGATTAAAGATAAGCTTAGAGGTTTACGGTTTTTAAGTCCGGAAATGGCAGTGAATGCCTTCCACGAGGCCATCGAAGAAGTCCCTAAGGAAGACTGGACCCACTGCTTTTCACAAAGGTTCCAGCGAATGCAAAAGTGTGTAAATACGTAGTGTATATACTTTCAAAAATAAAAAATGTGTCATAACGATAATGCGTAGTCTTATTTATAAGAATCCAGAAACTTTCAGTATGACCTAAGTACCAATCGACGGGTTCGGTACCAAAGGCCTGAGGTGCATTTAGTCTTGGCATTCAAAACATCTAAGGTTGTAAATTGCCTGGGTAGCAAAATGTCTTGGTCTGTAAATCACCCACATTGCTATAAGCCTTAGTAAATGGAATGACTTGGCTGTAAAACGACTTTAAGTCATAATGTTTTCTCAGGTAAATCGTCTAGATAATCTTTGCGGCCAATATTATAGAATGTCTTGATAATATGAAAGACTATGTAATTATATCGTAAAGTATGAAAAATGTCTAGGTAGCAGTTTGTCTAGATTGTCTAATGACAATACTTTATTTTATTATCACCTCCTTACTACTTCAAATTCGATTACAGCCCACTTGATATTTAAGTAGATATTGACATGACACTGACAAGTAATTCTAATGCAATTGAATTTCTTCTGTGTGTTCACGTGTTCTCGTCGAATAATGAACGGAAACGAGGGCTTTATATTTATAGAAAGCCACAAAGGTAAACCGGCTGTTGTTATCAATGGCCATCGATACAACAAATGTTATACAAACCCAAGTGGCACCACTTTTTGGCGTTGTTTTAAGCGAAATTTTTGCAATGCGTCAGTCACTTTGAGCCGTGATAATACTGAAATAATCAGACAAAGCTTACACGCGTGTAGAAAGAATAATAAAAGATGTACGAGCGATACTCTGCTGCAGTTAGCAAAAGAAAAAGTTTGCCTGAATATGAACTCATTAAAAAAATGTTATGAAGAAAGCATTATCGAATGTCAAGCTAAATTCCCGAACAAGAATATTTATGCACGCCCCTTTGAATCAATAAAACATACTTTACTTAGGGCACGAAGATCTTACTTAAAGACAGAAAAGTTAGAGTTCTTGCTTCCGCAAGACGTGAAAATTCCTCCACTGATAGGAGAAAACTTTTTAGTTGCCGAGTATGGTCATGAGCAAAAAATATTCGTTTTTTGTAGCAATTTTTGCAAAAAGTCCATGAAAAAATATGCTCGTGAAGGCCACCTCTTTTTTGGAGATGGTACTTTTAAACGCGTGCCAAAGCCATTTAAACAAGTTTTTTCCGTTCTTATGGACCTGAACAGCGACGAGGGAAGTACAAACATAGTGCCGGTATTATATTGTTTGCTACCGAATAAACTCGAAGAAAGTTATACTGCACTTTTTACAATCATACGAGATGTTATAGGAGCAAAGATACAAAAGTTCAAATGTGACTACGAGTTAGCATTGATAAATGCAGTTACAAATGTGTTCCCTTTGATTCAGTTGTCCGGTTGCTATTACCATTACAACAGAGCAATATGGAAGAACGCCAAAAAATTTAAACTTACGGACACGCGTGAAGGCCGTAAAGTTACAAAATTGACATCAATTTTACCATTTGTTCCGGCAGATGAAATAGAAGAAGCATGGTTGACCGTGCATGATTTGGGACCTGCATGTCGTGAGATGAATAGATTTACAACATATTTCGAGAGGCAATGGTTGCGAATTTCAGCATTTATATCTTGTGCGGGGCAGCGGCATGCAACAAATAACGCGGTAGAAGCTTTTCACCGGCGGCTAAATACGCGTATGACCCATAAGCCCACGTTATTTAAATTTCTCTTCGAAATAAAAAGAGATAATAAATTACAAGAAATAAAAATCAGAAATGATATGTTTACGTATGGTTACAGAAAGAAAAGTGATATGACTTTCTTGAAAAAAAGCATTGTAGAACTACGGAAGTATATACAAGGTGAAGTCACTGTATTGGAGTATTTAGAAAAGATTTTGCAATTAAGAAACCTAGCCCTTATGTGGGAATAAGAACATGATGGTATTGGTAGTATAGTGTTAAGGATGTTTTTTTTTGTTTTCCAGTGCAGGTTCTTATGTTCAGTTTTAAAATTTGCTGATTAAAATATATTTTAAATTATTACGATCTTATATTTTTTCTTTTTTAAATAGACAGTCTTGCTTGGTATACTTTAGTAGTAGTACCTACTACACTTGTGAGCGTCAGGGATGGCAGGTGTACAGTCACTAGCATAAATATATGACTATATGGGCAGTCTTATATCTGATCCACCATTGGCCTTAAAAATATGTATAGGCATAGGTTTCACAGAATGTTAATACCTACTCATTTTTCGTGCAATGAAGTCGTTTTGCAATCATGACGTTTCATCCACTTGCTTATTTTATAACTAAGACATTAAACAAACAAAATCGTTTGATAACATAGTCCTTAATACAATTAAGACGTTACACAATTGAGTCATTCTGCTTATTGGATATTTTCACGACCCAGACGTTTTGCTTCGTAAGTCTTTCTGAAACTAAGAGAATTTTGTAACCATGGTATTATACAAAAAAGTCATTTTGTACACTTGGTCAGTGTACTACTAAGACGTTTTGAATGTCAAGACTAAATGCACCTCAGGCCTTTGGTACCGAACCCCAATCGACCATTTGACGTTTGAGTGGAACTGTGACCCTAAGACTTTTACAGGTCAGCGTGAAGACTTCACGGCTTCACCAGGACCTACCTTTACAATAAACAATGACACAACTCCACTGACAGTTTTCCATAAATTTTTTGACGATGTCTTACTCGACGTTATAGCGAGACAGACAAACAAATACTCCAATATACTGATAGACACAATAACGACAGAAAAATCACGACTGTTATATTGGAAAAATACAGATAGGGAAGAAGTGGTCGTTTTCTTAGCAATACTCATATTGCAAGGTTTAGCTCCGTTAAACGTTGAGTATGATTATTGGAAGGAAAACGGCTACCTCACCTTAAAGTATTTTAAAGAACTGATGCCGTACAACAGATTTGTGCTCATCAAAAGACATTTACATTTCTCTGACAATCAGACTGACTTGATAGGACTCTCCAGTGCCCAGCGTAAGGTACGGAAAATATGGCCTGTATTGGATGACCTAAACAGGAAATTCAGTAGGTTATACATTCCGCGCCAAAATATAGCAATAGATGAATCACTCCTCAAGTGGCACGGTCGGTTATCGTTACCGCAAAAGATCGCCACAAAAGCGGCAAAAGTCGGCATCAAAAATTACGAACTGTGCGAGTCCGATACGGGCTACTTGTGGAGCTTCTTCGTCTATACGGGCAAAGGAGAGAAAATTGGACCAGACATGACTGATAACGAGAATACGGACATCACAGACGACGTTATTAAAAATTACGACTGACAACGATGGACAGACGACGGACAGCCAACTGACGACAACTTCTGCGCCTTCATTACCACCACCACCCCAAAACGCTACTGCACAAATCGTGCAAGTCTTAGCTAAGCCCTTACTTGGTAAGGGGTACACGCTAATAATGGATAATTTTTATAATTCGCCGTTATTAGCTCGGTACCTCAAATCACAAAAGACAGATTGCTTCGGGACACTTCGGGCTAACCAAGAATTTGTCCCCGAAGCAATCAAGGGTTTAGCTAAGACGGAAATGCGAGTGGGAGAAGTGGTCCAGAGCTATAGCAGAGACATTACCATAATGCTGTGGCGAGATACAAATGTTGTATCGATGATTTCAACGTATCACAGCGGTGAGGTGAGCGGAAAGGAGAAATACGGGAGGTATAAATATAAGCCCGAAATTGTGTGCGATTATAATATGGCTATGGGAGGTGTCGACAAAAAAGATCAGCTCCTTTCCGCTCATCCCATCGAAAGATCACGTAACATGGCTTGGTACAAGAAGGTGTTTCGGCGCCTTTAAAATGTAACAATTCACAATAGTTTTGTCATATTTAAAACCCAGAACCCTTGCATAACAAGTCGTGCATTCAGGCAACGCTTGGCCGATGAAATGATTATGGCGTACAAGGCACCTCAGATACAGCGCGTCGTGCTGGTGAGACCAAAGTACGTAGTTCAGTCTCCAGGGCATTACCAGGCATGCACGATGTGTTTGGTGCCGACAATCACGAACGAAGTATACTTGCAAGCAATGCCAGGTATCGCTATGCTTAGAAGTATGTTTCGAAGAGTACCACACTAAACCTTAAGACGTTAGAATTGTGTCGAAGCTAATGGACTCTTTTCATCTTCAACCTAAATACATTTTCTAATTTCTGTTTTCTACTTGGATAACATTTCTTTAAAATTCTTAATGTACCTATCTCCAAAAGCTAGTTTTTTGTTTAGCAAGGAATTTTGTGATTGAGAGCTAACACACTAAGACTTATTACAAAATGTATTCAGCACTGTAAATTTCACCTTTATGCTGATGATGTTCAGATCTATCTTTCTTTTCACCCCCGTGATTCGGATTCTGCCACTTCATTGATAAATGCAGATCTAGGGCGTATTTTGGAATGGTCTAACATGAATTCTCTGGTGTTGAATCCGTCCAAATCTAAATACATGGTCCTTGGCTCTTTGAGTCAAGTTAGCAGGGTTTTATCATGCAATCCAAGGATTGCGATTAATGGCGTAGAGGTTGATCGTGTTGCTGAGGCACGAAATCTGGGTATTTTATTAGATAGCAATTTACGGTTCGAAAAGCATGTGACTGAAATGGCTCGACAGTGTCTGTATCGCCTCAAAATTTTATACAACGCTAGAGATTTTTTGAGTATTGACATTCGTATAAGACTTTGTGAATCACTTATTTTGGCCAAGTTGAATTACTGTCTGACTGCGTTCGGTCCCTGCCTTTTAGCGCGGTCGCAGCGACTTCTCCAGAGGGTGCAGAATGCATGTGCTAGGTTCTGTTTCAGAATCCCTCCGCGATGCCATGTCACGCCATTTATAAACAATGCGAATTGGCTCAGGATGATCAATCGGCAGGAACTTATGTTCGCTTGTCTCCTATTCGATATTGTGAAAACTAAATCCCCGAGCTATCTTTTTAATAAATTAACTTGGTCTGCTTCAAAAAGATTTTTCGGTGCCCGGCCCTCTCGTGCTGTTTTGTTAGCTATGCCTCGCCACGGCACTGCTGCGTTTAGGGGCAGTTTTAGATACAGAGCAACTAAATGCTGGAATAATATCCCCCCTCCGCTTCGTAATCTCAATTCTAAGGCTTCTTTTAAAATTAAATATCGTTCTCATTTATTAAACTTGCAAAAAAACTGTGTCTAATACCTGCCCTTATTATATTTTATTATATTTCATTAAGTATATCTTATTACCTATATTTCATTTCATCTGCATTGAATGTATTTGAATGTATTATTTTATTTGTTTCTACATTGTACCCTACTTTCCACCTAGTTTGGATCCATTTAATTTCATTGATTATTATAAAACTTTCTTCTTTGTTTATTATTAAATGTCTGGGATACCTGTCATAGGTATTTATAGTGCGCCTATTCTGTCTTTTTATCTTTTTTTCCTATTATACAATTTATGTACATCATCCACACTTTTTATTTTATTTTTATTATTCAATCCAATTTTGTTGTTTTTCTGATACTGTACTCACTCTGTTTCGTCTCCTTATACGTGTTCCACAGGTTTGGCTCAGTTGGTACTGGCAGAATATCAGCGCTGCGGCTTCCGCAGCTTTATGCTGAGTCAGCACCTTTCTTTTCACGACACATGGCATCCATACCACAGCTTGGTTGCATACAGCAAAATTGTTGTTTTATTTATATTTTTATTCTGCTTGTGTTTCTTTTGTTCTTGTTGATATGTTTCTTACGCTTTGATATTTTTAGTACTAAGCATTGTTTCACTTGATTGCATTTTTTTTTTTTGTGTGTGCATTGTGTTGAGAAAAAATAAAGTTTATCTTATCTTATCTTATCTTATCTTACTTTCCCACATCTATCGACACGTCATGTGTTAAAAATTTAGTTTTATTAAATACTTTAGATGTGTGTAATTTAATAACATTTTACCTACTGTAAAATCACATAAAGTTTACCACTGACAGATGCTTTGCCTTCATTTCATATTCAACTTTAACGACCTACTAATAAAGCCAATTTTAGAATACTGTTATCCACGTTTGCAGATTTTGTAATAACTACTTTATTTGTATGGTGTTAAAGTTGAAAATGAAATGAAGGCAAGCAATCTGTCAGTGGTAAACTAAAAGTAAACGTATTGTAGAACTGTTTAAAAAATATACCTTGTTGATTTTCGTGCCGGAATCTTCTCAACAGGGTTTTTCCGAACCGGATGTAGGTTCTTTGACCTTCATAAGAGCTTCAATTGAAGCCTAAACTGACGTAAAAAATTTGACTTTGATGTCAACGCAATAACTGGACCTTTCCCGGTATCTGAAAAAGGAAACAAGTACATAACGGTAGTGATGGACTATTTTACAAAGTGGCCGGAAGTGTTCGCCATTCCCAACCAGGAAGCAACGACCGTAGCCGAAGTACTAGTGAACGAGGTTTTCTGTAGAGTTGGGGTACCCTTAGAGATACACAGTGATCAAGGAAGAAATTTCGAGTCCCAACTCTTTCAAGAAATGTGCTGAATAATGGGAATTCACAAAACAAGAACTACGCCTTACCACCCACAGTCAGATGGAATGGTCGAACGGTTTAATCAAAGTTAGAAAGACACCTGGCCAAGTTAGTGGATAGCCATCAGAAGGATTGGGACAAGTATATTCCGTTATTTTTACTGTCATATCGATCTGCGGTTCATGAGAGCTCGAATGTGACTCCAGCTCTTGCCATGTATGGTATGGTAGGCAGCTTCGATTGCCAGCGGATATAATCACTGGAAGAGTCCCAGATTCACCAGTGAGTATAACAGACTATGCCGCGGAATTACGCGAAAAACTGTACGAAATCCATGAACATGTCAGGATGTCAGAAAGCAAAATGAGTGAAAGGACAAAAACTCGATATGACAGGAAGATGCATTACGTGAACTTTGAAGAAGGCTCACTCGTCTGGCTTCATAATCCTATAAGACGTAAAGGAAAATCTTCCAAACTGCAAGCTGATTGGGACGGTCCTTACACAATAATTACGAAGATTAATGATGTAACTTATCGCATAAAGAAAATGGGTAACGCCAGGAACCTGCCCAAGATTGTGCATGTGAATCGATTGGCACGTTTCAATGGATCTAATGATGCTCGGGACGAGCATGTCTAAGGAGGGGGCAGTGTTACGGAGATGGGTCAACGGGAAACCAGTAAAAACATTTTTATGAAATTAGTAGCACTTGCAGTCGTTTTCAGCAGGCTGAAATCTGTTTTCAGGCCGTTCTGGAAAAAGTCCTATTACATAACGATAAATCAGAAATTACCCCAAGTTAGCATTATTTTCAGCAGGCTGAAACATGTTTTCAGGCCGTTTCAGGACACTAACTGTCACATGGCACCATTTCCTGAAAACCCGTTTTCAGGCCGTTTCAGACCAAGTTACAGTCCACCTGTCTCTGGAACATTCTAGAAGGTGTGTGACAAGGATAGCCTATATGTGTGAAAGAGACAGACGATCTTGTTTCCGGAACATTCTAAAAGATGTGTGACAAGGATAGCCTATATGAGTGAAAGAGACAGACGATCTTGTTTCCGGAACATTCTAGAAGGTGTGTGACGAGGATAGCCTATATGTGTGAAAGAGACAGGCGATTTTGTTCCGGAACATTCTAGGTGTGCGAGCGAGACAGCATAGCGTACTCGTGAAAGAGACAGATAAATGATCCTGATTCCGGAATATTCTAGTCTAGACGTATATGCCAGAGAGTTCTAGTTGGATTATTCTCGAACCTTGTGGACCGATGTGTTGGGACTATATAAGCCGAACGACGTTGCGACAAAGTCAGTTTTCGAAGAGATACCGAGAGATAAACATCGAAGAGAAATCAAAGTGATTACTAAGTGATTTAAGTGAATAAATTTAGTGTTGAAAGAGATTCCTTTTTGTTCAATTAAATTAGTTTTACGTTAAAGGCGTATTATCTATCTAACGAACCCTACGGCTCGTAACAGTATAATAAAGTCGTGTCAAAAAGCCATAGACAATAAAAAATCTCTAAAAACATAAAAAGGTGTGCAATCTTGCACAGAGAGTCTACATAGGATCCAACAGGAAGAACAGCTGCATTTGGGAACAAAATATAGAATTTGTGAAGCAAAAAATGAAAGTGCGACTGGCAACACAATTGTTAAGCGCGTCTGTAGCAGATGCGCTACAATTTTGCAAAGATCTTGAGATATCGGAAAATGCGGAGGCTGAAGGCACCGTCACATTTATAAGGTTATTTAATAACCTTTTCGATATTTTCAACAGCAGGAATATGCGTGCTAAAGGCTGGAAGAGAGCAACGACGTCTTTTAATTATGCGGAGATACAGGTTTTCTTTGAATATGCATCGAGTTACATTATGCAGTTATAATTTGAAAACGGCACCCAAGTTGTGAATTCAAACAGAAAAACCGGTTTTGTTGGGTTTCTGACCTGTATGGAGTCCCTAAAACATATACTTGACTATTGTAGCCGATCAAAATAGTCCATTACAATATTTGTGCACATATAAATTGAATCAAGACCATCTAGAACTTTTCTTCTTTGTGATAGGACCTTATAGTCAGATTCCGGGTTTTTCTTCTTTGCGGACGATTCGAAGTAATCAAATTTATCCCTGAGGCTATTAATATAATCATCGAGTGCAGTTAACAATTTAGTTGCAACGTCTCAACACTAACACAAACAGAAACAGTAACACTGGTGTTACTGTTTCTTTTTGAAGAGAATTGCTTGTTTTGTCTATTCTTTCCATTATACAGCTCCAAATTTCTGTTAGTAGAATAAATTCAAGTTTTTCCATTTTTCTGGACAGACTTAGGGCTTCTTCTCTGGTTTCTTGTGCTTGTTCAGTATCTGTTGCGATGCATATCAAAGCTTCTAAAATTTGTTTCTGACCTTCATGCACTCAGGCGCTCACTGCATCAGCTCGGGCTGACCATCTTATACGTGAAAGGCTTTTAACAACTTTTTTTGAACACAAATGTTCTGTCAATATATTTCAACGGTGAGTAGAGCCCGAAAAAAAGTTATACACTTTCTGAATCATGTCAAAGAACTGTGTGATACACACCCAGCGGCATGAACACCTACCAAGTTCAGTGAATGTCCCGCACAGGCAACAAAGGCGGCAAATTTACATTTCTCCTTGATTCTTGCTTGTAGACCAGTATATTTTCCCGACATATTTGAAGCATTGTCGTAGCTTTGTCCTCTACAATCTTTAATGGGAATATCATGACTTTATAAAAAATTCAATACTGTTTCAGCTAAATACTCAGATTTATGCTCCTTAATAGGTATAAATTTCAGAAACCTTTCAATGGGATCACGGCCTTTTACGTATCTAATTATAAAAGTTAGCTGGTCTACATGTGACAAATCGGGTGTACTATCAACACTAATGGAAAAATATTTTGCTAATTGAATTTCATTTATAATTTTTTTAGGACCTGTTTTCCCATTACATCAATAAACTCGTTACAAATGTTCGCCGATAAATATGAAATTTTGCGGCGGCAAGGGCGGAGCTTTGTTGGATATTATTAAAGAACGCATAAGAGGATGGCACAGCAGAGTTTCACTTTGCAACCAGTTGCGTTCCATCTTTGCGCGCCGGCCACGCTTGCGTTGGTGTGGATCCGAATATGAATCTTTATACAGCACTGAGGTGCACCATAATGCTATTGAAATATGTGGACTGAGAGAGCTTGGGCGCTACGTAAATGATGCCGGAACCCTGGTTGGTTCCTTTCCTAACTTCAATCTAGGAGACTTGACAGGGGAGATATTTTTCGCTGCTGAGGAATATGAAGACCTTGGCCAGGCCAAGTTATACGTGAACTTTGCCGCCTTCGTACCACCATGGATCGAGGTGGTCTACGTTGGATCCGCCCCGGGAATGGGCTGGGTTAAAGCCCTCATTGACAGACCCAACTGCGCGAAGGTTTGGTCCTTCGACCCGCGTCCCTTAGGCCTTAAGGACCCGAGGGTCACGCACTTCCAAGAAGAGGTGCACGTTTTAGATGACATATTGGCTAGAATCCCAGAGACTGAGGCCAGACGGTGTCTGCTTTGGGACGCCCGGGGTGATTGGGATTTTGAAGAGGTGCGCACTGGGATAAATGGTGAGATAGCCGAATTGAACGCTATCCTTATGGATCCTCGTTTCGCTAAATCATTCTGCGCAATCGAATTAAAAGTGAAAGTAGCTAAGTACCATTATACTCGAATAGATTAAGCTAAGTGCCTTTAAATGTTATTCGTTACTTCTTTTCTAATAATAAATCTATTCTATGTACATATATTCAATATTCGAAAATATCAAGTTGAGATTTCATTGCTTCTATTCAAGCATTGGCTGTTTAAGTGATTTTATTCAAAGAAGTAAAACAAATCATTATCATCATCATCATAATCATACTGGTTAACATTAATATTGGTAAATTAAACAAAAAATTACAGATTTTTCATATACGTTTATTAATAAGATAAGATATGTTTTCAAAGATTATAAAGTTATAATTTTAATGCAATATCCGTTAATTCAATATGGGTATTATACTTAGTGAACAATTTGATACAGTGTAACATATTCTATTTTATATTTATAACAATGTATAACGGTTACACATATCCGATTGTAGGGCCCCCTCAATTTTATCTATGACACAGCGGGTCGCTTCGTACACATTGTCCGTGAGTACATTGTTCATAGCGTATTGCACGCAGTTCACTATTGCACTTGCACATTTGGTCATTTACATCTATTTTTTCAACGTCAAATATTTCAATTTTTATCACTTTTATCGCCCCATTGCGATGCGGCTTCTTCATAAAAGAGTAAACCGGCATCTCTGATTTTCTTTTACGCAGCCCCAACCCCAGACGTGGTTCGGCTGAAGGCCTTCTCTGCGCCGCAGAGTCTGGCACGAAGTTAAAAAGGTGTTCTGATGTATCCTGAAATGACGAATAGACGTTTAATTTACGAATAAATACAATTTATGAATAGGGGTATTGCTTAGACGACTATATATTTGGGTATTGCTTTGTCGGTCCCTTACTAAATGCTCCTTTCATCCACTCAAAGGTTGACTGGTAGAGATCCCTTAAAGGGATAAGTTCGCCTTTGTACATGCATTTCAACGGTTGTCAAGAATGTATTTCTTTTTTTCCTTATTTTTGTACAATAAAGAGTTTACATACATACATACATACATACATACGACTAAGTATATGCATTTTAATAGAAGTTATACTTTCATAAAACTTATATTTTATTTAAAACAAATAATAAACTATAGATTTGAACTAGATAGGTACATTCATTAACGAGACAATAAAATATAAATATAATAAACTACTTACCGACATATCAGGAGACTGTTCACTTTTAAAATAATTGTTACACTGACTTTTTTTCTTCTAAATTTAAGGATTTATATACAGGAACGAGCATGCTTTTATAGTTCAAAATCTACTATTTATTTTTGCGTTTGAAACGAAATTACAAATTAGGAAAGTAACATGGAGCGTTCGGTGCTAGACGTAAGTTGATACCGTCTGTGTTTACGTTCATACATAAATTATAAGGTTTGTCTGCCTGAGCAAACCAAATATTACTACACTAGCTCTTGTCGCGACTCCATCCGTGTAGAATTTGTTCAGAGCTATCCTACAATTTTCCGGTATAAAAACCTATGTCCACATAATAAACAATACAAAAAAAGCTAAATGGCAAAGTTAGCAGGTAAGTAATAGGCGGTCTTATCGCTTCGGAGCGATCTCTTCCAAGCAACCTTTACAGCATAAAAAAAAGAACAGGAAAAGATAGTAATTAATTATTTTAGGATCATCTAATAAATCACAAGTAAATACTGAGGATAGCATTAGTTTATCAAATACACTTTGACACCGTCGCTCCCATTTATGTCGTAGGCAACCTAAACAATAACCGGCGATAGAATTGAATATGCAAACTAAGCAATCTTATCTCTTGAGACATAAAGTTCTAAACTGGATTAAGTTTATTTATTTTTAACGCATATTGTATTGGGAAAAATACTTAGATGCGTTTTGCAGCGTCAGCTCACCGTACCTATCTCACGTGGACTTTTACAAAAAAGGAGTCTGAAACCACGTGGTTTTCATAATATTTAAGCGGGGTATCTGGATCGGGAACATCATTCCAAGCTTCCCACGTGCTAACCACAGCCTCTTCGTCGAGTTCCAAGTTCTCCAGAAAATTCAAAATGTAAGTGCCAGACATTTTTTACTTTTTTCTTATTTCAAACAGAATACTCTATTATGAATAGTCTATGAATTGTTGATTTACACTTCAGTATTGAATAGATTATTATTATTATACTTACATAAGCTTGGTGATTTAAGCAAGTCCCTTTATATAAAAGTGTACCTATTCGAATATAGTAGGTATGTTTTTTATTATGTAAACTCTTTCCAATAGATGGTAAATACATGTGCTTCGTGTCTACACGCAAAAGCGCGTTAATCGCATAATATTGAATAGATAATAAATATAAGTACTTTCTATTTGAATACATTCAAATTTTAATAGATACAAAATTGTGTTGTCTATTTAAATAGATTCATTTATCGAATAGACATAATATAAGAAGGTACTTTCGTTTCAAATAGATTAAAATTTTGAATATATACAATATTATGTATGTACTTTCTAGACGACCAGATGGCCTAGTGGTTAGAGAACCTGACTACGAAGCTTGAGGCCCCGGGTTCGATTCCCGTGTCGGGGCAGATATTTGTATCAAAAATACGAATGTTTGTTCTCGGGTCTTGGGTGTTTGTTATATGTGTGTGTGTTATTTAAGTATGTATCTATGTATATAAGTATGTTTATCCGTTGTCTAGCACCCATAACACAAGCTTTGCTTAGCTTACTTTGGGACTAGGTCAATTGGTGTGAATAGTCCCGTGATAAGTATTTATTTCTATTTAAATATTAAGTAGTAGTACCTAGTAGTAGTATAATAAAGTTTATGTATGCCCCCATTTTGAATAATCGGTTGAGTCATTTTGAATAGATTGAAAATATATTGCGTTGTACTTTTAAGGGCTTCAAATATGTATATTTTTAAAGTACTAGGAATTTATCCCGCTATTAAATATTTAGAGTGCAATGCTGGTTATGCAAATGTTCCTATAGCGAAAAAATTGTGCTATCCAGGCCACCGTTTAAAATATATGTATCCCTTCAAGTACACAGAATGATCAATGCAATTAAGTGAATCGTAAATTTTCCTATTATAATTACTATCATGATTCAGTGGTTTAATAATTTTATTATTTTATTAATTACAGGTCCAAGTCTGATGTGAATGCTGACATCCTTTTTCCCTCTGAAGATGATTCATCGGTAGAGGAAACACAAGTCGTGAAGAAAAACAGCAAGGCTAAGAAGAGATCATCTTGTGAAGATTCACACTCTTCGAAGCATGCTGAATCGAGGCGCAGTACTTCTTCAGGGTCAAGCCAGAAGAAAATGAAAACGAGTATTCGTCCATTTACTTCGGCCAAAAAAACAACCATGCATGATCTGTTTGGAACTGACAGCGAAGATGAGGAGCCGGAAGTTAATAAGGACAGCGGTAATAAGAAACCCTTGCAATCTTATCTGACTAGGCGAGTAGCCAACGGCTTAAGTCGATAAGTCGTTAATGAAAAGTTAGGCTCTCACTACATAGAGCTCAAGGTCTACAAATGTAGTGAAATAGAAGACATAGCGCCAATGAACCGATGGCGCCATGCTGTAGTTACCATCAAAAATAAAACCGATATTGATACTCCAGCATGGGATTTGCTGTCTAAATATATAACAACAACCAGAAAAGAATTTAAAGTCCCGCCAACATTCATTTCTTCATACTTTTAAATTTTAATGCTAAAACCTTAACTTGCAAAAAATATATTGCAGCATTATATTCAATTAATTAGCCGCATTGTAAGTATCTTGTACTAATGATCAACTATTAAATAAATAAATCATTTAACTTTTATTATTTATAATATTATTGTTTTTTTATTACAGCCCCCCTAAAGCAACCAGAGGTCACCACAGTGGCTAGAAAAAATTATATTGATACGATTAATTGTGATAAATGTCATATTACATTACCGCAACGTTGGTACCGCTATCATGTTAAAATAAATTTGCATAAATCAGATTGTTTATTAAAAACTGAATTCAAGAATATTGAAATTGACTTTTGTCAAAAGCCAGACCTAGAAATAGCCGACTTTGACTTTGCTAAAGCAGAACATTGAAAAAAAATCATCTTTCTGATGAGGATCGCCAGTCTCTTGAAGAAAGAACTGTGCAAGCAGACTCGATTGAATGGTACCAAGAGAGAACTTCTTACTGCATCTGCATTCGGAAAGGTATGCAAAAGAGGCCTAATAAAATGTGCACCATTAGTAAAAAGGCTTCTTAATGTTACTAGAGATTTAAGCCACGTAAAATCAGTTCGTTATGGTAAGGAACTCGAACTTATTGCATTAGAGCAATTGGCTGCAGTACTCAAAGTCGACGAAGAAGCCAACTTTAATGGTATACAGAAATGAGGCATACAGAAATTGTTCGCAGACCCTGAACTGCCGTTTTTGGCAGCAAGTCCAGATGGATTAATAGATGACAAAATTATTGAAATTGAGTGTCCCTATTCGGCTAAAGATATGACAGTCGCGGAAGGCATTGCCAAAAATAAAATTAATTTCTGGAAACAGGAAAAGAACGGGCACCTGACATTAAATAAAAAACATGCTGGTACTGGGCATTTTCGCGAGAAGAGATTCACTCAAAATTTGGACTGTCCCACAGATTTAAAATGAAAATTTCAATAAAAAGGGCAAAATTTTGGAGTTATATATGTGCAGTTTTGTTCCATTTTTCTTATAATATTATAAAATAATAGATTAGAAGTAAAGTTTCTTAGAATTTTTTGTATAAAATTATATTTTTTTGTTCGGCCACCCCTGTTTTCGACATGTCCTACCCTGATCGACGATATTGCAAACACCGTTTTATGGTTGTTTCAACAACTTTTTCTTCTTTATGTTGTAATATAGAGGTGTGTTTCTTCATGAAGTATAAATTAAAATTGTACAGCATCAAATAATACTATTCATATATATGTTTTAATGTTTTAAAATAATACATTTTATCGCGTCCCATGGTTTAACCTTTTCAACGCCAACGACATTATATAGGTGTCACAAAGTACATTGTCAAACAAAATTGTTCAAACACATTCACTCACACACACACACACACACACACACACACACCACACACACACTCACACACTCACTTACTCACACATTTTTAACATACATAAAATATATCAGTATTCAGTTTATGTTGGATTAATTTAATTAAGTTTTTGTTTGAGTTGAAAATATTTAAGAATTTGAATTTAAATCTAATACTTTCTTATGTTTACCTATTATATAGTTTATTGTAATTGTTGCACAGTTTTTAGAGGATCGGGGTCTCCTGTCACAGGTATCTCGCATACCTACTAGGAGGTCCCTAACCTACTGTTTTGAATTTTTATGAGCAATAAATATATTTTCATTTTCATTCATTTTCATTTCATTTTCATTTTCAAAGTGATCTTGACACAATGACATAAGGTTCAAAGCAGGTTTACGTTTTGTCGAGGCTTGGCGTTGAAAGGGTTAAAGCAGAAGTGGAAAATCCATTTTATAACCATTATTTTTCAAAAAGTAAAACAAAAATCTCCCAAAGTAGTTTAAAGAATTACACTCTGGCAACAATAGCATTAGACGCCATTAAAACTTCACAGGTCAGCCATTTTAAAATTTCTGTTAGTCGAGGTCCAAACCTGAAGAAAGTAACCACGCAAAAATAAGTGTCTACTTTGTAACTGGTAATTTAAGAAGGTAAGTTTGTTTTACTTTTAGATTTAATTTGTTTTTCTATATTTAATAGGTTGTTTATCGATTGCATTGTTCAGCGCAGAGAAATACTTTCATTAACAGACAATATTCAAAGTTTTAGATCGTGAACCATGGATGCGTTACTTCCACTTTGTTCGGTTACATATATATGGAACGCCATAGTTACAAAGTGGAAGTATAAAGGCGACTGCACCAGGTGATTTTGAGGCCGAAAAAAAAAGTAATTTAATTTAGCATGATGTTAATAATATTGGTGTGATGTTGTGCCGACATGTAAATTACAGCTATATAAATTAATAATTTACTATATGTTTACTCATTGATGTTCTTGGCTTCATTTTTTTCTGCCTTTCTTTATTTTTTGATTGTCTTATTTAAAAAAGAGGTTATCTGAAACAGTATTTGTTACGGCATATTTTTACAAGCTAATTTCTTGTTTCATCCGTTCTTGGATCTGTTATTGTGTAAAATCTTTCAATAATTCACCTATTCCTGGGGTTCGACTCAGTTTAATTGTCGCATACGCAGGCAAGTATAGTACGCGACAGAGCATCACTGCGAGCAATTTATGAAGTGGGACATAGGTGTGCAAATTCTTCACAGCTTATTGTAAATCAATGTCGATATAAGTATTTTGGGGATCTCAAATATTTGTATTCATTTGAAGTGATTTGTCCCTATTTTTTCCCACTGAGGCCATTTTTTTTCTTGAGACTGACGTTCAACAAACAAAGTGTGCATTCGCATGCTAAAATTATCATATTCTGGTAAAGTGGAACTGATAGTGAAGTTGGATAACTTTTCAGTGAAAAGCCTCCTTTCAACATTTTTTTAATGATTGGGCTGGAATGTGGCGTGTTTTTGGCATGATTGCAATATTGTTTTTTTTTGCTGAGGGCTTTTGGCAGCGGTTTTTTTTTAACACTTCTCGTTCATTATCAATTTATCATCTTTTGCACTTCTAAAAACTCATGCTTTATGAATAATTTAATTTTCTATTTGAGCAAAAAATGCACTCGTTTTGTTCCATGCTTTCGATAAGGTTAGGGTGTCTAAGGTTGTCGTAATATTAATTTATTGCGACTAAACTGCATTATATTGCTTCAAATCGATTTAATCAAGTTGATTCATCATATATCTATCATGGATGTTTCTTGTTACTTGACTTACTTGATTTTAAAACATCTTAGAAAGTGAATGCCACTAGTTTTGTGATAATATTTGATAATGTTTAGTGCCAGTCTTACTTACAGTAACCTTATCATTTATTTCGTTTTTTTACTGTTATTAAGTACTTTAGGCTAAATATATCATTGTTTACATTTATATTTTTAGAAGAGGGGAAAAATGCCACTTTCTAACACAGAAAAGCAGAGAAGATATAGGGAAAGATTAAAAGACAACCCTGATAAGAAGGAACAAATAAGGAAAAAGAACTTGGACAGAATTCAAAAAAAGACAAAAAAGGTAAAGAAATGACAGAAGAAGACGGGGCAGGCCCGCGGCGCCGGCGCACCCTACATTTTTTTTTGTACATTTATACTTAATTTACCA
Source organism: Archips xylosteana (assembly GCA_947563465.1). Lineage (NCBI taxonomy): Eukaryota > Metazoa > Arthropoda > Insecta > Lepidoptera > Tortricidae > Archips > Archips xylosteana. Next base: position 11,556,457 of record OX387365.1, on the reverse strand, counting down.
ATCATTTAATATTATTGTATTCGCGGACCGAACCGCGCGATCTCGCCATCTGTTACATAAACCAGTTATGGTTTTTAACAGTGGCTAGCAATGTAAAATATAGAAATCTATTATATGAGTAAATAAACTAAAAAAAAAAAAAAAAAAAAAAATTAATAAAAGAATTATATGCCGAAATCAAAAGAGGAAGCAAAACGAAAAGAGAAAGAAAATATCGAAGAAGTAAAAAAAAAAAAAGAGGTTAATAGTACTCAAAGGGAACTATTTTACCAAAGGCGTCTAAAAAAAGTAAAGAGTTTCTTATAAACAATCCCTTAGCAAAATAGAAAAGTTACAAAAGATTATAGCACGTTTACGAAAAAGAGTATTTCGTGAAAAAAACAAGCACAATGACGCAGAAAAGACACTTAATAAACTGTTATTATCAAAGGACACTGAAATTGATTTACCAGAAACGTGGTGTTGGAAAATACGCTTAAAACAGTTTACAAGGCAGGAAATAAAATTTCGAAAAGGCTTATGAAATCTCATGTGATAATAAATGACAGAAAGGGGAATTGTACTAGTCGGTCTAGAGCAAAGTTATTGGGATTGAAATACTTGCGTGAGCACCAAGAAAAAGCTGTAACACAAAAATTACAGATAACAGAGGAGGTAACACGTTTTTTTGTACGGGATGATATAAGCTGAATTACAGCTGACAAAAAAGAATGTCGAACTCAACATAAGGACAGAAAACAAATACGCTACTTAACCGATACTTTGACAAATTTGTATAGTATTTACAAATCAGAAGGAGGCAAGTATTCGTTCACAACATTTTTTCAGTACAAACCGTTCTACGTACTGTCGCCCACTTTACAAAGTAGACAAACATGCATGTGCATTAAGCACAGCAATGTCGACTTTTTGCTCAAAGCTCTAAAGTTGAACAATATGATAGATCGTAGTTTGGATTTGAAAGATATTTTGACACGAATTGTTTGCAATATTAACTCGCATGACTGTATGTACAACCAATGCTCAAAATGCTTAAATAATAAAATAGAACTTGGTGATACACTTTTACTCCGACGGCCCATCGATCCAATATCGCCAAAAGAAGAACTTTTATCTCCAAAATTTGTTTGCGGCCAATCTGCATTTGGATTACATTACTTGGTCATATCATATACCGAAAGCGGACATGGCAAAGGAGTAGCAGACGGTATTGGTGGATCTGTCAAACGAAATTTAGACCGCCAAGTAACGTATGGCCGGGACATAAAGAATGCTGAAGACGCCCATATCAGCATAAATAATGTTATGCAGTCTGTGAAATGCTTCTTGGTTACGCCAAATGAAGTGGACAATATGAAAAAATTGATTCCTAATAATCTTAAACCGATACAAGGAACAAACGGTGTACACCAAGTAATAACAACACCGGAAAATAAGGTCATCCTCTACAGAGTTTTGAGCTGCTTTTGCGGAACTAAACCCGGGACCTGTTCCTGTTATAATCCAAAAAAACATTTGTTAACACCCCGGATACGGTGTTCTTCAGCTCTTCAGACAAGTAAGTTGTATCCGAAACTTTAAATCCTATAACCTTGAACCGTTCTCTATTTTTTTTTTTGTATTTCAGATCGATTAACACGTAGCACTGTTAATAATACAGTCCATGAAGAGGTGGCTACGACTACTGCAAAGTTACGACCAAAACCGACCATTGAAGTAAATAAATCCCAACATCGCAACCAACCCGCTCAACCCACTAAAACTTTGCCAGGTAACCGGCCTCTAGATTGATTACTTGTAATAGATACATGTTTAAAGATTTTTATTGGATTATTAAATATCAACTTTGTTCCAGAGGTTCGTGATGATGACGAAAACGGTGTTTCTCTTGACGCTGAAGCGAAAACTGACATAGATTTGTCTGTTGATAATATTTTTAGTGGAGAGAAGTTGAATTTCAATCTACTGTACGATGATGTACTCCCAGGTAATAAGATAAATTTTCAATAACTAACACAAGTTAGTAGGTAGATATTAGGGTATCTAGATACAAATGAGATATCTAGATCCCCTAATATCCACTATTCAAGAAGTGAATTACCTACATCTATTCAAAAACTGATTTTACAGTTACCTATTCAAATGCCCAATATCCACTATTCAAAAATTCATTACAAATTCTCATCTTCAAAGCGGTCTGGCAAATGAATAGATATTCATAAGAGATATCTTGTTAATTTAAAGACTCATTCTAAATCCCTTTAATTATAAGCAGTTCAAACGGCTCTATTCATAGTGATCTAAGTTGTTCTGTAAGAGTATGAGGGGAAGTAGCAACGTACGATTTTGTTACCTGATTATAATAAAACAATAATTATTTTAGTCTTAAATTTATTATTATTATTAAAATAACACTTCAGAGAAAGACATTAAAATCACAGAGACTAGTTCCATGCTTTCTTTAACTGTTCTAGACGAATTTTATGATCCCGCATCTTATCCAAATATTCAAAGCAGTAATCATCAAATTTTCGTTTCATGCTCCTAAACTTTTCCATTTCATTTTCGATTTTGATGTAGCCTTCGTTCTCTGCCATATATGTCACACATCGACAGTGACAATAGATAAACGCATGGCAACGAAGACACGCAACGCCATCGACATGAGTATCTGGGGACTCGAAGCATTTGAGCGGGCAGCAGAAATTAACCATTTTGATTTGTTTGTATATAACGATGCAGATGACCTGATACACGTATTGCTACTATGTGAATGAATCAATTTTATAACGAATACAGTATTTATACTGTGGGCTGTATATTAGGTATTTTATATTTTGTTCTTCATAAATATGTTAATTTTCTGTCATAAGGCACCAAGTCTACAAAACATTTATCTTTTCTAATTACTTGCGCAGTTACTTGTAAGCCTGTATAATAAATTTGCAAACGCCTAGTTTGAAAATAACTTGGTGTTATTAACATACCACTATAGTGTTCACCATTTATTATTTTGACTTCATGACAACCATTTAGCTGCCATTTATGAATGAAAACTTGGACGATACTCCCAATTTTGATATCCATTTTAACTGTTTACCATCAATTAAAGGTTCTTAGCCTCACTATTTTCCCAAAAAAGTCGTCATGAAGGATATCAATCCTCAACTGAGGACCACGTCCATTCTGTCAAGAGTGTATCGACTTAAAAGAGAAGAAGAAGCTTATCGATGAAAATAAAGCAATATTATTATTATGGATTGAATTTGTTTATTACATAAAAACATTATTATCTATACACCACTTATTTAAATACGATACATTTTTAAAAGCACATATATTTGCATGGTAAATACAATTGTGAATATCCGATGACATTGAATATTTGTCACTAAGTATTTCTAAATTAGGACAATTTGTATCTTCTAAATTATAAACATCATCACATTCTGTTATCTCCTTTACCCACAGTACTTTTTCACATCCTTTTGTATAAATACGCTTATTTTTACAGAAGTCTAATAACAAGCTCTTATAACTACAGTACGGCACATATCCCTCATTCCATAATATTCCCCTATTTTTTTCTAGCCATGAAACTTGTAAACGTTCTTTCTTTGTTAAATAATAAAATGGGTATGGTGGTTTAATCAACAACACAAGCACACTCTTCTTGCAAATAATTGCTATTTCTTTCGGTATAAATTTATTGCTTTCGTTTTTAAAACCTTGAACATCCATAATCATGTTCATGATAATTTTCGAACGATGTTACTTAATGGTCGATACTCTATAAGACGATCGTTTATGATCAAACAGTAGGCTGTTGTATTATCGGGTATATCTTTTGAAGATTCGATTTCTAAACGAACGTCCACTGGCCCGGTTTTCAGTGTATCATTTTGTCTTGAACAGTCAATAACGAAAAGTGGAGCTTTTTTCCCGAATGTATCCAACTTAAGCAAGGGATCGATGCTCGTGTTGTAATACGACTGACGAAAATTAGCATACATTTCGTATAATATACTATACTTATCTTGATCAAATTTCAAATTAAGTGAATCATAAGGAAAGTACTGTGAATTTAAAAACAATTTGACATTTGTTATATTACAATGATCAAACACGGATGAACTCTCTAATTTGTTCAGTTTTCTATTAGTCTGCAGACCAAATATAACATATCTTGGTTTTTCTAACTGAGAAGCGGTTTTTACTGACCATGAGTGCTTTGTTGTTTTAGGTAAAAGAGGATATTCATATAAATCCCAATTTCGGAAAGCTAGTTGTATGGATTTATCTTTTTCTAGATTCTTAAGTAGTAATAATCTATTACGATCTGAAACTCTTACATGTGGCACACGCCATTGAAGTTTTTGTATGTCTATCGAAACATTATTATTTTTGTCAGTTATAACACTATTTAAAACTGAATTACTTCGGTGAAGTATAAGTTCATGCCTACAATTGATGAGAATTTTATTGTAATCTTCCGCAAATCCTAGTATTTTATTTAGGGGTATAACAGCAGAGAAATGACCATCTTTTTGCTTGGACCCATTTAAATCCCAACCCCACAATTTCGCACTTTTACTTTCTCCTTCATTCATTGAGATGAGAGATTTAATGGTCGTTGTGATTCCAGTATTTTTAATATGATCTATTTCAACACCATTTAGTTCGTATCTTATGTCTTGAAATAAAAACAATATTGGATTATTCGAAAAATTGATTTCTTTTTCTTTTTTGTTTCCGGCTGCATCTACTTCAAATACACTTGCATACCCTTCAATATAAATGGAACTCGCAGATGGTAATACGTAAACGTCTTGCTGATGAATAGGTATTCTGATTTCATCGTTTTCTTTAAAGCTATCATTGTAGGGATTGTAAGTATGGATTTCATAGCTTTCAATAGAATTATCTTGTTGTGGTGGGTCGGATATTTGCAGCATTTTGTTTAGGTATTACTTCAAAACCGAGAGAATAAAGGAAGTTTTTATTAGTTTTACTTCTTTTCTTTGTTGTTCTGAAGCGTCTTCTTCCTTTGAATGCTGGAAGTTGAATACTGTTTTTTTGTGCATTCGCGAAGCTTTTATTAAAAACGTACATATTGTTTTAATATTAGACAAAGAGCTTTACTTTATTATATATTTTACACCCAATTCTGTACAATGATCGTGAAGGAATGTGCCTCACGGGTTTAACATTTCATTTTATTAATATGTGGCTATTGCATAATAAAGTTATTGTTTATTTATTTATATTGTAAATATTTACTTTTCCAAAATGATTTTAGAAATTTTAAACATAAATGTCCACAGTTATATAAATGGTTTCCTTGCAAATTGCCATAATTATAATGAATGTGTGGTCCCACATAATTTATAAATTCTTTCGGTGGTTTTAAGTTACCGTAACTATCAAAATATTCAATATAATCTTTAATTTTTCCATAAGCTACCCAGTGAGTGCCAGAATTTTTAGAAGAATCTAAATTGATCACACCACATTCTATCGACCATGGTGCGTCTGGTAATTCATCTCTCATAAATACACCACGAAAATGGGGAATTCTGTTCGAGTGCTTTGTAATATCGATATTAGTTAATGCTCTATTGGGTAGCCCGCTATCTAGTTTTTTTTATTTGAAACATAAATTCCCAAACCACTCTTGTACGGTTTAAGATGTAATCCTTTTCCAATACACATTGGCTCTATTTTCATATTACGTCTTTTTAATTGTGCTAGTCGGTTTTTGGCTGACTTGTAATTATTGATAACTTTGGTAATACCAGCAATACCTCCGGCTAGACTTCCTGTGGCAGACAATCCAGCAAAAATAGGAATCAATGGCAGAAATCCGCCGGTTTTAGGTACAGGTATCACTCTCGGTAATGGTACGGGTAACTCAGAAGCCAATTCTTGAGCAGCTGCGTATGCTAATTCAATTAACATTTTCTTGCATTTTGGTTTTAGATTACGGATTTGTTTTTTAGTATGCGAAATAATATTGCTGAAGGTTTTTTTCAAACCAGCTCCGCTTTTCTGAACGGTTGGTAATTCGCCTTTTCTCTTCGCACTGGCCTTGCCGGCATGATCTTGTGTGTGTTTCATTTTCAGTAATATTGGTGAAGCAAATACTTTATTAAAAGCGGTCTTTGTTGGGTAAACATCTAAATGCAAATGATGACATGAAATGTAAATAGCTTATTTATAGGCACAGTATCTTACGATTACAAACGATTTGATTTATCAATCCAGCTGTTTTCACTTGACGGAAGACCTAGCCACTTAACATATACTCTGTTGCCTTTGCTTTTCAAAACTTTTTCAACAAGATATACCTCAGGGTGTGCAGTTTTCTGAATTTCTTGCCCATAGAATGCTCCTAAAATTGGTCTTGACTTTGCGTCTTCTAATAAATATGTAGTAGGGTTAGTATGCTGAACTTTTGTTATTTTGAATATTTCAGTAGACCAATTAGGTGTAAACCCTTTTTCAAAACATCCTTTAAATTTACTTATTCTTACAAAATCTCCAACTACAAATCTGTTGCGAGTCAATACTTTCTTACATAGTGAATTGTTAACGTATCTTTGTAATATAATTTTTTTATTGTTATGATTAATTGCTGCCGGGGGTTTTCCTACTGTTCTATGAAAGGTGTGATTATATTTAAAAACTTTATCTTCAAGGGTTCCATCAATCCATTTATAATTCCCTTTTAAACTAAACTCTTTGTATAAGCTAGTTTTGAGAGTTCTTATAAGTCTTTCTACAATTGAGGCTTTTTTTGTAGAATATGTAGAGTAATGATTAATTTTATACTTTTCAATTTCTTTTTTAAATACATTATTATAAAATTCTTTACCCATATCTGTTTGTAAATTCTTCGGATAACGCCCCTTCGTGAACAATGTTTGAAATTCTTTACAAACGATTTCTTTAGTTTTTTGTTTGAGTGGAAATGCCCAAGCATATTTTGAGAAACAATCGATAATCACCAATATGTATTTGTATCCCGCGTTAAATTTAGATAAAGCCTGCATATCTATCAAATCTGCTTGCCAAAGGTCATCTATATCTTTTAACAATACACTTCTCCGGGGGAAGTTCAGTCTAACGTTCTTATGAATTTCATTAACGACGTCGGCTTTGCTCATAATGCTTGTTCAAATTTCCTTCGAGTTCCTTTAAAGCAATTATTTTTTCAATAATTTTTATACGATTAATTAAGGTTAGAAACAGCTTTTCTAAATCTACTAGTTTGTCAGAATTCTTCTGAACATTTTTATCAACATACTCTCTACTAAAAAGTTCAAATAACTCTGGTTTACCTGTGACTTTGTTTGCTCCTACTTTACAACTATCAATATTAGTATTTTCTTTTTTCTCGAGATTCATGTCTTACGTTTCTTACATTACAAAGCATAATGATTATTTTACACGGATTTCATTATTTTATAATACCAGCTTCCTTTAACTCTTCAATAATTGATATAATTTCATTATCATGATTGTTGTTGCCAGCGTTTTTAGATGCAATTAAGAGTTTCAGTCTTTCAATCAGTTCATTTGGATCGTCCCAATAAATATAATCAGTGTTTTTTTTATACTGTTTTAACTCAGGCAAGTGTCCCCCGATTTTTAGTTCCGGTAACTGTTGCAGCACATCTTTGTTATTGTTATTTATTTGCGAAAAGAAAGGTTTGATGATTGTGCAGTATTTTAATCCTTTGTCACCTTTTAATTGCCCGTTCGGGTCAAAATCCCGTTTGTGTGCATTAGTGTCCATTAACATTTCTTTGTAATCAGTTTTGTCTTTTTCAGTTACAATGTTAAGATTGGGTTTGTTGCGCATTAAAAGCTCTTTCAACCCAGCGGTTAATTCATATGTTTTATTGTTAATGGTAATCATGTACTTTTTTCCTGTTTGAGAAGCATTATTTGTCGAAGATAAACATACAACACTATTTCCCATCATGAGTTTATTATTTTTACTATGAATCCCGAATGGTACATTAAAATCTTCATATATGTTCATCATGTCTTCCTTTTGCAGAGATAAAAGAGTATCGCGACTGTCAATTTCATTTAGAGAACTTTTACGGTTATCATTTGCATATTCATAATATTCTGAATGCAGATTAGAATCTGCGTTAATTATGTCTATAAAATTTTCATAGTCTTTAGAGGAGTTCAAGTCAGCATTAGTTTTATCTGTTTTGGCTGTCATGTTAAAAGCAGGGATAGCCTTTTGCGGTTTAGAATCTGCGTTAATAATTAAATCTTTAAATTGTTTATCGTCTTTAGAGGAGTTCAAGTCATCATTTGCATTAGTTTTATCCGTTTTGGTTGTCATGTTAAAATCCATGTTAATAGCCTTTCGATTGTTGATCAATGTTTCTAGAGGATCTGTAATAGGTTTAAATACTTTTTTGTATTTAAGATTAGCTTCATCTTCATCACATTGAATCATTTTTATTTTTTTCTTTATATTATTCACTGATTTAATGAGTTGTTCTTTTAAATCCATTTCCATTGTACTAACGTATTGCAACGTCCACCGTTTGATGTGAACACTCGACTTCAAGTGAGATATTGAAAATAGTAATTTGCTTTAAATATAAAAATTAAAAGTGAATAAATGTGTCAAATCCTCGTCTATATCTTCCATTATTTATCGCACAATCTTTATTAATTAATAAAAAACTGAATTGATCTCGCCATATACCAGCACAAAGCTGCTTAAATTTAAGCCAATCTAAATCTGTGTTTACATGTTCATTGTATATATGTCTTAAATTTGTGTCATCTTGTTTGAAAATAATTAACACATTGACATTATCTCTGAGCAATTGTTTCGGTATTTTCGAATAAGTTTGTGATAAATAAAAACAGTCTATCTGCCTATGTCTCCCCATTGCAAAATAATTACGAATATTAATTTGGTTTTCACATGCGACATCATCGAAAATCATAACGGAATTTGTCAAAGCTTCGTTCGGATGAAGAACTTCTTTGCTTTCATTAAATAAAAACAGTCCTCCTCCCGGAACACCTTCCATAACTTGTCTTAAAAAAATATACTTTGGTTGAAATGCTGTCTTAGAGTACAAATAAATATATTTAAACTTTAAACCATTTTCATGTAACAATAAATTTAACATAACGTTTGTTTTACCGCAATTAGAAGGACCGCATATTATGCAGCGGATTGTATTTGGCAACAGCAAGCTATGCTTTACTTTTTCAGTGTCGTTGTTTACTTTAATATTATTTACTTCTAAAGTTTGAGTTTGTTTAACGAACTTCATCGTGAACTGAGAAGGAGTGGCATATTTCTAGCCTTTATATAGTCGTCTATCTGACAGGAACTTAAAACGATTAACACAAAACAAAGAAGATTACATAAGTGTAGAAATTTCTTTATTTGCTTTAGTACAAATTATAATATTAATCATCTTAGAAATAACGCAAACACACTTTACATATAAGAATAATTAAATGTATTAATACATATTATTTTTTGAATAATAATAATGATGCCCACACTGGCAATAATGTATAAATACCGCAAAGATGCGATTAACAACTAATTAAAACATTGTTTTGTAATGGCCCCAAGGTAATGTATTGATTTTATTTGGAAGAATCTGCCTTTTATCATCAGCACTATTTAATACAGTCTTATTAAGCTCCTGAGAGTATAGTACATGTTTGATTGACTTAATTAAATTCATTTTACATTTTAAATGTTTGGCATTGAATAATGAGTCTTTATATTGTGTTAAAGTAAGGTTCTTAGTTATGCATTTAGAAACACCTTTAGCTTTATTGAGTCGTGTTTTAACACTATTCAAGGAATACAGCTTTGCTCTAAGACCTGCAAATTCTGTAATGATGTCACCTCCAAGTTCGTCTTTAAATAAGCCGGGGATTTTTGCATTCACCCTTTCAATGCTGTAAGGATTATTTAAATCAAAGTTACTAGTATCAAATTCACTCAAATTATTTTTAATATCTCGGTAAACATCCTCCGTGAATATTAAATAAAGAAGGCTATCAGTGTCTGTGTAACAAAGTTTTGCATTCTGACTATATATCTTTTTCATAAAGTCGTAATGAAATTTGTATAGATGCTCTTTTGCGTATTCTGAAACTGAAAATCCAATATAGATAGGTCTGTCGAGCACAATCTTTTCTGGAGTAAATTGAGCAGCTAGAAAATTCTCGGAGAACACTGAAATATTTTTTAGATTAGGGCGAGAGATAAGTGTTTCGGCACCAATTCTCTTTTTTGTAGCATTATCTGTATCGTTCCAAATTGTGATCAGTTTAACATCTACTTGTTTGCGTCGGTTTTCAATAGTTTTACCAAAAATAGCATTATTCATGAGCTTAAAAAAGTCTTTTTCAAAAACAGACACGGAGGCTTGCCGAAGATTCGTATTCAAATCGATGTATTTCTGTAGAAAATTCGACTGTCTAAAGCTTAGTATACGATGAATTTTTCTTAAGATTAAGCCGTTTCTCAAAATTTCTTTCAAGTGAACAAAGTGAATAACATAGTTATATTTATCATACAAACTTGCTATTAATTTCGGAGATTTCCCTCCAGGAGGAATAAATTTCTCCGGAGCGAAGGGTAAATCACAGTGTAAGTCGTGCAAGTTTTCAGGATATTCTAGATCTACTTCCAAAATAAAACCAGTGTCTCCATTTTCAGATACTGTGAAAATATTAAACTTTTCAATTTCATATTCATTTAAAAATTTAAATTCTGAATAAGGTAAGCTTTTAGTCATCGCATGCCCGTACAAATTATTACAATCTAAATATATCAAATACGATGACGGCTTGAAATCATCAAATTCTGGTAAATATTTGTTATTGGCTTTAGCATATCGCTGTGAACACTGAACTAACCCTCCACGTATTCCTCTTTCTAACATTTGATATATTTCCAAATCATCTATTAAGTCAAGTTTAATGCCTGTCGAAAGTAACATAGCGTCCCAACTCAAGCTGGGTGATGTTATGTAATAGGCCGGATCTAGTTTGTAAAATTTTAAGCTCAAGTTTCTGAAGTTTTCAAATACATCACATAGCAATAAAACATCACATTTAAGGTACAAGTCGGTATATTCACCGAGATTATTAATATTAAATGTATTCCAAACCGATTGCGCATGATGAAATTCCGCATCACTTATGTCCTCCATTTTCAAATTATTGAAAAAATGTTTTTTAAAAGGTAGTGCAGTTTCTCCGTATTTTTCCCAAGAGTCCATGTAATCATACGGATAAATACCTTAAGATTTTAATAAATGCAGGTGCGTGTTTTCAAAATTCTCAGATAAATGTATAAAATCTCTATCAGACAAATTTTTACTTAACAAGTCTAAACTTGTGCTCAAAAACTGAAATGAATCTATAAATTTAATTTGCAGTGGACGTGTACAGCCTTTTATGTCTATGTATTTGGTAATTGTGAGGTATTTTTCTTTAGTTTTTGGTATAATTGTAACTGGACCATTGTATTTCGCTAATTCTCTAATAAACAAGTGCGAGTCATAGTTAGTTAAATTATGAAAGACCACAGGTATGAATGGACACACTCGTAGCATTAAATTACAATGTGAATGAGCGGGGCCTCTATATTCTGAAGAAACGTGGTCGTGATCGCGAACCTTGTCATCGAATAATAGATGACCACAAATATGACAAATTGTGGCATTCTGATAACTAATTTCTTGTTCTTTGGTTAAAGGCATCATAGGATTCTTGACATTTAATATCTTATGAATACATTTCGCATCTTCAATCAATCTTTCAATAAACACTTCAACACAATCTGAACCCCTGTAGGAAACGAACTTGTTTAAGCTCGGGTCATGTGAACAGCAAACATAATATGCAAAACATGAAGGTTGATGAACTTTTAATTTTCGAGTATTTCCAGTACTATTCTCTGTACAATTAACTAATAAGCTTTCGAAATCAGCGTATATAACGAAATTGATTTTTTGTCGTCTCTCAAAATGCTTAAATCCGATTGTACTATTTTTTTCAGGTAAGACTGTCAAAACTTGGGAGCAATCATGTGCTGTATATTTAATTTCGGAAGAGAAAAACCGAAGACATTTCTCGCACATGTACATTTTTCCTTTAGATTTACTAATCTGACGTCGTACTAATCTTAAGAGATCTTTAATGAGGCAGTAATGACCTTTAATCCCATTTTCAAAGTATAATAAATTGATGTGATTATTTTTCTGATTTTTAGATAAATATAATGGACCAGTTACTGTACTCTGTTTGCTTAATCCATAAATGTTAATACTGATATCATTAGAAGCCTCAAACAATTGAATATCTTTGCACGATGGAGGAAATGTCATACCGTCTGTTTTAAGGACAGTTGAATAGTGAGGATATGAACTTGTTTTGCATACATTACTCTTGGCAGGAAACAATGCTGCAACAATACTCCATAAAAAGCAGTGCTCGTCTTTATTCTGTATATTCAAACAACTTTTACTATTTTTGACAACTGATGGCAGCTCTATGAATGTACCACCTCTCATGGGGCAATATTTATTTATATTTAATTCTAAATGGCTTACTGAAAGCAGAGACCACCCAGATTCGCAATGTTCAAATTCTGAAAGTTTTTGTTTAAATGTTTCTAAAGCATTCAAATATAACTCATTAATATCAGTATTGTTAAAGATACAATCAAACTTTGTACTGAACGATTTTAACTGTTGTGTTTCTGACTGCGGTAACACAAAATAAGCAAACAGTTCCAAATTCAATTTTAAGCAGGTGTGTTTTTGTAATGATAAATTTATAACTTTAAAAACATCACTTTTGCAGTGGCACAGGAACGCCTCGGGTGTGAGGTTCTCGACTTCCTGTTCGGGGTTTATGCGATAAGCCACAATTCTGTTCTTAAATGCAGTTGCAATAATGTCAATATTTCTAAATTCAGTCTTTAACAAACAATTCTTTTTATGTATATTTGTTCTCATATGATATTGATACTTTTTTTCTGGAACTTCAACATTACATGTTTCACACCGAATCACCTGGGGCTCACAGGATATAGCTGTAAAGTAAAATGAAGGCAAATAAAGTTATAAGTACTTATTTATTTATTCATATACTTTGGTATGCGGTTACAGTTTAACATTAAATATGTATTCAGTTATTAAAAAATTTTTTAATAATTATACCAAGAAACTCAAATACTTACTAAACGTTTACTAAACTGAATTAAATGTAGGTAATAAGAATAAGTAATACATTTTGGAATGGCTCAATAATAATTACTAGTAAAAGTTGGTGGGCAAAGCTTGAACTCTTTTCGCGTGGCAGCAATAAACTCAGTGAGATGGGACCAAGCCTCAGTACCAGTGTTAGTTCTATTTTTAATAGTCACGATGCTATGCCGCCACCTATTCATGGGTTGTACATTTTGAATCTCATTACACGAATAGACTTTAAGCTCTATGTAATGAGATCCTGTTTTGGTTTCGTTTGATTGACGAGAAGTACCGTTTGCTAGCCTTCTTGTCATATAAGAGTAAATAGGTGTACCCTTCTTTGGTTCGGATGGAACCGTGCCGTCGTCTTCGTCACTATCACTTCCAAACAAGTCTGACATCGATGGCTTCATAACATCAGAGATGGGTTTGATAACGGTGGTCTTATTTTTCTTGGGGGCACGTGCCTCGCTGGTCTTCCCGCCTGAAGTCGAAGCCGTAGGCGCGCAACGCTCAGTACTCACGGCCCTCATACGCTTGCTGGATGATTTCTTGGGCTTGGGCTGCACTGCTTCAAACTCGCTGTCAGAAGCGAAAAGCTCAGCATTCGACCTGAAAATGAAATATTTATTAAATTAGCACACATACAAAAGAAACTTTACAAGCTACATTTTAATTAATAATAAAAAATGCATGGATAATGCATTACAATAATTAAAATAGGTAGGATGCTTTTGAACTAACCAAAACGTTTTAATGACTTATCGGCTATCTGAGATGTCATACTTAATCACTAAATTCAATCACCTCGAGTAAATGACGAGACGACCAATTACAATACAATACAATGACACTTTATTGTACGCCATATAGTAAGTAACACAGAAAACAAGTACCTACATAGGGAACATTTTTCAAGGAAAACAATCGGTGGCCTTATCGCTTCAGACCGATCTCTTCCAGGCAACTTTTTAAGACCATTATAAGAATATGATCGCTAGCTTATATTTTAAGCTAAATGGTGATTACAGTTAAAGTACTTATTAATCAATCGAAGATCTATTTGAGTGGGAAAAGTTCTAAATTGCTGAATAAAACACATAGTTATCCGTAAGACTGCTCGTAGTTAGTGCAAATAGGATTATATACCCTTTATTATGAATGAGTGCAACGTGAGACTACGACATAATACAGATCATAAACATCTGTGATTCGGGTAACAAACATTTGTATAGGTTCTCTACTGCGGGGTAATACTTACATACATACATACATTAATTGAATGAATAGATGATTATTAATTTAAATACATGTTTAATATAGAATAAAGCCTGGATGAGGGCGGTTGAGGCCCTGTGCTCCACGAAGAGTTAAAGGATCAATCATCATCATCATCATCATCATCATCATCATCATCATCATCATCATAGAATGAATAATTTCACTCAACACAAACTAATTGTCTGAACTAAATGAAATAATGTATTAATCGAATAAAACATTAATTGAATTTATAGATGATCATTATTGTTAATAGATGTTCAATATAGAATAAATGATCAGTAATTTAAAAAAGAGTCAGCATTTATCACTAATGTCTTGAAGTAAAGGATCTATTCGAATCGATCAGTGGTTTCAAATCAAAGAATAAGATAAATTTACTTACATGTCAGTAGAATGGGTTTTCCTGGGCAGATTCTGGAGTTAGCTTATTAGTGTCCCGTAGGATGGAGATCTGTGTAATGGTGTTGAATCCCGAATGCTAGTTTATATAGAGCCCAATCCACGTCACGAACTTCCATATTTGTGTTGAAGGTACAATGCGAAGAAGCACTGTCAGCATACATCCAGAAAAGAAACGCTGTGTAATGAAAATTCATAACACTATTTTGTGTTATTTTCAAATCTATTTCCTAGTGCATAAGACATCACATATACGCCAGAGCCATATTTATTACTTTGTGCTTCAAGTAAGAGCCCGTTCACACAGAGACATTCGATTCTTTACGGGAACCGTTCTGTAGGATCCGATTTAGTGGTAACAGTATTTCAATGCACGCGTTCACACAAGCATACGGTTAGATCCGGCAATAAAACGGATCCTAAAAATGCGTCATCCGATTTGCGGTCACAAATCGGTCCGGTCGTTCGATAAAATTGCGGATCCGATTTAGTGGTAACAGTATTTTAATACTTGTGTCCGGGGCGAAGGATCCTACAAACCGGACAGTCATGTGAACACGCTATCCGGTTTTGCAGTCCGATAGTTAGTAGATCCGACAAAACTTGAAGCTGTGTGTACGGGCTCTAAGCATACTAGCATTTTCCTGTGTCTCCGCTTAGTAATATTATTTAACACTTAGTATCGGGCTTATTTGTTATGGAATAAGACCCACTCGTATACATATGTACGCCCTAATATTTTATTGAACGGACAGACAAACCTTATAATTTTATGTGTGAATGTAAACACAGACGGAATCAACTTACTACTGTCGCGCAACGCTCCATATGACTTTCCTTATTTGAATTATTGACTTCATATCCCATAAATAATCTATTTTGAACTTTAACAACACAATTCTGGTCAAATATATAAACCCCTGATTTAAGGGTCAAATCAGTCTTAAAATCATTTTAAAAGTGAGCAGTCTTCTTACGAAATGTCGGTAAGTACCTAAATAATTTCTGTTTAAAATTATACGTGTTTAAATTAAATAGTTTATAAATTGCTCCAAGTAAATATATAATTCTATTTATTAAAGTGTTTATAATTATAATTTTAATTCTATTAGAATACACATAGAAGCAATAAGCCACTAGCGTAGCTTATGCGCGCGGCTTCGCCTCGTGAAATAAAATGCTAGTTCTCTAGTTAGTAGGGTATTTACCTCAATGATACGCGAGGTATATGTCTACCAAATTTCAAGTATCTATCTAGCTCCAGTGGTTTAGGATGTGCGTTGTCAGTGAGTCAGTCAGGCACGGTGCTGTTTTAGAGGAATAAATAGATTCTTATTAGGTTATCCCCAACTGACGAATTAATGGACATTTCCTAACCATTATTTTATCAGAGATTTCATTAAAGAAAGGTGTTTATTAATTAAAATGATTTCTTTCCATTTTAGGATACATCGGAACATCTTTTCAACTTTATACCGGACGCTGCAGCACAAAGAAAACCTGCAGCTGAACGCCGCCTGGGACTTAAAAGAAGAGCAGAGCCCCCAGTCTACTCATTTATCAAAAAACCGCATCGGGATGGTGCCTCAAAAATAATAAAAATCGAGATATTTAATGGTGACCGAATAGAAAATGGGGACCAAATGTGTAATTGTAATGCAGAGCTATGCGCACAATACGTCGTGAAAAATATGCTTTTAGACAATGTGTACGAGGCAACACGTGACGTTTTAGATAAGATTGAGAGCTCCATATCGGCGGGCTCGACCAATAATTATACAATATTGTAATAGTAAATTGTATAAGTTTGCCGTACCTAATCAATAGAACCTATGATTGTATAAATAGATTACAGTAAGGTAATTATTTGTATACCTAATATATTTACTATGCATAAATTTGATAACTTTTAACTATTTTTCTTTCTGTAAATAAATAATATCTGACATATAATTTTTGTTCATTTATTCATATCCTTAACCACAGAAGCTCATAATTAATTAATATGTCATATCATATTCAGCCATATCAAATTTGGGTGCCGGCCGGAATCGAACCGGGACTCATAGGCACAGGCACTTGTTAAACATGCGTAGTTAATCTATCGCTGTATCAATAGCTCAACAAAACCTTTTAACATACTGGCTCTATAGGTACCTACAATGGTGCTATAATTAAACAATGATAAGGAATGCAGCACGCTTCCAAACGTGGAATGCTTACATTGCATTTTATACCTACATAACAACAAGACTTTAGTCTCTGATGTGTATTTATCATCAAGTGCTGATGTGAAACACAAGCAATACGATTTCTTATTGCGATGCATTACAATTTACAATTTTAATAATTGTTGATTAAGATTCTTAAATAGATAATATGAAAGACGAGTTGTACAAATATATTCTTTATAATTCATTAACATCAATATCATCATCATGTCAGTCGAGAGACGTCCACTGCTGGACATAGGCCTCACCCAAGGCTCTCCACTTAATTATACTTAAGTAGGTAACTGTAATAAAATTAATAGATAACACGAACATACTAATCAAATTCTCTAAACGTATTTAGTATAAAGTTAAGTTGGTAATGACTTTTCGCATAGATATGGAATTACTTTTCAATATAAAAAAATGAGATGAATAATCGAATAAAATATAAGTTTTCGCATTTGAATACATGTAAGATCAGTTTTTAAATAGATGTAATTGACTTCTTTAATGGTAGATATTGGGCATTTGAATGACTGTAAAATCAGTGTTTGAATAGATACTTATAGGTAATTCACTTCTTGAATAGTGGATATTAGGGGATCTAGATATCTCATTTGTATCTAGATACCCTAATATCTACCTACTCAAGTTGATTTATATGATGCTTAATAAAACATTTGCTAATTGATTTCAGATTGGATCGAAGATAATATGCCACAAAATAGAGATGATGCCGTTGCCCCTAGTTTAAGTGAAGACGAAGATATAAAAATATCGCCTTTGTCAGCAAATGTTTCACCAAAACGCCACGTAACTTTATGTGAACCAAGCACTTCGAAAGGCCACGTTTATAAAAGAGACGCACAGCTTAATCTCATGGCACCAAAACAGAAAAGAATGAAAGTCCTATTACCAGAACAGAATGAAAACCGAAACTCTTCTCGGTCGTTAAAAACTGTGGTTAGACGTAATTTTATTTGCCGGTTGTGTAATCTCCGCCAACTTTTTTACAAAAATAACACGACGCAGTGTATTAGTTGTAAAAAAGTTGTATGTCGAGCTTGCACCGGAAAAGTACACCGCATAGACTACATATGTGATAGATGTTTTGAAAGTGATTAAATAGTATTTTATGCAACGGTTGTATAAGTGAGGTTTTAAAAGGCGAGTGACGTGAGTTGCGATACGAACGAATGTGAGTATCGCAATGAAAGACGGCACGAGCTGTTAAGACCAAATTATACACCGTTGCATACAATACTATTTAATCACTTTCAAAACATCTAACCGACTCGAACCGACTTGAATCGACTTCAACCGACTGAAATCGACTCGAACCGACTTGAATCAACTCAAACCGACCCAAAGCGACTCGAATCGACTGAAATCGACTCGAACCGACTGAAATCGACTCGGACCGACTCGAATCGACTCGAACTGACTTGAACCAACTCGAATCGACTCAAACCGACTCGAATCGACTCAAACCGACTCGAATCGACACGAACCGACTCGAACTGACTCAAATCGACCCAAACCGACTCGAATCGACTCGAAACGACTGAAATCGACTCGAATCCACTCAAACCGACTGGAATCGACTCGAACCAACTCAAATCGACTCGAACTGACTCGAACCGACTCGAATCGACTCGACTCAACTCAGCAGGTCTAAACTGGGCTTTAGTGTCGAGTGTAACCTACTCTTAATAATTTGTAGCAGCTAGGTGTATCGTAATAACGACATTACGGCACAAGTGCTGTTATGGGGAACAGAGTAGTATAGACTTTCTGAAGTCATATTATCTATGTTCTTATTTATTTTCATCTCTCCTGTTTGGAAAGTTAAATTTTCATGGGTAGATAGCCGGGTGGAAAATTGCGTTTTCATCTCTAGGGTGGAAAGTAATTTTTTTTTAATTTTTACGATTAGCCACGGAGTCGAAGATAATTCAGTTACGTCAATGACACTTTTTCACGTTTTGGCATGGCCATCTAGATGCACGTCGTGACCTGGAGCTTATATATACAACACTGGAGATTGTATGCCGAACATCCGTTTGAAACAAGAAATTTGATCTTTATTACGCCACGAAAATATTCCATCTCTTTCTTTAGTTAAGTTAAGAAAGAGATGGAAGGCATTCGTGAAAATGTGAAAGAAAAATATAAATAAGTAATAAAGGTCAAACTTCTTCGTTTGGCTATAAGTAAATTCAATTTATTATTATTCCCTTTTTTTTTGGTGTACTTGGGTTAAATGGGTCACTTTCCACCCTTGGTTTGAATCAATCTAGTATTGTTCGCGACCATGTAAAAAACAGATAAAAGTACAGGATATAATTATAATTATAAAGATTAAAACATGATTTTTTGACCATTTGGATGTTTTTTTTTCGTAGTTGTGAATTTGCCTTTATGTTTTCCATTTTGTAGGGGAGGGTGGGGGAAACACGGACGGCGGGTAACGGCGGACGCACAGGTTTAAATAAGTTAGAATAGGACAGGAGATATTTTGAATAGCGCGATCTCAAGTCGGCCCTGAACCCAGTGCCTAACAGTAAGTGAATTAGTGAGGCCGCGCTCACCGTTCACGGTAAGTTATCTTGAATGTTTTTAAACAAATTCATCTTATTTTTGTGTAATTTTGAATGTTTGTTTCTCACTGTACGAAAAACACACCGACATGGTGTTTTTTTCGTGAAAAAACATCTAAATAAACAATGATTTGAAGCACACGTATCACGCACCGCGTGATTGTAACCTCAAATAAAATATTTATGTTGCGTTTCTGGGCGAGTCGGCTAATGGCGGACGATTTGAATCGGGTAACTACGAACGTTTGTAGTTCCCCTAAACAATAAATGTGGTGAAATATTATACTCTATATACTCTGTACCGTAACCAAATAGTTAATGTAATAAAAATACAGTATTTCACTTATATATAAATTAATATAAAACAGAAATATCACTCTATTTAGTTGTAATACACCTTTAACATTTAAAAATATGGGTGTGATAATATTTTTAGGTTTTAATATACCTAAACACATTTGTTGTTGGTGTAGAGATAGTTAAAGGCTGCATTTTTGCACCATTAGTAAATGTGTTGGTATACCTTAGTTCAGATGACATTACCAAAGAAAGTCAGAAAATATCACAACCGAAAACAAGGCAAACTTCTAGGAAGAGGCATTCAAATTATAATAACCAGCACCCCTATGAAAGGTGATTTAGAAGAAAAAGAACAAATAAAGAAGAAAAAAGAGCAGATTAAAGTTAACACAAAGATAAAGAAAAATACCAAAAAAGTTACGCCGGAGAGTCAAGAAGGGTATTATTGCCTAATTTGTAACGAAAAATATGTACATCCAATCACCAAGGATTGGATAATGTGCTATAAATGTAAATTATGGGTGTATGATTGGGGAAAGCATTTCGAAGGGCTTTTTATGTGATTTTTGCGCTAGTTAGTGTGTCCGAGGTTACCCCACTCAGTATCCGTAATTACCCCACGTCGTGTGGGGTAAAAGCGAACACCAGAAGTTTTTTTTCTTTATTATAACTTGATTATATTCAAAAAAATATGACTGTTGATTATAAAAACATATAGTTGATTACTTTAACTAAAGATTGATTAATAAATAGCTTTAATAACTTTATTACTTTTTGTTTTATTTCAACTTTTCCTTAGGTGTTCGCAGTTACCCCACTCTCCCCTAATTGCAGCGTTCAGTTTTGTAACTGTCCTATTTTAATTTGTAGCGAAAATGTATTTTTTCTTAATTTCTTAATTAGAATAATGATGCATAATGAAACTGATTCATATTTAATGACCTTTAATTTAAATAAATGAATTAAAATAACCATACAAAAAATTACCCTAGATGAAAGACGCTAAAAATTTCTAACGAAAAGGACTAAAAAGTAACAAAGTGGAGATTTTTTCCTTTGGAATTAATATAAAGGACATTATATTGGGATATTCTTCAATTGTATGTATACCATAAAACTGTTCTTAAGCGGAATACATAAACACAAATAAAATACAAACACTATATAATCAATAATTTTACTTTAAAAAAGTTACAAAGTGGAGTCCTGATCTGCATAGTGGTCACCAATAAATATTTTTTTCTCATTTATATGTTGTTTTGTAGTATATATTTTATGATATTATGCAAATATAGAGTCTAAGGTAATGAATTAAATTAATATTTAAATAGCTGATGAATAAAAATTCCTTTCGACTCCACTTTGTAACTGTGACTCTTCTCACGAAAATGCCCTACTACCAGGTGCAGGGTCAAAGAAATCTGTTTATTTGTTGCGTGGACAGAAAAAGATATTAAAATAGAAGCAATAAGAAGAGATAAAGAATTCTGGAAGAACAACATGGAAACAAAATTAAAAACATTTTACTTTGATTGTTTACTTCCAGAAATAATTGATCCAAGGCTGGACAGAAAAATGGAAATTCGTGAGCCACAATATATTTTAGACTCAATACACAAGAATGAGTCAGCAAAGCGAAAAAAGGCTTTGCCTTCCGCGGCTGTTGTGACAGAAGCAAAACGCAAAATAAGCACTTAATTTTTTTTTTAAAATGTATGTAAGGTTGAAAAATTTTTTTGGGTAATTATTTTCTGGGCAAAATATTAATATGTTTAATTTCCGATACTCATTGTGTATGAAAATTCTAAGGTCATAAGTTGAAAATTTTAAATAATTATTTGTGTTGATATGTACCGTGTCATTCGGGCTCCTTCTCAAACTAGATGATTATTGAAATCATAAAGAGATATTATGGTGCTCTGATGACCTACAGTAGGCCAGAAAAAAATGATGTCTAGAGGTTACAGATTCGCTATTGAGTTGTCAGTCTTGCTTGATAATTAAGAGTGCGCAGTAAGCTCACTTCTACATACAAAGGTAGTTACGTTCTCTGAAAAAAAAAAATATACTTTAAAATTTGCTTTAAAAAATATATAACTGAAAAAAAGGGTCGCAAAGGGTCAAATTATTGGTTAATGATTACATTTGGTTCATAAAGTTTCTACTGTGCTTAGAATTGTGCAGGACACCCTTCGACCTGCCCTGCAGCTTGTTGTCTATTCTGGTTGCTCTGGATGCTGGGTGAACAAAAGGCCGGTTTGTAGTTTTCTTTTCCTGGTCCGCTCGGTGTCGCTCCTCGAAGTCGATTAATTCTATGGCCGTGAAGCCTACTTTTATTTCGGCGCTCGAGGGCGCAATTAGTCGGGCGACCCGAGCGGATTTCAGAAGCATTTATTTGACCAATAACAAATAAGACCAATTACAATCTAGGATACAGTGGTAGCCTATCAGGCTTAGTCATTATCTACGAATAATAAAAGGGCCAATTAGGTCAGCCCTTTTTCTACCAATAATTTACATTATAATATTCTTATAGTCGGCCAGTTCGTTCCCCAGGCCACATAGAACCCTGTCGTAGCAACTAAATTCAAGTTGGGATAGACTATGCCTTTTGAGCGAGGCGAATGTTACTACGACAAGGCTCCGCGGCGGCCCGGGAATCGAACCCGGCCGACTTTACTTAACTAAATTATTATTATTTCTATATCGGCCAGTTCGACCCCCAGGCCACATAGAACCTTGTCATAGCAACTTACTATAGAAGATGTCCTCTTGAGAGAGGTAAATGTTACTATGACATGGCTCCGTGGCGGCCCGGGAATCGAACCCGGTCGACTTACTTTACTTAACTACATCATTTGAATAAAACAGGGGATTGCGTATGTTTTAATGATAACTTATGCTAAAGTTTATATAATTTAAACAGGTAAGTAATTAACAATATAATAATAACATAGTCGTCTATTTGTGCGGCGTCCTGCACAGATTAATATTATTAAAGATAATTAGGTACATTCGATGAGGTCAAAAGTTAGATAGGAGCGCTATTATATTTTTGATTACCTACCTCACCCGCTCAGATATTATAAATCTGGTTATAGATATCCGATATTATGTTAGGTAGGCATAAAAATTTGTTTAAAACGTAAATATTCTAACCGTGAATATTTACAATAAAAAAAATTTAAAACGTTAAAATATTGTGTTTGCGCCCGACCTAACTCTAAGGATTATTACATAAATTATGTCTGCGCCCGCGCTACGTAGGATGCGCGCGGGGTGAAGAACGCACGAAGGGGACGCGGGCCGCTCGGCGCCGAGGCATCGCCGTTTCGCCGTGCCCCGCCCTCAGCCCCTTTTTTTGCTCAGCCACCGGACGCGACGGACGCGCGCTCCGCTTTATTCATTTATTGCACTTGGCTTCATTTTCCACACACACAATGTGTCCGACCTTATTGTAAGAAAGTTTAATTAAATAATTAATTATAACTAGACCAAGTTTAATTCATAACATCATTAAAATATGTACTCCTGTACATATTGTTTTATTGACCACTAGAATCCACTAGAATCACCTGGGCGATCTGCTCAGGTGGTCCTATTGGACGTCGTGAACAAAAATGTTTTTTTTTTATGTCCGGCGGATGTCTGTCCGAATGTCCGGATGTTCTCCTGTACAGTCAAGGGCAAAAATATGTATACACTTTAGTACCTTGTCACTTTAACCACTCTGACAGTTCATATATGGCAGTTCAAATATGACGAAAATAGACAAGGTACTAAAGTGTATACATATTTTTGCCCTTGACTGTACAGTCCGCATTCGCATTTCTCAACCGATTGTTGTGAAATTTTGTGAGTAGGTTTTGTTGTCAGATTTCGGGAAAAAGGAAATAAACGGAAATAAAATATTTCAGTCATTTAGAATATTTTTCAAAAAGAGACTCGCGAAGTATGGTATCCAGCTCACAGAGCCACTAGTTTTGTAAATACAGTAGAATCCGGATATAACGACCTTCAAGGGACCGGCGATATTATGTCGTACTAACCGGATGACGTATAAAACGGATACAGTAGAATTCATTTATAACGACGTCGCTTATAACGACTTTACCGTCGACCGTTTTTAGCGTCGATATTATTTATTATTATTTATTTATTTATTTTTATTATTTGTTGTTACAGTAAAATATTATGTTACCAGACTACCCCTATTGTGGTGTTATGTCACTTGTTTCTTTGCTACGTGTCGATCAGTGGCGAAGCGTGAAATTTTTTTCAGGTAAAGCCGTAGCGAAAACCAGTGGCGGCGCAGGACTTAAATTTGGTGTGGGCAAGACAAGACACATTTTGTGAGGCGCTGTGATGGCGCGCCACACAAAAGATTACGGATGTAATGATCAAAAAACGGGAAACTTTCGAGGCGCGAGGACCCTCAGACCGCGAGGCCGAGGACGGTGGCCCACGTCGCCCTTACCCAGCGCCGCCTCTGGCGAAAACTACTAACCTTTATCTTACCCTTTTTATTTATTCTCTTCTTGAAAATTAGGACATAACTTCTAAAATAGTCACTCAACAAATTCGCATCCACAATCAGTTTTAATTTAAGGAGCCTTTTCTACTTTTATTAAGCCTAGTAAATACAAAATAATTTATCTAGCGTGTCCGACCGAAGATAAAATATAAATTAAACTGACCACTTGACACTATAAGTTTGCACAATCCGATATTACGAAATTTCACTGGTTTCGAGCATCAACACTAATCTGGCTATGTATTTTTTTATTAAATTAAAACGATATATGTACTACTAATAAACAATAATAATACTTCACAACAAGAAACGAAATATGAAGTTTGTAATCAATGACAAATCAATCGTAATGTTGCCATTACAATTATTTCCAATAAGTGACGGTGTTATTTTATACCACTCGCGAAATAGAACAACTTTCATAAGAAAACGATAAAAATACTTTTTTATCGTTTGTAAAAATACTTCTTTAAGAAAATTTGTATACAGGTAATATCAGTTGTTCCAACTGGTTGCCTTAATTATGATACCTATACTTATTGGTAATAAAATTAACTTGTCACACAAAACTTACTCTTGGGACTTTGTATAGGAAGTATTATATTTTTTCTTTCTTTTATTTTGATGAAACTTGTTTACTTTCACGAGTTGTATCACCACCTAAAGAGGGTTTTCATTTAAGAATAACACTTTGTTTAAACTATTCGAGGGTTCGCTTTATTAGATGTTATATTATTATTCATGTAAGTGGTGCAAAATATAAACAGCAGTTTAAAAATAGAGATGAATTTGGCATGCTTATTCATTACAAAAAACAAACTCACACACACACACACCACACACTTTTAAAGAAAGTTTTTAAGATTTGTTTTACAATAAATACTTAGAATCCCAGTCCCACTCCGTAAACGCTTTATTCATGAACCGATAGCAGATTTAATCGAGACGCATTAAGCCTAGATTTCGAGTGAAGACTGAAGCGAGTGAAGCTGCGGTATATTATATATAATATACTGTCATTTTATACCAAATAGTCTGTATGCTACATCTTTCTTCTCAAGCTTTATTATGGTCCAGATTATTTACATGCGATTACATTTGGCAGCACCTTATGTTGTTGAATATTATGTTAAAGGTTTAATATAAAAACGGTGTATTAGTGCAAAATTAATTCTCGTATAAAGCTTTTCACACAAGTAATCTTATAGATAAATGTTAGAAATATCATATCCACGCATGCTTATACAAAACGTACTTACAAACACTGTAATCCTTTATTTAAGATGGCTAAAAACAAAACATTTCATATTAAAATATTGAGTTTCTTAAATTACTAACACAATAATTTCTGTACTTTTACCATCGTACAATAATATACTCCGCCTGGTGCTCTCTTCCGACCACGTGACATATATCGTAAAATTTACATAAGTCGAATCTAACACACTTAACAGACAAAAAATCAAGCAAACAAGCTTGTCCCGCCCGCGTTGTTTTCACAGTTCACACTTCACACCAAAATGAATTAAAAGCACAGAGGATAAAATGCATGACAATAATCCGAGCGAACCTTGATCACGTAGGGGGTCACAAAACGTTTGAAGCACTTACAATACTACAATTAAAAGATAATAACTTACTTATGTGTAGAGTTTTCCATTTCCGTGCAAACAATGTGCGATGCGCCTCGAGTCAACCGACTCCGTCCGTCACGTCGCAATGTGAGTGAGTGGAATGGAAAAGATGGCGATTGGCGGAATTGGCGGACCGGACGATCCAACGACGACGCGCGCGCCCCACCTCAGTGGCTATGGCTACGAAATATTAAAGTCGAAGTTCGTACCGTACCGTCCCGCTCACTCGTATTAAATAAAATTAGCCTGAGTATTAAATAATATTAGCCTGAAACCCGTATAAGCAATTCAATAGCTTCAGATTGTATTCACTATTTAAAAATTTTCTCATCTAGGTATCTATAATATTAAAAAAAATGAATCGCTGAATGTGTTGCTAATGCTAAGCGCATAACTTCCGATCGACTGCACCAAATTGGATAATTCTTTTTTTATTGCGTTTGTTATTCAGGAGAAGGAGTTATTATTGTGTCAGGAGAAGGTTCTTATGAAAGAAATTAAAAAAAAAATACGACGGGGGCGAAGCCGCGGGCATCAGCTAGTCTATCTATAATATAAAAATGAATCGCTGAATGTGTTGCTAAGCGCCAATCTCGAGAGCAGCTGAACCGATTTTGCTAATTCCTTTTTAAGAAAATTCCTTGAAGTACGAGGATGGTTCTTACGGGAGGAAAATTTAAAAAAATGCCTTAAAAGTCTAAAACCAACACTTTTCTACAGGGTTATTTGTAATTCACTGACATCCTCTTATCTTAACCCTGAATTCCTATCACTCAAACAAAATATGTTTTTTGTTTTATGACTTTTTAAAATGAAGCACTTTTTTCCCATACAAATACACAGAGTATCGTAAAAATAAGAGGTAATCTCAAATTTTCAAAACGTTATTATACCAATCGTCTTAGGAGGGGGCACTGCCATGTCCCCAGATGGTTGAAATTCGTGTTTTTTTTTCAGACGTGCTTGGTGTGTGAGTGATTATGTGGAGCATTACTTACCCGTGTCAGTCTGGCCTTGGGATTCAGAGTCACTACTAATTTCCTTCTCACTACAGACTTTGGCAGCTATTTTGACGGATGCTGAAATAGTAATTTTAATTTATAGGTATAAAGCAGCTATTACTGTATTGGCAAGTAAAAGAGCTAGAGCCTAGAAGTCAGTCCACACACAATCCAGCACAGGGTTCCCAAACTGTGGGGCGCGCCCCCCTTACGGGGGGGGGGGGGCGCAGTGTCCCTCCTAGGGGGAGCGTGGAGTATAAAAAGAAAAGTTCTAACCCAAAACTGAGCGCTAGTGGATCACGTATACAGCTCCTTATAGTTTTACTCTTACATACAAGGGGGGCGTAGCGATTTTAAAAACAGACAGGAGAGGTGCATAATATCAAGGATGATAAAGACTGGATTAGCAATCGCCATAGTATAGATCGTTCGCAGAAAAATAGTTCGATTATTAAATCTAGATGGCGCTGAAATATAGCCCGAGGCTTTGAAAGCAAAACAATAAGACTACAGATGTTTCATATTACTACAAATGTATTATTTTTCAAAAATATTACATAATAATACATTTGCAGTAATATGAAATATCTGTAGTCTTATTGTTTTGCTTTCAAACCCTCGGGCTATATGTCAGCGCCATATAGATTTAATAATCGAACTATTTTTCCGCGGCCGATTTGTAATGGCGATTGATAATCCAGTCTATATCATCCTTGATATTATAAAAGTTTGGGAACCACTGATCTAGCAAGATCAGTCTTCCTTCACCCAAAATTTTTCTTATAACCTCAAGCCGGGGGGATCGAACCCGCTTCACTCTACTCTGGCCAATGCATCTCGTTAGCATTTTCGTCCGCTCTCTGAGCCACTCGGCTATGGAGACATTATGATAACTGGTGAAACTAACAATATTATGTTTTACTTAATCTTTGCATCCTTGTCTAGTTAATGCGTAGATACAGATAGATAGATTATGTTTGTTGCCGATTGTTGGACTACCGTAATTTAACTTTAGAGATTTATTGAAGACTGCTGTATTTATATGCTACTTAAGGTTGAATGTTGAATAATATACTTGGATACGCTTATACGCCTCGTTTGCTAAACTGAGGGTAATTTTTATAATGACTTCACAAATCGTTAGATTTCTTGTCAATCGCCTAGTGTGAATATCCAAATTATGAAGTTCTCAAAAATATTTTACTATGATTCGATTAACAACGTTTTTGAAAACAAAAATTATTGTTCTCTGGGAACAAGAAAAACTTATAAAGAAAATATATTAATATTTAATATATTAATATTTATTAGTGCAATATTGCTTACAAATTGCACTATTCATGATCTAATGTTAAGTATTTATTATTTTGTTTTTTTTTTACAGAGAAACACAGAGTCAACTTTGCCATTCGACATTTAAATTTCGATTGGGAAAACGAAATCGTTATATTTACCGACGGAAAGTGTCGGATAAGAATAGACGTAAAATTTTGTAAAGGAGTAGCGGGGTTTTAAAGTTCCAGGGTTCCAGTGAGATAAAGTCAAAAAATAATTTGGACACTGAGGTAAACAGAACATGGGAACTGATGCGAAATAGTGATATATGTTTCAATATATTATGGTTACGAGCATGAAAACTCGACTTCAAGAAGTGATAGATAGTGTAACGGCTATCCTCTCCGTTACTAAGAGACAAATTGACTTGGTTATTTTTCAGTCAGAAGCACAAATAATAATGTTACAATTAATGTTAAGTAAACTGTTATTTGACATTTAGTGCAGACCGGGTTAATATCTAGCCATTATGTTAGTAGGTATAAGTGTATAAAATTGAATGAAATTTAGTTTTCAATTCTTTATGAGTACTTATTTGTTTCATATTTTTTAAGTGTAAATTGTTTTTTTTTTTGCTATTTTTGAAACACAACACACTATGTTTTGAAGTTACTCGAACTTAAGTTATCGCCAAGTAAGTGTTCAATACTTCATACTGAACATAAATTACATAATTAATATTATGCATTCATTAATTATGTTAACCCGGTCTCCAGTTTAAAGATCTAGTTGCTAATAATATTATTTCTTTTTATTGTGGTGATGCTTCAATCTTCTTTCCAATAAATTTTGGAAACAAATACTTAAGCTAAGAATACCTCAATAATTTTTTAGATGGTGTAATGTATAATTACCTCAAACGTCGAAACACTTCATATTTTCACTTCATATTTTGTGGTTATGTTAATATTTACAATTTGAGCTTGTCATCTGATGACTAGTAAAAGTGACGTTTGAGCTACTGTAAAAACATTTTAAAATCCATTCTCACAATGTCTCTTAAACAACTGTCAGTTACGTTGGTCATTCTGTCAGTAGGATGACATTCATTACATCGTTGACAGATGAACACTCCCAAACCATCAAAGGCTGCAATCTATGGTAAGGTGTTGCCAGGCAAATAACCTAAACTCCTATCTAGCGAGAAAAGTCGGGTCATAATATTAGTATGTTATTAAGAATCCGCTACAAATTTAAGGTCTTATTGTTTCCATCATCGTCCTTGTCAATTTATTTATCGTTTCAGGCTTCCAGCATGCTTTGTTACGTCAAAATTTCTCAGATTATTCTTATTTTAAGAACATCAACTGTCATGGCCAGGGATGTCCTATTTTCCCACTATCCCGGCATCTGTTAACTGGCAAGTTTAATGATCGCATTGCTTTGAGAAGCAGTTTCGGTGTATTTAAACTGCCACACCAGAAACAGAGGCCATTTTAATCTCAATTTTCGAGAGAATCACTTTCTAACTAGTATTCGTGTCAGTTATTCTGACCTCCCTTCCTCCGTCGGTACGACACATATATACCCGAATTATATACTGATTTAATTACTTTGAAGACTCTTTGGCCGAAATCCTTCTGCTAGCTAGTCAGCGGCTACCTCGGTAAGCATCTTTCTTGCCATGTTAATCTTCAAATTGTGGTTTTGGTGTCGATCGTGTGGTTAATTTCTTACAATATTGCAGCGTCCGTGGACATATTTGAAGCTGTAGCCAGCGTTCTTAGCGGCTCCGAACAGCCACAATCCAGCACTGCGAGTTGACATTCGTCTTTCCAAGCTCCGCAGGACGTTTTTCCTCTAACAAGTAAGCATTGATGCTTCCCCTTTTTTTTCTGTGTTGAGGGTAGGGTGTGATTGCCACCTGGGCAATAAATCCTATTATTTATTTCCTTGCCCAGCTACTGGGACTGCGTAATGCTCATAAAACTTAGCACAGCACACCGCCATACCCAATTTGTACCTTTTTAATGCACAATTTCTTTAATTACTTCCCGAACCCCGGCGGAGTACTCCGGAATGCCCTTATGGACGAAGTTTCCTATGAAATCTGTATAGGGGCTTTGCATTTCATAGTATTATACTTATTGTGATATAATTTAACATATTTTTCTATAAATTATTGGTGCCGGCCTCGTCGGTAAATCACAGCATGATCCCGGAGACGCTGCCTTTTGTGCATATTAAATCATTAAATAGTCCTATTGCCTTTTGCCTATTTAAAATCATTTATAAGTCATTAATTTCAATCTTTTCTGTGCCCTGAAATTTTGTGTACCCTACTTTTATTTTTGCAATAGACCGCTAAATCTAAATTTAATTCACTACTAATTATTGAGGACAATTATTGACTAATTATACTATTACCTTTTGCCTATGTAAATGCACTTTCAGCGTATTGGTTTTGTTTAAAATTTAATGTACATATTCGGAAGCTTGGCGTAACCTATTCTTATTTAGAGATAAACTGTTAACCCTCATTTTGTTCTATTTTGCAATGACTTTATTATGTACATATTGAAGTACTAAGAAATCTAATTTAATTATAAAATAAGGTATAAAAACAGGGACTAAGTATAAAATTAACATAACTAAAACTAACTTAAAATAGCTAAACAGAAATTAAAAACTAAAAATTATTATCTAAATTTGGACCCTTAGGTAGGGTGCCCATCACGCAGGCAGCATTCCCACGTTGAATTGCTATAGCAAGTCTTTGTGCGAGAAAGCTGCCTGCGCGAGGGTCACCTGTTGCCTCTCTCAGGCGCTTGCTTAGAGCTCCGTAGAGCCCTCGTGCGCCCTTGCCCCACGATGCAATGGGTTTTTATTACTGAATAGCCTAATTTCTCTATGCCTGTTGCAATGTAATTACAAGCCCTTGATTCTAGTACTTTCCATAATAGAAAACTTGGCATACCCTCATTTTATTTCTAAAGGCATTGCTGATTAGCTTTATTACATTGCCTGCTGAAATGCATTTGCAACGGCTTGATTTTAATGTTTTTTTTTTATTGGGAAATTCCACCTACCTATTTTATTCTACAATACCTTAGGAATGGCCCAATTATCGCACGCCTGTTGCAATGCATTTATGGTGGCGGAATCCTAGAATTTTATTTCCTTTTAAGTTCCGCCTACTTTTATTTCTATTTCAAAATTAACTATCGAGTGGTTTGATTATTTTACACCTGCAGCAATGCACTAGCCGTGGCTTTCTTGAGTTAGCGTGATTTTCTTTTCTATTAGATTTCACTTACCTTTCATTTGTATTATAACATGCCGCCCCGTCACCTATTACCTAGCAGCTATCAAAATGCCTAGCCGTGCCGTTTGCCTGGACTCTATTCCGTGATCTCTTTTCTTTACCTTTATCCGCGAGCTTAAACGCATCGAGTTCACCCGCTTTTGGGACCGCTTGCTTCAACGGAGACCCTGATCAATTCCAGGAGGTGTTTGGTACGGGCTTGTACGGTACGGGCTCGTTTGGTACGGGTTTAGTTCCTGACCCCGTATAACTGCACGACGCGGCTGAAGGCGCCGGCGAAAGTTAAGCCTAGTCTAATCACTATTTTAAATTTAGAGTTAAGTAAACGTGATCAGCCAAACATTCAACAAATTTCTACCCCCCTTCGATTTAAGATAAGTGTTACCCTAGAGTAAGGATACGTTTAATTTAAGATAACTTCCTTAAGTTTAATACTAACATAGAGGTTAAGACCGTGGAATTGTTGTTCAGTGATTAATTAAGAATATAAATAAACCTGTGTCTAAGAAACTGGATTTCAATCCCAACCTCATAGGGTAACCTTTAACTACTTCAACAACAACTATTAGAACCTACAAGAAAAATTTACATTACATTGGCGCCCGAGCAGTATAGTTGAATGTTAATGGTTAACTCTAATTATAACGAAGGGATCATTGGCTGGTCACGTCCATCTGTGTATTTTTAATTTATTTTTTTTAGGATCTTACCTTTGAATATTTGTGTCCTATTATAAACGACGGCTCTGAGGGGACTTATATTTATTTATAAGCTTATAATAAGTAGCTACCTACTTACCTTACTTATTGTAATTGGCAGATCACGTTTTTTTTTTATAGAAAATTTCACTAGTGTGGACTTACTACTACTACCTACTGCTACTATTGTTGCTATTTACTACCTACTACTACTACTATTACCTCTCCTATTACATTGCGGGTGGTAGGACCTTTATGCACGGTCCGTCCGGATCGCTACCACCGTCTTGCCTGCTAATCCAACCGCTAAGCAGCAGCGATACACTGTTGTGTTCCGGTCTGGAGGGTGAGATATCCCGGTTTATCACACAGCATACGAGGCGCCAACCCAGTCCTCGAGGTTTTTTTTATTAATTCATTTTTTTTAATTTTTTTTTTTTTTTTTCCTCCGCCTTTCATCATCATTGGCTTATACCGTCCATATTTAAACTTAACTACCGTTTAACTGCTATTGATAAATCCGTTCGCTAACTTAAACTTTACCTACCTTAACTACTACTTTACACAGCCGTTTGTAATTACAATTTTTACTATAGTACTATTCGTTCGCTGTCACTGCTCTTAATTGCTTAGAAAATGTCAAGCTCGGTCGAGGAACGCCCTATCGCTTACAACTTGCTTACGCGTGATGAACTCGAGTATGAGATTAAAGTCAGACACGCAATTCCACAAGGCTCGGTCATGGACTTGCGATGCCAGTTGAGGAAATTGAGCAAGGAAATTCCTGCGGACGAAATTTTTGACTACGAGTGCGACGTTGGCGAGGAACTCAGTGCTATAGAATCTAAAATAGTAGAAATTAATGCTTTAATACAAAGGTCAACCGCCCCACGTACTTCATTAAAGGTGCTCAATCGTATCCAGGCGGCCGCTCATCACCTCTATCATCGATTAACCCGCCTGACGCCGTCTGAATCAGAATCCACGAGGCACGTTGTATTAAGTGATCAACTGGACAAGTTGCTTACGCGACTTGACAATATATTGGTTAATTTTAAAAGTGCGTTGTCACCGGACGTTGACCCCGAGCGCAACTCATCCACCGCGTCGCCGCAGGTAGCTGTCCCAGCCAATTCACAAACGCAGTATAACGCAGTTCACAAATTGGACTTGAAATATAATGGCAAAACTTGCGTAAAAGCGTTTCTGCGGAGGCTGGAACAGGTGCGTGCGTCACGTGACATTTCGGATGCCACGCTTTTCCGCTCAGCGTGCGAACTGTTCACAGACCAGGCATTGTCGTGGTTTGATGGGGTCTGCGAGCAGGTCCACTGCTGGACGGACCTAAAAAATTTACTGGTCCGTGATTATTTACCAGTTGATTATAACGAACGGTTGTTATCTGAGATTAGATCAAGAACACAGGGTCTTGACGAATCAATAGTTAATTACATTAGCGTCATGCTTAATTACTACTCCCGCTTAGAGACTCGCTTGTCCGAGTCGGAGAAACTTGATATTTTGGGGGTAGTTGAAATAGAGAGATCTCTCTCCAGGCAGATGTTATGCCTGGGGACCGAAGTCCAATGGATGAAAGTTGGAAGTTGTATTTATGCAGCTGAGTTGAGAAACTTCGATAGCGTGATGTAGGATTGTAGTAGTTAGTTCCTTATGTGAGACTAGATGGCGCTAGTAGTCGCTACATCAGCCCCCTTTTTAGACCGGAGGTCGATACGAATTGCAGTGGAGTGCAGTCTGTGCGTCATCTGGGCGCTTGCAAGGGCCAGTCGCTCAGAGCCTCGTCGGCGAGCATTGTTGTTCCTCTGCTACTTGTGGATGCATGCCTGTCGCGTGATTGCTCGGAGCCTTGTTGGCGAGCGTTGGTTAATTGATTGGCAAGTGGAAGTAGTGGGAGGAGGATATACGAACTGTAGACACCAGGCAGATAATAGATACATGCTAATGGTGCACAGTGCGGTGAGTATGGCTTGCTGTGAGACTGCGTCATCGTCTTGTGTGTCTGAAGGTTGCGATTTTTGTCCAATGTCGTGGGTCACCAATTTGGGGGTAGTTGAAATAGAGAGATCTCTCTCCAGGCAGATGTTATGCCTGGGGACCGAAGTCCAATGGATGAAAGTTGGAAGTTGTATTTATGCAGCTGAGTTGAGAAACTTCGATAGCGTGATGTAGGATTGTAGTAGTTAGTTCCTTATGTGAGACTAGATGGCGCTAGTAGTCGCTACAATATATTGCTACAAAATATTAGGCCATTTTATTCAAAGCAACTGGCTCTGTTTCCTATTACTAGTATTAACGACCTTAAGGATCGCTGCCGACAGCTGGAAGCAGCCGCGCAGCGTGCAAAACGATTTTCGGAACCCAATCGGGATG
Organism: Archips xylosteana; assembly: GCA_947563465.1. NCBI lineage: Eukaryota > Metazoa > Arthropoda > Insecta > Lepidoptera > Tortricidae > Archips > Archips xylosteana. Next base: position 11,521,529 of record OX387365.1, on the reverse strand, counting down.
TTAGCAAGTCTTTAGCTCATGATTTAGTGTACGCTCCAACTACATCAAGGAATGTTTCCACTGTCGAGACTGTGACCAACTTTTGCGTTCGTTGCCGTGTGAATGGACACACGTTAAAGGATTGTAAATCCAAACCTAGACTCGTTTGTTACCGTTGTGGTGAAGAGGACGTTACTGCTAAGACATGTAGGAAATGTACTCCAGTGCAACCCACCCCAAAAAACTAACTAGTCCGAGTCAGGGTATGGCTGACCCGGTCTTAATCAAATCAAAATCTAAAATTAAATATAGAAGTAGAATATTCATACCAACAACGAAACATACCCTTAAAACGTTTCCCACTCTAAATAAAACCCATACATTTTCGGCCTTGCCCACTAATACTAAAGTACCAAAAGCTCCTACAGTCTTATCACCCCATAGCCCCACGTTTCCCAATGATAACACCATACCCTACCCAAGTACTTTACCCTACCCAAGTACTTTACCCTACCCAAGTACTTTACCCTACCCAGGTACTTTACCCTATCCAAGTACGTTACCCTACCCAAGTACGCTACCCTACCCAAACAGTTTAACCTACCCAAATACTTTACCCTACCCAAGTACTTTACCCTACCCAGGTACTTTACCCTACCCAAGTACGTTACCTTACCCAAGTACGTTACCCTACCCAAACAGTTTACCCTACCCAAATACTTTACCTTACCCAAATAATTTACCTAACACAAATAACCTAGCTTGCTCTAATATAAATTGCAATAATAACAAACTTGGCCAAAATTCCGCCACCAACGATATTCAACTTACTCAATCCCATAGCATATCTGAACCACATAATAATGTTACAAATAGCATCTCTCAACCAGAAACGACCTTTACGCCACAAATGGAAACTACAAACATGTCACTGAAACGAGTTAGCTTGAACAGCACCATTAACATAAGGCGACCCTTAGACAGGTCGGCCATCGAAACCCGCCCCTCGGCCGTCGCCATTCAGGAGGACTGGCAGTCCTGGTTGCAGACAGTGAAATCATTTTTTGAACGAAGTGAAACTAAATCGAAACCGAATAGCCTTATCGAGGGTCATGACTTGCGCCCTTACCTTCAAGTAAAGATTTACGATTTACCTTTTACCGGGCTCTTGGATTCTGGTTCAGAACTATCAATCGTTGGTGGGAATACGCAAGAGTGTTTCAGAAACTTAGTTGATATACATAAATCTTACGATTTGAGTCGCATAGTGACAGCGAACGGATCGTCCTCCCATATAAAGGGCTATGTGTTTTTACCCGTAACTGTAGGTGATAAAACCGCAACAGTGAAATTTTATGTAATACCAGACGTACCAACCAAACTATTATTAGGAATTAACTTCTGGAAGGCGTTTAACATAGCTCCCGACGTATTATCATTATTAGATAACGATTGTGTGACGCCAGACGAAGATAACATTAATACATTAAACTCCGAGGTGAGATTTTTGCAAGGTTTAGATTCATTGTCGTACGAGGAACAACTTCAAGCAGAGAACATCCTTAAAAAATTTGAAACTATTTCCTCGGAAAAAAAAGGTTTAGGACGGACACATCTGCTTACTCATACCATTGACACCGGTGACGCGAAACCCATAAAGCAACGTTTCTACATGCTCTCACCTTACAAACTTGCCGAGCTGAACAAGCAGCTCGACGAGATGCTTGAACTGGATGTCGTGGAACCGAGCAGTAGTCCGTGGAATAACCCGGTTACTATGGCTCCTAAAGCGGATGGTACCCTACGGTTCTGCCTAGACAGTAGGAAATTGAACGAGGTCTCGAAACATGATGCGTACCCTCTACCTTTGATAAACCAAATTTTGGATCAACTTGGAAACGCCAAGTTCTTATCTTCTTTAGACCTAAAGTCTGCTTTCTGGCAAATAGGACTCGATTCACAGGCATCGAAGGAGAAGACCGCCTTCACAGTTCCTGGTCGCGGCCTATTCCATTTTAAGGTGATGTGCTTTGGGCTTACATCCGCGCCAGCTACACAACAACGCCTAATGGACATCTTGTTTGGTCCAGAGCACAATGGACGTATCTTTATTTACCTCGACGACATTATAATTGTCTCAGAGTCTTTTGCCGAGCATCTCACATTACTACGTACAGTACTTGATCGCCTTCGCTATGCTAACCTAACAATAAACTTATCTAAATGTAATTTCTTTCGTAGACAACTTAAATACTTGGGCTTTGTCGTGGACGAATACGGTTTACGCACGGACCCCGACAAAGTCAAAGCCATAATTGATTTCCCTGTACCAACTTCCCGCAAGGATGTTAAACGCTTTCTCGGTACCGCATCGTATTACCGTCGTTTTATTAAGAACTTTAGCAACATTGCGGGGCCTCTTAACCAGTTGACTTCAACCCGGAAAGGCGCTCCCCCTTTTCGTTGGTCATCTGAGGCAGAGCAAGCTTTCAGCCAACTAAAAGTAGCCATGACGACGGCGCCTGTCCTAGCCTGCCCGGATTTCTCCAAGCCGTTTGCAGTGCAGTGTGACGCGTCGGACTTTGGCATTGGTGGAACCTTGACCCAGGAGTTTGATGGCGAGGAACACCCACTGGCTTACTACAGTCGCTCACTCACACCACCGGAGAGGAACTACTCTGCTACTGAGAGGGAAGCTTTGGCCGTCGTCAACGTGGTTGAACATTTTAGGCCGTATCTCGAAGGGGACCGCCAATTTAAAATAGTAACGGACCATTCGAGCCTTAAATGGTTCCTCAACTTAAAAAATCCCACGGGACGCCTCGAAAGATGGGGTTGTCGATTATCTCCCTACAACTTCGTAGTCGAGCACCGACGTGGCTCTGATAATATAGTGCCAGACGCTCTATCAAGAGCAGTTCCCGTAAGTACAATCGACATTAATACTATTACAGATTCATGGTACCTGGGCCTTTACAAAAGGTGCGAGGCCAACCCTGGGTCTGTGCCAAACTTTCAGTTAGTGAACGGGCGCCTATACCGTTACACTAAAACTAAAAATATTCTCAAATCTGATTTCGAATGGAAGGAAGTTATACCACAGCAGTTCCGCGAAGAAATATTGCACTCTAATCACTCTGTTCCTACTGCCGCACATCTGGGTACTGCAAAAACGTACAACCGGCTAAAACTCCGTTACTTCTGGCCGGGCATGTACCAAGATGTTGTCAAGTTTGTCGCGAACTGCTCTACGTGTGCAGCATACAAACACAGTCAGCATCCGACCCCAGGATTCATGGGTAGCGCCAAGGCTTGCTGTCGTCCGTTCCAGTGCCTCAGTATAGACCTTGTCGGACCTCTTCCACCTTCAAGACAGCTGAACACGTACCTATTGGTGGTCGTATGTTGCTTTACCAAGTATTGTATGCTGTTCCCTTTACGTCGCGCTACGGGCAAGGTTATTTCTCAGCGTTTGGAGAACCACGTATTCATGATCCACGGTATTCCCCAAACTATCATTGCGGACAACGCCTCTTACTTTACAGGTGGAGACGTACATCAGTTGTTCGCTACGTATAACATTCCCCAACTTCATTATACGCCGGTATACTGTCCACAGGTTTCCACAGTCGAAAGGTACAATAAAACGATAATGACCGCTGTATCTAGTTTCGTTGAATCCGACCACAGGACGTGGGATGTGAACATTTCAAAAATACAGTTTGCACTAAATACTTCAGTTAACGAATCCACCTCATTCTCCCCTTTCCTGTTGGTGCACGGACGCGAAGCGGTACCAGATGGGACTGTCTATAACGATCCCGAAACCGTGGAAGAGATTATATTCTCTTCGAGACGCGATTACGCGGATAAAATTGTCGTACTCAAAGATATCTACTCCACGGTGAAGGAATCGTTACAGAAAGCTCATGATCGTAACATTGTATATTACAACGATAAGCGGCGTGATATTGAGTTCAATGTGGGTGATGAGGTGTGGAAACGAACTTTCAAGCAGAGTAACGCTGGGAAGTATTTTGCTGCGAAATTAGCACCGAAGTATGAGAAGTGTCGCGTCCTTCGCAAAATATCACGTCTAGTTTACGAGTTAGAGGACTTAAATGGAAAACCGCTAGGGAAGTGGCACATCAAAGATTGCAAGCCGCCTTCCACTAACTCTAATTAACTACATTTGACTTTAAGAACGAAACAATTTGGGACGCAACTCTCCCTTCAGCCTTGTTTCTATACCTTTTGCACTCACTACATAGGTGACGTCTTATCTCTATATACGTCTTCCCATTGTATCATAATTTCTTCATCATCATTTGCGTAAAGCCGAAACGTTAGCGGCTCGGATAGCTAGATGTACTTCAGTCTAACTTTACTGTAGCAAGACCGGTCCACCCGCGCCCTTGAACGCCACGAATTTACCAAGTTCCGCACGAAAAAATTCATAAAGTTGGCAATTTTAGTCGTAGAGTCTCGTGCGAAGTGTCATTTTGATCGCTGCACTGACGCGCATGTGGGCGAAGAGTTTCCAAGTGCCCCTGGTGAAAACTGTGAAAGTTGGTGTCAAATAACCTCACTTTTGGAGGTTAAGTGAGGATTTTTCGACTTTAACTGCATGCGGCGCGCGATTAGTCGCTGCGACCTATTGGTTGCGGCGCATCGCCGTGTGCGCCTCAGCAAGCCCTACACAACGAGCCCACTCGCGGATTTTTCCGTTGAGTTTTCGCGAAGAAAATCGCAGAAAAACAAAAACCACGTGGAGGCGTGGTCATCGAAGGAGCTCCTACAGGACGGCGCCGGGTTGTGTGCTGAAAGAAGAGGTTACGTGCACGCGGAAACTGCAAGTTGCATAATTTTAGCTATTAAGACTCTCTTTTAAAAAATTATTAAAGTTCGTAACTTTGCCCACCCGCCACGTCCAAACTATTTGAGACGCGCGGGTTTTGACTTTTATATTCTGTGCGGGCACCTTAGGTGGACCCGACTGTAGTGTTAAAATATTTTTAAGACTTCTTTTTCCTTGGAAAGATTTTGAAAAACAAAATTTTTTGTTTTTCCGGGTTTTTCCTTCGAGGAAAAATTATTTTTTGTAATTTTTATTGTGTATCGAATGCGCCTTTCTTTCTTCTATTTTTGTGTATTTTTTCCATATTTTTCTGGCCATCGGTTCGGGAGTTATTAAATTTCTTCTAAATTTTCCTCTATTTTCTAAATTAATTGTTTTTAATCATTTCCGACTACGGGACCGTGTTTAGAGTCGGTGTATTATCCGACCTAAGCTGTCGCGCGGGTCGGAAATTATTAAAACTGACGAAGTTTGACTTTTTCGGCCATTTTGTTTTTTGATACCAGGTTTTATTTTGTGTTTTTCTCCTGAACCTCTGGTCGTAGAAATTTGGGAAAACTTTTCCTAGCTCTTGTTTTTCGGCCTCTATCTGCTCCCATCAAAATTTTTCTATTTCGGCGCATAGGTATTTTTTGCCCTGGAAACACTTTAGGGAGCAAGAGGGGGTGAGGGGAGTACCTGTGGAGAAAGTCCGGGCTCTCTCCGACGTCTAGTTCCTGAGTTATCAGCTCCTAAAGTTGGAGTTTGACAGCTCGGCGGCCATTTTGGACTTCTTCCAGCCGTCATAGCTCGGGAACCGGAGGTCGTAGCGACTTACGGTTTTCTTCGTTGGACTCGGGGGCCTTCGTTTGCCCACCCCTCTAAGTTTCAGGTCTTTTCAGACCCTTAAAAATCTGACTCCCGGAAGTGGATCCAGGGGAGGAAGGAGGAAGAGCGAAGCCGGACGGTGAAAACCTCACTGTTCTGCGACCACCGGGAGCGAAGTTATTGGCGGTCAAAAACTGTCTGACAGTTCTGGCCGCCATCTTGGAGATTTTCCTACTTCGATATCTCCGGAACGGTGTGTCGTAGAGTTCTGGGGTTTTCTCTGGCAGGGAGCCCGGTCGGAACTCTACCCGACGACGCTATTTTCAGGTAGGATCTGAACTTTTTCAGCCTGAAAATTTTTCAGGTTTCGGATCCTCCTGAAACTGGTCTCCATCGGAGCGTCTTGACGTGCCCTTTGTGGGGAAGGAAACCGCGTCCCGATCGGACCATTGGTTCCTGAGTTATAGCCTGGTATCGGATTTCGGCGGCCATCTTGGTTTTGGTATCGGAAACTGATACCGGGCATATCTTCGGTTCCCTTGGGGCTAGCGGGACGTGCTTGGTGTCCCTATACAGGGCTCGGGGAGATCTATCCTTCGGGTGGGGTTTTGTCGCTCTACGTAGAGCCAAAAGAGGCCTACGGAAAAATTTTTATTTTTACATTGTTTTTGTGTTAGGTTAGTTACAAGACGTGTACTTTATAGTGCATTTGTAATTCAAAGTATAGACTGGCTCTATATAGAGTCCAATTGACAAAAGTTTTTATTTTGACTAAGATTTATTGTTGTTTTATTTTGTATTTGCCATTGTTTTACCCTTTCCATCTGTTTACTTTAAGAATACCACCAGTGATTTTTGTTCTTACTTCTACCCCTGACCCATAGCGCGAGTTGTATCTTTACTACTTTTACAACTCTAACAACTCGCGTTTCTTGCTTGACATAATTTCCTTTATACGAGGTTATTTTTTTTTTTTTTTTTTGGGTTAGACATGCTGAGTAGAACTCCGCTAAGTAAAACGTCGGGAGCTAGGGCGTCACCTCCCAAATTAAATATGGATAGCATTGTGAGGCGTAGCATCGGAGAGTGGGAGGCGGTGAGCTCCGAGGCTTCGTCTTCCAAGGCTAGTTTAAATTCTAAGAAGCAGACACAGTCGGATACTGTGGTCCAGGAGGCTCCTAAGCCTAAGATGACGTCTACGCCAACGAATAAGACGTTCACTAGAGATCCATCACCTGCTAAGGTAGTATATAAGAATAGGTTGTCTGAGGCGCGGGCTTGCCTTACTTCTGCGAAGCTTCACCTCAAGAACTCGAAGAACATGAAGACGGAGATAAGGGTGGAGGTTACCAAAGCCTTGAACCGTCTTTATGTTCTTGTGAAAGAGGCTGAAGCTGGTGCACGTAAACCGGTTAAGGAAGTAGAGAGTGTTGAGGTAATAGGTGCCGATGGAAATGAGATCCCCACTGATATCCCCCCTCAGCTTAACATCAATCAGGACCGCTTGATCGCAGTGTTAGACAAGCATGCGTTGTTGATAACTCAAAATACTAACAAGATGATTGAGTTGAGTACTCGGATGGATAGCCATGTTGAGGAAATCAAGCGGATCCCGGTGGTCACCTATGCTAGTGTGGCTGCTGCGAAGGGTTCTCAACAGAGGCGCGACACCCTCCATTCAGTGGTGGTTTCGTCGAGTAACGAGTCGGAGACCGGCGAGGCCATCCTTAATAGGGTAAGGGAGGCGGTGGATGCGAAGGAAGGGTGGGTGAAAGTGGAGAGGGTTCGGAAAGCCAAGGACCGGAAGGTCATTATGGGTTTCGGGACTGAGCAGGAAAGAGATAAGGTGAAGGAACGACTCAGCAGGAGAACGGCCGACCTCGTCGTCGAGGACATTCGGAACAAAGATCCGCTTTTGATTCTTAGGAATGTCCTCACCATTAACTCAGATGAGGATGTGGTGAGGGCTTTCCGGAACCAGAATAAGGAGTTGTTCCGTGACCTCGGCGCAGGGGACGACCGTATTGAGGTTAAATTCAGGAAGAAAGTTAGAAATCCTCATTTGAATCACGTGGTGGTCGGCACCTCCCCGGGGATATGGCGTAGGGCGATAGACTTGGGGAGTCTTCACATCGATCTGCAGCGGGTTAAAGTGGAAGACCAGACGCCGCTGGTTCAGTGCACGCGCTGCCTTGGTTACGGTCATGGCAGGCGCTTTTGTAAGGAACCAGCGGACGTCTGCAGCCACTGTGGAGGTCCCCATCTTAGAGCGGAGTGTGCGGATTGGCTGTCTGGTGTGCAGCCCAGATGCAGGAACTGCTCTAGACAGGGACTTGAGGATGCCGAGCACAGCGCATTCTATGAGGATTGCCCGGTGAGAAAGAAGTGGGATCTCTTGGCACGGTCTGCTGTAGCGTACTGCTAAGGGCAGCCAGGCGAAAACCATGTACGGTTTCATACAGGCGAACCTCCAACGGAAAAGGCTAGCAACCGACGAGCTTCTGATCGAAGCCGCGAAGCGCAGGACTACGGCCGCGCTACTTCAGGAGCCTTATGTGGGGGGTGGGAAGGTCATGAAGAATTATGGGGGCGTGCGTGTCTTCCAGGGTGCTGCTAGGGATGGGAGCGTCAACAAGGTGGCAATTGCCGTCTTTGACCCTACCGTTGATGTCATCCAATATCCGAAACTCACCACCAATAACATCGTGGTGGTGGGTCTTCGGACCAGCGCCTGGGAGGTCGCGCTCGTCTCCTTTTACTTCGAGCCTGACCAACCTATAGAACCCTACATAGAGCACCTGAGGTGGATAGAGAAGAAGCTCGGTATAGGGAGGCTTATCCTTGGAGGGGATGCTAATGCCAAAAGCCCTTGGTGGGGTAGCACTGCGGTAGATCATAGGGGGGATAGTCTTTCCGGGACTCTAGAAGAGCTTGGCCTTGAGGTGCTCAATAACGGGGAAACTCCAACTTTCGACACGATCAGGGGGGGGAGGCGCTTTTCTAGCCACGTGGACTTAACAGCTTGTTCCTCTAATCTGCTTAGTTTGGTGGATGACTGGAGAGTAGAGGTGGGGTTAACGAGCTCGGACCACAACGGAATAACTTTTAAACTTTCGCTAAAACCTAGTAGGGGTATGCAAGTGATTAGGACCACTAGGATCTTTAACACAAAGAAGGCAAATTGGGCTGAATTTCGTGAGAAATTCAGCCAATTTACATTAGAGAATAATCTCAAATTAGAGCAAATTGCAAAAGTTAAAACTGCGGATCAAATAGATGAAGTTGTAGAATCTTACAATAAGGTTTTGGATAAAACTTGCAACTTTTCAATTCCGAAGAGGAAGAATGGTGAAAGAGTTTCTATTCCGTGGTGGTCCGAGAGGTTAGCCGTGTTGAAGAAGGAGGTCACCACCAGACGGCGTAGAATTAGATGGGCAGCGCCGGTTCGTCGTCAGAAGGTTGTTGAGGAGTACCTGCAGCACAAGGAGCTTTACGAGGCGGAGGCGGCCAAAGCTCAGATAGACTCCTGGAAGGACTTTTGCCGGAAACAGGACAGGGAAGGGGTGTGGGAGGGGATCTATAGGGTTATCGGGAGGACGAAGCGTAGGGAGGAGGACTCGCCCCTGGAGTGGGATGGGAAGGTGTTGGATGCGAAGGGCTCCGTGAGGTTGTTGGCGGAAACGCTCTGCCCGGGAGACCCTACGGACAACGACACCCCCCGTCACCGCCAGACCAGGATGGAGGCCGACATGGTTAACGCTGGTCATCATGTTGGTACATGCGAGCCGCCGTTCACTATGTCGGAGCTCGTACAATCGGTTGAGTCCTTTAACCCTAAGAAGGCCCCTGGGGGGGATGGCTTCACCTCGGACATCTGTTCCCATGCCATTAAAACCGACCCTGACCTGTTCCTGGCAATAGTGGAGAAGTGCCGGGAGATCTGTTACTTCCCGAGGGCTTGGAAGGAGGCGGTAGTAGTCATCTTACGTAAGCCGGGTAAGGAGGATTACACTCACCCGAAGTCGCATAGACCGATCGGCTTACTCTTCATACTCGGCAAGATTTATGAGAAGATGACGATGGCCCGTCTTAAACACCACCTGATTCCTAGACTCAGCAGACGTCAGTTCGGGTTCATGCCACAGAGGAGCACTGAGGACGCCCTCTATATCCTAATGAAGCATATTAAGAGCAAATTGAATGATAAAAGGATAGTTACGCTGATCTCATTGGATATAGAGGGGGCCTTTGATAGCGCCTGGTGGCCAGCTATAAGAACCCGTCTGGCTGAAGAGCAGTGCCCCTTGGAAGTTCGCAAGGTCATAGATAGTTACCTCAGCGACCGCAAAGTTAGGGTGCGGTATGCGGGCGAGGAGCTGACCAGAGTTACTACCAAGGGGTGTGTCCAGGGATCGATAGGCGGGCCAATCCTCTGGAATCTTCTATTAGATCCTTTGTTGAGGATTCTGGAGGACACTGGCGCCTACTGTCAGGCCTTCGCAGATGACGTTGTCATCGTGTGCGATGGAGGGGGGGCCGCGGAGATTGAACGTCAAGCAAACCCGATTCTCGAGCGTGTTCGGGCGTGGGGAGTTGATAATAAGCTAAAATTTGCTCCACATAAAACCTTGGGTATGGTTATTACCAAGAAGCTAAAGTACGACACCCCACGCCTGAACATGGGCGGGATCGTGATTAATATGGTTGATGAGGTAAAGATCCTAGGAGTGACTATTGATGCGGGCCTCACCTTTAACGCGCACGTTGCCAACGTCTGCAAGAAGGGTATTAACATCCACAAGCAGCTTGCAAAGGCTGCTAAGACAAGCTGGGGGCTTCATCCGGAAGTGATCCGGACGATATATGTGGCAGCCGTAGAACCTGTTATTTTATATGCCGCTAGTGTTTGGGCGCCTGCTGTCAGTAAACTGTGCGTTATGCGTCGGCTGGCGACTGTGCAGCGTGGTATTGCACAGAAGCTCAGCAAGGCATACCGTACAGTTTCACTGAATGCGGCGCTAGTATTGGCTGGTATACTCCCTCTCGACCTCCGAGTCCGTGAGGCGGCCTCTCTTTATGAGGCCAAGAAGGGTGTACCCCAGCCAATGCTCCGGGGATGGGAAGTAGAACGGATGGCCTCTGCTTTGGAGACCCCGCACCCCGCGCATCGCAGGGAGCTGGAGTTGGTGAGCTTGGTAAACCGTGCGGATGTGGATGCGAACAGCGATTTCGCTGTTCGTATCTTTACTGACGGGAGCAAGATTGAGGGCAAGGTGGGCGCTGCGCTGTCCATCTGGACTGGCGAGGAAGAAACCAAAACCCTCAAGCTTGCTCTTTCGTCTTTTTGCACGGTTTACCAAGCTGAACTCCTTGCGCTGTGCAGGGCAACTGGGGAGATACTAAAGCAGAAGGCGGCAACGTTCGGGATTTACAGTGACTCTATGGCGGCCCTCTTGACTGTTAAGAACCACGGCTGTCTCCATCCCCTGGCGGTGGAAGCCAGAAACAACTTGACAACTTTATCCTTGCAGGGTAAGGTTGTCAGGTTGTTCTGGATTAAAGCCCATGTGGGGCTGGAGGGGAATGAGAGAGCCGATGGTTTGGCCAAGGAGGCCGCCATAAAATCCAAGCGGAAGCCGGACTACGACCTTTGTCCGGTTTCGTTCGTCAAGCGATCCATTCGTATGGAAACGCTTGGCGAATGGAACCGGAGGTACGTGTCCGGTGAGACCGCGGCTGTAACGAAGCTTTTCTTCCCTGACGCTGTGGCGGCATATAAAATAATAAGAAAGTTCGAGACAACGAACATCAGGACGCAAGTTATGACGGGGCACGGCGGGTTTTCCGAATATTTGTACAGGTTCAAATGTAAGGATAACCCGTCGTGCATATGTGATCCTACCGTCAGCGAATCGGTGCCGCATGTGTTGCTGGAGTGTCCAGTTTTTGGCAATGATAGGTTGCAGCTTGAGATTGAGCTTGGTATTAAATTGGAATTGGGCGTCATAAAGGATCTTATGTCAGGCAAGAACAGGGACAGGTTCCTGCGATACTGCGAAAGCATCGCTGAAAAGGTAATTTTAAGAAACAAAACTCCGAGGTAAAACTATGTTTATACGATATGGTGGACATATAGTTATTAAGCATAGGTTGTATTAAGTTGTTTAAGATAGATTTGAGATGTTTAGCAAGTAAGGAAAATGTTGAGATAGTAATTAAGATGTAAGTTTTAAAGAATTGTTATAACAGTCCGGGTCCAAAGTTGTAAATAGATTTAGTTAAGATTGTAATTTTCTAGAGAAGTCTGCAGTTTGTTATGTTCTAAATTTTAATAGTTCTTAAGTAAGATTGTAACAATCATAAAAACTATTTTGTTTTATTATAATTAAAGTGGTTCCTGTTGAGTTATTTTCCCATGATAATATAAAGTAATAGTGTAGTTAGCTGGATAGTCGGGAGTCCCACCCGTAATGGTAACAAAAGGTGATGGATGCATGAAAGAACAAGTATGTGGAATGAAAGTACGAGCGGTAGTAATTGCGAGAACTGGTATGATTGTGTTAGATGGATAAGGGCCTCGCGGCAAGTCGAGGGAACAGTTACTTTACTGTAGCATAAATAACGTGTTCACATAATTTTATTCACAATAGGCTAGACGACAAAAAAAAAACTGTTTGGTCTGTCAGTTGGATTATTAAAAAGTATTGTACACCTATTTTTATCCTTTGTTTGACAAACAAAAAATGAGGAGGATACAGTGCTTAGAAGTTTCGAGTGACGTCACTATATGGTACAATTTTTACCTAAGGGTGACGTCACAAGCCCCCACTCCGGAAGTTTGATGATCTATATCTTTGTCGTTTTTTAATAATTTGATAAACCAAAAAATACGTGTCCCATATTTTCCCATAATCTAAATGACGGACTAATTAGAATGACCAATTTTTAACCCAGTCGTCATCCCTATTCTTAGAACTTTCATAGGTTAATCCTAACGTGTACCGGTATTACCCTGGTATTACATTTTAATTTCACTTTGCTGACCTGGGACTCTGTAGTCCTCTGGAACTATCTACTTATATTTTTTCCTTTGCCTATCTTTTATCTTTACCATCACCGATATTGGTGAATACTTAACCGTTGCCCGGAACATTTACTGTCCGGACTGTAACGGTTTCATTGTTAAAATTATGCGCATTGTTTTATCATCACTAGGAGGTCTGGTATCCATTTTGCTGCTTTACCGTAGGCCTCGATGCGATTGTCTCCAGCGTCGGCCACGCGGATTCAATCGATGCCAAGGTATACTGCAGGACCCGTGATTCTGGGCCGAGAATCCTCGTCATAGTTTATTAAGCTTTAGTTTGGTAATGTTGTTGGATCTTCGAGTGTTTGTTCGTTTCAGCAACTGTATTGTGAAATTGGAAGTTTTCGGTGCTGACGTAGGAAATTTCAACACATTTTTTTTACAATAGCTTCAAACACTCTTGGACTCCTCATCTTAGTATAGTTGCATGCATGTTTTATTTTAGTGATTTACCCACGCGCCAGTGGTAGGACCCTGTGCAAGGTCCGCCCGGATTGCTACCACTATCTTACTCTTAAAGCCTCCCCGTAACCGGTGATACCCATTGGTATTATTCGGAGAGGTGAGTAAGACAACCGGTCCTTATTTCTGCACAAGAGGTTAAACATCTCACGCCTCAATTTTGGCACCAGTGCCTGGTGATTGTCACTTTTTTTTCCTCTTTGTGTATAGAAACAACGATACAGATAACGATTTAAAACTCATTTATCCCGAAATGGTTGACTATACATTGAGGAAGGAAAAGAGGACAACCCCCCCATTAAGTAAATCTAAGTAGTAGTGGCTAGGGGATTAAGCCAGCCGTGGTACGTTAGGCAACTTGATCCTCGACCCATGATTTCATACGTCTTCCCCTGACTCGGCGAAGGTGATTTCCCATCGATATTACTCCCCCACCTTTTTTTTTTTACACTTATTTCATATGAAATGTTGCTAACCGGTTCCTTTTTTTTATGTATACGACTCCTAGTGATGCTTGCGTTTTATTTCTTAGTTTTAGGTAGTAGTGGGAAGGAGTTTAGGTCGGCCGCTGCACGTTAGGACGCTTAATCTCCAACCCATGATTTAATACGTCTTCCCCTATCCAGGCGGAGACGACAACTCCATAATGTTTACTTCCCCCTTGCTTCCTACCACTGGAACAAGGACAATCCAATTAACACTTCAAGATACATTCGTAGTGAGTGGAGAATTAAATAAACAATTATGCTTGTCTAGTTAATTCTCAACTTACGATTTCACTTGTCAACCCCACGGGCTTTGACGACCCCTACATTATCATTTCTTTTCCCTTTTGTCCCTCCCTAACTAAGGGGTATAAACCAGTTATCATTTCAATACACACTCGTAGTAGGTGGGGAATTGGCTAACCAGTACTAACTGTGTAGTTAATTCTCGACTTGTGATTTAATTTGTCGACTCCGTAGGCATCGACAACCCTTCCACTTATTATCGTTTCCCCTTCTTTCTCGCATCGGCCAACAGCTTTACCATGCCTCGTTTTGAACTATTACATTTGCACTTCTCAATGTTTTATTGTAGTTTCTTTGAACTTCGGATCCTGACGCCGGCATGCTGAGTCGCTTCAGCTTCTATGGTATCCATTATTTTTGTACCTGCGAGATCCAGTACCATGGTTCTTTGTTTTTTGGGTTTTATAAGCTCGGGGGCGAGCTTGAATTTTACTCTTTCAGCTTGCTTCCCACGTAAAATTCTCCCGGTTGAGGGGGTGTGTAATGTATAATTACCTCAAACGTCGAAACACTTCATATTTTCACTTCATATTTTGTGGTTATGTTAATATTTACAATTTGAGCTTGTCATCTGATGACTAGTAAAAGTGACGTTTGAGCTACTGTAAAAACATTTTAAAATCCATTCTCACAATGTCTCTTAAACAACTGTCAGTTACTTTGGTCATTCTGTCAGTAGGATGACATTCATTACATCGTTGACAGATGAACACTCCCAAACCATCAAAGGCTGCAATCTATGGTAAGGTGTTGCCAGGCAAATAACCTAAACTCCTATCTAGCGAGAAAAGTCGGGTCATAATATTAGTATGTTATTAAGAATCCGCTACAAATTTAAGGTCTTATTGTTTCCATCATCGTCCTTGTCAATTTATTTATCGTTTCAGGCTTCCAGCATGCTTTGTTACGTCAAAATTTCTCAGATTATTCTTATTTTAAGAACATCAACTGTCATGGCCAGGGATGTCCTATTTTCCCACTATCCCGGCATCTGTTAACTGGCAAGTTTAATGATCGCATTGCTTTGAGAAGCAGTTTCGGTGTATTTAAACTGCCACACCAGAAACAGAGGCCATTTTAATCTCAATTTTCGAGAGAATCACTTTCTAACTAGTATTCGTGTCAGTTATTCTGACCTCCCTTCCTCCGTCGGTACGACACATATATACCCGAATTATATACTGATTTAATTACTTTGAAGACTCTTTGGCCGAAATCCTTCTGCTAGCTAGTCAGCGGCTACCTCGGTAAGCATCTTTCTTGCCATGTTAATCTTCAAATTGTGGTTTTGGTGTCGATCGTGTGGTTAATTTCTTACAATATTGCAGCGTCCGTGGACATATTTGAAGCTGTAGCCAGCGTTCTTAGCGGCTCCGAACAGCCACAATCCAGCACTGCGAGTTGACATTCGTCTTTCCAAGCTCCGCAGGACGTTTTTCCTCTAACAAGTAAGCATTGATGCTTCCCCTTTTTTTTCTGTGTTGAGGGTAGGGTGTGATTGCCACCTGGGCAATAAATCCTATTATTTATTTCCTTGCCCAGCTACTGGGACTGCGTAATGCTCATAAAACTTAGCACAGCACACCGCCATACCCAATTTGTACCTTTTTAATGCACAATTTCTTTAATTACTTCCCGAACCCCGGCGGAGTACTCAGGAATGCCCTTATGGACGAAGTTTCCTATGAAATCTGTATAGGGGCTTTGCATTTCATAGTATTATACTTATTGTGATATAATTTAACATATTTTTCTATAAATTATTGGTGCCGGCCTCGTCGGTAAATCACAGCATGATCCCGGAGACGCTGCCTTTTGTGCATATTAAATCATTAAATAGTCCTATTGCCTTTTGCCTATTTAAAATCATTTATAAGTCATTAATTTCAATCTTTTCTGTGCCCTGAAATTTTGTGTACCCTACTTTTATTTTTGCAATAGACCGCTAAATCTAAATTTAATTCACTACTAATTATTGAGGACAATTATTGACTAATTATACTATTACCTTTTGCCTATGTAAATGCACTTTCAGCGTATTGGTTTTGTTTAAAATTTAATGTACATATTCGGAAGCTTGGCGTAACCTATTCTTATTTAGAGATAAACTGTTAACCCTCATTTTGTTCTATTTTGCAATGGGTTTTTATTACTGAATAGCCTAATTTCTCTATGCCTGTTGCAATGTAATTACAAGCCCTTGATTCTAGTACTTTCCATAATAGAAAACTTGGCATACCCTCATTTTATTTCTAAAGGCATTGCTGATTAGCTTTATTACATTGCCTGCTGAAATGCATTTGCAACGGCTTGATTTTAATGTTTTTTTTTTATTGGGAAATTCCACCTACCTATTTTATTCTACAATACCTTAGGAATGGCCCAATTATCGCACGCCTGTTGCAATGCATTTATGGTGGCGGAATCCTAGAATTTTATTTCCTTTTAAGTTCCGCCTACTTTTATTTCTATTTCAAAATTAACTATCGAGTGGTTTGATTATTTTACACCTGCAGCAATGCACTAGCCGTGGCTTTCTTGAGTTAGCGTGATTTTCTTTTCTATTAGATTTCACTTACCTTTCATTTGTATTATAACATGCCGCCCCGTCACCTATTACCTAGCAGCTATCAAAATGCCTAGCCGTGCCGTTTGCCTGGACTCTATTCCGTGATCTCTTTTCTTTACCTTTATCCGCGAGCTTAAACGCATCGAGTTCACCCGCTTTTGGGACCGCTTGCTTCAACGGAGACCCTGATCAATTCCAGGAGGTGTTTGGTACGGGCTTGTACGGTACGGGCTCGTTTGGTACGGGTTTAGTTCCTGACCCCGTATAACTGCACGACGCGGCTGAAGGCGCCGGCGAAAGTTAAGCCTAGTCTAATCACTATTTTAAATTTAGAGTTAAGTAAACGTGATCAGCCAAACATTCAACAAATTTCTACCCCCCTTCGATTTAAGATAAGTGTTACCCTAGAGTAAGGATACGTTTAATTTAAGATAACTTCCTTAAGTTTAATACTAACATAGAGGTTAAGACCGTGGAATTGTTGTTCAGTGATTAATTAAGAATATAAATAAACCTGTGTCTAAGAAACTGGATTTCAATCCCAACCTCATAGGGTAACCTTTAACTACTTCAACAACAACTATTAGAACCTACAAGAAAAATTTACATTACAATGGCTATAGGGAATATGCACATAGACGGTGCTGCCAACTGGTGCCATCAATTTTGACTTGATAAGTTTCTTTTACTGTCCGCATTGTGTCTTTTCTGTCGCACAAGTGCTGCCGCCTATAGTTTCTGCACGTTCCCTTACATCGGTGAAAACGAAATAATATTATTGATTGAGAAATTGCTCTTTTATTTATTGAAATAAAATGTTTGATATCAAAAGGTTATATTATTTTATTTTCTGATCAAAGATATTTTTTAATTAAACAGATAATTAAATACATATTTGATACATATTAAAAAAAAACTATTAAATAAAACAAAAATAACACTCTGATCTGGGATTCGAACCATAAACCTATTCCTCATACCAGTACTTGACTCATGCATGTAACCGTTAAGCCATAGCTGCTAATAGAAGATGTTTCGAAATAGCGGTTTAGTTTGGTATATAAACTAGATGCAGAAAACGGCCACTACGCTGCATCAATTCACAACGCCATCTAGTTAATTCTCATCGAAACATGAACACAAACGATCAAACACTGCTCACGCGATTATCGCCCCGGGATGTCCATGCACTTTTGCAGCCTACATACTATACAGTCCTTTACGAACATGAACATTGCTATTCAAATTGTACGTGGCACGCACAGAACATAAAAACCGGTCAATTGCGAGTCGGACTCGCGCACCGAGGGTTCCGTACAAATTTATATGTATCTATGAACATCCAGTCTTAGCAGACCCCTGCTCCTAAGCAAAATGTGCGCAGTGTGGGATCATTGTAGGTTGGTCATTAATATAGACAGACAGACAAACTTGATCTCGTTCAAACCAATTTTCGGTGAAAGTTTACATGGTAATGTACATCATATATTTTTTTAAATTTTATCATTCTCTTATTTTAGAAGTTACGGGGGGAGAGGGACACACATTTTACCACTTTGGAAGTGTCTTTCGCGCAAACTATTCAGTTTAGAAAAAAATGATATTAGAAACCTCAATATCATTTTTGAAGACCTATCCATAGATACCCAACAGGTATGGGTTTGATGGAAAAAAAATTTTGAGTTTCCGTTGTAAGTATGGGGAACCCCCAAAATTTATTGTTTTTTTTCTGTTTTTGTGTGAAAATCTTAATGCGGTTCACAGAATACATCTACTTACCAAGTTTCAACAGCATAGTTCTTATAGTTTCGGAGAAAAGTGGCTGTGACATACGGACGGACAGACAGACTGACAGAGACATAAGGCCTATGGGACATATTTATGAGCAAGTTGTGTGCACCCATATTTTTACACTTGACTGTACTTATTTCAAAAAGACTTGCATTGCACCTCAGTCCCATTAATAAATTAATATTATCTCAACTAATTGTAAAATATTTCCTTTTCAGACATGCAAGACCCAAATACAATACATACCAGCATAGAAGATTTACTAAGAAGTTGGCTTATGCCTGATGAATTAATAAACAAATTAAAAGGTAGGACATTTTCTTTAATTTATTGAATCAGGCGTTGCTTTGTGGTACCTACTCTGAAGATGAGCTCTGGTTGAGTTCGAAACGCGTCAGTATAGTTTGATGGTGGTGATGGTTGGGTTTGTGTGATTTGTGTGTGTTCGTACAGTGTGGAGGTGGAGGAACTGCATGAACACGCATTTCTTACATAAACGTAACTATCGTAAGGTCGCAGGTGAGCAAAGTTATTGTTTCAGTTCATTAATTTTTCTTTAAACTAAAAATTAAGTGGTGTACGAGTAGTTATGCTGGCTGGTTAACTGCATTTGTGTGTGTGTTTATTGTTACTATGGCTAGCGTTTCCATCCGTCCGGATAAAGCCGGACAGTATTAGGCTTTTTGACCTCTTGTCCGGCCCGTCCGGCTTTTGATAGGCTTTCACAACCTACAAAATATCGATGGTAAAAATCAATAAGGGTAGATCATTTAAACATTGAGACTCAACAGTCATGCTTTTGAATACGTGTCTTATTAGGTAATATTTGTCAAAAATCCTGTTTTTCTAAGCGTTCGGCCTTGTCCGGCTTTTTGATTTTTAGAGATGGCAAAGTTTTTGTAATGTGTTTGTGTATGACTATAAATGACTTAAATTGTTTTGTGTGATTGTTGTTAAGTCCACCAGCCGAGACAAACTGAGTCAGTATGGAACTGCAGAGAGCTTTTATCATCATCTCCAAATTATTTATGTCCCACTGCTGGATACAGGCCTCCTCTTAGTTTGAAAGGGCTTGGGCTGTAGTTCCCATGCTGACCCAGTGCGAATTGGGTACTTAAAATCAAATCAATTAATATTTATTTGCAAAAATAAGGGCATAAACAGGTGTTACAAATCCTAAAACATTAATTTCCTTTCCTTATTTTATCATAATACCTATATCGTACAAATATTTCATTCACTTATTACATGCAAAATTACAAAACAAATCTATGTCCGAGGCATGCTAATTTAATGTCAGGAATATAATATAACTGATCTGAAAATATTGGTCTGTACTTCATTTAATTTAGAATTAGAAACCACAATGTTATAAAGCTGAAGAGTTTATTTGTTTTTTTGTTTGTTTGTTTGTTTGTTTGAACGCGCTAATCTCAGGAACTACTGCTCCGATTTGAAATATTCTTTCAGTGTTAGATAGCCCATTTATCGAGGAAGGCTATAGGCGCTGGGATGCGGGGGAGGGGGTGCGGTCGAGGGGGTGAGGGGGAAGGGGTGCGGGGGCTTCAAAGGGGGGATGAAAATTTCATTGATTTTGCCGTAGGATGCACCGTTTTCAAGATATTCGACAAACCCTGGGGGTGGGGGGTGGGGGGTTGAGGGGGGAGTGGGGTGCCGGGAAGGGTACGGAAGAGAGGGTGCGGGGGTATTAAAGGGGGATGAAAATTTCATTGATTTTGCCGTAGGATGCACCGTTTTCAAGATATTTGACAAAAAAAAACTTGAAGTAAAACTTTATAGGCATAGGCACGCTTGACTTGGGACGAACGCGGGTGTGCGGGGGGTGCTGTGTGGGAGGGCGTACGGGGGGTGCGGAGGGGTGCGGGAGGGTGGAGGGTGCGGGGGGGGTGCGAGGGGGAGCGGGTAGGAGGGTGCGGGGGGGGGTAATTTTTTTTATATCGAGGAACTGAGGAGAGCCATAATTGATGAAAAAGCCAATTGAATAAAAAAATAAGCTGCCCAAATTACTAATTCCACGCGGACGGAGTCGCGGGCAAAAGCTAGTTCAATATATAATAATCAATAGAAAAAAATAAATAATAGATATTTTATATATTTTAATAGGCTACTTGCCACACCTGTCAACAGACACATACTTTTTACATGGCCGTGTCGATATTTATGCCCTTATGATAAACAAAACCTGATGCTGCAGCCAGGGTCGTCTCCTCGTGAGAGAACTCCTCAATGGTTGATAGCATAGATACGAAACTTCGCATAAACGTTACGTTTTGACGACAACTCATTTATATGATACAAAAGACCTGATGCTGCAGCCAGGGTCTTCTCCTCATGAGAGAACTCCTCAATGGTTGATAGCATAGATACGAAACTTCGCATAAACGTTTAGTTTAGACGACAACACACCAATAGTATAAACCCTGTCAAATATTTCAGATGAGGAAGTGGATTTAGAGGCGCTGCCAAATCTATTGCTCGATGACTTGAAGGTTCTTATACCTTCAGTGGGCCTTCGTACCAAGTTTTGTGTTTGCTGGTTGGCATGGAAAGAATAACTAGTGCATGGGGTATATTTATTTCTATACTAGCCTTTTCTTCGACATTGGAAACGTAATGCAATGCTGGCCACAGACGATGCAAGTATACTCGCGCAAACCAGCTACCCGTGACATTCTATTACGAAGTAAGAGATGAGATGGGTAGCTGGTTTGCGTAAGTATACTGGATCGTCTTTGGCCAGCATTAGGTATGTGTGATGTCACCACTTATAACACTTTTGCCGTCCTCTTTCGCTTTCTGTAAAAAACTCTGCAGCTACATATGATGTTGACAAGTAGTTAAGCCGCCTAAGTAATACGAGTGCTCTTTTTTGAACAACAGGAAAAAAAAATACAACAATGCAATATGAGTTTTCTCAAACACTCATATTTGTACATTGTGTGTCACAAATGAGAAAAAGACATTATTAATACGAAACAAAATCACCTTCTTGTTAACCCAAATTTAATATAATCATTGTTTCAGGCAGAGGAGGCTTCTTCAACAAGTTCCGCTACTACTACAAGAACGCCTGTACCTTCGGAGAGTAGCGCAGAAGATACACATGACCGCAGCAATCCATTAAAGAAACTATTAAAGGAACAAATCCGCCTTACACCACTGCTATCCAGCACAAGTCTTACTAAAACGGAAAGATGCTCTTTAGCTAGATGCGTCGTATCACATCTCATAGATATAACTCCAGGCGCGATATTGAAGCCAGCTCAACTTGAACAGTGGGCTCAATATGTCATAGAACTGTTTCCCGAGGAAGACAAGAAATTCTACTATTTTTCAGTAGGAACAAGCTTAAC
Source organism: Archips xylosteana (assembly GCA_947563465.1). Taxonomy (NCBI): domain Eukaryota; kingdom Metazoa; phylum Arthropoda; class Insecta; order Lepidoptera; family Tortricidae; genus Archips; species Archips xylosteana. The sequence goes on along the minus strand of OX387365.1, from coordinate 11,499,811 downwards.
CACAGACAGGCAATCGTTTGGCAGTCGCCAGCTACCTTCAAAAGGTAGACGATACTACGGTTGCCTTTGGGATAATTGGAATAACGAACGAAAAAAGTTGCGTTCTAAAAACATAATTTCATTTACAAAAAAGGGAGGCAGTAGCTCTGATTCATCAGCAATAACTGCAACAGAGATTACAGATGCAGACCGCGAAAGTTGCCTAAAAATTGTTGAAGACTTCCAGGGTAACGAAATCACAGACTATCTTCGAGACGCCTGGAGGAAAAGTAGACAAGAGCGCTTCGCTGTCTTGGCAAATCGACACTCCACAGGAGAATATCTTAAAAAAATCCCTGTATTGAAAAATCAAGCAATCGCAACACATCTAATTGATTTAGACTTCGAAGAAAGTTCGTTATTGGTTCGCGATGACACTGTCCTGGCTGGAGAGCTACAAAAACATGAACAAGCTATTATTATGAAGGCTAAAGAGAAATACTCGAAACTCAGAGACAAAACTCAGAAGCACGTACTTGAGAACATATTTGAAAGTATAGACTTAGGTAGGTTTTAATATTATCGTCGTAATCATAATATGATATTATTATTCAGGTCATTGATATGGATTTTGAGTAACATTTCATTATTGTTTTAGGAAGTGAGACTGAAACTGCACTGTTGCTGCTACCATATCTATTTTCGTCGGGTGGAAAAGTAAATGCGAAAGGCCGAAGAGCGTCGAGAGCGGAAGCAGCTAGAACATTCATCTCGCTTTTTAACTCTCTCGCCGATGGAGAAGAAACTATTCTGCAACAACGAAAACACTCCAAGGGAACTTCTATTCAAAATTCAACCCCTAGTTGTCGGACGAAACGAATTGGTATGGTACTATGGGACCATATCTGGACATGTTTTCAGCATACGCGCTGAGATACAACGAATTAAGATTGGGTCATTCCAACATGCCCATAGGTAAGACCGAGACAGGACACAAAAGTTTTCCCGTCACCAAATATGGCCTCTCCGGTGCACATCATGTTTTATTAGAAGGGACATCTTTTCCTCCTGAAAGAAGATCATCGATCGTTCAGAGCTTGGGGCCAATGACAGCCTGGCTGTGTATGCTCCGAAATGACGGTGTTTATAGCAAAAAGTACGCAGCTGCTGTCAAGAGAGCAATGTCTCATATTCCTGGGATCGATGATATTATTGAACTCACCAAGCACAATAAACAGGCATCTGAAGTATCAGCATTAACCACTTTGTTGGCAGAAATACTATTAATAACTACCTCTAGACAGGCAACGAGAATGTACTTTCCAATAAACATTTTCGCGTACGCCTACAATAAACATCTTGGAGCCAATAAACAATCTTTCTTGGAGTTCTTCAGCACCACTGGAGCGGGGGGGTGGTACACATACAAATTAGCTTCAGAGGTCTCATTTACCATGGCTGGCAATATGGAGGAGGAAAAGGCATCCCAGATAGTATTTCATAGCATTTTTGGAACCTTTAAGGAGGATTTAAACGTGTTGGCAGCTATAAGCAACGTGAAAAATTGGTTCACACGAGAGGAGCTGGGAGGGTGTTTTCGATCAGCAGGCAGCAGTAATACTACAACAAAAGTACAGCTGCCTTCACTAACTCATTACGCTAAAATGTCTTGCGCTAATCAAACAGGCCTCTTATCAGGGGTATACAATCAAATAGCAACCATGCCATGTTTCAGTGGCAGAAGAGAGCGTACTTTTGACGCTGCGTTCTTTGAACACATTGAGAAACGAAGGACAGTGTACTCAGCAGGAAAGACGATGTCCCAAATAATTAGCTCGCTAACATCAATTCTTGAAGAACTGCACTCCAACCTAATAAAGACAGAGGGGAAACAGGCTGTAGGGACCACACAATGGAGGGACATGGGCTCTTTAGCTTTAGGAACTCCAGGAAATGAAACCCAATTAATTATACACACGAGCCCAAAGATGTTTCTCGGCAAAAAATAGACTTTACTTGGTTTCATTTCGTTTTCTCCCTGGTTATGCATGCTTATTATATTAGGTTAAATAACGATTAAATGGGTTTTATTCCCCTGTGTATTATGTTTTGGTATTTTGGTATAGTTATTGCTGTTGGCAGCAGTTGGGCTGCTGTCACAAGCGCATACGTTTACGTCGATGCACCTTTATACAGGTACAATAATATTTTAGATGCTGTACAAATGTGCTTCAAGTCTTTTTTGCATTTGACTTAAAGTATCCGTTGGAGTGCGAACACGTATGGCTTCTCATTCAACGAGGGTTTTTAAAATTTATTTGCCGAATGATAAGACCATTCTAGGGGTGAATCAAGTGTTGACCGAACTTAATATTTCCACTGTTAACTAAGACTGTTTATAATATAAAATGTTGACTTGCTACTACTGTGCCATTAAATTTACTTCTTTACGTGAGCTTATGACTCATTTGAGGTTACCATGTGGAAAGATTCCACATAACAGTGTAGGAATACGTTGCGGACAATCTGGTTGCTACAGAGTTTTTGACTGTTCAAATTCCTTACGTAAACACATTGATAGATGTCACGCTGTCGACCCTATTGATTCGGAAATAATATTAAATTGCCTTGACCAACAGCAACCACCATGCGAAAGTTATCCATTACTTGAATTACCAATTCCTACATCTTCTCAAGATAGTATTACTACTGTAAATGAGAATATCGATTCAGAGCTAGTCCTGTCAAACCAATTAGCATCTTTATTTAGCTCTCTGAACTTCAATCCCGCATTAAATTTGAAAACTGCTCAATTGTTTTATAGACAACTTAGATGTATTTATTAATGACGGTTTGAATTGTGCTTTGCAACAAGAGTTAAAAACATTAAGTAGCAGGGGTGTGGAATGCAGTCATCTAAAAGATTTTGTTGAAAATTTCACTTCCACGATACGCGTAACTACAAGCAAGTTTAGTTCAATTTATAAAAGACAAAAATTTTTTACTGAGTTAGGTACATACATACCTCCTAAGCCGGTAGTAGTGGGTGAAAGGATGGAAGTATCTAAAACGTCAGGTGATCCAGTTTTAGTCCCTTCTACTGCTCAATTCATTCCCTTGAGGTCTGTTCTCCAGAAAATATTATCAATACCTGGACTTATCAAGGAAATGGATCAATATATAAAAGAATGTTATAACTTTCCTCACGTCATAAACTTCACCCAATCTAACGTTTGGCAAAAAATACACGATGAAGTGTCTGTTAATGAAAATGATAAAATATATCCACTGTTTCTTTTCTTTGATGATTACGAGACTGGAAACCCGCTGGGTAGTCATGCTTCTATACACAAACTTGGTGCTGCTTATATTACCCTCCCTTGTTTTCCTCCTCGTTTTGCTTCTCAGCTTAAGTTCATATTTTTAGCTCTTCTTTTCCATTCATCCGATCGGTGCACACACGGCAATTTGAGCGTTTTTAGAGCTTTGATAGATGAACTAAATTTTTTATCCAGGGAGGGCGTTCGCATCGTTACAGCTGATGGATTTGACGGTGTTGTTAAATTCCAATTAGGGGCTATACTTGGAGACAACTTGGGCTTGCATTCCATGTTGGGGTTTGTAGAGAGTTTTAGAGCGAACCATGCTTGTAGAATATGCAGATCTCCTAAGGAATTGTCATCAACTCAAACCATGGAAGACAACAGTTTGCTTCGAAATGTCGACAACTACGAATGTGATTTAAGAACTAATAATCATTCACTAACCGGAGTTAAAGAAAGAAGTGTCTGGATGTTAGTAGACAATTTTAACATATTTGATCAAGTTGTTGTCGATTGCATGCATGACATGTTAGAAGGGGTCTGCGGATATTCCATGACTGTAATCATTAATGGATTATTGGATAAAGGTTATTTTACTTTGACCTTTTTAAACAAGCGTATAGCAGAATTTAACTACGGTTGTGATTCCAACTCGAAACCCCCTGCTTTTTCATGGCAATCAAACTCAATTAATTGGAAATTGTCTTCAAGTGAATGTCTAGTTTTAGTGACCTATTTCTCTTTGTTGGTCGGTGATAAGGTACCTTTAGGTGACACATTTTACACTCTTTACATACTTCTAAGACAAATACTGGACATAATTTTGACAGACGCTGTATATCCTGAACTTTGTTTTTTACTTAAACATTTAATAAACGATTTCAATACTTTGTATATGAAGCTTAGCAAAAGAGGTTTGCAACCTAAGTTTCATCACTTGATTCATTACCCTAGAATGATGGCAAAATTCGGGCCTATTGTTCACCTATGGTCGATGCGGTATGAGTCTAAGCATTGAGTTGGAAAAAATATCGCACGGGCGAATGCTGGACGAATAAATATTTGCAAAACTATAAGTATTAAGTTGCAACTTCAGTTGAGTCACTTTTTATTTCAAAACAGTTTGCCTATTCAATTTGAGCATGGTAAATTGAGAGAGCTGACTAGGGATAAATTTGTAAATTTAAAATCCAATTTTGATCTACCGAATACTGCCATCCTCCATTCCGTGACTCATGCTACGGCAATGAGTATTACGTATCGCCCTCGAGACATTCTTTGCATTCGATTGGATGAAAATAATTTGAATTACCCCAGTTTTGTTAAAGTTATTGCTGTTTACGTTAAGCAAGATACATGTGAGATAATGTTTGAATGTCATAAGTTCCACACAATTTTCTTTGATACACATTTCCATGCTTATGAAGTTGAAGAAAGTACTGATGTAAAATACTTTGCGCTCACTCAGCTGCATTTTCCACTCCCGAACAGTCTTTCGCATTCGCTTAACAATAGAATTTATATCACTATGAAAAATTCAGTTGCTTAAGGTGGAACGGCACGCTCTAGGCGCGAAATTCAAAATTTTTACAGGTTTTAATTTATTGTGGGTAAACGGTGTAACTGTTTAACTTCATATGGCACTTGCGGTTTTAAAACGTGTAAAGCTTTTTAAGAATAAAACTGTTAGCTTGATATAAAAGTTGTCAAACATAGATATTCGGACTTTCAACTTTTTGACAACTTTTATTTCAAGCTAACAGTTTTATTCTTAATAAGTTTTACAGAATAATATTAAGAACACTGTTTTACAACCGCAAGTACCATATAAAATTAAACAGTTACACCGTTTACCTACAATAAATTAAAAACTGCAAATAGTTTGGATTTCGCGCCTTAAGTGTCCTCTTCCACCTTAATACTGCCTAGGTATTGTAGGTATTTGATGATTTCAAAAAATGGTTCTTACTGTCGTATTATTTGTAACGGATAGTGTAGCTCAAGTTCACTTCATTTGATCTAGGAGGTAACGGCATATTACTTGTACGACGAGTATTATGCTTTTTGGACGTTCCCAGGCTGCGGATATCAAAGTATGGAAGCCTTAGTCCGTTGTACGAATTCGTTCGGAAAAATAATTCAATTTATAAGCAATTTTGCCCGATGCAAACTGGGTCAGTGTTACGTACAAAAACAATTGAAAATAAATTTATTTTTAAACGGCGTCCTAAACGCAACCCCTCCCAGTAATTGCATGTGTAAGGTGAATTATACGGCTATTGCTGAACCAAAGATTTCCTTCGGTAGGATCGGTCCTTGAGACCCAAGGATGAATTTAAGAAGTGGAGCCACCGCGATTTTTGATGTTAGTTTTTTGAGGTTTTGGCAGCTTCTGCTCAGGAGAAAAATAGGGTCTTAATCTGTATAGAGGCATTAATTGTGCTACTATTCCAAGTTTGGTACCATATGCGTATGACTTAAGGATGCCAAATTCATTTTAGGACTCATATCTACATCTATGTTCGAGTACACTAATATATTAATAAATAATAATAATAATAAGGAGGAAAGATTTGATTGTTTGTTTCGTTGTTTATTTGTTTGCACCGAATAGGCTCCGAAACTACTGGACCGATTTTAAAAATTCTTTCACCATTAGAATCCTTAATTATCCTTGACGAACAAAGGCTATTTGATATTTTGAAAAAAAAATAGGGATCCTTATGAAAACTTCGATAATGTAACCCAAGGTGTAAAAAATACCAAAAAAATCCTTGTATCGTGTGCGCTGCGGAAACTATCGACAATAGAGCAAAGTGATGTACTACAGTGTTATAGAGGACATCAATATCTACAAAAAAATCCGCAATGTTATATGTCTAACTATTACAGTTATGTCACAAGGTACGAATAATGTGACCTAGTTTGTACCGGTGTTACTATTGCATATTTTAACATAAAAAAGTAGTTATTGTGACATAACTGTAATAGACTTATAATATTGCAAACTTTTTTGTAAGGTGCTTCTAAACGGGCTATATTTTCCTGCAATATGTGGCTGCAACACAGTGGCCGGAAACATTGCGAGCAATTCCAGCCATACTACGCAATATTGCAGCAATGTCCCGGACATATAGCCACACATGTTTGATATTGCAGCGAATGGCCGATATTGTTTTGATAGGTTGCCGGACGATCGCTGAGCTATCCATTTAACTGCAATGTTGCCCAGCCAGTTTTATTGTTGTTTCAGTCGCTCTCTATTGTTATGATATAGTGCATCCTTTTCTACACGACGTGAAGTTGGCTGTGAGTGCGGCTGTGTGAGTGTGACGCCGTGCCGTGACTAATTGCTATATTCTGTGCAGTTATCACGTTGTTTTGTTTTGGTTTTCGGGTTAAGTGAATTAATAATAAACAAAAATGACTAATACGTGGACTAACGAGACGGTGGTTGATTTTATCAATGAAATTCATTTACATCCTGAGTTATGGGATACGAAAAGCGGAATTTACAAAGATAGAATCGCAAAAAAAGATGGATGGAATGAAGTCGCTGAAAAATTCGGCATAACCAGCGACGAAGCCTATAAAAAATTTAGAAGCCTGAGAACATACGCTCTTAATGAGCAGAAAAAAAATAAAAGTGGTAGCGCTGGTGGTAAAACCGTGAAATGGTTTGCTTATGATGCAATATCGTTTGTTTATACTCAAAACACCGCGAATACAGGATTAGACAGTGAAAATGCAACACCTAATGTAAGTATCTATTTAATTAAGTATTTTTGACATTAATAATGTAGGAAAATATTTTACTATATGTAAGTAGGTACGTATCATAGTAACTTGATAACGTGAACTAGTTCCTTCTAAATATTTTTATCTTGATCTTCTACTAGTTAAATATTTATCTTGCCATGCTACTCGCCCCTGCCGTGTCATAAAATAGTGCATAAATTCGTCTCTCACTGCTTTTGCCCTTGTGGTTGCATTCCTTCCCAATATTCTTAAATCTGTTAATCTTTGTTCATCATCTCTCCACGAGCCTGGTATTACTCCACCAACATCAATATCTTCACAATCAAAGGTCCCAGGTGGTGAATATACAGATCGTGATCTTGTATTTCGTCGCAAAAAATTATGTAAATATGCACAGGCCATAACTATATCTTGTACATATTTTAACTCAACATCAATAGTTGTATGTAAAATCCGGAAAACTGAAGCCAAGATACCAAAAGAGTTTTCAACTATACGGCGTGCTCTAGATATTCTATAGTTACATACACGTTTAGGAGAACCTATGTTCAAATCTAACGTATAGGGCTTGCAAATATTCTCTGTTAGTGGAAATGCATCATCTGCCAGGAAAACATATGGTGTTAACATTTCACGGCCTGGGAGGGATTCAGGATGTGGTATGTTAAGAGTTTGACTCAGGAGTGCTTTCCCAAAAGCTGTATGTCTAAAAACTCCCCCATCAGATATACTTCCCTGAACACCAGCATGTACATACAAAAAATTGTAACGTGCATCTGTTACAGCAAATAGCACTATACTAAAAAACTGCTTATAATTATAATATTGACTCCCACTGTTCGGTGGACAGATAATTCGGATATGTTTGCCATCCATTGCACCCAAACAGTGAGGAAAATTCCAACGATCCTCGAAATCTTTCGCAACTTGCTTCCACTCTTCTGTTCCTGACGGCATCTGAAAAAAGTTTAAAATTATATTCACAATTTTATGTATTTTCAGGTGGAAACTGCAAACACTGACAACAGTGCTGGCCCAGAAGAAGTCGTGGATTCAGAAACAACTGACTCTGTAGAAATCTTAGATACTACTCCAAAAACACGTGCTAAGAGATCTAAGACTACAGATCCACTATTAGAAAAGGCTCAAAACATTATACGTGGTGCTGGTGAAACAAAAAGAAATGAATGTGCTGGTTTCGGAGAGCATATAGCAAACAAGCTAAGCAAATATGATGATTACACCCGTGCTCAAGCAGAATTAAAAATTATGCAAATTCTGTTCGACTGTGATATGTCTTTGCACAGAAGTCGATCTTCGTCTCGGTTTACACCAAGTCCTCATAACAGTAGTAGAGGTGGAGCTAGCACATCACAAAGCCAATATTCTGACTTTCCCACACTACCACTTCAAAATAATATCCAGTATGTTATTGTTCCTGATACTTCAATTCAAACTCAGTCAGAGCAAACTACTTCGCAGCATGTTTTGGATAATCAGTCAGTTCCTCAGTCGATTATGAATTCTGCTTATGAAGAACTTGTGTCATATACTGTCCAATATGATGAATCACAAAAGTAAAAATTATTACTACCTAATAATACTATGTACCTTGGTAACATAACTTGTTATAATACCTATCTAGTTCTTACACGTTAATTAAAAGTTAAGTAGGTACCTACTTATAATTACACCTTATGATTAAAATAACATACTTAACCTACATAATAAACCAATGTCAACTTACCTTGATGTATTCTTTTAATCCTTCTATCAAAGCTGCACAAACCTCTGGAACTATAACAGAAATCGAAGCATCTGACACTCTGAATAGATACATCAAGCTTTTAAATGAATCTCCATGTTCGTACCTCTTTGTCCGTTGGTTGGCACCGCACTACACTCACACTGCACTTGACTTAAACACTATAACTATCACTATAACTTTCACTTTATATTACACTGCACTGTATGGATTTGAACTGACGAAGGATTGCGACGGTCTCCTTACCAATAAATTTAAACAGAATATCATTAGCTAGTTTGAGTTTCGGGACAGCGCCATCTAGCGAGAAACATTGGAACTAATTCTCAACATTCTCCGCCGCCAAGGACAACCTGTCCTTGCACTAATTTGGAAGTCGGCACAGCTTGGTGATAGATCGTTGAACGACCCCTGAAGCCGTGCGGATGTCATACATACGAGTCAATCCGTCGTTGCCAGTATACTTCTTCAAGATTCTACCAACTCTCCAGGTGGCTACTGGGTATCGTGCATCCTTAATCAGTACCAGCTCACCCAGCTCTAGATCTTGTTTTGGGGTTTGCCATTTTGGACGCAATTGCAAACGTGATAAGTATTCACTTTGCCACTTATTCCAAAAATCTCTGACCATCCGTTGTGTCAATTGCCATCTTGATAGACTGGATAAGTTGCTCTGTTGATCAGTGCGGTCTGACAAGCAAATCAGAGGTTCTCCAATAAGAAAATGTCCTGGAGTTAGGTAATTTAAGTCGTCACCCAATGGAGTTAATGGGCGCGAGTTGAGACATGCCTCAATTTGTGTGAGGACGGTATACATCTCCTCAAACGTCAGTGTCGAGTCTCCCAATAATCGTTTTAAATGATATTTGGTTGATTTTACGCCGGCCTCCCACAGTCCTCCCTGATTCGGCGCGGCCGGCGGTATATATTTCCATCTGGTGCCTTTATCATCCAAAGCTGTAACTAGTTCAGCTGGCACTTCATTGCGGCCCTGCATCCACATGTTCATTAATTCTTTCTCCGCTGCGATAAAAGTAGTACCATGGTCGCTCCAAAGCTCCTTACAGTGGCCACGTCTGGACACTAATCTCTTAAAAGAGGCTATGAAAGCATCAGTAGTCATATCGCTCACCAATTCTAGGTGAATTGCCTTTGTCGACATACATATGAACAAAGCGATGTAACATTTGTGGGTTTTCGCTCCACGTCCTTTACTCATGCGACAAGAAATCGGGCCTGCGAAGTCTATACCGCTAACTAAAAAAGGACGCGAAGGTTTAACTCTGACCTCAGGCAAGTTTCCCATCATCTGATTATTATTTTGTACGTTGTATCTTGCGCATTTAATACATTTCCTATAGAAAGTCTTGATGGAAGGGCCTCCCCGTATAACCCAATATTGACTTCTCAGGTAGGCTGTCATGAGTTGAGGTCCTCCATGAAGTGTATTCTTGTGAGCATCATCTAACAACACAGGTAAGAGCAAATTATCTTTAGAAATAATAATCGGGTGCTTTTGTCCCATACTTATATCCGCATGTTTTAATCGTCCACCAAGTCTCAGTAACCCTTTTTCATCTAAAAAGGGTGCAAATGGCAGTAAACGACTACTTTTCTTAATTTGTTTTTGGTTCTTCAGGTTGGTGATTTCTTCGTGAAATTCTATTTCCTGGGACATTTTCAAACAGATGGTAAGTGCTTCATCTCTTTCTACACAGGTTACATGTCTACTTAGATTCTTATCCTTTTTCAGGACCTTCAACCAACGTCGGCAGTATGCAACAACCCCCAAGAGTTTTTTCAAGGACGAGTATTTCTTCAATAAGGTAATATTTTCATTATTTGGTTCCAGGTATGTTGCAGCACACTTTACTGACACGCGTGTCTCCAATTCTGTTTCAGGTATGGTCTCTTCAGGAATTGAAAAGCCAGGCTGATGTAGAAACTCTGGACCTCTCCACCATAGTTTATTCTCTTTCAGTTTACTTGGCGACTGACCTCTTGATGCTGGATCTGCTGGGTTTTCTTTTGTGTTAATATATAACCAGTGAGTATCTAAATTATTCCTTATTTCAATGACTCTATTTTTCACAAAAGGTGCCCATCGGTTTGGGTCGCCTTTTATCCATGCTAATACCACCTTTGAATCGCACCATGCATAGGTTTGATGTAATTTTATATTCAATACTGCCATAACATGCTTCATCAGTTTACTAAGTAGGGTAGCTCCACATAGCTCTAAGCGAGGTAATGACAGCTGTTTCACAGGAGCTACCTTGGTTTTGGCAGTTATCAAAGTCATTTTACATGGCGATCCATCGTTGTAAATCACTCTGGTATACACCACTGCAGAGTAGCCGGCTTCAGAGGCATCTGAGAATCCATGTAACTCAATGTTTGTGTCTTGACTACAACCAGTCCATCGGTCAATTTCTATGTCTGATAAAACAGGCAAGTCTTCTTGGTACCGGTTCCATTCATCCCTCAAACCCTTTGGTAATTCTTCATCCCAATTGAGTTTAGCTAGCCAAAGTTTCTGCATGAACATTTTTGCTATAATAATAGCTGGTGCTAACCATCCCAAGGGGTCGAAGAGTGATGCAATTTGACTAAGAATGGTTCTTTTAGTCACTGGTTGTATTGATTTATGGTCAATCTGCTTCTGTGTAACTTTCAGGCTATCTTTATCCATTTCCCAAATGATGCCAAGTGTCTTGATGCAGTTTTTTCTATTCATGTCCAGTGTGGGTGACATTTCTCGTTTTTCTGGTTTTATAGCATTTATAAACTCTGTGCTGTTTGAAGACCATTTCTGCAAATCAAAACCACCTTTGCTCATCACCTGTTGCAGCTGTTCATGTGCCTCTATAGCTGAACTCTCGTCATCAAATCCTGAAAGTACGTCGTCCATATAAAAGTCTCGATCAATAATTTCAGATGCGATGGGGTAGTTTATTTTCTCTTCTTTGGCCAGTTGTTTTAAAGTTCTAATCGCCAGGAACGGCGCCGAAGCGGTCCCGAACGTGACCGTAAGTAGTCTGAAATCTTGAATCTCTTCTTGTGGTTTGAATCTGTATAATATTCTTTGACAATCTGTATCTTTATTTTGTACTCTAATTTGGCGATACATTTTTACTATGTCTGCCACGAAGCATACCCTGTGCATTCTCCATCTCATGATGATGTCTCGCAATTCCTCCTGTAAGGATGGGCCAATCAATAATTCATCATTGAGGGATACTCCGTTTGTGCCTTTGCATGAAGCATCGAATACTACTCGTAATTTTGTTGTTTCTTTATCTTCTCGTATTATGGGGTGGTGTGGTAAGTAAACTACTTTGCTATTCTCCCTCGGTTTGTCCACCGGTTCCATGTGTTTCAAGGTAAGGTATTCTCTAATAACATTGTCATAATCTTCTTTCAATTTAGTATTCTTGGCTAATTTTCGTTCCAGGAATTGTAGTCGTTTCACAGCTATTTCTCGGGATTGTTCGGGTAGTATCGGTGTATCAGATGAAAAAGGTAGACCCACGACGAATCTTCCATCCATTTCTCTTCTAAGTGTATTCACATAAATCTCCTCCGCTCTTACTTCCAATGGCGTCAGAGTGTTTTTATTTTCTATCTCCAAAGTCTCCGATTCCCAAAACCTTTGCAGCATGTTGTCTAAATTAACATTTAAATGCATGCTAACTATTTGTCCATTTTTGCCAAATTCTTCAACCGGTGCTCCTCCTGATATGATCCAGCCTAAAGTAGTCTGTTGCGCTAAAGGTGACCCCGGATTGCCCTTAATTACTCCATTCATTAAAATGTCAGTATAGACATTGACACCTAATAATAGGTCGATTTTTCCAGGGTTGTTATAAGTAGGGTCGGCTAGTTGTAAGCCATGTAGATGAATCCAGTTTACATTATTTATCTTTTTGACCGGCATGATTTCTGTAACTTGTTTCATCACATAGGCGGTGCATTTCAACTTGTAGTTGTTATCAATTCTCGACACAATCTGTATCTCCGCCGCGTGCTTTATAGGAGTCGACATTTTACCAACACCTGTTACTTGTCCAGCCACACTTATTTGTCTCAGCTGTAGTTTGCGAGCTGTCTCTTCTGTAATAAACGACTCCTGAGAGCATGGATCTATGAGTGCTCGAACTGTTTGTACTCCCCTAGTTGTCATGATATTCACTAGTGCTGTAGCTAGGAGAGTTGAATGGCTCTGTGTGGTAAAGTGAGATACAATATTCATTCCTGGGTTCAATGGTGTAGTTGCTTCTTCCTTTTGTTTCTCATGGTTCTCTAATGCAGGTGTGTGAGGCTTAGAAGTGTGAAGAAGTGTGTGGTGCTTTCTCTTACAACGCAGACATGAAGTATTTCTTCTACAATATTTAACACTATGGCCGGGTCGCAGGCAGTTAAAGCAGAGTCCTCTTTCTTGAATTTCTTGTGACCTTTTCTCTGGACTCAATTTTGCAAACTCCTTGCAGTTGTGTATGAAATGATCTTCTTTGCAAAACCCACATTCTAGATCTGATTCTGTTGCAGAGCGTTGCGGAGTGTATGCATGAAATGTCTTTGCCTTAACTTGAAGTGGTTTTTCTCTAATAGGATGTATAGTTTGAAGCTGAATCATTTCCAGCACTCTGAATCTTCCTTCTAAAAATTCTTTGAAAGTTGTCCAAGTAGGCAAATTATCCACCGCTAGTGTCTTCAAACTTTCTTCCCAATGTTTGTGCGATTCTGTGTCTAACTTATTAATCATCAAATGAATGACAATAGGATCCCAGTTGTTTATATCCACATTATTGTTCTTCAGGCTATTAAGGCATTCAGTTGTAGTATCTAAAAGCTCTTTGATTCCCTTAGCTAATCCAAAGCTTAACTTCTTTTGACCCAACATTCTATTTAATATGGCGTTAACTATAATTCTTTTATTGTTGTATCTGTGCGTTAGTGTTTCCCAAGCCACTTCATAATTCTTATCCGTAATGCTAATGTGCTTCAACAGTTGCTCCGCTTCTCCCGTGAGGCAGCTCTTTAAATAGTGCATCTTTTGCACTGGGCTCAATGAACTCTTTTCATGAATGAGAGATGTGTATAAGTCTTTGAATGTCCCCCAATCATTGTAATTTCCATTGAACTGTGGTATATTTATCTTAGGCAACCTCACATCTTGACATTGCTGAACAAAAGATTGTGCTTCCGGGTTATGAATTTGTTGATCATTGTTCTCTAACATATCCATGATATCTCCCCTAACATTAAGGTACTCATCTTCTCCTTGATTAAAAATCTCTTTTGTGAAGTATTCATGGGTCGCTCTTAGCTCTGGTGATGCTTCTTTTATGATGTCTCTGTGTGTTTTCTGGAATGTATCCCAATAACCGTCTAAATTTTGCAACCTTCCTTTTAAATAACCTTTTGTCAATCTTGTTCTAGGACATTTCTTTAGGTTAGCTGCTGTTTTAGTAATAAGTGTCAAAGTATTTAATTGTAATGCATATAAATCTTCCATATTGATTAAATTTCAAAGTCCTTATCACAACGTTTAAATATGACAAGTCTTTTTCTAAGCTAAATTTTTCTAAGTCCACAAATCACGATTATTCTAAGTCTCAGATTTTTCTTGAAAATTTTACAAGTGTTTTGGATATCACGAATTTTCTAAGTCCATAGAATAAATTCTCAAATTTTTACAAGTCTATAGAATAAATTCTCAAATATTTACAAGTCTTTGACACTTTGATTTTTTAACAGAGCGGAGAGCACATCACGAAATAATTTAAAGTCCACGTAAGAGATAATTGAAACGATCTTACTCAGTTCTAGTCCTTAATGCAATCCAATAGGGTTCACTTTTCACTGCACTAATTACGCTATAACACTGCACTTAACGTCCGCGACCCGATCCGACTCGATTGGACCAAATGTTCGTACCTCTTTGTCCGTTGGTTGGCACCGCACTACACTCACACTGCACTTGACTTAAACACTATAACTATCACTATAACTTTCACTTTATATTACACTGCACTGTATGGATTTGAACTGACGAAGGATTGCGACGGTCTCCTTACCAATAAATTTAAACAGAATATCATTAGCTAGTTTGAGTTTCGGGACAGCGCCATCTAGCGAGAAACATTGGAACTAATTCTCAACACTCCAGTTGCCAAATAACGTAGAGTTATCGCTAATCTTGTGGTAACCGGTATTGCGTTCCTCATGTTTGTATCATTTCTTTTTATTTTCGGTCCAATTTTATTTAGAATATACTCGAAGTCACTCTTTGACATTCTAGAAAAGTTGTCAAATAATTTTTTATCAAGCATTAATTCTTGGCTTAAATTGTCTAATGTTTCACGCCTATTGAAGTAAGGTCGAATCCACATTCTCTGCTTTTTCCTTTTTGATTTTTCTCGTAAAACAATATAGGCTGCTGCGACGAGTGTGATTTCGTCAACCATTGTTGCCGGTTTGTGTGGCTCGTTTAGGAGTCTGCATCATGCGCCATACTATTGCAGACATATTGCAACACATGGCTCGGCCATAGATTGCTCGGCCATCGTGGCAATAAAATATTTTTGTGATGGCCGGGCAATAAGTTGCCAATAGTGCAGCTACAAATTGCAGAAAAATGTTGCCCGTTTAGATCCACCTGTAGATATTGATGTCTTCTATAACACTGTAGTATATCACTTTGCACTATTGTCGATAGTTTCTGCAGCGTACGCGATATAAGGATTTTTTTGGTATTTTTTACACCTTGGGTTACATTATCGAAGTTTTCATAAGGATTCCTATTTTTTTTTTCAAAATATCAGATAGCCTATGTTCATCAGGGATAATGTAGGATTCTAAAGGTGAAAGATGTTATGTTTGTGGAACAAGAAATCAAACACCCAGGATGCTGTATCAAGAATGACTGACGATTATTATATATTTCCCAAGTACCCTCACTAAGCTACCCACATACAACATCTCCCTCCACAACAAAACATTTATTAAATTATTAAAAATTACAAACTAAATAAGTACATAAAAAATTGAAGTTGTACAAGTAAGTAGGTACACAAGATTTCCTTTGGACATGTATGCCCATGGGTGTGTTAGAGCATTACTCGTCTTTTACAATACATTACATATTGCTTTCTTGGACAGAAAGTGTATATGAAGTTTTAAATTTATTTATTGTTATTATATGCCTGTTTTTTACGCTAATGTTCCCAAAGAAACAATCCACTACAACATAGACCAACACAATACACCATAACATAGTGTATTGTTATATTTATTAAGCGACATTTTGTGAATAATAATATTAGTTATAAATCTTAATCTATTATACATTAACACCATGCTTTTTTTTTACATAACATTGTTTATATTTTTTTTTAATTAAAATTACCTACTGTTTCAATACCATGACACTTTTTAAATTCAAATTAATTGTTGCGTAAATAATTAATTCTATATCTATTTTACATATATAAACCGCTTCATAATCTGTCCGGTGTGCGCACTCGTCTACCTGAGCGAGTGTAGCGGTGAGAGGGGCCATTGACCGGATCGCTGTCGGCCTCTCGGGAGCTCTGTGGCGTTGGCTCCAGCTCCCCGCCACAGTCCTCCAGGTCATCGTAATGCCTATGGTGAGGAGGCACCGCACTAGCGTCGCCCTCGGGTGCCAGCGGGGTCTGTATGATGTGCTGCCTGTTCCGCCGGTACAGGCGCCGGTCGGGCGTGCGCACCCAGTAGGAGCGCGGCTCGGCGGCGGCGCGCTCCACGCGCGCGGGCACCCAGCGGCCGGCGCCGGGCGCCGCGCTCGGATCTCGAATACGTACCCGCTCACTGTCATTCAGCGGTCCGAGGGTTCTAGTTCCTCTGTCATAATTTTGTTTATATTGTCTTATCATTCTTTGACGCCGTTCTTTAATTTCATTTTGTGGTGGCGTCTCCGGGTTTAATAGATCGGATTTCACGGGCAATTTTGTGTTCAATCGCCTGCCCATGAGCAGCTGAGCGGGTGAGTATTCTTCCCCCGATATGGGAGTGTTACGAAAATTCAGGAGTGCTAAGTAAAAATCAGATCTATCCTCTAGTGATTTTACAATAATTTTTTTGATCGTTTGTACATTGCGTTCGGCTAAGCCATTCGACCTCGCGTATAACGGTGAGCTCGTAATCTGGTGAAACTCCCAGTCCCTTGCGAAAGATTTAAATTCCTCGGACACAAATTGCCGCCCGTTGTCCGACACCAGTCTCTGCGGTATCCCGTGCCGAGCGAAAACCGACTTTAAATGTTCTATCACCGTAGTGCTTCTGAGATCTCTAATCGTAACCACTTCCACGAACTTAGAATAGTAATCGACTATTAACAAATAATGATGGTCTTTTATTTAGAAGATGTCCGCCGCGAGTACCTGCCAGGGCCTGTCGGGCACGGGGTGCGGCCTCAGCGGCTGGCGCGGCGGCGTGGCGCGGTGCCCGGCACACGCGTCGCAGCCCCGCACTGCGCGCTCCACGGCGGCCGCCATGCCCGGCCACCACATTACGTCACGCGCTCGTCTCTTACTTTTTTCTATGCCGAGATGTCCCTCGTGAACCTTTAACACCATTTCGTTCCTTAAATCATGCGGAATTATTACCTTACTGTTACGAAACACTGTGTCGTCGATCACGTGAATTTCGTCTCTGATTTCCCAGTACGGCTTCGCACTTTCGACTACGAGGTTCTTGGTATGTGGCCATCCTCTGTTGTAATATTTCATCACCTCACATAAACCGTGGTCCCTTCGCGTCGCTTCCTTGACGGCCTGAAGTTTCTCGTCGCTGAAGCTGAGATTGTTTATGAGAGTGTTAACATGCAACTGCACTGCGTTTTGCACGCGACAATCATACTCACCTCCCTCGTCAGTCGTTGCCCTAGATAGTGTGTCCGCCACGTACATCAGCCGCCCGGGTACGTAGCGAATATTCAGCGAGTAAATTTGTAATTTAAGGAGCATCCGCTGAAGTCTTATCGGGGTTTCATTCAGTGGTTTTCTGAAAATAGCCTCTAACGGCTTGTGATCCGATTCTACAGTCACCTGTCTCTGTCCATAAATAAATTGGTGGAACTTACCACACCCAAACACAATGGCGAGCAGCTCCTTTTCAATCTGCGCCCAGCGCGTCTCGGTGGGCGTGAGAGTGCGCGCGGCGAACGCGACGGGCCGCCCGCCCTGCAGCAGCACGGCGCCCAGGCCGCGCGCGCTCGCGTCCACCGACACCGTCACGGGCTCGTTCGGGCAGTAGTACCTGAGAGTGGGCGCACGCGCCAGCTGTTGCTTTAATGAGTTGAATGCCCGAGAGTGGGCCTCGTGCCATTGAAAATCCATATCCTTTTTTAATAATTCCCTTAGAGGCTCCACCCGCTCTGCGTAGTTATGAATGAAGCGCGATAAATAGTTTGTCATGCCCAAGAAACGCTCTAACTCTTTTTTACTTTTTGGGAATGGCATTTTATTAATACATTGGACCCTCTCCGGATCTGGCTGGATTCCATTTTTATCAAAAATGTGACCTAGAAATCTTACCTTGTCTTGGGCGAAGACACATTTGTTTTTGTTAAATTTTACTCCGTACTCTGCTGCCCGTTGCAATACCGTTTCCAGCCTTTTGTCGTGCTCCTCTCTCGTACGCCCGTATACTAAAATGTCGTCCACAAATACTTCTGTTCCTTCCTTCGCGAATAATTTATACATTATGCTGTGAAAAACCTCAGAAGCGCTACAGATGCCGAAAGGTAATCTTAAAAATCTATATCGGCCGAACGGTGTGGCAAATGTACATAGCTTTGAGCTCTCGTCATCTAAGACACACAAGTAAAAACCTTTACTTGCATCTAGGACTGAAAAGTACTTAGCACCTGCGATATTTGAAGTTATTTCATCAAGAGTAGGAAGTTGGAAATGGCTCCTCTTTATTGCCCGATTTAGATACTGAGGGTCGAGACATAAGCGTAATTTACCGTCTGACTTTTCAACAAGTACAATATTTGATACCCAGTCAGTGGGTTCACTGACTGGTGCTATAATATTGAGACTTTGAAGCCTTTCCAACTCCTCTCTTAGCTTTGGCCTTAACTTTATGGGTATTTTTCGTGATCCCCTAACGACAGGAGGAATCGATTCATCAATTACTAGTTTCTGTACCCCCGGCAGTCGCCCTATTCCTTCAAAAATATGGTTATATTTTGTAAACATATCCAAGTTATTTTTATCACTAACTTCATTGACTCGCATTATTAATTTTAATTGAGAGCAAGCCTCCCTCGATAGTAAATTGCTACATGACACGTCTAAAACAAATATTTTATTAACTATTTTCATGTTTTTATAACATAATTCTGCATCAAAAAAGCCAAGAACAGGTAATGAATTTTTACTAACTTCCTTTAGCACGGTATTCGTCTGACGCAACGATTGTATACAAAAACCAGCTGCCACATAACTAGCTATAGACATAACCGATGCATCTGCACCGCTATCTAATTTGAACTGCACGGGGACGCCGTTCACACGTATTAGCTCGCACCAACTCTTAATGTTTATAGTGCTAACTTCGATTCCCCTAATCGTGAACTCTTCGTCTTCGGCACCCTCCATCGGTGATTGACACGATAGCTCCCTCATCTCATGGTTTATAAAACCTCTAGACCTGCAGCACCTCGCAAAATGACCTCGTTTGTTGCACTTGAAACACATCACTTGATAAGCTGGACAGCGACCATTTTCATGCGAATAGCTGCAATTTCCGCATCGCTGCCTCTGCCGACCCTGGGTGGTTGGGCGGCCCGCTCTGGCTGCCGCTGGCGCGGGCGGCGCGGGCGGAGGCGAAGGGCGCGCGGCGCGGCGCGCCGTGAAGGCCTCGATGTCGGCGCGCGGCGCGAGCTCCCCGCCGGCGGGCGCGGCGCGCACGGCGTCGGCCTGCGCGCTCGCCACCTCTGCCGCGCGGCACCACGCCGCCGCATCCACCAACTGAAGATCCGACTTTCTTAACATCCGCTCTCTCAGTTGACTGTCCTTTACGCCTCGAATCAACTGCGTCAATATCAAACTGTCTCGCAGATTTCCAAATTCACACGACTTACTCTTGACTTTTAGCGTTGCAAAGAACTTCTCAAATGGTTCATTCCCTTGTGAAGTCTCAAAAAATATATGCCTTTCAAAATTTATATTTTTTGTGGGATCGCATCTGGCATCAAATTTTTTACATAATTGTTTAGTTCGTTGTCCTTGAAATCGAGCTCCTCGTATATCTCTCGCCCGCACTTTCCAATTACATGCAAAAACAAAGCACATTTTTCTTTGTCTGCCGTCTGTTCCCTTCCCGCTGCTATGAGAAACCATTCGAAAGTCCTTTTCCAGTCTCGCCAATTGTCGGCCATGTTGCCGGTATCCGCCATCGGTGGCGGTTGTTGAATGTTCATATTACTTGCACATGAACCGCTCCATCCACTTGCCTTCGCGTTTTTATCGTCGCCCAACATTTTATCTTTACTCAGTAACACTAGATATGAATTCTATTCCGCTAATTTACACCTGACACCATGTTATGTTTGTGGAACAAGAAATCAAACACCCAGGATGCTGTATCAAGAATGACTGACGTTTATTATATATTTCCCAAGTACCCTCACTAAGCTACCCACATACAACAAAAGAATTTTTAAAATCGGTCCAGTAGTTTCGGAGCCTATTCGGTGCAAACAAATAAACAACAAAAAATATTTAAAAATACATTATTTATTTAAAAAAAATTTACTATCTATTGACCTAAATATTATTCCAGAACTGACATTAAGACATTTGATTGAATCGAAAATGATACCAAACTCGACTATATACCTAAACCCTACGCAGTTATTAACTTCAGCCTTTGTTAAGGCTAAACCCCCCTTTCCCCCTCCCCCCACCTGCATGAAAAATCCAGGTGGCTCCACTTCGTAAACCCATCTTAGGGATCCGAAGATCAATCCTGCCAAAGGAAATCTTTGGTTCAGCAAAATCCGTATTCTTCGTTTTTTCGTCGTGTACACATGCGACTACAGCTGCCAGGTTTTGATATTCGTAGTCTAGAAACGCCCAAAGACTTGCGTCTTTCTCTCGGTGTCATCAGCCGCACGCAAAATTCCGAGCCTTAGTTATAATCTCAGAATTTTTGTTGTTTGGTACTCTAGAACATTATTAATTCATTAGCAGTGACTCGGAATCTCAAGCAGTGGTCTCGGCTCACTTGGTGTCATCGAAGAATATAAAATCTCAACCGAAAATATCATCAAAGCAAGGTAAAATATATTTTTTTTTATTTTGTGCATGCCACTACTTACATTGTTTTATTAAGTACTTTGTTTTCTACTTATTGGTGCTTACCTACGAGAAGCAGTGGATATAATTAGTGCCCGAATTTCCACTAGATAAACCTAAGTACGTCATTTTAATTCTTTATTTTATTTTCAGGTGAAATAAGATTGGCTTCGTTTGTTGCTGAACACAATTTACCATTCACTATTATGGAGCACCTACCGAAACTGATACAGTCCGTGTGTCCTGATTCAAAAATAGCAGAAGAGATAAAATGTTCTACGACGAAAACTCACGCCATAATCGATAATATTATAGGTAAAGAAAGTTTCGATAATTTATGTGAAGATCTGCGGCAAACTAAGTTTTCGCTTATTATTGACGAGTCCACTGATCTTAGTACAACCAAACACTTGTGCTTAGTCGTAAGATATGCAAAAACACATCGCATCAAAGATAGTTTTTTAGCTCTTATTCCATTAGAAGAAGCTAATGCGGTAACCTTATTCAAACACATTGTTAACTTTTTTAGAAGCAATGATATTCCATATAAAACTAATCTAATAGGATTTGCATCTGATGGAGCAAATGTAATGATGGGACGTAATAACTCTGTTGCAACATTGTTACAAAACGAAATTCCAAACATTTTTATATTTAAATGCGTCTGCCACTCATTTCATCTTTGCGCGTCTTATGCTTGTACCAAATTGCCACGTTTCATAGAGGATCTTGTAAGGGACATTTACAATTACTTTTCTTCCAGTCCAAAAAGAGTGGCAGAGCTTAAACAGTTTCAAATGTTTTGTGACTTAAAAGTACATAAAATACTCCACCCCTCTCAAACACGCTGGTTAACAGTACATGCAGCAGTGAAAAGAATATTAGAACAGGCTTCTGCTCTAAAACTATTTTTTATAGACCAAATATCTAATAGAGATCATCTTTTAGCTGCAGAACATATATTACAGAAGCTCCAAGATCCCACTACGTTATTATTTCTGGAATTTTTAGATTTTGTGTTGCCATTATTTAACGATTTAAACAAAGAAATGCAAGCAGAACACCCGAAAATTCACAATTTATATGAAAAAATAACTGGATCATTAAAAACTATTTTTGATTGTTTTTTAAAAAGACAATACTTATCTTCCACTCCAATCGAAAATGTTGATTTTACAAATCCTAGGAATTTTGTGGATATTAACGACGTATATTATGGTGCTGCGGCATCAAATACACTGCTTAGTAGTTCAGCAGACCTAAACCCAGAACAAGTTAATTTGTTTAAATGCAGATGCCTAGATTTTTATATTGAAGCTTGTAAGCAAATAACCACGCGGTTCCCATTAAAAGATAATCCGATAAAAGGTTTAGACATTATTGATCCCACAAATGTTAAAAGTGGCAAAACTGCTTCGATAGTGCCTATTATCAGGCTCTTTCCTAATATTGTTCAGGACAATAATTTCCAAACAATTGATACAGAGTGGCGCATTCTAAGAAATTGTGATCAAATGAAAACATTTTCTGATGACGTAGAACTATTTTGGGATGAAGTAAGTTTGCTAAAGAGTGGCGATGAGACTCAAATGTTTCCCTTGTTAACTACTTTTATGTTTAATATTTTATCTTTCCCCCATTCATCTGCCACTGAGCCAACTGAGCTGGACTGTTGGCTGTCTACTGAGTCAATCACTAGCCTACTGCATTCAAAACGACTTTTCATGGATGCTAATTGTTATGACTTAGAAATTAATTTAAAAATGACTGCAGCTATAGCCAAAGAATATTGGTACGATCCGAAACATTATGAAAAATAATTTAATTTGTTAGATTTCCGTTTTTGGTGTGCAATTGTGCAACTTGTTTAACTTTCAAAATCTCTAAATTTCCAGTTTTTGTCTTTCTTTAACTTGACGCTGGCAAATTAATAATTGCCATAATATGAGATATTAATATAATAAGTGCGTCCACATAGTGCGACCAACCGCCCAACACTCCAATGGTTTGGTACATGTTTGACAGCGTTGGGTCGTGTTGGCCAGTGTTGGCGCCCGATTGCTCCGGTACAGATTAAAAAAGGAGTTGGCCAACTCGCACCACAGAATAAATAAGTCTCGCACGAACAGACCCTCCGCGCCCCTTGTCTAATTATTTCGATAAAATCTTTGATTTCGCGTCAGTTTTTTTTTAGAATATGACAGAGTGGAATAACATACTGTATTGTTGTTTTTGGAGTTGAAAAACGTTGAAAAACGCTGCGGACACATAGCATTTTGAACACTCATCTATGGTCTATGGAAGTTTGGAACGATGTAGGGTATCTGTGGGTGTTTGGTTGTTGGAGGCAGCGCCACACTGTCGGCCAACTGTTTGACATGTGGACTGTTCGAGTGTTGGGCGGTTGGTCGCACTATGTGGCCGCAGCATTAGATGTAAGTTAGACTTTAGTAGGTACGCTGATTTTTACGTTATTATATTTTTATGTTGTAAACTTGTAAGTTGATTTTTATGTTATTATATTTTTATGTTGAAATTTGTTTTTTATGTTATTATAATATAATAATATTTGGATTTTTTGTTAAATAAACGAATTTGATTGAAAATTGTATTTTTTTTGTCATATACCGATTTTAGGGACAAATGTACCGATTTTTGTTGGCAGCTCTACCGATTTCGCTCATTGACGTTCGAGACCACTGATCTCAAGACCGCACAGACACGGGTAAGTAGGCGTTTTATTTTTTATACCCGCTGTATACTCGCTCGAGATCACTCGCCAGTCGCCGGACCGACGGAACCCTAAAAAAGGTCAAAATCGAGTCCTACTTACTTCACGGCCTCTGCAGTGATGTACTATTGTGTTGCTTTATCTACATTTCTTAGTACGTCCGCACGGTAACAAGGACATAATATTAAGCCCCAAGGATTCGCTTTTCTCTACAGGCGGCTTGTCATTGTTCAAATGTTTATTTCTTATTGCAGGTGATATACCTATTGTCCGAATTAAAAAATATAAGGTCCCTAGTTACCTATTCTATTCACATGGTTCGCAAGATCGAACAATTATTGCAAAACAAGTGTCAGTCTAAGACGAAGAAAAACCTTTTACCAAATTTGCCTCTAATTGAGGTAACACAACTTAAGACATTTGAAGAAAATTTGGCTGATGAAAATATTAAACAACAATTGGTATGAACTACACTATTTTACCTTGCTTCATTGATATGGACGGACCTCCGCAAAGTAACGCCTGAATCAAACAATCACCAATTGATACGTCATCTAGTTGAGCTTTATACATATGCACTAAAAGCAGATTACTATAATAATTATTATTATGAGCCAGTATACCAATAGATAAGTAGGTATTTATTTGCTTTACAACATGTGTAATATTATACATGCAAATTAAAACTATAAATATAAATTAAAGTAAATTAACTATTAACTTTACTCTACTACTACTTTCCTCTTACAAAAATATTATTATGGCGGGTGACATTAATATTAACATCTCAAAGGAAAGCCAAGATTCACGTCGTCACGATTATCTCAATTTCTGCTCAGTTCATGGCCTTGCACCTGCACACACGCTTCCTACGCACCATAGTGGCTCATGCCTCGACCATGTTTTAATTAAAAGTAATCTAACCTCGACTACCCTTGTTACTAACTCTACACTCACTGATCACCATTCCGTACTCACAACACTAAACTTAGCCCCTCCAAAGAAAATAAGTAAACAAACTTTTGACAAGGTAAACTACGCTGACCTTGAAGAATATTTATGTAAAATTTCCTTAGACAACATTTTTAAATCATCGGACCCGAATAAATCGCTTGAATACCTTGTTGGCTACATTCAAAATGGCATATCAACCCATACTAAGAAAGTGAAGATTTCCAAAATTAACAGGTGCATCAAACCATGGATCACGCCGGGGTTAATTCGTTGCATTCGTCATCGAGATAAACTTCACTTAAAAACAAAACAAAATCCTAGTAACGAGATGCTTATCGCTACCTACAAAAGATACCGTAATTTCTGCAACAACCTACTTAAGAAGTTAAAACACCAATATGAAAAAGCCGAATTGGAAAAAAACAGCAAGAATAACAAGCTAGTTTGGAAATTCATCAAAAATATCACGTACTCGCAGGTCAAGCGTGATGATAATCTGAATTTGCTTAGTACGCACTCTAACCCGCATCTAGCTGTAAATAATGCTAACAGTTTTTTTGCAAGCATTGGGAAAAACCTAGCGAGTAAATTTGTAAATTACAATAGCAGCAATTTTAGTAATGTAAGTATGAGTCATCCGCAATCGAATTCATTTGTTATGTTTGACACTGACCAGCGCGAAATTGAACTCATCATCGGCAGTTTGAAAGATAACTGCGCAGTGGGCTCAGATAATATTTCAAATAGATTTCTCAAGCGATATAAACATATTTTGGCTAAGCCTTTAGCTCATATTTTTCAGCTATGCTTAACTGAAGGTATTTTTCCCGACATCCTAAAGAAAGCCATTATTATTCCTGTTCATAAATCAGGCAATAAAGATTGCATAAATAATTTTAGACCTATTTCAATACTTCCATCCTTATCCAAAATTCTAGAAAAAATCATAAACAAGAGACTAGTAAGCTATCTTGAAAGTAATAGCATCCTATCTAAAAACCAGTTTGGTTTTAGGGCTCACAAATCAACAAGTGACGCAGTTCACCTCTTGACTAATCATGTTTCGTCTAATTTGGATAAAGGAATTAGAACCGTGGGAATTTTCCTTGACCTAGCTAAGGCATTTGATACGGTATCTATTCCAATACTTATTCGTAAACTTCAAAATGTGGGAATAAGGGGTAAACAATTGGCTCTATTTGTAGATTATCTCAGTAATCGTAGCCAATGCGTAAAGATCAACAATTTTACAAGTTCTGACCTCAATATTGAATTTGGTACACCCCAAGGTGGCATTTTATCCCCAACCCTCTTTTTAATTTACATTAATGATCTCTGCAGTCTTAATTTAAGTCATGGTACTATAATATCGTATGCGGATGACACTGTTTTACTTTTTTCGGGAAATACGTGGGTTGATGTTTATAGTCACGCTCAAAACGGTTTATGTACAGTGTCTAACTGGCTTGAAAGCAATTTACTTACATTAAATGCTGATAAAACTAAACACATTGCTTTTTCAATGAGAAAGTCACTACAACCGCCCAGTAACCATTTCATCCGAGCTCACCAATGTTCCCGTGCTAACCTAGTCGAGTGTATCTCCTGCCCTGTCATTTCTAGAGAATCCACCATTAAATATCTCGGTGTAATAATTGATTCTAATCTCACTTTTAGTCCTCATATTGACACAGTTGCTTCTAGAGTTCGTAAGCTGATTTTTATTTTTAAAAAATTGCGTGATGTGGCTAACAAGCGCCTGCTCACTCAAGTGTACACAGCTTTATGTCAATCGTTGTTGTCTTATTGCATAACATCTTGGGGTGGCGCCGCAAAAACAGCGCTTATAGTTCTTGAACGTGCTCAAAGAGCTATTCTAAAAGTGTCAACATTTTTCTTCTTTCCCACCAAAGAGTTGTTCCAAACATGTAGAGTGCTCACAGTTCGCCAGCTTTTTATCACGAATTTAATCTTAGAACAGCATAAACTTGCATCCTACAACCCCGATATCTATAATAAAAGACGATCTGATATCGTTTTTAAACAACCTCGCGCAAATCACGCTTTTATGCACCGGTTCTCTGCATTTTTGGGTCCTTTTATTTACAATAAAATCAATAGGCGTCTTAATATTTATGATTCAAATTATAGTAGCTGCAAAATTAAACTTATAGAGTGGCTAAAAAGCATGTCTTATGAGGAAACTGAAAACCTGCTTATGATAGTTGTGTAATTTAATATCTACGTTCTATATGCAAAACACGAACTAATATTTTAATATTTTAATTAGTTAGATATGTTATTTATTCTTTAGCACTCAAAATATTTATTTGCCTAAGAAACAGGCTACTTTAGTATCCTAGTTTAGGCATTTAAGTTATTTATATTATAGCACGGTATTGTTTGTATTATGTTTATTTTGTTATGTTTAGGTTGTTAGTGTTCCATTAAGGTCAATTTGTATCGAGTCAGTACTTTAGTATGTCGGTCTTTGTTTACTAACACATAGACATAATCTCAGCGCTTACTAACGACTTTTCGTGTAAATAATTATTTATATTAATAAACAATTTGAATTTTTGAATTTGAACTAAAATTAAAGCTAGAATATAATTACAAAAGACCCCCCGCGGCATGGTCCCAAAGATGCTGGCAGCATTTCCTCGCTGTATAGCAATGCTGTTACGTTGCACGAGGAAGCTGCTAGCCTTTCTGTCCCCAGTGGTGTCCTTCACCCTTGTGGACCAGTTCCTTCAAAAGGATTTGGGCCCTGGGGCCCCACGGACCTAAGATCTGAACCTCGAATGGAACAAAGTTGTATTCGGCGCCGAGACCTCTATATTTGTTAAGCCTGTTATGTCCCATTGCTGATGCTTTGAAAATTCACATTATCGTACATTACCGTAATACGGATGTAAATGAAGAGGTGTGTGTCACTACATTTATGGTTATTGCTGCGCTTACTTTAATGCTTTTGTCTTTATTATCTGTGACAGTGACAGTTGATGACAGCTGTCAGATCTGTGGCTAAGCGGCTTGTCAGAAAAGTGCAAGTAATACTATTAAGATTATAAATACTTACTTGAGACAAAGAGACAATATAATTAGTGGAATAATAGCTTTAATGTTGTTTCTCTTTTCAGGTAAGAAATACTATTTAGTTAAGTTCTGTAAACACTAGTTGATTTATATGTGCTAAGTATAACTGTGTAGTATTAGTGAATAATAAATAAAATAAATAAATAAATATCACGGGACAATTCACACCAATTGACCCAGTCCCAAAGTAAGCTCAGCAAAGCTTGTGTTATGGGTACTAGGCAACGGATAAACTTACTTATATAGATAGATATATACTTAAATACATATTAAACACCCAAGACCCGAGAACAAACATTCGTATTTTTCATACAAATATCTGCCCCGACACGGGAATCGAACCCGGGACCTCAAGCTTCGTAGTCAGGTTCTCTAACCACTAGGCCATCTGGTCGTCCAAAAACTCATCTCTTTTCAGAGCAACTCAATTTAGTTTTTATTTCACCGCTGCAAATAAACTGTGTGGAGTACACATTATAAAACAACATTTCCAGCTATTTCTTGACAAACATGGAAAAATTGAGATTTGAATTTATAGTGAAAGTAAGTCCCGAAGATACAAAGTCCAGTATAATCTGTATAACCTCGATTACGGACGCTGATAAAAATGTCTTTGCAATCCCAGAGCAATATCAACCAGTCAAACTGCATGAGACAATAACAAAAACACAAGCATATCAGAAAGTGAAAAATACACTACTGAGGAGACACGACAAAAGGCAAGTGTGGATTTCACTGACACCAGATATAGCAAGTAGTTATATGGATGAAGACGGAAATATGCAGTTTAAAGGATATTTTTTGGGAGAAATTGCATCAAAAACTCAAGACCAGACTCCGGCAGCTGGAATTTCTGAAGAAGCTTTATCAAGAATCCTGGAGAATTTAGCAGAAGCGCGGAAAGATAAACCTAAAACTCAGAACTTGACAGGATTAAAAGAAAAGTTTGTAATCGAGAAATTCACAAGAAAGACATCAAATGTATCGCAGTGGATTATGACTTTTGAAGCCGAATGTACTCGTCTCGGAATAGAAGAGGATACAAAACGGATTGAAGCTCTCAGGTTGTTTTTAGAGGAATCGTGTTTGGACTGGTATAGTGCCATGCTCATAAAACATACAGTTGATTCAGAGTGGTCTCTGTGGAAAAATAATTTTTGTGAAACTTATGCAGACAAAAGTTGGTCACCGATCAGGTACGCAATGTTATTTAAATATAGGCAGGGATCGTTATTAGAGTATGCAGTAAAAAAAAGAAAGACTTCTATTAGAGATAAATAAAAGCATGGATATTCGTACACTGATAGATCTCATCGCTACGGGGTTGCCAAACTTTGTAGCTGATAAAATTGATAGAAATACCTTGAAAAAAACTGAGGATTTATTTAGTAACATAAGGGGTTTAGAATATTTAGTGGAAAGAAAGACGTGGGAAAAAAAGAGGGTAGGTTTTGAAAATAAAATTAATGAGAAAAATGTTAGTGTACAACCTTGTAAGATTTGCGAAAAGGAAAACAAAGGGAAACGGTATCACCCAGAGTCTCAGTGTTGGTTTAAAAATAAAAATAGTGAAAAATTTAAGCGAGAACAAATAAAAAGTGTCAACAATTATGAATTAGAGACCGAATTAAATGAAATGGATCCAAAAAACTAGAGATACCGCCATTAATCAAAATTAAAGTACTAATAAATAAAACCTTAGAAGTACTAGGGGTTTATGACTCAGGATCTAATATATCTTTGATAAACTCAAGATTATTGTCCCTGACAAATAACACAAGTTTATAAATACGTAGTAATTTTGTTGCAGTTTGGCCTTTTTCGATTTACTGGTGGAAGTAGAGAAAGAGATTGTATGAATCGTAGCTTGGAAAAGATTTTTTCAAATTATCTCGCACATTTTTGTTCCTGGACTGGAAAGAAACAAAACTTCAAATTGTCTACTCTGCAATTAATGGCTACATTGAAACGTAAGTTTTTTTTATGTGACGAGGAAGGCAAACGAGCAAGGTGGGTCACAGCGATCACCATTGCCCATAGGATGTCGTTAACTTTTCGTTACAAGGGCATTTGCAGAGTGCAGTGCCACGAGCGGCATTGTTTACGTTGTCGGGGAAGAGCAGTGCTTGGGCCGGTGCACCTTGAGCATTGGCCAATGATTTACAACTTATGGAACATTATTTATATATAATATTTAAAATGGTTTGGGAAGTGATAATTTTTCAAATTTTGTTTGATGAAACAAAGCCCCCACACCACAGAAATGCATATGTGTGTCTACCAAATTTTAACTTAATCGGTCCAGTTGATTCGGCATGTACAGAACTCTAGATGCGCGAGTCCAACTCGCACTTGACCGGTTTTTTTATTAGTTCGTTCTCTGTACTTATTATATTATTTGTTTCAGTTGCAGTGAAGGAGAGTTACCCGAATATGACTGATGAAAGTTTTGAACGGCACGTTATGAGCTGGTTTCAACACGCAACTACTAGACTTAAACGTCATAGTAAAGATTAGTATAATATAGGCAGGGGCAAAAAATGTAAAAATCTCTTGATTTCTTGTTAACTTTAAATCGGGATTTAGTGTAGGCAATATGTTGGCATACGTTTTTCTTATTTTTTTTTTGTTTTAGACATGTCCACAGACAGTCAGAATGGCGGGTGTACCTCCAATTCACCATGAACTAAATAGACTATTGACTAGGTAATGTTATTAATCCAAAAAAATGTACTTACTAAATTTGTACTTTAATATGCAGTTAAAACTTCAGCAATCTTATTTGTAATCTGTGAACTGTGAACAAGACAAATTTAGCTTTTTTCTCAAACCTCAAGCCTTTGTGGGGTACATGCATTGCACCCGTGCGAAGCCGGGGCGGGTCGCTAGTTTAGTATAAATCAGAAGTGTATTTGAGATTTTATTTTATCTTTTACGGGTCGGGGCGTGCGGCGTGATGACAAGTAAAACAAGTTGGACAGAGACGTAGTATATATATTGACAGTCACCACACAGTCTTATAGATTAACGTAACGACCTAGGGCCCAATAGCGTCCTCAGAGGACAACTGACGAACACAGAGGGATGTAGAATTGTTAAGACGATCCGTCAAGGTCCAATGAAGTACATTATTGCAGAGTTAGCTGAGCACCAAGCTCAGGCAGAAAAAGCTTATTTCGAAAAGCGTATTGACAAAGATACAGTAAAAAGCGACTCTTCTGTTAGAGCTTTCGCATTCGACCTTCAACAGTGCTTGCCAACACCTTATTTAAAAACATCTATTTCGTTTTACAAACGGCAACTTTGAAGTTATAATTTAACTATACATGATTTTATCAAACAACGAAGCCACATGTTATATGTGGGACGAGACCATTGGAGCTCGTGGAGCCAATCGATTTGCGTCTTGTTTGTGGCATTTCTGCGAGAGTTTACCATCAGATGTAAAAGAAATTATTTTATTCAGACACTTGAAGTGGGCAAAATAAAAACAAAACTTTCGCTATGATGTTCATGTATTTACTTAACAATATGACATTGCAAACAACAAGTACGTGATAAATTTCTGTTAAATTGAGTGAGTATTGTACATGGATTTTACCAAATTGCCAGATTTCCTAGAGTAATAAGCGCCATAGACTGCGCTCACGTTAGCATGAAATCACCTAGTGAAGAAAATGAAAACGAAATACTATAGGAACAGCCATGGTAATTTTTCCATGAATGTCCAAACTGTCGTAGAACTCGTAGACCATGATTTAAAAATAATGGATATTGTAGCTAGACGGCAGTAGTCAAATCAAGTCTCCGCTGGTTCGCGCGCTGCACTATTTAAATGCGCTCCTTGCATCAGCTCCAGAATGCGACGTATTTGCCGGTCTTTGGAGGAGTGTATGTGGTCAATGTTTGCGGTTCTGGGAAGCGATGGATACACGACCGTCTTCATGTGTTTAAATATTATGTAAATTATTTTCGGTTTAGTTTAATTATGTAATTGTTATTTTTTTTCCGTTTCATTTCTATTCTATGTTTATTTTTTCTTATTGTTTATTTGTCTTACTCAGTGGTTATAACTGTGTTACGTATACATACATACGCCGTGTGCTACGGGGAGAGCCGCCGAACGAGCATGTATTGAAAATTAGCTTACGCCGGCTGCCCCTACGTGATTCGACGCCTATCACTACGTGAGGCAACGCAACAACGGGACGTGAGGCAATGGTAAACGGAGGCACTTTCTGTTCTCACATCGAACAATATTTTATATAAGTATTTTATTTTAATGAGAGAGAGAGAGAGAGATGTTTATTTACACATATTCGATACAAACACAGAAAAAAAAATGCATTGGCAGGAAATATACAAATAAATATCGAATAGTATAAATTGGGCCCCACTCAGCATGATGTTGAGGCAAGCCACAACGCTGTTTTTCAGTGGGAAAGTGGGATTAAATTAGTCCAAAGTTTTTGGTTTCTCTTCGGACCTCTGGCTGCTGCTTACATATTTGGCGCAGTCGGTAGGATACTCGCGGGTCGCGAACGGGCACCGAAACCTTCAAAATCAAGATTTTGAGTACCTGAGCCACCCGGGTCGCTGTCAAGCACCGCTGCCGAGTATCCAGAATCTACGAGCTGCAGTTCAAGAGGTGAATCTAGCAATCGATTCGCGAAGAAAACCAGGAATGGAGCATATGTGAGTACACCTGAATCGTTCTCGTGTTGCTTGCTTCCTCAGTCCTTAATTTTTATTTTTTCTTTCCTTCTCTTTCCAAAATTTTCCATCCCAAAAACTGGGGATCCCGGGGACCTGCATCGAGTCAGGCTCGCGGGACAAGACTAGATTTGAGTAGGAACTTAGGCGACTTAGAATTAGATTTTGACCTAAATTTAGATACCCCTTCCCAAACCAGCGAAATGCCCCACGATCCGGAGACAGTTTATAAGGCACTCCGCCTGGTCCCAGAATTCTATGGGAACCCTAATATTCTTACTAGGTTTATTAAAATTTGTGATCAGATAGTTCATACTTTTTTAAGTGCTACGCCAGGTAGTGATTTAGCCAATTTGTGCCTTCTAAATGGAATTTTAAAGCCGCATGTACTATTAATTCCAATGGTATCTTTGATAACTGGATTGGAATTCGAACTGCTTTAATTAATAATTTTTCAGATCAGAGAGACGAGACCGCTTTATATTATGACCTCTCTAATGCTTGCCAGGGTAATAAAACACCTCAAGAATTTTACGAACATTGTCAGACATTACTTAGTACTTTAATGACCTATATTTCACTGCACGAAGACATAAGTACTCCAATAGAGGCTAAGAGAATTTTATATAAAAAGGTTGCCACCCAAGCCTTTACCCGAGGCTTTAAAGAACCCTTAGGGTCTACAAAGAATCAGAGTGTGCGAGCCATGCTGACTTTGTGAATCTTGTCGAGTATGATGACCCCGCACATTACGCGGAAGCGACTACGGACGTTCAGCTGACTGGACAAGGCCAAACTAGTACTAACGATGGTGATGATTTCTTTTCGTTTAGTCCGGGAGTCACGAAGGCCAAAATGGAGATAGATCTGCAATCCCAGAGACAGTTACCTTATATCGAAATTTCCAACACTTTTAGTAGATACTGGCGCTAACCAGTCGTTTATTAGCCCTTGTGCGAATAAACTGTATTTCCCCGACAGACCTCTTAATTATGACCCGTTTGAGATTACCAACGTTCACGCAGTTAGTAGAAACAACTACTCTATAACATGACCTTGTTTCAATGAACTGAACGACACAGACGACATTAAAACTATTCATTTGCCGTTTTCATGACTACTTCGATGGTTTAATAAGGTTAGATTTGTTCACAAAATGGGAGGCTAAAATTGACCTCAAGAATCAAATTCTATTGACCCGACATTCCAGTAACCCGATTCATATGTATAACTCTGGTAACGTTAACTACTATGAAGAGATTGTTCCCGCTGGAACTTCAAAAACAGTTGAAGTCCCTATTAACACCTCGGATGGCGAAGTCCTGGTAAGGGAACAAACCCTTAGCAATTGCATGATCCATGAATGTATCACCGTAGGTAAAAATAACCGTGGTTATCTAGAAGTACAGAACCCATCTCCAAACGACGTAATATTCTGCATCGACCCGCCAGCGCAAGCAGAGCTCTGTAATATCGAGTGCAATCGCACTGAGCCGGTGACGCGTGCGCATGACGTAATCTTTCGACTCCGTACTGACCATTTGAATGACGAAGGAAGTGCTAACTTGAAGTTACTTTGTTCCCGTTACGCTGACGTATCTTATATTGAAGGTGAACAGCAGACTTTTACTAACAAAATTAAACACCGTATTAGGACTACTGATGAACTGCCAGTTTACACAAAAAGGTACCGATATCCTTTCATAAACCGACAAGAAGTTAGGGACCAAATTTCTAAAATGCTAGAACAGAGAATAATACGACCTTCCGACTCTGCTTGGAGCTCTCCAATTTGGATTATACCCAAAAAACTTGACGCTACAGGCGAACGGAAATCGCGACTCGTAGTTGACTTTAGGAAATTAAATGACAAGACCATAGATGACAAATACCCCATTCCTAATGTTGCCGACGTCCTTGACAAATTGGGAAAGTGCCAATATTTCTTCACACTAGACCTTGCTAGTGGATTTTACCAGTTTGAAATGGACCCCCAAGATATTCCTAAGTTCAACATAGTACCCCCAGCGTCCAAAGTGCAATTGAAACGCGTCCCTAAAACTACACAATTACTGTGGGATTCTTTTGCTGCTCATGGTCCCCCTGATAGACACCCTGGAGATAAAGCTCGAAAGTCTAGCTAACGGACCAAGACTTCTACCTCTACCTTCTAAATCGGACCTATGAGGCTTACTACCTATCACCATACCTACTTACAATATATCCAGCTTGACTTTATTAGACTTACTTTATAATTTTAATACAATTACATTCACTAGAACCCACTCGAGCTAAAAGAGATCTTATAGACGGACTCGGTTCAGTAATTAAAGGTATAACCGGTAACCTTGACCAACCAGATGCAGTAAATTATTATAACTTAATCAAGAATTTACAGTTAAATCAGGATAGGATAGTATCGGAATTCAATAACCATGTGAGCCTTAATAAGGATTGGATAAGTCACCACAATATGATTCTAAATTACAATACTAGAAAATTCTACGGTAAAGATAGGATTTTAGATTTAGAGCTTCTACCACCACCAGGCTTCTATTATAATTATAAGCAAATAGTCATAGTCTTACAGTTTCATATAGTTTCAGTCGATACGTATGATCTATGTAGATTATCTGTCGTTCCTAACAAGGATCAACAAGCCCTCATCCCTTCCTATCCTTTCATAGCAGCACACGGGAATTCATTCGTGTACATGGAGGCAGAATGCCCGAAGCTTGGTCACAGTTACCTCTGCAAGGGAGAAACCAGTCTCCAGCTTCGTACTACATCTGACTGCACCTAAGAGGACTTCACAGCATCCAGAGCAAGATTACAGCCGAGACTCCTTTAAAAATCGACTCGAGCCAATCAACCGCACTATATCACACCAATTTACCCTTCTATGTTACAATAACCGGTGCATGTGCACTCGCTATAGTGATATTGGGCCAGAAATACAGAATATGGGTATGCAAACTTAAAAACGCCGTGAAACTTACCCCAGGTCACCAATCAAGCTACAAGGACTCCGAAGTGCCCGAACTAGGTCAACCCAGGGATGAAATGCCAGCAATTTTTTCACTAAACGTGGGAAAATAATTGCTGATCTACGGGTGGAGGTGTAACGTATATATTCGCCATGTGCTACGGGGAGAGCCGCCGAACGAGCATGTATTGAAAATTAGCTTACGCCAGCTGCCCCTACGTGATTCGACGCCTACCACTACGTGAGGCACCGCATCAACGGGACGTGACTCGCGATTACCTAGTTAAGGCAATGGTAAACGGAGGCACTTTCTGTTCTCACATCGAACAACTGTCAAACCACTTAGGCTTAAGTTTTGTAATAAGTATTTTATTCTAATTAAATTAGTCCAAAGTTTTTGGTTATTCTTCGGACCTCTGGCTGCTGCTTACATATTTACTGTTATGCTTTGTAAGTTTTTTTTATAAATAAATAAATAAATGGCATGGTTCTTGTCACGAACAAACAATATTTAATAACTCGAGAGTAAAACAACGTCTAGTCTACTACTAATACTAATCTAATACTAATCTAATACTAATGCTTCTCCACGATCCCTCCACTCCAGCAGAAACTCAGTACAATGAAATGAGTCACAAATACGAACAAGAAACGTCGTGGAGAGGTCGTACGGTGTCTGGAAAAGCAGATTAGCTGTTTTGTCAAGAAAAAAAAAATAGTTTTGTCTAAAATGCAACCCGTAATTGTTGCTTATGCTGTACTGCACAACCTTGCAATTGCATCAGGTGATGAACATTTTTTTGATGTCACAGAAGAATTTGAAAATGATAATGACAAGTCAATTGGATCGGGGAGTGAGATTGAAAATACAGCTAGACGTAACGTTATTTCGGAATAATTTTCTTCATTATTATAGAAATTTATTTGACTAATTAAATGACTGCTCAAACAGAACGTTTTTTTTTATTATATTTTGTTTTTTTTTTTTTTATTTTATTACAGGATAAATCAGAATTACATAACAATATATATAAGACTATCGTTAAACCATACTGGTTTGTCTCGTTGCTCCATTCCGCAGTACTTAAAGTTTACTAACAAAATCATGCAATAGTTACTTACACATTTACCTATCTAACAACTCATGATGCAATATTTCAATCTAACACACTGTGCACTATTTATTCATTAGTTTCTTATCGCGGCGCACCGGCCGGTCGCTCTGTCTACGAGCAGAACCGGTCGGCGCACATTTGGTACAGGCTGCTCCAACTACGCTGGATCGCATAATTGTTTTGGGTAAACATATTCAACTCTTTCTTTATGCATTCCTTTTTTAAAGATGTAAGGATGAATTAAAAAATACCTGTAAAAATCTCTCCTTAAAGAACAATGTTCTAGTACAGCAGATAAACAGCCTCGAGCTAAAGCAACTCATCAATGTTATTGAAATTTAAAGAGTCAAGGAAATGGAACAGGAAGATGACTGAAGATGTGAAAGCTGTCTCGGAAAAATATGTTTAAAAATACGAAAAAAAAACACTGAGGATATCATTACGACCTGGCCAACGGTGTAGTAGGTTCTGTCCTTATGCGGTGCCCGTTTACAGCCGCCAATAGCCTAATTAAGAAGGGCAAGATTCAGGTTGTATGGTTGGCGGCCAGTTTACAGCCCTGGAAATTTATGAAGATCTAATCTAGAAATCACATAGAAATTTTTATATTACAAAAAAAATGTTATCGTGTCCTTCGACTTTGCACCGATGACGTTTGTTGTTATTAATTATGTTTCTTGTATTGTTGATTTCCGAAGAATGAAAACCAGAAATTGAAGTGGGAAAATGCAGTGCCTGGAAAAATCTCAAAGTCGTCTGTTGTTTGCAGTGCACATTTTAAATGTGACGACTTTATTCTTGGTTATACAAGGAAAATGCTGAAACCTGATGCTGTTCCATCACTATTTCCTACGGTAAGAATAAATCATCCGAGTGCGTGCGTGCGTGATAAACCTAATAAAATTGAGGATTCAAATTTTGTGAGATAAGGCCACATAATTTTAGTGAACGGATTTCGATAAAATTTTGCGCACGTGTTAAGATAAGCACGCACGTGTCAAGTCAATACAAACATGTTGTACAACAAATATGTAAAAAATTTAATTCGGTGATGAACATCCGATGAGAAGGCGGAAGTAAAACTCCTCAACGATTGATCTGCACCAATATAGTTATTTATTTTATTTTTCTTGTCTACCGTGTTCCATTAACTTAAAATTTCTTTACAGGTCGTGCCGTGAGAGAAAAGAGTGCATCTTTTAAGCAATATATGTATAGAGGAAGGACAAGCTCCAAAAACAGTTTGAAATCCTGAAATCAAAGATGGGCATTGAAATTTATGAGTATAAGTGCGACTATGAACAAGCTGCTATAAAGACTGTTCAAACAGTATTCCCAGGAGCTCATATATCCGGATGTTTTTACCACTACAGCAAAGTAGTAAGGGATAAGGCAGAAAAGATCCTCTGTATTCGTACTAAAGAAAACCGAAGAATGGTTGGATTTGCTGCTAATTTACCATTATTGCCACCGGACAGTATAAAAGAGACTTTGAAGTTAATCTTGGAAATGACACCACAATCGCCGTGCACCTGTCGTTTCAAACGTTATGTTAAGGATCAATGAATTAGCAGAAAAATTTCATGACAAGTATTGAAAGTGGCACACACGCGTCATCGCACCATTAACGCCATTGAAGGATGGAACCACCGAATAAATACAAGGATTACGAGACACCCTTATCGTAAAATTATCGAATTCGTACCTGGCGACATTGCTGACGCTCGGCGTGCCTTTCACTTTTTTCGTGGCAGATGGCTGATGCAATCTTGGAAGCGGATTAAAATTTCCCAAAGAAAGTCTATTTAGTGTACTAGTGAGGTGATTCCTACACAGGGAAATTCCACGATGCCTGATTGCTAACCTCAGTTAAAGGCAAAGGTGTGCATTGAATATTTCGAGTTGTGTTAGAATGCCGCGTGTACTTGGCTGCGTCCCGTGACTAAGTTACTTTGTTTGTTTTAGATTCCATTCGCCCCGGCATGTAACTAAATAGCCACACTTCGAAGCTCCGCGGTCCCGAGCCAAAAGGCCATTTTTCACATCCTACTTAACTTCTCGACTTCTTGAGATGCCCAACCGGTAAGTTTTATTACAATCATAAAAAACGTAAACCCACGCTCGACGCGTTAGGTTGACGACTTATATCTAAGTGTGAATTTGTGTTAATTACAGGGCGAGACATCCACACTCCGCTGTCCCGCGTATAAAGGCTTCTTAAATTCTTGAAACGCCCGACTGGTGAGTACCTCGACTCCTATAAACGAGGTCACCTAGTTCAACGTGATGGGTTAAAGGTTTATACCTGAAAGTTCGTCTTGATCATTTCAGGGCTCCAAGGGCTACCCGGAGACTCCAAGGACTACCCCGGGATTCCAAGGGCTACCCATGATTCCAAAGGCTACCCCAGCGCTCCAGGGATTATCCCAGGACTACTGCAAGGTCCTACTCCAAGAGATACCCCATGTTCTTCGAGGCCGGAGATATTCCAGGACCGAGTGCGAGTGGAGTCGGTGTGCCGGTGGTCGTTGAGGCAAGGGAGGCCTGTGAACGATTTGCCCATGTAGTCGTTCCTCCGCTGGAGGTAATCGTCGACATTACTACTGTCTCCGGAGAATGTCCTGAGGACCTCAGTGTGCTGCGGTTTCCCTGCACAAGGATGCCCATGGCGGCGAATCTATATTTTCTCTTTTCTTCCTTTTAAACGCTTATCGCATGGGTAACTTAACTAATCCACATATTTCGTGTACGTCAAGCGTCTCTTTAGTTTCACTTTTCTAGGAAGGGGACGCTCTCCCTAGAACTACTGATCTTATTTAGTTTTTAAGTTAATAAAAAAATAAGGGTTTGTGTGTTTGTTGTTTTACAAATAACCACAAGGTTAAACAGTGTCACCAGTCATCTTGTTGTAATGTGTGTGGGTATTCGCACCATTCACTGTTGCATTTCAATAAATCAACACAGAAGCCTCCAGTTGTTGACCCGGCGCCATTAGTCTTGGTGAGTGGGCCCCTCGGGCACTAATATTGCTTTGACTACTGTATCGAATAGTAACACAGTGCTATTTGCGACTGCTCGGGTAGCAGCCAAGGACAGTGTCGGTCAGTATCATCCAGCTCGTGCTTTATTGGATTGTGCGAGTGCATGTAACTTTATTTCAGAACAATGCGCTAAGCGCCTCGGATTAGAAATAAGTCAAACAGGTGAGTCTGTCTCTGAGATTGGGAATGCTGTGGAAAGACACTCAATAACTCTACACGCGTTTCGCTCCTCCACAGAGTATCTTCAGAAGTTGTTGACCCTTCGGCGCTCAACCGACAAGTTGGTCAACAACTCCTGAAGATGCTCTGTGAAGGAGCCAAACACATACATATAACTAAATTGTAATGAGCGTGTTCTCGCCAACAAACTGTCATATCAGTTTGGCGAGTGGATTTAGACAGTAAGCCAGTGTATGTAATACCTATGAGAAATAAATAAATTAAAAAAAAATACGTGTAGAGTTTTTGAGTGTCTTTCCGTGGATTAGCGAAGAAATATACCATTGTATGTTATATTGTTTTTAACCAGTTTCTTTCATATCACGGCCATTCTGAAATTTGGTTGGGTCTAATTACCGCGACCATTTACGAACATTTTATATGGAGTCGTGGCAATTAGACGCATACACAAATCTGGAGAATAACCAATCAATAATTTTTACTCAAGTTAATTTTTTTTATTATGTTTTTTTAGAAACTACTGGACTTGCTACATGAAAGTCTGGATGGCAAAACCATTTTGAGTAGCCACCAAGAAAGCGGTTTGCTGAGCAGCAATGCAAGACGCAAATTATGCAATATAATTATGAAAAAAATTTAATTGGCAACGATACCATTAACACCAGTATTCAGAGTTCTGTTCTGTTCGATATGGCTAGTCAAATCAAACAAATTTTCAAGACTGAAAACATCAGCACATACTTTATACCTTAAATCAATAATTTCGCTTGGAAATGTTTCTTGCTTGCTTTTCTCCAGCTCATTAAGTATCTCCATGCAAAAAATCAGCCCGATCCGTTTCCATGTGAAAGAAGGACTAACCAACAAACACACTTTCGCATTTATATAAAGGTTAAAGATTAGGTATGCAAATGTACAGGATTAATTCCAAACGATTCACACGATTAAAACGATTTTAAAACATGGCGGAATCAATTTGGTCGATAAACAAATTCAAGCTCTATTGTAATTGAGAACCGTTTTACACGATTAAAGTTGACAAGATTAAAATTTATCTTTTTAGTTTTATAACATAATAATATATTATGAAGTGATTTGTGTTTATTATTATGGAATATTTAAAGCTATGGAGTTTTGTTTTTTATTATTCGTTCGGGATTTAAGTATATTTTATTATAAACTATCGGCCGGAAACATTTATTGCGTGGAATGGATTAAAAAGTAAATGTCACAGCACCCAAGCTAGTTGAAAACGATTATAAAAAGCCGCTCCCCTAAGTAGTCGCTCTTTTTTTTTTTTATGTTAGTGAAGCCAGACAAACGAACTAGTGGGTCACCTGATGTTAAATGAACACCACTGTCCATAGACACTCGCAGCGCTTTACGCGATACCAGTGCGTTGTCGGCCCTGCAGAAAATTGTACACTCGCCTCTTAAAGGCACCCAGGTCGTAACTCGATGGGAAGACCCCAGCGGGAAGCTCGTTCCAGATTTTGCAAGTTCGTGGCAAAAAAGACCGCTTAAAACGCACCGTCGAAGACTGCCATTCATCAACATGATGTCGATGAAATGAACGCTTACGACGGGAGGATCTGTAATGGAACCCCGCAGCTGGAATGAGGTCAAAGAGTTCCTCAGAGCATTCCCCGTTGTAGATCTTATAGAACACGCAAAGGGAGCTAACGTCTCTGCGGAGAGCAAGAGGATCGAGTTTAACGGAGAGTGAGGGGTTGCCGACAACTCGGCACGCCCTGCGCTGTATGCGATCAAGTGAAAGCAGCTGATATTGGGGTGCGCCAGCCCAGAGATGAGAGCAATACTCCATCCTTGGCCGAACCTGGGCCTTATATATGTGAAGCCGCTGCTTTGGAGTGAAGTATCGCTTAGAGCGGCCAAGCACGCCCAACATTTTAGCAGCCGGCTTGGTTTTACCTTCCAGGTGATCGCGAAATTGCACCGCGATAAGGCCGCCTATTGCTTACCTTGAAAATGTTTCATGTATCTACTCGGGGGTTTTTTTACTTACTCTTTTAAGTGACTATGTTTGCCAAACAACTTCAAATTTTCAAATACCTATTCAACGATACCCCACTTGAGGGTGTTGAAAAAAAAAATTTTCAATCAGAAAAGTAACTTTTGCTCCCTGACGAGAGGGAGCAAAGTGCAACTTTTCTGTTCAAGGCTTTTCTAAGTGTTTTTTTGCAAATGCAATTTTTTGAAGTTGATAATTGTAATTAAAACCATGCCATTTCCTATGCTGGTTGCTCTTTAATTATATTTAGAATTGTTTTTTTAAAGTTTCTTAATGCTCGGTATGAAAAATTGTATGAGCCACTCGCGAGCAAAATTATTTTCATCTTGGGCGTTAAAACTTAAATCCCTCATTACGCTCAGGATTCTATTGTAGAATCCTTCGCTACATTCTGGATTCAATGTACAGCCCTCGCCGTAAATACATCATTTTGCTCCCTTGTGACACAAATAACTATTTTAGCCCGCGCATAAAATCCGCAATTTTTATTTGTTTTAACAATTGGCACTCGCGACATCAAGACGAATCTAATCGTATAATTTATCAAAATCGGTTGAGCCGTTGAGTAGTTACGAGCGGACATACATACAATACAGGCCAAACACATAAACCTCCTCTTGGGCTTCGCCGCAATCAGGTAAAAAAGTCAAATGCTAGTCTGACTCGCGCATCGAGGTTTAAGTATTACTTACACAGGTTTCACAGGGGCACGGCAAAATATGCCGCAACCAATTTTTTTTTTCTTTGCAGGAAAACTATTGGAAGTTTTTGTGCAAGTATTTTAAATAGGCAACAATTTTTTGGATTATCATCCTCTTTGGCTGTCGGTGGCTGATTGGCGCTAAGCCCATGCCATGCACCGCGGCAAAAAAGAAAGGAGCTGTCAGGGCGGCACTTCTTAAATTTATCGGCGGACGTATATTATATTGTGAATTGTGCTGTGTAAATAAAAAACATTGTAAATAGTGTTATCTAGTACTAATGATAAATAACGGACATTATTTAGTGTAATATGTAATAGCAAGTGGCGGTGCGGACTTTGCGGCTCTACGGACGGGCTAAGCGAGCGCTTATCGAAGTCGGCTTCCTTGAGGTTTGTGGTTCATAAATTGTTGTTTAGTTTTAATGCTGCATAGAAACGAATAACCACGGCCTTGGTGACAGTCACTATATATCGAAGGTTTTAATGAACAGTTTTGTTGGCGGTTACAAAACATCTGCAATCGTTAGGAGAATACTTGAGAAGATATTTAGTAACGACCTAGCCCTAATTTGCAACTGGTCGGAAAAAACAACAAGACGGCTTTAAAAAATTTGAACATAGTCAAAGTTATTAAAGGTAAATTTCCTATTGATACTTTTAATATTTTCTCTGATTTTCATCTAGACAACCTGTTTATAAGAAACCTGCACTGATCATTTTAACGGTTTATGTGAAGTCCCTAATCTATGATACGATCAGCACCATGCACCATCAATAGTGTAGGTGTGCACTTAACTTTACTACAGAAGATTTTTTTTTCTAAGTCCTATTTGACAGCTGTCGCTCCCAAATAGATTTGGTCTTTCAGGTTAGAATTTGTTTGGAAATGATACCTGTCAAAAATCGCACGTAGAAAAAATCTTCTAAGTCAAACGTTCTAAGTAGAACGCTAATAAAATAACCATAATTATAAAAGCTGACATAATTAATTAATTGACATGTAAGGGAATAAGTGGATTAATCATTGACATAAATACTTAATTATTCATTTACAAAAATTACTGACTGTATTCATATTTAATTTAAATTGTTTGCTTGATTGAATTATAATAGGTATGATAAAACCGTTAACATTTTGCATGCTGATTTGTTAATAGCTAAATAAGGAGGATATGTATTTTTATGACAACAACATGTAACCCACCCTTTTTCTGGCAGAATAAACATTTCATTTCATTTCATAAATAAATCCCACCGAAAAACATTAATGCAAAATAAGGCCCAAGTTCCTATCCCAAAATTTCGGCCTGTGTGTTGTAAAGGTTCTTAAATGATTTCAGTACTTCAAAAAGACTTCATGAATTACTTGTAACTGTAATTATAACATTTAAATAATAATATGTTTTTTTGATCGATAGTGCGGACCTTATTACTCGTTCGGAGCATGCGGGTCGATTGAAAATGCGCCTATTAACGGTAAATACGGAATTTTTAAAATTTGAAGAGGCGTTTCAACGTATAATTGAACTAGCGGATTTGGACGTGCAAGCCCAGGCGGAAATTCTTGCTGCATGTCGCCTTGAGTATACGCGCGGTTTAGAGGTTTTCGATAAGCTAATGGAGGCGAATTTCCAATATAAACAAACTATCGATATGTCGGATAGTAAGTCGGATTCAAG
Organism: Archips xylosteana; assembly: GCA_947563465.1. Taxonomy (NCBI): domain Eukaryota; kingdom Metazoa; phylum Arthropoda; class Insecta; order Lepidoptera; family Tortricidae; genus Archips; species Archips xylosteana. The sequence continues at coordinate 11,455,402 of OX387365.1, read as the reverse complement.
TCGGTCGGAGTCAGATGGACTATTATCTCGGTTGCCTACATTACAATTACCGTCCTTTGCTGGGGCAATGGACCAATGGGTGGGATTCAATAATTTGTTTGATAGTTTGGTGGATTCACGTTCGGACTTATCGGGGGCTCAAAAGTTGGCCTATCTCATGTCGTGCCTCTCCGGTGAGGCTCGGGGTTTGATCCAACATTTGCGGATATCGGATGAGGGTTACCAAATTGCAAGGGAACTTTTAATGAAAAGGTACCAAAATACCCGTCGGCTGGCAGACGTGCATGTGGACCAAATCCTTAACCTGCCGTCTGTGTCTCTCAAACTTATCGGTCTGCGGGCACAGTTTCTCAATCCAATCATTATGGCAGTCAACTCATTGGAGCGTCTCGGTTTTCCTGTCATTGAGTGGTTCTTTCTACTTGTCCATATCTGTCTGGCAAAATTGCCTACTAATCTCAAGACACGGTTTGAGCAAAAGTGTAGGAATGAAGCGGAGACCATTCCAACATTTTCGGATTTACAGGAATTTCTCGAGGTAGAATGTCGATTGTTGGAGTGTGCCAGGGCTGACCCTGGGCATCCCGTTCAGGAGCCTGTTGCGAGTCCATCTAGGCCACGTCGTAGGGCACCGCAGTTCACAGGAGTGACACTTATCCAGCCTTGTGGCTTTTGTGGAGATCGGGACCATCGGGATCTTCCACACTGTTCGGAGTTCAAAGCGATGTCCCCATATGCTCGGAAGGATTATGTGCAGAAAAATCGGTTTTGTTTCTTTTGCCTCGGACCACATGGATATAAATATTGTAATCGGGTTCCTAACTGTGCATCGTGTGGGAGTAGGAAACATCATCCCTTATTGTGTTTCAATCGGTCGGGCTCTCATCAGGGCCACCCTAACCAGCGACGTTCGGCTGAGCGGTCACCGGCCCATACAGTATCCATTCGTTGTATTTTTGGCGTTACAAAACTCAACAGAATACGAGGGCGGAGTGATAAGTCTGGTAAAAATCAAATTCACTGTAGTTTTTCGCAAATCAAATAATGTCAAATTGTAGTTGAACCTTTTCGGAGATTTAAGGTGTATTTTCAGCCAGTTCGTTTTGATAGTTTTTTTTTACAGCTATGAAAAAAAAACAAACGCATCAATGTTTGCAAACATGGAGAAAAGTGAGTTTCGTGTTCTGATTAAACATTATTTTTTGCGAAAAAAGACTATTACGGATACAAAAAAAAAATTAGATAAATATTACGGGGAGTCTGCCCCGTCAATCAAAATGATTCACAAGTGGTTTACGGATTTTCGTTGCGGTCGTACGAGCACTATTGACGCCGTCCAACCTGGACGCCCTGTTGAGGTCACCACACCAGAGATGGTCACCAAAATCCATGTATCGTACTCAATGACCGAAGAGTAAAAGTCCGTGAGATAGCTGACATTGTAAGCATTTCAAACGAACGCGTCCGTAATATCCTACACACTTATTTGGATATGAAGAAGCTATCCGCCCGATGGGTGCCGCGATTGCTCACGGTGGATCAAAAACGCACAAGGGTGACCATTTCAGAGGAATGTTTGGCGAAGTTTAAACGTAATAAAAAGGACTTTATGCGTCGTTTCATAACTGTTGACGAAATCTGGATCCATCATCATACACCGGAAACCAAGGAGCAGTCAAAACAATGGATTGCTTCGGGTGAACCAGCACCGAAGAAGGCCAAAGCAGTTTTATCTGCGAATAAAGTTATAGCTACTGTCTTCTGGGATGCTCACGGTGTAATATATGTTGATTACCTCCAGAAAGGTAAAACAATCAACGGCGAATATTATGCCAATTTATTACAGCGATTTCATGAAGTTTTGATGGAAAAACGACCCCATTTGGCGAAAAAGAAAATCATTTTTCACCAAGACAACGCACGGGTGCACACACATGTGCAGTTGCTATGGCCAAAATTCACGAGTTGCGTTACGTATTGCTGTCGCATCCGCCTTACTCTCCGGATTTGGCACCCTGCGACTATTTTCTTTTCCCAATCTTAAAGAAATGGCTTGGCGGAAAAAGATTTGGTTCCAACCAGGAAATCATCGAAGAAACCAATGCGTATTTTGAAGGGTTCGAGAAATCGTACTATACGGAAGGTATCGAAAAGCTAGAAAAACGATGGACTAAGTGCATTGAGCTCATGGAGACTACGTTGAAAAATAAATTTACTTTTATCGAAATAAAATAAAAATAAACATATTTTTTACCACACTTATCACTCTGCCCTCGTATCAAACAAATCAGGCGTCATTCGCAAAATACTCTTATACTCGCCTAAGTCTTCATTGCGAAATTCTTCCAAAAGTAAAGCAGATGGATGATCCACGATCATCTCTTCTTATAAAATCCACGGTCTTGTCCACACCCGCTTTTGTAATTCATCTATTCTAGTTCGTCTGGTGCGAATTGGCACAGTTTTCCAAGTAATTGTTTTAGGCGAATAGTGTTTTTTTTCGCATGCAGTTCATTTTGGACGTGTGGTCACCTCATCACTCCAGTAAATACTAGCTTAATATTGTAGGGACAGTTTAGCTGCGTCAGCTCATATTGTAGTGCAATTGTACCGAGACATGAGCAGGGTGCTCCTTATTGGCATAAAGCTAGAAAAGTGAGACAAACAGCCTCCAAAGCGAGAGCCCAGTTTACGTACTATTCTAATAAAAATGCTGATTGGGATAAAAGATATCAAGAGGTTTTTCACAGTAATTTCCTTGGGAATGAAGATACTATCAGAGGCTTTCGCTGCGAGGCAGTTGCAAGAGATTTATATGCAAAGCATTATAGCTGCACGATTTTGGAGTCCGGATTGCTGGTTCGAACAGAATTACCATGGCTTTCTGCAAGTCTTGACGCTACTGCTATGGACATAGAAGGAAATTTTCCTGAAAACATTGAGATCAAGTCCTTATTAGTGACTTACCTGATAAAATTCCACGAAAACACATATAACTGTGAAGACGATTACAGTGAACAGGTGTTTAAAATACAGGCGAAATTCGATCGATTGTTTCCTCCTACAACAAACGAGTTTTCCCATCGGCCAGATTTATCGACCCCATGATCTCGTCGTCGGCTGGCCACTACCCGCCTAGCAGCTGGCAGCGGCGTAGAGTCGTTACGACTGCAGGCCGCCCGAGAGCACCTCGACATGCACTCATGCGTATACACAGCGGGATGGATCGTGAGGAAAGTTCTGCGCAATTTGCATTGCGCTAACTGTAAAAATGATATTACCACGAATGATTCGGCGGCGATCCATAAATGGATTAGACACAAGGAATACAACCATATGGAGAAAGTCAGTGGCAAAGGGTGCTAACAACCCGATTCCTTCCGGGTTACCTAAAATTTTGAAGTAATCAAACGCTTCTATTAATAACCCGTTGTTTCATATTCATATTCATTTATTGCTTGAAATCAATGTAAATACAGATGTTATTATTTAGATACAGTCCATTGTTTCACCTTCATAGGCATGCAATATACATTAATAAACATGTTTTATCATTTTGTCAAGATCCAATAATCATAGTAATAATAAAACAAATTGATTTAATTGATAATAATGAATTGATAAATTAAGATAATGTCATTCACTAATAATAATAATAAGATCTCAGTTCATGTCAATAACCAATAATAACGAATTAAAAAATTATAATTAAAATAATGCCATAAATAATAGGATTTCATTTCATGTCACTAACCAATAATAAATAGACATAATGTAATAAATGTCGCAAATTTACAATCGAAAACTAGAAAAAAAAAAAAAAAAAAAAATAGTAGTTTGTAATGCAGGCATACTCTTTGCAGAAACAAAACGCAACGTAATACTCTCACGAAATACGATTCATTCCGTTCTCTAATAGTAAATGCCGGTCGGTAATATCAGAATTTGTACACTCACACATTTAAATAATTCATTGACAAAGACCCACACCACTCCAGGCAAACTTCGCGTGTATACGCTACTTAGACAACTCGGGATTAAGCGGCTTATTACATTTAAAAAAAGACTTTGTGTGTTGTGCGTAAGACTCATTTTCACTTTGCTTGCCGCAGCCGAGCGTGAGCGGCTTCTTGGAACATTTTTGGCGCTACGATCGCGTTTAGAATACAAAATTACTGCAGCGAAATGGAACGTAATATATCGATGTTTTAGTGTAAAACAAAAACAATTATATTTTATCTGCTTTTATTATTAAGGTTTATAACCTGGCGAAATTAATATTACATTAGAATTTTATAAAATAACACCGTCACTTATTGGAAATAATTGTAATGGCAACATTACGATTGATTTGTCTTTGATTACAAACTTCATATTTAATTTCTTGTGAAGTATTATTAATTATTGTTTGTTTGTAGTACGTATATTGTTTTAATTTAATAAAAAATACATAGCCAGATTAGTGTTGATACTCAAAACCAGTGAAATTTCGTAATATCGGATTGTGCAAACTTATAGTGTCAAGTGGTCAGTTTAATTTATATTTTTATCTTCGGTCGGACTCGCTAGATAAATTATTTTGTATTTACTAGCCTTAATAAAAGTAGAAAAGGCTCCTTTAATTAAATTTGATTGTGGATGCTAATTTGTTGAGTGACGATTTTAGAAGTTATGTCCTAATTTTCAAGAAGAGAATAAATAAAAAGGTTAAGGTAAAGGTTAGTAGTTTTCGCAAGAGGCGGCCTCGCGCCTCGAAAGTTTCCCGTTTCTTGCTCATTTAAACATCCGTAATCTAATGTGTGGCGCGCCATCACAGGGCCTCGCAAAATGTGTCTTGCCCACACCAAATTTAGGTCCTGCGCCGCCACTGGTATTCGCTACGGCTTTACCTGAAAAAATTTTCACGCTTCGCCACTGGGAGAAAGAAAGATTGATTTATCCTTCGGTGTCTGCTTTGAGGGCCTTTAGCCGTATAATAAATGAATCAAAAAATGCGTACAAAAATAACATCCAAGAAGAAATTAGTAAAACCCTGCTGTCAAAATATTCGTTTGAATTTATTAAAAGTAAGGCTCACCAAAATGCGGTCAGGGATTATTTTATTTCGGTGTCTGTGACGCTGTGTATTTTTAACTGGTGTAATATCAAAAAAATATTAAAAGGGACGGACATATTACGATTAAACAAAACTAACTTGCCTTACATGCAGGCCCAGGCTCTTCAAAAATATTCAAAACGTGGACGAAATAAAACACTGCATAAATACATGGTTGTTTCATTTTATGAGCTAATTCGGTTTTCCTCGCAATATACGATATTTGTTAACTGAGTAGACTAATACAAGTTTGGTATGAAGTATCTTTTTGTATTTTTATTTTTTCAACTTCATTTTTTATTACTTTTACGGTCATCCCGTGAAACCATATTTTTCATACTAAATACAAACTGAAATATAGATGCACAGAAAAAACCCCAGAAAAAAGACCAATGCTGGGAATCGAACCCAGGTCCTCAGCATTCCGTGCCGTTTGCCATACCCCTACACCACCACAGGTCTAGAGATTAGACACGAATCTTTTCTACACATCGTACATTTCAGTCTGTTAGATAATCACCTTATGCAGTGATAAACGCACATCTATGTTACACCCTCTATCGAGAGACTTTAACACTTCTTTGAAAAAAAAAAATGGGTAAACTAAATCTAGCTGCCTAGGTAACATCCTAAGGTTTAAGTAAATTATTTATTTATCAAAAACTGATAAGTACTGGAGTTCTAGTAGGTACACCCTACATATTTTGTATTTACTGTGGGTATTACAGTACTTCGTAACTTTAAAGTACGCAAATTTTAACTTAAAATAAATTGAGTGTTGGTGTAAACTTTGAGTAATAAAGATTTTGTGAACTGAGTTTGCTAGGTCAACCCCTGCGACAGAGATGCAATGTGAAAAATTGGTGGCCCCAAACTTATAGACCACCAACAATATTTAAAATATTATCAAAATAAGGAGCCAATGACCATGGTATTGGGCCACGCAAAAGTTTATATTGTCGTAATCTCTGTATCACTTTCTCAACATGCACTCTTGCCCGAGCAATCTCTGCAGTGTGGATTGTGTCTTCTTCGGTCATCTGCTTTTTATGACTCAAGAAAGGAGGCCTGATGGATGAGTGTTGATGGGTTATGTATGGACCGCTTTCTATGATTATCTGTGGTCTGTTAATTTTTGTGTGTGACCCATTTCCTATGGTCTCTAGAAATAAAGAAAGAAAGAAAGAAGACATTTATTCACTTTTACAAGACACACATATACAAGAAAATACACACAAAAAAAAAACTAAGATAACAAACAATGGAGAAATAAACATGTACAATACACAGCTCAGCATGTGTGTCCCCGCAAAAGTGAAACGGTCGCTGACTCAGCATTATCTGTGTTTAGAACATTAAAAGATGCAATACAAGCAAGGGACTTCCGGCTGAGCGTCAATCGCGGTAACGCGTATGTGGTATCGCGGTTCGTCAGGTGGTTTTGAAAGATAAGTGGTTTTGTGGATCGAAATTTTGTTCAGATCAAAGTTTTAATATTTCATTGTTGAGGTGGTGGTAACTATTAACCGTCAGAGGTACGTGTTTATTTGTGAAAGTCCATACTGTGTTATTTTGTGATATTTTATCTAAGCTGAGGGTAGTTTGAACATGGGGGGCGAGGCGAGGCGAGTCCCCAGTGGATCCAGGGACTTCGGAGGGCTCGAATTCTCTGGCTCCCCCTTCCCCGGGTGCATTTCTCACAATCCCAACCGATGAGTATACTACTGTTGATCAGGAAAAACGTAATCGAAAAAATAAGATAAATCAGACAACACCCTCTCGCTCGCGATTGAATTCACGAACTCGCGGATCTACTGACTCGGACGATATGTCGACGGGGTACGTCAAAAGTCAGATTAAATTTCGAAATCGTTTCAGTTTCCCGTCGCAAGCTGATAATATCTCATACTAGCTTTTGCCCGCGACTTCGTCCGCGTAGAATTCCATTTTGTGGTAAAGCTTCTTCATCTCTTTCACTGTATAAAACAAAAATCCGGCAACGGCAACATCCATCATTATTATCATTTTATCATTTCACCATCATCAGTATCAGTTACTTAGTGAATATTATAAATCCCGTATATTCTCTATCCCGTGGGAATTTCAACAAATTTGTCCTTATTCTATGCAAATTTTCGCTTATTTTTATCGCGCGGGAATTTTGCATTTTCCCCGAGAAAAAGTAGCATATGTCTGTCCTTAAAGGTGTAGCTTTCTACCGGTAAAAGAAGTTTTAAAATCAGCCCCGTAGTTGAATTCACTTATTTTTTTCCCGTGGGAATTTTGCTTTTTCACGGAGAAAAGTAGTCTATGTAAATAATAGTTGGTGTAGCTTCCTACTGGTGAAAGAAATTTTCAAATCAGCCCTCAAGTGATATTCACTTCTTTCTATCCCACGGGAATTTTGTATTTTACCGAATAAATAGTAGGTAGCCTAGCCTATATCAATAAAGGATAGTGTAGCTTTCTATTGGTCATTTTTTTAAACTCAACCCCGAAGTTAAATTTACTATTTTCTCTACCGCGGGAATTTTGCATTTATCCGGAAAATAGCATCCTATGTTAATCAAGGACAGTGTATCTTTTCTATTGGTGAAAGATATTTTAAAATGAGCTCCGAAGTTGAATTTTTTTTTCTATCCGTTGGGAATTTTGTATTTTTCCGGAAAAAAGTAGCCTATGTCAATAAAGGATAGTGTAACTTTTTACTGGTAAAAGATTTTTTTTTAATCGGCTCGGAAGTTTCAGAGATTATCTATCCCACAGGAATTTCCAAAAATCCCGCAATAAGTTTTTTTGCTGTTATGTATGACCATTTACATTTATACTGAATTTGAAAAGTTTAGTAATTGTAGTTACGGACATAGGATCCAGTTGGTTTGAGTATATAAATTCTGATTTATCCTTATCCCGTGGGAATTTTCATAATTATTGAAATAAGCTTTATATTCTAATAGTCTACTTGCATGCCCAATTTGAACAGTTTAGTAATCTTTGTTATGGGGATAGTTTCACTCTTGATGAAATATAATACATCCCGTATATTCCTTATCCCGTGGGAATTCCGGAAAATTCTTCTTATTGGATGCCTATAGATGTCATACAAAGAACACATCCTCCAAGTTTCAGGTCTTTACATACAGCGGTTTAGGCTGTGCGTTAATCCGCCAGTCAGTCATTTTGGACTTCAGGACAAAGCATTTTATATGTATTTGCATTGCACCAAGCCTTTATATGAGTTCAACAATGATGTTTGAATACTCAATTCGATTTTATTCGAAAAAGGTTGAAAGCTTCATCATCATCATTTCAGCCGTAGGACGTCCACTGCTGGACATAGGCCTCCCTCATTGACGTCCAATCATTACGGTTGGAAGCGACTTGCATCCACCCTGAACCTGCGGCCTTCACCAAAACGTCCGTCCATCTCGTTGGTGGACGTCCCACGCTGCGCTTGTAAAAGCAAAAGCGTGGTGAAATGCAAATACTTATACATATAATTAGTTATTATCAGAGATCAGATCAGGAAGTGGTTGACAAACGTAGACAAATGGTTTGCAAAATTTGAAGTTTCGTTTCGTTTACATTGTGTCAGAATGAAATGTAATTTAAATCAAAAGCACTAAGGAGTATTGATATCAACTTCGAAGCAAATCACCCCCATAATAACTTTCTACTCCTTTTTATCCCCGTCAAGGGATGAATTTCAATAAAATACGAAACACGTCTTCCATCAATTCTGTTAAAGAATGTTTATGCAAAATTTGAAGTAGATTGGACCAAGGAATCACGTTGTCCCATACAAACTTTGCCCCCCTTTTTTACCCCCTTAGGAGTAGAACTACGAAAAATCCTTTCTTATCGGATGCCTACGTCATACAAAGAACACACCCTCCAAGTTTCAGGTCTCTAGGAACAGCGGTTTAGGCTGTGCGTTGATCCGTCAGTCAGGACAAAGGATTTTATATGTATAGATTATACTGAGGCAAGTAAATTGCATGCTCCCGCTAAAAAGTCATGTGCCAACGCTACCTCTAGTGGTGATCGTTCCCAAGTCTCACATAAATAAACAAACTAGGCGAAACCCCGTTCAGCCCCGCCGCCTCGCATAGGGTATGACAGGGCAGCGCATGCGCCACTCATTAGAGATGAAGCGGGGGGCTGCGAAACCGGCATGAGTGAACGCATGCGACAGCTATCATAGACGGTGTGAAAAAAGTTTTTTAAAGAGGTGCTAATTATATTTATTTTCGACAGTGGTCGACTTCAACACCAAGAAACTGGAGCTGTTTTATTTTTATGTCCTTTTATTTATTAGAAATATTTTTTTAAATGTTCGAGATGACATTTGTGAGATTTTACGGCTGACAAGCGGTTCGTGCTCAGTACTAAGAAGAAATAGAAAAAAAACGAAGTCAACTGACGCTTCTGTCAATGTCAAATGAAATCTAACCGTTTGCGTTTCGTTTGCTTTGCGTTGTCCAAGAAGCAGTTCCAAAATAGTGATCGAAAGTATTCAATCGTGATCCAATTATCGTGCATAGGTCGTGGAGAAATGCGGTAAAATTAAAAGTCCGGATTTTATGCGGAGGTCGATAAAAGTAGTCCAAAAATCACACTGAGCACAATAAAATGCAAAGCAAACGAAACGCAAACGATTTGACATTGACAGAAGTGACAGCTCACTTCGGTTTTTTTTCTGTTTCTACTAAGTTCTGAGCACGTACGGCTTGTCAGCCATAAAATCTCACAAATGTCATCTCGAACACTTAAAAAAATATTTCCAGTAAACAATTGGAGATAAAAATAAAACAGCTGCAGTTTCTCGATCTTCAGAACGCCGACTGTCGAAAAAAAATATAATTAGCACCTCTTCAAAAAACTTTACTTGGCCAATTCAAGCCTTGGAATCGTTAATGGTTTGGTCTGTGGGTTAATTCTCGGCTAGGATAGCGTGACCTTACCTGATTGGTCAACCACACGTTGCACATAGGGATGAAATCCAAATTTAGGCGGCCATAAATCGTTTTTCAAAAGTTAATCCTACTTGAACAATAATACCTTCCTGATAAGGTTGAATAGTCCTAGAACCATAAACAACCCCCTCCCTAGCCCTTATTTAAGTACTTTCATCGCTACGTCAATCGGAACTTGATAGTCATCCCAAGTGCACAATTTATTCTAGGCATTCGTGAAAAAGCATTTTGTTCGAAGCTCAGTTTTTTTTTGTGTGTTAATATTGAAAAAAGTCGTGATGGATTTGGATTCTACAGGTAAGAGAGCATATTTTTCATTAAGTTGCATGTACATATTTTGAATAATTCTTATTACTTTTTAAGATAGAAAACAGCATCAAAAATGGTGATAAAAATACCACGAGTTAGAAATTAAAAAAGGTTTTTGTTATATTTCCAATCGCGTTCAAGCAAAGATATTAGTTTTATCATAAAGTGGGGTCTTTATATTAGGTAAATGCAGTAGTTTTAGGTGTGCTCTCCCGTGCTTTTACTTTTTAGAGACTATTGAAAGCCATGATGCAAAAATCTCGAATTTTTTAATTTTGTTTATTATGCAGTTTTAATCGTTTTTTCATGTTTTAGGATCAGAGGGAGTTGCAGAAGCTCGAGTAGTAACCCGAAAATTTCTATTTGAGAAAATGCAGGGGCAAGAAATTGGAGGTAATAACCAGTGGCTATAAAGTCGATTTAAAAAAATTTGCAGATTATGGATATGAAACAGCCAAACTGTATGTGGAATTGTATTCTTGGCATCCAATGACTCCTACAATGCACAAGATTTTGATCCATGGTGCAACTGTGATGCAAAAAGCCCTTTTACCAATTGGTTTATTATCCGAAGAGGCGGCAGAGGCACGTAATAAGCACTTCCGGGAATACCGACAACATTTTGCACGAAAGTTTTCCAGAAAGGAGTGCAATATGGACGTATTAAATAGGTTACTGCTTAGTTCGGATCCCTATATATCTAGTACAAGGCCGAAACCTCAAAACCGATCCACCCAGCATAGCAAAGAAGCGTTAGAACTGCTTATTTCTGCTGGACCCACACAAAATGAAGGTTCCGCTGAAGAATTATCTTCAGATGAAGGTGGAGAATAAGGAAACTGAATATTTATTTTTTATTAATAACTATTATACTGCTTAATTTAACTTTTGTATGAAATATACAATTTTTTATATCATTTTGTAGTTTTTTTTATGAAAATGACTATTCTTATATGTTTGTCGACTTTAAAAATAAACAATAATGTATTTTTATTACATTGGAGCGACAAAATAATTATGGCCGCCTAAATTTGGATTTCACCCCTATGTGCGTTGGTATAAGTAGGCTCCATAGCCCGTGGAACTGCTCGCGTCGGCGAATCCCACCAGCTGCACGCTCTCTGCGGTGTCGGGAACCTGGATGTTTCTTTGGATATAAATGGGCTCCATAGCCCTCAAGCCATTAGCAAACTCTGCCCATTCCTCTTTAATATGCTGCGGTGGACTGACATCCCAGTCTATTTTTTCGCACCACAGTTTCTGCATTATGACTTTAGCTTTTACCGTTAGAGGTGTCACATAGCCTTGAGGATCGAAACATTTAGCTATTTGACTTAATCCCCCTCTCCTCTCAATGACCTCTTTGTGGCAGAGTTAGATGTGAAATTATCTGGACATTTTATTACAAAGCAATCTTTTTTATTGCCTGTCAATTGTTAGGCCAAGAGCTTCAATGCTGCACACCTCATTTTGAAACTCAATGTTGTCTAGCTGTCTATCATTAATAGGCGTGCTGTTTAAAAATGTTTAAAATAAAAAATTGTATCTATGTCGATGACGTCTTGTATACTAACTCAGATTAAAATATATTATTTGAAGCGAGAGCCCAGTTGGGAAGTTTGCTAAGCTTGGGTGGTTTTAAAATGCACAAATATTTATCGTATCGAGTACCGAGTCGTATGGTTACATCACTAGTTACGTCGTGAAGACAAATTTCAAAACGGGCTTTTTATTTTGTGACGTTTGTTGAAATGATCATTTTACTTATATTTTATTTTTGTTACCTACAGTACTTATGAAATGTACGTAACCAAGTTTGAGACAATTCATATGTTATTTTAGATAGTTCAAACCATTGAAAGAGGCAAACAGGTACTTAGTAGGAGAGTATCTGTGTACTGTTTTGGCCTAAAACGAATAAAATAGAAAAAATGATAAAAGATAAGAACTCAATTACGGAATTAGATAAACGTACTCAAATTAACTGCATATCTAAGAGAAGAAACATCCTCATATTTATGGATGGGGAAGCAGAAGTAGTAATCATGAGTAAAGCCAGGTTTAGACGAAGCCAGTGCTGGCTAACAGTCAGCACTGGCTTGTTATTGGCCTCGTAGAAACAGTTTAATAATGATAGTCAGGACGAAAGTGTACAAGATGTTTTGATGTTATTGAATTTGCTTTCAATAATGCTTAAAATTATTAGTTTTTGGATTTTAATACAACCTGTAACACTTTATACCCTAATAAATAACGACTTACTGGTAGAATTTGTCTCTGAGGCTGGTGAATACATTTCACGATTGTCAGTCATATAGTTGGCACTGTATCATTCCATTTCTTTCACAAAACACATACGTTATCTTGTGGCGCGGTCTGCCTATTTGTTTGTGGTATATCAACATTCCATTTATACTAGTTTAATTTCTTAAAATGTGAGGAAGTCGATGTTATGTTGTCAAGATTAAAGTATTTGTTTGTGTATCGAACGAAATGTTAGATCCGCGTTCCGTTTCACGTGATGAACGCTGATGTTGGAAGGAATGTAGTTTTTGCAGTCGTAACTTATACAAATCTTTTATCAATTATTGTTACAGGTTCACTAAATCTACGTTGGATTAGTTTTAAGTTGATTTGGATTTTCTTTCAGGCAGCGGAATGCATTTAGTTTCGTAGCTGTCAGTTTGATTAGGTTTCGCTGGATGAGTGAAACGGAATTCCGTGATGGCCGGCGTAGTGTCGAACGTCAGTGCTGTTATCGGTAACTCTCTAGTCTATGGATCTTAATTATTTGTGATATTTATTTCATGTTTTTAATTCCTAATAACATAGAAATGTAGGATTAATTTTGTTTATTCTAATAAATAGTGTTTTCCGCGAAGAATTCCTCGTTAATGATATTTTCTTGCGTTGGTTTTGTCTCTGGTCGGATAAACCGAACTTGTAGAATGCTTTGGTCAACGCCTAGCGTGATGTCTCACTTTTTTTCTTAGGCTCGTCCCGTAACGAAGCCATAATTTTTCAATAGTCTCGTTATGAGAGACATCCAGGTGTAATCTTCTAATTTGATTCATCAAAATGGGTAAGCTTTCTTTAGCCTCGCTGTTGTTTGTTTAACGATATAAATTCGGGTTGTATAATCGTTTATTTTTTCGTAGGAGGTAGCTTGAAGATCTGCCCCGCATATAGGCGTTATGCGCTGTGATGCTGGTTGGCGGCTAACTTTCTTTCAATGTGGTGAGTATTTGGACCCGTCCTGCGACACTCAACGCTTAATTCGTTCCGAGTGATATTATTTTCTAACCTTCGTGATATCTATTTTTAGTTACGATTCGCGAGCCAGGTTTGGTCTTTCCCGGTGAAGCGATCGTAATTCCATCAGACAATAGCCCGGTGTTGGCCCACGGGTGCTGTTTATCTGTGTACGTCGATATTACGGAAAAAAACCCCATTCACTTGGGTAAGTTTTGTTAGATGCCTCTGTTGTGCTACCCTCCATGTATTTTTTATTAAAATAATTTATTATAAACTGTGAATATTTTGTTCCAGGGTTTTTTTTTTTTCTATATATAGCAATTTCCCTACTTTCTCTTCGGTACTCTTTCACCTAAGGAGTTGCGGATTCATCGAGAGGTTTCCCGCTAACCCGGTAGATTCAGTCCGACCCCGGCCTGCGGTTTGTCGACTTAGATGAATGAGTATATTTTATATGAGTTAACGAAGCTTTTCATGTAAGTTTTTACTGTATTCTGACCTCGCTTCACGGGAAATTTAGTTTAATTTTCTTCGTAGTGGTGCGGAAATTAAGTGTGTCGTTTCACGCTAGACAACTTAACTTCCAAACCATGATTTAACTGTTTCCCCATACTTCCGGCGTAGACAACCATTTCCCTGACTTATCCTCTCTCGGTCATGTACCATACTGAGACCAACTGACTTACCATTTTCATGTAGGTATTCCTTACCTTTCTTGTAGTGGTACGGAAATTAAGTGTGTCGTTTCACGCTAGACAACTTAATTTCCAAGCCATGATATAACTGTCTACCCCATACTTTAGGCGTGGACAACCCTTACCTTTGACATTTATCTACATTCGGTTCTGTGCTCAGACCGATACTCACGGTTTATAAATACTTATATGTAGGACTTTCTTACATTTATTTTGTAGTGGAGCGGAGATTAAGTGTGTTGTTTCTCGTTAGACCGCTTAGTTTCCAAACCATGATTTAACTGTCTATCCCCTACCTCTGGCGTAGACAAGACATCGCCCTTGACGTTTTCTTTTCACTGGTTCCTCATACGGACCAAAACCAACCGTTTAAACTTTATTAACACGTGTGTGCTAGTGTTAAGATACTGATAACTTTTAAACATAAGATCTGATACTGAACCACTTATAGTGTTCTTTCTTTTCAAATTTTATAGTTTGGTATTGTGGTTTGGGTACCTTACCTCGCGACCCTTCTAGTTACCTTTAATTTATTTTTCCTTGTGGGTAGGGAGGTGGGATATCTAAAGCCACCTTGCCTATTGAGTGTTTGTTTTCTTGGTAAATAAATTTAAGAAACCGTATACAATGTATAGTGCGATGCTGTTTTGCTAATGGAATAAATCAGTGTTATACCAGATGTTGCTTTTGATTTAAACACATCATTCGTTTGACGACGGGAACACCTGGCGCCTATTTAAATAAATATTTCGGTGAACCTGTTGCTCTGGGAACTTGAACCAACGCCCTGTAGTCTCATTCAGTCCTTCTAGCCGGAGGCCCTTATATGGCATTACCATTGGTACTTCAAATATTACAAACCTACCTATTTGATTTAATACAGTTGTGTACCTACCTATTATAAACTGTTTTAATGCTTTATAAATTGCTCGACAAACTTCTGGTATAAATACTGATATAGACGGTTTGGCGACACGGTAAAAATGACTCAGGCTTCGGTAACTCATTCCAGTAGCTAAGGATGACAACGTTACTTCTAGCTTTATGCTGGTAATGCATCTCTCATCAGAGTATCTTTACGCTGAATCGTGCTTTGTATGAGTGAAAGTAACTCGTCAAAGTTTTCAGTCGTACCTCGCAATGCCAATCTGTACTCGGAAGGATCTTCTAATCTGAGTTGTTGTAGCAACAAAGCCGAAGCTCCAGTTACGTACAACAGTGCAGAGATGTTCTTTATACATTTATTCATGTGTTCATGGTTAGAGGTTTGATAAAAAACTACAAACAACCAGTATCGTACACCTTTTCGCAAGCCGCAACGAAGGGGCCGGAACTGGCAGTGCAATTAAAAATAGTAATAACTGCGCTTCAAGATGCTGAACTCATTGTGGTGGCGACAGTATGTGACCAAGGGTCAAACAATATGCAGTGCATAAAAATCCATCATCAATCAAATCAGATGCAAGAGACGAGAGCAAATCTTTGAAGAAGGGGCCATGAACCAGAACGAAATGCAATGCTAATCAACGATCAAGAGATTATACCATTCTATGACCCACCTCATCTCATAAAATGCGTGAGAAATAACTTAATAACAAAAAATTTAACATACCAGAAGAATCATGAAATCAAAACGGCTAAATGGTCACACGTATAGCCCGCGCCAAACTTCTAGCTCGCTCTGAACACGAGCCGATTGGCGTCGCAGTAGCGCATTATCGGTATCAGCGGGGCGTCAGCGGGTAGGGACGGGATAGCAGAGCACACCCCCGCTCGCTCCTGCGCTGTACAGTCAAGGGCAAAAATATGTATACACTTTAGTACCTTGTCACTTTAACCACTGTGACAGTTCATAATGGCAGTTCAAATATGACAAAAATAGACAAGGTACTAAAATGTATACATATTTTTGCCTTTGACTGTACTGCGCTCGCCATGTTTATTCGTGCGTCTGTGTGCGCCGAGTGCTTCTACGCAACACACGTTTGGTTCAGTAGAGAAAAGTACAGTCGCCGTGTGTATATTTCATTTGTTCGCGTCGCGAGTTTAAGTTTTTGTTATTGTTCGTTGTTACGTTACTGTTTTAAGTTGTAGTTTTTTGTTATTGTTATTGCTTTGGGAGTGCCTACCTACGGTTTTGTTATTGAAAGACTGTTACCGTTTTACGTCGGCAAGCTAGAAAAAATATTTATAATGTATCGGAGTTTATGAAGAAAGAAGCTGAAAAAGGTATAGATATTGACTTTAAGCATGTGCAAAAAAGAATTTCGGCTGCTACTGAAGTTTCAGTATGTACGGTGCGCAGAATTAATGCTGAAGCAAATAAGTCGGATCTTTGTACTTACCTGTTACATCGATTTTAACGGTTCCATTACTAGTTTGAGAAGGATATTAAAAGAATTAGGTTTTACGTGGATGAAAACAGAGGATAATAGGATATTTAATTATAATTAT
The DNA here is from genome assembly GCA_947563465.1 of Archips xylosteana. Classification (NCBI taxonomy): domain Eukaryota; kingdom Metazoa; phylum Arthropoda; class Insecta; order Lepidoptera; family Tortricidae; genus Archips; species Archips xylosteana. The sequence goes on along the minus strand of OX387365.1, from coordinate 11,438,618 downwards.
TATTGTTTGTTTATTTGTATTTTAAAGATCCAATGACCAAGTACACATCGGTTCCACCGGTGTCGGGCAGCAGCGATAACGGTGTGAATATACTGCGATTGCCAAATGGCAAGTCGACACAAACCACGGCCCCCAGTTCCCGGCAGCCCTGCTATTCCTGATCAAGGCGGCGGTCACGGTAACGGCAGGGCAGAGGGTGCGAAGAATCCCCGGGTTACGGAATGCCGCCGAAAACAACTGACCTTGGCAACGTACAAAGGACGCACGCTCGACGAGCATTTGGCACAACTCGAAGTCGAACTCGAGAAAATGAGGTTGCACATTCTTGGGTTAAGCAAAGTCCGAAGAGAAGGGGAGGACACGGTAACTCTTGAATCAGGCCACCTTCTGTATTATCGAGAGGGAGAGCAGCTGTCCCAGGGCGGCGTAGGGTTCCTGGTGAATAAAGCTCTCTGTGACAACGTTGTAGAAGTGTCGAGTGTGTCGAACAGGGTTGCGTACCTCATAATTAAGCTAACCGAGAGGTATAGCCTCAAGGTTGTGCAGGTTTATGCACCGACCTCGACGCACTCGGACGATGAGGTGGAAGATATGTTCGGTGATATATCGAAGGCCTTACACTTCACCACTAAGGCCCACTACAACGTTGTCATGGGAGACTTCAACGCCAAAGTGGGAGTACAGAGTTGCAGCGAATCGGTTCATAGGGGGCAAATGCTTGTCAACTTCCTCGAAAAGGAGGGGCTATTCTTGATGAATTCATTTTTCAAGAAACAGCTCCAAAGGAAGTGGTCATGGCGGAGCCCCGACACTATGACTAAAAACGATAATGGACAAGAAGCGCATATTCAGAGACGTCTCAGTGATCAATAGGTTTAATACCGGAAGCGATCATCGACTCGTGCGAGGCTCTCTGAATATCGATTTTAAGCTTGAACGTGTCCGTTTGATGAAATCCAGGCTCCGACCAACCCTGCTCCAAACTGTAGTCGGATCTGAAAAGTTCCAGTTTAATCTGGAGAACCGATTCGCTGCTTTGGAAACCATAAATAGCGTTGACATTGACCAGGCCCTCGAGAATGTAGTCGGAATCCTCAGGGAGGAAGGTGTGAGATTTTGCGAATTGCGGCGTAAAGGCAGGAAGTCGAAGCTTTCGGAAGAAACACTCAGGCTCATGGAAGAAAGACGTCAACACCCACCAGTTACTTCGTCAGAACGACATGCTCTAAACAAGAGAATTGGCAAACTTGTACGATACGATCTCCGATGCTCCAACACCCGTTCAATAGAACGAGCGATCGAGCAAAATCGAGGATCAAAGGTTTTTGTCAAATCTCTTGGAAGAAGTCATCTGACGAAGCTGACCACTACGGATGGAGTAGTTGTTTCTTCCAGGTCTAGGATTCTTTCGGAAATTGAAAACTTCTACAGCCAGTTATACGCTACGCATGCATCTCAACCTGATCCCGAAAATGAGGAGTCCAGAGCTGCATTAACACGCCACTTCAACACAACCATCAACAAGCTACAACAGAGAAATATTTCTCTTGGCAGATGTTATATGATTGTGTTTATAAATGAACAACACTGTCGGCTCATAACAGAGCTATTTATTAAGCAAAGGATTACATGTTTAATACACACGTGTACGCGGCGGGCGGCGACCATAGAGAGGAACGCAGTGTTGCTATCTCTGACATCTTCCCTTTTTTTTTAAAAAAAAAAATGAAGATTCCAGGACCCATAAAACAGTAAGTATAAAGTTTGTTTAATCTTACAATTATTGTTAAAGTAGTTGGTAGAATCCTTAGTATTTAGGTCATGAAATCTTTACAATGATGGAACGAAACGCAATTGAACTTTTGACATTGGCAACTTGACACCTTAACCTATAATTTAATGTTATTTACTTAGTCTACATGAGATTATTTTATTATCTCGACAATACAAGTAATAATTTAATTAGATTAAACATAATCATCATAACGAGCTGGCGGTTTAACAACTCGGCCAGACCGTGTCATTACAGTTCGGTCATTAGTGCTAGGGTTAGGGACATTTTGATTTGTTGTGTTATTAATATTATCTACACTAATATTATAAAGAGGAAAAATTTGTACCTATTTTTGTATGTTTGTAATGAATAGGCTCAAAAAGTACTGGGCCGATTTAAAAAATTCTTTCACCAATAGAATGCTACATTCTTCCAATTTGACATAGGCTACAGTTCATTTTGAAAAAAATTAGGGATCCTTGGTAAAATTTGAACAATGTAACCGAAGGTGTAGAAAAATGAGTCTTAAAATGTCTTTCGTCGAATGCGCTGCCGAAACTACAGGGTGTTACATTGAACGTAATACAACTCTTGTTTTTTAATTTCGTCTCCCTGATGCTAAACGCCTCTACTAGGTCTCGTGTTGTTAAAGTCATCTTAATTAATTAATATTGCTGTTTAAATTTTTCCTATTTTTTGGTCTCATCGTGGTTACCCTAATTAGAGAGTTAAAAGAAAAAAGTTTGAATCTAGTTTTGTAGTGAACACTTACCTTTTTGCTTTCCTATGTTGATAATTTATGAGTAAAATTCATTCTGACACATTACTGAAGTTATTTGTCATAACAAACCAGCATTTCGTTTGATTCTTTATTGTCGCAGTTTAATTTTAAACAGAAGTCATGCCTCCTGCTTATCCGTTTACTAATATTCAGCGATCAGTGATGGTAGAACTTTATTTCACATCGCAGAGTACGATGAGGGCACAAGAACTATTTCATGAGCGATACCCGGAGAGTTCAATCCCCACTCGTCAATTGATCAACACAAGTGTACAGAATTTGAGAGACTATGGACAGTTTACGGTCCCAGCTCATGCCCAAGGTAGAGGCCGGCAAGATACTCAGGAGTTTTTAAAACACGAGTACTTAGGTATTTTATCCGCCACCCAGAAGCCAGCACCAGAGAAGCCGCGGCACGATTTGGTACAACCCACATTTTTATTTGGAGACTTTTGAATGCCGAAGGATTACACCCGTTTCACTTTCAACGGGTGCAAGATATTGTCTTAGCAGATTATTCCAGGAGAGTACGGTTTTGTCGTTGGCTATTACAAAACCAACACCTTAACATTTTATGGTCAGATGAAGCTACCTTCACCAGAGTAGGACTGTTTAACATACACAACGAGCACTGGTGGAGTGATGTCAATCCTCATGTGACACGGCGAGACTCGTTTCAAACACGCTTCTCAGTTAATGTTTGGGCGGGTATTCTCAATAATTATGTCATAGGACCTTATTTCATTGAAGGTAATTTAAATGGAATTAAGTACGAAGCCTTTTTAAGAAACGAGTTGCCAATGCTGTTGCAACAAATTCCCGAACAAAATTTGCAAAACATGCACTATCAACAAGACGGAGCTCCAGCACATTTTTCCCTGCGGGTTCGGAGTTACCTGGACCAAGAGTTCCCTGGACGTTGGATAGGACGCAGTGGTCCAGTGGAATGGCCGCCTCGTAGCCCGGATCTAACTCCACTGGATTATTTTTTGTGGGGTGAGCTCAAAAGACTGGTATACAAACGAGAGTTTGATACTGTTCTGGAGCTCCGCCAAAAAATAATCCAGACGTTTGAGGTAGTAAAAACCAACGAGTTCGTACTCGGCAGAGTGCAAAGAAATCTTCGACGACGTGCAGAGCTATGTGTTCAGGAAGGAGGTGGACATTTCGAACACTTGCTGAAGTACGTTTGAACTTAACAGTTAATTTTACTTTCTAATAAAAAAATATTTTTAACAGATATCACTTGTTGCTCCTTATCATTTGTTTTGATGTTTTGACACACTGATAACTGATAACAAAGCTTGAGGAATAGATACGTCAAGTAAACGTGACGTCATGATGGGTGACAACACTAGGAGATTTTAATTTCTTTATTCTGTTAGCAAATAAGCAAAAGTTAATTACGAAGTATTTTAATTACTCAATTCGTGCATTTTGTTCTCTATCGTTAACTGAGCCGGAATTACTTAATTTGTACTACGTTCAATGTAACACCCTGTATTAGCGATAGAACAAAATAATGTACAACAATATTGAAGAACATCATAATGTCTACAAAAAACTCCGCGGTAGCATATGTCCAACTATTGTAGATATGTCACTACAACAACTTTTTTCATTTTAAACATTAATGAAAATGCTAACCAATGTATAATATAGTTGTACCCGTGCGAAGCCGGGGCGGGTCGCTAGTTGTTTATATTTCCAGGTAACATCTCAGCGTGAGCAACGGATTTGAGAATATGCTGACGGGATCTTCGGAATTCTCCTTGAGGGGAATGTATAACAAAACTACGCGGCTCGCTGCTGGTTTCCGAGATTTTACCGGGAATCCATACACTATTAGGTTTATGTTTGAAGTACACAGTATCATCTTTATGAACATTTGGTAAAGGCTTGGTATGTTTGTTATAATAATAAACAGTTGAATATGACCTTTGCTTTTCAATATTATCTTTAAGCAACTCAATATCCACTAGTTTAGGTGACAGCTGTGAATCCGAAACTGGTATTTTAGTTCTTAAGTTTCTAGACATACAAATTTGTGCAGGTGAGAATCCTGACTTCTTAGGTGTATTCCTGTACATAAGCAGAACAAGATAAGGATCTGTATTATCCGCTTTAAATTTTTTTAACAAATGTTTAATTGAACCAATTGTTCTTTCAATCATGCCATTTGATCTGCTTAAGTATGGACTTGAAGTATTAAATTTAATTTCCCTATCTTTAGTAAATTGCTTTTGGCCACTGCGGTGATTTGAGTCACAGCATTAAAGATTGCACAAAGAAAGCTGAGCCAGCGAAGTGTGCTACTTGTTGGCGTTACAAGAAGCCTCACAACCACAGCACTGGAAATCCTGATTGTCCCGCAAAAAAAATGGCCGAAAAACGGTATTTAAACTCAATTGATTATAAAGGCGTCTAAGAGCGCCTCGCTTACTGTATTTTTCTGCACTTTTTATTTAATTTAAATTTACGCCTATGACTGATAGTTTGATATCCGACCTAGATAATTTTTCTGTATCCGAGTCCTCAACTTGTGAAGTTGAAGAGTGCAAGCAATATCTATCCAGTTTAATTAAGCCACTTACAATAGTTACACAAAACATACGCAGTATTTTTAAGAATTTCGACAATTACTGTACTTTTCAGCATAGGTTGTAGTGTATAAACACTACTTACCATACTTTTAGAGGTTAGAATCCATAGTGAGCTTTGACACTGCCGCAAATCCGGAAAAAACATATCAAGTCGATCTTTCACAATTGAGACCGCTAGTAACCTCTTAAGTCTTCTAGAAGCCACAACAAGACACTAAATATGGTGTGTTTTGTTGACATGTTTGTACCGAGTTCTTGATAACCACAAACCGAAACCTACAGGTCCAATACATCAAAATGATCGCAAAAATACGCTCCTGGCGATGGTGATATCATTTTTCCGAAATTCGACAATTATTTCCCGTTCCATTTTCAATAATATTATTAATTTCGCGAGTTGACAGTTCGTTCTGAAACCTTGTCGCGCCGCAGTCCAACGTAGCAGCTAGATTCACTTTAAATACTATTAATTATAATGCTAAGCATCTCGGAAGAGATCCATTACGATGAATATGTCTTTCGGGCTAAGAAGAAGTGTTTAGCACCAAATTAATAAATATTAACAAAAAAATTTGGTATTGATTTTATCGAAAAATCATAGGGTCTACTCGAACGGGAGATGATAGATTGTTAGCGACTAGATATCCAAACGCCAGTGAGCCGCTGGATGTTGTTCTGAGTGCACGCGTCGCTCGAAACCAGGATTTTGACATTTCGCTCGCGTTCTAGTTTGTTTTCCTCCATTTTTCTTTCGTCCGGACGTCAGCGTCATGGAATTAGCTCCCATACGCCGACCAGTGCTACAGACTAGTGTTCGTCCTCCTTCGCGCCTTCAGCGCGATGGAGTTTGTTGAGTTCTGTGCGAGGGAAGCGCGGGGGTGCTTCGCGCCCGGAGGCGCGTGTGCGGGCAGCGTGTGTCGGCATGCCGGAGCAGCGGGTGGTCCACACACACCGAATAACCAGGCGCACACCTGCAGGCGCGCGGGAGTCCCCCCCGCTCCGCGAGGGCGTGCGCGGATTATGAGCAGCCGCCCGGAGACTCCGCTCATCCCGACGATGCCTTAAGCCCGTCAGCCCGGGCTTCGCGACTTCGCCGGCCGGGGCTGAGGAGCCCCAGGCCATTTCATTGTTCTTCGTATAGCCGCCTGGCGGGCTTCGAGCCCCCTAGCGAACTGCATCTGTCTACGTGCCTCCGTGTCTACGCGTCACGCGATAATACTTATGAGTGCATTTTCAATACCTTATGGCCATAGCGGAAACGCGTTGTTGAACTTTGAACTTTCTCGTCTTGACTGCCCGAGCAGTACCCGCCTCGCGTAGTCTAAGACTATCTAATTTACAAGGGTACCCTAACTGATGTTTCTTTAATTTAACCCCGCGGACTTGATTGGTGGGTGCGGCTCCTCGGGCTCTTTTGCGTGGATGCACGCTGTTCTGCGCTGGTCCCGCGCTTTCTCTGCGCTCGATAATCCCGGACCCGAGGCGGCCGCCCTCGCCAACCAGGGCCACGGCCCTGCCTAGCTTTTAAGAGAAATACATGTTCCACTGCGGTCTCGCCGCCATGTAACACCGGTAGGGTTTAATTCGAATCTAATATAGTTTGTTGATTAGATTTCATTGTTTTTCTTGTTGACTGAGTGACACCATATACCTTAAACTACACGGTCCTTGACCCAAAGGTTCAAGCGAAACGAGAGATATCCGGCAACTTCTGTGCTGAAGTAAGTATAAACAGTAATAGCACTCTTCCAAAAATAACTGTCCGTGTGTAAAAAAAAGGATCCCTTTTTGCCGTTGTTACGGTCGCCACTGGCCGTAACAGAGAGCCTATCAGTATATAAGATCCCACTTTAAATCTTTTTTTTTTTTTTTTTTTTTTACACACGACAAGGTTGAACATTAATTGTGACATTATCATTGAAAATAAACGGATCATTCACGTCTTAAAGGGAGTTTAATTTGACATGTTTCGGGCTAATCCGTAGCCCTTCCTCTGGAGTCGCACGTCACGGCGGCTGCCAAACGCGCACACCAGAGGAAGACGTGACGTGCGACTCCAGAGGAAGGGCTACGGATTAGCCCGAAACATGTCGAGTTAAACTCGTTTTAAGACGTGAATGATCCGTTTATTTTCACTATATGTGTTTATTTATTATTTTCATACTTAAGATTTGTTAATTTGTGTGTATTTTCTTGTATTTCCTTAATGATTACATTTACTCTTCAGTTAATTAATAAATATCGTTGTCTAGTAGATCCTTATGATCCATGTAACTTGCTTGCAAGATGCCGAAAGAAGTGCCAAGAAGAACTCCTCAAGGAATTTAATTTAATTTCCTCGCATCGACTTACTATGCAAGATCTTGAAGATTGATAAAAAACTACCAACGGCAAATACGGCGCAAAAAACATAAAAACGAAAAGGAAAACTTGCCCCCTAGTCTGGTTCACATGTACCATTTTTCGTAAAATTTTTATATACTCTCCGAAAATTACGACCATGGTGTCATTCGATTCGTATTGTCACGTAGAAAGTTTTAAGGAAAAGTCCGAAAAGGCGCTGAAAAAAAAATACAAAAGTTATAAACAAATAAGTGAAAAAAAAGTGGGGGTTTGGTTTTTTTTTAATATCTCGAAAAATATTCAAAATTTTCGAATTTTTAAAAAAGATTCAAAGAGATCATCAAATTTCCTAAAAAAAAGTCACGACTCCCGTAGCTATAATAAATTTTTTTAAGGAATGGTTTTCTTTCTAAAAATCATAATTTTCATCAATAAATATAATACAAAAAGAAATTTTTAGATTCACTCATAAACAATGGATTTGTTTATAACAATTTTTTAAACAATAGCAGTAAAGAATTTAAAAAATTATTTTTAAGTAGCTTTTAACCGTTAGACATCGAAACAATAAAGATTTAGAAAAAACGAATTTTTTTTATTTACTTTTTTTTAATTTATAATTTTCAATTGTTAATAACAAAGTGGATAATTAACATTTTGGAATTTTTGCAACGATGATCTATTCATTGGCCTATTAAGAATAACTTCACTGAGTAAAAAAAATTCTAGGGTTTTAGTTTGATAATTATTGGGGTTTTTATGTTAACTTTGAGTTTCGAAAAATTTATTAATTAAAATGGATAATTAATGTAAAAATTGAGATAAAAATTCTTTCACCGCGGATTATTGTTCATTGATGTATTCCAACATTACATGAATTTTTTTATTCCTTAATTTTCATATTTAATATATTTTAATAATTTTTTTTGTTGCTGTGTCAGATTGACGCAACGCGCGCGAAGGCTAGACCACCCGTTTTTGGCTCTATTTTCAAGGCTCTGTAAAAATTATAAATATTAGAGGTACAGCTTCGGGAGTCGTGACTTTTTTTTAGGAAATTTGATGATCTCTTTGGATCTTTTTTAAAAATTCGAAAATTTTGAATATTATTCGAGATATTCAAAAAAAACCAAACCCCCACTTTTTTTTTCACTTATTTATTTATAACTTTTGTAATTTTTTTCAGCGCCTTTTCGGACTTTTCCTTAAACTTTCTACGTGACAATACGAATCGAATGACACCATGGTCGTAATTTTCGGAGAGTATATAAAAATTTTACGAAAAATGGTACATGTGAACCAGACTACCCGGTAGGTTTGTTTTTCATATTTAAGCCTATTTAAGTTCTCTTTTTTTTTTTCAAGGCATGATCTCTGTGACTGCAGACATCTGGGTTTTGGAGGCCTGGTGACCTGACATACAGGTCTCCTAATTCAGGCACCAGTCTCCACAACTCAAAACTTGTAACTAATTGCAAATTTGTAATGTGAAATGTATAAATTGTATTCACTAGAACTGTAGTGGATTAAATAAACACTTTTATTATTATAATTATTTTATTACATATGTAAAACTAAAAAAAAAATATTTTTTTTTTTAAGAATTCTTCGACAACTCCAGTCCCACCGCCCAGCGACAATATAACTACCCCTCACAACCGCTCCACTCCCACAACCGAGCCAAAATTCACCCCTCCTTCTAACCCCACAACCGATGTCCTAACAAATTCCATTAATGCTTTGGTTCCAGCTCCTCTTACAGCTGTACCAAAAATTATTTCTTCCTCATCTAATGATTTGATAAACCTCATTGATAATCTGGCTCCATCTCCTCTAGCCCACATAGTCATAAATATAGACAGCCATCTATTGTTCCCCTCCTGGCTAGATTCCCAACTTAATGTAAGCAAACTTTCTTGTTCTTGATGATTGATATTGTTTTTTTTTTTGATTGATTGTATTTCATACTACTAAAAAAGCCGTGCTGGCCTAGTGGTTTGACCCATGGCCTCTCAAGCAGAGGGTCGTGGGTTGAAATCCCGGCTCGCACCTGTTATATAATATAGACGTACCTATATGGCAACTACACAAACATAATTATAATAGATTGCTATAGCTAATAGTCCTTTACAATGTAAGCATTCTAACAACATCAACGCTCTGGCGATAGAAGGTCTAGACGCTGAATTGCATGTCCGTTAAGATAAGCGGGCCACGGGGCCACCGCGAGAGCGTCGATGCTGCCTGTAGCAGTCAATTAGAATCAGAGACTTCTTCAAGGCGCTCACTATAACTTCCACAATGTAGACATCAATAAAAATGTAGTTAATTAGAATTAGACTCTAGGTTAAGAGGCTGACAACACCTAATTTTGTTGAAATTGATGTCATTTAAACAGTTTTTTAAGAAAAACTGCTTGTTCTAGCACATCAAAAAAATTATATGTTAATATTCATCATATTTCAAAGACCGTAGACGGACTCGATACATAATTGGACGAAATCGGCTCGATAGAAAATAATTGCAAAGATAGGTCTTAAAATCATCATTAAACGGTTCTATGTCTTTATTTTTTTGGCGTATGCGTCTGCAATTAAAAACATATTCATACCTAAACCGCTAACAAGCGCAAGCAAGATCATACCATGGATTCAACCACTGACTCCAAATTTACCGACGAGGTTGGTCAAGATCCCAACAAAGGAAAGCACCGAACAGGAAAAGGCTCTCAGGCCAAAAGGAATGAGAATTATCGGCGTAAGAAGAACGCTGAAACTGACGCCATGATCCAGTCCGGCATCTTCTCCCGTTTGAAGATCAAAGACCCCACCTCAGTCTCCTCTATCCCGATTGCTAACGAGGTCCACCCGGTAGTCGTGCCAGTAGTGTTTAATACGCTACCTACGTACGTAGACCGTGTCTGGGACACTATGGAAGAAACTGGAACAAGACCTTTTGGTATTATGAACACACCCCAAAACAAGGACACATTCAAGAAAGGAATGCAGATTCTAGCGGAGGTTAAACTCTGCTACGCTCAGAGAGCTCACCAGGACAAACCCGATGAAGACTTACCATCGAGAAAGCTCTACACTACTGAAGAGTTAAATGACTTTAACAATATGGCCGAACAATTGCCGTCACAAATAATCCACAGTTTTTTTTTAATTAAATATTTGCCCGATAAATTTCAATATACCCGGCTGCCCAGTAATAGCGGCATCTCGTTTACTCCGATACAAATAGACAGTGTGCGCCGACGTTGGTGTTGACAGCGTCTTAAGGTGGATATTGTAACTTCCACAATGTAGAGTTAATTAAATGTAGTGACAAAACCTTATTTTATTTAAAGTCCTACAAACAACATAACTGGCGCAGTCGATAGTTTTCACCGCGCTGGACACCGAAAATCGTGTTTAGTGTCCGTTTTAACGGTTTACGGTGTGAACTACTTTCCCGAAAATTGAATCAACAAGTTTTGTGGAAGCTGTGACGCCCTGGAGGACACAACTCGCCTTCGTGGGACTAATTACGACGATCGGTTTGCTGATAATACTGTAAGTACTCCCAGATAAGATCAGTTCATAACTTATCCACTCCCTATTTCCAAGAATTTTGTAACATAAAGAGAAGTGAAAAATGATAATTTACGTTTAAGTACCTTCGAAAATACGTATCGCACGTCGATTCTATAGGTTTCTTAATTACTGTTAATAAAATAAAAAATAAAAAAAAACATGTTTTTAAAATGAAATGTTATAAATGAATGTTATTTAGCTGTTAGTAATTTACGTTTGAATACCTTTGAAAATACGTATCGTACGTTATTTCTATAGGTTACTTAATTACTGTTAATAAAATAAAAAAATAAATCATGTTTTAAAATGAAATGTTATTAAATGAATGTTATTTAGTTGTAAGTAATTTACGTTTGAATACCTATGAAAATACGTATCGTAGGTTATTTCTATAGGTTTCTTAATTACTTTTAATAAAATAAGAAAAAAAAAAACATTTTATGTTTTAAAATGAAATGTTATTTAGCCGTCAGTAATTTAAGTCTGAATACCCTTTGAAACACGTATCACACGTGGTTATCTAGGTTTCTTAATTACTGTTGTTCCGTACTTTCATACATTTTAACATATTTCTTTATTTATTTCGAATTGTTTGGTACCTACATACAATTTAATTTTTTGTTTCTGAAAGTTACATTTTTTTTTAACTTAAACTGGAAAGATGCAAATTTGATTTCCGAACGAAGTTGCACCAGTGCTGGGTAGCACCTACGACGGTTTGTAAAAGTTGTTACTTCGCAACTTCGATGGCGGCACGCACGCATCTAGAAAAATCGTTCTTTTTGAATTCTTTACAAATTCACCCGAAACACATTAGATACTTAGTTAATTTACGAATACGATAACATTTTCTAGAAAGTACCGACTTGCTACCGTCTTGGAAGTGTGTATTCTAAGTTAAAGTGCCAATTTAACTATTCATATTCCACCTAAGACTCTTGAAATAAGTGGTTAGGTAATCAATTAAAGCATCATTTCCGAGTTTTACATCGTAATTCTCAACTTGCACTTATTATTTCGATAACCGTGCAAGTAGGCATACTTAAATCGCGCACCGCCTCGCTTGCCACGACGGCGCCAAGCCTAGCGCATAAGCGCGACGCTCGAGTTTACTTGCTTATTTCGGTATTCTTGCATTTTCGTGCTTAATACTATTTCATTCCAATATTATAATAAGTGTGTTCTTTCGAACATTAGACATATTTGCGCACTACGAGTATGTGGAAAGTAATGATTATTATAATATTAGTTCTATTCCTGTTCCAATTTCAAACTTTCTTTGTTTTCATTCCAATATTATAATACCTAAGTGTGTTCTTTCGAACATTAGACATAATTACGCACTACGTGGTAAATTATGGTATTGTAATATTAGTTCCATTCCTCTTCCAATTTCAAATTGTAGTGGTAGAGCCATGTTGTAGCTAGCCGCTGCATCACGAATGGGCCGGCTCATCCGGGGCAGTACCACCCTCTCACAGAACACCGGCGTGAAGCAGCAGTAATCCTGCTTGCGTTTCGTACGGTCAGTGAGAGTGCCGGGGGCCCAATACCTCACCCCTTCCCTCTCCCCCATCCCCTATTCCCTCTCCTTTAGGGCCGACAACGCACTGGCATCGTGTAAAGCGCTGCGGGTGTCTATGGACAGTGGTGTTCATTTAACATCAGGTGACCCACTAGTTCGTTTGTCTGGCCTAACATAAAAAAAAAAAAATTCTTTGTTTTCAATTTTCTGATTGAAATATTTTCCTCATTGAAATTATTATATCTACGTACCGCGTACTAGATAAAACTAATTAAGCATTGTGACACTACAGGAGACCAAAGAGCTGGCAGCTACCTCGCACAACGTATTGTAGCGACTACTAGCGCCATCTAGTCATCACATAAGGAACTAACTACTACATCACGCTATCGAAGTTTCTCCACTCGGCTGCATAAATACAACTTCCAACTTTCATCCATTGGACTTCGGTCCCCAGGCATAACATCTGCCTGGAGAGAGATCTCTCTATTGCAGCTACCTGGGGGTAACCAGACCTACGACATTGGACAAAATCGCAACCTTCAGACACAAGACGATGACGCAGTCTCACAGCAAGCCATACTCACCGCACTGTGCACCATTAGCATGTATCTATTATCTGCCTGGTGTCTACAGTTCGCAAATACTCCTCCCACTACTTCCACTTGCCGATCAATCAACCAACGCTCGCCAACAAGGCTCCGAGCAATCACGCAACAGGCATGCATCCACAAGTAGCAGAGGAACAACAATGCTCGCCGACGAGGCTCTGAGCGACTGGCCCTTGCAAGCGCCCACATGACGCACAGACTGCACTCCACTGCAATTCGTATCGACCTCCGGTCTAAAAGGGGGGCTGATGTAGCGACTACTAGCGCCATCTAGTCATCACATAAGGAACTAACTACTACATCACGCTATCGAAGTTTCTCCACTCGGCTGCATAAATACAACTTCCAACTTTCATCCATTGGACTTCGGTCCCCAGGCATAACATCTGCCTGGAGAGAGATCTCTCTATTGCAGCTACCCCCAAAGTATCAGCATTGCTATACAGCGAGGGAATGCTGCCAGTGTCTTTATTTATTTATTTATTTATAGTTATAGTATTAATTTATTATTGTTGTTGTGTTTTATATTATGTACAATAAAATAATAGTTATTTTATTTAATGAATAAAGTCCTTCATTAAGCATTTACTGCGTAATAATATTTTCAACGAACAAACACATTTTGTTCATCTTTCTTTTAGTTCGTTTCTTAAGAGGGTTTATACCTGCTGAGCTGGCAACGTTGCATTTTTGTTAGTTTTTCTCGATTATTCCATAAAAATTGAATGAAAATTAAAAATGTTTTGAATACAAATTTTTCTAATATATAAGTTAATGTGTCTACTGCAATAATAATTCGTGATAGACTTTTATTTTCTTTAAAAACGAACAAATTATTACCTAACGGTTTTTAAAGAAAATAAAAGTCTTATCACGAATTATTATTGCAGTAGACACATTAACTTATATATTAGAACAATTTGTATTGAAAACATTTTTAATTTTCATTAAATTTTTATGGAATAATCGAGAAAAACTAACAAAAATGCAACGTTGCCAGCTCAGCAGGTATAAACCCTCTTAAATAGATTTACACCATGGAAATTGAACAATTATACTTTGAAGGAGACATTCAATTGAATACTTTACAAAAAATGGCAGATTGTTCCGAAACAGATTAAATGCAATTTCGTTGTCGAATTAAAGAATTAAGTTCAATTAAAAAAGAGTTCCTTAAAATACAGGTCAAAATCGAAAAATCTTTAGCTAAAAATAATAGCTTTTCTAATGACTTTTCGCAATAAATTTGATGATTTATATTATTAGCATTGTTTTGCTTAAAACGAGATCCCAACCCTATTTTGTTTAAAACTGTTTCTTTAAACCAATAAACATTTATCATTTTTTTTTTTCATTTTTCATGTTCAAGTGGCTGCCGACACTTACAAAATTCTGCAGCGTCGCAGTAGTCAGACCGGTAACAATAATGATAATAAAGACAACGTCGTGTCTCATTGTTCCCGCGGGCCGAATCTACCTTCACTGCCATTTTAGCCAACCGACAACGCGGATTCCCGAAGCGTTTAGAAAGTCTTCACTCGTAAACATTTCTTTTAGATTCCTAACACCTTCCTTGTTATATTTTTTCTCCCAGATTGCCTCGTAACACGATTTTCAGTTTTTCGATGGTAATGATCGTTAGCTATAGTTAATTCATTCACAACCTATATTATTCTGAATGACCTACCTTCTCAACCTCATTCATTTGTTCTACTGCACACTGATTGTGATGAGGTTAATAACGCATTAATGAACCTTCAGTCTGATAGCGCCCCTGGATGGGATAATATCCCTACCAAGTTCTTAAAAAGGGCTAGTATAGATTTAGTTCCTGTGATAACACACCTTATAAACCTTTGCTTTGACACTGGTATTTTTCCAGCTCCTCTGAAACGCGCAATCATAACACCGGTGCACAAGGGTGGGGACAGAGACGATATAAATAATTACAGGCCAATATCAGTACTACCTGCGATCTCAAAAATTTTAGAAAAACTACTTAATGCTAGATTACTCAAATATCTAGATCATTTCAATCTTATATCTACCTCCCAATATGGATTTAGAAAAGGAAAATCAACAGAGGATGCTATAGCTGCACTTAGTTCGCTGGTAGTAGAACAACTAGATAAACGTAAGAAATGTATGGCTTGTATTTCTCGACTTAAAAAAAGCTTTTGATACCGTCTCTGTTCCCATTCTTGTACGTAAACTGGATAAGCTTGGTATAAGGGGCACTTCACTCAGACTGTTCAATGACTACTTATACAACAGAAAGCAAAGTGTTAGGTTACTAAACTGTGTCAGTGGGGATGAGGAGGTATCTTACGGTGTGCCGCAGGGTAGTGTCCTTGGTCCAACTTTATTTTTGTTGTATATCAATGACCTCTGCAGCATGCGCGTCGCAAATTCTAACATCTTCTCATACGCCGATGACACTGCTATTGTATTTACTGGCGAATCCTGGGAGGAGGTCAAGTCTAGAGCTGAAGTGGGGTTGTTCCAAATACAAAGTTGGTTGCGTAATAACAAACTTACCTTAAACACTACCAAGACTAATTATGTTTGTTTTAGTATATACAATGATGCACAACCGAATAATGTTTTCAACATTTAAATTCATAGCTGCAATGATATTTCGGGAAACTGTAACTGCCCTAGCATCCAAAAAGTAGCATTTGCAAAATATCTAGGTGTCTTTGTGGATCAGCGACTCTCTTGGTACCAACATCTTGATTATGTCTCAGCGCGCATAAGAAAACTAATCTGGATTTTTAAAACTCTAAGATATGTGGTGCCAAGAGGCGTCGCTGTGATAAAGGACTTGAATAGAGACTTACTGAAGGAGATTTATGTATCGTTGGTGCAATCTGTTATTACATACTGCATATCTATTGGGGCGGTGCGGCTAAAACGCGGTTCCTTGAAGTTGAGCGTTCACAAAGAAGTCTGTTAAAAGTTATGTATTTTAAGAAAAGAAGGTTTTCCACTGATAGATTAAGATACATAGTTTTAAAAAAACATAAGACATTACCTTATGACATTAACATAACGAACTTAACAAGCAGAAGAAAGAACGATATAGTAGCGCTAGCACCATTAACCAAAACTAAATTTGCTAAACGACAACACTCGAAATTGTCAGCTAACCTGTACAATGCATTAAATAAGAAATTGGATTTGTATAGTAAAAAGTATTATGAGTGTAAATCTATCATACCAACGTGGCTTGAAGGTAAATCTTATGAGGAGACAGAGGAACTTTTGGACTGCTAAACTAGTTACATATGTATATAATTTAATGAATCAGGTGTTACTTTGCGGAGGTCCTTGTTAATGAGCTGAAGCAATTGCTTAGCTCACCCGCGACCTAAGTTGCGGGTGAGTGAAGTAGTTGTTTCAGTTCATTTAAATATTTAAATATGTTTTAGTTTACGAATGATTGCGCTCGAGTCTTCGATGTACTTAATATCTTGTTCACAAATTCATTATCAAGTGAAGCATGATAATAGATGGAAATACTGATACACACACACACACATACACATGCACACACGCACACACACACACACATTCTCACACACACACACACACACACACACACACACACACACACACACACACCTACTACGCTTTGCTTGACTTGCTAGACCCCATGCACTATGTTGGGCATGACTATAAATAAAAGTAGGTATGTAAAAGTACGATAAGTTCGCCTTTGTACATCTGTTTCTCTTGTTAACTCTTAATTTCATGTTTTTTATTTACAATAAAGAGTTTTATATAATTTCTACATATAGAGTAGTTAGTCACGGAACCACAATCAGTTGCAACATTGTTTTCCATTGTATAATTAGTAACACCTCATTGACTAATCCTAATGAGAGAGCGGACTAATTCAAGGATCACGTAACGACAATAACTTCATATTTTTACGATGACATTTATGGTCAATCCGTGTTCTTGAGCTGGTTACGCCAATTAGTGGAGGGGTGACTAGGAAAATACCAAGCATAAGAAACATATATAAACTGGAGCTGCGTCTCCTAAGATCATTCTGCTGCACCTCCTCTCTCCGTATAGTTGTATTACTAACCTCCAGTGTAACTCAATATAAAACCTAACACCCAGTTCGACTTTCAATCATCTCCACATTGAATCGAAGAGTTTAATTCAGGCAAGAGTGATCCAATAGATCACGTGCTAGGCAGGCAGCGTGATTGGCGCAGTCGGTAGGATTCCTGAAGGATTCCTGAAGGGTAACTGAAAAGTTACGATCAAGTAAGTGACCAGCTGATTCAACTACCCACTCCGAGAGTCCTGTTCTTTCAAGAACTGCTAAAGCATCAGAACGATCCTGCAAAAATTCAAAAACTATTGGAGAATTTGCCCGAAACCCTGAAGAGACATTTCCTGAAAAATTAATACCGAGAGAGAAGCCGCAGAATCGGGAGGATCCATACGGTGACATACTTAAACCTTTCCTTCCTTACCAAAAAACCCCTATTTCTAATTTTAAAACGAATGTGTATTTTTAGAGCTCTAATACTTTTAATGTGTGTATGCTAATTAGCGATTTTATTAACAGTGAGACGTCACTATATATAAAGCGATAGCGAATTGAATATTTAAATTTTCTCGCGAATATTTTAACTGTGATCTGATTTATGCAAAAGGGAACTTATACGCTTATAAACAATAATTTGAGTATAACACTCATTATAAGATATAATAAACTAACGAAGGGTAAGCGTTGCCATCAAACCAAGAAATATTTCACTTGCTATATTGTAATTAAATTAACATATTTAAAAACTGAAAATATTGTTCGCGTACAACTGATAGAATTCGATTACTAAATGAATTTCTTGGCACAAGCCGCAGCAGGCGCCGCAGGAATTCCTATACATCAAATTATGCAAGCCACTCAGGGCGGAACAGCACAAACCGTGTCGAGACATCCAACGGCACACGTGCAACCAGCGCAAATAGAAACCATTAGAGAAGAAGAAGCCGATCCGTCTTCGTGTTCACCGATTGAATCGCAAGGTTTAGAGGCAGAATTACCAGAAAACGAAAATTTTAATCAAACTTTACCTCCCCTAGGAGAACCAATTCATACCATGAATTATACAGCAAGTCCAAGAATTAGCCACGAAGTGCTAGCTCTCATACCAATATTTGAAGGAGATTCGAAACATCTGAACCTTTTTATCAGAAAGTGTGAATATGCAATTAACCGATTCGGAAATACTACTACTGAAAGATATACCGACGTACTGGAGATAATTACATCTCGATTCACGGGTAGAGCCGCCGCAATTGTTAGTGAAAATGAATACGTCCTACACGATTGGAATCTATTGAAATCACTTCTTTTACAACACTTTGGAGATCAAAAATCAGAAGCGTGTCTGATTCTGGAGCTAGAATCTATGAATATAAGAAATGGCGAATCTTACCTCGAATTCGGCTCGCGCGTGCAATCGGCAAGAAGCCAATTATTTTCAAAAATTTCCGCTAACTCGGACATACAGACGCGTAATACTAAAATGTCGATCTACAATAATACGGCACTTAACGTTTTCCTTTACAATTTACCGCAACACTTGTTGCGAATAATACGCCTCAAACAACCCGGCAATTTAGAACAGGCATTAGAAATGGTGGTCGAGGAAACGAATTTCGAAAAGCAGTATAAAATGCGGAACGAGATCAACCGTAACAATACGCGTAACACTATACAACCGAAACAAAATCTACCTCAAAATCAAAGATTTAGACAATTTATACCGCACAACCCGATCAACATGAGACCTAACAATTATTTTCAAAGAGCACAATTTCATAATCCGACTACATCATATCAAAATTATAACCGATTCAATTCGAACCCATCGCCTTCGAATCAAAACACACAAAACACAAATCGATTCAATTCGACCCCTACCAATCAAAACGCTAACAGATTTAATTTGACGCCCTCGACTCAAAATTCTAATCGGCAGAACAGATATTCGTACGGAACTGGACAAAATTGGCAAAACAGACCAAATCCAATTCCAAGGCCAAACAACGGCAATAATAGGCCGACCTTTCAAAGTTATAATACACCCGGCACAAGCCGTGATACGTCATTAAATTATCACAGCGAACCTAGAACGCAAAACGGAGCAAAAAATTTTCGCCACAACCAATCAAACAACTCACAAAATGAAGAACCAAATTTTCAAGTGCAGGCCTCAACGAGTCAACAAAGGAAATAAAAGAATCATTCTTACCATACATCTATGTCCCCGAGATCAGAGCAAAATTACTATTAGACACCGGTAGCACACGTTCATTCTTAAGTATCAATAAAACCGATGAATATTTTAAGGATCGTAAAATTAATGAACCGTTTAACATTGTTACCACACACGCAGTCAGCACACATGACCTCGTCGTAACAATTCCAATATTTAAAATATTCAAAGAAAATTTCGCGCATAAATTTTATGTTTACGATGTTGACAAAATGTATGATGGTTTAATCGGAATAGACTTCCTCAAGAAATATAATGCTATAATAAATCTAAAAAGAGAAATTTTGAAGACGCCTAACGTAATAATACCAATAAAATTTTCAACAACCCAAAACATAAAGGTGCCTATCGTTACCTTATCGATTCCACCACGTGCAGAGCAAAGAGTGTTGATTCCGACGGAAATCACATCTGGCGAAGGAATTATCGAAGAAATCGAATTTTGTAAAGGAGTGCGAATGCCATGCGCTATATTACAATGTCAAAATGGATATGCTCAAACCACTATCCAAAACACAACTGAAAAGGAAATAGAAATTATTGTACTTAAACCATTCAAAGTGGAAGTTTGTGAGAATTTGACACTGGGAAATATTAATCATTCCACCAATGATCAACTGTTAACGGAAAACTTGAACAAATTACGGACAAACCACATGAACGACGAAGAAAGAGAATTAATTTCTAAAATCTGTCACGAATATCGAGACATATTCTATCATGAAGATATCCCATTGACATTTGCGCACGAAGTCAAACACTTTATAAGAACTAAAAATGATACACCAATTTACATAAGACCTTATAGACAATCGCCGACTCAGGCTTTAGAAGTCAAGAATCAAGTAGAGAAACTGCTTCAGAACAATATAATTAAACCATCTTATTCTCCTTGGAGTGCACCCGTCCATATAGTCCCCAAAAAGTTAGACGCTACTAACATACCGAAATATCGAATGGTTATCGACTATAGAAAATTGAACGAAATCACTATCGACGATAAATATCCGTTACCAAATATTAATGACATATTTGACAAACTAGGTCAAAGCATGTATTTTACAACTTTAGATTTGGCTTCGGGTTACCACCAAATAGAAGTAAATGAAGAAGATCAACCAAAAACGGCGTTCAGTACCCAATTTGGGCACTACGAATTCTTGAGAATGCCATTTGGCGTCAAAACCGCACCCGCTACATTTCAGAGAGCAATGGACAATATTTAAAAGGAATGCAAGGAATCCATTGTCTCATTTATTTGGATGATATCATAATCTTTTCTGCAACACTTTCAGAGCACATAGATAAATTAAAACGAGTATTCGAAACTCTGCGAAAGTCCAACTTAAAGATACAACTGGATAAATCGGAATTCCTAAGAAAGGAAGTCCTTTATTTAGGACATGGAATAACCAAAGAAGGATTGAAACCCAATGACGAGAAAATCAGCGTCGTATTGAAATATCCTATCCCCAAAAACACAAAGGAAATAAAATCATTCTTAGGATTGATGGGTTATTACAGACGATTCATTCCAGACTTTGCCAAAATTACCAAACCGATGACATCTTTATTACGCAAGGGTAAAAATTTCATAATCACTAAAGAATTCGAAGATTCGTTTGAAACCTGTAAAAGCCTTCTGACAAATGCCCCTCTGTTGCAATACCCTGACTTTGAAAAACCGTTCTTACTAACGACGGATGCTTCAAACATTGCCCTAGGAGCTGTCTTATCCCAAGGATCTGTTAATAACGATAAACCTATAGCATATGCCAGTAGAACCTTAAACTCTACTGAGCAAAGGTACAGTACCATCGAGAAAGAATTACTAGCTGTTCTATGGGCCGTGAAACATTTCCGACCATATTTATATGGGAAGAAATTCACCATACACACTGATCATAGGCCATTGGCGTGGCTTTACTCGCTCAAAGAGCCTAATAGCAAACTGGCACGTTGGAGACTGAGATTACAATAGTATGATTTTGATATTATCTTCAAAAACGGAAAACAAAACACTAACGCGGACGCCCTATCGAGGATTCAATTAAACACATTGACTGTTGGAAACACAGATGATGAACAACCATCAACATCTTATGTACCTTTGGATACTAGTGACAATATTTCAGAAGCCACAATGAGCGCTTCGGAAGATGAAACTTTAGATATACAAGATTTCGATAGCAGTAACGAAGATCGATCAGTGATCCCAGTCTTGCACGAAGCGATAGATCTAAAATCCAATCAATTGATTCTAACTCATTGGCACAAAGAAGAAATTAAAATTATAGATAGATCTAAAAAGCTCAAATCTTGGAAGTTTTCCTTCCCTTCAAACAACACTCTATAGAAAAATTTATTGAAGAAAACGTAGACATTCATCGTAAATATTTCATTTTCTTCAATTCAATAAAATTGAAAGAACTTTTTAACAATACCGTTTCAAGATTATTTGATAACAATATTCCATTTATAGAATGCACAAAACGAATAACTGTGCTTACGGATGAAAAAGAACAAGTAGAAATTATAAAAAAATATCACGAGGGCAAAACCTGTCATCGAGGTATAAATGAAACATATAATAAACTTAAAAGAGTATATTATTGGTCCAAAATGAAAGACACCATACCATTACAGCAGTCATTAACACCTGCACCTCCTGCAAACAGATGAAATACGATAGAAAACCCTTAAACCCTTTGATAGAATTGACACAAACACAAAATAAACCGTTCGAAGAAATATTTATGGATCTATTTAAAATAGACGGAATGCTATATTTAACTATTGTTGACGCATTTAGTAAATTTGGACAATCCATACTAATCTCGAATAGGTCTACACCGGAAGTAGTTAAAGCTTTAATAAAATATGTTTCACAATACGGATTACCATTTAAAGTCAGTTGTGATCCCGGATCTGAATTCAATAACGCATTAGTTAAAGAACTTCTAAATTTCTACAAAATCGATTTACACATCGGAACCCTGAACAATCCACAATCAATGGGATTAATCGAAAGATTCCATAATACACTCATTGAAATTTATAGATTAGCTAAATACGAAAGAAAGATCACAGACGCTGCTGATGTCATGACTTATGCAATAATGGCATATAACAATAGTATACACTCAATGACCGGATTCACTCCGTTCGAAGTACTTTTTGGTCATACAGACGCACGAACTGTGTTCGATATTAATTTCAACCATCATTTTATGCAAAAAGTAATTAAAGACCATGAAAAACGAACAAAAGTTCTTTATAAATATATAACCGATAAAATGATGCAGACTAAAGTAATGACTAGACAACGATTAGAACCAACCGCATCAACTAGTGACGATTTTAGAAAAGAAGATACAATTTATATGAAAATGGTAAATAAAAGACTACCCAAGGATAAGCCAAAATATCAAGAAGCCATAGTAACTGAGCTTCCTGAAAGAAATGTCGTATCAGTAAATGTTAAAGGACGAGATACCACCGTACCTATTACAAACGTAAAACGACCCAACAAGTTAACTAAAGCATTAAATTTCCTTAGAATTAGAGATAGCAATTCTTACACCTTCACAAATTAACTGTCACAGATATTAAATTCAAGAAAAATGAAGCGTATGAGCGATTCCCCTTTTGTATGTAAGCATAAATCATGATATAATATCAAATTTATATTTGAACCATAGTATACGTATACATAAATCGGAGCATAGCACGGTATACGGTTTACTTCATGAAAATGAAAATAAGCATAACTAGGTTTAGGGCTAGCCCCGTTAAATAAAGGGATATAAAAATTTAAAATTATGAAAAATGAAATGAAAAGAATTAAAAATAACAATGGAAATTTAAGCCAAGTAAATAACAGGGTAAAATGGGAAACCCTATTTTGATGACATGTGAGGGTTATGTAAAACCCATATCTTATGAAACCACTATCGATTGTAATCGTCGTAATCGTCAAAAAAAAAAAATATATAAAGGAATAAAAATATTTTATCCTCAGCGTGTAAAGTATTTCTCAAATACTTCTCGCTGTTGAAAGGATTATACTAGTACCTGATGTATAAATTTGGGCCCATCTAAGAAATGTTTACAAAAATGATTTAATACTCTAAGTGCACTTGTTATTGTTAAGAATTATTTTAGGAATTGTATAACACTTTAAAATAATCAAAATTTAACATTTTTGTATAATCATTAGCATTATAAGATTATAATTATAAGGTTATAATAGAGTATCCTTATTTCCTTCCTCTCCCAAAAGAAGAATCGAGACACCAATGAACAAACAATGTTATTGGATGAACGACATTCAAACAATAACTCACAGAAGTAGAATGTTACTTATTTATGTAAGTCATTGTTGAAAGTTCGGAATCCATTCAACAACGCGACAAATGCAGTGATTGAAGAAAAAGGAAATCCTCTGTGAAAATGTGATTCTATGAACAAAGTGACAAAATCAGTGATAAAGGTGAACTCAGTGTAACTTAGGGAGTGATGAAGCAATAAAAGACATTGTAAGGATTAGAATAATCACTTTATTGTACTACTAATAGTATTGTTAAATTTGCTAAGGAAAATTATCCCAGGCAAGCTAAGATAATTTACCTCTTAAGGAGGGAGGAGTCACGGAACCACAATCAGTTGCAACATTGTTTTCCATTGTATAATTAGTAACACCTCATTGACTAATCCTAATGAGAGAGCGGACTAATTCAAGGATCACGTAACGACAATAACTTCATATTTTTACGATGACATTTATGGTCAATCCGTGTTCTTGAGCTGGTTACGCCAATTAGTAGAGGGGTGACTAGGAAAATACCAAGCATAAGAAACATATATAAACTGGAGCTGCGTCTCCTAAGATCATTCTGCTGCACCTCCTCTCTCCGTATAGTTGTATTACTAACCTCCAGTGTAACTCAATATAAAACCTAACACCCAGTTCGACTTTCAATCATCTCCACATTGAATCGAAGAGTTTAATTCAGGCAAGAGTGATCCAATAGATCACGTGCTCGGCAGGCAGCGTGATTAGTTTGTAGGTAGTTAAGATACACAAAATGTAATGTTGAGAAGGAGGAGGATTGGTGCCTCCTGACACAGGCTTTTTTAAGCTTACAAGGAGGCTCCGGCGACTATTTTGTATAATCTTATTATCTAACTAATAAAACATTTTTCATTTTTTTTTTTTTTTTTTTTCACAATTATAGGTAATTTGGAGTAATCTAAAAAGTCTGAAAGTTGTGGGATTACTTGTTCAGGATGTTTTTCTTTGAATATTTGATGAACCGTTTTAATTCCCAACTTTTCATTGGGGTCCATGATCCCACCCCCTGATCTTTCAGTTATCCATCTATTGGCTTGTCTGATTTTGTCTTGTAGCATTAGACGGCTAAATATTCTGACTGCATGGTCATCGTCCTTTTTCTGTTTATGTTTTGAGGTAAGTTGCAATCAAAGTAATGTTTCAGCAATCAGTTTGTCAAATTGATTTGGGTTTCACATTTCCATTCTCCTTTAAACTGTTCGCCCAATGTCTTGACCTGATTTTACCATAGGGTCTCTCTGTAGTATTGTACTGCATATAATGAAAATTTTTCGGAGTTTCCGTCTCCAGGTAGTTTATTTGCAAGTTCTTTTATTTCCGTGGCAAGAAGTGTAGTAATTTGTCTGCCAATGTTTCCTTGTGGGATACTATATTGTAAACTACGGAAGTTTATAAATTTTTCCAGCGTTCACTCCAAACTGAGTCTGAGCCACATTCACTATTTAGCAGTTTCACGTTGAATCCTTTTAAAAATAAATTTTGTAGAGAATCTGGTATGTGTGCATTGTTAATAGGTTGACTTATCGTTTCATCGACTTGCCTTGTATTTTGGTTCGATGTGGTAGGTTGATTATTAAAGTATCCCGGGTAGGACATGAGAATATGACTCTTTAAACCTCTCTTTTTGTAATCATGAAAGCATACCGGGCATGATTCTTTCATAGCTGTAGAAGTTTGTGGTTGTGATGAAGTAATTCCAGTATTCTCGGTATCGTCCGCTTCATCATCTTTGTCCATTGGTATTTAGAAATTGTATAAATAAGTTTCACTGATAATTTCATTAATAAACATGAAATATGACAAAAAGTATAGAAAAATAACAAAACAAAATGAAAAAAAAAAAAAAATTTTTTTGACGTAACGTCTTGCCAGATTTATTTTTCTTCTTTAGCTATAGTTAACTTTAAGCCCAACCTATGAGCGGTTTTTCATACCGATCCCGTAATATTCCGCTAAAACCATCAACACCTATAAACAACCATAACACTCACAAAACAAAGCAACAGACTTATTAAGACGACATGCATGCATATTACGCTGACATTAGTTCGGACAACTCCACCACAGCACCTTTGCAGAGTCAACACGTTGATAACGACGTTGGCACAGACTATTTAACCAACCAGCAGTTCAATTACAATGAAACTAATAATGAGTTTGAGTATGTTCCATCCGAAGAAATCTCACCTCTTTTATAATATCTTATAGTAAGCTCGTATTTTAGTGATAATAAGTTAGTTTTTGTTGTTAACATAGTTAAGATACCAATATTCTTCAAGAATATCTTTACTTAATAGAATTTGTTCCCGATTCCCACCACCATACCTATCCCCAATATCAAACGAGCCCAAACTCGACGGGGTTGTGTCGTTTTATTGTGGAGTGCCTTTGGCCATCTTCCAGCTCCATCATCAGACCCTGGTTACCATCTGGGATCAAAGTGCTCGTCAAGACGAACCAAATGAGCCCAAACTCGACGGAGTTGTGTCATTTTATTACAGAGTTCCTATGGCCACCATCCAGCTCCATGTTACCATAATATTGCATTGTCATCCAATTTACACATACGTGCAAAATTTCAGCTCAATCGGAAACCGGGAAGTTGGTCAAAATCATGTTCAAAGTTTCCATGTTGGCAATCTTCTAACTAGCGCCATCTGCGAGCGTTGTGGTGCTTCCGGGATGACATCTGTCAAACGAAACGTCACAAAGAACGGCCGCGCCACCAGTTGCCAACCTCTCGAACTAAATAATCCGACCAATCAGCGTCAAGCCCGTCCCGCCTTTTTGGTGTGTTTAAAACTGACAGTTAACGGCGCGGCGCGCCCATTCGAATGATTTTTCTTGTGACGTAAGGTAGTCTCGCATTGTAAGTGAATCTAGATTGTTTCTTATATATTATTGAAGATATCCTTATAGATTAAGAAAAAAACGGTTTGTGATAAATATTTAAAAGGTATGTTAACATCAGAAGTGGGATTGGAACCAAAGTAGATCAAGGACATCGCCCATGCCGCCTCGAAGAATGTCCAAAGTGACTCGGAAAACTAAAAGAGCAAAGCCACAAGCGATATACCGGGACGGCGTCAGCAGAACATATGAAACACTGGATTAAAATCCACGACTGGGATTTCGGTAATTAATGACCTTCAAGCTCGTGCTGACAAGGTAATGTTTCACCATGTTATAATTTATGATTTTGTTAAAAGCTAATTTCGAATATTATAATAAGCTAATTGAAGACAATTACTAGCTTCCTCGTCTTTCCGTTATCTGAATGCCAAAAGATTCGTCAAAGTTTTGCCTAAGCCTAAAGGCAAATGACTACGACAATCTTTTAAGAAAATGTTCCCTAAGCCTAAAGGGGCATTTTAGAATTGGTATTGGATAATGGAACACACATGTTTAATGTTACAAAGATTGCCTAAGACTAAAGGAATCGAATTTGAACTTTAACATGTAGGTACATAGTATTGTGTGGTCACGAAAGGCCGAGCGTTTAAGTACATGTACATTTACAATAATCATGTTTTATCAATCTGTGCCAGGTCGACAGTACCCTGTGAATATCTTGGAGCGCCTGTGGGCATGCGCTATGCAGAATGGCCGTGTTGGCAATCTTCTAACTAGCGCCATCTGCGAGCGTTGTGGTGCTTCCGGGATGACATCTGTCAAACGAAACGTCACAAAGAACGGCCGCGCCACCAGTTGCCAACTTCTCGAACTAAATAATCCGACCAATCAGCGTCGAGCCCGTCCCGCCTTTTTGGTGTGTTTAAAACTGACGGTTAACGGCGGGGCGCGCCCATTCGAATGATTTTTCTTGTGACGTAAGGTAGTCTCGCATTGTAAGTGAATCTAGATTGTTTCTTATATATTATTGAAGATATCCTTATAAATTAAGAAAAAAACGGTTTGTGATAAATATTTAAAAGGTATGTTAACATTACAGACTTAGTTACATACACGACGACCTAATAAAAGCGTGTTAAAAATGTGTCAAAACATCATGATGGTCCGATTTTCCCTGCAGCGAGAGTATAAATCATGTGTAAATTTTTCACCAACGAGCGATATGATAAAAAACTTCAACATGCGAATGTACGAATACAACAAAAAATCGTCAAATGACGAAGACGATCACGATGACGATACAGTACTCGAAATAATTAACAATATTGTATGCTAATTATTTCAAGCACTATTACTCCTAACTAGACCCCGTTATCTAACGCTCAGTATTGGGGCAAGCTAAGATAGTGATGTTGCTACACATAATTATTTGATTCACATTTACTTATAACTAGTTATTTGACAAAATAAAATTCTTCTTTTGTGAATGCTCTTGAGATAACTCGTTCATTGCATTTATTTGATCGGATAGGAGGGGGACAATTATTGAATAGTAGAGATACGGAACAAACGAAATAAATTTTATACACACCCATTTCACAATTTTATCAACAGCCATTACAAAATTAGAAGATCCCAAGTGATCATTGAAACAGTCATTGAATATTGTACTTACATGATATTTAAAATAAAATTGCATTAGTGAGGCTGCACCACAAAGGGAAATTGATTCATGCAAAATTTTTAAATCTGTAAAAATTATTAATCAGTTAAAATTGACAAAGGTACTGTAAACAAAAGCTGCATAGAGCATTACAAAAAACTACAGTTTTTGCCAGTTACATCTGTAGAGGTCGAAAAATCATTTTCATTTTTAAAATGGATTTTTACAAGCAGGGGGCGAAGTTTACCTTCATATAATTTGGAAAAAATATTGTTAATTTATTATGAAACATACTTACAAAAACAAAATAAAAATAATAATTATTTTTTCTTTCATTTCATAACAATTTATAAAATCACTATAGTAGAGCTCTGGTAAGTATGGATCTTTTGATAATAATGTTAGTGAGTAAGTAAATGAACTTAATTTTTTATCGATTCAGGTTATCGAAACTGCCCCATCACTTGCCGCCAAACTGAGCGTTAGATAACGGGGTATGCTCCTAACCTAATACATTTGGTGCCAGTGAATTTATTTTCAATAAAATTACAATTTCTTTATACAAGTGTTTTATTTTGTGAATGTATTATTTTACAAAAAATCGTCAAAAGATAATTAGGAAAAAATATTTATTTAGGGGTATTTAGGGGGATTTGAAAAAGTACTTGTGAGTAAAATTGGCCGTGGGTTGGCAACACTGGTGGCTTTGAGACGGCTCATGGCGGAATGGCTGAATTGAATGCTATGTTAGAGCGAAATAACAACAGCTCATACATATGCACAGATTGGAAGTCATTTGATAAACGGGTTCCTCCTTGGTTGATTCGAGATGCATTCGATTTACTGCGCGAGTGTTTTGATTTTGCACATGTCAAAGATTCCGGCGGCAACATTTGGGACGTTGATTTGTATTCAGAGCGCCGATGGAAGAAAAAGGTAGACTTCTTTATTGAAAACCCAATTCGAACGTGTAAGAGTGAGCGGTTTCTTGTAACTGATGATATCCCTTCAGGATCCTGCTGTACTAACTTGGTTGACTCGTTAATAAACGTAATTATTACGTACGAGATTTATGATCTACCAGACTACGGGTGGTATGCCCCGTGATGAAATTTATTTAGGCGATGACGATGTCCAAGTTGTTTCTGGGACCGTAAACCTCGAAGACATGGCTGGAGTCGCTAATAAATATTTTGGCATGGTACTGAACGTTTCAAAGAGTTTTGTTACAACTCATAAGGATAATGTTCAGTTCCTCGGATACATTAACCGTGCTGGTTATCCTTAGAAGCCCATGGACTTCTTGATTGGCTCTTTCATTAATCCTGAACATACCAGGAAGACGACTCGATGCGTGTGCAGCTGCCCTTGGTCAACTCTGGAGTTGCTTTGATCCAGTTTATGCAACCCAATGGGCTTTGGTTATTAAGATGATCGCTGAGCACGTAGCCATCACACACGAGGAAATAGTCGCTCATCTGAGATCCAAGAGTTTCCGCCATAAGTACCTGCAGCATGTAGGACTTAAAGTCGAGTCCATTAGTATTCCGGTTCCTAAGGACTCATTTGTGGTAGAGGTGATTCCTCCCCTGACAGGCCGGAACATTCTGGAGAGACGTGACTACGATCTCCATGCGCAATATGGAAGGAGTGTCAGTAAAGTCAAATTTTCTCACGAGTGTGGAAAGACAGCTCCCCACGGGGGGAGGATTACATTTGAAATTTACCATGAGCTTTTCGGTTAAGGAAAACATCGGGAGGAAACCTGCATACACCTGCGAAGAAATTCAATGGTGTGTGTGAAGTTCTCAATCCGCACTGGCCTCGCGTAGAGACTACGGCCCAAGCCCTCTCATTCTGAGAGGAGGCTTGTGATGTGCAGTGGGACGTATATAGGCTGGGATGACGATGATGATGATTCAAATCCATACTATCCATAAGCACTAATGTCATAGCCATTATTCACAAGCTGCACGATAAAATTCGAGATCTATACCAAGAAATTCTTCTGCGTTACTTAAAACGGGAGTACGTCATGCAGCCGAATTTAACTCAAGTAGACCCTAAAAATTATCAGATTTCCCAGATCGCAAAGGTAATTGCGTAAATTTCGAGCCGTCGAAAGAAATGTACTCCAGAATGACAGCTGAAAACTATACAGTAAAAATAAAGATGATTTTACCAATATCCCTGATGTTGAATATAATTAACGCAGATAACACCAACATGAAAAAAATTGGCCTATCGCTAAATTTTTCCAAGGGCGAACTTTTTATTACAGATTCCTTGCCAGACAAGGAACATACAATCGACCTTTTTAGGATCGACGTTTTTAAGGATAATACACTGTTCAGAAAAATTAATGACGACCCTGATAAATTGCGTATTGTAATACCGAAAGGTGCAAGGTGGCAAGTTTGTCGCCTTAATCACGACGAGATTGGCCATTTTGGAGAGATTTTGTCGAGAAATGAACATGAAGCATATTTTAAATGCTGTCGCGTGTCTAAGAGCCAATGGACAAGTGGAAAGATTCAACCAGACAGTATTGAATGCTATTGCTACGCAAAGCACAGATCACGACTATTAAGATTGGGATTTGATAGTTCCTAATATTCAATATGGTATAAATAATACTGTGAATGGAACGACTGGAAAGACGGCTTCCCAAGTGCTATTTGGTGTAAAATTAAGGGGCACAGCTGATAATGAATTTAAAGAAGTTTTAAACAATACAGAGACAATAATTAGAGATTTAGATGAAGTCAGATATGAAGTATCACAAGCAAAAACAGAATAAAATAAAAACCGACCATGATTCTAAATTCTCACCTGCAAAGATATACAATTTAAATGATTTAGTTAAAATAACAAAAGTGTCATTCAACGAGAATCCAGGACAAAGTAAAAAACTACTACCAAAAGTCATTGGTCCCTATAAAATTACCAAAGTACTTGGTAACGATCGGTATGAAATAGGTTCTGTGCCCGGGTTTTTCAACAAAAAAGAAATATTCCACGGTTGTTGCAGCAGATCGAATGAGACCTTGGCTCAATATTAAAGCTTTAAACGTCGAAAGCGACGAATCATCTTCTTCTGATTGAATCATTAAAATAAAGTTGAATAATGCTGAATCAAGACAATGAAGTGGCCGAATGTCATGATTAAAGTCTTTGATCAATTATAACTGTAGATCCACAGTCGCGCGCCCGAAAATGTCCGAGCCAAATGAGCGCCACTTTGATAAAAGTGGCCTTCTTTTTTCTCAGTACGTTGCGTGAAATTGTCAAGTTTAGCTGTCAAGTGTTAACCAAAATTCGACTGTAATGAAGTAAAGACTAGGTTCAAATTTCTGTGTAGGTGATGATTTAAATTGTTATGCAAACAAATAAAAAAGTTCGGACATTTTTTGAAGGGGATTTTGTTCGGCAATGTGTATCTTCAGTTATAATTGATCAAAGATTAAAGATTAAGGTCGCGGGTGAGCAAAGTAATTGTTTTAGTTCGTTTTAGTTCAAAGATTAAAGTTGTAATTAAAAATAAAGACAAGTTAAATCTTCAGTGTTGCAGTTTGAATAACAAAGTTACGTTACAGTGATTTAAGTTGACACGTAAAAAAATAGTAATAACAATATAAATAGAAATATATAACATTTTAGTAAGCCTGTATAAATAATTACGTTTTCACTTACAGTTTATATCGAGTCATAACTTGTACAAGTTTCTACTTATAATTAAATGAGCAACCGTCATATCATATATTATTTGCTTATCTACTGTGGTTTCTTTCGACCTCGAGCAACCAATTTAGCTAACAGCTTCAGCCCGACACTCATAGTGAAGATCGTGCGTCGGAGTCTGCACGATGTCGGATGGCCGAATGTCATGATTCTCCATTAAACATTTGGGTAAATAAAGCGATAATACTGGCAACACTAAGAAACGATAGAGATGGAGTGGGGATAACAGAGGTTGAGGGCTTTACTCTGGTGAACGGAGCATTCTGAAGAGAGTACGAGAAGAGGCAACACAACACAAGCGTATTCCGTATGAGTCAAAATTATGTGTGGGATGTATTAAATCGTGAAGGAATGTATCCATTTCACTTCACACGTGTCCAAGAACTGCATCCACCGGATTATCAGCCCCGGGTGGAGTTCTGTCAGTGGCTGAGAAGTAACACACGACGCAACATACTTTGGACTGACGAGAGTTTACCAGTGTCGGAAGTAAGTAAAAGTATGTTTCTGCTACATAAAACAACTTAGCTAGCGTAAAACAAGTTTAACCTTTTCGACGCCAACGACGCATATATCCGTACCGCAGGTTCAGCGCCAACGACGGATATATAAGTCACGGCGTGCAGAGCAATATCTACCTACATGCATTTCTGTCGGGTTCAACTCGCGTTTGACATTCCGATATCATAGCGTATGAGTGAGAGTTGTTGTATTTGACAAAGCGTTGGAAAGGTTATCAGTAATTTAGGTTACAGTAACTTGGTGTAACACTTTTATTTTACTAACATAACCAAAATCGTCTCCATATTGTAAAGCAGGCCGCTTAAATTTCAAGGCCTTATTGTCTAAGCTGCACTTCACCACCATTTCTATCTGTCAAACTTTATATTATAAGATGGCGGTAGAAAACGACGGTGAATGTATACCTAAACCGTTTAAATGAGTCTTCGCCCGCGCGGTACTTTGGCTGGGGGGTATGACGCCAAAGGGGGGCGGGAGAGGTGCGAACGGCAGGCACACGAGGAGCTACGTCCTACCCCGCAGCCCCTGTACCGCGCGGGCGAGGACTCAGTTAAATTCTCAAATGGAAGCGATGTTGTGGTAACTGCTTTAGACAACACAATAAATCGTGAAAGAACAAAATAGAAAAAAACCGGCCAAGTGCGAGTCGGACTCGCGCACGAAGGGTTCCGTACAATTATCTATAAAAATCACGTTTGTTGTATGGGAGCCCCCCTTAAATATTTATTTTTATTTTAATTTAATGATTTATTTTTAATTAAATATTCTGTGAATATTTCAAGCGTCTACCTGTTGCTGTTATCAATATCGAGCAAAAACGAGCAAAAAATCACGTTTGTTGTATGGGAGCCCCCTTAAATATTTACTTTATTCCATTTTTTAGTATTTGTTGTTATAGCGGCAACCAAAATACATCATCTGTGAAAATTTCAACTCTTTAGCTATCACGGTTCCCGAGATACAGCCTGGTGACAGACGGACGGACGGACAGCGGAGCCTCAGTAATAGGGTTTCCGTTTTTACCCTTTGGGTACGGAACCCTAAAAACTGTCGAAGAAACTAGCAAGATACAAACACAAGAACTGAAAAGAGATAGTGATGACGTAGCTATGGAGCTAGGATCTTGCAACAAAAAAAGGAGACATGCATGAAGATGAAAATAGAACTGCCAGCAGTGATGTAATCTTTACCAATCTATTTTAAAATAAAACTGAAAAAAAAAAGAAAATTATATGAGGCTGATGAACCAAATAAGTTAGAATTATGTTTATCTGTTAACGACAGCGTCTTGTTAGATATTATTCAAAAAATAAATGGGCGTATTATATTGGGTTTGTACACGGAGAAAACGAAGCTTTAGCCAAGTACCCATTTGGCTAGGTTAAAAATTATTTGGCTATATACAATACAACCAAGATTTTTTTAAAACGCGCAATATAGGTGTGTTAAGATTGGCCAAGCAAGTATGGCTAAATCTTCTAGGTATTATTAACAAAGTACTCGTTTCTTTTCAAATTAGCATCTCAGTAAATGTAACCCTTACCGCAGTTGGTTCAAAATAGACAAGCGTACCCTGTTATCTACTAACAATTTAGTTATTTGATTTTAGATCTATAATACTTGGTGTACACTGCTATTTACTTACAAGAAGATATTATTTAATTTTAGACCAATAATACTTGGCTAAAATTAAATAAGTCGCTATAATGCAAATAACCGAATAAAGATCTAAGTTGGCAGCCGCCTCCACGCAGCAGCAGCAGACGACGTTTCGCTAGCTACGCGAACTTATACCTTATTTCTATGAAATTCCCTCCGTAGCTAGCGACACGTTGTCTGCTGCTGCTGCGTGGAGTCGGCTGCCAACTTATACCTTAACTTGTGTAAAACCGTACAAGTCAGTAATCTATCTTTAAATAATAAGATTTCACTTAAAAGAGCCAAGCATACACTGTTATTTACTAACAATTAGATGTTATTTATTTCATTTTAGAGTATTAATATACTTGGCTAAAATTACATTAATCTCTATGATGCAAATGACTCTGTCTACTTGTTAAAAATAAATCTCTTATTTATCTATTTTCAAATAATAAAAAAATTGCTTAAAAATAGAAACGCACACGTTGTTTTTTTACTGCCACGCGTGTTATTTAATTTTAGACCAGCGTCATTTTTTTAACACCTGAAAATTATTACAGGAATCGAAAGAGTTTCGCCTCCTGAACACGGAAAAATATTTATTATAATTTATTTCTCCATATTTAAAAAAACACAACAAATTTCAAATTTGTCAATGTCAATCAACATTATACATTTTTGCAATCGTATTGTAATATTTTAAATTTATTAAGTTATAATATTAAACACTGAGCCTTTTTTGTTCTTGATCGTCGAAATTGGCAGAATATAAATAAAATCAATGGAAAATCATAAAAATACGAAATCTGTAAAAACTGCGTTTGCAACATAAATGTCAATCACCTATATTTAATCCATTTTTACGGAAATTCAGAAGCTGGCATTTACTTCAATAATAGGCGTGCAAACTAAGCTGAACGGAGCGCCCCCGGCGGCTCCGGCTAGCTGCGGCAGCCCGCCCGCGCTCGAAAAAGAAGTGTGGATGACAACGCCAGTGTCAGTGCTTATTATTTATTATTGACTGTTTGTTTTTCGGTATATTATTTCTGTTTTATATTATTATTAGTTTAGAGCGCGCGGAATGTAAGACTCCAGATTAATAGTCATAAAAACCAATTTTATCTAAAAGTTGAAACCCGTCATTAATATCTACATTATAAATAAATAATTATTTCAGGGATGATGACGAAAATGAAAACGGGCCCGAGGACTCGGACTCTAGTAGCGAGGAGGAGGAAGCTGAAGTGCGCACTGGAGTCCCAGTGACGACAAGCAACGACGATGACTGGACTCGTCATCGCCCAAGCTACGCCGTGACCACGCCTATGTTTTATGGCGTAGAAGAGTTGAAAGTGGCTGAAGGTACTTCAACTCCTTACGATTTCTTTAGTGAACTCTTCACTAAAGAATTCATGGAAGGAATCGTTGCGGCGACAAATTTATATGCCACAACTCTTCTGACCGCAAGCCGCTTTGTCAACGGTCGCATTAATAATTGGAAATCGGTGACAATACCGGAGTTCCTCATATTTTTAGGTATTCTATTCCACATGGGAAATATCAAACTAAATAGGTACTCTGATTATTGGCGCAAACATCATCTATACGATTTATTTGCAAAAAAATTTATGTCGAGAAAGAGATTTTTGATAATTTTTAGGTGTTTAAGATTTGGGCCGAATAATTTGATTCTTTAATCGAATATTTCAATAAAATAATGACTGAACTATACATTCCCGGGGAAAATTTGTCTATAGATGAATCGATGATTCTATCCAGAGGCCGGAGTGGGATTAGGCAATATATGCAAGGAAAAAGACACAAATATGGAATAAAATTGCATATTTTAGCGACACCCACACCGATAAGGTGGTCGTTAAACTACTGAGGGAGTATTTAAATACGAGTCGCCATGTATTCATGGATAATTTCTATAATAGTGTCGGGCTCGCAAAGTTTCTTTTGAGAAACAATATAAATGTTACAGGAACTTTGCGATCCCGAAGAAAAGAAAATCCCAAAGTGGTTTGCATCAGTAAATTAAGAAAAGGTGGCAGCATTTCTAGATTCAACAAAGAAGGGGTCTGTGTTAATAAGTGGCATGATAAAAGAGACGTGTTAACAATTAGCACCAAACTGTCGCCTGAATTAAAGCCACATGTAAATAAAAGGGGACAGGCCATTCTAAAGCCAGAAATGGTTATAGAGTATAACAAATATATGAGTGGAGTAGATAGGCAAGATCAGATGTTGGCCTTACTACATGTGTAAGCACAAGACGATGAGGTGGTATAAAAAAGTAGGCATTCTCATTTTTCAAATGATGATGTTGAATGCCTACTTTTTATACAATTTAAAATAAAACAAAATAAGTTTATACGATTTCCGAGAATCAGTCATTACGACCCTGCTGCCACCTCCGCGTCCTCTAGCTGTATCAAACAGAAATGAGGACGAAAATAACATACATGTACCTTCTCACTTGCCCAAACCTGACGGCAGACGAACCAAACGAAAGAGGTGCAAACAATGCTGAGAGACACGGAAAATAAGAAAACAGACCCTTTACCATTGTGTCAAATGCCCTTCAGCACCAGGCCTCTGTTTATCATAATTATTAAACATAATTTATTATACAGGGTTATTGGTAAGTCGACCTATTCCTGTTAAGGGGTTTATTATGGGGGAGGTCATTTGCAATCATTTTTGTCCCATAATGCCCTATGCAAAAGTGAAACAATTCTGAGATAATTGAAAGGCCGTGCCAGGATAAGCTAAGTGATTCTGCCCCCCACGAGTTTGGGCTTTTAATTTTTATGGACGGTGTGGCTCTACATTAGTGTGCAAAATTTGAGCACCCTAAACTTTATAGTTTTTGATTAAAAAAAAAAATTGATTTTTCTTCGTTTTTTTTTTCTAGCCAACTAATTTAAGTGTGCTATCAATTATCTCAGAAATGGTT
The DNA here is from genome assembly GCA_947563465.1 of Archips xylosteana. Lineage (NCBI taxonomy): Eukaryota > Metazoa > Arthropoda > Insecta > Lepidoptera > Tortricidae > Archips > Archips xylosteana. The sequence continues at coordinate 11,401,362 of OX387365.1, read as the reverse complement.
CACTTTTGCATAGGAGATTATGGAATAAAAATGATTGCAAATGACCTTCCCCTATAACCCCTTGACGGGAATAGGTTGACTTACCAATAACCCTGTATACGCTGACATTGACTACAATTGCGGAAATACAAGATACAAGTGCGGAAAGTAGACAATTCCCAACGAATGACGGAGATCTAAACACAAGCTAAGCGAGGTCTCTAATTTTTTTTTTTTAACATTAATTAATTAACTCTAGAACATTACTTTGGCGGGTTTTCATGACAGGCGCGAACGGGTAACCATGATTGGTTGGTGTTACGCCATGCGCACGCACTGAAAGCTTATTGGTTGAATTTCGATTGCGCGCGCAATGATGTCGTACGGTCCGAAATGGACTCGAGGAATTATTTTTTTGTTTCTCTGACTATAGTTAGCTGGTGAATGTAACTTGAGACCTTAGAAATCACGAATCATAAAAAGTTATTCCAGAGTAGATTTCTGCTCACAACTACTGCAATGCAAATAAAATTTAGGCTATCTCCATAGCATAATTATCTTATCACAGACACATACATGCAAATGCAACTTACTTGATTCTATTATGTTTTACATTACAGATTCTCAATAAATTTAATTGCCCGGGATATGTGGTGCAATTGATTGCACCCATATTGCAGTGATCCGGCCAGCACTTCATGAGGAGAGATTCTTCAATCGTAAACATTACCACTCCCTCGATGTGCAAATGGTAAAAAAAAAATCTCGAACAGATAATCGTGATCTATCAACGATACTGAATCATATATCAAAATTTGTGCACGGATTAAAAAGTTACCTTGTATTATACAGACCTGCAAATCTAACTGCCCATTCTAAATACATGTTCCGAAGGAAGGAGGGTGTTCGATGTGCCATATTTAAAAGTGAAATATGGCAAGATGAAGTAACAACCTAATAAAAACCAATTGATTATTTTCCAGATTCTTACAGCTTTGAAATTTTATGGTAGGGGAGATTACCAAGGGGGTGTAGGGAGGGACGATTAGGTGCCGATGTCCCAACAAACGGTATCTCGGTGTCTCCGTGAAGTGACCCAGGCTCTGAACAGTAGTATCATCGTTCAAAAGCATGTGAGGTTCCCGCAAAATCGGCATGAGCGTGCCTTCATTAAAGCTAGGTACTCATAACTGTAGTTTTCTAATATGATATAATAGAGTTGATCTTTAATCATTATGAACATGGTTATAATTCGTCAGTAATTTAAAAGTATGAAAGCAAAGGAGCTTTGAAAGGACGCAAAACACAAGTGCGGTGATATACACGTATTAGCTCAATGAGGTGCTAGTGTATTATTTTAAATAAATATTGTTAAAAAGTTATTCCAGAGTTGATTTCTGCTCACAACTACTGCAATGCAAATAAAATGTAGGCTATCTCCATAGCATAATTATCTTATCACAGACACGTACATGCAAATACAACATACTTGATTCTATTATGTTTTACAGATTCTTCAATAAATTTAATTTGCCCGGGATATGTGGTGCAATTGATTGCACCCATATTGCAGTGATCCGGCCAGCACTTCATGAGGAGAGATTCTTCAATCGTAAACATTACCACTCCCTCAATGTACAAATGGTAAACAATATGTAATTAAACACTTGCTCTTATACAATATTCGAAAATGATTTTGTCCTCATGGAATTTGCGTATCATGTTGTAGTTAAATGGGTTAAACTTTGAACATGATTTTGACCCCCTTGAAAATGTCGGATTAACTCGAAATTTGGCATACTTATTAAGTACCGATGACAATTCAATATTTTAAACAGTTAGACGTGTTATCCTTACTAGAATAATCAGGATCTGCGATTTTTTGATTTCCTGAAACCCGGAGTGTCTTTGCGCCGTGACCAAGAAGGGAAACAACCAGGCGCGCCGATCTCCTATTTCTCGGATAAGTTACCGACTTTGAATAAGATAAGATTTTCGGAGAGGGAACTTGAGAGCCGGCCATCTCATCCAGGGGAGGCAGCAGGCGCCCAAATTGCTCATTTCTCGGATAAGTTACCGACTTAGAATAACACGTTATATCGAATAGATATATATTTTAAAAGCAGCCGATTTCTAGACAAACTCAGATTCAATAGTAAATTGATGTAATAAAAAAAAATTGAGCCACATTTAGAGACATACATGGTCTATTCTTTACGACAAGATTGAGCCACATTTAAGAGACATACATGGTTTGATCTTGTATTTCAGTACTCGATGGATATGGATATACCCACCGTACCACTAACTAGGGGCGGTGATACGGTGGGTTGGGAAGGGAAAAAAAGTCCAATTAAGTATTTAATTAACTTCTGCAACCACATGCCTAAGAAGGTTGAGATATTTTCTTCCATTTAATCTCTCTTCGATGAAAGTGGGTCCAATGCACAGGCCCAATGACAACGTCATGAATTCCGGATCTTTAACATATGTCAGCAAAATAATAGTAACATGTATTTAGTATTTTATTCTCTGTGATTTCAAGCTTGAACTCGACATCAAAGAAGAAGACTGATTATAAAGGCTAGATAATTCCCTTGCAAAAAACCATTAACAGGCTTAATATTGCCAAAGTTAAATATTTAAAACGCTTAAAAAGAGCACTCAATTTATCCCACAACAAGACTTTTCAAAGGATTTTGAAAAGGTTTACCTCTTTCGCTGCACTTTTTACAATGTTACATTTCCGGGAAGTAAAAAAACATAATACAAGCAGGAGGTTTACAAATGAAGAAAAAGTAATGACACTCACAATTAATCAACGTGGACCTAGAGCATATATTAGATAGATTGCTCCGAAAAATATTTGTTCTACCGTCACCAATCACACTCAGCCGAATGGTTTCCAGAGCTGACTTAAAACCTGGATTAAATAATAACTTTTTTGAACAGCTGAAAAAGCGAGCAGGCTGAATGAAGCCTGATGACAAACTCTGTACACTTAAATATTTGACGAAATGGCACTGTTGATTACAATCGGAAAACCGATAGGATCGTTGGATTTGTGGATTATGGCAGCACAACAAAAAAATAATAGCAGATCACGCATGTGTGTTTATGATAAGGGGAATTTTGAAAAATTACAAACAGCCAATTTGTTACACATTTTGCTCTGGAAGTACAAAGAAAGATGACCTGGGTGAGTGATCAGGGTGCGGCGAATGTAAGCGCAATAAATCAATTAATTGAGGATACATGAAGAAGTTATTTGCGAAATAATGCCGAGTTAAGACATAAGATATTTGAAATAAACGGTCAAGCTATTAGACCGTTATTTGGTGTACCATACCTTATCAAAGGTATAAGAAATAATCTTCTGAACAAAAAATTAATGTACACCCTGGATGGAGAAATGGTAGCTAAATGGGACCATAAATATTATTTATTCAGTTACATTAAAATTATTGCTAAAACATTGCCAAGAACCCTAAGGGTACCGATTAAGAAAAATTTCCACCTCAGAGATTGGTAAACACATTGTAAACAACGACCCCAAAGCTTCTGTAACTTCGGAAATTTATAATCATTGGATTGGGGAAATCAAGCGGGTCTTTACAGCAGAAAACATTACCAAGTATTATACTGCATTTCCTAGAGGTCAAGGGAGAGCACATGGACGTCTGTATGATGCTGTTACTAATTTAAAAGCGAAATACCGCAGAAATAAAATTTACGAGCCAAGAGCACGTCGATGTTTAGATAAGACGCTTACTCCGCTATCATCGCCTGCTAACTTTAACAAGAGAACTGATGGATTTGTGCCACAACTAATAGCCGAAGAGAATCGTGATCCACTCTCGGACACTGATATAGAAGAATGGCTCGAGTGGCTGCGATCATCTCCAGATAACTATACCATTTGTATGGACAAGTGGAACACAACAAGAACACGGCGTCTCGACATCTTACTATCTCTAGATACTCAGAGATATATCCAAGATTTTCCCTGTTTGAAGCGGGCATATGGACAAGTCTTGTGGTAATATGATTTTTATATTTGTTATTTTATAATGAAATTTTCAAATAAGCCTTTGGGTATGCTTCAACATTTAGGCTAATAAGGCTTAGGTATTTTAAGGTCAATTTACCTGTTAATTAATTTACGCGCTTTTATTTTTCAGCTTAGTTCCGACTTCCACAAGTGGTATCCCGGTAAAGAGCATAGTTTCGAGAATAAATATCCACTGCTGAAAAACAAACTAATAGCGACATTTGAAAAAACGTCGACTAAGAAAAGCAAATACATTGCAGAATTGAAGAAGTAGTAGTAGTATAAGTCTTATAGTAAAAAATCAATGTAAAATAATCTGCGGGTATCTTCAGATGTGGAAAAGAATATACGTGAGCATTTGACAAGCCTTACAAAATCTTTGCAGGAGTATTTTCCGGAGCAGTTGCAGGACATGGACTGGCTGCAGAATCCGTTTGCAAATCACACCAAACCTTAGATGCTGTCGATGTCAGAGTATGATAATTTGATTGACATTAAATGTTCATCAATTCTAAAACAAAAATTCGAAGGAGGAACTTTTGATTTAAACGAATTTTGGATTGGACTCACAGATGAATACCCAGAAATTGTTAATAGAGCCATCACATTACTGCTACCGTTTGTGACGACTTACCAATGCGAGACTGGTTTTTCCGCATATGCTTACACCAAAAGCAAGTACAGAAATAGACTGGATGCAGCTCCAGATCTTCGCGTTCAACTGTCGGACATTAAGCCTAATTTTAATGCTATTTTAAGAAAATATGTAAAGAAATTTCATTCGTCACATTAAATTCACAAACGTGTTTTTATGAATTTAATGTGACAAATGAAATTGTTTGTACGTTTTATTACTTCATGAATAAAAACAATTTCATAAAAATTTAATTGTTTTTCATTTATACCTATTTTAAGGTGTTATCAAAGAAGGGTTCCGCTAGGAAAAATGTAATCAATTAGGGTTCCTTGACACAAAAAAATTGGGAACCCCTGCTATAAGACACTAAAAATCAATTATAAGTGTAACACTCGGGAGTTTAGTTAAGTAATCATTCCTTGATTAAGTCCACCCCGGCGACCTAGATGGCGCTAGTTGACGCTTAAAATTGAATTCGAAACTTCTAACAAATGTTATCTGTTGACTATACTCAGAGGCACATTTAACCGCCCACCCTTTTAAGTCGCCTTTCGTTAATTGACGACAGTAAAAATGTTTGCGATATTTCATGTCTTTTTTTAAGTAGCTAACTTTACAAGAATTCAAACACGATCATCCTTCCTTTTATTAAAAAAAAATGGGTTTGACATCTTTTCTGGAGAACAGGTCAGGGCCGGCAGGTAAGAGAAACACTGATGACTAGTAACTGGTGACTCAGAAAGTACTACGAGAATTGGCTTCAAAAAGATATATTCTCAACATGCTTAATTGTATCCTCCGATCCTCTAATTACTGCAATGAGACTGGCCTTGGATGCAAAGAAGAAACAGGCATTTTTAACAGAAACGATAGACCTACTTAGGTTAGAGGAAGCCCAAATTGAGGTTTTGGGTGCGTGTGACGTAGAACCTGACTCCGAATTAGATTCAGAAGACAGTGATATAGAGGAATAAACTGTTTATTATTTGATTTTCTTTATAGTTGTTATGGTTATGTTATTTTAATGTAGGTAATAAAACTAACTTATGTAAAAAAAATTTTTTTTTTTTTAAAATAACCCATCCTGTATTGGAAAGGCGAATCATACATATTACTGTCTTTTATCTTTAAAGTAAGACGTCTGGGACGGAAAAATAAATTTAAAATTTCGTCGATTTAAAAAAAAACCGCACCTACGACTGAAATAATATTAAATATAATGAAATGATTTCCACGCTTGCAAGTGTTCGTTTCATAGCGTGGAAGGTATCGATCAGAGAAGACCCGAACAAGACAGCCACGATATTAAAGCCGATAAGCGAGCTGGAGCACATTTAGCACAAGGCGATGCACCTGCCGTGGGGGAGCGAGGAATGGGTGAAACAATTGGTGACTCCGATGCAATGTATTCTTCAGCTGGAGAATGGGGAATGGTCGATGAACAAGAACAGCTTGATTTTGGAGCTCAACCGGCGCCGGGTACAAGACGATACGGGAATTTCGGCAGAGGAGATACAACAAATGATTATATCATCAATGGTTAACTTGTTTTGCTGTTTGTGGACCAAAGGTGCTTTACAACGGGAGACGGAGAGAGAATACTTACGAAAACGCCTGAGGGGATCGAATTCATGTTTCAACGGAACGCAGGCGAACGGATCAAAACAGCAGCAAACATTGCCCGTATTTTGGTATTTCAAGAAACGCTAAAGAAACGCATGGAAAGAACAAAAAAGTTTCAACTGAGAGCAGAGCCTGGCATTAAAAACGAAGACGTCATTGACAACACTTTGAGAAAGCTTAAAATTTTGCTCGAGGATAACTACATTGATGTACAGGAATTTGCAACGACCACATTTAATCACATGTGTAATAATAAGGGTAAGAAGAATAACCTTTACTATCATGGGCCACCGTCAACGGGGAAGACTATAGTGATGGAATCTTTACTAGAATTACACTATAACGTTTCGAGATTGACGGGTTTGACGCCTAATAGTCAGTTTAATTTTTCATCAATATACAACACTAATGCGTGTTTTATGGATGAATGCAAATTGACGGACAATCAATTTCAACAATGGAAACTACTTGCGGGTGGAGCGAAAATGGATACCGACATTAAATATAAAGACCGCTTGATGGTAGTGGATTGCAGACTCTACACGACTTCGAATCATCAGCTGGGGACGTACGTGCAGACGGAGGGAGCGAACAAGGCGATAGCGGAAAGGACAATTCAATACGACTTTACAAGGCCGGCAAATATACATTGTTCGATATTCGTATGGGAGAAACTATAGAAGACGTACAATTTGGTAGTATAGCATTGCCCGACTTGTACTTTACTGATCATAATCACTTTTTACAACAAGCCTCTATACGCGGTGGGATGTGTGTGTGTGTGTGCGGGAACGCGATTATGTATTCAAAAAAAAATAAAAAGCAAAATGTATGGCAACAAAAAAGTACAAAATATGTAAAATACAAAAAAAATATAAAATGTAAAAATACCAAAAATAAACGTAGATTTAAGCAATCCTTCTTTTATTTATTTCTCCCTCACGAACGAGTCGAGACTTGTCACGACTCGTTCGCTACGGTCCAATGTATAAATAAGGGTGCATAATTGGTCAACGATCAGTATGGCGGTGGCACCCGAGGGAAGCAAAGATCTAACACTACCGGGCTATAAATATTTGGGATTCAAGAGGTCAATCACCTATATACTCACCATACAAACATTACCCCACCAACATACAACCCAATTGATGGTGAAAGGTCACCAAAGGGGCGTGGCTAGACTGGATATAAAGGCGAACGCGCAGAGCGGGGAGCGCATTCATGGCGCAGCAGCCACAAGGTAAAAGTGAAAAGTACAAGATGGAGGGCGAACAAAAAATAAACCGGCCGAAACATTGAATTGGATTGAAGAAGGAAGTGATGGACAGCGAGGACACAGAGGTGATAAAAACGGCAGAACCGGAGGTGATAAACACGGCAGACCCGGATTACGAGCACGACATGAACGTGGACAAGGAGAATGTGGAACCGAACAAGATAGACATCGACATTAAATGTTCACAGCTAGACCTGAACAAGATAAGCAAGGAGACGGTGAAGTGCCCGAAATTACAGAAGACACGGCAACAAAAAAACAAGAAACAACAAAAAAGGTGGATACGGCTTCGGCAAAACCGGAACTTGAGACGGAAACACACAAGGAAACGACATCAGAAAAAACAACGATCGAAAACAAAAGAGTGGAAATTGTGGAACCAGAGGAACGATTCATAGAAGACAAAGAAACTCGATACGAGGTGAACTAAATATAAAAAATTACATTGAGAGTAAAAACGAAAAAGAAAAACGAGAATTTCTGGCATCGCAATTGGTCGTCGACCCACAACATCTCCATAAATTTCCAATAAACCCAAACAACGATTGGGAATACATTAAAGACAAAAAACGAATAATTTATAGAATCTGAAGGCAACAAGCATACTGTTAATAATAATATTATGTAGTATGTCAAAAAATCAGGAATAATTATTAGTATAACCGGCTGTAAGGATATTTGTGTTTTTTTTTTTGCGGTTCCCGAGTTATTCCGTCTTTTCGTTCCAGCACCATACATTTTATTCGAAAAAAAAATTTAACTCATCAGTTTTCGTGCCAAATCACGCCAGAATCATAACTTAGCATAATAATGGCGAGTGATAGCCATTTCAAGCAAACAAACTTTAAAATGTTAAATTAAATCAATAAGGTCTTTTAAAATATCTTTTATAAATATTTTGTATAATTGACTTTGTTAGGAGAGTAAAAGCGTACATCAAACATCCTGAATTGGATTTTGCGTGGACCTTAATACTCACTCTAGTGAACCATCAGTGATTCAGTTAGCACGTGACATACGTCATCCGACACAAAAGCCGACATCGAGAAGCTTAAACAGTCAGCACAACTGACCACGTCGGGACTCTCTGTGGATGAGCCGCAAAAGCGCAGGCCAAGAATTGTGATCATCGGAGTACCCGCGTCCATGAAAGAAGCAGAGGTTTTTGATTGTTTGTACCAACAAAACCTAGCAGATACACTTCAAGGTATGACGCCTGAGAAATTCTTGACCTCAATTAAATTAAGTCGTAAGTCTGGTAAGAAAGACGCTGTGTCCTGCAATTATGTAATAGAAGTCTCTGCGGAATACTTATACGAAAGGCCTTAATATCGAAGGAAAGAGTATTCGTCAATTGGTCGTCGTGGCCGGTAAGAGATTTTACCCTTGTTACAAGATGCTACAAATGCCAGCAGTATGGTCATGCAGCGAAGACATGCCGAGAGGAGGCTAACACCTGCGGCCATTGCGATGAAATAGGTCATATGTTGAAGGAGTGTGCGAAGAAGTCTGATCCACCTAAGTGTGCTACTTGCCTGCACTTTAAAAAGCCGTGTTGTAATCACATAACTGGCGATTTGGCGATTCCGACTGCCCTGCTAAGAAATCTGCAGAATTACGGTACATTAATTCAATAGACTATGAAGACGCCTAAGAACGCCATTTCCAAGTTTACTCTCAAACTTTTCATTTACTTTTTTATTTTCGTTTTATTTGTATAAATGATAACTTGATCGATGACCTAGATCATTTCTGTGTATCGGAGTGAATATGTGAGGTTGAAAATTTACTCGTACGCTAATTATTATACTTTAAGGCGAGGTTCTTGAAGCGCGCCACGTTAATTTACACCCCGCACCCCGCCCGCGCAAAAGCTACGATCGCCGCGCGCGCCGTGAACTCGCCGACGGAGGTCATGCTTGCCAGCCACAGTGTAATATAATTTACAGTATTGTAAGTTGCGATCGAGACCAAGATCACGCTGTAATTTAAATGTTTAGGTGCAATTACTTAGATTACTTTTGTGTTATAAATGTAAAATATGAAACGTTTTCGAAGTGGATACTTCTTTGTCCGCAGCTTGTACAGTTCCAGAATTTCAGTTAGATACAAAACTAAACCATAATGGCGCTAAAATACAAATAACGTTAGGTGTCGGTCATTCTTCACGGATCAAATGGTCAAAAATATGTATACACTCGCAGGAGCCTCGTAAGCCATATGACATCATACTTCTCACGCTATCACACACTACAACAATTGCTAAAAGTGGCACTGTGTCGGTAGTCAGCGGTCTAAGTCAATATTGTAAAAACCGAATTTGAGATTTATGAAAAAATGAGCGTATACATAGTGGTCGGCAGTGAAGAAGTAAATCCTGACACCTGTCATTTCCATATAGTTTATAACCTAAAAGTCACTGAGATTATAAACTTTTGGAAAATGATAGGTGTCAGGAGTCCACAATATTAAATTACAAAATCGATGTCATTTTTGTAATTAACGTCCCAAAAAAAAACATAAAAACGACACCCATATTGATATTTAGATATTTCAACCCCATCGCACCCCACCGGGGGAGATGGTATTTCACGTCCGCCACGTTGGATTTTAAAATTGTTGTTGTTTTCGTAGCCAGCGCGACCCGATAAGGTCCCTAAACCATAGAAACAATACCCATGTTGATTTCCAGACCTTGTCACCCCATTGCCCTCTTTTAGGGGTTGATTTCCCAAAAAACCTAAAACACGTGTTTACTCATTTATCGTTAGTACTCCTGAAAAATTTGGAATAAAATAGTCTAACTAGTAATCTTGTTTCCCCATACAAACTTCGGACCCCCGTCTCACCCCCTTAAGTTGTGAATTTTGAAAAATCCTTTCTTAGTGCACCTCTAGACCTTATAAGGAACCTTTTGGCAATTTGGAATCTCTAGACCCAGCCGTTTGGGCTGTGCGTTGATATTTCAGTCAGTCAGTCAGTCAGTCAGTTTCTTCTTTTATACACGATGATTTTTAATCGGTGATTCGGAACCAATTTTTTTAGATCAGTATTCGATGGCGACCACGTTTAAGTCGCAGTTACACGACAAAATCCATCTATTTTTTTAAACAATAATTATTTGGAAAATCATTTTTTAACTAAAATTATTGTCACCCTACGCATGGTTTAGTCTATGAGCCTGAAACCTCTTTGAACAAGTCAGTTTCTTCAACAAACTTTGACGTGAGACCTGTCAAATTTCCCGCCAAAGCGATGACACTTGACGGAACTACTTAACTAAAACAAATGTAGGATGACCATGCATTCGGTGGATGGAAGAAGTTTTAACTTTTTTTTATTTATTAATTAACCAGAGACCTCATTGCTTTAAGATCTCATCTATTAAATTCCATTTTGTCTAGGGATCAAGATTTTTCAATTCCTGATCACCGATTAAAAATCATCGTGTATATTTAGATGTGTGAAACAGTCATCTTTGTCACCTTCATGCTGAAATAATAAGAATTATCATTTCGGCGATTGCAGCGGTACCATTAGTAAACTTTGTAATGTGGCAATTTTGTCAATAAATGCGAATTTATATTACAGGCACTTGTAAAAAATTTGATAGACCCGTACCACAGAGTAAAAATGTAACCAGTTATTCAACTTCATTCTAGAGAGCCCGAATCGACGCACGCACACAGCTAAGCGTCATAGACGGCGCGCTGCGTGGGCTGCAGCATTGTTTTGTATTCCGAAGATTACTTAGCGGCCGTGTAATACGTTTGGCTGTGTGCGTGCGTTGATTCGGGCGCTCTAGTATGAAGTTGAATAACTGGTTACATTTTTACTCTGTGCTCGTACTGTTTTTCTTTGTACACTGTGTACTGTGTATAGTTGCGTGGATGGGTGTTTCTTTTTGTGTGTGGCGGTTACATTGAATAGTGATAAATAACAGAAATAAATGATGATACTACTACCCACATCAAGGATATTTAGTCGTAATGTGGAGCGCTTCAAAAATTGGCATGCGTCCGACCTCCAACACGTTCCGCTCGGGACTGAGCGGCGGGCTGGCAGCGGGGCGACAGTAAATCGTGCCGTGAATTTCGTTAATATTGAGTTAAGTATTATATGTTTTACAAAATTAACAAAATTAAACCCGACGGACATTACATCATTACAGACGTTTATTTTGATGTGACTTTCAATACATCAAGTAGTATAGTATTGAAATGAAATGAGTTTAAAGGTACAAAAAAGGGGTATGTTTGGATTTTTTTTCTATCGAGCGAAGTTTGTCCAATTATGTAACGAGTGCCCGACGTACTTACAGAAAGGTCTCAAAAGCAACATATATTTTTTTCACGTGTTTAATCATTACCGTTTCTAAATAAAATGAAATTAAAAATTACGTTTCTACGAGGTACCTCGCCTTAACCCAGTTCACAATTTTTGATGACACTGATGCTTGATTGTTGTACCTAATAAAAAAATGTATAACAAGCAATATTGAAAAACTCATCATACATGGATTTAAGTACCTAAATATATTATGTATAAATTACTGACCTTGTTTAAATAAACACTGTTTTGATATAGGTACTCATTATGTTATTGTTAATAATGTTTCCTAATTTACCTTAGTACTAAGATTACCTACATAGCGGTTTCTTTTTTTCTGCAAGTGTTATTTTAATTTAATTCACATAGTTATTAGTTGTGTAAGTCCTTTTTTCGCCTGAAACACAGGATCCTCCTAGTTCAGGCACAAATAATTGTTGATTAAGATTTATTATTATTATTATCCTCCATTGGATTCACGTGTGAAACTACCATTGGTAGCTATTCTGTAGCATTCGTACTAGTTAAGTGCCTCTGTTCTTGCACCATTCCGTTATCATCTATGTCAATATACGTCTGCTGAAGTAATCGTCGTGTCTCAATCACTGCGACCCACCATCACAAACCCTCGTATTACATGAAGTAATTTAAAAGAATTTATAAAAACATAAAACAATGATACTGATGCATGTAGATTTTAATTTCTTGCATTGTGATGTGCATAAAGTAGATACAATTAATTATGTAGTGTTGTATTCCCAACCCTACAAACAAATTGGATTGTTTTGACAGTTCCTTTAAGAAATTTCTAGCTTTAGGGTAGTTTCAGCCACACCTGTCACCGATTGTTCAAAAATTGAGGTAGGTGTTTTTAGTTGGTTTATCAGAGGCTTAATTCCATGGCCAAGAATCTTGTAAAAGTAATTAAAAAAAAAATTTTTACTTCCCTTTCGTCATCCCATCGATAAGATGGCTTGAAATTTGAAATTTAAATAAGGCTTTTTAGGTCATTTTAACACAGTACAATGAGATTTTCTCAGATTACAATCTGAGAAAATCTCATTGTACTGTGTTAAAATGACCTAAAAAGCCTTATTTTAATTCACCAAATGGTGATCAAACATAACATATATTGATTTCGGAAAAAACGGTGAGTTTTTACGACTATTGTTTTTTTTTCAACCTTTTGGTATTTCGATTTTTATTTGAGATTTAACTTGTGGCTTTCTTGTTTTAGCCGCGAGGCGTTTTTTTTTTTATATATACATATTTGTATTCCTTCTATGGGAATTACTATCCATCTTTACGCATCGCATTTCGGCATGCTGGAACAATTGTAAAGGCACGCGGTGCCGGCCGCCATGTGGATCCCGCCATAAATTTCGTTTGTGTTTTTAACTATTTTTCGTCCATAAACGGTCAGTGAAAAACTTTATTTTACCGCAAGATGCACCAACGCCAAATAATTTTGGAACTTTAGCTTTTTTTGAATATGGAAGTGTAATTTCACTCGCCCTTCTGGCATACTGGTTTAATTCCTTTTTTAAAAATAGAAGGCGAATGTTGACCCCTAATTATTGCAGTTGTACCTAAATTTTAAGAGTAAATTTGTATAATTAGCTCATTAGTTATTTTGGCATAAGGGTCCGATAACCAAGCATACGACGAAATCAGACAAAAACTGGGAAACTCATCAGGTGAGATTTAGTTTTTATTGCCACGTCTGAGTCCCCGGCCTGGATTAAAAAAGTCCAAAATTTGTTCTACTGTCTGAGTTTTGGCTGTTTTGTTTTCTTTCTGGAAAAAAAAAGAGAAAAAAAAAAGTGCCTAAAATACCTTCCCTAAATTTGTCATCAGCTCTTGGGCTATATTTAGTATATATTAAAGTACTCTGTGATTTATATTGCCCAAGAAAAAACATGATTTCTCTGAAGAAAAGCGAAAAATCTAAGACACCACAAGATGACAGAAAGTGTTTACCTTATATCTTAGACTAGCTTTTGCCCGCGACTCCGTCCGCGTAGAATTAGTAATTTGGGCAGCTTATTTTTTTTATCCAATTCGCTTTTTCATCTAATTATGGCTCTCCTTAGTTCCTCGATAAAAAAAAATACCCGGCCCCCCCGCAACCCCACCGCACCCTCCAATCCGCTCCCCCCCGCACAGCAACACGACCCCACACAGTAGTTCCTGAGATTAGCGCGTTCAAACAAACAAACAAACTCTTCAGCTTTATAATTTTAGTATAGATTATAAAACTGCAGAACAGGAGATTGCTCAGACACTGACGACAAGGAAAATGGGTATCCACGAAAAATTACAGAAGTTGTATTTGAATATCTGGAAACGGAATGTGTACAGGTAAATCGATTTTATCTTAAGGAACGCTGCCAGAGGCACCATGCCACGGGGCATTAATTATATTTAAGTTTTAAGTGTAGGTACCATATCAAAGAAATTGTCACCTCTTGTATATGAAATGTGTAGATTACACAATCAAAAAGTTAGTCTAATTATTTATTTATTCTTTATTTTGTAGTTTCTACTAACATAGTTATTAAGCACCCATTGTAACTAACAAATAATGGATCAGAGTTATATGAATAAATAGATTTATTATTATTATTATAATGGTTGTGTTATCGCAAGGTGGCATTTAATATGACTAGGTTGTAAACATTGCAAATTTACTGCATGATTTCTTGTTCTTTTCTCGTACTAATTTTCCTCCAATTTTTGTGTTTGGACAATTTTAATTCTCACTTATTCGGCTCTTTCATTTGAGTGTGAAACATTGATGGTTGCTATTATTCCGAGTTCTTTTTATTATTTTGAATTGTTTACTTTTATTAATTGTTGAACATTATTATTAGTTATTGTCCGCCAAATGTTTTACTATCGCCAAAGAAAAAAAGACAGAAGCAAAACCAATAACTTCCAATTAAAAACAATTGGTAATAGACATCCACAAATTAGTTGCAGAAGTGCGCGGTATAAAGAAAGAGTGCACTGTGCAAATAAAAACCATATCATGGAATCAAATTCCAGTTCCACTATGGACGATTAATCCATGGCGACATTTGAGTAACTATGTTAATTTTGTATCCAGATCGGGTGAAGAATACTTTTTGAAAGTAAATGATCCTTATCTATAACCACACATAAGAGTGCATGTGTTCCAGTACTGACTATTTGAAGACACTGTCAAGCCGGGGTGGAACTGGGGTAAGACGAAAGGAGAATTGCATATTCCGGTAATAATGATGACAGCGGCAAAACACTAGTAGCAGAAATCCAGCTAAAAAATATGATAAGGTTGACAGACAAGCATTGGAGAATCTTTTGGCATTGCAGCTATTGGCACCAGTGCTTTACCTATTAAGACGAGACATGGTAAATTCCAAGATTGACAGATATAGGAAGATAATTCAAACAGTGGAAATCAAAATTGAGTGCATTTCATAATAAAAGAACTTAAGATCTTCACAACCATTTACAGTCAACAATAACCATGACAATTATTGCCTTAGAAAAGCAATGAACTCAACAAGACAGTAGAAACTATACAAAATCTTACTCCCTAAACAAAGCTACTTTTAAGACAAAAAAATACTTCAACATACTAGCAATAAGCTATTCTGTATGCAGCATTATAAATCCTGAGCATTTGAGATTGACAATGAGCTGAACAAACTGAATGAACTGTTGAGTTTGGCAATCTTGTTTCCTTCATAGGTGATGGGTAAGAACCCACAAGGGCTTAGTTGGCAAAAACCAAGGTTCATACAAATAGGAACACAAGCACCTGCCACTTATGGTTGCAGTTAAAATATGACCTGTAATAGTAGACCCGCAATAGACAATGATAATGTATAACCTTATAATTCAAACCCTCATGGTATTGCTATAAGGGTTTGAATTAACTTGGTTGTGCATTATTGTTGATCAATAAATATTGGGTTATACAGTCCAAGGCATATATCTATACAGCCATCACGTCAAACATATCTAAACATCAAGCTGATGGTTAATACCATTGTTGTATAGATATTTTTGTCACCTAAGTAACATACATATATTTATGCCCATGACTGTACATTGACCGGAGCAGCCACTTTGTAACCAAGACATGACACCAAAGAGTATAAGTAGGTACTACGGCCTACTTAACCATCACTTGCAACTATACAATTTTTATGATTATCTGACGCCCATATAGAGTATTCAAAGTCTTCTTGGTAGATGAAAGGAAACACAACAAATGAAAGCTGGACAACAATGAGCATAGCTGAATACTAAACATTTTTCTTTACTTTTTTAACCATCACACTCTTTAGGGATCTTGAAGTATTAAGAAAGTGCAAGAGTTTCTCCGTTTTATGCATATTTCAGAAGTACATCACAATTCACAACTTGGACGATAATCACTGGCAGGCCCGCAGGCCGTAACTGTTACTTGGTACCTAAAAGCTAATCCTTATGTTGAAAAACAGTGAAATAATTAAAATTTGAACCCACGTGGACCAAATTCCTAGCGTGTTCTATCGCCATTATTCTCCATACTAACAAACAAGTCAAACTCAACTCAAACAGCAAATTAAATTAACAATGTCGAAAAAGAAAGAAATGTGATTGTGAACCACAGACAAACTAATGAAAGACATATATGACAGATTGGTTTAGTTATAATGTTGCCACAGATGATTTTTAGGGTTCCATAATTTAAGGGTGCCAACAAAAGGTAATATTCTAGTAATTATAGACGGCCGGGCAGCAACATAAAAAGGGTCATTAATCTACGAAATTACCTATACCTGGTGGCAACGTGACATTCCAAATAATGAAAATAAAATAAACACTGATAAAAGGAAAACGTAAGATCGTTCGAAAAAATATTTTTTTTCTTTACTTTCTTAGCTGGTTGGTAGTTCACAAAGATGCAGAGATTTTGTAAATATAAATTGATACTTATGTAATATTTCCATTTCCCATCACGAGGTCGGTTTAGGGCCTTGCAAGAGTAAAAATTTTCAAAAATATTTTAAATATACACACACATGTCTAAGACCAGCTTTATGTCTGCAATCGGTAGTAATAATACTCTTTGGATCGGGCGTTCTTGGCCTTAAAGCGGGCTTTTCACACACCTACCGTAGAGGCAATCTAGGTATAGGGCGCAACGCGGTCATGGCAATACAATGTCAAGTTTGTGACTACACAGCATAGGAGATACTAGGTGAAGATGGCTAAATAAAACATAAAAGCTTCTGAAAAAAAGAAAAGAAAGAAAAACATTTATTCGTGATAAAAAAAAATACAAAAAGAAGAAACGGAAACAGATACTTATTAAATATTGTCACGAAATGGTCCCAACACAGCATGAAGTCGGCCTTGCAGCCGACGCTGGTCTTCCGTTAGAACCGTTTTACTCTCCGACATAAACTTGGTAACAACAAAATCTGATTAAAGAAATTGCTCCGATCGCGTTACACACGCGCCGATCTGTAGACAGGGCTGCAAGGACCGTCTAGAGTCCAAGGATGATCTCGCGCCCCTGCCACCCTACCGCAAGTACAAAATAGGAAGTTGCGCCTCCTTCTCTAGTTATAATTACACGTCGTAATTCTGGTTCCGGTGTACGCTCCTCATAAGTGTCCCTGTGGCAGTGACGTCGCGTCGGCCGGCTATGCCATAATATGCCATCTCGGACTTTTCTTATCAAAAGAGCGCGGGCCGCTTCTCGAAACATGCTGCCTGCACTAAAAGAAATAATACGTCGGTCTCTTGCCACCGTCAACGTATTGCAAGAGACAGACATACAGGATGGCATGAGTCTGATTTCATGGAAGATGGGACAGGTGTTCAGGGCTGGATTTAGGGGCACAATAGAGGGGCTCCCACAATAGAGACTTTGAAAAATAGTTTAATGAAATCTTGACTGAAAAAAATGGTCATTTTATTTGGAAAATAATATTTTTTAGTGAAGTCTCCACTGAAAAAAAAACCGGCTAAGTGCGAGTCAGACTCGCGCACGAAGGGTTCCGTATCATTAACTATAAAAACGGCAATCAAATCACGTTTGTTGTATGGGAGCCTCCTAAATATTTATTTTATTCTGTTTTTTAGTATTTGTCGTTATAGCGGCAACCGAAATACATCTTCTGTGAAAATTTCAACTGTCTAGCTATCACGGTTCATGAGATACAGCCTGGTGACAGACAGACGGACGGACAGCGAAATCTCAGTAATAGGGTCCCGTTTTTACCCTTTGGGTACAGAACCCTAAAAAATGGTCATTTTATTTGAGAAATAATTTGTGGCCAAGGGCAAGGGGCTTCCACTCCTTTTATGGCCCGAGGCCTCTAGACCTCTAAATCCGGCCTTGCACTTGTACCTGCACTTGTTCGTATGGGATACTATTTGTTCAGACACGCTGGCTTCTTCCCATATCCGTGCCGTGTCACACCCCTGGTTTGTGGGGTCCTAGCTTCTTGAAGCTCTGTAGAGAAATTATACCAAAGACATTAGTTGTTGACGTCACACAGGAGACCGAAAGGCTGGCAGCTTCTTCGGACAAAGAATTAGCTTAGCTATTAAATGAGGAAACGCTGCCAGTATCTTCGAAATGTTTGTACATTTGGTTTTCTTTTTCTAATTTTAATTACCGTAAAATCTTAAAACTTTGACCGCTTTTTGCGATCTTTTACTTTTTAAGTTTTTTAGAGTCAATTATTGGTCCATATTGTGCAACTTTATCTGTGGCACTATACCTTGACAAGCTCGTGCGCGGCGCTCGGCGGAACCTTGTCGCAGGGAGCCTCTGCTGTCCTTAACGAGACTGTTTTTAATAAGTGCGGTAAATGCTGACAGCGACAGGGTTCTGCGGAGAGCCGCGCACGAGCTTGTCGGACTATAATAAATAATTATATTGACATACTTTTATTTGTGTAGATTTGAACACTACATTTAAAATAAGTTTCCGTACTCTAGCCTCCTGAAGCCCACAAAAATATTGTTTCAATGAACTTTAAACTTTATGTCATTTTTGAGTGAGTACGATATAACTCACATTAGAAGTAAGTCCTATATGTATAAAGGACTAATTTCTACACTGACATCGAACTCACTCATAAATAAAATGACATAAAGTTTAAAGATCATTGAAACAATATTTTGACGAAATTGTTGCTTTGTGTAGATTTCTATGACTGCGTGCATTGGATTGGATCGACATTTCTGCGCCGGATCGGATTCCGATGCAGTGGACGCTCAGCTTCAATAACCTTTTAGAGTATACGCGCACGAACAATTTTTCTCTCCGCGACTATTTTTCAAGTCTATGGGTTAGTATGGAAGTGCGCCGTGACTCCCGGGATACAAATACACATAACACAAATAAATCGCTTTGCGACAAAGTTGCTCGTGCGCGCATACCCTTAAATTAATAAATATTCTGGTTGCAATTAAGGGTCAACCTCACTTCCACACACACCACAGACTAAATACTATTTAATAGGAAGTCTGTGTTCCACACTTCATGATTGTCAAAGTGATTGCCCCTGCGGTTGGTGTGTGAGTAGCCCGCTTAACATAGCCATGGTGAGGCAGGTACATTGTGTGTTCTGTCTGTCTGTGGTGATGAGGTAATCTGTGGGATTTCATACTTTTCATAGGATTTCATTCATTGTTCGTTCGTTGTTCTTATTGTTATTACTTGTTATTTTTATTTAAGTTATTCTCGTGCCTTGACTTGCCTGCCAACCGGCTACATAACCAAAAAAAGTACCTAATAATGTAATGTTGTGTGTGATTTTACGGAAATACAGGTTTTATAAGTTCAGGTCAGTATAGTTACGCTACGTTATTTTAGTTAAAAGTAAATTAATGTTTAGTGTCGTGTACGCATGTAAGTTTAGCGAGTTTACTATTATTAAATTATTTATCATTAACATACGTATCACTTGGTTAACGTACTGTCCATTACCATTATTATTTAACTTGTGAGTTGCGTATATACGTAAATTACGTGTATTACGCGTGTTTAAATACGTGTATTTAAATGTAAATTAAAAACAGTTGCCACATACATGAAAAACCGGTCAAGTGCGAGTTGGACTCGCGCACGAAGGATCTATTAAAACTGCAAAAAAAATCACTTGCTGTATGGGAGCCCCTTAAATATTTATTTTCTTCTGTTTTTTAATATTTGTCGTCATAGCGGCAACCAAAATACATCATCCGTAAAAATTTCAACTGTCGAGCTATCACGGTTCCTGAGATACAGCCTGGTGATAGACAGACGGACGGACAGCAAAGTCTCAGTAATAGGGTCCCGTTTTACGTTTTGGGTATGGAGTCCTAAAAATTATCTCTTGGGAATGGCTTTGTTGTCCACTCAAAATTTCAATCAGAGTTCCAACCTGAAATTTCTCTTTTTGTCTCTAGTGTACTTACCATTGACAAAAAGGTCGCCTTGACACCTTAAATGTCCATTTTGCTTGCAGTGGCTAGACATCTGTCCATACCAATGAACTTCAACGGCTGCAAGCAAATTTGTTTTGAAAATGGGCAGGCCTCGGTTTTGTCGAGAGTACCTACTTTGTTTATAATATCATTTATTGCAAGCTTTTTTTGCTGCCTGTACTTTTTGTTATACTGTACTACAAGCATCAAAAGTAGCTGGTCACTTTTGTACTTTGTAATAACACAACTGTCAATTCAGATTAAATTAAAACAAACAAAAAGCGATAATGTGTCCCGTTTCTGAGCTCCAAAATCCGGGGATTGTATGCTTTTTGTCCTGGTTGCCGAATTTTAGAGATGGCAACCCTATGTATGACTTTTGCACCTGACTGTAAAGCGACAAGGTACAAAAGTCACCAGCAACTTTTGATGCTGGCTGTACTTGCATTTTCATAAAACCTACAAATGTAGGTAAGTATACCCAATCTGAAATCAATCCGACTACTGAAAGCAAACAAACTAGCAAATATTATGAGGTAAAGTCAAAAATAATAATATTGAAAGTGGTATAGAAATACCATCTCCAATAATTAGGCTAAGTGACTCCTTTTATGTGTAGACATATTAATCACCATATGCGCACATTATAATGTAGGTAACTTATGAATAATCAATACAGATCTAGATGTGTGACAGTATGACACAGTTATTACAATACAAAAGCTTGTAAATATATCTACTTTTTAGGGTTCTTTTTTTTATGTTAGATAGGCCAGACAAACGAACTAGTGGGTCAACTGATGTTAAATGATCACCACTGTCCATAGACACCCGCAGCGCTTTACGCGATGCCAGTGCGTTGTCGGCCCTAAAAGGGAGAGGGAATAGAGGAAGGGAAGAGGTATTGGGCCCGCGGCGCTCTCAATGACCGTACGAAACGCTGCAGGAGTACTGCTGCTTCACGCCGGTGTTCTGCAAGAGGGTGGTACTGCCCTGGACGAGCTGGCCCATTCGTGATGCAGCGGCTAGCTACAACATGGCTCTACCACTACGAAAAGGGTTTTGTACCCAAAACGTAAAAAAGGGAAGAATTAAATAAATATTTAAGGGGGCTCCCATACAACAAACATGATTTTTTTTGCTTATTTTTGCTTGAATATTGATAACGGCAACAGGTAGACGCTTAAAATATTCACAGAATATTTAGTTATAATACACTTTAAATTAAAATAAAACAAATATTTTAAGGGGGCTCCCATAGATAGGTTTTTATAGATAATGGTACTGAACCCTTCGAGCGCGAGTCAGACTCACACTTGGCCGTTTTTTAATTAGTGGATTAATCTTAAATTAATATTTTCTGGCTGCCCATATGCACAATAAGAGACTTGTCACGGTTCATACATTTTATCACATTTTACATGATCTTCCCAGACCAGAAAACACAGAAACACATCTACTGAAAAGGCTGTATTTGTGCTTTTTAGTTTTAGGTCACTAATAACTTTCTTATCTATTTTACAGATTTCCTGCTATAACTTATGTTCCTGTATCAATTGACTGGATTCATAATATGCAGAATATTCTATGATATGGCAATGGTTCAACTGCACCTTAGTAATGCTTGCCAGTCATAAATAGACTTTGAATACACAGATAGGTGAGTTGTAGTCAGGGGTGGACTGTGTGCTTGTGGGACCCCGGGTTACTATTTTGTAGCTTTTATCATCATCATCATCATCATCCCAGTCTATATAATGTCCCACTGCAGGGCACAGGCCTCCTCTCACAAGTTTTTTTTTATTATTATTTATTTCAATTATACCATCGACAAAAAGGTCGCCTTGACACCTTAAATGTCCATTTTGCTTGCAGTGGCTAGACATCTGTCCGCTTATATCCACCAATGAACTTCAACGGCTGCAAGCAAATTTATTTTGAAACTGGGCAGGCCTTGGTTTTGTTGATTGTACCATAATATTATCAACTAACTATTTATTTGTTTTAAAACAGCAGAAAATGTAAATCCTTAACTGTACAAAAATTGTGTAAAAAAACACTATTGACAACAGTTGAGATTATGTACATGTACCTACAATGGGCCACAATGGCGAAGCTATCCCTTTAAGGGATCTCTACCAATCAACTTTTGAGTGGATGGGAGGTGCCGATAGCAAGGGACAGAAAAAGAGTAAGTTAGAAAGCAAAGTGCATCATCATTGAGGACAGTTTTTGACAAATTTGCATAGTTGATTAGTTATAAAGGCTACAAAATTACGGAAAAGGAAAACATCGTAAGGAAGCTTGCATACACCTGCGAAGTAATTCAATGGTGTGTGTGAAGTTCCCAATTCGCACTGGGCCCGCGTGGGAACTACGCCCCAAGCCCTCTCATTCTGAGAGGAGGCCTGTGCCCTGCAGTGGGACGTATATAGGCTGGGATGATGATGATGAAACATGGTATGTAGTTATTCAATATGAATGAATTGTAAAAAGCAAGCCAATAGTCTGCATATTAGGACTGTATACTATAGTATAAATCTTCCCAGGTGAATTTTTCGCTTCGAGCCCTTTATCTTTCAAAACAATCGGTATCGTCATAGTATTAAGGTTCAAATTTAATGTAATTGGCTTGAAGCGAAAAATTCACCTGGGAAGATTTGGGTATATCCCAGAAGTTCCATATTTACTAGTTCCATATGGAACAATCGGTACATTTGTAAATGTCAAACAAATGATCCCAATAGTTCCATATGGAACTACATACTAGGCTTTACATCTGGTTTCGTTTTTATTTTGGTTTTAAATCAGTTGAGTACCTACCTATCTTCCGAGATGTGCTCTAGGGGGTGGAATCAGTTGCATTTCGATTCTCCAGCAATTTATTTGACCATTTTTTAAAGTATTATTACTATTTTATGACTGTACATAATTAACAGCGTTCAAACATTACTATTAACGTGAAAGGCACGCTTATGCAATTGGTATTTTAAGAGTTATTAATTGTTATTTTTTTAACATTTTCCGAAAATGACGATATGTGTACGGACGGAATTGACGTTTTAACTACCGGAAATGACGAACACTGGTTGGAAATGATTCATAAATGAAACACTTGTAAAAACAAATTATAAGGATTTATTTTAAAACAATCAGTCTTGTTATTGACATAATAGGGGTGTAGACACTAAAGAAAACAATCAATAATGTTGTATTTTCTCGAAAAAGGATTAAAAATGTAGTCAAATGAAGAAAAAAGCAACACAAGAGGTTAAATAATTACAAAGTTATAAGTGTCCAAAGTTTTAAGAGGGTTTATACCTGCTGAGCTGGCAACGTTGCATTTTTGTTAGTTTTTCTCGATTATTCCATAAAAATTGAATGAATATTAAAAATGTTTTGAATACAAATTGTTCAAGTTATATATTAGAACAATTTGTATTCAAAACATTTTTAATTTTCATTCAATTTTTATGGAATAATCGAGAAAAACTAACAAAAATGCAACGTTGCCAGCTCAGCAGGTATAAACCCTCTTAAGAGGGGGTATGTTCTGTCTGTCCCTTCATATGACGATTGTCGTTTACTTTTCAAGAGCGTGACGTCGGGTCGTTTGCGTTTTCTCTCTCTAACAAGCAACATTAAAACAGTTGTGGCTTCGTAATTTTTTGAGATTTTCGGATTTTCGGGTTTTGGGATTTTCGTCATTAGGCATATTTTTTTGCCTTCTTTCTATTGAAGTAATAAAAAAAAATGAGTCTACATCCCTATTATAATACTAATGTAGCTCGAAAAACTAAAACAAAAACAACTACTTTCCTTCTGCTTTAGTTAATTATAGAAACAGAAATCTGCGAGTACTTATAGCAGTTTACATGACTCATATTATTATTGGAAACATGTCTAATCAAGTAAGTACCTAATCATAATTAAAATAAAGTGGTCAGAATCCTAATGATTTTGATATTTCTTGAGAATACCGACTATTTCGTGGAAACATTCCATACGTTTCGCAGAAGTACCAATATGTTCCAACTCGTGTACTATAAAACCCACCATATGAGGATTTATTTCATTTGCATTGTGGATATAAGCCGCACTGGCTTTGTCTGCAACTTGAACTTTGTCAGTATTTGTCGCTACACAAAAATATAAATCTGGAGTACTTGCATCTGAACGCAAAGTGTCTTCTCCCTCCGGCAGTCTTGTGAAGTAAACTACTTCTTGAGATAGATTCATCTGGTAAATAAATAATTGATTACTACGTTGTACATTTATAATATAACTATTAATACTAACGTATTCGAAAAATCTTTGATAGTATATTTTTACTCTAATCACCTCAGATTATTTTATACACTAGATAAAGCTTAGGCGGCATGAAAACGTTCCGAAAAATATAAGCCAACAATTGGCTTATATGTCATTTACCTCCCTTCAGTTTGAATGACGTAACGCGATCATGAAACTGTCAAATGGATTTTTGGACGTTTTGTATCGCAATGTTTGCTACTGAGTGTATAAATAATCTAAGCTAATCACAAAATAATTCGAGAAACATAAGTGATGTTTTAATGCCTTTTACAGCTCTTTTTCCAGCAGCCAAACTGATTTCTTGCTGTTACTTGCTTAGTGCAGCAAATGTGACTTATAAAATGAACGTCTTTCTGTCTTTTTATTAACGGCAACCGGTCGGTAAACTTAAACTGAGCGATCGTAAAATAACCGAACAAAAAAGAATCCTGAATACAGAAGAATTCCTGTTGAATGAATTAATGTGTCAAGTTGATATGACCATAGATAGCATCGACAATAAACTTCTTTACTCATCAAAGAGTTCTATGCATTGTAGCTGTTAACCGAAATATACGTCGTTCTTAATACCTCATTTTTTCCAAGAAAAAACCAACTGACAAATTACCCACTAAAAGATTCATTTGGTTGTTTTCAATATACAGTTGTGGCCATATAATTAAGAACGATTATTTATTGAGATGATTTTTTCAAAGTAACAAGTATAACTAATTGCCCGTATTTTTTTTATTTCTCTCGGTATTGCGAAACTTTTCCGTACTACCGGTACATTCATTTATGCAACATAGTTGGTTAAAAAATTAATAGAGAAACTTTATACATTCGATCTGAACCTAGTATTAGTACTTACTGGCTGGTCACGTAATTAAGAACGCTGAATAGTTTATTATTTTTTCAAATTTAAATAGAGAACACTGTGTGGCTCTGTGGTTGTAGATTATTATTCGTATAATTTTGGCGCCATTTCGTGCTGTTAAAGTCTTAAAAGTGATTACTTCGTATAAAAACAATGGGGAAAAATAAAAGTTGTGATAAATCTACAAGAGAAGTAATAATAAAACTTCGCGAGAAGAATTGGTCCTATAAAAAGATAGCCGACTATCTGCAATGTTCAAAAACAATGGTTTTCCATGCCGTAAAGCATTTTTCCACGTATCAAACTACTTCAAACGTTCCACGTGGACCTAGACAGAGAAAGTCATCTCGTCGAGATGATCGAAATATCGTTCGTTTGGCAAAACAAAATCCTTTTAAAGGGTCTAATGAGTTGAGAAAAGAATATTTTGGCGAAAACAAACCTTCAGCAATCTCTGCACGCACTATTCGAAGGCGTTTGGTAGAAAATAAGTTGAACGGAAGGATAGCAAGGAAGGTGCCTATGTTGAAACGATGTCATAGGCAAGCCCGACTTGCATTTGCAAGAAGGTATGAAAACTGGACAGTCAGACAGTGGAAAAACGTTCTTTTTTCTGACAAGACAAAAATAAATAGGGTATGTTCTGATGGAAAACGATATGTACGACGCCCTCCGAATAAAGCATTCGACCCAAAGTACACAAAAGTGACATTAAAGCATGGCGGGGGAAATGTGAAAATTTGGGGGTGCTTTTCTGGACATGGCGTTGGACCTGTTAGGCTGATAGAAGGAAACATGGATCAATTCCAATACAAAAATATACTGCAAGAAACAATGTTACCATATGCCGAAGAGGTGCTTCCGGTTATTTGGACATTCCAGCACGACAATGATCCAAAGCATACTGCACGCACCGTTAAGGAATTCCTCACATCACAATCAGTTTCAGTCTTAGATTGGCCAGCCAACAGCCCAGATCTTAACCCAATAGAGCATCTTTGGTGCGAAGTCAAGAAAAAGGTTTCATATCGACAGTGTGGCAATTTGAGAGAGCTGTACGACGTTTTCTTAGAAGAATGGAACTCTATTTCTCTTGCGAAATGTCAAAAATTGATAGATTCAATGCCTCGCCGGTGTAAAGCCGTAATTAAAAGCCGTGGACATGCTACTAACTATTAATTTTAATTCAAATGTATTAAATTGCTTTTTTTGTCTATACCAACTTCACATTAATATGATTTATTTAATCTAAGTTTCATATAAAACAACTCTCGAGCAGTTTAATAAATCGTTCTTAATTATTTGTCCAGCTTCATTACTATTTGAATTTATTAGTATAGAGAACAAATAAAATTTGTAAAAAAAAATGTTAGCAATTATACACTATTATTCTTAATCCCGTTTGCTCTATCCATGTGGCTATTTTATAACATAACTTGTTACTTCTAAGAAGGAACACAACTAGACATATGACATGATTTAGATAAAAAAAAATCGGAAACTTCAAATCGTTCTTAATTGTATGACCACCACTGTATATGTCCCTATTAACACTTCTTTTTTTTCGAATTATATGTGGTTCTATGCCTTGCTCCAATTGCGAAACATACAGATCATATGCGGTCGCATTTTCTTGTATCTTCTTGAGAAAAGTATAAATTGTTTTTGTTTTTTTTTTTAATAACATTTTTTATTTTATTATGCCAACTTTCAAGGGCATTTGTAGTCCTGTGTTGTTCCCCAAAACAACACCAGATTTTACTGTACCCTGTTTTCAACCAGTACTTTTCCATATAGCCGCAAAACTGTCGCAAGGGCCCGGAATCAATGCCGGCGTTTCCAATTTCTTCTTTTATATAACTCCATCCCTCTAAAATTAGATATTCCGGGAGTAAAGGTAAAACTTTGCTTAGATTTACAAATTTATTTAGTTCACTTTTTATTTTTATTTTTTTAGCTTTTTTCGTAAGTGCTTGAGTGAAATGGAAGTAACAACCTTTGTGAATAATCTGAGGAAATATTTTCTTAACTGCATTTATCATTGCCACTTCAAAATCAGACGAAAATTTGGAAGGATTCCACATAGGCAACTGCGATTTTATTAATTGTAACATTTTTATGTAAGTTGAGGTATTTTTATTCGGCAAAAGAGCATAAATCATTGGATACACACGAGTATGACTGGTAGTAGGGGAGACCGAGGACAGTTGACACAGAGGAGAGTTGACACAACGTCGATTTTTTAGAACTTATTAACTGCTAGAGAGCTCGCAATAGCGCGCGTTTTTTAGTTCAAGTCTCGAGCTATCAAACACGCGCTATTGCGAGCTCGCTAGCAGTTAATAAGTTCTAAAAAATCGACGTTGTGTCTACTCTCCTCTGTGTCAACTGTCCTCGGTCTCCCCTACTCCCGTAATCGCCATGGATCGAGTAAAGTTGATAGAACGGTTTTGGACACACCTCAAACGTACCATCACCAAAAAATGATTTTATATTTCCAATATCATGTTTTGCTTTTTGTGTAGCAAATATTACAATGCGTTCTCCTTCAAAGTGATAGTCAGCTAATAAAAACTCAAAAAACATTCGTGGTACCTCTACTTGTTCCAAAGTTTTAAATGTCATTTTTCTTACTGACAGTAGTTTACATTTTTCTCGGTACATTCGGGATTTGATAGAATTATATTTTGGTACAAGTCTAATCGGAGCCTTATCATTATCAGTGACACGTTTGCATACTTTCTGAAAAATAGCTGGTACAGTTACTTCCAAGTTTTCAACATCGGTGATTTCATTAAGTATAATATCATTTACAATATTATCAAAGCCATGATGTTCGTTCGGGGTACAATTTTCTAGATGACTCTTCATTTGGCAAATTTCTTCCTTTTCCTAGAAAAAAGTACACATGCACTATTTTTAGGGTTCCGTACCCAAAAGGTAAAACGGGACCCTATTACTAAGCCTCCGCTGTCTGTCTGTCCATCTGTCACCAGACTGTATCTCATGAACTGTGATAGTTAGTTAGACAGTGAAATTTTCACAGTTGTATTTCTGTTGCCGCTATAACAACAAATACTATAAAACAGAATAAAATAAATATACTCCCATACAACAAACGTGATTTTGCCGCTAGCCAATATAAAATTACCCCACGCTCATTTTCATTTTGCTCTGCTAATACTGGATTTCTTAGTTATGGCCGTTTTTAGCGTATATTTTGTACGGAACCCTCGGTGCACGAGTCCGACTCGCACTTGGCCGGTTTTTAGGTATGACAGACAGACACCATCATCTCTATTAGAAACTTATGCCCCACTTTGATATCTATGCGAAGCGTTTCACCCCGTGTTAAAACGCTAACTGTTGCTTAATGGATTGTTTTATAATATATTACATGCTTACCAGAATAACAGTCACAGATCCGCGACATTTCATAGTTTTCAACCGTGTACATCTCCAATGGGATTTAGTTTTACTAAAATTTGAGTGATAATAATACTCGTGCCCGAGATGCTGTAACACGCCGTGCTTACCTCGGCCGCGTTTTACTATTGTAAAACACATTTTTTACTGAAGGATGAACACACGATCCCTTGTGTAAGAAACAACGTAAAACCTGAAGTGTCATAATAGGTACTTGACAGTGTCAACTGAAGTATGTAGATAATCAATTTGTAGTAGCAGCCAATTATGTAAACTATATAAATATATAGACAAAGGTTGTACTTTGTTAGCAGAGGTAGACGTTTGATATGAATATGTACCAGTAGTTCCATATGGGACTACTGGGATTTTTACTTTAAAATGAATATCCCATTAGTTCCATATGGAACTAGTAAATATGGAACTTCTGGGATATACCCGGAGCTTTATACTATATACAGGGTGTTAGGTAATGAGTGGATAATCCTTGAACTACGGATAGAGGGCACTTAGGACGTTATAATAAAGCTAATATAGGTTTAGTAAAAGTCGCACGGTTTTCGAGATATTTGGACTTTTAGGTTTTTTTTCAAAAATGAACACCCTTGTTCAATGTTTTGATCATAGCACCATTTTAAACTATTTTTTTTTTTTTTATTTTTGCTCAATATTCTTGAGGACTTGAGTAATCAGATAGGCATCACAATTTTTGTGAGACTTCATTAGATTTTTTTTTAAAAAATCGCAAACTTAATTTTTGCGTTTTCAATCGTACATTGACCAAAGTTTCAGCTCTCATGGTGAAAAAAAATACACTACCGTCTAGTTGCCAATAAGCTTAAAAACATGCCAATTTATTGACAATTTAAAAATAGTAATTACCTTTTGAATTTAAAATCAAAACGCCAAAATAATAAAAAAAAGACACGCTCACCCACGTTTTTCCCAATGTACTTTTTGTATCCCGGCCGTAGAATTCAAAACTTTTTGTTGCAAAAATAACATAACTGGCCACTAATTTAAATGCCATTTATTTCAAATTTAAAAAAACATGCAGACTGCTTTTTGTTTTTTTCGGATTTGATTTTGAATTTCGCTATTATTGCGTAATTAATGGTGAATTGAGTGTTTAGTTTGTTCAGATTGTTGTGTTGAATTTTTTTTAGTTTAATAATGCTTCGAACACAATACACACCACTAGAATATGCTTAAATGCATTACATTTATGGTGAGTGCCAAGGCAACGCTAGTGCTGCTGCAATTTTGTACGCTGAACGCTACCCAAACAGACACCATCCCGGTTACCGGATTTTTCCTCGAATCCATAACGCGTACAGTGCCGGCAGAGGTCTTGGCAAAACATGAAACTTGCACACGTTGGAAATGAAAAAGGTGCAATCCGTATGTTTTAAAAGTTGCATGCACTTTCCACGTTGTCAGTCCGAGAATATTTGCTATGTCCTGTCCCGTATGTACAAAGAAGGATTTGCCGCTATTAAATCCAGAACATTTTCATCGTCTCGCTCCCTCGGTCTGCCCTCGCTAGTTCTTCCTACACCCTGGCCAAAAACTCAAGGATTATCCACTCATTACCTAACACCCTGTATTCACAATATGTTTATATTTCTGTTACAGGCCATTATGTGACCATACAAGAAAATTCCCATGGGTAGTTGGAGTGCATCTGTAATTAAGACTTGCCTTAGTTCTTGGGAGTTTGGGTTCCACGCACAATGGCCAGGTCAATTGTAGGCTAACAGAGCCATCATCAGACAAAACGACCAGCATGTGCAATTTTATTGATTTGTCCCTTAAGTATGGTACTGGTTGGGGAAATTAAGAAAAAAAGACCCAAGCACATGTCATATAGCATCATCAAACACAAAAACATGATTGGCTCATCAGTTACTTAGAAGATGCCACTTTGTTCCCAAACAACACCCACTTGAACTTGATCTCTACAAGTCCATGTCTACTCTGAGAATTTAATGGTGTCTAATGAAGAAGAAAGTAAAATACAAAAGAATTTTAATTTTGACAATCAATCAAATGGCCTTGTGGTTAGAAAATCTACTACGAAGCTTGAGGTCCCAGATTTGATCCCCGGTTGGGGCACATATTTGTATGAAAAATTTGATATGCTGTCTATTTAAGTATGTTTATAAAATAAATAAATAAAACGAATAAACTGGCTGACTTGTTGAGCCTGCACTGAAGAAAAAGTTGAAATAGAAAAAGTGAGACATGGTTCTGTCCCATGTTCTCTGAAAGAAAAAAAATGCTCCATTACTGGACGGATTTTCTAGTGTCTGTTATCAGCTATTTGCGTGTTATCTGCAAAATGAATGTTTGACTTTATTCTTTGCTCGTATTTTTCTCCGTATTTTTCGATTTTATCTCCGAAAAAATTTCGTCTAGGTCAGGTACCTATCAGGTTCAGCGTTAAAGTGTCAAAAGAGTACTTTGATAAAGAATCTTCCAAAGATTCGGTACTCCCCTTTAATGTTTTAATAAAATTGAGTACGCAAAAAACTATCGTCTCAAAAAACATCATTTTTCCTGCTGCGTATTTTTAATTAGGAGTTTTACACTTTTTAACATTTTTATTCCTTTTTGACAGAGTAAATGGCGAGGCGAATTTCTTTTTACGCTGCCCTTATAAATTTTCCGTTGGGAATGTGAAACGTGATGCCGTCAAATAAATTATCTAATAGCAATACCAGAGGTATAAGGTAGCGATGCTCTGATCGCAAATCTCCTCTTGTACAATTGTGTTCAGTACTTCAGTAGCGACAGAACGCTGCGGCTGATCATTTGAGCTGCAGTTTTCACCTTCATTTTTAGGGTTCCGTAGTCAACTAGGAATCCTTATAGTTTCGCCATGTCTGTCCGTCTTGTCTGTCTGTCTGTCTGTCCGTCCGCGGCTAAGCTCAGAGACTGTTAGTAGAAGAAAGCTGTAATTTGGCATGAATATATATATCAGTCACGCCGACAAAGTGATTATATAAAAAAAAATAAAAAAATTTTTTTTAGGGTACCTCCCATAGACGTAAAGTTGGGGTGATTTTTTTTTCTCGACCAACCCTATAGTGTGGGGTATCATTGGATAGGTATTTGAAAATAAACAGGGGTTTGCTCAAACCATTTTGTGATAAAGTGAATATTTTCGAAGATATTCACTCCGAAAGTTCAAAATAATGTGTCCCCCCCTCTAACTTTTGAACAGCAAGTCTAAAAAATATGAAAAAATCACGTAAGTTAAACGCAATAAAAACTTTCTAGGAAAATTATTTTCAACTTAATCAGTTGAGCAGTTTTTAAGTTTTTGTAAAAAAATACTTCTAAATTAAGATTGTAATTTAACCGCCATTGCAAGCATTTTTTTTTCTTTAAGTGCCTATAAGATCACGCTAATAGTATCTTCTTTCAAATAATAAAAATAAAATTTAAATCGGTTCATATAACAAAGAATTACATCTGAAAAACCATCAACATACAATACTAAGCTAGTAGACTGCAGATTAGATACCCAATTCGCCGATAGATGGCGCTGTACCGCCGACGTTGAAATTCTGCGCGCGGTGGGAGTTGGGACCAAAACAACCACATTAATAAAGTATGCAAAAATTTTTTCGTACCTGCTACGGAACCCTATCTTGTATTTAATCTTGGGCGTGTCCGACACGCTCTTGGCCGGTTTTTTTAATTGAATTTCTATTGTCTTGTTCCTCGGCGAGTTGGTCAGTTCCCCGTAGAACTTATCAAGGGCGTCGCCAGCCGATGATCAAAGGGGGTGCTAGTAGAAGTATAGATAGAGGATGAGATATATATGAACAGTCGAGCTTATGAAGGAAGAGAAAATTTCAACGTCCTCTTAACTGTACAATAAATAAAATTCGTAAACATAGTGATTAGTAAGTTGTACCTATTAACAAATAAAAGTAACTTTTACAAAGTTGTTAATTAAAACATAATTACGCGAGTTTTTTGAAAATTATTCGATCACTTTTTCGTGATAATTTTGCAAGTTCATAAATAACTTTCCTATGTACACTCATCATGGCCAGACCATTGAGACGATCTTCTCTCATAGTCCATAGTGCTTCTTAACCAGGTTTTCAGCTTCCTAAGGCTGCTAAACGAACGCTTCACCGTACACGTACACGGCAGAGCGATCAAAATTTTCAACACTTTTCCTGTTTCGGGAAAGAAGGTTTTTGCCTCTTTTAGCACGTCAACAACGGGAACGGTCAGTTCAATAGAGTTGGGTTTATTACACCACACAATTTTTGCTAAATGTCTATTTCATAAGGTACCTGGGTCGAATATGGCCACGTTAAGGTTTGACACTCGGATTCATTCTTGTCTGTCTTCTTAGATTGTTTCTTGTGATGAGTTTCGGGGTATTGGTCGCCTCTGGAATAATCTGATTTGTATTGGATGGGCAAATGTTTAAGTATCGCAGCGCTACCACTAACTATTATTATGAAACTCTTGGATATAGATTATTGTTCGCTATAGATTATTGTTCGCTATTCCTTGCACGATCGCAGTATGCTGGTGGATTTGATAGGTTTTCGCGATCGACCACCGTCGGCGCTTGTGTCGTACCATCTTGATGTCCCATATTGATATACTTTTGCATCGCGAGGAAACCTGCATACACCTGCCAAGAAATTCAATGGTGTTTTCTTAATGTTTGTCGAGCACCTGGACCTTTTTCCGTTCTCACAACGTACGATCGTATCTTTTCTTCCTTCTTCTTAATATCAAAAATAGTAGATTTGCCTACAGTCCGTCAAAAAAGTCTTGAAAAAAAAGGAGGGCGCCTCTATCGTTAATACGGCAACCCTATATACATCGACCCGAAAAGTTTTGATATTTTATTCGGAAATAAATTAAAGTATGTCACGGGCAGCGCATAAGATTTCTTTAGATATTAAATTAAATTCGCTTCATAACAGTGTGCTAAAACAAAATCTTGAAAGTTTATTTTTATCCATTCAAAGATTTAAAAAATAATACTTGTTGTCATTCAATTGGTCGTGCATTTACTTCGACGGATGCCTGGCTATTGTGGATCCCTACTACAGCATCCATTCTTAGCTAATTTACTACTAATACTGTCATACTCAGAGATAATAACTGCACTGACAGATCCATTAATACGTTATTGAAAACATTATAAATAAGGAAATCCTTCACTAATGCTCTATTTCAAATTGGCATCTCTAAGTGCGGACGTTAAAGCTTAATGGTTGGTACAGTGTTCAAAGTAACATGTAACAAAATAATTTGCCGTCTACATTGCAGACATGTAACATGAGAAATATTACAAAATTACCTCTTTACTAAATAAAAGAAAAATTTTAGTAAAAAAGTTAAAACAGACTCCACAAAAACACTAAAAAGGTAAAAATAACTTCGGAATCTAGTTTCTTCAGTATACTTACCTAATCTTTTTTTCTACTCAATCCTATATCCTTGCAAACAATCAATCTATTAGGACAATATACAATTATTGCTATTTTTGGAGTCGGTGGACCGTAAGTCGTTACATGTTTATGTTTAGCTACCTTGACTGGCACCAACTCCAAAAACAGAAATAATTGTATGTATGTAAATATGACGGACACCACATATTAATAAAATAAAACAAAATAACAAATTTGTTTTAGTTATTTATTTCTAATCCGAGTCTAAAGATTCAAGGCAAGGTCAAGGTACTCAACACCTGAAATAGAGCCTGTAGTAGAAGCAACTCTGCTTTGCTCGATTTCCGATACTTCTGATTCACTGGAACTATCATCGCCTACTGGGATGACTAGTGTATCTATGTCATCATATAGAGTTGCTCCGCGGGCAAAATATTCATCTTCAATTTTGACAACATGGTCTACACAATTTTTCCATTCTTGTGCAGTCACTGACTGAAATGCTTGTTCAGCCAACTTTGCAACATTTTGGCTTGAAACATTTTTCTTTGCGATTCTCCTTTTTACCATTGCCCATATTAACTCGATGGGGTTTAAGTCGCAATGGTAAGGTGGCAGTCTTAATACAGTGTGACCATGTTCTCCCAATAGTTCATCTATGTAGTAGATTGGTTCTGGTTTGTGCTGTTTAACCAGCATCAACAGGGATGGTGTGCGTAGTGTTTCATCAAATGGTATGTTGTTTTCCAGGAGCCACAATTTTATATCCCCAACTCTGGATGCTGATGTAGGAGCCTGGGAAATAAATAAATTATCACATTATTAAACAACAATGTAAAACAAATGAATAATAAAGAAATATTACATACCTTGTTTGTAATAATAGAGTGGTATGGTGCATTATCCATCACAATTATTGATGGCTCCGTTATATTGGGCAATAACTTTTCAGTTACCCATTTGGTAAAATTTTGGGCATTCATCTCGGAATGGTAATCTTCTTGTTTGTTTTTTCCAGTAAAAATCAACAGAGCATTTGGTACGAAGCCTTTTTCACTGCCGGCATGCACAATTATCCATCGTTTCCCTTTGGAAACATCTAGGCGCACACCCGGAGTTTCAATGGCCTGCCAACATTTTGTGACTTTATAGGACTCATGTATATAGCTCTCATCTAAGTATATGATGTTTTTTTTCAGTTCTTCGGGTAACTCTCTATTTGCACGGATGTGCTTTAAATAAAACTCACGCTTTGCAGCAATAGCAGGCTTCTCTATTAGAGCAAGTCTATTTGTTTGGCATTTTTGATACTTAAAGCCTATTACTAGCAAAATTTGCCTCAAATGTTCATGGCTGCCATCGAAGTTCAGATCTTCCTTCAACACTGCTAACAGTTTCCTCAGTGTAGGCACTTCCTTCTGAACTGTGTAAAAAAAATGCACTTTTTGTCGAATGGCACACAGATCGAAATCATCCAACTGCTTCTTAGGACGGCCTTGTCTATGTTTTCCCGGCGTTTCGAATTTGCCGTCATTCTCCATTCCTTCATTTACTATTCGCCGAATAGTACTTTCAGAAACACCTAAAAACAAAAAAGGCACGTGAAATAATAAATATCATATTCACTTCTCAAAACAAAGTTATAAAAACACTTTAAATTCTCGTGTTTTGAATACATTATAGAACGGCACGGCCAGTGCAACCTGTGCCAAAATATCGGAAAAGACAGAGATATTTGAATCGCGCTCGACTCCGACCATATTTTCTATTATTAGTTACAAAACATAAAAAGTTATGCAGTAAGCATCAACAGTATCATAACTGTTGACTGCAAAGCACAATTCGTATGTCAATTTCATAACCTCAACGTAATGGTAAACAATGGTAAAAAACTGATAAATCTTACTTAGAAATTAAAGTATTGTAGTTCCTACTGTATGTTTAACACTAAAATACAATTACGTACCGGTTATCTTGGCTGTTCGCCCATAAACATCGTCCAAATTGGAAAGCAACTTTCCCGCTTGATATTCGGCCATGCACTCCCGAAAACTTTAAAAACGATTTGCCTTGCACTGCTTTTATAAACCTTGCGATTCATTTTCAATGTTTAGATGGTCACACGACACAAAATGCTCGAAATAACGCAATAAATCTTGAAAACATTAACCACAAAGCTACGAGATGACAACCGAAGTACTCAGCCAGACGGTAAGCTAGTGTTGCCAGTCCAAGAAAAAATATTAGTTCCTGCGTCATTCTTTTCATGACTTTCTTGACGGATTGTACGCCATATTTCTGCGCAAGAAAACTAAAAGAAATACCTTCCTTAAGTTGATCTAAAATTTCGCATTTCTCCTGGTCAGGGTAACGTGCTTCCATAACGTGGTTCTTTGACGTGAAAGCCATGATGCACGAACGTCGTAATAGCAACACAAAATGGCGAGCGAATAACAAAAACGCATGTCACGTGCTCGACATTCGGTAAACAACTGGCGTGGCGAGCCGGCGAGTGAAGAATTATGTAGGCGTAGTAGGCGGGGGAGGGCGTTCGGATTACGGAGGGGTTCGGATTAAAGGGGTTGTACTTAGTGGAGTTGCCATTTTTCAAATTCAAAATGTTAAGTTACTATGATTATAAATCTGTATTGTTTGTATCGTTGAGATTAAAAAAATATAATTTATTTCGTAAATTGGAAGGAAGTGGGAAATAATTTCCCATTATTTGTTTAAGGGTTCTTTTAGCTAGACACAAAATTTCTTTGACCTTTGTCGATATTTTGTTCATCTCCAGGTATTTAAATTTCCTCTTTGAGTTCGAAATTTTCACTACTTTCATCAGGATAAGTAGGACTATGTTTTTATGTTAGGAAGAAATCGATAGTTTGCAGACAATCGTTTTAACCTTCTTTACAGTTTGCCTGGATGGAATTCAAATTCAAATTCTTTATTAAAATAAATACTATTTACACGAAAGGTCGTTAGTAAGCGCCGAAATTATGTCTTATGTGTTAGTAAACATTAAACAAAGACCGACATACTAAACTAACAAGCGATGCACATCCTTGGTGCGCCGGGTGCGGGCCAGCCCCAACCCCATCCTGCGTTCGATAGCCGAGAGGTTAGACTGCCCATATTTGAGGCATTGTGTGTGATGATATGCATGTTTCTAAAAGCACCTATTATGTATAACCGGTGCTGGGGTGCTTCTAGAAACATAACCATAAAAAAGATCTCTGTAAAATTTATTATTTCTTGTAACATAGGTATAAGTAGTTTAACACATTAATCATAATTATGAGTCTGTAAAGTTACTCGAAATAAATGATTTATTATTATTATTATTAAACTATTGACTCGATATAATACAATTTAACTTCAATGTAATACTATCAACCTAAACATAATACAATACCGTGTTACATTCATAAATAACATAAATGCCTAAACTAGGATCAAAGATTTAAACTAGCCTGTTTCTTAGGTAAATAAATATATTGAGTACAAAAGATAAATAACATAACTATTAACTTATTTCTTTGTGTTTCGCAGATAAAAGGTAGAGATTAAACTACACAAACTACGAGCTTAGCTTGGCGCTGAAATGTAGTTAGGTACCTTCCGGGTGACGCTCTTAGGCGCTCTCATAGTCAATTGAATTGATGAACCTTGCAAGAGCGTGCTTACGCGATGGTCAGATTTCATCTCCCGTTTTGTGGTTGCTGGGTTTCTTTTAGCGCTGACAGGTGGCACAGACAGGCCTAAGTGCCCGCAGTGACAGCACGTTCATTCTTGGTCACGGCAATATTCGGCTAAATGACCGTATTGTACCTATATACGTGGATGTAATCTCTGATGGGAAAAGTAGACCAGTTCAAATACACACGCCCTTGAGCTAAATATTAAAATTTTCCGAATTGATGCGGACACCTCGATGACTAAGTTACAGGACTGACCGTCCTTTTTTCCCGATTTATGGCTTCTTGGGCTCTTAGGTTCAATATTCTAGACCGTAGATTATCACTTTCGTCTTATGTTTGTCCGGCTCGGGGACTGATAATCCCGAATCAGTAAGTTTCCCGGAAGGCTGAAGTTTCTTCACATTCTCTTCTCTTATTGTGCTGATGATTATGCGTCCATTTTTGGTCTTCCTCGTGCTCGGAACTTAAAGCTGCAGTTCCTCAGGACTAATGATTTTTTTCACTAGAGATTTAGTGTCCTCGCTTGTTCTTTCCTTATCTAAAGCTTGTCCCGGAAAAAAATGACGCTTATAAATTTGTAAAAATTCCATAGTATTTATATTAAAATTCACCAAATTTTCCAATAAAGTTTTATTTGATATTCCTTTAAATATTGTTATTTACACAAAGATCACTTTAATAATTATTCATCCAGAAACTTCTTAATTTTCCCTTGACCCCTGCCATCAAGGTTTGTACTTCGTCATTGGTGATCAGTTTCGAAGCTTAATTCCACTTCCGCTTGAAGTCTTCAACTGAATTGGCATTACTTTTATGTTTTAAAAGCTTCTGTTTCACACGAGCCCCATATTTCTCAATTGGTCGAAACTCCGGGCAGTTGGGAGGATTGAGGTGTTTTTCAACAAAATCAACATTATTTGCTTTGTACCACTCTATTGCTTTCTTTGTGTAGTGACACGTGGCCAAATCGGGCCAGAATAGGACAGGTATGCTTCTTAATGAATGGCAACGATCGTTTTTTAAGACACTCATTCAGGTATATATCACCATTTATGGTTCCATTAGCAAAATGTACTGCGTTTGCCACATGAACAGATCGCCTGCCACACGAGAACTTTCTTTGCAAATTTGTCCATTTTGATGACCTTATACTCTTCAGGTACTGCTTTTCTGTCGGCCCCAGAATAATAGTGGTGTCCTGGGAGTGATTTGAATTCAAGTTTGCTGTAAGATTCGTCGTCCATAACAGTACAATATTTTTTTAGTTTGTTTAAACGTTTTTATAGAATTATTTTTCTTCACTCGTTGCACAGTCGATTTCGATTTCGACGTTTTAAACTTTTTGGCCAAGACTTTTACAGAGAGGGTAGGTTTTTTTTGCAAAGCTGTTATAATCTTCTTCTCGATATTCTTGTTTACAAACCCTGGTTTACGTCCACTTCCAGGCCGTCGCCGTATACCACCAGTCTCCCTGAACCGTTTTAAAACCTTTTGAACGGTTCTAGTAGACGTTTTCAGCTCCAATGACAATTTCTTCGCAGAGATGCCTCCATATTGAACATATTTGTACAAATTTTTTTCGTGTAGCTTTTCTTGCACCGACGACATCTTTGAACATCTAGTACTGACAGCGTTATTTTTTTAATTTTAATTTATACATTAAAGAGCATCTTAACGGGGTACATAGTTTTCAAACCTCTTTAGATTTCATCTTGATATACAACCCCATCTAATAATGAGCGACATTTTTTTCTGGGACAAGCTTTATTGGGAAAATAGCCACAGCTCAGCGGTGTCGGTCTAATGAAGTTATTTGGGCCCTTCTTAGTCATATTTGCATACGACAATTTTTCAACGGCCGGTTGCTTGCAGGCATCCTTGACAGCGGTCTTATCTTAAATGAGTAGATAGTTCCTGTTTCTCTGTTAGACGTTGCAGGGACAAATGGGCGGAAATGCATTTTTGCTTAACAGATTGGTACTGGACAGCAAGTTGCGAGGTCCTATGTCCAATTTTACGGCAGAGGCCTCTGTACTCTGGTCACACTTGCAATCCAGCTAATTTTAATTTATTTTTCCTCAAACTAAGATATCAGCCGCATTAAGGAGAATACTGTATCAGGATTATCTGGCGATAGCACGTCATTGGAAAAGAGAAGGCGGGCGGCACCTTTAAGATCTCCGTCGCTTATTTTGTTTTCAATGGATTTGATGTGATTGTGGGTTGATGTATGACGTGAGTGCGTGGTCGGAGGGATGGAACCGAGTGTGCAGTTATTCTTAATTTTTTGCGTCAAAGATAGGTTCTGACCATCGTCTAGAGCGTGTA
Organism: Archips xylosteana; assembly: GCA_947563465.1. Lineage (NCBI taxonomy): Eukaryota > Metazoa > Arthropoda > Insecta > Lepidoptera > Tortricidae > Archips > Archips xylosteana. Next base: position 11,360,944 of record OX387365.1, on the reverse strand, counting down.
TGTAGGGCAACGAACGGAAAAAGGAGGAGATTATGCTAATCTTGTGGAGAGTTGGATTCGTAGCATTTTTGTACAAGATTGCCGAGAAGGGTTGCGACGGAGATTCTGGCACCGTGGAGGATTCGTTTTAGAACCTGCACCTTGTTTTTTAGATGGCTAAGATGGATGTGAAAGGGATGGGTGGAATGTAACGGCGGTGAATTATTTAAATTTAAAGGGGAGGCGTCTTGGCTGAGACAGTTTCGATGAGATTCGGTCGTATGAATGTTTAAGCCTCTACTAGTTTTAAATGATTTGAAACATAAATGGCATGGATGATTATGGGTCAACGTGCTATTACCAGATTGGGTCGCGGCCTGCATAAAATAATACAAAACAAATACTTACAACAACGAAAAACAAAGAAAAATAAAATAAAACTATCACTGATTTGCCCTGCAATCACTCGTGAAATAGGTAGAAACACATTTTACAAATGCACTAAAAAGATTTGGCGTTCTCTCGAACATGATAGTTCTCTTGAAGATGAAATTTTACTATCACTTTCACAAATTGAATTTCAATGTTTATAAATAATATGTAAAAATTCCAGTATGACATCTGTCAGGTGGGCACGGGTGGGGTGCTCCCGTTTTCGGCGGCGGGTTGCGGTCTCCGCAGAGGTAGTGAAGTACTTTATATTTGTTTTTTAAATAGCTTATTGTACCTAAATTCAGTGTGCAAATACTCCAGTATTACTGAATACTCCAGTATTACAGATAGTACTGAATTGAAGATATTTTAAGTAAGAAAATATAAGGAGAAAAAATCAAACAGTGTTTTTCGTTGCTAGGTTTCGGTTGTCAAAATGTTATTTTTATATTCCGATAAATTCGTATCTTTAACAAAATTTAAGAGAGCTTCCAATTGATGACTTTCATCGTGGTCTTGTACAATATTATTCTCATTTATGTAAGTTTTTGGAATTCTGACGTCCAATACAGGTGAAGTTTCAAAATCTGCACCAAAACACGTATTTGTAATACCTGACTATGCCTTTTTGTAATAACTCCAAAGCGAATTGAACAAAATTATAAGTGTCAATAATCAGACCAAGGGCTGATGTCTTGCGGCGGTGTTGCAAAATAGAACATCCATTTATTTTAAGGCTGCTCAGATAAACCCTTACTTCCTCAAATACCTTTGACCAAACCTCCAAATTTTGCAGACGTATGGGACATTTAATACCTTTCCTAAAGGGTTGCTGCAATTCAACATATCAAAAACCCGATCCAATAGTCTTAATTTAAATTTTGTAGTATAAGAGACTTTGAAATATTAAAACTTCTCGGCTAGACTAATGCCTCAGCGTCTGAATCCACGACGTCACCTTAATCCACGTAACCCCAATATTTATCCGTTTTCAAGTAATATTTTAATTTGACGTTGCATCAAAAATTAGTACTACATTTTGCAAATGGGTATTTTCAGCAGCTGCATCTTTTAAATAGCCCAAAACTTCTGAATTAAAACCCACATTGCAGATATTGGTTGGCAAGAGTCTTCGTAGTGTGGAAGGCTAACATGATTCCTCAAGTTGCGATATGCTTTCGTAGAATAAAAATATAAAATAAGGGCAAAGAATTTTAGATCATCACTAAATCTCATACCCCTGTGGGACTTCTTTACATTCAATTGTTCATGTATATAAATATCCCTTTGTTCGTGGGTTAGAGATTCTTCACTACCTGAGACCACTTATCTACACTAATATTATAAAGAGGAAAGATTTGTATTTTTGTATGTAATGAATAAACTTAAAAACTACTGGACCGATTTCAAAAATTCTTTTGCCGTTAGAAAGCTTCATTATCACTGAGTAACATAGGCTATATTTATTACTAGAAAAAATTAGAGATCCTCAGAAAATCTTACTAAAACCAACCCAAGGTGTAAAAAAATTAGCCATAAAATGTCTTTCATCGCATGCGCTGCAGAAAGTATTGATGATAGAAAAAAAAATGTTCTACAATATTATAGAACGTATTAATATCTACAAAAAACTTCGCGAGACTATACGTCCAACTATTGTAGTTATGTCATTACTACTTTTTTACATTTTAAAAGATGATAGAAATGCCTATCAAAATCAGACTATGTTATCCACACCTTTGTATTAATTCTTATCCAAATAAATTATTTCGTATGCAAGACTGGTTCAATACCTGTCGATTGTTTTTTGAATTATTGAAATCGGACATTCCATTCAAAAGATAATACGAAATTAAAAATGTCAGTATAAATTAATGTCAGTTTTTAATTTTGAAAATTTGGGCCTCCTGCTTGGATTCTGCTTCATTAGATTTCATGCTTTCTTGCAAGCATGCTTGATTGCATGCTGCTTTCACGCTTGCTTGCATGCTTGCTTGCATGACTGCTTGCTTGCGTGCTTGATTGCGTGCTTGCTTGCATGCTTGCTTGCATGCTTGCTTGCATGATTGCTTGCATGCTTGCTTGCATTCTTGCTGGCATGCTTGCTTGCATGCTTTCTTGCAAGCTTGCATGCTTTCTTGCAAGCTTACATGCTTGCTTGCATGCTGTTTCCATGCTTGCGTGCATGCTTGCTTCAGGCTTGCTTGCATAATTGCATGCTTCTCTGAAATATTTATGGTTCACGCGAGCGAAGCCGCGGGTAAAAAAGCTAGTGCTACAGTAAAATAGGGTCTTTGTTTGGATTTGGTATTACTGATCATACGATGTAACGTTAGCCCGTTAGGCGGACCACGGCTTACAGGTAGAGCTTGGGCGAGGAAGGAAACAAGTCATATTAGACAAAACATTTATTTCCTGGCCAAAAAACAGCACAGACTCCGCGTTACGACACTTCTTTTGAGCCCCAACAAAAACACTGGTCTGAGCGGCTGTCGTCGTCGCCCAACTGCAGGTCTTCCGCGGCCAGCAGCAACCACTGGAACGGCTGATGCCGCCGAAGATGACCAGACCGCGCCGCCGTCTGCGGCCCAGCTCCCTCCAGCGAACTTGGGGTAGTAGAGCAGGTCCGCGACCGGACCCGGGAATTTAGATAAGGTAGACCAGGCTCCCCAGCGGGAACCAGATGTTGCACAAAGTTTACTTGTAGAATTTAAATATATACGCTAACTGTTCTTTTTTTTAAATATAAGTTTTTTAACGGAAATCCGAATTCCGCGCGCAAGCTCCTCCGAGAAATGATCGCTGCGGTTTATATTAAGCCGTCCCCACTCTCCGGCGGAGCCAGGGTTCCTTATACGAGCGCGCGCGCAATAAGAAAGCCCTGCAAGCCGCCGCGCGTTCGGTGGGTCCCGTATAAAATTAACAAATCAATTCGCATTTCGAGGACGTACGTAGCTTGGGCCTAATATTACTACGGCGTTACAGACGCAACGCTACGCTGAACTTGATAACGTCATCCACCATATAAGGCGAAATGTGGGTAACCATCTACGACAATATGCGGATGTGAGGCAAGTCGTTTTTGCTTTTTTTTCTTGTCACTTTTCGCAATTGAACGTTCGAAGGACTTTTCGAGTGACCCACCCACCCCGCTGTGTAAGCCCGTGAGTACATCAAGACGCTCCCGAGCTGCTTTGACTCGTATTTGTTCCGCGCCACCAGCACATTGGTTGAGGTTCGAACAATAGAGTGTGCCAGTGTTTCCTCGTCCATTACATTGATAATTTCAGTACTCTGGTTAAATAATGATTTTATTTTAATAACTTCCTCTGGGCAGTCCTCTTCGCAATTCCGTTTGGTTAAATATTTTTTTGTATTTTTTTTATATTTTTATCATTGAGGAATAATGTTATACAACCATTTTCTGTAGTCGGACTTAAAAAAAAAGGTAATAGCAGAGATATTCCAAAAAAACTAATGTCTTTCATTTGATCTTCAAATAACGTCCTCAAAGGTTCAAAGACATTTTTCTTTTACCTTTGCTCTCACGCTTCACTTAAAAAAATGTCAATGTCTGTCAAAATGTCATTTAAATTTAACTGATGTCAATAGGATAGGAAACAAAACAAAAAGGCTATTTTCATTTTTGAAACTAAAAAATGGACTATAGAAAGTGTTTTATTTGTTCAAATGACTCCATGAATAGCCCCGGCAAAATATTCGTCCGTGTTAGGGAAGATCTACGTGAGAACTGGTGTCGTCTAGCAAAAGTCGAATATTTTAGGATATCTCTCTTGTACTGCTGCGAAGACAATATTGATGTAAGTAAATGGACCTATTATCTCATTCCCCACACTTATAAGCTCGTATTGGATTTAAAATCTGAGTTGTATACAAAAATGAATTCTTGATTTTAACAACTTTGTCTAATTTGCAGACACACCAGGACTTAAAAATTTATTACAAGTGTAATTTAATGAATGATGAACCAATATTGAAACGAACTGCTGTATTACGAAACATTGATCTTAATGTGGTATGTAGGCTTATGAATAAATCACAATTTTCTCAAGCTTTGAATATAAGTACAACACAAATTTTGACACTCATGCTCACTTTCTACACTGCCCTCATACGAAAAAAGCCGCAAAGTCACTGGCTAAGTCAATGATAAATAGTTTTGAAGTTATTCAAGAAAATAAGCGACAATTGACCATTCGCCCCCCTGAAACCGCTGGACCAGAAATTTTTGAAAAATTCTCAGAAAATAGCTCTTTATCTATGGATAAAGATATAGATGTAATCTATGGATTACAGGAAAACTTATGAAAAGTCAATAATTTGCTTTGTTTTGATTCAGAAGTCAATAATTTGGTTCAGTAAGCTAAGTGAGTGCATACGTATTGCGTGTTAATGTAAAATGGACGTCATCTTTCACCAAAAACAAATTTCGGGCAGATTTCAAAAAACTTATGGAACCTAATCAGAGTATACCCTCTCCACGCGAGTTCGACTCGCACTTGTCCGATTATTCGTATGAGGGCAGTACAGTTTTCAAGCCCGTTTTTTGCTACTCAATAACGATTACTAGTTAATAATATAAATCAAACATCTATTTTATTTTTAGACCCAAACTTCGGAACCAGCTACGGAACTACAAAAACTTTTATTACAAAGTGAAAAACCCCATGCCGTCTTCTTCAATACCGGCAACAAAAAAAAAATACGCAACCAAATTTTAAAATATTCAAATTAGTTCCTTAAATTAGCCTAATCTGTAAGAAAAAAATATAAAAAAAATACATTTTTTTTTCTAACCAAAGGCAATTGTAAGTATTCTCGTGAAATTGAATTTAATTCGTAATCACTAACGACTTATACGTACAACCAAAACCAACCGAAACCTGCCAAAAAAGTTTTCACTGGCGTCCGAGTTGAAGTACCGCACACATAACATGCATGCATGGTCGGACGCCTTATTTTTATATTTTTCCTGCTCAAGACCTGCACATTCTTTGGTAACTTTTTATAGTCGTTACCCAATTTCTTAGGCTCGGAACCGACGTTAATTTTCCTCCTTGGTCTATAAATTTTATATTAACTGCCTTTTTCCATAAGGAGTGATGATGGTTTGTTTTGTGCGTCACAGCGGTAAGTAACTTCTTCCCTTTCATGTACTTGTGGTGGGTGCTGGAGCCGTTGAAGCTGTCGAACAGGTCGTCCAGGAGCGAGACCAGCTCCGCAGAGTGCTCCAGCGTGGCGCTCACCGGCGTGCCGTCCGCGTACTGTGTTGCCATATTCTAAATACATCTATGTAAAGAACAACGAATTAATCTACCAACCCACCAGGAACTAGTTGGGCTTTTTCACAGATTACAAGAAGTAGCAAGCTACAGATAAGACAGTGACTTTTTCTGTTTAGTTCGAATTTGTCCGTTTCGGCGCTTCAGTCGCAAACTATGCCATTGATAACTTATAGATATAACCTGACGTCACTTCCTTGACAGACATCGACTGTTTGACGAAACAGAAAGTCGTTATCGACAATTAGTGTTGTAACACATCGTCAATTATCAAAATATAGTCGGTCAAAAAGTTAGTATTTTAATTGGGTAGGTCCCACTTTATAGAACTGTGAAATCTGGAAGTAGGGTAGTTGCGGGTCTAGGTTCAAAATCGTACCAAATATATCAGTTCTATAGAACAAATGAGACCTTTCCTTTTAATTTGATATATTTCTAGGCAGCGCTCTAATAATTTGAAAGTCTTCTCACATTATTTTGTCATTTTAATTCATAAAATAAAACAAACAAAGACAACAAGATGTCAGTCTATTTATTCAAGGCCTTTGTTCGTAATTTGTAAGTCTTATAGTTTTGGAGAGCCATTTTATGAATATCAACCATTTTGGACACATATTTTTCTTGCAAGGCACCATTTCAAATTTTGCACCAATTGTGCACGTGCAATCGAGTAATGCTATTTACGAAAATAGTTTTTGCTCGTATATTGTGGCTAGCACATCCCAACCATGAAAGTTTTCAAGTATCCATTAACCATCGTTTTATATTTTTACCCACGTATGGCTTGTGAGCATTTACATTTAAGTAATTGTGTATGAAGTTATTAGCATCCATGTAAATAATTAAAAAGTTGCTGCTAGGATATGCCAAATTATTTTTTTTTTTTAGCATTTTCTATTCTCTTACTTTTATATACGCGTGAATAGTTTCCTCCGAACTACTGGTATATGTTTTTAATGCATTTGATATTTTTAGTGAGTTTTCCACATATGAAGCCAGCAGTATAAGCCGAACACTGAACTTTAATTTTCTCCATGATTGCGTCATATTTCGTAATAGACCCACTGGCAGGTATTTGATGTTCCTGTGAAGTGGATGGAAGTGACATTATCTGTGGGTTTTCGTTGTTCTCTTTGACTGTGTCAAAGAGAGAAGAAACATCTAGCAATCTCTCCATTATCCATTTCACAGTTTGCATACTTGAAATGAGGGCTCAGAATACTCGACAACATTAGGGACTTAAAAGAATATACAAATGTATTTGCATCAGGATTAATATTCCTATAATTTATAGCCCTTATTCTACCAAAAAAGTTTTCCAGTGAGTCTTGGTTTACATTTCTCGGATAATAATAATCCACGTCATATTTTTCGAACTTTTAAGGCATTCTGTTATCACGAATTCTAATTTCTTGGAAGAACTTTTGCTTTGATTTGGTCCTTTGTCACTGACTACTTTGGACATAATCTTGATAATTTTCGAAGGTGGATGTTCTTCAAGTGATTCTTCAAGGTTTTTTACAACACGACGCTTTTGGCGTTCACTTAAGTCGTGATCTTGAGATGAGGTAGACGGAGTATTTGAAGAATAAACACTTTTATCAAGGGTAGAGCAAATACTGACTTCAGGACTAATTGAGCAAGTTTCAAGGGGTTTCAATCTGGTGATCCTGCTCCGTAGACACTTCATTTTGATTCATGTTCTGTTGACCTAAGCTCATAACCTGAATATTCAAGCCAGGTATAATTCTTTTTACTGAACCATGACATATTTCGGCGGCAGTTTTTATACAAATTTTCATATTTATGGGTAAATTTAACAATATTGTCTTTTAAGACCGTATTGTTAATATCACCTTGGAGCTGGAACCTCATTAAGGTAAAAGAAACTGAGGATGACTTTAATTCTCTCTGTGATATCGAGATCCGGAGGTCTGGTGTGGTTTTCGGACCGTAAGATTTTGCTGCTGCAATTAAAAGTTTGTAAACGTCAAGTCGTGTAGCTGCTTGTGTTCAACATCTCCTAATATTAATGAGGATACTCCCAGAGGGTGAAGAGCATGCTTATCTGCCACTCGCCGACCAACATGAGGGTTGGCGCCCTCATGCCCCTCTCGCAATAAGTGCCCCGGTCGAGGCCTGGAAGGACATCCCCCAACAGAACGGGGTTGGATGGATGGATGGATGGATGGATCCATCCACCCATCCACCCATCCACCCATCCACCCAGCAGCGCCAATGTTCGAAGGCAGTTAGTACAGCTAACGTTTCTCGTTCTGTAGTTGAGTAGTTTTGTTGGTTTTTATTTAGTGCTTTACTCATATAAGCAATCACGACTTCTTTGTCATTTTGATGTTGAGTAAGCATTGCTCCAATGCCGTAGTTAGATGCATCGCAGTGTACAGAAAAGGGTAGATTGAAATCGGGGCAGGCCAGGACAGGGGCAGTTACTAAAGCTTCTTTAAGTTTCTGGAAAGCAGCTGCAGCTTCTGGATTCCATAGAAATTTAGGAGTGTTTTTCCCAGAGCAGGTTAAACGGTTGAGTGGAGAGGCAATAGTGCTAAAGTTTGGGATAAATCTTCTGATCCAGCTGCAGGTGCCAATAAATCTTCGTACTTCTTTTCTGCAAGTAGGTACAGGGTATTCTAGAATTGCTTTAATTTTCTCAGGATCAGCACGTAGACCATGTTCATCCTTGTCAGCAGGATTCAGAGGTATCTCCCTAAATGCTTTCGCATGTCAATGCTTGATAGGAATTTAGCATTCCTGAGGTTGTCCATAATTTCGCTTATAAGTGGTAGACTATAAGCATCACGACGTGTGACTGCGTTAAGCTTCCTGCTATCTACGCAGAAACGCCATTCAGCATTATTCTTCGGAGTGATGAGTACTGGAGATAGCCAAGGACTTTCGCATTGTTCAATGACGTTCCATCCCAGCATCTCAGCATCAACTTCATTTATTAAAGCCTTTTGTTTTTCAGGAGACAGTCTGTAACATCTTTGTTTAATTGGAAGAGAATCACCAGTGTCAATCTTGTGGGTGATCAAATGCGTGCTCCCCAGAACACCTCTTTCTTCAAAAGAAATCGTCTTGAAGCGTTGGATGATGTCATTTGCAATGTTCTTCTGGTTAGAAGTTAAATTTTCATAAGGTAATACTTTAATGTCTGTAGATTCGATAACAGAGCATTTAGGATCTGTAAAGTTAAGAGAAGATAAAATATTGGGTAAAAGATTAAACTTCCTCCAGAAGTCAATACCTAGTATTAGAGAAGGAAATTTTTCCGGGAAAACAAGCTTTAATTAAATGAGTTTGATTATTAAAATTAACAGGCAATTCAAAGTAACCTAAAGAATTATTTTTTTGTTTACTAGCAGTAGAGACAGTAATAAAATCTGACTTGAAAAGTTTGCAGCCCAGTTTAAGAATTTCCAAATGAGAATTATTACCTAGAATAGTAATTAAGCTACCAGAGTCGAGTAACCCAGATAAAGTTAAGTCATAAACTTTGATATTAACGAATGGACGATTAAAATCTTTTTCTTTAGAGTAGAGTGTAGAAGAGATTTTATAGCATGAAAAGAAGTTTCGAAGAGTTTTAATCCAATTAGTCCAATCGTCATTATCAAATTTCGAGTTACTCTTCAAGTCAGTTTTTAGTTTTTTGAGCTAGTATTGGGTTTGGGAGAGCAGTTAGGGCAATCTGCAGTTTTAAAGCCCTTAAGACCACATTTGAAGCAAATCACAAATCGAGGTTGAGTACAAGTGTTCAAAGTATGACCTTGTTTGCGACAGCGAACACAATAGGGAGTTTCTTGAGGTCTAGATTGAGCGCGACTATTAAGTTGTCGAGAAGGGTATTTATTATAATTTGGGTTGAATTTATTCGCAAAGGGAGGAGGAGGAGGTCGAGAATTGATAGAGGGATTGGAAGTAACAGCTGGACTTGAAGTTGAATGTTTATAATTGAATTCAGCAGCTAAAAGATTTGGTTGTAAATTTGGTTCTTTAAATTGTTTATCTCTATCTATGAATTTTTCATAGTTTTGGCAAGTAGCCAGAAGAGAATCGATAGAGTCAATGTCTTTTAGTGCTACGAAAACTGAGTAGCATGGTCGAATATTTCTTAGAATAATCTGTAATTGTTCCATTTCAGAAAGTTACATCGAGAGGCGAGAGAACATTCCAGACATGATAGAGATATAGATGAGGATAGGTTCATCACGACCTTGAGTACGATTCCTGATAGTTTCGAGAAGCTTATGGTCATAATCGAAACCACCAAAGTCTTTAATTAACAATGAAGAAAGTTCATTCCAAGTTAAGTTTGGATTCTGATTGTATTTAAATCTAAACCAATGAAGAGCGTTGTCTGTAAAAATTTCGAAAGCTTGAGAAATTAATAGATCTTTGGACAACCCTCGGACTAAGCAGTATTCTTCAATTTTCTGAAGGAATGATCTTGGGCAACTTTTACCATTGAAGGTGTGACGTTTGAGATCTTTGAAGAGGTTAACTGGAGGAGGAGGTCCAGAGGCCGTATTGTCTAACGATTCTGTTGCTTGCCTTCGCTTTCACCGTCTCTTTCTGTCATCATCTTATACCGTTTGACAGAAAGAGATAGTGATTGCGAAGGCAAGCGTCAGAAGTGTTAGACAATAAGCCTGCAGGAGGCGGAGGATATGGCGTATGAATTTGAGCAGGAGTTTGAAAAACAATAGGAGGTTCCATAGCGGTCGTTATAGGAGGACCAAGAGAAGAAGAGTCATTTGCAGTTGTATTTGGGATCCTGTATGAATCTTTCGATTTTACGTTCTAAGTATGTCAAAGTAGCAGCAATTTGGTCTAAGTCCTCCTCAATTGGGATCGGAGAAGTTATAATATCTTCAGGATGGGAGTTTGAAGTTAAACGTACTATTTGCTTTTTAAAAGCAAGACAATATTAGCTGGTTCCTCACATCTAATCCTTACTTCATATTCCAGTTCAGTTTTGTTAAGAAGTTCGTATCGAATTAATTTACTCATTGTAAAACACTGTTAAGAAATAAAGATTTAAGTTAATTAAATATACCTTTCAATTACCTGTAAAAAGGTTAGTAGTTAAGAAGGTGAGTGAAGTGTGAAGTGTAGGATGTTGGCCGAAATTTATGCCAGATAATTATGAAAACACTAGATGAAGTGTTGTTTTAGAATTTGGAAAAGGTGAAGGATGAATACGTCAGAACGAAAAAGAAAAAAGACCACAAACAACAATAGACAGGAGAAAAAGACAAGGCGCAGAAAACTTGAAGAAATTAAAAAAATAAAATTTCGAGAGAGAGAGAGATAGAAAGAGAGAGAGAAAGCTAATTTCCGTTGGTCGCCAAAATGTCGTGAAGCGACAGTCAAAAGATAAAATAACCTAACCTAAATTTTAGAAAATGTCGTTAAGCGACATTTACTACTAAGTAAAGACCTAACCTAAGCTATGGAATGAAAAATAAAATAAACTGAAAACCATTTATTTACAATAGATTTTTTTTAAAAAAAAGAGATATATTTACAATAAACAATGGGCGTGTGTGAAGTGGTGTCTTGTAGAGGGTGGACGGAATGTATGTGGGTGAGAGTAAGGAGGATGTGGCGGAGACCCGGTGACGATGAAGGAGACTTCGGTGGAGTGCAGATCCGAGGTAACTTGAGCGTGTATGTTGACCGCTCCGAGGGGGCGCTACAGCGCCTGGTGGCAGCGCCAACAGCGCCCAGGCAGGGGCGCGCAACGGGCGCTACAGGCGTGCGACACGCTTAGTGACAGACGTAGGGCGCACGGAGTGTACGGTGGACACGGGCGATGCACGGCACAGGTGGGAGTGCCGATGGGTAGCAGGCAGGCACGGCAGCGCGACGTGTGGAAACAGACGACGCACAACGTCAAGGCAGGAGACGCGCAATAAGCGCTAGGGACGCACGTAATGCCCACAACGGGCGTAGGCCGCACGATGTAGATGCGGGTAGCGCTTGATGGAGATGGAGACAGCTGAAGAGACTCGAGGCAATTCGTGGAGACTTTAAAACAGACAGTTCGCGGAGACTTTGGAGATAGCTGACGCGAGGCTTGCAGGATCCCGGGACCACTTCGGCCCCGGGATTAGGCCTTTTCGAGTTCTTTCTTATTAGAAAGCTGACGATAAACTGAACTGCTCTGGGATTTGTATGGCTTTTATAGGCCTCGTGACGTAGGTCCGCTCACGAGGGCGTTTCGAGAATCAGACCATACGAAATTTTAAATTAAAAGTAAATTTGTATACGTGGCCAAATATATTTATTAGTTTTAGAGGGAGGTTTGATCTAAAATATTGTTTTTCTGACATGAAAAACGAAAATATTTGTCATGACAACCGAATAAACAAGCTTGTCATAACATGCCAGTTTTTGTATTGAAGCCAATAACAATTATAAGGAGCCATGAAAATAATTGTTATTAGATTAAAAACACAGGAAAAAATGTCACGCATCAGCACGTGCGAAGCCCGAATCTCCAGCATAACCGCAACACATAGAAAAAGACCGAAAAAGTTAGTGTCCGTTTTCATCGAATCAAAAAGTGATTGTAACGTGAAAATACATAGTGAAAACTAAGTGAAACTGTGTTATTTAGCTTTTGTGATTTCGCAGGACCCTGCAGAAATGAAGGTGACGCGATTCTAATGATATTAAGATCGACGACAGGACGTGAAAAAGATACGATAAGGGAGCTAAAACACGATATAACTGTAAGTATGAAGTAGAAACGCTACAATCTATAGAACAAATGAGACCTTTCCTTTTAATTTGATATGTTTCTAGGCAGCGCTCTAATAATTTGAAAGTCTTCGCACATTATTTTGTCATTTTAATTCATAAAATAAAACAAACATATTACAAGATGTCAGTCTATTTATTCAAGGCCTTTGTTCGTAATTTATAAGTCTTATGTTTTTAGAGAGCCATTTTATGAATATCATCCATTTTGGTCACATATTTTTCTTTGTAAGGCACCATTTAAAATTTTATTGATTATTTTGCACCAATTGTGCACGTGCAATCGAGTAATGCTATTTACGAAAATAGTTTTTTCTCGAATATTGTGGCTAGCGCATCCCAACCATGAAAGTTTTAAAGTAGGTATCCATTAACCGTCGTTTTAAATTTTTACCCACGTAAGGCTTGTGAGCATTTACATTTAAGTAATAAAGTTGCTGCTAGGATATGCCAAATTATTATTTTTTTCGCATTTTATTTTCTCTTATTTTATATACGCGTGGATTAGTGAGTTTTCTACATAATATGAATTATAAAGCCAGCAGTATAAGCCGAACACTGAACTTTAATTTTCTCCATGTTTGCGTCATATTTCGTAATAGACCCACTGGCAGGTATTTGATGTTCCTGTGAAGTGGATGGAAGTGACATTATCTGTAGGTTTTCGTTTTTCTCCTTGACTGTGTCAAAGAGAGAAGAAACGTCTAGCAATGTCTCTGCATTATCCATTTAGTTTGCATACTTGAAATGAGGGCTCAGAATACTCGACAACATTAAGGACTTAAAAGAATATACAAATGTGGAAGTAGTCTAGAGCCAGCATTGTATTTACTAGGTAGGTAACGCTATAACGTCTCAGCAGAGGTGAGAGCGATTAGCGTGCACTGACCAGTACGCTTAGTATAAGTTTAAATTCACCAAAATACTTCTCGATCGCGTTTTCGTAAAAAAATCAATTACTAGGGAAGCATGGACAGCGCCTCCGCGCGCGCGCGTCTATGTTTCCATAGAATTGAAATTTTTACGTAAACGCGATCGAGAAGTATTGAAGTGAAGGAAAACTTATACTAAGCATACTGTACCTACTTTGGATACACGTATGTTTGGCTTCGATCCTGAGGTCAATATTTCTCGACGAACAAACGTTAGCATGAAGCGACCTACAGACAGCGCCATCTAGCGTGTGACGGCGCAAGCGTCACTCGCAGTTGCGGCTGCGTTATGGTTGCGCGCCGAGCCGTGCAGTACTAGTAGCGACATCTATTGGTGAGGGGCCTGTGCTTTTGTTGTTTACTCTGTATTTTGTGTTACAACTTAATAATAATCCACGTCATATTTTTCGAATAATAATTTGGATAATCTTATAAAACTTTCTAGAGTGGTAATCCAACCATCTAGGGACGGTACGCGTACAAGCCGTGACTTTCCTGCTTGCATGCTATTTTTACTTGTGCAATCTACATATTTCATGTTTTTAATTGTTTTTATCGCCTGTGTCAAAAATTCGTGATGTTCAGAATTATTTTTTACGGCTATTCTCATTTTTCCTCTTTTAAACCCTCAAGAATGGCCGTTGACGCTATCGAACAAGGTGTCGAAAAATTCTACCACTTCAGCAGTAGACTCCATTGTGATATTCTCGCCTCTAGTATGTAAATTGTCTGAAAAAAAACCGGAATTTCACATGTTGTTTTTTTTTAATCCGCAATTAGAGTGATGATAGTGTCAACTAAAGGCTAAACAGTAATGTATTATTTTTCATTTCAACATTTCACTTAACCCATTACCTTGTGCTTGCTTAGGTATTCGACGAGTGCGTCGCGTCTGTAACATATTACTCCACTGAAGGGTCGGACGTCACAAAGCGTCTGCATTCCGGCGACGATCCTGGCGTTGCGGTTGGCACGCCAATTGTCGGGTACGTCTTGGTAGTTGTTGAAACCGTAGCACGCCCAAGGGGCTGTTTCAACCTCACCTACTGCGTTTCTACGTATTGAACGGTAACACAACACTTTGGCGATGGTGGCGATGCGGGAGTGGATCTTGGTGTGTGATGAGATCGCACCCTAAGAGGCTGACTGTCTGTCTAGGTATCCAAGCCGTTCTGGCTCGGGATCCCAGATTAACTGCTGGGTCACTGATCCGCCTCGGTTGACGGGAAGGGGGACTAGCTTGTAGTGCTTAATCTCCCTAATCCTACGGAGCGCTAGCTCAAACAGCTCGGGGTTGTAGGCATAGCGTGGGATGGTACGTCGTGTGTGAACGACGTCGTCAGGGATCTCCTCAAACAGGTTGTGCAACTCAAAGAGCTGGTTCTTGTCGAGGGTTCGCGCTGGACGCCATCCTAGTAAATTCACTGTGGGGCGATTCCTGCGGCGGGGGGCGGGGGCCAGTGCCGGCGGCTGCTGGGCTGCGGCTACGTCCTCATCCTCCTCACCTGCTGCTGGAAGGTCAGCGTCCACTAGGTCCTCTACCGGTGCGGGAGGTCCGTCAGGGGCTGCGCCTTGCGGGGTGACTGCCGCGTTGTCCCAAATGGGATCGCGTTCGCGGTCAAGAGTGCAGTGAAGGTCTTCTAGCACACATTGGAGTGATATAGCGGGGGCGGGCAGCGTCTCATAGTCGTTATGAGTCTGCGCTGTCGCTCTTCCAAAATGCCCATGATCATTGGGCTCAATCGACGTCAACTTGTGGCGGACGCCAGTCACGTCCTCGAAGTCGCCAAGGCCTGCAAGATATGCGGCGGCGCCTGAGGGGACACTTACGTCGTGGGAGTTAATGACGTTAATCAGTTGCTCCTGCTCACGAGACGATGTTCCATTGGCTACGGCTTGCATTGAAAATCTGTACCAATAAAGCACGTGATGGAAGTGATTGTAGACGGATTGAGGTATAGCCTTAACAAAGGCTTTATCGACATCGGAAATCGCTTTATACTCCTCCTCCAACAATGACTCAAAGCCGGCTGCGTCCGGAGAAAACTCACGGACGGGGCGCGTGTTCACGAGGCCTACCTCTCCATCGAGTACAAGGCCCTCCTTCCATAAAATGTCGTTAGTCAATTCTGATGCTTGTGTTGATAATTTCTTTGGCTGTGGAATTGCAAACATAATCTTGGGTGGTGGGCGCTCGACGACGTGCTTAGGCACTTCGGGGGCTGGCGCTGCTTGAACTGGCGCGGATGTCGTTGACGCTGGTGTCTTTTTGCGTCCACGACGGCGCACTGGCTTCGCTTCATTATTAGCAGGTTCTTGGTTTTGCATAACTGCGGGTACGCCTTTAACAAGGGAGAACAAGCTCGACTTGCTTGTGTTGTTAATTACACGAGTATTATTTCTCGATTATGTTCTATTCCATGGTGTTCAAAATGAGCATAAAAAAAGAAGAATATTACCAAAATCGTGGATTGCTTTATTAAAAATAAATAATAGTATTTTGTTATACTAGTAACTAAGACGATGTATCGATCGCCGTGAAAACAAATCGTTGTAGTTTGAATACAGCCATAGCGTGGTGCCGTATTAAGTCTATTCTCACCGGGTTGCCGAATTTTCCACATATCGTCAGTGAAGACAAGTATAAGTATGAGATGGCAAGTGACTAGACATATTCTTTCAGTGTACCCTTCATACGGAATGGTTTAAGCCGAAAGACGCCCACTGCTGAACATAGGGCCCCAAGATTTACCCAACAGGCCAGTAATGCGCCATTCGCATCCAACGCTTTCCCGCAACCTTAACCAGGTCGTCGCTCCATCTTGTTGGGGGTGTAGGTACACCGCGTCTTCCGGTCCGAGAACGTCATTCGAGAACTTTTTGGCCCCATCGGCCCTGCGCCCACTGCCACTCGAGTCTGGAGCTGTGTTGGTGACATGTGATTCTGCAGAGAAACTTTGAGCATAAACCTCTCCAACACCCTCTGAGTGATCTTCCGCTTTCTTATGAGGCCCATCGTTGGCGACTAAGCCTCAGTGCATCACAATACGAGAAATTAAATAAAATATAATACTTACTGAGTGCATTAGTATATTTTAACATGGCAGCAGTTCGAGCACTGAACACTTGTGTAACTATGCTGACCTTCATTTTTTTTATTTTGCTTCGGTCAACATGGTGTGCCGTTAATTTGGGTTAAGCTCTGGTATGGCCTAACTTGCTGTCTTAATCATAAAATATACTCTATAGATATAGAGCAGCACGCAGGACGCAGTTTTACCTTCCCAAACAATGTCTTTTGAGAGAAAATTATTTCTTAAACCCTTCAAAAGATGGGGTGTGTCGAAAAATACGTTCAAATCGAGCCCTGCTATATTCACAGAGCCATCTGAAAAAAAAACGCTCGATTTTAACAAAAAAAAAAACATTTTAGAGTTGAATATTTCGCAAACGAATCACTGTATCGCAAAATCGTCTTTACAACCCCGTAATGATTTTAAAATACCTATCCAAAGATACCCCACACTATAAAGTAAGACGAGAAAAAAAAACCACCCTCACCCCCACCTTACGCACGACTGTGGGAGGTAGCCTAAAAAAATTTTTTTTACATTTCATGTTATCACTTTATCGGGGTAATTTCTATGTATATATATCAATGCAAAATTACAGCTTTCTAGCACTAATAGCCACTGCGCTAAGCCGCAGACAGACGGACGGACAGACAGACATGACAAAACTATAAGGGTTTGGCTCCGGAACCTTAACAGCATGAAAAAAGCACAAACAAAGACATTTTCACATCTGTAAAACATTATGTATGTTTACCTTTTTCTATATCTTCTGTGACTATTTTCTGCTGGGAGCATGAAGGATGTTCGTGGAAATCCTCACCTAAAAATTTATACTGAAATCTATACTACGTTAGAACTCTTTATTATGTGTCTATACTGTAATTGCTACCATGAGATTTTGTAACATTGTCACAGAATACAACTCCGTCTACGTGAACTATGTAATTTTCTAGGATAAAAACTATCCCAGGGTTTCTTAAGCATAAACGGCTGTATCTTTTGATTGCGATGGCTTAGAAGTTTGTTTTTTTTTCACAGCTCCAACGGACAGTAGACCTGAGTATTTGATATAAATTTCAGCTTGATACCTCCACGCGTTCCTGAGAAAAAGGGTCTTGATTGACGGACGGACGGACAACAAAGTGATCCTATAAGGGTTCCGTTTTTTTCCTTTTGAGGTACGGAACCCTAAAAAGAAGTTTATTATTGCCGTGTGACTCCGGTAACAAATTTTTTCATGTGAAGAGCGAGAACCTCCAGCCCATGAACATTGTTGAAGAAAACAATGCATCAAACATAACATCTACTAGTAAATACGCATTATTGATACCCCTCCCTTTACCTTTGCCACATATGACAGAAAATCGTTTCACCTACTGCATCTGAATCGCCTAACGATGTTTCCATTTTAATCAGATCTTCAAGGCAAGCTATAGGCTGTATAGATTTAAGTTTCTTTTGTATCCGCAGGCCGAGAGTAACATTTTATTATCTGTTCAAATTGGACGCCTAGTTTCGATAACATAACTGCTTGTTGACTTTCTAGTAGTATTTTCTGGTTTTCCTGTAGGGATTTTACATTTTCCATAACATCATTACAGCTCAACATTACAGCTGTAATTTGGCATGAATATATATATCAGTCACGCCGACAAAGTGGTAACTAAAAACAATTTTTTTAGGGTACCTCCCATAGACGTTAAGTGGGGTGATTTTTTTTTCTCGACTAACCCTATAGTGTGGGATACCATTGAATAGGTATTTGAAAATAAATAGGGGTTTGCTAAAACCATTTTTTGATAAAGTGAATATTTTCGGAGATATTCACTCCGAAAGATCAAAATAATAATTTTTATATTGAGAAACGGTGGCTCTTAGGAAAAAAGTAATAATACGTTATTATAGATAATTTTATGATCTACAATTCTGTCTCAGATAATTTCATGATAAAACTTACCGTTTCAGTGAAAATCGCGAAAAACCCATTTTTTTGACCTTTGACCTTGAACAAACTTTTTTCCACATGCCGGAACAATGGGGAGTTTTGACATATTATTTTTAATTATGTTTTGAACAATTTTACTAATTTTCAGTTTTATGTTAATTCATGTATCTTCACTCTTATTTTCTTGTCTAATTTGACCGGATTATTAGTTTCAATTATTCTAAAGACACAGCACTCAAAAAAAAATGGACACAGACTTACCTTTTTCAAAATGGTAGACGAATAAAATAAATATGTCATTTTTAGAAACGCACACACGATAATTCTTTTTGTATGATTTCTGCGACGTTTATGAGTTGGATTACATTACATAGCGGTTACAAGAACACGCTTCTTACGACTGTAGTTTATATAGCAATTATAAGTTAATTCTTCTAACGCAAGCTTTATAAATTTCAATTATAAGGACTATGAACATATAAACGAATTACAATTGGCAATTATAAGGAAATTACACTTATTGCTAACCGTAATACATCTGGTATCAAAATAAATAACAAATAATAAAACTGGATTATGGTAATCATAAGGTTTAATTTCCGGCGTTGCTGCACTCTCTGTGTAGCAACACATGCTGAGTGGAGACCCTTTTTCGGTGACAATTGGTGTAACTGCCATGATACACTTGTCTTTTAGATGTAATTATTAATGTTATTTTCTGATGTTTGGTGGTGGTACTTTTAAAACCGTAAATAAAATATTTTTCTTTCTTTCTTTCTTTCTGATTTCTTATAATTTGGGCCCATTTCCACCCTTATTAACGTTTATGTCGGTTGTATTAGAATAATATTTTTTTTTTTCTTTATAAACCTTTAAATAACATATTTTGCTAGTTGGGACCTTTATCCTTCATTGTGTATTTAACTTGCAATTCATTTAAGTTTGTTTTTTTTATTGTAGCGATCCTGATATCTTTCAGTCTGAAATGTTGATCTGATGTTGTTTTTGGAGTAAATATTTGATTGGCTATAATCTCCCAGTTTATGAAGTGTGGTCCAAGGTGTTTACAATATAAGGACGCGGTGTCCTTCGTGCTGTAAGCATGAAAGTGGGCAATGTACTGGGCTCCACACAATGAGTTTTCGAGCCTCACGTTCTATGACACTACGCATCGAATCTACCGGCATGTATGTATGTCCTGGTAGTAGATAGTTGACTTGCACCGATAGTACATTTTTTGCATTTTCTGGGAAGTATTTGAATACACTCAGTATTACTTTATTTTTATTTTTGACCCCAACATGAATCACAATATTAAATTACATATTTTGTTCCTTTTTTTGTCAACCTCAAGGAGGTATTCATATAAACAGGTCCCAATTTCGCAACTCACTCTTTCCATCGCTTTCTCCCCAGGTGTAGCAGAATCCATTCTGCGTATTAGATTCATACACAGTTAAATTATAAACAGCATACTTCCTAATGTAGTATAGCAGCATACTCTTGCCATGGGGGGGTATTCAATACTTTCTGGAGATCAAAACTAGCCATCACAGTCGAGTTATCGTTACATAACAGATTGCGATGTATTTCACTTCGTTTGTAACATGCTTTTTTTCGTAGAGATGATTTTGGTAGTCATTGGTCTCTTCTTCGTTTAAGACATTTGTATTATAGTCGAATTTAACACAAAGCTTGCATTTATCTTTTTTTGGGATATGAAAAGACAAGTTATACTCATTAAAAACATTTTTGAATAGTCTGTCACTAAGATATGGGGATGCTTGGTCTACGCAATATGTTACGTAAAGACGGTACAGATTTGTCACATTTTTAAAATCCTGAGATATATAGAGCCTGCTTGATTGTAGTCTGTTATAATGTATGTGTAGGTAAAACTGGCAGATCTTCTATGTATTTCTTAGCAAGGTTGTGGGTATTTTCATCGTATTTATTAACAGCATGACGGGTTCATTTGTCTGCATGTGATATACCCTCATTAGCGATAGACAGGTTGTACAGCAAATAAGTTTGGGATATATCCAATGTACTCCTAAGGAACTTTCGCTTACTTTTTTGTTGATTCCGCATACCAACTTAGTATCCCTTAGTAGTTTGTGATACCAACTGTAGAGGAACAAAACTGCTCTGAAAAAGTACTATTTTGTTTGATCCTGCAGGCTTTGCTTATATTGTGTTTGAGAGGACCCATCACACTCCCATTTTGATATCAATGTCAAAGATTGACGCTCTTCTATGAACAGTTGTTTCAAAACGTCTTCCAAATATGTAGCTAATCTTTCTGCTGTGTGGTTCATCAAATCTTGTAAGTTAATTTCGGCACAAGTTTCTGTAACCCGATATGCATCTTTTACTGGATTACATGTCCGTTTTGCTTCTTGTAACTTCGTATAACTTGGGAAAAACGTTTTGTTAGTGTTCCTTATTATCTCATATTGTTTTCATTTCATCTTATTATCTCATCTATGTAAGGTCGGCTTCTATTAACATTTGAAGGGCGTCCGTTGGGTCTAGTTGTGCTGGGTAAGGGCATGTATCTTTGTTTTCAGTTTGGTTGGTCTCTTTGTATGCTTTTGTGGTAAGCTTGAGCGGCCTGCGGAGAGTTTGATATATCTTTACCAAATAAACATTAAACATCCTTAAGAATACTGGAGGCTAGCCTCAGCCCAGAATTTTGAAGGGATGTTTGAGCAGCACACATCAACATTTCTTTATCCAAAGCAGTTCGAATTTCCTCTGTTTTTTTTCGTTTGCTCCTCTCACTTGATTCTTCGAATGTCTTTGCTGTCGACCAGCACGATGACCGCCGTTTCACCCTTGGTATTTCAAAAGTTCCCTGTAGCCATTCGTCATTATTTTTCAGGAAACGTTCACTCTTTTTATGGGCTTCCTTCCATTTCTTCCTAAACTGCGACTTCAATTGAGATATTTTGTGCCTAAGTTCTTTCGTTTGATCTTCACAATAATTTTCTTGCGACAAAATATATGTTTCCAGGAATGCCAACTTTTTCTCAAAATTTTCAATTTCTTGCCCCTGCATTTTCTCAAATAGATGTAAAGAAATCACATTTCTTTATTCCCGTTGAACTAAACGCGCATCCTAAGTGCTGGCAACTTAGAAAAGAAGGCGCCACTTGTCTACGGATCTACAAATGTGAATGTTTTAACTTTTTCAAGATGGAGTGATAAGTGAAAACCAATAATATTATTAAAATTAACGTATGCAGGGAATCGACAAACCAATTAAAATACTTTAAACGTCGTTTCTTTGTCTTTTCTTTTAAAACTATAGTGTGTATAGCGTAATAGTTATTTGTTATACAAGGGGGGAAAGTTGTATTTTACCAGCGAGTGTTCATTTGAAACAAGAGCTATCGAAAGGATTCTATGATTGACCACGAGCGAAGCGAGTGGTTCAAAAATAGAATCCTTTCGATAGTGAGTGTTTCAACACACGAGACGTAAAATAACTTTTCACCCGTGTATAACACAAAACTTTTCACCTCACTACAGCGGGGTAAATAAATAAATAAATAAATAAATTAAACTTGTTTATTAGGACAACGAAATACGCTATGCGACCATCATTGACCCAACAAAGCTTGTAACATGATTTTTCATGCACAAATTTTTCATGGGCTAATATAGCCCTCTCCTAAGAAAAACATTGGCCCAAAAAACAAAAAATAAAAAAATATATTAAAACATGTTTTTTTCTCTTTTTGGGTATCATAAATTTTTAAATACTTCTTTTACTTCATATCAAAATAATTTTACATTTATATATCATACACAATCGAAAATGTAGCTATTTTTGCAAAACAATATAACTTTTTTGGTCAAAGTAACCCGCATTTACGGTACTTTATTGGTTATGCGTTGCGTCATCCCTCGGCCCGTCGCGGCATCGAAATAAAGTAATATGAATTCTTAACTCATTGAAATAAGATTCAAAATAACTTGATAGTAATAAAATGCCATGCCGTGCCATGCCGTCACAACCACCGACGAGCAAGCCGACCTGTCGTCAAAATTGATCGAAACAGGGTCATCATCGGGGTCGCAAGGCTCAGCGGCACGAAGTGTGAGGTTACGAACCTCTATTGCCCTCGCCTCACGGATCTGGGTCTTAATCCGCAGAAGCGCTGACTCTGACCGGGAGGTCGAGTCCAATCGCGCCCTACCAGAAAGCGAACCCACGCGAGCCGGGGTGGACGCCGCGTCCGGGGCGCCCGCAACCCCCTCTCCAACCGACTCTTCAAAAAGAGCCGCGGGAGGAGGCGCATCAGGCTCATCCCCGGCGAGCGGCAAGGCCGCCCCATCCCGAGCGAAAAGGGGATCCGCATCCAGCACCGGCTGCCGTACAGGCGGTGACGGGGCCGCCTCCACGCCCTCAGCGTCATCATCATCAATGGTGATGACCCCCGCCGTAGGGCTCGAAATAAGCCCCTCCACTACCCCCCGAATGGACTCAACCCCCCGATCGGTCCCCGGTTCCCTTCCAAGAGGAACTCCCGGATCGCTACCGCCCTTTAACGATCTATGCGGGGCGGCGCTCCGAGAAGCCCCCCCACCCGGCAGTGACAGCGTCCCCATTGGCTGAGGACCACAACCGACGCGCGGTCGAGCCGACTCCTTCGCGGGCTTCTCCTTCGGTAACCGCAGCCTCAGCCTCACACCTTGACTCCGCGAGGGCCCGTCGCCCTCCGCCTGGGACTTCTGCGACATACCGCAATATGCAGTCAACACTGTCCAATCTAGTGCCGCCGCCGATAAACAGAGATGGGCACAAAGTGTCAAAAGGAATACAATATAATGCCACCACTAAAGAAAACAAATGGCCGAGAATAAGACAAGTATAAAATTAAAATCTAAAAATCAAATCAATTAAAATAATTAAAAATAATTAAAAACAACACAGTCCAGATTAATGCCGCCGTCAAAACTACAGAAAGGGAAAACACAAAAAAGGAGACAAAGTCCCATCTAATGCCGCCGCCAATGAATCATACAATAAAACTGATAAAATGTAAAAATAAACGCATTAAAAATAAAGGCCGTCAAAAGCAAACACAGGCCTCCCAACAAAACATGAAAACTATGAAAAAATATTAACACGGGAAAATGGATGGGGGGACAAAGGACACAATAAAAGCAAAACCCGACCCTAAAAACGTAACTCTAAATTGATAAAAAGAATTTTTTAGGACTTAGAAAATAAAATTACACTAACATGTCATCCATATACATGACACTAGGTTTGCCAGGACTTAGTCTCTGGAGCACATCCAGGTAACCCCACATAACCTACCAAACAATACCCAAAATACAATTATATACTCAAAAAGATTAAGGTTGGTGAAAACCGCATCCAAAAATACCAAGAAAATACGAAGATATGGATTTAAACAAATTTTTACCGATTTCCAATAGAAAGGGACTTAGAAAAATCAGAAGATTACAAAAATAAAAAATTACACTAAAAACACAATTTAGAAAACCAGAATTAACAGCTGGGGGCTTCCCGATCCCGATTCTATTAACAGAACTCTAAATTGATAAAAAGAATTTTTTTAGGACTTAGAAAAAATTTACACTAGCATGTCATCCATATACATGACACTAGGTTTGCCAGGACTTAGTCTCTGGAGCACATCCAGGTAACCCCACATAACCTACCAAACAATACCCAAAATACAATTATATACTCAAAAGATTAAGGTTGGTGAAAACCGCATCCAAAAATACCAAGAAAATACGAAGATATGGATTTAAACAAATTTTTACCGATTTCCAATAGAAAGGGACTTAGAAAAATCAGAAGATTACAAAAATAAAAAAAAATTACACTAAAAACACAATTTTGAAAACCAGAATTAATAGCTGGGGGCTTCCCGATCCCGATTCTATTAACAGAACTCTAAATTGATAAAAAGAATTTTTTTAGGACTTAGAAAAAATTTACACTAGCATGTCATCCATATACATGACACTAGGTTTGCCAGGACTTAAGTCTCTGGAGCACATCCAGGTAACCCCACATAACCTACCAAACAATACCCAAAATACAATTATATACTCAAAAAGATTAAGGTTGGTGAAAACCGCATCCAAAAATACCAAGAAAATACGAAGATATGGATTTAAACAAATTTTTACCGATTTCCAATAGAAAGGGACTTAGAAAAATCAGAAGATTACAAAAATAAAAAATTACACTAAAAACACAATTTAGAAAACCAGAATTAACAGCTGGGGGCTTCCCGATCCCGATTCTATTAACAGAACTCTAAATTGATAAAAAGAATTTTTTTAGGACTTAGAAAAAATTTACACTAGCATGTCATCCATATACATGACACTAGGTTTGCCAGGACTTAGTCTCTGGAGCACATCCAGGTAACCCCACATAACCTACCAAACAATACCCAAAATACAATTATATACTCAAAAGATTAAGGTTGGTGAAAACCGCATCCAAAAATACCAAGAAAATACGAAGATATGGATTTAAACAAATTTTTACCGATTTCCAATAGAAAGGGACTTAGAAAAATCAGAAGATTACAAAAATAAAAAAAAATTACACTAAAAACACAATTTTGAAAACCAGAATTAATAGCTGGGGGCTTCCCGATCCCGATTCTATTAACAGAACTCTAAATTGATAAAAAGAATTTTTTTAGGACTTAGAAAAAATTTACACTAGCATGTCATCCATATACATGACACTAGGTTTGCCAGGACTTAAGTCTCTGGAGCACATCCAGGTAACCCCACATAACCTACCAAACAATACCCAAAATACAATTATATACTCAAAAAGATTAAGGTTGGTGAAAACCGCATCCAAAAATACCAAGAAAATACGAAGATATGGATTTAAACAAATTTTTTACCGATTTCCAATAGAAAGGGACTTAGAAAAATCAGAAGATTACAAAAATAAAAAAATTACACTAAAAACACAATTTTGAAAACCAGAATTAACAGCTGGGGGCTTCCCGATCCCGATTCTATTAACAGGGAATAAAAATATACCCAGGAAGAGGCACCATAGGGGTAGCCCAAAAATAAAAACTAACCAAAATTTATTCAAAATTACAGCACAAACACAATTATAAAACACAAAATAGCACACAATCCTGAAAACGTAACCCTAAATTGATAAAAACAATTAAAAACAGAAAAATTTAAACGAGCATGTCGTCCATATACATGACCTAAACCTTTGCCAGGACTTAGTTTCTGGAACACATCCAGGCATCCCTATATAACCCACCCAAAAAGACCCAAAATAAAGTTATATAGTCAAAAAGATTAAGGTTGGTGAAAACCGCATCCAAAAATACCAAAAAAATTAAGAGTTACAGATTTAAATAAATTTTTCCCCGATTTGCCGATTTCCCGAACACATCCAAGCGTTCCCCATGAGCTACCAAAAACTATTTAAAAACTGAAAGAGCAAGCAATTTTAACTATAATAATGAAAACCGGATTAAAAAATATTAATAAAATCCGAAGATATTGAATTTAATCAATTTTTGCCAAAAATTGAGGACATAGAAGAAATTGCCAGAAACACTGCACACCGACAAAATATAATAAAACAACAATACGAAAATGAAAACAAAGTGGGGCGACCACCCCGCGGCCGGTGGAAACCCAAAAATAATGGTGGTTTCAGAGAGGGATAAAATGTACAAAAAACAATAGTAAAGTAATTAAAAATATCAAGAAATTACTCTATAGGGGTTGGGGGAACCGGGATGAGTCCCCAAAACATCTTATAGGGGTCCACAAACAAAATTAAAAACAAAATTATTTCAAGCGGTAGATTCCAACTGGGTTCCACCGTCGTAGAACTCAGAAAAAACTAACGGTCACCAACATCTCGATGGGTCCTACGAATAAGGGCCAAAGTGTTTTTTTTTAAATTCGTGTTTTATACGTCATAGGTATCTATAAACTATATACTTAAAACATGCATTAAAAGAAATACTGTTATTAAGTTATTTTACGACTTTTTACCTCAGTAGAATGGTCGAACTAGACATAATTTTAACGTAGAAGGGCTAAACGCACGTTTGACACTTTTACGCGGTAAATCCCCGGCGGTTCGTTTTAGTCTGTGGGCACAACTGCCATTCGGGTACTTGTACGTCAAACGTAATGCCGCTGCCGCGATGTTTACATAGTGTAGTGTTGTTGTTATTTTTTTAAATGTCTGCGGGTATCTTGGGTAACGTTACCTATCTCTAAAACAAGATGAAGCATAATAGAAGTCGTATTTTAGTTAATTTAGCTATAGGCAATGTAAATAATAACTTGGACAATGATTGTGAAGGTTATGAAAACGACGAAAACGGGAATTCGGAACACTGTAAGTTTTATTTTGTTACTAAAAGCTTTTATTTTATTCCTATATTTGAAATCAAACACTATAGATGGTCTTCATTTATATTTTACTTTAAAACAATGTAATGTTAGGTATTAAGGGCCAATCTGGTAGAAAGGCCCTTATGCGGGTAATATTTTAGTAAACATCACTTTGGCCACAATTATTATTTTAATTTGATTGTTTGTTAACCCTCGACACAAAAAGAGGGGTGTTATAAAATTGACCGCTATGTGTGTGTGTGTGTCTCTGTCTGTCTGTCTGTGTGTCTGTCTGTGGCATCATAGATCTTAAATGGGTGCACCGATTTGGATGCGGTTTTTTTTAATAGAAAGCAGGTTTCTTGGCAATGGTTCTTAGATATGTTTCATCAAAACTGGTTTAGCTGTTTCAAAATTATCAGCTCTTTTGTTAGCTGCGGAAGGCATCTTAGACGCATAACGGGCATTGACTTAATGTTCAAACATACGAGTGAAATAATTGCGTTGGGGGTTTTTCAATTTTTTAATTTATAGTTATAATTAATTAGTTCCTTTATGACGACAAATTTGACTATTATGCTTACTTGTCCCTATCTTAGCTTGATGTTGTTCCTGTCGTTTACTTTTGTTTTTAACCCCCTACACAAAAAGAGGGGTGTTATAAGTTTGACCGCTATGTGTGTGTGTCTGTCTGTCTGTGGCATCATATCTCTTAAATGGGTGCACCGATTTGGATGCGGTTTTTTTTAATAGAAAGCAGGTTTCTTGGCAATGGTTCTTAGATACGTTTCATCAAAATCGGTTCAGCCGTTTCAAAGTTAGCTGTCTTGTTAGCTGCGAAAGGCATCTTAGACGCATAACGGGCATTGAATTAATGTTCAAACATACGAGTGACATAATTGCGTTGGGGGTTTTTTAAATTTTTTATTTATAGTTAAGGTTTTTTATTTTAGTTTATTTCATGAGTAAATTATATTGTTTTAGCTTCTCCGATACCTTTTGGGGCTAGTGAAATACTGGATAATCCTGAATTACGCATATTAAATGAAATATTATTTAATGACGTATCTACAGACCTCGAAAACGAGACCAATGACTTGTTGAAAGAACCTAATAATAACCAAATCTCACCATATAAATAAGATACTACAATATTGTCGATCGGGCCTGATAGAGAGTCAATACAACACTTGAATGACAGTAGTGGATAGTAGCTTTAGTCGTGAAGACATTTTGGCCTGTAACTTGGACAACACGGCAGTTGATACATCACCGATACCAACAGAGCATGATGAGGTTGTTGAATCGAGTCAGAATTTGATTGAGTCCATTACTAGCAACACTGAAATTAACAGTGAAAAAACTCCCATGCCATCACCTGACAGTAGTTTTGCATATTTTGACGAAGAAGCTGTTATTCCTTCCGTGTCATCTTTGCTTACGGATCCTAACCTTACCTCGTCTCCGCAACCATATTCATCGGATGAACCTTGCACACTGAGGCAGTCTAAGAAGAGAAAATATTCAAAAAAAAAGGACAGTGGGAGATTACGCGAACAATATAATCAAGAGTGGATAGATTCTAAAAGAAAAAGACTTAAAAATTCAGGAAAACCTTACAAGAGCAGAGATGGAAAACAAAGGCAAGGAAAAAATTTAGGTGAGCCATGTGAGAACTCTTGTAAACTTAAGTGTTTTAATAAGCTGAACGTAAACACAAGAGAACAGATATTTCAAAAATTTTGGGCTATTGGTGACCATTTCAAGCAGTATGATTTCATAGTAAAACATGTTGTAAAAATAAATAAAAAAAGATACACACAGCGAATCTCGAAGATTTTTTACGTATATCTATCACTTGCCATACGAAGAAAATAATCTCAATACAAAGTTAGTGGTTTGTAAAAACATGTTTTTAAGTACACTTAGTTGTGGGCTAAAAATGATTAGAACTGCTTTGAGTAAAGCAGATGACAAACAAAATTTTAAATCTTATTTACTATTCGATTCTGTTGATCTCAATTGCTAATTTGTACTTTAAGAAGGTAAAAGTTTATCCTAGAACTAGAAATATGCTATTACTGTCAAAGTGTAAGCTAAGATGACTGTAACATTGATTTTTTTAATTAAAACGATAAAAAAATACAAGTGTTTGTTCACTTAAGCACTAACAATATACCAAATTTTACAACGTATAAAGACCAAAGTGACTCAAAAATCATGAATTACTATTTTATTTCCTTCAAACGTACTAAATTATTTTAATTTATATTGTACAAAAGCTTATATGTACACACATTACATGAATTTTGTAACTATTATATTTTTACTAAAGATTTTTAAGTAGTACGCGTATATAAGCCAAAGTGACACATAGATCTTTTTACCAGTTTTTTTACACGAGTTTATTCCTCCTAAATTCACGTATATGTGCGTATGTACAATAACTTTTAATCAAGTATTATTTTATTATAATTAGTTATTTGAGGTTAAAGGCCAAAGTATCATTAGCTAGTGTGCCAAATTTCAGAAGCCACGGATACACCATTTCCAAGTTACGACGGTGTTTTTGTTTGAGAGCCCGTCCTGTAAAGTAAGCATTTTACACTTAAGCCCTTGTACGTAGGACCCATCGATCTGTAGTCACACCCAGACTCCTAATTTATGTACTTTAATAAAATTATAAAAAATAAACTACTGGGGTTAGGACCCCCGAAAAAATTTCTAAAAATAACTTATTTCCAAAAGCACAAAACCACAAAATCTGGGCCCCCCAAGCCCAAAGGAAAACCCCCAAAAAATCGTTAATATATAAAATAGGGTAATCCTCCTCTCTGGAACCAGATTAATAAAAGGGACTCACCAGCCGCCACCCGGCGTGAAGTTTATAAAAATATATGTGGTCCAAAAAAGTTCAAAAATCCTGGTTGGAAAAAAGCACAAAATCACTCCAAATACCCACTATAATCACAAAACACAAAATCACCAAAAACAGGTATGTCAACCGTTAATTCACCGCCCCGAACTATTGTCGTGCCGTGGTCATGGCCGAATTGTCCTTTTGAAAGAGTTCATATAGATTTCTTTTCCTTTAATGGCTTAACATTTTTGATTTTGGTAGACGCACATTCAAAATGGCTTGAAGTTATTCCTATGACCACTACTACAGCAGCGAACACGATTAGTAAATTGAAGGAAATATTTGCTAGATTCGGTGTGCCGCGGAAGTTAGTTTCAGACAACGGTCCGCCATTTCTTAGTGACGAATTTTTTGAGTTCTTGAACAAGAATGGGGTAGCGTTGTGTAACTCTTGCTTTTTAAATGAGGATGAGGGAGTAACTCGTTTTGCCTCGCGAGGTACTCGCGAGGTACCCCTCATTTGAGGTGAGGTGAGGTGAGAGGAATTAAAACGATCGCAATTCGCAATGAGTTGAATGAGTAAGTGAGTAGCGAGGCGCGCGCATCGTTGCCGCTTCGTATAGTGAGTTATCTGTGCTCGCGCCTCGTTATCTGTGCTCGCACCTCGCGCCTCGTACTCTGTGCTCGCGCCTCGTGATAGAAAATGAGGAGCTAAATGAGGTGGTTCAAAGTTGCAATTCGAGTACTCCCTCATTTTGTCGCGATGAGGAACTCAAACGAAGTACCTCACGAGTGAGGGACTCATCACTAGAATGGGGTCAAGCACGTCACGTCAGCTCCATATCACCCTGCGTCAAACGGGGAAGCGGAGAATGCGGTGCGTAGCGTAAAACGGGCTTTAAATAAAGCCAACTTAGAAAAAAATCACATTAAATGCCTTCCTACAAAGATTCCTATTAGATTATAGAAATTGCGCTCATAGCACAACGGGCGAGTCTCCGGCCATGCTTATGTTTGGGCGACCAATAAGGTCAAGGTTAGATTTAGTTCGAGACGGTATTCTTGAAGCGGTAACAAACAGGTTAAAATCGAGAAACGAAGCAAAATGCGGGTCAGATCGGTGCTGGAAAGAGAGGGACCAGGTATGGGCACGCGATTACCGTAAGAACCAAAAATGGGCAAAAGCGGTAGTTACTCGATTAAACGGAAGTAAGATGTACGAGGTTCAGACTGAGCATGGTTTAAAATGGTCTCGACACGCCGACCAGCTGCGGGCGCGGGAGCCGGCCGCGCTCGGCCCGGCCGCGGGCGCCGGCCGCGACCGGGTCGACCGCGGGGAAGGGGAAACACCGCTCAGGTTAACAACTCAAGCGGCGTTAGATGATGCTTTTACTAGACCGAGCACGTCTGGTTTAAATACAGTACCAGCCGCACCCAAACGCATTCCTAAACCTGTAATTCGATACGGATTTGAAGATAGATATGATTAATCTAAAGAATTATTATATACTATATAAAAAAAAAATTCAAACATAGAAGATGTAAGTAAATATACATAAGCATTTGTTCACGTAAAGTCACAAACCTTGTTATCTAATACCTTTAAACGAGCAATTCTTGTATATATATATATATATATAATCACGATCTCGGAAACGGCTCCAACGATTTCGATGAAATTTGGTATGTGGGGGTTTTCGGGGATGAAAAACTGATCTAGCTATGTTTCATTTTCAGAAAATCGCTTTTACTCGTGTTTTCCGGCTATTTTTGTTTGCATTAGAATATAAAGCTAAATTTCGCCGACTTCGAGCAGATCATAATGGCACATTAGAAATCGGGTGGTCGCGGATCCAGCCGACCTCGGTTCGATACCACGTTTTTTTTTCAAGATTTTTAGTTTTTTTTTTAAGTTTATTTTTTATGAGAAAACGTCAAGTTTCTTCTTTTGTGAGAAAAAGTTACTTTTTTGTGAGAAAAAGTTATTTTTTGCGAGAAAAAGTTACTTTTTTGTTAGAAAAAGTATTATAGGGAACGTGCAGTAACTATAGGCGGCAGCACTAATGCGACAGAAGAGACACTATGCGGACAGTAAAACTAACTTATCAAGGTAAAACATTCAAATTGATGGCACCCTTATGGCACCAGTTGGCAGCACCGTCTATGTGCACGTTCCCTATTGGGAGCACAGAACAGGAAAAGCCGGTTGTCTGTAAAGTCGGTTTACGGACGATAGTTTAACGTGACTCACCCCTCCACCCCCTCCGGTGTTTTTGTCAAATATCTTGAAAACGGTGCATCCTACGGCAAAATCAATGAAATTTTCATCCCCCTTTAATGCCCCCGCATCCCCTCCCCCCTCTCAAACCCCCCCCCCCCCCCACACCCCTCCGGTGTATATAATCAGGATCTCGGAAACGGTTCCAACGATTTCGATGAAATTTGGTATTTGGGGGTTTTCGGGGATGAAAAATTGATCTAGCTTGGTCTTATCTCTGGGAAAACGCTTGGTACCGAGTTTCTGTCCGAGCAGAGCTCGGTCGCCCAGGTACTGGTTACATACAGTGGTGGTCATACAATTAAGAACGATTTGAAGTTTCCGATTTTTTTTTATCTAAATCATGTCATATGTCTAGTTGTGTTCCTTCTTAGAAGTAACAAGTTATGTTATAAAATAGCCACATGGATAGAGCAAACGGGATTAATAATAATAGTGTATAATTGCTAACATTTTTTTTTACAAATTTTATTTGTTCTCTATACTAATAAATTCAAATAGTAATGAAGCTGGACAAATAATTAAGAACGATTTATTAAACTGCTCGAGAGTTGTTTTATATGAAACTTAGATTAAATAAATCATATTAATGTGAAGTTGGTATAGAAAAAAAAGCAATTTAATACATTTGAACTAAAATTAATAGTTAGTAGCATGTCCACGGCTTTTAATTATGGCTTTACACCGGCGAGGCATTGAATCTATCAATTTATGACATTTCGCAAGAGAAATAGAGTTCCATTCTTCTAAGAAAACGTCGTACAGCTCTCTCAAATTGCCACACTGTCGATTTGAAACCTTTTTCTTGACTTCGCACCAAAGATGATCTATTGGGTTAAGATCTGGGCTGTTGGCTGGCCAATCTAAGACTGAAACTGATTGTGATGTGAGGAATTCCTTAACGGTGCGTGCAGTATGCTTTGGATCATTGTCGTGCTGGAATGTCCAAATAACCGGAAGCACGTCTTCGGCATATGGTAACATTGTTTCTTGCAGTATATTTTTGTATTGGAATTGATCCATGTTTCCTTCTATCAGCCTAACAGGTCCAACGCCATGTCCAGAAAAGCACCCCCAAATTTTCACATTTCCCCCGCCATGCTTTAATGTCACTTTTGTGTACTTTGGGTCGAATGCTTTATTCGGAGGGCGTCGTACATATCGTTTTCCATCAGAACATACCCTATTTATTTTTGTCTCGTCAGAAAAAAGAACGTTTTTCCATTGTCTGACTGTCCAGTTTTCATACCTTCTTGCAAATGCAAGTCGGGCTTGCCTATGACATCGTTTCAACATAGGCACCTTTCTTGCTATCCTTCCGTTCAACTTATTTTCTACCAAACGCCTTCGAATAGTGCGTGCAGAGATTGCTGAAGGGTTGTTTTCGCCAAAATATTCTTTTCTCAACTCATTAGACCCTTTAAAAGGATTTTGTTTTGCCAAACGAACGATATTTCGATCATCTCGACGAGATGACTTTCTCTGTCTAGGTCCACGCGGAACGTTTGAAGTAGTTTGATACATGGAAAAATGCTTTACGGCATGGAAAACCATTGTTTTTGAACATTGCAGATGGTCGGCTATCTTTTTATACGACCAATTCTTCTCGCGAAGTTTTATTATTACTTCTCTTGTAGATTTATCACAACTATTATTTTTCCCCATTGTTTTTATACGAAGTAATCACTTTTAAGACTTTAACAGCACGAAATGGCGCCAAAATTATACGAATAATAATCTACAACCACAGAGCCACACAGTGTTCTCTATTTAAATTTGAAAAAATAATAAACTATTCAGCGTTCTTAATTACGTGACCAGCCAGTAAGTACTAATACTAGGTTCAGATCGAATGTATAAAGTTTCTCTATTAATTTTTTAGCCAACAATGTTGCATAAATGAATGTACCGGTAGTACGGAAAAGTTTTGCAATACCGAGAGAAATAAAAAAAATACGGGCAATTAGTTATACTTGTTACTTTGAAAAAATCATCTCAATAAATAATCGTTCTTAATTATATGGCCACAACTGTATATAGTACATTAAGTACAAAGAGATTATGAAAAAAAAAAAAAAAAAAACAATAATCTTTTTCTTTTCACTGTCTAATTGCATAATTGTATAATTGCATTGTTAATTTGCAGTTGTTGCACGGAGGGAGTGAAGGATATAGCAAGTTAAAAAAAAAAAAAAAAAAAATTGTATGTACATGTAGAATCAAAGAGGAAAATGTGAAAGGGAGGGTGATGAGATGTATAATATACATAATGTAGGTAGCTTATAATATATAATGTAGGTAGGTTTGTTATTCTAGTTTTAGTTGGAATAAATCGCTTGCTCGGACTGACGTGTGTATTCTTTACTACGTATATTACAACAATGATGCACATCGTTATTAACTTACTGTAGAATTCGTGGAATGAAAAATAAATAAATGCTTACCTGTTCCTCTGTGTTTATTGTTTTTTTGCCAATAACGGTTTCCTGTAAAAACGAGTCCATATACTCGAAAGCAAACCATATAGGTTTATACACGGAATCAGCACTACCTCCGGATTGAATGGATGCCTTAATTTTTCTTTTATGAGCCCGGTACGTGGCCATAAGCGAATCCCGCTTCTTCTTTAACTCTTCTACGGGAATGTTCATTATTTTGCTTATGCGGACCCAAGCATCGTGAATATATTGTTTATCTTTATGTTTTAAATTCTTTGGGTCCCAAATCACAGGTTCCGTTTGATAGAATTCTAAAAATTCTAATTCACGTTCGTTGGACCACATTTTAACCGATCGCGAACACGTCTTTGCACAAACACAGTTAGCGGGTAACAAAATGAACGAGTATGTACATGTTCGTCTCGTTTGCCTCGCGAGAGCGGACGAGTCCCTTTGACTCGGCCGCAAAAAACCGACTCGCAGCCGAGACGTACCGAGGCGAGACCTGAGCGGGCGAGACAAGGCGAGAGCATCATGTACACACTCGCTCTCGGTCTGCCTCGCGGTGTCTCAACGAGTGTGTACAGCCGGCATAAAAAATTACGGATCGAAAATTTTCACGACTTAAATTCATTGCAACAGCGACACACAAATTTCAGTCCAATACCACGATGAAAAAACAAATGACAGTCTCGCAAATTAAAAAGTAATATACTGCCAGAGAGTTATTTTTTCAAATCCTATTATTGCTTTTTTAATTTTCTTTTTATAAGTGGCCAGTTCCAGAAACTTTCAGTATGCCCTAAGTAATGTGATAACTTGCATATATCATTGTTATATACAAGAAATTTTCTTGGTACACATTGTAGAATAGAGGTGATAGTTATTAATCAATGAAACTTACCAGCTGCAGCTGCACAACTATCACATGATGTGTCTGTGATGACATCCTTTATTTCATTGAGATGGACCGTCACAGTGTAGTACTTGCTGTTTATTCTATGTTCAGGAACAATTTTTGCTCGTACATCACACAGGCTTCCAATTCTTTTCACTTCAACATAGCCAACTGCACTCTCCACATAAGACTGCCGTGATGACCTTAAAAGCAAAATAAAATTCGTTTCAGAAATACACATAATAGAAATGAAACTCGTGAATACTGAGATAAACACTCGATTAGGTTGAGTACAGTACTTACATTAAAGCTTTAGCACCTCTAATTTCAGCGACATTATACTTGTCACTACTCTTCATAAACTCCATGAGCATAATCATATCTATTTTTGGCAGATTTGATGAGTCCGCTCTAACAAAATCAGTGTTTCTATTCATAATTCACAGTTTTCAAATTCGAGTTAATCAGAATATCAGTAAAAAAAAAAAACAAAACATCCATCGCAACTATTAGCTTCTAATAGTGGATGTTACCACACGCCACTGTTGGCGTATGTAAGCGATTAAGATTTTCGGGGGAGTCGGTTGGATGCGACGTGGTTCAATTGGTAGAACACCCGTTGGGGCGCATACCCAGGAGACGTGGGTTCGAATCCCACCGGCGCACCCGAAAAACTTTTTCGCTTTTTAAATAATCTTAGATTCGGTGAGCAGCCGTACTGCTAATAAAATAAATAATATCAGTATATCAGTTCCAAGTCGTCGTAGTAGCTATAAATGTCAGGTCCAGGGTACAAAGCAAGAGTACTACTGTTATGCCTAATTCATCTGCAATTTCGGTAACACATACACCAGCATTCTTCAATTGGGATGTCCCAATTTTTGGCAACGTATAATAAATCGAAAACCGTTTGGAGAAATAGGCTTTGTGAAGCGTTTTCAGAAATCAGATTCCAAAAATATGATAATCTGAATTAAATAAAGAAAATTTAAGTAATGTCCTTCATTTGACCCCTGCAGTGAATCGTCACAAAGGCAGATATAAAGCAGGTCTACACTCTAAAGCAAATTGACAGTTTGAAATGTTGCTGTCCTGCTTATAATAGCAAAGAGTGACAAAGACAGAACTTTAATCACATGATGCACACCTGGCTTTAAACAGTTGTCATTTTATCATAAAGTCCGAAATGTATACAATACTCGCAATGTATTTTTACAAATTTAATTATTAAATTACTACGTTACAAGTTAATATGAAAGAATTTAAATATCAGATTTTAATAAAAAATATCTATTAACTATCACACCATTAAACAAACAGGAATAATCGAAGCTAAAAGAAGAGAAATAAATAAAACTATTTTGTCATGGTTCATTTAGGACCCTAAGCCGTGCTTGTAATATTGACAGTGACAAGACAAATCAGGGGCACTACTACAAAATTCGAAGTTCGTATCGTATCATCCCTCTCACTCTCGTGTCAAATCATATTAGTGTGAGCGGGACGGCATGAAACGAAGTTCGAATTATGCACTTCGTAGTAGGGTCTCAGTAGTGCCGTGGTAGTGCCACAGATTATGTTATGTACGACTTGAATTTTTCTAGGCTATGGAACGTGGCTCTCTCACTGTGACGTCATCCAACGTATTTCTAAAAAAAAATATAAAAAATTAAATACTTAACCAAATTCAAAATCGATGAAAATGGTGTCTTAAAATATCCTATTCTTTCCAAAAAAAATATAAAAACTATAGGTTATTTTTTTTGGTGCATCCCAATTCGATTATTTTTTCTTTCGTTCGTTGTTCGATTCGAAGATTATTTTAATTCATATGCGAACCAAAATAATATATGGATACAGAACCGAATCAAAATAAATGCAAGAAATTTATGCCGTTGCAGAACTCAGGATCAACTATGACATTGACAATTTAAATAAAAACCAATCGTTTTCAAATCCATTCTCTAGCTATTCTCTGAGTTGAGTGAGACAAAAAATACAAAATACAAAAAGAGGGTGAACTCAAGTAGGTAATTATCTTGTTGCAAATATACCTAAGTAACAAACTCTTAACAAAATGGCTCTTATAAGTTATAATTATTATAATAAATCAATAACAAACGGTATAGTGCACACAGTGTGGCCGTCTAGGGTTTTTTTTTCAAGATGTCATCGCATGCTTTCTTTTGTTAAAGGATAGGTACTATCGGATGCTCTCAGTTGCTGGAGAATGTGGTGGCATACTTTTATTCAGCTGTTACCGGGCGACATCGCAAACTTTCAGTTGCTAAATGCTAAGAATATGCACCAACTCCGGAAAGAGAAGAATAATTGGTGCGATATGATCTTTTAGACCAACAAGCATCTGCAGTCACAGGTATCATCGGTTTTCCCGTTGGGATTTTTTCTTTAGCTTTTTCTGTTTCCTCATTTGCGGCATCCTTCATTGCTTTTTCTGCAGTAACCTTGTACTAATCAAATAACTTACCGTGGCATTTTTTGTACAGAGTTGATGAAATAGAGGGCAAATTTAGTGCAGCAGCGAGCTCGTTAAAATTAGTACGTCCACAACCAATTGAAATTATGCCACAGCTACAAGCTGAGTGGTTCACATCAATTACATCTTCTGTTGTAAATATTAGAAGTTTTCAGCCGAAATGGAGTATTACACATAGAACAATGTGCTAGCAAAGATGATGATAACCCGTGTCGAATTTCTTTAGTAATTACAATGTGATTCAACTGACAGCCAAATCTTTGACTGCGCTGTGATATTTGAATAAGCTGGTCAAACAGGTATTGTAAA
This sequence comes from Archips xylosteana, assembly GCA_947563465.1. NCBI lineage: Eukaryota > Metazoa > Arthropoda > Insecta > Lepidoptera > Tortricidae > Archips > Archips xylosteana. Next base: position 11,322,816 of record OX387365.1, on the reverse strand, counting down.
TCAACAACTCTTCTTCCTTCAATACATAGGCATCTGTTTCTTTGTAGGGTCCTAAAAGTATGAAATGTATTAAAATTTATTAAAATAAAAAAACACAATGAAATTCAAATTATATGTACACTAGCTTTCCGCCTCGCGGCTTCGCCCGCACTATAGTTTAGTGATTTTCTCTTGGGAATGAGATATTTTCCCGCAGTAAAAAGTTGCCTATATCCCTCCCAGAGTTTCAAACTATCTTCATACCAATTCGTCTAGCAGCTTTGCCTGCATTTAGCGATTTTCCCATGGGAATGGGATATTTTCCCGCAGTATAAAGTAGCCTGTATCCTTTCCATGTTCCTAGGAACTCAAACGCTCTCCATAACAATGCAATCCAGCAGATTTCCTCAACTTAAATGATTTTACTATGGGAATGAGATATTTTCCCGCCATATAAAGTAGCTTATCTTTTTTCTTCAGTCTCAAACTCCTTTCGGAGCACTATGGGGATTTCTCAAAATGAAAGACATCTCCAAATGTGGAGTTAGCAAAACGGAGATGTCTCACAATGGGGAATTCGCTAAATGGGTACGTGTACACTTAGCTGCCAAAAATAAAATTGCTTTATTTTGAACATAAAATTTAATTGAACACAAACTAAAAACAAAATTCATGTGCTTCACTCCATTTATCACACGATAAGACCTTCGCCCATATACCGTATACGAAAAAATTTAAATAAAACCAAACATTCTAAATTTCTATCAGTTTTACAGTAATAATTTCATGTGAACTCCCCTTAATTTTTTTTTTTTAATTTAATGATTTATTTTTAAAGTCAATATATAATTAAATATTCTGTGAATATTTCAAGCGTCTACCTGTTGCCGTTTTACTCATACTTAAAAAGAACAAATCGGTTTCGTCCATGTCCCGCTTGAATTAATGCCTTTCTCGTCTGAAATCATTATTATTCTTCATCAATTCGTAAATGTCTCCTATGTCAGGTTTATTATTACCTGAGACTGGTCTCTTCAATGACAAACTCCTTTGAGATTCATCACTCAGCCTTATATTAGGTGAAGGAATATCACTACTTTCTGGCCCATTGATGAACTCAGGAAGACTGTTCTCTGATGTCTGACTCAATGGTGACTCTGGTGATGACAAAAATAAATTAGTTTTTGTCGTTCTCATTTCAATATGCGGACGCAAAAACATCATTTGCTCTTCGTATTTCCAAGCAGTTATATTTTTTGCCGCTTGCCCAGATTTAGTTTTGAGACTTTTAATTGAGCTGAGGAATGCGTCTCGTAATTTGGCCCAATTTTCCTTGCATTTTTCAGCTGAAACAATAAATACTCATCTAAGTGCTTATTCAAGTACTAGTAATTAGCCTACGACTACATCCACGTTTATTAACTAGTAGGAATAAATAAATTTTTTAAAAGATAAAATTTTTATATTTGTTGACAGGTTTTTGGCCACTGGAAACTCTTTTCGTTCAATGGCATTTAGTTATGGCATGGGTTTTACCACAGAGAGGAACATAGTACAGGAGGTGTGCGAAGCTATCTGGAAAAACCTAGCACCCATTGTAATGCCACAACCTACAGAAGACCGATGGCAAGAAATTGCTAAAGATTTCGAAAGAAATTGGCAGTTCCCAAATTGTCTTGGGGCATTAGATGGCAAGCACGTGAACATAAATTGCCCAATCAATGCTAGATCAACATTTTATAACTATAAACAAGTTCACTCAATTGTATTGCTTGCTTCTCAATATAGTTGATTCTCAATATACATTTATTATGATAGATGTCGGTGCATATGTATATAACCGATTGCAATCTCACGCGTTGCGACACGCGGCGTGGCTCTAATATAACCCCGGCTTAACTTTTTTTCAAAAGTTTTAGCCCAATATAAATCTACACGAACATCTATGCCATCTTCATTTAATTTTGGCTTTTCTGAAGTGTATAAAGCGTATTCATTTAATAAATCAGTCTGTACCACCCCACCCTTTTCTTACCTAGTTCTGACCCTAGATCTATATACATACTAAAGCCACCTACCTATATAAATCTATATCTTCTATACATTTCTACCTATATCTCTATATCCCTACTTCACCTTATATGTCCCTACCCATATATATATTTAAGATCAACCTAGGAAAGCCTACTTATATAAACAACCCTATAGCATCTAATTTTAATTTATGAAAATAGCCCTAAAGTGTCTAGCTACTAACTCAAGCTGTTTTGCCCTGTTTAAGTCATAAAATTGGCCCAGTGATCGCTAGCGGTCTACGTAATAAGGATCCTACGTTGAGTCCGTAAAGAATAACCCGTCAGTTCTTTTAGTACGCAAGGGAAAAGAGTTGATAGTCATAATTTAAGTTTAGAATAAAGATATGTTTATGATGAATAAATGAAGATGACAATTGCCTGTAGTTTTATAATCTAGTTTATAATAGATATATGTTAATGACGAATAAAGTAAAGATGATAATTTCCTATAGTCATAAGACTCGTATGTCCATAGTCTATGATATGTTAATAACCCTATCCTAACAGCTAAACTATCCATCTATTCTACACGAAATTGGTACGCTAGGAATCCGGATTCCACATTTACAATTACCGCGGGGCCCCTCTCCAACTGATAAGAGAGGGCCTATCCTAAAACTAATGCCTACGTTTGAGCGGGTTAACTCAGTTCCTATACTCTATACCCGTGTGCTTCCGGTATCCATCTGAGGGGATTGGGTTAGATGAATACCAGAGCGTAAATATATATATAAATAGATAAGCGGACTAGATATTGATGAGGTTAAAACATCAGTTGTGGCGCTTCAAACCCTTCAACACCCAGGGAGAAATAAGGTCCGACTCTTGAGTTATAATACAGACCCCCACCCTTCTCCGATAGGTGGTATAATTAATTACACTTAAACGCCTCCGAGATGAGCTAAACTACAGTTAACACCGCAAAGGTTGACCGTTTATCTCTTCTCAGAGTCCAGCTATTACTTCAGCTGATGCTCGGATAGGTTCTCAAACACTAACACAACCTAACCCATACACTGTCCACCACAAAACACACTAAACCTCAATTTATTTTTAACTAAACTAATATGCAACTTTCTGGCAATGAATATTCAATCACATGTATTTCTGTTGACAAAATATACAAAGCCCGAAATTCACACAGAAATACCCCTTATAGTTAACACAAGAAATAATTAAAACCCACAACAAAATTATGATATCAATTAACAATGATAATTCAGAGAGAACCTTTCCCGAACTCGTAGCAAAATAATGAAGTCCTTTTCTCCATCGTCGCGTCCCTTTTATACCAAAATAGTAGCTTTTTTTTCCATGCTGGCCACCCCGACCTTGATAGCCATAATGCCCCCTCCCCCTTACCACCGCTCCCGCAAGGAACGTTTTAGCCGTTTGGGCCGCTCAGGCCGAGAAATTGCTTTGAAAACCTCGTATCTTGACCCGTCAAAAACCGTTGAAGGTTACACGTGCCTTGTGCATTGATCTCTCATGGTCAGGTGTTCGGATACTTTCGCATTCGGATACTTTAGTAAGAAAATGCTTGTTTTTGATAAATTAATAATTCATTAGTCTACTTTGAGTATGAAATAATTTTTTTTGTTAAAAAAAACTTAAACTATGCTCACATAACGATTAAGACGACCAGATGGCCTAGTGGTTAGAGACCCTGACTATGAAGCTTCAGGTCCCGGGTTCGATTCCCGTGTCGGGGCAGATATTAGTATGAAAAATACGAATGTTTGTTCTCGGGTCTTGGGTGTTTAATATGTATTTAAGTATGTATCTATCTATATAAGTATGTTTATCCGTTGCCTAGTACCCATAACACAAGCTTTGCTAAGCTTACTTTGGGACTAGGTCAATTGGTGTGTATTGTCCCGTGATATTTATTTTATTTATTTTATAACATGGAACATTACAGATTGACGTCTGTAAGGTTACAATTTGCCCCCCAAATTCTATAAAAGCGAGCATATATTTAGCTGAAGTAGAATTTGAAAATTAAATTAAAACATCATCTATCCTTAAACTTATTAATATTTTTCCCTTCTATGATTGCCTCTCCTTCTTTCTTCAGGCAAAACTTGTGTGAGGTGTGTTTTTAAACCAAACGTAAGAGTGATATCACTCAAGGGACGAATGATCAAGTCTCGCATGCTAGGAGTGATGATTTAAGAGTTACACGAATGACTCTTAACTCAACAGGGAAGATGGCTGTGCTAGTTCCATATCGTTCCTATTAAACATGCATTAAAGTGACGGACACAATCTTGCATCTGCCTCTGTCGACTGAAATCGGTCACCCATGCATCCCTTCTAAAGATAATGCCAGACGTCGACGCCTATAACTATTGCTTAAATACCCAATCCCAACAGCGTAATCCAACCCTCCCCCCCTTGAATACACCACCCCCAGCTTGGTGAATGTTGCAACAATAAAGTACGTCATATTGTATTTAATTTGCATGCATTCCCAGGAATAAATTATTAAAGGGTCATTAACTATTTCTCAGCAGCCAGAATAATGATAAAAAGAGCTTCACGAGGAACTAATGTCGCAGCAAGGGAAATGAGACCTTCTAGGTTCATACACAAAAGCTAGTAACCAGGTCTTGCATCTGCCTATAACGACCATGATCATTCGCAGATGTGCCCCCCCGTAAAACAAAGCCCCACCCTGAACGCCCAAAGAGATAAATTTTATTTATGTGCAGAGCATACAAGCACACAAAATATCCATGAATGTATGTATGTATGCATGAATAGTCTCTGATCCTCTTTCATCTCACTCCCAATCTTTGACTTATTATGATATTAAGATCTTTTATTTCGGACTATATCCAGTAAAATTACTTTCCAAATGACTTACAATAAGGTTTCGATAAATTACATTTCCTACGTAGATATTTCCTTCGCAAAATACAGGCGCATATCAGTTTATTTTATATTTGCGCCAGTGTGCTGCAATGATAAAAATCATTACAATTTTATTTTCAAGGATAATACAATACCACGCTTCGAAATTGTCACGTGTATTTAGTCATGGTCTTATGTTGTGTCTAAGTCTGAAGTTACATGGGAGGCTTTTAACTGCATGATGCCGTTTTGTTTTTTTTTCTTGGCTTACTCCTAACATCTACAACCATGTTACTTGTTTGCTAAGTGTAATGTTCCAGTCCAAATGTTAATAAGTTAAATAAAATTTCAACATCAAGGCCTCTTCCCCTCAAGCTACTCAACTTGTTCACTCATCCCGTTCACGGGAATCTATCGATGATTAGAAACTCCTTTACTCGAATTTAATTTATCCGAAAACGGTTCTCCGACTTTTTAAAATCCATATGTTTTGTTTTTCCACAACTTCACAATGCCACGGATTCATTTAATCACAGTTTTATTTGCCAATAAATTCAAAATCCCGAATTACAATAATCCATTTTTTTATTTGCCAACCTAATCAGTTGCCATATTTTCATAATCTAAATGTAACGAAAAGCCGAAGTAAGAAAACGAAAAGCAGAAGTAAGTTTTTATTATCTACCTAACCTAAATTAAGAGTAAGACAACATTGCTTAATTTTTAGCGAGCGAGCGAAGCGAGCGAGCAAGACGGTTTGGAGCGGAAGCGACTCTGATAGGTTAGGTTCAAAGGCTAAACGGACATGTTTTAAGCTAGTAAGCTAAATAGTGGTCATGTTATTTTTTTCACTGTGATAAATCAAATCTTGACCAAAGTTTAGGAGAAGAGGCAAAATTTAAATTGAAATGAAAATTAATAAAACATTGTAATTTTCATCTGATAACAAAACTATTCAAGATTATTTTTTAATAAAAATAAATTCAAAAAATATTTAATTCGGAATATCACAATTCAAAATATTCGTGCGGGTGTTACATTTTTCAAAAAATCAGAAATATCAAAATTTCTCGAAAACGGCAACTTTTACTGAGGTCATTTTTTGATATTTAGTAGAGGACCTTGCCCACCTATCTTCCATTTCTATTTGTTGTACTACTTACGGAACACCCTGTATATAGATACCTAGTTTAAGTTGGCAATTTCAATATTATTACAAAATCCGTAGAAGGTCAAAAATATGTAACCGCTCAAAGTTGCAAAATATGTATGCAATGCACCAACCTTATTGCAGCGGTTATACATACACACAGTCACGCATCAGTGACAGATCCAAACGTGAGACAGACATACGCAATGACATTTATGGTACCGTTTTCGTGAATTGTCAAAACATTCCATTCAAATTTGTTTCGTGTTGTTAACATAAAGTTGCTTTTCGCAGATTTATATTTTGTATACTTATTTTGTAGCAGATACTGAATCTATATTAAAGTGATATAAATATGACTACAATATTTTGCGTCTTTTGCAGAATACAAATTTATGCCATTTTGATCTTATACAAGTTTTTGAACTTGCCATATACATATTTATGGGCTCATTGACATTTGCATATTTTTGAGCATTTGAATGAGAATATATCTTTTTTATTTATATGATTACTTATTTTCTTTCACATTACTTGCATATATATCTTTGCCCTTGACTGTACCTTCGCTGTTAATATTTGACTGAATTGAGCTAGACTCTGCTTTATATTTATCCAACGCATCCATCAACTCACATTTATAAATCGTATAATTTGTTTCCGTTTGATCATAAACATCAGTTGTGGTATACGGCTGAGCCCCTAATGACTTGAAATCAGCAGTTTGGAGTAATTCCCTGTGTCCTTGCCTAAAATCATTCCATAACTCTTCTAATGCAGCTAACCTGCTTTGTACATAATGTTTAGATAAACGTTCTTTACTAGTTTTTCTGAAATTGACTCTAGCTTTATTTATACGTTTGGCCAAATCGGTTTGACATCTTATTATTGGCTCCATGTTTTCAAAGAAATCAATAAATAAAAATAATAATTAAACAGATATATACAAGTTTTGAATTTAAATTAAGCACAAGAGAATGTTATAAGTACTCAAACAAATTACCAAAACAAACACCGAGTACAAGTCGGAAGGTACAACAGATAAAAACACAAGTCGGAATAAACACTTAAAAAAAATGCAAAATTAAATTGTGAAAATTTTACAAGTGTTTGAATTTATTGAGACTTAGGGAAAATCGGGCATGGATTCCCCGTATTTCCGTTTTTACTCTAATTATTCTAAGTCCTAAAACTACGAATTGAAATTTTACAAGTTAATATTTATTCTACAATTGCGCTAAGTCCAGAACTCTTGAGTAATAAGGTTGAAAATGTCTAAATTTCTTGATCAACTTCCACTAATTTAAAAGTTTTGAACTTCTTTGTAATAAAGTTGACATTCGCGTACTAAATAATATAAATGTACTCACGTCACGGTTGAACTTTGACACTACACTCACACATGTACCAAAACTTCCACTTCGTTTTACTGTGGACGTGGCTCCCTCTTCGCTGTACTCCTGGCGACAACACCGCCTGTGATTCAGCTTTGGCACCGCTAGATGGCGCCACCTCCGCTGTTCACTGCCTCTCAGTCGTTTCCCCACGAGCAGCGACCTCTGCTACACCGGGAACGATGCGAAGAGCAGCCCCTTTTGTCCTTAAAAAACTATCCGGTTCGAAGGACCAATGTTTAGGGAGCTCCGAATTAAAGTCAGGTTCCAATGTAACTGCTTTAATGATCTACAAAACCAAAGCTCAAACAAAACGAAATACAATAACTCTCTTATGCATTCTAGGGCGACAAAACGTTAGCGAGTTTCCAGTCAGTACAGCGCCATCTAACAAAAACATTTAGAACTAAATTTCTATCTCAAACATACTAAACAAATACTTATTTTTTTCTAAAGCCACGTTCAAAGACGTCAACGGCTTCATGAAAAGCATAATAAATACGCTGTCGAGATCGAGATTTTAATTCAGGGGCAGGTAGTTCTTTTATAATCTGATCCCAGGTGATAAAAGAAATATCGTCATCATTAATTCTGAAGTATTTTCCAGTTTGATCCACGATTTTACAAAATACAACTTGAACTTCATCATTTTCTTCAACACCTGTGCACATTGCAACATAACGATATTCTGTTTTTTTATATTGAAGTTTAACCAGCACAAAGTCCCCATTGCAGAATGTTTTTTTCCCAGATGTTGAGGGCTGTGGATCATCTTTGTGCTGTCTGGTTTCCTTGCTTGTGGTAGGTACAGAAAGCTGTACTATTTCTTGAGGCTTCTTCGTGCGTTGTAGAGATGCAAATTTTATTAGTGGTCGTCTTCTGAATCACTAACTCCATATATATCATCAACATGCAGACGAGATTCAGGATATGATTGTGGATAATCCAAAGTTCCCAATTGAAAATGACGACATAACTCAGAGTCACAGAAGCAGCTCAAACTTTTCAATGTCAGGTAATTGGATAAATACGCAACCGGTAACTTGGTGAACCTTTAGTGTGCCTGAAAAAGTCTTTATACCTTCAGTAGATCCTAGTTTTGCGGTTTTTCTGATATTTCTGCGTTATCTACGGTGAAAACTTTAATATTCGGGCAGCTTTTCTCAAGGGCTTTGGCTAAGTCATCTATGGCTGAAATATCGGTACCACTCGCAACTAGTCTATCAGCAGTTCTCTTGCAGGTTGCACCCACTCCATCAGGAGCTCCCTTCCCGTGACCTGCTTCATGAAAATTCCATGTGAAATTTTGAAGGTAAGGGTAGAAATCTACTAGCATTGTAGCCAAAACCTTGAACATCATTTTGTTACGATATTGGGTGACCGGCCCATCGCTCAAGAAATGTAAATTCGTAACAGTAGCCGGCAGACGGTCAAGTATAGGTTGTAAATGGGCCCAAATAGCAGGAGGTGAGAGCGATAAGTTTTGTGACAAAGTACAGTAACATTCGGTTTTTAGCTCTTGATCGACATCTTTAGTGTAGACTACAACTGTGTGCATACTTATTTGCTGTCTCGATCCTCCGAAATGGAAGGATTGTACTTCTTCAGCGTATTTTGTTAGGTAATTTTCACTGAAATCTACATGTATAATTGTGTCTGACTCGGTAAGGGACGCTTTTTTTCGTTTTTATAGCTTGATATTGGTGTACTATGTTTAGTTCGTGATTCAAAAACTTTTCCATCTTTGATTCCATATCCAAAATCAAGTCCCTTGGTTGAATCTGTAGTATGCTTTTAACGCATTTAGTTACAGTTCGTGGTTTTTTAGTTTTTGAATCGACAATATCTTGGCGTACACTTAGCCACTTGCTGTAAAATAGTGGAATAGAGTCATCGAATTCCTTGTAATGAAGACCTTTGTTTAAACACGTCTTGCACTCGCGTGATAAACATTTTTCGTTGAATCTGTTGTAGCAAACTTGGTTCAGAAGATCCACGTAATTCGACACAGATATTATTTTAGCGTTGTATAGTGATTTCAGCGTTAAATCCATATTGCTATGTAACACACACATGCAAGAGTTACGACTGTCACAGTGTGGCTGAACGACCCAAAATGGTCGGAGGTTACAGAACATTGAGTAAGATATTTTTATGTGTGTCTTTTCCACAAAACGTTTGTGCAAGTTGAGTAAAGTATCTAGCATAACTCTCTTTTGCTTGCGCTCGCCGTTTTTGGTTATAAAGTCTTTTTTTCCTGCACAAAGTCTGCTGCTTGCATCGTCTTTCAAAAATTTGGCAATGCTTTTTTTTAAATTCTCACAGTTTTTTCTTGAGCTGCGTTTTATGTCTATCAGTCTTAATTTTTTGCCTACTTTACTCAAAGGTTTCATATGTTTCGGTAAAACATTGTATTTTTTTACAATTTTCCCAAAGACTCTTCTTTTCTTGGTCAGTGGCGAGATTTGAAAAATTTTCATTAAGTTGTTGAGTTTTTTTTTTTTTTATGTTAGATAGGCCAGACAAACGAACTAGTGGGTCACCTGATGTTAAATGAACACCACTGTCCATAGACACCCGCAGCGCTTTACACGATGCCAGTGCGTTGTCGGCCCTAAAGGAGAGGAAATAGGGGAAGGGGGAGAGGGAAGGGGTGAGGTATTGGGCAACCGGCACTCTCACTGACCGTACGAAACGCAAGCAGGATTACTGCTGCTTCACGCCGGTGTTCTGTGAGAGGGTGGTACTGCCCCGGATGAGCCGGCCCATTCGTGATGCAGCGGCTAGCTACAACATGGCTCTACCACTACAAAAGGGCCACTACTTCACTGAAAAGCAGTTTTTTCTTTAGAGTTTCTTTGTCGCCTGCACTAACTGCTTTTGCAAGTGAATTTACTTTGGTGTTGGGTGAGCTAATTACTGGTTTTTTGATCCGTTGTATTTGTTTTTTGTAGCGTTGGATTGCAGACCTAAGTTGAGCTATTTCGACCTCTTGTTTTCTTATTTTCAGGTTTCTTGCTCTTCTCGCTCGAGTTGACTTTTGCTCTGCTGCCTGTGCTCGCCTGTTTATATTTTGAGGACGCGGTGGTGGCTGCGGGTCTTCATTATCCGAACATGGTGGTGTTATAGGAGCATTACTTATATCTTGAAGTGCTAAATGACGTCTACGAATTTTTGCTTTGTCTCTCCATACTTTTCTAGCCTTCCGCTGCTCTCTGGGCGTCATTTGCTTCACTGTCTTAATAGTTCCTAATTCTTTCTTCTTTTCGTATTTTTCCCTTTCCTTAACTCTTTGTTGTGCCAACTTGTCCGGGTCATTTTTAATTCTTTGGTACCGTAATCTTTCTGCGTTCCTTTTTTTTTTCGAGCCGTTCTTCACGCGTCATTTTTATTCGTGATGCCATTTTTCTGTAAAAATACGTCGTATTATATTGTAAAGCTAATAGACATAATACCAAGCAAAGGTTCAGAGAAAACGGAACAAGTATATTTGAAAACAAGTACAATTGTATTTCCCCTGGAGTTTAAGTATCTCCCCTGGCATCAAAAGAGCCAGGGGAAATACGCCAGGGGATACATTTTCGATAGAAACCCAAAATAGCCGTAAAAGTGTTTCTTGTACTGTATGCAATTCACAAACAAATGTAACAATGTATGCACTATTCGCACTGATTATTTAAGTATATATTAGTATTTTAACAAATAATTGCGGAATAAAACTTACCAGAGGAAAGACTTCATTCACTCAACACTTCTTCACCCAGCGAGTGGCGTGACCGAAATGGCCGACAAAATGGCTGCGCAGTTGGCTTATGCGCCGCTTGCTACTAACTTCACGTCACACACTGGGTATTCAAGGTCACAACTTCCACAGACTAGCAAAGCAAAACCGATTTTTAAACGAAAACAAAAAGCCAGGGGACGAGACACGAAACACGGAGGACAAATTCCGGCGTTAATATTTATTATGAAAAATTGGAATATACGCAATTTTACTTGTAAGATACTGTTACTTAGTTATCTTTGTTTAGAAAATTAACGTTATTAAAGTCATTATTGAATTTTAATACATTCATAATTACTAATTTACAAATAAAGCCGGTGAGGGGACAGACCAGGGGAGAGATATATTTCTTATATTAGAGCTAATTGGGATGTCCCAATTTTTGGCAACGTATAATAAATCGAAAACCGTTTGGAGAAATAGGCTTTGTGAAGCGTTTTCAGAAATCAGATTCCAAAAATATGATAATCTGAATTAAGTAAAGAAAATTTAAGTAATGTCCTTCATTTGACCCCTGCAGTGAATCGTCACAAAGGCAGATATAAAGCAGTTCTACATTCTAAAGCAAATTGACAGTTCGAAATGTTACTGTCCTGCTTATAATAGCAAAGAGTGACAAAGACAGAACTTTAATCACATGATGCACACCTGGCTTTAAACAGTTGTCATTCATCATAAAGTCCGAAATGTATACAATACTCGCAATGTATTTTTACAAATTTAATTATTAAATTACTACGTTACAAGTAAATATGAAAGAATTTAAATATCAGATTTTAATAAAAAATATCTATTTACTATCACACCATTAAACAAACAGGAATAATCGAAGCTAAAAGAAGAGAAATAAATATAACTATTTTGTCATGGTTCATTTAGGACCCTAAGCCGTGCTTGTAATATTGACAGTGACAAGACAAATCAGGGGCACTACTACAAAAATCGAAGTTCGTATCGTATCATCCCTCTCACTCTCGCGTCAAATCATATTAGCGTGAGCGGGACGGCATGAAACGAAGTTCGAATTATGCACTTCGTAGTAGGGTCTCAGTAGTGCCGTGGTAGTGCCACAGATTATGTTATGTACGACTTGAATTTTTCTAGGCTATGGAACGTGGCTCTCTCACTGTGACGTCATCCAACGTATTTCTAAAAAGAAATATAAAAAATTAAATACTCAACCAAATTCAAAATCGATGAAAATGGTGTCATAAAATATCCTATTCTTTCAAAAAAAAATATAAAAACTATAGGTTATTTTTTTTTGGTGCATCCCAATTGTGACTAAATTACGTGCATTTCTGTAGTAAATTTAAGTGACCATGTAGAAAACATTTAGTTTTAAGAAATAAAATAGGTTATTACAAAGTTAATATAAAAATAAAGTATTTTTTTGTCCTGACCGTCGAAAGTACCTCTTAACTTAGAATGACCCTATTACAATCAAACCTATTACTAGTATATAATTACAATCTAAAATCAAATAGTGTCCCGAATCAACCTCAATTATAATTACTTATAATATCTTGATAAGTGTATGGTATTGAATTTTCCCCTAATTTTCCAGTCTTAGGATCCATTAAATACATAAACATTACGGAAGGGCACTGCTGCCACTGAATATGGACCTTCGTATAAAGGCGCGAACTTCTTTGTAATTTTGCGTTTAGCGTCAGATTTATTCAATTTCCTAATCTTAACCAAGTCACCTATATGAAATTCTATGAGTCGATATCGTTGATTAAACTTATTCTGACGAATTTGGCTTGCTTTCTTTAGATTTTTCCAGGCATCTTTAATTTGTGTCTCATCCACACTATTATCTTTTGAAATCTCATCATCAAACGACATTGCGGTCGACTGTCCATACATGATCTCACAGGGCGTAAATTTCGTACTTTCGTGGAATGTATTATTATATAGCTCTTCCAACTTAGGTAATACTGCTACCCAACCTTTCTGATTTGTCCTACAATAGGTTCTAAACAGTCTTCCTAGTTCTTTGTTAACTCTCTCCACAATGTTGGGCCGAGGGTTTACGACTGTGGTTCTGATTAATTTGATTTTGGCATCAGCCATATTATCAAACCAAAATTTAGACACAAACTGTGACCCGTTATCTGACATAATAGCTTTTGGTGTGATTATTTCAAAGAATTTTCTCATTTTTCCTAATACTGAGCTCGCTGTGGCTTTCTTTAAGGCATAAAATTTGATAAATTTACTGAACGAATCTTGTACTACAAATATGTAGTTCATCCCAAACTGGCATGTCGGCAAGGGACCATATAAATCGACCATTACTAGCTCTCCTATGTCTTTTTTCACTATTGATTGACAAGGACCTACCGTTTTTGCTGTGATACTTTTTGTGATTTGGCAATCATGACAAGTTCTAACGATTGACTTAACTAATTTAGTTATTCCTTTCCAGTAAAATCTATCCTTTATATATTTAATCATTTTATACATTCCTTGATGCCCCATTTCTTCATGTATTTGTTGTATTAATTCTTTCCTCAATAAATAAATAAATAAATAAATAAATATCACGGGACAATTCACACCAATTGACCTAGTCCCAAAGTAAGCTTAGCAAAGCTTGTGTTATGGGTACTAGGCAACGGATAAACATACTTATATAGATAGATACATACTTAAGGCGAGGTACCTCTAAGAAACGTAATTTTTAATTTCATTTTATTTAGAAACGGTAATGATTAAACACGTGAAAAAAATATATGTTGCTTTTGAGACCTTTCTGTAAGTACGTCGGGTACTCGTTACATAATTGGACAAACTTCGCTCGATAGAAAAAAAATCCAAACATACCCCTATTTTGTACCTTTAAACTCATTTCATTTCAATATTATACTACTTTATGTATTGAAAGTCACATCAAAATAAACGTCTGTAATGATGTAATGTCCGTCGGGTTTAATTTTGTTAATTTTGTAAAACATATAATTTTTAACCCAATATTAACGAAGTTCACGGCACGATTTACTGGCGCCCCGCTGCCAGCCCGCCGCTCAGTCCCGAGCGGAACGTGTTGGAGGTCGGACGCTTGCCAATTTTTGAAGCGCTCCACATTACGACTAAATATCCTTGATGTGGGTAGTAGTATCATCATTTATTTCTGTTATTTACCACTATTCAATGTAACCACCACACACAAAAAGAAACACCCATCCACGCAACTATACACAGTACACAGTGTACAAAGAATAACAGTACGGGCACAGAGTAAAAATGTAACCAGTTATTCAACTTCATACCAGAGCGCCCGAATCGACGCACGCACACAGCCAAGCGTATTACACGGCCGCTAAGTAATCTTCGGAATACAAAACATTGCTGCAGCCCCACGCGGCGCGCCGTCTATGACGCTTGGCTGTGTGCGTGCGTCGATTCGGGCTCTCTAGTATGAAGTTGAATAACTGGTTACATTTTTACTCTGTGGTACGGGTCTATCAAATTTTTTACAAGTGCCTGTAATATAAATTCGCAATTATTGACAAAATTGCCACAGTACAAAGTTTACTAATGTTACCGCTGCAATCGCCGAAATGATAATTCTTATTATTTCAGCATGAAGGTGACAAAGATGACTGTTTCACACATCTAAATATACACGATGATTTTTAATCGGTGATCAGGAGTTGAAAAATCTTGATCCTAGACCAAAATGGAATTTAATAGATGAGATCTTAAAGCAATGAGGTATCTGGTTCATTAATAAATAAAAAAAAATGTTAAAACTTCTTCCATCCACCGAATGCATGGTCATCCTACATTTGTTTTAGTTAAGTAGTTCCGTCAAGTGTCATCGCTTTGTCGGGAAATTTGACATGTATGTGATCTAGAAAAATTGGTTCCTGATCACCGATTAAAAATCATCGTGTATAAAAGAAGAAACTGACTGACTGACTGACTGAAATATCAACGCACAGCCCAAACGGCTGGATCTAGAGATTCCTAATTGCCAAAAGGTTCCTTATAAGGTCTAGAGGTGCACTAAGAAAGGATTTTTCAAAATTCACAACTTAAGGGGGTGAGACGGGGGTCCGAAGTTTGTATGGGGAAACAAGATTAGTTGACTATTTTATTCGAAATTTTTCAGGAGTACTAACGATAAATGAGTAAACACGTGTTTCAGGTTTTTTGAGAATTCAACCCCTAACGGCACTTTCACACTGGCAACGTCCCGTTTTTTGCGGATCCCGCAAACCGAATGCTCATGTGAATGTTACCACAGTAGCACGTAAGCTACTAAACGGGATCCTGCAAAAAAACCGAACCCCCAAAAAACGGGACGTTGCCCGTGTGAAAGTGCCGTTAAAGAGGGAAATGGAGTGACAAGGTCTGGAAATCAACATGGGTATTGTTTCTATGGTTTATGGACCTTATCGGGTCGCGCTGGTTACGAAAATAGCAACAATTTTAAAATCCAACGTGGCGGACGTGAAATACCATCTCCCACGGTGGGGTGCGATGGGATTGAAATATCTAAATATCAATATGGGTGTCGTTTTTATGTTTTTTTTTTGGGACGTTAATTACGAAAATTACATCGATTTTGAAATTTAATATTGTGGACTCCTGACACTTATCATTTTCCTAAAGTTTATAATCTCAGTGACTTTTAGGTTATAAACAATATGGAAATGACAGGTGTCAGGATTTACTTCTTAACTGCCGACCACTATGTATACGCTCATTTTTTCATAAATCTCAAATTCGGTTTTTACAATATTGACTTAGACCGCTGACTACCGACACAGTGCCACTTTTAGCAATTGTTGTAGTGTGTGGGAGCGTGAGAAGTATGGCGTCATATGGCTTACGAGGCTCCTGCGAGTGTATACATATTTTTGACCACTTGATCCGTTAAGAATGACCGACACCTACCGTTATTTGTATTTTAGCGCCATATATAGTTTAGTTTTGTATCTAACTGAAATTCTGGAACTGTACAAGCTGCAGACAAAGAAGTATCCACTTCGAAAACGTTTCATATTTTACATTTATAACACAAAAGACTAAGTAATTGCACCTAAACATTTAAATTACATGTGATCTTGGTCTCGGTCGCAACTTACAGTACTGTAAATTATATTACACTGTTGCTGGCAAGCGTGACCTCCGTCGGCGAGTTCACGGCGCGCGCGGCGATCGTAGCTTTTGCGCGGGCGGGGTGCGGGGTGTAAATTAACGTGGCGCGCTTCAAGAACCTCGCCTTAAATACATATTAAACACCCAAGACCCGAGAACAAACATTCGTATTTTTCATACAAATATCTGCCCCGACACGGGAATTGAACCCGGGACCTCAAGCTTCATAGTCAGGGTCTCTAACCACTAGGCCATCTGGTCGTCTAAATGTTTCTGGTAAATAGATGACTCCCCTTTTACTATTATTTGGTGTAAAATATAATACGTAATTTTTCAATGCACACTTTCGCTCTATTTTAGTCAGTTGGTTTGACTGTGATTTATCCTGCAAGTGCTGAATTATAAGCCCAATCTCTGAATCCTCCTGTTGTAACTTAGCCATGTTTCTTAATTTTAGAATCAGGCTCTTGTTTACAGAACTTTCCATATATAGAATTTCGGGTAATTTAGTCCTTTCTTCCTGCAATAGATCTCCCTCTGGGGGATACCTAGATAACACATCAGCTACTATGTTATGTACGCGTCCCCTTTATGTGCTGGATCTCATACTGAAATTGTTCTAAGTAATGAATCCATCTATTATATAGCCTCCAATTTTTCACAAACGTTAAAGCTTTATGGTCCGTTTGAATTATCACTTTAGACCCCCTTAGATAGGTTTCAAATTTTTCTAATCAACATATAACGGAGTAAAACTCTAGCTCAGATACAGTCCAATGTAATTGTGCCCCCCGCAATACTCTACTATGGAATCCCAGTATTTTCATTTCACCATTGTCGTCTAATTGGTACAAGACCCCAGCTGACCCTATCATAGAGCTATCAGTCTGCAAATAGAACGGTTTACTAAAGTCAGGATGATGTAACTGAATTACCTCAATAAAACTGGTTTTAATGTTATCAAATGCTTGTTGTTGCAAGGTTCCCCATTGCCAGGGAACTTTTTCCTTAATAAGTCACATAAAGGTCTAGTATTCTTACTGTAATTTGGTACAAACCGTCTATAAAAGTTACACAACCCCAAAAAAGCTCGTAATTGTTTTAACTTCCTTGGTGCCGGGAAATGCTGTATTGCTCTTATCTTTTCCGGGTCTGTCTTAAGTCCTTCCGTAGATATAATGTAGCCTAACATGTGCACCTCTTTACACAAGAACCTACACTTCTCCACATTACATGTTAATCCTGCTTTCTCTAACTTCCCTAACGCTATGTCTATGTGTTCCAGATGCTGTTCTAACGTGCCAGAGGTCAACACGGCAAGGTCATCGAGATAATAGACGCAGAAATCTCTGACATCATGCCCTAATATGGTGTCTATTGCCCTACTGAAACTACCTACGGATGTCTTCAACCCTTGCGGTAAAACATTATAAACAAATGATTTCCCGTTAAATGAAAATCCCGTATACTTTTTACTGCCCTCAGAAATGGGTATTTGAAAGTATGCATTATTTAAATCTATTACGCTTATATAGCTCACTCCATGGAATGAATTCAGAATATCGACTTGCATAGTTGGCTTCTCTGTTTCTGCAATCATGTATTTGTTTATCTCTCTTGCGTCTAAGAGCACCCTAATCGTCCCATCCCGTTTTAGAGTAAAAGTCAATGGCGAACAGTAAGGCGTTGATGTTCTACTAATTATACCACAGAACAGAAAAAACTATAGAAGTGTTATGCAGTCATGTCGAGTGTGGCACAATTATGCGGAGTTCCGCATAACTTGCGCGCAACCGGCTCAGTTGCGCGCAGAGGCTGTGTCGGGCGATTGTGCAATCTAAACGACAATTATAGTGAAAAGTTGAGGAAATATGCCTTATTGTTCAGTTTTAGAGTGTAAAAATGATAGCCGCACCAAAAACGTCACTCATTGTGGTATTTCGTATCATCGGTAAGTAGTATTTCATTTTAATTTTGATTAATTTATATTTTTTCTATTCCTTAAGACATTTTTTTAGAAATGCGTAATATAAAAATAGACTTTATTTTAATACGATAACGTCGATTTTTGTCTGTGTCACAGAACTTTGTGAGACCGGAACATTCCGCTACTCGCGAAGGGCGGAGGTGTTGTCGATAAAATTATCGATGTTTATTTCTGAGTATTAAGTGTTAAGGCCACAACAAACCGGGAGCGCAGGGTGCTGACGCAACAGCGCGGTTAATATCAGTGAATCAAATATAGGAAACGCCACCAGAGTTGAGGCCACGCACACAACCACATCTCATGTAATGACAGCGGGATTTTGACGTTGTGTTGTCGTCAGAAATAAGAAATTAGGAAACGTATATATATTAATGCTCGTGACTGTACTCTCAACGATATACCGTGGTAGTAAAGTTTAAATTGTGTTACCGGATTCAGAAGTTATGACTTTTTTGAATAGAAGCTACGACCAATGATTGCTAAGATTTCAATGTATTGCAAAAGTGTGTATGTGTGAGTTTTGCCACACCTGGTTTCGATACAAAACGGGACTCATGGCACTTCCACTAGTTTTTTCTGTTCCGTGAATTATACCTTGCTCTTCCATTTTCTTTAGTTTATTCTCAATTTTCGGCCTATACGCATAAGGGACAGGATAAGACCTTTTTACTATAGGCGTCTGATTCTCCATTTTGATCTCATGTTCATAGCAATTTGCCCTACCTAACTTATTACTAAATAATTTGTTATATTTCTCAATCAACGCATCTAACCTACACTTATCCGTATGATTCAAATCCACTCCTACCTTATATTCTATTGATTTGTTTAATTCTTCTTCCGAAATCAACCTAGTAGTATCATTAATTAGTTCCTTATTGCTTCTATCATAAAATCTATAAATTTGTTTCCTCTTCCCTTGTTCAAATAGAATGCCGCTATCATTCTTTGCCAAATTTATTATAATTTCGTTATCCTTCATCCAATCAAAGCCTAAAATCAAAGAGCTACTTAACTTTGGTAATATACCCCTACATCACCCCTATCCCTATGTATAACCCTACATCTTTTTCAAAGATCCCTATTTTCAGAGGCAATAATGCTAACTTTCGAATCTCGATACTTTTTTGTCCTACCGCACTCTTTATTTGGAAAGGCTTTATTTTCATTACTGGTATATTAGGTCGACTTACTAGTAACGAGTCCCACAGTTCCTCTGATATGCAAGTGATGTCACTACCAGTATCAAGTAACCCTATCAACTCTTTATCAAAAACCTGTACTAAGATCTCTGATTTAAATAACTGCCCGTCAACTTTATCATGATCGTCTTCCTCGAACACTGTTTTAGCTCTAATTTGTTGATATACACCGGCCCATGTTCGACCTTTAACTTTAACACATCTACAATGCTACTCTCGATATTCAGTTTCTTTTCTACCTCACTCTTAAATCCCAGCCTCTCGTATTCTCCTCGACTTAATAATTTAACCTCAACCGGAACCCTAATACCTTTATTGGTGCTCCCTAATCTTTGTCCCGGCTTCCAGCCCATTCTAACCATCATTCGCAAAGCTACGTTCCCTATAAGTGAGGTTGATTCGGGAACACATTCAACCTCTCTTAGTTTAAATCATTATCAATAACAATTTCCGATTGATTCACTATCTTGTCTTTGGATTGTACAGGTCTCTGCCACTGACGACACACCTGTTGAGTTTTTTTCTTCTTTTCATTCAAACGTGACGCGGACGCGGTGGGCTGCGTGTAGACATGAGCTTCTTGCTTATTTATATCGTCCATATTCCTCAAGAATTCAGCCATCTGGATTATCGTGGTAACTTTCGAGGCAGCCCAATTCTGTTGAACATATTTGGGGTAATGTCGGATGACGTCCGAAATAACCTGGCTTTCGGGAATTTGATGGGTTAAAATTTTCGCCTTTCCTGGTATTTTCAAAAAATGACCCAACATGCTAGGCGTTTCGTTCTTATTCCAGTTTCCCTGTACTATTTCCCTACGTAGACTATTTTGCTCCGTCTCCCCCCAATATGTCGCTAAGTCCTTCTTAAATTCTTCCACGCTACTCTATGTTTCACGGTAGACTCGGGCCCAGTCCCGCGCTTCGTTTGTTAAGCAGTCTTGGATTCGATCTAACTCGCCTCCCTCACTCTTAGTCTTCCTTAAGTAAGAATCCAAGTCTTCTAAGAAGGTCACAGGTTGCATTGCCCCTCTCCCGCTAAATTTTGGCTTCTCGAAATTGATGTTCCGAATGTTATAAGTAATATGTTGGAGTTCTTCCGTAGATGGAACCTTGTCTCTTCCAGGCAAACTGTTACCTGGGTGCACAGGTAAGCTGCTAGTCAGCACTATTTCTTCCTCTTCACTTTGCCTCGTCGTATCAACAGAATTTACGGCAGACGCGGATTTCATTTCCTCACTTAAAGCATTGACTTTGTTCGTCAAAGCCCCCACAGTTCGTTTAAGAAATGTATACATCTTGCTAAGTTCGGAAGGTCCGGTTACCACACGCCTTACAACCTTCCTTCGTTTCGGCAGTGGGGGGCCTGGTTCTTGACTCTGACTTTCCAATTCTATTTCATCTATCAACTCTTTCCTTGTTTCCGGAACACTTTCCGATTCAGTATTTTGATCTTCACGATCTCTATAACGAACCGGTGTCCTCTTAGACCTACTAAGTTCCTTTGGTCGAACCATTGTTCTGTTCACTAATTATTTCCACTTTAAGCACTTTAATTTAGTCTATAACTTAGTCAATTTATACTTAATCACTACGTCACTTTATTTATCTCAATCACACTAACCCAAACCCTTTCTTTGTCACTGTCTCACAGACGGGTATCTAAACTTGACCCCTCTTTTTTTTTTCAGATCAAAGCATGTAAGGCGCGCCAGATAAGAATCTTCACTGCACGTTAGCCGATTAAACTCCTGAATATCCGATCGTACACTCCTATATTCACGCCAGCAAAATTGTCGCTGTAATCAGCTGCCAAAGTGGCAACCGCTTACAACGACATTCTGACCCAAACAAGGCAATGTCAACTTTTATACTATTCCTACAAGCTATGTAACAAGAATGAATTTGACTAAGTAACAAAGATGCTATGGTTATTTTTAGACTTAATGAAATAATTCAAATAATAATAGAAAGATAAAGAATTATTTAAAGCATAGTAGGATAAATCGTAATAGTTATTCTGGTCTATTCGGAGGCAAAATTGTACCACCCCACCCTTTTCTTACCTAGTTCTGACCCTAGATCTATATATATATACTAAAGCCACCTACCTATATAAATCTATATCTCCTATATATTTCTACCTATATCTCTATATCCCTACTTCACCTTATATGTCCCTACCCATATATATATTTAAGTTAACCCTATAGCATCTAATTTTAATTTATGAAAATAGCCCTAAAGTGTCTAGCTACTAAGTCAAGCTGTTTTGCCCTGTTTAAGTCATAAAATTGGCCCAGTGATCGCTAGCGGTCTACGTAATAAGGATCCAACGTTGAGTCCGTAAAGAATAACCCGTCAGTTCTTTTAGTACGCAAGGGAAAAGAGTTGATAGTCATAATTTAAGTTTAGAATAAAGATATGTTTATGATGAATAAATGAAGATGACAATTGCCTGTAGTTTTATAATCTAGTTTATAATAGAGATATATTAATGACGAATAAAGTGAAGATGATAATTTCCTATAGTCATAAGAGTCGTATGTCCATAGTCTATGATATGTTCATTAGGTAATAATAGATTGTTCAACAAGGGACTAAAACAAGCCATAATGACACGAGATATTTAGCCACCCGAGCGACAGCGAGGGAGACTATAATTCGAGTTGTCATTATGGTAGTTTAGTCTCGCGTTAAACACTATACTTTTCACTTTGAATGCGAGGAAAAAAACGACGTACAAAATTACTTTTTTACAACGTATGCTCAACGAGCAAGGGACATCTGTTCAAAATTCAAATAGCAAAAAAAATGCCGGTGTCTTTTCTTTTCTTTTATATTTTTTTGTAAAGTGACGCTTTAAATGCTTGCATAATTAGCCAACAGATTCTAACTTAAAGACTATGTTAAAACTAATTGGACTATATATGCATCTAAGAATGATAATTGTTCATTCATTAAAATCGGCAAATAAATTAACCTAATTGATCTAACTAAGTTCACACACAAAATATATTGTTAACTGAAACACTTGCCCGTGAATAAAGAAACGACATTTTGTTTATTTTCTATATGCCAATTCTTTGTTAAATTATATCTAATTATACTTTCTATTTACTTTTAAACGCAACTGACATCGCATTATTTTGAAGTCACGTCATATTACCTTTCAAACGTAACTGCTCTATCTACCGTACACTCCAGCACTGCTTTGCCGACAGTGCGGATTGCTATTTTATCGACAGAGCAGGGAACTGCTTTGCCGACAGCGCTTTTAAAAAAAAAAAACAAATTAAAAAACAACTGAACTAAAGGTCTTTGAAGAATGTCGTGCAGAGTTGATTAAAGTCACGTGCTCGGACTTCTTGCAGCTTTTTTCTAGCCTCTTTTACCCTATTGCTAGCGTGCGGGTCCCCGGGAAACTTATTTTTTTGGAAGAGGGCTGGTTTTTAAAAATGCTAGAGCTCGTCTACTTTCAGTAGTATTTACGTCCGAAATTGCCGGGATCCTTGTTATCGCGGCCTTTATAAGAATTTCATTTAGCTCCTTCCAGGTGGGGTTCTTATTGGTTCGTTGAGAATCTTGTATGATATTATCAAATTGGATATGGAGGCGGTCTTTCACTTCTTGCTGGAAAGCGTTTCGCACTTCCGTGATACGCAACGCTTACAAATCTAGCGTTTTGTAATTAAATGGAATGGGTGACGGCTTACTTTTTACGCGTCGGCACTGGCTGAAATTAGCCTTCTCAAAGCTTGGGAGCCGAATAGATCCCCATATTAATTTATGATCCGAGTTTACTAAGTCGGTCCACTCGCCCTTTATGGCTTGAAAAAATAATGGCCGACGGCGGCTGGTCAAAATATGGTCGATTTGTGATCTTTTGTTCCCCGATACCCACGTTATTTTGCACGAGGGGCGGCCCCACGTGTTGTTAACTTTAAGATCGTGTTGTTGAACAAAACTGGCTAAGAGATTGCCGTTGACATTCGAATCATGATGGTACAGATTTTTCATAGAAACGTGCGCACTCATATTGTTCATGTCTTTTATTTTATTCCAAGGTGTGCATTGAAGTCACCTAGTATGACAGGAAATGCATGTCGTGGTGCTTGTCGTAGTAGTGTGCCGATACTGGCTAGGCACGTGGTAGCCCCCGCCGGCACATGTGTGTTGATCACAAATAGCTCTATCGGCGATTTTCTGTTCGCTAAGTGTACTTTGAGGTGAGCCGCGATAATATTTGGGTATTTCGAGTATTTATTGACTATTTCATATTTCAGGTGTTTGTTAATAAGTAGGGCTACCCCCCTTCTTTCTCGTGCTTTTTGCCCTCCGTGGAGGTGCCAATGATATTCATTGGATGTAAGATGCCTCTTGTAAGATGCGTTTCTTGGATGCCGGCTAATGTTATATTTCGTGCTGCTAGCTCCTGGTCGATGCGGTTTCTATCTCTCACGGATGCGCAGCCTCTTACATTCCATGTAGCAATCGCTATCACGCTGCATGGTTTGGCGTTTTCAGGGACCACTGTGGGACTTGGTCGTATTAAGCGTCGGCCAGTAGCATCGACTTCATGCCAGCTGTTGATTGAGCTATGAATTGTTTGAGTCGACTGTGTTTGAATGGTGGCTGTAGGGGTGCTTGTCAGATGCGGATCTGGCGTATCATTTATTTTTCCATAGCTCGGTATCAGCAATTCTTGGGGTAGTCTGTTGTTGTCATCCACACACAGGCGTGATATATCTAGTGCGTCATAGTGCTGATTTTTGAAAAGTAGATTGATTTCAGCTACGGCATGTTCTAATCTATTTGGTGAGAACGTATGTGCCGTTATGTGGTTGTTGGTCGCGTTAACGTGGTGAACTGTTATGCTCATGCCATAATATTCGGCTGCCGCCAGAATTACATCTGCACCACCCCATGTGCCATCAATGTACCGTGCTGCGATGTATTGTTTTATATCGCTGGTGCTTTGGCGGTTCGGTTCGAGGTTGCTAAGGATGGCTGCAAACATATTTATCTGGTCCTGGTTGTCATCTACGTACTTAGCAAGGTCGCGCCTAACCGCTCTATGGTCGAATGTGTTGCCAAATATTTCACTGTAACGATTTGCGATGGCCCTGTATAAGCAATTACCATCTTTTGGTATTGTAATCACGTTCGCTTCCCCGTTTCTCGTGGTAAAGGTTCTCTGCATGGTGGATAGCTTTATTGCTGTGGAAAAAGCTTATAAAACTAGGGGGTGGGCAATGCAAGATTGACCACCGGTACCTACCTAATGTCGATGACAGGAAGGATTTTGTAGAGGTACAGATATGTAGTTTATTGTGATATCGCGTAAAATCGATAGATTTAGTAGTTTTTATAAATAGGAAGGAATGGCAAGTTACACTTTGAAGAGGTACCTACCTACTTGGAGTTTAAGACAGAGTCTTTTTTTTTTGTTCGTGATGTAACTTTTTTTTTTTTTTTAGCCTATGCCAGATGTGGCCGTACCAGGGCGCTTTTGGTAGGACAAAGGCGTTACACGTGTTTATGCGTTTTTAGAAAGTTTGGTTCGTTAGTTTTTAAATTTGTTTCTCGTTTGGGGTTTCGATCTTGGTCTACGGTTGACTACGTAGTTTTTTTTTTTTTTTTATATAATGTTTTGTTGGGAGCAGGCCAAAAAGGCGGGAATCGTAGGTATGTACCGTGTATTAAGTACCTTGGCTGATATGGTTGTTCCAGCGTGCTCACCGTCGTACCTTACCAAAGTATTTACAAGTTCATAAAATGGGCCTTATCTTATGTAAATTAGTAGTAATACAATTATTTACTGCTTATTAAATTGATGCGATTCTTTAAAACTCGAGTTACGTCAACCGGGGGCACTTATGTTATACCTATGCCCTGATGGGCGTAGTTTAGGTTCAAGGGTCCTAGTTTGCGACGTCGCGATGTTTTCGTAACTTAGCCGCGACCCCTGTAATTAAACGTCTACCTATGCTTTTACAGTTAATTAAACACTAGTACAGTTTGGAACGAGCTCACCGCGGGATTTCGTAGCTCCTTTCTCTGCTTAGTCTAGACTCTAGGCTGTAGGCTGTGCGTCTAGTATACTCTAGAGTACACGTGGGAGCTCCGATGGCACATTTTGCAGTTGCCGAGGCCGCCTGATGGTAGAGAAATCCTTGGTACTTTTTAGTCGCCGATTGTATTTGCACTAGCTGCACTTAAACCCACTGTTTAGGTATCACTTAACACTATTACTTCACTATCACTGCACGTAACTTTAGGAGATTTGCCTAATCACCTACGCTCGTTTTTGGGCAACGCTGGCTTGTTGCGTCGAGTCCTTTTGTTTAACTTTTTTTTTTGTAAAAGGGATCGTGAATACGAGAAGAGCTCACTTTGCGAAGCGACCACTCTCGACCGTGTCCACAACCCGAATCGTATGAAATAATTTAATTTGATAAAAAAAACTTAAACTATGCTCACATAACATGGAACATTACAGATTGACGTCTGTAAGGTTACAATTTGCCCCCCAAATTGTATAAAAGCGGGCATATATTTAGCTGAAGTAGAATTTGAAAATTAAATTAAAACATCACCTATCCTTAAACTTAAATATTTTTCCCTTCTATGATTGGCTCTCCTTCTTTCTTCAGGCAAAACTTGTGTGAGGTGTGTTTTTAAACCAAACGCAAGAGTGATATCACTCAAGGGACGAATGATCAAGTCTCGCATGCTAGGAGTGATGATTTAAGAGTTACACGAATGACTCTTAACTCAACAGGGAAGATGGCTGTGCTAGTTCCATCTCTTTCCTATTAAACATGCATTAAAGTGACGGACTCCTAAGGTAGTACGAATTTGCTGACATGTAACTTTTTGTCAGTTTCAATTAGTTGTCGTACAGTATTAATATTAATATCGGTAACCGCAGTTGCTGGCCGGCCTTCACGTTCATCGTCATAGAGATGGTCAGGTCCTCGTCTAAACTCACTAAACCACGAATAGACAGAGCTACGACATGGGGCTTCATCACCAAATGCTAATAGAAGTCTTTGACAACTCTCTTGCTGACTATCCACATCGGAAATCGTAAAAAATCATGGATCGAAAATTTTCACGACTTAAATTCATTGCAACAGCGACACACAAATTTCAATCCAACACCACGATGAAAAAACAAATGACAGTCTCGTAAATTAAGAAGTAATATGCTGCCAGAGAGTTATTTTTTCAAATCCTATTATTGCTTTTTTAATTTTCTTTTTATAAGTGGCCAGTTCCAGAAACTTTCAGTATGCCCCACGTATTACCTAAAGCCTGACCAGAAATATATGAGCATTGTCAAGAGGGCGCTACTATTTTCATTTGTGTAAACATTTTAGTATAGTCTGAACAATGTGGATTGGCAACTCGTTATTTTGACTTAGGTACCTACTTTTATTCACCGTAATCAAAATCAGAATCCAAATTCGGTGTCCATAGGCAAGTGGCTTCAAATTGAGACCCAGAAATTAGTTCCAATTAAATCCGCAACATGGCGCATGGTCATATATTACTGGTCAGGCTTTTACTAAATTTGTCTATGTTTCTATGTTTTCATTTTGGATTATATTAAATGGCAAGGGCAAAGGCATTCGGTCTATGCAGACAACAATTTTTTTCGTTTTTTTCCTTGTATGCTTATTATAGTTGCCTTTTGTGTTTTTAACATATTTTCTTTTTTTGGATTGCTTTAGTGATAAAATTTTAGTTGTCGGTTTCACTGATCAGTTAACGTTTGAATTGTGGGTAAAATGGTTCCAACGGAAGAACAGCGTCAGCTGCATAGCCGACATCATGCTGAGTTGGGACCATTTCGTGATAATGTTATATCTTTTACCGTTTTTTCACCTGTTAATTTAAGATTATGTCACGAATAAATGCGTAGTTTAGGTTCAAGGGTCCTAGTTTGCGACGTCGCGATGTTTTCGTAACTTAGCCGCGACCCCTGTAATTAAACGTCTACCTATGCTTTTACAGTTAATTAAACACTAGTACAGTTTGGAACGAGCTCACCGCGGGATTTCGTAGCTCCTTTCTCTGCTTAGTCTAGACTCTAGGCTGTAGGCTGTGCGTCTAGTATACTCTAGAGTACACGTGGGAGCTCCGATGGCACATTTTGCAGTTGCCGAGGCCGCCTGATGGTAGAGAAATCCTTGGTACTTTTTAGTCGCCGATTGTATTTGCACTAGCTGCACTTAAACCCACTGTTTAGGTATCACTTAACACTATTACTTCACTATCACTGCACGTAACTTTAGGAGATTTGCCTAATCACCTACGCTCGTTTTTGGGCAACGCTGGCTTGTTGCGTCGAGTCCTTTTGTTTAACTTTTTTTTTTGTAAAAGGGATCGTGAATACGAGAAGAGCTCACTTTGCGAAGCGACCACTCTCGACCGTGTCCACAACCCGAATCGTATGAAATAATTTAATTTGATAAAAAAAACTTAAACTATGCTCACATAACATGGAACATTACAGATTGACGTCTGTAAGGTTACAATTTGCCCCCCAAATTGTATAAAAGCGGGCATATATTTAGCTGAAGTAGAATTTGAAAATTAAATTAAAACATCACCTATCCTTAAACTTAAATATTTTTCCCTTCTATGATTGGCTCTCCTTCTTTCTTCAGGCAAAACTTGTGTGAGGTGTGTTTTTAAACCAAACGCAAGAGTGATATCACTCAAGGGACGAATGATCAAGTCTCGCATGCTAGGAGTGATGATTTAAGAGTTACACGAATGACTCTTAACTCAACAGGGAAGATGGCTGTGCTAGTTCCATCTCTTTCCTATTAAACATGCATTAAAGTGACGGACTCCTAAGGTAGTACGAATTTGCTGACATGTAACTTTTTGTCAGTTTCAATTAGTTGTCGTACAGTATTAATATTAATATCGGTAACCGCAGTTGCTGGCCGGCCTTCACGTTCATCGTCATAGAGATGGTCAGGTCCTCGTCTAAACTCACTAAACCACGAATAGACAGAGCTACGCCATGGGGCTTCATCACCAAATGCTAATAGAAGTCTTTGACAACTCTCTTGCTGACTATCCACATCGGAAATCGTAAAAAATCATGGATCGAAAATTTTCACGACTTAAATTCATTGCAACAGCGACACACAAATTTCAATCCAACACCACGATGAAAAAACAAATGACAGTCTCGTAAATTAAGAAGTAATATGCTGCCAGAGAGTTATTTTTTCAAATCCTATTATTGCTTTTTTAATTTTCTTTTTATAAGTGGCCAGTTCCAGAAACTTTCAGTATGCCCCACGTATTACCTAAAGCCTGACCAGAAATATATGAGCATTGTCAAGAGGGCGCTACTATTTTCATTTGTGTAAACATTTTAGTATAGTCTGAACAATGTGGATTGGCAACTCGTTATTTTGACTTAGGTACCTACTTTTATTCACCGTAATCAAAATCAGAATCCAAATTCGGTGTCCATAGGCAAGTGGCTTCAAATTGAGACCCAGAAATTAGTTCCAATTAAATCCGCAACATGGCGCATGGTCATATATTACTGGTCAGGCTTTTACTAAATTTGTCTATGTTTCTATGTTTTCATTTTGGATTATATTAAATGGCAAGGGCAAAGGCATTCGGTCTATGCAGACAACAATTTTTTTCGTTTTTTTCCTTGTATGCTTATTATAGTTGCCTTTTGTGTTTTTAACATATTTTCTTTTTTTGGATTGCTTTAGTGATAAAATTTTAGTTGTCGGTTTCACTGATCAGTTAACGTTTGAATTGTGGGTAAAATGGTTCCAACGGAAGAACAGCGTCAGCTGCATAGCCGACATCATGCTGAGTTGGGACCATTTCGTGATAATGTTATATCTTTTACCGTTTTTTCACCTGTTAATTTAAGATTATGTCACGAATAAATGTTTTTTCTTTCTTTTCTATTAGTCCTCCGCTGTCCACTCGGCACCGGTCGCGCGTCTCCATAACTATTCTTCCTTCGTTCTTGTCCGTTGTAGTTCGGTTTATTACGGTCGGTCCGCGATGGTGTCTTCCAATCATGTTTATTTCAGCTAACTGCAAAACATGGCGCTGCGCTGTCGTTTCTCAACGATCGGTTTCGATTTTGTACCAATGCTGCGTTTATATCAGCCGCCTCCAACTGAATTGCTATTTGTTTGGCTTTTGAAAACTTTATATCTTTCTCCGCGAATAATCTCAGCCGAATGTTTTCATTATATACTCCACACACTAGTTGATCTCGCAGGCTGTCATCCAACCACGTCCCAAATTCACATTCATTAATGAGTCATTAATGGGGAAAATGTTTGAAACATGTCAGTTAAATGTGCCACCGAATAAACCATTAAGCCAAAATAGTGAACCGTTACCTTACACTATTGTGGCAGATGCGGCATTTCCATTAAAAACCTATTTATTAAAACCGTACAGTAAAGTAATAGTACATTGTGCAATTTGTGCATCTAGGGCCGTAAGTAGGGGATTACTAACGAGAGTCAATTAGACTCGAGTTTGTAATCCCCTTACTGCCCGTGATACACACAATGATTTTCATCACATTGCGAGAAAAAAAATCCATAAATAAAATTATATTGTCTCTAAACACTTAAATTCAATAAAATAATGGCTACCCGCCAATACAGATTGTTACTTTTTTCGAGTCATCTACCATAGATAATGTAAACTGTGTTAGTTTAGAATTCGAAAGGTCATACGGCCAGATTCTGCCAACATGTTTAAAAAAATATTTTTACTAAAATTATTGCAAAACTATTTAATATAAATTTAAAATATAAAAATAACGAATTTTCATGAAGCGTAGATAAGTTTTGTGTTGTAAAATTTGGGTTATAGCTAAGTTTTAAAGATAATAAATAAAACGTTGGCTGACTTGAAACCTCCTTAGTCTGAAATGACTTGTTTGCAAATTTTAAAACTAAAGTTAGAACTCCCTTGGGTAGAAAAACTGTACGTAAATCCATAACTCCCTTAAGAACAATTTAGGCCATTGTCATTTAGTATACAGGCATGGAATAATACCATTGACGAGCAAGTGTGATCAAAAAGCACTTTACTTACGAGGTTGTTTCATTTTTCTCCTATCTCTTCCCAAATAGCTTGATCCTTATATTCTTTACATTTTAGATTATAAACCACTTGATACTGTCGTACGTATTCAATCAGATGCTCTTCGTCCATACTTCACGTGCAGCTGACGCGTCACAACACGACAATGGCCCCGTGCACACTAGTCCGACCGATGCGGTGTGTCGTGTCGCTGCACCGCCCCCCGCACCTCACCCGTCCTGACGAACCGGGATCGCTTCCTACCAGAACAACTAAATTTATGAGAAAATCATACCACAATAGTCTTCTACATGAGTAAAGGAACACCTAGCAGCCTAGACTTAGTTTATAAGGACACCACACTTAATAGGTTGGATCTGACCTGTAGTAAGCTCCGTACAAGTTTCCAATCAGCGGCGTTCACCTGTATCTTCACTACTGCTGGCTCCTCCCTCGAAGATCTTAGTAATTTTTACCCAACTAGAAGAGTTGGAACCACTTGGGAAACGGAAATGGTCAAGCGTTTGAATCGGGGCGCATTCCCCTTTAAGTTTATTTAAGCTTAGTTATTGCATACTGAAGAGAAAAGAAAGTCTAACCAAAAGCATATAAATGAACTAGAAGTCCGATCCGAAGTCCTTGCTAAAATTTGGAAATGATCTAGAATATTCTAAAGTTCTAAAAGTTCTATAGGTTTGACAAAGTTCTAAAGTTAAAAAGTTTCTTTTAGTTCCCTAGTTCTTTTAGTTCCCTTTCAGCTTAAAAGCATTTTCAAGCTTTTAAAGCTGACCCGTCCCGCCTCAAATTAGTTGCTGGCATTGCTGGCTATAACCTTAAGTTTTTCTTTATATGTCTGCTTATCCATTATATATTAAATTGTCTTCTCTTAACTAGGTTAGCTGGAAGAGATCCCTTTTTAGGGATAAGCTCGCCTTTGTTCTCTTCTCTGTTTATTTGTATTTTTTTTATTTTTATGTGCAATAAAGAGTTTACATATACATACATATTAAATGAAACCGATACCGTTCTGATGCGACACAACACAACACGACAGATAAATCGCACCTACAGGACTGTAGTGACCTAATTCAAAATTACTAGTTTTTGGGAAACGATGATTGAAGTTGAGACAGGTAGTCAGTTTAGTACTTAAAGAATAAAATACGGCTTCTATTTAATACCAAGCTAATATTTTAATTTTTATATTATAGGTCAGTTCATTACGCACATATTACGATATAAAGATAGCAAGTTTTGAGATAAACAGTATTTATTATACAGGGTTATTTGTAATTCACTAGCATCCTTTTAACCCTAAACTCCTACCACTTAAACAAACGTTTTTTGTTTTACGGCTTTTGTCATAACTTAATATTTTTGGTGTAATAACGTTTTGAAAATTTGAGATTTCCTCTTATTTTTACGATACTCTGTGTATTTGTATGGGAAAAAAAGTGCTTCATTTTAAAAAGTCGTAGAACAAAAAACATTTGTTTGAGTGATAGGAATTCAGGGTTAAGAGGATGTCAGTGAATTACAAATAACCCTGTATATTTTTTTCTGAAAAGAGGTAAATTTGAGTCTTTATTTTACTGAAATATAAATTTTTTAAAAGACTCAATTGTTAATAGGTCTTTATGGTTCTGAAAATATATCAAGTTTACTGTTTTAGTCCTTAATAGGTCCATATCATAGTGAGTTTATTAAAAAAAATCACTTACAGGTACGTTATTGGACAAAACAACTATTATGAAATAAATAATAAACATATTTCTGATCAGTCATTATTACAATTTCTCATAACCCAATGATATAGGAACTAGTATAATAACAATATTTTGGTCATTCGGAAACAAAAAACAAAAACAAAAGCTTTTTTTTTATTATTCTTAATGATCAGACTGGGTCTAGTCTTTCCTTAGCTTAACAAGTTGGTTATTAAGAATTTTAATTTTCTTTTACAATAATAATTGTAATAAAACTGTTATAAAAAACCACACATTACAAAAGAAACAACATCCTCTTGCTCTCCGCAGAGACGTTAGCTCCCTTTGCGTGTTCTATAAGATCTACAACGGGGAATGCTCTGAGGAACTCTTTGACCTCATTCCAGCTGCGGGGTTCCATTACAGATCCTCCCGTCGTAAGCGTTCATTTCATCGACATCATGTTGATGAATGGCAGTCTTCGACGGTGCGTTTTAAGCGGTCTTTTTTGCCACGAACTTGCAAAATCTGGAACGAGCTTCCCGCTGGGGTCTTCCCATTGAGTTACGACCTGGGTGCCTTTAAGAGGAGATTGTACAATTTTCTGCAGGGCCGACAACGCACTGGTATCGCGTAAAGCGCTGCGAGTGTCTATGGACAGTGGTGTTCATTTAACATCAGGTGACCCACTAGTTCGTTTGTCTGGCTTCACTAACATAAAAAAAAAAAAAAAAACATTCGTCTCAATAATATTAGGTAATAATCAGCCTGTCCTTACTGTTTTTCTTTAACTTACTTAACAACTTTGTAAGTTTTTAAATATATTCATTAATCTACAACAGCAACTAAAACACAATACAAGAACAACAACAATTTATTATATTTTCTGGTATATACAATTATAGCAAAAAATACAATAAATTCGTGGAAAATCAACACAGTGGGCGCAATGTCACAAAAAGCAATATTCCACAAAACCAATATTTTCCTTAATAATTTCTAAGGTAATCCTTATATAGCAACTTAACTTTATCAACTCAGTTAACTTGTTTTCTGGTGACGGGAAATATCAAACTAGGAACATTTTTAAACATTCATAAACTGTTAATAAGTTAAACAACATTAATATATCAGCGTAATAATGAGCTAATACATTTTTATTTATGCGATCACATAAATCTTTTTTCTTGTAGTCATTTATTTATTTCACTTGCAGTCATCATGTTTTTTTCTTATGCTTCTCATATTATGAAAGAAATGTAAATCTTCTTCTTTAAATAGAAATTTTCAGAACTCGTTTTGTGTATGTCCCCGAATCAATATTCGAGTATTTGTGAGTGATGGAATGAATATTTTCCAAACGGGTTATAGTGTAAAAGTATCTTGCTATATACTTAACCAATCTCATATAATTATACGAGTTATTCGGGACGAAAGTAATGTGCATAGTTTTGTTAGGGTTCATTCAAATGTTTCAAATTATCTAAAATACGAACCAATTTCTTCAGCTCCTCTTATACCCTAGGTTTCGTCCCAACAGTAGCAATAATCATTACTATTATGTTCTAATATTTTCACTGTGATGATTTGTGGCACTCTTTTTACCTCTTTTATCAGTGTTATTTATGTATTTTTTTCCTTGACAATACTACTATTGTAGAATTAAGGTAATTCAGTCATAAAAAAAAAGAAGTTTTTCCGCAAACACTCTGCATCTGCCAGTAATAGACTGAGCAAATGTGAATCGGATCAAAATTTTATCGATCTGCCTATATACGGTTTTCATTTCGACATTGTACTTAATAACATTGTTCCAATATTGAATGAATTGGTTTGATACTTGCCTTGTTCCTTAAATGTTGATGGTTCGCCCGGAATGGGATTAAACGCTTTAACTGTGTATGAGTATTCATAGATTCATTACAAAAAGTGATGCTGCTCAAACTAGAACGGCTTGATGACGATTTGCTCGAACTTGGTGTGCTACTGCTGCTACTAGTTCACAAATCAAATGATGAATCTTTGTTAACTTGTACTCTGATATTTTTTAATTGACTTGGTACTGATCTTCCTCGGACGCTTATATTTTTGAGGTATCCTTTGACTTCTCGTCAAGCTTCTGGGCCTGAATTTGAAATTTGCTTTGTACGGAATAATCTTAATAATAAGTATAAGTAGTAAAGAAATTACTTTAAGGATTTTGAGATTTAAATTCACAAAGGAAGTTTATTTCAATTAATTGGTGAATTTCCTACAATTGATGAACTGTTGTGTAGACGACACATTTGTTTTTTTGAGGTCGTCCTAAAACTTTAAAAAATATGTGTGTGCAAGACACGTGAAATTAAAATCCTTATGTGCACTAGCTACGACCTATTCTCAGACCTACCAAATAAAGACATAAAAATCATTAAAATCGGTCAAGCCGTTTCGGAGGAATTCGATAACAAACACCGTGACACAAGATTTTTATATATTTGAGAATATAATCCACGTTACCTTTAGACGATTGACAGGACATCAGAAACACTATGAGAAATTTTTATCGTGTTACAAATTATGGAAGTTATTATAGCTTCAATCAGTACAGATGGGACACTAGTTATTTACCTTTTAATTACCCATGTCCATTGATATATTTGAGAGTTCGACATTCTTCTATGAGTGGTTTAGCAGGTATATTTTCTTAACACGTTTTCTTTCGCAATCAAGAAGAATTAAATTATTCTTTTGATTATTAGTTTAAACCATTCTGTCACTTGCAAAATGCTTTTCGTTATTTTTTTAATGTCTGTTTCTCGTGTAAAGTATTGCTTATTCTTGTATCCGTCTTAACGTTAGTCTCAGTATTTTTAACATTATTCAAGATTATTTCTTCCTTAAAATAGGTAGGTAACTCTTTTTTAATTTAAATCTTAAAAATAAATATAAAAATAATTTACATTCCATTTCACAAAGGTCGCCAAAAAGTTGTGCGTGAGCGATCACGCACGGATCTGTGCAGCGACGGCACAACTCAATAGAGTGATTTGCGTATTAATGTAGGATTTATGGGTTCAAACAACTACACGTGAAATCTAATATGAACCTAACTTCTTTAACTTAATTGCAAATTTATAACTAGTCCGACTCATTTCTTAAATAGTCTCAGCACATGGAATTCTAACTTAAATTCGAACATGACTGCAGCTGACTAGCTGGCTTTACAGGGAGCCGGCGGGAGTTGACAGTACATTTTTCGCTGACTCCCCCGGTAGCCGGTGGGAGTTGAAAGGTTAAACTTGGGGCATTTATCATTAAAATGGTTATCTTGACAAAATATGCATCCTATCCTTCTGCGTTTCTGTTCAATTGTTCTCTCTGTCTCGTGTTGTCTTTTCCTTGGTACAAAGGATCCAGCAAACGCAGAAGTACCTACTCGGTCTATCAAACCTCTGAGAATTCCCTCCTTTTCCATTAAACTTAAATTTTGCTTTATTGACTAATTTTCTTGACCTTGTTTCTCTTGTGTGTAACATCTCAGTTGTATATTTGGTTTCTTCACTTTTATTCTGTGTATTTAAGTCCTTTGGCATCTTCTCTCGCTGAAATTATGATGTTTAGCTGCTTCCTCATTTCTTGTATAGATTTGGAACCTAATTTTCCATAATTAAGAACCTTAAGTGATTATGATTTGTGTCTTCACCTAATGAGTGCAAGACACGAAGATGTCTTTCAACCTCGTCAAGAGTTTTCCTACAGTCCTCAAATTTGACAGCTTGTTTTATTTTGTACAACGTTGAATAATGTGCATCCACAATCTGATCACGCCTTCCATATCTTTCCTTCAGCGTGTCTACAGCAATTTTGTAGCTGTCATTGGTGGCCTCCAAGCCATCAATCATAGTTTTGGCTTCTCCCTCCAAAGAAGCCTTCAGATACAGCAACTTGTCAACATCTTGTAAATTTCGCTGTCCAATGTTGGAATTAAATTGGTCCCAAAATTGATGCCAACCTAATACATCTCCTCGAAATGTCTTCAAATTCAATTCAGGTAACTTGCTTCGATTCTCTGTTTTGTGGGGTCCCAATAACTGAGAGTTCTTACTAGTTTGAATCCGCGCATTAACTTCCGCTAATGATTCTTCACCTTCCAATTGGAGAGTAGTTTAATTTGAAACTTATCCGCGTTGGGCTTGTTGATGTATTGAAATATTGTTAAAGATCAGCATTAAATTTGTTAAGCATGGATTGTAACTTGGAGGCAATGACTGCGCCTCTTTCCAATTCATCATTACCCCATGGACGATATGCACATAAATTCCGAGTTTCCTGAGACAAAGTTTGAATGTTAGACGCAAATGTAGACAAACGTTTCAATAGTATTTCATCCATTTTAAATTTTCTAATCTGAAATGCACCCAACAGAATGTAAGTATTATTCCTAATTCAAGATATCAAATGCATAAATGTGACTAGGTACTTTAAGAGGTAAATATGTATGAAAGAAAATATTAAGTAAAATTTGTTTCATTATTGTGCTCATAATTGCACAACAATATCAATAGAACCTGTTAATTTCTACCATAAACAATGTAAATTAATAATATACAGGGTTATTGGTAATTCGACCTATTCCCGTTAAGGGGTTATGGGGGAGGTCATTTGCAATCATTTTTGTCCCATAATGCCCTATGCAAAAATGAACCATTTCTGAGATAATTGAAATTTAAGTTTTTTGCAAAAAAAGTCGGAAACGCATCATCAAAAATTTATTTAAAAAAAAGTTGGCCATTTAAGTAAACTTTTTTTATTTTTTTATGTACAAGATAAAATAGCTGTTTTTATGCAATATTAAAAGTATAATTATCTGTACACGTTTAAGAACGCAAGACCAAAAAGTAAAAAAAATATGATTTTTTTATAAGGTTGTTCAAAATGAATGGCACAATAACAGAAAATTTTACTACTACATTTGGCGTGCAGATTGTACGGAAAACATGCACGTATTTCTAGCCTTCTATCAAGCTACTAAAACTATCATTTTTGTAAATGGTTGCCAGAAAAAAATAATCACAAAGGACGTAGGAAGAAAATCACGACCGAACATTTCTCAAAATCAACTCATCAATGTAAAATTTATTAAAAAAAAAGTTGGCAATTTATGTCATTTTTTTTTATTTGGTTGTGTACAAGATAAAATAGCTGTTCTTATGCAATATTGTAAGTGCAACTATCTGTACTGTACAACTATTTTACTTTTTGGTCTCGCATTCATAAACGTGTATAATTGTACTTTTAATATTGCATAAAAACAGCTATTTTATCTTGTACATAAAAAAATAAAAAAAGTTTACTTAAATGGCCAACTTTTTTTTAAATAAATTTTTGAAGATGCAAAAAACTTAAATTTCAATTAACTCAGAAATGGTTCATTTTTGCATAAGGCATTATGGGACAAAAATGTTTGCAAATGACCTCCCCCATAACCCCTTAACGGGAATAGGTTGAATTACCAATAACCCTGTATAATTACACAATGAAAACCCGTTTAGGCCTACTGTATAATTATTGTCACATTAATTTTTACCGATGAGAAATATTTAACCTGTGAAGTATATGAATGCAAATGCAAATAAACAAACTATAAACTTGTTTAATAAACCAGTTACCTACCGCATCATCATAATTACAAACTTTGACATACCTGACTATAGGTCTTCTGCTATTTAATTTGGTAACAAGTACTATACTTGTCATATTTATTGCAATGCAAGTTGAGGGTGGGTGCAATAAACAGTCTTGAAGCAAAAAAAAAAAAAAAACAAAAAAAAAAAAATAATAACATGCATATCATAAAATTTCGACATTTTCTTGCGGATCCTAATTATATAAAATGAATTTATTGATACGAGTTGCTATCGGCGAATTGACAATTTAAATTAGGTATAATAATTGAATTGATTGAGATTCGTATCAACATTTAATTAAAAATGTGATAAAAAAAATAATTACAGCATTAAACACATTTTTTTGGCAGATTAGTTGAGCCGTTGCTCGCTCCAATCTTGATAGGCCGAATTTGGTGAATTAGCTCATGGGATCTTGTGGTTTGCCTAAGAAATGAGACCACAATTCAATGTCTTGGTTTTGGGTGCCCCTTTTCTGCCATAATCTTTTTTATCCGAATTTTGAAAGTCAGAAATTGATGTCCATAATATTCTTACTCATAAATATCGATGGTCATAATTTTTTTAAAGCATATCGCTTAATAGTTCTAACTGCAATGATCCATAATCCTATTGTTCATAACTTTAGAAAGTCATAATATTTATAACAATAACATTTAACGGAATATCGTTGATTATTCAGAAACATTGTCAGGCATATATCTTAAAGTAATAATTGTTTTTAGTCATAATTTTTCATTACCTAAAATGCACTAAGCATATACATCGAAATCTATAACATCCGAAGGAATATCGATAATTATTCAGAAACATGGTAAGGCATATCGCTGGCAGCGAGCGAGCGAAGCGAGCGAGCAAGACCTTTCAGGGCAGAAGCGACTCGGACAGGTTAGGTTCAGAAGGCTAAGGCGGGAGCGAAGCGTAGCGTAGCTCCCGCCTTAGCCTTCGATGTTAGGTATTTTTTTTATGATTGCACAGAAAAGGATTATTACCTTTAATATTATGAAATGTCATACAACCATGACATTGAATGTTATTACAAAGTAATATTACGCCTAAAAATAATTATGACCTGCGAAAAAAGACCTTGCAATAATTATTGTGAGCGACTTTATTACCTTTAACATTATGAAGAGTGATGCATCCATGACACTGTTTGATATGACTTTACTTGTTAGTCCTTACAATAATTATGACTTAAGAAAATCGTAACTCCAATTTATGTTGTTTAATATTATGACTTCCGATAATATGTCGAAGAAAAATTATGACAGGAAACGTTATGGACTTGAAAATTCGGAACAAAAATTTTATGGGAGTCATTATAGACCCCTTGGTTTTATATCAAAATCAAACCAATTTCAGTTATTTTTCAAATGTAATAAACACAGATAAATGAAAATTCATGGCACGCCAAAGGTAAACTAGTTTCTACCATTGTTTATTGATTAGCACCTTAGAACATTTAATTTCAGTCAATCAGGACATTTATGTCAAATTATGTTCCAAACACTGTAGCGTTATAACTTATAAACAAAGTTCGTTGCGGAAAGAATTTTAAAAATCACACCATCGTTCGCTGCAGCGCTTCAATTTAAATGTCGTCTAACCATACAATTAAACGTGCAGCGCAAGTCAGGTGCAAAGGAGGTTGAACTAGAACCGTGATTTCTAGTGCAATTACATATTATTATGTCGATAATCCATAACCCATCATATATCTCATACAGAATAGTTTAAAGCTTAAACTAGTTTTCCACAAATTATACACAAAAGAAGCACGTTTTGCTAGAATATGGAAAATGACTTCTTATAACAAGCACTCGCCGCCTTTTCTGCAGACTTATGTTAACCCACTTTTCGCAAATTTTACAACACTTACGCTACGCACCGACCGCTAAGTATACATTGAAGAAAACTTATTCTGCAATTTTTCACTTTTCTACAAATATGTCGAACCATTTACACCGACCGGCCAGACTGACGCCGACGCCATTTCAAAACACAACGTAAGAGATAGCCACAGCCGGAAGTAGGTATATCACGTTATTGTATACTTTTGTAACACTTGCATAAATAAATACTTAGTACATTAATCACAATCTTATAATTAATTTTAAATACATTTCCACGTATTCATCCGTTTCTTTCTTAAAAATAAGAAATAATATTTAACCATTTGTAGTCGTCGTGTGAAGTGCGGGAAGGTGATATTAAATACCAAAGTCCGTAAAAGAGTATAATTGGTTTACACAGCATTAAACACCATAGACTGACAAAGACAACAAGGTTAGGGTTTATATCTGTTAGGTAACAATTAAAGAGAAAGTACGTCACGCGGCGGGAGCGGTAAGCGGACTGGCGAGGACGCGATCGGGCTGCGGGGGCGCGGAGCCTGGCCACATGTGCGAGCGCGCGGCAAACGGACAACCGCGTGGCTAGAGGACGCTCTGATTGGACCGCGCGTTGACCAAGCGCGGGCGATGCAGGTGCCGGGAGTAACGGAATTTACAATAATGGCGGGAGCACAGCATAACCGCCTAATCATGCTACATACTCCCCCTTTTGACCCAAAGAGTGTCCCCACTAATGGTCAAACAAAACAGTATTCTTATCTTTACGAGGCCGACCTTGGCGTGTGATAGGAGCAGCAGGTTCATTAACCTCAAGACCTCCACCATTACGATGGTACTCCCCCTGCAGTAAAGACACTCCTAGACACTTGCTGGCGTCGGTCCTAGTAGTTTGCCCGTCGGTACGCATCCAATCCGCTCGCAACTCACAACCGCAATTACCAGTTTCGAAATTACACGAATAAAACGATTCCGATTCCTTATTGGGACTAGTACACTTATCGCAGTTTGAACGCATTACGCCTTCGGCGCCACACCCGTAACACAAAACCGCGGTAGGATCACTTTTCGATTTAATTTTTACGCAATCACTACGTAAATGTCCCGATTTACGACAGTAAACACAGGAGGCCGTATACCATGTCGATCTGCATTGCATCTGGGCAAACGTATGGCAGCTTGACAATGGAAGCTCGAAAACGTCCGATAAATACTTCGGCTCGCTCATTACCCTGGTCGGCTGCGAATATATCTCTGAAGATTTTGTGTGGCGGCCGGGGCACGCCGTACATGGCTCGCATTCTGGCTATGGCATCCTTCCAAGTGGTGACTGAAGTTCGTACTCCACGCCACCACACTGCTGCGTCACCTTCCAGGAGCATGCGGAGCCCTCGTAGCGCGTGCTCGTTCGTGATTGTCGTGCATTCTTTATACATCTCGATATTATCTATAAACGCTTCTAGAATTTCGAGGTCCCGACAGCCGTTGAAGCGTGCGGTGCATTTCGCGAAATTTCCATTAGGCGCCGTACACGACGGCGCTGGAGACGCGATGCCGCTGCTGTTGTCTCGCGAGTTCGCGGTTGACGCGGCCAAGAGGGTCTCGACCAGTTGGCGGTTTGACTCCGCCTGAGCCAGGGTTGCCTCCTTTAGGGGAAAAAAAATCGGGACAAATCGAGCAATGTCTTTGAAGCTATTGGACATTCATTGCCTATGGATATAAAGTAAGAAATGATGGCAGGATAAACTTTCAAAATCTTTTGTATTGCAGTACCCAATGAAATCCATCTTGTTGTTACGTGTTTGTTGATCTCAGTCCATTCCAGTTCCGCAAATGTTACAAATTCCTTTAAACTCTCCCTCCTCAACGCAGAAGATGAGAAATGGCTGTAAATTTTCAATATAACTGTTTCCACATCAAGGTTTAATTTGTTCATTGCATGCTTGAATGTATTATTCAAAACGTGAGCTAGACATCCTGCTTTCATAATATTTGGATTTTATCCTTTAGCAAGGTAAACGCCGATCTATTTTTTCCAAAATTAGCATTTGTGTTATCTGCACTAAATGCCGAAACACATGCTACATCCAAATTAAATTTTGAAAGCGTGTTTAGAATCGCATCGCTTATAGCATCAGCTGTTTCAAATGGACATTCAAAAAAATCTAGTAGTCGTGTTTGACACCCGTCTTCACGTGAAAAATGTTGAATGCAAATAGGATACATTTTACGGTTTCCTTTATTAGACGTATCCGTAGCGACACTGAAATAAACTTTACGAGATTCATCAAGACCACAAGTTTTGAGAGCTGTGACTGCAATTTCTTCAGCTTTAGGACCGAGTACTTCTTTAACTAAACTTTCAGATTTTGTCCTGCCACAAGATATTTTTTTTGCGATAGTTGAATCGGGTAATATCTGAGGAAGCAATTTCATACCGCAGTCTGTGGATGAATATGATAAATTGTGTTTAACACAATGGAATGTTTGTGTTAATTCAGCAAGAGTTATCATATTAGTTTCTGCTGAATTAGTTTTTGAGAAGAAAGTGGTCATTAAGTTAGATTTGGTAGTCGATAGTTGGTTTTTTTGTATGTTCGTTTCCATTTGCGTGATGTTTAATGTCGCTTAATCCACCGTGAGTTATGGAAAAATCTTTATTACATATCTGGCATCGTGCACAAAAAACTGAATTAGCCTTGGATAACCATGAATTGCTTTTTAACCATTCATCACGAAATTTGCATAACCGCTTTGCTTTTTTTTTGGGTGTATCCTTTGATGTTTCCCCGACTTCCCTATCGTCGCCGTCGTCAGACTCACTCATCATTGTAGTAATTTATTTTCTGAAAGAAAGCGAAATAAAATGTCATGCCATGCCATGCTACCAAACCATATCCAAATCCCGCCAAATAAATTTTTGAATCGCCCGTAAGTACCTAGATATGAAAAATGAAAAGAGACCTACCTATTATATTTGGATTTTGGGCGTTTTCAAATAAATGTGCCAGCGTTAAGGAAAAAAAAAGTAAAAATGGTTTCCACTACGCCACCAAAATTATAAATAGGTACATTTTTATACGTTAATTTTAGTCGCGTAGTGGAAAAGTTAAATTTTGTTTTTTTTTTCTTTCTTAACGCTGACACGTTTTCTTGAAAACGCCCATTTATCCACCCACAACCACATACACAGTTTCATAATTTTCTGTGAAATTTTCAAAATCAAAATCATTTATTTTCTGTAAGTAGGCCGACAAGGGCTCTTTTACATGTATTTTTAATCTACCAGCGCTTTCGGAAAGACCATGTTTGCTAAGAAGAATGCGCCGCAAGAAACTTAGCACAAAGTAATTTTTTCTTAAATATTTTAATATTACATGTAATATTAACAGTAAAATGGATTTTCTTAATTATACAACCACAAAATTGTATAAAACAAAATCACATTGATAAGTATTTATGATAAATTAAAGAAATCTCACTAAAAAGAAACACTAAAGTCACTAACACTAAGTCAGAAACAGCAAATTCATACATTCACATTCATACATATCATACTGTATTATAAATTTCAAGTCAGAATGTTATATTAATTGTAAACACAATCCAATCCAATCAATCAATTAGCAATCCAGCAATCGTTTTAGTGCATGGCAACACTAATTGATGCTATGAAAATGACAGGAACAGTACCCAAAGCTTTAAATAAAAAAAAAAGTGAAAATGTCAAAGACAAAATATTTAGGTTATAAAATTAATGCTTTTGCAAATTTTTCAATCGTGAATGTTAGTAATGTTAGCATAAAACTATTATGTTTTGTAACCAAAGGAAACTAAAGATTAATCTATCGAATCTACTCAAAGCGCGAAAAATGCCGCAAACGGCCACAAACCCAACATACACACCAAATCACCAATGCAACAAAATTGCAATAAAACACTGCCCCTTGACATAAAATATTAATAGAATACGTAAACTCAGATACTTACATAATGTTTTTCAAGACTCGTATAGTTTCAACTCAGCAAATGAATTTTTTTCACTATCAACGATGAAAGAAACTCGCCGCAAAGCACAACCAAGTGTGTGTCTGACACAGATTACTTAATGGAATGCGCGCGCGGGAGGAGGCGAAGACGCGCAACGCTATACATACGGCGCGCGACAGATGGCGCGGTGGCGCGTAACTGAGTTGACAGTTGAGTGAGTGCATGAATTGATTGAGCCTATCGCATATTGTCAAAAATCGGGTTAAAATCGATAGGTAGCCGGGACGCGGGACAATGTCTTCGAAATCGGGACGGTCCCGACCAAATCGGGACGGGTGGCAACTCTGGCCTGAGCCCTGGCGAACGCCGACAGGAACGAAGACAGCTCCGCTGATAACGGCGGGGCGGCCCCGGAGTCGGACGCGACGTCCCCATCTTCGTGCGTACTTCTACTCTTACGACGTGGCATTGTCACTTTATAGTTCACTTCACTTACACAACTGAGTTATTCGTGGAATTCGCGCACTGTCCTGTACTGAATCCGCAGAAGTATAGGCGTGGCCGCTAGTTGGAGCGCCAGTGTAGTCGTCGTGTGAAGTGCGGGAAGGTGATATTAAATACCAAAGTCCGTAAAAGAGTATAATTGGTCTACACAGCATTAAACACCATAGACTGACAAAGACAACAAGTTAGGGTTTACATCTGTTAGGTAACAATTAAAGAGAAAGTACGTCACGCGGCGGAAGCGGTAAGCGGACTGGCGAGGACGCGATCGGGCTGCGGGGGCGCGGAGCCTGGCCACATGTGCGAGCGCGCGGCAAACGGAACACCGCGTGGCTAGAGGACGCTCTGATTGGACCGCGCGTTGACCAAGCGCGGGCGATGCAGGCGCCGGGAGTAACGGAATTTACAATAATGGCGGGAGCACAGCATAACCGCCTAATCATGCTAC
Organism: Archips xylosteana; assembly: GCA_947563465.1. Lineage (NCBI taxonomy): Eukaryota > Metazoa > Arthropoda > Insecta > Lepidoptera > Tortricidae > Archips > Archips xylosteana. Next base: position 11,277,996 of record OX387365.1, on the reverse strand, counting down.
ACATTGAAATAATAAACACTTATGTGAAACCGGAGCGCTATGAGCTAAAAGACGACCCACCAGAGGTGAATGTCTCACTCTATCATGTTGGTACTGACAATTGTTAGAAAGAGACACATAAAACATGCATTGATTAAATAACAGTTTTCACAATAACCAGGAAAAATAGGATGGGCGATTAATTGTGTCAGTGAGTAGGTCACTATGTCATATGTAGGTCATTTTTATTAGTATATTATCTTTATCGAATGATAGGATTGTAAGAAATCAATCTACCTAGGTTCTTAATAATACTCTTGAAAAATTACTAGAACTTACTTGGCTCCAGCCTTTCCAGTCTTTAACAGAACCATCGCCATGCGCATTTAATGACGCCGCAATGGTTTCCCACATTCTTTTGCAATTATCATTGGCTCTTGCCGATTTATTGTACCCAGTCGCAATATCTCGGTGGTCGTTTAAAAACTCCCAAAGAGTATCGAGCTGGGCGTACGTAACTCGACGACGTGATCCTTCACTAGAAGAAAAACGAAAACATTGATGGTTCGAGTTTTTAACTCTGCCGAAGTAGTTATTGCGTGGCCATCCTGCCCGTACACCAAGTCTTTTGCTCGACCCCAAATATGGAAGTCGAAAGGTGTCAAATCGGGAAAGCGAGCTGGCCAGGAAACTGGCTCGCCTTGACCAATCCATCGATCTCCAAAACGTTGCGTCAAGTATGTCCGTACCGTAGTAGCGAAATGAGCTGGAGCACCGTCATGCTGGAAATACATTCTTCTACGAAAATTAAGGGGTACCTCTGTCAGAAATGCCTCTTGGTCTTCTTGTAGAAAATTTAAATACGACACGGCATTAAGATGATTTAAGAACACGGTGTTCTTAAATCATCTTAATTCTTTAAGAACACCGGTACGAGCAAATGATTGCCAAAGTAATCCAGCCCAAACATTTGTACTGAAACGAGTCTGGAAGTGGACGTACTAAATGTGGGTTTGCTTCAGTCCAGTAGTAAGAGTTGTGAATATTAAACATTCCGACACTGGTAAATGTACTCTCGTCAGTCCAAAGTATGTTGCGTCGCGTGTTACTTCTCCACCCGGGGCAGATAATCCGGTGGCTGCAGTTCTTGGACACGTGTGAAGTGAAATGGATGCATTCCTTCACGATTTAATACATCCCACACATAATTTTGACTCATACGGAATACGCTTGCTGCATCTCTGGTACTTGGCATCGAATGGCGGTCAAAAAAATCTAAAATATCTTCCTCGCGACGAGGCGGTAGGCGAGGTCTGCCGGCATCACCTTGAGGCATGAACATCCCCCAGTCCCGAAACCTCTGCTCCGCTCCTAAGATAGTGCGAGGGTTGACGTGCACACCATAGATTTCTTCATAAAGCCTTACCACTTCCGGCAGGCTGTGACTTGCTTCATGATAGCACAACGCCATGTTGAAGTAATTCTCCCTCATTGGTACAGGGGTATGGCATTTTTGGCTAATCGTCTCACTTCCCATAGAGTATCTTATATGTTGGGAGATAAAAGTTTATTGTATTGTTTATTAATTGCATACAATATATGTAGTACAGTAAAAATCAGATGGTAGGATATCCTACTAATATTATAAACGCGAAAGTTTGTAAGTGTGGATGGATGGATGGATGTTAGACATTTTCTGGTTGAATGTTGTTTATCGGCCCCCTGCCTAGTTTAAGGCGGAACTCTTTATGGGTGTTTCTTCTAACATTCATAATAGGTATACGCATTTACTACTGCTGCTTCACACAAGAACCAAAAAATTCTGTGCCAAGACTTACGTGATTTGCGGCCAAGAGGGTATGGTGCCGTGAAGTGGTCAAAATGGTGAACTTCTCCCATATAACGGCATAATTCGTAATGGAAAGGGGCTGTACAGTGGGCTGCAAAAGTGCATGGACAAAGCAAAACAAAAATCCTATGAAGGTAAAATGAGTGCCAGTAGCTACCATATAAGCCGTACTAGTTCAACCGGATCTTACTAGATGGCGTTGTAATTATCATTCAATGAAAAAAAAACGTTCGCTCGGAATCTTCTTTCTTCTTCACAATTAATATTAATTTATAAGTATTGTAATAATTCGTCATGTCAATGTTTAACAATTATTTTGCTTTTTGTAGTTTTTCGGAATCTGTAACATTGATACAGACACGCAGAACATTGCCAAGTATGAAATCTAACAAAAACATTTTTCTTAAAACCTCAAGCCGGGGGGGATCGAACCCTATTCACTCTGGCCAGCCAATGCATCCGTTAGCATCTTCGCCCGCTCTCTTAGCCACTCTGCTATGGAGACATTATAACAACTGGTGAAACTAATAATCTTATATTTTACTTAATCTTTGCATACTTGTCTTGTTAATGCGTATAGATTAGATACAGATAGATAGATTATGTTTGTTGCCGATTGTTGGACTACCGTAATTTAACTTCAGAGATTTATTGAAGACTGCTGTATTTATGCCCTACTTAAAGTTGAATGTTGAATAATATACTTGGATATGCTTACACGCCTCGTTTGCTAAACTGAGGGTAATTTTTATAATGACTTCACAAATCGTTAGATTTCTTGTCAATCACCTTGTGTGAGTATCCAAATTATCAAGTTCTCGAAAATATTTTACTATGATTCGATTAACAACGTTTTTGAAAGCAAAAATTATTGTTCTCTGGGAACAAGAAAACTTATAAAGAAAATAGCTCGAGATATGAGCATAACGGTAAGATTTTACATATATTAATATTTCTTAGTGCAATGTTGCTTACAAATTGCACTATTCATGATCTAATGTTAAGTATTTATTATTTTGTTTTTTTTTTACAGAGAAACACAGTCAACTTTGCCATTCGACATTTAAATTTCGATTAGGAAAACGAAATCGTTATATTTACCGACGGAAAGTGTTGGATAAGAATGGACGTAAAATTTTGTAAAGTCAAAAAATAATTTGGACACTGAGGTAAACAGAACATGGGAACTGATGCGAAATAGTGATATTATGTTTCAATATATTATGGTTTCGAGCATGAAAACTCGACTTCAAGAAGTGATAGATAGTGTAACGGCTATCCTCTCCGTTACTAAGAGACAAATTGACTTTGTAACTTAAATTGTTAATATTTCCCGATATCATTATTTTGTTATTAATCTGTTATGAACGAACCTTTATTATTTATTAATAATCCAGTTACCAATGTTTACTTATTGTTATTCTTATAGTGAATGATTCACCATCTGATCTCACATAGGTATTGCTTTTGAAGTTGTGTTAGAAGGGTTATTAGAAATTGAGATAAAAGAGAAAGATATAAATTGCTAAATATATGCATGTTGGTTATTTTTCAGTTAGAAGCACAATTAATAATGTTACAATTAATGTTAAGTAAACTGTTACTTGACATTTAGTGCAGACCGGGTTAATATCTAGCCATTATGTTAGTAGTTATAAGTGTATAAAATTGAATGAAATTTAGTTTTCAATTCTTTATAAGTACTTATTTGTTCCCTATTTTTTAAGTGTAAATTGTTTTTTTTTTTTGCTATTTTTGAAACACAACACACTATGTTTTGAAGTTACTCGAACATAAATTATCGCCAAGTAAGTGTTCAATACTTCATACTGAACATAAATTACATAATTAATATTATGCATTCATTAATTATATGTTAACCCGGTCTCCAATTTAAAGATCTAGTTGCTAATAATATTATTTCTTTTTATTGTGGTGATGCTTCAATCTTCTTTCCAATAAATTTTGGAAACGAATACTTAAGCTAAGAATACCTCAATAATTTTTTAGATGGCTATAGGGAATGAGCACATAGACGGTGCTGCCAACTGGTGCCATAAATTTTGACTTGATAAGTTTCTTTTACTGTTCGCATAGTGTCTCTTCTGTCGCACAAGTGCTGCCGCCTATAGTTTCTGCACGTTCCCTTACATCGGTGAAAACGAAATAATATTAATGATTGAGAAATTGCTCTTTTATGTTTTAAATAAAATGTTTGATATCAAAAGGTTGTATTATTTTATTTTCTGATCAAAGATATTTTTTAATTAAACAGATAATATATTTAAAAAAAAAAACAATAAATAAAAAACAAAAATAACACTCTGACCTGGGATTCGAACCATAAACCAACTCCACATACCAGTACTTGACTCATGCGTATAACCGTTAAGCCACAGCTGCTAATAGAAGAACATGCGAAATAGCAGTTTAGTTTGGTATATAAACTAGATGCAGAAAACGGCCACTACGCTGCATCAATTCACAACGCCATCTAGTTAATTCTCATCGAAACATGAACACAAACGATCAAACACTGCTCATGCGATTATCGCCCCGAGATGTCCATGCACTTTTGCAGCCCACTTGTACATATGCTTTTGTGTGCCATCTTTTTTTTTGTCTTTGTTTTGACTCAACTGTTCGAGGATCAAAGGCAGTAGACGTAACAAAAACATTCTTTGTGTCTTTCCATTTTATCACAGATATCTGATTACAATACTGGTAGATAAACTCACCTGGTTTTAATGCTGTTTATTTCTTGGTTTCACGATTTGATTCTTTCCTGTTTTGAAATCTTGTAAGCCTTCCCGGTTTAACCTTATTGTTCCCACAGCATTAATTTCTCTTTCATACCGTAAGAATCGACATAAATATCGGAAGTTTTTTTAAATACACCCGCCCATCGTCCATATCGAAACGATCGCTCGGGACGGACGGGCGTTGCTTTAGTTTTTTGATACAGGCTTGTCCTTCTTCTTACAGTTTGGACACGTAGAACTAGTCACGTCCTTAACATCGCAATGATAACAGACGATATACCTAACCTTGGATTGGCACATCCGCACGATGTGTCCGTGCACCCGACACCATACACAGAATAGCTACGTACGTACGTCTCAACTTCTTTAACCCATGTATGCCCAGAACTATTTTTGGTCTCCGATTTCTACCATTTTTGGATATGTGTGTACCTGAGGGGTTCTTATAAAAACCTCATTTAAAGGTTTGAGATGGGAGGGGGGGGAAAGGTGTTTTTTTTAACGGGTCGTAAACGACCCCTAGGGCGAATGCGTTACCTGGGGTCGTTTTCGACCCACTGTATGTCATATGAGTTAGTGTCCAGTAAAATTGTTTCAAATAGAATAGAATAGAATAGAATAATTTTATTTCAGGCTGCATAGGCCCATATAAAAATACCTTAAAGACTAACATACATATTTATATTACACTTAATTAACAACCTAATTACAAGCACGTAAAGTCTGTGACGTGGGCACTTTTGCAGTGTCACTTAACCGGCCACGAAACCGCCGGTAAGCGACACCTTTCGGCCAAAACTCCTCTCTTGTGAAGGTCGACAGTTGATCAGTCGGAACCCTCACCACAAATGAATTGAAATTCACGTCATGGCGGGACTCCAACCGCTCAACCCTCAGAGTGAGCTTGGTCTTCACACGCACATATTCCACGATGTCCGTGACCTTCGTGGAGTGATGCAGGCGGGACTGACGGTCTGTCCTACGTATATCCCATTGCAGTCATTACAAGTAAGCTTGTATACCCCCGATCTAGTTCCCTTATCTACCTGTTCTTTGTGGTTACATAGCCTAGAGTACAAAGAGTTGTTAGTCTTAAAGGCAACATTAATATTGTTTGATTTTAAAATGCCATAAATCTTATCAGACAAACCCCCAACGTAAGAGATGCTAGATCTATATTTGTTAGTAGACTGAGAAGGTAACGCAGCGTAAAGCATGCTATTTACTAACCGTGCCTGCTTCTTTTGAACTAAAAATGAGGAATTAGGATGAGCTCTGGTTGAGTTCGAAACGCGTCAGTGTAGCTTGGTGGTGGTGATAGTTGTGTTTATGTGATTTGTGTGTGTTCGTACAGTGTGGAGGTGGAGGAACTGCATGAACACACATTTCTTGCATAAACGTAACTATTGTAAGGTCGCGGGTGAGCAAAGTAATTGTTTTAGTTCATTAATATGGACCTCCGCAAAGTAACGCCTGATTCAATAAATTATAAATAATTGTCGAATTTCGGAAAAGTGATATCACCATCGCCAGGAGCGCATTTTTGCGATCATTTTGATGTATTGGACCTGTAGGTTTCGGTTTGTGGTTATCAAGAACTCGGTACAAACATGTCAACAAAGCACACCATATTTAGTGTCTTGTTGTGGCTTCTAGAAGACTAAAAAAGTTAACAAGAGGTCTCAATTGTGAAAGATCGACTTGTGTTTATGATAATTAGCTAAGCTGTTTGGTGTGAAATATGTTTTTCCGGATTTGCGGCAGTGTTAAAGCTCACTGTAGATTCTAACCTTTAAAAGTATGGTAAGTAGTGTTTATACACTACAATCCCAAAATCGGAAGCATCGCAGTGAACGGCAAAAGGTTAGTCAAAGTCGGGGCAAGCCAGAACCGGAGCACTTGTTAAGGCGTTTTCAAATCCTCAAAAGCCCTATTAGCCTGAGCGGACCAGACGAAAGGCGGGGCGCCTCTGCGCGTAGACGTAAGAGCGTTTAGTGGTCCCGCAATTGAACTAAATTTTTTTATAAAGCGTCTGTAATATGAGGCGGTTCCTAGAAAACGCTTCACATCTTTTCTAGAGGCGGGGGTGGGAAAATCTCTAATAGCACTAATTGTATCAGGATCCGTCTCAGCTTATGCCGATCAACGACACAGCCCAAGTACTTCAACTGACTACGGAAAAAACTTGATTTGGCCAGATTTATCGTTAGATTCGCCTTTCCAAAACGAGCAGCCACGGCACGCAACAGAGTCAAATGTTCCTCAAAGGTAGCCGACACACAGATTAAGTCGTCCAAATATGACCAGACCTTTCCTTCAAACTCAGGGCCAAACAATCTATCCATCAGACGCTGTTGCGTTGCTGGTGCTGAAGTCAACCCGAAAGCCATCACTTTATACTGAAACAAACCGCGGCCAGGAATTGTAAAGGCCGTCTTTTCCTTCGATGACGGGTGTAACTGAATCTGATGAAAGGCTGATATAAATCTATTGATGACAAATATTTGGCCTCTTTCAAGCTATCTAATATTTCTGAGACATATGGTAAGGGGTAGGAGTCGTGTTTGGAAACATCATTAAGTTTACGACTGTCCATGCAAAATCGAAGCGAACCGTCAGCTTTAGGTGCTTAAGTGACGGGACTATTCCATGGGCTAGTGCTAGGCTCTACTAGGTCGTCTCGCAGCATTTCGTCTAGTTGTCGGTTAAGTTCCCTTAACCTTTCGGGTGACATCCTATAAAAACGTTGTTTGATGGGCATGACATCACCCGTATCAATAGTGTGTGCAATGAGATTGGTGCGTCTTAAACCTTTACGCTCCGCAGAAATACTTTCAAATTTCTGTATAACCTCCAATACCTGACTCTTTTCAGTCTCATTAAGAGAACAGTGTTCGAACAGTGTGGAGGTGGAGGAACTGCATGAACACACATTTCTTGCATAAACGTAACTATTGTAAGGTCGCGGGTGAGCAAAGTAATTGTTTTAGCTCATTAAGAGAATCAAAGTCACTCAAATGAACCTCAGAAACCTCACAATCACTAACGTTCCTCTCGGGAACCCTGCCACATAACGCAAGGATCACCGGAGCTATACCAAAGGCCCTCCAAAAATTAATACCTAATAACAAGTCCGTCGTCACGCCGGGTATGATATAAAACTTGACAGCAACAGTCCTGGCGTCAACTGTAACCGGTAGGTATACATAACCAGTAACGGGAGACGACGAGCCGTTAGCTGTTTTTATTATGTCGAGATCGTGTGACCTGCACCTAGTGACATTATAAAAACTATCTAAAATTTTACTGTTTACTATAGAAATTTCTGAACCTGAGTCCAATAAACCACTATGCACAGATCCGTAAATGGATACTTTCTTAATTGGTCGATGGTCATTACCAGCTATGACGTGAACCAGGGGTTTATCCTTCCTGCCGCTCATAACCCTGTTATGCGTTGCAGGTGGGACAAAGTCCCGGCCCACACCTACTCGTTTTTTGGGCCACATGACGGATCGGCGGTGCATCTAGGACAAACACGCATAGTAACTCCTTTTTCCCCACAACGATAACATAATATGTACTTTGGAGCCTTACAATCCTTCAAAACATGTCCATTTATCCAACACTGTACACAAAAAAGTTCGTTTGCGTTATTAAAAACCGCATCCACTGTCGTATAGGTTTTACTTGGAGACTGACAAGCTAAATCGGGACACGCCTCCACGATATTTAGCATGTTCCAACAACCTACAATGTTCTTTCAATTCTGACCATGAATTAATTCTTGTTAGTGCTAATTGTGACGAATAGAAAGGCCTTATTCCGTATTTATTTTGTCAATCGTTATTTGTTCTTTGTCACTAATAGGTTTCCTCAGTCTGTTAAAATAAATTTTCATTATACTTAACCCTAGAGTAATCGCGCATTCCTGTGAAACGCGAGTTATCGCGCCTGGAGCATTTTGCCGTCCGTACTAAATACGTGTTTTTTTAGCAAATTGGGGTTATATTAACTTATAATTATATTTAAAGGATTAAATAAAACATAAACTATCACAATAAGAAACATTTATTAAAGTTTTGTACTTAGAATTTAAAAAACAATGCTTTGGAAAAATCTTAGGCAAAATTTCTTGGCTTGTTGCAACCTCTTCACAATTATTTATATAAAAAAAAGAAAAATTAAATTTAATATCTAAATTATTATGCGTTTTGATCATCAACAGCATGTATTTCATCAAAGCAAGCCTGACACATGTACATGCAATGTTCGTTTCCTTCTATTTTTGCTGGACGGGCATACTGCGCATCTACCTTGTCTACCTGAGGGTATATTTTTATGATCTAATGGCACAAATCGCTCGATTTGGTGTCTCAGCTGTTTCTGCAATGTGGGTACGTCAGATCTTCTAATGATATGTCGAAATGTGGTTAAGTCATAGCCAGGGCAATTTCTTTCAGAAATGTTCGTCGTAATAATCTATAAAGAAATAAAGCAAACTGAGCAAAACAAAATAAAAACAAAACACCCAAAAAGTAATTAAAACAAGCTACAAATCAATATATACGATATTTATATCAAAGCAATACAATACCTACGCAATGAAAACTAATAATATTTCTATTACAGTTGTAGGGTCTACTAGTTTAATAGACCTTACATTTACGAATGTTGTATGTTGTGTTGATGTTACGTTGTAACTGTTATAATGTTAGAAGAACGGATTGATAAAATCAGACTTATAAACTTTACTCACGTGAGTAGTCGCGCAATGAGCAATTTGCCGTCGAACGCGACACACCTGAGAAAACCTTCCTCTCCTTCGGTCACCCGCGCACTGAATTTACTATAATTTCTAAAACAAGAAGGTGAAGGATGGGGGGGCAGTTACTAGGACGCTTGACCTTGACAAATGCATCGTGTACAAAATATTATGAATATAGTGCCGCGTACGGCAAAATGCTCATAGCGCGAGCACTCTAGGGTTAAATAGATTGTGATATTTTCGTTCGGACCCTGCGTACGCGCACGGATTTCCTGCATTAATCTATACTATAGTCAAAATCGAATGGTAAATATTCCTTAAGTAGTAAATTTTTTAAGTCAATCCACTTACGATCCTCATTGCGCACGCCGCGGTACCAAAAAAGAAGCCTCGTCTACAAATAACTCGATGGCAGAAGCGAACAGTTCGTCGTTTGAAATATGTCTACTTCGACACAGTTACTCTAATCTTTCAATAAACTTTATTCAATTTAGGCATCAATTGATGCTCCAATGACACTTGTCTTTCCATGTTACTTTAAATTCAGTGTGTGAACACCTTTATTTCTACTGCAAGACACATTAATGACCTGAACGACCTGTGTGTGCGTGGACTCATGTGTAGGTGAAGTTTCACCTTCCTCTTGTGAGTCCTGGCTACTCTTAAATAATCTAAACAAATTGTCCACCCTCTGAGTAATCTCTTTATGTTTTATAGTTAATTCATTATACTGCTCACAGTCATCGGGGTTTGTTGGATGTAAATGCCCCAATCTGTGAAATAAGTGGTTACTCAGAGCCTGGATCCTGTTCAGATTCTTCAAAGAAAGTCGCGCGTCAGCTGTCAATTTCGCCAATTCGACCAATTTATTAGCAATACACTGCAACTCAACCGATAAGTCACCTAAAAAGGAATCTCATCCAGCTGGACGTGCTGAAGAATAGTCAATTTATTGTGCCAAATCCGACGAATCCTCTAAAAAAAAAAAATTATATCTGTTTATTTCATTACAATTATACAATAATGACATTACTAGCCAATCTTTATTTTTAAAGATTCTAATTGCTAGGCTTATGAGTTGCCCTTAATAAATAAATTCTTAATTATGTTTTTAATGTTCTTAGGATTACTAGTTATTTTATCAATTGTAGTCCTGCGAAAATTATTTAGTATTTGAGGAAGGTAGTAGGACCAGATCCTTTTGCCATAAATATTTTGACATTTTGGAACAATGAAGTGATTAATATTATCTAGGCTTCGGAGTCTTTTTATCTGTCATATCTAACTAATTCTCCCAGTCTATCCTTATATTCTAAAGCCATAGCTAATTTGACTTTATCAAATACATTCAAAATTCTGCAGTGCTGAAACAATTTATCATAATTATTTCTATACTTAAGTTTAATTTTAAGTGGTACAATGGTTTTCAATATTCTTACTTGTATATTATATATTTTCTGTAAGTAAGTTTTATATGTCCTGCCATAACTAGAGATGCCATAATTAATAACAGAATCTGCCATTGCCATGTATAGAAGTCTCAAAGTTTTATATGGCTCTATTCTCATCCTTTTAGATTGGTGGTCTGGAGAATACATGCTGCCATGAGCATGACGCATGAAGGCGAATTTTGTTGACTAGATATCTTTTTTAATCTTCAGTCAACGGTTTGAAAAATTTGTGCTTTATTAAGCTATTGCGTGGGTCAAAAAAAGTGGATAAGGAAAATAATAGTAGATTGTTCAACAAGGGACTAAAACAAGCCATAATGACACGAGATATTTAGCCACCCGAGCGATAGCGAGGGAGGCTATAATTCGAGTTGTCATTATGGTAGTTTAGTCCCGCGTTAAACACTCTACTTTTCACTTTGAATGCGAGGAAAAAAACAACGTACAAAATTACTTTTTTACAACGTATGCTCAATACGATCAATGGACATCTGTTCAAAATTCAAATAGCAAAAAAAAATACCACTGTCTTTTCTTTTATATTTTTTTGTAAAGTGACGCTTTAAATGCTTGCATAATTAGCCAACAGATTCTAACTTAAAGACTAAGATGTTAAAACTAATTGGACTATGCATGTAAGAATGATAATTGTTCATTCATTAGAATCGGCAAATAAATTAACCTAATTGATCTAAGTTCACACACAAAATATATTGTTAACTGAAACACTTACCCGTGAATAAAGAAACGACTTTTTAAGTTTATTTTCTATATGCCAATTCTTTGTTAAATTATATCTAATTATAATTTCTATTTCCTATTAAATGCAACTGACATCGCATTATTTTGAAGTCACGCCATATTAACTTTCAAACGTAACTGCTCTATCTACCGTAGACTCCAGCACTGCTTTGCCGACAGTGCGGATTGCTATTTTATCGACAGAGCAGGGAACTGCTTTGCCGACAGCGTTTTTAAAAAAAAACAAATTAAAAAACACCTAAGCTAAAGGAAATCTTTCTTTACATGCAAAATAAAATGAATTCATCTTTAATATTTTATAATTAAATAGATTAATATTCGTAATTATTCAATGTTTCACGAAATTATTATTTTTAAAATATTTTTTATACAGTTGTCATTTTGAGGTTATTTCCACGCCCTAAAGGCTTCCACAGACCGAAGCGCAGGGCGCTACAGTGCGTCCGCAGCGCGCTTCGGTCTGTGGAAAGCTTTAAAATTGTCTATACCCAGTTACTGAAAATGGCGATAATCCTCCATTCACAAACACCGTGATTGGCAGTATAGGGGTTTCCATAGTCAATTAAAAAAAATTTACTTTGATCCCAAGAGATCAAAAAAAGAGCTTTAGTCCCGATATGCAGAGACTAAAGTAACATTTTAAGAGCATGAGAAGTGAAAAATATTTTCTTCCAAGGCCGAGAATTTAGAAGACATTTCCTTTTTCAAAGTGGTAATTGCTAGCCTAATCGGATCAGAGTCGGATCTACTTAGATAAATGTTCATCCAGTTTTTTAAGAAGCATTTGAGCTATTGGAATCACTGATGATATTAGGGTCTCAGAACTGCTGAATTCTCGTGTCGCTTCTTCAAAAGGTTTCAGCAACTGGACACAGCATTCGATTATTTTCCATTCCTCTGGCATTATCAACTTGACCGTGGCATCAAAATCGGCAAATTTTTCAGTGTGGAGTTGTTTGTCCCAGAATTCAATTGCTTTTGCGACGCTTTTGTTGTGTAATTGGGAAGCCAACTTGACTTTCATCACTTAATTTCTTAAGTGTATGTGCCTAATACTAAGTTTGCTGCTAAATGTAAACTATTTTCTTCTTGCAGATTGTGCGATGCCAAAATCAGGTCCGTTTTTATTTCTTTTTCCTCGGTACCATAGATGCATTTCTGTGCCTCCAATAGATTTCTCATGAGTTTTACCATGTGGCAGACGTCTGTCAAATACGGCAATCTTATAATCTCCACATGGATGAGAAAATGTAGTTTTCATGTTTTACTTATTTTCAAGATTACAACCAAGTGCCTTATTGCAATTTACATTGGTCTTACAGCCATCAAAAATCAAAGAGACGATTTTAAAACCTATGCAATGGCATTTTTGAAGTGCCAGTAATATCATGTTGTACTTTATTTCCCCAGTTAGACTGTGTATGAACAAATAAGCCACTGGCAGTGTCCAAGACTGGTTTAAAGAAACGACACGACAACAAAAACGTAAGCTTGGGTCGCTTTGAGATCTGAATCATCATGTCCAATTCCCAAATCCACAAGGCCTTCTAATTTTCTGCCAGACCAGGTTTTTTGCTGTCTTATAGACATTTCATGGGCCACTACACTGCATAACAGTGGTTCAGAAGTCGTTTTCGCTACATCAGTCAATATTAAAAAAGCCTCTTCAGTAAAACCTCGCAAAGCATCGACATTTTGTTACCACCTAAATAATGTATTTGGATTTTGAGCAAATACTTCACGTAAATATTTGTACGCTGCTGGAGAGTAAAAATACATTGTTAACGCAAATTTTCAAAGTTCTGGGAGATACTCGACAAAGGAAACTTTACTTTTTGCTGTTAAAATGTCTACAACTTTGGCATTGGATTCGTTAATTTTCTTTGTCAAATCATTACTTAACGATTTCTTTTGGTGTTAAGTCTCGCTTCATAAGTATCTTGTTTTTTACTTTAAATTTTGAATTTGTTTATTTTTTAAATCGATGATTTTTTGGCATATTCTGAGTAATTTTTAATAACAAGATGTTTTTGGAGTACCTATCCAAAATAGAGGTAAAATCCGATGATATCCGTGACGGCATAAAGCGATCGATTAAATCTAGGTCTGTGACCTGTTCGTTTTCAGGTACAGCTTCCACTGTATAGTTAAAATGGTGTTGCTGATAATGTCACATTGTGAGAATAATGACGTTATTGTAAAAAATAATGACGCAATGTTGCCGACAATGAGTTGAATAAGTATTATAAATAATATGCAGATGAATTTACATGTGACTTAAATACTGTTTTACGCATTATTTTGTTATGATATTATGATATGGACAAGGAAAATAAAATGCAATATAGCCACATACATGATAGCCAAATACTGTCAATTGATGTTCAAAGAATTTACATTTTGATATTTTTAATTTTAATTCGGCTTCAAAGAAGCGTTGTAGCACCAATTTTAGTCTTGCATTTACTTCCTGTATTGTTCTTCCTGCAATGAAAACATTATCTATATAAGCTTTTACACCATCAATGCCTGACAATAATTGTACAATTAGCCGTTGGAAAGAGCCAGGACCGGTGCTGACACCATATGGTAAATATAAATATTTAAAATTTCCTTTTTCTGTCACAATTGTAGTTAAATGTTGTGATTCAGTGTCAAGTGGTGCTTGCAGATATGCCTCCTTTAAGTCTAGTTCACAAAAATAATTGTTTCCCTCAAAATTAGACAATATTTCATTTATTGTAGGGAGTGGGTAATGGTCTATCTCTAGGTTTTGATTTAGCGTTACTTTGTAATCTCCGCAGAGTCTCATTGAACCATCACCTTTTAATACAGGAACTACGGGTGTACCCCACTCACTAAACTCATTTGGGGATATACGGCCATTTGCTAGAAGTCTATCTATTTCAGATTCAACTTTTGATTTCAATGCAAAAGGTACACTTCTTGCTGGTAAAAATTTTGGTCTAGCATTTGGTTTTAATTTTAGTGTTATCTTTGCCTTCTGGAAATCACCCCAACCAGGCTGAAAAACAATTGGAAATTCGCATTTCACATCATCAATAAGTTTCTGTTTTGAGATTTCAGTCATACATTTATTTACATTTTGTTTCAACCTTATTGGCCACAATTTCAGACGCAATAACCAATCTTTCCCAATTACTCTTGGAAGTCCGTCTTTTACTACTACTAATGTCAAATCATTACAAGATATTTTATCATATTTTACATGTAGGCTATTTATAATGCCAATTGGTTTTGAAATAGATTGGTTGAAATTTATCATTGTTACATTTGAAGGATCTATATTTAAGTTTGGAAACAATGTATTTTTATCATTTTCTGTTATAGTAGTGATATCTGACCCCGTGTCCACCTCAAACTCAACTGGCATTCTCTCAATCTCTATTTTTAAAAACATTGATGGCACTTTTTTTAATGACTTACATTCAATATTGAGCACTTGATACTGATCTTGTTGTTCAAAATTATCACATGAAGTGTCTTTTTCTTGATCTTCTGGTAATTGGTCCACCATTAGTGTTTTCACATTAGTATTTTTCTTCATACATGCTCTGAAAATGTGTCCTTGTTTACCACAATCACTGCAATACTTGTATCTCAATGTGCAATGTTCACGGATATGTCCAATCTTTCCACAGCAAAAACATTTGCTTCCTTTTGGCTCCACCTTCTGCTTTTGATTGGGTACTCCTCCTGTCCGTTTACTTTCAGCTTGGGATTTAAATGAGAACATTTCCACTGTTTTTGATGTATTTTTGTGTGACAATTTGAATGCCATTTCAGCTGTTTCTGCTACAGTAACTAAATCAGTCAGTGATTTATCAGCTACTTTCAATAGCTCATATCTAATTGTTTCATTGTATACGCCATTCAACAGCCTCTCCTTCAGCTGATCATCTACATCTTTGAAATTACAGTCTTTTATCATTTTTCTTAATGCTAACAAGTAATCTCTAATATTTTCTGTTTCTTCCTGATTTCTATCTTTAAATCTCGCCCTGTGTACTGCCATATTTGTTTTTGGGTGGTAAAAATTATGCAATTTCTGGCACAAGGTCTCATAAGGAAGCGTGATTGGTGAATCGGGAGAACACAAGCCCGATAGATTATCGTAAACACTACTGCCTAATTTTGTCAATAGCAGTGGCACTTTCTTTACTTCGGGGATATCATGCAACAACATATAACAATTTAATTGTTCTACGTAGCTACTCCAATTTCCACCATTGAAATTTTCCAAACTGGATGGCAGTAAAATTGTTTGTTGGTTAGTCGGCATTTTACTAGCGCTTTCTGAGATTACGTGTTGCCGGATTACTTTTCTTAACTCTTCTACTTTCGGATTATCACTAGTGGTGGGTCGTCGACGATTTTACAGTCGACGGAACGAGACCGTTTACCGTCGACGATAAACTAGTTTAAAAAACAGTCTAATTTTCGACTAGTTTACGTCGTCGTCGAAAAGACTACTTCATCACATAAACGATTAGTGAACGTGAACGAACGAATGTCTCGTTTACCAATTTGATGATGTGAATAGGTACAGTCAGCAAAGCCATTAATTAGGTAGGCTACCCTACCCCAGCTGGTAAGAATTAACTTTTTTCATCGTATTAAGCTGAAATTTTGTATGCCTGTAGAATTAATAAAAATCTATGATTGAGCTAAATTTCAAGTAAATATGTCCAAAACTTAATGTAAAAAGTTAATTCTTACCAGCTCAGTCAGGGGGGTCAGATTTCTCTGCAGCGGTGTGTACATACGTCGTCGTTTGGTAAACGAGATTATTGAGAATAAAATGACATATTGTTGAAATTAATTTCCCTTCGTACTTTGTCCAGGCTTAGGACTGGCAAGCTTATTTGCATAATTATACTTAAATTAGTATGTAATAAACTTGGCGTATTTAAAAGTTAATTTCATTTTATGTACATTTTCATTAATAATCAACTATGTACAATTATTGTACATTAATCAAATTATGAGTTTAATATTTACAAGTAGATATTTACAATTATTTTTTTAATTTTTATATTTTATGATTTTTTTTTTTGGGTTTTTAATTTTTTTGTAAGT
Source organism: Archips xylosteana (assembly GCA_947563465.1). Classification (NCBI taxonomy): domain Eukaryota; kingdom Metazoa; phylum Arthropoda; class Insecta; order Lepidoptera; family Tortricidae; genus Archips; species Archips xylosteana. Next base: position 11,261,325 of record OX387365.1, on the reverse strand, counting down.
TTAATAATAATTTTGAAATTTTTGTTCACTCAAATTGACATTGAGGAACATTATTTTTTCCACTTTTCGTGTGGTTAATCTGGTTCTTCTACTATTTATTAATAATCCGGACTTTGAAAACATGCGTTCGCAAGGAACGGATGTTGCGACAATGTTGCAGTTCCGAATAAATAATTTAAATAAATTTGGATAGACGTGGCGGTGATTTTTCCACCACACAAAGGGACTGTTCCATTCGCCGCTGGCATTTTTACGAAGCAGTATGTCGTCCGCTAGGTACATGTCTACCTCTTTAATTGCTTTAGAAAGTGGTGTACCGCTGGATTCATTTTGATTTATTAAACCGTCAAAAATATCCCATGGACTGTAGTCGTCAGTCTTTTTTTCTGTGTAAGATTTGGATGGTGTAGGATTTGTTTGATGCTTTGCAATTTCAGCTGCTACAAGTTTTCTGATCCGTTCTTTTGTTTTTGCAGCCTCGTTTGTGTCAGAAAACGCTTGTGTTTTAAAACTAGGATCCAAGAAGGTGTTCAAGGCTAAGGTACCGCTCTGTTCGACTCTTTGGAACCGTTCTTCAAGGCGTAACTGAAGTTTAATGGCAACATCACGAACTGAACTTACAAATTCGGTGTTGCCTAAAATTTTTTTGCACGATTCTTTGAGGCAACGAACCATGATAATTACAGAACTGCCTGTTAAATATTTTTCTCCGCTCATTGCCTTCGTCATTTCTTCGAAAGGAAATTTGACAAAGTTGGGCGCAAGTCGTAAAGTCTTCGCTTGAAAGTAAAGGTAGATTTCTGTCAACAAGCGCTAATGTTGATCGCACTGCATCTTGCAACTCTACAATCCTCTCGACCATATAGAACACGGAATTCCATCTTGTTTCGACCTGCTGTATGAGGCGTTTAGGTTGTAGATTTTGTTGAATTTGGTACTTAGCCAGTCGCTCTGACGATACTGTGCTTCTTTTAAAATGAGCTACAATTTTTTTTATCTTGTCAATTAAGTCCTGCTGCAGTTGTAGCGCGTCATCTACTATCAAATTTAGCGTGTGCGCGAAAAAGCCAAAATGCTTAATGCCGAGATGTTCCTTAATTCCTTTAACTACATTGGCAGCATTATCGCTCTCTGCGAAATTAACTTTCTCTTTTAAATTCCACCTGTTCAAAATAATTTCTAGCTCAGCTGCTATATTTAAAGCTGTGTGACTTCCAGGAAAACTACAACAACCTAATAAAACAGTTTTAAATTCTAAATCCTGTGTTATGTAGTGTCCTGTGACAGTGATGTAACTCTCCGTAACACGTGAAGTCCACAAGTCTGTTGTTATACAAATGGTTTCTACTATATAGTAGTAGTAGATTAATATATGACGGTACTGCATTATAGTCACATTGTGAAGGTTCTGAAAATACTTCACGTAAAATGGGTGAAATCGGGCTATCACAAATGCTGTCTGAATTTGTTGTGTTTACCGGCAACAGCCTTCTATTTCTCCGTTTACTAGAGCCATTGTTCATGTAGGTGTGGAACTTGGCTGATAAGATCTTCTTTGTCTTATTGTAGGTGGTAGAACTTCTGATGTGGGAGGAGCTGGTGTGTTCGTGTCAGCCGCATTATAATCAGTGTGGTTCTGGTAATTCTTTGCGTAAAATGGGCGAAATCGGGCTATCACGAATGCTGTCTGATTTGTCTAATAGATGTAATCTTTCTAACGATGAATCTATGGAAAGTGCTGGTGAACTCGATCTTGAAGATGAACTGGGAGGGTTTGGTGGTGACTCATCTTCACTACTTGTACATGAATCTGGTCCAGGGGATAATTGCGGGGAAACGGTAGGTTTTAGTGCCTTATCTTCACTAACAGAATCACTTGCACATGAATCTGCATCGATATTCGGAATTAGAGTTAGGATACAGCACGGGCATGCTGTGCCGGCTGAAACAAGCGAAATAAGCATGCTAACTATGCCCAAAAACCAGTGCAAATAAAAAACGGATCAGCGTTCAAATTAGGTAGAAAATGTTAGTGTGAACAAGTAAATTCAATGTCAAATCAAACAAAAAAATAAAAAAAAAACATATCATATGTTAGTCAGAACAAGTAGCACTGTATAGTATACTATACACGCAATTAAATCTGATGATTTCCGATTCGGAGGCAATGTATATTATTCTATACACAACAAAGATAACCATATTTGCTCATGTAGTAGCAATGTATGGTATACTATACGTATGCAAAAATCGATTCAAAAAGAGTGCACAGAGTCATTGTCCATTGAAATACTTATGAAAAAAGGTGAGTCTATTATTTATATACAATATTTAAGCAAAACGATACCCAACATGCACCGTTTTCTATTTTTAAATAATTTTTTTACGTTGACTGACGTAAAAGCTCTCCACATTGCTCCGTTAATTGTGCAACTGTGTTCAAATTCGAACGGCTGTCAAACATCACTGTCTGTTTTTGACATTTTAGATTCTTTCGGAAACAAGTCATAAAATACAAAAGATGTTTTTTCGTGTTTACGATGATAAAAATATTTTTTGAAAGTAATGTATAGAATAATATACAAAATGACTTTAAGGGTTAAGTTAAAACTAATGAAGTTTTTTTGTTATGGTTAAGCTAATTTGTTGTCTAACTCTATGTTAGTAGTTAAATAAGATTTTTATGTGGTGGGGAAGAGTGTAGTAACTAAACGGATTTTGACATCTTCCTCTTGTACTTAAGCATTGTACTGGTGCACGTGTGTTATAATAAAATCCTGGAATTAATTAATTTCCAAGTGCTTTTATTTCATAGAACATACTTAAATGTGAGTCTGTGTCTGTAAGTGGCAAATAATACATGTTTTAGATAAAACTCATGGATTACTCTTTAAGGTGTTTATTCACTTGAAGTCAGATCACAACTCTAACGACAACGACAGACACTCATTGTGTATAAAGGTCAAGAGTACAAATGAGAGTATTGTGGAAGTGTTTTGATATAGGGTTATCGAGAAGAAACTCGTTTGTTTTGCGGCAGAAGTTTTTCAATGTCATAATTTGCAAATGTTTTTCCTCTCCGGTAAGTCATCAGAGTCATGAAAAGCTTCCTTAAGCGAGCTTAGTACCCCTCATCTCTGGCATTTTCGATCACTGCAAACATAACGCCTTCTATATAACGCTCAAAAAACCACGTTTTTCCCATCCCATAAGTCGTTGAAATTACCTTCTCCATGTCGCAATCTTTCCTGATGTTCGGATTCTCTAAAGTTAAACAACCAAGCATGTTTACTAGCATAAACAAGGCATTTGCTGTGTAGGTATTATAACAACCATCTTCTTTCATTATGGAGTTTTGTCTAAGCACTATATGGCAACGCTACTACTACTATGATTTGCTATTTTTAAATTTAACTTTTCTGGCAAGTTTTCTACATCTGTTATATATTTTTTGTACTGCTCTTGTATAAAATACTGAATGGCACCGGAGTCATCAATAAAAGAGATAGTATTGATCATATCTTTGACAGTTAGTGCCTGCTCCGACGCTATAAACAATGGTGTGCTCTCCTCTTGTGCAAGATGAGCTGTTCCACCTCTGCCTCTGGGACTCCTGAAACCCCGACCTCAGCCTCTACTCACCATCCCGCACTCATATGACTTGTGGCCCTTCCTCTTACATTTGAAGCAAGTAATATGTGCTTACAAAGGAAGTTTCACCTATGTCACTGGATGATTCCTGGGTCTTCCTGACCTAGTGGTCCAATAATTTGGATCGGACAAATTCTAATGATAGGTCTGTATTGACCGTTTCAATTGCAGTAATGACATGATTGTACTCCTCTCCTAGTCCTGTTAGAACGTAGCAGACTTTATCACATTCCGCTATCTTCTGATTCGAAACTTTAAGATCACGAATGCGGTTTTCAAATTTCGCAAAATATTCTTCCAGGCTGCCATCTTCTTTTAAAGTTAAAAGTGTCCTGCGGAGATTGATATTCGAGATCACACTTTTCCTCTGGAATGTGCCTTTTAAAGTGGTCAGCATCTCTTTCGATGTTCTAGAATCTTTTACTAGATTTAAATGTCGGTCTGTTAGGCATTGTACTACTAAGCTCCTTGCTCTCGCATCAGAGTTCTTTTGACTCTCTTCTACCTTTTCTGCTTCCGTGATTTCTTTTAAGAAAAATGTTACTATGAAATTGATGACTTTTTAAATGATAAATTGTGAATTAAAATAAACGCCCATACATAGTTCTGTAGTAAAATGTTATTCATAAAACTAATTTTAAAATAATGTATAAGACAATTGAATGATGACATAATTTTATTTATAATAATCAATAATTAAACTAAATATTAAACATTATTAAAGATATGCTAAGATTCAATTTAATATATTTAAAAAATTACATTAAATTCATATCATATTGTATTAGTAAAGTTTTTATGGCATCAATCATCTACCAAATCCAGTAATAAATTAATATGTAATTAGAATTAAAATAGTCCGGAAATTATCATTTTTGTACCCTAACAGGGTTTTGTGTACCTACTACTGCATAATATGTCACCTATTGAAAGGAACATGACTATACCTAGATATTTTTCTAGCACGAACAACTTGTGATTAGTTTTTCATATAATGATAACATCGATTTGGTTTGGTATTATTGTTTTATATTTTCAAACGCGTCTCATTGATATAATGCCACTTATAAGACATCGATAAACTAAGTATTAGAAGAAAATTTTTCGTTCGTGCTAGGAAAATATCTAGGTATACTTATAAATGAAATTAGAAAAATAGTGCATTTCGATGCTAGTGCGGAAAGTATGTCAATACTTTACGAGTGAAGAATGACATTTCCGCGCGTGTATTGAACGACGTTTTTTAATACAGTTGCGAAAAAAAATACAATAGAATAATTTGCGACTTTTATAGGTGTAATAATTCAAAACAATCAAACAAATCTTTAATTTTTATTCACATAGTAATTAATGGCACAATTGGTACAATTATTTAGTGTTCTTTTTCTGACGTTCGTTATATGTTTGAATACAATTTTATCAATTTCATTCATGAACACTAGCCTCTACATCTAGTCTTCAATTTTTTTGCGAGTAACTGGCCGTACAAATCACGCTCGTCCGCCACTTTTTCATTCTCTTTACTGTTACATCTATTTTTAATAAGGGAAAAAGCTTCATTCATCTATTTTTTAGCAATCAACATAGTTTGCGAATTGCGTTGCTTCTTTGGAACAGGATAAGGCTCTGATGCGCTTCGACTTTTTGATTCTCGTCACACAGACCTTTCTTTATTTCATTCACGAGAAATAGAACACTCTAAATTGAATTCCACGGAGTTTGTTTCATTTTGGCTTTCTTCTGTGCTTTCCTGCAATTAATAAACAATAATATTATAAAAAACAATATTTTTGGTTTCAGTTACCAACATCTCCAAATGAATAGAATAGAATAGAATAATTTATTTCTGTTTAGTGTTACATTTTGGTACAATTTACATTAAATGTGCCAAACTACAGAGCAGTTTGTCGGCACTGATTGGCTAATAAAAGCAGCTGGATTTGAGAAGTTGTTTCCTCGCTGTCTAGGTGCTTTAGATGGCAAACATGTTGTACTGGATTCACCTACGCACAGTGGGTCTGAGTTTTACAACTACAAGAATAGTTTTAGTATTGTCCTTCTAGCTTTAGTGGACGCTAAATTACTCTTTCATGTTCGCCGATGTTGGCTGTCAAGGTCGAATGAGCGATGGTGGGGTTTTAAGAAACAGCATATTATGGAATAAAACGACCGCTTTAGCCTAGTTGATAGTGACCCTGCCTACGAAGCAAGAGGTCCTGCGTTCAAATCCCGGTAAGGGCATTTATTTGTGTGATGAGCACGAATATTTGTTCCTGAGTTATGGATGTTTTCTATGTATTTAAGTATTTATTTATTTATATAAGTATGTTTATCGTCGTCTAGTACCCATAGTACAAGCTTTGCTTAGTTTGGGACTAGGTCGATTTGTGTAAGATTGTCCCCTAATATTTATTTATTTATTTATTTATTTAAATGCATGAAAATACTCAAAATCTACCGCAACCCCGACCGCTCCCGGGCAGAACCACTAACGTGTCGTACGTATTTGATTTGTTGCTGATGGTGCATTTGCTTGAAGTGATTACGTTATGAAGCCTTACCCAGGAAAGCACCAAGAACAGAGCAAGAAAAGAAATTTTAATAAAACTTTGTCAAAAGCAAGAGTTAGAGTGGAGAACGTTTTCGGCATATTGACAACAATATTCAGAGTTTTCAAAAAACCCATGCTTCTGCAACCCAATAAAGCGTCGACAGTAGGGAATCCAATCCCGCATCAAAATCGCGATCCCGCAAGTCTGCGGGATTAAGGTCATCAATCCCGCGGATCCCGCGGGATTTGCGGGATTGATTTTATTTATTATTATTTTTGTTTTATGTAATTAAAGAAATAAAGACAAGTATTTTTATTATTATTATCATCAATATGAAGCAAAGTTATTACTCATATTATAAATTGAATATAATGATGTTTAAGACGCATAAATAATCAACTTCCTTTAAGAAACGATATAATACAATACAATATTTAACGTTTCATATTTCGATTTGTATTGAAAATTGAACATATTCATTGGTTTTAGATGCATAAAAAGTCAGCTTATTTTTTCTTAAAAAAAACTTTCGAAGAAACGATAAAGTATCCAACGTTTCATCTTTTAGATTTGACTTTATCTTGTTGCTTAAATAGCCAGCGGCGGAAAAAGCACGTTCGGCCTCAACGCTTGTAGGCGGAATTGACTTTACATAAGTATAAACAGCTTCCAAGTACTTCCCCCTATTCCCTCCACATTCAAAAAGTGTCATCTCACGTTTCAATATCATATCAAGTGAATTATTTCGAGTGGGTATGGGTACACGCACAGCAGGTCTAGACTCGGCTACCCGTTCAGTACGGAACTGCGTTCTAGTTCTTCTTCTAGTGTCGTCGGCTCATCAGTGGTGCCAGATCTACGAAAAAATCCGTAGATCTACGGATTTTAGGCCTTGGGCACGAACCTACGGAATTCCTTGCCTAATCTACGGAATTTCAGGCTAACCTAATTTTTCTTAAATGGAATGTAAATTTTCTGTAAATAACAATACTCAATCCCTACTGGACAAAATAAAAACTGACAGTCAGGTCAGGGCAGATAGACATGACATAGACTATTCATACGACCTGCGTATCTCTACACACACACAGATGACTTTAAGCCATAGAGTAATATTATATACGGGAAATAGAGCGAAAAGAGATAAGACAAGACAGTCAGTGAAAGGTAGTAAGAAGAAGTCAGTGGAAGAAGATAAGTAAATGTAAGGTACAAACCTTTGGTGTAGCAACCAAAATCACAACGTCTCAAATTGAAATTAGACATAATGAATAGCGTCTGAAAGCGCAGTAACTAACACTTATCACAATAAGTCTTTTTCACGAATCACAATCGTCTATTATCGCGGTAAATAAATAAAACAACACAAGAAACAGCCGAATAACAAAAGCGTCCAAATTTTCGCTGGAACAGGTACTAGATACCCAACTTAGCGGAGAAACTCAACGCTAAATATGAGCACGACCTGGGACCAAAAACCGAAGGAGCTAATACTCGACTCGACGGATTAATTGGAAGAGATCAGCTCAGCAGATAAAAAGTAAAATGCACTTGTCTGCATTAAGAAAACAGACATCCGATAGAAATTGAATTTGAACTACGTTTTGTAGGGATGTGGTTAATGTTATAAAAAACCGGCCAAGTGCGAGTCAGACTCGCGCACGAAGGGTTCCGTACAATTATCTATAAAAATCACATTTGTTGTATGGGAGCCTCCTTAAATATTTTTTTTATTTTACTTTAATGATTTATTTTTAAAGTCAATACATAATTAAATATTCTGTGAATATTTCAAGCTTCTACTTGTTGCCGTTATCAATGTCGAGCAAAAAAATCACGTTAGTTGTATGGGAGCCCCTTAAATATTTATTTTATTCCGTTTTTAGGATTCAGTACCTCAAAATGAAACAAGAGCGTGTCGGACACGCCCAAGATAGGGTTCCGTAGCCATTACGAAAAAATCAAGTAATATTTTTCTAAGGATTTCGTATGTGTACGGAATCTTCGAAGTTAGGTATCGTCAATACTTTGAAAAAAGCTCGTATCACAAAATCGTTAATCTGGCAAAGTGAACTTATTACGCGCGTATCAAGGTTAAGTTTTGTTTACATGCTGATTTGAGATACGAGTTTTTCAAAGTAGTGACGGTATGTTTAATACCTTAGGCTACTATTTACTCTTAAACTACAAATAATTCCCAAGCAATCTTAGCCGCTATAATTTTCCTTGTAAATTTAATATATATACCATTTTGAATTTTTTTAAATTTTTCCACCCAACAGTTTAGATTTTAGAGGGGGGGGGGGGGGACGGTCGATTTTAATGAAAATTTTCACTTTAAAGTTGAATATTGCGCAAACAAATCACTGAATACAAAAATCATGTAAGCAACCCCGCAATGGTTTTAAAAGACCTATCCAACGATATCCCACACTATAGGGTTAGTCGAGAAAAAAAAAATCACCCCCAATTTAAGTCAATGGGCGGTACCCTAAAAAAAATTTTTTTAGTTTTTTTTATTTAACCACTTTGTCGGCTTGACTAATATTATATATATTTATGCCAAATTACAGTTTTCTAGTACTAATAGTCTCTGAGCTTAGCCGCGGACAGACAGACAGACGGACAGACATGGCGAAACTATAAGGGTTCCGTAGTCAACGGAACCCTTATAGGATCACTTTGTTGTCCGTCCGTCTGTCTGTCAAGACCCTTTTTCTCAGGAACGCGTGGAGGTATCAAGCTGAAATTTATATCAAATACTCAAGTCTACTGTCCCTTGGAGCTGTGAAAAAATCAAACTTCTAAGCCAACGCAATCAAAAGATACAGTCGTTAATGAAGCAAATTTCCGCATATTTTCGAAACTCGCAAGGGAATCAAAACCTAAAGGGTACTTCCCGTGAACTCAGAATCTTGAAATTTGGTACGAAGCAAGGTCTTATAGCACAGATAAAGGAAAAATTGCGAAAACCATAAATTTTTTTGTCTGTCTATATCAGTAAACAACGCACATTTTCGACACTCGCAAGGGAATCAAAACCTACAGGGTACTTGCTGTGGATTCAGAACCTTGAAATTTGGTACGAAGCAAGGTCTTATAGCACAGATAAAGGAAAAATTGCGAAAAGCATATTTTTTTTTGTCTGTCTGTCTATATCAGTAACCAATCTACAATGATCCCACACTGCACACATTTTGCTTAGGAGCAGGGGTCTGCTAAGACTGGATGTCATATATACATATAAATTTGTACGGAACCCTCGATGCGCGAGCCTGACTCGCACTTGGCCGGTTTTTAGTATTTGTTGTTATAGCGGCAACCGAAATACATCATCTGTGAAAATTTCAACTCTCTAGCTATCACGGTTCCCGAGATACAGCCTGGTGACAGACGGACGAACGGACGGACGGACGAACAGCGGAGCCTCAGTAATACGGTTTCCGTTTTTACCCTTTGGGTACGGAACCCTAAAAACGAATCGTTTTTAGGTAATATGATTCAAATGAAATAATCTTATTACTACTGTAAAAATATATTTTTTATCCTTATTAAAAAGCCAACTAGATTTTTTTTCATTTGATCGTAAAAATGTTTTCATTGAATCGATAATTTTAACAAAACGGCAACGCCGTAACGCACTAAATCAAGGGTCTTCAACCTTTTTGAAGTCAAGGGCCTAGTATACTCTGATATTGGTTCGGTGGGCCGCAACATAATAAAAACATTCCATTCTAAACTAAAAGTTCTTTTTAATCTGTAAATAGGTATAATTTGTAGACATGTGAATTTAATTTTGTCAGTACAATGTCGGGCCGCCATGGACGCAACCGCGGGCCGCTGGTTGAAGACCCTTGCACTAAATGCTAAAAATTAGCTATCACGAGTAACAGGTGGCGTAGCTAAAAACTTTGTTAAATTCAAGAGACTTCCCCCCCCCCCCCCCCTGCTTTAAGCTCAAACAGGTTAAAGAATAAAGTCTGCCCATACTCTCGGAAAAAAATCGTGGTCGATCTGTAATGAAGGAGCCAGTCTTTATTGTAGGCTTTATTTACCGAAAAACAGCATGACATGACAGTATGCAATAGACACTGCATATTTAGTTTTTAATACTACATTCTTCCCGGCGTATAAAAGTCTTGCAGATAAGTAGGAGGCCTCCGGGCCCGCTCAGAACGTCGCGGGGCCGGCTCGCTAGGTGGGGTTGCAGGGTCCGGAGCTTATTGTTCTTGCGGTAGCTCGTCCTGCTCTTCAGGCTCTACCTGTTGTTCCTCCTGATCTGCTTCAATTATGTCGCTTTCCCCTGTGGGTGCGAGATGACGGTTAGAAACAGTTAATTCTCTACCATTTCGTAATCGTACAGAAGTATAGAATGGGTTCGCTTCCAAGATATCCACTTCTTCCACCAGAGAGTCGCATTTACTGGTACGATTGAATTGTTTTAGCAACCCTTTTCTGGAATGTTGCAGCCATGATGGCATGGACTGCCCGAAAGATGAGCGGCGTGTGTGGTTAAACATGCGTTCGTGGGGTGTGGTGTTTGTTGCTGTGCAGAGCAACGATCGGATGCTATGAAGTGCTTGCGTCATTACTTCTTCCCACATAGATGAAATTACTTATACTTTAATTATAATAATTAACTTCTTCTTCTTCTTCCACAAATCTTTTCGACTCAGGTCTTGTGGGAATCTAAATAAAAAACAAACCGAAATGAGAAAGGCATCTAAATAGATTAAACAATTTAAATGAAATAAATAAAATAAAATAAATAATATTAGGGGACAATCTCACACAAATCGACCTAGTCCCAAACTAAGCAAAGCTTGTACTATGGGTACTAGACGACGATAGACATACTTATATAGATAAATAAATACTTAAATACACAGAAAACATCCATAACTCAGGAACAAATATTCGTGCTCATCATACAAATAAATGCCCTTACCGGGATTTGAACCCAGGACCTCTTGCTTCGTAGGCAGGGTCACTACCAACTATACTTAAAACTGGAATTCAAGACCATAAAATCTACGACAGATATGTCACTGTCACATCTGTCAATGTCACTTCTGTCACTGTCAAATAAACTTTTCAGGTTTCGCCAACCTTTTTTAATATGATTCTTTGTATTGTTATTAAATACCTAAGGATTTTGTGAAAAAAAAATTACTATGTAACTTATTTTCAACTCTCAACTAACATTGAGACAATTTTACTCTAAGGAACATAAACAGGATAAGGTTGCGTTGTTCTACCACAGTGTAGTCCTGAATATTTATTTTATTCTGTTTTTTAGTATTTTTTGTTATGGCCGCAACAGAATACACTATCTGTGAAAATTTCAACTGCCATGGTTTATTTTATGAGATACAGCCTAATGACAGCCTGACAACTGAGTCTTAGTAATAGGTTTTATCCATTGGGTGCGGAACTAAAAACACCGCTCTAGTTAGTCTAGCACTTACATACATACATAATACGAGACAAATGCTCTATTCAAGACATAAGAGGCCTCATATTAAATCACAGGAAAGGAATTTGAAAAGGTTAAATGAAATGTTTATTTAACAATTTTTTCTTTATTTCAAACTCCTCATCTCCATCACTAATGTCCGAATTACTATCAGTAATGTCGGAATCTGATTCTGTTACATGAACACAGAAATAATAATAAAGAGGATAGAAGTGCCTTAGACGCGTGACCTTGGCGCCGCGCTTGTGACTCATAGGTCACAAGCGCGCGACTTGTGGCTCAGTGCTATTTGAAACGTGGGTATGATAACAAGTGCTTTAAAATGGTGTTTTGCAGCATTAGCAATTGCGGAAACTCGTCCACACTGTGTAATTACACTAATAAGGGGATTACATTTCATTGGTATGTATTAATTTAATGTAATAATGCGGTTTATATTAAAATACAACTTGAGAAAATATTTCATTATGAAATATTGGTATACACGTTATTAACACGAAACTTCATGTACCATTGCTGCTCATATCCTTAAAAACACAGATTGCTTTGAAGTATACGCAGCAATGTAATGTGATTTTTGATAAACCTTCTGCCTCGCACAAATGTTCATGGTACGAACACAAGACAGGTTACGACTACACCGGTGTACACTACAACCATATTGCCGACGCGGCCAATGAAGAACGCCGTTGTGTAAGTGTGGGTATGACTTACGGTGAGTGTTATTCAACGCTGTCTCTAAGTGGTTAGGTTGATAATTGTTTGTAAGCCAAAATTATTAGTAATTGTGTGCGTGATTGCGTAGTACGGTTCCGGTCTTTTGCGTGTGTGCATTAATAGTAAGTAGAGGGGACAACTAGCGCCACTGGTCCCGGAACAAAATAGGAACTAAGGCATTTCTATCCTCTTTATTATTATTTCTGTGTACATGAATAACAAATTTATCCACAACTCCAGTAATTAATCCGTCCAGTTTGCACATCTCATCTTCTTCTTTTATGACGTGGTCTATACAAGACTGCCACCTTTGCGGTGTCACCTCCCGGAGGCCTTCATGAAATAACTCTCTGACCTCTGCCATTTTAAACGTCCTGTTATTTCTGGCTACATGCCCCTTCACCTGAACCCATACCAGCTCTATGGGATTCAGTTCGCAGTGGTAAGGGGGCAATCTTAATATTGTTATATTGTATGCAGCTGCCAATTCCTCTCCACTGCATATTTTACATGAGCAGCCTTTACCTTGGCAACAATTCCCATCAATTTTTCTTTCGTTAATTTCTCTTCATGTGCAATGTTTTTTTTCTTCAGCCAATCTATAATTTCGGCTTTTTTCCATTTATTGGCAGGCCCTGATTCCATTTTCCGGGAGTGATAAGGAGCATTGTCTATTACTAACACTGCATTTGTTTTTACTACTAAGCCATTCTTCAAAATGTTCCGAGTTCATTTCTTGGTGATAATCTTCAGTATTTTTTTTTGACTCAAACAGTAGGAGTCCTCCTTCCAAGAAGCCCTCCTCACTGCCAATATGACTTATTATGAGTCTTCTACCCTTTCCGCTTGGTGCCCGTAGCCCTGTTGAAAGACCCTCCAGGAATGCTTGTCGCGATGACTGGACCTGAGTATCTTGCCAAACATTTGATTGCGTATGCCCTGAAATGACAACAATTAAGACTTTTAAAACATTATAATGAAAATTAATATTTAAGACAAAGTAAATAGTTTTTCTTTTTTTTTCAAATAACGTCCATTTAAGTATGAGACTTATATTTTTACGCATTATCTGCTGTATCTTATCAAAAACCCTAATTACCTATATTTTAGTATATAGTATGCGTATATAGTATCAAGCGTATTGTAGTATATAGTATGTAATTTTTTTTTCTTTTCACTAGACAACATTTTACAAATAAAAATATCCACAATTCTAAAACTAATGTAATGAAAATATTTGAACTTAGTAGGCCGAATTACAACCACCTGACTGATAAAAAAATACAAAAACCAGCCAAGTGCGAGTCGGACTCGAGCATGAAGGGTTCCGTACCATTATAAAAACAAGCAAAAAAATCACATTTGTTGTATGGGGCACAGCCTGGTGACCGACGGACAGACAGCGGAGTATTAGTAATAGGGTCCGTTTTACCCTTTAGGTACGGAACCCTAAAAAAGAAATATAACAACTCACCTTCGTTAACCCAGGTCTCATCTTGATAATATATGGGCCCGGTCTTCCTTCCTGCCGATACTGCTTTATCTTCATCAAGTATCGTTTTCTCCAATTTCTTATGTCATCCCGATCAATTAAGCAGCTGCGACGTTTACGACTTGCCTACTTGAAATTTAAATGTTTGAGAATCCAACGCAAGCTGGTTGCTGACTGGTTTGGCAAGTCAGGACTGTCATTGATAACTTGAAGAATCTGAAAACAATATTTTAAATTATGATTAACATCTATGACAACAGAACCAAACAAATTACAGCTATGAGCTATAAAATCTCATATGTATTGATCATCTCACCTTTTGAATTGTTGGAGCCTCATTGCGATGGAAAAATTGATGAACGATACGTCGTATGGCAGCGAAGTCGAACTCATCAATCTTGTCCAAAACTGTAATTTTTGGGCCTGTTTTCTTGGGAGAAGTAAACTGTGTCTTCTGTTTATATTCCCTCACAACTCTTCTCACTGTCGTTTCAGATACTCTCAATATCTCCGCAACTTTGTTTGCACAACCCGCTAATGTCCAGTATTGGTCTTCAGGCCAATTATTGTTCACATATTTGTAACAGTTCATAACCATTGTTTTTTCATTAACAGTCATAGAGGTTTTACAGCGTTTCTTTCTCGGAGAAAGAATTTCCTTCTCACGAGAAGGTCCTGCTTGAGGTTCCATATTACGTGCGCACACGCAAAGCCCCCGTAGAAGACACAAACTTAACAAGCTAACAAATAACAAAAACTCAACAGAAAACAAAAACTCACAAGGATGAAATCACCACGGAGCAAAAAGAACATTCAAACACTCGGAACAGACGTCAGATGTCGAATGACAATGACAAACCGTGGTGTCATGGCCGCTGCCGAATAAAAATGGCCACCATAAACCCCATAAAGCGCGCTACACACTTTTACGCTGCAGTTTTGTTGATTAGCTAAATGTATGTAAAAAATTTAATCAAATATTAGTTTGATTTTATCTTAATTGTAAATTATTGCACCAAATGTTATGAATACCTGAAGAAATACAAGCACAATACCAGTTTTTCAACCAAAAATTACGAAATGTTTAAGTTTTTATTCAGGCGTCTAGTATTTGTGTAAAAGTAAGTAAACAAAATTACTTCTTTAAATTATAGGATCGAAATTACTAATAAAAATGTTGGAGTTAGTTCCAGAAGTCAAACAGCACAAGTATTATTTTACAATTTTTATTATTTAAACGTATTACATTCGTCGTTACAGCTTATTTATTATACGTCTACACTGTTCGACTGCCCGACTAGTAATGATCTTTCCTTCGATTCTCCCTCCCAACTATCACTCGGTAGCCGTTAAAATGGCGCGCTATGGTTTTAGTCAATCAACTGCTATATTCATTACTTCCGAGAGATAGTCGAGTGGTTTACTCTATTTACTAACATAATATTATAATTTGTTTAACAATAAATATCAGTATTTTATAATAAGATAAAAATAATAATCCTTTAAGTAATTAACGATCTAACATCCAATAATCACCTTAAAACAAATACAGATGGCGCTCTGCGCTTACAGCCAAGACAACTATTGTATTTAAGATTTTTAAGAAATGATTAAGTGACTTTAACTTACATTATAGTATTAATTCATATATATATATTCATGTTATTTTACAATAAACCTTAGATCGTATTATATAAATAAATAATAAGCTAACAGCTCGGCCATCCTGTTTTAGCGAGTCCCATCGCTACATAGAATGAGAACACATAATTTTAGAAATAGTTAATTATAGAGCTTCATTTATTAAAGTTGAGAGCGATTAGCCAAATTATAGGTATATATATATCGCCCGACATAATCTAACAATAATAGTAGGAACGAAAATCAAGAAATGATTGGCAAGAAGTTTATAAGTGTCATGATGGTGCCACATCGTTTCTATAAGGATAGCTATGTAATCCTGAATTTGACCCATTTATTAATTAAATAGCAAATTACTCTTCACGATCAGTATCAGAGCTTTCGTTATCAATATCACTATTGATTATTTGGAATGTTTATTTTATCTACACTAATCTATTATCTTTATAAACATTTTGGGATAAATAAAGATAATTAAACTTATATATATGTAAGTATGCTAATTATAACGTACATGACTCAATCACTACATACGTAGTATATAACAAAGTCGCTTCCCGCTGTCTGTCTGTCTGTCCCTATGTATGCTTAGATCTTTAAAACTACGCAACGGATTTTGATGCGGTTTTTTTTAATAGATAGAGTGATTTAAGAGGAAGGTTTATAATGTATAATACATGCATAATTGCACCCGAGCGAAGCCGGGGTGGGTCGCTAGTTTGTCCAAATTTCCAAAATTAAAAACTAAGGCATTTATTTATATTGACATTTTTTAATTTCGTAATATTTTTTGAACGGAATGTCCGATTTCGATAATTCAAAAAGAAATCAACAGGTATTGGACCAGTCTTGAATACGAAATAATTTATTTGGATAAGAATTAATACAAAGGTGTGGATAACATGGTCTGATTTTGATAGGCATTTCTATCATCTTTTAAAATGTAAAAAAGTAGTAATAGTGACGTAACTACAATAGTTGGTCATATGGTCTCACGAAGTTTTTTGTAGATATTGATACGTTCTATAATATTGTAGAACATTTTTTTGTTCTATCATCAATACTTTCCGCAGCGCATGCGATGAAAGACATTTTATGGCTAATTTTTTTACACCTTGGGTTGGTTTTAGTAAGATTTACTGAGGATCCCTAATTTTTTCTAGTAATAAATATAGCCTATGTTACTCAGTGATAATGTAGCTTTCTAACGGCAAAAGAATTTTTGAAATCGGTCCAGTAGTTTTTGAGTTTATTCATTACATACAAAAATACAAATCTTTCCTCTTTATAATATTAGTGTAGAAGTGTAGATGTAGATGTAGACAACACGTTCATTGAGAATAAAAATAAAATGTCTTGAGTGGTATGACGGCAAATATCTTGCCGTTACCCACTAAAGGGTTAAGTAAACATAGAACACCATTACGGGATACCCAATGCGATAGTATACCGAATTAATTATACACAAATTAGCTTACTTAATCTTTAAACATAAAGGAATTTCCTATGCTACAATATTACAATAGTCCATAACATAAAACATAAAAAGTCACTTTAGTGAATTCACACAGCGAACACGAGAACAAGTCGGTCTTTTCAGCCACATTGTTTAAGGTGAATACACCTATAGCATCATGCATAATTTTATGTGAATTGAAATGTGAAATTATTTGCGTTAGTTTTATTTTTTCGAATAGTTTGCTACACGCTGATAGGATGGATACTGGGCGATAATCAGAGGGATCATCCCTATCACCTGATTTAAATATGGGCACTACTTTACTAGATTTCATTAAAACAGGAAATAGGTACGCCTTCATCTATGCAATTATTATATTAATAAAAGCCAAAGTTGGAGCAACGACATCTAAAATGGAATGTAGAACCTTAACTGAAACGCCCCACAAGTCTTCCGTTTTCTTTACTTTTAACAATTTAAAAGTCTTCATAATGTCAAAGGGAGAAACATGCGTAAATTCAAAATTACTTGTGTTTGGAACTATAACAAAGGCAATGGGATACTATCGCAAACTTAAAATAGAAATGTTGTTGAAGGTGAATTGGCGTTTCAATTTCAAAAACTTACACAAGTAGTAGAGATGGGTGAAAAATAACATGGAGCATGGCGTAGTAATTACTAATGCCTGCGTGTGCTCCACAACCTATCCACAAGAGCTTGCCTCCCACTGTGCGAGGATTGGCTCTGCTCTGACGTTTGCACCTGTAAGGCAGCGTCTTGCCGCAGCATCTCCTCGTCCAGTGGCAAACTGCTATCATTAATTAAGTTGTGGAGAACCGCACAGGCATTAACTATTTTTCCCGCCTTCACTGGCGTATAGTGGAGCACCCTGTGCGCCAGCAGACATCTCCACCTATTCTTTAAAACGCCAATGCACCTTTCAACAACATAACTAGTTTGGACGTGTTTCGTGGTGTAATAAGCCTCCGGCGTGTTTGGAGCGGCGTTCAGAATGGGCACCATGAGATATGGCCTCTGCGCATAGCCGGAGTCTCCTGCAAAAAAAGATAAAATAAATTTCGAACAATTTTAAACAACTTGTACCTTGTACCATCTGTATTCAACAAGTAATATTCTAAGGATTTTGTACGTAATTTCCCAAGTTGGTATATTTTATAGGTCAAGCTGCTATTTACTCTTAAACTACTATTAATTCGCAAGGCAACTTAGCCGTTATAGTTTTCCTTGTTAATTTGATATATCTACTCCGGCTTTATGTCCGAAATCACATTTGAACCATGAGCTTTAGGCACCGTAAGGAAACCTACGAAGAAATTTAATGGTGTGTGTGTGTGTGTGTGTGTGTGTGTAAGCTAGTATTATATAGTTATCAGTTTTACCTAACAACCAACACACATCGCCCTCCTCGTGGAGCTCAACCAAATACTGCTGAACCGGGCATTGGTTCCAGACGTGGGAGTCGTGGCTGGCCCCACCAAAGGATGCATCGATGTAACGGATGCGTAAATCCGCGTCACAGATCTGTAACATAATTTACGACCACCATAAATTTTGGAAATGAGTGAAGAGTTGTATTGTTCGTATGTGTATCCACACCCCGTTATCGGTGTTGCAGAGTCATTGAAAAAGCTAGGGATGGCACTGCACATATTTTTTTTAACATGTGCCTAGATAGGTATGTAATTTGATGCACCTTTTTTAATTTATATATTTTAATAATAATTAAGTTTTAAATTAAAATAAAACCTCTTTTCAGCCCGTAATTAAAAGAGGTTTTATTCTTTTTTTAAACCCCATAATTGTGTAATTTATTTGTCAATATTAATTAATGTCGTATATAATCCGTTCGCTTAGTATTCAGTTAAAATCATGAATTTCCTTAATGATCACGCCGATTTTACCCAGTTTAAAAGAGAGCTGACGGCGAAATTAGAAGAAAACTCTTAACAATTAATCCTGTGTTCTGTTATTTTCATGTGTTTTTATGTACAATAAAGAATTTTACAATACAATACAATAATTTATTCAGACAAGTAATGAAAATATACAAATCTGTTATTTTACCTGTAAAAACATTCTTCTAACAAAAACGTTTTATACTTATACCAATATGTCACAGTATGTCACATTGACAATGACATAAATATTGTGCGACAACCCTATGACTTAGTTTCAATGGATCTGCAGCACTGATAACGGGGTATTGTGTATACATATAAGTCATATAACGCAGTTAAATAGTTTGACGGAGCCTTAAATTAATGAACCAATATTATTTATACACATAAAAACTGACTGATTTACTTTTAGTGGTACAGAAGGTATGCGGTCTTAGGTGGTTGATTGTATGCATCCTTTCATGCTTCCATATTTGTATTGCATAAACACCCTTATCAAAAATAGAAAACAAATAGAATTATCATTAAATCGGTTTAGCGGTTTAAGCATGAAAAGGTAAAGATATCACAGCATATATTAACTTACTATGAGGACATTCAGGCTATGTATGAGCTTCCTGCTGAAGTAGGCCTCCTCATAATCATGTGGCCGGATTAGAGCCACATGCGTCCCATCAATGCATCCTACAACCCCAGGCTTGCCAAATTCATCCATAAATCTGAAAGAAAGTCAAGTATTTTATTATATTAAATCATATTATTTCCATTTTGAATACAAGCCTTTTTTGCAGACTGTAACGGGGTCAGGGTGAAAATAATTAATAATTTAAGTAATTAATTAAATGCTTGTAAAATAACAGTCTAAGGAAACACTATTATGTTATTATGTGACAGATTATTTATTAAAATAAAAAATTGTGTGCACATTAATAATACTTGCTGTCTGTAGGGTCAAAGTGGCAACATGTTCTAGAAGGAAGTCTAAGAGATAACATTTCTATTCCTCATTAATATTTTTAGATCCATGCATTTTATACTCACTTCCTCGAGACTGCCGCTCTGTCTTCGGGTGTCATCGGGAAATTTATATGATTTCGCAACACACTGGGGTTGTTTAAGGCATCAGTGACCTAAAATTAAACTTTGTTAATAATGCCATCACTGATTTATCACCATTTTATTTGAACTTGTAGTAATTGAGATGTTTACTACTGACTATGTCCTTGCTAGATTTCATCATCATACATACATCTACATATTAATTAACTCATAAAATCTTGATAAACTTTGTTCGGTACGATTTTGTTCTGAACAACTGTTTGTTTCCTCATTGAATGGAAACGGATATTTTGCTCTAAACAAATGTTTATTCAGAACACTAAGTGAAAATGCAGCTTTAGAACTTTTAGATAATACATACCTCTCACAGGCAACACGTTCATGTCATGTCATGCACTTTAGTCTGCGATAGTGCGAGGTACTGATATGCCCCAACTCCCTTTTGATAGGGGCCATTGCCATAAAAGGTGATGGCTGCTAGCACCTACAACAGTAAACAAATACTTTATAAATATACACTGACGGAGTCGCGGGCAAGAGCTAATTAAATATAAAGTTAGAACTAGAAGTCCGACTGGTCAGTTTTTGATTGAGATGCAACTTAAATGAAAGATAAATAGGGGTAAAATTTTACTTAGATAACTAGACTAGATTCAATAAATTAGTAAAAAATACCTTGAGCTCCGGCTGCACGGCTGTATTGCGACGCCAACTAGTCAATTTAGGGCAAATTTCATTGCACAGTTGAACAAACTGTGCTTTGTTCAACCTGAAATTTGCCCTAAATAGGTTGTCGGGCAATTCTAGAGCGTGGCTGTCGAGTCTCAACAGCCGCCGCTCTAGTCTCGCCTGCGTCTGCAGCCGCTGCTCCTCGGCGATGGCCAATAAATAGCTTCGCGCCATAATATTTCAGTCGTCACACTGTTTAAAAGAAAACATTTATTTTTGATTGGTCAGTGCTAATTTAAGTCAAGTTATTAAAATATTTTATAATAATTTATCGCAAAATTTTACATACGATGAAACAAATTGTTTGATAAATTCTTCTTCTTCTTCAATTGCTCTCTTTGGGAGCGACGTTGTACGGTGATTGTAGTTTTTGCAACTTGATAGTAAAATTTCGAAACTACGAGGAGACAACTTGCGCATTAAAAAATGTCAGACACGAGAGTTCGTTCGTTTGACAGTTTAGGTCAAAAATGACACTTGGAGCCAAACCAAGTGCGTTAGACAATAAGGCTGCTGGATTCAGTCATTTTAGCCCGCGAGTAATTTTTTATTTATTTTAACTCACTGAAACTCCTCTCACATGAAGCAACTGATACGCATATTGTAATAAATAAACTTAAGTGCGACCATAAGATTTGGAAGAGATTCTGTAAAATCCCATTCCACAATGAATTTCAAATAGTCCAGAATTGCCCAGTTGGAAACAGTAACATTGGCCGCTTTTAAATATCTTCTTAATCTTTGTATCTCAAGGAGAAGTTCTGTTTCTGATACCTCATCATAAAAGCAAGTAAATTTTAATATAAATAGCAGATTTTAACTTTGCCAAAAGTAAAGTATTTGACTGCACGACCTCAAACAATAAAGCAGAGCTACATGAGAGAGAGAGAGAGAGAGAGACGTTTATTTACACATATTCGATACAAACACAGAAAAAAAAATACATTTGACAGGAAATATACAAATAAATATCGAATAGTATAAATTGGGCCCCACTCAGCATAATGTTGAGGCAAGCCACAACGCTGTTTTTCAGTGGGACCCATTTAAAACTAAACACAAAAAACATACACACTGTAACGACACGAACGCCGGCGAACAGTTCGCAACAAAAACCTAATTGGGTGGGAACACAGCCCGACCTTGTGAAAACCCGTAAGTTCATAAAAAATTAAAAATAACTACCGCCATTTGCCTGTAAAAGAGAAAAAAAAAAATATATATATATTTTAACAGAAACAAAACGAACAAACAAAGAGTCAATGTGCCAATCTCAGATGCGCCCAATTTACTTGTCACCCATGAGTGCTACGAATACCTCAGCCTGAAGTCTTGTTGGAGCGAGGTAAGTACAAACATGTTGTATCTAGGTTGCACTTAGTGCGAGAAAGTAACTTTTACATTTCAATTTAAAATTATGTCTTGACTTAAGAGCACGGATCGGTGGAGGCAGATCATTCCAACACTTCGTGGCCGCGTATCGGAAACTACCGCGAAAAGAAGCTGAGTGGTGCGGTGGGAAAAAGAGCTGAAAGTACCTCTCCGGTCGGACTTCCGCAGATCTGGCGTGTCGCGACCAGGTTAGCCTACCATACAGGTACGAGGGTTGCTGCTGGTTTACAATACCGAACATAAGGGTGGCCATGTGCAACTTTCGACGCGAGGACATATTTAAAATACGATTTTGATTAATGTACGGACTTACGTGGGCGCGGGGAGGAATAACAAAACAGAAACGCGCGCACGCGTTTTGAACGCGTTGTATTACGCGCTGTGTGCGCGCCAGAAGGCGCGGGCCATATACGATGTCTCCGTAGTTCAACTTTGACAGTACCAAAGCATCGCATAGCCTAATCCTAAGCTCAACATCGAGAAATTCACGAATTTTATATAACAACTTAAGCCTATAAAAGCAATTACGTACAGTGTTGTGCAAGTGCGATTCAAACCTTAATTCCCCGTCCACGAGCAAGCCCAGGTTGCGGGCTTCAAGCACGCGTTCCAGGGGCTCATTATCAATGTGAACCTCAAAGTTAACTTTAGATAATTTATCTATCTGCTGTTTCGAACCAAGCACTAGGTATTTAGATTTGTTGGGGTTTAAGACCAAGGAATTACGATGCGACCAGGTGTTAATTCTCTCGAGATCCTCGTTCAGCTTGTTGATCTGTGAACACGCGTTTCCACCATTACATGAGATATATACCTGCAGGTCATCCGCATAAATATGGTAGCTACAATTTCTTATAACCTGCGTAATATCACTGGTGTAAATTATAAATAAAACCGGCGCCAGGATGGATCCTTGCGGAGTGCCTCTATGTACCGAGCACACCTCAGATAACGCGCGTTCACCATTCGGTCTACACAGTTCAACTATCTGACTGCGGTTATTTAGGTAACTAGAAAACCAGTTTACGGTTCCATTATCGAATCCGTAGTATGATAATTTTGACAATAGTAAAGAAATATTTATAGTATCGAAAGCCCTTGAAAAGTCGAGTAAAGTAAGAATTGTACCTTGTCCTTTGTCTTGCGCCGACAATATATTATCTGTTACGTCTAGTAGTGCGGTAGTAGTACCTCGGTTTTTGCGAAAACCAGACTGTACAGCTGGTAGGATACTGTGAAATTCAAGATAGTGTGACATTTGATTCAAGATAGTGTGACATCTTGCATGGACTTTGATCTTGTTTGAAGTTCGATATTGAACCTATCATATTTGCGCTCGAAGTGTAAGTCCAGCATCGGTGGACGATGCAAACTCACCGGGCATGCGGTTCTAAATATGTTTCCGCCAGCAAAACCACCTCACCGCATGTAATATCCCATGTGAGAGTTGGGAAGATCTTGCGAAACAGAGACCAGAGTGGCGCAGCTCTGTAAATAAGGCTATTATGGATTTTGAAACGCATCGCTTAGAGTACCTGGATGCCAAGCGCCTTATTAAAAAGACCCGTCCGAGACCTACCTACACTTACACATACAATGATAGTGGTCAACTACATTGCGCACTTTGTAATAGAACTTTCAAAACAAAGTTTGGCTTTGCCAGCCATATTCGGGCACACAAGTAACAAATGAGCTTAAAGGTTCGCCTTTGTCGGACACGACATGGAGGACATCATCATCATCAGGTAGGTATATTTTCAAATCGTCAGCAAATAGCAAACAGCTTGAATTCACAATCACCTGAGGCAAGTCATTGACCATAATAATAAATTCAAGCGGGCCCAGGTTGCTTCCTTGACTTACTCCCGACCTTACAAAATAAGGTTCTGACCTATAACCGGCGTACTCGACATACTGGCGTCTATCCGTCATGTAACTTACAAAGAACTTCAATAGGTGAGGGGTAAAGCCCACGCCGGCTAGCTTTTTAAGTAGAATGTCGTTATCTACGACATCAAACGCTTTGCGAAAATCAAAATAATAAAGTTACCGGGGGAAGGGCAGGCGGAGAACGGGGGAAGGGATAGCGCACGCGCGCGCTATAAAAGAGCGGCCGCCCGCCGCGCCGAGCGGTAGCGATACAGACATTTTTATTCACTCACTTCAAGTGATTTTCGTACCATGACGCTTAACTTGAGTGGGAATTGAATCGCTTAAGTGTCAAATTTAGCGATTCATTATAGCGGGCGCTTGGGCTCTACGAGAAGAGATTCAAGGGCGAAATACTCACTCAGCTGTTTGTTCATATCTTCATTGCTCTCTTGAATGGTGGTCACGTGGTACGTAGAGTGGATTTGCTTGCCGATCGTGCGCGTGTGCGCGCCGTGTACAACCCAGCTGAGTGGCGTTAGTGATGCCACTGGCTGGTATCGTTGACCCCGACGAGTTTCGGTACTGATGAGTAGGTGCCAATTGTCTTGGCCTATGAGCAACCTCGGTTTCGCGGCTATGTACCTAAGGTGCTCTTCGATGTCGCGTAGGTGATCACACTGGTGTAGATCTTCGTTTTTGATAGATTGCGGCGACAGTCGGAGATCGTCTATAGTGCGCGCGGTGATTTCGTGCGCTTCGTTCGCGCCCTGCAGGTGAATTTTCACTCGACGGGAGCTCGTTGTGACGATTTTCTGGTTGGAAATGGCTTCGATGCGTAGTGGTTCGTTGGGCCCGTCTAGGCCCGCTTCACGGGCCAGTTCTTCATCGACAAGCGTCACGGTAGAGCCGTCGTCGAGCAGTGCGTATGTGTTGACCGCTCCCGCCGGTCCGGAGATCACGATTGGTACGATCTTGAGATACGCTTGTGATGTCTTCGGTACCCACGTTGATGCTACGGTCTCCTTGGCCGCCTCCTGTTCTTTTTTGACGTTGTGAAGAAGTTTGTGGTGCGCGTACTCGCACCCGTCTTGCCCGCACGTGACGTGCTTGCATTAGTGCGTCGATTGCGATATCGTAAGCACCTGAAGCACAGTCGTAGATTTTTTACCGCCTTCCATCTGTTGTTCACGTCTTCTTTGAGAAACTTTGGACATTTTTCGA
The DNA here is from genome assembly GCA_947563465.1 of Archips xylosteana. NCBI lineage: Eukaryota > Metazoa > Arthropoda > Insecta > Lepidoptera > Tortricidae > Archips > Archips xylosteana. Next base: position 11,236,145 of record OX387365.1, on the reverse strand, counting down.
TGCTGTGTCCTATGTCGCTGCAGCACGCGCATTTGTACGCTTTGTGTTCGGTTGTGACGAAAGCTCGCTGTGTTCTCCTCGTGGCGTGCGGCGGCCCCGATTGTTCGATGTTTTCGGGTTGCGCGTACGGCGCGCAGAAGTCCGCTTCACGTTGATTGAATGTGAAGAGTTTGAGCAGCTCTGGTTCTTCGTTGTGTTGATTTGTCGCGGCGTAGTCGAACCATCTGTAGCGTAGCGTCGGCGTGAGTTTCTCCAGTACCGACTTCGTTGTTTCGGGGCTGTAGAGGTAGTGTGAACGATTGAGTGCCTTTAGCGTAGCGGTTGTGTTTGCTACGCGGCAGGCGAAAACACAGATGTCGCGCGGCGTATCGGTAACATTGACGTACAATAAAACAACAAGACACCCAATCGCTTAACAAAAGTTCCTCAAAAAACGTCCGAGCGGCGTTGTGTGTACGTATACATCAATTTATGTTGATAAAATTAACAGTATTCATTCAAATTAACACTTTTTTTCGTAGCAGTAATGTTTAACGTCAATTGTATACGAGCGTTAGAAGTAGTTTCATGACGTCACGCGCTGGAAACCGCCTAAAGAAAGAGTAAAGAATGCAGTGGAGTCGTCATGCGAAAAAAATAAACAAATTGATTAAATAAAAAAAATATATAAAGGAACGGTGACACCATCAGGCGAAGCCATGACGTATATTATAGGAACATTGATATCATCGGGAGGGTCCATGACGTATGTGGGTATTCGGGCGAGGAGACCAGGGTTCGATAAAAATAACAAAATCGCACGTGATTTAGCGAAACACTCCTTTAATAATTCTACGACCAATATCCACTAATCACAATCAAGATGGATTACAAAGATTAACACCGATTTGTTAATTAACGACGTTCCACCTGAACACGTGAGGCGCGCGCGCAACATCCGTTGTCTTTCTTTTTTTTAGTTTACCAACTACCCTCACAATGGCCGCCGCCCCAGCGCCCGGTGTTACGTCACCTGTCAAAGGCTGTCCGTTTAGAAATCAACCAATCGATACTAGCGCCATCAAGTTGATTCTCTCGATGCGCCGTCATATATCATCTTTATTTTTTCTCGGATGTCTAGGCGTAGCAGACTGTAGATCATGTCAAGTTGTTGAGTCTCTGTGTGGCCTGGCTTCGGTAATTGAGAGAATAGCATACGCTTGCGTCGTACGAAGTCTTCAGTTGACATTCCTTGCTGTTGTTTCTCCTGAGTGATGTCGGAGTATAATAAGTACGGCTCGCGGATAGGTGCAAAATTTTCTCGTAGACGTGTTTCGAAATCTTGCCACGAAGTCACGTCGTTTTTTATTCCAAGCCACCAGACTCCAGCCTCGCCTTTGAGAATAATGGGAAGTTCATCCAGTGCTGTCTTGTCGCCGATGTCGAAAGACCGCTTGAAGATGTTCACAGCAGACAGAAATGCTTCCACTACTTCAGCGATTTTGTCACCGTTGTAACTATAGTTGCAGTTGGTGAAAGAGCCCTTCGTTGCTGTGGGGGCAGTAGTAAACTTGTTCAAAAATTGCTGGAACTGTTCCGGTGACAACATACTGCTTGATTTTGTCTTGATTTTAACAGTAGTCGTGCGTCCAGAACGAGTAACGTAAGTTGGTTGTTTGTGCGTGCTTCCGGAACCTCTTCCACACATTAATTAATGTAGGTGCGTCGTCTTGAGCAGCTCGTAGCCGATAGGCGAGAAACGTAGGACGCGTAGCACCCGCTACGAATCTCGTAGTCCTCGTAGCACGTAGCTGACGTCACGCGACGGGCCGAACGGAGGGCGCCACTTTAACACGGGGAAGCTCGGGAAGCGGCGATGCAACCAAACAAGACGTTACGTTACGAAGAAATATTTATTAACTAAGATACAAACAAAGTATTACTATAACTTAACTATCAGAATGCCTATTACACTAATATCAACACTAAGACGTCTCACAGAGGTGAAAGCGTATAGCGTGTAATATTAGGTCCCTAGTGTTCAATGAAGACACGTTCGATTCCTTGAACCTCATTAATTCGGGTCAACCAAACGTTGGCGCGATCTAATTTGGCCGGTGGCGCCATCTTTTGGCGCATCGGGAAACATTGCGTGTGGTGGCTGCCGATACTACAGCTTAAAGTGGGTACCTAGCGCCATCTATGGGCAGCTTTAGTAAATATTGTGTTACAGATCTCCCCCTCTGTCCGCGAAGTCGCCTCGACGAGGGAGACAGGACTGTATTTCTATTGACGTGCTCTAGTCGGTGGCCTTCCACGAGGCCTAGTTGTCATAGTCGGAGTTGTCTTCTTACAATTCTCTTGTTTCTTTGGCCTGCCTCTCTTCCTAATTGGGAGCGTGGGTTCTGGTATGTCAGGAGCCTACTCGCATGTTCCACAGGATGTTCTTTATCACCCTCCCCCTGCACGAGAACTGCACCAAGAGCATAGCTGCTTGCATCTGTTTTAATTATATAAGGCTTGGTGTGGTCGGCTTGGGCTAAAATCGGGGAGGTCGCTAAGAGCTCACGAAGTTTTGTAAAAGCGGTAGTCTGCTCTTCTTCCCACTTCCAAGTTGCATTCTTTTTTGTCAAGCGCGTCAATGGCTCTGCGACTTTCGCGAAGTTGGGTATAAATCTCCTATACCAAGAACACATCTGGATGAAAGTCAGCAAGTGTTTCAAGTTTCGTGGAGGCGGCGTATCCAGTATAGCACTAACTTTTTCAGGGTCCAACTGCAGCCCATCAGGGGTAATATAATGACCTAAATATTTTACTCTAGTGCAGCAGAAGTTACATTTTTCACGGTTCGCCGTCAAGTTGAATTCCCTGAGTTTGTCAAAGACATCTTGCAGATCACGGAGGTGGTCCTCGAAAGTAATTGACATGACAATCAAGTCATCCAAGTATACTAGTAATTTGATATGACTGAGCGTGATACGAAAGCGATCCATCATCCGTTGGAATGTGGCTGGGGCATTGCGGAGTCCGAATGGCATTCTTCGGAATCTATATATCCCGAACGGTGTAACAAATGCAGTCTTATCCCGATGATCTTCTTTGACACTGATTTGCCAATACCCAGCGCGAAGGTCTATCGTACTCATAAAAGGGGTAGGCTTGGCACCATGGAGCAGGTCGTCAATCCTGGGCATAGGATACGCGTCGGGGGTGGTTATTGCGTTCAGCTGTCTATAATCAACGCAGACTCGTACACTGCCATCTTTTTTGGGTATCATTACAACTGGTGCAGCCCATGGGGATGAACAGGGTTCGATAACATTTTCCGCTAGCATGTTAGCTATTTCTCTTTTGAGGACCTCAGTCTTAACAGGAGATAGACGATATGGCGGCACTGAGATTGCCTTCTGGTCTCCTGTTTCTATGGCATGCTCGAAGCCTTTCACTGGTTCTCCATTAGGTGAGAATACGGTTCGATTGTTATCCAGAAATGTTGTCAATGCCTGGATGTCGATTGATGCTATTGAAGTCCTTCTTTTTGCTTGATCCGGAAACAGTGCTCTATCATATTCATCCAAATCATCTTCTTCATCGTAATTCTGAAGGCTGGTCATAGCGTCTTGATACAGGGCCTCTAGGATTGGAGATCGGTTGACTGGAAAAGTGCTATGAGGCCTCTTCTTTGTTGTAGCAGATGCGTATGCTGAGTCCAAGGGTACTGGAAGGCAATATGGTCGCGTACTGACATTTTCAGTGTCGCTTGCTTCCGGTAGAGAAGGGGACAGAGATACATCATCGGTGTTCATCACGGTAGCAATATCTACTTCGTTGAATGTTGCGAAGCTTTCCTGGTAAAGCTCGAACACTTCAAAAGGTTCTTCTATGAAGTGCCAGAGACATTGAGGCAGATTGAGTACGATGTGGGCATCCATTATAAACCCAACTCCAAGGAGAGTGCGATTGCTTCGGGACTCTGGTAGAACCAAGAAAGTGGTCATAACTGTTCGATTGTATATTTTTACCGGAGCTCGGGTAACCAGCACAGTCTGCCGTTTTTGAATACCATCAGCCAGTGTAATTCCAACTCCCAATTCTTTGAAGGCGTAACCTTCGTTTCGTAGTTCGCAGTATAAGGAATATGATGCAATACTCGATTTAGCGCACGTATCGAGATACGCTGCACCGGATTTATTACCGATATGAACATAAATTATGGGCCGATCTCTGGCGTCGGTTGTTGTATCGACAGAGCAAAATTGGACCTCCGGTTGTTTTTGTGCGTGCCTGCTGGAGTGACAGGTCGAGCAGTTGGCTCTTACTACTCCAGGGGCACCACAGCCGTAGCATTGCACCTTTGGTGCCGACGGTGACGGGAATTGCGTAACTGCTTCGGTCCTTGTCGGTGCTTTCGCCAAATTGTTCTTTTGGGCCTCTAGTTTTCTGCAATTCTCACTGACATGACCGTAGTTCTTACAGTACCTGCAGCGGGGCTTGCGCGTTGATGCTGAACCGTTTTCATACTTTTGTTCATTTGGCTGAATATTTCTTGAACATACTTCATTTTTCTTCTCGGAAAGGACGAGCTCAGCCGCAAGAGCTGCCTTCGATAGGCCCTTAAAATCTTTGACCGCAGCTCGTGGTACTTTTTCTCGGATGTCTAGGCGTAGCAGACTGTAGATCATGTCAAGTTGTTGAGTCTCTGTGTGGCCTGGCTTCGGTAATTGAGAGAATAGCATACGCTTGCGTCGTACGAAGTCTTCAGTTGACATTCCTTGCTGTTGTTTCTCCTGAGTGATGTCGGAGTATAATAAGTACGGCTCGCGGATAGGTGCAAAATTTTCTCGTAGACGTGTTTCGAAATCTTGCCACGAAGTCACGTCGTTTTTTATTCCAAGCCACCAGACTCCAGCCTCGCCTTTGAGAATAATGGGAAGTTCATCCAGTGCTGTCTTGTCGCCGATGTCGAAAGACCGCTTGAAGATGTTCACAGCAGACAGAAATGCTTCCACTACTTCAGCGATTTTGTCACCGTTGTAACTATAGTTGCAGTTGGTGAAAGAGCCCTTCGTTGCTGTGGGGGCAGTAGTAAACTTGTTCAAAAATTGCTGGAACTGTTCCGGTGACAACATACTGCTTGATTTTGTCTTGATTTTAACAGTAGTCGTGCGTCCAGAACGAGTAACGTAAGTTGGTTGTTTGTGCGTGCTTCCGGAACCTCTTCCACACATTAATTAATGTAGGTGCGTCGTCTTGAGCAGCTCGTAGCCGATAGGCGAGAAACGTAGGACGCGTAGCACCCGCTACGAATCTCGTAGTCCTCGTAGCACGTAGCTGACGTCACGCGACGGGCCGAACGGAGGGCGCCACTTTAACACGGGGAAGCTCGGGAAGCGGCGATGCAACCAAACAAGACGTTACGTTACGAAGAAATATTTATTAACTAAGATACAAACAAAGTATTACTATAACTTAACTATCAGAATGCCTATTACACTAATATCAACACTAAGACGTCTCACAGAGGTGAAAGCGTATAGCGTGTAATATTAGGTCCCTAGTGTTCAATGAAGACACGTTCGATTCCTTGAACCTCATTAATTCGGGTCAACCAAACGTTGGCGCGATCTAATTTGGCCGGTGGCGCCATCTCTTGGCGCATCGGGAAACATTGCGTGTGGTGGCTGCCGATACTACAGCTTAAAGTGGGTACCTAGCGCCATCTATGGGCAGCTTTAGTAAATATTGTGTTACAAAGTTAATTTATTGAAGAGGTGCCGTTTACTTTGGATTTTAATTTTTTCTGTGTCTTTTTTGGCGATAATAATATAATGAAAACGTATGTTTATGTAGTTGAACGCTGAACTTATTGTTTTCATTAAAATAGTTCTATGATTTGGAAAATCTAGTGAATGTTGAATAAGACTTTCTAAAATGCTGGTATTTACAAATGATTTGAGTACTGCACAAACAATTTTTGCCGCATTCAACTTTGATGTGTAATGTCTGTGATGTGTGTGGTCTTATGGTCTCTTCTGTTTTTTTACTTAAAATAAACAAATCCTTGGACGAATAAAACAAGCCTCCCATGTTTTTAATGTCGATCAAATTGAGGAATGACGTTTTTTCTCAAAAAACATTTTTTTCAAAAAACCGGTTGTCTGTAAAGTCGGTTTACGGACGATAGTTTAACGTGACAACGTCATAACAAAACATTCAAAAAACAAAAATCAAACCAGGTGGTCACCCATCCAAGTACTGACCGCGCCCGACATTGCTTAACCTCAGTGATCGGATTAGAACCGGTGTTTTGTCAAATATCTTGAAAACGGTGCATCCTACGGCAAAATCAATGAAATTTTCACCCCCCCTTTATTACCCCCACGCCCCCTACCCCGCACTCCCTCTCCCCCTCACCCCCCCCCCCCCACCCCGCACCCCCACATTCAAAAACCGGTGTTTTGTCAAATATCTTGAAAACGGTGCATCCTACGGCAAAATTAATGAAATTTTAACCCCCCTTTAATATCCCCATGCCCCCTACCCCGAACCCCCTCCCCCCCCTCAACCCCCCCCACCCCGCACCCACACATTCAAAAACCGGTGTATTGTCTAATATCTTGAAAACGGTGCATCCTACGGCAAAATCAATGAAATTTTCATCCCCCTTTTGAAACCCCCGCACCCCCCGAACCTCCTCCCCCGCGCATTGTACATCCTGGCGTTCGCCGCTCTCTTGTACATATTGGCCTTCGCTGCTCTGTAGGTACATGTATGGGACATGTCCCGTACATGTACGTTACATGTCCCGTACATGTACGTTACATGTCCCGTACATGTACGATACATTGCGTCATCCTTTTTCGTGTATGCAGCCGGCGTTCATCGATTTATTTGTGGATTTATTAGACGTTGTCACGTCAAAAAAACCATTTATTTCATTTTTTTGCTATAATACAACATGTTTCATATTCGTTTATGTTAAACTTGCATAGTGTCAATGTTTTCTACCTTAGCAGGCATACACATAAAATGAATATAGCATCCTTACCCAATAATAATTTAATAACACAGCAATTATAAAATGAAATTAATACAAAAACAAAGTTAAATTAAGTTATTAATAATTACGTTCAACATTAAAATAAAAAAATAAACTATTCAACTCCACTGCTTTCTCTACTCCGCGGAAGCTAGACTGTCTGTCTCTTTTGCTCTCGTGAGTTTGATTACGGTGCGAAAGAGATATACGAATACGGGGCGAGAATATTTTGTTTTAGCAATTGAAATGTAAATTTTTAGCAAAATACTAAAAAACATCAAGATAGTTATGCAATTTTGTAAGTTTAAAGAAACACTTACCAGAAATACGACACTCCATCCTTTTTAAGAGTGGATCTGCTGTCATTTGTACAGTTTTTCACCGAAAACTTTGTCATTGCGTGACGTTGTAATCAACGCGCGGTCGAAACACAACTGAACCAAAATCCTGCGCAATAGACGCGTGGGCAGGCTTTTGCTTCCGACAATTTTTCAGCGTAATTGGGAGTCTAGTTGTTTTATTGTAAGTACGTCAATGATCGGTAAGGCGCGGGAGCGCGCGCAAGTTCTTCGACAATTGTTTTTAAAACTCGCTGTCCCATTAAATTAATAAATTCATTTCAGTTTTTTGCGGATAAATATGATGTATTTCCTTTTCCACGATTTCCGCAGTTTCGTATGTGATCAGCAAGAAAAGAATCAAATTCACTAATCAGTTCTAAGCATCCCAAGTAATTCCCATTATCTCATTATCACCACGAAAAGCAAGACCTCTTGAAGCTAAAAATTTCACTACTACAACAATCCTTCTAAGTACATTCTTCCAATAGTTAATTTCTGTATTATATTGGGACACCAACTCACTATCAATTCGTCCAGTAGTTTTCATTCATACAACATAATTCGTCATAAATTGCCTATGCTGTAAACTGTTCTCATGCTCCATCAATAAGTTACTTAGATGCTTCCAATCTTTATATTCATTGGGAGAATTTAAATAATGTCCAGTACCAGTTGCGGTATTAAAGAGACGGCAGCAATAACAGTACACAGATTTTTTTGCTTGTGAATAAAGGAGCTATTTTCTTTCTTAAGACTCGCCATTCGTCAATTTACGGGGAAAAATGTTTTTAGTCAAGTGTCTAGTTTTTGTTTTACCACCTTTATCTGAAAACATGTAGAAGTTTCGGAGAAGTCACAATTTTTTATTTTGAAAGTAATCTAATAATAAATCGTTTATTGGGTAAAACCAATTTTTTACATTGGTATGATGGTGTTTGAGACCACCTAGTAGGTATTAACATACTTGTATCAGGAGGCCTCGCTCTTCTATTAATAAGAAATAAAATCGGATCAAAGTGGAGACATATTCACACTCTGCCACCTCAACGCTGCAATTATTGTCAAAAATTAATAAGATTAATAGAAGCCGTACTTTGTCAAGGTGTCAGAGCGCAAAGACATCACCGACCCCGACCGATCGTGCCAGTTATGTTATCTTAGCATAGATTCATAAACGATTATTATAAAATAATTTACAAAAAAAAACTATACATAAATTTATACTAAAACCACAGGTACTGGGGTTCTATTTTTGCTTTTGAGGTATGGAACGAGACCAGCGTTATCCTAATATTTTTAAATTTTTATTTGGTGCTATCTCGATCGTCGTCAATCGGTACCTAGACGAGTGCGGGCGGCGGGGCTGGACGGTAGGAGTAGTCGTCGAGTAAACTAAGTACAATAGGTGCTGCTCGAAGCAACGCATACCCTAGACTGATGAAGCTAAAGACTTGAAATTTGGCACACATTTACCTTGAGTGTCATACAGTAAGAAGGGGTTTTCGATACTCCCACGGGATAGGGAATAAATGGGATCTATATTTTCGTTTCTAAGTGGCCCTATTTCCGTAAGTATAATTATTTGAGACTTCAAATTTGGCATGCAAGTAGTAGGTGATTATAAAAGTAAAAAAAAAAACTAATTTTAGGATTTTTGGAAATTCCCACGGGATAAGGAAAAAACGAGACCACCAATGAGGTGGAAGGACGACATCTGCCGACAGGCGGGTGGAGGATGGATGCATATGGCTGTCGATCGCCAGGCGTGGAGAAATGGAGAGGAGGCCTATGTCCAAAGACGGACGAACTAAGGGCTGCTATGGATGGATGGAAGGAAAAAACGAGTTTTAGGTATATTGTGTTGGCGGTAGCGGTATTGAAATAATACGTGTAACTTGATGGAATATTCATTTATTACTGAATCAATTTATTCTATTATTAACTTACATACTACACTACACCACACGCCCTACCAAAAAAAAAAATGAATTTAGGATTTTTTTTTTTTATATATATATATATATATATATATTAATGTATAAATCTGTATGTTTATATAATTAAAAAAATTTTTGACAAAATGTTTCATACATATTTTACAATAATACAATATTTTTTCAACATTAAACATTACTTATTCTAGGGTGTATATAATTTTGTACGGTTTTTATGTACCGTAACCTCCTTCCCTTTATTATTTATGATTACATTGGGATTATGTTCCCTTATAACAGTAAAAGGACCTCTATATAATGGGTCTAACTTATTACTAAGTGCATCGTTCTTAATTAAAATCAAGTCGCCATTTTTATAACTTATAGGATTGAGATAATTATCGTATTGTATTTTCCTCTTTTCTTTACTTTTAAGTATGTTACATTTAGCATCGTACTGTGATTTTTGCAATCTGTACTTTAACTCTTTGGGATAATCATTAAAGTTATATAGTGGATCTATTGTATCACAAAGATTGCTTGGAATATTGCAAGGTTTGCCAAATACTAACTCGTGCGGAGTGTATCGGGTTTCGGAATGAACAGTTGTATTGTAGGTGTATGGATCTGCGCTAGGCAGAGTTGGACAGGGATAAATACATAGATATAATACTGTGAAGAAAGTGTACCTTGCTTTCACTGCGTCGCTTCTCGCAGGGCCCTGCATGCATCCACGGCGCTCTTCAGCTCGATCCACTTTGAGTTGGTGTATGGGTGTGTGTATGTATGTTTTGTCGTATATAATGCCCGAACACCGAACTTTTAATAATTTATATGCGCAGGAGAACTCAGCGCGTGCCGACCGAATCTCGAGAGCTTTAGAACTGTCACCTTGACAGGTCAGAAGAGTATTTCTGAAGGATACACTGAGAGGTGTATTTTCCTATCAAGGTTGAAAACCGAACATTCCCCCGCCCAAGCCATTTCCAATGGCTTAATCCCGAAACAATCCGAATAGAAGAAACCGAAGCCTAATCCACAGGCAGCCGAGAAAGCTTGGCAATCGCTCGTTGTAAGACCGTGCCTTGAGCCAACTTAACGTCAGCAACCCGAACCGTACCATCTTTGCCTGGGTACAACTGGACGATACGTCCACGACGCCAATGTAGAGGAGGGGCGTTTTCCTCCTTTAATAGAACCAAATCTCCCACCTTGGGAGGGGCAGCAGGGTCATTCCACTTGACTCTCTGCTGTAGAGTATGGAGATACTCCAAATGCCAACGATGCCAAAATCTTTGTGAAATTTGCTGTAACAGCTGGAACCGAGTTAACCGATGCAGTTTCTCCTCTTGGAGGGGGAATTCAGGAACGCCATTTAAAGGCTGACCGATTAGAAAATGATCCGTGGTAAGAACCTCTGGGTCGTTAGGATCCGAAGAAAGGGGACTTTGTGATTTTCGGTTTCCGCAATTGATGTGATTTCACAAGGAACGGCTCTGCAAAATCTGTGCCAACACCTTCAAAAGGTCTGGCTGCTACAACCCGATCGCGAGGCAAATTACCCATTAACGGTTGAGTGGTAGATCCCTTCAGTTTGTAACACGGTATGCAGTTAGTGGTGACCTTATTAACCGCTCGTCGAGCCGATAATACCCAATATTTGCGTTGCAGAATACCTAACAACGTATTTGGACCGACATGTGCATTTTTTAAATGTAAATCCCGAATCAAAATAGTTACAAAGTGACCCGATTTAGGAAGCACTAACGGATGTCGCGAATCATAGGGTAAGTCCGAATTTTGTAGTCTACCACCTACCCGAAGCAACCCCTTAGAGTCTAGGAAGGGGGTTAGACGTTTCCAGTGGCCCTTAAGCCTTCGATTATTCCGCAGAGTATCTATTTCCTCGCCAAAGTTCTGGTTTTGAATTAAAGCTACACAAACCAACAAAGATTCTTCCCTCTCTTCAGGTGACAAATATTCCGATTTGATTTTGTTATCTTTATTCCGACAGTTATGAGAAAATCTCCGTAACCAACCGACGACACCGATTAATTTGTCGAGAGAACTATACCGATTTAAAACATCAAAATCCGAAACCGTTTGATATTTACCGCTGGTTGCTACTAAGCAACGCAAACCAGGTAGCACAGCTGGCGCCTGTACTACCGAAACAGGCCAATGGGATTCAGGCCCCTGGAGCCATTTCGGACCCCACCATAAAGGATGGGAAACCAAGTCTGATGACTGACAACCTCGGGATGCACAGTCAGCCGGATTCATCTGGCCTGGAACGTGCCGCCACGAAATGTGTACCGCAGAATTCTGTAACTGTGACACGCGATTCGCTTCAAATACCTGTAGAGTATGAGGTGGCGTTTTAAGCCACGACAGGACAATGGAGCTGTCCGTCCATCCGTAAACCTCCGAGACATCCATGGTTCTTTGCAAACAAAGACAAACATGATGCAGGAGCTTAGCTAAGAGCACGGCTCCACACAATTCCAACTTTGGAATGGTGAGCCGAGATCTGATGGGAGCGACCTTACTCTTTGCCATTATCAGGTGAACCGAAGAAGAACCGTCCTCAGTGATGGTACGTAAGTAGACCACTGCTGCGTATCCTAATTCCGACGCGTCACAAATCCGTGAACCAAAACTTGGCACGTTGACTTGGGAAACATACATCGCGGAACCTCTATCCGATTGAGGTTACATAAATCCATTTTCAACCGAATCCAGTCTCTCGCTAGACTCCCACCGATTTCTTCGTCCCACGTTAACTGTACCTACAGCATGATGAGGAATGACGTAAAACTTCTGACCCGATAGAAAGTCAAACTTTGAAAGCGACATATGACCGAGATTTAAATATTCCCGCATAAAGTTCACGTACTTTTCGCGTAAGGCAGGCTTCGCCTTAAGTCTACGTTCTAATGCCAGAAACCGTTTCTCCGCAATGGCGCGGGAATCCCCTAAACCCAGTCGCGATGATATAAATGGCAATTTAGTCATAAACCGTCCGTCATTCAACCATACCGTATTATTTTTATAATGAAGCTCACACTCCTGGTCTAATGGAATAGACTGGCACGCTTGGGGTGGCTCTTCCACCTTCCAAAACTTCTCTAAGGTATCCGAAATTGACGCACCAAAAAACTCCGAATCATCTATTAGAGTTGAGGCAGCCGGCAGCACTAGCACCGGGCCTAACAACACATAACCGAAAACCGAATTATAAGCCGTCAGCCCGTCAGGCTGTAATACTATTTTATCTCCTCCTACTAGTGCGCCGAAAACATCCGAACCTAGTAATAAATCGATGGGTGCCGGTGAACCGAAATTTGGATCTGCTAGAGTTAAGCCCTCTGTAAGCCGAAGAACCGAATTATTTAAAGTAAGTGCAGGCATGTGACCGATTATATTTTTCATACTAACCACCGGAGTGGTAACCATAGGAAACCGCTTAGTAACCGGAGAGAAGGTCAACGAACCCTTCCCACAAATACCAATAGCCTTTGTATTACCAATACCCCGAATATGGTTGTCCGATGGCTCTAGCCGTAATCCTAGCCTGCGAGCTAAATCCGAAGTTATTAAAGACCCCTGCGAGCCTACGTCCAGTAACGCCCGAACTTCAATGCCCTTATCCAAATCCGAATTAAAATAGACTTTTACTAAAGCCGTGGGCAGTAGGACTGTTACTGGAAGTAGCCCCGGGGCAGTATGACCGAGAGAAACCGTATCCTATGGTCTAGTATACTTCTGGTCGTGACGACGAGCAGTATCCCTTTCGCCATGACGGCGTTGGTCATGACCATCACGAACCTGACCCTCATCTTGGTCATACTCTCTCCGCTGTTGAGCCTGATGAGGAGACGGAGGTTGAGTGCGAGACGAATTCACTCTTCGTCCAGACCGAGAAGGCGAGCCACGGTGCGACCGTGAAGGAGAACCACGGTGTGGCCGTGGTGGATCTGAAGCAATATGACCCCCGCCCGTAAGGGCCGGTGACCGCTCAGCCGAACGTCGCTGGTTAGGGTGGCCCTGATGAGAGCCCGACCGATTGAAACACAATAAGGGATGATGTTTCCTACTCCCACACGATGCACAGTTAGGAACCCGATTACAATATTTATATCCATGTGGTCCGAGGCAAAAGAAACAAAACCGATTTTTCTGCACATAATCCTTCCGAGCATATGGGGACATCGCTTTGAACTCCGAACAGTGTGGAAGATCACGATGGTCCCGATCTCCACAAAAGCCACAAGGCTGGATAAGTGTCACTCCTGTGAACTGCGGTGCCCTACGACGTGGCCTAGATGGACTCGCAACAGGCTCCTGAACGGGATGCACAGGGTCAGCCCTGGCACATTCCAATAACCGACATTCTACCTCGAGAAATTCCTGTAAATCCGAAAATGTTGGAATGGTCTCCGCTTCATTCCCACACCTTTGCTCAAACCGAGTCTTCAAATTGGTAGGCAATTTTGCCAGGCAAATATGGAGAAGTAGGAACGACCACTCCATGACAGGAAAACCAAGACGCTCCAGTGAGTTGACAGCCATAATGATTGGATTGAGAAACTGTGCCCGCAGACCGATAAGTTTGGGAGACACAGACGGCAGGTTAAGGATTTGGTCCACATGCACGTCTGCCAGCCGACGGGTATTTTGGTACCTTTTCATTAAAAGTTCCCTTGCAATTTGGTAACCCTCATCCTGTATCCGCAAATGTTGGATCAAACCCCGAGCTTCACCGGAGAGGCACGACATGAGATAGGCCAACTTTTGAGCCCCCGATAAGTCCGAACGTGAATCCACCAAACTATCAAACAGATTATTGAATCCCACCCATTGGTCCATTGCCCCAGCAAAGGACGGTAATTGTAATGTAGGCAACCGAGATAATAGTCCGTCTGACTCCGACCGACTTGAATCCGACTTACTATCCAACCTATCGATAGTTTGTTTATATTGGAAATTCGCCTCCATTAGCTTATCGAAAGCCTCTAAACCGCGCGTATACTCAAGGCGACATGCAGCAAGAATTTCCGCCTGAGCTGGTACGTCCGAATCCGAAAGTTCGATAATCCGTTGAAACGCCTCTTCAAATTTTAAAAATTTTTTATTTACCGTTAATAGGCGCATTTTCAATCGACCCGCATGCTCCGATCGCGTAATAAGGTCCGCACTATCGATCAACCATTGTAATTTAACTTTAAATACCGAGAAACTATGTTTAAACGACATCGCAATGTTTATCAATTCACTCACCGAAAATAAGCAATTAGATCCGTATATTACTTGTCAAACAGAAAACACCGAATGTTGTACGTATTACGCAAGCCGAAATTCACTTATTCACTTCACTATTTCACTTGAACACTTATTTAAACCGTTAATAAACACCAATAAACCAAAACAAAACAAACATAACAAATTACCAGTAGATAACACAGACAAGTGATTGATAAGAATTGTCAAACGTCAAACGTCAAATTCAAGTGACACCATAGAAATCCGAACTGTCATATATGACAGCGTTTATTAACACAAGCCCGAATACACCCAAGTTACCAACCCACTATTAAAAATATAAACCGAATTGAAATTCGAAGGTAGGTATAAAATCCTTTGTTCGAAGATAAAATAAGGTCAATCTGACCGAAATAACCAAATTAATGCCAAAATAAACCCGAAACATCCGCGCTCTGCTACCAAAAATGTATGGATCTGCGCTAGGCAGAGTTGGACAGGGATAAATACATAGATATAATACTGTGAAGAAAGTGTACCTTGCTTTCACTGCGTCGCTTCTCGCAGGGCCCTGCATGCATCCACGGCGCTCTTCAGCTCGATCCACTTTGAGTTGGTGTATGGGTGTGTGTATGTATGTTTTGTCGTATATAATGCCCGAAAACCGAACTTTTAATAATTTATATGCGCAGGAGAACTCAGCGCGTGCCGACCGAATCTCGAGAGCTTTAGAACTGTCACCTTGACAGGTCAGAAGAGTATTTCTGAAGGATACACTGAGAGGTGTATTTTCCTATCAAGGTTGAAAACCGAACAGTAGGCAAAACACCAAAACGGTAGCCATGAACTCCAATTACTAGTCTCATTGTCTGTTTGCATACGTAGATATGAAACTAAATGTTTGTGATTATTTTCTAATGAACCTATAGTTTGATGATGGTAGGCTGTGGATGATAAGTGGGTGATTTTTAAAAGTTTACAGACTTCCTGCATGGTGGATGATATGAATTCAGTGCCTCGATCGGTTACTATCTGTCGAGGTATTCCGTATCTTAATATAAAGTTATTTACTAAAGCTGATGCTACCGTCGTAGTATCCTTGGACGTGAGTGGGCACGCCTCGATATACTTTGTCAAGTCGCATTGTAAAGTTAATATGTATGCGTAATTATTACTATCCTTAACTAATGGGCCTACTAAATCTAAGAATAACCTATCAAATGCACAGTTACCTGTGGTCGTTATGGCCATCGGTTCTTTTGTATTTTTAAAGTATTTTTGGCGCTGGCATTTGTCGCATCTCTTGACAAAGTCTTCTACGTCTTTATGTATTCCGGGCCAAAAGTAATGTTGACGAATATTATTGAACATTCGTCGGACACCAGCGTGTCCGCTCGTCGGTAACATGTGATAATCATTGAGTATCACGCGTTGCGTGTCGCTGTCATCAATTCGAATGGCTCCTTTTAATATACATAATCGGGGTCCGGCTCCCTGACCCACACTACTAAGATCTTGGGCTAGGTCTGTTATTAATATGATATTATCATTGTTTTTGAAAATATATAAATCGTTTACCGATATTTTACTACAAAATTTGCTCAGCTCCCTCGCAAAGGCAACTCGTGCGCGATGCGATCGGGCTACTGGCTTGACATAAATAATCAACTTTTTCTTTTCAAACGCTATGTTATTATATTTTTCGTCGCACTTACAACTAATTTTCTCCCATTCATTATTATTTAGAAATCGCAACTCCGTGTATTTTTCAGGGTGCCTAAGTACCTCGGCCACCCTGGGGTAGTCAGTCTGTTTATCAGTTATGTTACTATTCGCCTGTAAATTATGCGTGTGTTCCAATCGTTTTCTTTGAGCTCTAGTTAATACTGATATGACGTTTTTACTCATTCCTATTAAGTCATTACTTGTTAAAATTATGCGCGACAAAGCATCTGCCTGGACATTATCGCTACCCTTAATATATTCAACACTAAAATCATACTCTTCGAGTATTAGCCGAAATTTGATTAATCTGCTAGACGGGTTAGTCATACTAAATAAATAAACTAGTGGCTTATGGTCGGTTTGTACTATAAAACGTCGTCCGTAGAGATAGGGCCTAAAGTATTTGATGGACCATACTATCGCAAGTAACTCCTTTTCGATAGTTGGATAGTTACGTTCTGCCTTATTTAAACTGCGGCTCGCGTATGCTACTGGGTGACGATTTAAGTTACAAAGTAAAGATCCGACTGCGATTCCAGAAGCGTCTGTTTTTAATATGAATGTATTATTTTCGCTAAAGTCTGGATATTGAAGCACGGGGGGTATTGATAGTGTTGTTTTCAGTGATAAGAATGCCTGTTGGCATTCTTCATCCCACTTGAATGTTGTGTTCTTTTTTGTTAAATTATTTAGTGGAATGCAAAGTTTAGCGAAATTTGGGATGAACTTCCGATAATAGTTTGAAAAAGCAACGAATCGTTTTACGTCGTCAGCGTTTCTGGGCTGTGGATAGCTTTGTAAGACTGCAACTTTGTCGGGATCCGGTTTAATACCTTCTGCTGATACTAAATGGCCAAGGTATAGAATCTCTTTTTTTAAAAATTCACACTTGTTTGGGTTTAGTTTTAAGTTAAATTTACGGAGACGACTGAATATATCTATTAAATGTTTATTATGTATGTCTAAATTCCGACCATAACACACTAGATCATCCATATATATTAGACATTTTTCATAATTTAAACCCGACATAGCTATCGTCATAGCACGTGAAAAACAGCTGGGTGAGGTTTTGAGCCCCATGGGTAGGCGAGTTAATTGATAATGGCCTGAAGGAGTGGTGAATGCTGTAAATGGTCTGCTCTTTTCATCTAAATTTAGTTGGAAAAATCCTTGATGCAAATCTAAATGACTGAAATACATAGAGCCCGATAATGAATCTAAGATATCATTAATGTTTGGAAGGGGAAATTTGTCGTCTATTATTTGTTCGTTCAATTTACGAAAATCAATAACCATCCTCCATTTTTTGTTTCCTTCCGTATCTCCGTTAGTTCGGCAAGCATTGCAAGGTGACATTACTGATTTTATTATCTATCCTTATGATTAACTTAGACATATTTTACTGTAGGCACATAATTGAACGTACTCACTCACTTTACGATCTCAGAAAACACATCACTTAGCTGCTGTTTTTTCGTTGCGCCTTATATCTTCTTAGTGGAAAATAGTTATCTAAATCTCCTCCGGAGGCACCGTTCGTTTTCCCATTCCAAAAGAACGTCTAAATGTCACGTGACCGTTGATCTCTCGCCGAATCATCTGCTTGTGGCATTTCATGTAAGCTCTGTACAACCCATATACAAGGACCAAGGATAACATGAGCAGAATAGTCAGCAGGATAATGTTCGTGTTGGTTGCCTGAAAAGCTAAGTCCTTGACTGTAGTGCTTGCTTCATTATTTCCACCTGATGCCGTCTGGGCAATTATGACCTCCTGTGGTTTTGATGTACCGGATCCCATTCTAACTAACAGCAATAACGTATAATGATGATTATCATTAGGACGTAGATCACTAACACTGTAACAATCCAAGGAGCCCAAAACAGTAAATATTCTTCAGTTCTTATTAACACGCCGTTGTCTATCGCGGCCATGTTAGTCTCATTTCTGTTTACTCGTTTACACTTAATAATTTAAAAGCCCGGTAATACACACTCGCGAACGCGACACCATTTCCTTAGTTGGCAGGATCGCCATGGTCGTGGCGAAATGGTACCATGCTGCCGTTGGCAGGATCGTCGTGGTGTAGTGTAGTATGTAAGTTAATAATAGAATCAATTTATTCTATTATTAACTTACATACTACACTACACCACAATATATTAAATTCAATGGGACCCTATCTCTGTAATCATTTCTTTAGGATCATAAAGGTGCAGTAAAAAGGGATTTTTGGAATTTCTCGCGGGATAAAGATCGGGAGTTGACTTTAAAACTTTTTTGTGCGCGGGCGAAGTCGCGGGAAAAAGCTAGTTTAACACATAACTTTTCGTTATCAATAAGTTCTCTAATAAAATTATATTTAATATCTATGTATGTTTTTCAATCTCTTGACACTATTAGTGTTAGCAATCACTATAGCGGACTGATTATCACAGAATAAGGTGACTGGAGTTACATTTCTTACATTAAAATTGTTGCGAACGCATCCATAACGCCACCAACGGGCGAATGTTCAAACTTCGGCGGCGGTTAGAGCTTCCCGCGCCTTTCAAATCTAAGCGCGGCTATTGGCGCGCCAACCGATCAATTCGAATAAGATCACCGGATCGAACGCACTCTTCTAATCTGAGACAGGATCATGTACTAGAAAACTCAAACGTACAAAACTTAAGCACGTCATCTGCAGCTAAAACACTAGGTTTATATTGGAAATGTAACTCTGACACGCTCATATTCGATATCAATTTGCCTAGCGTCGCATCATGTACTTTCGTCAATGGCGCAAGTATTTGACCCAATAGGTTTAGTTGGACCTTGTATCGTAGAAGCCAAGGCAATAATGCAAAAATTATGGCAGCATAAAAAATGTTCTTGGGTTGCCGAAATTCCAACAAATCTCAATTTATTATGGACTAAATTTGAAGAAACTTTGCCAAAAATACCACGATGGATTTTATGTAAATCAGTCCAAGATATCGAATTGCATTATCTTCACTGATTCATCAGAGGTCGCGCATGGAACTTGTGCATATGTTAGGTTTAAAGATAGTACAGGGGCAATAACAGTCCGTCTTTTAGCCTCAGAAAACAAAATAGCACCAATTAAATCGACAACTATTCCGCGATTAGAACTATGCGGTGCATTGTTGGGTTCAAGATTGTATAGTAAAATACTGAATAATACACTTAAATGTAGTAACGTCGTTTTTTGGTGCGATTCTGATAGTGTTGGGCTGGCGAAAGTCATCGCCAACAAACTTAAACCCATTTGTTCGTAACAGAGTGAGCGAAGTACAGGATGTTACTGCTGGTCACACGTGGAACTATGTGCCCTCAAAGGAGAATCCTGCCGACTTAGTTTCGCGTGGCATGAATGCCTAGCTTTTGGCATCGTCTGACTTGTGGTGGACTGGCCCAGAATTTTTAAAGCAGGATTCGACTTCCTGGCCTGTACCACCGTCTTCGTTAAACAGGAAATTACCCGAAATGGTACCATGCTTGGTCACTGATACTCAAGAAGCACCATTTTCTCATTTAATTAATCGTGGTGTGGCGAATCTTATTTTTTGTACATAAATAAAAAAACACACACCAAGGTGATGGGATATTTAGCGGTGCACTTTACTTGTGCTTTTCAGTCACCTAGTGCTTGTTTGGTTTGGGTAATGGACTGTATAGGTTAAGGGTTCAGGGAAAGACAACCTAATAATATCAATAAAATTGTAGCCACTTAGTGCTTAAAGAAAAGCTGCTGAAGGTGTACGAGGGAAACCATGCACACTTACTTGTAACCTGTGTACCTTTGCTCGGCGTGGAAGCACGTGAGCGTGAGTGATTGGACGACACTGAGCGATGACGTTGTGTGCGCCCGTGCCGTTCGTTGACAGATAAAGCAGCAATTTGTTTCTCCAATCTGTCCATCCGCTGAAATAGAGCATCCTGGTTGGCAGGTAAAGTGGCAGGAAGTGCACAAGAGAACACTTGCTTGGAGCCCGAAATCTCCATAACTTTGTCCCCAAGTTCTGATAATTTATCTAGGCTAAGTTCAGCCTGAGAAGCAAGGATGGCCTGTACTTGTTGTGGAAGTCGGCGCAACCACAGTTGGCGCAGTATATTCTCATCAGATAGAGCACCTCCAGCCAGTGAGCGCAGATGTCGTAGGAACTGGGATGGGTGTCTATCTCCAAGCTCTTCCTCACTGATCAGCTGTCGAACCCGTTGCTCTTCAGACATGGACAGACGTCTGATAAGTTCCTCTTTCAGCTTCAAATACTGTTGGCCATTGACTGGCGGCTTTGTGATGAGGTCCTCTACTTCCCCAGCTAATTTTTGATCCAACTGAGCAATGACATAATTGAACTTCGTACTGTCAGCGGTGATACCTGCTATCTGAAACTGAGCCTCCACCTGTGCAAACCACACCGCAGGCTTATCAGGCCAAAAGGATGGCAATTTAACAGAAACCCTGCATACTTCTGGATTCTGAGTCAGCTGTTGCTGAAGCACAGCATTTTCAGCTTGCAAGCGCTGAACCAAAGCTTGCAATTCCTCTCCCATAGTTAGTTAAGTTATCGCACACACAAAACCTCATGCAAATGATATCAAAACGGTTAAAAGATGAGATTAGAAAGAATTATTGTGGGGTGGTATGGTAACACCGATGCATCATATGCAAGTACATGTAAGTATGACACACACAACTATAAAACAAAATTCAATATATGAAGCAAAACATTTAAATTTTAGCCATATAGTAATTATATTTATATCCAAAAACTGAAAATATATTTTAAGCAACACACAGTTAGATACAAGACTCGCTTTTATGCACCACGGAACCAATAAACCAGCAGTTAAAAATAAACAACAACAACAGCTTGTGTTAATTTTAGTAGTTTCCAGGTTAAATTTGAAATCAAGTAGCAAATTTAGTATTAAACATGCTGTACACTTCCAGGTGGATGCTTTATATTCGCTAATATTAGTTAAATATTACTTAAACTAAAGTTAAAGTTCGACAAAGTTCGACAGTTTTGTTAGGAGTTATTTGTAGAAAGTTTACAAAATGTTTGTGCAAAAACTTACCAAGAAAGGTGATATATCAGTAGCAAAATTATATTAACACTTACGCTAAACATTCACTTATTCGAAAAAAGTTAATAATTAAAAGAATTTACGAAAAAGTTAACCATAAATGGTTGAAACTCAATATACATAATTTTGAGGTAATATACAGTACACAGTAAAATTATGAGTAAAAGCAAACAGTTCGAGGTGCGTTCGATCAGGTGATCTTATTCGAATTGATCGGTTGGCGCGCCGACCGTCGCGCTTAGATTTGAAAGGCGCGGGAAGCTTTAACCGCCGCCGAAGTTTGAACATTCACCCGTTGGTGGCGTTATGGATGCGTTCGCAACGCAACATGCTCCTCGCCTTGAAGTACTTCAACGTACTTATGGTCAATAAAAGAGCCAAATTAGGTGGATGTTGGCAGTGGGTATATGTTATTGAAAGCCCTCTTGATGATGCCTTTCTTCGTTTTCATGTCTGCGACCCGAGCCACTCCATCTCTGCCAGGGTAATTGAAAGATGCTCGCAGTGTGGGAGTTACGCAGCGCAGAACATGACGGAAGTGATATAGTAATGTTAAATACTTTATACTGCATTAATTGTGCAGGCAATTTGTATTATATGTATGAACGATAATATTTAAAGTATATCTATCTCACTACTTGTCGGTATGTCCTTTAAAATCATAATTATTAAATAAGTAAAGGCTTATAGTGAAAATAAACGGATCACTCACGTCTCAAAACGAGTACAAAAGGAGACACTTTTTGCTATTGCACTGCATGTAATACAGACCTTAAATGTGTGAGTGGAAAGAAAGATTTAAAGAGGCATGAAGTTAGTACTAAACATCTAACTAAAATGAAAGGTTTGCTTTTTGTGAAAATATTTTTTGTACATATATAATATGATTGGTACCTATTGTGCAATCTTGGATATATGTTTTGTATACCCTAACCTACTAACATACCATTGAATATATGCCTTGTTATTTTTTTTTTAATTTTTATGCCTTTTATGTTGAAAAATTGTAAAATTTATTTATTGTGAAATGTTTTTTTAGGTATTTGCAATCAGCCAAAAATTGACACTGTGCTACCATCAAGCTCGGGCGACTCAGCCTCTAAATCATTCACGGAAAAAGTTAAGGCTGGTGAAATAAGCTCACTAGCTTTTTAGCAGAGCATAACTTACCATTTCAGATAGCTGGTCATTTAAAATCTGTGGTGCAATCTGCATGCCCAGATTCCAAAATAGCAGCAGAGTATGTAACTGGACAAGCAGCTGAGAATGAGCTAATTGAGTGCCTTAAGCATAATAAGTTTGCACTTATAGTAGATGAAAGTACTGACAGGTCTAAAACTAAACACTTAGCACTACTTGTAAGAACTGCTGTAAATTTTAATACAGAAGACAGGTTCCTGTCTCTGATACCAATTGTAGACGGTACAGCAATAAGTCTATATAATAAAATAGTGGATTTTTTTAGATGTAAAAAGATACCATATAAACAAAACTCAATAGGTTTTGCTGCTGATGGGGCAAATACAATGTTTGGGGAGCATCATTCATTAGCTGTATTATTATCAAATGATATACCAGAACTATTCAAGGTTAAATGCATATGCCACAGTTTTCATTTATGCTGCTCATATGCCAGTCAAAAATTGCCACGAGGTGTTGAAGACTTTGCCCGAGACGTCTACAATTACATTCAAAATAGTCCTTAACGGACTGGTGACTTCAAAGAGTTCCAAGATTTTACTAATGTACAGCCCCATAAATTACTGCACCCTAGCCAAACTAGGTGGCTTTCGCTGTTACCTGTGGTTAAAAGACTGTTAGAGCAACTGCCTGCTCTTAAATTATTCTTCCAGAGTGCAGTATTTATTTATTTATTTATTTATTTTCGGAGAACTAACAGCTACAAATTACAGAGTAGGTTAAACAGGTAATAACATAGGAGCCAATTATAGGATCTCACAAATAGAACCAAGAAAAAAAAAAGAAGAAAGAAAGTACGCGAACAATCGCAAAGTTGTGCCACACAAATTTTGATACAAAAAGATATCAGAACTAATCTCTATACAAAAATAAAACATATTAGTAAAAAGCAGTCACTACCTTATACCTAAGCACGCTCAATCAAACCACCCCCCCACCAACCGCCGCCTCACCGTAGAAAGATTACAGTTGAATATATCGATATCCAGCTCTTCCGCAACGCCGTTCACACTACGACAAGCTCGCCTCAAAAAACTATTCCTCCTGTATTTAGTTGTGCCAAACTTAAGGGAAATAGGTGGATAGTATCTTTTTGACCTATTAGGGGTATTAAAAGATATACTGGACAGCAGTTCAGGACAATCAACCTTACCGTTGGTGATACTAAGGGCATAGATGATGTCCACTATCTCACGACGCTTGTGCAACGGGATAAGGTGATGCCTCTTACAAAGGGTGCAGTAATCAGATGAACTATATGGGATCTTTAATTTAAAACAGAGAAACTTTCTAAACTTTTTCTGTACACGATATATTATGTTTGATAGCAGGGATTCCAAATTTGGGACGCATATTCAAGTTAGCTTCTGACATATGAACAGTATAAAATCTTAAGAGTTTTAGCTCTAGTGAAATTCAATGAGCTGCGCATAATAAACCCAAGCATCTTCAAAGCACTAGCAACAATACCATCAATATGTACATCGAACAATAGCTTCGAATCATGAACAACACCTAGATCTTTCATAAAAGGCAATCTTTGCAGCACAATACCCTTTAAACTATATACCGTTGGAATTAAATTACGCTGCCGAGAAAAGGTCACTGTAAAGCACTTAGATGGATTCAAATCTAGCTTGTTAATGCGGCAATATTCATCAAGGCGCGCAAGGTCAGACTGGATAAGCAAGGAGTCAGCTTTCAGCATTCCGTCACCTGTATTGAATAACCTACCATTATATTTAAGAGTGGAGGGAATTCCATAAGAACTAGAGCGCGACCTGATGAATGACCAAAAATGTTTGGGGTCCTTCTCGATGTTATTTTCCATACGACTTATATAAGCATCGTAACACTCACTCTCCAGTCGCTTCACCCTCTCACGAAGCACTCCATAGGTGACCTGATCTGATTTATTACGATATATTTTAAACTTCCTTAAACACTTGTGTTTTTCTTTAATGCATTTTTTAAGCGATAACGAATACCAAGCGGGAAAAGTGTCAGATCTAAGTTTTACAAAAGGTATGTAGGTTAGCCTGACCTTTTTAAAAACGTCATAAAAGAAACTGACCGATCCTTCAAGTGAGAGTCTAGAAAACTCCTGCTCCCAGTCAATGGCAGATAGCTCCTTATTAATAGCTAAATAATCACCTTTATTATAAAAATACTTAAAGCGCACAGCTGGTTTCAAATTAATAGTCTCGGAGAATTTAATGGAAATCACCAGAGCTTTGTGATAAGGATCGATGGGAACGAGAGCATCCAAACACTCACTAACGGCTACAGCGTCATTACATAAAACCAGATCCAACAACTTACCGTAAAGATTTGCAATATTATTATATTGGCATAGACTATGTGTGGTAATGTCATCTACAAAAAGGCACTCATCATGACCCACGTAACTTACTGGAGACAGTGACACGCCATCAGACTCCCACACAATGCCACTCATATTAAAGTCACCTACAATTAAATATCGATCATCCTGATAATCCAGCACCACATCGCCCAGACGGATTAAATAATTCGAAAGTTGTTGCGAAAACGTATACCCTCCGTTTTATTTACATAAATATAACACGCATATATGCACACGAACCGGCCCGCTAACTCCAATTGCGAGAGATAATGTAATCCACAGGTCTTCAGCTGAAGATTGATAGGACGGCTGCGGGGTAACGGCTAGGTCGCGCCGAGTCGCAATGAGAACACCCCCGCCACGGCTCTGGCCCGTCAATGCGAAGTCACGGTCCCGCCGCCACACAACGTATCTATCATCGAACAACTCAGAATCCAATACCCCGTCCATTAACCATGTTTCTGTTAGAATCACTAAGTCATACGAAGCCAGTGCAAGATTACGGTAAAATGTGAGCGTTTTGGAACGGAGGCCCCTTACGTTTTGATAGTAAACAGTAGGATAATTACCCAGGCAACTAACATTAGGCATTAAAATAGAAATAAAATGTAAAACAGTGAAATAATTGTGTTTGAACGTAGAACGCACTTGTTACTCAAACAACGGTTGCTTTGGTAATGACAATTTAATAAAGTTGACAGCCCTTTTATAGGCTGTCGGAAAAATCTCTAAAGCGCCATGTACAATTTTCGGTAGGCGAGACAGTGCCATCTATCGCAAAACATCAGAACTAAAAGTTACAGTTTAACATGCCGCCCACCAAGGACAACCTGAACAATTGTCCTTATCTCCGCCCACCATGAGGCAGTGTAAAACATAAACAAAACAGACTTACAATGTACGCGTACTCACACTAACAATTAACATAAAACATAAATATATCAAAACACAATTAAGCAGCAATACTTATATGTACAATCACTAACACTGCATTAATAATGATAATAGCACAACCACAAATAAAATCACAGCTACTGACGTAACTACCTAACTGTTTCTTTAAAAAATTAGTTGGTCTGAAACCAAACAAAAACTTATTCCCATTTTTACAATATTAACTACTAAAACAATAACAATTATGACTCTATAGGCAAGAAACAAAGTTTACCTACAGATCTCTTAATAATGTTGCCTTTGCAACGTAAACTAACCACTCGCGTGATTCCATCCGACCCTGGGTGCTTCTCTACTACAATGCCATACAACCACCGTGCCGGAGGCAAATCATCAATATAAGGATTCAACGAGGTAAGTTTGCTTTTTTTATTAATCTTTTTCTTTTCTTTCAGGTTTGCCAGCTCTTCATCGAAGTGTTTATTTTGAACAAATTTAATGCATGTCACTAAACTGTCCTGTATTTCCTTACTTGTTAACCACTGACATACAATTTCTTTTCTAGCCAGCTTTCCCAATCTCTTACAGAAAGCTACGATGCGGATGAGTTTTCTTAACTTTGAAAACTTTGAGATCAACCTTTCACAAAAGTCTTCAGTGCCGTCATCATTTACATTACAGGTATTTACACATAGTTTGCTAGTTTTTTCTTCTAGATTAGTTTCTTTATGTGCAATTTTCTTATAACTGATGTTTTTCTGTTTTAGCCATTCCGGACCTTCTCTCCAGAGCAGATCGTTTTCTAGTTGCTGAGTTCCCCGCGATGCACAGTCTGCTGGATTATCCTTGGACGATACATGTGACCACTGAGACGGCTTGATCGATGTTATTATTTCGGACACTCGATTGGCTACAAAGGTTTTCCATCTATTAGGACGACTGTTGAGCCATGACAGCACTACGGTGGAGTCTGTCCACGCGTGGATGTTTTGCTTGTCGACAACCATAACCTCTGCAACCTCCATCAACAACTTGGTAAGTAGCACCGCCCCACATAACTCTAGCCGTGGAATCGAAACTTGCTTGATGGGTGCTACTTTAGTCTTGGACGTGATTAAGGAGACATGTACATTTCCTTTGTTGTCTACGGTCCGAGCATACACCACAGCAGCAAACGCTTCGTTCGAAGCATCGCAGAAACCCTGGAGTTCTACAGCATCATTATCTGACTTGAAATGAATCCATCTGGGAAGCTTGAACTTGGTAAGTTGATTCAACTTTTCTCTGTAGCATAACCAGTCCTTCTGTAATTGAGCCGGAACTTCTTCGTCCCACTCAATTCCAGAAAGCCACAGTTTTTGTATAAAAATCTTGGCTGTAATTATTACTGGCGCCAACCATCCAAGCGGATCAAAGAGTCGCGAAATATCGGATATCACGCTTCTCTTTGTCACAGGAACCTTAAGAGGAGGCAGCTGTACAGAGTACTCAAACTCGTCACTACTCCGATTCCAAGTAAGTCCCAAAATCTTCATTACTGAATCAGTTTTTAGTTCTAAATTGCCCTCTGCTTTTTGGCTATCTAGTTTAATTTCTTGCAATAACTCTTCGCTATTGCTGCTCCACTTTTGTAATTCAAATCCTCCTTTCTTTAACAACGCACCTAATTCTTTGTAAATACGCTTTCCTTCTTCAACAGATTCGCACCCTGTCAGCAAATCATCGACATAAAAGTGTTTCAGGACTCTTTCAGCAGCTAATGGAAACTGTTCTCCTTCATCGTGAGCGACTTGTTGAAGAGCCCGCACTGCAAGATAAGGTGCTGAAGCAGTCCCGAATGTTACTCTAAGCAATCTATGATGCTTCAACTCCTCTTCAGGATTCTCGCGCCAGAGGATGCGCTGATAATCTGCGTCGTCTTGGTCTACTTTCACCTGCCTGTACATTTTTACTATGTCTGCCACAAGGCAAACAGGGTGACATCGCCATTGAAGGATTGTGTGCCGTAGATCAGGTTGTAATCTTGGCCCCACTAACAGGTCTTGATTTAGTGAGACACCGTTGGTTCCAGGACACGAAGCATCAAACACCACACGGAGCTTCGTTGTTGTTCTATCTTCCCGGACCACTGGATGATGTGGTAAAATTACAACATTAGCTTTATGTTGTTCTTCCTTTGGCACAATCTCCGCATGACCCAGATCAACGTATTCTTTGATCACCTCTGAATAGCGTTTCTTAATTTGAGAATCCTTAGCAAATCTTCTTTCTAGTTGATTGAAGTGTCTTGTTGCTATCGCTTCAAAGTTGCCGTGTTGACAACTAGGATTTGAATCACGAAATGGAAGTTTCACTACATACCGACCTGTACTGTCACGAGTTGTCGTAGCAGCAAATATTTCCTCACACTTCTTCTCCTCGTCGGTGTAGTGCTGCTTGGGATCCGACACAAAATTATCTGCCTCAAGCTCCCAAAACTTTTTGAGCAGCTCGTTTTCATCTACATGAATGTGGTTAATGCAGATCGTTTTGTGTAAATCCGATTCATCGCAACGAATCGGCCCTGAAAGGATCCAGCCCAAAGTGGTTCGTTGAGCAATGGGCGCTCCCAATGGTGCCTTGATGACACCATCGAGCAGTATCTGTCCGTAAACGTCTGCTCCCAGCAGCATATCAATTTTGCCTGGAACATTGAATGACGGATCAGCTAGTTCTAAATCTGATAACTCTGACCATAACTCTACAACGACCCTTTTATCCGGTAGAGCCGAAGTGAGTTTGCCCAGCACAAAAGCATGAATCTCAACCTCAAATTCAGGATTATGAAGTGATGCTATCTTAACATTCACCACCGCTTTGGAAACCATTGTTGGGTTTCCTTCACCTCCTAATCCTGAAATGTTGCTTTTGTGGGTAATTTTCTTAAGTCCTAGCAACTGGACTGCTGACTCCGTAATTAACGAAGCCTGAGAACCTTGGTCGAGTAAACATCTAAGCGTAACACCACATCCTGATTTCGACTGAGCGCTTACTAATGCCGTTGCCAACAAAACTTGACTGCGGCTGGTCGAAACACAGGCTGTGACGCTTGATGTGTGATCATCACCTGTAGCAACTGTAGATGTGTGCGTTACAACATTATTCTCAACCGAGTGTATTGCCTTCACTTCAGAATCAGTTGAGCTGGTAATAGGTTTGGGGTGCAACAAAGAATGATGCTTGCGCTTACAAATTCGGCATCTAGTAGGAATACGGCATGAAAAAGCATTGTGACCTGAGCCTAGACAATTAAAGCACAGATTGTTGGATTGGATGAAATCACGCCGAGTGTTAACTTCGACCTTTGCGAAATCTTTGCAATTACATAACTTATGACTTTCAGAACAATAAGCACATGAAACATCTATTACATGATGTACCCTTGTACGACTACTGGGACTTGTTTGTCTGAAGTTAATTTTTGACAGTTTAGGATCAATGAATTCAAGTGCCCTGAATCTAGTTTCTAAAAGGTCCTGAAACTGCTTCAGTGTGGGTAAATCATCTGATGACTCGCTAACTTTAAGTTCCCACTGTTTCCTAGACTCGCTATCTAACTTAAGACAGATTATATGGATCACAATTATATCCCAAGTACTTATATCTATCCCTAAGTTTCGCAAAGAATATAAACACTCATTAGTCGTGTCTAACAACTCTTTAAGCGCGGTTGCAGATTCTGAGACTATGTTCTTCTGACTTAAAAGTCTCTTCAAGATACAATTTGACAGATATTTTTTGTTATTGTAGCGCTTTTCGAGCTGATTCCAACATATTTGGTAATTTTCTTGTGTAATCTGGACGTGACGTAAAAGCTGTTCAGCTTCACCGGTTAAGTGCCCTTTCAGATAGTGCAACTTCTGGACGTTGTCGAGGGACTCGTTCTTATGAATCAGTGAAACAAATAAGTCACGAAAACTGATCCATTCGGAATACTTTCCTGAGAACGACGGAATTGAAATCTTAGGCAACTTGATTAGATCGCTACTCTTGCTCTGAAATGCTGAGGCTGCCGTAACGAATGACCCACTGCTGCTTGCTGAAGAGAGAGTTGTCGCCTTTATGTTGCTTAAGGCAGACTTCAGTTCGTACATGTAGTCTGTGTACAACTCTTCAGTAGCTTCATACAGTTCAGTCTTGGCATAAGTACTAGAATTGATAAGTTCCTCATCACACTCTTGAACAATCTGTGTATGTGTTGATGAGAACTCTGCCCACAATTTTTCTAAAGTTACGATTCTAGTACTGACGTAATCTACTGAAGCAAGTCGATCTTTAGGAGACTTTTTAAAGTTCAATTTTGCCCTTCCAATTCGCTTATTTAAATCAACTTGAAGTTTGATATAAATATCCATCTCGAAATTTTCTAAGTGTTTAGCGACTTAAATCCTGACTGAAAACGGGCGTGGATTCCCCGTAGTTCCACTTTTTTGAAACTATTCTAAGTCGCTAAACTACTTCTAATTTTTCTATGTCCCGATTTAATGCAAATTTTCTAAGTCCAAATATTTTCTTGAGAATTTTACAAGTCTTTGACAGTTCGCACTACGTAAATAATTAAATGTACTCACAGTTTCGCACTTCACTAATACCACACGTCACTCACGTCCCTGCCGGTGTCCACGATAACGTCGGAGGCTATTCCCGCCTCTAGCACTCTTGACAGCAACCCGCTGCCACGTCAGTGCTTGGTGTACCCGCAGCCGCTACTCCACTAGGCCAATCTAACTCGTAGGACCATGTTTGAACGTAGAACGCACTAGTTACTCAAACAACGGTTGCTTTGGTAATGACAATTTAATAAAGTTGACAGCCCTTTTATAGGCTGTCGGAAAAATCTCTAAAGCGCCATATACAATTTTCGGTAGGCGAGACAGTGCCATCTATCGCAAAACATCAGAACTAAAAGTTACAGTTTAACAAATTGTATACGTTTTGCAGAAGAGGGGTAAGTCAATACTTTGGGCAAACGGTCGAAAGAGCGAGAATCATAACCAAAGATAAAATTGTATTCATAAGTGGAAAAAGGTGAGCGATTAAGAGTAGCGGCAGACGGGTGAGGAGGAAAGAGATAAGCGCACATCAGTAAGCATTCAATAACAAGCGCAGCGACTGCATTCCAATAGGTAATTAGCAAACAAAAAGAACCGGCCGGCCGGGCGACCCAACCAGCGACACTCAAACTTATGAGACTACTTAGCAAGAAACATACGTTAAAATTAAGCTTATATACTTGTACAAAATTGCTTAAAAGGTAGTTTAGGCTAATTCGTTTAAATCACGCTCACTGTTTATAATGTGAACCTTTGAGTTATCGTCCTTCCGAACGTGAATTTAACAATATTTGACCCAAATATGTACATAGCCTTTAGCCTTTAATGATGATTTAGTTAGTGTAAGCAGCCTCTTGTTTTCTGGCGTCAAATGATCATTGATAAATACGCGATGCGGGGCACCCTCATAGCCAATTTCACCGACGGAGAAAGATTTTTTGACACGAGCCGATGCAATAAAATCCTCTTTGATGTATCGATTATTGAAGCCAACGATGATCGATTTCTCCTTGGAGTTATGTATTGGTACTCTTGATATATAATTGACATTGATTTTATCAACTCGATAGTCAACCGCCGTACCAATCTTCTCCAGAATTGAAAAAAGATTTTCATTTTTCTTTAGTGGGACCCCCTTGATTTCGACGTTGTTGAGGCGCAGCGCTTGATCATTGCGAGCTCGCTCATTTTTGAGATGGGAAAATTCACTGCAAAGAAGTTGAACCCTTTCACAAACCGCTCCCAGCTCAGGAAGTTTCTTCTCGACCTCCATTATACGAGAAGAGCAGTCATCGAACTTGCTGCTAGTAAACTCGCAGGACTGATTGACCTCATTGAGCTAACTTTTTAACGAGCTTACGTCAGATACCAGGCTGTCAAGGCACAGAAGTTTCCGTTTAATGTCCCGCAGCTCGTCCATAATAGAACTGAGATCGATCTGTTTCGGAGGACATGGTGATCCGTCCCTCTTGCAGTTGTGACACTTCCAAGCCGCCCGACGATCAGCTCCTAGTTTTCTATAACCTTGCTCCGATATGTTAGCACAACAGAACCCGATGTCCTTGGTGCAAACCGAGCAACGAGCGCTATCGCCGACAGAAACGTCACAAATAGCACAGCGCATATTTAACAGTCACGAAATTATATTGCACGAGATAAATTTTGAGGACCGCTGGAAAATTTAAGTTAGCACGGCGGAATTGAATAGTGTAACTGTGCACACATGCGACCACGCGACCACGGTGAGCGCGCGCACCTGACAGTATTTACTGATCGCCTTGTAACACTTTGGAGCCTAGACTTCTAAACATTTGTCTGGTTTTTGTTGAGATGTTCTTATTTTAGGCGGTCTATTCAATTTAGGTTTAGCTGCTTAAATGCTATTCTTTGCATGATCTTTTTAAGCAAAAGTCAAGCTAAACTGGCTAATTTTAGCGGCGACTAAAATAATCCCATTTAAAATAAAATTACGAAAAGTCAAGTTGTGCAGGATCAATTCCATAAACATAACGTATTAATTTATATTAGTTTCTTTAATAATTGGTTGTCTGGAAGAGATCGCTTTTAAGCGATAAGACCAATAAAAATAATGCAATAAAAATATTTGTATTGTATCGTATTGTATTATCCATTAGAAACGGATGAAGAAATAACTAGCTCAAAGCCAACTAAACCCAAACTGGTGTGCAGGTGCTCCACGAGTAAATCCTGCTGGATTTTATTAATTCGTTTTCGCGACATTTTAATTTAAAAGACATGGACAGAAGCCTTTTTTCTTAAATGTTGCCCACTCAAATTTTAGTAAATTATTTGAGAAAATCCTATACTTTTTACAGATTTCATTCATTTATTCTGTAACACTTTGGAGCCTAGACTTCTAAACATTTGTCTGGTTTTTGTTGAGATGTCGAACAAAGATGTGAAACAACATTCGTTCCACAATGCGTTGGTTTTTCGGCTTAAAAGGTTTTATCCTCCTATTTCTGTTGAATTCACGCCAACTAGGTACATGCAAAACAGCTTTCTCAGACGCGCTAGTGGTAATAAAAACAACCTGATGAAAGAGATGGACATTTTTAACTGTAGCATCCCATCTGTGAGACGAGGTTTGGTGGCGGGGTGTTTTGATTGAACGCACTGTTGCCGCACTGGATAGTTAGGTATTTGTTTTTTTTTTGTGTTATTTTGATTAGTGTGTTGTTTGGCATAGTGCATGTCACCTTGTTTAAACTTAGCTTAAACTTTTGTAATTTATTTTATCATTATTTGTGAGTTCCTGTAATTGGCTTTGTGTTGCTATGTCGATAATTTTAATTGTATTTTAAGCTGTTGGTTCTCCATAAATAAATAAATAAATAAATAAATAAATAAACATTGTTACCTTATTTCTTTTGTCATTCCAGTCTGTTTTAAGTACGACGCATGCTTTTCCCTCAGGTACATGCCATACATTCACGATCACGGCACAATAATACAGCATTTCACTAAATAAGATTAATTCATTTGCGACAAGGAAATACTAGATGTTTTTTTTTTAAACAAATAGCCTATCAAATCATAAACGTTTCGTTCCTCCTTTGTTTTGTTTCAGAAGTTCTTTCGGCGGCTGTCGTTCTGACCTTAGCTCGAACAGTTTACCGTAAATAAATTTAATTTCAGATTTCCAGCATACTTATTTCGTGTAGGCGAATTGTAAGGAAAATTTAGGATCAGTTTCAATCTGAAATACAAAATATCTCAATAATATTTATACTAGTTTGTCTTGCGAGTTTCTCCGCTAGATATAACGAAACGCAGTATTTGGTCTGTCGACGCCGTGTAATCGTGTCACTTCATGCACGCGTATTCCGTTTCAGGCAGACTGTATGGTTTGTTTTGATAAACGTTAGTTACATTTCATTGATTTCCACGATACTGTTATGTCAAAAAAAGTTATTTATATTGTTTGGGTTTATAGGGCGTTTCTTGGTGATAATTTTCATACAAATTGTAATATTTCTTTTTTTTATTGCGGACTCCTGATTTCAATTTAACCTCCTTCGAGAGTGGTTAGGAACGCAATCTCTGCCCTTCTGTGATTGGTGGTCTCGAGAATCTGGAAGATTCTACGGATTCCGGCAGGTCTTGTTTGCATCCCACTAAAGGACTGACCAGTCCATCGTACCGCTATGTGAACCAAATTTTGGTTGTTTCAGGGTGTAAATCTTCGCTTCGGGCGAAAGCCCAGATTTTTGGATAATGTAGAATCAACATCGGCCGTGGAATGAAGACTTCCAAAGGTTTCTAGAAAAATCTTTCTTCCCCTACCCATTACTACTCAGGTGAGTGTTCTAGCTTTGATTTATCAGTTGTTGTCCTAGTTATTTTTGGCATAACGATGAAACTCAGGGTGTGTTTTTTCACATTTTTCAGTTCACCACTACTCCAAGGGATTTATTTTTATGTGTCTGCTCGACTCATTCGCGAGGGCCAACAACTCCATTTTTTTGAAACCCACATCCGTGGTAAGCTTTGTTATTTCTTTTGAGCCTATCTATTTGTGTATGCCTGTGGACTAATTAAATTCTAATAAGGTGTTTTTTTAGGGTTTTCAGGTCTGAGTGTTTTTCCGGGGAACCTATTTTGCGAGTGGAGGGTGCTTTCTGTTTCACCCAGTTCATTGGTCAAGCCTTAACTGCGCGGGAAGGATTTCCTGACACTCAACGGCTTTGTATTCTCTTTGGTCTTCGGGTTGGTCGACGTTTAACTTCAAAGTGAACTCAAGTATTTCCGGACATTCGGTATAATAACTTTTAACCATTAATTAAGGCATAGTTCCAAGCAACCAAAGCATTTTCTTCTAAAATCTACCTTTTACTTTTAATTTAGTACAGTATGATGAGTTGTCATAAAATGTAAACTTCTAACAATGAGTGTACAGCCATTCTATATTTAAGGTCTGCTCATAATCTATTGTAGTATCTATAGGTTACTTATTTAAACTAAAGTTAATTTCTTACAAGGTTTTAACATAAAGACCCTCTCGCTGTAGGAGCGGCCAACAGTGAACCAGCGGTTTAAAAGTTTTGTTTTGATGAAATAAACTTGTTGGTTATGGTACGTATTTGTTTCATTTAGCTATCTTCTCAAGCTTGTTGGTGTAGTCATCTGGCGCTCACTACTAATAAATTTTGATGACTTACCACTCTGGTCAGCGCGAATGTCACGACCCTAACTTCTCACGTTCTAATCACTTATTGAAGCTCGAGGTAAAATGTAACAGCCTGCTGGCAGCACAGTCAATATTAGATAAATGCATAGAACCGACTACAGTATTGTATTTAGAATTTCTGAGGTTTGTGTTGCCTTTCTTCCATGACCTAAATATGAAAATGCAGTCTGAGCAACCAAAACTACACTTGGTGTATGATAAAATATTTACCACTTATAAAACACTGTTAGAATGTTTTATAAAACCTGAACTATTGGAGCTGTCAGAAGAAGAAAAAATATGTAGTGATAATGAAGAAACATTGGAAACAAAAATTTTGAACATTGATTTTGAAAACGAGACTCCTCCGAGACGGCTTGACCGATTTTTATAAACCTTTTTTCTCTGTATTCGGTAGGTCTGAGAATAGGTTGTAGGCTATTTTTTATACCCGTAATATGGCAAACAACGTTTGCCGGGTCAGCTAGTAATATATAATAGGTATTTTCTTAGGAAGAAATCAAAGCCAATATAAACCGTATGATATATTTTATACCGACTTAAACAAACTAATAGAGGAGTGTGAGTACAATACCTACTAATTTTGCAAAGGAAATGTTGCGTAACAAAATTATCTCAGGTATCAGAGATATGGGACTTAAAAGAGAGCTCCTAAAAAAAGAAAGCCTAATATTAAAAGAAGCAATCAACGTATGCCGTGCAGCAAAGGCAACAGAAAAACAGATTAAGGATTTTTCTGCACCAGCAGATAATAAAAAAAAAATCAAGAAAAAGGTAAAAAACACGGAAACACGGACATCTTCAAGAAGGAAAATTGTCCAGCCTGGGGTACTATTTGCAGCAACTGTAATGGTAGAAACCACTTAGAAAAGGTTTGCAAGAAAAAGAAAGTGGTAAAAGAAGTAAAAGATAATAAGATTAATGAAGACAATAACAGTCTCTTGACTGTTAACTTTCAGTGATTCGGACGCAGAATATTTATCAATAAAATATTTACAAATATGAAGTCGGTTAAAAAACAAGAATTTAGCAGAGTGCAACTTGTAATACAGAGTCAATAAAGAATGGAAAACAACTACGTCATGTCTTATGGACACTGCAGCGGATACATGTTTAATCGGTCTACAAAATGCGGAAAAAAACTGAGTAAACCGTTATATACTTCACAATATTTAGAACGGCAATTTATTTATTGAGAACAGATCATATAATCTAAACATTGCGCAATAAGTTCATTATGATAGACGATAACTTACCGATGGAAAGATATTCTTTGGTCACTTTCTGCTAATACACCCATTCTACTCTTGCAACCGATAGCCACACAAGCCATGGTTCTGTAGGTGCGCCTCCTGAGGCTTCGTAAAGATATAAATAAATAGAACTGTATCAAAAGGCACACGAACGTATAATGAAAATATAAGGAAAAGATATCAAAAGTATTTACAATAAATGGACTCAGAGATTCGAAGAACGTAATGGGTATTTAGGGACACTTGGAGAGCTCCGCTTAGGACCGAGCCGCTGCAGGGAATGCGCCGCCGTTTGAAGACTGACTAGTCTCCATTTTTTATCAGCCGCGCAGTTCCACGCGCCGGTGTGCAGTTGTTTCATCACTTTTGCCGACACGCGGAACCGACTGCGGCGAGGGGGGTAATGGTTATATCTGGCCGCTACAGTTCTAGTCATATGAAATTAACTAAATTTCACTCTTCAAAATGGCATAAAACACATAATAACAAGGAAAAACTGATAACAACGTTGGTATCCAGCTGGCTACCACGGCGACTCAGAATTTGACGCACTGACGTTTAAGATGGCGGTGCTTGTCTATGCTTCACTCTTTTTTCACAGTGAGATTTTGCATGTGCTAGAAAGAGACACAAAACGGTTTTTGTTCGTCTTAAATAGAATTGGTCCATTAGATAGTAAGTTCTAGCATATAAGGCTTCTATGTGATGTTTGAACGATAGAGTTTCATCTATTATAATGCCCAAGTATTTTATTCGTTCAGTAATTTTAATAGAGGAACACATACATTGGCCATCTGAGGGAAAATTACAATAATGGGTATATAATGTAGAGTCAGTTTGCGTAGGCGTACATTTTCGCATTGAGAACTTAATATAGTTAGTTTTATCCGTATTAAGAGTTAGTAAATTATGCTGAAGCCATTTATTAACCATATTGAACCCGTATTGCGCATGCTTGTAAACTTCAGTTTCTGAGTCGGCCGCAAAAAGTAGGGCCGTGTCGTCTGCATATGTTATGATTGTTCCATGCTTCAGTTTTAAATTACAGAGGTCTTTATAAAAATCAAGAATAGGGTTGGTCCTAAGATGCTTCCTTGGGGAACTCCAATAGATGTATTTTTTCTGGTCATTGCTGAAAACATTTCCTATCTTAACACATTGGGTCCGGTGTTCCAGGTAACTTTCGAAAAGTTTCAGCTGGGTTCCTCGAATACCTATAGTTTCAAGCTTACTCAACAGAATAGGAATAGACACAGTATCAAAAGCTTTGGCTAGGTCCAGGAAAATACCCAGAGTGTGAAGACCATTATTAAGATTTAGTACTAAAATCAGTAAGATGATGAGCAGCATCAGCGGTTGAAACTTTTGATCTAAAACAATACTACGTCTCAGATAAAATACAGTTATCTTCTAGATATTTGACCAATCTATTATTTATAATCTTTTCAAGTATTTTAGAAAAACGAGATAGCAAGGAAATAGCTCTAGGTACCTCATCCTTAGAGTCTTTCCACTTAAAAACAGAAAGGGGCTTTGCATGTTGATATACAAATTCACCAGGCTGTAAAGTTCCTTCTCTTGACCTTTTGACAATAATTTCTGGTAAACCCTTTCTATTACTGCGGATTTTACCAACTGCG
Organism: Archips xylosteana; assembly: GCA_947563465.1. Classification (NCBI taxonomy): domain Eukaryota; kingdom Metazoa; phylum Arthropoda; class Insecta; order Lepidoptera; family Tortricidae; genus Archips; species Archips xylosteana. The sequence goes on along the minus strand of OX387365.1, from coordinate 11,198,110 downwards.
AATATTTTATTTTCATATAGTGCTGTCATCAAACCCAAACTTGTAAAAAAGTTGTCAAACACTAATAGTGTCTTTTCTGGTACTCTTTCCGCCAGATCTAGCACCACTCTATATCCCAAACTTTCCTCTGTAATCGCAATTCGCAATGAGTTGAAAGAGTATGTGAGCAGCGAGGCGCGCGCATCGTTGCCGCTTCGTATAGTGAGTAATCTGTGCTCGCGCCTCGCGCCTCGATATCTGTGCTCGCACCTCGTGCCTCGTACTCTGTGCTCGCGCCTCGTGATAGAAAATGAGGAGCTAAATGAGGTGGTTCAAAGTTGCAATTCGAGTACTCCCTCATTTTGTCGCGATGAGGAACTCAAACGAGGTACCTCACGAGTGAAGGACTCATCACTAGTACGGCTGTTTTATGGTTATAACAATACTAATTCTACCCATCTTTTTCACAAATAAAGGAATAATGCGACTTATTCAAGCAAATCGATAATGTATATGGGTACAACTGTGCCATAAAGTAAAACCAAATTGTATTAAAAATAAGACATTTAATCAAAAATGAGTGGTTTTTACTCGCCGTCGTAATTAAAATCATCTATGTCAGGGTTTCAGTCAGCCCTTTCAGTTGCTGCCTGCTTCTTGCCTGCTTCCAGATGCCGCCGCGTAAACGTACGCGTTGCAAGTGAATTTGGCAATTTACATTGACTTAAACTGGTATTTAATTACAATAACTACAAGTGCATGCGGGTAAAGCGACATTATCTAAGTGAATGGATATACTAGGTAGGTACCTAGTAGGTACTTATGTTATAAATTTATCACTAAAGCCGAATCATAACGTTCACAACTATAATAATAAAAACAATATATAAAATATTACTAATTGGAAGGCAGTCATATTATGGTCTATCAATTATAATAGACACTACTTTCTAGTCCACTGTAATAGTTGATATCAAAACGAGTAGGGCAGTACTTAAATATTTCATCATCATCATCATTTCAGCCGTAGGACGTTCACTGCTGAACACAGTGATTTTCCGGTTAGGGTTAATAACAGAAATATATCTGTTAATCAAAAATGTGTTAACAGTACAGGATATATACAGAATAATTTCGGTTTTCTTTATTAATCGGTTAACACAAACATTGATAACAGAATTAAATATGTTAACAGGAAAAATATGTCACAGTTTTACATTCGGTTAACCCAAACCGAATGATAAAGGTTATTTTGCATGTTGCCAATGTTGCCATTCCGTCGCGCGGACGGAACGCAAGCGCTCGGCGGCGGCGGCGCGCGCCTCAAAGACAAGTGACAACCTGCCGCCCGTGTCGGCGTCGTGTGATCCTCGCTCGCACGCGCCGGGCATCTTTCTCTTTCGTTTCTAAAGCCCATCACACACAGCGCAGATGCGGTAAGATATCTGTATCAGAACAGAAATCTGTCAATATCGCTCCCTATACAATTCAATGGAGGACCACACACAGCGCTGATGCGGTAAGATTTTTATCTGCGTATCTGTGAGCACCGACATATATCGATAGAATCCGACAGATGTGAAGATTATATCTGCAGATAAATACAGGTGGATGCGCAGAAGCACACTTTCATCATCATCATCATCATCATCATCCCGGTCTATATTACGTACCACTGCAGGGCACAGGCTTCCTCTCAGAATAAGAGAGTTTGGGTCGTAGTTCCCACGCAGGCCCAGTGCGGATTGGGAACTTCAGTGTATAATAAAATAAATATAAAATTACGTACTACTTAAGCAAACAACAAGTCATCCTCGCGTTGAAATGCATTTTCGCATTTTTTTACATTTTGTCGTGAAGAGAAATAAAGCAAGTGTAACGCGCTTTCATTGAAAATTCATTGTAGCCTATCTATCTCTCAAAGGGCCGGCAACGCACCTGTGACACCCTTAATGTTGCGGATGTCCATGGGCGGCGGTGATTCCTCCCCATCAAGTGGCCCGCATGCTCGTTTACCCCCTTTTATATAAAAAAACACCCTGTATAAGTCATCCGCACCACAAAACACGTCTACTCAGCTCCGAAATTTTAGAGTGAATGTAAAACCTTGCATCTGCGCTGTGTGTGATACCTGCAGACGGATAAGTTTTTATACGCAGATAAAATCTTACCGCATCTGCGCTGTGTGTGACAGGCTTAAGAGCACGCGTGAATAGAAAGAAACAAATATATTGTTTATGATGCACTCGTTTACTTTTTTGCGGCCATTTGTTTGTTTACGTACGACACTCATCAATCTCATCATTTAGCTCGTCGAAGTCGCATGGATTATTGGTACTGGTGTGAATTATGCCGCGTAAAGCAACAAATTCATCCACAGACATTTTGAATGGGGTGAAGATTCATACAGCTCATGCAAAATATGTGGGAATAAATTAAAGGTGTCTTAGACATTCTTGGAGATTTCCAAATTAATTTAAGCAATCTTTACTCGGTCACGACAGATAACGGGTCGAATTCAATGATATTATATACAAAAAAGAGGTAGATACGCCACCAACGCACCAAAAGTGTGCCGCGAAATGGTCCTAATTGTGACCATTGGAATCAGTCGGATTGTGACGTTTGCTTACACTTTGCGCGCAAGTGATTGAATATCTTTGTCTTTTTTCTTCATATCGTCTTAATGAAGCCATCTCTCTTAATACCGTCTGTTAATGTAATAAAATGTAAGTAAAATGAAACGTGTATGTGTGTGTGCCTGCCGCCGCGTGCGGAGCATTTTTTTTGGGCATAATGTGAGCATATAACGTATCTACACTTAAAATATCATTGGTCGAATTACTTAAAGGTAACAAGTCTTTTCAATGAAGAATTGAGTTCGATAAATTCAATCCAAGAAAATACTGACATTGAAGAAGAAACAGACGATGATAACAATAATTTTGAGTCAGGCGTAGATTCATTTAATGCGTCGGTTTTAAATGATACCAATGACGACCATACATTTCAAATTACATCATTAAGATGCGCGGCACATACTTTGCAGCTTTGTGTAAAAGATGCTATAAAAAACAAACCGGAAACCGAGTCCGTGATTGAAAGTTGTCGCCGTGTCGTTAGTATTTTACGTCGACCTCTAATGAAAATTAGGATCCGATCACAAAAAATGAGAAAACCAGTCATAGACTGTAGCACTCGATGGGCATCTACGTACAACATGATGAAAAGACTAAAGGAGTTAAAATCAATTTGTGATGACTCTGAGGAAATAACTCGAATAGTTGATGAAAATTTCTGGTTAGAAATAAATAATATACTGGAATGTTTACAACCAGCAGCAGAAGCTACCATACGCCTTCAAGCAGAGCAGCTAGCAAAGGGTGATTTTTATTCCATATGGATAATTTGTAAAACCAAAACAGAAAAGCTGAATTTTCCGCTGGCCAAGGATATTGTAACTTCTAGATAAATAGGGAAAATCTGTTACTACAAAATAAAGCATTTCTGGCGGCCATTTTTATTGATCCCAGATGGAAAATAGTTTTATATTAAGAAATGGAGATCGCAAAAAACTGGATTAAGGATGTCCATCGACAGACGTGTGTGATGAATCAGGAGCAAGAAGAAATCAGCCAAGAACTCCAAGAGACTTCCACTGTCTTACTTAATACAGCAAGTTCTTCTCGTGATCCCATAAGCGTACAAAATTCACTAGCCAGCGATAATTTTCACACTGATTTACAGTCTTTGGAGTCAATTTTAAATGAAACACAAAGAGTAAGAGCACGGTTAGCAGATTCCGTAAGATTCGACATTTGATTATTACGTGGCCGAATATGTTACAGCCCCAAGACTTGCCATTACGGAAGACGTAATAGTGTACTGGGCTCAAAAATTACCAAATAAATTAGCTGAAGTAGCGCTGGTAGTGCTTGCTGCTCCAGCAACGCAGGTCACCGTAGAGCGGTTATTTTCAACTTTGAAATTTATTTTGACACCGTCCAGAAATCGTCTGTTAGATCAGCATTATACTCATAAAGTGTAACAAAGATATGTTTGATGATTAAATAATTACTTTTATCTACACACGTATCATAAACCCTCTATAATGCGTTCAAAAACCGCATATTAAGACCAGCTATACAGATACACTATTTTGTTAGAACATATCGATACCGGAAATCTCAAATGGCGTAAAGACAAAAATGCGAAAATGAGTCTTAAATGCCATTCGATAGGGAAAAAAAAGCTGTATACGATGGCATTTAAGACTCATTTTCGCATTTTTGTCCTTTACGCCATTTGAGATTTCCGGTATCGATATGTCTTATCTGTGACAATGTTTTAATAGTTTCATTAAAACATCGAATTCGATGTGTAAATGACATTCAAATATTTAACATCTCTGAAAACAAAGCAATTTGATTTGACCGCAATTCTAAGATCAGTCGAGATGACGTTCTGTTCGTAATTAAATTTCAATTTGCAAACAATTTTGACAAATTTCGCACGTTACTCGATATCGAACGATATGACAGTTGGGGCCGGCTCTAGTTTGTCTCTGAATTAAAAAAAACTCCGATACGTCATTTGCTGCCATTTAACGTTTGTCTTGTTGTGGTTTTGTTTGTTTTGCGTGTTTATGTTTAAGTACCAACTTTCGTGAAGTTAGAGTTTCGAGAAGTAAGTGTAATGAGCGATCAAGACAGTGATGATATTTCGGAGATGCCACCTGATCTCCGAACGAATGTTATCAATGACTTGTTGCCGGCAAAATCACGGAAAAAATACGAAAAAAGTTACCAAAGCTAAGTCCGCCTTTTGTACATTTAAATATATTTTTTTGGGTGCATGAAGTTTAAATAAATAAATAAATATATTACTTAATTTTCACATTTGTTTTTTATATTATTTTAGTGATAATTACTGCTAATGGCTCAGTTCAATGCCGCAAAGCCGGTCATAACATGCGGTTCCTGAACACATCATCGAGGGCTTATAATATGTGTGTGGATAAAGCAGTGTATGTAACTGTACATAATTAGGCCTTAAAACACTCGTGTGATCTTATTTTGAAACTCGACTTCGTCTCGTTTCAAAAAACCACACTCGTGTTTTAAGGACCCTCATTATGTAACAGTCACATTAGTGTTGTAAGAAACTCGAGTCTTGGAGTCTTATTTCATAAGACTTGAGCTATTTTTGACGACTCGAGTCTTATAAATTAGACTCAGAGCTCAAGTCCTTCAGAATTTGGAGTCTTTTGTAAAAAGACTTGAGTCTTGCCAAAAAGAACTCAAAGACTGAGTCTTTTTAAAAGAACTCATAACTGAGTCCTTTAAATTCATAGCTGTAGTTTGAAGTAAATAAAATAGCATTTAACAAATTATTGATTTATTAGGAACGTAATAAAATAATAAAATAATATATATATATATATACAGGGTTATTTGTAATTCACTAGCATCCTTTTAACCCTAAACTCCTACCACTTAAACAAATGTTTTTTGTTACAAGACTTTTTAAAATGGAGTACATTTTTTTCCATACATGGCACAGAGTATCGTAAAAATACAGGTAATCACAAATTTTCAAAACGTTATTACACTAAAAATATAAAGTTATGACAAAAGTCGTAAAACAAAAAAGATTTGTTTAAGTGGTAGGAGTTTAGGGTTAAAAGGATGCTCGTGAATTACAAATAACCCTTTATATATATATATTATTTTAAAATAATGAGCCACGAAGACAGGCACATTGAAGCCCTTATAGTTTTATTACCACATCGGTTTCGTCGTTTGGTTATTAAATATCCTATCCTATAAATGACACTGTTTTGGTCTCTCGTAACGGGATGATAACACAGCAAGGAGCACAATTATTATAAGTGTTATGTTTCCTCATTATAAATAATTTAATTATAATCAAATTTGTATTATTTCTTGAAAACCTCCAAAAATTTTTGCATCTTCTCGTATCGTTCGTTACCTATACAGTTATCCAGTTCGTGTGAAACGAATTTACAAAACATAAGATTGTTTAGTCCAGTGTTTTCATCAATTTCAAATGAGTCCGTTTGGACATATGTATTTGTATATTGTTTTTGTATTTTAGAGGTTTCGTGTGACACATCATCGTCGAAGTCGGACCATGTTTGTGCATCCTGCATATATAATTCTGGTGGTTGATTATGGGAACTGCTGCAAGTAGGATTATCATCAGTCATTGATGTTTCGTTTTTTGACTTAGATATAGTAAAGTTGTCATTTTCAGAAAATAAATTTTCCGAGACTTCAATTTTTTTAAATTTTGATTCGGACGTTTCAACTCCCTTGCCTGAAACAAAAAATATTTACTAATGTTATTTTAGTAGGTGTAATACAAAGTTAGGAAGGCATCTAATTCCATCTTCGAATTACAAAAAAAAAATATTAAAATGATCAAATAAATAGCAACAAATAGGTAAACATTTTATTTTTGGTATTTAATTAAATATGGTAAAAATGAAACGGTTGGCTCTCAGACTACGTAAACTCGCACGCAACGCGCGGCTGAGTTGTGCGATTCGGCTGGCCGCTCTTTCGCGAAACTTGTATAGACAGGCGAAGCTATCATTGCATTGTTTGTAACCGCTTATTTAGGTACTTACTAGTATATTCTACATTTCACCTGATTTACACTTTGCGAAGCGCAAACTTGTCTAAGTGAATAGAATTGACTCGATGAACAAAAAAATTGCCAAAAATAATTAATTAATTAATTAAATTGTAATGTATATTATTATTAACTCTCGTGTATATTTTGTTACAGGACGTTTGAGATGCAGAAATATACATCGAGATTATCGTTTACGCTTAGGTCGTGCCTTGTTTGATAATTTAAGCAGTCGGGAACGACAAGCACCTATTTTCAAAAATAAAAAAGGAGGTGTATCTACAGTTCCAGAGTAACTACGATTTTCAAATGTTGGAATAAATAAATAATAAATAAAAGAAATTTTTATTTACCAACATACAAAAAGTTATAAATTTAAGAAACATAGTACACATTATCTAGTTTGTAAGTATGAGATAAAGAGGAAATGAGACTCAGCGATCCCGCTGGTTTTCAGTCTCCAACCTGACTAAAAATGACTACCTAACTTAGGCGTCGAACATACATTATCATCATACTTAGAAAAGGGGCAGACAAAACAACTTCACTTTCGAATCGATTCTCGAACTAAAGCTTACATATAATTGATAGGTTTAGGCATTACTTTACGGAAGTCAACATTAACCACAACATCCCTACCCCGCCACCCCGTCACCAACTTTGGTAGCGGAATAGCTAGGCAAAGACATTGTACCTAATTGTAATTCCAAGTTTATGGTATGGAATTTAAACAAAAAAGCAGAGGCGGTAACTTTACCTATTTAGGTACTTGATTTTTGTTGCAATATATATGCCGCAACTTGGAAAATATAGAAGATGCCGTTTTTGTAGCACACGTAATAAAGAACAGCGTTCAAAATATTTTTGCGGTATATGCCAGGTCGCCTTATGCGGTGCTCCATGTTTTAAAAAGTTCCACTTGAGGATGGCTGACCCTGTGTGGCAGAGTAAATTTCACATAAATATAAATAAAATAATTATTAAAAAAATATGTACTGGGTAGAAACCAGAGACTTTTAATGGCCTGAAGGCGTATCCCCACGTTAATTTTTTATATAAAAATAAAACAAATTATAAAAACTAAGTGGTGTTTTTATCTTCTACCTGCATAAAAAAATATACATATCTTTCTAATACCCTAAATTCAATACTTTCGCCATGCCCAATTAAGGGTTAAATTTACGCCATCTATTAAGAAATTTGCACTTACGGTGAATTACTATTCTGCACCTGCTTACGAAGTGAATTACTTTAATGTCTACCGCATCCATCAACTATATCAAAATGGTAATGGTAGACGGAAAGAAGCTAAAGAAGCTTTTAGAGCACTGCAAGCAAAGTACAATCAAAGTGACAAAAAGCTTGCCTGTCTCGTTGTGGATGAAATGGCTATAAGGCAGCAATTTTAATGGTGTGGATGTTGATGGAGTTGTCACACACGGTCCTCCGGGAGAAATTGCCACTCAAGCGTATGTCTTTATGTTAGTTTCGATAAATTATTCCTTTAAACTACCGTTGGGATATTTTTTGGTTAATGGCTTTTCAGCTGAACAAAGATGCAATTTTATATTAATGTGCCTTGAAAGATGTCATGAGGTGGGTGCGGAAGTAGTATAAGTTTAACATAAGTTTATAAGTTAAACATTTGACGGTTGTCCTTCTAACCTCGCTGCCGCTAAACTATTAGGATGCAACTTTCATCACACTGAAAAGGGTCTAGCATGCTAAGCGAACAAGAAGTGCCCCCAACGACGGATTTGATCATTCTTTCAGGTACTGGCAAGTCCTAAGAACACTTTATGCTTAATATCAGTCCTCGATCTTCTTCTGTTTTCGAGTTATTCAAGATAATGTAAAATAATCAGCGTATCATTGATAGTGGCATATTTTGTAAACTATTCGAGTTAGATTAACCGAACAAAATTATATTTGACAATAATAAAATAGGCTACAAAATGTTATTTTTAACCCGCATCAAGTCCTTATACTTTTTTTTTTTTTTTTTTTTTTTTGTTTTGGCTATGCCTTACGATTGAGCCAGCGTCATGTCGATTTGACTTATTGAAAAGAATGTTCGCAGGAGTAAGAAAGGCAGTTGCTATTCCTGAAAAATAAACCAAAAACCACCTACATATGTTAGTAACTTAGTTATATAAGTAATCTCCATGCTTGACATATATACGGACATTATTTTATTGTTTATTAATACTTAAAGATCTATTTAGTATCTAACAGAGTTATCTATGAGCTAGGCTAATTATGGTTTTAGACTATGAGTTATAGAGAAAAATACATAATTAGTTAGTATATATATAAAAAAAAAAAAAAAAAAAAAAATAGAATAAATTATAATTTAAGATCATTTCGCTGACAGAATTGTGCTAGTGCAATAAATATTTCTTTTTGTTTTTGTTTAAATTGCAGAAGTTCCAAAATATGAGTTGGAAAAGAAACCTTTAATTTAATCAGTTCGTTATAGAAGGTAGTATGTTCATATTGGTCGCAAGCAAAGAAAATGTGATTAAGACAACCCTCATCCATTCCACACTCGCAGAGGGAGGAATCCCGGATGTGGATTTTGGCCAAGTGCGGGGCAGTACAACAATGCCCCAGACGCATTCGGATTATAGTTGAGCAATATTCCTTAGGGATGAATAACTTAGCAAACCAGGGTTTTCTTGAGACTACAGGTTGCACAAGTGAATAGAGCCTACCCTTATTTATGCTAGACGTTTTCCAGTAGGAAGACCATGAGTGCATTAGTGTTTCGGATGATAATGTTATTACGTCATGGCAATAGTTCTTGAAAGGTACTTTGTCGCCATCCACTACAGCGGCCTTGGCTAGTTGGTCAGCTTTTTCGTTTCCAGAGACTCCTGAGTGACCCGGGACCCACACAAGAGTTACCTCATATCCTCGTGATTTGCACGTGATGAGGCAGTCTTTAATCTCATATATAATTGGATTGTGGAACTTAACTGAGAAAGGGTTTGCAAGTAAAGCTTGCAAACAGCTACGGGAATCAGAAAATATGATGGTTTTTTTCAGTTTGAAAATCAGAATGTATTTTACACTTTCTAATATTCCCATACATTCCCCAGTAAATACGGAGGTCACTGGTGGACATTTTACTTTTTGAATAATGTTATACTGAGAGTGATATATTCCCACCCCTACGCAGCCAACAGGAGATAGCTTCGAGGCGTCAGAGTAAATCGTATTCCAATCGTGCCATTCTCGATTAAGAATTTGTTGGAGGTATTCGTCAGCATGTGGGTCGTTATGACAAATATCAAAATCAAGAATGACTCGTGGCTGATAGATAATAGTGCTGTACTTGAAATCAAATAGGGGGAGATTTTTGGAGTGATGTACTGGGTCCTTTATAGATTGAAATTTCTGCAAACTTTTAACGAGGCAAGGTGAGTCTTTATGATTCCAACAGGGTGCAGATTTCAGGTCTAATAGGCGATTAAGTATGGGGTGGTGGGAGAACTGTAGGGAACGGAATAAATAGCTGTCAGCCAAAAATTGTCTACGTAAGTTTAGAGGGGGGTCAGCGCATTCTACCTGCAACGCGTTTATTGGACTTGATCTCATTGCACCTGATATAATTCTTAATGCTTTTGACTGTATGAGATCTAGTTTTCTAAGCCCTGATTTGTTACCCGGTACCAAAAGAAATGAGCCGTAGTCCAACACACTTCGGACAGTTGCATTATATAATAGCCTGAGGGAGGTTGGATGTGACCCCCACCAAATCCCAGAAAGACATCTAAGAGTATTAAGGCCCCGTTCACATTTTCTGACTATGTGTTCAAAATGAAGGGTACCAGTCAGTTTGGAGTCAAGAACAACCCCGAGAAATTTAAAGTGAGAACTTATAGGAATTTCCACGCCTTGGATTGAAATGTTTACAATGGGAGTTACTCTTTTTCTGGTGAACACCACAGCAGTGCTTTTTTTCGGTGAAAGAGACAATCCATTATTTATCAGCCACGAGTTTACTGATTGAAGGGATGTAGAAATAGATTCTTTGGCAGATTCTATATTGCTGTTGGAGGAGTAAATTAGCAAATCATCGGCATATTGTAAAAAATTACAACCTGCAGTACAATCCTCCAATTCGTGTGTATATAAATTATATAATAGCGGGCTGAGTACAGATCCTTGTGGTAAACCCCGCCAGACTGTTCTAGATGGATTTATTTGTGGATCTCTTCCGCGAAAAGTAATATTTCGTTCTGAAAGAAGATTACCCACGAGATTGGCCAACCTCTCCGGAATTCTCAGCTTACGGAATTTTTCCCTGAGAATGGGGAGCTGGACGTTATCGTAAGCAGACTCCACATCCAAAAACACAGCAACAACTGACGCTCCCCTTGTGAAAGATAGTCGTATGTCAGAAGTAAATATGCTAAGGCTGTCCATCGTGCTTTTTCCCTTTCTAAAACCATATTGAGAATCTCCAAAAAGACCCCCACTCTCCATAAACCATTCTAGTCTATTTTTTATAAGGTGCTCTAAGATCTTGGGAAAGACCGAAGATAAAGCTATAGGGCGATATGATCGTGGATCAATAGGGTCTCTGGATGATTTCAGGATAGGGATGACTATTTGGGACTTCCAGGAAGAGGGCGGGTGACCTGTGAGTAATATGCAGTTTATCAGGTCGAGTAAGTATTGGAGGAAAGGTTCACCTGCTTTAGCTATAAAAGAGTATGGGATGCCATCATGTCCTGGAGTGGAGTCTTTTAGGGTTTTTAGGACATTGTTTAACTCTTGGATAGAGAACCTTTCGTCTAAAGGATTTGTTGATTCCGTGATAGGATGTTCTACAGGTAAGTCGAGGACAGCAGGTACGTAAATTGGGGCTATGTTGGCCAGAAACGACCCTGCCCATTCTTGCGAGGCAGGATACGGGCAAGAGTGAGGGTTACATGATCTTCTAAATCGTTTAATCTTGTTCCAAACTACTGTAGCAGGAGTGGTAGGGTTTAAGGATGAGCAGAATCCTTTCCAGCCATCGAACTTTTTGTTCCTAAGTAATAGTTTAGTTTCATCCATGACAGTTTTTAAATTTTGAAAATTTTCTGACGTCATATTGGCAGAATACACATGTTCGGCTTTTTTCCTGTTTTTTATTGCTTGAGTGCATTCTTTGTCCCACCACGGAGGGGAAGGTAACTTGCCCAGGGCTGAATTCTTAAGGGGGAAGACCTTATCTGCAGTGGATTTAATAGCAAAAACCATGGCGTCAGAGCAATTTTCAATTGAGTACGGAGTAACCGGGGGAAGAAGTTTAACTTCATTATTTAAGATTTTTTTATACGTATCCCAGTCGGCTCCATTAATATTGTAAATTAAAAGAGGTTTAATAATGGGTGGCCTTAATGAAGATAAAGATTGTAGACTAAGAAGGATTGGGAAGTGATCACTCCCGTACGAGCTGTCCAGGACTTCCCAGGTGATCTGAGGAGCAAGTGTAGGAGAGCATAGAGATAAATCCACTGCACTAGACGCCTGATTTGGTAAATTACGTAAAGTTGGGGATCCAGAGTTTAAAAGACAAAGATTAGTCGAATCAAGGACTTCTAGAAATAGCTCACCCAGTGAATCATTATTATCACAACCCCACAGGGTATGATGAACATTTAAGTCACCCATGATAATAGTGGGTTGCGGTAGTGATGTGATTAAATGTCTCAACTCAGTAAGAATTTGAATGGATGGACTTGGGATGTACAGGGATAAAAAAGTGATTCCCTCCACGCGGGCGCAAATTGAATGCCAGCTACTACTGTGCCGTGGAGTGGGAATGGGAGTAAATGGACAATGGTCTCTGACAAACAAGGCACATCCAGCTCGTCCATCTGCCCGGCAGTCCATCAGAGACACTTAGCTAGGTAATTTAAAATTATTTTCAGTTTTAAGCCATATTTCTGATACAGCTATTAAAACAGGATTATATTTGTTGATTAAAAAGGATAAGTCATGTTTTTTATTGGTGATACTGCGGCAATTCCACTGTATTAAGACTTGATCCATTATTTAAGGAATATAACAACGATGAAATGAGGGGTGCTACGTGGGATAACAGAGAAGGATTTGCCAGAGGGCTAGATGGAGACAGAAATTTGACACAGGAAGAAATGATTTTTATTATTTCATTTATAAGCATTTCATTCGATTTTTCGTTAGGCCTTTCAGTAAAAACTGGTTTTGAACTTATAAATGGCTGTTTAGTAATATCTTCATGGGCTTTTTTATCATACCCTTTCCTAGAAGTCGGTGGGGAGCGGGGATTGCGGAATACCGTTTTTTTATGGGACGTGGATCCTTGAGGGGTAGGCGTGGAAGTAACGTTGGCATACGTTTTCTGTTGAACCCTAATGTGTCGGCTTGATGCTTCTGAGTAAGAAATTTGCTCGTCAGCCATAGTTTTTTTAATCGCTACCTGTCGGTTAAATTCTGGGCAAACTTTGCTATTGGCAAAGTGTCCCATACCCAATCTCTGGGGACAATTGCAGCAATAGCCCTCCTGAGAGTCGACAGTACAAGAATCTCCGGTGTGGGAATCACCGCACCGGTAGCACCTGGGAAGCGAGCGGCACTTATCCTTTGTGTGTCCAAAACGGCAACAACGAAAGCATTGTATTATCGGTAGATTATACTGTTCTACCGGAAGTGAATTGAAGCACATGAAGAGCCTATTTGGAAGGGTTTGTCCATCGAATGTGACTACAACTGTTTCTGACGGTAGCCAGCAATATGTGCCATCAGTATTATTTTTTTTGTAATTCAGTCGTCTAATTTTTATGGGGCGAGCGCCTCCGGAATTTTCAGGAACCAGAACGCGTTCCAGGACCTCTTCTGGGGACCAATCGGAAGGGATTCCTCGGACTAGGCCGAGTCTAGTCACATTGAATGAGGGTACGAAAGCTTTATATTTATTCTGTATTAAAGTCGGTGAGCTTAAAAAAGAGTTCGCGTCATCGGCAGAGTGGAAGCTAACAGACACTCTGTTGCGTCCGATTTTTCTCATACTACCTTCAATAACGTTAGGAAACTCCCTTAATCGTTTTTGGAGAAAAAGTCCAAACGATACGGGATGCAGTATAGTTCCAGAGTCAGCGGCGGTCTCTAGCCTTTGTACGTGAACCACAAAAGGTCCCTGATCTCGATCAGCGTAACGGTCACGTCCGACAGGTGTAAATGGTGATATGGGGGTTTGAGTCTGAGGTTCAGTCGGAGGGTCCGTGATTAGGTGAACCGGGGGAGTAGGAGTAGGTATCGAAGCCTTATTACACGTTCTTTGAGCTAATTCTAGTTGCGTGTCAACTTGATTCCGACTTTCATCAGAGCTTGTGGAAGACGTGGACAACGCGCCCCTTGAACGGGACCGGTCATTCGCCCTGGGATTATTTTTATTACGCTCCTTTTCACGGGCCCTCCTTTTATTTTTTTTCCCAACCATCATTGACCAAGAAAGTTCTGCCTGACTTTTCTCAAACTCTTCATGATCAGTTAGGGATATATTTTTCCCAACCACTGGGCGGGAAATTCCTCCCCCGCCAGGGTCGTCTAAGCTAGCATTCTCGCTCATGGGAATGCTGGCATAGACTACCCGCACAAACAAGGAAAAATAAAAAAACTAAACTAAACTACGGGATTAATCACCAAAACCACACAAAAACACTTACCAATACTCCCACCACCAAGGAATAGAGGAATAGCAACTATTTACAGAATGACATAAATGAAAACATTAAATAAATCTACAAAAATCGAAAACCAAAGGTATAGCGATCTTCAAACACAACCGTTCGCGATCGACACTCAACCGACTCCCCCCCTCCTTATACTTCAGTATGTAAAAAATAATTTTAATATTCCTCTGATTTTTTTTTATTTCTTGCGGAGGTACACCTTCAGAAAAAATATGCATGAGTAGCCACTAGTACCCGCCACATACACATATAAAAATAGTTGCATAAATCTTCGTGCGTCATGTCAAAAAAAACATTATCGAACAAGTAGTTACGAGCATATATAAATAAAGTAGGTACTAGTTTATAGTATGTAGTTTTGCCTTTGCATTTTGAAATTTGAAATAAAGTTAGTTTATTGATGCTTTGATGATTGAATGCAGTGGCACTAAAAAGTGAATAGACAGTGAGTGAGTGATAGGTAGTGGGATTGTGGGACACGAGTCGTACTAGCGTAGCGCTAGCGAGCGACTAACTTGCTGCTGTATGAGCACCAATCCATTTTTTTTTCTTGATCAAAGGTTTGTTTAGTCTTCTTGTTTTGATGTTTGACTATTTTAATTTATTTTTAAAACTGAAATGCGTGTGCTTTATACTAAATTGACCTGCATTCATAACAACTAGATACCTTTTTTTTAGTTTACCGGCCTCGAAAGAATTAAAACCTCGAACTACTCGCATTCAACATACGCAAAGACAAATGTTCACCGCGCCAGTATCGACATTTAGACAGCCAATTCACAACGGAGATAAAGCATATATCCGGAAAAGACAACGTCGTGGCTGACGCTGTTTCCAGAGTAGAAGAGTTAGCCCAGCCAGTACACTTGGAAACACTGGCTAAATCTCATAGACTACAGATCCCGAACTAAAAACTCATAGATAGCAAAACCTCCCGCAACCTAAAAAAAGTCGCACTTCCAGGCACTAATACGGAACTGTACTGCGACTTCGAGGGCCAAAATGTGAGACCATATGTCACTAAAACTGTAAGAAAACAAATATTCGAAAGCCTACATTCCTTGAGCCATCCAGGCGCAAATGCGACTATAAAATTAATAACTGCTTTATTTGGCCGGGCGAAAAAGGATTGCCGAGAATGGACAAGGAGTTGCCACGCCTGTCAGCGTTCAAAGGTGACGCGGCACGTATCTTCACCACTGAGCACGTAGAAATGTCTAGGGATGTTGAAAAAGTATTATATCGATGATGTATCGATATTTTTAATTCGAAATATTCTTAGCTTTTTTCTTACAGAAAAAATGCCTTTCCAGATTGTTCAAACACGGGAACGGGGATGCCCCCGTTTGAGCATTGTACCTTCACTTTGGGAGTCAAAAGACCACTTACGCTGGCCTTCTAAAAACAAAAATATTACAAGACTGATTAGAGACGAATATTCAAAGCCAAACGATGATTGGACCTTCTTAAACTACGACGTAAAAAGAAATCTTTTTTCTAGATACGCCCAGGCATAGGAAGAGCTAAACATTATGCAGCAAAATAGTGACACTGACATCAATGAAAATGATATTATGCTGACTAATAGCACAGAATAAGTAATAGTACTAATGTACAGAAGGATCACTCTCGAACAAAAGTCAACTTTAGGTATAAAAAATTGCCTACTCTTACTGCTTGCACGCAAAATTGAAACTTATCGTGTGATACGAGCGTTCATATTTCGTTGGGCACCGCTGATCTGAAACCAAGGGCACAGGGTTTCCACTCGCTGATATTTGGTAGGTATATAAATCAAGAAAGATAACAGTGTGTGTACAATATTTGTAACTTGCTTCGAAAACTTCATTTTTTGACAGCTGTCATTCGCCTGTCACAAATGTCACTCGACATTTTTCTCTTGTCTCTCTGTGCCTTGTCATTGATTTGATGCTCTGTAACGCTACTAACGCTTTTGCAATTAAAAGTATAATAAAATAAAAACAACAGTTTTTGTTTAAATATATATATATATATAAATATCACACTTCTTTGGTGCCGAAACCATTTACAACAACAGTTGTGATCAGGAATTAACACTGCGCGTGATCAAGTTTGATTTATTTTTTCGCCGGTGTGGTGTGGCCGACTCAGGGGTGTTTGGCGTGGTCCTAGAGATTACGACTACGCGATTGAGCTGAGCGTCCACAAATATTACAAGAAAAAGACAGTGCAACAGTACTATTTATCTATTTTTCATCAAGACGATCGTACGTAAGTATCACCGCGTGCGCACCATCACCACAAAATGGCGACGCCGATGCCCGAAGAAAATCTAATCTAATCTAATCAAAGAACAAACAATTGCCAGCATGGAATTTCAACAGCTCCAGGCTAGAAATGCGGACCTTACTAGTCTGTTCGAGAAATATAACGACATACAGGACCAAATTGAAGCGCTTCAAGAGTGCGGAGAAGACTGCGATGAGTGCTCTGCGGTTGAAGATAAGTACTATACTATAAAAGCTATGATTTCCAGTCTCACACAAGACAATAGTACTACGAACATGCCTAAATTCAAACAGAAGAAATCTCCAATTGCAATGCCTACACTCAAAATTCCACAATCCAATGGAGATATTAAAAAATTGGCCCATATTCAAGAATTTGTTCTATTCCGTCATTGATGGTAACGAGGACGTGCCGAAGCTTCAAAAACTGCATTACCTCAAGTCATTTTCGGAAGAAAATTATGGTAAAGCCTTAGATATTTTAACTAAAAGGTACGAGTATGATAACAAACCAATAGTCATAAATCATGATTTAAAAAGTTATATGAACTACCAGTACATAAATAAATCCAATTTAAAGGATTTTCTTACATTGTTTCAGCAAAGTTTTGATTCATTGAAATCGTTACAGTTACCTACAGAGCATTGGGATGTTTTACTGATATATATTATTGTACAAAAATTAGATAATTCATTAAGAGCAGCATGGGAAATTAGTAGGCAGAGTTCTGAGATACCTAAACTGTCAGATCTTTTAGATTTTCTGTCACATCGTAGCATCACACATGAAATAATAAATGACAAAATATGACAAACAAGGTATGCCTACGCCAAGACATTCTTTAAATACAAAGGTTACTCATGCTACCACATTTAACAAAACAAATTGTATTTTATGTGATTCCAAACATGATCTAACAAAATGTCCTTGTATTTTACAGCTTTCTATCTCGCAGAGAATAACATTTGTTGAGAGCAAAAAGCTCTGCTATAATTGTTTGTCTATTTACAAAGCTGGACACCAGTGTTCACAAGTGTGTTCAAAGTGTAATAAAAAACACAACATCTACATCTTGACTATACAAGGCATACTAACAACACAACAGGATTAAACTACAACAGTAGCAACCCTCAAACATCAACAAAACATCAGACATCTAATCACATCAAATGTGCTTACATGTGTCAACAATCAACAGAGCATCGACACACAATATCATGGCTCAACCACAAGTCAACAGACAGCACACTCAACAACAAATAAAGATAATTTGCTTAGTTGTCAACAGACAGAACCTCTTACCAGTCAACAGACTAGTCAATTAAATACTAAATGTACCCAAACTAAAAGGGCTAATGATTCTTCGCTTGCTTCTAGCACACAACAGCTGTGTACTCATACAACTAATAGGGCAGCAAACTCAACATTTGAAAACACAAAACAGGTGCTTCATTCAACAGTTCAGTTAAAAATAAAAGACTGTCAAGGTAACTGGCATGTAGCAATAGCAAAGGCGTTGTTGGACAGTGCCAGTGAAATAAACTTTGTAACTAACAAAGTCGCTTGCGCTTGTCACCCATACCATGTAATGTGACTGCTGTGGGCATTGGTGAGGAGACAAGGCCATGTCAACAATCAATTTATGCAACAATTTCATCATGCTTAAATGACTATAATACATATGTGAACCTTCTCTTGGTAGATACTATCACGGTACCTTTGCCACACATCAAGCTTGCTATCTCAAACTGGAACATTCCTAAAAATTGTAAGTTAGCTTCAACCCATTTACTTAATGTATTATTTTGAATACAATATCTAGCATGTACTAATACTAACTGGTTTAGGGTAATGGGAAGTCGCATTCCTTACAAATATTGCCTTAAGTTTAGGTACAAAAAAATAATAGCCGTATAATGTTGTAAAAATGTTTATTTAGTTGCCCTTAAATAGTATAAGTTTAGTTAACTTTTGCCGCTTAGATAAACAATTGTTAGTCTGATCAGTTTTAGCTTCGTGTTTCAAGCGAATCGTTGTGTATTTATTTATAATGGCCCGTATCAAATGTGTTCGGTGGTTTAAGGTGCTAGGTTGATTAAAAGAATGTTGAATTAGGGATGTAAATACTTCCTTCTGAATAAAGTATTTCAAAGTATTGACAGTAATATAACTGTGAGAGTATTTGCAAGAGAGACTGATTCCACCACTTTGTTTTATGAGTTTTCGTACTACAGTTTCTGTGGCGATATATATTTTATATACGTCTTCTGTGGAGTACGACAAGCCACCCATATCTTTGATAGTGATTAGTTTATGATGAGGCAGCCTTTCTGTTGTGCTTAAGCTATCCACACATATTTCGTATTTTAATGACCTTGTCAGAATCTTTCTTGTTCTGTTCAAAGAAAAATGATGATTGTTTTTTTAATTATTTACATCGTCTCTTACCAACTTCATTAGAAGAAAAACACGCTTTCTCACTATAATACTGTCCTCCATTCGATGACAGAGTTAAAAAAAAACCGGCCAAGAGCATGTCGGACACGCCCAGGATAGGGTTCTGTAGCCATTACGAAAAACCATTGCATTGAACAGAGGACAGCACTTTTAAAACTCGAATTTAGTTCATAAAATTAGTAATGACCGCGATAGTCTGAAATAAATCTGTCAGAGTATGTGATGTGTGTGATCTGTTAATTTCCTGACAGCTTAATAATATTATTTTATCATGTATGATTTTAAGTACTTAGTACTGTGTATATTTTACTCACCTAATAATAAGGGATTTCCTACTCCAACGTCTAAACTATGAGTTTCGCTCTCACTAAATTGGATTTCCATTTCTGGTTCCTGAAATCAAATTTCCCAATAATAACTCAAGAATGGCTAGACAGATTTTGATGCATGGTACCTACTAAAATTGACCGATTGGTCTGGAATGATTGAAACCAATCGATTAGACAGTTGTAATTGAGATGGTAAATATTACGTCGCGTACACCCGCAACTTATTACATAATATACTGAAAATATTACCCTCCTTTTTTGGGTAGCCGGGTAAAAAGTTTAGTAATTTGTCGTTTTACAGCCACGTACTAAACACCATACAAATTTGACAAATGTGTTAAACGACAAAATAAAACGTAATCAGCTATACGTCGTGGACTACCCGCAGTTTATTAGATGCACTAAAACATTACCCTCCTTTTTTGGGAACCTAGTTGGGTAAAAAGTACCCTATATTTTTGTCTTCTAATACACGCATTACAGTTGGTAATAAATAACTGATATTTAATTAGAGAAACATACGGTTTAGGGAGTGAGAGAAAGCTTATAACGTTACAATAACGTTAGTTGTTTGCATGAAATTTGGCACACAGGTCGTTTATTACGTGGATTAACACATAGGATAATGCCAGGAAAATGAAAAGGGAGTGGTTTGACCTATGGTCTCTTAAGCAGAGGGTCATGGGTTTGAGCCCGGGCTTGGAACAGTTAGTTATTCCGAATCCGTTTGCTAAATTACGTTTGAAGTTTACCATGAGCTTTACAGAGCAGGAAAACATCGCGAGAAAAGCTGCACACACCTGAGAAGAAATTCAATGGCACACACCCGCACTGTACAAATCGCACTGGACCCAAGTGGGAACTACGGCCCAAGTGTTCTTGTTCTGGGAGGAGGCCTGATTGAAACAACATTTTATCCCGGGAAAGTGCAAAGTATAGTATACCGCGGGATAAACTGTTTTGACCTATTTTGAAAACCAGAGACAGCTGTGTAGATTTTTATTAGTGAAATAATTTTAAAAAGTTGTAAGTAAAAAATAATAAATTTACCAGATTAAATGGCTCGATTCTTATACCCGGAAGACCAGACCCAAATGTGCCACCTAAAATCAGCAGAAACTTCTGCTCCACCTCAGATAGTGTAGGTGCGTCTGATGGACCTCCCCCAGTAGGTATGTGTGACTGATGACCGGATGGCAGCAACATTTTTTTTTAATTTTGATTTGTAGTCATTCCAATACTAAAATGAAATTTTAATTTGAAAATTCAATAGAATAACCTAACTAGCTTTTTTTGCTGACTTTACTTGCATTGTCAACGGAGATTTACACATGTACCTACCAAATTTCAAGTCAATGCCATTAACCGTTAAAGAGTTAATTTCTGTGGAGACGATCCTGGTTAGACCACCATTGTAATAATCCGCAATAATCTAGTAATTACATTACTAGATTATTGCATTGTCACCAAACTTACATAAGTACATGAGACAAATTTCAGCTCAAATGGATACCAACACACCCAAACATACATATGGACGGTTAACTAAGCAAACTTATTGTGAAAATTCTGAGACATCGCTCAAATGACAGAGAAATATTTACTGATTCCGAACATTGTATATACATAACTCACTATCTGAAAAAATGTCACTTATAAAGTCAATTTCTCCTTTCAACTATTGATATAGGTACAGTGTGTGTGTGTGGTATGTGTACAGTAGATACAGTGCATGTTATATTGATTATTAACCCGTCAAGTGACCCTGTTTTTTTTTTTAGTTACTGATAGGTGACATTAGGCACACGGGTGTCTGCCTAAGTTGCTCGACGGATTAAATGTAAGCATAGATCACTGTGCCAAAATTGTAAGAAAGAACAACATTATAAACTGCAATGAGGTAGGAACAGTATTAGATATATTAGCTCAGAATTACTTTATTTTACTTGTTTATCAGTACCAAAGTTAGTTCATCAATTAAATTGATTACTTGCTTGCTAATATGCCTACCAGTCCAAAACTTTACAACATACCCTCTCTTACATCTTTCTTGGGATAAACTTAAACATCATAATTATTGTACTCATCGGCACAACTAACTTCCCACTCTTTTTCACTATTTATCATAAAAGCATGCATTGATTAAGTAACAGTTTGGGGCCGTCCATAAAATACGTCACACATTTAGGGGGGGGGGGGGGGGTCAAGCGATCTATAACCAGGAAAAATAGGGCGAATAATTGTGTATATAGTGTGTAGTGTAGGTCATTTATATAAGTATCTTTATCGAATGATAGGATTGTAAGAAATCAATCCACCTAGGTACTTAATAATACACTTGAAAATTTACTAAACTTACTTTGTTCCAGCCTTTCCAGTCTTTGACAGCACCATCGCCATGCGCATTCAATGACGTCGCAATGGTTTCCCACATTCTTTTGCAATTGTCACGCGCTCTCGCCGATTTATTGTACCCCATCGCGATATCTCGGTGGTCGTTTAAAAACTCCCAAAGAGTATCGAGCTGGGCGTACGTAACTCGACGACGTGATACTTCACTAGAAGAAAAAACACAAATCAAGCCGAGCGAGCGATTCTGAGGAATGTTAAGTGTTTTACTTAGAATATTATTAAATTTTGTTAAATAATATGCGATGGCTTACCGTGGATTCATATTTATTACTGGATCAAACACAAATTATTATTATTTTCTTATTTATTTTTCCCTTAGGCCACTAAGGTCATCATACACAAATCATTCATGTGACAAATCAAATGTAACGACGTCAAGTCTTCTTCTTCTTAAACCATAGATATTTAAGCTACAAATCATTACTTTAACACACCTCCTTGATTTGAGACCTTTACAAACTTAATAAACTTAATACAGTCAAACTGATAATAACTCAAGTACACCTTTATCATCACTTATGACTAATAACTCTCTAAATTTCTGAAACTTAACTTTTCCTAAAGCTTTTGTTAACATATCAGCTATTTGATTATCAGTCGATATTTTCTGCACATTAATTAAACCCTTCTTTTCATAATCATGTCAATGTATTTCAAATTCTTGGTATACTTTACATTTCTAGCTAAACCTGTAACATGTTTATTTATAGTACATTACTACAGCGGCCACATGGGCCCAAAAGATCTCCGACCCACCCTTCCATCGCAGGGCAAAAGAAAGGAAGCCCATAGTTATAGATAAATGCATATGACAGGAAATCCCACCAACCCAACCAATAGCTCTAAGTAATTGTACAGAAAGGGGTGAGGGTCGGTCAAGGAATAAACAAACGGGTAAAAACATAAAAGACCGACCTAAGCACCCCCCAGTGCCCAGCGGGAGAATGCATGCTCCTCTCCCGGCCTTCCAGCAAATGGCTGAGGCAGGACACTGTGGGTAGATTAAGTCCCCTCCCTACCCCTCCCCTCCTCAAAATATAAAGCACACGTTTTTTGTATTAATAATCAATAGAGAAGGGGACTTGTGACCGGGTGTTTTAGTCCGTGCAAGTCGGACACTGTCTGGGCCCTCCATTCCCAGTTACTCTTCCCTCTCCTAAAGTAAAAAACAGCAAAGACTTCGCGTCTTTGGCCCCTCTGGCGACTCATTCAAAAAAAAACATCATCATCATCATAACCATCACCATCATCATCATCGTCGTCATCGTCGTCGTCGTCGTCGTCGTCGTCGTCATCGTCATCGTCATCGTCATCATCACCATCAACACCACCATCATCATCATAGCATCATGATGATGGTGATGGTGATGGTGGGTGATGGTGATGATGATGATGATGATGATGGTGGTGGGACGGTGATGATGATGATGATGGTGATGACGACGACGACGACGACGACGACGACGATGACGACGACGACGACGACGATGATGATGATGATGATGTTGCATGTTTGAGAAAAACTCTATACAAGCCTTGGGCACGAACAGGGATTGCCGGCCTCGTATATCTAGATGCCCTCGTTGCCGAGTGTTCTCGGCCGGCAATCCCCTATTTCGCGGCCGCTGCAGTAATGTAATATTAAGCTCTTCTTATTTACAACACCTCCTCAAACAAAACAATCAGTCGATAGCAAAACTTTTAAGCAAGTAATCACCATAATTCCTTCTTTTTCTTCATTCTACCTCTAGCTTTTACTTTTCTTTTATATAAAAAAAAATAAAATAAAAAATATCACGGGACAATTCACACCATTTGACCTAGTCCCAAACTAAGCAAAGCTTGTACTATGGGTACTAGACAACGGATAAACATACTTACATAGATAGATACTTACTTATATACATATTAAAAACCCAAGACTCGAGCACAAACATTCGTATTATTCACACAAATATCTGCCCCGACCGGGAATCGAACCCGGGATCTCAAGCTATGTTTAATTTTAATTTTAATATGTACAAAGCAAAGAGAATATAACCACAACCACTGTTTTAAAAGTTATATTTGGCTCTAAAAAAAAGCCATATTTTATGACAAAGAAATATTATTTAAAGAAATGAGTTTTTTTTTAAGTATTCAGTACTTTAAAAATGAAGAACAAATCAAACCGTAATCTAACTTTAGAAGTGCTTTAGGTTTCGAACGTCCAAACGTCAGTCGAGACTAAAAGAGATAGATATATTTGGTTTGCATATAGCGGCATCCCTTTCGCGACTTAGCGTTTCAGTTTCGGACCAGAGACAATATCGGTCTTTCATTCACTTGTAAGCGATTGAGACTCAGCTCTGAGAAATAGACGTCATGGTACCAATTTCACGATTCAGTTAAGGTGCCTAAATTGAACTGCTCTGCGTTTGGATCGTTTATTGAAAGATCATGGTAAGCCCCCAGTTCTAAGCGACTTAATGTTTTTTATGGGCAGCTCGAAATTGCAAAACATTGGGGTTGTTGTTGTATCCACCATGTTTCCTGATAACTCCAAATAAAAGCTCTAGATGGTCCTGGCTGAGTCGATACGTTGAAATATAACTCATGACTGTTTTTTCATAGACTGTATTTTGATACAATGTTTTAAGAGATTCTATGCAAATGATGGCGCCAATAAATCCTGTTTTGTTTACTGATTCGACCATGTTCTGCTTTGAAATTGATAGTGTAATACGAGGCGCTAAATTTTTTCTTTTAATCACTCGTCTATTTTTGTCGTGAAATTCCAAATTTAAGATGTACATCTTTACTCTGTCAAAAAATTAAAATATTGCAGATTTATTTTGTGTATCAATTGGTCAACTGAATCCATAAAAGTGACACTTTCTCGAATTCATTATGTCAAAAAAGTCAATCATGATTTTCAGGAAATTAACAGTTGCTGACGAGTCAAGGAACTGCGACGACTTCAAAACCTGGTCACATAGAAGCAATGCTTTTGCCACACTCATACTTAATAATTGCGTAGCCAGCTTGACCTTCATTAAGGGCTTATTACACTTGGCTAAATTTAGTCATCCTAACTAGTCTGCAAGAGAGGGGATAGGAAGGACGCTCTTCATTACACTTATCCTAAATTAGTTACCGAATCAGTTAGCTTTTCAAGCTTATCGGTGTCGGACGTTTCGGATGCAATGCCGCCAGTATTGTCCAAAAATCTAAAAATTGGCCTTGGAGTGCTAGTTAAAAAAAAAAAGAAAAAAAAAGGACTTGGGTCAAGGACTGTCAAGGAATATTTATTGTTGAGGAACAAATTGTCAACAATAAATATAACCAATATCTTAGATCCTGAAGATTTCAGATGTTATTTAAGAATGGATAATTTTTTTAATGGATATTTTTTTTTCAAGTTTTTAATGTGTCGTTTTTATCAATGTTTTTATACATGTTCAACAACACGTTGTAGCCCTCGTTTCGCACTACTTTGTTCATGTAATTTTTATCGTTTTTGTCCCAGAGAAAGGGCATTTCTCTGTACAAATCAATTACATTGCTCAGAACTTCCTTTTCGTTCGCCATGTCGAACATTAAAAAACCGGCCAAGTGCGAGTCGGACTCGCGCACGAAGGGTTCCGTACAATTATCTATAAAAATCACGTTTGTTGTATGGGATGGGAGCCCCCCTTAAATATTTTTTTTATTTTAATTTAATGATTTATTTTTAAATTAAAAACATAATTAAATATTCTGGTAATATTTCAAACCTGTTGCCGTTATCAATATCGAGCAAAAAAATCACGTTTGTTGTATGGGAGCCCCCTTAAATATTTATTTTATTCCATTTTTTAGTATTTCTTGTTATAGCGGCAACCGAAATACATCATCTGTGAAATTTCAACTCTCCAGCTATCACGGTTCCCGAGATACAGCCTGGTGACAGACGGACGGACGGACGGACGGACGGACGAACGGACGGACGGATGGACAGCAGAGCCTCAGTAATAGGGTTTCCGTTTTTACCCTTTGGGTACGGAACCCTAAAAATGTGCACACACGAGACACGTCCGCTCGCCGTCAGGTGTGCGCGGTGGCTAGCAGCACTAAATATTATTACACCTTTCCTAACTAGGATGCTAAATTATTCAGCTTGTCAGAAACCATCCTCGCTTCTAATTAGGATACATTTTAGGATCCTTACTGTGATAAACGCGATTACACTTTCCTAAATTAGGATTCTGAGCCCTTTATCTGGCTACGAAAATGGAGGTGACGTTGTGTTAGTTTGTTACCAAATCTGAGACCCTCTTTCGTTTGAAGTTTATTCAGATTGATCAATAGCTGCCATCTAATTTTCTTGCCATCTTCATCGAGAAACAGTCTCTTCTTCTCAAAGGTATTTCTTATTAATTTAATAACGTGGCATGGATCAAGAAATATACATACCTTCTCATGAGTACATGGGTGCGGAAAATGGGTCACAAAATTATTTGGGTCGGTTAATTTACAACCTAGAATTTCAGCAGCCGATAAATTTGCGGAGCATCCATCAAATGTAACGCTTACTACTGTAACTCCAGCATCATGACATTTTTGTAAGCAGGTTGTAATTAAATTGGCCTTCGTTTCAGCAGTTATGCCTGCTATTAAAAAGTAACCCACAGGGAGCTTCCAATTTTCAGTCAGCGATACCAACATAAATACTAAGGCCTGTGATGCTACCTTATCGTCAACGTCACTTTCTTGAAGACCTGCTCCAAAATTAATGGCACCGAGCTTCTGTTGGTTGTGGAACAATTTTTGCTTGCGAATAGCCATTTCGTCGAAGATTAGATTGCACACAAGAGATTTGTCACTCGATTCACATTTTATTTTTAGAGCTTCAACCGCTTCATTAGTAAATCCTGGCTTAGCGTCAAGCGTACCATACCATCGACAAAGAGTTCTTGGATGTGGAAGGACGTTATTGTAAATATTTCTCACATATTTGAAAGCCGCTGGCGAATAGTAATTTAGTGTCAGTGCGAACTTACGTAGTGCAGGTGTACATTTTAGAAAATTTCTACTCTGTTTATTCTTTTTTATTAGTCTTTTTTGTATTTCTACCACTTCTGCTTTAGCTAGTAAATTATTTTCGGCTATTATCGAGTGAAAATTTAGTTTTAAGAGATTTTACAAGAAGGGTCTGTGACACAATATTAGTACTATCAGAAGGACATAGCAAAATACTATCGACATTGTGATGCATCTGTTGTTTATCACTCTGAGACACAATATTAGTACTATCAGAAGGACATAGCAAAATACTATCGACACAGTGATGCATCTGTTGTTTATCAGTCTGTGACAAAGTGTTAGTCGAATCATAACGCGTTAGCTTATCACTTCTAGTCACTATTGAACGAACAGAATGAGTCCTTATGATTACAGTTGTCGCAGTTAGCACGAATTACGCCCTTGGCGTTGCAACCAAAACAACGGATTTCCGTACGATCGATTTTATTTTTCGCTTTTACACACTCACTACGTTCGTGGCCACTTCTACGTCAGTAAACACAATAAGGTTTTTTACCTCGAGTCGTAGTCGGGCTTACCGCCGTACTACCGATCCTTTGCAGCCGGCAGAGGCGGGGGCGCCGGCGCGCGCGCGGGCCGGGCGCGCGGAGCCCTGCGGCGCTTGCGGCCGGCGGCGGCGCTCGCGATCCGTTGCCGCCGCGATACGTTCGAACACGCGTAACATCGTTCTCGCTTGAAAATGGACCGCGCGGCAAACACGACGGGGCTTCGGCGAGCGATTCCTCGATGTTTATGGTTTTTTCCAAATAATCAAGGTCACTTACAGACTCTCGCGTCAATCGTTTCCTTATTCATTTGTCGAGTAAGCCGTAAATCATATCAACCTGCATTCTGGCATCAATCGGGTATGGAATCTTGGTTATTAAGGCACGAAGTCGGTCAGTAAAAACTTCTGCCAGTTCTTCGCCTTGTTCCGACGCGTATATTTCTCTTAGCAATTTGTGAGGCGGCTTCGGCACACCGAACCTGGCGCGCAGCTTTTTGAGTGCGTCGTAACACGGTGGCGCGGACCCCGCGGTACCTCGCTGTCTATGAATGCTTCTAAAACGTCGGGGTCGCGACTCGCGCCAGTAAACCGAGCGGTACAGTTGGCGAAGTTAGCATTCTGCGAAGCCATGAGACCCGCACAAGATGGCGACGGCGACGGGGCAACGAGGCTCTGAACCAGTTGACGGTTGGACTCGCCTTGAGCTTTTGCGAACGCCGATAGGAACGACGCGAGCTGCCCCTCGGACATCGTGGGGTCGTCTTCACGATCCTGCGTACTCTTGCGACGCGGCATTTTAGAATAGACAGTCAGTCAGTTACGCTTATACACCACATACACATAACATCGTTCACAATCCACTGAGTTCGTGAGTTCGATCGAGCACGATACCTAACGTCACGGTCTCGCGGTCCGAGGAAAGATAGATAGGTACGCGTGCCCCACGTTGGGCGCCAATGTAATAAAGGTGGAGGTGAGATGCAATAAAACATGTATGAGTCACTTGAAAGAACTATAAATGCAGTAAAATAATACACAAAACGTTAAGATTAATAACTTTTAGGTACACAAGTTACACTGGGCATTACAAAGTAACCTCACGCGACGGTGGCGGCAAGCAGACTGCTGGCGTGATCTAGCGCGCGCGCTGGGAACGGACGAACGTTAACGAGCGAGTGCGACTGATTCGGTTTGCACGTGAGAGGGTGAGACAGATGTCTGAGCGCGACGCGCGGCAATTATTGCAACTAAGCTACTAGGCCTACAGAAATGAAAAAAGGCGCGAAAGCGGCGAGTGAATGAGTCGACCGTTTGTATTATGAACTAGGGAGCAGCGGGTTTACTTCCTACAACGGTATAATATATTTTTCATACATGACTAAAATAAAAAAAGAGGAAACAAAATAAATAAAAACTACATAAATATTACCTAATTATAAAAATAAAACACCATCTAGTATTTAGGCCCTCCTGCGGCATAGACAACAACGCACTGTCGGCACTACCTCTAGCATTAGCACTTGGTTATTTCTTTTTTGAGTAGATTATAATTAACATTCAAGAAAAGTAGTGCATTTATGTATTTGCCACTTTGTTTTCATTAAATGTCCAGTACTTAATTGGATATTCGGCCTTCGGTAACAAAGGCTTCTCTAGATATTGCCGGAGGTCAATGATAGCATCGGCTGTAACTGAATGTTCCTCTTTATTTTGGTATGCATCTACAGACGATAGAAGTCTGTCTAGTTTAGTTTTCTTGAAGGTACTGCCGGAATCATCTTCCAGTGAGCTTTGGCTAGTTTCAGTAGCACTTATTCTCATATTCGGTCTTGACCAAAGGTATGAAGTGTACTCTTTTTGAACGTACGTTATTGCTCTTTCTACATTGATATCTGTTTTAAATCCAACTTTCTCTAAGTGCTGCGGGTTTAAAAGTGTTGCTATAATACATGCAGGTCTAATCTCTAATGATTTAGTTTATCGTAGTCTTCATATGTTGTATGATATTTCGTGCGGTTTCAGAGAAATTGGCATTTTCAAATATTACCATTTTTAGATTTAGCCAAAGGGTTAATAAAAGTATTAACGGAATAATTAATGATATCGTTACATATTGTTCGCCAGATATAGCTGTTGTGCAAGGATCAAACGGATCTAAAAGTTTTTCGAGCTCATTCAGGAACATATGTTCCTTCGTCTGCTGTTAAATTAGATGGTGCATTCTGGAGCTGACTGAGAGAGTTTCAAAATCGGTGTCCATTTCTTTTACACTCATTTTGTACTTGCAATATCAGCGTAGTTTATGTCTGTACTTGTCTTTCGACTTTCAATCGTCATATTTTCCAGTGTGTTTCGGACGCATTTTGTGTAATCAGGGCCATTTTGATCAAAGGACCCGCAAAGCTTAAATCTGTTTTTATATTGTCAGGCATACTTGGGTGCTTTAACGTGCCACTGAGCAAATTACAGAAGTTCGTTTCAGTCACTACTGAATTCAAATTTTCTGGTTTTGAAAGAAAGTTTCGCACAGATTTTTTCCAATATCACTTTACCGTGGCAAATACACCGTCAGCCGGTTGTAGTATATGGGTGGTATTTGGAGGAAGTGCATATAAAATTATTTGCAATTCCTCACATAAAGTGCTGAGCATAAATGACATGTGCAATCCACCAACAAAAATATAGGCTTGGGAATGTTATTTTGTACTATGCATTTGTTGAGATCGTTAGTTATGTATTCGAAGTCTTCGAAACACATCCTCTCTCATCCTGCCTGTTTCTGATCTGCCTAAACACCAATCAGGCGGCATACTATCTACCACGGCTTTTGGGGGTCGAATGTAAGGGAATACGAATGGTGGGCACATATCACCATTTGCATTGAATATTAAGAGGGTACGATGCCTCGGACACTTTTGAAGAATAGGTATTTCAATGAAATGTCGCTGTCTCGCTGCATGCGCGCTCACAAGCCCGCCGCCGTCCCCCCCAGCCCCGCGCTATCTATGTGTGAGTGAGTATCGCGCGCGGAGGTTTGTGTGCGCGCATAGGTAGGTGAGCCGGCGGCCGCGCGTGCAGTGCAACACTTGTCTTGTTCACGGCATTTTGTAGTCTTTGAATCCTTGTTCATTATTGTTGCGCGCGATCTCTCCTTTCTGACTTTGGCTTGTTTATTGGACTTGTTCTGCTTACTACTCGTGTAACTACCTACTTACGACTCGGCTTACGTTTACTGTATTTCTGATACTGACCTTTCTTTGGACCCGGCTTGTGTTTACTGGATTTCCGATACTGCCCATTCTTTGAACCCGGCTTGTTTTTACTGGATTTTAGATACTTAGGTACTTACCTACTCTTTGTGATTTGGATACATTACCTACCGTATTTTGCGAGTAAGTACCTACCTACTTCATTTATGAAACAGGTACACATGAATTATGTAAATGCTCTGAATAAAAACTTGGTACCTAATTGTTTATCCTTTTTTTTCAGTTAACCGAAGTTAGTCGTACCCACAATGGGTAAAAGAAAAGCAAGCAAATATCGTTTATTTATGCAATCGAAACGGAAGAAACATCATTTCAGTATAAAACGCCATATTCATGAACAACGTTTGAACTCCAGGTAGGTATGCCTACTTTAAATTAACTTAGGCGTAGGTAAAGTAGAATAAGACTTAAAGTAGGTACGATAAAAATATAAAAATCATATGTTTTTTTTTAATACAAATTTTAATATCTATTACAATGTTTTGACAATATTATGTAAATACTCCAGGTCTTTTGTAAGCATCTTTTACTCTTACCTAATTTAAGGTTTGGTCACTAATTTGCAAATCTTACCTAAGTACCTCCAATGCATATTTCCACATTTGGGATGTAGATAATACCTACAATACAATAAATATAATACAAATATTCTTTATTGATCACCAAAAGCAGTACAGTACGGTAGTAATTAGTTGAGGATAGAGTGAAATAGACGTCGTCCACCATATAAGGTCATTCGGGGTAAAGGCACCAAGCCACTAGGGTCAAAGTTCGCAGTACCGTAGATCTTTTTTATCCGAATTTTGAAAGTCAGAAATTGATATCCATAATATTCTTGCTCATAAATATCGATGGTCACAATTTTTTTAAAGCATATCGCTTAATTGTTCTAATTGCAATGATCCATAATCCTATTGATCATAACTTTAAAAAGCCATAATATTGATATCAATAACATTTAACGGAATATCGTTGATTATTCAGAAACATTGTAAGGCATATATCTTAAAGTAATAATTGTTTTTATTCATAATTTTTCATTACCTAAAATATACTAAGCTTATACATCGAAATCTATAACATCCAAAGGAATATCGATAATTATTCAGAAACATGTACGTGTTATTGTTGTTATAAATAAATGTTTTTCTTTATTTCAAGTTAAACATCGTGAAGAAACCTGCATACACCTGCAAAGAAATTCAATGGCGTGTGTGAAGTTCCCAATCCGCACTGGGCCCGCTTGAGAACTAGGGCCCAACCCCTCTCATTCTGAGAGGAGGCCTGTACCCTGCAGTGGGATGTATATAGGCTGGGTTGATGAGTTATACATAAAATTGTTCACTACTCACACGGATGCATAAAAATTTACTGTCTTATGATGTTAAAAAAAAACTTTTTTTTTCAGTAATGATTTTGTCGAAAACGCTGCTGTGAATAATTCACCTCAAATGCATGAGGACGAATCAAATGACCAAAATTTTGAACAAAATTTATCGTCATCAGTGTCATCACCATCAACGACACTCGATGAGGTAACTATCGAAGCAGAAGTGAGTGGTGATTCCGATGAGATATGCACGGATGAACTAATAGAAGGACGTAGAATTGTGGATATAACATATTTATTTTCCATGATCTCAAATATAAAACACGAACACACTAACTGTTCCTTCGCAGAATTAAAATTTATAAAAGAAAGACGAAATGGTTTCCTCAGCCAATATATATTCGAATGTAAAATGTGCAAAAAAATGGAAACGATTAATTCTGAAGACCCGAAGACGAAGCTGTCTGTAAATACCGCCGTCGTTGAAGGAATAGTGTGCTCAGGTAATGGCTATACCCAATTAAATGAATTGTGTAGTGTGCTAAATATGCCCAACATGAGTAGATCAACGTACACAAACATCGAACAAAATTTAGCACCAAACATTCAGGAATGTGCTTTGGACGAGATGATCGCAGCAGGAGAAGAAGAGAAGAGGCTAGCTATTTTAAATGGTGACGTGGACACGGATGGCATACCTTTGATAACAGTGGTAGCAGATGGGTCTTGGGCAAAAAGGTCCTACAAAAGTGGGTTCAGTTCCTCATCAGGCGCAGGATGCATAGTTGGACTGCGGACCAAAAAGGTCTTATTTCTTGGAGTAAGAAACTCGTATTGCAGTATATGTGCGAGAAGTGCGAAATTAAAATTAGATGTCCCAGACCACACGTGTTTCAAAAACTGGCGAGATAGCGCTAATGCAATGGAGGCCGATATTATTGCAGAAGGATTTTCGAAAAGTGTTGAAATGCATGGCGTTAAGTTTAATAAATTGGTAGGTGATGGAGATTCGAGTATAATGAAGAAATTGTTATTAAAAAAGCCATACGGGCCTAATTTTTACATTCAAAAAATTGAATGTAAAAACCACTTACTCCGCAACTTTTGTAATAAATTAAAGGCACTGGGTAAAAAGACAAATAATTACAAAGGATATGTACCAGTGCCACAGAGAAAAAAAGTTGAAGGCAACATTTTACGGCTGAGGAAAGCCATCGTCGGAGCAATTAATTACAGAAAAGAGCAAGACAGTAGCTATCTCGAGAAAATTAAAGATTTAAAAAAGGACATACAAAATTCTGCAAACCACGTTTTCGGCGATCACAAAAACTGTGCGGCATATTTTTGTAAGCCCGAAAATTATGTCGGCGAGATGAATGTAGTCCCCGAACTGCAAGCTTGTGGACTATGGTCCGATATTCAGCAATGTCTAACAAACATGATAGCAAATAGTGAAAGCCTCGTTTTGGATGTAACCAACAACACAGTTGAGCAATTCAACAATGTTATTGCTAAATTCATAGGAGGTAAAAGAGTGAATTTTACTGCGAGAGGTTCATACCAAACAAGATGTTTTGGTGCTGTAACGTCATGGAACAGCGAAACAGCGATCCATAATCGCCTTCATAAAAAAATTCAAGGCTGTAGTCCTGGAAAATACACAAAGCAATTTATAGACAGGAAAAGGCGGTCTAAAGAAAATAATGAGAAGTATCGCAAAAGAAAAATTGATTTCAATGAAGGCATTTCCACTAAAAGGAAGAAAGTTACAGGGCCTGATGAGAATTATGGACAGCTAGAGTTAGAACCCGATATGCCAACTGAATTATTTAAGAGAAAAAAAGAAGAATTTCTAGCAGAACTCTTACAGTCAAATAATGAAGAGTTAGAACGGAATACACTAGGTCAGAGTGAAAATAGTCTGTGGGTTGTTGAAAGGCGCAAGCGACTGACAGCGTCCAATTTTGGTAAAATTTGTAAATTGCGAAAAAAAACATCAGCAACAGGACTGCTAAAGAGTTTACTATACTCTCAGTTTAAAGGCACTCAGGCTACGAATTATGGCAAACAAAAGGAACAAGAAGCAGTGGAACAATTTATGACTGAAACGGGACTACAAGTATCGAACTGTGGATTATTTATTGATGGCCATAAACGATTTTTAGCTGCGAGTCCTGATGGTCTAATTGGTGAAGACTCAATAGTTGAAGTTAAATGTCCATTCAAGATTGCCGAAATAACTCCTATGCAGGGAATTCAACAAAAAAAAGTTGACTTCTGTACAATTGAAGGTAATCAACTAAAATTGAAAAGAAATCATAATTATTACTATCAAGTTCAAGGACAGTTGCATATAACTCGCAGAAATTTCTGCTATTTCATTTTGTGGAGCCCCAAAGGACTACTTTACCAAATAATTAAAAAAGACGATGCTTTCTGGTCTCAAATGGAACCCTTACTAGAAAAATTTTACCTAGAATGCCTTTTGCCAGAATTAATCGATAGTCGCATACCACGAAATCTGCCAGTAAGGGAAAGAAGTGAAAATAATTAGATTTCACAATTATAATAAATATTTCTTGTTTCGAAATTACCCCGAATGACTTTACTTATTAATATAATACACAATACGACGCCATACAAATATTCTTAATTAAACACCAAAAACAGTATAGAAAAATATCGTCCAAGTGCGAGTCGGACTCGCGCACCGAGGGTTACGTACAGGATTATAGGTAAGTATGTCAAAATATACACCGTAAACTGCCGTAACTACATAATCCAGTGTGAGATTATTTGATATTGATTAGTCACGACCCCCTTAATATTTAATATAATTATTTTTAGGGTTCCGTACCAAAAGGATAAAAAAGGGACCCTAATACTGAGGCTCCGCTGTCCGTCCGTCTTACCAGGCTGTATTTCATGAACCGTGATAGCTCGACAGTTGAAATTTTCACGGATGATGTATTTCGGTTGCCGCTATAACAACAAATACTAAAAAACAGAATAAAATAAATGTTTAAGGGGGCTCCCATACAACGGACGTGATTTTTTTGCTCGTGTTTGCTCGATATTGATAACGGCAACAGGTAGACGCTTGAAATATTCACGGAATATTTAGTTATATATTCACTTTAAAAATAAATAATTAAATTAAAATAAAACAAATTTAAGGGGGGCTTCCATACAACAAACGTGATCCCATACAAAAAAAAAAAACGAAGTATAGGCCACCACGGCTTTTGCGGCTAAATATCGATATCGACTAACAACTACAACACTAGTGTATCAATGTAATTATCGACTATGAGGCATCACTTCATCGACAGTATACGCAAACTTGTTCCGACCCTCCCCCGAACCCCTCTGTATCAGTACAGCGAGAAAGGGACAACTGCAGCTCAGACCGTCAATAGGCGCATAAAATTAACGAAAACAGCATTTCGTAATCCCCTGTTTTCTTCTCGAAAACTGGACCAATAAAAATATTATTTGCAGAAATAATTAGACAAAAGTTTAGGCTTTGCCCCTATGTTTTCCTTTTTTTGTTTATATGAGTAAATCTTTTCTGGTGAGTGTTTGAAAATGATGTTGAAATTGGGCAATTTTTTTAGTTTTTGAAAGCTCCTGTTTCTTATGATAATTGGAATATGCAAAAAAACGAAACATAGGGGCATAGCTGTAGTACATATAGATTTTATGGTAAAAAAAAATTTGCTATAATGTCATTATCCAGGGAGGAAACAGGGGATTACGTTTGTATGGAGAAAAGGCGCGCATCGTATCCTCTTAACATTACCGTAATGTTTTCTTTTTCATTGCCCTTTGCCCTGCTTGATTTGGTAAAGATTGCGGTAACCTTTTGGTCCTAGAACTTTCCCCTTATAGGGCATAGACCAAACCCACTATCCTCACCCTTAAAAATTCTTTTAGGATTGTCTAAAATATCTTTTGCCCAATACTATCCAAATAATTTACGAGCTCTTTAAACCAGTGTTGTTGCGATAGCGATAGTTTCGCTATAGATAGTTTGACATTGAGAAATAGTCGATAGTGCGATAGTACTATCGAAAAAAGATATAAATTCATTGGAACTAATGATATTAACTTTCCAATCAACCGATATTCATTACTGAGGTCGAAAATAAGCAAATTATTAAATTAAATTATTAAATTAGCCCGAAAGACATATTCATCGTAATGGATCTCTTCCGAGATGCTTAGCATTATAATTAATAGTATTTAAAGTGAATATCGCTGCTACGTTCGACTGTCGCGCGGCAAGGTTTCAGAACGAACTGTCAACTCGCGAAATTAATAATATTATTGAAAATGGAACGGAAAATAATTGTCGAATTTCGGAAAAGTGATATCACCATCGCCAGGAACGCATTTTTGCGATCATTTTGATATATCGGACCTGTAGGTTTCGGTTTGTGGTTATCAAGAACTCGGTACAAACATGTCAACAAAACACACCATATTTATTGTCTTGTTGTGGCTTCTAGAAGACTAAAGAGGTTACCAGCGGTCTCAATTGTGAAAGATCGACTTGTGTTTATGATAATTAGCTAAGCTGTTTGGTGTGAAATATGTTTTTCCGGATTTGCGGCAGTGTCAAAGCTCACTGTAGATTCTAACCTCTAAGAGTATGGTAAGTAGTGTTTATACACTACACGCAGGAGACGCCAAAAACGTCGGTTTAAAAGTTGATTGGCCCTTCTGTGGGTTCTTTCTTGTGTTTTCATGCATATAATTGGGAGGATGAATGTTGCGTGGTTTGGCCATCGCAATAATTTGTGAAGATATTATCGTCATAATCTGACGCAGTTTCTCCCGATGTGGCTGGCTTGTGGCTCATCAGCCGCAGCCGCGGCCTCTGACGGCTCGCCAGCCGCAGCAGCAGCCACCCGTGGCTCACTAGCCATGCAAGTAATTTGATTTTGTAAGTTTTTGATTGGCATACAAGTAATTTATAGAATAGTGGGGTCGCCGTCATCGAAACCGATGAGGAGGACTATATATATATATATATATATATATATATATATATATATATATATATATATATATAATAAACGAATAATGTAATCATGCGAAAAAACATATATTGTACTGGTACATGAACATATTTATTGTACATTGTCCTCGAACCACGGATTAGCAAGATATTCTTCAACACTAACAACAGGATAAGCATCTTGCAGTTCTGTTGTTGGCACTGTGCTTTGTTGAAGATCAACGTCGGTGTACGGGCTACGCACGTTCATTATTATAGCTAATTCATCAAATTCATTCTTTGACCTCATTATAATTGCACTCGATCAGTTAGTTCGCGACTAGCGATCAAGGAAAGCACGCGTTCTCATTTTACTATAGTTTTATCAAGTTGTTGTAAAAAATATATAAGGTTTAAGGTTTAAGATTCTTTATTCCCACTAAGAATTATAAAATTCACTTACATGAGAACTTAAAGCTATTTAATACATTTTATGGAATGAGCAAAAGAAACAACAAAAAACAAAGAGGGTAATTTAACAGAAGTAACAAATATCTGCCGATACACTTCAACGCAAACAAGGTGATTAATGCGGTGAATTCGGTTAGCCAGTGATAAACTCGTTAAACATTGTACTATAACTCTTAGTGCTTCAAAAATAGGGTCGTAATGGTCGCTTACTTGTCACTAGCTATAACTTTGTAAAGTGCAGGTAACTCAAGGAGTTAGGGTGACTAGAAGCGACATCGAACGAACGAACTTATGGCTATTATATTCTTAACGTAATTATAGCTATACATTTATAATCTATAAATATATTTATGTTTATACATGCATAAAGTGTGTGTGTGTGTGTGTTCGTGTCTCAATTTAAAAAGTTTATTTTGTTATAATTTTATTTTGACTTTTATACTTTTTAAGGTACTTTTAATACATGTTGTTTAGTATATCTTTTTAATTGGTTTTTGAATACATAGATTTTGTTTGTTTAATACTTTTGATGAGGAGTTTATTATACAAATGTGGACCTTCACGTAAAATACATTTGTGTGTGCGTGTGCGTGCGTGCGTGCGTGCGTGCGTGTGTGTGTGTGTGTGTGTGCGTGTGTGTGTGTGTGTGTGCGTGTGTGTGTGTGTGTGTGCGCGTGTGTGTGTCTGTGTCTAATATTAATTTCATATCAAGTTAACTTTATCATTTCCCTTGATTCTATATCAACCCGAACATTGGTCCTTCGAGCTTTCGGAAAAGCGGGCCCTCGGCGCGAGTTTAGTTAGTGACACAGTGACACGTGCCAACAATCCCGCTTTTGCGACCACGTGGAGCACGGTCCACGTCGGAACCTTCGCGAGCGACAAGGCTCGTTCGTCATCAGTCATCAGGAGAGTTATCAAGTTACCGGAAAGGAGATTATCAAGTAAGATCTTTCCATTTTTTCACTGACCTAATTTATCATGGCCACGATGGAAGACGTCATTGCTACTCAGGAGCAAATTTCAAAAGCGATAGAACAACTGTACAGTAATTTTAAAAAGGATAGTCAGGAGAGGAAGACTCCCGACTATATTCGAAGACGATTAGAAACTTTAAATCAATATTGGGGCGAGTTTCGCAACAATCATATACATTTGAATTCATTTGAAGACAAATCACATGTGTATTTCATTAAAAATATATACGAGCAAGTTCATGCTAGGTACGAACTGATATACGAGTCGATCCAAAGCTACGTTTCACAAACAGATGAGAGACCAAGAACTCCCATCATTAAACCTCCATCATTTGTTCCTCCCTCTCACAGTCAAGCAACAAGCAGTAAAACGGAAGATATGATTAGGAAGCAGGGTAGTAATTTCAAGGCCTTTATGAGAACCGTTAAAGGTATTAATCTTGAGTTGGTCACCGAGAAGTGGGAGTTCGAGGATTTGCTTCGTACTTTACAAGCTCGCTGGTCAGCTATAGATTCGCAGCATTGGGAGTTAGACTCTGAACTCAATGGGTCCAACAAAGACTATGAAAAGGATTTTTCTGATTATGAGGAGTGTTATAATAATATCAAGAAATCGATTAATAGAAAAATGTGGTCGGTCTCGTTCCGGGAGTCGTCTACCCCGAGAATGGAAATTCCAAATTTCACTGGCAATTATAGTCAGTGGACTTCATTCAAGGATCTTTTCACTGAGTCCATACATAATAATCAGTCCATTTCTAACGCACAAAAATTACAATTTCTAAAAGGCAAGCTTAAAGGCGAGCCGGAAAGATTAATACAACATTTGCAAATAAGCTCTGATAATTATGCTATATGTTGGGATATTTTGCTAAATAGATATAACAACAAGAAATTAATTTTTACCTCGCACGTAAACACATTACTTGGCATTCCAGTTATGCAGCATCAATCATCCAATCATATCAAGCGTATTCATGACACCTGTCACGAGTGCATGAATGCTATCAAGAATTTAGGAATTGACATAGAATCATGGGACCCCCTTTTAGTCCATTTATTGTCTCAAAAATTAGACTCTGAAACTTATCATGATTACATGGAGTCTGTAAAGAAACCAAGAGAGTTACCCAAATTAAGCGAGTTTCTATCTTTTTTGGAAACTAAGTTTACGACATTAGAATCATCAAGGAGAAAACAAGATATCAAGACGCCATCTAATGTTAATCAAGCTAATCAAGCTCCCGTATCTAAGTATCAAGCTAACGGGTTTCAAAAATCTAATTATTATAATCATGCAGTTTCATCAAGTACTCGAGCGGCTCCTACGCCTTACAATAAAGGAGCCTCTTCTAGCAAGTTTTCGAAACTATGGTGTCCAGTTTGTGATAACGGGGATCACAACATTTATTTTTGTCACAAATTCCTTAACATGCCACCGAATATCAAGAGAAATACTGTATCAAGGTTGAACTTGTGTTCTAACTGTCTTTTTAATCATTTTGGTAACCCTTGCCGATCAGAAAAACGGTGCCGCGATTGCAAAAGAAACCACAATTCAATTCTACACGAGGCGTTCACCTACGGTAACCCGACTCCGCCACGCGCCATAACTGGGTCAGAAGTAACTACGTCAGCCCCAGCGACAAATCAAGTACGAAGTAATAATCACGTAAACATGCAAAATGAACCTTTAGAAGTTTATTAGCAACGGCGGTCATCAAGGTTCAAGCCGCGGATGGAACTTATCAAGAACTGCGGGCGCTCTTAGATCAGGGCTCGCAAACCTCTCTAATAACTGAGCACGCAGCCCAATTGCTAAACCTTCGACGCCAAAGATGCAAAGGGGTAATCACCGGAGTAGGAGCGAAGGAAAGTAATTGCAAAGGTATGTTGTCATTAAGATGCAGGTCTATGGTCAACGACTTTACGTTTGAAGCAGATGTCTTCATCATGAAAACATTAATTAAAAAATTACCAAACAGTACTATGCCAAAACCGAATTGGTCATATTTGGATCATATCAAGTTAGCTGATCCTGAGTTTTATAAAAGCCGTCCCGTAGACATTTTATTAGGCGCCGATATATACTGTAATATATTGATGGATGGTATATGTCGAGAAAACGGTGCCTCCCCTACGGCGCAGCAAACTCAACTGGGGTGGATACTCAGTGGCAATGTTAAGTCATTTCATTGCAATGTAATAATCAACGACCTACAAGAGATTCAAAGGTTCTGGGAAATGGAAGATATCACGGAGCTGCCCGGCCTATCAGAAGAAGATCAAGAATGTATCCAGTTCTATCAAGCGTCTACATCAAGAAAAGTCGACGGAAAGTATGAAGTTTATCTTCCATTAAAAGCAGGATATCAAGAAAAAATTGGGGAATCGAAATCCAAAGCAGTTGCGCAATTCTATCAATTAGAACGCAAATTTAATAAACAAGCAGGAATCGCGAAAGACTATAAATTATTTATGGACGAGTATTTATCTTTAGGACACATGACACTCGCGGCGCGTGTCGACAGTAACATGAAACTCGATAATTATTTGCCTCACCATTGTGTGCAGCGGGAAGCCTCGTCAACAACTAAATTACGCGCCGTTTTTAACGCGTCATCCAAAACAGCAAGTGGCTATACCTTGAATGACGTCATGTGTAGAGGTCCTAATTTGCAGCAGGATCTCCAAAGCCTCATTATCAAGTGGAGGCAATACAAATTCGCTTATACCGCCGACATTGAAAAAATGTTTAGGCAAATTTGGATAAACTCGGATCATCAAAGATTACAGAAAATTATTTGGCGTAAAAATCAATCAGAACCTCTACAGGAGTATCAGTTAACTACTGTTACGTACGGAACAAAATCGGCTCCATTCTTAGCTATGATGACGTTAAAGAGACTCGCTCAAGATGAGAGAGTAAACTATCAAGAAAGCCAAGCTCCCAGTGCCCTTGAAGAGTCCTTTTACATGGACGACTTCTTACACGGCTCACATTCTCTTACGGAGGCCAAAGAGCTACAAAAGGATATCATAGAGTTACTTCAAAAAGGAGGCTTCAACCTTAGAAAATGGAAAGCAAATAAACCAGAACTACTAGAAGACGTTACCTGCGATCAAGATTATCAAGAAAATTTCGATTTCAAACAAATGGAATCCACAAAGACACTGGGGCTAAAATGGAATCCGATACAAGATAACTTTCTATTTCAATCAACAATACCTGTTACATCAACCAAACCGACTAAAAGGACACTGTTATCAGACATTTCTAAATTATTCGATCCTTTGGGTTGGTTGGTTCCATTGACTACCAAACTAAAGATATTATTCCAGGACGTTTGGAAAACCAACCTGCAATGGGATGAACCAGTACCATTAGACATCCTCAAAAAATGGAACAAGATCAAGGAGGATATCCACATCATAAATGAACTTCACGTCCCAAGGTGGTTAAACACTACAGAAAACGACACTATAGAGCTCCATGGATTCAGTGACGCAAGCACAAAAGCTTACGCTTGCGTCATCTATTGCAAGACTAATAAAAACAATGTGACGTCCGTAGTCCTCGTAGCAGCGAAAACAAAGTTAGTGCCTTTAAATAAAGTCAAATCACTACCACGCCTAGAGCTCAGCGCCGCGCTTCTCCTCTCAAAACTGATGATAAAAGTTAAATCATGTCTTAATAATTATCAAATCAAGACCTTCGGCTGGGTAGACTCCATGGTAGTGTTAGCATGGCTCAACAGAGATGCAGAGAGATGGAAGCCCTTTGTAGCCAATCGCGTTCGAGAAATAATACAGACAATGCCCTCGGACTGTTGGCGCTATATTAAATCAAAAGAAAACCCGGCAGACTGCGCTAGCCGTGGGTTAACAGCGTCGGAACTAAGAGAGTATTATTTGTGGTGGAAAGGTCCAATCTGGTTGCCAGAGTTCGAG
The DNA here is from genome assembly GCA_947563465.1 of Archips xylosteana. NCBI lineage: Eukaryota > Metazoa > Arthropoda > Insecta > Lepidoptera > Tortricidae > Archips > Archips xylosteana. The sequence goes on along the minus strand of OX387365.1, from coordinate 11,155,724 downwards.
CCCAAAGAAGAAGAAAAGAAAAATTATATCACGAATCATGAGATGAGAAAAATTAAGCAAGTTAATGTCGCACAAGTATCAAGCGGCGATGTTATCAAAGAACTTCTTAACAAGCACAGTTCTTTATCAAAGGCAATCAGAGTACTATCATGGGTACTTCGATTCACGGCTAAGAATAAGAAACAAGATTACCTGTCTACAAAAGAAATGAAACGAGCAAGAGATCTTATTGTACGGCAGACGCAGCAAGAAGAATTTCCTGACGAGATACAAAATATTCGTTTAGGTAAACCTGTTAGTAACAAAAGTAAACTTTCAGCTTTAAACCCAATGTTAGATCAAGATGGATTACTACGGGTGGGAGGCAGACTGAAAAATGCCAACATTGACCCCGAAATGAAGTACCCTATAATAATTCCAAATCACTCTAGATTAGCTGATCTTATCATAGATCAGTCACACAAGTTAACTTTTCATGGAGGGCCCAAGATGACATCAGCATTCACAAGACAAAAGTATTGGCTACTAGGAGGCATCAGAACTATCAAAAAAAGATTACGCCTCTGTGTAAAATGTAAGAAACACAGTCCACTCAAACATTATCAGATCATGGGAGACCTGCCCTCGTGCCGCATAAATCCATCGCGCCCCTTTTTTCACACAGGCATAGACTATACCGGACACGTATTCATCAAGGCCAACAAGGGCCGGGGCATCAAGACCCTAAAAGGATACGTGGCGGTATTTGTTTGTATGGCAACGAAAGCTGTACATTTAGAGCTTGTTTCCGACTTGACGTCATCAGCCTTCCTCGCAGCCCTTCGCAGGATGGCAGCAAGAAGAGGATCTCCAGGGCATATTTACAGTGATCAAGGAACTAATTTCATTGGAGCCAATAGGATCTTACAGCAAGAACTACAAGAAATACAACAAGTCTTCAATCAAGAACTCATGACAGAAATAGCAGAAATGGAAATCAATTGGCATTTTCAGGCACCAGCCTGGCCTTCAGCAGGAGGAATTTGGGAGAGAAGTGTCCAAAATTTAAAGTATCATCTGAAGAGAGTAATTGGTGAGCAGCGGCTAACGTACGAAGAGTTCAGTACTTTGTTGACTCAACTGGAAGCATGTTTAAATTCGCGGCAGCTCTGCTCTTTGACGGAAGACCCAGAGGATATCAATTTTCTTACACCATCTCACTTTTTAGCCAGTGGACCCAATTTAACCATATATGAAACAGAAAAAGACTTACGGACAAGGTGGCATCTCGTTCAAAAAATATACAAAGATGTATGGGATAGATGGAGCCGCGAATATCTCACTCAGTTATCATCAAGAAGCAAGTGGCGTAAACCTCAGAAAAATATCCGTATCGACGATATTGTGATAATCCAAGATGACAATTTACCCCCTGGAAAATGGGCACTAGGAAGAGTAGTTCAACTGCACCCTGGCACAGACGGTCATGTTAGGGTCGTTACCCTTAAAACAAAGAATGGACATATCAAGCGTCCCATAGTTAAGCTTTCCATATTACCCACTCATAACCCCTCCCAGGACGAAAATCAAGCGCGTACCGAGCCGGAAGTTGAAGAAGAAAAAGAAACAAAAAGAAATAGACCAAAAAGAGCGAGTTTCCAAAAGTTAGCTTTAGCTATGTTAATGTTCTTCATGGCTGCAATACCTACGTCACAAGCTGCGAACAATGTATCGCCGCTTACTAACCATAATAGTATTTATTTCGACCCCGTCACTAAGATGCATGTAATACGAGACCACTGGCGCCTCATTGTCTACTACGACACCGCTCCTTATCAAGAAGGTAACTGGGCACTCGCAAAATACCTAAGTTACTTAAGAAATATGTGCTCGGCAAAAATAGAACAATCACCCTGCAGCGGGATCATATCACAGCTACAACACGGCTTAAATGAATTAAATCATTATAACAATATACTGACTAATTATCAATCTCCACCGACCGGTCGCCGTCGACGGCGTGGTTTAATAAATGGCATCGGGAATATAGCTAACAGCTTGTTTGGTGTCTTGGACAGTCAATTTGCAGAAAAATATGAAAAAGACATCATAAATATTAAATCTAACGAAAATCATTTAGCAGCATTGTGGAAAAATCAGACATCAGTAGTCGAAGCGGAATTCAACCTCCTGAAAAGAACCGAAGAAAGTATGAGACAACATCATAAATCTATTAATCAGATAATAAATAGCATGGGTAACTCTCTTCATCAAGTAAAATCAGAGGTGCAGAACCTTTCTGACGCAACGATCTTTATTGAATCAGCAATGATTGCAAATAACATTTTATTCACGTTAAAAGGAATTCAAGATATGCTGATCGATACGATCACAAACATATACAGCGGAAAGTTTAATTTTCATTTATTATCACCAGAACAACTGAGACATGAATTAAATATTATATCAGGACAATTACCTAAAGATTTGTCATCCCCGATAGACAACTTTAATCTTACAGAAGTTTATAATTTACTACAAGTACGTGCTAAACTATCTTCTAAATACTTAATAATGGAAATCAAGATTCCATTAATTGCAAGAGACGTATACGAGATCTTCAGCCTTGTCCCGGTACCCCAGCTGACTGGCAGCAGCGAGATGACAAACGTGATCCCTATAGCAACATACGTTGCTATCAACCTCAAAAAAGATGCTCTTATCACGATTACAGAAAGTGATATGAAAACGTGCAAGCAGCAAAATTCCGACACGGTTTTATGCTATCTCAAAAAACCAATTTATCATATGACGGATGATCAGAGTTTGTGTGAAAAAGATCCTCAGACCACAAAATGTAAAACGGTGACCGACCACTGTAAAAACACGTGGACAGAATTGAATAAAATAAATGTCTATTTTTACTTTTGTTGCGAAGCGTGCCAGCTTAAGCTATTATGTGAAGATCAAATTACTACCGTACAACTGACCCGCGCCGGCTTACTCACTGTAAGTCAAGGTTGCCTTATCAAAACAGCTGAGTTTATTGTTTATACACACCGACAAGAACATAGTAAGATTAGCATCTCTAACTCCATTGAATCACCAAAAATATCACCTATAAACCACATGATAAATATATCAATACCAAAGGATCCAACATTAGATAGTACTTCAGACAAAGACTCTGAGGTCAGTGAAAATCAGCTGCATGACATCAAACAACAAATAGAAACCATGAAAAATACGGATCCTCTGTTAAATCAGGTGTCATATCATGACATGCACCACTACACGGTGATCTACGGGATAATAGCAGTGATGATAGCAGCTGCGGCGTGGTACACGGTCCGCCGCGTGCGCGCGCGCAGGGCCCCGCCGAGGCAGGCCTCGGTCGAGCCCCCGCAGCCGAGGCAGGCAAGCAGTAATAGTGATCAGTGTAGTGAATGTGCTAAAAGAGTGAAAGTGCAGTGCAGTGATGAACCAAAAATTCGTGTTCCACCAAAAGTGAATCCGCGCGTTATATATCAAAATAGAGGCACTTCGCCTGTGCTTCGCTCTATACTGACTCTGCCAGACTTTGACAATGCATAGAATTAGTATTTCACTATCATATAATTATAGTAAAAATTGTCTTTCAACTTTGTAAATCATGGGTAATAATATGCGGAACATTTCTAGTATTGGAACAAAATTGTTCATCATCTTGTATAGCTTCTAAGTGATCATCATCACCCACTGCTTATTAATTTCATCTTGTCCCGCCCGGGAGCATGTACGGGCTACGCACGTTCATTATTATAGCTAATTCATCAAATTCATTCTTTGACCTCATTATAATTGCACTCGATCAGTTAGTTCGCGACTAGCGATCAAGGAAAGCACGCGTTCTCATTTTACTATAGTTTTATCAAGTTGTTGTAAAAAATATATTAATTTCATATCAAGTTAACTTTATCATTTCCCTTGATTCTATATCAACCCGAACAGTCGGTTTCATCAAGCCACTCGGTGTCATCATTTTCGCTTACAACTTTCTTCTTTGTACAGAAGTATAATGCACACCGCTGGCACGTCCTTTCTAAAAGTTGCTGACGATCCTTCTGCAGACTAGGGCAATACAGATCATAAGGCAATTTGTTAAAGCCCTCATGCGTTGGGGTGATTTCAAGAGACCGACGCAGAAGAAATGTAGCAAACGTCTTGCCATCATGCTCTTGAGGCTTCGGGATACATAGGCCACTAGAGGACTGCAAAATTGGGTAAGGAGGTATAACGAAGCGTTCCGAAAGATTAGATCGAAGAGAAATCCGCACAGGTCCACAGCAAGCGCGGTCATTACACTTTACCACCTGGTAATGATATTAAGATATTTTTATTTTATTGTCGTATTAGATAAGAAGAATAAAAGATAAAATAATAATAAGTGAGATTTTATATAATGTACCTGAAGCAAATACTGGCTCTCTCGCACATGCTTGCTATACCACTGCGGAGAAGAATCAAGTCTGGAATAAAGCTTGAAAGCTTTATTAGCAGAGTATGTCGAGACCGATGACAGTGCTTCAGCACTGTCATCGGTCTCGACATACTCTGCTACGACGTCATACTTCTAGTAAAAAATCATTCCCCCACTTCATAAATTCTTCTTTTGTAGTGTATTTTTGTTTCGCATTAGCCCACAACTCATTAAATTCTTTCTGGGCCACACTAGGTTTTTTAACTTTCTTATACTCTGCAAAAAGGTCTTTATACAGATCACCTACTTTAAACATTGTTTTAATGCAAAACGTACGAGGTAACGGTATACGCATGTATTCGGCGCCAAAACAACAGAATGACTGGCGACTGGCGTGCCGAGCCGAGCGGTAGTCGGCGGCGCGGGCGGCGGATACTTCGTTGCCTGGCAACGGCAAGTTAAGGACACATTACACGCCGCTTTCGGTTTAGAAATCGCGCGTATTAAAATCACGAAGATTTATTAATTTATATAGTTACCTATTACATGTAGCATTTTAATTAAAATTATAATGTGTTTGACGAAAAAATAAATACACGTGATATCTTACTAGACCCCCCTCCCACCTTGTGATATTTCTTGAATTTTGTCAAACCGGAAGGGGTTGACAGAGGAATTGAAGAGAGATATAAAAAGTTGTACGAGGAATTGAAGAAAGTTTTATCAAGTTCGTCGTCCTCTTTTCGAAGTATATCTGACGACCTGCTCTATTTGGCGTGCGCTTATAGGTCAGAATCGGTGGATTTGAGAAGAAAGTTTTTTAAAGCGGCAAGAGAGTTCCTGACTATTTAACTGCAGGATATCCCTCCTACAGATGCGTACCTTTTTGATGAGCAGAAGTTATCTGATTTCATTAAGGAAGAGGGTGGCTTTCACAAGGTTTTCCCGTCAAGATCAGGGAAAACGTACAGCACCTCAGTTCTTGCTAAACGAAAATTTTGAAAAAACGGCAACAGGAGCTTGGAGCCAGCAGCAGCGTCTCGGCCTCCTAAAAGTTCAGAGCCGAAGTGGCGTTCACGACCATCAGCTTCTACGTCGTCGTCCTTTCGAAAACGCCAAGGTGAATCAGGAAGTCATTCTTGGAAGACATGGCCGTGATCGCCGGCAAGGCAAAGTGCGATGATTCTGAAGGAGAGTTCCAAGGGGGTCAGTTGCAAAAGTTTCTATCAAATTGGAAGAAACTGGGCACCTCCTTGGATCTTAAGAACAATACAAGGCTATTCAATTCCATTTACAATAAAACCACCTGCAATACCCTTCAACGAAAGGACGATAGAAGCGTTTTCAACGTAAACTTCAAGCATTAGAGATAGAAAATCTGATTGGTCAAAGAGTAGTCGAGTGATCCAGGGACAAAGTGGGTTTTCTATCCCAAATATTCCTCATTCCAAAGCAAAATGGCAAAGTTCGCCAAATCTTCAACCTAAAACGACTAAATCTGTACTTGAATCCAATGAATCCCAAAAAATTCTGGCTGGTAAACCAAAACAAAGTCCCGGAGTTCCTGCAAAGCGAGGACTTCATGGGCAAACTGTATTTGTCTCAGGTATTTTTTCACGTGCCTATCAAGGAAAGCTATCGAATATTCCTTTCCTTTGCCTACAGAGGTTCCTCCCGTTCGGACTCGCACGTGCTCCGCTGGCTTTTTCTTGTCTAAGCAACTGGATAGCGAGCGTTTTGAGATCAAGAGGTGTTCGGGTTCTCGTTTACCTGGACGACTTCCTTTTTGGACCCAGAGGTTCTGACTTCTCACATGCAGTTATCGATTCATCTGCTACAATGGTTAGGCTGGATAATAAACTACGAGAAATCAGTGCTCAAGGCCACAAAGCAGACAGAATTCCTCGGTATTCGGTGGGACACTTCTCAAAATGTCAAATCACTGCCACAACCCAAAAGGAGCGGCATTCCAACAGGAGTTCTGAGATAAACTGACAGTTCGTCAGACAAAACATCTTCAGATTTGTTACTTTTCCAGATATGATGCACTAACTTATGGTGATCACTCCATAATGAAAAGGTCTCTTCATTTTTATCGGACTTGTCAGAATCGGATTCAGTTTCTTCATTGCTTTGCAAATTATTTTTCATTAAATCTTTAATTTTTGATATAGCATTCGAACAAGCTATCGCATCATTGAAGTGCATCTTTTTAACCGTGGATCTAAAATACTTGCGATAGCAAGAGCAGTCACATGTTCTATTGAACCCATTATTTTATTTATTTCATTAATAGCAAGTTTCTGCACCTCTTTCGCTACAGGATCACAGCTGCCGCTGCTGAACAGCTGAAGTTATTTTAGAGAGCATGGAGCGAACTAAGAGAATAATTTTACTACTTGTGCAGTATTTATCACCCGAAATTACAGTATCCATAATAATGAGTTTTTAATGAAAAATTAAACAATTTGACGACCAGATGGCCTAGTGGTTAGAGACCCTGACTATGAAGCTTGAGGTCCCGGGTTCGATTCCCGTGTCGGGGCAGATATTTGTATTGAAAATACGAATGTTTGTTCTCGGGTCTTGGGTGTTTAATATGTATTTAAGTATGTATCTATCTATATAAGTATGTTTATCCGTTACCTAGTACCCATAACACAAGCTTTGCTAAGCTTACTTTGGGACTAGGTCAATTGGTGTGAATTGTCCCGTGATATTTATTTATTTTTATTTTTTTTATAAAAATCAACATTAAGGAACCAAAACAATTAACCTCTAATGGAAATGAGACCAATTTAAACAGTCATTATCAGACCAATCATACAGAAAAAACTTATTTGCTAATTGGTCTGCGTGAAAACGGTCTATTCCGACTAGTTACATTATCAGTGCCATTGATGGAAGTAATGGAACTAGTTAAACTATTTTTTCAACGTAGCGATGGACGATATACATCGATGTATTTTAAACACTCGATGTAAGTATAGTAACGATGCATTTTGCTCTTTTGCACTCCACGAGTCTTGAATATTTACTAAAGTTTGTTTTTAAGGCACTGGTCAACTTTCTTCTCAAATCCACCGTTTCTGACCTATGAGCGCACGCCAAATGGAGCAGGTGGACAGATATACTTCGAAAAGAAGACGACGAACTTGATAAAGCTTTCTTCAATTCCTCGTACAACTTTTTATCCTTAGATAAAACTCTCTTCAAGTCCTCTGTCAAAGCTTTTCGCTGTTTCAAAAGACCATGTGAAATGATCTCTAACACATCATCTAATCTGAATAAAATGGATGAAGTGAAAGATTTATGGGCTAGAAGATCAAGAGCTGGATTTATTTTCAGTCCACTGAAAACCGGAGCCACCTTTAAGCGCTTTTCCACTTCCTTATACTTAATTTTGTTCCAGGATTTGGAGCCCCACTTTTGACAAGCTAAACCTTCAGTTTGTTTTCTGGCAAGGGATCTGGAACAGTGGGCTCTTCTTCTCTTACTTCCGGTAGCAATAAATCTTCTTCTATGTCGTCTGGTGCGCACCAGGACTCTGTTTGGTCTGATCCAGCTAACGAAGCAGCAACAGACGACCTGTCTAAGTCATCTCGCATGTAACGATGCTCATGCCGTGACGACACCTCTTTAGTCTCAAGTCGATCCAGGAGTTGCGCAAACATTCCTTCCACTTTTTCCTCCAAGAGGTCTAACCTGGACTTCTTAGCATACATTTACATACTGTGCCGAGATTTTTATAAAATATAGTACAAATAGAAGCACCTACAATTTTTTAGTATGCAATTCAATCAACGGAATATTTAAGTTGTATTATAATAATATAACATAATTTGTTTCAATGTTTTGTTATGTGCCTAAATTCAAATCAATTTAGCTATTATAATTATTATTTATGATTTCAGGAGTATGAAACCGAACATGAGCCTATAAGAGCCTCGGGTATGAGAAACTTTCTTTCTAGACGTACGCCTACAGGAATCACTCTGCAAAGTAACCCATCCGCTACGGGGGAGTATTACGTCGAGCTAAGGGTCTTTTACAGAAAAGACCTGGAACCTGTGGCCAATGAATCAACTCGATGACAGAAAGCATTTATAACATTCAAAGGGGCAATTGACGATACTAGCCCAATCTTCAAAGCCGTCAGTGACGTAGTAACTGCGGCCAAGAAGAAATACAAAGGAATGCAACCGGTACTATATCCATCTAATATCTATTAATAGTTTCTCTACTTTAGGTATGAATATTAATTTACTTTCGCCTCCATAGTAAATCGTAATATTTCTTTCTTTAGTTCATAAAATTTGACAAAATACTACTCCGATATTTGAACAGAATAATTTTTAATATTTTAAGAGCGAGGACAATTTAAGAGCAATAAAACTTTACCAATTTTCAATACATATTTGTATATTTGTAAAGGGTGTTTAGGTATAGGTAACATCAACATGTTTTGTGAGGCTTGCAACATTCATGTTCCAAAGTTAGCAACACATCTTATCTTATCTTATCTTACAAATAGGGGTCCTTGCGGATACACTTCGACCCGTAGGGATCTTTTGTGTAATTACCCCTCCTACGCACTTACTCCATTGCTTTTATCACCTCATCCATAAATTGGATGATTTGACGTAGCGGTAGTGCCTTAAAGTCTCCTGGTACGGGGTATCCGTCGCCAAAGAGTCTCAGTCTTAACCTGGCAAGGGCGTCACATTCACACGTAATGTGTTCCATTGTTTCGTCTTCCTCACCACATATCCTACAATCTTCATTGTCCTGTAGTCCCATCTTTACTAGTATGTGTTTAGTATCGAAGTGACCTGTAAATGCCCCGACAATGTGTCGGAGTTGTTTCCTACTGAGTGTCCAGAGCTTTTTAGTCCAGCTAGTGTCGACGTTTTCAATGAATCGTTTTGAATGCTTTAGACCCACCAGTGCTTTCCACTCTTGTTGATGTTTAAGTCTGGTGTGGTCGTTTATGGCATTCTTTATGGTTCCCTGTGAGAGTCCCACATACGGTTCGGGTCCTATGTTTTTGTTCATTGACCCTTCCCTTGCTAGCTCATCTGCTTTCTCATTTCCGATGAAGCCCTTGTCTCACTTTGTTCCGTCTGCCAAGCTTGTTTAATGCTTGTACTCCATTATAGATCAGTCTTGAGTCAACTTTTGGCGATGTGAGTGCCATGAGGGCTGCTTGACTGTCACTGAGTATATAGATGGTTTTTTAGCAACACATAAATAAACAAATTTACATAAATCTAATTGTTTACTTAATACACAACACAATTTAAAAATGTGTACATAATTGCAAACGCTTTCCGCAACAGAATAGCTAGCTATAAAATAAATTCAACGAATCTGACAATTGTACTAGACTTATTTCTTTCCAAAATTTCACAAGTCACAAAAGAGCTTATTAAAGATTCTGTACATAAACATACAGCATTAAAAGTTAATTTCGAACTCTTTGTGACATATGTTTTAATAAAAAATGATGAGAAAATTATGAAATCATTTAATACTAAATACGTTGCAATATTCCAGAACATTGATATTTCGTCAATGTATCAAGCATCTGTCCAAAAATTACTCACCAAATGTACGGAATTTGAACTCTCAGAGTCCTGAGGTGTGCGGCGGGAGTTGATAAGAGAAAAGATGTGTATACTCGACAAAGGATAGTTTATTACTACTGTTCAACACATTATAGCAACGAACAATATAGTGCTTAAGTAGATATACATATTATACTTATCTACTACAGAATGTTATACCACCTCATCTCCCGGGTAGAGAGAAAAAAAAATGAACAATTTTTTTTTTTACATACTACTTTTTAAACAATTTCGTCCGATTTTTGTGAACAATGTCTTCTTTATTATTTTTTTAGAATTTTTACATTAGGGTCCATATCTTCTATTACAATAAAAGGACCTTTATACACTGGATTTAATTTGTTTACATTTTCATTTTTAAGTAATATTTCATCACCCTTTTTATAAGTGATTGGATGCATTGTCTTATCATATCTTTCTTTACGTGCATTTTTACTTTTTATGAGATTTTCTCTAGCATCCTTACAGGCTAATTGCAATCTATACTTAAGTTCTGTATAATAATTATCTGGGTTATACAAAGGCTCTACGTCTGTATTTACTCTACAGGGTATTTTACTTTCTCTTCCGAAAACTAATTCAAATGGCGTATATTTGGTAATGAAATGTACAGTATTATTGTAGGTGAAACACCAGAACGGTATCCAGTGACTCCAAGTTTCTGGGTGTTTTTCACACTGAATTCGCAGAAAAGCGCCTAGATGCTTGTGAGAATTTTCTAAAGCACCTATTGACTGATGCCGGTAGGCAGTAGAGTTTATTTTGCTTATCTCTAGTAACTTACATTTTTCTGTCATCGTGGATGACATAAACTCAGTACCTCTATCGGATACTATTGTTTTTGGAAAGCCGTATCTTAAAATACAATTAGTGACTAAAGTTCTAGCAACACTTACCGTATCTTTATTTTGAAGTGGGTACGATTCAATAAACTTAGTTAAGTCGCACTGAACGGTTAAAATGTATGACTTATTGACTGATGCCGGTAGGCAGTAGAGTTTATTTTGCTTATCTCTAGTAACTTACATTTTTCTGTCATCGTGGATGACATAAACTCAGTACCTCTATCGGATACTATTGTTTTTGGAAAGCCGTATCTTAAAATACAATTAGTGACTAAAGTTCTAGCAACACTTACCGTATCTTTATTTTGAAGTGGGTACGATTCAATAAACTTAGTTAAGTCGCACTGAACGGTTAAAATGTATGACTTATTATCTATGTCCTTATCTAATGGTCCTACTATGTCTATAAAATTTTTTTCGAAAGCATGAGATGCCGTAGGCGTTATAACCATCGGCTGTATAATATTACGCTCATACTTCATCCTTTGACATTTGTCACATTTATGTATATACTCTTTCACGTCACGTTCGATTTCTGGCCAGTAGAAATGTCTTTTTTATATTATTTATCATTCTGCGAACACCGGTATGACGAGCTGTAGGCAGTAGATGATAGTCATTTAGAATTAATTTTCTTTCGTCGTTGTCATATACCCTCCTCTTAGAATACATATTCGCGGACCGGACCATATTTTTTTTTTTTTTTACCTCTTTTATGACATCTTTTATAAATAACGCGTTATGGTCTGCTTTAATTATACACACTGTGTCGACACCTATTTTTCTACAAAATTCGCTTAATTTCATCACAAATTCTGCTCGAGTAAATTGTGATTTGAAATCAAGATTAATGTATAGCATATTATTATTTGACATATATATAAAGCACTCACTTTCAACTATATTTTTCTGTTCGCCTTTTAATTTTTTAATCTTATTACCGTCTAAGTCTCATTTCCACTGATCCACACGGAATCTGTAATATCTCCACGACTCTTGGTTGATCATTCCATTTGTACGCGGGTTTATTAGGGATTTGTGTAACATTAGTGTTATTATTTTGATTGAGACGTTTTGCTTGTGCCCTTGTCATTACTGCTACTATATTCGTATTCAATTCCTTTAATTCATTCGATGAAATATATATTCTTGATAATGCATCAGCTACTACGTTTTGTTTGCCTTTAACGTATGTTATTTTAAAATCATACTCTTCTAGTGTTAATCTAAATTTCATCAATCTGCTGGATGGGTCTTTCATTCCAAATAAATATACTAGTGGTTTGTGGTCTGTCATAACTGTAAATTTTCTACCGAATAAATATGGTCTAAAATACTTGATAGCCCATACTATAGCGACTAATTCTTTTTGTTATGGTGGGATAATTTTTTTCTACCTTATTTAAGGGTCTGCTGGCGTATGCTATTGGCTTCATATCGCTGTTACAAAGGACTGATCCTACTGCCATGCCTGACGCATCTGTTTGAAGTACGAATTCATTATCATCTGAGAAGTTTGGAAATTGTAGTATCGGAGGTGACATAATAGCTGATTTTAGTAAATTGAATGAATTTTCGCACTCTTTCGTCCAACTGAAAATTTCATTTTTTCTACATAATCTATTTAGTGGTAGACTTATTTGAGCAAAGTTCGGAATGAATTTACGGTAATAATTGCAAAATGCTACAAACCGTCGTACTTCATCAGACGTCTTAGGCTTTGGATATTTTTGTATAGCTGTTCAAGCTAAGACGCTCGTATAGCTGTCCGTTTTTAAAAATTGACACTTATTTAGATTTAATTTTAAATTTACCTTCTTTAGCCTTTCAAAAACAACAAGATCGTCCAAATAAATAAAACATTTCTCATATGTGAGACCCGACATTGCAACAGTCATGACTCTTGAAAACGCACTTGGGCTTATCTTTAGTCCCATTGGTAAACGCTTCATCTGATATTGTCCTGTATTGGTAGTAAATGCTGTAAGTTTACGAGATTCTGGTGTTAATGCTACTTGATAGTACGATTGGCTCAAATCTAAATGAGAAAAATATATAGATAGAGAGTCTAAAATCTCACATATATTATTCGGTAATGGGAATCTATCTTCCTGAATAGTGTTATTTAATTTTCTATAATCTATTACTAATCTCCAATTCTTTTTACCTGTCTAATCTCTGCCGTGTCATGACAAAACACTGTAACTTGCTAACACCGTTAAATTAACTATTCGGACCCTAATCTATATATGCATGCTTAGAGAAACTGATTTTCTATCAAAAACATTGAAAAACGTCATTGCAATTTACACTGTAACTCTTAAAACGTAGGGTCTTGATTAGACTAAACACTGTATTATCTCCAGATACCGTGTTTTGCCAAAACAAACTCACATTTTCTTAGTATAGTATCAAGAGTTACAGTGTTTTGTCGCAACAATCACACGAGAAATTAGTCCAAGTCCTTGTTTATTTTAAGTCGGGACTTCTTCAAGGTAATCATCCTTTCTAAAGACTAAGAAATATATATTAAGATGAGAATGTTGGTTTTATGAATAGTGATGTTAGCAATATATTACTAAATTAAATTTAAAGTAGCATTTTCTTATGATTATATGTCATTAAGTATCACGTTACAGTGTTTTGTAACTCTCATATATTATTGATAAAGGACATAACGACATAACACGTTTTTGCTTGAAAATTCATGTAAAAAGTAAAAATTTTAATATTATTTTTCTATGTCCACTTCTAGTAGCACATTATCCGTGATTTGTCCAAATTTTATTGCAATCAGATCAATATTCACTGTTCTGTAGCCAATTAAAGAAAGCAAAAGTTTTTTGCGATTTCTGAAAAATAGGTGTTTTTTAGATACAGTGTTTTGTCATGACACGGCAGATCTGCCTTTTTAGGTACTAAAAGAATGGGACTAGACCACTCACTATTGGCCTCTTCAATTATGTCATCTTCTAAAATTTTACGCACCTGTTTATCTATTTCTAACTTTGAACTTTGTGGTAACCTGTATGGTTTTACATAGGTAGGAGATGCATCTGGTTTTAATTTAATAGACTGCTCATAAACATTTGTAGTTGTAAGCTTATCACCAGGTAAGTAGAATACGTCTGCATACTTTGCACAAATGAATTCTATTGTATCACGTTCTCGAGAATGTAAGTGATCGAGTTTTAAGAGCGAGAATAGGGTTTTAGCGCGTTCTACGTTTACGTTGCCTCTATCAAATTTACATATTTCATAGTTACTTAATAAGCATATTTTGGGTTTAAATACTGGTAATTTTTACTGTTTGTTCGCTGATATTCAATATTCGAATCGGGATAACACCATTTTTAGGCGTAACCATCATGCTGGCTAGAAAAACGTCTTTTTGCAACTCTGTTGGCAATACAACGCAATCTTCTGTAATATTATGGTCTATTTTTATATAATGTACAGATTCGCATCGCGGCTGTAAAGTCAAAAAATCAACAGTCACGTTAGGTGAACTATTTAGCTTTAATGTACAATATGATTTTAAATAATTGTTATTCAGGGTGACAGTCGAATTTTCTAAATTTATTTTAGCTTTATAAGCATTTAAAAAGTCCAAACCTAAGATTCCATCAGCTTTACAGAGAAAATAATCAAATATATAAAATTTATGTTCGAAACTTATGTTACCCTCTGCTAGTAACGTTAAAATAACATAGCCTTCGGAATAAATTTTTCCACCTATACCATTTATGACAATGTTATCAAACCAGTATCTCAGGACAACTTGTTATACCTTAGGTTTTGTAGAGTTCCATTCGGCGTTATCTCTTCACCGTTTTTGCTTAATGCGACCATCAAGCATCACCTATCCAATGCAGAAGACCCGCAAGTCAGACAGAAAGCGAATGATATATATGTGGATAACTTCGTTTCGGGTTCTAACACTACGGATGAAGCGATGGAGCTCTACAGAAATCTAAAAGGATCTTTTCAAGATATCTCAATGTCACTCAGGGATTGGAGTTCAAATTCTCAGGAATTCATGAAGAAAGTTCCTGATAAATGTAAAGAAGATAAGGTGAAGGTACTTGGTTTACAATGGGAAATCAAAAAGGATACTCTTCAGTTGAAACCTAACTAACAAGACGTAGCTGCCACGAAAAGAGGAATATTGAAGACTATCGCATCAATCTACGATCCGTGTGGTTATGCTGTACCCTATACCCTATCATCTAAACTCTTTCTACAAGGACTTTGGAAGGCTGGAGTGTCATGGGACTCGCCATTGTCAAGCGAATTAACAAAAGAATGGAACATCATCCGAGAGAACTTAGAAGCCATTGGAGAAGTGTCGGTGGACAGATGCTACATGAAGACACCGACCAGACAAGTCTACCAACTACACTGTTTCACGGACGCCTCTCTACAGGCTTATGCAGCATCCGTCTTTTTAATTTCCGGCTCGGAGAAAAGCTTCATTATTGGTAAATCTCGTCTTATACCAATAAAAGATCAGGAAAGTCTCAAGATACCTCGTCTTGAACTTTTAGGAGTACTGATCGGCAGTAGATTGATGAAGTTCGTTCTTAAGTTTCTCCAGCAGAAAATAGTAAGGCAAGTCTTGTGGACTGACAGCCAGATTGTATTAGAATGGTGCAGATCTGACAAGTTATTGCCACCCTTCGTTGCCAGGCGTGTAGAAGAGATCAGAACAAATAAAGATTTAGAGATCAGATACATCCCAACAGAACTAAATCCAGCAGGCAGACGTAGGCACCAGACCCACCTGTTCGAGAGAGCACAAGGACAGATGGTTGAATGGTCCACAATTTATAGTAGAAGATCCGAAGACGTGGCCAACTACATCCGGCAGTGGACCAACTACTTCTTTCTTGATTAAGGAAGGTCTTGGGAACCAAGAAGACGAAGAACTCATGGAGATGGATGATCCAGTTATACCTAATGGTAGTCCGATGGAAACGGAGGATGACACAACTGCAAAAGAGGTAACGAGTCAAGAGAATGATCAGACACCGGCCAATAAGTTTCTAAAGTTGAAAGAAATTCAAGCTGAGTACTTTCCTCTAGAGGTAGAAGGAAAGGTAACTAGTTTAAGTTTGAATTTAGGCGTATTTAAAGATATAGATGAGTTACTAAGGTGTAAAGGCCGTATGAAACACGCAGACTGGTCATTTGATAAACGCTATACTTATCCCGAAAAATTCCGATTTCACCAACGAAATTATAATGAAGACTCATCTAGAAAATATGCATGTTGGCGCAAGTTACACACTAGACAAGATAAGGGAAACATACTGGATTCCACAAGGAAGAAGTCAGATACAAAGGGTTTTGAAGAAATGCCCTGAATATATGAAACATGACGGAGGGCCATATAAATTACCGGAAACTCCTGCTTTACCGAAAGAGAGAGTCAATTATAGTTCTCCGTTCACATACGTTGGTACCGACTACCTGGGGCCGCTTCTAGTTAACAATGAAAATGGCAGTTGTAAAAGGTGGATTAGCCTTTATACATGTTTAGCTGTAAGAGCCATTCATCTGGAAGTGGTAAAGGACCTAACAGCGGAAGAAGGTTTAATGGCCTTACGTAGAATGATTTCGGCAAGAGGAGTGCCTACCTTGATAACGTCCGACAACGCGGCTCACTTTAAATTAATCTCTGAGATTCTTCAGAACCCATACTGCGTAGATAAAGAAATAAAATGGAAGTTTATTCCACAGTTAGCCCCATGGAATGGAGGTTTTTACGAGAGATTGGTCGGTTTGGTTAAGAACTGTATGAAGAAAACTTTACAGAAGCATTTATTGAATGACAGCCAGCTGGTTACAGTAATTAAAGAGATAGAAGCGGTTCTTAACACAAGACCCTTAACTTACGTGGATTCAGAGCCTGATCATGTATTAAAACCTTCAGACTTCCTTACTATGGGAAAATGTATCATTATGGAAACGTCCGATAAGGATCCTGGTACGTCACAAGGAACGGTGACTAAAGACAATTTAATTAGAGGTTGGAAGAAAGCACTGATAATTCTACGAGAATTTAAAGAGATGTTTGTGAACCGGTATCTCCTTAGTTTGAGAGAAAGATATTCGCCATCCTAAAGAACCTAGAACAACATCAAAGTTAGCACCGAAGATAGGTCAAGTCGTGCAGATTAAAGGTGACTCGAAAAGCAGGACCAATTGGAGAGTTGGGAAAATAGTATCTTTAAGGGAAGGCACCGACGGGTTGTGTAGGGTTGCCACGGTACGAGTAGGAGATACAGAGTATACAAGATCCATCGCGCACCTATAGAGGTGCCGGATATAGCCGTTAGAGATCGAAGATGGAGAAGAGCATTGTAAACAAACATCACGATATGAAGAAAGCGTAGAAGAACCTCTGCAGCTTCCTGATCTTCCACGTCCATCCTCATATGACGTTGCCGAGTCTTCTTCTGAGCCAGAAAAAGAAAACCAGCCTCATGCCTCGCCAGTAGAGGAAGGGTGTTCCTCTCGACAAGTCGTAGAACCTATGTCTAGTGAGTTAAACGAGCCTAAGCCTAAACCTAAGTCTATGTCCGAACCAGAACCACTCGCGGTTTGAGTTAAATGGGTACAATGATCCCGAGTCATACCACCTGGAGGAAGTTGCGCCAGAAGAACAACACGGCGAGTCGAGACCTAAGAGAGCCGCAGCTCTACGGGCCCTTGAGAAGATCAAGGAGTGGACCAGCAATCTAGTCGCCGTGCTTCTGCCTGTGGTGCGGAATGTCGCGATTGACGCGAAAAACTAATACCAATGACAATTTCCTTGCGGCAACACTGAGCAGCGCCCTCCAGGTGGAAATATGGTAAGTTAATTCAACTGAGTAGGTCGTTGAAGTTAGTTTAAATAACGGCACGAAACGTGCAAGTTTTCAATGTTATAATATAAAGTGAGGAAGCGTACAGCTGTCCGGATTATAGATGGGAAGCCGGTTTTTAACGGATTTTTTGGTTAAAAACGGTTAATAACCATTTTGAGGGGGTTACTTTGGTACATTACGGAAATTTTTGTACTGTGTTTATACTTAATTAAAATAAACTAAGTAATTATTTAATTTTATTGATAAAAAATATTAAATTTATTAGGTGATTGCGGTGATTGTTAGTATTGCATAGTGGCGTTTATGACTTTGTTTGAATGACGTTTATGAAATTAAGTATTTATAGTAGGTACCAGTGCCATATCATAGGTAGGTATGCATCTCAAATTAGTTCCGCCCGAGTCCGACTCGCAAACTGCGTGGCCGCGCCTTTTTTTTTTTTTTTTTTTTTTTTTTTTTTATTAAGCCACAATTTACATAAATATTAACTAAAAAATATTTTCGCCAAACTGCTAAGCAGTTTGTTGGCGAATACAGCACTCTTTTTTTTTATAAACTAGTACTTAAAATAGACTATAAAGCTTATACCTAAAACAAGTTAAACATAAACACACAAACATACAATATTTGCGGGCCCTAACTTTCACTTTCTTTAATGAAGGTATCCATCAAACACGCCTTTACTTTAGATTTAAATATATTTTTCGTTTCACACTCGTTCTCCGATATGATTTTGTTGTAAATGCGTGGTATCAGGTACCTTCTTGTTCTTTGTCCGTAGTAATTATTAAGTGATCTCGGTTCAACAAACATTTTACGTGACGATGTTTTTCTAAAATTACGGTTATAGATTTTACTTATCTTATATGTTGGGCATTTATACTGATCCACAGCCAATAAGTACCTACACTTAACATGTACAGGTAACACATTACATTTTTTAAACAAGATATGGTACTTTCCTCTGCAGTATTGCCTTATTTTTTTATCTACAATATTTTTAATTAATCTAAGTTGTAGGTTATAAATTCTGTTTAAATATGTTTGGAAAGTGCGCCCATATGCAACAAGTCCGTAACTTATAACTGAATCTGCCAAAGCGTGGTATAAAGTATGCAATGTTGCCTTATTAAGTATACGTTTTAGATTATTAAACTTACATAGTATGGCTCTCAGTTTGTTACACACAACATCGATATGTAGTCTCCAATTAAAACTGCGGTCTATGGTAAGTCCTAGGTACCTATAGCTATTTACGAATTCTAGAGGATTACAATTACATAATGCCAACCCGTTATGCAAGCATTCATATGTATGTCCAATAATTTTAATACTTACTTTTGGTGTTGGCATATGTGGAGAGTTTATAAACATACATTTTGTTTTTGATACATTGAGAAGAATGCCATTATCGTGGGCCCATTTTAATAGATTATTAAAATCAGCTTGAAGTTTGTGTTGTATGACGGTGACGTCCCCGTCAGCGCACACCAGGCACGTGTCGTCCGCGTACATGTACGTGGAGCTGTGCTCCACCACGTTACTGATGCTGTTCACGTGCATGATGTACCCGACAGGTCCGTACACCGAGCCGGTTGGCACCCCATACACAACTTCCGCTTCCTCTCCCGTCTCCCCATTTACCATAGTATGCAACGTTCTATTCTTTAAGTAGCTTCGAAACCAATGATTCAGTGGACCACGGACCCCACACTCTTGCATAGCAAGAAGTAGCACTTCGTGGTCCAGTGTATCAAATGCCTTTTTAAAGTCTATAAATAAAACTACTACATACATTCGGTTATCTAACTTATCGTTAACATTATCAGCAAACTCCACTAGTGCAGTTGACGTACTCCGCATTTTCCTAAAGCCATGCTGGGATTGGGATATAATGTCATGCTTCTCCAGGAACGAATGAATTCTTTTAATTATGACTTTTTCCGTTATTTTATTAATTACAGACAAAATAGCTATAGGTCTATAGTTCGAATAATCCAGGTGGCTGCCTTGCTTATATATAGGACGAATAATAGATTTCTTTAATTTATCCGGGTAAACTCCCTTCTCGACGCACATATTCACAAACTTCGCCAGGACCGGACTAATTTCTTTTTTTATATATTTAAGATCCTGTACCCTAATTCCGTCACATCCCGGCGATTTACTACAACTTAATTTATCTATAATTTTTTCTATTTCCATAGCTGAAACTTTTTGAAAACGTCTCTTCCATCTCGCTCACTCATGGGTGGCGAGGTGTGTGGTGTGCGGCGCGACGTTGCCTGATCTACACTTACCTATACCATCGACTCGCCACCGCCACCGCAGCCGTTTCGCGCGCGGCGCATTCTCCATCTCACTCACTCATATGAGAGCGGGACGCAGCGGCGGCGTAGTCAGCCAGCATCAGCGCGTGGTCGATCAGTTCAGTTCAATCAGTTGTAGCAAGTGTTTCATCGGTTACAGTTGATGATGTAAATTGTAATCGAATACTGATAGTTTTTATAGAAAATAAAAACCGAGGTGATACGACAAGCCGGAAGAATTAGTATTATTTTAAACCTATCGAATTTCCCATTTAAAGTACGTACCTACCTATTTACATAAATAAATTCGAATGTCTACTATACTTAAATAAAATATTTATTTGTTTGTCTTGTAGCTTGTAAGTAGGTGTGTCAAGTCAAGTGTGTGTAATACCTATTCGCTGGGATTTTTATATTATATTATGTTTATTATCGAGATTGAAATATTTGTGATTCTCTACAAGTGTTATTTTTTTACAGATACACGAAAGAAGAATCAGAAGAAACCTAAGCAACTACAAAAATGACAACATCTAAAAGATTACGTTTAGAATCGGAAGCAATTTTCTCTGAAAATGATAACACTGAAGAGAAAAAAATTACGTCTTCTGATCAGTCAACAAAATGTAACACGCCCAATAATGAATGTGGGATTGTAAATTGAAGAAAAACCAATATAAAATCGAAGTAATAAATATATTTAAAAATAATTACAAATCAACACGTCTTATTCGTCTTGCGTCTAGATCCTCTCTTTTTTTACTATCTCTTAATTCAAAAATCTACCCGTCATTCATGCTTGCTCTTTCTTACTCATGCATTCGAATCTCATACTATCTCTTTTACCCAATCATACGTCATACTGCGCTTCATTTCACTCATCCTACAATCGGCCGTCCTGCAATTTAGTCTGCCCTCAGGCTAAACAATTTTATCTTAAATAAAAATAACACTACATCTTTAACAATTTTAAAACTACTTAAGAACTAACGACTGACTTTAAAATTCATCCAATCTGGTAGTGAACATCCAACATAAAACGTAAATTAAATACTCTAACGTCTTAGTAAACATAATCTTATAAACACATCAGTTATTGGCTTTTTTCCTCTTCTTGAAATTTCTTCCATTTTGGTCTTTTATCTTGTGTATTTGTGTCTTAGAATTTTGCTTATATTTTTCTCTTCGCAACATGTAACTATCTTTGCTTTCTTGTTCTAACAGTTCATAGATTTCATTATCTTCTTTGAGTGTCATCTTTGTGCCCGAAAGTAACTTGATAGGCAAGGTGCTTGTACTACATTGGTATGTAGTTCTCTGTGTGATTCGTTCCTCATACCTCTTTGCGATCTGTTGATCACTCTCTAGCTGATCCTTCAGAGCCACCTGCATTGGCCGTTGAGCTACTGGTATGTCGTCTTTTAGAATGATCTTTAGCTCGAGCGGCGCTTCCTTCGTCTTGCGCGGAACATAAGACTCCACCAAACTGGTTATTTGTTCTTGAACACCAGGACATACTTGTGTACCGAACACTTTCACGGGTTTTGTCGGCTTCTTAGCTGTAGCATTGCGTTCGTTCTCTTCCGGTGTTTCTGTTGACAAACAACAATCTGAAGTTTGACAAGCTGCGTCATTTACGTGATTGTCAATAGTGCCGTGACTGCGACCGTAAAAGTTTTGCTTGCTAGTGTTGTGCCATTTTTCTCCAGAGCTGCCAACACCGCCATTTGCCGCTGTATTCGTGTTGCTCCTGCTCTGTGAAGTTTCACCTGTCATCTTTGATTCTGACATTCGGCAATTCAGTGCAATATGGCCATATTCGTTACACTTGTAACATTTCACGCCTTTTTCTTTGTGTGGGCACTCCGCCGATGTATGATTTTTCTCTCCACAGCTGTAGCATCTTGAAATACGCCGATCCGCTTTGTTTTCGTGCTTCATCTCCTGTTCTTGGTTACTTCTTCGCATGTTTTCCTTCAATTGCTCGTAGACTTTAAGTTTTTCTTTCAGGTCAGCGTAAGTCGTAACACCGTATAACATGATTTTATTCCGTTCATCATCTTTTATGCCTTCCACGATGTACTTGATGGCGACATAATCTGGCATCTTGCCTCTCCGGCCAAGTTCCTTCATGATGAGTAGGTAATCAAGACTCGACTCATCACTTTTTTTTTGTCTGGTACTCATCATTTCGTGAACAGTTTTCGCGTCAATTGTATCGGGAAACTCTCTTACGATAGCCGCCTTTAGGTCTTCCCATGTCTTGTACGTACGTTCCGAGCGGAACCACAGCAATGCAGTACCTGACAGCGAACGTCTTGCCATCAACAGCTGCTGTACTGGAGTCCAACCGAAAATTTCTGCGTTGTCGTCAATCTCTTCTACCCATTTCGCCGCGGTGTACGTCTTGTCCTGTCCGGTAAATTTAGGTAAAAGTCCTTCTGCCAAATGTAAGGTTGAGCCACCACTGACACCAATAGCCTCTTCAAACTTTTCTTCGTCATCTGCGTGCCGGCTTTGGCGTCGTGTGGGTGCCATTGTGAATGTATAGTCGTCTTCAGTCGTCTTGAAAGTCTTTTGTCGTCGATCGTCGTAATTTGGGCTTTTCGTCTTACACAGGTAGTCTTCAATTCTATCCCGGACGAGCCCCCATAAATTGTGGGATTGTAAATTGAAGAAAAACCAATATAAAATCGAAGTAATAAATATATTTAAAAATAAATACAAATCAACACGTCTTATTCGTCTTGCGTCTAGATCCTCTCTTTTTTACTATCTCTTAATTCAAAAATCTACCCGTCATTCATGCTTGCTCTTTCTTACTCATGCATTCGAATCTCATACTATCTCTTTTACCCAATCATACGTCATACTGCGCTTCATTTCACTCATCCTACATGAATATATTGATGAAGAATATGCGCAAAGATGGTGTGACAGTGAAGACGACTTCCAGCAATCCATCCCTAATACAGAGAAGAAATTTTCTGACTCGTCAGATCTTTGTCGTCGGTTAAATAATTTATGTCTTTCCATGGTCACATTGGGGTGTGAAATGGTTCTCGAATTTCTTTATTAGGTAGGTTAGGGTCGATTTGTGTAAGATTGTCCCCTAATATTTATTTATTTATATTTATTTATTAACTGTTGGAATGTGATTGTGTCGATCGATATCTACGTTGAATGAATAAAACACGGTGAGCGCTTCCGTGCCAATTAAGTGAAGCAAGATGGCGACCTTCCGACTATCATTCTCATCTTCTAGATTGTTTGCCCGTAGATAAATTTTTAATTGAGTTATCTAATTCTTCCAAGTAACTGGCATGTTACTATTCCAGAGGTCTAGTGGTCCAAGAGATCCTGACCCGACGGATAGTTGTCCCGTCGTCGGCATGCTCTCACCTGTATTTTTCGACGACCGAGCAGGCGGTGTTTTTTGTCTTGTCTCGTCTTCTGACACCATGTTAGGTCTTCATTAAAAGCTTATTTAATGAGAAATTATTTATTACTTAAAATACATTGGCTGAGCCTTGTGTCGTGTCCGCCATGCTTCGAGCGAGAGAGAGAGAGAGACAAAAAGGAGTGAGAGCGACAGTGTTGCTATATCTGGTAGTCATATATTTATTTATTTATTCATAAAGTTCATATAAGATACAAAATATAAACATGAAATAATCTTAGGTCTAGTTAGTAAATATAGTTTAGTCTAAGCTAGGTTACAAGTGTAACCTGTGTTATAGACAAAAGGAATCTAATGAATTATAATACAACTCGAGCATTTAAACATCGCAACACAATATCTTAAAACATAATACTTAGTTGGTAATTAAACTATAATAATGTAATCAAGTGTCAAATAACAAAATAAACAAAGAACAATCGGCTACACAGCGTAACCCTCACCTTGAAATCGTCAGCAAATATATGTAAGGAGCCATTCTATTCTGATGATAAAATGGTAATGGACCACAATCATTTTACGGGTCGTTATAGAGGGCCACTCATGCAGCATGTACTTTACAAGCAAAAACTTGCCCTTTTATTCCCATAATTTTCCACAACTTATCAGAATATGACAGCCATTTGTTTATTAACGAACTTACGAACGTATGCGGTCGGATTAATCTTATACCGAAAAATAAGGAAAAGTGCATTTCGTTTACTAAATTCATTCCCATGGGTCAACAAATCGTAGCTCAACTAAAATTTATTGATTCATTTAATTTTTTAAGCTCAAGTTTTGATAATTTAGTGAACACGATGAAAGTGAGTGATTTTCAACATTTAAAATCGTTTTTCGGTGACGGTGAAAAATTTGATATTGTTTGTAAAAAAGTATTTATTGCTATGATTATGTTAACTCATGGGAACGGTATGAGGAAACGCATTTGCCGGAGCCTTCTAATTTTTTTAATAGATTGACATCAGAATCTGTATCCCCAGACGATTATAAACATGCTATGCGTGTGTGGGATAATAATAATAATAAATCTTTATTCAAAATAGGTTTTTACAATATAAAATTTAAGTCTAAACAAATTAAAAGTGAAGAATGACACATGCCTGAACTAGGAAGATCCTGTGTCTCAGGCGAAAAAAGGACTTACACAACTAGACATAACTATATGAATTAAGTTAAATTTAATTAAATTAACACTTGCAGAAAAAATAAACCGCTATGTAGGTAATCTTAGTACTAAGGTAAATTAGGAAACATTATTAACAATAACATAATAAGTACCTATTATCAAAACAATGTTTATTTAAACAAGGTCAATAATTTAAACATATATTAGATACTTATAAATCCGTGTATGATGTGTTTTCCAATATTGCTTGTTATACATTTTTTTATTAGGTACGACAATCAAGAATCAGTGTCATCAAAAATTGCGAAGTGTAAAGTCTAAACTTAAGAATAATTATAGCGTAGGAGTAAATTTTCAACCTCACATATTACTGACTCAGATACACAGAAAAGATCTAGGTCATCGATTAAGTTATCATTCATACAAATAAAACGAACATAAAATAAGTAAAAGAAAAGTTCTGAAAGTAAACTTGGAAATGGCGTTCTTAGGCGCCTTCATAGTCTATTGAATTAATGTACCGTAATTCTGCAGATTTCTTAGCGGGACAGTCGGAATCGCCAGTTGTGTGATTACACGGCTTCTTAAAGTGCAGGCAAGTAGCACACTTAGGTGGATCAGACTTCTTCGCACACTCCTTCAACATATGACCTATTTCACCGCAATGACCGCAGGTGTTAGCAACCTCTCGGCATGTCTTCGCCGCATGACCGTACTGCTGGCACTTGTAGCATCTTGTAACAAGGGTAAAATCTCTTACCGGGCACGACGACCAATTGACAAACACCCTTTCCTTCGACATTAAGGCCTTTCGTATAAGTGCAGAGACTTCTATTACATAATTGCAGGACACAGCGTCTTTCTTACCAGACTTATGACTTAATTTAATTGAGGTCAAGAATTTCTCAGGCGTCATATCTTGAAGTGAATCTGCTAGGTTTTGTTGGTACAAACAGTCAAAAACCTCTGCTTCTTTCATAGACGCGGGCACTCCGATGATCACAATTCTTGGCCTGCGCTTTTGCGGCTCATCCACAGAGAGTCCTGACGTAGTCAGTTGTGCTGACTGTTTAAGCTTCTCGATGTCAGCTTTGGTGTCGGTGCTGATGATAACACCGCCATTTTTTGTTTTGCGCAAACCTCTTATATGCAGCTTCATTTGCACTGGTTGGATAATCTGTTGAACGAGAGTTTTAGTCTCTTCGCTTCTAGAAGTCTTTGCGACAGATCATTATTTTCTTTAAGGGCTTGAAGGGACATGTGGGCTTGAATGGTTTTCTGTTTCAAAGATTGATACTGCACGGCCAACTGAGACGTCACATGTCCCACATTACGGCACAGATTACTAATCCTCAGCTTCTGGTCAGTGTTCAATTTACCTTCAGATGAAACAGTGCACACCTCATTCAGGTACTGCTGGATGGCACTCATCCAGTTTTGGATCTGGGAAGTAGCCACTAATTCGGGAAGGTCGTCCACCTGCGGGGCGGGCACAGGTGGTGCGGGCGAGGCTGCGGGCGGTGGGCTGCGCCGCGTTAGCCCGCTCCGGTTGAAAGGACTGCCATCCATTTTTCCTTTTATGTTATTTTATGAAGAAACACTGATCATTATAATTTAAAAGTTCTATCAATATTTCAAACAAAACGAGAAACCGAGTGACCCAGATGAGTCTTAGGTACCGAGTCCGCACGATGAAGATCTAGGTCACGATTTAGCAAGTGTTTTAATTAAATTAAACACACGTCCGCACGCATCAACGGTCGACAATGAAACTAAATACTTTAACACTTTACTTTTACACTTACTTAGTTTTATACTTTTGTATTGTATTGTATACTTTAATATTCATATTAGAAATACCTCTTGTCGAAAAGGACACATATATTTATTATAAAATCCTCCCCATTCCCATTTTTAAACAAAACGAGCAGACGACATGAGTCGTCATACCCCAACATCCCTACCTATTAGCGAACAAGTTAAGGTTCAGATCAATAGTCCAGCCATGCGAGCAGATCGAAGAACAAAGTCCGGCCAAGACGGAGGATCCAAAAGTCTCCAAACTGTACGATCAGTCGGTGCTAGTATACACTACCGAAGACATCATAGTCACAGAAACCTGCAACGAGGAGGTGAGGAAGCAAGCTCTGCACGGGACACTCATCATCTCACCCAGCATTAATTGCACAATGGCCCTGGGAAACATCACCGTAGGCGCGTCAACAAGCGCAGCACCAATGAATGTTCCAGTCCTACCAGCACTGACTCCTGAGCTAAGAGTAACTAGTAACGACAACACGCCGCTAGAACTCCGGGGCGTCGACTTCAGCGACGTAAAAGAAATATTAAAACGTGCCAAATACTGGGACTATAGAAAAAAAAAAATTTAACCTTTGGTAACCTGTATAGGAATAAATATATGGGCACTAGTATTATATATAGACATAATCATTATAGTTACATCACTTGTTATTTATAAGTTTTCCAAAATAAAATAATTTTCTAGAGGAATTCTCTGAAGCATTCCATAACAACTTCAGAAAATTCCTCACTAGGGGAGGGAGGAGTTACGGGACCCAACCCTCCTCTTACATACGACTTCCAAACAGCTAACACGTAAGGAACCTTAACCCACACGTAGTTACGTGACTGTTAAACTGCTGATGCTACCAACCAATAAGATTAGATATGATAGCGGTGGACTCAATCAATATTTTTTATAAGTGTTTAACAATTTAACGAAAGTATTATTGAGTGAATTAAAATGTAATCAACAATTTGCAATGTAAAAAAATAAGATTTTATATAAAAATAAAATAAGAAAAGAATACTTTATGATTATTTAATGATTGTATAGTTGCTATGCTTATTTATTAAGGTATTTTTATATCACTAATAGGTAGTAGTCGGTAATTTGATTAGAAGTACAGACTTGTTTTCAATGTAATATAAAAAGGCGCTGCAATCAGTCAAACGGGCATTATGGTTGAAACTTTCAAAGTGTAAGCATCGAAATAAAACGTTTATTGTTAGATTCAGTGTTTGACTTCCCATCATGGACCATCCTCTAACATCAGAAGTGAGGGGAACTGATGCCCATCAACACGACAACAGCTACGAACCGTCACATTCGCCGGTTATTCAACAACCAACCGCCGGGTATTCGTCACGAGCACGCTTCACAACACCAACCTGGAACCAGTCTAAACGAGCCACGGAGGATTCGAGTCAGCGGACTCGAGAGAGCAGCACCAACGATGCGGCGGGACCGTCGCGGGAGAAACGAGTCAACATCTGCAATGTTAGCACGCCTACGGGGACACTACATCAGGCCGGTGAGCAGTTTCATTGTACATACGATTCAGGAACTGAATGTTCGCTTGTTAGGGAGTCAGTTGCATGAAAATTTAGAGAAAAGCGTTGTCATAGTTCCGTTGTATTAACTGTTAAGAGCAAAACTTCAATCTGTAGTGCGGTTCAAGTTTTATCACAAATTCAAATCGATGACATCCCTGTTGAAATTATTTTTCACGTATTACCTGATCATTGCTTACATCATTACATTATGATAGGACAAGAGGTGTTATCCTTAGGCTTGGCGGTGAGCATGACTTCGGATAAACTATTATTTTCTCGCACTAAAATCGCCAATGTTTTCAGAACTACTAAATAAATCCAACAAAGATCTTGATTCTGTCGACACTGACTTACCCTCGAAATTTATAAACTCGTTTTGAGACGTGAGTGATCCGTTTATTTTCAATATGAGTACTCACTCACTCACGGTAGTTTAATGTTTAAAAATTAGTAAAGTTAAAAAAAAAAGAGCTTATGACAATTATTTTACTACTGGGGTGTGCCTTGTTGTGATATGTGACTACCCGACCGAAATCTTATATTTCATGTTTTACCTGACTCGTACCTTAGTAGCGATATGTTGATATGCCGCGAAATCTTGAGCAAAGATTTTATCGTGAATATGAGTTCTCGTTGACAAAATCATGTGAGGTAAAAACTTGCGTTACGCCAAACCAAAACAACCCGGTTACTAATTTTGCGGAGGTAGCATTGACAGTTCACCCGAGGGTAGGCGAGCACTTGAACAGTTGTTAAATTGGTACTCTGATTATTTTTTTTACTCAAGGTTTTCCAACTACCCGCGTGAAAACGGGAAAGTGCGAAAGTCTCTTAGTTGATCCGTGTCGTACCGTGCAAAAGCGACCGTACAGATTTTCACCTGCCGAGAGTAAAATAATGCGCGAACATGTAAACGATAAATATACTTAACCATTTTTTTTTCTTTGTTCTAATAATTTGATCAGGTATGACCGAACGGTATACTGTGCTATGGTTTTATTGTTTCAGAGTAAACACACGAGGACGTCCGAGAACATCACTCGAATAGAGACGACATTCGAAAAGAAGCCTAAGCTCTGGCTTGATGGTCGAACAATGTAGAAATAATAAGATTAGATTAGATTTATTTATTTATTTATTTATTGAATTAATCAGAATCAGAACTAATTAGATGCCAGAACCGCCGCTATATATCCCCATCTATGTAAATAAAAACTAATCACCGAAATGTTTGTACGCGCATAACTTTCGAACGACTGCACCAAATTGGATAATTCTTTTTTTGTTGCGTTTGTTATTGTCAGGAGAAGGTTCTTATGAAAGAAAAAATACAACGGGAGCGAAGTGTAGTTTATAATAAATGATTTCGTTCTATGTAAAGACACAAAATGGTCTGGCAATAAATTAGGGTCTGAGTTTCTTGGTCATATCAAATAAACAAAATTATTGACAATGATAGATACGAAGACCAAAGTGTCAAGCCAGGCTTTAGTAAAAACTAAAAACATAGTCGTGTCACACGAACACATAAGGCAAATTCCAACGCCTAACTTAATATAGCAAATAGTCGATAGTGACCGTGATAGCGATTAGGTATCTATAAATGCACAACTTAAAATACTATTAATAAAAGAAAAGTAAAATAGCCTTATTTACAATCCATTATTAATAATCTAATTAGGTAAGTAACCTTAAGTACTAGCAATAAATATTGGTTTATGAAGGTAAATGATTGAGATTGGTGTATAATGTTCTTTATACACCAATCTCTTGATGGTCTCGCTTTTCAGCATAAGCCTTTTCAGCATTCTCCACAATGGTCTATCCCTTGCTTCTACACATTTCTGCCACCTGCTTAATAACAAAAGCACTACCTATTTATGTGCTACTTAAAAGAGCACGACTCATGTGCCACTTAAAAGAGCACGACTCATGTGCCACTTAAAAGAGCACAACTTGTATGCCACTTAAAAGAGCACGACTCATGTGCCACTTAAAAGAGCACGACTCATGTGCCACTTAAAAGAGCACAACTTGTGTGCCACTTAAAAGAGCACGACTCATGTGCCACTTAAAAGAGCACAACTTGTGTGCCACTTAAAAGAGCACGACTCATGTGCCACTTAAAAGAGCACAACTTGTGTGCCACTTCAAAGAGCACGACTCATGTGCCACTTAAAAGAGCACGACTCATGTGCCACTTAAAAGAGCACAACTTGTGTGCCACTTAAAAGAGAACGACTCATGTGCCACTTAAAAGAGCACAACTTGTGTGCCACTTAAAAGAGCACGACTCATGTGCCACTTAAAAGAGCACAAATCATGTGCCACTGAAAAGAGCAAGTAAATGCCACCATAATAAGATATTCCTTTCAGGACATGAAAATGAAACGACGCTCAGAGCACGAGCTTTAGATCAGAATGGCCGTGATAGCGGTGGACTCAATCAATATTTTTTATAAGTGTTTAACAATTTAACGAAAGTATTATTGAGTGAATTAAAATGTAATCAACAATTTGCAATGTAAAAAAATAAGATTTTATATAAAAATAAAATAAGAAAAGAATACTTTATGATTATTTAATGATTGTATAGTTGCTATGCTTATTTATTAAGGTATTTTTATATCACTAATAGGTAGTAGTCGGTAATTTGATTAGAAGTACAGACTTGTTTTCAATGTAATATAAAAAGGCGCTGCAATCAGTCAAACGGGCATTATGGTTGAAACTTTCAAAGTGTAAGCATCGAAATAAAACGTTTATTGTTAGATTCAGTGTTTGACTTCCCATCATGGACCATCCTCTAACATCTCTCTCTCTGTTTATGTAAATCGTAGCATCAGCATACTTCACAAGCGACGTCACGTAATAACGTGACTTACGTGTAAGCCATAGTTAGTAATTTATGATTATAAATAGGCTCGTTAAGTTAAAGTTAGTTAATATCGTCTTAAGCTAGAACTAAGTAGTAGTGCTGTATTTTATACTTAATTAAACAGTTGAAAGTATATCTTCCCGGCCTAATTATTTATCTGGTGTAGTTGTACTTTAATACTTTTGACATTAACCCTTAAATTGACAGCGTACATTACTGTGTACATTCACTTAAAAAAAATACTGACTTTATTACACTTCATTATTTAAACTACTTTTAGCAGAAACTGGCAACAATTTTAATTATGATTGGTAGAAAAAATGGTTTACACTAGTAACACTAAAATAGACTTGTCAATTTCGAAATGAATTTGAAGCGGAAACACTTGTCGGCACCTCGGGTAAGTTTTAATAACATTTTGCTAGATTTTTGTGTAAAAGTAATGCATGTTATGTATTTTTATACATAAAAAAAGTCCAAGGGATTGGTTCATGTGGTTTTTTTGCATGTACATTCCGGAATAAAAAAAATACAGACTCAAAAGTTAGTATGTACACTGTGATTACCGTTGCCAATTGTACTGTAAAGTACAACGGCAACGGTAATCACAGTGTACGTTGCCAACTATTTAACAATTTACCTGTTAGACACATTGGTAACCACGCTGTACGTTGCCAGCTTACTAGCATCTTTCTTTTTCTGTCATGGGATATTTTTAAGCACTTTTTACTATTGTTTTATGTTTGACTGCATCATATTTTTGTTCATTTGTTTGCAGTGCTTAAAACAAACACGTTCTCACAAAATCTTAGCTTTGGTTCCATTAATCAATGCATGTTCGGATGATGGGTCCACTACTGAAGAAGAACCTAACTTTATGCAACCACCTGTTTTATCAGAATGTAGCTCTGACCCACCTTCATTAAATTCTTCACTGGAAAGATTAAACTTATTGAACAGCTCTTCAGACGAAGCAACTGGCAACAATTCATCTGAAAATATCCCACAGACGAGTGACACTCATGCCAACAACACTGAAGATGTCCGACTTACACCAACATTTAATGAAGTATTTCCAACTCCTTCTACAGCCAATTACGATGTTTTGCCATCACTAGATTCTATTCAGTCCATACCAACACCATCAGCCCCAGAGTATTCACCTCATCCAGGTCCAAGCACGCCATTGACAAGATCAAACCGGAACAAACGCAAAAAGGCCGTTCCTACCATACCAGCAAAGAAAGTTAAGAAAACCAGATTGGTCCTCAACTTCAAGTGGTTATACAAAGTGCAAAAAAAGCAAGTAGAAACAGCCTTAGATTATTTGTATCTATTTCTCACGCCGGACATCATTTCAGATATTGTGCTTAACACAAATTTGTACTCAGTACAACAAACAGGAAGTTCCATTCAATTATCAGACAGTGAACTGAAAAGCTTTTTAGGCATAGAAATATTAATGGGTATAGTAAAAATGCCTGCGTACACGGACTACTGGGCAAGAAAACTAGATATCCCCTGATTGCAAATGAGATGCCTCTAAAACGATTTCAACAAATACGCCGCAACATTCATTTTGTCGATAATTCACTACAAAATTCTGATCGGTATTATAAAATCCGACCTGTTATGGAAAAAATTAGACAAATTTTTTTAAAACTCGATGAGGAAGGCCGTACTCGGTAGATGAAATGATGATTCCATATAAAGGTACCAAGGCTGGAAATAGGAGGCAATACATTCAAAACAAGCCAAAAAAGTGGGGCTTTAAAAATTTCGTACGTGCTGGTGTCTCGGGTTTAATCTACGATTTTATCATTTATGGTGGGGAGGATACATTCCGTGGATACAGTTTTACTGATGCAGAGGAATCGATTGGAGTACGTGGCAAGGTGGTGATAGCCCTTTGCAAAACTATAAAGACGAAACCGGCCATTATTTATGCAGATAATTATTTCACTTCTCCTGAGTTGATTTATCTGTTAAGAAACGAGTATGGGATATTTAGCCTCGGAACAATAAGGAATAATCGGCTAAGGGGTTGTCAAAACCTGTTACCATCAGATAAAGACATGAAAAAGAAAAACCGAGGACATAGTGCACAAATCGTCTGCAATCAAAACAAATTAGCGGTTGTGAAATGGTACGACAACAAAGTAGTCACATTTATCAGTTCCTACGTAGATTCTCACCCCATAGAAACTATAAAAAGGTATTCAAAAGAAAGTAAATCTAAAATTGATGTTCCGTGCCCACAAGTAGTCAAACAATATAATAAACACATGGGGGGAGTAGATTAAGCTGACATGTTCATATTCCTTTCAAAAGCAGAAAATGGTATTTGGGCATATTTTCACAGCTTATTGATATGTGCATCAATAATGCCTGGATTTTATATAAAAAAGACGGCAAGAGAAAGATGGGACTGAAAGAATTTAGGTATGATATATTTGAAGGGCTATGTAGAGTTGGTAAAAGTGTCGTGGATGAAAGTGGAGAAATGTTACCAAAAGGCAAGATAATACAAAACGCTGTTAAGGAACGTCCCACTGACAGTGTCAGGTTTGATAATGTGGGCCATTTTCCTGAAATTGGAGATAAAACTGCAAGATGTCGGTACTGCAAGGAGGGTAGGACCACCATATATTGCATTAAATGCAATATGCATCTGTGTTTGGTTGCAGGTGATAAGAAAAAAAGGAATTGCTTTCGTCAATTTCATTCAAAATAATGTTTTTTTATAATAAATTGTGTATTTTTTTATGTATTGTGTTTTATTGCTTCCTTGGCAACGTAATCTATGATGTACACAGTCATAGAGACCGTTTCTATTGATGAATTGGCAGAGTACATTGTGGTGTACATAGATTTTCCGGAAAACGGAAAATTGTAGATTTTTTATATTATTTTTTTGAGGTCTTAGAGATGATAATAAAGTTCTATAAATAGCTAATTAAACATTTTTCGAAAATTTTACCTCTTGCCAATAAATAAATAATAAATAATAATAAATATTAGGGGACAATCTTACACAAATCGACCTAGTCCCAAACTAAGCAAAGCTTGTACTATGGGTACTAGACGACGATAAACATACTTATATAAATAAATAAATACTTAAATACATAGAAAACATCCATAACTCAGGAACAAATATTCGTGCTCATCACACAAATAAATGCCCTTACCGGGATTTGAACCCAGGACCTCTTGCTTCGTAGGCAGGGTCACTACCAACTAGGCTAAAGCGGTCGTTCAATTTAAGGGTTAAGAAGTGAATACACTGATTTGTATTTAAAATGTAATGTATTACTTTTGTGCGGCACCACCAAGATTGCAGAGAATGTTCCTACAAATATTACCCTACAATCCGAAAATCCTTTACAGGAAGGGAAAAGAAATGTATATAGCAAATACCCTAAGTAGAGACTGTAGAAATAATAGCCAAGAAGAGATAGATGACCATACATTGACCATCTGTGCAATATTACCATTCTCACCTGAAAAACAATGAACTAGCTGTTCCGTATCACCGAACTGCCGCTTTTAAGGGTAGTATTAAATACACTGCCACAAAGTGTTGGAATAATTTGCCTCCACCATTCAAAAAGTTAATTACTATTAGCAATTTTAAGATTAAATTATACAAATATTTAATTAATTTGCAACAAACATTGCCCGCAGGTGGAAAGGCCAAGTCATCGTACCTCTGATGCGACTACCTTCATTTTAAAATTTTAAATTTTAAATAAACACATGAAAGTATTATGCGCTATGTATAATTTGCCGCTTTTTGATATATTTGCAAGTTTTATATATGCCTACCGAAAGAGAAATGCATAATATAAATGAGTAAAATATGTATCTATGCATATGTATATCATGTATTGTGTGAAATATGTATCTATTTATTTATTTGTTTGTTTTGTTACTCACTTTTTACACCATTTCACTTATTTGTGCTGATTCCGGTCCAACAAGTTTGATGCAATGATATGAGGGTTTGACTGAAAATCAGCGCTGTAGCAGGCACCTACTGCAGCTTAATGCTGAGTCAAATTCCTTTTCGACATCTCAATTATGTTTTTTTTTTTTGTTTTAATTATTATTATTGTTTTCTTTCTTATTATTATTGTTCTCGTGTATTAGTCAGTGTATTTTTCTTTTTTGATGTCGAATAAAGTAATGTCTATGTCTATGTCAAAAAAAACAAGATTTGAAAAAAGAAATGGATGAAAATAAATAAATAGAGTTAAAGAAAACTATACTAGGAGGATGGCCAGACAGCATTAAAGAATTTAAAGAAAATTTAAGAAAATATTGGTACTTTAAAGAAGCACTTAGTGTTTACGATGAAATCATATTCAAAAACAACCGAGTCCTAGTGCCAGAGAAAATGAGACCACTAGTCATGAAATGCTCCCACTTGAGCCACAAAGGAGTTCAAGGAACAATTCAGCTGGCTAGAGATAGCGTGTTTTGGCCGAACATGACTAAAGACCTGTCAGAGTATGTAAGAAACTGCAAAACTTGTGCTAAATTGCAAAAAGATAATCCTATGGAACCTATTTTGCAACATGAGGCGCCAGAAAGGCCATGGAGTATTGTAGGTTCGGATATATTCCACTTAAAAGGACGTGATTACATACTGATAACAGATGCCTATTCATGGTATTTTGATTTTATTGAACTGCCAAACCTCGCCAGTACAGCAATAATCAAATGTATGAAATACTGGTTTGCTACATTTGGTATACCTAACATATTGAATACTGATGGAGGAAAGCAATATGACTCTGAAGAATTCAGAATATTCAAACGAGAATGGAAGTTTGAACATCGCATATCAAGTCCGCACTTCCCGAGATCTAACGGACTCCCGGAACGCTATGTACAAGAGGCAAAAATCCTACTGAAAATATGTCAGGAAGAAAATGCTGATGTACAGCTTGGCCTACTTCACCACAGAAATACTCCCAGGGACAAACTTGGTTCTCCAGTACAACGTCTCATGAACAGAAGAACGAAGACACTCCTTTCAGTAAATGAAGCACTACTACAACCTGAAATAATAAAAAAAGTTCAAGAAAATTTAAACAAGAAGAAAGAAACAGAAAAGAAATACAGTGATAAAGGAAAACAAAAATTGAAGGAACTTAAAAAAGGAGATAAAGTATATACAGGATCATAGCAACTGGATCCCAGCTGCAGTAGTAGCACCAGCAAACAATCCCAGATCCTACATCGTACAAACCAAAGATGGTACTTACCGTAGAAACTTGTGGCACATTAAGGCCAGTACACATTCGAGCTCGCCACATGACGAGCATTCCCTTTCAGGTACACTTCACACAAAACCTGTTCCTGGACCACTAACAGCAGAGCCGAGTAGTCAGAGCTCGGTAGAGCAACTAGCTACCCAGAGGTCCACAGCCAGAGCCGGATCCAGCCCAACTACACAGGAGCTCCATGCCAGTTCTGAATCCAGAAACCCCCCAGATCCGAAACCCCAGCCAAGGACGACTAGAAGCGGTCGTGTAATTAAGATGCCAGCCAGATATCTCCATTAAAAAAGGGGGATGTCAGTATAGGCGTATTCATAAACGCCTTCCAGCGCCATATAGATTGGTGTATTCGTAAACACTCCAGCGTGATATCGATTTTTTAGTCTATGCACATATATGTCGTTCATCTGTATCCCTTGTAGTCTGTTTTATAAGAAATGCTTAACAATAAATGAATGCATTATCATTACATGGTGCTTTACAATTACAGGCTGGAATCGGTTATTCACAATTTGAAGAAATCACAGCGTGCATGGATATACCAATATTGACGGCAGCAACTTATTCTATAACTCAAGACATTATCTATAACAACCTGGCTCGTAACTAGGAGTGCACGATATATATCGATATTTCAAAAAATATCGATATGTGTACGCGATATATCGCTTCAACCCGATATTATCGAATCATCTAGTATCGACCGATACGATACAGGGTGGGGGGTGTTACGATATTACAGTCGTAATATCGATATATTTCATCCGATATACCAAATATCGATACCTTAGTTCACGATCATACCTACTAATTACAATGAACTGCACATACAAATTAGCACTGTATGTGTATGTTCTAGTGTACAAAACTACTACTTAATTTAATTATTTATTAGTATGAGTGTGAACTATGGTATCGACATCGTGTCACATTCAAATTCTTTTCTTTATATCTACTGATTCCTTTAAATCTGCTTTAAATGCATAATTGACAATTTGAGTAAGTAAAAATAAAACGTAAAACCCCGAATTATTGAAAAACAAGTAATTACTTTACAAACGAACAAATATATCGATATTTTTAAAATATCGATATATTAGATCGATACATCGCAAAGTATCGATAGAACACTACGATATATTATATCGAAAAAAATATCGATATTTTTTTTTACATGAACATCCCTACTCGTAACCCTTATCCAAATCATACAGTCAAAAAAATTGAATGTAGGAACCATGTGCAATAAATTGAGAGCTACAGCCAAAGATACAAAATATGCCTTAGCGTACAGAAAAACATAGACAGATATAAAGATTATGAGTATGCGTAAAGTGGTTATTGCATCAATACAAAAATACAAGTCAGAAAACGAAAAACCAGAAGCAATAAGAGGTTTTAGAAACGAAGTCCAAAGTTCTATTCACCATGATTACGGCAACCATGAGAGATTCAAGAACTATTACTGTTCTAATGAAAAAACAACACAATGCAACATGGAAATAGAAAACACAACATTTTGGCTCAGGATACAGACTATAATTCAATCAGTGCTTTCAAAATCAGGAAGTATGGTTGAGGGCGTGGTCACAGTATAATAAAGAGTACTAACGTTACGTGGTGCCGTAGAACGCTTCAACAGTGTGATCGCAAAGGTTGTGGGAGAAAAACGGATTAATTCCTCACTTCGTAGAGGTTACCGCGCCCGTTGCAATGCTGCCGTCGTATCTTTAAATAATCCTCATACAAGACATCTCCTCGATAAAATATGTTAGGAGGAAGCCCAAGAGGTATCCTAAAAAGATATGAAGAACGTCGCCTGAGGAAAAGAAAAGCAAACACAGCAAACCCTCATTAAAAAAACGAATGCTAAAGCGAGACAACCTAGTTCAGCATACTTTGACTTTGCATAATTCCCATGATCTACGCTCTGAAGTCGGCAAGAACACAAGAAGCTTATGTGGCGTTGTTTGAAATGATTAAATCCCAAATTCTGGATTGGTCACAACTAAAAGCTGTTACTATCATTTTAGAAATAGTATTTGGAGAAAGTGTAAAAGTCTGCAGCTTGTAAACAATAAGAGATTTCGACGGATTATTGTATTGTGTGCAGTTTTACCCTTACTTCCAAGGGACAAAATAGAGTCTGGATGGAGTTACATTCAAGAATTTGTTGACGTTAATGACAAGAAAATGGTGTTTACTGGTATCATACATGAATAACTTTTGGATGAAAGATAAAAAAATTATCGATTCCTGGTGTGTCTTTGATGAAACGCACCATACAAACAACTTTATCGAAGTTTGGCATGTGAAAATTACAAATGAATATAGAAGGAAGAAGGCCACTTTATGCCGCTTTGTATAGTGTTTTGCAAACACAAATTGAAAATGACGTGGATCCATTTAAAAGCAGAACAAGAGAGAGCATCCTGAGGGATCAGCATGTCCAAAATACCCAAATGATGCTTATAAATGGCGACATCTCTGTAGTGTAGGACATTATTACAAATTTTGAGGTAAAATTTCAAAAACAACCTTTTCTTGCCATAGATGGAGCTTTTTTTGTGGTCACTTGTTAATATAATAAATAGAAAGCGGATTTTAAGTAGCAATCTCAATATTTATATGGATATGACTAGTGCAATTTGTTAAATACATGTCATGTTGTTTATATAAGGTCTTACAGTCTATTATTATTACACCGCACAACGCAATATTAGCTAAATAATTAGATTAAATGAATGTTATTTTTGCAACAAACTACATTTAAAGAAAAGTATTTTATTCTAAATAAAGGAGTTTTTATACAATTTAAAGACAGTAGTTCCTATTTATTACGTACCTACATGATAGTTCATGTTAACAAAGCCACTTTAATATAATAAAACGTGAATGCACACTTGAATGACTCATTGTTTATCTCTCGGGGTCATTTGCTATTAAATATTGTTATTAATAATTCGTAACATTATTGGCATTTAATAATGCCTACAACAAGCACTGTAGAACGATCTGGTAAATTCAGCAAACAGGAATTACAAAAAAAAACAATATGGAACTAACAAAGGTTGTGATTTACTGTTTTGAAAGAAAGAAAGAAAGAAAGAAAGAAAGAAAAAATATTTATTTGCCACAGTATAAAAAACCAAAATACACAAAACAGGAAATAAAAACACAATAGTAAAAAATTAAGTAAATATGTATAACGATTTCTGTCCTGCGGCAAAAGGAGCAGACTCAGCTAATGCTGCGCTTACGGGGAAGCTGCCAGCGCTGGTTTTCAGCCTGCCCCTGATGACACATGCTGGAATAGCGTCTGTAGCGGGTTTGATGGCGGACAACAAAAAGAAAAAAAAAATTAACAATATTAGGTAAAAATAAAAAAACAAATATAATACTTAATATTGAAATGAAACCAGAAATCGGAAAAAAAGAAGCCAAAATTTCAGTTCCTATTCCTACTAAACAAATATCAATAAGGATAGTTACCAAAATATGATACTTAATAACTATAGTTAAATTACATAAATAAATATTCGAGAACAACACCAATCACCTAGTAATAGTTGCAGCTATTTTCAAGTTGTGTTAGAAAAATAAGTGCTCGAAGCTTGCGTTTAAAAGTAGGCTGGGACATACTTTCACGAAGGGGTGGTGGCGTCATTCCATATCTTGGATGCTGCAAATTTTAACCCTCCTCTGCATCCCTTTGTGTGATGCTTGGGGATCACAGCCTTGTTTGAGCTTCGTCCACGAGTGTTCCTATTGTGAATATTTCGAAACCAGATGATCTTTTAAAACAAGTATTTTGGCCGTCTTTTGTGCACAATCATAGACACAAAACTAGCCAGATGAAGTTGCCTGCGACCTGCCATTTTCAGGATTTTATGTTTATTTAAGTACGGCGTTATGTGGGCTCTTTTAGGGACCTGATAACAGAATCTAACGCACGCATTCTGGACTCTTTGTATGGCATGTGCAGTTTTTGCGAATATTCTGGGTCCGTATACTGTATCACAATAGTTATAATGTGACATAACTAGTGACTCAACCAGCATCACTCTTATTTCCTCTGAAAGAAAGTTCCTTATTCCGTAAAGGACCTTGAGACGGTAGAAGGCGTTCCTACTTTTAATGTTTATGTGTTCGACATACCGGAGCTCACCATCCATCACAAGGCCAAGATTTTTTGCAGAAGATGACCGTTAAGCATGGAATGTCAAAATGTGGAAGCGATACGTCGACGATATTTTCTGCGTTATGAAAGGTGGGAAACCTGAAGTGGAACAGTTTTTGGCATGTCTCAATTCCATCCATACCAAGATTCAGTTCACTTATGAATTGGAGGTAGGACGTACATTAGCTTTCCTTGATGTTAAGGTAATGGCGAGAACGGATGGTTCTTTGGCACATACTGTCTATAGGAAGCCGACACACACGGATAGGTATCTGAATGCTTCATCTCACCACCATCCCAGACATCTCCAATCCGTTGTGAGTTCGCTGCAAAATAGGGCATTGGATCTGTGCGACCCTGAATTTGTTGACGATGAGCTGAGAAATGTTCAGGAGGTGCTAAAGCGCAACGGTTTTGTGGTGAATAAACGGCAGCCCAGAAGTAAACGTAGAGATACACATCCTGACGTGGCTAGACAGCCCGCGTATATGCCTTATGTAAGCCTAATAATAAGTAATAATACTTCTATATTGATATTATATGTATATATAACTGCAATACTTACATGATTAAATATACGTTGAATAGACGTAGCTTTGATTCGAGATGGATTATGATCCAATGATGTACTGTTTAAGTTAAATACATAGTAATATTTAGAAATATTAATTATATTATTGTATATCGTAATGATTGGGCATCAATGAGGGAGGCCTATGTCCAGCAGTGGACGTCCTACGGCTGAAATGATGATGATGATGATGATATTGATAGCTGGTAACATTAATAATATTTGTATGAAATACTGAATCATATTTAAGATAGTCAATTGATTCTATTATATTGATACCCTACCCTTGCATCGGTTGGGCGAGGCAGTTAGGTTTTGACCGTTAAGCAAAGCAAACGGAATATACAAAGTATCGAATTACTGGATTTTATTTCTACACCTTTTGATCCTGAAGCTAGTCCTTTAGCTTCAGAAGTGGGATCAACGGAAATAGTTATTTGTACAACAAGAGAGCAAAGTTGGTTTTTACTGCGAGTGTTGATTTTGAATCACGAGTCAGCGAAGGATTCTATAGTTGAATCACGAGCGTGAGCGAGTGATTCTAAGTTAGAATCCTGAGTGCGCGAGTGATTCAAATACACGAGATGCAAAAAAACTTTAATCTCGTGTGACACATACAACTTTTCACCTCAGCAGCGAGAACATAATAAATTGTTAAAGGTATATAAACGTCGCCTTTTTGTCTTTGTTGTGGTTTTCAACATTGAGTAAATACTCCATAATTGTACCTATATAACAATACAGCATCCGAAAGTGTTTGCATCCTTTGCTAGTCTCCATTGCTTAAAAATATCATAAACTTTTAAATATTTTTCGCGAGACTTTTCAAGTAAGAAACTTAAATCTGCATTTTGTATTACTGCCTTAATTCGTCTGGTGTTCAATTGTTGACTTCGTCACTGGACTCACTCATATCATATTCAAAAATTTATTAAATAAGTACTTATTACTATTCTTATAATTTCCAAATTGGGGATGTCTATTTTTTTGCAATGTATAGTAAATCGAAAACCATTTCTGTAGTTATTTAATTTTAATATTATGTAATGAATTTATTATATAACAAATAAGCAATGACCTTCATTTGACATTGGTGTAAATTGCATGACCGGTTCAAGTCGTACTTTATTCTATGTGGTTAGAATTCTTCACAATTTACGCGTGGATTATACTACGGAGTTTGATTTCGACCCGCTGTCTGACATCTAGCACTTTGACAGTGCCAGTAAAGTGACACAGTGTATAGTGTACCACTACGCAAAAAATAATTAAAGGGGTTGCCTTATCGTACGCATTTAGATAGATTTAGAAATTTGGCATTGTGGGAGCCCTCAATTATAATCTGACGTCATCAACTAAAATAGTTTCAATAATTAATTTTGAAAAAAGTAAAGAACTAAATGACAAAATATTGAAATTAGTTCCTTATAATTGACTTTTCTATACAAAAAAAATATAAAAACCACTGGTAATTTTTTTTAGACATTGCCAATTGGGTACCTTAAGCAGTGTTGCAAAAGTTACCGATTTATCGGGAGATCTACCGATTTCGGCTCTTCCCTCCCGATATCCCGATTTAGGGACCCCGTCTCCCGATTTTCTATATTTCGAAATAAAGTGACAATTAAAACAGTATTTTTAAGTGGACAACGCCAAAGGTAACCTGGTATCATTAAAACAATGCACGGGATTCCCAAAAACTTCACTTACGGCCTTTCAATAATGTAGTACCCACAAAATACATTAAATTATCTAAACCCCTAAAATAGAGTTCATTATTGTTTGGTGGGTGTATGCGGGAAATTCCCTAAAAATCAGGCAGGTTACTTCGAAATACGAAATTTGAACTTCGTTTCATACTGAATATGTTCATCGATTAATTTAATGAAAACTAAACAGCGTAACCAAACTTTCCACTGAATCAATAATAGAAAAGAAGTGGTATGAACATAAAAAATTAGTTATCACTAAACCTACGTCTATATATATTTTAATAATTTAATAGTTTGTTTGTTGTTAGTGTATAAATACAATTGTTTTACTTTTGACTAAAATCTCCCGAATTCTCCCGATTTTTAGCTGGATAATTTAACGATTTTTAAATTTACACTTTTGCAACACTGACCTTAAGTTTTATGAGGTGGTCCATATTATATTTTTTATCGATAGTAGACTTATAATGTAGCTCACTGCTATAGCTAGATATTTTTTAGCACGTGCCGTTTTTTTGAAAAAATTATTTGAAACTTTATTTTGGCATACCACACGTTTGACTAGATTTTTACGTTTTGTGCCATGGTCTGTTTTATAAAGAGAAGAAAAAGGTCCGACTGACAGCCGTCACTTGTCAAATGTAGCCGTTACATTACAACTACGACTTCGTTTGTACGCTGTGTGTGTTCCCATCTAGTTCCCATTGTTTCTTTCTGCTGTTCTCGATTTTTTATCAACGACTTCTGCCTGACCCTGGATTTTGTAGTACCCGCATCTCACGACGACCCCTGCATCACTATTTTACGGAATCGGAAGCCTTCACGACGACCTGCGCGCGTAACTTCGGACAACGATACTTCTTTACTTGACAACGGCTGTTTTCACTTTTATTTGACTGCAATAAAGATACGATAGCTGGTACGATGACGAACATCCAAGACGCCTCCGATGAGATAATTAATTACAGGAAATATTACGGAGATGAGCTCCGATGCTTTGTACCATCATGTAAAAAGTATAGAAGGGATAACCCAACCTTTACTTTTTTACGTATACCACAGCCTCTAAAAGAAGTATGGTGTCGAGCCCTGGAAAGAACGTGCCCTAAAATGCCTTTGTATGTCTGTGATGAACACGTAAACGTAAGTATAATTAAAATTAAATAATTATTGTGAAGATCGGTAATCTTACACAAATCGACCTATATAGTCCCAAACTAAGCAAAGATTGTGCTACACTGAAAAGAACAGGCTACTTACGGAAGCGAAATTTTCATTACACCAATAATAATTACAGATACAATTTTTATATAATACAGGATATTTGTAACTTCTTATTATATTTGCAGATTAATGAAGACTGCTATACAACTAAAAGTGGAAAACTGCGATTAAAATGTACAGCAAATTTAACATTGACAAGGACATATTATGTTGATAATGTAAGTGTTAGCTTCATCATACTAGTTCTACTAAGTTCCTCAAATTGTCACTGCCATGTGAACACCTCATAAATAACAATTTATGAGAAAATCTTGTAATACACTTCTGCATTAAAAAAATTCACTGCAAATTTTTGGTACTTACAATGTTTTCACATGGCAGTGACAAAATATGGTTTAGGTATATGCAATGGCATAATTTAATAAATATGTATTAATTTTATATTTTTGGAAACTGGAAGGACACCGCTCAAAATCGGGATACATGGAGAAAATGGGGGGAGGCCTTTGCCCAGCAGTGTGCAGAGCTACCATTGACCACACCATTGTTATACAATATTTTTGCAATACTTGAATTAGAAGCATTACCTATTGCTTAGAGAGAGCATGTTTTTATCCTGAAAGGGTGCACTATGGCCTATGAAGATAATCTGTCATGTTGTTTTTCTTCCCACTAATATTATAAATGCGAA
The DNA here is from genome assembly GCA_947563465.1 of Archips xylosteana. Classification (NCBI taxonomy): domain Eukaryota; kingdom Metazoa; phylum Arthropoda; class Insecta; order Lepidoptera; family Tortricidae; genus Archips; species Archips xylosteana. Next base: position 11,111,143 of record OX387365.1, on the reverse strand, counting down.
AGTTTGTAAGTATGTTTGTTTGCTACTTCATCATATATAAACCAATAAATTTATTTAGATGAAATTCGGTATGCAGTATTTGTATTCTTTTTCTTATTTTTTTTGTACAGTAAAGAGTTTACGTATAGACATAAGTACATTAACAACCCGATAACATCAGCGACTATTACGTTACGAATTTGAATTTGTGTTGAACGTTAAAAGAATAACTTAATTTTTTTTTGGTTGTGGTTTGAAGGTAGAACAGAAAAATTTTCAATAAATTTGTTTTTCAACTAACTACGCGATCATAGCGAAACGTGCCTACACCTAACTAATTGCTAAATTTATACAAAATATAACTTCTTGATCTGTTGATATCTCGTATAACGATAATAGAACGAGTACAAGACTTATTTTGTAAGTTAGTTAAAATTTTACTTCCTTGCTTTTATTTCCTGTTTTTCTGTGTTTGATTTTTCTTCTCATCTTGTCGCATACGGCTAAGTTCAGATGAACGCGTGACGACGCGCGGTAGGCTCGACACGCGGTTTAAGATTGTTACTAATCAGTGTTGTTGTGTACATATGAACTTAGCCTACAGCGTATACCATGTCTTGTACTCTAGTACTTTTATGCCCCACTGGATCGACAAACGTCTACTCGACGTACAATAAGCGTGTTTGCTAATTATCCTGGTATATCGAGTATATCGACTGAATAGATTATTTGGAATGTACCTACTAATAGTAAACTGATATGTAAACATCATCATCGTCAAAGTACCCACGAAGTGTAAAACTGCGTGATTTAGTTTATCGAAGTGCAATAGCATAGCGACGGTTTACTAAGCTGTGTTGTGTCAGTTTCAGCTTTCAGCTATGGATCGGGAAGACCGAGAGGGTCGAGTCGAGACCCGAGTTATGAGAGGTTCAGTGTAGACCCAGGTGTACCCAGGTGTGAGGGTCAGGGTCGGGAGGCACTGCATCTAAGGCGGAGAGCGCCTAGTCATGCAAGCTGGCCTGGCGAACCCAGACGTGTGGGTGAAGACAGGTCAGTAAGGAAATATGGTTCAGAACGACCAGGGGTATCGCGGGTGCGCGATACCGAGGTCGGCTGTAACGAAACGAGCGTATTAGACAGGGAGTGTCAAATAACTCGTTTAAGGGGAACTGCGGGAAGACCGCTGCGCTCGAGCCATTATACCAATCAGTTATATCAAATATTTCTGAAGAATTGCGAAACGAAAATATTTGGATCAGCACGTACGAAACATCCAACGATAGAGGAGAAAAAGTAAGCCACGTATTAATTGGTGGAATGGATTGTGATGTTCCAATGCGTGCACATTTAATAGCATCAAAAGTATTTTTTTTTTTTCAAAAGTATTGGATAAAGCTAATACTCAAACTATAGTGGAACTCATTAAAACATTTTAACGGAGTTTTGGGGCGAAAAATATGAAGAAAATAATGCTAGAGTATTGCTATTTACTTCAGATGCAGCAGCATACATGAAAGCAGCTGGAAAAATATTAAAGCAAACCTATAGTAACATGGTACATGTTACTTGCTTTGCACACAGTCTACACAGAGTTGCAGATTTAATTAGAGAATGCTATCCCAATGATCTAGCAGAAAAAAAGTATTTTTAAAGGCTCCTGAACGCATACGTTTGTTTCACGATTCTCTACCTAACATTTCCTTACCCCCAGAACCCGTATTGACACGTTGGGGTACTTGGATAGAAGCTGTATCCTATTATTATAATTTTTTTTTTGGTTTGATAATAACGCTGGGAAGCTTCCCTCCATTTCTGCCTTTTTTTGTTCGTTTTCAGTTAGATCTGCTACTTTTTTAGGGTTCCGTACCCAAAGGGTAAAAACGGAAACCCTAATACTGAGGCACCGCTGTCCGTCCGTCCGTCCGTCCGTCCGTCCGTCTGTCACCAGGCTGTATCTCGGGAAATAGCTAGAGAGTTGAAATTTTCACAGATGATGTATTTTGGTTGCCGCTATAACAACAAATACTAAAAAAAATGGAATTAAATAAATATTTAAGGGGGCTCCCATACAACAAATATGATTTGTTTATTACAGCGAGATCTACAATGTATTTGCCGAACTAGATAACTTGCTAATTAACTAACAATCGATGCCGGTTGACAACCAATCACCTCAGTAGTTCTAATTTTGCACACATTTTGGTTTTCCCAGTAATTTTCGTACTGATAGAAGATTGTAGGGTAAATTTGCCACTATATAAGTCCCTCGACTGTAAACTTAACGTTACCACATTTTATTTGTAAGCTGCCCTTTTGATATGCAAATAATTTTTCACCATTAGCCGTGTTAATTTTTATGGGATGTTCTAAGTTTTGAATATTAATCATACGTTGTGTATAAGTTTATCAAATATAAAATTTTGTGATGCACCTGAATCTACTACAAAAGCAATTGATTGATCAACAGATGCCTTACAAGTTAAATTAAACTCGCCATCAGTCATACAGCCCACTTCCTCGGTGGTTTCTTCATGGACTATTATTGCATCATCCCTGGATGTATGTGCTCTATTCGCACCCCGAATGCGTCCCTGCACTCTGCCACGACCCCTTCTATACAGTTCACCGCCTCGGGCAGAAGCTCCCCGATGGGAAGTATAGTACTGTCTATTTTGAGCATTTTTGTGACAATATCTTGCAGTGTGTCCATTTTCATTGCAATTCCAGCACTCTATATTAAATGCACTATCCTGGTTTGGTGCGATTATGTCATCCAGTCTAATTTCTGCATCAAGTAGTGTCCTTTTTGTCTTTTCTAACACCAGTTCTTCATTCATTGCTTCTAAGGCTGTCGTAACATTATTGTATTTACTGGGTAAAGCGAGTAGCAAATGTACCACTTTATCAGATTCGTCCATTTTTGACATCACTTCAATGTCACTTACCAGCTTGTCAAATTTCAGAAAAAAATCTTGCAATTTTTCATTGTTTTCACACTTCAACTCCTTTTTTAAAATTATATTTATTCATAATACTTCTTCGTGTAAAAATATTTTCTAAAGAATTCATCATATCTTTTGCACTTTTACACCCTTTCACAATTTCCAAAAAATTATCTCCTATGCATTGTACTATCAGCGATCTCGCTTCTGCATCCTTCATTTTATCTTCCTTCTTTACTTCAGCACAGGCCACTATATCACAGAGGCCTTTCTCCTCCATTAACAAATCCATTCTAAATTTCCAATTGTGAAAATTGTTTCCATTTTCTAACCGACAAACCACGTTTTGGATTTTCGATTGAGCCATATTTTGTTCTTGTAGGCCGTTTTCTCCAGTAGCAAACTCTATTTATAGTGCTTTAATAAAATTTTACATGATTTATGAAACTGTCAAAAAAAAAAAATCGTAAATTTGGTAAATTTTTTATCCGAATCACTGAAAAATGAGGAATATGTGGCGGCCCATAACCTGTTGAAATCTATCTAAGCTATTCACTAGCGGAAGTCTCCATATTCCTATTTGATAATATTAAAACCAATATTTCTTGTCCATACAGCACATATATTATTTTACAAGCAAAACAAATCTGACAACACAAGACAATCAACAAACCGTAACCATCGTTACAAACCATCGACAATACCTTAAAACTACAAATCTCATCACTGGCAACACTGGCTTGAGTGTCAAGTGGCTGATAACCCCTCAGCTGTGGGAGATTTATATGGCCGCTCCCCCTCATCTGTGGCAGCCTGCTGGGTCTGCTCCACAGACAGGGTTTCCAGGTCCAAATGCAAGTGGAAAATTACGATTTATTCAGTTTTTTACAGTTATACAGTCTATAGTTTGTATTTTTTCTGCCCTTTATTTAATTATCTAAGTGCTACTTAAAATTACGACCATAAAAATAACAGGAAATAACTGTACAGGTGGATTAAATTTATGGGTACCGAAATTTATCTTATATTTTCGATTGTAATTAAAAAATAAACAGTTTTGAGGCTTATCTGTTACTTTAATTATCTACATATTGTAATCATACACAACTAAAATTATAAAATGTCAGGCTTTCTAATTAAATACATAATATAAACTACTTGAAAACTTTACTGAAATTATGTCTCCCCTAGAAATGGCGCACGTAAGTGGGTTCCGAATCACATGCATTGTGGAGTGCTACTACACCCTAGGTATTTAATTGTTATATAAACAAGAAATTTAAGTTATGAACTATCTGTGACCAAAGCAATACTCTTGCAGGTGCAGTAGTTCTAAGGTAAGAGATGTTAAAAAAATGCATTTATTTATTCATGCAAAATAGATAGCCCACAAAAGGTTGAAAAATCACAGCAACCAGCAGCCTTGATCCAAAGGAATTCCGTTTTCCAGGATATTAATAAAATATACTTTCAAAATATAATAATTGAACTTGTTCTTATTCAACAAAAACCCCTAAAAACTTGATCTGAAAACAAGACAAATACAGACCAAATCACATCTATTTGGTTTGATTAATATGGACATACCTACCTAGACCGTAAGATAAAGAGCATTAAAGGGATCCAAATGTGTGAAGAGTAACACATTCGTTAATAGAATTATTATTTGAAATAAATCTATAAATAGTCAAAAGATTATTCTATTAGTAAGGTCACAAGCCACTTATACAAGTCTGGATACGAAAAATATTGTTATTTTTACTGTTGTTCGAAATGCAACTCGTTGTAGTGAGCGACCTTCCAAGTGAGAGTCAAACTCGCTTACTAAGGGTTCCTTACCACAGGTGCACAATAATAAAATAAAATAAAGTAAAAACGCTTTTTATTACACCTCAAACAACAAAAATAGAACACTAACAAGTACAGATTACAAGTGCGAAAAAGAGGTAAACAACACCCGGTCTTATCACTCAAGAGATATTCCAGCTGTGACCTCTAAGGATGATAAAGTGAAAAGCATGATGATAGGCACAAAGCCTTGCCATCACACCCTTCACAATATGAAATTGTGGCTTTGCCGCACACGACACATTTTCGTCGACGATGTCGGGTATAACCAGCTTGTTGTAATACCTTTTCAAAATATTTGGGCATGTGCCTTCCGGGTATGGTTGAAATGGCCGGTAGAGGTGGCGAGACTGGTTTGTGACGTTGTAGCAACTGTATCACCAAGTTTTTGCGAAATGTTCGGTGGGTAATTGACGGGTCGTTATGTTTTAGTATTATAAATGCGTTTAATGTGCTAGCATTTAGTAGCCGTTTGAAAAGTTTTTTATACCACACTTTTGTGCGTGTCCTTTCTATGGGGTACATGGCCAGCATCTGATCTTTCTTGTCAACCCCTCCCATACAGATATTATAATCATGTATGAGAGCAGGTTTGACGATGCCACCACATTCCAGAGTCGTTAGACCATGGTATGTCGAAATAAGAGCAATACGCTTCTTATCTCGCCATACAATAAGGTCAACGTCTCCGGATGTGCAACCGCACACCTGGCCAACATTCATGTTTCTGTTGGTCAAATTCGTCAATTCGACGGGAACGAATTGACGATTTGTGCGAAGAGTACCAACGCAGTCAAAGCCTAAAAGCTTCAACTCCCTCGCTAGAGCAGGGGAGTTGTAGTAATTGTCCATCCAGACAGTATGACCCTTGTGCTCCAAACCATGGAGAAGTTTGAGCACAAGAGTAGGTATCTTTCCAGATAAGGGATCCTGCTCATTCTGATTGGTGACGCCCTGTTTTGCTTCCACCTCAAATCGCCATAAGTAGCCCGTTTGTGATTCGCATATTTCGTATGTCTTGATTCCCACTTGTGCTGCCTTATTCTCTACTATCCCGGTACCGACAGGTGACGACAGTGATGGTCGACAAGGCCCGGCCACTTCTACTATCCCGGTACCGACAGGTGACGACAGTGATGGTCGACAAGGCCCGGCCACCTCTACTATCCCGGTACCGACAGGTGCCGAGCCCGGTTGAACACCACAGTCGAAGGAACGTCTAAAATACAAAATATGATTAATAAGCCTTCCATTTTGCAAACAAAACAAATGATTATATAAACTATAGATACACTTACATTGTTTTTTTTCGTAAAGGGATCTCTAACCCCAGCCCTTCTGGCCAGTCCTTAAGAGGGCCGCAGTAAATTCTAAATAAAATAAAATAATTAAATAAAATGCAATAAAAACACCATATTGATTACACACACAACCATGACTCTTACTTTTCTAATGTGTTGGGCCGTGCTTTCTTACAGCCACCACGTGCACAATCAACTCCCCGTGCGCGCACCCCGCCTCTTGCAGTACCCCCCCGTGCAGATACCCCACCTCTTGTGCGGACACCACCTCTTGTGCGCACACCACCTCTTGTGCGTACACCACCACCTCTTCCATCACCTCTTACACCTTTTCCAGAGCGTGGCCTATGTTACAAATAATAAGAAAAATGCAAAAAAGTCAAACGTGCAAAGCGTGGCAAATCAAATTGTATATTATCCTGGATATGTGTACCAAATTTCAAGTCAATTAGACCAACCGTTGAAGAGTTCCCTCCGGCGGAGACGCTCCTGGCCAAGCCACCGGAATCCTACTACCAGATTATTGTATTGTCATCCGACCTACACAAGTATACAAAATTTCAACTCAATCAGTTGAAGATAACTGGTTTAAAATTAAGTTGCAATATTCAACCGGGACAAACATACTTACATATAAATATACATACATACATTCCAAGTTAAATAAAAGCTTGTAAAAATGGTTACAAGGTTTGATGAAGGTTTGAGGCTCAATCGGATACCGGGAACTAGTTTAAAATTCAGTTGCAAGATAGCCTAAAACTATAAACATAATAAAATTATAAACATCATAAACTAGTTCTTTCATCTTAACATGAAAACACGATAATTTTTAAGAAAAAAAACCGTCTTCAACACCTGAGCCGTGAATGAGGCGATTATTAGTCAGAAAGTGGAATGTCCAAGCTATGCGAACGTGCGTTAGTAACATGACAGCGCCGTCTGTGGCGACAGCCCGGCAGGTTCTCGCCCAGTCTGTGACAACAGCCCGAGAGGTTGTATGCCGACCGTTATTTATTTTGTGAGCAATTTTTCACTTTAAGCAAACTTTAAAGTAATTTCATTATATTTAATAGAATCTACATGGACTGCGACATATAATGATTGTTTTGAGGTATAGTAAAACTTATAAAAATAACAAGAAACCGAGCATGAAAGTTCCGGCTATGACTTGGCGTGTTGTTTTCTTCACATGTTTAGCACCGATATTAGTCAAAAAACACACTCAAACATAATAATAACAAAAGTTTACTTACATTTCCTCAGTTTTATACAGATTTCACCATAAAAATCCACAATTTTATTGTCAAAACACTTAACAACTTACTCGGCACAGTGGCTTGGATTTGACTGACGAAAGCAACGACTTTTTCCACCGTTGAAGATTCAAATGTTCGCTTGCTAGCTGTCTCGCTTCATTCATTCCACGATGAAATAAGTTAAAGCGAGATATCATTATGTTTCACTGTTATTTTACAACAAGTTTAGGCGCGAATAAAGCGAACCTGGCAGGTCGAGCCACAGATTAACTACCATTTTTATGACCGCCTGAAAGGCGCTCCCACAGTTGAGGGGTTAAGGAGTTGTGTAGAATTATTGGTATTTTGAGAGATTGAAACGATGACGGAGATCGTTACCAATATTTTAATTGTTAATATTAATAGTAAAATTTGTGTGTATCGTTTTAATCACTTTTAATTACTTATAAACTAGTTAGTTAGTTAGTTAGTTTTAGTAGTGGTAGAGCCATGTTGTAGCTAGCCGCTGCATCACGAATGGGCCGGCTTGTCCGGGGCAGTACCACCCTATCACAGAAAACCGGCGTGAAGCAGCAGTAATCCTGCTTGCGTTTCGTACGGTCAGTGAGAGTGCCGGGGGCCCAATACCTCACCCCTTCCCTCTCCCCCTTCCCCTATTCCCTCTCCTTAAGGGCCGACAACGCACTGGCATCGCGTAAAGCGCAGCAGGTGTCTATGGACAGTGGTGATCATTTAACATCAGGTGACCCACTAGTCCGTTTGTCTGGCCTTTCTTACATAGTTTTTTAGTTTCCTTGCTACAACAACCTTTTATTCATAGACAGAGAGACACGCACTGTCATAGACTAACAGAGAGTGAAGTGTTGCCAATATAAATGTACACAATACCAACACGCCTCCTTGCAATCAATAGGTAACACAAATAATTTAAATTTTCAATTTAGAACATAGAACAAGTTTGAGTAATTTGGCAATTTTATTTAAATCAACTTATGGATAGGCTCTAATCTTTAATGTTTAAGAATTCTCTGAATTTATGAAATTTAACACGTCCCACACTGTCATAGACTAACAGAGAGTGAAGTGTTGCCAATATAAATGTACACAATACCAACACGCCTCATTGCAATCAAAAGGTAACACAAATAATTTAAATTTTCAATTTAGAACATAGAACAAGTTTGGAGTAATTTGGCGATTTTATATAAATCAACTTATGGTAATATAGGCTCTAATCTTTAATGTTTAAGAATTCTCTGAATTTAAGAAATTTAACACGTCCCAAAGCTTTAGTTAATTTATCTGCAACATTAAATTCAGACTCTATTTTAGCAACTTCAATAAGCTTTTCTTTGACATTTTCATGAATATAATGATAGTGCACTTCAATGTGCTTGGAGTTCTTAGTAAAATTTCCATATTAAGCTATGGCTACAGCGCCTGAATTATCTTCATATATTTTCACTGGTTTACAGATTTTAGTAAATACATTATTTATTAGACTTATCAAGAAATTAATTTCTGTTACTGCTTCAGATAGGGCAATATATTCTGCAAATATAGACGATTTTGTTACACAGTTTTGTTTTTTTGATTTCCACAAGATAACATTTCCATACAATCTAATTACATACCCGGTGGTAGATTTTCGGTCTAGTACATCTCCTGCCCATTCAGAATCAACAAAGCAGTCTAATATATCAGCATTCTCATTTTTATAATATTTTACTAAAACGTCTTTGTCAAAAACAAATATTTTAACACCCTCAGAGGCATAGCATATTTGAAATGTGTCTCGTCACAACAGTTTTGAAAACGACTTAAGTAATTTACAGAGAATGAAATATCTGGTCTAGTACCAGAGCTAATATATAGCAATGCTCCAATCAAATTTCTGTACTTGATGTCTTCATTTAACTGACATTCTTCTAATTTTAAATTTATTTCCATGGGTGTGTTATATAATTTTGCATGTTCAATATTATAGCGTTTTGCTAAAGACTCAATGTAATGTTCCTGGCTCAAGGTTATAATATTGTTCTGTTCATAGTTATATTCAATGTCTATTCCAATATGATTTTTTCCTCTACCTAATTTTTTATTTTAAATTTAGCTGACAATTTAATGAACTAAAACAATTACTTTGCTCACCCGCGACCTTACAATAGTTACGTTTATGCAAGAAATGTGTGTTCATGCAGTTCCTCCACCTCCACACTGTACGAACACACACAAATCACATAAACACAACTATCACCACCACCAAGCTACACTGACGCGTTTCGAACTCAACCAGAGCTCATCCTCGGAGTTACCACAACCGTATGCTATGCTACCAAATGTTAAACTAACAAACCAAAACAAATGTTTTAACTTGTCACTGTAACTTCACAAGTACCCACTTTATTTTTCTTATTCTCAAACTACCCCACAAAAATTAACTTTTATTGACATATTATAAAACTACCTTGAATTTTTGTTTATTTATTTATAAGGCATATTTTATTAATACTAACTGTTCAAATTAGACCCAAGCCGCAGTAAAGGAGAAGATACTAAATTTACCTGTTCATTAATAATAGACCCCATAGTGTTGTACCTAATTATTTCCATGCATTCCAGAGCATCCAGACGCAACCCCTTGCCGCAATAATGTAACACTTCATAAGAATCTGAATCTAACAATGAATGATTTGATTCCAACAAATGTTTTGCAAAATTCGATCTATCTGAATGCTCATTCCTATATGCCGAAACATGTTCTTTAAATCTAGTATTAAAACTTCGGCCTGTCTGTCCTACGTATATCCCATTGCAGTCATTACAAGTAAGCTTGTATACCCCCGATCTAGTTCCCTTATCTACCTGTTCTTTGTGGTTACATAGCCTAGAGTACAAAGAGTTGTTAGTCTTAAAGGCAACATTAATATTGTTTGATTTTAAAATGCCATAAATCTTATCAGACAAACCCCCAACGTAAGAGATGCTAGATCTATATTTGTTAGTAGACTGAGAAGGTAACGCAGCGTAAAGCATGCTATTTACTAACCGTGCCTGCTTCTTTTGAACTAAACTATCTACCATTGATTTTGTATAACCATTTGAGATCGCTATCTGATAAATAGTACTCAACTCTAAATCAAAATGTTCCTTAGAAAGAGGCACAGTCAGCAATCTATTAACATAACAATTTATTTTTAATATCATCAATAACATTTTGGTCTCTGCAGCAAATTAACAATACATATAATAATAATAATAATAATAATTTTTATTAGTTTAAACATTATCTCGCACATTACAAATATAGTTTTGACTTAAAAACTAACAATTTTGGTGAATACTCCTTATGCTCCTACCCTTAACACAAAAAACTGATACTAAGTTAAGTAATATTAATGTGTATTATTTTAAATGCTTTAGCACATTATTAATTAAATAACAATTACAGCACTTTGGTTCATATAAATAGTATTAACATGAGTGTGACTGAAACAATTATCAAGCCAAGCGGGCCATAATAACTTACAATTTGCTGAAAAGAAAGGTGCTTACTTACATTTTAAGCGCAACCCAAACTGACAAAAAAACAAATGTTTTCTATTTATATTAGAAGGGAACTAATCACTCATGAGCTACATGTTTTATTTTGAGTGTTTAAATTGCAAATAATGAGGGTACAAATACATAAGATGCTAGACTTTATATGACCACTAAAACAATGAACATTTTTTTGCAATAGACATTGTCATAATTTATAAATGTAAATAAAAATGGGTACTAGCATTTAAACTAGGCAGAGCCTGTATCTTAAATGCCAGTCACTTCTATTCAGGGATAAAATTCTAGAACGTACTATAAAAAGAAAAAAATAAAATAAAAAATAGGTAAAAAGAAGCAATACCATAATTTAAATGTAAGTTAATTGCATACACATTGTATTTACATGCCCATGCAAATAAACTCACACACACAAAGCAACCAATAAAACAAATTTTGTCTAAAATTAACGAAGCAAACCCCCCCCCCCCTCCCCTCCATCGCAATCAGCTGAATATATACAAATAAAGAAAGCAGACAGCAGTTACTAACGTAACTGTCTCAAGAACACGTTCAGTGTCAGCATAATTTAAGGATTTTAACCATGTCAAGATTTTATCTTTACAGTCATGAGAATTAAGTGGATATATATTTAGGAATTTATTAAGTTTATTATAAAAACAGATCATCAACAAACAATAAAATGTAAACAGCCAAGTCATTTTCCTTTTTGAAATATAAACAATAATCATATTTGCATCTTTGAAGCTCTAGTTCAGTCAAAAAATTGTTGAAAAATTCATACCATGCACGTGGGCTTTCCTTTAGACCACACAATGATTTATTTAAGGCCCCGTACGCCGCGTGGCGCTGGGCGAAAGTAGGTATTCTAGCGCCAGAGCGCGCGTCGAAGACAACGACACAAAGCGATGTCGGGTCGACGGCGGCGGGAGGCCGGAAATAGTTTGATGCATCAGTTTTGATACTTTTTATAAGTTGTTTATTTTTTCATTTGTTATACTTTTTGTGGGAATAGGCTATTTAACTCAAGTAAAAAGTGTGTTGCATATTTGACTTTGTTCAAAAATCAAAAATCAAAACGTTTATTCTGCAAGTAGGCCGCAAAGGGCTCTTTTACATGTCATTTTTTTTAAACTACCAGCGCTTTCGTAAGGACCATCATTGCCAAGAAGAATGCGCCGCAAGAAACTTGGCAGAAAGTCATCTTTTCAAATTAAAATATAATAAATTACAAATTAAAAAAATCATACAAATATAAGTCAATAAAAAAAAAATTATATAAAAAAACAATACAGGGCTGTATTGGGTCCCTTAGTTAAAAAACTAAAACAATACCTACATCTTAACTATATCTACGTTAAGTGGAAGTGTAGAATGCTCCCACCGTCAAAAAAAAAAAAAAAAGGAAAAAATAAAAATATAGATTAGATTCAGTGTTTTCTTTTGTCTTTTTTTATTAGTTTCTTGGCCGTTCTTCTCCACGGATGAACGCCAACCAGTGTATTGAAATCATACCTCTGACAATGATTAAGCTTAGTGTTTGAAAAAAAAGGGGCCAAGTGCGAGTCGGGCTCGCTCGTGAAGGGTTCCGTAGTAGCAAGCATAGATTAGGGACACCAAAATACCACTATTATTATTCGCCAGCAAAAATTACTTTGTTTTTATAGTGTTTATATGAATGACAAATTTTTACTGGGTAATAATAAAATGTCTTATTTATCTATAACATGATATATTTGTTAAAAACTGTGCGAGCTGATTCCCATGAATGATGATTTCCCATGCTGTATAGCAGGCACATGATCTAATGAGTAACCGCATAGCATCTTCTTTACAAGCGGCGCAGAGCTAATGCTTTTTGATCTTCGGTTTAAAGAGACATTTATTCCCATAAGAACATACAGTTCACTTACATGAAATACAAAATATTCTTAAGTAACAGTACATAGTCCAACATAATCTTAGCTTATACAATCATAAACGTATGTTTTTAACTTAGCTTTAAACAGGCTCATCGATCTACATTATTTGCATCTGTTGGCAGTTTATTATACATCTGCGCCCCTTCAGATAAAATATTTCTTTTGCCATATCCAGTTCTATGTCGAAAAACTTTGATTTTATTGGTGTTCCGCAGATTATGCTTAAATGTTCTTTTTGTAAACGTTAATTGAGAATTTATTTCCTTCCTTAGTATTTTTTTGATGAGTATGCATGTTGAATACGTATATATTTGTTTTAAATTAAAAAGTTTTGATTTCGCGTATAATAATTTAGTCCTCGTTAAGTGATTATATTTAAATAAGGTGATAATGTATTCGACTGTCTTCTAAAGCCATATTGATTCTGAGAAATAAAATTCAGGTTGGTAAGATGGTCATTAAGTCTATGATACAGAATTTTTTCAAAAATTTTGGACATAACAGGCAAAACAGATATTGGGCGGTGATTTCCAGGATCTTTTGCATATTAACCCAAAATTCGATGCTGTAACTAACATCGTCGTAGCTCCAGCCTTAAGGCACTTTCTGCCTGCAATATGGTTTCTTTTTCAACTGCGTATTAGATGCATCGAAATCTTCATTCTAAAATGCATACTTTTTCAAATTCCGATGGAAATGGACAGTTGTTTGATTCAATTTTGTTTCTGCAAATTGAATTTAAAACATTAGTGAGAAAATATATAATTTTATAATTTAGTGCAGCTTCAGAAGCGGCTGAAAATGCGAAAAGACTGAAATACAGGGGTCTAGGCAGCGAATACGATTTTGTCCCATTCGGTGTCGAGACCCTTGGTCCGTGGGGTCCTAGCGCCTTAAAGCTCTTTAAGGATATTTCTAAGAGGTTAGTCGACGTCACAGGTGACCGAAGAGCTGGCAGCTTCCTCGGACAAAGAATTAGCTTAGCTATTCAAAGAGGAAACGCTGCCAGCATCTTCGGCACCTTGCCTAAGGGGACTAGCTTTCAGAAAATGTTTTAGTTATATTTTATATTTTTGTTTTCTTTTTTCTTATTGTACATACATTTTTTTTAGTCTAGGATAGTTGTACATATGTAATATATTAGTATAAATGGTCAATGTTTAAATTAATATTCACAAATATATTTTTCTACAATTTTAGAGTTAGGTAGACTGATTATGTAATTTTGAAATTCAAAAAGCTTACTTTGTTGAACAATTTTGAAGAAATAAAAATGCCCATGATTAAATATGTAATGTATCATGACGATATGTTAAATTCAAAACGCTGTTCATATATTTTCGAAAATCTATAAAACTATAATCGAAAATAACCTGAATCAAAATATCCATCTACTAATAAGGAAACATAAATTATCAATGTATCAATAGAAAAAAATACTTACGCGACCAAAAAGTTGCGGTCGCGCTATAATTCCGCCTGTAAGTCCCAGATCCTGCCATGTGGCGCGCGACGACGAACGTTTGTATTTTCGGCGAGTTGCGGAGCAGAGCGATACGTCCTCCTCCCGGAAGCGCTGCGCGCGGTCTGGCGTACCAGCGTTTGCGCTCCCGCATATATTTGAGAATTTCGGAGAACTTTAACCTATTTCAATATTTTCTTAAAAGTAAAATGATTAATATTTGTTTATTGTATGTGACTAAGCATGAATCAGTCTTCATATATGTGTATTTTTTATTTATTTTACTATATCGAGTGCGCTAGAAATCGACCACGAATTTTCTTATAATTTCAGTAAATTAGAGCCTTTTCAACTGAGTTTTTCTTTGAATTTCTGAATAAAAGTGCTAAAAACTTCTCGGCCACTTTTTAGAATTGTTCAAGGTCTATAATATTGTATATTTTGTACTCAATTTTATAATTTAGATTCCATTATAAACAACGAAAACATGAACGTCGCGCGCCGAAAATGAATGAAACACGTCTCAGACTATTCGGAATTAAACATATTAGTAGAATGAAAATCTAAAAATTGTTTGGGCCAATTTTGAGATATTGAAATAAACTTCAATATAACATATTAATAGTAATTCAGTTTGGTTCCAATCAGCTCCAACAGAAGCTAAGAAACAAGTCAAAATCACTGAAAACCATACACGGGCTCTTAACAAATAAACTTTTCCTGAGTTATCTTCTTAACCGATAGACTGCTTTACATAAACTTCAGATAACACTTTACCATTTAGAAATGCAGTCTCTACATCCATTTCATGGATTTCCATAGAATTTTGACAACAATATGACAATAAAAGCTTTAAAGTTGGCATTTTTGCTACAGGAGAATAAGTATCATCAACACAATCAATTTGTTGGAAACCCCTAACTACTAATCTGGCTTTATACTCACTATCACTCTTCCGGTTGTAAACCCATTTCACATCAATCACCTTTTTGTCCTTCGATGGCTTGTCAACGAGTGTCCATGTTTTGTTTTCCACTAGACTGTTCATCTCACGGTCCATGGCTGCCTTCCATTTATTAGCATCATCGCAATTCGTCGCCTCCTGAAAATTTTCTGG
The DNA here is from genome assembly GCA_947563465.1 of Archips xylosteana. Lineage (NCBI taxonomy): Eukaryota > Metazoa > Arthropoda > Insecta > Lepidoptera > Tortricidae > Archips > Archips xylosteana. The sequence goes on along the minus strand of OX387365.1, from coordinate 11,095,749 downwards.
GGTCATGGCATCACAGTAGTTTATACTGATACAATAATAACCAAACTCTTCATCAAATCGCGTTGGAGGTTTAACTTGTCTTTTTGATTTCCTTTTGTCCGTGTCTTCATCGATTGTTATATCATTGTTTCAGTTTAGCTTATCTGTATTGTTTCTTTCCACACATTCTGGAATATCTTTTTCTATTTCTTTTTCTTCGTTCAAATTTTCATCTTTCTGATCTTGAAATCCACACAATGTCACATCTTCTTCTATAATATCACAATGTCTAGCTACTATTACCCTGCTGTTGATCAATACTCTATATCCAGTGTCTGTATAACCCAGTAAGATTCCAGTTTCTGCTTTCTTGTCCCATTTCTCTCTTCTGGTATTCGTACAAAGACTCTACTGCCATATATTTTCAGATACTTCACTGTAGGCTTTCTTTTGAAAAATATTTCATATGGAGTTTTTCTTTCAAGAGTATTGGTCATGATTCTATTTTTGAGATATGCAGCTGTTTTAATTAGAGATGTGTAGCTCGCGAGTGAGTGATTCTAAAGAACTATATCAGTAGCTATAGCTCACTAACTCTTTAGCTCTTTTCGGATCGAAATGTGTCACTATATCTTTTAGCTCACTCGCTCTAGCAAGCTATCGCGAACGTAATGTATATCCATTTCAGTCTAATGCTTAAACACGAAGTATAACTATGTCCTTTTCTTTGCCTACGAAATGAGGAACTGGCCCGAATTCGCCCTACGAACTAAAATGATAAGCGAACGAGTAAGTGAGCGAGTGTACGAAGGAACTATATGAATCAGATGAACCGCAGATACGCGTACGAGTTACTGAGCTAAATGAGTGATACATATCTCGGTGAGCTGAAGACACATATCACTCTTTTCAATCAAGTGACACATTTCGCGCACCTCTAGTTTTAATTATTTCCGGCCAATATTTTTTTTTCAACTTTAGCTTCTGATAAGAGACATCTTGCCATATCCATTAAGAGCCGGTTATACATTTCTGCTGTTCCGTTAAGCTCATGAACATATTCTAAAAAAAAATCATTCATTCATTTTTTATTTTCATATTCTAGAAAGTATTTTTCTCCATGGTCTCCTGCTGTTTGATGTGGGCCATTTAAATCTGTATGTACTATTTGTAATATATCATCTGCCCTTCTCCTCATATTTTGAAAAGGTAGGTTATGCGTTTTATTTTCTATACATGTCACACATTTAAAAAAATCCGGTTCAATCTCTTTAGGCAATCCTTCCAATGTTTCATTTCTGCACATCATTTCTAAATTATTGAAGTTTACATGTCCCAATGTGCGGTGTAGTTTCTCTTTTGCAGTCATATTACATTTCAAACGTCCCATAGAGCAATGTTATGATGTCGAAAACACTCCAGATTGGTTCGAAAAGCAACAGCGTGCAGAGTTGGCTTCAAGGGTTTTAAAAAATATATCGACAAGTAACAGAGCTGATGCAACAAATGTCAAGCCACAATGTGAGCTCTGTGAAGTGTTTGGGGAAGATTTATAATAAAAACGAATGTTTCACAAAACTCTTAGGTACTTGAAGAGCTTAAGTATATCACTCCGTGCATGCGCAACCGGGTATATGTGAAAATATTGAATTTTTTTGAACACAATAAAAAATTGTCACACTCAAGAAATTGAAGTAACGGATACCGATCAAATATAATTTATCAGAAATAATAAAAAAGTGAAACATATGATTCAAACAAATTAATAAATCAATTCTTTAATGATAAACAACTAAGTCAACAAATTGCTTTTTTTTCATGTACTTGTTTTACTGTATTGTATTATTTGTGGTGTATTGTAAATCCAGTCCAGAAGAGATTAAAGAATGGAAGCTTAATTCAAAAATAAAAATGTAAAATTAAAATAACAAAACTTCTCAATACTGATTATCATTGACTAACATTGATCTATCTAAACCTCTGTTACTACTACTACTATGTCGCCGAGTGTAATTTTGATAATTATCAAGGAATCATCTTTTTAACCGACTTCAAAAAAGGAGGAGGTTCTATGTTCCACTGTTTATATTTTTTTTTTTTTTTTTTCTATGTATGTTCATCGATATCTCCGCCAATTGTGGGCCGATTTTCAAAATTCTTTTTTTGTTTGAAAGAGTATACTTCCGAGGTGGTCCCATTGGCACCAAGTCAAGATCTGATGATGGAATCTTGGGTAAATCGACGGAAACCCTTAAATTTTATAGGCACAACTATGACGATTTTAGAATTTTTAGCATCTAGTCAAACATTTTCATTCAGAAAATGTCATTTGGTAAACCGGATCTGATGAAGAAGATCACAGATGGCCAACGGAACTCCTCAACGGGTCAAATCTTGCAAGTTGAATTTGACCCACTTCCCGGTTTCTGAATTGAAATTTTGTATGCTTGTGTAAATTGGATGACAATGCAATATTATTGCAACATGGAGCTGATCTGATGATGGAGCTGGATGGTGGCCATAGGAACTTTGTAATAAAACGACGCAACCCCGTCAAGTTTGGGCTCGTTTCATTCGTCTTGACGAGCACTTTGATCCCAGATGGTAACCAGGGTCTGATGATGGAGCTGGAAAATGGCCAAAGGCACTCCAAAGTAAAACGACACAACCCCGTCGAGTTTGGGCTCGTTTTATTCGTCTTGACAAGCACTTTGATCCCAGATGGTAACAAGGGTCTGATGATGGAGCAGAAAGATGGCCAAAGGCACTCTACAATAAAATGACACAAACCCCGTCGAGTTTGGGCTCGTTTGATTCGTCTTGACGAGCACTTTGGTCCCAGAGGGTAACCAGGGTCTGATGATGGAGCTGAAAGATGGTCAAAGGCACTTCACAATAAAACGACACAACCCCGTCGAGTTTGGGCTCGTGTGTTTCGTCTTGACAAGCACTTTGATTCCAGATGGTAACCAGGGTGTGATGATGGAGCAGGAAGATGGCCAAAGGCACTCATACAATAAAATGACACAAAACCCGTCGAGTTTGGGCTCGTTTGATTTGTCTTGACGAGCACTTTGATCCCAGATGGTAACCAGGGTCTGATGATGGAGCTGAAAGATGGTCAAAGGCACTTCACGATAAAACGACACAACCCCGTCGAGTTTGGGCTCGTTTGATTCGTCTTGACGAGCACTTGGATCCCAGATGGTAACCAGGGTCTGATGATGGAGCTGGAAGATGGCCAAAGGCACTCTACAATAAAATGACACAAACCCCGTCGAGTTTGGGCTCGTTTGATTTGTCTTGACGAGCACTTTGATCCCAGATGGTAACCAGGGTCTGATGATGGAGCTGAAAGATGGTCAAAGGCACTTCACAATAAAACGACACTAGCAGCTATATGACATCGGTCGCGCTATTGATGATACCGAGATGGCCGAGATACTTTTCAGTGGCATGCCCTCGGACTATTATATTGTTCGGATTGTCGACTGTATCAGCTACGAACAATATCACCAGTGAAGTTGTAAAAGCAGCTTTATCAATATTATCAACAACGTGACTTATAGTGCAAAGAAGACTGATGATGATGTGATTTTTGCAAGAGATGATGCCACATCAAATCTCGATGTTTCAAGCTTTAACGCTTTCAGCGGAAATGTAGAAAAGTCCACAGAAAACCAAATTATTAGTAAAGCATAAATAAGTACCTAACGCCAGCAGACTTTTGTGTGACTCATATTGCATTAACACAAGACTGAGACGTAATTTTCTTGTGTCTACTCTCAATAACAAGTTAAAGGAGACTCTTAAAGACACAAAACGAGACAAATTCCTATTTGGGGAAAACCTATCAGAGACACTTAATGCGACAAAGGCAATAAGCAAGTCTAGTCAACACCTGCAGAATCTGTCAACGCGCGTTTGTATCGATACAGATACAAACGCGCGATATGTTTATAGTACACTGGCAACACTGAAGTAATTGTAATTTACAAGATGGACGCTCAAGAGGGTTAAATGTGTGATCTAAGTTAAGTAATAAAGCATAGTTTTTAATAAAATATAAAAATGACTGAAACGTCCAACATAAACATGGTGTCAGGTGTGGGGTTCCTGCCACCTTTACCCAGTATGGAGTTCAAAGGTAACCTTGCCGAAAATTTCAAGATTTATCGTCAAAGGTTGGAGATATATTTGTCTGCTAATGGCCTTGATGACGTCAAAGACAAAAGAAAAATATCAATTCTGCTGAATTTCATTGGCGAAAATGGAATCAAAATCTACAATTCTTTCAACGCATCTGAATCACATACTTTTGAACAGGTGCTCAAAAAGTTTGAAGCGTACTTTAACCCAAAGAAAAGTCTAACTATAGCAAGGAAGGAGTTTTTTTACTGTTACTCAAGGTGAAGACAGATTGGAGGATTATTTTCAAAGAGTAATAAATCTCGGTATTCAATGCGAACTTGGAGATCTCAGAGAAGGGTTGACAGTTGGAAAGATAATTTCAGGGTTGGACTCCAAAATATAATAATCTCAAAACACGACTAATTTCAGAACGGAAGACGATAGTAAATTAACATTGGATTATGTTATGAAATACTTACTGAGTGCCGAAACCTCTAGAAAATATATAGAAGAAAAAACAAATCCAAAGGACAGCGACGAGTCCTCCATACTATATGTAAATAAAAAGTCAATAAGGAACTGTAGAAACTGTGGCACATCTCACAATATAAATAAATGCCCAGCATACGGCAAGAAGTGTCTGAAGTGCAAGACACTTAACCATTTTACGGGATAGAACCTTGTGGCGATGTAAAATATCTAGCGAAATAATCGCGTATTTCCAGACCAGTATGGTTACTTCTTAGACCAGTCGGTTGGAGACCTTGTATTGGACTGTCAAATAAAGTATCATCAAATTGGAATCCATCTTTGATTCTTACAAAACTACAAAGACTACAAATTATGTAGAACGCAACATGCTTTAACTACCGATATTGTGCAATTGGGTTGAAGTTCTATAGCTCTTGTTAAAATCCTCCACTTGATTGATAGAATACCAAAACTGCATTCAATCATTCTTCGTGCTCGTGTTAGTCGATAGTTGTAAATACGTTGTTGCACAGTCAAGTTGCGGTTCGGATATGGTTGTAAAACATGTCCAGACAGGGCAAAGGCTTCATCGCCAATTAATACAAATGGCATATTTTTCCCATTCGGATCATTCGGTAAAGTTTGCGGTTCTAGTAAATCAATTTGGCCCGATTCTAGTTGTCTGTTAAATGATGTATTTTTAAAGACGTTTGAGTCAGTAGAACCGCCGTAAGCTCCTACTTCAGTACTAGTAAAACAGTAGTCATCACAAATTGCCATAAAAATTAAAGAAAAATAATTTTTATAATTATAGTAGGTACAGTGAACCGCTTTGATTGGGCTTTGTTATTTCAATGTGTTTGCCATCTACAGCCCCGATCACATTGGGGAAGTCAGTGCGATGGTAAAATTCTTCGGATATTTTCTTAAAGTCATCCTTTGTTTTTTCTGGCATATACATAGGCTTTAAACAATCCCATATTTCGTCACAGACTTGTTTAATAAACAATGTAGATACAGTAGATACTCCAAGTAAAAACTGTAATGTAAATCATGAAAATTGTTGCCTGATGCTAAAAATCTGTAACAAAAGAATGGCTCATTAGTAATTACGTATATATTTTTTTTAGGCAAAGAGTTGCAAGCAAAATGGAAACACTTAAGGGACAACTTCTGACGTGATTATCATCAGGCTAAGGTACAAAAATAGGAAATAAATACAGATATTACGATTAATTATTATTTCTAGTTCCACACGTTAAAGATGCCAAAACTTCTGGAAACTACAGCACTCCAACAAATGTAACAAAGCAAAATATTGAAAGCCCGCCAACGCCGAACGACATAAATTCACCAGGTGGACCTTTGACTGACACTCCTAATGTCTCAGAGACTCCAAAACAGAAAAAGAAAACTAAATCATCCTTTGAGGATGAGGTTCTGAAGGCCATAAAAAATCTGAAACGGACGAGGATAAAACATTCTGTTTATCACTGGTTCAGTCACTTAAAAAGATGGACGATTATAATAAAATGTAGGCCAAAATCGAAATATTAAAAATAATTCACACTTTCTCAAATCACAACATCAGTCAGCCCTACCAATCCCCAAACATTGAACCATATTTCAGTCACCGAAATTCTGTCCCTTCGCAATCTACACCTATCTGTACTCAGATCACACAACAGCAGCAGTCACAGCCAATACCCACTCAAGATCGTTAAGTGTATCAGCAGCACCCAAAGTCGGAGACCTTCATCTATAATTATAGGTGCTCAGACTCCACCACAGCTCTCACAGACAAAATTCACTCAAGCCCATAATACATATCAGTAGCACTCAAGAGTCACACCCAACACTGCCCTTGCATCAATCTTCATCCGTTAATACTATACATCCATTAAAAGTAATTAGGATTCTAGAGAATCGTCAATATCGCCCCGCTAATTCAACTGCATCAAGTTCGAGGTCACATTCCGCAAAAAGCTTTTTACCACTTTCAACACAAATATTTGCCCATCTCCATCCAACACTGACCAATCAAGTACAACAACTGTTCAGAGCCCCTTGACCAATATAAGTTCCCTTGAAGAATTTTGCATGTCTCCAGATGATTGTTAAAAATTGATTATGATTAAGATAAAATACTTAATAAATGAAAAGTATTTTTTAAGTTTACGATTATTGTTTTACTGACCTGTGTCACAGCTAGTCGTTGTACAGGTGGTATCGCCAAACGCATGTTGGTATCTTGAAGTATTATTTGAGGACTATTGTCAACAGTTCGTCAAATGTTGTAATAGACATCCGAAAATAACTAAAAAGTTATCGGGGTATTGCCTCAATTCTTCGTACAGTATCACACACAAACTGTCCTTTTAAGTATCTCAGTTCATTCAGAGGATGAACCCAAAATGCCTTTTGCTTTCTTTTTCGTCTTCTAGAACTTTAGCAGAAACCATTTCCACGTCTTACTGAAGCGAGAAAAGAAAGAAGAGTGATTTTTAAGCGTTTGTATGAACAATCACATCGAGAAATATGTATAAGCGAAAAACGCCGAGTTTTAACGCAACGTTTTTAAAAGTCTCGTGCGAATGACGCCTGACGCACCCGTTAAAGTTTATAAAATGGTGAAATTTACTGTTAAAAATTTGGTATTTCCAAAAAGGTCCGAAAAGAATCACAAGCAACACGACACGAGTAAGTTTGCATAATTTTGATCATCTTGTCTAAAATAATATTATAAAATAAAAAAAATATATCGTGCATTGTTTTTGCCATCGGTGTTGCCAGTAAAGCGATTATGATTTTCCCACTTCACATGTGATGGTAGTCAAACCATTATTGCAGCAATGAGAATTTTGGCTTCCAAACTGGACGATCCCAAAGCGTTAAAACCTACTTTTAGACACCCTGCTACTGGAAATGACGTTATCTAGATGCATGCCACATGCTGAAATTGGTCAGAATCGAAACTGTTTTAGGGCAAGACAAGTATTTATTGAGAAAAATAGCAACGACATAAACTGGTAGTATGTACCTAAAACGCCTACAAGAGATCCCAGACGTCGAAAGATTAGGAACAGGTAACTAACATACTAGCCGTCACATTAATTTTCGCCAGCAAATTATGAAAGTTAAGTTGGCCAGTACAATACAGGTACATGCAAAATTATTTTATTGCTAATTTGACAGTTGACAGCTCGGTGGCAGGCCCTTACGTCGATTTAACATTGTCATGTGCAGACGTGTAAGTAGTTAAGGCATATCAAATAAATTTCTCATGTGCAAAAAAGAGCCTTTTTATTTGATTCTACACATGAAATGGTCCTTCGAATTATGAAAAAGTGATCCTTCAGACTGAAGAATAATTTATTGAAGCGAAGCAGTTGGTGCGGCAGCCACGTCGGTACCTATCTATAATAGATTCCGGAGCTATAAGGTTTACCAAGAAATTCACCACCGCTCGGATTTATACCGATAATCAATTATTATCGGCAATGCAAGTAAGTTGCACATAATAATAACTTCCAAGCAAATTGACGAAGATTTAAAACAACTAAAAATATCGACCCGGCGCTTTCCAATTGAAGCGCGGTGTGACACCGTGTCGCAATTGACAACAATTCAAAAAAAAATCATTCTTGTTATTTTGCTTTTATAATAGTTGGTTAAAAATCAGACTACCCGTGTTTCTCGGTTTTCCTTTATTTTGCTTAAATTGGTCGTTAATAATTAATTAAAGAAATGATCCCTAAAAAGTCCGCATATACAAAGATAGGAATAATAATGTCGCAGTCTTAGCATGATATAAAATTTAAAAAAAAAAACATAACTGCATGTCATTATGTCAATTCGCGGCACACTCACATATTTTGTCAACAATCCGTTGCAAATTCCCGAATTTGTTATTTTCTGAGTTTGTTGCTTTGAGTTTTCAAATATTTCTTTATAATGACGACCGGAAAAAAGTAGCATCAAGATGCCTTGACCATTTGTTTCGTCCGAAGTTGCAAAAACACGGCATTAATGGAATTTAATGGAATTGAATGGAATTGAAAATTGAAGAACTTTGAACTGTAACCAAATAAAATATAAATATTTTTTACATGTAGGTATTGTAACTTTTTGCTCCTAAATACATAGTAAATAAAACACTGTAATCTTTATTTGTTTATCCTTCAGACCTACCGGTATTTCAAAGTTGACATAACCTACCACTAACTGGTAACTGGGGAAAATATTCAACTAAAACAGTATAAGCCGGTTATGTTGTGAACTTGAATTTTCTGAAATAATTATAAAGTGACTTGTCTTTGTGCAGTACAGTACAGGTACAGGATAGATCCCTTAGGCCCATACTACACGGGCGGTTTCCCGCCGCGGGAAACCGCTCGACGGAGCTGCGCAGTGTAGGGTAAGTGTACCAGTGAATGAACACTTAAGGAAATTTTCGACTTTGAAAATTAATTTTAAGCAGTTGGGCACAGTTTACTTAAAATACTACTTTTTGTATAGCACAACCAACTACTTTAGTTGGCTGACATTATCATTATTCAACAGTATTACTGCACAGTTTGAAGATATATCACTATTTAAGTGAAAAAATGGAAAATCACCAGTGAATGAACGCAAAATTCTAGTGAATGAACAAATGAAACCAGTGAATGAACAACTTTGAATATGATGTTTTATTATACTATAAATATACAAAAGCGAAGTTATATTAATACAACTACATTCAATATACTTATTTGGTCGATTCCATGTTCTAAAACAATTAAAATACAAAAATAAGAGTAGTGTTCATTCACTAGATCTTGGAAACTAGTAAATGAACTAGCTATAAGTGACATAGTTCATTCACTGGAAAACTTGAACCAGTTAATGAACCTATATTTTACGTTTGTTCCAATACTGGCCATTCGGTAGATAATATATTTGGATCAATGTCACTGAAAACGAAATCTTAATATGACTACTAGAAGGAAAGATATTGCACAAATAAAAAATCCTGCAGTCCCAGTGAATGAACACCCCCCGTTCATTCACTGGATTTAGGCGATTTTGGGTTCCAGTAAAAAAACACTGGATTAAAAGGTATTGTTTGTAAATAAATTACATTAAACTGCTGCTGCTGCGCCCGCCGCGGGCCACTCGAGTGTGGTGTCATTGCGTGGCGGCGCGCGGGCGCCGGCGGCACCGTTAACTGGCGAGATGAAGGTTGAGACGGAAGGGGTGCCGTCGGTCCTCGGTCGGGAGATACGGCTCTTCAGGGAGGAACTCCAACTCGTCCGACAGGAATTGAAGGATTTTCGTCAGGAGTTTGTAGATGTCAGAACGAGCATGGCGGAATTCAATAAGAAAATTGACAGACTGGATAGCCGAGTCGACGCCATCGAAAAACAGGTTTCGGACAGCACCGTATCGGCGGCCCACAAGGTGCTCGAGGAGGCCGTTGCGTCCCTGCAGTTAGAGCTCAACGACCGCGATCAGGAGCTCCTGGGCAACGACGTGCAGGTGTCCAATGTGCCGGAGGAGCCGGGGGAGAGTCCGGCCGGTCTGGGGGTGCGGATTTGTGCCAAGCTCGGCGTGCAACTCGACGAGCGAGACGTGGTGGCGGTTCACCGCGCGGGCAGGGCGAGCGGCGCGGGCCGCCCGCGGCTGCTGGTGCTGCGCCTGGCGCGCCGCGCCGTGCGCGATGACGTGCTGCGGGCCGCGCGCGTGCGCCGTGGCGTTACTACTGCGGACCTGGGCCTGGCGGCGCCTCCGCAGCCCTTCTACGTGAACGAGCGCCTCACGGCCGCCAATCGGCAGCTGTTTCAGCGGGCTCGGGAGGCGGCGCGTGCCGCCGCCTGGCGGTACGTGTGGTCCCGCGATGGCAAAATCTTTGCTCGTCAGAGGGACGGTCAACCGTGCCATCGCATTCGTCGCTCGGTCGACCTAGATATTTTTAGGTCCGAATGTGGCGGTCGAAATAATTCTTAGCTGTTTTCGTATTGTTTTGTGTATATCTGGTATTTTTAAAGAAAATAATTTCAGTTATTTGATATTGTCAGTTTTTTCTGTTGATTTTCTTGTTGTTGCTTCGCTGTTTGTAATTTTTTATTTCTTCGGTGTCATTGCGGGTGTGGATTTTACACTTAACCGTGCACTTTTTGATGGATCATTCTGGAACGTTATAGTATTATTAATTAATATTCTACGTAGTTGTATACACCTTTATTGTATTTTATTTATTATATATGTTTCAGGCCGTACTTTACTTGCATGTATACAGCTACCCGTTTGTTATTTTTGTTCCGTACATTCTGTTTATTGTTATGCATCATTCTAAAAACTTTAAAGTTGGTTTGTTTAATGCTGGATCCCTCAGTACGGGGCACGACGAGTTGATTTTGACTATAACTGAGACTGACGCGGACGTGATATGCATCAATGAGACTTGGCTTCGCGCAGGGCAGGAAGGGCGCGCGCCCACTGTGCCAGGATACCGACTGAGACACGTGCCACGGCCAGCTGACGTCCGCGCTAGAGGAGGCGGAGTAGGGTTTTATTTGCGCCGAGGCATGAACGCGCGTACGCTGCCGCACCCTCCTGCCGAAGTCGTCGAGCAAATGTGGCTTAAGCTTACAATTAATTGTAAAAAATTAATAGTAGGCACAGCGTATCGACCTCCGTGGCTAAATGTTGACACATTTTTTGATGCTATCACTGACTCAATTACATCGTTTACTAACTATGACCGATTGATTTTACTTGGTGACTTTAACATAAATTATTCCGATCAAAATGACAGTAAATTTAAGCAGTTGATGCAGTTTCTGACTACAGTTGATCTGACACAGCACGTAAATGAACCGACTCACTTTACTAGCCATAGTGAAACGACCATAGACCTGGTATGTACTGACGCTCGTGTTGAGAGTGTGGATGTGAAGCATGTCCCGGAACTCGGTGCTCATGCTTTTATCACAACCGAGTTAAACATTAAAAAGCGGAAAATTATACCATCCATGATCACTTATAGACCTTTAAAAGACATAAACTTTATTGATTTCAACCGTGACCTTGACGAAATAGACTGGAGCCAGATAGAACGCCTCGAAGACGTTGACGAAATGGTGAGGCGTTTTAATGACCTTTTACTTGGACTTTTTGACAGACATGCACCGGAGAGGACTGTTGTGATGAAGGAGGCACCAAAACCATGGCTTACCAGTAATGTGAGGCTTATGATGAGCCTACGAAACGAAGCACACTCGAGATTTAAGCGTACTAAGTTGGACTCACATAAGCAGTACTATCTGGATTTGAAGCATCTCGTCATTGCAGCAATCCATAACGAGAAACGTGCCTTCTTCGAACAACATATCAGCGACACAACTGACAGTAAGACTCTCTGGAAAAATTTGAAGCGGACGGTTCTTCCAGAGCCACAAGTGCAAAACGACTTACCAAACCACTTTAATGACCCTGACCTAATAAATCGCCAATTTCTCAACGTTCCAGGGCAGTCAGAAGTAACTGTATCAGACTTGTCTTTTTTCGAATTTCACAGGCACGGAGACTCGACTTTTAAACTTACAACAACGACTTCGACGACTGTGGCTAAAATTATTACTAGAATAAAATCTACAGCAAAGGGACTGGATTCTATATCTGTTGACATGCTTCATCTGACACTTTCAAGGACTGCCGACATTCTGACATTTATTATCAACAAAAGTATTATGACTGCAACATTCCCGACAGACTGGAAAAACGCTCGAGTGACTCCATTACCTAAGAAACCGAATCCAGCTGACCTATCCGACCTCCGTCCTGTAAGTATCCTTCCTTGTACATCGAAAATACTAGAAAGGGTAATTTGTGATCAGCTGTCAGAATACCTGGAGGAAAATAGCATCCTGCCTGAACTACAGTCGGGTTTTCGCAAGGGTCGATCGACTGCAACTGCGTTACTTGATGTAGTCGACAACATCTTACAGGCAAGGGATGCTGGCAGAAGTACCATTTTGGTACTTTTGGATTTCTCTAGGGCTTTTGATTGCATCAATTTGTCCTTGCTATTATCTAAGATGTCATATTACGGATTTGATGCTATGGCGATTAGGTGGTTTGACAGTTACTTGTCCGGCCGGGCGCAAACAGTTGAGTTACGCGGAATGCATGGTGGTGTTTTACGGTCTTCTCTTAATCCTGTAATCAGAGGAGTGCCGCAGGGTTCGATTTAGGGTCCGCTGCTTTTTATAATTTATAGCGCTGATATCGTTTCCTGTATGGAGAACTGTAAATACCATCTTTACGCCGACGACTTGCAGCTGTATGCATCCAGTGTGCCTTCAGATGCAGTCACCGTCGTGAAGAGCATTAACGCGGACCTTAATCGCGTTTTTTCCTGGTCGGGGAGGAGCTGTCTGGCTCTTAATCCCAAAAAATCTAAGTATCTTATATTTGGATCTAAGCATCAGATTAGTAATACTTTGAAAAATCTGGCTACCGAGAATGTTGCTGTCATGGGCGAACCAATAGAAAGGGTAGATGTAGCAAGAAATCTTGGGCTAACTATGGACGGCGAGTTACGCTTCGAGAGCCATATAACTCAGTTAGTTAGCAGCTGCTTCTATCGCCTTCGGATTCTTTACAATATTCGTGATTACCTCAGTGTGGATTTGCGTGTCCGACTGTGTGAATCGCTCGTATTGTCTAGATTAAATTATTGTGATGTCGTCTATGATGGTTGCATACTTGGTCGTTCTAGGAGATTGCTCCAACGAGTTCAAAACGCATGTGCTCGTTTTTGCTTCGGAATCCCTCCTCGGTCACATGTCACTCCGTACTTGAACGCTGCTGATTTGCTTAAGATGCACAATCGCAGGCGCTTGCATCTTGCAACCCTTTTGTTCGGTGTAGCGCGGCACAAGACGCCTTCGTACCTTTTTGAAAAAATCACGTGGTCGAAAAGTGTGCGCAGATTTAAGGCTATTGTTCCGCCGCACCGGACGGTGGCGTTTCGAGGCAGTTTCAGGTTTGCGGCGTCTAAGTGCTGGAATGACATCCCCCCTCCCATCCTAGGAGTGACTAGCAGGTACACCTTTGGGCGAAAGCTTAAAGGGTATTTGTTGTCATTTCAGAAAACTTAATTCCATTCCTTTCCAGCACTATTTCACAAAACTTCTTTAATTTTTCTTTGTCTCGGTTATTTCACTTTTTGTTTTAGTCCGCGCATAGTTGTATACTTGGCAAGTGAGTTATAGTAATTTATTATTAAGTAATTTTGTTGAAATTGTTTGCTTTTATGATCTGCAAATTATCCATTTACGCATGTAGTTTATGTAGTTTATCGCTTTATATTTATAAGTGTACAGTTTATCTATCTGTGTGGCGTTCCGGGTATTACAGACGGTGCTGGCTGAAAATCAGCGCTGGGGTGTTTGTTATAAACGCCTCAGCATTATGCTGAGCCAGCGTCCAATTTACAACCGCAATGACACTTTTTTTGTTTAGCCTTTGTATTGTTCTTTTTGTAAAAATATTTTTTGTATTGTTCTTTTTGTAAAAATATTTATGTGTCTTGTGTTGTTGTAAATAAATGTATTTTCTTTCTTTCTTCTTTCTTTTATATATGAATAGCACTAACAGGTCTTTAAAGCTTAAAAAAACCATACTCAATGAATAATAGATGGCGGGGACAAATGCAGTAACACATCAGAAGTATAGTAGCTTTCGTTCTTCCTTAATACTGCTCCATAGAAAAAATGTACATCATACGTACGTCCACTTTACATCGTCGCCATTTCAAAACTGTTTCTTAGGAGTCGAAGCAAATTTACCAGAACCTGACAAGTAAAGGTGCTAGTCGAAAAAAAAATACGAGGCGTGGTAGAAACGTACCAAATTCTTATTATTTCAAAAAAATATCGTTTTGTTCATTCACTGGGTACTGTTCATTCACCGGGTACTGTTCATTCACTGGTACGCTTACCCTAGTTTGCACCATACAACTTCCATATAAAATTGTGTCTAGTGGCGGTTCATAAGCGGTTTCCCGCGGCGGGAGAACCGCTCGTGTAGTATGGGCCTTAGATAGGTATGATATTTTTTAATGGATAATGTACTCATAATGTATACATAAGGGTTCATGACTTAACGTAATTGTAATAAAAAACTTGAATTTGTGGGTTAGTATTGTAATATAAAAGTAACACTTTTATAGTGTAGTAGAATCACACGTTTTTCTAGTAAAAATATTCTCCGAGATTCTTCTGCACCAGTTAACGTATGATTGATGTTATGAAAGCCAATAATGCTTGATTACTTTTGTTCTCTCTAAACTGGGATCAACCACACGAGATCATGTCTTACTTTTTCCTGTAGCGTGCATTTGTATTTTGTACTGCTACTGGTTTACTGGTTACGAGCGTAGCGTGTAGAATGTGCTAGAGGACATGAGAACCTTCGCTCCTTAAGTTTCCGCCACATTAAAACAGTCATTTTTTCGCATGAACTGTAACAACATCCATTCGTCGACGTTGGGCAGATTGGGACTATCAGCTTTTACGAATCTGCCAGTCACTCTGCCGTCACTACCATTTCAAAATGTTATCAAAGCGTAATTCAAAACAATGATATTAAGAGAACCGAAAGCGAGTCGCTAGAATTTAAGTAATCAGTCAGACAAGAAAAAAATGAACTGACAGTTGTTTTTTTTTTTCATTTTATGGTAATAAATGGACTAAGAGCCTCTAAGTGTAGGTATGCCTAACATTCACAATCCAACTTTTTTTACTCTTTTTCCTAGATATAAAAAAAACTACTGCATAAAAAAATCCCAAAATATTTTTCCTGTAATCAGCAGTGAAAAATCTACAAATGGTTTTTTTTATTTTACTTACTTAGTTACATTTGAATTGTTGTCAATTGCATCGACCACGGGAGCTGGGATACCTACCGCATTAAGACACAGTGCATAGCGTGTCGCACGGAGTTCATCATTCAAAAACATTCATCGATTACCGGCCGGCTTATAACCCGATCAAATTAAATACCTGGGGTGAAGTTACCCTATCGATTTGACTGTGTGATCTTCGCATCGTGTGCGCATTACGTTTTTGACAGGAAGCCTGTGAAAGAAGTTTGTAGCAATCCTATTCGCTAGGTGCGAAATAGGAGGTGGGGGAACCACGAATCGATCGCAGCTCCCGCCGTGGCCAAACAAGAAACCGTGGGTGGAACAACTGTCACTATTTACTAGTGAAATTTACGTCTTCGTGTATTATTAAATATATATATATATATATATATATATATATACAGGGTTATTTTTAATTCACTGACATCCTCTAAACCCTGAATTCGTAACACTCAAACAAATGTTTTTTGTTTTACGACTTTTTAAAATGAAGCACTTTTTTTCCCATACAAATACACAGAGTATCGTAAAAGTAAGAGGAAATCTCAAATTTTCAAAACGTTATTACACCAAAAATATTAAGAGCCCGTGTATGGTTTTCAGTGATTTTGACTTGTTTCTTAGCTTCTGTTGGAGCTGATTGGAACCAAACTGAATTACTATTAATATGTTATATTGAAGTTTATTTCAATATCTCAAAATTGGCCCAAACAATTTTTAGATTTTCATTCTACTAATATGTTTAATTCCGAATAGTCTGAGACGTGTTTCATTCATTTTCGGCGCGCGACGTTCATGTTTTCGTTGTTTATAATGGAATCTAAATTATAAAATTGAGTACAAAATATACAATATTATAGACCTTGAACAATTCTAAAAAGTGGCCGAGAAGTTTTTAGCACTTTTATTCAGAAATTCAAAGAAAAACTCAGTTGAAAAGGCTCTAATTTACTGAAATTATAAGAAAATTCGTGGTCGATTTCTAGCGCACTCGATATAGTAAAATAAATAAAAAATACACATATATGAAGACTGATTCATGCTTAGTCACATACAATAAACAAATATTAATCATTTTACTTTTAAGAAAATATTGAAATAGGTTAAAGTTCTCCGAAATTCTCAAATATATGCGGGAGCGCAAACGCTGGTACGCCAGACCGCGCGCAGCGCTTCCGGGAGGAGGACGTATCGCTCTGCTCCGCAACTCGCCGAAAATACAAACGTTCGTCGTCGCGCGCCACATGGCAGGATCTGGGACTTACAGGCGGAATTATAGCGCGACCGCAACTTTTTGGTCGCGTAAGTATTTTTTTCTATTGATACATTGATAATTTATGTTTCCTTATTAGTAGATGGATATTTTGATTCAGGTTATTTTCGATTATAGTTTTATAGATTTTCGAAAATATATGAACAGCGTTTTGAATTTAACATATCGTCATGATACATTACATATTTAATCATGGGCATTTTTATTTCTTCAAAATTGTTCAACAAAGTAAGCTTTTTGAATTTCAAAATTACATAATCAGTCTACCTAACTCTAAAATTGTAGAAAAATATATTTGTGAATATTAATTTAAACATTGACCATTTATACTAATATATTACATATGTACAACTATCCTAGACTAAAAAAAATGTATGTACAATAAGAAAAAAGAAAACAAAAATATAAAATATAACTAAAACATTTTCTGAAAGCTAGTCCCCTTAGGCAAGGTGCCGAAGATGCTGGCAGCGTTTCCTCTTTGAATAGCTAAGCTAATTCTTTGTCCGAGGAAGCTGCCAGCTCTTCGGTCACCTGTGACGTCGACTAACCTCTTAGAAATATCCTTAAAGAGCTTTAAGGCGCTAGGACAACACGGACCAAGGGTCTCGACACCGAATGGGACAAAATCGTATTCGCTGCCTAGACCCCTGTATTTCAGTCTTTTCGCATTTTCAGCCGCTTCTGAAGCTGCACTAAATTATAAAATTATATATTTTCTCACTAATGTTTTAAATTCAATTTGCAGAAACAAAATTGAATCAAACAACTGTCCATTTCCATCGGAATTTGAAAAAGTATGCATTTTAGAATGAAGATTTCGATGCATCTAATACGCAGTTGAAAAAGAAACCATATTGCAGGCAGAAAGTGCCTTAAGGCTGGAGCTACGACGATGTTAGTTACAGCATCGAATTTTGGGTTAATATGCAAAAGATCCTGGAAATCACCGCCCAATATCTGTTTTGCCTGTTATGTCCAAAATTTTTGAAAAAATTCTGTATCATAGACTTAATGACCATCTTACCAACCTGAATTTTATTTCTCAGAATCAATATGGCTTTAGAAGACAGTCGAATACATTATCACCTTATTTAAATATAATCACTTAACGAGGACTAAATTATTATACGCGAAATCAAAACTTTTTAATTTAAAACAAATATATACGTATTCAACATGCATACTCATCAAAAAAATACTAAGGAAGGAAATAAATTCTCAATTAACGTTTACAAAAAGAACATTTAAGCATAATCTGCGGAACACCAATAAAATCAAAGTTTTTCGACATAGAACTGGATATGGCAAAAGAAATATTTTATCTGAAGGGGCGCAGATGTATAATAAACTGCCAACAGATGCAAATAATGTAGATCGATGAGCCTGTTTAAAGCTAAGTTAAAAACATACGTTTATGATTGTATAAGCTAAGATTATGTTGGACTATGTACTGTTACTTAAGAATATTTTGTATTTCATGTAAGTGAACTGTATGTTCTTATGGGAATAAATGTCTCTTTAAACCGAAGATCAAAAAGCATTAGCTCTGCGCCGCTTGTAAAGAAGATGCTATGCGGTTACTCATTAGATCATGTGCCTGCTATACAGCATGGGAAATCATCATTCATGGGAATCAGCTCGCACAGTTTTTAACAAATATATCATGTTATAGATAAATAAGACATTTTATTATTACCCAGTAAAAATTTGTCATTCATATAAACACTATAAAAACAAAGTAATTTTTGCTGGCGAATAATAATAGTGGTATTTTGGTGTCCCTAATCTATGCTTGCTACTACGGAACCCTTCACGAGCGAGCCCGACTCGCACTTGGCCCCTTTTTTTTCAAACACTAAGCTTAATCATTGTCAGAGGTATGATTTCAATACACTGGTTGGCGTTCATCCGTGGAGAAGAACGGCCAAGAAACTAATAAAAAAAGACAAAAGAAAACACTGAATCTAATCTATATTTTTATTTTTTCCTTTTTTTTTTTTTTTTGACGGTGGGAGCATTCTACACTTCCACTTAACGTAGATATAGTTAAGATGTAGGTATTGTTTTAGTTTTTTAACTAAGGGACCCAATACAGCCCTGTATTGTTTTTTTATATAATTTTTTTTTTATTGACTTATATTTGTATGATTTTTTTAATTTGTAATTTATTATATTTTAATTTGAAAAGATGACTTTCTGCCAAGTTTCTTGCGGCGCATTCTTCTTGGCAATGATGGTCCTTACGAAAGCGCTGGTAGTTTAAAAAAAATGACATGTAAAAGAGCCCTTTGCGGCCTACTTGCAGAATAAACGTTTTGATTTTTGATTTTTGAACAAAGTCAAATATGCAACACACTTTTTACTTGAGTTAAATAGCCTATTCCCACAAAAAGTATAACAAATGAAAAAATAAACAACTTATAAAAAGTATCAAAACTGATGCATCAAACTATTTCCGGCCTCCCGCCGCCGTCGACCCGACATCGCTTTGTGTCGTTGTCTTCGACGCGCGCTCTGGCGCTAGAATACCTACTTTCGCCCAGCGCCACGCGGCGTACGGGGCCTTAAGTTATGACAAAAGCCGTAAAACAAAAAACATTTGTTTGAGTGGTAGGAGTTTAGGGTTAAAAGGATGCTAGTGAATTACAAATAACCCTGTATATATATGTGGGATTGGCTGGTCGATGAAGTAAAATCACTTTTTAAACTTGAAAAGATATATTATTAAAATAAAAGCATAAATGGCAAACAAAATGGCACACCAGTTACAACGCACGTCTTACGTCTAACCTCTAACTCCGATATCTTCTCGCTCCCTCGCACTCATTCACTCCATCATCATGCTTTCTCTTTCAGCAGTCATACGTCACTCTTACATTCCGTTTCATGCAATCCTACGCGGCCCTCCTGAATTTCAGTCTGCCCTCAGACTTACATAGAGTTGCATGAGTTACACTATGATCGACTTACTCTACTTAATCTTAGTAAAAGTACAGAACAGTTAATAAACTTATGTACCTGCGAAACTTACATACTATGGTCACAGAATATATAATAGTACTGACGTACAGAATGGAAACGGTCCGCCCCGCACCGATTCGAATTACCCCACCCCTCAAGGCGCAGATAGCCGGAAACCGCCAGAAACCAGAAGAGTGCGCGCGCGATGTATGTAGGCGTACGCGTGTACAGACGTCGTCGTGCTTATGTAGATTCAAGAACGCGTATTTGTACAGTCAGCAACAAAAATATGAATACACCCAAAGTACCAAAAATATGCATCCACGACTCTATTGCCAGGGGATAAAGGCGTGTATACATATTTTTGGTACTTTAAGTGTATTCATATTTTTGTTGCTGACTGTACGTCGTGTCCGCCGCGTGCTATGGTGCGACAATACTACTTAAAGTAAAACATAGGTACACATCTACAAAATCTGAACCTCTGAAGGTTGGATATGCTAAACAGTGTTACAAAACAGTGTTAAATTTTAAAACATAACATAAACATTCTCATAAAGCCATAATTGGGGACACAGATAGATGAGACAAGTATAATAAAATAAAGTATTACCTGGTTCACACATTGTGTGGCCATCATTTCATATGGTCGCAGGAGGTAGTGGTGTTCCTAGAACCTTCGGTAGAGTCATCAACCTTCTGGACTTGGTACCTATCTCTTCCAGTAGCTCTCACAACTTGGTAAGGACCTAGATATTTAGGTTTCAGCTTCATTCCAACCCCAAATTGGGTTCTCTTGATGGCAACTAAGTCCCCTTCCTTGTACTTAGTGCTCTCCTTTCTTTTCTTATTGAAAGTGCGCCTATTTTCCTCTTGGATTTTCAATATTTGCTCCTTGGCTCTCTTTCTATTTTCTTCTCTTGTTAGCATGAAAATGTCTCTATTTTCCTGTTCCAATAATTCATAAATTTCAGTGTCTTCCTTTGCTTTCATTTTTGTACCGATTAGTAACTCAAATGGAGACGTATTTATGCTTCGTTGATATGTACTGTTAATACACCGTTGTACTTGACTGACATGTCTATACCATTGCGTTGGATTTTCTATACACAGCTTAGTTAGCATAGAGCTCAAAATGCGGTGAATTATCTCGACTTGTCCATTAGCTCTGGGCACTCCAGTAGTGCAGTAGTAGTCTTGATGTGCTCTATATTTTCCTCTGTACAATATTCTTGAAACTGGGTACTGGTGAAGGTAGTTCCACGATCCGTGATTATTCTGACTGGGTTACCAAAGCATTGTTGATGAATTTTTAACTTCTCTATGGTCTCGTTGCTTGTGGTACTCTTCACTGGCAACAGCCACACAAACTTAGTGAAAGCATCCACCATCGTAAGTATGTGGTTGTATAACTTCCTTGTCTCAGTCATGGGACCTATGTGATCTAAATGCATTGTAAATAATGGTACTTCATCTTTCTCTAGGGTATGCAGAAATCCTTCTTGTTTTCCACTTTTCCTATCAGCGAGCAAGCAAGGAATGCATGTCATAATGTGTTCTTCAATCTTACTATGCAAGTTTTTTATGTAATAATCTTTACTAATCAGCTCTATCATCTTTTTCTTGGCAAAATGTCTTCGGTCATGTGCTCGCTTTATTATCTCTTTTTCCATTGCAGTGGGTACAACAAGATATTTCTGGTCACCTTTGTAGAGCAGACCATTCTCCAAACAATAGTCTTTGTAGTGTACTTTGTCCTTTAGCAGATCCATGATAGCTTTGAGTCCTTCGTCATTAGCTTGGGCCTGTCGTAGCTTATTGTGCACAGGAGTATTTGTGAGTAGTGCCACATATGGGTTTCTGCTAAGTGCATCTACATGCTTCATTTTATTCCCTCCGCGGTGCTCTATCTCGAAGTCATATTATTGTAAGAGCAATATCCACCTTGCTACTCTGGTTGACATTGCCAAATCTTTCTTATCCAAAGTCATCTGAAAAGCTTTACAATCCGTTACAATCCTAAAATGTATTCCATATAAGTAGCATCTGAATTTCTTGACAGCTTCAATTATTGCTAATGCTTCTAATTCATAGCTTGTGTATTTACTTTCAGCTGGGGACGTTTTACGACTCATGTAGTATACCGGATGCAATAATCCATCATCGGTGCTTCTTTGAAATAAAATAGCTGAATATGCAATCGCTGATGCGTCTGTATGTAACTCTGTAGGCAAACTAGGATTGTAAATCTTTAATACCGGTTTGCAAGCTAACTTACTTTTTAATTCACAAAATGCAATCCTGCACTTTTCATCAAAATCAAAAGTACTATTTTTCTTCAACAAATCTGTTAGTGGCTTAGCAATAAATGCAAAGTCCTGAATATATTTTCTGAAGTAAGAAGTTAAGCCAATGAAACTATGCAACTGTTTTAAATTAACAGGTTCAGGGAATCTTACCACTGCATCAGTTTTTTCAAAGGTCGGACGGACCTCACCATCTGTTATTATGTGACCCAGATATTTCACATGTTGTTGTACCAAATGAGACTTCATCCAATTAATTGTCAGGCCATAGTCGGATGCCACACATAGTACTTCAGTTAGTCTAGTCACAGCTTCTTCTTCATTGGATGATGGAATAATAAAATCGTCAATAAAAATTATCACATGTCCCTTAGCAATCAGATCTCTGAAAATAATAGTTATAAATCTGGTAAATACCTTTGGACATATTGAGAGACCAAAAGGAGCTCTCAAAAATTCATATTGTCCTGTTGGAGTAACAAAAGCAGTGTACTTTACTGATTCTTCATCGACAGGTAAATGGAAATACCCATTTTTGAGATTGCTAAACACTTTAGCTCCAACCAATTTATCTATGTGATCTTCGATCACAGGCAAAGGATACTCATCTTTGACAATCTTTTGGTTGAGCCTTCTGTAGTCCACACATACCCTAATACCTCCATCCTTCTTCTTCACTAGTACAGTCAGCATCAAAAATATGTATACATCAACAAGATTTCAGAAATATGTGGTCATACTTCGATTTCAGAAACATTTATCAATACCTGACACCATAAAATTGGATACATCAGCTGTTTCAGAATGGCGTAAACACAAAATACTTCATAAATATGTCTACTAAAACAAGTGTCGTATACTTGTATACATGTAGCAGTCAAATATAAGGAAACGTGCGTTGGTTTCATTAATATAGTCACAACTCTGTTCCGAATATTTCGCCGGCTCCGGAGAACAAAATGATAACCACCATTATCTTAGTTTTATTTTTATGCCATATTTGGAATCCGTAGGTGCCAATGCACCAGCTCAATTTTTTTCGTATTTTTTGTACGGTAAATGACAAAATTGAAACATAATACAATACTTTTCAATTTTTTTATTTATATACCTTGTAACTAGAATAAAAGTGTGCAATAATTTTATCATAAAATACTGAAAGCTCATCGCATGACAAACATCTATATTATTATGTTCTCGTTAAAATTAGATCGCTAAGTAATGATATGCGCAGTTATCTTTTTATTCTCGTCGCAAACCGCTAAATACTGTTCGTGCAATGGCGCTCACCAAAACTACGCATTTGAAACGGAACTCTAAAACGTCTTGCCATATCCTTTTGTCACATTGCACGGGTCGAATGTAAATTGCAATGATCTATATCAACATGTCAATTGCTAAGGGTACGTGGCAATGTATATTTACAATAAAAAACTGCCTCTCAATGTGATCTCAAACCGGCTCGCGAAAACATTGTGTCGGCTTTTTAGTGTTCGATTTCTAAAACTATATAATTATTGGTGTGATTGGAGTATAAGTGAAGTGAGTGACAATGAACAAACAAAGGACATCGCGTTTAATGAATATTAAGAATAAACTGCGATGGATAAAAATGTAGTGACTACGAATCATATATATGATTTAAGACAAATATCTAGAGAAAAAAAAATATTGCGAAGAAAATGATTCTGAATTGAACCAAGATTTCTCACCAGATGTGTCTGAATATTTGCCTAGCCCAGAGAGATTTCAAAATTTACAGCGCAGTAAGAGTTCTTCAAGCATTGGAGGAGACTCAGATTATTTAGAAAAAACCTCTCAAAATATAATAAGCACTCCATCAAATATATCGAACATTTCCCTCGTATTGAATTCTGTGAATTTTATAGCATCACCTTCAATCGTTTATCAACAACTTAAGGGAACTCCAGAAACAAACACTAATTGTTCTATTGATTTGACACCAACCTCAACACATGAATGTATAGGACTCTCTCATAAGAATTCAAAACGATGTCTGAGTCAAATATTCCTTAACGACGCTCAGCCGTCAACATCGTCTAATTCTATAGGTATTTTTGATAACCGAGAACAAGAACTAGCGTCGCCTTTTAACGGTAATGATTTAGATGAAACATTACAGAGGAATAGTAATTGTAGCAGTGTACTCTCAGATAAAACGATTATCGGTAATTCAAGCATGACGTATAGACCTGCCCACCAGAGTCCTGGCCCTCAGAGTCCTCCCTGTCACAGTTTTGGCAATGAGAGCCCGGTTCACCAAAGTCCTGTCCGTTGTAGTCCTGCCCATCAGAGTTCCGATCAGAGTTCAGCCCATCAAACTTTTGTCAATCATATTCCTGAGCAGTACACTCCCAACAATCAAAGTCCTGACCCTCAGAGATCTGCCCGTCACAGTCTTGACGGTGAGAGCTTGGTTCACCAAAGTCCTGTTCGTCGCAGTTCTGCCCATCAGAGTCCCGATCAGAGTCCAGTCCATCAAACACCTGCCCATCATAGTCCAGAGCAGTACTCTCCCAGCCACCAGTGTCCTAACCCTCAGACTCCTGCCTGTCACAGTATTGACAATGAGAGTCCGGTTCACCAAAGTCCTGTCCGTCGCAGTCCTGCCCATCAGAGTCCCGATTACAGTCCACATCAAACTCTTGCCCATCATAGTCTTCAGCAGTACACTCCCAGCCACCAAAGTCCTGACCTTCAGAGTCCTATCCATCACAGTCTTGACAATGATGGCCAGAGTGAGGGAGACTCTGTGCACGCCAACATTGAAAGAGAATTAAAAAATAGAGTCGTGTACACCCCGGACCAGATGTACGCAATCATTATGAACGCGAAAGTCAACGGAGAAAAGTACAACGTTAAAGAAATGCTTCAAAAGGAGTTTTATAACATAAAAGGACTAATAAATAATAAAAATTGGGTCAAAAATGAGGTAGGGCAAAAAGTATCATGGACACAGATAATGGAAGTGAGAGTCGCTTGCTCACAGCCCTCAATTTTACAGTATAAATATGATTTTGATTCTGGATATTCTCAAATGAACATAGAACCTGTCCAAAAAACAAAAAGCAAGCGGGGAACCAAGACAAACAGCAGCTCCTTAGTCAACCCAAATCCTGCCTCCGATTTTGAACTGCAAGTGCTATGTACGAACATGCCACTCAGAATATATTGAGAACTCCGTCAACTATTTCAAATATTTCGCTTATTTTTAATGCAGCAGATTTCATAGCATCACCTTCACCGACAGTCGGTGGAAATAACAAGATTTGTACTTCTGATTTGACACCAACTTCAAAGCATGCGTTGAATGAATCTTCATTGCAGCGGTCATCAAAACTATGTCTAAATCAAATATTCCAGAACTGCAACCAGCCCTCGACCTTTGATGCTTACGAAGGTGACAAGCACAAAGAACAAACAAGGACCCTTGATGCTACTGATTTGGACGAAACTCTACAACCAGAAAATAATACAGAAAGTATCTTAACGGACGAAACGATGATCAGCAATGAAAGCACAACAACGATTCAAAGTCAACCGATAATAATAAATAATAAAATAATGAAAGTCAGTGTTTCTTCTGCAGAGCCGTCAATTTTAAAATACAAATTTTAATATGACGTCGATTCTGAATATTTCCGAATAAACACAGAGTCAATCCAAAAATTAAGAAGCATGCGAGGTACCAGACAGACACTTAAATCTATAGTCAGCCCAAGCCCTGCCCTTGAAACCGAACTACCAGATCAGTATTATACACCCAGCTCTTGCCAATTATATTATACGACGACCTGATTAGCCTTTGTAAGGCAGGTGATATTCCAAGCTACTATCATGCTTTTTATGAGTCCTTGACTTATGTAAAGAACTCTGAAATGAATAATGATGATGAAGATGATGATCAAGATTATGAATCAAGTAATAAGTACCTAATAAATTGTATTATTTTAGTTTTTTTCGAGATTCTGTTAATTTTAACCTAATAATTGAAATAAAGCCAAAGTTGATTACCATGTTATTGTTTCATTGCAATACCAGATAAATTACATTATCATAAAACAAATTTCACAATATTAACGAGAATAAGATGATATGTAACTATTATTTTTACTAATCGAACCGTAAAAATAGTAGAATAAAATGATAAAACAACCATACAATACGTATTTTAAACCCTTGAAAAAGCGGGAATAAAATGATAGTCGACTTTATAAATCACAGATGATGATCGATTTCCACTAACTTCAATTTTTTTAAATAACTCCTTTATAATATGTATTATATAAGTGACACTAAAAAAAGAAGAATTCTTAAAAAATTAGCTTTCCGTAACGCTGACTATCATCAGTTTACGTCCACTTATTTAGAAGTAATTGGCAAAAATGTGTTTTTTATTTTTCCTGAAAAGTTACGTTTTTGCGATTATCATTTTATTCGCCGGGGGCGGCGATTTATAATCAATTTATTTCATAAATATGTATACATGCATATTTGTTTTTTTGAAGTGTCATGAGTAGTTTGGTTTTGTTCTCGCTTTGATGACATATATCGTTCGTGACGTCAGAGACGTGCCATTTGTTTTAAATGACATTATTCAAAATGCAAAACACAATTATTATATCGATGATTCCTAGATCTTCAAAATATGTAACCAACCTCTTTTAGTAGTCATAAAAGATTATATGTATTTTCGAACACCACTGGCAGGTAAGTAACATTTAGTTTTCTTTTTATTTTAATTTCTGCAGGAATCTGTCATCAAGTGTCGCTCTAAATTACCTATCGTAATCTCGAGATAATAGTTTGAAGTAAATTACTGATTGAAAGTGATCATTGCATTCGTCTAAATAATTTAAAAAATGTACCGTATAGACGATCAGACAAAACACCGGATAATTTTTTTAAAAGAAGACTATGTACGGTTACTGAAATTGCCGAATCGCTAGGAATAGCGGTAAAAAACGTTCTTATGTATACATTACTTTAAACTTTAATGTTATTATTATGCCTTTATTCATTATTTCTCCATTTATTTTCAGAGGAAAACTGTTTACTTGTGGTGGAATCGGTACGAAGAAGAAGGAGTTTTAAGGAACCACGTATCTTACGGCCGACCAAAAAAAACTAGTATTGAAACGGACAGAGACATAGTGGACCGGGTACGGGAAGGAGGATTTATCAGAGTGCCAAACTTAGCCCAAGAGTTCTCAGTTTCGTCCTCAACAATTCGACGACGATTGCATGATGCTGGGATTCATCATCGAATTCCTGCGAGAAAGCCTTTTCCCACTACACGGCATAAATCTCTAAGACTAAATTGGGCAAGAAACTATGAAAATCATGATTTTTCTAATGTGATCTTTGTCGACGAAAAGACCTTCGTTACAAGTCATGATGGTAGAGTTTCGCTTTGGCGACCGAATAAAACGCGTTATTTGGAGCACAATGTTCTTCCGAATCGTAACAGGGGCAGATTGTCTGTGAATTTTTGGGGCTGGATGTCCGCGTCTGGGCCGGGAGAACGGCGAATGTGGTGCTTGGAGGCGTAACACCAATTGAATTTGTACAAGATGGGTGTTCTATACACAGATCAAGACTCGTACGCGCATGGATAGACAGCCAAGAGTTTATACGAGAAATTGCACTGCCTCCAAAATCACCCGATCTCAATCCTATTGAGAATTTGTGGGGCAAGATGGTGCAGAATTGGGACTCGTCACAAGTTCGTGACCGCGAAACATTGCGACGGCATGTGCACGAATTGTGGGTGTCTTTTAGAGGTTCTCCACTATGCACAAACCTTGTTGAGTCGATGTCCGAACGACTGCAAGATATCAGGGATGCAGAAGGGGGTTACACAAGATTTTAAGTCGTAGCTATTTAGTTTATTATTTGCCCGGCTGAACACATTTTATTATTTTATTTTGAATGGGAACCTAAGTATAATTTTATTTTCCTACAGTGAATTGTTTATTTTCCCACAGTAATTTTTTTTTAAGTAAGTGTGACAGAGACACTAATAAAATAATGGTAATAGGTATGTTTTATTTATTTTATGTATACGTAGGTAGTGTGTGTTGCCAGTGTTGACTTATGGCACTGAGACTTGGCCGCTAACGATGGGCCTCATAAGAAAGCTCAAAGTCACTCAGAGGGGCAGGGCTATGCTCGGAGTTTCTCTGCGGGATCGCATTAGAAATGATGAAATCCGAGCAAGAACTAAAGTCACGGACATAGCTCGAACAATCGCTTGACTTAAGTGGCAGTGGGCAAGGCACATCGCTCGTAGAACTGACGGCCGATGGGGCCGAAAGGTTCTCGAGTGGCGTCCGCGGACTAGAAGACGCAGTGTAGGTAGGCCTCCAACAATATGGAGCGACGACCTGGTGAAGGTGGCGGGAAAGCATTAGATGCGGATGGCGCAGGGCGATCTGTTTGGCGAGCCTTGGGGAGGCCTATGTTCAGCAGTGGACGTCTTTCGGTTGAAATGATGATGAAATGATGATTATGATTTATTTTATCTCTTTGTCAAAACATCGTGGCTCATGGAAATGACTTCTTAAATGAATTTCCCACTGAGAGAATAATCATCCACAGTTACAAAAACAAAGAGTATAATAAGTATATGGACAGTCAGCATCAGATATATCTATCTACGCGCCCCAGGTGTTCATATAAACGTGTACATTCCAATCGTCACAAATTCACTGACAACTAAGTAAGTTATAATTTACACGTGGACGCTCAGTACGTCATAATTCTTTTAACAGCCCAGTTTTCATTAAGGGCTTACCGTGTTTTTGCCGCATTTATTGCATTCATTTAATCTCGTGCTGTATCATTACAAGTAAAGCTATAGTCTTGAAATTCATGTGTAAGATATTTGAGGATTCATTCTAGTGACAAGTGTTTATCGAAGCACGATTACTTATAGTTCGCTCTATAGAAAAAAATCCAAAGTCGTCTCTAAAATATAAAATAAATTCGTAGTACGACGCTAATACTGCACGGCAAGTCACGACTTTTTGAATATTAACAAAACAAGATGTTTTCTAGGGCGCGTAGTGTTGCTACATTTTTAAAATATATATTTGTTTTAGTAATGAGATGATAATACCCATAAACGCGCAGTCATATCAACCTATCTTGAGCCATCGTGCCTCCCCCACGCCCGAAATCGCCCACCCAAAATCGATTAGCGCGAAAAGCTCGGTGGGCCCTTAATACTTACACCACTTGAAAGTCATAAAGATAATAACAACTAGAAAATCAGTGTTTAGTTTCGATAGGTTTACTAAATATATTAATTTGTCAATAATTCAGAAAATTCTTAATAAGCAAGTGCTATGTCCATGTTAAAGAAAATTGAGAAAAAACGTAAAAACGAATGCGATCCAAACTTAAAATAAAAAGCCAAAAAATAAAAAGAAAACAATAAAAAAATAAAAATTGTGTGTCGTCTGAGATATGAACTCGGGATCTCTGCTTTGAAAAGCAAACCAATGTTACTGACGCCACGATGTGTCTTCACTAAGCGTTCGAAATTTACCTTCACTTAGTTTTTGCTATGTGTCAGACGTTTCGACGATTCTACTGAAAAGTAAATAAGTTAGAGTAAGTTGACCGAAAGACATCTGTCAAATTTGATTGAAGAGAAAACTTGAGACAGATGTATGTGATGACAAGTCTGTACTGTTTTCGACTCGGACCAAGAATCATACTGGACAGAGCCTTTCAGTTTTGAGCATGTCCGTTTTTTGTTAGTGTGGAGTTGCAGATTTGTATTAGTGTGTGTGACTAGTGATGTAACTTAACTATCAAGTATATCGATAGAATTATATAGGCGGAGGAGACAGAAACTACAAAATGTAGACGCAAGCAACTCATTATATCTATACCCTACTCCGATAGAAATTGTGTTCAAAATGGCACGCAGGTAAAAGCGACCATAATAACCGCGGAGGCAATAATCTTGCATGTTATTTTTAATACAATTTCTATTGAACTGTATATATGAGTCTAGAAATGAGTTGCATGTGCAAGCATTTAGTATTTCTGTCTGCCCCGAGACCCCGACCTTTATGGCTGAATGAATAAAACGCGTTTGAATTAGTAATTAACTTTTAATACATTTTTTTTCAATCAAATACAGAGTGATACAACTTTATACTGACTGGCCCGAAAGCTCAGTTGGTAGTGATCCTGGGTTCGATCCCCACCAAATACAAATCTATGTGAATCTGATTTTCAAAGATTTGTGTTAAGTCTGGGCGTATAAAATGTACATACAATGATCAGAGACGTGATTGTGCAGATTATGGATTCGTCAAATCATCAAAATATATTCCGATGCTTGAATGAACATGTGTTAGATTTTAACTTTTTGGAAAATCATAAACTACTTTTAATAAAATCTATATGTGAGAAGTATTTACAGCTCCGTATACATTTTGTAATGAAGAATGCTGTCACTGAAAGCAGCGTCAGAAATAAATATACGAAATTAATATTATTTAAGGGCCATTAACTTAATAGCCCTTAAAAAATAAAGCTTGTACTATAGGTGCCAGACAGCTGATATACTAATTAAATACATATTTTTTTGTAAAAACACATACATACATGTTTTTTTGTGTTAAGTCTGGGTGTTTATGTATAATATGTATATATATATATATATATATATATATATATATATATATATATGTTTATGTATAAAAAAAAAAAAAATATTAGGGGACAATCTTACACAAATCGATCTAGTCCCAAACTAAGCAAAGCTTGTACTATGGGTACTAGACGACGATAAACATACTTATATAGATAAATAAATACTTAAATACATAGAAAACATCCATAACTCAGGAACAAATATTCGTGCTCATCACACAAATAAATGCCCTTACCGGGATTTGACCCCAGGACCTCTTGCTTCGTAGGCAGGGTCACTACCAACTAGGCTAAGCGGTCGTTAATATGTATATATTATACATAAACACATAGACTTAACACAAAAAAACATGTATGTATGTGTTTTTACAAAAAAATATGTATTTAATTAGTATATCAGCTGTCTGGCACCTATAGTACAAGCTTTATTTTTTAAGGGCTATTAAGTTAATGGCCCTTAAATAATATTAATTTCGTATATTTATTTCTGACGCTGCTTTCAGTGACAGCATTCTTCATTACAAAATGTATACGGAGCTGTAAATACTTCTCACATATAGATTTTATTAAAAGTAGTTTATGATTTTCCAAAAAGTTAAAATCTAACACATGTTCATTCAAGCATCGGAATATATTTTGATGATTTGACGATTCCATAATCTGCACAATCACGTCTCTGATCATTGTATGTACATTTTTGACGCTGATTTTGCTGTGGTGAGTGGCTATCAAACATTTGCGTAAAACCTTTTCGCATATTTTACAAATGTAATGAACGTCGGCGCTAGGGTATATTAACCCTCCTTTGTCTTTGATAGAAGTCAACGAATTTCTTATAGGACCGTTCACAGCAGTCATCATAAATGTAAGCGCTTCGGTAGCCACTGGAACACTTTCATCATTAACATTATTTCCCACGTTAACGTAACCGTAAGAACGGTGTCCATCCCACTCGACGCATTTCCTTATGGACATTTCGTCCATGCATAAAGCACCTACAACCGGTTGTTTCTGTGATTTTATTTTAAGCGCTTCGAACGATTCTTTGGTGAACCCTGGGTCACATTCGACAGCCTGGTACCATTTGCTGATTGTTTTTGGCTGGGGTAAGCAAGAATCAAAATGTTGACGCACGTATTTGTAAGCCCGAGGTGAAAGGAAGTGTAACGTAAGTGCGAATTTACGCAGTTCAGGTGAATATTTTTTCGGAAGTGGTTTATTGCTGCATTTCCTTTTTAAACGCATCAGCAAATCCTGATTTTTACCGCCTATGCTACACAATAAATCCAAAGACTCTGTTTCCATGAGATTCTCGTTTTTTAAATCATTTATAACGTTTAATAATGTCGCATTCTTTTTTTCAAGCCTACGTTTTTTTTCTCTTAATTTCTTAATTGTCCTTAGTCGTCTCAAAGACACCGCCTGAGATCGTGCTAGAGATCCTAAAACTCTCACTATGCGCCTGGGTGTTGTAGGAATGTCTTCCGTCTTCACACCACTTTCTTCCATCTTCTTGCGTTTCCTCGGAGAAATAAACTCAATTTCATCTCGGCGCTGAGGTGGTTTTCTTTTCTTTACAACCTATAACATTAATATTGTTACGAGCCGTAGGGTTCGTTAGATAGATAATACGCCTTAAAATAAAAATAATGCAATCTTCACAACTGTATTGAGTAACGCAGACGACGGAATATTACGAATATTATAAAATAATATTATTACAAATATTATTAGTACTCCGAGTCATTTGTTTCCATAGCGTTCCATAGCGCGTTGTCCTCGGAGGACTAATATTTTTTTTAACTTAATAGTCCGTCGTCTGCGCGAGGCAAATGTCTGTATGAGCTTTAGGTACTTCACCTTACTGAAAATTTTCAGCGTCAAGGATCAAATCACTCATTCATTGGTCTATGTAGTAACAGAAAAACTTACCGGTTGATAGTATTTAGGATATCCTTCAAAAATGGTTGGTACTGCATCGGATTTAAGTTTTTTGATTGATAAGCCGGCGATAAAAGAGGATGCCTCAAAATGTTTTGAGCAAAGCCTGGAATGCTTTGTAGGGTCCCAGTTTTCACGCCTTACAGCTTTTATCCACTCACTTCTTATTTCCGGACTTTTTGGAAACCTGAAAATTACTTGTTAAATTAAAAACTGGAAAATAAAATATTATCGATAAAACTAAATACCATGGTAAGTTCATCACTAGCTGACATACTAATATTTTCTCGGTTAAATATTTATTGTTGTAGACGTTATTTTGAGAATAATTACATAGGAATGTATGACCTAGATTGTTAAAATGTGTTGTGATTTTACGATAACAGATATAAATCAGCTGTTACTCACCGGCTTCGCACAACGGTGGCAAAAGACTATTTTTGAACCTCAGGGCGCCTGTTGCTGATTATAGTAAATAAAAAAATTACTAGATGGCAAACACTTTATTAAAATTAAGTCTTTCAAGGTTAACACTAGAATAAAGTTCGGGACTGACCTTTTTCACTTTTAAATCACACTCTTACACTGAATTTGTAGCAGCAATCCGCGAGACTGTTGAGGAAGCAGCCTACTTCAGGTGTCGTGTCCTGGAGTCACTTTCCACTCGAGTTACCCTCAGCAGTTCAGGTTAATCAAGCCAAAGAGACAAGCCAGCACCGAGCTTGAGGACCCGCCTTTTTTAATGCGATATCGGCACTTTGTAACAGATAAAAACCAGCTGTTACTCACCGGCTTCGCACAACGGTGGCAAAAGACTATTTTTGAACCTCAGGGCGCCTGTTGCTGATTATAGTAAATAAAAAAATACTAGATGGCAAACACTTTATTAAAATTAAGTCTTTCAAGGTTAACACTAGAATAAAGTTCGGGACTGACCTTTTTCACTGTTAAATCACACTCTTACACTGAATTTGTAGCAGCAATCCGCGAGATTGTTGAGGAAGCAGCCTACTTCAGGTGTCTTGTCCTGGAGTCACTTTCCACTTGAGTTACCCTCTGCAGTTCAGGTTAATGAAGCCAAAGAGACAAGCCAGCACCGAGCTTGAGGACCCGCCTTTTTAATGCGATGCTATACGATACGATGCAATGCTACGCGATACGATGCGATACGATGCGATACGATGCGATACGATGCGATACGGTGCGATACGATGCGACCCATTTGCTGGGTTTGAGGAATTTCACTAAATATCTGCCATCCGGTTATTTTTAATAATTATTTAAACATGGGCTACTGTTTGCCCTAAGAAATATTACTAATTATAATAATTTCATTTTATGTACATTTTCATTAATAATCAACTATGTACAAGTAGATATTTACAATTTTTTTTTTAATTTTTATATTTTAAGAATTTTTTTTTTTGGATTTTTAATTTAATATTTACAAGTAGATATTTTCATTTTTTTTTAGTTTTTAAATTTTCATATTTTATGATTTTTTTTTTGGGTTTTTAATTTTTTTGTAAGTTTAATAATAATTTTGAAATCTTTGTTCACTCAAATTGACATTGAGGAACATTATTTTTTCCACTTTTCGTGTGGTTAATCTGGTTCTTCTACTATTTATTAATAATCCGGACTTTGGAAACATGCGTTCGCAAGGAACGGATGTTGCGACAATGTTGCAGTTCCGAATAAATAATTTAAATAAATTTGGATAGACGTGGCGGTGATTTTTCCACCACACAAAGGGACTGTTCCATTCGCCGCTGGCATTTTTACGAAGCAGTATGTCGTCCGCTAGGTACATGTCTACCTCTTTAATTGCTTTAGAAAGTGGTGTACCGCTGGATTCATTTTGATTTATAAAACCGTCAAAAATATCCCATGGACTGTAGTCGTCAGTCTTTTTTTCTGTGGAAGATTTGGATGGTGTAGGATTTGTTTGATGCTTTGCAATTTCAGCTGCTACAAGTTTTCTGATCCGTTCTTTTGTTTTTGCAGCCTCGTTTGTGTCAGAAAACGCTTGTGTTTTAAAACGAGGATCCAAGAAGGTATTCAAGGCTAAGGTACCGCTCTGTTCGACTCTTTGGAACCGTTCTTCAAGGCCTAACTGAAGTTTAATGGCAACATCACGAACTGAACTTACAAATTCGGTGTTGCCTAAAATTTTTATGCACGATTCTTTGAGGCAACGAACCATGATAATTACAGAACTGCCTGTTAAATATTTTTCTCCGCTCATTGCCTTCGTCATTTCATCGAAAGGACGTAAAATATGACAAAGTTGGGCGCAAGTCGTCCAGTCTTCGCTTGAAAGTAAAGGTAGATTTCTGTCAACAAGCGCTAATGTTGATCGCACTGCATCTTGCAACTCTACAATCCTCTCGACCATATAGAACACGGAATTCCATCTTGTTTCGACCTGTTGTATGAGGCGTTTAGGTTGTAGATTTTGTTGAATTTGGTACTTAGCCAGTCGCTCTGACGATACTGTGCTTCTTTTAAAATGAGCTACAATTTTTTTTATCTTGTCAATTAAGTCCTGCTGCAGTTGTAGCGCGTCATCTACTATCAAATTTAGCGTGTGCGCGAAACAGCCAAAATGCTTAATGCCGAGATGTTCCTTAATTCCTTTAACTACATTGGCAGCATTATCGCTCACTGCGAAATTGACTTTCTCTTTTAAATTCCACCTGTTCAAAATAATTTCTAGCTCAGCTGCTATATTTAAAGCTGTGTGACTTCCAGGAAAACTACAACAACCTAATAAAACAGTTTTAAATTCTAAATCCTGTGTAATGTAGTGTCCTGTGACAGCGATGTAACTCTCCGTAACACGTGAAGTCCACAAGTCTGTTGTTATACAAATGGTTTCTACTTCTTGAGCTACTACAGATCTAACATGGCTCTCTACTTTATTGTAACATTCTTCCAATAAAGACCCGGACAATGTTTTTCTTGCAGGTAATTTATACCCCGGAATCCATCGACAGAACTTTTTAAAAGCTCGTTCCTCTACAATTGAAAACGGATGGAATGAGTCTATGCATAAATCAAGTAAATCAAGAGTCGATTTGTTTTTTTTGCTCGACGCTTATTTTTTTATTGATAAATGAATCCATCACCTTTTGGCGTTTAGTTGGAGGCGGTGTCGTCGGTGCAGGTGACGATTGACTAACGACCGAAGAACCCGATGTTCCTGGAATGGGTTCCGCTTGCTGCATTGATCGATCTTCATACTGGTCAGGTTGTTTTTGTGTGGAACTGGATTGATCATCAGTACTGAACACTGATAAATAAGTCGACGGATGTTTGCGCCTTAAATGGCTTTTTAAATTGGCAGATGATGATTTGTAACTTAACACATCCTTACACTCGTTACACGTAGCTTTTAATGTTTGAGTGTCTTTATTAAAGTGATGCCAAAATATACTAGTGTTTTTACGAACTGACGTCATATTTAAAGTCACTACGCTAATTTACTATTTACAGCACAATTATGAAGTTTATAATAAGTATTTAGGTATGTATTTATATACATTTTATAGTTTATATATAGGTACACTTTAATTTTATAATAAGTATTTAGGTATGTATTTATATACATTTTATAGTTTATATATAGGTACACTTTAATTTATGTACGTCTAATTTACACACTTAATATTTACAAAACAAGCACAAACACAATTATCAAGTTTTAAACACAAGTATAAACTTTAATTTAAACTTTAGGACGAAAACAAACGAAATTGCATAAATTTCGTCCACCGCCGACGCAACATTTCAAATTTCCAACAACAACTAATCTATTAAACTATGTACTACTAAAACAAACAAAATTCGCAACTTTTATTTCTTATTATTATTTCTTATTCGTAATTAGTTCTGATTCTGATTATGTATGTATGTAAACTCTTAATTGTACAAAAATAAGGAAAAAAAAAGAAATACATTATTGACAACCGTTGAAATGCATGTACAAAGGCGAACTTATCCCTTTAAGTGATCTCTACCAGTCAACCTTTGAGTGGATGAAAGGAGCATTTAGTAAGGGACCGACAAAGAGTAAGAAAAATAAGACAGTCGGACAAAGCAAAGGCTACAATACAACTTTTAGTAAATACAATACATAAACTCATAATATAAAGAAACCTAATAAAAATATACTACCATATACAACATATATATGCAAAATACATACAATAAATAAGCAGTGTTCACAATATATTAAAGAGATGGTGTGAGCCACATCTTCTTCAAAGCTTCCCTGAACGACACCACGGAGGGAGATTGCCTAATGGAGGTGGGTAATCGAAAATAAATAAATAAATAAATAAATCTAATCTAATCTTACTATTTCTACATTGTTCGACCATCAAGCCAGAGCTTAGGCTTCTTTTCGAATGTCGTCTCTATTCGAGTGATGTTCTCAAAGGGGCGTCCTCGTGTGTTTACTCTGAAACAATAAAACCATAGCACAGTATACCGTTCGGTCATACCTGATCAAATTATTAGAAAAAAAAATGGTTAAGTATAATTATCGTTTACATGTTCGCGAATTATTTTACTCTCGGCAGGTGAAAATCTGTACGGTCGCTTTTGCACGGTACGACACGGATCAACTAAGAGACTTTCGCACTTTCCCGTTTTCACGCGGGTAGTTGGAAAACCTTGAGTAAAATAATCAGAGTACCAATTTAACAACTGTTCAAGTGCTCGCCTACCCTCGGGTGAACTGTCAATGTTACCTCCGCAAAATTAGTAACCGGGTTGTTTTGGTTTGACGTAACGCAAGTTTTTACCTCACATGATTTTGTCAACGAGAACTCATATTCACGATAAAATCTTTGCTCAAGATTTCGCGGCATATCAACATATCGCTACTAAGGTACGAGTCAGGTAAAACATGAAATATAAGATTTCGGTCGGGTAGTCACATATCACAACAAGGCACACCCCAGTAGTAAAATAATTGTCATAAGCTTTTTTTTTTTTAACTTTACTAATTTTTAAACATTAAACTACCGTGAGTGAGTGAGTGAGTGAGTACTCATATTGAAAATAAACGGACCACTCACGTTTCAAAATGAGTTCATAAATTTCGAGGGTAAGTCAGTGTCGACAGAATCAAGATCTTTGTTGGATTTATTTAGTAGTTCTGAAAATATTGGCGATTTTAGTGCGAGAAAATAATAGTTTATCCGAAGCCATATATTATGACTCGTTGTTCCTCTTCAGCTATCGACCGTCTTCCAGCTCGTCCCGTTCGTCAATGCCTCTCGCCATGGCGGTTTTTTTCTGAGCTCCTTCATATCCCCTCCATCTGCTTTAATTTCCCTCGACGTTTTTAGTGTTGCCATATAGTGATTTAAATCTACCTTGAGGTTAACGTATGTTCATGTTATTGATAATGTATAGTGTTGCCACATTTTCATGAGAATGTGCCATAATTAATGTTTTTATGGTTATTTTACTACGATAAAGTCCTAAAATCATGACATTCGGCCATCTGCCAAAGTGCAGCCACCTGGCGCACGTCTACAAGCGGTTACGGTTATATGAACCTGAAATTAATGTCTGAACTTAGCTTGAATAACCATAGGCATATAAATATCAGGTCGAACAAATTGAAAGTGTCCAAACATTATAATGTGTATTTTTTTATTTATTTGTTATGAATATCTTAATAACAATAATTATTATTTTTATCTTAAAATCTATTTGTTAACATTGATTTACTTCAAGTTGCTCCTTTTTTAATTATCTTTTAAATTAAATTTTAATCAACTATTTATATTTACAAAATATATGGACACACGGTATTCATGACATGGGCCTTACGTCACTTACTACATACAGTTAATCCAACTAATCTGATTCAGTGCTAAGACTATCATCGCTCACTACATCAAGAGCTTTGATATTTATCCACGGTCTCATTCTGTCAG
The DNA here is from genome assembly GCA_947563465.1 of Archips xylosteana. Classification (NCBI taxonomy): domain Eukaryota; kingdom Metazoa; phylum Arthropoda; class Insecta; order Lepidoptera; family Tortricidae; genus Archips; species Archips xylosteana. Next base: position 11,057,118 of record OX387365.1, on the reverse strand, counting down.
CAGCTACCACAGTTGAGTATTTCTTTGTTTTGCTAAAGCCAGGGATATTAGATATTTTATACCTATCATTCCCTACTATTTTTATCACTTTGTAAGGGCCTATAAATTTGGGAAGAAGCTTCTTACTCTTTCCCTGATTTTCATTAAAGGATACTTTGGTTATTTTTACTAAATCATTCACTTTATATAGTCTTGCTGACTTTGTTTTAGAGTTATGCTTTTCTTGCAATCTGCTTTGATTTTCTTTTATTGCCTCTAAGGCTTCACTCCTGATGTCATTGATATCTTTGTGTTTACACACTGTATCTCTCAGTGCTTCACGAAATGTGTTATCTGATTCCCCCCTTAAACGTGTTCCAAATAAAATCTCAGAAGGAGTTTTGGTAGTTGTCGCATTAACTGTAGTATTTATCCCGAATTGTACTTTTGGAACTATCAGGTCCCAATCTCTTTCGTCATGTTTAGCGCTTTGTGTGGCCAATGCTCGTAGTATCGTTTGATTGAAGCGCTCAACCTGTCCATTTGCACGAGGGCATGCAACAGAATTAAGAACATGTTTTATCTTTGATTCATTACAAAACTGTTTGAATTTTTCCGATGTAAAAGCAGTTCCTCTGTCAGATATGATACGTTCTGGCGTTCCAAAGTCATAGAAAATATTTTGCAGTACTTTGATAGCTGTAGCACTTTTAGTATCTTTAACAGGTCTAACAAATACGTATTTGGAGAAGCCGTCGACAATTGTCAAAATATACGCATTAGCACGCTTACTTTTGACGAATGGTCCCAAATGATCAATATGTGTAGTTTGGAAAGGCGTACCAATTTTTTCGATTGGGTATATATGTCCCTGTTTAGTTGGAATATTGTCTTTATTAAATGCAAAATCGACACATGAACTAACATATTTTTTTATGAACTTGGTCATTTTTGGAAACCAGTACTGACTTTGTATGCGTTCCATTGTTTTTTTTATTCCAAAATGACCTATTTCGTCATGATTAAGCTTACAAATCTGCCATCTAGCTCCTTTCGGTATTACTAGGCGTAATTCATCCAGATTGTCTCCTGTTTTTTTGTATAACTTATTATTCTTGAGTACATAATTTTTTCTGATATCATGAAACTCGGTGTCGATATTAGGTTTTAAAATTTTTGTTATTCTATTTATTTCTGGGTCTCCAAGTTGCAAAGTTAAGAGCCAGTCGCTTTGTTCTATGTGTAATACCGACATGACATTCTCCGGTGCACAGTCGTCATTATAGTTATCAACTGGATTACGACTAAGGGCGTCTACATGGGCCATTCGATCTCCGGGTCGATACTCAATCTCGCAGTCGTATTCTTCCATTTGAAGTAGCCACCTCGCAATTCTTGGCATTAAATCTTTTTTAGCAAACGTCAATCTCAAAGCTTTGCAATCTGTAAATATTTTAAACTTGCTTCCTAACAAAAACGATCTGACTTTTTTTAATGAGCCTACAACGGCCAGCGTCTCAAGTTCGTATGAATGATAGACTTTTTCTTCAGGTGATGTCTGTCTACTAAAATAAGCAACAGGCTTGAGTACTCTAGGATTGTTTTGCCATTGCATAAGAATTCCTCCAATGCCTAATGAACTTGCATCTGTGTGTAATTCTGTTTCTAATTCTGGATTAAATAGTGCAAGCACTGGACGGGTACACAAAATTTCTTTAAGACTGTCGAATGCTTCCTGTTCGTATTCAGTCCACTGCCAAACAGTGTCTTTTTTCAGTAACCTTGTTAGAGGGCGTGCTATTTCGCCAAAACCCTTAACGAATTTTCTAAAATAACTCGCTAGCCCTAGGAATTGTCTTGTCTCATGTACCGTTTTCGGCACAGGAAATTCTTTGATGGCAATAGTTTTTCTTTCACTAGGTTTAATACCTTTTGCCGAAACTTCGTATCCTAAGTAATCTATAGACGTTGCAAAGAAACAACACTTAGAAAGTTTCAAGGTGAGACCATTTCCTCGCAACAATTTGAGTACTTCTTCTAATTTAACGAAACCTTCGTCAATAGATTTAGTAGGAATGAGCAAGTCGTCCATATAAGCTAGGATTGAGTCAAACCTGTTTGATCCCAAAATTTTGTTGATTATTCTCTGAAAAACCGCCGGAGCATTTGCCAATCCAAACGGCATTCTATTAAATTCATAATGTCCGTCTGGAGTGACGAACCCTGTTAAGTGTTTGGTTTCTTCAGATAGGGGAATTTGATAGTATCCCGATGCCAAATCCAATGTAGTAAAATATTTGTTACCACTTAAATTAGCTACCTGGTCCTCTATTAAAGGTAAAGGGTATCTATCCTTGACGGTTTTACTATTTAGTGCTCGAAAATCGACACAAAGTCGTGACTCTCCAGTTTTCTTTTTGACCATAAGGATAGGACTTGCATAGTTTGAAGTGGATTCGCGGATTATATCTTTCTCTTTGAGTTCTGCAATCATTTCACGAACTTTAGCTTTTTCCGAATGTGACAGGCGATACGGTCTATATACAATTGGCTTGTTATCGGTTAGCTCAATTTTCATTTCAAAGTCTTTTGAAGCGCACCCTATTTCTTCCAATGACATGGCAAAACAGTCGCGATAGTCACAAAGCATATCATATAATTTATTAAAAGTTGTTGGACTTACGTCTGGGCCTACTTTAATCTCCTCTCTTTGAAGCGGAATTAAGGGTTTCGCATTTTTATTTATCTGCCTAACATTAATCTGCTCAATTTCTTTAAAAGGCCTAGCTCTAGACAATACTGAGTTCTGTTCTAAAGGGAAGTGAGTTCTAGAGCTGTTTGATACTAGTATGCTACCTTTACCATTCACTAGACTGTAAGCGCCTTGATGTACATAATATTCTTTTCCTGGTTTGTTTCTGTTTTGACCCTCTACATATAGATCTCCTGTATAATTACCATCGGTAGTAACAGGCACCAGATGTAACCCCTTCAATGTAATATTTTCTGAGAGAATGAGATTAACTCGTGGTGTATTACTTTCAACTATCGGTGTATTGTAAAATACTAACTTGTTACTATCCTTAAGCACCGTGACGTAAGGTAACTCCGTAAAATTCTGACCAATCAAAAGAGGGTATTGCAGAAAATCGTTGTCTACCGCGTATACATTTATGCTAGCTTCAACCTCATCTATCGTGACGTTAATTGTTGATTTAAAGAGCGGTAGAACACGATTATTCCCAAAACCTTTGATGAGTGGCAAGCTATCTATGTTTCTGTTCAACTGGAGTAATTCTGCCAAGTTACGTTGTATTAAGGAGCATTCACTTCCGAAATCAATATATGCTTCAAATGGTTTATTGTCAATACTTAATTTTTTTACATATTTATCATTCTTATTAACATCATTAGTTGACAAAGTCATAACCCTTTGGGATTTAACAATTTCATTACCAAATGAGGAGCGACTTCGATTACAATTTTCATCTGTGTGACCTACTTTGTTGCACAGATTACATTTCTTTATAGTTTTTGGGCAATGCACAAATCGATGCCCCTCCTCGTTACAATTAAAACAAATATTCGAATTGATCTTATTGTTATGATTATGAATAAGCTTATCTTTCTTGAAACACCTGTTACTTGTATGCCCCTCTACTCCACAATGATAGCATTTAATCGATTTTTGCCGAGAGATATAGTTATCATACTTTGCAGTAAAGCCCCGTTTCTTCTGAGTTTGTGAAATGACGGAAGTTTGCGGTTGTTGCAGCACGAGATATTGTAGTAAATCCTCCGGTTCCTTGCATTTCAAAGCTTGAGCACTGTGCCTTAGTGGAATATCAGTGATACCATGGATGAGACAATCAATTGCTTTTTTTCCTGTAATTTCGCATCTATTTAATAACATGAGCTTATCGTAGAAATATGAACGTAAGCTTTCTTCGGGGTTAGTCTTTCTATTGAACATTTCTTCAAGTAGAAGTGCAAAATTGTCTTCCACAGGAAAGGCACGTTTCAGTTTTTGTTGCCATTCAGCCCACGTAAAGTCTAAACTTGGTAGGGAATGAAACCAATTTTTAGCGGTGCCGACCAACTTCTGAGTAGCACAGTGGGACGTTTGTCGATCAGTCCACTGATATATATGAGCACACTCGTTCACCTTATGAAGCCACATCTCAACGTTCTGTGTGCGACTATCAGGATCGAACTCAGGCAGGGCGTTCAACATCTGCTGTATACCACCAATATATGATTGCGAACCCTTCTTTTCTGCTAACGCTTTTATAAAATCTGCTGCGTCAATCATCCCTCGACTACTACTTGTGGTATCATCGTTTGATTCTGTGGTTTCATCATTAAAACGTCTGCGAACTAGAGGCGGTTCATCTTCATCTGATGATGACGAAATCACTCTTCGAATTCGCCTCCTTCCTACTGCCAATCGCAGCCCACTAAACTCGCCTTCATCAGCCATGTTCTAGAACAAACATTTTAATTTTGATTTATGCGAAAATTCAACACATCACCATACTCATCTCAATTCCCGTGTAACTACACCAGCGATCGTTATTGTTTATTAATTACTCAATCAATAATAACATCTTTAAATCGCACCTGTTTCATTTACAAAAAAAAATTTTTTTTTTTTTTTTTATATCAACTAAATGAGTATTCATTGGGGTGTAGCTGAGTATCTTTGAAGGTCTCACCGGCCGACCCGTTACGGGTTGTGGGACCTCACTGGTAGGTACTCGGTAAACTCTCGTCAGTGGCTCCAAGTAGCTGTAGTGCGTGCAGCGGCCACACCCCGGGATACCGCGTCGGCTCGCGGGCTAAACCTGATTGAGAGGGGGTTAACCACTTTAGTGGTTAGATCTTGCAGCGGATTCCTCCCGCATTACGTACGAAGTCTGTCTCGGTGGGGAAGGCAACCCACGTAGATATGCAACGGGTACTGGTGGACTCGGCGAGGCAGCAAGGCAACGTGGATGGCCTAGGGCGACGGTAGAGGACGTAGATACCGTCGGTTAGACACAGCATCCGAGCCCTTCTCTGGTCGTAGCGGTTCTTCGTTCCACCAGACTCAGGAGGGTAAGGACGAGTGAGTGCACTTGCGTTTGCGCGTACGTCTGTGCACCTTAATATATCCTGCGTACCAAACTGCTTCCGTTATTGACTCCGATGGCGTAAAAGTCCTGTGGCGATGGGGCAAAGTAGAGAGGTCTGGTCTGATGCAAGTTGGGCTTTGTCTGAGTCCTGCACATAGGCGGCTCCAGGGGTGTGGTAGGTACACCGTGGTCGCTTTCACACTGCAATTAGGGGCGACAGTGCGAATTCGGCAGCACCTGGAGTGACAAAGCAGCCCTTTATAGGGATACACTGCTTTCTCTGCTCAGCCAGAGAGGGGGCTAGAAAAGGTGCCCTAAAAAAATGTTCGTCCCTACCTATACGGATGGTAGTTACCGCGGCTGCCACCGCATCTTTCAATTCGTGGTCGACGTTACAGAAAGGAAACTATCAAAACACCTATCATGACTTTTGGCGCATGGAACGTGAGAACACTTTTGGATCGAGACGGCAACACGTGCCCTGAACGGAAAACTGCCATAGTAGCCAGGGAACTTCGTCGCTATGACGTGGATGTGGCTGCTATCAGCGAAACGCATCTTGCCGATGAGGGGGAGCTGGTGGAGGGTGGAGGTGGCTACACTTTCTACTGGAAGGGTGCCGCCTCTACAGAGCCTCGGCGTTCAGGTGTGGGTTTTGCTGTTAAAAATCACATAGCAAAGCGTCTTGGCGAGTGTCCGGTGCATATTTCTGACCGTGTCACCACGCTGCGCCTCCACCTGGAAAATGACAATTACCTTAATGTCATCAGCGTTTATGCTCCAACGCTGGATAAGTCTGATGATGTGAAGGATCAATTCTACGAGGAATTAACGCAATGCCTACAGAACATCCGCTCCAGAGAGCAAATCTTGCTATTGGGCGATTTCAACGCCAGAGTTGGGAGAGATTTCGAAGCTTGGCCTGGTGTTTTAGGTAGACATGGGATCGGAAGTATGAACAGCAATGGTCAGTTGCTGCTTAGTCTTTGTGCTCAGCATCACCTTGTGATCACGAATACCATGTTCAGACTTGCAGCTAAGCACAAAACTACGTGGATGCACCCGAGATCTAAACACTGGCATCTGCTGGATTACGCCCTTGTTCGGCGGAAGGATCTCTGTCAAGTCCAGATAACCCGCGTCATGCGTGCTGCACACTGTTGGACAGATCATCGTTTAGTTGTCACCAAATTGCGTCTCCGCCTTTGTCCCCCTCGTAGGTCCAACGTGAAGAAGCCTGTGAGATTATGCGTGGAAAAGCTAAACGATCCCGTGGTGAGGGATGAATTTTCCGAAGCCATAGCTAGAGGGCTGTCGCCTTTGACCAGTGAAGTCGGTGAGGTTGATGCAGCTTGGACTGCATTGTCTTCTCATCTTTTAGATACAGCTACAGTTGTGTTGGGTGTTAAAGCTCACAAGAACGAGGACTGGTTTGATGAGAATGACGGTTTTCTCACAGAGGCGCTTCATAAACACAAAAACCTCTTGTGTCAACACAGCTTTACACAAAGAGGTGGAAATGTTCTTGAGGTTAAACAGAGTGGCCTGGAATTGCGCAAGCTATTTCGAGAGACTAAAGATAAGTGGTGGCGAGACAAAGCTTGCTATATACAGTCACTCGCTGACGCAAACCAACTTGGGGAGTTCTACTGTGAGGTAAGACAGCTGATCGGTAGTAGTTATCGTCCAAGGGTACCTTTGAAGTCTATTGACGGGGATAGACTCCTTACAAGTAAGGAAAGTGTATTGATGCGATGGGCGGAGCATTTCAATGCTTTGCTCAACGTTGATAGGTCGGCTGACAGTAGTAATATATTGGGCATTCTACCCCCCACCTTGCGGTGGAGGTAGCCTGCCCAAAATAAAAGAATCACATCAAACGTTGTTTTGAAAATTTAAATCGTGAATCAAAAATTGATCCGATCGCTTTGGGCATACTGGCCCAGCTGTCGTTCGATCGCAATCGCGTTGTTCCGATCGCATTGCTAATCACACCAACGTTCATTTTTGAAAATTGAAATCCTGAATCAAAAATTGTTTGCTTTCGCGCAATCGCGCAATCGCGTTGTTCCGATTGTATTGCTATCGAATTTGGGTTGTCGACGCGTTTGGTGTTGCGTTCGGGCTATTAAGAGTTTCCCCCAAAATTGTTTGCTTTCGCATTGTCAACGGTTGTCGACGCGTTTTGCGTTACGTTCAGGATGTTTCGAACAATCGCTTTGTTCCGATCGCATTGCTAACGGAGTTGAGTTGTCAATGCGTTTTGCGTTGCGTTCGGGTTGATAGAGTTTTCCGTTTGAAGTACTTATCCATTTCAGTTGTCTCTATCGAATCTGATTCCACCGAGGGATCGATAAATCGCGTTGTTCCGATCGCTTTGGACATACTGACCCAGCTGCCGTTCGATCGCAACTGTTACTACCAAACTCGATGAGGTTACTTTACTAGTAATCTTGAGTTTTAAGTATCGACGCCTACCAGTTATAGTTCGATGCGATCTAAAATTTGTCCTCAAAATATGATCAGGCGCTTCTGTAATTGAACATTACTAGTCCACCACACGATCGAACTGGATCTGATCTGAAATGTTATTCGATCAACATCCGACACATCGAACCAAAATTCGACTGCAATTTTAACATGTTTGTATAATTATGACTTTTCGTTTATTTTTAAAAATGGCAAAAGCTTAACACCACATACACTCGGGTTGATCAGGTCCGGTGCATGTGTGACTATGTCACTCAGCGCCCCTCGGTCTCAGGCTGCACAGCCTCGGACTCAGGTTAACTAGAGGTGTTTGCACAACTTGTTGCTCCGTTGATCAGACGTCGCAACAAGCACGGACCCCCCAGGAGTTTAATCCCGGCGCAACAGGCCGCATTTTACGTGCAGGGTATGGATCATCCGTAACACCACCACCGCATAGTGTACAGAATCTCCTCTGATTTTTCAAACTGAGTTCAGCTATACTCGCAACTTGGGTGATCAAGCCAGGCTTTGAGATTTACTAACTGGAGATATTCTATCAACCGCCGGTAGGTCACGGAAGATGAACACCCACGTTGCTTGTAGTATGAACGCATTTTTACTTATATCTACGAATTGAAAAAACTTTGCTAGCGCGATCTAGGTTTCAGCTAATTTACGTTCGAATAAAACGAGTGTAAATAATCATTTCCATTATAAAGTACTAGGTTTTTTATTTAACACTCGCTAGTCTAAACCAAAATTTGTTTATAAGTCGAAATGCACAAAATTACGCAAAAATGTATTTTTCTTAACATATTGTACTACAGTAACGCCATCTGTGTTTGAGCAATCCTTCATTGTGCTTTCTATAAGTATATCTCACATTAACTTGTTGATTTAAAAACAACTTTGATAACTCAAATATAAAGCATACTTTAAAACCTGATAAGAAGTGATATACAGTATATGGTAATAACAACTCGAAGGCATGCAGTTGCGATCAAATTACATGCCGGCCATCGAGCCGGAGGTGGCTAAATTATTTTAGATATGTAAAAATAAGTAAGGAATTCATTAATATAAAAAACTTAAGATTACAGAGAATTTAAAAGTCATTCATAGTTACTTGACAGGTAAGATACTTGTAAAGGCTTAAAAAATTGAATGGGTTAAAAATTTGTGTGCACTATAATAGACATGGGTGATTGTAAAATTCGATGTCCAGAAATGAGAGAAACGGATGAAATTTGGAAGCTTATATTTCGAGACCGATTGCAATTGAACAGACAATCACACTCTCAAACTTTATTTATATTAATGTACGATACTAGCGTCACCACACGTTGTGTGTAAAATTGGAACTAATGAGATGAATGCGTGTCAACGTTAACCTTAATTAGCAAACCATCTAGTTCGTCAAATAAAGTATAGATGGCGCTATGCGATCGAACGTTATACTTAATTAGCAAAACAACTTGTTCGGTAAATTTAGTTCAGATGGCGTTGTATACTGTACATCAGATAGTGGTCAAAATTATTAAGGTTTTTTGTTGGTCTTTATATGGTAGAGAATGAAGGTTTATAGATAAAAAACTAAATTGATATATATTAGGCATAATATTTTTGCGAACATGTAGATGACGCCTTCCTGCGATACTGCTTTAAATATGAGTCATATCGAACAGGAAAACAAAATGACGATTTGTAATACTGCAAGTTGAATTATCGATTATCATACATATCTACAAATTGAATTATTGATCATGTATTAGTAAAATACGTAACGTGTTTAAGTAGACCTACTTTAATTTTATTGCGACGGAAGGAAGTTGCACAACATCGTCGCTGCGATTAATAAAATGCGAGTATGTGCATTTTCAGGGCTGTCATTAACGTCAATGCGTCGAATCATTTGATACAACAGCGGTAGGTAATTACAGTTTTAGCATGTATTATATTTATTATGTACTAATAGTAAACATCGCTATGTGTCATCTCGTTATATTTGGAAAGATCCTTTTTAACCCAATATCATCATCATCATCATCATTTCAACCAGTAGACGTTCATTGATGGACATAGAGCTCACCCAAGGATCGTCATAACGACCGATTCATACAGATCCAGAGGGATCCTGTATCTATCACCATAATCAATACGTCGTTTGTGTTGTGTGTACCAACTAGTAAATCTTAAGATCATACATTTAAGTATCTATTTAAATTTAACAGAGTGGTTTCCGAGTGGAAATCCTAATTCACATTATAATAATGAGAGATCAATAATTGTAACAGTTTGCGACTTGAAATGCGACAACCCTAGCTAGTTTAGTAAAATCATCAAAAAACGTCTATTAATTTTCCGGCGATCGATCGTTATTTTCCTTTCTGACTTCGAACGCTGTCGGGAACAGAACCGCATAATCTTACCATTCATCTCAGCTCAGAGGTTACGCTGCATCCAGCTTTTACGATAGTTTCTTCAGCCTACGCATTACATTGATTAAAATGTAAGTAAGTAAACCACTGTTTTACTTTCCTAATCAAGACTAAAACATAAAAAAACCTTCAAACCTTGTTAAAATAGGCATTTATATTTTTATTTTTTTTTCAGGTCTGATTCCGAGTTTGAACACATCGTTGCTGCAAACAGTGAGACAATTGGACCAAAATCCGCCGGTCGATCAAAAGCTGTACACAAACGAAAATCTTCATCTAACAGGTAACTTTATCATAAGATTTTCATTTCGTAAGTTATTTACTAAATATTATTTGTTTTTTACCATTGGGATATATTCTACAATATAAATGCCTATGTATTCATTCTAAAAGACACATATTAATCATAACATAATTTTTGGTTTAGATCTGATTCAGAGGAGAGTGTTGACGCTGAATATACTTCAAAATTTAAAAAGCCTACTCAGAAAAGAAAGACAACAACCCCAAGGTATTTTTATTCTCATTTTTTATTTGCTTATTGATTTTTGTGAATATACATTATGTTTCATTAAATGTTTGTTATCAGGTCCTCAGCAGCCAAGAAAAAAGGAACTAAAAACCCGTTCGATGTTTTCGAGGTGTTTTCCGAAGACGTTGCTGTTCCAAAGAAGCGAGCTGAATCAGATCCACTCGAATCGAGCTTAACGAATCGAGTTCCTGGAGGTACCACGAGACGAAATTGTAGCCTTAACGGAGATTTTTTCGTCGAGCTACGTGTGTACAGTACTGGTGACATTCGCAGTGAATTACGTGAGGAACGTTGGAAGAAAGCTCTTGTCGCTATCAAGGTACAAATTGATGACGATTCGCCTCAATGGGAGGCATTGCAAAAATGCATTAAAAAAATTAAGGTACTTTTTAGTGATACTAACGTCAACTTTTATTCTAATAACATAAAGTAATTCAGTCCTTTTCTTTTTACTGATTGCGCTTTTAATACTTCTTAAGCCTTTTTATTATTAGAATAAAATTGAACGTTTGCATATATAATTGCTGTAGATTGTGTGTTTAAAAACGATGATGATAATGGATATCCAGAGTATCGATAATGGTGGACCAGAGTTTCTAACACACAAAACTGATTCAACAAACAGTTTACACCACAGCGAGAGAATTTGTACAGCACTGAGATTTTCAATAATTTTATTGTCATTTTAGCTGTTTTTCTAAATGTGTACAATTTCCGTGCTAAAGACAGATTCAATCAGGTGGTTATCTTAGTCAGTTAGGGTAAGGTAAGTCGCTAGAGCCAATATGCCATTTTGCAATCATTGTTCAATGAAAGTCGAAAGAAAGCAGTGGGTGGGACATCTAAAAAGTAATAAGCATAAAAATAACTCGGCTGTAAAACTTAGCGATGAGGTAGTTGAAATTACGTCTGCTTTTAAAGGTCGCATATCATCTTATAGAATAATGGCAACTGACGAGTTCAAGTTTTGTTTACCTGAGTCATTTTTGATTACCCTAAAATCTAAATTGCTGAAACTTTTTCAAGAATCGCTTAAAAAATACGTGTGTTTAAAGGTTAATTTCGAATATTTTTCAAACTTTCTTTTATTCAAAGATAATAAACAAGAAATTAAGTCCTTTGCTACAAAAAATTTTTCTTTACATCAAAATTATCAATTTGAGGAGCTTTTTCAAACATTTATTTTAAGCATAAAGAAAAAGATCGAAGAGTTTCAGGAACGCGATTCTGGTTGGACTTTCTTATCTAACTTGTATTTAGAAGTCAACATTAATAAGTATGACCCATTGAGAGCGTCTTCTTACGTGGATTTACCTAAAGTAATAAAAAATAAAAAAGGGTGCATTAACATTCATAATCACGATAATTATTGTTTCCTCTGGTGTGTTGTCGCTGCTCTTTTCCCATCTAAAAATCACAGTGAGCGAATATCATCTTATCCTCATTTTGAAGACGTACTGAACATTGATAATATGTGTTTCCCTGTTAGTTTAGCTGATATTAACACATTTGAACGCAATAATATTGATATCTGTATTAACGTCTATTCTTTAAAAGGCAACAGAACAATTGTAGGACCTCTATACAGATCTGAATACAAAAGAAAACATCGGGTCAATTTACTTTTAATCGAACATGGTAAAAAGTCGCATTATGTTTTGATTAAAAACTTATCGCGTCTTGTTCGTTGTCAGATTACGAAACATCATGCTAAGCTTTATTTCTGTGAAGACTGTCTGATATTTTTTCAAACCGAACTCAATTTTAGTAGTCATGTTTGTAGTGGGGTCGCTACGGTACTTCCGCAGAAAGGTACCTTTCTCGAATTTAAACATTTTGATCGAAAACAAGACATCCCATTTGTCGTGTATGCTGACTTTGAGACTATACTTAAACCCTATCAAAACTGTGACCCCAACCCTACCAGTAGTTTTACTTCAAACAAACAAGTACATGTACCCGCCGCTTTCGCTTATCATATTATCTGCTCTTACAATGATCAATTTAATCGCTTTGTTCAATACCGAGGACCAGATTGCGCTCAGAAATTCGTTGAATATTTATATAGACACGTTAAAGATATACATAAAATTTTAGAAAAAGAGGTTCCTATGGTATTTACTGAGAACGATTCTTTAGTTCATAAACGAGCAAAGAATTGTCATATATGTAAAGGCTTATTATTTGCGGACAAAGTAAGAGATCACTGTCATCTCACAGGCTGCTATCGCGGTGCTGCACATCAGTACTGCAACCTGCGTTTTCGCGTTCCTAAATTAATTCCTGTTTTTTTTCATAACTTGTCAGGTTATGATTGTCATTTGTTTATCAAGGAACTTAGTCAATTTTCAGGACCTGTGAAAGTAATCCCTAAAAATAAAGAAAATTATATTTCCTTTACTAAGTTTTTAGTGATTTCAAATCAAGAGTATGCACAAATTCGATTTGTAGACTCCTTTAAATTTTTAGGTACGAGCTTGGAAAAATTAGTAAATGGATTAAATAAAGATGATTTAATTCACCTGAATAAGTTTTATCCTGATGCTAAGAAATTTAATTTGTTAACTCGCAAAGGTGTTTACCCATACGATTATATGTCGAACTGGGATAAGTTTACAGAGACCGAGCTTCCTTCTAAGGAATTGTTTTTTAACTCCTTATCCGGAGAACACATAAGCGATTTGGATTATGCACACGCACAATCTGTATGGTCCATATTTAAAATCAAAAACATGGGAGAGTATACCGATCTTTACCTTAAAACTGATGTGTTGCTTTTATCAGATATATTTGAGAACTTTCGGTTAATTTGCAAGTTAAATTATCATTTAGACCCAGCCTTTTATTTGACGGCGCCAAGTCTATCCTTTGATGCTATGTTATTAAAAACTGGAGTCAAGCTAGAATTGATAGCCGAATTAGAAATAATTCGACTTATACAAAAAGGTATAAGAGGTGGTATTTGTATGTGTTCGACTAGATATGCTCGTGCTAATAACGAATACATGGAAACTTATGAAAAGGGTACACCAGATTCGTTTTTAATATATATCGATTGCAATAACTTATACGGATACAGTATGTGTCAATCGTTGCCAATGTCTGATTTTATTTTCCTAAATCACCATGAAATTGCCCAACTAGATATTTTATCTGTGGAGGATGATGCTGAATTTGGATTTATTCTGGAAGTTGATTTGTTATATCCAGAATATTTGCATCATAGCCATAACGACTATCCATTTTGTGCTCAAAAATGTATTCCTCCAGGAGGGAAAACTTCTAAATTAATCCCAAATTTATATGACAAATATGAATATGTCATTCATTATGTTCATCTGAAAACATGTTTACGCAATGGTCTAACTCTTAATAAAATCCATCGCGTTCTTAGATTCCGTCAAAGACCCTTTTTAAAACAGTATATCCAATTAAATACAGAACTGAGAAAAAAAGCAAATACTCCTTTCCAACAAGATCTTTTTAAATTAATGAATAACTCTGTTTTTGGAAAAACACTTGAAGACAGTGAGCGGCGCGTTGACGTCAAATTAGTAAATCAGTGGTGCGATAGCCAAAACAAAACAAAAAAGTTTACTTCTGCCAATAAATTAATCGCTAAACCGAATTTCCATAGTGCAACAGTGTTATCTGAAAATTTGGTGGCAGTACAAATGAAGCCTGAAAGAGTAATTTTGGATAAACCAATTTACGTAGGTTTCTCTGTACTTGAGCTTTCTAAAAACCATATGTACCAATTTCATTACTCTGTAATGAAACCTCACTACCAAGATCAAATTACTCTGTGCTACACTGATACTGACAGTTTTATTTACAAAATTGAGACTAAAGACTTTTATAGCGATTTAAAAAAACACTTTTTAAATTTTTTTGATACAAGCAATTATAATCCTGAAAATGAATTTCAAATATCATTACGTCACAAGAAGATTCCCGGGTTATTTAAAGATGAGTTAGGAGGAGAACTTATTACCGAGTTTGTAGGGTTACGTTCTAAACTATACTGTATCAAAACTGAGAAATCGTTTATTAAAAAGGCTAAAGGAATAAAAAAGCCTGCAGTTCAAGAGTTAACATTAAATGACTATCAGGACGTGCTGTTCAATGATAAAATAATCCGGAAAAAAAACATATTATTTAAATCTATTAAGCACGAGATCTTCACTCAAACTGTCAATAAAGTTGCTTTATCTAACAAAGACGATAAACGACATATATTAGCAGACAAAATATCAACAAAAGCCTGGGGGCACAGGTCTATTTTTTAGTGCAGTACTTAGTTATGCAAGCGATCTTACCTTGAGCTGTAATTTTATTTAGTATTTAGAGCGCGCGCAGACAGAGAGCGGTCTGGAGTTCCGAGTTCCACGTTCAGAGTTCTGTGTATTGACCGCTCGAGAGTTCCGACCGCCTGCTGTGTGCGTTATCGTAAGGGACTCAGTACATTCAAAAGAACGCAGAACTCTGAACGCGGAACGCGGAACGCCAGACCGCTCTCTGTCTGAGTGCTCTTATGTACAATCGCTGCACAGACAGCGACTTTAGACATTGACTGTACCTAGAAATTAATTTGGCATAGATTCTAAAATGTTATTTGTGTACATCCGTATTTGTCGAATAAAATGTAAGATTTAATTTTTTTATAAATAAATACATTTATAAGGTCATTATTATTTGGTTTTCTTTTTTCACCTGTGTACCTATACCAGACCCCTAAAGTTCACATATGCAGAAATTATTGTTTCTTTGACGTGACCCAGATTATAGTTTGATTTAGTTAAAATGACGTAACCAACTCCAACATCTATTGTTTAATTGTTATCTTCAAGTAAGGTTGTAAAACAATTACGCAGGTGTGTCGGTAGGCCCAAAGTATACTGTGAACAAAAAATTGAACCACTCCAGGACACGTGCCAGACTTCAGTCAGTTTTATTGTGTCTTTGTTATCTTTCCCTTTCATATTTAGCAACAAAAGAAGTTGTAAAATCCCACGTTAAGTGCATTTTCGTCATTTTACTAAAACAAACTATACACGAACATTGTCTTGCAATGTCAACTACAAAATATTAGCTGCTCTCCGTAAACAACTAATTGATCTAAATGATTACGTCGCATTGTTAACATTATTGAGTAGGATTAAAACATGTTGTTACGTGTTCTTCACAACCTTAGGTCAATCACCTCACCTACAATACCGAGTCAGCAATGACCGCGTAACGATTTGTCATCATTAACTATGTGCGGCGCGTAGTATGATTTGCTTACACATGAAATTACTATAATTATAAATAGCAGCTGTTATAGCGAGTTACCATTCTCAATTCTGCATCCATTCATAACTTATTATTCTATAAATTCGTTCCAAAGTTTTGAAAATTAACACGAGCTGAACCGGTCACGATTTGGTAAGTAAATTTGTATTATATCGAATAGAGTGTATTTAGACAACCAGATGGCCTAGTGGTTAGAGAACCTGACTATGAAGCTTGAGGTCCCGGGTTCGATTCCTGAGTCGGTCAGATATTTGTATGAAAAATACGAATGTTTACTCTCGGGTCTTGGGTGTTGTGTTAAGTATGTATCTTCTATATAAGTATGTTTATCCGTTGACTCAGTACCCATAACACAAGCTTTGCTTAGCTTACTTTGGGAGTAGATCAATTGGTGTGAATGTCCTGTGATATTTATTTATTTAGTCGTAAATCGAAAACATCTTTGATGATATTTTTAGTCGTTATTATTGTTTATAAGCGTATAAAAACGGTATAATGTGTTGTCAAATGCAAAACAGTGCAAGCATGGTTACGTTTAATTTGATTTTGTTTTGTTTTAGAATATGGAAGGAACACAAGACACGGAAATAATATTTTCTCAATATGCACAGGATCCATTAGGATTCCCAGAAGAAGAACAAGACGAATTATTTAAAAAAGTTACAAGTGTAATAAACAAAACAAAAACGAAGTCTAATAAACAAAAATTAAGGCTAAATAAAGTAGTAAAGCGGACTGTACGAGGACATCCACCGTCGTTTGTTATAAATAATGAAGCAGCTAAGGGGAATAGACTTATTAAAATCCAAATAATTAACATAAGTGACTGCGTGCCCGATCAAAATGATGAAACCAGTGATAACGTTCTGCTTAGTGCACAATATGTGGCGAGTGACGGATATGATGAGATAATAGACAGTACAGAAAGTGTAATAAATAAAATTTCAAAGAAGTTGTGCGGATATAGTGTGAGTTATTAACTTTATAATTGTTTATGTATAATTGTGATATGTAATAAATATAGTCAATTATTTTGTTGTTTTATTCCTTTGATTTAGTGATGCGTATACTATTTTTAGCTACAGGTATGAATCTTTACCATTTATTTTTTATTTTTAAACAAAAAAACATTTAAAATGGATTAATATAAAAAATCTTTATTTGAAATAAATGGTAACTAATTTTGACTGGGTAATAAAAAACTGAATTAAACGTAAATATTTATTTTTGTACAGTAGGTATATTATTTATTACATTGGTAAATAAGTATGCAAAATATCGAAATAACATTTTTTCAGACATATAACGTTTTTTAACGCGCAAGATTTTTTATGATGTGCACAGTTGTACGATTTATTGTCGATACAATATATAGTATACAAAGATTGAAAATTTGGACAACCTTCTTCACCCATGTCTATTACAGTGCAATCAGCACACAAATTTTTAACCCATTCAATTTTTTCTAAACCTTTTACAAGTATAATCTTACGTGCCAAGTAACTATGAATAACTCTTTTAAATTCTCTGTAATCAACATATCCCTCGCGCCACAAAATGCCAAGGTTTTTCTCTATCCATTTCACATGTCTTTTTTCATTTTCGGATAAAGTAGAAAATGAATACGGAGGTTTTATTAAAAACGTTTGTGTGTATTCATTGGTACTGAACGCAAATTCTTTAATAATAAACTCATTTTTAGACGTTTTAAACCCCTGAACATCTACGAACAGATGATCTAGATTCATGATACCTTCTTTGTTAAATTGGTTAACGGTTTATACTCTATAATACTATCATTCAGAATAAGGCAATAAGCCGCTGTATTATCAGGTATATCTGTTTCACACTCTAATTCAACTCGTACATCTACTGACCCTGTTTTTAAGGTTTCGTTTTGTCTAGAACAATCGATAACAAATAGCGGAGCCTTATTTTTAAATTCTTGCGGATTCAACAAAGGTGCTTGACGGCGGTTGTAATAAGACTGCTGGAATTTAGCATACTGCTCGTATAATAAAGCAAATTTTTGACCCGAAAAACTGACATTCAAATTTTCGTAGGGAAAATAACATGAATTTAAATAAACTTTAACATCTCGCAAATTACAATGGTCGAAACGTGATACGTCATTCTCAGAAACATTTTTTCTGTTAGTTTTTAATCCAATTATAACATATCGAGGTTTTTCAACTTGAGAAGAAGTTTTAACAGCCCATGAATGTTTTGATGTTTTAGGTAAAAGAGGGTATTCGTACAAATCCCAGTTCCTAAATGCAACCTGAATAGCTCGATCTCTTTCCAAATATTTGAGCAAACTTAATCTTTCTCGATCGGAAACCTTAATGTGTGGCATGCGCCATACTATTTTAGATATAGTTATGTTATCTATATACTCATTTGTGTTCAGTTTTACGCTATTTAAATTAGTATTGGATCGTAAAAGAATAAGTTCATGCTTACAGTTAATAATAATTTTGTTATAATCCTCTGCGAAGCCAAGAATCTTATTTAAAGGTATAGATACAGAAAATGATCCATGTGAAATTTTTGTGCCATCAACGTCCCAGCCCCATAACTTTGACATCGACGATTCAAGTTCATTCATCGACACAAGAGATTTTATTGTTGTTGTGATCCCAGCGTTTTTAATTTTATCTATTTCGATCCCATTCAGCTCATATCGAATATCTTGAAATAAATGAAGTATAGGGTTATTTGTAAAAAGAACACTGGACACCTTAGCTTTTGTATCTCTGTTGAATACTTCTATAGTACCCTCTATGTATATAGTACTCGCTGATGGTAATACGTATAGATCTTGTTGGTTGATAGGTATACGGATTTCATCATTTAAATTGAAACTTGTAACGTACGGTTTATACGAATGATATTCAAAACTTTCAATCGTATTATCAAAGCTAAAGGGGTCTGATAAGTTTAGTATACTCATTTTAATAAACCTATGTTTTTTAAAAATTGTTTGTTATCCTTTGTAAGTTGTCCTTTAGGTCTTCTTTTCTTGATAGCACAATGAGTACTAACTGTTTTGCTGTTGGAAGCCGTACTTTTATTAAAGTCTATCATTTTTTTCTAAGATGTAAATATATCTGAATCTCTTCACCACGTAAATTCACTAAATTATCGTTTATATCCAGTATTCTTATTTTAAGAGAGTTTAAGCTATTTTGAGTAACAGGAAAATATATAACATTTTTAGGTGTTTCTATAATCCGGTAACCGGGCGGCACATTAGGCACAAATTCATGAATTATATGACTAGGTTTTCCGTTTATAAATGACCCGCTCACGATGTCACATTCGACTCGCACTATAGTTGTAGACAGAATGGACACAGGAAAAGGGGACTCTGTTAATATATTCGCCTGAACTGTTTCTTCTCCAAAACCAAGTAACTTACCAATCGAATTTGGTTTTTTAAAATAGATGTTTTTGGAGCATAGAATAGATGTTTTTAAGGTATTATTATTGCATGTCAATGTAAAAGTGCATCCTTGGAGGTGTCTTTTAAGATAATCGTCAAGATCTTGAAGTTCATATGACCCTTCAGGAATTTCTACTACTTCGTTATCACCATAATAAAACTTATTATTTCTATTGTCTATATTAGGTATCGAGTTAAATGTTGACATGTATAGCAACCCGCATTCATATTCACCATCTAATTGTAGAGCTGACGAGTGATTCGTAATCAGGGTAGAGGAGGATCCCGTTATGGACAAAGTGAAAGTCATCGTGAGAATGAGAAGCTATTTATTGATCAGAGATATTTAAACGGTTATTCCAATATTTTTTTAAATACTTTAAACATAAATGACCGCAATTAACAGTATTAAATTTTTGATAGACATTATAATTGTATGAAATATTATGATTTTTCAAATACTTTATTAATTCTAGCGGCGGTGGAAGATCACCATAACTATTGAAATATTCACAGTGATTATTATCTTTGACATAGGCTACCCAGTGTGTCCCTTGGTTTTTAGAACTATCTAAATTTACGATTGCACATTCTACTCTTTTTGGACGCTTGGGTAATTTGTCTCTCATGTAAACACCGCGAAAATAAGGAATATCTGTTGAATGTGTTAAAATATCGACATTTGTAAGAGCACGTCTGGGTAGCCTTTTATTTAGTTTTTTGAACGTTTTAAACATAAACCCTTTCCATTTCTATACTGTTTAATGTATAACCCTTTACCTAATGCAATTGATTCCATCGTTTTGTTATGACGTTCTGATTCGGATAAGCTTTTTTTTGCAGCTTTGTAATCACCAACAGCTTTAGCGATCCCAGCAGCTCCTCCTGCTAATGAACCTAGCGCAGAAAGTCCCGCGAAAATAGGTATTAGCGGCAATATACCTCCAGTTTTAGGAATCGGTATTAATCGAGGAACTCGCATTTTACTCGTATTGTTATTAAAAAATACTTTACTAGCTGCCACAAAAGCTCTGCTGATTGGAGTGCCTTCTTTTTTAGATTTGTTTTTTTTTAATTCGGTGCGTATCTTAGAAACAAAATGTTTAAATGACTTTATCCCTGCACCAGCTTTCATTTTGGATTTCATCACTTTGCTAACTAACCACGACGCAAGTTTTTCTCCTTTTCCAACACCTTTTGATTTCAATCTTTGTTTGGCCATTTTATAAAGTTCCAAATCTGCACGGTGTCGATCTGTTAGGTTAGAATATTTATCATATGCTATATCGTGTTGCATGCACGCGTTGTCTAATTCATTAACTCCTTTATCACCTCTTTGCAACCGTTTATGCAATTTTGTACCTGGTCCACAATAATTGTAGCCAGGTAAGTGCAGTTCAAACGGTAAGTGATTAATTATACTGTTTAGTAGTCCTCTTCCTTTCATATCCTTTAAGTGAATGACTTCACGCGAGAAAGTTTTTAAATATATTTATACAATAGCATTTCTATCAATCCAACTATTTTCGCTATCGTTAAGGCCTAACCACTTAACATACAATTTTTTCCCTCTTTTTTTGATCACTTTTTCTATGAGGTAAACGTCTGGATACTTAGTTTTTTGCAATTCTTGCTCGTAAAACGTTCCGAGTATAGTGTTTTTTCGTTGATCTTCAATATGATAAGTAACAGGACGAGTGTGATTCACCGTTTTAATAGTAAAAAGCTCAGTTGACCAATTAGGCGTATAACCTTTATGAAAGAGGCTTTTGTACTTGCTTATACGCACACGATCTCCTACATTAAACTTATTTAATTTAAAACGTTGATTGCTTTGTGTTTTATCAATATTTTTCTTTACTTCGACTTCGTTGCTAAAATTAACATCATCTGGTCTAAATTTTGTTGTCCGGTGCACAGTTTGATTATAAGATAGTACTATATTGTCTAAAGGTTTTCCAAACCATTCGTAATTTCCAATGTAACTGAAATATTTGTAAAGTTTGTTCTTGAGCGTCTTTATCACCCTTTCAACAATAGAAGCCTTTTTAATCGAATACGTGGAATAATGATTTATTTTTAAGGATTTCACATAACGATCGAATTGATCATTGTAAAATTCTTTTCCAAAGTCTGTCTGTAAATTTCTAGGTATTCGTTTTGATGATTTGACAATTAGTTCAAATGCATTTTTTACTTCCGTTTTAGTTTTAGATTTTGTAGGAATACACCACGTGTACTTTGAAAAAGTGTCAATAACAACTAAAATGTATTTGTATCCCTTATTAACCGTTTGTAAATTCTGTAAGTCAATCAAATCTGCTTGCCACAAATCGTCAATTCCTTTTAATACGACTGCGCGACGCATAAAATTTTTTCTAGCCGCTCTATGGATTTCGTTCACGACTTGATTTTTTGCCATAATTTAAATTATTTAAAATACCTTCTATGTCCTCTTTTGTATAAAAGTTTATTCTTAACTGATTAAAAAGCTGGAGGATTTGAGAATTTATAATTTCAAATATAGAATCAAGATGCTTTTTATCATAAATTTTCTGAGCGAGCTGATCGACATACTGCTTATTAGCCGCATCATCAGGGGACGATGGATCCGCTACGCCCTTTAATCTTGACGATTGTAAATCAAAATCACCATTATCTGAACGCAGCAAAGCTTTATTTTTAAATTCAAAAACTTCAGATACACGCAATCGTTTATGAACATGATGTCCGAATTTGTCTATATTCATTTTTCTTATTTATTTTCAGGCATTTATAATCAAATTCGAGCTTCGACTGATGATCAAAGTAAAATGAACGATTTATATATCATTAATTAACCAAGCCAGCTTCGCGCAGCTCTTCAACTATAGATATTATTTCATTGTCTAATCCGGTGTTGCCGGCATCACGAGAAGCTATGAGTAATTTTAATCTTTCAACTAATTCGTTTGGGTTATCCCAATATACATATGACACATCTCTTTTAACTTTTTTCATTGTTGGTAGCCCTTTGCCTTGAGTACTACTTCCGTCACTTATTAAACGTTCTTTACATAATTTGAAAAGCGGTTTTATAATGTACAAATATTTTTTACCTTTGTTGCTTTTTATTGGTTTATTTGGATCAAAATCACGTCTGTGGGCGTTCGTTTCTTGTAACAACATTTTATAATAACGTTTATCCTCTTCAGTTATAATACCTAAATCTGGCAATTTTTCAAATAACAAATTATATAAACCCGGTGTTAAATTGTAACTATTCCCGTTTACTTTGAGTATTTTGTCTTTAACAGAAATTGAATTAGATCCTAGCATTAATTTGTCACGCTCTGTTCGTACGCCGAAAGGAATGTTTGACTCGCTGTTATATTGCTTTTGCCATGCAGGGTCTTCGCGAGGAGATGCATACGAATCAGACGTCTTAAATGATGCATTAGCTGTTGAATTAAGCTCAACACTGTTATCACTTTCACATGACTTGCTATCATCATCTTGACTGTACTCATCTTCGTTTGAACCAAATTCAGAAGATTTTGGTATTATAGTTTGATTATTAATACTACTTCTCTTTTCAGTAGTAGGACTAAATTTTAATGTTTTTACTGACTTTTTCCACTTAAACAAATCTTCATTTAAATCAGTATCGTCGGTGTTAAAGTAATTATTACTATTATCGTTATTTTTTACTATTTCACTAAGCGGTTCTGTTATTGGTTTCAAGACTGATTCCAACATAATATTATCGTTAGTTTTCATATCACGAAGCAGTTTAACTTTCTTTTTGACTGTCTCAGCCGACTGAATTACTTTTTCTTTTAAAGTTTTCTCTTCATTTATTTTAGGAGCCATGTCCGTTCTTGATGGTATCATATCAATCAATAAATTGTTCTTCAAAATGGAACTCATTAAGTATTACAGTTAATCCAAAACGATAAATGTATCAAATCCCATTCTATAACAACCTGTATTTCTGGCACAATCCTTGTTTATTACTAAGTAGTTAAAAGGGAGACTCCATATTTTTGCACACATTTCTTGAAACTGTGACCAGGACATATCAGACCCAACATGTTCATCATATACATGACGTAAATTAACACCATCTTGTTTAAACAGAATTATTAAATTAGCGTTGTCCCTTATTAATTGTTTAGGTATTTTACTGTAAGTTTGATTCAAATAGAAGCTATCAATATTTTTATGTCTTCCCATTGCAAAATAATCCCTTATATTGTTTTGATTTTCGCAAGCAACATCATCAAAGATGAAAATTGAATTATTCTCAGCTTCATGAGGGCTTAGTATTTCATCGTTTTCGCGATATTTTTGAAATTTTACTGATGGAACCAACATCAATACTTTTTCTAACAACTGGTACATAGGTTGAAAAAGTGTTTTTGAATACACATATACATTTTGGAAACGTAGTCCTCGTTCATGCAGTAAAAGCGCTACAGTTAAATTCGTTTTTCCACAATTAGATGGACCGCAAATAATACAGCGAATTGTATCAGGTAAAAGTTCACCATGACGAAAACTACGATTGTTGCGATCTGAATAAACAACATCCAACTGCAAGCTCTGAGGTTGTTTTATAAATTTCATACTTCTTTAAGATCAATTCAATCAATGCGCGTGTTACAAGCATGAAAGGTTTTTTCAAAATGAGCATAGAAGCAAAGATGATTCATGATATAAGCTTGACATAAGATCCCTTGTATCAAAAAGTACTCCCAAAACTGAACGAGAGCAAACAATTATGGATTCAGGATTTCAATTTTCAAAAATGAACGGTGGTGTGATTAGCAATGCGATTGCGATCGAACGAAAGCTGGACCAGTATGCCCAAAGCGATCGGATCAATTTTTGATTCACGATTTAAATTTTCAAAACAACGTTTGATGTGATTCTTTTATTTTGGGCAGGCTACCTCCACCGCAAGGTGGGGGGTAGAATGCCCAATATATTACTACTGCTGACTTATGTCATATCGGAGCTATGTCTCCGCTCCCTATTGTTCCAGAGCTGGATGATCCCCTGTCGCGGAGTGAGGTTGTCTCTGCTATCAAACAGCAGCAAAACAAGAAGGCGGCTGGCATAGACTTGGTGCCGGGTGAGCTGTTGAAGTGTGGCGGTGACGTGTTGCATTCATATATATGGGAGCTGTTTGTTGTTATGTGGGAGAAGGAGCGTGTTCCGACCGAGTTTAAAGTGTCTCGCATTAGTACTCTCTATAAAAACAAGGGCGACCGTTCTGATTGCGATTCGTATCGCGGCATTTCACTCCTGTCAGCATCCGGTAAAGTTTTCGCGCATGTTCTTTTGAACCGCTTGAGAGCGCTTTCTGAAAGGATCTTGCCTGAGACCCAATTTGGCTTCCGTCCTGACCGCGGCACCTGTGAGGCAATATTTTCGGTTCGTCAGCTTCAGGAGAAAAGCAGAGAACAGAGTCGTCAGCTCTATCTCTGCTTTGTTGATTTGGAAAAAGCTTTTGACAGTGTGCCTCGTGAAGCCCTCTGGATTCTACTGAATAAGCTAGGATGCACGGAGAGGTTTGTGAGACTTCTGCGACTCCTGCATGACGATATGCAATGCTGCGTCGCTGTGAACGGCGAACAGTCGGAGTTTTTCTCCGTTACCTGTGGTGTAAAGCAAGGCTGTGTACTAGCGCCCACACTGTTTGCCCTTTACTTTGCAGTTGTAGTCAAAGAGGTTTTACAGACTTCTTCACTCGGAGTTCGCATCCGGTTTCGCACGGATGGCAATATTTTCAATCTGGCTAGGTTCGGGGCGCGCACAAAAGTGTCGTACGCATTAGTAACTGAAATAATGTATGCGGACGATCTGTGTTTTCTTGCGGAATCCCCAGATGGCCTACAGCAGCTAATGTCTAGCTTCAACGAGGCTTGCCGGAGGTTCGGCCTGAAAGTCAGTGTCAAGAAGACTGAAGTGATGTCACTAGACTCGCATGGTTGTGAGACACTGGCAATTAAGCTTGGTGAGGATTTGTTGAAGCAGGTGGACAGGTTCCGATATTTGGGGAGCACAGTCACATCAAATTGCGACCTTGACGCTGAGATAAACAGCCGCATTGGTGCCGCTGCAGCAGCTTTCGGCAGACTGAGTGCCAAGGTATTCTCTTCGCATGACATGAGGCTGGCCACCAAAATATCAGTGTACATGGCGATTGTGCTGCCAAATCTTTTGTACTCTTCTGAAACGTGGACAGTGTATCGCAGTCACATTCGTACGTTAGATCGGTTCCATCTAAAATGTTTACGGAACATCATGAAAATCCGATGGTCCGATCGCGTGCGGAATACAGAAGTGTTGCGTCGTGCCAATGTGGGTGGCATTGAGTCGTATCTGATAAGACGACAACTTCGGTGGTGCGGACATGTGTCGCGGATGGCTGAGGAGCGTGTGGCGAAGCGCATCTTTTACTCTGAACTCGAGAGTGGCAAGCGGAAACAAGGCGGCCAATTTCTAAGATTTAAGGACGTTCAGAAACGGCATTTGAAGAGATGTTCCATTGAGCCCGCTCTATGGGAAGATTTGGCAGCAAGGCGTCTTGAGTGGAGAGGTCTTGTGAATCGTCGGGTTGGGGACTTCGAAATCCAGCGAAGAGCTGACCTAGATGCCAAACGAGACGAATTGAAGGCTCGACCACCAGCAGCCATCTCCTATAGATATGAAGGCGGTGTTCTTACGTGCCCTAAATGCGCGCGAAGATTCACCGCCAAAATTGGCTACGTGAGCCATCTTAAGGCGCATCAGCGCCGTAATGAATAGGAGTCGAAGCGGTCGCCGTGACCGAAATCGGTCGGACGGATTCATTCATTAGAAATAATTTACTAAAGTTACTGAATTCAAGAGCTTTTCAACAACAATAAAAAATATTCTTTATTTAATTGTCATAAATACAACAACAACACCACAATAATTTGTGTTATAATAACTATAACAATAACAACTTGTGCTATCCATAGTACAGAAAATACGTGCATACTGGCTGTTTGGCCTGCGACTTTCTGGCAAATCGATTTACTTAGTTTATTGTTATTCCACAGAAACAATCCAGTTTCCAGAATAATTAAATATGTCTACTGTGGTGATCAAAGTAGTGCCATTTAATATTCAATTAATGCTTTTCGTTCTGCGCGAAAATTTAACAAGTGTTTACCCATGCATTCTCAAAACTTTGGCTTAGTGAGCTATATATACCTATATGTCTCGCATGTAGATAACATGGCTA
Source organism: Archips xylosteana (assembly GCA_947563465.1). NCBI lineage: Eukaryota > Metazoa > Arthropoda > Insecta > Lepidoptera > Tortricidae > Archips > Archips xylosteana. The sequence continues at coordinate 11,030,585 of OX387365.1, read as the reverse complement.
GGTAAGTCAGCAATCAGCATACTCGTATATTACATACATACTGATATAAGGGATACCTCCTTGCATTGTTTTGTCATCAACTTAAGTATGCCAAATTCCAGCGCAATCCCATGTCAGCAAATAGTCGAAGATAGGAAAAAAAATAAAATGGTTCGCACATTTTGAAACCACAACGGTCCAAACAAACTTATATGATAACATAAAATACTGTAATTTTGTTCCTTTAAATAAGACGGATATTTTTGTACTCTATTGATATCGACAATTCTAATTGAGTGATCTTTTGCCATGCTTAATGATAACCCTATGTATAAGTTTTATATTACAAACAGCATCTGAAGCATGGTTAAATTCCAATGAATCCGAAATTAAAATACTTTCACGTGTTTAGTGGGTAGGTACATATACCCTCATAGCCCATCATTATTATTTCCAGCTTATTTAATACCTTTAAATACTTTATTATTTATAATGTCCTAGTGTTGGTCGCAATTTTTTTACCACAACGCTCTGATACTATTGAAATAGTAAATAATGGCAATAATGCCATAAAGAAAAACTAAGACATTTTATTGCACAGGTCTCATCGCTCGCACTGTTAAACAAAATATACGTATTATTTCGTATAATAGTTACTTCAAATTCATTGACACACTATCACCATGCTTGATACATAATTAAATATTTAGTCTTCTACGTTCGAATCGGCTTAAAAAAAATCGTAATTATCGTCATGCTATCTACAGTTAGACTCTCTCAAAATTTTACTTATAGAACAGACTCTGATCTTCCGCATCAATGAACAACCCGTAATCTTTATATGTATTAGGTTAGCGCGTCGTGGACCTTATTAATTTTCCTGAATGAGATACGCACTCCTTATATCTTGGAGGCATGTTTTTCTTTCAAACGCTCGCTCACTATATTCTTTGCCAAACGGTTTATCATTTCTCAAAAGCACGCTCGCGTTATTCTCAATCATCAACTATTATTATTTTCAACGCACTCTCACGTTATACATACGTACTTAACAGTTATCATTTCTCAACGCACGCTCACGTTATTCTTAATTAATTGAAACTATTATTATTTTCAACGCACTCTCACGTTGTACAATTACGTACTTAACGGTTAATCATATTTTCTCAGACGCACGCTCACGTCAAGTGGGAATCTGTATCTTCGTATATGAGTACTTACCTATATGATTTATAACGCACACTCACGTTATATTTATGTGCTCACTAGCACTAGTCAAAATCAATCAGACTAAGTATTATTATCACTTCTAAAATATACGTAATGACAAAAACTAAGCGAATGTGTTTGCTTAATTTCCACTAACATTGTGATTATTAATATAGATTAATTAAAGTAGCTTATTATGTTTATTATTGTCTATTCATGCCTTGATATAAGTCTTGTATTCAAATTAGGAATTCTGTTAAACGAGCAAGAAAGTAATAACTTCTTCTTATCAAATTTACCTCGCCTTAACGAAAGATACAAGTATCTTTTTACCTGCGTGGTATAAATAATATAATAAAATTACACTATATTGATCTATTAATATCATGCAAGTATATCAAAAATTAAACGTATATTTATTCTTTACTTTACTGCCTCAAGAATAGGTTAAATAGGGTATGTACATTTTTATACTTGAAACTGTAGGGTAGAAAATCTTGCATCCGACCAGCAATGTAGATATTGGTTACATTTTGAAATGGTTTCTTTTTTTCCTTAGATAGTGTTACAGTACTACAAAAACATATATATTTTTTTTTTAACAGCAATTTCGATGTAATTGTTACATTGCCGGTAAAACTTATTTAATTCACAGATGACACAAGCATGAGGCTATCAACCAAATATTAATATACTTAAGCACTTACTTTTTTGTTTTCATAGACCGGCGCGGCGGTGCACTGTGGTTTAAACGTGGGTGGGGTTTTTTTTTTTTTAACTTCTGAAATATTATGACTCGTTGTTCCTCTTCAGCTATCGACCGTCTTCCAGCTCGTCCCGTTCGTCAATGCCTCTCGCCATGGCGGTTTTTTTCTGAGCTCCTTCATATCCCCTCCATCTGCTTTAATTTCCCTCGACGTTTTTAGTGTTGCCATATAGTGATTTAAATCTACCTTGAGGTTAACGTATGTTCATGTTATTGATAATGTATAGTGTTGCCACATTTTCATGAGAATGTGCCATAATTAATGTTTTTATGGTTATTTTACTACGATAAAGTCCTAAAATCATGACACATACATACTTTGTACTGGTCGTCAGGCACTTTACTAAGCCATTACTTGTAATCATCATTTTTAAGCCAGGCGTCTCTGAATTTTTGCTGGCGATGCTTGTTGATCTTGGTGATTTTTCTGGGAGGTGTGATAACCAAGTCTGATTCAGTCAGTTGACTGCTCGTACCATCTACTTTGCATGTAGGACTCATTCTTCATTGCACAGATAAAAAATAATTAATAGGTTAGTAAGTTATAGAAAATATACAGCCACTGAAAAAATTTATTTGATAAATATACCTACTTGCCAATGATAACAATCACTCCAGTGTGTAATCAAAATTTTGCTGCTCTAGAAAATTACTTCTTTCTTCACTTAATTTGAATAATTCCTTTTGTCAGAGCGAATACAGACATATAATCATAATAATATAACGAAATGACTGCCAACTTTTCTACACAAAACATACGATACATATGAAGTGTGAACATAATCGAAATATCGAACTAATATTCTCTTGTTCGCATTATCGCATTGGTAGATGCTATACTAACCAATAAGAAAGCGTGTACAGCAGGCGCTGGAGGCGCTGGATAAAGTTACAGTATCGACAGTGGTGAAACTTAGCAGAGCGGATCGTAAGAACCAATAGGAATAGAGAACTTGTATTTCCCGGTATTTTCCCAAGATTTTATTGGACAAAATAAAATCATGCTACTGCGATTAAGACTATCAGCGCATGAGTGAAATAATATAAATTCTCAAATTTTGCATCATGATAGAAATTATCGTACAATCTGCGTACGATAATAATATGCTATCGTACATCGTACGTAGGCACAAAATTATCGTATGTGTACGATAATTATCATACGGTTCCGAACGCTGGTTCGTAGCTGTTGTCGTGTTGATGGGCATCAGTTCCCCTCACTTCTGATGTTAGAGGATGGTCCATGATGGGAAGTCAAACACTGAATCTAACAATAAACGTTTTATTTCGATGCTTACACTTTGAAAGTTTCAACCATAATGCCCGTTTGACTGATTGCAGCGCCTTTTTATATTACATTGAAAACAAGTCTGTACTTCTAATCAAATTACCGACTACTAAAAATAAAAATAATAATAATAATAATATATTGATATAAAAATACCTTAATAAATAAGCATAGCAACTATACAATCATTAAATAATCATAAAGTATTCTTTTCTTATTTTATTTTTATATGAAATCTTATTTTTTTAATGAACTAAAACAATTACTTTGCTCACCCGCGACCTTACAATAGTAAGGTAGGTAGGTAGTAGTATTTTTTTACATTGCAAATTGTTGATTACATTTTAAAATTTAATCAACAATTTTTTTTTTGTTGATTAATTCACTCAATAATACTTTCGTTAAATTGTTAAACAATTATAAAAAATATTGATTGAGTCCACCGCTATCATATATATATATATATATATATATATATATATATATATATATATATATATATATATATATATATACAGGGTTATTTGTAATTCACTGACATCCTGTTAACCCTGAATTCCTATCACTCAAACAAATGTTTTTTGTTCTACGACTTTTTAAAATGAAGCACTTTTTTTCCCATACAAATACACAGAGCATCGTAAAAATAAGAGGAAATCTCAAATTTTCAAAACGTTATTACACCAAAAATATTAAGTTATGACAAAAGCCGTAAAACAAAAAACGTTTGTTTAAGTGGTAGGAGTTTAGGGTTAAAAGGATGCTAGTGAATTACAAATAACCCTGTATATATATATATATATGGGTCACGAAACCTGCTGCGTAGTTAACTGTAAAAACAATGGGGAGGGGAAAAATCAGTGATCTCAAATTTTATAAATTCCCAAAAGCAAGTTGGAAACGAGAACAACTAAAAGACTGTGAATGAAATGTATATGTAATCGCTGTCAAGAGGAAAAAGTACCTAAGCTAACTTATAAAGCAACATTTCTAATATCTTCTTCTTCTAATATATAAAAATCTCGTGTCACGGTGTTTGTTTTCGATGTCCTCCGAGACGGCTTGAACGATTTATATGAAACCTTTTTCTCTATGTTTGTTAGGTCTGTGAATAGGTCGTAGCCAATTTTTTATACCCCTATTCTTGGCGGACGGAGCCGCGGGCAACCAAACAAATTGGTAAACAGGATTCTTCGGTACCCGCCCTTAACGTGCTTCAGAAACAGTTGATTCGCTCTGCTCGCTCTTATGTTGCGTAAAGCTGCTGTTAAGCGATGTCCTCCCAAGTAGCACAAGTAGCATTATAAGAAATCACTTTTGGTGTACACGAAAACTTGAAGCTGTACAAGACAGTGTTACAATGGTGTTAACAGCGCTGTTAATACTGAAATAACTCTTATTTGGGCACAAATTATTCAGCCTATAGTTCTAGTTTAGTTCACATTTCTGTTTAACAGCATTACAGTAGCACTATATTGGAATTATTATGGGTCACCAGGCTGTTTATCAGCAGCTTAACAGAATACGAGTGTCCTGTTATACAGACTAAGCGTTAGGATTGGGTGACTGCTAGTCTTAAATAACGCTTTAGGTTCTACATTACCCTTAGTTCATATTGAAATTGCTTATTATATTTGCAGATTTGCTTTTAATAGTATTATAGCGGTGCCGATAAATTTCAAAGTGTCTTGTGTAAATGGCGAAGTGAATGTCACAATTTTATTGAGAAATTGTGTTAACTCAGAAAAGGACACTTTTTTAGCCAACCTACTGTGAAAACATTTGGGAATGCAAGTTAACTGTGAATGTTTATATAGTTTTTTAGCAAAATTTTTACGCGCCTCGAAAATATCTCGTTTTTAAGTAGAAATGTTGTGAAAAAAGTAACACACCAAAAATATATGTAAACATTTTTGAGTGATTTACATAAAATTATACGAAGTTTTATATTATACTATAATAAGTGTATGATTAACGTGTAATTAAAGGCAGTAAAATATAAAAAACAATACAATAATTATTAATTAGTTAGGTTAGGGTTAGGTTTAGGTTATAACAAAATGGCGCATTCTTAAAAAACTTTTGTGAACTCTTTTTATCCTGAATTAATTACCATGGCTGTACAAAAGTACACCCCAGTTCCTCTATTATGCTTATTGCAGTAAATAAGAGTTCAAGTGAACCAATATTCAGCCTGTCAGCTGTTATTAGTTTTATTATGGTTCACATAAACGCTAAAGCCATTTATATGAACTACTTAAACGTATTACCTTTTAATATTTATTTAGTAGTTTTAATTTTAATTTAATCTTGCTTGAATATTTCAATTTTTTTAGCATTTTGTATAATTTAATTCGCGATCCACGCCAACTGTTGAAATGACCGCTTAAGAATTAATGATTGTTTAACGTGAACCTGATTGCAGCTTTGTGCGTTATAATATATGTAAAGTGTTCTTTTATGCAGGCTGAAACAATATATTGGTATATTTCACAGCCAAATGCTGTATTGCTGAGTTAAACGAGGATCTTGAAATACCTTTGGTGTTTACGTGTATTAATAAAACACCTTCTAACTGCTTTGAAAAATAGGCTTATAACAGAGCTGAGGTGAACCGATGTGGAACTTTTTGTGTTAAATCACTCTAAGTGTACACTACTCTAAAACACACTACTACTCTAAAACTTTTAAGACGCTAGCATTTCAGTGGTATAATTCTACACCTTTAAACAGCAATTATCATATTTTACTACCACTAAAATGCTCTTAAGCAACCAAGGCAAAATAGACTGTAAGAAGGCATTTTTGACATCTGCACTAACTCTGATCCGTAACAATAGTATCCGTTTCTACTTTTATGATGCTGTTATACAGATTAAAGCGTAATACGCAGCTCTAAGTTCTCGGTTGAACCATATTAAATGTTTATTAATTCATGAAGTTCCCAGTTATACCCAAAGTGATCTTTTGTAATGCTACTTGTGCTACTTGGGCTGTACTTCGTCAGTAAGCGGCAAATTTCAAGCCGTTTTAGGTGTTGCGAGACATAGTCCTAGGTGGAAACTCTATCTCTCTATGCAAGGTTTTCCTTCGAATTCGTTCAGCAACAGCTTTAATAGCCGCTGGCATCATGGAATCGCTAGGGCGGCCGCTTCTAGGTCATAAATAGAGGACATTTCACTGAGCCTCACTCACAATCACATTTCCCACTCGTAACATAACGACTAGAATCAATCTGAAAAAAAAAAAATTATTTATTTACAGTCTATTACATTATTGCATTGTAATGGATCATAATATGCAATATGAAAAGATTGCAAAACCAGAAAAAAACAGTTTACATTCAAGGATGTTTTGTATGGCGTCGTTGTCACTGAATTTTGACGAATTACACGAGCTTCAATGTTGTGGCTCATAATAATCAGTGATTTATTTGAAATACTTCTATTTTAAATGCAAATAGAAAATGCAAAATACCAGTACTAAAAGAAATTGAAATACAGTTCTTGGTTGAATATGTTAGAACTTCCAAACCCATAGCTGAGGCCATCAGGAGCTTGGAAGGTGACAAAGAGATATATTATGGATGTCTACAACCTGAATTGATAAGAATGCAAAAAATATTAGCTTCATTAGAAATGGACAACCCAGTTTATTGCGGACCGTTAATTGAAATAATAAAGGAAAGTATTCAAAATCGTTTCGAAAAATTTGATCCAAGGACAGCATTCTGGCAGCAATATCGTATCCATTTTTCAAATTAAAGTGGGTGCCTAAAAATAAGAAGGAGCATCTTAGGGAGCTGTTTATCCAAGAAGTCAGGAAATTTAAAAATGAAAATTTAAAAAGTTGCCTCCCATCACAGACATCGGAAAGAAAAAGAGAAAAAAGCGAGTCTTATTACATGTTCCAGGATTCAGATTCCTCGGCAACCAGTGAGGGTGGTAGTGCTAATAATACTACAATAGATCTGGAAACCCTGCAATATTTAAAGGATGAGAGCACAAGTCTGGAGATGCTAAATGCTTATCCTACAGTAAAAAAAGTATTTTTTAAATACAACACATCCTTACCAAGTTCAGCACCAGTAGAAAGACTTTTTTCGTATGGTGGGATGATAATGAGACCTCACAGAAGAAAAATGAGTGATGATGTATTCGAACCACTGGTATTGTTAAAAAGCGTAATAAATAAACAATGATATTTATTTTTATCACTTTTTAACAATACCAGTCCAGTTCCAGTTGTTATTAGTTTTAATAAGAAAAGTGTAATCATATGTAATATGTTATTAGACGTTTGTTTTTCGGCTCGGCATTGTGTGTCTCTATTGCTCATGTATGATAAGTAAATATGTACCTATAATAAATAAAAATATCTGTGATTTGGTCAGGGGGTATTTTATTTTGAAAAAGTATTTTGAAAATACCTATTTTGCATTTAGCATTTGAAATACAAAACGCAAAACTATTTAGTATTTTGCATTTGAAATAGTAAATCTGAAAAGTATTTTGCATTTTGTATTTAAATGCTTTTTTAAAACCATTTTGTACATCTCTGATAATAATATGATCTTCACATTTGGTTTGTTTTACATCTTCCACATGTTGAGCCAAAACTAATTGTTTTCCATTTTATTATTGTTTGTGGTTGGAAATAGGGTTGAAAAAACCCCGAAAAATTCCCGTTTTTTTCAAAAGGCCTCGTTTTTTTAAGTTTTGTTTCGGAAAAAATCAATGTCACTTACTTTTAATATTTTTCTGAAAAAAACTGAAAGGAACGGAAAAAAACGGACTTTGTAAAAACCTATGTATTTTTTCCATATATTTAATTCATACTTTAAGTAGCTACACCTGCTTAGTTGTGTGTTCAAAGAGTTTTGATTTCCAAATTCCGGCGCTCGTTTGTGAAAATGTCTATTGAGTTTGACGCTGTCTTTAGTGACTTAATGCAATTTTTATCATAATATCTTTAAATATCATTGTTTAATCGCATTTCTAATTGAAAACTGGACTTAGACTGTGATATCGATATTAATATTGATGAAATTAACTGTCGTTATATAAAAGATGCCTCGTGCAAAGAGCGGTGTGTGGCAGCATTGCGAAATACTCGAAAGGGATGGCAAAAAATTTGCTAAATGTGTGTTCTGTTTAAAAGAGTATTCGTTTCCAAATGCAACACGTTTAACGGAGCACATGTTTACATGTACCAAGTGTCCTTATGATATATAAAAATCATTTAAAAAGAAACTATTGCGTAAAAAGATATCCCCGTATGTTCAATTAAATTCGTCCCGTACGAGTACGTCCAGTAATTTTTTGGATTGTTCGCAACAAAACAAAGAGGAAGATGATGAGAACGAAAACAACCTAATTGACTTGCCCTCACATTGGACTTTACAAGACGCAGAAAAAGAACCATCTAAAGATATTGCGATGTTAAATGAACAAGAAGACGTCATCGATTCAGGCTTGATAGACTCAGATGATGGCAGTGAAAGTGATAAATAAATAATAATATTTGGTATAAAACTTTTATTTATTTCCAAAAAAATACTGAAATGAACTGAAAAAACGAAAATTTCAAAAATTCCCTGAAAAAAACCATTTGAAGTTTTCGAGACTTTTCAACCCTAGTTGGAAAGCGATGTCGTGTGTGATTGCTCGGAATCCGGTTTTTGGCCATGTTTAACTGAAAAAAGTAAAGGACCACGCTGCATTTGCAGCTCTACACGTGCCGGTCCGACCGGGGAAGTACCACCCTCCTACAGAATACCGGCGTGAAGCAGCAGATTCATTCTGTTGCGTTTCGTTCGGTGAGTAGGAGATCCGGAGGCCCTTTAGGCTGCGTTTCCGCGGGTGATGTGCGGGGATGCGTTGCGGGGGATGTGTTTGTCGTGGACCGATAGAGGCGCTTCATTTGCAAGGACCTTGTAAATGAGGTGTTTCTGTTGGTTCGTGGCGGGCGCGTCCCTCGCGGCGCGTCCTCGCACAGCTCCGGTGGATGCGCGGCCTTACACTCGGAGTGAAAATGGCATGTAAAGAGAAACTCAAACTACCCCAGGAGGGTTCCGTCGGCGACGGGGAATCCCTCCCCGAGTCTCACTCGGGCAGCCCCTCGTATTCTGGGGGGGGCAACATCCCATTATCGTTCCGCGCTAAGGCCAAGAAAAGCAGATTACCAGAGGCCCCTTCCAAGTTGCATGTTGACTTCTGCAACATAAGGGGACTGCATTCCAACCTCGACGCCGTCCACCACCATCTCGAAACGGCGAAACCGGCCCTGCTCTTTCTTACTGAGACGCAAATATGTTCCCCGGCAGACATTTCATACCTGAACTTCCCCGGCTATAAACTGGAACAGAATTTTGTGCCTCGTGCCGGTGTATGTCTGTTTGCTAGGGAAGATATCTGCTGTCGTCGCCTTAGCTGCCTCGAGGGCAGGGACCTGTCTACTCTATGGGTGCGCGTAGACTGTGGTGGTCGCACTCGCGTCTATGCTTGCCTTTACAGGTCCCACAGCGGTAATACAGAAACCGATGTGCTCTTTCACCACGTCCAGAAGGCGACCGATACCGTGCTCGAGCAGATGCCTGCTGCTGAGGTGGTCATTCTTGGGGACTTTAATGCCCACCATGTCGAATGGCTCGGTTCCCGCATCACTGATCATGCTGGTAGGTCTGTTCACGACTTCGCACTTGCGTATGGTTTGTCGCAGCTGGTTTCATCACCGACTCGCATTCTAGACGTTGAAGGACATGCCGCATCCATGCTAGACCTTCTGCTGACCTCCCATCCAGCCGAATATCGGGTTTGTGTTGACGCCCCTCTTGGGTCGTCTGACCACTGCCTGATACGAAGCTCTGTGCCGCTCACGGATCCCCCACGGTTGAATCCTCCAGGAAAGCGTCGCGTGTGGCACTACGGGTCCGCAGATTGGGACGGCATGCGCGTTTTTTTTGCATCCTACCCATGGAGGCAAGTCTGCTTCACTTCTGGTGACCCCAGTACCTGTGCTGACTCTGTCGCCGATGTTATACTGCAGGGAATGGAACTTTTTATTCCAAACTCTGCGGTGTTGATTGGCGGCAAGTCCAAGCCCTGGTATGGAAAATCCTGCAACGAGTCTTCCAAGCGTAAGCAGGAATCCTACCTTAAATGGGCTAAAGCGCAGGCTGTTAATGATCCGTCTTCTAGCACCCTCAAGAAGCAGTACAACTTAGCCTCCAGATTGCTTAAGAGACGCATCTCATCTGCGAAGTCTGAGCATGTAGCCATAATTAGCCATAAATTGACCAATCTTCCTTCGGGGAGTCGTGCCTTCTGGTCCTTGGCTAAAGCTGTGCAAAATAACTTTTGTCGGTCGTCTTTTCCACCTCTGCGCAAAGCGGATGGCTCATTAGCCTACGATGCAAGGGAGAAAGCAAGCCTCTTCTCTCACTTTTTCGCCTCCAACTCGACTCTGGTCGACGATGGAGTAACGCCGCCTACCATCCCGCGGTGTAAGAGTTCAATGCCGGAAGTATGTTTTCGTCAAAGCATTGTGCGGCGAGCTCTTTTCTCCCTTGACGTCAATAAATCATGTGGGCCTGACGGTATTCCTGCTATTGTGCTGCGGACGTGCGCTCCCGAATTGGCACCGGTTCTTACGCGCCTTTTTCGTCTCTCCTACTCCACAGGCATTGTCCCGTCTTCGTGGAAGTCTGCTCTAGTGCACCCTGTCCCTAAAAAAGGCGATAGATCGGACCCATCTAATTACAGGCCTATTGCGATCACCTCTTTGCTTTCCAAAGTGATGGAGCAAGTCATCAACCAGCAGCTCCTGGGCTACCTGGAGGATCGCCAGCTAATTAGTGACCGCCAATATGGCTTTCGTCAGGGTCGCTCGGCTGGCGACCTTCTAGTGTACCTAACGCATCGCTGGGCAGAGGCGATAGAAGGCAAGGGTGAAGCTCTGGTGGCAAGCCTAGATATCGCAAAGGCCTTCGACAGAGTCTGGCATGGAGCGCTTCTATCGAAATTGCCATCTTACGGGCTGCCCGGTGGGTTGTGCTCATGGATTGCCAGTTTTCTTAAAGATCGGAGTATTAGGGTCGCCGGAACATACTCCGACTCAATGTATGTGAATGCTGGTGTCCCCCAGGGCTGTGTGCTCTCGCCTACTCTGTTCCTCCTGCATATCAATGATGTGCTGCTTGTAAGCGGCCTTCATTGCTATGCGGATGACAGTACTTGCGACGCACGGTACTCTGGTAGAGCTAACCTTCCTTGGGCAGAAATGGAAGAGAGACGATCTAAACTTGTGTATGATCTAGAAAATACACTAGCACAAGTTTCTGATTGGGGCACACGTAACTTAGTGCAGTTTAACCCCTCCAAAACACAAGTTTGCGTATTTACTGCCAAAAAACGCCCGTTTGTCGCTGCTCCATGCTTCCAAGGATCACCCCTCAACACTTCGGAGAGTGTTGGGATCCTCGGTGTCGATATTTCGAGCGCGGTGCAATTTCGCGATCACCTGGAAGGTAAAACCAAGTCGGCTGCTAAAATGTTGGGCGTGCTTGGCCGCTCTAAGCGATACTTCACTCCAAAGCAGCGGCTTCAGATATATAAGGCCCAGGTTCGGCCAAGGATGGAGTATTGCTCTCATCTCTGGGCTGGCGCACCCCAATATCAGCTGCTTTCACTTGATCGCATACAGCGCAGAGCGTGCCGAGTTGTCGGCAACCCCTCACTCTCCGTTAAACTCGATCCTCTTGCTCTCCGCAGAGACGTTAGCTCCCTTTGCGTGTTCTATAAGATCTACAACGGGGAATGCTCTGAGGAACTCTTTGACCTCATTCCAGCTGCGGGGTTCCATTACAGATCCTCCCGTCGTAAGCGTTCATTTCATCGACATCATGTTGATGAATGGCAGTCTTCGACGGTGCGTTTTAAGCGGTCTTTTTTGCCACGAACTTGCAAAATCTGGAACGAGCTTCCCGCTGGGGTCTTCCCATCGAGTTACGACCTGGGTGCCTTTAAGAGGCGAGTGTACAATTTTCTGCAGGGCCGACAACGCACTGGTATCGCGTAAAGCGCTGCGAGTGTCTATGGACAGTGGTGTTAATTTAACATCAGATGACCCACTAGTTCGTTTGTCTGGCTTCATTCACGTAAAAAAAAAAAAAAAAAAAAAAAGTCTGCATTACTAACGACACTATTCTCATAAATAATCGTCTGCAATGTGTATGAAATGCGTTATTCGATTAAATTTGTTTATTTCTTTACTTACTTCTTGTTGAGACAGTCATGAGAAAGTCTTGGTGGTTCCTGTGTGTACTGCCTGAAATTAATTGATTGTGCCATTTTAGACGGGAAATAAAAAAGATCAACGTTATTATCGACACTATAGATTTACATGATTGAATAGATTGTGTAAATTACGATATTTCATTGAAATTATTTGTTTGTTTACTTACTATTTGTAATGACAGCCAGCCATTTGGCATTTCAAAATCCACCCTGGTTGTAACCGCTAGTTGGCGCTGTCATCGCGCACCCAGCCAATGGGGTTGGCCGGTGAAAGCTAACTGTAGATGGCGCTGTCATAGCTCGGTCCCTTCGTCTCTTATGTCAAATATATTTGGTGGCGATCATTATTTTTTATGAGGATTAAAGAAAATAATAAGATAGCGTGTGAAATTGAAATATCATGTATTCTACGTGGCGAGTAGCCGAACTGAAGGCTGAACTAAAAAAACGCGGTGCTTCTGTACGAGGTAAAAAGGCAGACCTCGTTGAAAGGTAAGAGAAACCACTGTATTTCCTTGCATTGTTCTTGTGATTTTTTCGTAAATTTTGGGATGTTCAATAAATATTTCACTGCTAATTTAAATAATGTTGATCATATTATGCATAAAAGTTCCAATGAATAAAAGAAATTCCAGAACAACATGATAATTCGGTAGGGTGTAAATTAAGGTTATGTTTATGGGATAGTGTATACAGGGTTATTTTTAATTCACTGACATCCTCTTAACCCTGAATTCCTATTACTCAAACAAATGTTTTTTGTTTTACGACTTTTTAAAATGAAGCACTTTTTTCCCATACAAATACACAGAGTATCGTAAAAATAAGAGGCAGAATCAAATTTTCAAAACGTTATTACACCAAAAAATATTAAGTTATGACAAAAGCCGTAAAACAAAAAACATTTGTTTAAGTGGTAGGAGTTTAGGGTTAAAAGGATGCTAGTGAATTACAAATAACCCTGTATATAACGCTTCATTACCTACTTTCAGACTTGAACTGTACGACAAAAATTTTAATTTCGGCCGTCCTGAACGTGTTGACAAAGAAGAGTCAATGAAAGTGCCACCAAACGAGGCATACAAAGATGCTAATAGTAATACTATTCTACCAACTATAACGAGGACACAAATCCGACATTACTTGAGACTGGTAACCTATACTTACTTTATTCGAATGATTATATATTACGTAAACAATAACCATAATATACTAATGTCATTTGTATTTCAGCACTGAAAAAAAAATTAAAGCAGCAGTTGAGTTGTACGAGTCGAGGCACTTAATAACTGTTAGGGCATCAGTTATTGGCCGTGACACATTCATTAAAGGATTTTGCCGGAAAACAATGAAAAAGTTGCAATATGAGGTGGACATTAAATTTGACAAATTTGGAAATCCTATAGAAACTCACTGTGAGTGTCCAGCTGGCAGCGGACTGAATGCAGTTTGTAAACATGTTGCTGTCCTTTTGCTTGGCGTTGAGCACATAAGTAAAGAAAAAATATTATTAAAATATGAAGTGTGCACGGAAAAACTGCAACAATTGGGATGTACCAAAAAAAATAACCTACAGTTTTTATATTTTTTTTGGAAAGAATAGGATATTTTAAGATACCATTTTCATCGATATTTTCTAATTTGGTTGAGTATTTAATTTTTAATAATTTTTTTAAGAAATACGTTGGTTGACGTCACAGTGAGAGAGCCACGTTCCATTGCCTACAAAAATTCAAGCCGTACATAACGCAATCTGTGGCACTACTGATTTGTCTTGTCACTGTCAATACAAGCGCGGCTTAGGGTCCTAAATGAACCATGACAAATAGTTTTATTTATTTATCTTCTTTTAGCTTCGATTATTCCTGTTTGTTTAATGGTGTGATAGTAAATAGATATTTTTTACTTAAATCTGATATTTAAATTCTTTCATATTTACTTGTAATGTAGTAATTTAATAATTAAATTTGTAAAAATACATTGCGAGTATTGTATACATTTCGGACTTTATGATAAATGACAACTGTTTAAAGCCAGGTGCACATCATTGTGATTAAAGTTCTGTCTTTGTCACTGTTTGCTATTATAAGCAGGACAGCAACATTTCAAACTGTCAATATGCTTTAGAGTGTAGACCTGCTTTATATCTGCCTATGTGACGATTCACTGCAGGGGTCAAATGAAGGTCATTACTTAAATTTTCTTTATTTAATTCAGTTTAACATATTTCTGGAATCTGATTTCTGAAAACGATTCACTAAGCCTATATCTCCAAACGATTTTCGATTTATTATACGTTGTCAAAAATTGGGACATCCCAATTTCATGTCCCAAAAAAGCTTTACACTGGTACACCAGTAAGAGCTGAAAAATTGCCCATTAATTTTCTATTTGAACCATATCCTTTCAAGAACTTGAACAAAGGAAACTATAATAACAGAGTTAGAAATTTGGTGCTCAACTTTGGAAATACAACTATGCCAATGAAACAGTTGTATGAGCAAACCCTTATGGTATACAAATAGATCTTAATTACACAGGAACAAATGTGGAAGATGACATATTAAAAGATTTAAAAATATTGAATGTGACAAAAACAGACATTGAACAAATTGAAAAAATTACCAGGGAACAAGTATCAAGCATTGAATGGCATCATCATCGCCAACACAGAATTACTGCAAGTAATTTTCATACAATATGCCACCTAAAAACTACAACAATGGAGAAATATGCAGAACAAATTATGCACAAGGAAATATTGCAATCCAGAGCAACCAACCATGGTGTATTGAATGAAAAGATAGCCCTGGACCAATATTGTGTGAAGTATGATTTGGAAGTAGAGCCGTGTGGACTATTTATAAGCGAAGAAAGACCATATTTAGGTGCTTCCCCAGATGAGCTACTTGGTCCAGACACCATAATTGAGATCAAATGCCCATATGCCAGTAGATATCAAGAGATCAAGCCCTCAACTGTCCCATATTTGGTAGAAATTAACATCATGTTAACGCTGAAGCATAGTACACCATATTATTACCAAATACAGGGACAGATGTACTGTACAGGAAGATCCTACTGTAATTTGGTTGTTTACACATACAAAGATATGAAAGTAGTCTATGTCAGCAGAGACAATCACTTTATCAAAGACATGCTAATAAATTGGACAATTTTTATGAAAAATATTTCAAACAGGAAGTTTTTAAGAAACATTTGTACTATGATTATCATAAAATGTATAAATAAAACCAAGTAAATAAAACTTCTTTTTCTTTATTATTCCTTCTCTAAAATTACAGAGCATTAAACAAATAAAGAAAACCTTGGATGCTAATGGCACATAAGATTTATTGAGTTCACTGGTTAATATTTTGTATGTTTTTGTTAATCCTATGAGCCTCTCTATGTGGACTCTCTGACTTGCTAACTTTTGATCAAGTTTTAATAAAACTCCTGGTATTTGGGATTTTCCTTTTAAGAAGGTAGGAATATTAATGCCAACACCCTTGCTAGCAAATAAATCTTGTACATTAAATCCTCTGTCAGCCATTATACTGTCCCCTTCATCACATATTTCTAACAGATTACCCCGTTCCACTATTTGTCGATCACTGGCTGATCCAGCAAATGCTCCTGAGCAGTAAGTCAAAAGACCACCTGGTGAAGCTCCAACCAGAAATTTAAGAGTGTTTTTATGCTTATAGGAACTGAAAGTGGTTTTCTGGGCATCAGGTTGGCTTGGTTTTTGTATGGGTATTTCCGTTCCATCTATTATAACTCTTGTAGAACGGTATTGTCTTTGAAAGTTTTGTGGCATATAAAAATTTACCAGTTCCCGACTAGGCCAAATATCAATCAACCTCCACAAATCGCTCACAAAATTTATCCATGTCACAATTATATTGGATACTTCAGTTTTACTCACACCAAACATTCTACTTAATTCAAAATCTGGTTTATTGCGATGCAGTTTCATTAGTAACATTATAAATTAATCTTCAACAGACAGTCCAACTACTTGACTCCACCTATATTTTAATTGATTTGCCATTGGCAAAAGTGTAAAAAAACGAGTGACAGTTTTGCGTAGGTTTCTAGACCTGTATAATAGTTAACGGCATCATCATCAGTCTGCAGCAAATCCGTGGAAAATAATCGGATAATATTTGATGTTTGGGTTCCACAAGTGTTGTAGGCTTTCTCTGATTTCCTTCTCTCGATAGTCAGATCTTCTTTCACAGCTATTTCAACCTCATGAGAGATGTCTTCTGTGATTTCATTAAGTGGTAAAACTTCGTCATTTATTGATGCTGAGGGGCCTGGAAATAGCTGTTTACGAGCATTTCTTCTTAAATAACGTTTTTCTCTATCTTTTGCTGGCTCGGAAAGTGATTTTGTATTCCACGGAAAAACAGAAGAAATTGCAGTTTTCTTTAGATATTTATGTTCATGTTCTACTCCTGAAAAACATATAATTCTCTATTATAAACATTACAGCTGATAAAATGAAATGTCAGGATATATTAAAAGAGGGAATATAAGTTTTACCTGTGTATTTGCTCACTTTTTCATAATCATTTTCTGTAAAATGTTCTCGACATAACCTCGAACTGTCCGTAGGGATACAATTCTGACGCCTAACTGCTTTCAACCATAACCTGCTAATCTTAGGGTCTTTCGGAAAGTGATGCAATCCAATTTTCGAACATTTGGGAACATAGCAACGCAACATTTTGTAATTAAATAACAAAATCGTCTCACTTCAATACACTGCTTCAATACAATATTTATTCGTTTTGGGAACTAGCTACGACAGCGCCACTTTGACAGTTGCCAACCCCATTGTGTTAATTATAACGAGACGCCATATTGCATTGAACATTGTTTGTAATTCGCGATCGAATTCACTTGCAAAATATAATAAGTTGCAATCATTTGAAAGAAAGAAAGAAAGAAAAATATTTTATTTCAGGTTTCAAGAGTACCACCACCAAACAGTAGAAAACAACATTAACAACTAATAACACAAGTTTGTTAAGGTAGTGACACCAATTGTCACCGAAAAAGGGTCTCCAATCAGCATGTGTTGCTGCACAGAGAGTGTAGCAACGCTGGTTTTCTGTAGAGCCCAGATTTGAGCTACACGACAGCTCCACCTGTTACTAAAATACTTATACACAAACAAGGCCTAAGCATTTGTTTTAAACTTAAGTGAAGGGAGCCAAGCAAAAGGTGTGGTGCAAAATAAAATATAAATTTGCGGGTTAATTAAGTGTTGTTTGTTAAAGTATCGAGTCTTGCAAGTGTACAAGTGTTATATTCATCTGTTAATACCGTTTACCTACCATGACGGTAACGGAAGAGTTGAAGCGTCTCGTTGCCAGCCGGAGTCAGTGTAATGGAATAATTACCAAAACTAAGAATTTTTCTGGATTTCCGAGTGACTTAAATGATGTTGAACTTTTACCTAACTTGACTACCTAATTTGATTGTATGTCCCAGGTAGATAATATAGTCTACAACAACTTTGAGCAAAGTTTCTCCGATTGCGACGGGAGTTGGTACAACATGGGCGTTCGACATGACCTTCGTCTTGTCCATGTTCAATTTCAGACCAACTCGCTCGGAGACCCTTCTGAGGTCAGCGAGCATCGCACTTAGGGCCTAAGCACACGGCGCGTTATTTAAAAGACGCCGTGTGCTAGGGGCCTTAAGGCTGTTCTAATGGAATGAAAAACGCGCTGTAAACGCGCGTTCCTAAAACGCGCGTCGACGGCGCGTTCTAAAAACGCCGTGTGCTTAGGCCCTTAGGTCTTCCAAGGTCTCAGCCATAAGCACCACGTCATTGGCAAATCGAAGGTGAGTGATGTATTCGCCATTTACATTGATGCCTCGCCCTTCTCAGTCAAGAGTCTTGAAAGCATCCTCCAGAGCAGCGGTGAACAGTTTAGGAGAAATAAAATCTCCTCGTCTTACTCTCCGCTGCAATAGAATAGGCTTCGACATTTTGGTCCTGAAGTCGGGTGGCCAATTGTGGCGTTATTATAAAGACACTTCAACACTTCGATTACTAGTAGTCTACTTAGCACCGTTGGAGAGACTGCAGTACAGCCCAAATCTCAATCGAATTGAAGGCTTTCTCGAAGTCCACAAATGCTAGGCAAAGGGGGCGGTTGGTTTATACTCTTCAGTTTTCTGTATTTAACCTGTTGCAACGCATGTATGTGGTCTACGGTACTAAAGCCTTTACGGAATCCTGCTTGTTTGGAAGGCTTGAAGTCGTCTGACCTACGCGCGAGACGATTCGTCATGACTATCGAAAACAGCTTGTAAACATGGCTCAGAAGTGAAATGGGTCTATAATTCTTCAATAAGGTATTATCACCTTTTTTAAAGAACAGTACCACTACACTTCTGTTCCATGCTTTTGGCATTTTCCCTTCACAGATGGCGGAATCGAACAGTTTCTGAGGGGCCTTGAGGACCGGTTTACCACCCGCCTTCAGAAGTTCGGCCGCTATTCCTTTATTCGCTTGCCGTTCCTGGGTTGCTTGAGAGTCATACTAATGTCGTCCAGGCTGACGTCCGGGATATCTTCGGTATATTGTCGGGTTAATCTAGCTCTCGGGTCTTTCAGATCAATGACGGGTTTCCTCGTTGATGTGTATAGCTGACCATAGAACTTTTCGACTTCTAACAGTAGCTCCGGTTTAGAGGACACGATCCTACCATCATAGGTGTTTAACTGTGCCAATTGGCTTTGCCCGGCAGACAGATTCCTCGCAAAAACTTTAGAGCGTATATTGCACTCTATTGTCACTTTAATACTATTAGTATTGAATTGGCGTATTTCGCGCCTCAGAGACTTCAAAATATGTCTATTGAGACGCCGCCATCGGCAAGCGTTACCAGATGTAGGTAGGATCATCTCATCTTACGTCGCTCTTCCATTATGCATCATGGATTAGAAACAATTTATTCCAAGTGAATATGGCTTAATTAGTCCTGGGCAAAACATTAGTTTAACCATCACTTTGAAGGACACTATACCTATAGGCGTCCAAATATATAGCTTGTCAACACTTAATTAAAAGTACTGTCCATCAATGTGTTAACCATCTTTACAAATAAAAACTTTATTTAACTTTTTTGTACATTTGTATTACCATTCCATCTTGTAACGTTGCGTCTATAACGCCGTGATAATGTTAGGCCCTAGCTACGTGCGTCCTCGAAATGCGAATGGATTTATTTACTTAATTATTATTTGTTAATTTTATACGGGACCCGCCGAACGCGCGGCGGCTTGCAGGGCTTTCTCATTGCGCGCGCGCTCATATAAGGAACCCTGGCTCCGCCGTGGAGTGGGGGCGGCCTATATAAACCGCGGCGTTCATTTCTCGGGACTTTTGCTGCGAGCACCTACTACTATATACTCCACGCTCGACTTAAATTCGGATTTCCGTTAAGAACGTATATATTTAAAAAAAAAGACAGCGTCGTAATTAAATTCTACAAATACCTAAACTCTGTGCAACATCTGGTTCCCGCTGGGGTGAGTTTCCACTTCTGTAGACCCGCTTAAATAGTGCTTAGATTTATCCGTAATCTATCAGCTGTTCCGAGCCACTGAACTGACCGTTAACCGCCTTAAATCCAAATTTCAATGTCCCGAACGGCCGTTGGTCCTGAGTGGTAGCCGAGATCTGCTGGTGGCAAGGCACAGCTGTGAGGAGCATCTTCCTAATGCCTCCTGTCCTTACAGGAGCCTGGTCTACCCTAACAAACTTCCGGGTCCGGTCGTGGACCTGCCCTACCACCCCCAGTTCGCTGGAGGGAGTTGGGCCGCAGACGGCGGCGTAGCCGAGGCATCTTCGGCGGCATCAGTCGATCCGGTGGTTGAGGCCGGCCGTGGAAGAGCTGCAGTTGGGCGACGGCGACAGCCGCTCAGGCCAGTGCTTTTTGTTCGGGCTCAAAAAGAGAGTGACGTACGCGGAGTTTGTGCTTTTGTTTTGGCCAGGGAATAAATGTTATGATGGTATGACTTGTTTCCTTTCCCGCCCTGCTCTACCTGTAAGCCGTGGTCCGCCTAACGGGCTAACGTTACAGTGGCGCCTTGTACGTGGTATAATAGCACAGCCAAAGCTTACGCACTTTCTTTATCTCTCTAGTACGGCGGTTATCGCTAGCTATTGTAAACAGATGGTCGGGTGAATCAAC
Organism: Archips xylosteana; assembly: GCA_947563465.1. Taxonomy (NCBI): domain Eukaryota; kingdom Metazoa; phylum Arthropoda; class Insecta; order Lepidoptera; family Tortricidae; genus Archips; species Archips xylosteana. The sequence continues at coordinate 11,009,821 of OX387365.1, read as the reverse complement.
GCGAACTGCGAACTGGTACGTACTTTTATGTGTAATTTGTGTTATTTAATGTGTAACTTGCTTTGCTTTATTTTATGTGTATTGTGCCTTGAAACTGTTGTGTTATTGCAATAATCAGCTGGCAGTTGGTTATTGTGTAGGAGCGCAATCGATTGCCGTGGAGATTAGGTATTTAGTTAGGTGTTGTTTACGTTGTGTAGCGAGTCATTTTGTTAAGTGCAACTAGCAGTTATTAAATTTAAAACGGTATATCTTTTAGCAAGTTTTGGCCGCTACAATTTAAATGGATAGGGAGTTAAATTAGACAGGTAACCGTTGCAGTTACAGTTGAATTTGAAAAGTGACCGTTGTGGTTGCAGTTAAATTGAATAGGGTATTTTCGTAACAACTCTCAAACACGGTTACGATTAGGTCTAAATTATTTGATGGGAATATTTATTCGAATTATTTATTAGTAGTGTTGAAGTAATGAATTATATTTTTTTTAAATGGAATTAATGACATTGATTGTTTGATGGAATTGAGGATTAATGTTATAGTTTGTTGAAATTGTATTATAATTGAATGGAGTATTTTCGTAGCAGCTCGCAAACGTAGTTACGTTAATTTTGATTACATAGTTATTTTTTTTTAATCAAGTTATATTTATTAATTAAATTATCAATAATAATTATTTAATGGAATTAGGAATTGATATGGAATTTTAATTATTGCTCGCGCGTACCGTCTGTGATATTATAATTATTTAATTTTTGTAACGGGCAGCTGGTTATTACTATTGTGTTTTTTTTGTATTGTTTTTCTTTTGGGTCTAGCAAATAGCTGAGGCAGCAGCTGCGGAGTGTACTAGCACACCATTTCTTGTTATTTACAGTCTAGCTTTATATTGTATGTTGCAATTGTGCTGTGCGATTACTCCTTATTATTTGTTTTCCCTGCTTTTGTTGTGTTAGTGCTTTAAATAGAAATGGAAACTCACACCATAAAATATTTACTTCTGAATAAAAATGAGCTGGAGTACGAGGTGCTAATTAGGGGTGGGGAACCGGGTCCTACGGTTCTTAAGTTAAGGGAGCAAATTAATAGATTATCGGCGAAAATACCTGCGAACGAGGTCTTGGAATCGGGTCTAGATCCAGTGGTGGATCATGAGGGTGCGCTGGGGTCTTATAATGAGTTGTTGTTGTGTGTTAAAGCGTTGCAAGAGAAATTTGACCCTAATTTACTTGCGCGGACTAAGGCGTTGGCTAGTCATATTTATTTCCGGTTAATTCGCATTGACAGGACTGGTATCGAGGATAGGGTTAAAAAGTTAGGGAGTAGTTTTGAGAGGGCATACGCATTGCTGACGCAGATCGCTCAGGTGAATAGTGTTACCGCGCCGCCCGGCGACCAACCTCAGCCGTTACAAACTAGTTTGGATAGTGTACCTACGTCGGGCGAGAGATTACCCACCGGTTGCGAGCGTAATCACGTAAGCGACCTGCAGAAATTAAAATATAATGGGAAGTCGTGCGTTTATGCGTTCATACAGAGAGTTAACGAGTTCTGCACTTCTAGGAATATTTCTAATACTAGGATACTTGCGTACGGTGCGGAGATCTTTACAGAGCAGGCGTTACATTGGTACCGGAGTGTGAGGAATGACGTCACGGACTGGCCGGGGCTAGCGAAGTTACTCGTTGCCGATTTTGGTCATTTCGATTATGACTATCGATTGATGTCGGAGATACGTAACCGTACGCAAGGGGAAACTGAAAATATTGTAGTTTACCTAGCCATTATGTCTGAACTTTTTGCGAGGCGCACAACACAGGTAACTGAAGAGGAAAAATTAGATATTCTTTTACACAACATTAGGCCTTGTTACGCCAGCGCTATTGTGGCTCACGGGGCAAAGGTAACATCTATTGAGTCCTTACGCTCGCTCTGTCGTAATTATGAGCGAACTCAGGTTTTCTTTAACCAGTTTCACGAACCGCCTAGGGTGTCGCGCGAGACACTGGCGCCGGATCTCGCATATGCGGGGTCGTCGGGGGGTTCAAATCAGACTAAATCGGTTAATAGGAATTATAGTTACGGCAATAATAGGTCATACAACACTGGGCCGCAACAGGACTATGCCGGTCGGTCGGGGTATGGGCAGACATTTGAACGGACGGCTAATCAGGGCGACTATCGTCGTAGCACGGGTACGGTGGCACCTATCGAGGGGGGGGTTCCGCGGGGGGGTGTATTTTGTCCGAGATGTCGCTCTGGGAATCACTCGCTTGGAGAGTGTAGGCGCGAGCGTTTCGTGATTTGCTTCAAATGTGGCACGAAGGGGGTTAAGTATCCGGATTGCCAGAAGTGTAATGCTAGCCGCGGTTCAAAAAACTAACTAAGCACGGCTGTCGTGACGGGATAGTGGGTTTAGCTGTACCTAAATTTAATGCTTCGGAATGGCAAGAATGGTTGAAATTTATAACGGTTTATACTAAAAGCTACTCTATCGCGTCAGTCGTGAATCGAAAACCGCTTGGCGACGTTCGGCCTTACGTGACCGTGAGGGTTGTGGGTAGATTGTTATTGTTAATACATGTGGGTAGCTCAGCTGTTCGTTCAATAAACTAGTCTGCATCCTGTGTCTGTGTTTGACTTACGTCCTCCATGTACCTTAACATGGCGCAGCCGGGAATCGATTACCTATTTAGTCAATTTCGTTCGTTTTAAGTGTTACGTAAATAGTTTAAAAAATTACGTAGAACATTGAACAGTGCGCAGTTAAACGAGACAAAATTTTGTGTAAAAATGGAATCTGTGTTACCTCCACCGCCGCCATTTACCTTTGTGAATAATTTAGAGAATGTGACGTTAGGAAACGTATCTAAAGACTGGGAAAAATGGAGGAACTCATTTCTAATATATTTTGAGGCGTGTGAGTTAACCAAAAAAGATGCAAAGGTGCAAATTAACATTCTCTTACATGTAATCGGCGAGCAAGGGCGAGAGGTTTATGAACAATTCCAAGAAAAGCCGGTAGATTTAAAAAGTGCATTTAATAAATTCGACAAGTATTTCTTACTAAAAAAAAATATCACAGTACAAAGACATTGTTTCTTCACACGTAATCAGAAAGAAAACGAGTCGATTGAACAATATTCTTTCGAATTAAAAAAGTTAGCCCTTAAGTGTGAATTCAAAGACTTGTGTGATGATTTAGTGCGGGACAGATTAATATGTGGAATTACAGATAGTGCTATGCGTGAACGTCTTTTAAGGGAACCGAATTTAACTCTGCAAAAGTCGATTGAAATCTGCAATATCGCACAGATGTCGAGAGTACAAGCTGGGACAATAAAAACAGAGAAGACGGAGCAACACGTCTATTGTATTGGCAATAATCGTTATAGTGAGGATGAAGATCAAGATTTGGATTACGCATATTTTGTGTCTCGGCGCGGGGCAGCAGCGGGCAGAGGCCGAGGTGGTGGCAGGAGCTGGCGCGGGGCGCGCTCGGCCCGGCCGCCGCCGCCCGCGCGCGCGCGCCCCTCACCGCACTCCGCCGCGTCAGCTGATCGTCGGCCGGCTTATCAGGCCTTTGATAACGCTAGAGGTGCTTGTTGTGAGATGTGCGGGTTGACTCACACTAATCATCAGAAGTGTCCAGCGTATGGGAGACGGTGCTTGCGTTGCAATAGATTAAACCACTTCTCACGTGTATGTAAAGTATATGAATTGCAGTTGGAGGACACCGATCAGGTAATCTACTATTTTAATCAAAACAATAATGACTGGTCAGTAACAGTCGACATAAACAAAACGGAAATAACTTTTAAAATAGATACGGGGGCGGATGTGAATGTTCTGCCTAGTAGATATTTGCAGCAAATAGGTTTAACGGAACAAGACCTGTTAAAGACAGAGACTAAGTTACGTGGGTATTCTGGAGGTGATATTAAAATTTTAGGGAGGTGTTATCTTAAGTTGAAACACAAAAATTTAGACTACATTTTAGAGTTTTTAATAGCGGATGTGAATTCACCTCCTATCTTGGGACGTCAGTCGTGTCAAGAGTTAAACTTAGTAAAATTAATTTGCACACTAGATGAAGTTGGCCATAGTGATATAAAATCAGCAATATTAAGTGAATATGCTGATGTTTTTAAAGGAATAGGGTGCATGCCGGGCGAGTACAGGATATGCACGGATGAGAGCGTGCGTCCTGTAGTACACGCTCCTAGGAAGTTACCGGTGGCACTTAAAGATAAAATCAAATTAAAGTTAGATGAGATGGAAAAACAAAATATTATTGCTAAAGTCGAAGGCCCTACTGACTGGGTAAACAGTATGACGGTCGTGAGAAAACCTAATGGAGACTTGCGTATTTGTTTAGATCCAAAAGATCTAAACAATGCCATCAAACGCGAACACTATCGATTACCAACTTTAGACGAAATAACGGCAAACTTATCTGGCGCGAGATTTTTTAGCACACTGGATGCGAAGAATGGATTTTGGCAGTTACGATTAAGCCCAGAAAGTACAGCCTTATGTACTTTCAATACGGCATTTGGTAGATATAAATTTCTTAGACTTCCATATGGTATAACATCAGCATCAGAAGTATTTCACAAAAAATTGTACGAGTGTTTCGACGATTTGGGGGTGGGAATTTGTTTGTTTGTGGATGACTTACTGATATATGGTCGTACTAGAGAGGAACATGATTCGCGACTTAGAAAAGTGCTTGACCGATGTCGCAAAATAAACTTAAAGTTAAATATAAATAAATGTAAATTTGCCTTATCAGAAATCAAATACCTTGGACACAAAATAACGAGGGAAGGTATTTACCCAGATGAGTCACATACATCCGCAATTAAGAATATGCCTAAACCAAATAGTTACAAAGACCTAGAAAGGTTTTTAGGTCTTGTTAATTATGTCGGAAAGTTTGTGAAAAATATGTCAGATAAAACTCATCATCTCAGGCAATTACTTAAAAAAAATATAGAGTGGCATTGGGACAGTTCTCATCAACAAGATTTTGATAATCTTAAAAAGTGTCTCACAGAGGTACCAGTGTTACAGTACTTTGATGTAGAAAAACCTGTAGTTTTATCTGTAGATTCAAGTAAGAATGGTCTCGGAGTGTGCCTACTACAAAATGGTCTGCCTGTGAGCTACGCATCCAGGTCGTTAACTAAAGCCGAACAAAATTATGCACAAATCGAAAAGGAATTACTTGCGTGTGTCTACGCGTGTGAAAAATATTATTCGTATATATATGGTAAGAATGATGTAGTGGTAGAAACGGATCATAAACCATTGGTTAATATCATACGTAAGCCTATTGCTGACGCACCTGCAAGGCTACAGAGGATGCTCCTCCGTTTACAAATGTATACATTCCAAATGGTGTACAAGCCGGGTAAATATTTGTATATCGCAGACACTTTATCGCGCGCAGTAGAACTCTTTCCTAATGACAGCATGGCAAGCGATACGCGCGAGCACATCGCCGCGCAGGCACAGGTGTGCGCCGTCGTCGCGAGCAACCCGCTCACGGACACGCACTTCATACCATTGCAAAAACAAACGCAAACTGACACGGAGTTGCAGTCAGTTATGCAATACATAAAAAATGGCTGGCCCGAACATAAACAAAACTGTCTGGATAGCGCAAAGCCATATTGGTGCTACAAAGACGAGTTGTTTATATCGTGTGACTTAATATGGAAGGGCAACAGAGTAGTGGTACCTAAATCGATGCGAAATGAAATGCTTCAAAGGATACATATTGGCCATTTAGGCCTAGAAAAATGTAAGTTGCGTGCGCGTGAAACTGTATTTTGGCCGAACATAAACAGTCAATTAGAAGACTACATAACAAAATGTGGCGTTTGTTTATCATGCAAAAATGAAAACAAAAAAGAAACAATGATATCTCACGATATACCTAACAGAGCGTGGTCGAAAATAGGCACAGATTGTTTTCATTTCAATGGCGAAAAGTATTTATTAGTTATTGACTACTACAGCAAATTTATTGAAGTAATTAAATTGAATACATTAACTTCCGATGAAATTATTAGTAATCTTAAAAATATATTTAGTAGACACGGCATTCCTGAGATCGTTATGTCTGATAACGGTCCCGAATACAGCTCGAGCACTTTCAAAAACTTTGCACGTGAGTGGTGTTTTAAGCATGTGACGTCATCGCCGCGATACGCTCAGTCCAATGGTCAATCAGAACGGGCTGTACAGGAAGTAAAAAAATTATTAAGAAAAACAAGCTTAAGTAGATCCGATTTTAGGCTAGCTTTATTAGAGTATTTAAATACGCCGATTAGCAGCACATTAGCATCACCAGCTGAACTGTTAAACAATAGAAAGTTAAGAAGCATAGTGCCTTGTAATCCCAGTCTACTCAAACCAAAAATACCTACAAATGTAAAAAACGCTTTGAACAATCGCCAACAATGTCAAAAGAAACAATACGATAGAGGAGCTAAGGACATGCCGAAGTTGACTGTTGGACAGCAAGTAAAAGTACGCGTTAATAAACAATGGGTCAATGCAGTGGTTGAAAAAATAGTAGGAATTCGGTCATATTCCTTGCAGCTAGATGAGGGAGGAACCTTAATAAGGAATCGTCGTCATTTACTTATTGATACCAGTAGAACGCAAACAAGTAATTCCTTTGTACCATCACGAGATTATTCTTACGATGATATCACCATCCATAACCCAACAACAACAACAGCAGAAAGTCGTGGGTGCGTCCGCCCGCCGTTCACCAGACCTGACCCGTATGTAACTTCTTTTGGCAGGGTGGTGCGGAAACCTGATCGGTGGGGCTTTGATTCGACGTGATGAAGTGAAAATTTTTTTTGATTGATTATCATTACTTTAATATAAATATAATTTACTAATTAATAATGTATAATAAATTTATTTTAGATAATTTTTACAATCATCTATACCTATTTTGTTTAGTAGGTATATTTAGGGCTTAACTCCTAAGTTAGTCATTAGGTACTTAAAATTAATTAATTTTCTAAATTTGTATGATGTAATTATTAAATGTTAGCATCCCATAATAAAAAAAAAAAATGTTTTTTGATACATGTATAAATTTAAAATGAAATATTTTGATTTTAAGTTGTAAATGGAATAAATAATAAAAGAAAAATAATTTAATTATACACTGTGATAACTAAAATGAACTGTTTTACTAAATTATTAATATTTATATAAAAAAAAGAAAGAAAATTAATGCATGATTACAATAATTTGCAATGTATTTCTTTAACACAGTAAAAACAAATGTTAAGGTATCATTTGTTTTTCTGTATTTTATTATTTATGGTGTATAATAAAGAGTCATTGATTGTATTGTATTGTAGATGATAAAATACATACTTACCTAATTCAATTTAAATTGTAAAAAAAAAAGTCTACTTTTCTTTGGTGCATGATTGATAAAAAAAAAAAAATTGTAACTGATTATTTTGTGGAATTAAATTAAATTAAAGTTATCCAATTTATTACTTTACATTATAGATTTTTATTTTTATTTTTTTTTAAAAAAAAAAGGGGAATTGTGGGTAGATTGTTATTGTTAATACATGTGGGTAGCTCAGCTGTTCGTTCAATAAACTAGTCTGCATCCTGTGTCTGTGTTTGACTTACGTCCTCCATGTACCTTAACAAGGGTGGGGGTCCATTCGGTTTGTGGGTTGCTGGACTCAGGTTCGGCGGTAACTATATTGGGTAATAATGCTCACACACACTTTTTGTCCTCGGGGTTTACATTAAATAAATGTGCGGGCTCCGAAACTTTTGCGGCGGCCGGCGGTCAGCCGTTGCCTGTTGTAGGTTTTTTTAATTTACCTATTGTTTTCGAAAATAACTGTCACGTCTTACGGGTTTACGTAATACCTTCTGTTACGTCGTCATTGATATTGGGCATGGATTTTTGGCGGCGGTTTGAGCTGTGTCCTAAATATTTTAAGTCCATTACTTTGTCGAGCGAGCCGGTGAATCTAGTATCGACTGTACCTGCGGGGAAGCTGCGGCCATATAGCGAGCTTTCTGGTGCGCAGCGTGTCGCTGCCACGGATGTTGTCAAACAGTTTGAGAACATTTCCTATGAGACGCAGGGGTTGGGTCGTACCCATTTGGTCCAGCATCGCATTGATACGGGAGATTCGGCGCCGATTAGGCAGAGGTACTACAGGCTCTCGCCGGAGAAACAACGCATATTAGGCACGGAGTTAGATGAGATGCTTAGCTTGGGCGTGGTAGAACCATGTGAGAGTCCGTGGTCGTCACCGGTGCTTCTAACACCAAAGAAAGATGGTTCGCTGCGGTTTTGTCTGGACAGTCGGAAACTGAACTCGGTCACGAGAAGGGACGCTTATAAGTTGCCATATGTATCGGAAATTCTGGATAATTTGAAGAATGCAAGCTTCTTGTCAAGTATTGATCTTTCTAAAGCCTTCTGGCAAATACCTATCGTAGATTCGGATCGGGATAAGACAGCATTTTATATTCCAAATCGCGGCACCTTCCGTTTCGTCACTGTTCCGTTTGGGTTGACTAACGCTCCCGCTACACAGCAGAGACTCGTGGATGCACTCTTTTACGGGCCAGAGTTTGAGAACTCCGTCTTTGTATTTTTGGATGACATAGTTATAGTGTCTCCGAACTTCGATAGTCACATAGCTACGCTTATTAGGGTGCGGGAAAAGCTACGCACGGCTAATCTTACGGTGAATTTTAAAAAGTCACAATTTTTTAGGGGTGAGTTGAAGTATCTCGGTTACGTCGTGAATTCTGAAGGGTTACAGGTGGATCCTGCTAAAGTTGAGGCTATTTTGGGTATACCTACTCCTACCTCGAAGAAAGAGGTGAAAAGGTTTCTGGGTACTGCCTCTTGGTACCGGAGATTTGTGCCTAATTTTAGTGACACAGCGGGACCTCTAAATGCACTTACTTCTACGGGTAAAAAGGCGAAGCCTTTTGTTTGGACTAGGGAGGCGGATGATTCTTTTAATAAACTTAAGTCTTACCTTGTTTCCGCACCTATCCTTTCGTGTCCTAATTATGAGTTACCGTTCGCGGTGCATACGGACGCTAGTGACTACGGTATCGGCGGCTTGCTTACGCAAACGGTAGATGGCGTGGAACACCCAATAGCGTACATGAGTAAGGCCTTGTCTGCTCAGGAACGCAACTATAGTGTCACCGAGCGTGAGGCTTTGGCCGTTCTCTTAGCTCTCGAGCACTGGAGGTGCTATCTCGATAATGGGAAAAAGTTTACGGTTATTACCGATCATTCTGCTCTAAAGTGGTTTATGAATCTAAATAACCCTACTGGACGTCTCGCTCGCTGGGGTGTGCGTCTGTCAACATTTAACTTCGAAATTGTCCATCGCCGGGGTGTCGAGAACGTTATTCCGGACATGTTGTCTCGGGGCTGCCCGATTTCTGCAATCGATACGAGTCCAGCTGCTACTTCTACGAGCGATCCGTGGTATCTGAACATTTATCACGGGTGTCAGAATTCACCAACGTCATTTCCCAACTACATCATTAAGAGTGGTCGTCTCTTCCGTTTAATGAAGAGCAAATGTGTGCTGACGCAGGAATTTGATTGGAAGGAGGTCGTTCCCAAGGAGGTGAGGGACGCTGTAATCCAAGAGAATCACGCGGAACCCACTGCGGGCCACCTGGGTATCTATAAAACCTATAAGCGGTTGACTCTGAAGCACTATTGGCCGGGAATGCATGCCGATGTCGTTAGGGTGGTATCATCCTGTGACACTTGTATTGCGCATAAACATCAAAATCATGCTACCCTGGGCGAAATGGGTAGGCCTAAGTCTTGTTCTAGACCGTTCCAAGTACTGAGTATAGATTTGGTAGGGCCGTTGCCGGTGTCTAGAAGGCAAAATACTCAACTCTTCGTGGTCACGTGTTGTTTCAGTAAATATTGCTTGCTATTCCCAATAAGACGTGCAACTGCAGAGGTTATTACGAAAATTCTAGAGGAGAACGTATTTTTAGTCCACGGTATACCATCAACCATAATCTTAGATAACGGCAGACAGCTAATCAGTGCTACCTTGAGGCAGCTGTTCGCAAAGTACAAAGTCAAAAAGCTACATTACACCGCAAAGTACAGCCCACATGTTAATTTAGTCGAGAGATATAATAAATCGATTATGACCGCGGTGTCCGCTTTTATCGAGAACGATCACCGGGTCTGGGATACACTAATACCTAAAATTCAGTTCGCTATTAATAACTCGGTCAATGAGGCAACAGGTTATACGCCTGCATTCTTAGTTCACGGGCGGGAGCTTGTTACTTGCGGGTCTCATTACGTAAATGTGGATTCCGAGGACGTCGGGGAACTGACTTTTCAGCCACGTGACCAGTACGCGGAAAATTTCGGCGCTCTTGCACCCATTTTTAACAAAGTACAGTTGGCCTTGTTACAGGCACACAGTAGGAACGCGCAGTATTATAACTTGAGGAGAAAACCGGTAGAATTCAGTGTGGGTGACGTTGTCTGGAGGAAAACCTTCTACCTGAGCGATAAGGACAGGCATTTTTCGAAAAAACTGGCACCTAAGTTTATAAAATGTAAGGTCATAGCGAAGAAATCCCCACTAGTTTACGAGTTGGCAGATATGACAGGCAGGAATTTGGGTCTTTGGCATGTTAAGGACTTTAAACTGACATGTTACAAAGAATAATGTTAAATTAGAATTGTTAATGTTAATTAATTGCTCGCTGTGTAGCCCCGGCCGAATACTAGGGTTACGCCATTTCATCCTAGGGTGCCGTGAGAACCGGCAGAGGGACTTTACGCGTGTATTAAAAGCGGTTTAACATCACATTATAATTACGATTACAATTATTTTTATTTTAATGATTAATGAATAAATATGTTTGAGTACTACACTAACAATGCATGTTAGTAATTATTTCAATATTAACCTGCATCATACCTAACAATTCGTTTACCTTGTTTGTTTACCTGGCTAAAATAGCGGATTGAGTATTATTTAAGTGCTATCTTGATTGTGCGGATGGATTTTGCTCCTTATTTCAATTCAGTTACGGTGCCATTTTTGTCGAACCTACATTTACTTGTCCTTATAACTATTACACCTCGGCCGGTCGGTGGTATTGAGTCAGCGTACACCTTCATGCTGCGTTGGTTGTCGTTGGCCGATGCTGTGTGCTATTGTACAAATCGATTATCGTTGTATTGGAGTTTTCATGCTGCGTTAAGTCCAGACAACGGGGGGGGTCGTATACATGCTGTCGTATTGGTAGTGTTAGGTATCTGTCTGCGTACCGAGGAGCTTAGCTTGTATTAATTTCTGAGTTCACGATAGGCGGCTGAAAAGGTACTTGATGGGTGCTTGGCGTCATGGGGCAATTGTGTTGGGTATTTTGTGCCAGTGGGGATTGTACGGGCCGCATTATTTTGCTGCCTATACTTCGGACGACATCGCATGGTACCTGTTGCGGGCCGTAATTGATACGCGCGCGGGCGTTACTTAGGGCGGATGATACCTGATTAATAAAGCGGAACATCGTTACCTACACTATAAGAGTGTGAGTGTTCTATACAGTCATGCTCGCGTATGGAAGGGTCTTAAGATCGCCTAGAGGTTTTGAGACCGAATGGAAGGATGAATGTAAGAGGGTGAATTATGTCTGTTAGGTTTATAGTTGGGTCACCTAGGAGGCAGGTCGGATTTTTCGCACAGGAAAAATCCTGCCCTAACTGACGGGGTACTGTAACGTTGCGTCTATAACGCCGTGATAATGTTAGGCCCTAGCTACGTGCGTCCTCGAAATGCGAATGGATTTATTTACTTAATTATTATTTGTTAATTTTATACGGGACCCGCCGAACGCGCGGCGGCTTGCAGGGCTTTCTCATTGCGCGCGCGCTCATATAAGGAACCCTGGCTCCGCCGTGGAGTGGGGGCGGCCTATATAAACCGCGGCGTTCATTTCTCGGGACTTTTGCTGCGAGCACCTACTACTATATACTCCACGCTCGACTTAAATTCGGATTTCCGTTAAGAACGTATATATTTAAAAAAAAAGACAGCGTCGTAATTAAATTCTACAAATACCTAAACTCTGTGCAACATCTGGTTCCCGCTGGGGTGAGTTTCCACTTCTGTAGACCCGCTTAAATAGTGCTTAGATTTATCCGTAATCTATCAGCTGTTCCGAGCCACTGAACTGACCGTTAACCGCCTTAAATCCAAATTTCAATGTCCCGAACGGCCGTTGGTCCTGAGTGGTAGCCGAGATCTGCTGGTGGCAAGGCACAGCTGTGAGGAGCATCTTCCTAATGCCTCCTGTCCTTACAGGAGCCTGGTCTACCCTAACAAACTTCCGGGTCCGGTCGTGGACCTGCCCTACCACCCCCAGTTCGCTGGAGGGAGTTGGGCCGCAGACGGCGGCGTAGCCGAGGCATCTTCGGCGGCATCAGTCGATCCGGTGGTTGAGGCCGGCCGTGGAAGAGCTGCAGTTGGGCGACGGCGACAGCCGCTCAGGCCAGTGCTTTTTGTTCGGGCTCAAAAAGAGAGTGACGTACGCGGAGTTTGTGCTTTTGTTTTGGCCAGGGAATAAATGTTATGATGGTATGACTTGTTTCCTTTCCCGCCCTGCTCTACCTGTAAGCCGTGGTCCGCCTAACGGGCTAACGTTACAATCTTTTATAATGATTAAAGTACTTAAACATTGCCTTACAATGCTGCCAAAATATTTTAGTTGATATAGACTTAACAATAATTTACTATCTAAGCATTGACATTTCCGGCGAATAAGGTGGTTATAATCATGTACGAGCTTTAGGATTAGATCTTGATAGTGCAATATATAGTACTTTCCGAGCCATCCATGCATGGCAACAAAGCCGCCGCCGTTCTCAGTTCGAACTTGTCCATGGTAGGGGTTATTTGAATATTTGCTGAACAAACAGGGGTCACGTTACATTTATAAGATATTATTTTATCATATGTACTTTCTATTTTATCTATCAGATATTCTGAATAATCTAAATTAAAGTCTTTTTTATCTAAGGTTACAACAATTGTCTTATACTGCTGATATAGGTTTACTGCTTCCTTAATCTTGTTGTCGACACTTGAGTAATATTGATACCTTTTCTTACCTAACTTTCTTAGTGATATTATGAGTTGAAATCGGGTTTTGTCCCGCGTACCTTAATTTCAAAGAAGCCCGATATTTCGGCACAGTTGCATGCGCCATGATCACGAGACGACTGGAGAATTGCGGGTATGCTGGTATAACTACCATTATAAATATAACTGCCATTACATACCACGATTAATTAGGAAAGCTATTGAAATTACGAAATACCCTAACTTTAATCGAGAAGATGGTTTTAAGTTGTCAAGCACGTGGTCACCAGTGCTGAATATAGTTAAACCGGATCGTGTTCGTGATGATACGAAAAAAGTGAGTGATACTGTGAGTGTATTTTGCCGTGACTTTGAAGTGAGTTCGAGTTCCAGTAGTAGTGGGCAACTTGTTAAGAAGAGGGTAGATCGGTTACGTCCGATTTATTTTTCTTGACTGACAGTTATACCAGCATACCCGCAATTCTCCAGTCGTCTCGTGATCATGGCGCATGCAACTGTGCCGAAATATCGGGCTTCTTTGAAATTAAGGTACGCGGAACAAAACCCGATTTCAACTCATACATAATATTAGTAATGACCGCGATAGTCTAAAATATTTATTTCTTAATGATACTTGTATGTACTCTAATTTATCTCATCCGCCTCATTCAAATTCGGTCTCAAATATAAAACTTAACGGTCAAAGTATTGAATTTGTAAAATCAACGGTATTCTTATAAATAACACTGGACTCTAAATTGCAGTGGGGATCGCACACCACAGCAAATTGCGAATAGGTTGAGCTCTGCTGCGTTTGCAGTCAGAAAGATACGGCAGCTAACCGATGTGACGACGGCACGGTTGGTGTATTTTCCTACTTCAATAGCATCATTTCATACGGCCTTATTTTATGGGGATCTGCGCAGACTTGGAATAAATTTTTAATTAGCAAAAGAGGGCTTATCAGAGCGATATATAACTTAAGGACACGCGATTCTTTAAGATCTTTTTTTAAAGAAATAGGTATCCTAACCCTGCCGTCGTTGTATATATTTGAAATAATCATGTAGTAAGAAAAAATTTTTCCCACTAACGTCGATAAGCCAAAGGCTACTAGAAACACAGGGAAGCTTAAAGTTCCATCTTTCAGGCTGGCTAAAAGCAAAAAGTCGTTTCTGGGAAGATGCATACGTTTTTATAATAAAATTCCGAAAACAATAACCGAACAAATTGATACAAAATTCAAATCCATTGTGAAGAAGACATTAATATCTAAGGCGTACTATAAAATTAATGACGAAGTATATCATGGACAGGGATGTTTGGAAATAATTCTGATCCGCATTGGCGATCCCTAGTCTCAAATAGCGTATCTACTATGTTAAAAAAATTAATTGTATTAAATACTTTAGATATATGTAATTTAATACCAATGTAGATCTGATTGAAAAAAATATACCTTGTTGAGTTTCTTGCCGGTTTCTTCTCAACAGAGTTTTTTCGAACCGGTGGTAGATTCTTCGACGTTCATAGGAGCATCAATTGATGCCTAAATTGAATAAAGAATTTCGACTTGACTTGACTATCTAGTACATTTTTTAAACCTTCCATAACATTTTGTTATTGTCATTATTATTATCTTTTTTATATATATATATAATTTTGTTATATTTACTAAGACTTACATAATAGTATCGCCGCGGGTATAACATGGTTTTTTACGTTGCACGATTACCACGTTCTCCGTAGGTCGTATTCAGTAGGTCGGTACTTCCTGATCCTCACCGCGCCCCGATAGCCCTAGACGTATTCCTCTAAATGCATTTTACCGTAGTTCCTTTCTGACCATGTCCTTGTGGCAGCTATTGTATTTTCTGTATATCATATAAAAAACTCCTGCTCCACAAATTGCCAGTACCACCGACAGTAGAATATTATTGACGCCTGCGTGAGCCACTATCATCGTGGGCCTACTGCGTGGGCCCCTGAATCATTTGTAGCGCCGTGCTGGTTTATTACCAGTACCACCTCCTTATTGTCGCAGACACATATGAAACACTCTATTCCCATTTTTTTCAATTAACTTGTACTTGGAAAAGTCATATTCAAAATGTAAAAACATATTCAAATCTATGTTTGTGTACGCACTAAGCGTATTAAAAATAAATATATAAATAAATAATTTGTTTTTAACATAAAATAAACCACATTTTGTAGCTTGAACGTGGGTTTATTGAATTTTAAAGAATATTATTTTACAGAGCACTTGTAGATGGTAAGAGAAAAGATGGAAGAGAGTGAATGACACGAATGAACTACATACATCGAATGCATTGAATGAATGTTCGGTCTGAACATATTCCCGGGGACGGGTTACAACATATTTATATACAATATACCTACACTATTACTTTTACTTCATTGAATAGTTGTGCTGTACATTGCAAATACAAAAACATAAAAAACATACATTTGCTGTTAAAAAAAAAATAGTTATTCTGTAACTCGCATATTAAACATTAACTTTGAATGTATAAGTACATAGTACATCTGTTGAACTATATATTTTATTAACTTAAACAAATTAACATACTTGCTGTCTAGAGTCATATAATAATAATAATGTACGACTAAAAGTTTATAACAAAAATAAAATTAACTTTTTATAGGCAGTATGCTTATTTTATTTATTGCCCTAGATGAGACAAACCCATTTGGCATTTTTACTTGTACAACTCTAACTTTGTTGTCTAAACCATAGTGCACCTTGGTGACTCTCGCCACAGGCCACTGCAGCGGACTGCATCGCTCGTCTCTGAGGAGCACCAAGCTTCCTTCCTCGACGTTTGGCCAACTGGAATGCCACTTAGGCCTATTATTTAGTAGATTAAGATACTGCTTGTGCCAAGCATTCCAAAAATGCTGTTTGATTTGCATACATCGCCTCCACAGGCGTAGCCTATTTTGTGGTATTTCCGTTATATCTGGCTCAGGTATAGAATTTATAGCTCTACCTATTAAAAAATGACCTGGAGTTAGAAAGCTAAAGTCCTCAGGGTCTCTCGACATTTGCGTTATTGGTCTTGAGTTAAGTATCCCTTCGGTCATCACCATAATGGTATGAAATTCTTCATATGTAAATAAACTGTTACCAATAACGCGTTTAAAATTATGCTTGGCCTGCTTTACTGATGCCTCCCAGAGACCTCCAAACGTCGCTGAATAGCTAGGTATGAAATGAAAGTCTATACCTCTTGATAATGAATAGTTAGTAACTGAGGTTTGGTGTTCCCTAGAGCTGAGGTTGAATAATTCTTTTAAAGCATTATCAGCACCCTTGAATGTCTTGGCATTGTCGCAATAAATCTTAGTTGGTAACCCTCGTCTAGATATGAACCGCTTTAGCGCAGCAATAAACGTAGGAGTTGTCATATCTGAAATTAATTCCAGATGTATAGCTTTAGTAGAAAAGCATACAAATACATAAACATAGCCCTTTGAAACAAGGCTTCTCCTTAATGACGATTGTTTTAAGTTGAAGGGGCCACAGTAATCTATTCCGACAATGCTGAACACTTCGGCCTCATTGACTCTATCAAAAGGCAATGATCCCATAAGCTGAGAAGCAGCTTGTGCTCTGAAGCGATAACAAGTAATGCATTTTCCTATAACTCTTGAAACTTCCCTTACGCAGTTGACAATCCAGTATGATTGTGATAATCTGCTTATAGTAAGCTTTAATGTTCCATGCAACATTAACAAATGCTCATGCCAAATAATCAATTCTGTGACAAAACATTTCTTTGGTAACAATATCGGATATTTTTGCGAGTATGGAATCGTTGCATGTTGTAGCCTACCTGTGGCTCTTAATACATTGTTACCATCTAAAAAGGGCGTTAAACTTTTAAAGTTGGACTTAACTGGTATGTTATTTAAGATGCACTCAATTTCCTTTGCAAAATATTTTTTCTGAATTGCTGAGATTATTTTATATGTTGAATTATTAATTTCAGCAATTGATAAATGAGACTTAACCTTTACTTTATTTTTACAATTGCGGTAGAAGCGCAAAATCCATGCTACCACCCTTTGCAATTTAGTCCATGAAGAATACTTCTCAAATATTTGTGTATCAGACTCATCCAATACAACAGACAATCCAACAATTGACTCATGCTCACAAGTTAGATGATTGCATATAGATGTCTCACATTCAAACGGTTGAAATTTATGGCTAGTCAACTCTGGTGGTCCATGCCACCATAAGGCGTTGTTTGACAGTTCTGTGGGATCACACCCACGAGACAAACAATCTGCTGGATTGTTGAGCCCATCTATGTGAGACCATTTACAATTTTCTGTGAGGGAGTTAATTACACTTACTCTATTTTTTACATAGGCAGGTATATTGCTTTTTTCTGACTTCAGCCAACATAGGACTACTTGTGAATCAGAATATAAGTATACTGCATCAAAGTTAATTTTCACATAAATAGACTTAATTTTATTATATAGCTTTGCTAACAATAACGCTCCATTTAGCTCTAACCTAGGCATTGTCAAGGTATTTTTTATTGGAGCAATCCTGGATTTTGAACATAGTAATGTTGTGGTTGTTCTATTATCTTTAATCGCCCTAACATAAATGCAACAACCATAAGCAATATTAGATGCATCACAGTACCCTAACATCTGTAAACTTTGAGTACCGCTTTCTGATGCCACATTTATGTACCTAGGGATTGAAATTGTTGGCATTGCAATTAAATGCTCATAAAATACCTTCCAAGCCTTTAGCAAGGGAGCTGGCAAAGGTGAATCCCATTCCAGGTTTTCTTTCCACACTTTTTGTAAAAATTCTTTGGCTCTGACAATGACTGGGCCTACTATTCCTAGCGGATCAAAAAATGAACCAATGACACTTAAAATGGATCTTTTGTCCCATGACAATACCTCCTTTGTAGGACAGCTCATTTTGAAAATATCTTGACTTGTGTCATATGATATGCCTAAGGTTTTTAATTCAGTTCTCATGCCGATTTCTTCTTCATTGAAATAGCATTTGTCCTTGGGAATGCCTGACAGAAGTTGAGGATCATTTGCTGCCCATTTATGCAACTGAAAGCCAGCATGTCCGAGAAGAGAGATAAACTGGTCTCTTACCTGGATGGCATCTTTGATTGAATTTGCTCCGAAGAGTGCATCGTCAACATACATAGCTGACCGGATTACCTCCGCAGCTTCAGGAAACTCTGTTCCGTATCTGACTGCAAGTTCCTCGAGACACCTCGTTGCCAGGAAGCTGGAGCTTTTGAGTCCATACGTCACGGTCTGTAATTGAATAACTATTAGTTCGCCTGCAATGTTTCTCCAAAGAATATTTTGTAGATGGTGAAATTTGGGATCAATTAATACAACTCTATACATGTGTTGTATGTCTGCTACCATTACAAATTTATGAGCTCTGAATGAAATTAAAATCTCAAACAAATCTTTTTGAATTGTAGGGCCATTGAGCAGAACATCATTGAGACTGTTGTACTGCTTGCCAGCTCTTGTGTTGCCATTAAAAACTACTCTTAGCTTTGTAGTTCTTCTATCCTCTTTGATGACAGGCAAGTGCTGCATGAAATATAATTTATTTTTATTTGAACTGGTAAGGGGTAAAACCTTTGCGTGACCAAGTTCTACAAATTGGAAAAGGAAGTCATTACATGTTTTGTATAATTGCTCATCCTTAGCAAGACGCTTTTCAATGCAATTGAGTGTTTTAGCTGCAATGGCAAAGGTACTACCTAGATTGAGTTGATCTAACGGTTGCTCAAGGGGAAGGGAAACCTGAAACTTGTTGTCGATTAGCTGTACCGAGTGCCTAAATTCGGCTTCACAGGAATCCTGCTTTGATGTAACCTCTGATTTCATTTCAGGGACCATTTCAGCCTCCCAAAACTTTTTTAAGAGGTGATCAACACTGTCATTAGTAGATATGTGCAAAGCCACATGATTGCAGTCTAGAGAAGCACTAGAGCATGGAACGTCACCAGACAAAATTGAACCAAACTCGGTTCCAACTAGGTATAGATTGGTACCTTCGAGTTTGGTTTTGCTTGGCATCAGTATTTTGAAGAATATGTCAGCTGATAGTAAAAAAGAAATATTTCCAGGGTTAAACCAATCATTGTCTGCCAACTTGACAGATTCTGGAATTGTGACCATTGTTTTATCTATTTTGAGCTGAGGTAATTGTGTGGTAATTTTATCCACTACTGAACATGTCACATTACAGTGGTAATTTGACTGAAGTGACTGAAATTTGACATTTGCAGATTTTGAGGAGCATTTAGAATGACCCCCTAAAGTTGAAATGTTTCTATAACTTTTTTCAAGCGTCAAATTTAAAGTATTGGCAAGGTTATTTGTAATGAATGACACCTGGCTGCCACTGTCTATTAAGCCTCTCGCGACAATGAACGATTTACCATCTTGGCGGAAAACTTTAACTTTAACAGTGGGCAGAATTACTGTATTGTGGTCAGATTTAGCATGACAATTTGTGCCATCTGATTTTTCCTCACAATGTAGTAGTGTGTTGTGAACCTTGCTATTACATATTGAGCATTTGAAATGAAAATGACACTTGCCTTTGTGCATGCCCAAACAAATTTGGCACAAATTATTTTTGTTTACCAACATGAGTCTTTCACTGACTGATTTGGTTGCGTAAACTGGGCATTGAAACAATTTATGGGATGTTGATTGGCAACACTTGCATGAAATGATATTGGCAATGTTGGACACCCTATTATTTTTATTGGCAAAGGAAAAGGAAGACTTACCTTCACTTTGCTGGCTCTCCTCGAAGCTGCTGGCCCTCTTTTCCATAAATGAGAAGAAGTCTTCAATGTTTGGCATCTTCGTGTTGTCTCTTTCTCCATGAAAGGCTCTGCATGAGAACTGATCAACCTTCCGTAATAAAATTGTCAAAACAATTAAATCCCAGTGCTCCGTGGGTTGACCCAAGGCCTTTAATGCACTGAGGTGTTGACGTGAATTAGCAACCAGTTCCCTAAGGTTGTGGGCAGTACCCTTTGTGATGCTAGGGCTGTCAATTAGGGATTGAATGTGTTTTGTTACTACTAAAAACTTATTATCATACCTACATTTTAACAATTCCCTAGCTCTAGTATACGAGTCACCTGACAATGGAAGCCCCTCTATAAGAGATGAAGCTTCACCTTTCAAATATTTCTTGAAGTAGAAGAGCTTCTGCACAGGTTGAAGTTTGAAGTTGGAGTCAATTACGGCATCAAATAATTCCAGGAACGTCTGGTATTTGGCATAGTCCTTGCCATCGAAGGTCGGAATATCAATTTCAGGTAAGCGTATGCAACTGCCACTAGAACTTGCCGTCGGTTTATTTTCCTGCGAGGTATCCGATGATAAGGACGATAACATTTTCTGGAGCGTGCAGATGATTTCTATGCTTCTTTCTTCGAATTCGTCGGCCGCAAAATCCTCCTCTGAAGTTTTATCTGTGAGAACGCTTAGCTCCACTGCGAAGTCACTGTATTTCTGTAGATTGTTTTCTAGTTGTTTTAATCTAATTTGGACTGACTCTTTGTCTAAAAATAATTCCGGTTGTTCGCTTATAAATCTTTCCGTTTTTGTCAGCGCACCTTTACATTGAGCCATTTGAGCAATGAGCTTTTTGATTTTCACATCAGTCTCGACAAATTCTGCATTTCCTTTTGATTTTCTTCGGTCTCCTGCCATTTTCCGTTGAAAACAAACTCAAAACAATATGTAAACAAACAAGAATGCGAATGACTTTTCAGCTTGACTGACGTTTCGTTCCTTGCCACAGAGAAGGCAGATGAACGATTCTTGAACGAGTGAGTGAAAAGTTCGTTGAATTTGTTCTTTCAGTCTGTCATACGGTCTTTTGTTCTTAGTTTCACCGCTAGGGGTCGACACTGCTCTTGATAGGTAGAAGACTGTCGAAAATTTTCAAGATGGCGAACGTTGAATTTGAATTTTGCAATTTTTGAACGAATATTTTTCACTTTTTTCGCTAGGATTGGCGCAGAATTTTGGAATTTAGATTTATTTTGGCTTTATTATGCTTAGGAACACTTTTTGAACACAATACGTAGACCGATGCTTGAGTTGCAACTTCTCCACGCCGCCCGGGACACAGAGTCTTTGAAGCCACAATTTTTTGTCAAACACGGTTTTTATACGCGAACTTTTATTTGTTTCGGCACCATTATGTTTTGTTTTTAACATAAAATAAACCACATTTTGTAGCTTGAACGTGGGTTTATTGAATTTTAAAGAATATTATTTTACAGAGCACTTGTAGATGGTAAGAGAAAAGATGGAAGAGAGTGAATGACACGAATGAACTACATACATCGAATGCATTGAATGAATGTTCGGTCTGAACACACTAAGCGTATTAAAAATAAACACGGATTTTGATTGTGCACTATCCGCCTATTACGCGTACGCGTTTACCTGGCTCCGATATGGCGTGGTACTGTAGGGAAATTGCAGTGAGGCCCAACAGTTGTTTATCAATTATCATGCAAAAAAGTAATAGCCAACATACGTATACCAGAAAATCTGTCGTCAGCACTTTATAAAACATAAAATGTTAACGCTACCCTCAATCTACTCAATAACCTGTTTAGGAAAATCACTAACGAACATCCTCAGAGGCAACCAGATCACCAAAAATTTAATTGAAGACATCATCAATGCAGCTAAGTTAGCAGACCAGATTTTTACGAGGACTCCTCTTCAAGGAAATTTTTCGCCCTGGCAGGAGTAAAGGAGGCAGTACGGGAGTCAAAGACAGAAAAATATCTTTTTGGTGGTGAAGATTGTGTGGTTGTTTGTGAAAAAATGAAGGCAACCCAGGCAGTTAAAAAGACCGGGAGTCAAACAAAGACATCAGAGGCAAGTAAACCACCAGCTAAAGGGCAAAATCAAGGACCGACCGCGAGGAGGCAGGGAAACTGGAGGGGCCCACGGCATCACTATCAACATCAACATCAGTGTGGCCGCGGTGGGCATCGACTGCAACTAGCAAGGAAGTTTTACCAGAACCTGAATCCTCCTCATCAGAGGCGGAACCAACACACATCCAGACCCAACAACCGCAGATATTAACACAGGTACATGCTGGTATACTGTTTGCCATTTAAGATTTCAATAGAGATCATTGACCACCCCTCACCACTAAAATGTAATTATCAATAACGACAGTTTTCCCCATAGTAAGCATTTCTTGTTGTCAATGCAATACAGTGGTACCGGCAACCTTGAAACGCAAGGCCGAGCAGCTATATTTGCACCATAGTAAAATTAATAGAGTTGAGATTTTATTAGTACTCTTTCATAGAATAGCAAAAAAGGAAGTGAAGTATTTGAAAGACTGTTTATTTATTAGGTTTTTTAATTTATTCATTGTTTAACTTTAAAAAAGTAGAACATACAAAAGTAAAACGCGAATAAACTATAGGTGAAGTCTTATTTATTAGGACAATGCCCTTAAATTAACGAATTATCGTTTTAACGAATTAAATTCTTTGAGATCTATTCAGGAGAAAGTGTATGATAATGATTTAGTGGTGACAAAGGCAGACAAAGGAAATTGTATTGTTTTATTGGATAGGTATCAATATAACCGGAAAGTTTTAGATATCGTTCAAGGGGACGGTTTTACAGTTTTACGAAAGGACCCTACAATTACATTTCACAAAGATTTAAAGAGACTAATAAAGGGTTCTTTGTTTGCCTTTGAAACCGAACAACAAAAGAATTTTGTAATTCCCATGAATCCGCAGGCGCCGATTCTATATGGATTACCTAAAATTCATAAAGATGATGTGCCTGTTCGTCCAGTTGTCTCATACGTGAGTGCTCCAGTATATAAATTGGCGAAGAAATTAAATAGTATTATTCGTGGGAAGGATTCCTTTAAACCTTCTTATAGTTTAAAAAATGGTTTAGATTTGGTTAGTAAAATTAAGACATCAGCATACCGCCGAATGCAACGTTGCTTTCATTGGATGTAGACAGTTTATTTACTAACGTACCATATAGTGAGACACTAGAAATTCTAAAAAACCACTTAGAAAGGAAGCGGTTGCATCCGGGTGAAGTTTGTGAATTAATAGATTTGGTAACTTTATGCATGAAACAAAATTATTTCCGGTTCAATGGACTTTATTACTTACAGAGTGATGGTTTAGCTATGGGTTCACCTCTGAGTCCTTTAATGGCAGATATATTTATGGATCATTTTGAGAGTCAGTATATTGTGGGTAATAGTAATATTGTGTACTATTTTAGGTATGTTGATGATTTGATCCTATGCTGGAGGGGGAGTATGAGACAGCTTGACGTGTTTATTAATGGTTTGAATAACAAGCACGTAAAGATAAAGTTCAAAAAAGAATTGGAGGAAAATTGTTCGTTGAACTTTTTGGATTTAACGATTTCAAAATTAAATGGCAAACATCAATTTAAAATATACCGTAAGCCCACGTACACAGATGCTGTTATACCAGCATCTTCTAATCATCCGTGGCAGCATAAACTGGCTGCTTTCCATTGTTATGTTAATAGATTGCTGACTGTGCCTCTTTCTAAGGAACATTTTGATTTAGAGTTGAGTACTATTTATCAGATAGCGATCTCAAATGGTTATACAAAATCAATGGTAGATAGTTTAGTTCAAAAGAAGCAGGCACGGTTAGTAAATAGCATGCTTTACGCTGCGTTACCTTCTCAGTCTACTAACAAATATAGATCTAGCATCTCTTACGTTGGGGGTTTGTCTGATAAGATTTATGGCATTTTAAAATCAAACAATATTAATGTTGCCTTTAAGACTAACAACTCTTTGTACTCTAGGCTATGTAACCACAAAGAACAGGTAGATAAGGGAACTAGATCGGGGGTATACAAGCTTACTTGTAATGACTGCAATGGGATATACGTAGGACAGACAGGCCGAAGTTTTAATACTAGATTTAAAGAGCATGTTTCGGCATATAGGAATGAGCATCCAGATAGATCGAATTTTGCAAAACATTTGTTGGAATCAAATCATTCATTGTTAGATTCAGATTCTTATGAAGTGTTACATTATTGCGGCAAGGGGTTGCGTCTGGATGCTCTGGAATGCATGGAAATAATTAGGTACAACACTATGGGGTCTATTATTAATGAACAGGTAAATTTAGTATCTTCTCCTTTACTGCGGCTTGGGTCTAATTTGAACAGTTAGTATTAATAAAATATGCCTTATAAATAAATAAACAAAAATTCAAGGTAGTTTTATAATATGTCAATAAAAGTTAATTTTTGTGGGGTAGTTTGAGAATAAGAAAAATAAAGTGGGTACTTGTGAAGTTACAGTGACAAGTTAAAACATTTGTTTTGGTTTGTTAGTTTAACATTTGGTAGCATAGCATACGGTTGTGGTAACTCCGAGGATGAGCTCTGGTTGAGTTCGAAACGCGTCAGTGTAGCTTGGTGGTGGTGATAGTTGTGTTTATGTGATTTGTGTGTGTTCGTACAGTGTGGAGGTGGAGGAACTGCATGAACACACATTTCTTGCATAAACGTAACTATTGTAAGGTCGCGGGTGAGCAAAGTAATTGTTTTAGTTCATTAATATGGACCTCCGCAAAGTAACGCCTGATTCAATAAATTATAAATGTTATTGTTAAATCTTACAACATTTTTGATAAAATATGCATAGCGTATCTACTCTATACTTTAGACTTTTAGGTATTTAAAAGAATGTAAACAAACGGGAGCTGTCAAAAATGATAGATTCATAGGTTGTGAACCTTTATGACGAGAATAAAAATTGAAAATGTAGCTAGCACTAAATACTCTATTAGACTTCTTATGATGATCCCATTTTATGTAAAAGCATGAAGTCTGAACATTGTTGAATAATCAATAATTAATCACTGGTAAATAAAGTAGTCTCATTGCTAGTCTTTCATTAAAATTTTGTGTGGTATCTATATCCTATCTACTAATCATAACAATTACCTTATGCTTAATACTTTTTAAATAAAAAGCAATATTTTTACTAATTATTTTATTCAGAATTAGGTGTGGGTCATTAATGGAATTGTACTTGTTCACTTGTTAATAAATTGAAGAACTATTTCCCGGCTATCCCACTATTAACGTTCACGCCTATTCAGAGTCACTCGATGATGACGATGAGGACTCCCCCACATTTATTACAATTCTGTCTGTCAACTCGTCAATATGACTGTCTAACCCTCTCATTTATTCTTCTTCTTTAAGCACATTTGTTTTTCTTCTTCTTTAAGCACATTTGTTTCTCACAGTTTTCCCAATCTTTGGCTGTAACATTTCCAAGTGCCTCAGGTAATAATTTTTTTAAATCTTTCAGCTTGAAAGTCGAATTTTTTGTCGCTATTTCTCCCTTTACCTTTGCCCATATCAGCTCGATGGGGTTGAGCTCGCAGTGGTAGGGTGGGAGCCTTATTAGTGTGATGCCCCTTTTTTTCGCTTTTTCATCAACTACAATTTTTGCATATTTGTGTTTTAGTTCTCGCACTTTCTGCATCAGTTGGGGCTTAACCTCCTTAGGTCCGAATGGTATGTTTTTGATTGCAACCATTGCTGGATATCAGCCTTTTTTGTTTTTAATGTAGGTGCTTTGTCTTCTTTGCGTGAATGGTACGGTGCATTGTCCATAACAATCAACATCACAACATTGAATTTGTCTCAACATTGTTTAAAATTACATCAAACCATCTTTCAAAATTTGCTGCATTCATTTCTATGGTTATCGACGGCCATAACGTCGTAGCAGATGAGTCGTAGTAGCGTTGTCAACAACTGGTTATTGTTTTAAATTTGCTAACTGTTTAATAAATTGGTGCTCTAAGAAGCAGGCTAAGTGTCAGGCTGTTTTGTTGTTGTTCTACGCAGTCAGAATATGTCGCAATCAGTACGGCGGCAAGTGAAGCTTGCTGGCTTATAAATCTGTTAAAAGACTTTAATATCGTAAATGTGTGTCTTGTTGTAATGCTTAATGATAGTCAAAGTGCCATAATGTCTGCAAATACTGACTGTGTGAAGCGATTAAAGCGCATAATACATTTATCGAGAAGTGAATGGGCCGCTCTCAAATCTCGAATACAAGGAACGTGAATACGAAGTTCTCGTTATCGGGTGGACAGGATGTTCTTTACGATAGTTTATGGACACACATGAAATGCCTTGTCCTTTCTCGTTCAAAAACGCAAAAATTAATCGAAATTCAGATCGGTTAAAGGCAGTTGCTCGGAATGCGGATCAAAAATTTACGTCTATTGTCTGAATGAACCAACCGATGACGGGACGACGTACAAGTTTCTACTTTTGATTCTCGCGGAGTAGCGCACCAGAAAAAACGACAAGTATGTGGAGAAAGACGTTTGCGAATCGGCAAAGAATTACAAGGCAAATTGACTTACGCTTGGCGACGTGATGAGGCAAATAGGTTGATAGAGTTTGAGGATGTTATTCCGGCTAACATACCTTCGGAAGAAGTTATCCGCAAGGCAAAACAAGAAGCTCGTGACAAGAATTTAAGTTTATTTAAAGTCAAATCTGCTCTTGCCTCTTTGTGGGATATGAAGTACGGATTGGAGTATAACGGATGCATTCACGAGATTGGTCTTGATAAATTCTATTTGATGTTCTGGACCCCCGCACAGTTATACATGTACAACAAGTTCATGATGGAAAACACAACGTTAGAAGCATCAGCATCGACGCAACGGGCAGCGTGGTGAAGCAAATACCAAAACCGGATGGCTCAAATCGCGTTGTCTACCTCTACCAAGGTGTTTGTGGGTACCGTCAAAAGATAATGCCGTTATTCCATCCAATTGATATCCGAGAAGCACGACACGAATACTTTGACGTACTGGATTCGAGAGTGGTTGCGTTCTGCCGGTCCGTGCCCGGAACAAGTAGTTACAGACTACTTACTGGCACTCCTCAACGCTACTTCTCTCGCGTTTAACCACACCGATTTAAAGACATACATTGAAAAATGTTGTCTTTGACACTAAAGGTTCGTCTGTGCGCGTGAACCTACCACGTTATACATATAATTAGACTCGACATTTCACACTTCGTAAATATGGTGGCGCGCTGGAACTGCTTTAATCACGAGAATCCCGAAAAGAATGCCTTTTATCTCCGATGCGTGGGTCTGCTAAACACATGTACGGAAATAACCGATTTTATTCGATTGTGCGTGCACCGACGTACTGACCATTGCTTTTGCGACGCATGAAGACATTGACGACAAACAGAGTCATTGTTTCGCGGCACAGAACCGAGTTTTAGAGCGCTTGAAATCGTACAGTCTTCCCGATAACTGTACTAACAAACTCGACGATGCTGAGGACAAGCAAGAAAGTTTGTTAGAACGTAACGACGTTGACGGAGAGACCGAACTGGATTCGAGCGCTGCTACGAATCTATTTTAAGAAAAATCGAGTCAGATAGTAGAAGCAACCTTAATCACGGACGATTGAAATTGGCAAAACAGTTTGTTCTGTGTACTGCTGTTATGCTTGTCGATGATCCGAATAGCTCAACTTTGGTAGAGTTGGCGAGTGATAACGACGTTCGACTTGTTTCCAGTTCTGCTCGCAACGAAGAATTTTTCGGGAATTGAACATCTCGTCTTGAAAAAAGAAAAATCTATTAGTTCCTCGTTATCCACCTAAGGAACCTGGCAGACACTATCATATTGTTGAATGCTGACACAAATAAAAATAAAGGAAAACAACCGAAACTAACACATTCGACGCCTCGAATAGCCGACCCGGTTGAGGAAAAATCCACCATTTTGGTTGCGGAGTTTCAAGTTCGACAATCGGCATAATTTACGAGGAAAACTTGGATTTCTCAATACCAGATGAGTTGAAACAAGAGCAAGGATATGAACGTCATCTGCATCATGATCGTAAACGTTTTTGTGAAGATGATGATTATGGTGGTAACAGTGAACACAATCTTAAACAAAAGCGAGACAAGTTAGACGCTACCCAAGTAACACGTAGGCGCTACGACAAGAGTTATAGAAAATCTATAGGAGTGCTAACCAGATCCTAAAGTTATAAATAAGTGTTTCGCATTTGGAGTTAGAGCGCGCTATAACTCTACCATACCCCCTAAATGGGCACACTTTTTTTATTAGGTACCTCAGATTGTTAGCAGTAAAGAGGAGATACTGACCTGGTTAAGAGGTATAATTTATTTATTTATTTATTTATTCATCAATAAAAATTACAGCATTACAGTATACACCAATGCGCTGTAAAATTCAAAAAATACAAATAAAACTTAAATAACTATTTAGGGATTTTTGAAAAACGTCTTCGTCGCTTCCCTAAAACGACGGAACACCACACCCTCTGGCCAAAAGTCAGAGCGCAGGAACACCTGCTGGTACTTGGCAGGCACTTGGAGCCTAAATGAGCTGAAGTTGTTAGCCCTTTGAGACTCGAGCGGGTAGATGAACAGCTGGAGCTGGGATCCCTGTAACCGACCCCGTGCTGCCTCGCGGACATGCTCGAAGACCTTCTCCGTCGTCGTCTTCTTGTCCAACCGAGACAGGTAGATGTCCACTAACGGTACTGCAGCTTGGATACAGGACGACGCTGCAGGAATGGTCCCACGCTGATTGCGATTGCGCTTTAGACGGCGTTTCCGATTCACCACCGGAGTGAAGCCATCACTATTCACAATCACGTTCAGCGCTGGTTGATCGGCGGCCGCCCGTTGCCCTTGCGTTTCCTTTGCAGCCAATGGGGGCCGGCGGCGCGGCGGGTGGCGAGACGCCTGCGCGTTGGAATCCTTTTGCACACGAGACGAAGTGGGAGCAGCAGGACCCGGCACAGGCGACCCGGAGTGGGGCGGCACGTTGACAATGCGCGCCCAAGTAGATGCGGGTTCATTAACCCGCGGCTGGTAAGTAGTAGTTGCCTTCGTGCCATTCGACGAGTCAACATTTTGCACAATAGCTGGGGCGCGACGACGCGGCGTCACATTTCGCTGATGCGACCATGCCCGCGCCGCCTCGGCCGATGCATCGCGCAATGAGGTCAACGCTCCTCGCAGATCGGCATTCTCACGTTCCGACGTATCCAACCTCTTCTGGATGGCGGTCACATCCGCTCGCAGCAGTGTTGCCACCTTGCCCAAAAAAAAGTTGCTAAACATAAGATAAAATGTTGCTAGATTGGAAGAAATTGATACTGGTGAAAGTTGCCAAAAGTGGCTAAACGAAAAAATCATGGAATAAGTTTTTATTTGATCAACTTGCCGTGTTAGTTAGTGTGGGCCAATATGTAGATATCAAATAAAAAATAGATAAAATATTTTTTTTTTATTTCAGACTGTTTGTCCATACACAATCAATATAAACAATCAAAATTAACTCCGAAGATGAGCTCTGGTTGAGTTCGAAACGCGTCAGTGTAGCTTGGTGGTGGTGATAGTTGTGTTTATGTGATTTGTGTGTGTTCGTACAGTGTGGAGGTGGAGGAACTGCATGAACACACATTTCTTGCATAAACGTAACTATTGTAAGGTCGCGGGTGAGCAAAGTAATTGTTTTAGTTCGTTAATCAAAATTATTTTACATTATTCTAAAAATGTCTTCAACATCAACGTCAGTATCATAATTGTCTTGTGACGTTGAAGGTCCGGCATTTTCTTCATCTTCTTTTTTTTCTATCTTTTTTGTTTTTCCTATTTCCATAAGGACACTATCAGGGATTTTGTAAGAAGCGCACGTCTCCGAATTTTTTTTTCAAAAAATTTTGGATTCGCAATATTGAATTTAAGGTGAGCAAACCCATTCTATTTCTGTGTTTAGTTTTAACAATGCTCATAACGGAGAAAAGCCTTTCTACTTCGGCATTAGAATGTGGCAAAGATAATGCTGTCATTGCCAAGTCACAAAGATCTGTGAACGCACTGTCTCCGCTGGCATTTTTAAAATTTTTCACTTCGACCCAAAATTGGACAACATCTCTTGGCTTCCATTTTTCAAAATGAATTATGTTCCATTGTTGCATGATTTTATCAATTTTTTCATCCGGAAATCCAAAAATCTTTGCCAATTCTGAAATAGAAAAATCTTTTTCAGGTTTGCAAGCTTCTTCGGGGCTTAACAAAGACATTTTTTCCAGCTGTTTATAGTTGGTAGGCAGTCGTTGCTGTAATTGTTGAATCAGTTTAATTAAAAAGTCCGAACAGCGTTTCTTTATAAAAAAATTTGATTCTGGTGACATCTGGGATGATCGTAATGCAGTTTCAAAAGCATAGCCTAAATATGCGGTAGGATTAACGTCGCTTTCTACACTTTAAAGCAAATTGACAGTTTGAAATGTTGCTGTCTTGCTTATAATAGCAAAGAGTGACAAAGACAGAACTTTAATCACATGATGCACACCTGGCTTTAAACAGTTGTCATTTATCATAAAGTCCGAAATGTATACAATACTCGCAATGTATTCTTACAAATTTAATTATTAAATTACTACGTTACAAGTAAATATAAAAGAATTTAAATATCAGATTTTAATAAAAAATATCTATTTACTATCACACCATAAAACAAACAGGAATAATCGAAGCTAAAAGAAGAGAAATAAATAAAACTATTTTGTCATGGTTCATTTAGGACCCTAAGCCGTGCTTGTAATATTGACAGTGACAAGACAAATCAGGGGCACTACTACAAAATTCGAAGTTCGTATCGTATCATCCCTCTCACTCTCGTGTCAAATCATATTAGCGTGAGCGGGACGGCATGAAACGAAGTTCGAATTATGCACTTCGTAGTAGGGTCTCAGTAGTGCCGTGGTAGTGCCACAGATTATGTTATGTACGACTTGAATTTTTCTAGGCTATGGAACGTGGCTCTCTCACTGTGACGTCATCCAACGTATTTCTAAAAAAAAATATAAAAAATTAAATACTCAACCAAATTCAAAATCGATGAAAATGGTGTCTTAAAATATCCTATTCTTTCCAAAAAAAATATAAAAACTATAGGTTATTTTTTTTGGTGCATCCCAATTGCAATAATTAATTAATAATAAAGCAATAAGAGAGCTATAATAGCGAAAATTAAAACTACAAGGGATAAAAACGTGGTAAATAGGTGAAAATTAACTCCTACAATGGTGCAATAGAGTAAAATATCGCTTATTAACTTTTTGACTGCCAAGAGGGCTGCAAATAGGTGAATGCCTAACTCTTTAAGCGGTAGTAGAACTACAATGTCGCTCACTATTATCTTTAAGTGTAATGAAATAAGCTATTGCATTCTAACTAATAACAATTTGGTCAGACTTTTACTTGCTACAGAAAACTAGAGGTTTAATACACCGTGGCCCAAAAATACGTTGACAAAATGAAAAAAGTGTGAAATTCGAAAATGGAACGCGTTATGAGTTTATTTGTTTCTTTGTTGTGTTTTTACATATTTTGCTAACGATTTGAAATTGATAGCTCCCTAAAATTATTCAGTTATTATTGTTTCTTGTCATGTCTTTGCAACGCAAATAAATAATTTCCTTATAAGACTCCGGAAAACGACAGTATAAGATTGTTCGGTTGCTAATTGTCAGTCGTCAATTAGTTTCCAAGACTATTAAGCGGCATAATGAGCTCGGGCATGCCGCAGACCGCCCAGGAAGAGGAAGAAAGAAGACTGTTAAGACTCCTAGGCTCCGGAACATTGTCAAGAAACGGCTTGATCGTGATCCACGGACGAAAGTTCGAAAAATGGCTCGTAAGCTGGGTGTTAGTCGTTCGACGGTGCAACGTATTGTTGCTAATGACCTCAAATTGAGAGCGTACAAGCAGCTTAAAGCGCAACTCCTTGATGATAAAGATAAAAAAGTTCGCCTTGACAGATGTCGTCTTATCAAGCAGTGTGCCGCTACTGAAAAATGAAAAATATTATTTCTTCAGATGAAAAACTTTTTCCATTAAATAGGCTCATAATCACCAAAATATAGATCCTCCTGACAATAGAGCGGCCGCAGTTATTCCTCACCGCCAAAACCCGGAATCAGTTATGGTTTGGGGCGGTATTTGCTTTAAGGCAAAACTCCTCTTGTATACATAGAAAAAGCGTTAAAATTAATCAAGAAATATACAGAAGAGATATTCTTGAAGCCGTAGTTATTCCTTGGAGTCAACGACATTTTGGCAACAACCCGTGGATATTCCAACAGGACTCTGCTCTATCTCACAGAGCCCGCAGTGTGCAGCTGTGGTGTAAAGACAATTTACCCGGATTCATAAGCCCAAAAGAGTGGCCACCCTACTCGTCTGATCTAAATCCAATGGATTATAGTGTGTGGTCAATCTTAGAAGCAAGGGCCTGTGCTACTAAACACCAAATTTTAAATGCTCTGAAAGCAACGCTCGCCAAAGAATGGGAGAAAATAACTTTGGAAGAGCTGCGGCATATCGTCGATAATTTTGACAAACGTTTCCATATGTGTATCAAGGCCAAACGCGGATATTTTGAAGTTAATTGATTTTTTTACTTCAAAATATTGCAGTTTTTATATTTAATGTGTTATAGTAAGATTCGTTTAAGCAATAAAAAAAAATCTCAAAAAATCTTTGTCAATGTATTTTTGGGCCACGGTGTAAAACTTTTGACTAAGTTTTAGCGTAATCAATGCACGTTTTTTATTTTAAAACAATATTTTAACTTGATCGCGTTCACCTATTACGCACGCACTGACTAAACTACGCTTTGCGCGACAAGCAAATTGTTCCTTTCTCGCTCACCCAGCGCTATGAGACTTTTTCAAACTAAAAGAAGACCCATTTTGTGCGTAATAAGCATAAGGTAGCATTTAAATACATGATATTTGCTCATGTAACACCACGAAAAGCTTCATACATAGTATCACGGAATTAAGAGGCTGACACCTAATTTTGTTGAAATTGATGTCATTTAAACAGTTTTTTAAGAAAAACTGCTTGTTCTAGCACATCAAAAAAATTATATGTTAATATTCATCATATTTCAAAGACCGTGGACGGACTCGATACATAATTGGACGAAATCGGCTCGATAGAAAATAATTGCAAAGATAGGTCTTAAAATCATCATTAAACGGTTCTATGTCTTTATTTTTTTGGCGTATGCGTCTGCAATTAAAAACATGAAGTCAACATATTCATACCTAAACCGCTAACGAGTCATATTTCACAAATAATCCACAGTTTTTTTTTTAATTAAATATTTGCCCGATAAATTTCAATATACCGTTTTCAAGATATTTGACAAAAACACCGGAGGGGTGGTGGTGAGAGGGGGGAGGGGTGCGGGGGGGTGCGCGGGAGGGAGTGCGGGGGTACCAAAGGGGGGATGAAAATTTCATTGATTTTGCCGTAGGATGCACCGTTTTCAAGATATTTGACAAAAACACCGCAGGGGGTGGCACGTTAAACTACCATCCGTAAACCGACTTTACAGACAACCGGTTTTTCCTGTTCTGTGCTCCCAATAGGGAACGTGCACATAGACGGTGCTGCCAACTGGTGCCATAAGGGTGCCATCGATTTGAAAGTTTTACCTTGATAAGTTTGTTTTACTGTCCGCATAGTGTCTCTTCTGTCGCATTAGTGCTGCCGCCTATAGTTTCTGCACGTTCCTTACCTTATAATACTTTTTCTCACAAAAAGTATCTTTTTCTCACAAAAGGAGAAACTTGACGTTTTCTCATGAAAAATAAACTTAAAAAAAAAAAAACCTTAAAAAAAACGTGGAATCGAACCGAGGTCGGCTGGATCAGATGAGGTGCCCATGAATGAGGTACCTCATTTCTATTAATGTGTGAAAGACATGCTCTTTCATAGTTTTGTTTCACGGATTTCATATTTTCACAAACATTGTTCTTCGCCTTTATAATGTGGATATTATGACTGGGTGCGAGGAGATCGAAGAGAAACAATTTTATAAATGTAGTACGAGTATTATATTTCGGAAGGCAAGACAGACAAGATTTTTACAGTTACTTAGGTAACCTAGTGTTGCTACAAAAATCTACGTAATAAAAACATTGCCATATTATAACACACCCCCTCAATGGTGTTAGCACAATCCGACTTTCTCTTTTAAATAGTTAAACACTTGCTTGCCCAGTGGCTTTGTGAGAATGTCTCCCAACTGTTCAGCACTACTGACAGATACAATACAATCTTTATCCCATTAGTGTTAACTTTGTCTCTTACGAAATGTAATCTAATGTCAACATGTTTCAGTTTGCTTAGATGAAACAGGCTTTTACATATTTTAATTGTGCTTAAGTTATCCTCTAACACTGTAGCATACACTTTTTGTTTACAAATTTTAATTTCATTAATTAAGTTTTGCCACCAACATGCTTCACTCACAGCAAAACTCAACGCAATATATTCAGCTTCTGTAGAAGACAAGGCAACAGAAGTTTGCTTTTTTGATACCCATGATACAGTACAACCAAATACTTGAAACAAATATCCTGCAGTTGACTTTCGGTCAACCCTTTCCCCCGCCCAGTCTGAGTCTGCATACCCTGCTATGATATATTCAAACTTGTGTTTAGTGTAGACTAAACTTAAGTTTAGTGTACCCTTTACATATCTTACTTAACAGTCTTTTTAAATGACTCCACAGATCTCGACTTGCACAGGCTTGATAACGACTTAAGATGCTGATACTAATACATAGATCTGCAGGGTTATTGTCTATCGCTTCTGACGCTTGCCTTCGCAATCACTATTTCTTTCTGTCAAACGGTATAAAATGATGACAGAAAGAGATGGTGAAAGCGAAGGCAAGCGTCAGATGCGTTAGACAATACGGCCTCAGGCCTCGTAAATAACATGGCATACATTAATGCACCTATCAGCTGCCTACACTTTTGTTCTATCTCTGTGCTTTCTGAGCTCTCTCGTTTTAAAACACTGTGATCAAAATTTTTATCAAGTGCGGTACACACAGGTTTGCAATCTTGCATATCATATTTTTGTAAGACATTTTGCAAATAAACAGTTTGGTTTAATGTTATTGTTTCCTTAGCTAAATCTTGAGTTATATGCATACCAAGATAATGTGATACCGGACATTCTTTCATTCTTTCATTTTAAATATATTACTTAGGTCTTTCTATACATTTACAAATTCCTTGCTATCTGTAGATGCAAGAAGCATATCGTCAACAAACAGTAATAGAAATACTTTATAAGTCTCGGTCGACTTGACATACAGACATGACTCATAGTTAGACCTCTCAAAACCTAAGGACAATATTACATTGTTAAACTTTGTATTCCAATTTTTTGGGTGAATCCTTTAAACCATATAAAGATTTTGTAAGTTTAAGCGCGTACTCGGTTTCTTTAATTTGTAAGTTATCTTTACCAACTCCTTCCGGCACCGATATATATACATCGCCTTCTACATCACCATTCAGAAATGCACTACATACATCTAACTGTGATACTTGCATTTTATACTCGTTGCACATTGCCAAGAAGAACCGCACCGATGACAGCCTGGCAACTGGACTATATACTTCAGACATCCTATATAGGTCTACATCCTTTTGTTGGAAGCCTCTAGCAACTAACCTTGCCTTGTATGTTACTATCTTAAGTCTCATCTTTCTTCTTTTTGAATATCCATTTACAGTCAATTAATTTGCAGTCTTCTGGTCGTCTCACAAGTTCCCAAGTTTTATTTTCTTCGAGCGCACTTACTTCTTTGTCAATTACCTCTTTCCACTTTTCTTTTTCTGGACTTGACAGCGCCTCATTGTATGTCGCAGGCTCTGGGTCAATCTGCTCTGCAGCTGCTACAGCGGCATATATATGACAAGAGTCTAATCTTGAAGATTGTTTTAATGTACTTCTATATCTTAGTCTCGCGCGGTAGTCTGTCTCTTCACTCACAGCGGACTGATCATTTTCTTGACTCTGAACCCCATGACCCTCTGATCTCTGATCTATCACTTATGTTCTCTCTTACTGGTTCCAAATTTTGAATATATCATAGCAGGGTATGCAGACTCAGACTGGGCGGGGGAAAGGGTTGACCGAAAGTCAACTGCAGGATATTTGTTTCAAGTATTTGGTTGTACTGTATCATGGGTATCAAAAAAGCAAACTTCTGTTGCCTTGTCTTCTACAGAAGCTGAATATATTGCGTTGAGTTTTGCTGTGAGTGAAGCATGTTGGTGGCAAAACTTAATTAATGAAATTAAAATTTGTAAACAAAAAGTGTATGCTACAGTGTTAGAGGATAACTTAAGCACAATTAAAATATGTAAAAGCCTGTTTCATCCAAGCAAACTGAAACATGTTGACATTAGATTACATTTCGTAAGAGACAAAGTTAACACTAATGGGATAAAGATTGTATTGTATCTGTCAGTAGTGCTGAACAGTTGGGAGACATTCTCACAAAGCCACTGGGCAAGCAAGTGTTTAACTATTTAAAAGAGAAAGTCGGATTGTGCTAACACCATTGAGGGGGTGTGTTATAATATGGCAATGTTTTTATTACGTATGAATGAGACAGCAATACATAAATATACTTTGTCTCTCATTCTAGCAAAAGAAGACACAAGACTTATGAATTGGAGTTGTTTATGAGTATACACGATGATTTTTAATCGGTGATCAGGAGTGCCATGGGGCAGGGGGTGATGGGGAGGTTCACACTGAGCAACTTTTACTATAGGGCCAACTAGGAAATCATGAAAAAAATAGTTGTTTCATACATTTAGGATAGTTAGCGATCAATTAGCTATCAATTAACTCTTAATTAGGAGTTTTTTTTCACGATTTCGTGGTTTGCCCCATATCGAAAGTTGCTCAGTTTGACCCTCCCCATCACCCCATGGCACTCCTGATCACCGATTAGAAATCATCGTGTATACACTAAACAGAACTAATGAATAAAACAAAAATGTATAAAAATAAGATTATTTATCCGATCACAATACAACTTCTTCATCAGATTCTTCCGTTTCTGATAGTGATGAGTGTTGTTGGACTTGGTGGTGCTGGTACAAAACCTTTTTAGTCATTTTGTCGCGCATTATTTTGGTCGGTTTAAAATTAATGCAGCAACCTTTCCTTTTTCGCACAGCCTGATATGCAAGGACCACCCCATTAATAGTGGACGTAAGTCGGTTGCGTGATTTTGTTTAGAGAACTGCCTCTCACAATCTGCATTTGAGTGAGGTAAGGACAGCACTGCTAACACGAATTTAGGAAGCGCCTTAAATTCTAATATTCCACACTCATCCACATGCACCAGCAACTGAAAAATAAAAGATTAGCATATTTTATATATACCATCACCGCCACGCCACCACCACCACCAGTTGCCTTGCCTCCAAGCAGTCCAAGCCGCCAACACAAATAATTACAAACTTTTTTCGTTTTTCTCATACCCACCCTCTAACATTCAGTTAATATTTAGGTATGATAGTTAGTAATTGCTTACTTATTGTAAAAAAAATTCATAATGTGTAAATAGTAAGGTTCTTTTATTATACATTTTTTTCCTCTTTATTTTTTTAATGAACATTTAACCACTTCAGATTATGTCAGTTCTATTATACATTAACCTAAAGTGTACATAATACATACATTGCATATCAATAATAATAATTAATAATAATTTACTTCATGATATGAACTAAACAATAGTCACACACAAATGTTGAGCCCTCCATGTAGGCATGTAGACACCTGTGTCAGGAGATCTCCCTCTTCCTGAAGGGGTAACAACAATTTGCTTTTATTTACCCACTAACTTTCATACAATTTATATTAATAATAATAATAATAATAATAACATATTTATTTCAGACTAGGTCCATATTTTGTTAGTTACAATAGGTGATACTTAAGAAAACTAATGTTAGTGTACAATAACAAAAGTCAAAATTTTATACAAATTGCATTAAATCAAAATACATACAAATCAAAAAAAAAAAAAATAACTCAAAATAAATTAAATAAAATCCAAACGAATCGAAAATAAATTAAATCCTATCACATCAAATCAAATTAAATTGAATTAAATCTAAATATATAAAATTAAATCAAAATAAATTAGGTCAAAAATAAATTAATAATAATAAATCTACAACTCGTAGGGCGCTGTAAGCCTTTTGAGTGTAGTTGATCCAGGTGGGTGGTGGGTGTAGTTGGCTGCAGGTGTAAAATGACTGACAAAACGCATTAAAAAGAGTTATCTTTACGTTGTTAGTACACCTTGCAAACCTACGGATCAGCATGTTACTCCTGACTGACAGCGCCCTACGCTCCCTCTCAATGTCCCTATCGTCACTCAGTCGTTCCGTGACCCAGTGGCCTAGATATTTAAACTCCCTTACAATACTCAGAGGTGTGCCGTATAGTGTAACTGGCGGTATACATGGGTAGCACTTGGTACCCGCCTTAAACACCAGCAACACACTCTTGGAAGTGTTGTACATCAGCCCATGAGCCTCCGCGTATTGCTCACAGACACCAAGTAACTTGTTAAGTCCCTTGACTGATGGGCTCAACAACACCATGTCGTCCGCATAACTAATGTTGTTCACAAAAGTGCCATCCACTGAGCACCCAACCATAGTTTTACTGAGCCCATCAATCAAACGATTAACATATAAGCTGAAGAGCCTAGGCGATGACAGCCCACCCTGCCTCACGCCACACTCCAGCCTGTACGGGCTGGATAACGCATCAGCCCACCTGACCACATTTCTTTGATGACCATACCAGTATCTTAACATCTCAATTAATTCACCGGGCAGGGTCGTATCCTCATATAGTTTTTGCCAAAGCTTGCCATAGCACACCAAATCGAAAGCCTTCGACAGATCGAGGAAGCACCCATAAACAGGAGTCTCCCTGTCTGTGTAGTACCGAACAGTGTGCTTGAGACAGAGCACTACTGTTTCTGTGGAGAGTCCAGACCTGAGACCGAATTGCGCATCATGAAGGGATATATGTTTTTCCAGCTCTCTGTCCAGCTCTCTGTCCAGCACACTGTCCAGAACCTTAGCAACAATCGTTGCCAACGAAATGGGTCTATAATTGCTTAAGTCAGCGGCATCTCCTGTCCGACTCTTCACTATAGGTACCACAACGGTTTTCATCATCTCATCTGGCAGGTACCCATGGCCAACACAGAAATTGAAGAGCATGGCTAGCACTCTAGGCAAATGTACTCCAGCATTCTGTAAATGCTCAATGCCCAGAGAATCGTGGCGATTTTCCGCGATGCATGCTCTTTACCACCGCTGCAACAAGCTTCGCAGTGAACCTCACACGAGGACCCTCAGATTGCCGTTCCAAGCGAGACTGGTCATTCCCTGCTGCCCGAGCCTCGACTTTAAAATGTTTCCTGAACAACTCAGCAATCTGGTATGGCTCTGTCACGCCCTCCACGCTCACAGGAAGGTCCGACCTGGGGTTTAGTTTGTTGGTTTGTTTCCAGAAACTAGGAAAATCCTTATTAGAGTGATGCGTCGCTAAAATATCCATTCTAATTTGTTCAGCGTTATCTTGGCACCACTTGAGCTTTTGCTGAAACACCTTCCTAGTTTCGACCATCGCCTAATGCACACATCCCCCCTCCGGTTTACCACACACGACCCAGTTTCGAAAAGCCAATCGAGCCTCTATGTGAGCCTGTCGGACATGTTTATTCCAACCCACAATGTGTTTTTTTCGTTTACAACCTTTTGTATAATAGCTCGCCTTAGCTGCATCTCTTAAACTATTAATAATATTAGCATACAACTTGTCAATAATTAGCCTATGATTTAAATTACTACAACCACATTCTCTAAATTCATCCGGGAAGTCAATATCTCTCAAATTATCATTACAAAATTTCTCAAATAATGTTAACTGTTCAGGGTTCCTGTCCCCCCATATAACCGAATTACACTGTGTTGAAATAATCTTATTTTTAGGTGCTATTAATTCTAAATTACATTTTATCTCTAACGGGTGATGATCAGACCAATACACGTCACAGTGCACATTAACATCTAAAACTGATTTCCATGCCGCTTCAGATACTAAGCAATGGTCTAGCCAGCTTTTCGACCCACTAATGTCACTCACATACGTGTATGAGTCCGACCAACGCCCCAGAATTTCCAGATCAGCACACTTCCAACTTTGATCTTTACAAAAATGGTCCAGCTCTTTGCCAAATCTTCTCCCAGGATGCGCATTAAAATCCCCTAGTATGAATACGGAGTCAATCTGACAATCCTCAACCACCGCGGCTATTTCTCCTAAGCATTCCGCAAACTCATTGAGTGTCTCAACAGAATCAGTGGGCATATAAACTGAAAACACTAACATGGCACGCCCAGGTAAATCTAACTTAATAGCCGATATACGCACACTTTTACACTGCACAACCGATACCGATGTAAACAACTTCTTTCGCCACAGTAACGCGACACCCCCGTACGGTCTGCCGCGCAATAACCCATCTCCCGTGTCAACAGCTGATTTCCCTGTATATGCAAATTCTTGATCTATGCTTCCAAGATAAGGTACATTTTCCGGTAGCAGCCACGTCTCTTGTAGTGCAACAATATCCGCCACACGACACAGCGAGCTTACACACTCAATCGATCTAGTTAGCGATCTACAATTAAAACTAATACATCTGGTTTCAGTTATTTGTGCCATCAAGACTCAATTTTATTCTTGTCAAGTCTCGTCGTCTCATTCGTATTTCTCGCCTTATATGTTTGTCTATCAAAATAAACAAATCGACGAAATTGAATTCCCTCTGGCCAAAGAGCATCATTTAAGAATAAAGATAATTTAGCGTGTGGTCCAAAAATTTTATACGCATCATATCGTTTCGGTCTCGTCTCGTCATATTTATTTTTTTAAGCGTCACGGATACTCCGGTTTTTTGTTTAATATAGTCATATATATCCTTCTCCCCGGCTTGCTTATCAACATTATTTATAAAAAGAGGAATTCGTATGTCAGCAGCT
The DNA here is from genome assembly GCA_947563465.1 of Archips xylosteana. NCBI lineage: Eukaryota > Metazoa > Arthropoda > Insecta > Lepidoptera > Tortricidae > Archips > Archips xylosteana. Next base: position 10,968,498 of record OX387365.1, on the reverse strand, counting down.
TTAAATTTACCGTCCACTTGTGTCTCTGCTTTTCCCTCATATCCGGTCAATCGATTCTGTTTTCTCCGCTTTTTTTTATTCTCTACCTCTTCCCACCCTGGACTGTTTTCATCATTTACTTTCAGGTCATTTTGTCTGGCATTTATAATTTCCGCCATAGTTTTTCGCTTGGGCCATACACTAACTGTTGATAAATATTGTTGCGCGGTCTCCCGCGCCGGCTTTTTATTTTGTGCCGGCTGTGTCTCGATCGCAGCTACCTCACTCTCAGGCCGCCCGTCAGGTGCGCTAGCCAGTGCTTCCACTTCTTGCGCGGGGGACTGAGATAACATGACATCCTCAACTCGCACGCTTAAATCTTTACTCTCCACACTCCAATTAGCGTTTTGCGGTGTACTGCAGTTACGGTCGTTATTTATTTCGATATTCTCAATACAGGGGGGTAGACCCATCGGACCGCAATCGTAACTAAAACTAGGATGTAAAACTGCTCCGCCGCGTTTTCGGTTGATATTTAAATGAAACGGATTGACAAGTGATGCTTGTTTCAAATTAATGAGATCATCCTTGACCTCAATTAATTGTTGTTGAGTAACGTAAGTCGTTTTAATATTTTCTAACTCTGTTTTTAACACCAAAATATCCTTCAGTAACCGAGTTGCATCAATATGGTCAAAACTAACGGGCGGTAGTCTGTGCAAGTCCTTTGCTACAAATATGGGCAGCTCTTCAGCATTCTGCTGCTTAAAAAGTGATATAATGTCTTGAAGATCGCGGTCAGTTTTGCCACTGTTTTTGCGTGATATTTTACGCTGTTTAGTATTCAAAGAATCGTAAAGTAAGTCCTTAGCCGTCTCGATTTCTTTTGTGGAGAACGAAGAGGCGACTAACTTTTTTAGACTATCTTCAGTCATTACGTCCACTTTGTTTTGTACAAACGCCAGTACTTCACATATCACAATATTGCAAGATGAACATTTTACTACGTTAGAGGCCATTGCCTTATCCATGATTCGCTGTTACACGTCCAAAAAAAGTGCTGAATTTTTAAAATCACAATTAATGAATGTTACTTAATTTATAATACTAATCAATGAAGTTATAATACTAATAATTACACAGATAGACTACAAACCTTGTGCCAAAACTTGTCCGGTTCACAAATGTTTGTTATGTCAGCTGGCAATGAACTGGCACAATTTGGCAGGCGTCTCCACTCATCATCAATTTTTTGTAATGACACATTATTTTGGGGAGCACAACGTGGCATGATTGTCGCCAGTTTCGCTATGCTGGGCATTGCATCTGTGCGGGATGCACCTATGACTGGTTGAAGTTAATGATGGAGTGAAGAAAAACAATACTTTGTAGAATGCCAGGTAGCGGGAGGTGTTGTAGTTCGGCGATGTTTACCATTTGGCGGCGTACAGAAGAGTGTGTCGTGGCGGGCGGCCGGCCTCATTTTATTGCCGGCCGTATCCCCTCCACTTCGCCGGGCTACCTCACCCCCGCGCAGTCTTTATTTTATTAAATATGGATTTAAAATTGCGTTTAATTAATTACGCTAACCTTATGCTAATCCTTATATTTATTTACATACTAATTTGTCATTCCTACGTATCGCATGGCGTGTGTCGTCGATTTACGACCGATTTTCCCCCGCGACGCTAGTATATTACCTCCACGGCTGTTTTTTTTTTTTTTTTTTTTTTTTTATTGGCAATTGGCGGATGCCATTACTGCCAGCGTCACGTCAATTTCACATAAAAAACATAGCGATTAACGAATTACGCGGTATTAGGTCCAGATCAGAGTTTAAGGTTTTAATATTTACTTTGTTTATTATTTTGTTAGGGTATTAATGTTAATGTGTTAAGTCCGAGTTAGTTGTTTCGAATAACTTAAAGCTGTTCACTTTATTGTACAGAAGCATATATCATAGCTTTAATTTATTCACTTCACAAAAAATTGTTAGAAATCTAAAAATTACTGGGTTATATGTTAGTAGATAAGGCATGTGAGTAGGTAAGGGCACCTCTTGACATATTAGGCCATAATATAAATGATCATGGTTAAGTAAAGGACAAGCTAAAAAAATATGATTCAAGTTACCATCATCTAAGCCACACTCGCAGATCGACGAATCTCGAATCCTGAGTCTCGCGAGATGAACAGGGGAAGCGCAGTGTCCCAGCCGCATTCGAATCAGTGTGGAAGTAGCACACTTACTTAAATACGCTTTGGCAAACCAAGGTTTTCGGGGGATATTTGGTTGAACGAGAGAGAAATTATATCCTTTATTTTTACTTGACGATCTCCATCTGTGTTCCCAGGTTTTTAGGAGTTGTGGTTTGGGTAAAGCTATAAGATCGTGGCAGTAATTACGGAATGGGACTCGATCACCGCAGACCACAGCTTCTTTAGCAATATGATCCGCTTTTTCATTGCCTGCGATTCCCGAGTGACTGGGAATCCACGCCAGGACCACTTCGTACCCTCTCATGTAGCAGCGGTGGATAGCCTCTTTTATTTGGAGAATTATAGGATTGTGAATTTTGGCAGAGAATGGGTTAGCTAACAGTGATTCTAAAGAGCTGCGGGAGTCAGAGAATACTATTGAGCGGCTTAGTTTGGCTAACAGTATATACTCTATACTTTTCAGAATACCCAAGCATTCCCCTGTAAAAACAGATGATTCCGGAGGACATTTAATTTTCTGGACAACATTGAATTGAGTGTGGAAAGTACCGATTCCTACACAACCTAAAGGTGACAGCTTGGAGGCATCAGAGTATATAGTATGCCAGTTATACCAGTCAGTTTCCAACGATATACGAGAGATCTCATTTGCAAGTGAGTCGCCTTTCGAAATGTTAAAATCTAAAATAACCCGGGGTTTGGAAACAACTACCTTGTAATCAAATTCAAAAATTGGTAGACTGGAAGAGTGGTAAGTCGGGTCTTTAATTCGTAAAAATCTTCTTAAACTGATTATTAAACGAGGAGGAGCTTTATTTTGCCAATAGGAGGAAAAATTAATAATTTGGTCTAGCTGTTTCAATTTAGGGTAAATAGGATGAGTTGACAGTTGAAACGTTCTAAATAGGTATCGATCTGCAAGGAATTGTCTACGGAGGTCAAGAGGAGGTTCCACAACTTCCACCTGAAGGGCGTTAATGGGGCTTGATTTCATTGCTCCTGTTATGATGCGTAAGGCTTTGGATTGGATACGATCTAGGATCTTCAGCTCGGTTGAGTTCACGGGTTCAATTAAAAAGGTACCATAGTCCAACACGCTTCGAACGGTTGCATTGTAGAGTAGTTTCAGGGAGAAAGGGTGAGCACCCCACCAGACTCCAGCCAGGCATCTAAGAATATTAATATTTTTTTCACATTTTTGACTTATGTGTTCGCAGTGCGCATGACCCGATAGTTTTGAGTCCAGAACTACACCCAGGAATTTAAAATATGGTTTTATAGGCAACGGAGAACCACCTAGAGAAACCGTATAATCTGGGATAGATCTTTTCCTAGTGAAAGTGACCACTCTACTTTTAGTCGCAGACAATTCAAGCCCATGATCCAATAGCCAATTATTTAAAGACTCCAACGAATTTGATAGAATTTCAGCTGCTTCTGAAATGCTTGAATTCGACGCGTATAGAAGGATATCGTCTGCGTATTGCAGTATGTTAGCTTCCCCTATCGAGTGCTGAAGATCATAGGTATAGATATTATACAATAGAGGACTTAACACAGATCCCTGAGGTAATCCTTTCCATATGCTTCTAGACGGGGCGATGGAATCGTCGTTACCCCTGAAGGTTATGACCCGATCAGTGAGAATATTCATTACGAGGTTGCTCAACCTCTCCGGTACCTTCAGCTCTTGAAGTTTCTTCCTGAGGGTAGGGAGGAGAACATTGTCGTAAGCCGACGAGATATCAACGAAAGAAGCAACGACAGAATCTTGTCTAGAGAAGGCTAGTCTGATATCTGTGACAAATAGACTCAAACTGTCTGTGGTACTTTTCCCTTTTCTAAAACCAAATTGGTTCTCCGCTAGTAACTGATGGCTCTCGACAAACCATTCTAGTCTATTTTTGACTAAATGTTCGAGTAATTTTAAGAAGACTGAAGACATGGCTATAGGTCGGTACGAGCGAGGGTCACCAGGGTCCTTATTGCCCTTGTAGATGGGAATCACGAGATGTTCTTTCCAAGCCCGAGGTAATGTGCCAGAATGAAATATGGTGTTAACCAGGTTAAGGTAATATTGTTGAGTATTTTCATCGCAGTTCCGGACAAAGGAATAGGGTATTCCGTCAAAACCAGGGGATGAGTCCTTAACTGAACTAAGAATGTTTTTCAATTCTATCATGGAGAACGGCTCATCCAGAGGGTCTGTAGAGATTATTTCATAAGTATCGCTTATTTCCAACTTGTTAGGAACGTACATAGGCGCAAGAGTGTCCATGAAATACTCTGCCCAGGTATTACTACTTGGGATCGGCTCGGTACTAACATTTTTACACCCTCGAAATTTTCGGATGTTTGACCAAATAAGCCGGGGGGATGAGGTAGGAGATAGCGAAGAGCAAAAGGATTTCCAACCCTCTTGTTTTTTATCATGGAGGATCCGTTTTGTTTTGGCCATAACTCTGTTTAGTTCTATATAGTTTGACTGGCATATGTGCGTTCGAAATGCTTCCTCAGCCTTTTTTCGGTTTTGAATTGCTTTGGTGCATTCCCTATCCCACCAAGGGGGTGACGGAATCTTTCCTTTCCCTGAATTTTTCTTTGGAAAAACCGTTTCAGCGCAGTGGAGGATTAACTTTAATAGGGATTCCGCACAGAAATCGATATTATCCGAAGAAATTACAGGCAAAGGAAAATCAGATCTGGCTAGTATATTTCTAAAAGCGTCCCAGTTAGCATTAACAATAATGAATTTGAGAAGCGGTTGTTTTTGTGCAAGTTTATTGTGCGATAGCAGGGGAAAATTTATAAGGATGGGAAAATGATCACTACCGTACGATGAAGGAAGTGTTTCCCAGCAAAGTTGGGAAGCTAGTTCAGGAGAGCAAAGCGAGACATCAACTGCACTCACCGTTTCGTTTGGCCTAGTTCGTCTGGTGGCAGAGCCGGTGTTTAGCACACAAAGGTTACGATCATCAATAATGCTAAGAAGCTGCGACCCATACGTGTCGGTTTTGCCACAACCCCAGATATGATGATGACAGTTGAAGTCTCCAAGTATTAGCATAGGGGATGGGAGATCGTGTAAGAAAGAAGATAGGTGTTCGAGGATAAGACGAGAAGGATGGGGGATGTAGATAGCGACGAAAGTAAATCGGGTTACGCGGATTGCTATTGCATTAAGGCCTTCTACTGATGGTGTAGTGATTTGTTGGAACTGGATATTATTTTTAATAAGTAGGCCGCACCCGGCGTAACCATCTTTTCTAGCATCATGTAGGCTAATATATCCGGGAATGCGGACCTTAGTGTCTGGTTTAAGCCAGATTTCTGATATTGCGAAGATCATAGGGTTAAATTTATTTACAAGATGGATTATCTCATGTTTTTTACTAGCAATACTCCGACTGTTCCATTGGAGGATTTGATGATCCATTATCGATGGAGGTTAGAAGATTGTTAAGCAGAGGGGCAACGTGGGACAACAGATTATTTGGTGGTGACGTGAACGCTTTTGAAATGATCGACAATAATTTGATTAGGACTGCGATTGAGTTTTCGGTAGAGGTACCAGCGTAGGGGTTATTTAGAGCTGATCCATTGGATGCAGAAGGAATTTCATCTCTAATGAGTGCAGCATGCGCTGCCCTATCATATCCTATGCGAGGCGGCGGGGCTGAACGGGGTTTCGCCCAAACTGTTTTTTTATACGAGGCTTGGGAATGATCACCACTAGAGGTAGCATTGGCATATGACTTCTTAGCGGGAGCATGCAATTTACTTGCCTCAGCATATGAGATATTATCGTCTGACATCATTTTCTTGATACTGCATTGTCTACTATATTCCGGGCAGGATTTATTGGTAGCAAAGTGTCTCTGTTCGCCGTGACAATTAGCACATTTTGCCATGTCTGGTTCTACTCGGCAGGAGTCCCCGGTATGACCTTCTCCGCAACGATAACACCTGGCCTTGGAACGACATTTTTCTTTTGTATGTCCATACCTACAACACTGATAACACTGAATCGTAGGGTAGATATACTTTTCGACTTTTAGAGAGTTGTAGCAGGCGAATACCCGCTCGGGTAATATTTGCCCGTCAAATGTAAGCAAGACGGTTTCCGACGGGAACCACTGAAAGGACCCGTCAAGAGAGCTTTTTTTGAAGTTTAATCGTCTACATTTGATTACCCGACCACAGCCTACTGGAACTTTCACTAAATCGATGATTTCCTCTGGAGACAGATCTACTGGGAGCCCCTTTACTAAACCTGTCCTGGTAACGTTAAAGGAGGGGATGAACGCTTTCATATTGGAGTTCTTGATGGAATTGGACCGAAGGAAATCGTTAGCGTCGGCCGCGCTATGAAAGCTAACCGATACCCGATTGCGCCCCAGCCCTTTGACACTTCCGTCTATAATGTTAGGAAACTCTCTGTGGTTTTTGCCCAAAAACCTACCAAAAGACACTGGGTGTAGTGTTGCGCCTGAATTCTGAGACGTCTCGACATACTGGACGTGCACCGTATATGGGCCAGGATCTCTGACATCATACGCAGCCCGCTCAGTTGACGGGGCGTTCGCGTTCGGTGTGGTCATCCCGGACTGAGATGGAGGAGTCTGTGTGATGGGACTAGGGGGGGAGGTTTGGAGGTACGCTGGCGGGGTAGGTTGCGGCTTTACGGCCTGGCCAAGGGGTAATTCCGAATCTTGCGACGGGAAACTGAACCGATTTCGTAATTCGATCTGGTTATTAACGTACTCCGTCGTCATATCATCCGACTCAGAAGATCCGCGAGTTCGTGAAGTCGATCGCGAGCGAGAGGTTGGTTTCTGATTTGTTTTATTTTTCCGATTACGATTTTTCCGTTCTACAGTTGTATATTCATCCGTTGAGATTGTCAGAAATGCACCCGGGGAAGGGGGAGCCAGAGAATTCGAGCCCTTCGAAGTCCCTGGATCCCCTGGGGACTCGCCCCCCATGTTCAAACTACCCTCAGTTTTTTAAAAAAATATCATAAAATAACACCGTATGGACTTTCACACAAATAAATACGTACCACTGACGGCCAATAGCTACCACCACCTCGACAATGAAATACCAAAACCCCGATCCGAACAAAATCTCGATCCACAAAACCACCCGACGAACTTATCAATACGTGCTACCGCGATTGACGCTCAGCCGGAAGTCTCCACGGCTGTTAATCTTCATAGAAATTGTTTGGGCCTTATGTCTATGGTATTGTCGATGGGTCTACTTAAGAATATGACGTGTTTTTTTTTTTTTTAATTCAAAATGGCCGTCTCTCCCGTCAAATTTTCGAATTGACATTTGACAGTTTCTGGAAGTTTCATTACTAGTTTACGTTGATCGAGTGAAGTTTATCCGAGCTTATCCTCTCAGCTAAATCAGTACAGTAATTCGTTGTACCTTGTGGTATTTATCACCATGTATAACAAGTGTTGCATAGAAAACTGTGCGAGTAAACGACAGGACGTTAAAATGCATCGGTTTCCCAAATCTGAGATAGGACTCAAAAAGTGGTTACAGTGCATTGGTAGTGTTCACCTTCGTAGCCGTAGTTTGCAGAGACTTCGTAAGATGTTTGTGTGTCACAAGCATTTTGAAACGAGGTTTATTAAAACCACGTCTCGTTTGCGTTATGGTGCATACCCGACACTATTTTCGGAAAATGAGATAGAAAGCGGCGTACCAGCAGTAGTTTCCGAGACCAAAAGTAAGTAAATATTAAAATACTGAAATTTTCCTTTCAGGAAAACAAGTAACATAATTATTTTTATTAGAGATGTGCCGATCATGACTTTGGCCGACTAGCCGATTAGTCGGTTGTAAAGTAGCCGAATAATCGGCCAAACCGATCACGGTTTCGGGGATTTCCGTGATGCTTCGTTTATAAGCTGATTCACGCGCGTCGCGCAAGTCGCCACCACCGCCCTACGAGCATGTCAGAACCTGGTTTTTTCATCATCATCATCGTCATCCCGACTTATACATATACGTTTCACTGCAGGTCACAGGCCTCCTCTCTGAATGAGAGGGCTTGGGCCATAGTTCCCATGCGGGCCCAGTGCGGGTTGAGTCGGGAGTTCCCACCATTTGATTTCTTCGCAGGTTTCCTCATGATGTATTCCTTCACTGTAAAGCTCGTGGTAAATTTCAAATTAAATTTTGCACATAATTTTTTAAAAACTCTAAGGTGGGAGCCCGGACTTGAACCCACACATGTGAGAGACTGTAAGTTGAACCACTAAATCACTCTTAGTTAATTTTTGCTTTTATACGGATCAGAGTGGTGTTTTTGAGTAAGTATAAAAATATTTTTGTGTGATAATAGTATTGTTGTTCATTAAAGTGAAAGAGCTCAATTCAAATTTAATCATATCAAAAAGATTTTTGAACATTTGGACAATGATTCCCGTAAAGTCAGGTAACCAATGCCAAATGATAATTTCTCGTGGTGGGCAGGGAAAAACAGCAAATACTTACTACTAATATGACCATATTAAATACCGACACACAACCCCTGATACCTCAGTTAGAATGTAAATGTTTGAACACAGACAATTCCTCAAAGCTTTTATTAAATGTAATTCATCCCACATGTATTTTATTGAGGAATACATACAAAGTAAGAAGCCGGATAGTCGGCGCTATTTGCCGACTAATCGCCGACTAGTCGCCGACTATGAAAGTGGCCGGATAGTCTGCTTTACCGACTAGTCGGCACGTCTCTAATTTTTATACAATTATTTATTTTATAAGCCTGGTATAGATATTTTATAATTATGTTTTAATTAAGCCAATACCAAAACGATATCTGTATAATACCTACTTCATCTAGTCAGTAATTAATTAGTAGAGACCGGATTATATGCAACATAATCTTGAAATATGCATGCAAATATGATATAATGTTAGAAATATGCATGAAAAATGTCAAAATATGCAACACTGAATTAAAAAGTCTTTAGTTTTCATTTATTTTACATGGGCCATCCTGTATATAATCTGATTAGACTTTAAAAGATAAATAAAAAAATGTATTTGTGTCTAAAGTAGACTTAAAAATACCAAAGTTGTAATCTATACTAATATTATAAAGCTGAAGAGTTTGTTTGTTTGCTTGAACGCGCTAATCTCAGGAACTACTGCTCCGATTTCAAAAATTCTTTCAGTGTTCTTTCAGAGGGGGGGAAAGCAAATTGAATAAAAAAATAAGCTGCCCAAATTTTTAATTCCACGCTGACGGAGTCGCGGGCAAAAGCTATATATAATAATTTTAAATATACTTGTTAATGTATGCACATTCATCTCCAATTGTATTGTAATATACCTATATGCCAAGAATTAACATAGCATTATTCATTTTTTTTTCAGTGAACATATACACTGAGCATTGCTATCCCAAAAAGAAACAACATGAAGACCATTCATACTCTAAGTTTGCCGGTAAGTTATGGTACTAACATCTTTTGAATAGTAAGGCTTATGCTGACTAGATAGAGATTGTGAACATCACGATTTATGTGCCGAGTCCTTTCAACTCAATACTTAAATCACAAAGCTGAACTCATTACGATGGAACTATCTGCAACAGGACTTGCCACCAAACCAGTTTTGGGAACGTAGCAAGCGGAAAAACAATATTGTAGCTAGTCATTTTTAGGGTTCCGTACCCAAAGGGTAAAAACGGAAACCCTATTACTGAGGCTCCGCTGTCCGTCCGTCCGTCCGTCCGTCTGTCTGTCCGTCTGTCACCAGGCTGTATCTCGGGAACCGTAATAGCTAGAGAGTTGAAATTTTCACAGATGATGTATTTCGGTTGTCGCTATAAATACTAAAAAACGGAATTTAATAAATATTTAAGGGAGCTCCCATACAACAAACATGATTTTTTGCTCGTTTTTGCTCGATATTGATTACGGTAACAGGTAGACACTTGAAATATTCACAGAATATTTAATTATATATTGACTTTAAAAATAAATCATTAAATTAAAATAAAAAAATATTTAAGGGGGGCTCCCATACAACAAACGTGATTTTCATAGATAATTGTATGGAACCCTTCGTGCGCGAGTCCGACTCGCACTTGGCCGGTTTTATTTTACTTTAGTGTACAGAGTGGTAGGTACTCAAGTTGTTTTATCATTTCAGTAGTACTTACATCAGCAAGACATCAGCAATGTATTTAGTATGTGTTTAGGTTAGAATAAAATAAATACAATGGAATCAGCAATATAACTTTTGGATTAAAAATACTTTCATGTAAGTTTTTCTGTTCCCCGTGATTGACTGTGCTATTTTAGCTGGTTCTGGTTGTTTCTGTGTAATTTCCTTGAGAGCTATTTAAATGAGGCGGGTCGTTGTCCCCTCCCCCCCCCCCGCAATTCGAGAAGTGGCGTAAGCCATAACGCAAAGATCCAGTGCGATGATCTCAAATTTTAAGAATTCCAAGTATTGCCGTGCTAGGTTTAGGCCTACTTGGCGAGGTCTAAGCCGGGGCCGCACTGGTAAGGCGACCGGCGACGCGACGCGACGGCGACTAAATCAAACATATTTGATTTAGTCGCCGTCGCCACTGCGGCCGCTGCGCCCGCTCACATAACTTGAACTATGTTTGATTTAGTCGCCGTCGCGTCGCGTCGCCGGTTACCTTACCAGTGCGGCCCCGGCCTTAGAAAAGCCAGCGTGAGCAACGGGGCACACTGCATGTTTATACACAACTACACACAAAAGGTGCAGGTAAAAAACTTAAGAAAAACCCTTCTTAAGTTTTTTACCTTTGATGTAACATGCATTACTTGACTTTTTATTTCATCCATAAACCTATCCTTTTTCATTTCAGATTTGGCGCATGAAAGGCCGACTACTTCTTCCCATCCTTTAATGCCAGTTGAAAATCTCCCGCAAACGTCAACTACAGGTAACTGTTTTAAATTAAATGGCCCACTGTTGTGACTTTGTCAAACTCACTGGGAAGCTCAGCTAGTAGGTCAGTCAGTCAAAAAAAGGTATAGAGGGAAATGCGTGAAACACAATTTTAGACTTTGTAACTTTGTTTGGTCTAGTTATAGTGTATTCATTCTAGATTTTTTCAAGATTCAAGTTTTTAGTATTATAATCACCCACTTTTGTGCCAAATTTGAAGAGTCTAGTGATTATAGTTACGGAGATAAGGTCACTCTGAATAGAATTTAAAAATCCTGTTTATTCCCGATCCCGTGGAAATTTTAACAAATCCATCCTTATTTATTGTCTACATCATAAAATCAACCTCTATGCAAAATTACAGCCTTCTGTACTTTGTTCGGATAGGTATAACTAAATGTAAACAAAACAACGTCAATCGGTGTCTTAAATATTGAAATTTCCCCATTAAACTAACTGAAAATTTTACATTTTTGTATTGAAATACACTAGTCGTTAAAATTTTACATTTTTGTATTGAAATAATCTATCGTTCGTAATGATAGATAAGTAAAATGTTTAAAATCCTTGAATGTACCAAATTTGGCAGCTGACGTTTGTTTACATTTAGTTAAATACCTATCCGAACGAAGTATAGGACCAAGGGTTTGGGCTGGGCCTTGATGAGTATGTCGGTCAGTAAAAGTCTCCTCTATTCCCTATTCCTTGGGAATTAAGAAAAATCCCATCTTAGTGCACCTTTATGATACTCTAGGTACATACATATATATGCCAATTTTCAAGTCTTTAGCACCAGTAGTTTAGGCTGTGCGTTGTCTGCCAGTCAGTCAGCCACGGTACTGATTCATAGGTATAGATGTCGACCTTCTACCTTCGACTAGACCGGGTAAAACTTGTAGCAAAGTTAATCAGCTTTAATTTTTGTATAGAGTGTTCGGTCATATCGCTAGGACGCTTAGTTTCCAAGATATAAGCGAAAAACCGAAAAATGGGACCTTCAAACCCCAAAACCGCACAAATCTTTGTGATTTCATGATTTTACGACTTTTTGTGTATTAATTGGCTGTTTTTATTAATTTATTGCATTACGGTATATACGAAACCTTATTTTAATGGCAAAAAGGTATTGAACATGTAATTGCATTGGCACCCGCACAAGTCGCTCAAGCAGTATTATTAGCAGTAGTACTTGTAGAACGAGGCCATCAGCGTCAAGTGGCTACCACCTTAAATGTAGAGCGGTCTAACGTGAACTACGCATTAAAACGATACCGAGAGACATTTTCGAAAATCCAAAGACAAATATTGGTTTGAATTGTCAAAAGTCATCATTAGGAACAACTTTCACTGCGGCATGAATTCTGTTGGGTCATTCCCTGACTTTTTATAAGTTTTTGAAAAACAGCTTTTTCATATGTTACAGGTTCGGCACAGAATTGTCCTGTCTCACCTAACACTTCGCAGATGGAAAGCACACGAGGAATAAAGCGTGCCAGAGGTGATTGATTATTGTAATACTAGCTTTTTGCCCGCGACTCCGTCCGCGTGGAATTAGTAATCTGGGCAGCTTATTTTTTTATCCAATTGGCTTTTTCATCAATTATGACTCTCCTCAGTTCCTCGATATAAAAAAAATTACCCCCACCGCAACCCCCCGCACCCTCCAACCCGCTCCCCCCGCACAGCAAACCCCCCCCTCCGCACCCTCCACCCTCCCGCACCCCTCCGCACCCCCCCGTACGCCCTCCCACACAGCACCCCCCGCACACCCGCGTTCGTCCCAAGTCAAGCGTGCCTATGCTTATAGAAGTTTTACTTCAAGTTTTTTTTTTGTCAAATATCTTGAAAACGGTGCATCCTACGGCAAAATCAATGAAATTTTCATCCGCCTTTAGTACCCCCGCACCCTCTCTCCCGTACCCTTCCCCCACCTCAACCCAAGGTGTTAACACTGAAAGAATTTTTCAAATCGGAGCAGTAGTTCCTGAGATTAGCGCTAGCGCCTATAGAAGTTTTACTTCAAAAACCCCCGATTTTGAAACATTCTTCCGCTCCGCTCCGCTCCTATTGGTGTTAGCGTGATGATATATAGCCTATAGCCTTCCTCGATAAATGGGCTATCTAACACTGAAAGAATTTTTCATATCGGAGCAGTAGTTCCTGAGATTAGCGCCTATAGAAGTTTTACTTCAAAAACCCCCGTATTTGAAACATTCTTCCGCTCCGCTCCGCTCCTATTGGTGTTAGCGTGATAATATATAGCCTATAGCCTTCCTCGATAAATGGGCTATCTAACACTGAAAGAATTTTTCAAATCGGAGCAGTAGTTCCTGAGATTAGCGCGTTCAAACAAACAAACACACAAACAAACAAACTCTTCAGCTTTATATATTAGTATAGAGTATAGAAGATTGTTACTTGTTTATATAGTCGTCCCACGATAAGTCTGCATAAGATATTAATTGGCAACCAAGAAAAATCACGCTGTGGTAATACTTTTTTAATGTCACTTAGTAATGATTAATTGGAGTTTCGTGAATATATTTTCTTGATAATCAATTACCATTTTCTGTAAATAAAACTTATGCGAAATCCAGAACGCAATGCATACTTCCATAGCGTCCTTGATATTTAAATAGAGCGTAACCAACAAATATCAACATTAAGGTGCTAAAACAAGAAATTCTCTAAGTAGGTACCTACCCAACACATTGCACCTTATTTAATTTGATAGTACGCGGTATCAAACTATCACCATAGGTGAAATTAGTTAGGACAGGACGGGTAATGTATGACCCCACGCTATTACGCCTAATTACCTATAAATAATAATGATAGATAATAATCGAAGCGTTAGCAGGCCTCCCACTAGATGGACTGAAGACATCGTGAAAGTTGCGGGCAACTAGTGTCGTAGTGTCGTTGTCGTTCATTGTGGCGATCTAGGGGGGGAGGGGGGGGGGGGGCTTTGTTCAGCAGTGGACGTCTTACGGCTAATGATGATGATGATGAATGATAATAATAATAATCAAAAGTTCAAAACTTGTTGTTTGACAATAAAATCAGTATTGCCATATATGTACAAACTTTTGATTTCTACTGTTGTCAGTTCATTGCAGAGTTATTGTGGTTTGACTCTAATTAGCTTTTGCTCGCGACTTCAGTCAGGGGGATCACGCAATAGACCATATCTCCAATTCTAATGAACGGAACTAAATAAAACATGGCTTCGTTTTAAGGGCCCACTTAAAATGGTCTATTCAGCCACTGCAGGATATCCATTTTATTATTTACATACATGGTTTCTACTATTTCAGAGTCTGAAAGTGCATCTACAAGTGACGCTGGACCGTCGACTCCCAAAAGGAACAAAAATACCAGACAACGTTTAGTTCACAGTGTGCAAACCTTGACCCCGAAATGTCTAAAAATTTATAAAAAGTATTTGCTATCAAAGAAACAGTTAAATTTTAGAAAAAGAGCAAGGAGAGCCATGGAGTTCAGTAAAACAGATTTATTTAAGAAATTAACGTCCGAAATGAATCCATTGGCAAAAAAAATATTTTGGATGCAAGTGCAACAATGCACAAAAAAAGTGAGAGGCAGAAGGTTTTCAAATGAAGAAAAAATGATTGCTTTGTCTATTATGAAACAAAGCCCAAAGTGCTACAAGTTTTTGAAAAGAATATTTATTTTGCCCTCCAAGAACACTCTCAATAAAATGATCTCGAACATAAAAGTTCTACCAGGGATAAACAAACAAATCTTTGACACCATGAAACAAGAGGTAGGTAAACTTATTATTGAACATTCTTATTTTCTTATTTATTGACATTGATGACCAGTGAATAACTGATTAGGATAGTATTCCACGGTTCCTGTTTTTATATAAATATTTTTTTTTATTTCAGACGACTTCATGGAGTGAAAATAAAAGATACTGCTCTATAATATTTGACGAAGTTTCTCTGCAACCAGGCCTGACATACTGTAGATCAAGGGATGCTATTAACGGCTTTGTTGAATTAAAGTCTAAATCCTGCCAGTTTGCTGACCATGCGCTGGCATTTATGATTCGAGGCGCCATACACAAATGGCAACAGCCGATAGCATATTATTTTTGCGAGGGTGCTACTAAGCGTGACCAGTTAAGATTGATAATTAAAGAAATTGTTGCCGCTGTTGTTGACGCTGGACTCTTGCCTGTCGCGCTGATATGTGATCAGGGTACCGCATTTCAATCTACCATCAACAGCCTTCTCGAAGATACGAGACGAGAGCAAATCAAAGCAGGTGGACGTATCGGTGAGTTTAAAAACTAAAGAAAAGGTTTTTTTAGTGCAACAGTAAATACAAAAATAATTATGAAAAATACACCAAAAAGGTACCGCTGAGCATTGTGTCAAGACTGGAATGTCTGACTCTGGTTTTCAGGGCAACTAATTCTACCAAACTATAACTAAACTATAAATCGGTGTGCAATGGTTACACAGAATGAGGGCTACCTTTTTCGTGCTCACCAGTTCGCGCCACTGTAGATGGAGGTCCAGAAGTATAGTTGTGAAATTTTGTTAGTCATTACGGACGTGAAAACAAATTTTACATTTAAATAATAATTTAAATACCTTGAAACCGTACTATAACAATACCCGTTCTAGGCAGTCGGGTAAAAATATCGAGCATGCCGCAGTGTTGTATAGACCCGTTTTATCCGGAAAAAAGGAGGACAAATGATTCCGAAAGACAAAACTGTCTCAAAGCACTGACATTCATTGACCCGTGACTCATAATTGCCATAATCAATGTTAGGTACACTCAGGGTGGATCGCTTTTGTATGAATGAAAAAAGATTTTTTTTCGATTTTCAAAATAGCGGGCTATGAAAAACATGCTTAGACACTATAGCATTTGGAATATGAAATATAATTTAATTTGGACCATTACAAGTACTGCCGCAACCGTCATAAATAAAAAAAAAATATGGAAAATCTACTTCACCAAAACCATCAATTAATATATATTGTATGCAATTTTTGAAAAGTTTAATACTTTATAGATAAGATGTGGCATACTTGTAAATAACTAAAACAAAAAATCACTGAATACTCATAGTATTTTTTTCAAAGTACCCTCATAAACACTTGCCTTTCTATGAATTTTTTTAAATAACTACCATCCGATTCATATTGTACGAATGTTTTTATGTGATAAATAGTTAATGATTTTGACCACATTAATGTAAAAACGAGTTTACGTAGTGGCAAAAAAGTGTGCCCCGTTTTTGGTTCTGGAAAAGAATAACCAAAAAATGTGTTACCGATATAATACAAGGACATGATGCAATATTTTAAAAACGTTCCGAAATTTTTCGACAAAATGCTTACAAGATTTGGTGAAAATAACACGCATATTGTGGCTACGGATATCGAACACATATGGGAAAAGGCATCTATACCATCAGTGGAACGATGTACTATTTCCCATGTGGTTCAAAATTAAAACACAACTTGCAAGCGTTAACGGAGCCAGAAACTTGCATGAAAC
The DNA here is from genome assembly GCA_947563465.1 of Archips xylosteana. NCBI lineage: Eukaryota > Metazoa > Arthropoda > Insecta > Lepidoptera > Tortricidae > Archips > Archips xylosteana. The sequence goes on along the minus strand of OX387365.1, from coordinate 10,951,797 downwards.
GATCAAATTGTCACGTGAAGATCTCAAGAGGGTAATTGACCCTACGATACAACACAATGTGTATTTTGGACAAATAGAAATGTTGGCGAATCGACGTTTTCATGTAAGAAAATTAGTTTTGACTAAAATTCTCAAAGCCAGAGACCACTCTTCAGCAATGACGTCTATTAGAGTGTTTAGTTTTCCTAAATTCAATTTTAACGCTAATGAATATTATGACTTGATTAACTGACAAGTCTGGCAACAAGTTTCGGAACCGCCAATGACAAAAAATTTGGCCACAGATATTATTTCCCAATGCGTCGCGGATCTCAAAACTGCAGAAACTGATATTTTACCTAAGTTTTGTTTAATGCCCTGCCACACCCAAGCTACTGAACGGAGCATCAAAGAATCGTGTTCTGTTGTAATATGTGGGCTAAACAAACTATCAAAAAACAAATTCGAATCATGTCGCATCATACCAGTCTTTAACATGAAGAAAGAATACAAAATTACATGATCTGTAGCTTTATTTCGGTATCAAACCGATGTCTGAAATCAAATTTTGTAATGTTTTTTCATATTCAAAATTTTCCTTGTTCTTTAATGTAGCTTTAATAATAGTAAAAAATTAAAATTTCGAATAAAATTTGTTTTTAGTCGTCGAAACCTGAAGGCAGCTTTTGCAATTTTTTCATATTTTTTAATGAGCTTGCGGCAGTACTTATGTTCAAAATTTTTAAAAGCTTCCGTATAAAATATTATTCGTGTTTCTCTACAGCATCTTTATACGACACCGCCCTTTCGAAAATCGGAAAAAATAAAATCGATCCACCCTGTACAGTCAAGGGCAAAAATATCTATACAGCCATAGCGTCAAATATATGTATACATTGACCTCATCCATAATTAGTGGTAACGTACATATATTTATGCCCTTGACTGTACCTACTTCTAGAAAAATATTCACAAAATTATTCTAATTAAAGATAAACTCGCACGACTCGAGTCTCGCGTAGTTCGCCCAAAAACTATGAGATTTGACATTTCGGAGACCTCCGTCTACACTAGCGCCTATAGCGGCGAATTCATACGCGATAGCCCTCATTACATTACAATATTAAAGAAAGAGGACTGTATAGAGCAACTAACTACCTACCCAACATTTTTTTCCCGATATTTATCTTCCCGTTCGCGAATTACTTGAATGCTTTTTTTCCAGTATGCTTTTTTACTAAATCTTATTTTCAGAATCGCGTTTTTCCCCATTTTAATCGACACTGAAACAGTTTCGACGGACCTCCGCTCACAAAACTTAACATAATCGAAACCTACCTATGTTTCTGTGTCGATTAAAATTGGATAAAAACGCGATTGTGAAAATAAGATTCAGTAAAATAGGATATTATTATTGGGAAAAAAAGCATTCGGGAAAAACGCGAACGGGAAGATAAATATCGGGGAAAAAAATATTGGGTAATTCACTTAGACAGTCCCCAATAGGACTATACTATTAAAAAACTTTTTTTTTTCAGATCCAATTATCACACTAAGCGGCCAAAATCTGGTAGTGATATATGATCCCCCTCACCTCATAAAAGGCATTCGGAACAACTTCCTCACAAAAAATATTGAAAGTGAGGGTAAAATATCAAAGTGGAGTGATATTGTTGACGTGTATCGGACGGACTGTAATCATGCCCAACCAAGACTGCTACACAAGCTGAACGACCACCACGTGCTTCCTGACAGTATAAATAAAATGAAGGTGATATTACCATATTTTGGTCACATTGCATGTAAGGTGACCCGGTGCTATTGTACCTGGGGGGTCATTGTACCTTTTCTAATTAATTCATTTCCTATAGATATTTGTGCAAAGAAAAGATACAATAACCCCCCAGCTACGATAGCCCCGGGTCACCTTACTTTGTTAGTAATTACTAATTATGTTAGTTAGGTATAATATATTTTTACACGCTATTGCATTAGGTTTTTTATCCTGAACCTATAATTGTGATTATGTGTGCAAATAAATAAATAAAAACAACAAGATATTGACCACGTTAGAAAAAGTCGTTACAACCAAATTGAAAGTTCAATAGATTGTTGCATGATACCAATATTTATTGCTATGCGGATATTAGTACTGGGGACATACTGGTCGCGCTAATCTATCCAGGGAACACGTCATTCAAAGCCGGAATATGCTTGTGTCTCAAATTGAGATCATGCTGAAGTATGTCGCGGATTGGGGTAGACTAAACTTAATTCAGTTTAATCCCCAGAAGACACAAGTACACATATATTTGCACAATAATGTAAAATCACTGTTTTACAACCGCAAGTAGACATATCCAGTTAAAAAGTTACACCGTTTCCCGACAGTAAATTAAAAACAAAATTAAAGTTTGAATTTCGCGCCTAGTGTGCCGTTCGCCCTTCAGTCATTACAATAATTATTATTATTTTTACAGGTGCAGAATTGCACGAGAGTACTCAGCAAAACTGTGTCAGCTGCTTTATCATATACTTCTCAGTTTTGTAAGTTTATTTATATTCTTCATTTACAACTAATCCAGATGTAGCGGGAAATTATTTCGAAATTAACGGAATTCTATATGTTGTGTAAGGGTACTGTGGGACTAGAAAGACTATCCCAATTTATTTGTGCTAGCGTTTGGGGGAAAAAACCTCGAAAATTTTAGACTTTCAGTTTTTCGCTTTTATCTCTTAAATTAAGCACATTTTATAAACCACATTGTTCAAATAATAATGCAGGTTGATTTATAGTGAATAAACTATATTTTTGAATTATTACATTTTTTACATGCCGTCTTGAAAGGCAGAGAAGAAGCCATTACTATGAGAAAAAACAGTGTTGCCAGTTTATAATTAGATTAAGTGGCTGCCACACAAAATTAAATTTTATGTTTAAATATTTATTAAACATAGTTGGGCCAGGGCCAAAGTGCAAAAAATGTATGCAAGATATAGTTTAGTATAATACACTTAACTTAATTTAAGAATCTATAAGATAAAGAAAAGCAGCTACACAATGCTGATTTTACCAAGTGAACAAGAACATATTATACATGCCTGTGTATAGCCCTACGACATAGTCTTGGGATCGGATTAACAGAAACCACTAGACACAGGTCACTAAATGCTACTCTAACCACTTGGTACACAATAAATTTAAAGACCTATAAGATAAAGAAACTCAACTATACAATGTTGAATTTAACCAATCAAAAATATATTAAAAAGTGTCTGTGTATAGCCCTACGACATAGTCTTGGGATCAAGTTATTATAAACCACTATACACAGGTTAACACCTTTATCATTCTCTAGGAATAGAGAGATTAGAATCAATTAACTATTGGTAAGGGACATAACTTTCTAAATGATCTTTCATATGTTTTATTATTCATTTTCACTACAGCTACCCTGACCTTACCATCTGGTCCAGGAATCGTCTTGACAATCCTTGCCATTGGCCATGATAATGGAGGCGTATGATCACTGCGAACAATGACTAGGTCTCCGACCTGTAAGTTAGGATGTACTTGTTTCCATTTTGGTCTACTTTGTAGTTGTGTAAGATAATCCCTCGACCAGACTTTCCAGAAGTCTTGTTTAATTTTACTTAACATATTCCAAAATTTAAGTCGATCAATAGCTTTATCTGACAAATCAATTTCAGGGTAGTTCATCATTGCTGTGCCAATGAGGAAGTGGCCAGGCGTAAGGTATTCATAACATGATGTATCGGAGCTTAAGGGTAGCAATGGCCTCGAATTTAAAATTGCTTCAATTTCAGTAATGACCGTATATAAGCCTTCAAAAGTTAATGCAATATTTCCGACTATTCTTTTAAAATGATGTTTAAAACTCTTTACGCCTGCCTCCCATAAGCCTCCGAACTCCGGAGCATAACTCGGGATGAATTTAAATTCAATATAATTGGACAGACAGTAATTTTGAACTTCATCCATGTGAGTTTCAGATTTAAAAAGTTCGTACAATCCTTTTAATATATTTGAGGCTCCTTTGAAAGTCTTAGCATTGTCACAGAAAATTTTAACAGGCATACCTCGCCTGGCTATAAATCTTTTGAGGCATGCTAAAAAAGCCTCAGTAGTCATATCACTAACAAGTTCCATATGGACAGCTTTGGTTGTGAAACAAACAAAAAGTGCTACATAACCTTTGGTTATTATTGGTTTTCTTAACCGCGACACCTTCACACTAAAGGGCCCGCAAAAATCGACGCCAACAACATGAAATGGTCTAACAGCATCAAGTCTTTCTTGTGGTAACGAGCCCATTAGCTGCTGAGCAGCCTTCGCCTTCATCTTAGCACAAGGAATGCATTGCTTTACCACCTTTTTAACTTGACATATGCCATTAATGAGCCAAAATCGCTGTGAAAGTGAGCCCAGAACTAACCTTGCTCCTGCATGCAAGAGTCTTTTGTGTTCATTTTGAATAATAATTGTTGTTAAATGACAAGATTTAGGTAATATAGCAGGATGTATTTTTTCATAAGAAATGTCTTTAGCATTTTGAAGCCGACCTCCTAGCCGCAGAACATTATCATTATCCATAAATGGAAATAAAGAAGCCAAACCTGACTTCACTGGAAGTCCTTTTTTAATTGCCTCTATTTCTGTGTGAAAATATTTCCTTTGGACACAAGCTACAATTCTTAGTAAAGCATTATGGAGCTCTTGTGGTGTAAGGGAACCTGTTTGTTTATCATTATTTTTTAAACAATTAGCGCGAAATCGCAACACATAAGAGATTACCCTTTGTAGCTTACCAAGATCAGAATATTTATTAATGAAATTTATTGAGTCAATGTCAATGCCATTTACCACTTCACTTACACCACAAACATTTACATTTATGTTTTCATCATTAGGGGGAGGAATAGGCAATTTTATTTCAGGCACTGAGTGCTTATAGTGATTGCAAGATAATTCTTTAGGGCCATGCCACCAGAGTTTGTTTGATTGCAATTGCTTTGGATCACAGCCTCGAGAAAGCAAATCGGCTGGATTGCTAGATGTAGGCACATAGGACCACATATAGTCTTTAGTTAAATTTTGAATTTGCATGACTCTACTTGTCACATATGGATTTGATTTTATTTCTGCTGATTTAATCCACGCCAGAGTGATTTGCGAATCACTATATAAGTAAACTTTAAGTGAGAATCTATTTTCTAGAACAGCATGAACTTTATGTGCGACTTGAGCCAGCAACAAGGCACTATTCAATTCCAATCTTGGAATTGTTACACTTTTATTCAAAGGGGCTACCCGGGACTTTGAGCACAATAGATTTGTATAGATAGATCCATCTAAATTTAAAAGTCTTAGATAAAGGCAACATCCAAATGCCTTCATTGAGGCATCTGAGTAGCCAACCAATTCTGCTGAAATTTTCGTATGCTTGTTCACACATCTTGGAACAGTAATGGTCCCCATAGACATTAACTTCTCTAAAAATGAGTTCCAGTTTTGTAGCTGTTCCTGGGGTAGTATAGCATCCCAGTTCAAATTCATAGACCACAGCTTTTGCATTTGTAGCTTAGCTACAACTATAATTGGACTAATTAACCCTAACGGATCAAACATCCTTCCAATAAAACTTAAAACTTTACGTTTTGTTTGAATTTCTGTACTATCGGTACTTGGACAAGTAAATGTGAGTTGATCGTTCAAAACATCACACTTCAAGCCTAATGTTTTTACAACATTGTCTTTGTTAATATCCAGCTTTTCAAAATACTTTTTGTTTTTGGGAAGATCATCAATAGATTTAGGTATGTTAGAACACCACTTATGGAGAGTAAAACTCCCTTTTTGTAACAACAAGATTAGCTGATTTTTAAGTTCAATAAGTTGATCTATATTGTCTGAGCCTGCTATTACATCATCGACAAAGGTACTCTTAAACATGGCTTCAGCAGCAAGAGGGTATTCATTTTGATACCTATGGGCTAGCTCGATAAGGCAGCGTGTGGCCAAAAAGGTGGAAGCTTTCAATCCATAAGTAACTGTTTGCAATTGTAAACAGCTGATGGGCAAGCTAGGGTCCTCACGCCAGAGTATGTTTTGTAAAGTGGTTTGAGGGGGTTTTATTTGTATACCCCTAAACATTTTAGTGATATCACAGCTAAGTGTGTGAATGAAAGTTCTCCACAAAAGAAGAATGTCAAACAGTTCGCTTTGAACCACTGGACCGTTTATCATAACATCATTTAATGATAGTCCTGACCTTGATTTCATACTTCCATCAAAAACAACACGCAATTTTGTTGTTAAGCTTTCATTGTTTAAGACAGCATGGTGTGCGAGGAAGTAAACATATCCACACTGAATATCATATGAGCTGATGTCTACTTTTTTAGCATGCCCCAGCTGGATATATTCGTCAATAAATTGTTTATATTGTTCAAGATACAATTTGTTTTTCTTAAATTTTTTCTCTAATGTTAGAAATCTCTGTAACGCTACAGAGAATGAATCGCCAAGTTGCAATTCATTTTGCTCAGCCTTTAGCGGCATACTGACAAAAAATTTATTGTCTATGAGTTGTGCACTCTCCTGAAAACACTGCTCAGCCATTTCAAATTCTTTTAAATATTTATTCTTTGGTTCCGGAATACTCTCAGATAACCAAAATTTTTCCATCACATCTTCCAACTTGTTATTGTCGCAAATGGCAAAATTATTTACTAAAGTTTCCTCATTACACTTTGGTGCAGCCATAATTCCCCCAATTGTATACCCAAATAAAGTGTTTTGCAAAACAGGGCCATCCTGAATTTTTATCTGTCCATCCAACAAAATGTTAAAATAAATATCTGCTCCTAAAAGTAAGAATATTTCAGAAGGAATATTGAAGTCATCATCAGATAGCCTAATATTTTTAGGTATGTTTATTTTTGAAATATCAAATGGCTGTTGAGGCAAATTGGATGTAATAATGTCAACCACATGGCATTTAATGTTTAGCTGAACATTGTTTACCGGAGAATGCACAGCAATGTCAGCATATTTATTTATTTTATTATTTTTATTGCCAATACCTACTATGTTACATGGTTGGCTTATGGGATTTAATCCCAACCTTTTTACAAGTGATGTAGTAGCAAATGAAGCTTGGCTCCCACAGTCAAGCAATGCCTTCACATAAAATGTTTGACAGTGACAATCTGTCAGTTTCACCTTAACAGTTGGTAATAATACATTTTTAGTGGGAACATGGGAATGGTTGTTAACAACATTGGCCTCCTCAATGCTTCTATGCAAAAGGGTATTGTGCTTTGCTTTGCAAATTTGACATATAAATTTGAATTTACATTTGCCTTCATGGCCTTTTAAGCATGTGTGACATAACTTTTTACTTTCAATAAACTTAATACGATCCTCAATAGCAGACGTTTTAAAAACAGGACAGCTATAAATGGCATGGTTAACACCTTGACAATATAGGCAAACATATTCCTTTTTTGTGACAATATTTGTCACTTTATTTGAAAAATATTTTTTGGGTTCACCACTAGTGCTATTTGTAACACTAGCAGTATTAGTACAATCTTCAAGGGCTATAGCGCGCCTTTCCAAAAAATTAATAAGTTCTGTCATCGTTGGCAAAACATCCATGTTCCTTTCAAGTTGAAAGGCACGGTTTGTATACTGATCTAACTTTCTAGTCAATATTGAAATGAGAATCATGTCCCATTGATCAACAGGCTGCTTTAAATTTTTTAATGCATATAATTGCTGTTGAACTTCTGAAATAAATGCTCTTATGGAGCTTGCAGTACCTTTCTGCATTTGAGGCAAGTCTAAAATAATATTTATGTGATTTGATATTACCCGAGATTTGTTATCAAACCGTTTCCTAAGGAGCGCCAAAGCTTCAGGATATGACTCATTCACCATAGGCAGGTTTATTATTACTGACAATGCATCGCCTACTAGATATTTACGTAGGTAAAACAGTTTTTGTATATCTGACAAGCTCTTATTTTTATCGATGACTGCCATAAACAGGTCCATGAAGGGTCGGTATTTGGTGAAATCTTTACCATCATAGGATGCTATGTCAATATTAGGCAGCTTTATGCTGCAATTATTGTCACTGGAAGAACTTTGTTCAACCTTTTGACGACCCGCCATGGCCTGCTTTAACATGGCAGCAGCATGAAAGTATTTTTTCTCTACCTCTGAAATGTCTTCACTGTCATTATCATCAAGGCACAAAATGTCTAAATTAATGTGCCTTGATGATAATGACAGTGAAGACATTTCAGAGGTAGAGAAAAAATACTTTCATGCTGCTGCCATGTTAAAGCAGGCCATGGCGGGTCGTCAAAAGGTTGAACAAAGTTCTTCCAGTGACAATAATTGCAGCATAAAGCTGCCTGTCTAACGTAGTTGAAGAATATTAAATTTCCTAACAGCATTTTTGTAAATTAAGTTTTCAGGTCTAATACTAAGGTTTTTTTCCACCGAGTCACGCTCCTAACTGTAACACTGACTCATTGGGAACCAATCACACTGTTACTAGATCATCACCATCATCATCAATTCATCATGTCTGCCGAAAGACGCCCACTGCTGGATATAGATCTCCCTCAAACATGCATACATCATGTTTTTAATATTTGTTCCCAACGAATCACACAGAAACAACTCGGATAGGTTAGGTTCAGAAGTCTTAGCCTTCGGTGTTAGGTCTTTTTTTATAAAAGCCGAGAAAACCGTTTGACAGTTGGAGGTGTGACTAGGTAGGAACAAACGAATATTAACCGAGAAACAACCTATCAAAGTTAAACAAAAAAAAATGTTAAAATATCATTTAATACGGTTCATAAAATATGCTTAGTTTAAGAGTTAAAAGCGAGACACTGAAAAAAGTAAAAAAGGTAAATGTAAGGTAAGGTTTTACCCCCGAATTCAGCACAGGGTCCTCGAGGTGGATAAATGAGGATAGTCTTCCTGGTGTACCATCATTCAACCTGTAAAAGTTCCATTAACTTCAAGTTAATTTCCCATACATACACAACTCAACATATCTACTGGAATAAAAGATCACTCTCATTCTCATACTTGATTATTTATATCATATTTAATTCCTCTGTTTGCCCTACGTACACAGGTTCTATGCAATGATTTCTAATATTTCAGCTCATTACTCAGATGGCCGAGAAGTGAGTACAACACTAAAAAATACGGCAGAAATGGTGTCCTTCTTCGATGACTTATTTGACTCGACAAAAAAAAAAGCCTTCGCAAAGCAGTAACAGAGAACTCCCAACATCACACTTTTTGGAATGAGGCTGTTAAAAAAATTGAAAAAATTAAATTTGTGGGACAGGAGAGTGGGCAGGCTACTCGTGCGTCTATGCCTTCATTAAAAAATTGGGTAACAACACTCAAAAGTTTGCAAAGGTTGTGGCAATTTTTTAAAACAAAAAATATTAAAATAATGCGCACAAGATATTTTAACTCAGACCCGATAGAGAATTTTTTCGGTCAAGTGCGCGCCTATAATTTCCGAAACAACGATCCAGATTGCCACACCTTTACAAACACTTTTCGGTCTCTGTTGATTACCCGATTCATAAAGTTTCATTCGGAAACCTACAATTGTGAAGGTGAATCTGGTAATCAATTGCTCAACATTCAAAATTTATTTAACCAAACAGGGGTCGAAAATGTAACTGAGGTTGAGGTTGTTCCTAGCAATGCACCAAATTTACAAGCTGAATTGCAGAATATTTACATACAAGCGCGTCGTGAAAGTTTACATGTACACTCACGCGCATACACGGCGGGGTGGTTAGTTCGTAAAATTACAGAGAAAGTCAAATGTAAAGACTGTAAAAATGATCTCACCAAAAAAAAGGCTCTATTCACAATTGGATCAGCCATAGGGAGTATAAAACCATAAAACAAAATAAACTTACCTACCCGTCGGAACATGCCGTGAGGTATTTTGGCAATATTGTAGAGGAGTCAAACGAATACTTGGAAAAAGAGCCTCACAATAATAATCTGGCCAAAGAAATAAAACAACATATACTTTCTAAGTATTCGTTTGACTTCCTGAATTGTACTGTTCACACCACGCTTGTCATTGAGTATTTTGTTAATATAACGATTCGCTTTACTATATATAATTGGTGCAATACAATTAATAAAATACTTAAAGGGACAGACGTACTTCGGTTACAAAATATAGTTTTGCCACAAATGCAACAAAAGGCATTAAACAAATACAAGAAGAAATTAAAAATAATAAAAAGATAAAATAATGAATGTTTGTTTTATTTAAAAATTTCATTAATGATTAAACTAGGTGTATGCCAAGTATTCCTACCAATTAGCAGGAATACTGGGAATAAACCATAAAACAATACTGATAGGCTTAAGCTGCTTCGTACAAATTGGCTGTTAAACACTGCGCCTTTGCCTGTATATCATTAGTAATTAAAAAAAAAAGAACTGTCAAAGTCTTAAATCGACATTCCTTATTGGCTAGTTTGAGTGTAGGGAAGTGAGTCGTCTGATACGTTAGTATCCCTTAGTAGTTTGTGCAGTTTATCAAAATGGCAGCTTTCCTGACTTCCAACAGTTTCTCGAAGCCCGCTGCTAGTACAAAGTTCTTGAAAGATAGTTTGAATCTTTGCCATTGTGGCAAGCAGTTTTCAATATCGTCTAGATTCAAACTCGATGGCATTGTATATTCCACCGCACACATGTTGTCTACTTTTAATTGTATTGGCTCTTCTTTGTTCTCATTTTCTCCCATGATGGCGGACCGGTGATTCGCGTGGTTTTTCTAATCTGCTTCAATCTTCGCTGGTTCGTGGTTTTTACGACTGCGCCACGTATTGTTATTTAATAAAATACTAGATGAACTTGAAACACTTTTTATTTTAGATCTTCCTTACACTTATTACATATTTAATTATATTCTTAATACAATGTGCACCCGCTTGCATGGGCTGTCTATAGCAAAGAGGTAGCTGTCAAAGTGACAGCTACAGATATCATATTTAATGGGAGTGCGTTCGTAAACGCCACTCCATTACACGCGTAGCTACATTCGATGATTTGCGCCGCTCTATTAGATCGCGCTTCGGCCAATCACAGCGAGTAGCGACGTCGTATCTCTGGAATGAAATCAATTTTGAACATTAATTGTAGTTTTTTTAGACAATGTTTAAAAAAATCATACAAAATGAAGTAAAAGTTTGTTTTAATAAAAAAAAATATATACATTAATTACAGGTCAATAAATAATTAAATTACATCAAATAATACTAAACTAAAAATAAATAATTAAATACAAAATTTGATCAATTCAAATTAATATTGATGGCAGGTAATTTTTAAATACAAAACATTAATGTAAAGGTCAGTGTTGCATAAAATAACTAACTTGTTTTTCAGGAATGGGAAGAGTTAACTGCTATTGATATTACAAAACTGGACACTGCCAGTGTATCACTCAAGCAACTATTAGAAGCGACCTCAGTCGGAAAGCCTCTACTGTGTAAACAGGTACTATCCAGTAAAGATAGAAAGACACTCACTGCACTGATAGTAGAGACTGAAGAAAGATTAGAAAGGAGGCCTAGGAAACATGGACCTCGGAAATAACATCGCTTTTCCCAGGCGAAACTAAAGGAGTTTATAATCCATTCCGACTGGTTGATGGCAAAGTCATTCAGGCCAGTGGCCTAATAGTAAACCGGCTGATTACAGTTAGAAGAAAACTGAATGTAGACAACCAGTCCTGTAGTAGGAGCCAGAGCAGTGACAGCAGTAGCAGCAGCAGCGCTAAAAAAAAGAAGAAAAGCGAAACTGTCTTCTCCCCGTCACGAAACCGACCTCTGCCTGATTCCTTTAATATAGAAAATTTAACCAACCAAGAATCTGAACAAGATCTCATCCAATGGCTGAAGTTCTCTTCTTCACCCCGCGACCTAGTTGACACAAAATGGGATAGCTAGCTGTCTTCGTGAACGCATGGCTGAACTGCAAAAAGGCGATCATATCAGCTACTTTAACACTTTCCCAGCACTGCAATGTTCCTGGCCAGTAGTCTAACCTGTACTAATTACTGTACATAGATACACATATACAGGAGGTTTGAGTTAATTTGAATAGAACTGAATGGGACTACGAGAAATAAGTCTCCCTTGATGGGATAAATCAATGGGACCACGAGAAAACGGGGATATTAACTTTAATGGCCCTGCAGAACGATCTAGAGGTATCTGGTATCCCGGAATCAGAGGGAGAGTCGACAATGCATATCGTGTCGGCGATCGCGATGAGATTGGGGGTGGATTTGAACGAGCAAGAAGTGGTACATGCTACGAGGATGGGGCCGGTGCGCTCTTCTGATGGAAGTGAGGACAAGGCGACATCCTTCCGTCCCCGCCCTATTGTCGTTCGTCTGGTGCGTCGGGCTCTGCGCGATGAGTTTATTAAAAACGCACGAGTTCGACGTGGTTCTACTACTTCTGATTTGGGCCTTCCTGACCATCGCCCGCGCCCCTTCTATGTCAATGAACGACTCACTAGATCTAACCGCATTTTATTAGGAAAAGCCAGAGACCATGGCAAAAGGATGCGATGGCGGTTTGTCTGGTCCAGGGATGGTAGAATACTGGCGAGAAGAACCGAAACATCCAAGGTTTACCGCATCCGGGCAGAGAGCGATCTGGATCGAATTTTTAATGGCGTCAGTAACGTTAACGTTTTTGGAGCCAATGTAAACTGGTTCATTTTTGGTTGTGGTATTACACTGCCTCCTGCTTGTTATAAATGTACTTGCTGCTGCTACTGTGTATATACTCGTTGCTTGTTTAAATGTTTGTTTGATCTCAGTTCTTGCTTTAATGGCCTCATGTTGTGTGGGCTAAGGACAGCTTGTTCACTGGACAATTTATTGAATGGTTGTTTGTTAAAAGCCGGGGAACTTACTGCATATGTGTTATGTGGGGATATCACTTTAATTTATGTTTTCATATTATCTTTCTTCCAAGTTGTACCACTACTAAAGCAGAATCTCTGTTATTATGGAAAATATATTATAGTGATGTTTTTTGTTTTGAGTTGGCGTCATGCTACTTGGCTAAGGACTTATTTGTCAAATAATAAGTATGTAGAGCTAAGATTTACCTGCGCTATAAAATTTAAGAAAAATAAATTGCTATCAATAGGCCTATTAAACCCCGGATCACTCGGCACTCGACATGATGAATTCTTGATCGCTTTAGAAAACCACCCCGTGGACATAATGGCCATTAACGAGACATGGCTCCGGGCGGGTGAGGAGGCGCGCGCACCTGCACCGCCAGGCTACCGACTGCGGCACATCCCGCGGCCGGCGGGCGAGCGCGCGCGTGGCGGCGGCGTTGGGTTCTATCTCAGACGCGGTGTCAGCGCGCGTCTACTCGCACACCCGGAGGCTCAATCAGTTGAGCAGATGTGGCTTAGTTTAACTCTTAATGGTGTAAAATTAGCCATTGGAACGGCATATAGGCCGCCCTGGCAGAATATAGATACTTTTATTAGCGCTATTAGTAGTTCGGTCTCGCACTTGTCGTCATTTAATCGTATAGAATGGGAAAGAGCACTGTCAAGCGATGTTCATACTTCGGTCACAACTTTTAATGCATTTTTATTGTATTTGTTCGATAAGTATGCGCTACTGAAATCCACTGTAATTAAAGACCACTCGTTTCCTTGGATAACATATAATGTTAAAAAAATGATTACTAAACGGAACGAGGCGTACGTGCGATACCGACAAAGCGGTCTAGACACTCATAAGGCATATTATAAAGACATGAAGAGAATGGTTAATAGTGCAATACATAGCGAAAAATCAGCATATTTTAATAAATACATCGTGTCTCAAGTTAGAAACCCTCGCGTGCTTTGGAAACACGTGAAGCGTAATGTAGTCGATTTTAATAAAAGAGATTTTGACATACCGCAACATTTATTAGACCCAAATGGTATTAGGGCCAATCAACTTTTAAACCGACGTTTTTGGCGTCTCCTGCGTTACCAAAATTGTCTCTGGCGTTACCAAAAAATCGTACTTCCAACAAGATATATCACGGTTTAATAGGTTAAACTTACGTAGGATGGCATGTATTCATGCTATTCATCTATTAAATTACAGAAAAAACATGTTTACTTACAAAAATCTGCAATTGTTTGAAAAATGTCGCGGACAGATTATAGTCGGTTTAAAAGTTGATTGGCCCATTAACAACTTTTTTCTTGACGCGCCCGGCGAAGCTAATACTAAAATATCGAACTTAACATATTATGAGTTCAATAGACACAGTGATGCATGTTTCAGTCTGCAACCAATAACTGAAACCACGGCCAGTAAAATAATAGGTTCTATTCATACTCAGGCCCAGGGCATTGATGGCATAACTAGGGTTGCCAACTCTCCCGGAATTCCGGGATTCTCCCGTAAAAAGGCAATAAGTTTTTAAAACCAAAAGGCGTTACAAGCCGCTCAAAATGTGAAGAAATATAATTTCTAATAAAAATATTTTAATTTCATTGATTTTTTATTTCTCCTCCCGGATTTCTGATACACGCAGTTGGCAACCCTAGGCATAACCCTTGATATGTTGATATTGACTTTGCCACGCACGCTGTCCATTATTACAGCGATTGTAAATCAGTCGATCATGACAGGCGTCTTTCCTGACTCATGGAAAATAGCTATTGTTAAACCTATTCCCAAAGTAGCAACACCAACAAATTTTAAAGATTTACGACCTATCAGCATTCTACCTCTTATATCAAAGGTTCTGGAGAAGGCGGTCTCCATGCAGCTTTCAGAATATTTGGAAAAAAACAACATCTTGCCCCCAAATCAGTCCGGTTTCAGAAGGAAACGTAGCACCGCAACTGCCCTTCTTGATGTTGTTGATGATGTTCTTGCCGCACAGGATGACGGAAAAGCCACGATCCTTGCTCTACTGGATTTTTCACGCGCTTTTGACACAATTAACACCACATTATTGCTATCAAAACTTAGCTATTACGGCTTCGACCCGAAAACTGTCGATTGGTTTGCAACCTATCTTAGTGGGCGTGCTCAGCGGGTTGAAGTGCGAGACAGTGGAGGTGTATCATTTGTTTCTGACCAGTCTCAGGTTACCAGAGGGGTGCCACAGGGATCCATTCTGGGGCCTATTTTATTTTAGCCTGACAGTAAGGAGGTATATTCTGGGTATGTAAATACGATCGAACTGGAACGATCGGAATTACCTGTACCTAACCCTAATAGATTTTCGTCCTGGTTGCGGCTGATGAGGTCCACTGCTGCTGTCCTAAAATTTATAAGTAAGTGTAGAAAACTTACCTGCGGCGATGCCGACTCCGCCAACATGGAGCGCGCCGAGCAGCTGCTGCTGCGGCAAGCGCAGGCGGAGAGCTTCGACAAGGAGATCGCTGAAATAAAAAGGGATAAAATGGTATCGCGGGACAGTAGACTGCTTACCTTGTCTCCCTACCTAGATGAAAATGGTCTTCTGCGTGTCGGCGGCCGCATCGATGCTGCTCCCGAGGTCGCCCTGGAAACGAAAAGACCGTTTATTCTCGACGGGTCACATCTGACGACGAGATTGCTGGTGCGGCACTACCACGAGCGGGCTGCGCACGGGCAGCCCGAATCCATCGTTAACGACCTGAAACAGAAATATTGGGTAATTAGATTGAGACCAACTGTTAAACCTGCGAGCTGCTGACAAAGAACTTAAGAAGTCCATGGAGGAGATAGATAATGACGCAGTAAAGGCTGAAGCTGTCAACAACGGCGCACGATGGACCTTTATCCCGCCCAGCAGCCCCCATTGGGGAGGAGCGTAGGAGCGCCTTATTAGGAGCGTTAAGACCGCCCTTCGCGTGATACTCAAAGAACGTGCACCCAGAGACGAGGTCTTAGCCACCCTGCTAACCGAGGTAGAGGGTATCGTCAACGGCCGACCTCTTACTCACGTCTCCGTCGAGCCCGGTAGTTCTGAGGCGCTTACGCCTAATCATTTTTTAATAGGTTCCTCGTCAAGTTTGCCGACCGCTGGTTCGTTCAACGACTCCGATCTGAGTTTGAGGAAAAGATGGAGAACAGCCCAGAGGTTAGCCGACATGTACTGGAGGAGATGGCTAAAGGAATTTCTGCCACAAGTGCTGCCGAGAAAGAAGTGGCAGCACGAGCAGAGGTCTCTTCGTCCGGGCGATCTTGTGTTGGTTGTGGACCCCGACTCCCCACGCAACGTCTGGCAACGAGGTAAAATTTCAAAGGTCTTTCCAGGAAAGGACGGGCGAACGAGAGTCGTCGAGATCTCTACTCAAAGTGGCACGCTGCGTCGGTCAGCGTGTCGCGTCGCTCCCTTGCCTTTAGTAGAAGAGTGCTAAAGCACTGGGGTGGGCTATGTTAGCGACGCGCTCGCCTGCACTGACCCTAAATATTGTACGTTGGGCGCCTGCCCTTACACGCGCTGTCATGCAACGCTCCGTTCGTAAAATGTCAGTGCATCTAGGCGGCTCGTCCTTTATATTTGGCTGATAATTAGGGTTCCATGTACAACATCTGGAGATGAAGTAATTATTGACAAAGGTCAAAGGAATTATGTGTGTGGCTGGGTCCTTAAAAAATGCTACCAAAAAATTACAAAAGGTTGTAAAATTTGTAGAACAGAGTTAAGCGGTCAGAAAGAGGTTGAAGGTAATTCGTTAATAAAGGCAAAAGAGTACAACAAAAAAAAGAAATGGTTATGCTATCCAAGTGAAAATGTAGAAAAAACCTTCCCTGAAATTCAAAAAATTACCCGCAAGTACTTAAAAAAAGATGTCCCAAGGTATGGCCTAAAGTCAAATATTAAGATAATGTGTGATACATTCATTAATTACCCCTTTAAATGTAAATTGCACGAGGTAAAATTAGAAGCCTATTTTGTGGACATCACTATTAGAGTTTTGATATATAGCTGGTGCCGCTCAATAAATCGCATCCTTAAAGGAAAAATTACCTATGCCAATGATACTGATGATGAAACTTAACAAGCTGCTCATATGTACTATGTGAAACATAAATATAATAAAACTAATAAGTAAAACTTGTTTTTTCTTTTAAATTCCTCATTTCCTACCTACACTACAGGTGAAATCTAATTGGTGATACAAAATTAGTGTTTCTAACTCAGTTAATGCTGCACAATGTAATGCACTAACTCATTTGTTTTAATTAGTTTTATTTAATTTGAGGTGTCCATACATTGAGTTTGCGATTTTATTGCAACAAAGTATGAACATCCCAAATTTTATAAGTCTAATTTTAACAAGTGAGTTAATGCATTATGTTGTTCAGCATTAACTTTAGTTAGAAACGCTTATTTTGTATCACCATTTAGATTTCATCCTGTATACGAGTAGTATAGACACCTATGATTATAGTTATGCATATGTATATTGACCTCCACGCGACACCAATTTTCAGAGGGCAGCACTGTATCATTTTAAATATGGCGGCCATGATGGCGGCACGTCAATCGGGGTGACAGATTTTTGCGTTGAGTACGCTCTTTATTCCTTTTGGTATATTTATCTTACTCTATGGCCTAGGGTTAGACCTGTGCCCGTCTCAAGGCGGGGCTTCCACCTCTGCGTCTTTCGGAATTTATGTGCAAATTTTTTTATTTACCATCGGTTTTACGGTGAAGGAAAACATTGTGAAAAAACTGCACAAACCTGAGAAGAAATTCAATGGTCTCCAATCCGCACTGGGCCAGCGTAGGAACTACGCCAAGCCCTGTCATTCTGAAAGGTCTGTGCCCTGCAATCGTTACTTCATAGGCTGGGATGATGATGATGACTAAATTAAAATATCTAGCAATATTTTTAGAGTATTTATTTTAACTCTGATTTTTCTTTCAGTTCGAGCCATCAACGCTTCGAAGAGTCTTTAAAAGGGAAGAGGGGCATGGACGGCTCATGGTAAAAATCTGTAAAAAATTAGATGTCACAATAATGGACAAATTTAAAAAAGAAAACGAAAAATTAAAAAAAATTATTGTCGGAGGTACTCTTTTGTAAAACTTTTGCACTATTTTTTTCGGGCTCGCTGTATTCACCGTAGAAGGAAGATAGTTATGTTAGAGAGATTTATCTTCAGGCAGATTTATTGCCTGCAGACCGATTTTTGCAACTAATTCTCTACGAGTTGTTCTTTTATGCATAAAATAATCGGGTACGTATTACAATACCGAAGTACGAAAGACCGAATCACCGTAGAAGGAAGATAGTTATGTTAGAGAGATTTATCTTCAGGCAGATTTATTGCCTGCAGATCGATTTTTGCAACTAATTCTCTACGAGTTGTTCTTTTATGCATAAAATAATCGGGTATGTATTACAATACCGAAGTACGAAAGACCGAATGTATTAAAACATCGAATGGGTCAAAAGACCGACACGATTTTTTTCTGAAACCGGTAACTTTTTAAGATTGTTATAAAACAAACCTAACCTAACCTAATGGGTTCTGTATGATGCCGTTTTAATAAATTCTAGGAAGTTTACGGTTTCAGAAAAAAATCGTGTCGGTCTTTTGATCCATTCGATGTTTTAATACTCGGTCTTTCGTACTTCGTTATTGTAATACATACCCAAATAATCAGCTTCGTAACTTTTTTGGAAGTTGTAAAAATTTTGGTGCAAAGAGAAAAATTTACGGTCGGTGAAATTCACATGAGACTTACATTTTCAACTTGAAATTAAAAATCTAAACACCTGATGAAATAGTTTCTAAGTGACTATAAAAAATGCGCTAGGCTCTCAGCGTTCAAAATCAATAAAAAAGTAGTGTTTAACGGGCTACTTTGGCTAAAATTGGCCTTCAAAGACAGCGAGGTGGAAAATTTTTCGTCTGACAAAAATTTTTTTTTGGCAATTTCATCATTCTTAAGGTTAATTTGTTTGTTAACTAACCAAAATTAACTGCAGGAAAGCTAAGGTCTAAACATATGGAGGTTATTTTTTTTAGTTTTTGCGCGATCCGTTCTCTCGGATCATGAGATGTAAAAACGTGGGCGCAACTTTTTCCTGCAACAACAATGAGCCGAGATGAGCCGAGAGGATAAGAGACTACTTGTTTTGACTACTTTGCTCGTTTCTCGGAATCTGTTTTGCATTTTGATTTAGACTTTTTTTACTTCAAAGTCAAAGTCAAAGTCAAAATTCTTTATTCAATTTAGGCATCAAATTGATGCTCCTATGAACGTCGAAAAATCTACCACCGGTTCGGAAAAAACCCTGTTGAGAAGAAACCGGCAAGAAACTCAACAAGGTATATTTTTTTCAATCAGATCTACATTGTTATTAAATGACATACATCTAAAGTATTTAATACAATTAAATTTTTTAACACAGTAGATACGCTATTTGAGACTAGAGATCGCCAATGCGGATCGGAATTATTTCCAAACATCCCTGTCCATGATATAGTCATTAATTTTATAGTACGCCTTAGATATTAATGTCTTCTTCACAATGGATTTGAATTTTGTATCAGTTTGTTCGGTTATTGTTTTCGGAATTTTATTATAAAAACGTATGCATCTTCCCAGAAACGACTTTTTAGTTTTAGCCAGTCTGTAAGATGGAACTTTAAGCTTCCCTGTGTTTCTAGTAACCTTTGGCTTATCGACGTTAGTGGGAAAATCACATATGTTTTTTCTTACATACATGATTATTTCAAATATATACAACGACGGCAGGGTTAGGATACCTATTTCTTTAAAAAAAGATCTTAAAGAATCGCGTGTCCTTAAGTTATATATCGCTCTGATAGCCCTCTTTTGCAAAATAAAAATTGATTCCAAGTCTGCAGCAGATCCCCATAAAATAAGGCCGTATGAAATGATGCTATTGAAGTAGGAAAAATACACCAACCGTGCCGTCGCCACATCGGTTAGCTGCCTTATCTTTCTGACTGCAAACGCAGCAGAGCTCAACCTATTCGCAATTGCTGTGGTGTGCGATCCCCACTGCAATTTAGAGTCCAGTGTTATTCCTAAGAATACTTGGAAGTGTAAGAGTAGTTATATATTGGGCATACTGGCACACCTCACTCGGGCTGTCGCCCTCGCTCGTTTTTGTGCCAGAATGCCCAAAATATGATGCAAAAAATGTAACGCATCCCATAACAGACATCACAACACACAAACGATACAACTTGCGTTGGCATTGTGTTCGCCTGTGGAAACGTAACTCGGTTACGAGACCCATTCTACTGACGTGTAAGTAAATTTATCTTATTCTTTGATTTGAAACCACTGATCGATTCGACTGTCCGTCCGTATGTCACAACCACTTTTTCCGAAAACTATAAGAACTATGCTGTTGAAACTTGGTAAGTAGATTGTATTCTATGAAACTGCATTAAGATTTTACGTCCCCATACTTAGATCTGAAACTCATTTTTTCATCAGACCCATATATGTGGGGTATCTATGAATAGGTTTCAAAAATGATATTGAAGTTTTTTAATACGTCATAAATCAAATGGTCCTACATTGCGTATATTTTACTTGAAAGCAGGGCTCTACTAACACTGGATTATTATAGTTACAGCTGTTTACCTAAAAATTTATACGGAACCCTCAGTGCGCGAGCCCGACTCGCACTTAGCCGATTTTATTTTAATATTAATTAAAATGTAGCTTGTAAAGTTTCTTTTGTATGTGTGCTAATTTAATAAATATTTGATTTTCAGGTTTGCATTACACCTCCAACACACACCTGTGCATCATGTTTGACTTTCGTAGCCAAATCAATCAGCTCCTCGAAGGACTCATGTACGAGAACTACCATAAGTGTCGGGTAAAGACATACGATCGTCCTTGTAAAAAGTATGTCCCGACGCATCACAAATACTGTGAAGAACATCATAAACTGATGAGACTGTCGTGCCGAAAATATCATTTTGTTAACCGAGATGAAGGTGTACATTGTTCGATTTTGGCCGCAGTCGAATTAGAGATGAGGGACTCGTATGTGAAGCGGTTTGCCGTAGAAAGAAGAGGACGAGGGGCATGCGAAATGGAACAGACACTTGAAGAGAATGGCAGAGCAACAACCGTACGACCCGATATACGAAACTTATTGTAGAGTCATGTTCGAGCCGGCTCAAATTGATCGCAAAATAATTGAGCAGTTAGGCCTCATGCTGTTGAGTCATACCGAGTCTAGCGATCATTTACGCAGATCTCCATCCTACGGGAAACACTAACAAAGTGCAGCATCAGAATCTACCCAGGAAAACCCCCATTCTACTGACGTGTAAGTAAATTTATCTTATTCTTTGATTTGAAACCACTGATCGATTCGACTGTCCGTCCGTATGTCACAACCACTTTTTCCGAAAACTATAAGAACTATGCTGTTGAAACTTGGTAAGTAGATTGTATTCTATGAAACTGCATTAAGATTTTACGTCCCCATACTTAGATCTGAAACTCATTTTTTCATCAGACCCATATATGTGGGGTATCTATGAATAGGTTTCAAAAATGATATTGAAGTTTTTTAATACGTCATAAATCAAATGGTCCTACATTGCGTATATTTTACTTGAAAGCAGGGCTCTACTAACACTGGATTATTATAGTTACAGCTGTTTACCTAAAAATTTATACGGAACCCTCAGTGCGCGAGCCCGACTCGCACTTAGCCGATTTTATTTTAATATTAATTAAAATGTAGCTTGTAAAGTTTCTTTTGTATGTGTGCTAATTTAATAAATATTTGATTTTCAGGTTTACATTACACCTCCAACACACACCTGTGCATCATGTTTGACTTTCGTAGCCAAATCAATCAGCTCCTCGAAGGACTCATGTACGAGAACTACCATAAGTGTCGGGCAAAGACATACGATCGTCCTTGTAAAAAGTATGTCCCGACGCATCACAAATACTGTGAAGAACATCATAAACTGATGAGACTGTCGTGCCGAAAATATCATTTTGTTAACCGAGATGAAGGTGTACATTGTTCGATTTTGGCCGCAGTCGAATTAGAGATGAGGGACTCGTATGTGAAGCGGTTTGCCGTAGAAAGAAGAGGACGAGGGGCATGCGAAATGGAACAGACACTTGAAGAGAATGGCAGAGCAACAACCGTACGACCCGATATACGAAACTTATTGTATAGTCATGTTCGAGCCGGCTCAAATTGATCGCAAAATAATTGACCAGTTAGGCCTCATGCTGTTGAGTCATACCAAGTCTAGCGATCATTTACGCAGATCTCCATCCTACGGGAAACACTAACAAAGTGCAGCATCAGAATCTACCCAGGAAAACCCCCATTCTACTGACGTGTAAGTAAATTTATCTTATTCTTTGATTTGAAACCACTGATCGATTCGACTGTCCGTCCGTATGGCACAACCACCATTTCCGAAAACTATAAGAACTATGCTGTTGAAACTTGGTAAGTAGATTGTATTCTATGAAACTGCATTAAGATTTTACGTCCCCATACTTAGATCTGAAACTCATTTTTTCATCAGACCCATATATGTGGGGTATCTATGAATAGGTTTCAAAAATGATATTGAAGTTTTTTAATACGTCATAAATCAAATGGTCCTACATTGCGTATATTTTACTTGAAAGCAGGGCTCTACTAACACTGGATTATTATAGTTACAGCTGTTTACCTAAAAATTTATACGGAACCCTCAGTGCGCGAGCCCGACTCGCACTTAGCCGATTTTATTTTAATATTAATTAAAATGTAGCTTGTAAAGTTTCTTTTGTATGTGTGCTAATTTAATAAATATTTGATTTTCAGGTTTACATTACACCTCCAACACACACCTGTGCATCATGTTTGACTTTCGTAGCCAAATCAATCAGCTCCTCGAAGGACTCATGTACGAGAACTACCATAAGTGTCGGGCAAAGACATACGATCGTCCTTGTAAAAAGTATGTCCCGACGCATCACAAATACTGTGAAGAACATCATAAACTGATGAGACTGTCGTGCCGAAAATATCATTTTGTTAACCGAGATGAAGGTGTACATTGTTCGATTTTGGCCGCAGTCGAATTAGAGATGAGGGACTCGTATGTGAAGCGGTTTGCCGTAGAAAGAAGAGGACGAGGGGCATGCGAAATGGAACAGACACTTGAAGAGAATGGCAGAGCAACAACCGTACGACCCGATATACGAAATTTATTGTATAGTCATGTTCGAGCCGGCTCAAATTGATCGCAAAATAATTGAGCAGTTAGGCCTCATGCTGTTGAGTCATACCGAGTCTAGCGATCATTTACGCAGATCTCCATCCTACGGGAAACACTAACAAAGTACAGCATCAGAATCTACCCAGGAAAACCCCCATTCTACTGACGTGTAAGTAAATTTATCTTATTCTTTGATTTGAAACCACTGATCGATTCGACTGTCCGTCCGTATGTCACAACCACTTTTTCCGAAAACTATAAGAACTATGCTGTTGAAACTTGGTAAGTAGATTGTATAATTGTATTCTATGAAACTGCATTAAGATTTTACGTCCCCATACTTAGATCTGAAACTCATTTTTTCATCAGACCCATATATGTGGGGTATCTATGAATAGGTTTCAAAAATGATATTGAAGTTTTTTAATACGTCATAAATCAAATGGTCCTACATTGCGTATATTTTACTTGAAAGCAGGGCTCTACTAACACTGGATTATTATAGTTACAGCTGTTTACCTAAAAATTTATACGGAACCCTCAGTGCGCGAGCCCGACTCGCACTTAGCCGATTTTATTTTAATATTAATTAAAATGTAGCTTGTAAAGTTTCTTTTGTATGTGTGCTAATTTAATAAATATTTGATTTTCAGGTTTACATTACACCTCCAACACACACCTGTGCATCATGTTTGACTTTCGTAGCCAAATCAATCAGCTCCTCGAAGGACTCATGTACGAGAACTACCATAAGTGTCGGGCAAAGACATACGATCGTCCTTGTAAAAAGTATGTCCCGACGCATCACAAATACTGTGAAGAACATCATAAACTGATGAGACTGTCGTGCCGAAAATATCATTTTGTTAACCGAGATGAAGGTGTACATTGTTCGATTTTGGCCGCAGTCGAATTAGAGATGAGGGACTCGTATGTGAAGCGGTTTGCCGTAGAAAGAAGAGGACGAGGGGCATGCGAAATGGAACAGACACTTGAAGAGAATGGCAGAGCAACAACCGTACGACCCGATATACGAAATTTATTGTATAGTCATGTTCGAGCCGGCTCAAATTGATCGCAAAATAATTGACCAGTTAGGCCTCATGCTGTTGAGTCATACCGAGTCTAGCGATCATTTACGCAGATCTCCATCCTACGGGAAACACTAACAAAGTGCAGCATCAGAATCTACCCAGGAAAACCCCCATTCTACTGACGTGTAAGTAAATTTATCTTATTCTTTGATTTGAAACCACTGATCGATTCGACTGTCCGTCCGTATGTCACAACCACTTTTTCCGAAAACTATAAGAACTATGCTGTTGAAACTTGGTAAGTAGATTGTATTCTATGAAACTGCATTAAGATTTTACGTCCCCATACTTAGATCTGAAACTCATTTTTTCATCAGACCCATATATGTGGGGTATCTATGAATAGGTTTCAAAAATGATATTGAAGTTTTTTAATACGTCATAAATCAAATGGTCCTACATTGCGTATATTTTACTTGAAAGCAGGGCTCTACTAACACTGGATTATTATAGTTACAGCTGTTTACCTAAAAATTTATACGGAACCCTCAGTGCGCGAGCCCGACTCGCACTTAGCCGATTTTATTTTAATATTAATTAAAATGTAGCTTGTAAAGTTTCTTTTGTATGTGTGCTAATTTAATAAATATTTGATTTTCAGGTTTGCATTACACCTCCAACACACACCTGTGCATCATGTTTGACTTTCGTAGCCAAATCAATCAGCTCCTCGAAGGACTCATGTACGAGAACTACCATAAGTGTCGGGTAAAGACATACGATCGTCCTTGTAAAAAGTATGTCCCGACGCATCACAAATACTGTGAAGAACATCATAAACTGATGAGACTGTCGTGCCGAAAATATCATTTTGTTAACCGAGATGAAGGTGTACATTGTTCGATTTTGGCCGCAGTCGAATTAGAGATGAGGGACTCGTATGTGAAGCGGTTTGCCGTAGAAAGAAGAGGACGAGGGGCATGCGAAATGGAACAGACACTTGAAGAGAATGGCAGAGCAACAACCGTACGACCCGATATACGAAACTTATTGTAGAGTCATGTTCGAGCCGGCTCAAATTGATCGCAAAATAATTGAGCAGTTAGGCCTCATGCTGTTGAGTCATACCGAGTCTAGCGATCATTTACGCAGATCTCCATCCTACGGGAAACACTAACAAAGTACAGCATCAGAATCTACCCAGGAAAACCCCCATTCTACTGACGTGTAAGTAAATTTATCTTATTCTTTGATTTGAAACCACTGATCGATTCGACTGTCCGTCCGTATGTCACAACCACTTTTTCCGAAAACTATAAGAACTATGCTGTTGAAACTTGGTAAGTAGATTGTATTCTATGAAACTGCATTAAGATTTTACGTCCCCATACTTAGATCTGAAACTCATTTTTTCATCAGACCCATATATGTGGGGTATCTATGAATAGGTTTCAAAAATGATATTGAAGTTTTTTAATACGTCATAAATCAAATGGTCCTACATTGCGTATATTTTACTTGAAAGCAGGGCTCTACTAACACTGGATTATTATAGTTACAGCTGTTTACCTAAAAATTTATACGGAACCCTCAGTGCGCGAGCCCGACTCGCACTTAGCCGATTTTATTTTAATATTAATTAAAATGTAGCTTGTAAAGTTTCTTTTGTATGTGTGCTAATTTAATAAATATTTGATTTTCAGGTTTACATTACACCTCCAACACACACCTGTGCATCATGTTTGACTTTCGTAGCCAAATCAATCAGCTCCTCGAAGGACTCATGTACGAGAACTACCATAAGTGTCGGGCAAAGACATACGATCGTCCTTGTAAAAAGTATGTCCCGACGCATCACAAATACTGTGAAGAACATCATAAACTGATGAGACTGTCGTGCCGAAAATATCATTTTGTTAACCGAGATGAAGGTGTACATTGTTCGATTTTGGCCGCAGTCGAATTAGAGATGAGGGACTCGTATGTGAAGCGGTTTGCCGTAGAAAGAAGAGGACGAGGGGCATGCGAAATGGAACAGACACTTGAAGAGAATGGCAGAGCAACAACCGTACGACCCGATATACGAAATTTATTGTATAGTCATGTTCGAGCCGGCTCAAATTGATCGCAAAATAATTGAGCAGTTAGGCCTCATGCTGTTGAGTCATACCGAGTCTAGCGATCATTTACGCAGATCTCCATCCTACGGGAAACACTAACAAAGTACAGCATCAGAATCTACCCAGGAAAACCCCCATTCTACTGACGTGTAAGTAAATTTATCTTATTCTTTGATTTGAAACCACTGATCGATTCGACTGTCCGTCCGTATGTCACAACCACTTTTTCCGAAAACTATAAGAACTATGCTGTTGAAACTTGGTAAGTAGATTGTATTCTATGAAACTGCATTAAGATTTTACGTCCCCATACTTAGATCTGAAACTCATTTTTTCATCAGACCCATATATGTGGGGTATCTATGAATAGGTTTCAAAAATGATATTGAAGTTTTTTAATACGTCATAAATCAAATGGTCCTACATTGCGTATATTTTACTTGAAAGCAGGGCTCTACTAACACTGGATTATTATAGTTACAGCTGTTTACCTAAAAATTTATACGGAACCCTCAGTGCGCGAGCCCGACTCGCACTTAGCCGATTTTATTTTAATATTAATTAAAATGTAGCTTGTAAAGTTTCTTTTGTATGTGTGCTAATTTAATAAATATTTGATTTTCAGGTTTACATTACACCTCCAACACACACCTGTGCATCATGTTTGACTTTCGTAGCCAAATCAATCAGCTCCTCGAAGGACTCATGTACGAGAACTACCATAAGTGTCGGGCAAAGACATACGATCGTCCTTGTAAAAAGTATGTCCCGACGCATCACAAATACTGTGAAGAACATCATAAACTGATGAGACTGTCGTGCCGAAAATATCATTTTGTTAACCGAGATGTGTGCTCATTTAATAAATATTTGATTTTCAGGTTTACATTACACCTCCAACACACACCTGTGCATCATGTTTGACTTTCGTAGCCAAATCAATCAGCTCCTCGAAGGACTCATGTACGAGAACTACCATAAGTGTCGGGCAAAGACATACGATCGTCCTTGTAAAAAGTATGTCCCGACGCATCACAAATACTGTGAAGAACATCATAAACTGATGAGACTGTCGTGCCGAAAATATCATTTTGTTAACCGAGATGAAGGTGTACATTGTTCGATTTTGGCCGCAGTCGAATTAGAGATGAGGGACTCGTATGTGAAGCGGTTTGCCGTAGAAAGAAGAGGACGAGGGGCATGCGAAATGGAACAGACACTTGAAGAGAATGGCAGAGCAACAACCGTACGACCCGATATACGAAACTTATTGTATAGTCATGTTCGAGCCGGCTCAAATTGATCGCAAAATAATTGACCAGTTAGGCCTCATGCTGTTGAGTCATACCGAGTCTAGCGATCATTTACGCAGATCTCCATCCTACGGGAAACACTAACAAAGTGCAGCATCAGAATCTACCCAGGAAAACCCCCATTCTACTGACGTGTAAGTAAATTTATCTTATTACAGCTGTTTACCTAAAAATTTATACGGAACCCTCAGTGCGCGAGCCCGACTCGCACTTAGCCGATTTTATTTTAATATTAATTAAAATGTAGCTTGTAAAGTTTCTTTTGTATGTGTGCTAATTTAATAAATATTTGATTTTCAGGTTTACATTACACCTCCAACACACACCTGTGCATCATGTTTGACTTTCGTAGCCAAATCAATCAGCTCCTCGAAGGACTCATGTACGAGAACTACCATAAGTGTCGGGCAAAGACATACGATCGTCCTTGTAAAAAGTATGTCCCGACGCATCACAAATACTGTGAAGAACATCATAAACTGATGAGACTGTCGTGCCGAAAATATCATTTTGTTAACCGAGATGTGTGCTAATTTAATAAATATTTGATTTTCAGGTTTACATTACACCTCCAACACACACCTGTGCATCATGTTTGACTTTCGTAGCCAAATCAATCAGCTCCTCGAAGGACTCATGTACGAGAACTACCATAAGTGTCGGGCAAAGACATACGATCGTCCTTGTAAAAAGTATGTCCCGACGCATCACAAATACTGTGAAGAACATCATAAACTGATGAGACTGTCGTGCCGAAAATATCATTTTGTTAACCGAGATGAAGGTGTACATTGTTCGATTTTGGCCGCAGTCGAATTAGAGATGAGGGACTCGTATGTGAAGCGGTTTGCCGTAGAAAGAAGAGGACGAGGGGCATGCGAAATGGAACAGACACTTGAAGAGAATGGCAGAGCAACAACCGTACGACCCGATATACGAAACTTATTGTATAGTCATGTTCGAGCCGGCTCAAATTGATCGCAAAATAATTGACCAGTTAGGCCTCATGCTGTTGAGTCATACCGAGTCTAGCGATCATTTACGCAGATCTCCATCCTACGGGAAACACTAACAAAGTGCAGCATCAGAATCTACCCAGGAAAACCCCCATTCTACTGACGTGTAAGTAAATTTATCTTATTACAGCTGTTTACCTAAAAATTTATACGGAACCCTCAGTGCGCGAGCCCGACTCGCACTTAGCCGATTTTATTTTAATATTAATTAAAATGTAGCTTGTAAAGTTTCTTTTGTATGTGTGCTAATTTAATAAATATTTGATTTTCAGGTTTACATTACACCTCCAACACACACCTGTGCATCATGTTTGACTTTCGTAGCCAAATCAATCAGCTCCTCGAAGGACTCATGTACGAGAACTACCATAAGTGTCGGGCAAAGACATACGATCGTCCTTGTAAAAAGTATGTCCCGCGACGCATCACAAATACTGTGAAGAACATCATAAACTGATGAGACTGTCGTGCCGAAAATATCATTTTGTTAACCGAGATGTGTGCTAATTTAATAAATATTTGATTTTCAGGTTTACATTACACCTCCAACACACACCTGTGCATCATGTTTGACTTTCGTAGCCAAATCAATCAGCTCCTCGAAGGACTCATGTACGAGAACTACCATAAGTGTCGGGCAAAGACATACGATCGTCCTTGTAAAAAGTATGTCCCGACGCATCACAAATACTGTGAAGAACATCATAAACTGATGAGACTGTCGTGCCGAAAATATCATTTTGTTAACCGAGATGAAGGTGTACATTGTTCGATTTTGGCCGCAGTCGAATTAGAGATGAGGGACTCGTATGTGAAGCGGTTTGCCGTAGAAAGAAGAGGACGAGGGGCATGCGAAATGGAACAGACACTTGAAGAGAATGGCAGAGCAACAACCGTACGACCCGATATACGAAACTTATTGTATAGTCATGTTCGAGCCGGCTCAAATTGATCGCAAAATAATTGACCAGTTAGGCCTCATGCTGTTGAGTCATACCGAGTCTAGCGATCATTTACGCAGATCTCCATCCTACGGGAAACACTAACAAAGTGCAGCATCAGAATCTACCCAGGAAAACCCCCATTCTACTGACGTGTAAGTAAATTTATCTTATTACAGCTGTTTACCTAAAAATTTATACGGAACCCTCAGTGCGCGAGCCCGACTCGCACTTAGCCGATTTTATTTTAATATTAATTAAAATGTAGCTTGTAAAGTTTCTTTTGTATGTGTGCTAATTTAATAAATATTTGATTTTCAGGTTTACATTACACCTCCAACACACACCTGTGCATCATGTTTGACTTTCGTAGCCAAATCAATCAGCTCCTCGAAGGACTCATGTACGAGAACTACCATAAGTGTCGGGCAAAGACATACGATCGTCCTTGTAAAAAGTATGTCCCGCGACGCATCACAAATACTGTGAAGAACATCATAAACTGATGAGACTGTCGTGCCGAAAATATCATTTTGTTAACCGAGATGTGTGCTAATTTAATAAATATTTGATTTTCAGGTTTACATTACACCTCCAACACACACCTGTGCATCATGTTTGACTTTCGTAGCCAAATCAATCAGCTCCTCGAAGGACTCATGTACGAGAACTACCATAAGTGTCGGGCAAAGACATACGATCGTCCTTGTAAAAAGTATGTCCCGACGCATCACAAATACTGTGAAGAACATCATAAACTGATGAGACTGTCGTGCCGAAAATATCATTTTGTTAACCGAGATGTGTGCTAATTTAATAAATATTTGATTTTCAGGTTTACATTACACCTCCAACACACACCTGTGCATCATGTTTGACTTTCGTAGCCAAATCAATCAGCTCCTCGAAGGACTCATGTACGAGAACTACCATAAGTGTCGGGCAAAGACATACGATCGTCCTTGTAAAAAGTATGTCCCGACGCATCACAAATACTGTGAAGAACATCATAAACTGATGAGACTGTCGTGCCGAAAATATCATTTTGTTAACCGAGATGAAGGTGTACATTGTTCGATTTTGGCCGCAGTCGAATTAGAGATGAGGGACTCGTATGTGAAGCGGTTTGCCGTAGAAAGAAGAGGACGAGGGGCATGCGAAATGGAACAGTCACTTGAAGAGAATGGCAGAGCAAGAACCGTACGACCCGATATACGAAACTTATTGTATAGTCATGTTCGAGCCGGCTCAAATTGATCGCAAAATAATTGACCAGTTAGGCCTCATGCTGTTGAGTCATACCGAGTCTAGCGATCATTTACGCAGATCTCCATCCTACGGGAAACACTAACAAAGTGCAGCATCAGAATCTACCCAGGAAAACCCCCATTCTACTGACGTGTAAGTAAATTTATCTTATTACAGCTGTTAACCTAAAAATTTATACGGAACCCTCAGTGCGCGAGCCCGACTCGCACTTAGCCGATTTTATTTTAATATTAATTAAAATGTAGCTTGTAAAGTTTCTTTTGTATGTGTGCTAATTAAATAAATATTTGATTTTCAGGTTTACATTACACCTCCAACACACACCTGTGCATCATGTTTGACTTTCGTAGCCAAATCAATCAGCTCCTCGAAGGACTCATGTACGAGAACTACCATAAGTGTCGGGCAAAGACATACGATCGTCCTTGTAAAAAGTATGTCCCGCGACGCATCACAAATACTGTGAAGAACATCATAAACTGATGAGACTGTCGTGCCGAAAATATCATTTTGTTAACCGAGATGTGTGCTAATTTAATAAATATTTGATTTTCAGGTTTACATTACACCTCCAACACACACCTGTGCATCATGTTTGACTTTCGTAGCCAAATCAATCAGCTCCTCGAAGGACTCATGTACGAGAACTACCATAAGTGTCGGGCAAAGACATACGATCGTCCTTGTAAAAAGTATGTCCCGACGCATCACAAATACTGTGAAGAACATCATAAACTGATGAGACTGTCGTGCCGAAAATATCATTTTGTTAACCGAGATGAAGGTGTACATTGTTCGATTTTGGCCGCAGTCGAATTAGAGATGAGGGACTCGTATGTGAAGCGGTTTGCCGTAGAAAGAAGAGGACGAGGGGCATGCGAAATGGAACAGACACTTGAAGAGAATGGCAGAGCAACAACCGTACGACCCGATATACGAAACTTATTGTATAGTCATGTTCGAGCCGGCTCAAATTGATCGCAAAATAATTGACCAGTTAGGCCTCATGCTGTTGAGTCATACCGAGTCTAGCGATCATTTACGCAGATCTCCATCCTACGGGAAACACTAACAAAGTGCAGCATCAGAATCTACCCAGGAAAACCCCCATTCTACTGACGTGTAAGTAAATTTATCTTATTACAGCTGTTTACCTAAAAATTTATACGGAACCCTCAGTGCGCGAGCCCGACTCGCACTTAGCCGATTTTATTTTAATATTAATTAAAATGTAGCTTGTAAAGTTTCTTTTGTATGTGTGCTAATTTAATAAATATTTGATTTTCAGGTTTACATTACACCTCCAACACACACCTGTGCATCATGTTTGACTTTCGTAGCCAAATCAATCAGCTCCTCGAAGGACTCATGTACGAGAACTACCATAAGTGTCGGGCAAAGACATACGATCGTCCTTGTAAAAAGTATGTCCCGACGCATCACAAATACTGTGAAGAACATCATAAACTGATGAGACTGTCGTGCCGAAAATATCATTTTGTTAACCGAGATGTGTGCTAATTTAATAAATATTTGATTTTCAGGTTTACATTACACCTCCAACACACACCTGTGCATCATGTTTGACTTTCGTAGCCAAATCAATCAGCTCCTCGAAGGACTCATGTACGAGAACTACCATAAGTGTCGGGCAAAGACATACGATCGTCCTTGTAAAAAGTATGTCCCGACGCAACACAAATACTGTGAAGAACATCATAAACTGATGAGACTGTCGTGCCGAAAATATCATTTTGTTAACCGAGATGAAGGTGTACATTGTTCGATTTTGGCCGCAGTCGAATTAGAGATGAGGGACTCGTATGTGAAGCGGTTTGCCGTAGAAAGAAGAGGACGAGGGGCATGCGAAATGGAACAGACACTTGAAGAGAATGGCAGAGCAACAACCGTACGACCCGATATACGAAACTTATTGTATAGTCATGTTCGAGCCGGCTCAAATTGATCGCAAAATAATTGACCAGTTAGGCCTCATGCTGTTGAGTCATACCGAGTCTAGCGATCATTTACGCAGATCTCCATCCTACGGGAAACACTAACAAAGTGCAGCATCAGAATCTACCCAGGAAAACCCCCATTCTACTGACGTGTAAGTAAATTTATCTTATTACAGCTGTTTACCTAAAAATTTATACGGAACCCTCAGTGCGCGAGCCCGACTCGCACTTAGCCG
Organism: Archips xylosteana; assembly: GCA_947563465.1. Taxonomy (NCBI): domain Eukaryota; kingdom Metazoa; phylum Arthropoda; class Insecta; order Lepidoptera; family Tortricidae; genus Archips; species Archips xylosteana. Next base: position 10,918,598 of record OX387365.1, on the reverse strand, counting down.
ATTTTATTTTAATATTAATTAAAATGTAGCTTGTAAAGTTTCTTTTGTATGTGTGCTAATTTAATAAATATTTGATTTTCAGGTTTACATTACACCTCCAACACACACCTGTGCATCATGTTTGACTTTCGTAGCCAAATCAATCAGCTCCTCGAAGGACTCATGTACGAGAACTACCATAAGTGTCGGGCAAAGACATACGATCGTCCTTGTAAAAAGTATGTCCCGCGACGCATCACAAATACTGTGAAGAACATCATAAACTGATGAGACTGTCGTGCCGAAAATATCATTTTGTTAACCGAGATGTGTGCTAATTTAATAAATATTTGATTTTCAGGTTTACATTACACCTCCAACACACACCTGTGCATCATGTTTGACTTTCGTAGCCAAATCAATCAGCTCCTCGAAGGACTCATGTACGAGAACTACCATAAGTGTCGGGCAAAGACATACGATCGTCCTTGTAAAAAGTATGTCCCGACGCATCACAAATACTGTGAAGAACATCATAAACTGATGAGACTGTCGTGCCGAAAATATCATTTTGTTAACCGAGATGAAGGTGTACATTGTTCGATTTTGGCCGCAGTCGAATTAGAGATGAGGGACTCGTATGTGAAGCGGTTTGCCGTAGAAAGAAGAGGACGAGGGGCATGCGAAATGGAACAGACACTTGAAGAGAATGGCAGAGCAACAACCGTACGACCCGATATACGAAACTTATTGTATAGTCATGTTCGAGCCGGCTCAAATTGATCGCAAAATAATTGACCAGTTAGGCCTCATGCTGTTGAGTCATACCGAGTCTAGCGATCATTTACGCAGATCTCCATCCTACGGGAAACACTAACAAAGTGCAGCATCAGAATCTACCCAGGAAAACCCCCATTCTACTGACGTGTAAGTAAATTTATCTTATTACAGCTGTTTACCTAAAAATTTATACGGAACCCTCAGTGCGCGAGCCCGACTCGCACTTAGCCGATTTTATTTTAATATTAATTAAAATGTAGCTTGTAAAGTTTCTTTTGTATGTGTGCTAATTTAATAAATATTTGATTTTCAGGTTTACATTACACCTCCAACACACACCTGTGCATCATGTTTGACTTTCGTAGCCAAATCAATCAGCTCCTCGAAGGACTCATGTACGAGAACTACCATAAGTGTCGGGCAAAGACATACGATCGTCCTTGTAAAAAGTATGTCCCGCGACGCATCACAAATACTGTGAAGAACATCATAAACTGATGAGACTGTCGTGCCGAAAATATCATTTTGTTAACCGAGATGTGTGCTAATTTAATAAATATTTGATTTTCAGGTTTACATTACACCTCCAACACACACCTGTGCATCATGTTTGACTTTCGTAGCCAAATCAATCAGCTCCTCGAAGGACTCATGTACGAGAACTACCATAAGTGTCGGGCAAAGACATACGATCGTCCTTGTAAAAAGTATGTCCCGACGCAACACAAATACTGTGAAGAACATCATAAACTGATGAGACTGTCGTGCCGAAAATATCATTTTGTTAACCGAGATGAAGGTGTACATTGTTCGATTTTGGCCGCAGTCGAATTAGAGATGAGGGACTCGTATGTGAAGCGGTTTGCCGTAGAAAGAAGAGGACGAGGGGCATGCGAAATGGAACAGACACTTGAAGAGAATGGCAGAGCAACAACCGTACGACCCGATATACGAAACTTATTGTATAGTCATGTTCGAGCCGGCTCAAATTGATCGCAAAATAATTGACCAGTTAGGCCTCATGCTGTTGAGTCATACCGAGTCTAGCGATCATTTACGCAGATCTCCATCCTACGGGAAACACTAACAAAGTGCAGCATCAGAATCTACCCAGGAAAACCCCCATTCTACTGACGTGTAAGTAAATTTATCTTATTACAGCTGTTTACCTAAAAATTTATACGGAACCCTCAGTGCGCGAGCCCGACTCGCACTTAGCCGATTTTATTTTAATATTAATTAAAATGTAGCTTGTAAAGTTTCTTTTGTATGTGTGCTAATTTAATAAATATTTGATTTTCAGGTTTACATTACACCTCCAACACACACCTGTGCATCATGTTTGACTTTCGTAGCCAAATCAATCAGCTCCTCGAAGGACTCATGTACGAGAACTACCATAAGTGTCGGGCAAAGACATACGATCGTCCTTGTAAAAAGTATGTCCCGCGACGCATCACAAATACTGTGAAGAACATCATAAACTGATGAGACTGTCGTGCCGAAAATATCATTTTGTTAACCGAGATGTGTGCTAATTTAATAAATATTTGATTTTCAGGTTTACATTACACCTCCAACACACACCTGTGCATCATGTTTGACTTTCGTAGCCAAATCAATCAGCTCCTCGAAGGACTCATGTACGAGAACTACCATAAGTGTCGGGCAAAGACATACGATCGTCCTTGTAAAAAGTATGTCCCGACGCATCACAAATACTGTGAAGAACATCATAAACTGATGAGACTGTCGTGCCGAAAATATCATTTTGTTAACCGAGATGAAGGTGTACATTGTTCGATTTTGGCCGCAGTCGAATTAGAGATGAGGGACTCGTATGTGAAGCGGTTTGCCGTAGAAAGAAGAGGACGAGGGGCATGCGAAATGGAACAGACACTTGAAGAGAATGGCAGAGCAACAACCGTACGACCCGATATACGAAACTTATTGTATAGTCATGTTCGAGCCGGCTCAAATTGATCGCAAAATAATTGACCAGTTAGGCCTCATGCTGTTGAGTCATACCGAGTCTAGCGATCATTTACGCAGATCTCCATCCTACGGGAAACACTAACAAAGTGCAGCATCAGAATCTACCCAGGAAAACCCCCATTCTACTGACGTGTAAGTAAATTTATCTTATTACAGCTGTTTACCTAAAAATTTATACGGAACCCTCAGTGCGCGAGCCCGACTCGCACTTAGCCGATTTTATTTTAATATTAATTAAAATGTAGCTTGTAAAGTTTCTTTTGTATGTGTGCTAATTTAATAAATATTTGATTTTCAGGTTTACATTACACCTCCAACACACACCTGTGCATCATGTTTGACTTTCGTAGCCAAATCAATCAGCTCCTCGAAGGACTCATGTACGAGAACTACCATAAGTGTCGGGCAAAGACATACGATCGTCCTTGTAAAAAGTATGTCCCGCGACGCATCACAAATACTGTGAAGAACATCATAAACTGATGAGACTGTCGTGCCGAAAATATCATTTTGTTAACCGAGATGTGTGCTCATTTAATAAATATTTGATTTTCAGGTTTACATTACACCTCCAACACACACCTGTGCATCATGTTTGACTTTCGTAGCCAAATCAATCAGCTCCTCGAAGGACTCATGTACGAGAACTACCATAAGTGTCGGGCAAAGACATACGATCGTCCTTGTAAAAAGTATGTCCCGACGCATCACAAATACTGTGAAGAACATCATAAACTGATGAGACTGTCGTGCCGAAAATATCATTTTGTTAACCGAGATGTGTGCTAATTTAATAAATATTTGATTTTCAGGTTTACATTACACCTCCAACACACACCTGTGCATCATGTTTGACTTTCGTAGCCAAATCAATCAGCTCCTCGAAGGACTCATGTACGAGAACTACCATAAGTGTCGGGCAAAGACATACGATCGTCCTTGTAAAAAGTATGTCCCGACGCATCACAAATACTGTGAAGAACATCATAAACTGATGAGACTGTCGTGCCGAAAATATCATTTTGTTAACCGAGATGAAGGTGTACATTGTTCGATTTTGGCCGCAGTCGAATTAGAGATGAGGGACTCGTATGTGAAGCGGTTTGCCGTAGAAAGAAGAGGACGAGGGGCATGCGAAATGGAACAGTCACTTGAAGAGAATGGCAGAGCAAGAACCGTACGACCCGATATACGAAACTTATTGTATAGTCATGTTCGAGCCGGCTCAAATTGATCGCAAAATAATTGACCAGTTAGGCCTCATGCTGTTGAGTCATACCGAGTCTAGCGATCATTTACGCAGATCTCCATCCTACGGGAAACACTAACAAAGTGCAGCATCAGAATCTACCCAGGAAAACCCCCATTCTACTGACGTGTAAGTAAATTTATCTTATTACAGCTGTTTACCTAAAAATTTATACGGAACCCTCAGTGCGCGAGCCCGACTCGCACTTAGCCGATTTTATTTTAATATTAATTAAAATGTAGCTTGTAAAGTTTCTTTTGTATGTGTGCTAATTAAATAAATATTTGATTTTCAGGTTTACATTACACCTCCAACACACACCTGTGCATCATGTTTGACTTTCGTAGCCAAATCAATCAGCTCCTCGAAGGACTCATGTACGAGAACTACCATAAGTGTCGGGCAAAGACATACGATCGTCCTTGTAAAAAGTATGTCCCGCGACGCATCACAAATACTGTGAAGAACATCATAAACTGATGAGACTGTCGTGCCGAAAATATCATTTTGTTAACCGAGATGTGTGCTCATTTAATAAATATTTGATTTTCAGGTTTACATTACACCTCCAACACACACCTGTGCATCATGTTTGACTTTCGTAGCCAAATCAATCAGCTCCTCGAAGGACTCATGTACGAGAACTACCATAAGTGTCGGGCAAAGACATACGATCGTCCTTGTAAAAAGTATGTCCCGACGCATCACAAATACTGTGAAGAACATCATAAACTGATGAGACTGTCGTGCCGAAAATATCATTTTGTTAACCGAGATGTGTGCTAATTTAATAAATATTTGATTTTCAGGTTTACATTACACCTCCAACACACACCTGTGCATCATGTTTGACTTTCGTAGCCAAATCAATCAGCTCCTCGAAGGACTCATGTACGAGAACTACCATAAGTGTCGGGCAAAGACATACGATCGTCCTTGTAAAAAGTATGTCCCGACGCATCACAAATACTGTGAAGAACATCATAAACTGATGAGACTGTCGTGCCGAAAATATCATTTTGTTAACCGAGATGAAGGTGTACATTGTTCGATTTTGGCCGCAGTCGAATTAGAGATGAGGGACTCGTATGTGAAGCGGTTTGCCGTAGAAAGAAGAGGACGAGGGGCATGCGAAATGGAACAGTCACTTGAAGAGAATGGCAGAGCAAGAACCGTACGACCCGATATACGAAACTTATTGTATAGTCATGTTCGAGCCGGCTCAAATTGATCGCAAAATAATTGACCAGTTAGGCCTCATGCTGTTGAGTCATACCGAGTCTAGCGATCATTTACGCAGATCTCCATCCTACGGGAAACACTAACAAAGTGCAGCATCAGAATCTACCCAGGAAAACCCCCATTCTACTGACGTGTAAGTAAATTTATCTTATTACAGCTGTTTACCTAAAAATTTATACGGAACCCTCAGTGCGCGAGCCCGACTCGCACTTAGCCGATTTTATTTTAATATTAATTAAAATGTAGCTTGTAAAGTTTCTTTTGTATGTGTGCTAATTAAATAAATATTTGATTTTCAGGTTTACATTACACCTCCAACACACACCTGTGCATCATGTTTGACTTTCGTAGCCAAATCAATCAGCTCCTCGAAGGACTCATGTACGAGAACTACCATAAGTGTCGGGCAAAGACATACGATCGTCCTTGTAAAAAGTATGTCCCGCGACGCATCACAAATACTGTGAAGAACATCATAAACTGATGAGACTGTCGTGCCGAAAATATCATTTTGTTAACCGAGATGTGTGCTAATTTAATAAATATTTGATTTTCAGGTTTACATTACACCTCCAACACACACCTGTGCATCATGTTTGACTTTCGTAGCCAAATCAATCAGCTCCTCGAAGGACTCATGTACGAGAACTACCATAAGTGTCGGGCAAAGACATACGATCGTCCTTGTAAAAAGTATGTCCCGACGCATCACAAATACTGTGAAGAACATCATAAACTGATGAGACTGTCGTGCCGAAAATATCATTTTGTTAACCGAGATGAAGGTGTACATTGTTCGATTTTGGCCGCAGTCGAATTAGAGATGAGGGACTCGTATGTGAAGCGGTTTGCCGTAGAAAGAAGAGGACGAGGGGCATGCGAAATGGAACAGACACTTGAAGAGAATGGCAGAGCAACAACCGTACGACCCGATATACGAAACTTATTGTATAGTCATGTTCGAGCCGGCTCAAATTGATCGCAAAATAATTGACCAGTTAGGCCTCATGCTGTTGAGTCATACCGAGTCTAGCGATCATTTACGCAGATCTCCATCCTACGGGAAACACTAACAAAGTGCAGCATCAGAATCTACCCAGGAAAACCCCCATTCTACTGACGTGTAAGTAAATTTATCTTATTACAGCTGTTTACCTAAAAATTTATACGGAACCCTCAGTGCGCGAGCCCGACTCGCACTTAGCCGATTTTATTTTAATATTAATTAAAATGTAGCTTGTAAAGTTTCTTTTGTATGTGTGCTAATTTAATAAATATTTGATTTTCAGGTTTACATTACACCTCCAACACACACCTGTGCATCATGTTTGACTTTCGTAGCCAAATCAATCAGCTCCTCGAAGGACTCATGTACGAGAACTACCATAAGTGTCGGGCAAAGACATACGATCGTCCTTGTAAAAAGTATGTCCCGACGCATCACAAATACTGTGAAGAACATCATAAACTGATGAGACTGTCGTGCCGAAAATATCATTTTGTTAACCGAGATGTGTGCTAATTTAATAAATATTTGATTTTCAGGTTTACATTACACCTCCAACACACACTTGTGCATCATGTTTGACTTTCGTAGCCAAATCAATCAGCTCCTCGAAGGACTCATGTACGAGAACTACCATAAGTGTCGGGCAAAGACATACGATCGTCCTTGTAAAAAGTATGTCCCGACGCATCACAAATACTGTGAAGAACATCATAAACTGATGAGACTGTCGTGCCGAAAATATTATTTTGTTAACCGAGTTGAAGGTGTACATTGTTCGATTTTGGCCGCAGTCGAATTAGAGATGAGGGACTCGTATGTGAAGCGGTTTGCCGTAGAAAGAAGAGGACGAGGGGCATGCGAAATGGAACAGACACTTGAAGAGAATGGCAGAGCAACAACCGTACGACCCGATATACGAAACTTATTGTATAGTCATGTTCGAGCCGGCTCAAATTGATCGCAAAATAATTGACCAGTTAGGCCTCATGCTGTTGAGTCATACCGAGTCTAGCGATCATTTACGCAGATCTCCATCCTACGGGAAACACTAACAAAGTGCAGCATCAGAATCTACCCAGGAAAACCCCCATTCTACTGACGTGTAAGTAAATTTATCTTATTACAGCTGTTTACCTAAAAATTTATACGGAACCCTCAGTGCGCGAGCCCGACTCGCACTTAGCCGATTTTATTTTAATATTAATTAAAATGTAGCTTGTAAAGTTTCTTTTGTATGTGTGCTAATTTAATAAATATTTGATTTTCAGGTTTACATTACACCTCCAACACACACCTGTGCATCATGTTTGACTTTCGTAGCCAAATCAATCAGCTCCTCGAAGGACTCATGTACGAGAACTACCATAAGTGTCGGGCAAAGACATACGATCGTCCTTGTAAAAAGTATGTCCCGCGACGCATCACAAATACTGTGAAGAACATCATAAACTGATGAGACTGTCGTGCCGAAAATATCATTTTGTTAACCGAGATGTGTGCTAATTTAATAAATATTTGATTTTCAGGTTTACATTACACCTCCAACACACACCTGTGCATCATGTTTGACTTTCGTAGCCAAATCAATCAGCTCCTCGAAGGACTCATGTACGAGAACTACCATAAGTGTCGGGCAAAGACATACGATCGTCCTTGTAAAAAGTATGTCCCGACGCATCACAAATACTGTGAAGAACATCATAAACTGATGAGACTGTCGTGCCGAAAATATCATTTTGTTAACCGAGATGAAGGTGTACATTGTTCGATTTTGGCCGCAGTCGAATTAGAGATGAGGGACTCGTATGTGAAGCGGTTTGCCGTAGAAAGAAGAGGACGAGGGGCATGCGAAATGGAACAGACACTTGAAGAGAATGGCAGAGCAACAACCGTACGACCCGATATACGAAACTTATTGTATAGTCATGTTCGAGCCGGCTCAAATTGATCGCAAAATAATTGACCAGTTAGGCCTCATGCTGTTGAGTCATACCGAGTCTAGCGATCATTTACGCAGATCTCCATCCTACGGGAAACACTAACAAAGTGCAGCATCAGAATCTACCCAGGAAAACCCCCATTCTACTGACGTGTAAGTAAATTTATCTTATTACAGCTGTTTACCTAAAAATTTATACGGAACCCTCAGTGCGCGAGCCCGACTCGCACTTAGCCGATTTTATTTTAATATTAATTAAAATGTAGCTTGTAAAGTTTCTTTTGTATGTGTGCTAATTTAATAAATATTTGATTTTCAGGTTTACATTACACCTCCAACACACACCTGTGCATCATGTTTGACTTTCGTAGCCAAATCAATCAGCTCCTCGAAGGACTCATGTACGAGAACTACCATAAGTGTCGGGCAAAGACATACGATCGTCCTTGTAAAAAGTATGTCCCGACGCATCACAAATACTGTGAAGAACATCATAAACTGATGAGACTGTCGTGCCGAAAATATCATTTTGTTAACCGAGATGTGTGCTAATTTAATAAATATTTGATTTTCAGGTTTACATTACACCTCCAACACACACCTGTGCATCATGTTTGACTTTCGTAGCCAAATCAATCAGCTCCTCGAAGGACTCATGTACGAGAACTACCATAAGTGTCGGGCAAAGACATACGATCGTCCTTGTAAAAAGTATGTCCCGACGCATCACAAATACTGTGAAGAACATCATAAACTGATGAGACTGTCGTGCCGAAAATATCATTTTGTTAACCGAGATGTGTGCTAATTTAATAAATATTTGATTTTCAGGTTTACATTACACCTCCAACACACACCTGTGCATCATGTTTGACTTTCGTAGCCAAATCAATCAGCTCCTCGAAGGACTCATGTACGAGAACTACCATAAGTGTCGGGCAAAGACATACGATCGTCCTTGTAAAAAGTATGTCCCGACGCATCACAAATACTGTGAAGAACATCATAAACTGATGAGACTGTCGTGCCGAAAATATCATTTTGTTAACCGAGATGAAGGTGTACATTGTTCGATTTTGGCCGCAGTCGAATTAGAGATGAGGGACTCGTATGTGAAGCGGTTTGCCGTAGAAAGAAGAGGACGAGGGGCATGCGAAATGGAACAGACACTTGAAGAGAATGGCAGAGCAACAACCGTACGACCCGATATACGAAACTTATTGTATAGTCATGTTCGAGCCGGCTCAAATTGATCGCAAAATAATTGACCAGTTAGGCCTCATGCTGTTGAGTCATACCGAGTCTAGCGATCATTTACGCAGATCTCCATCCTACGGGAAACACTAACAAAGTGCAGCATCAGAATCTACCCAGGAAAACCCCCATTCTACTGACGTGTAAGTAAATTTATCTTATTACAGCTGTTTACCTAAAAATTTATACGGAACCCTCAGTGCGCGAGCCCGACTCGCACTTAGCCGATTTTATTTTAATATTAATTAAAATGTAGCTTGTAAAGTTTCTTTTGTATGTGTGCTAATTTAATAAATATTTGATTTTCAGGTTTACATTACACCTCCAACACACACCTGTGCATCATGTTTGACTTTCGTAGCCAAATCAATCAGCTCCTCGAAGGACTCATGTACGAGAACTACCATAAGTGTCGGGCAAAGACATACGATCGTCCTTGTAAAAAGTATGTCCCGACGCATCACAAATACTGTGAAGAACATCATAAACTGATGAGACTGTCGTGCCGAAAATATCATTTTGTTAACCGAGATGTGTGCTAATTTAATAAATATTTGATTTTCAGGTTTACATTACACCTCCAACACACACCTGTGCATCATGTTTGACTTTCGTAGCCAAATCAATCAGCTCCTCGAAGGACTCATGTACGAGAACTACCATAAGTGTCGGGCAAAGACATACGATCGTCCTTGTAAAAAGTATGTCCCGACGCATCACAAATACTGTGAAGAACATCATAAACTGATGAGACTGTCGTGCCGAAAATATCATTTTGTTAACCGAGATGTGTGCTAATTTAATAAATATTTGATTTTCAGGTTTACATTACACCTCCAACACACACCTGTGCATCATGTTTGACTTTCGTAGCCAAATCAATCAGCTCCTCGAAGGACTCATGTACGAGAACTACCATAAGTGTCGGGCAAAGACATACGATCGTCCTTGTAAAAAGTATGTCCCGACGCATCACAAATACTGTGAAGAACATCATAAACTGATGAGACTGTCGTGCCGAAAATATCATTTTGTTAACCGAGATGAAGGTGTACATTGTTCGATTTTGGCCGCAGTCGAATTAGAGATGAGGGACTCGTATGTGAAGCGGTTTGCCGTAGAAAGAAGAGGACGAGGGGCATGCGAAATGGAACAGTCACTTGAAGAGAATGGCAGAGCAAGAACCGTACGACCCGATATACGAAACTTATTGTATAGTCATGTTCGAGCCGGCTCAAATTGATCGCAAAATAATTGACCAGTTAGGCCTCATGCTGTTGAGTCATACCGAGTCTAGCGATCATTTACGCAGATCTCCATCCTACGGGAAACACTAACAAAGTGCAGCATCAGAATCTACCCAGGAAAACCCCCATTCTACTGACGTGTAAGTAAATTTATCTTATTACAGCTGTTTACCTAAAAATTTATACGGAACCCTCAGTGCGCGAGCCCGACTCGCACTTAGCCGATTTTATTTTAATATTAATTAAAATGTAGCTTGTAAAGTTTCTTTTGTATGTGTGCTAATTAAATAAATATTTGATTTTCAGGTTTACATTACACCTCCAACACACACCTGTGCATCATGTTTGACTTTCGTAGCCAAATCAATCAGCTCCTCGAAGGACTCATGTACGAGAACTACCATAAGTGTCGGGCAAAGACATACGATCGTCCTTGTAAAAAGTATGTCCCGCGACGCATCACAAATACTGTGAAGAACATCATAAACTGATGAGACTGTCGTGCCGAAAATATCATTTTGTTAACCGAGATGTGTGCTAATTTAATAAATATTTGATTTTCAGGTTTAAATTACACCTCCAACACACACCTGTGCATCATGTTTGACTTTCGTAGCCAAATCAATCAGCTCCTCGAAGGACTCATGTACGAGAACTACCATAAGTGTCGGGCAAAGACATACGATCGTCCTTGTAAAAAGTATGTCCCGACGCATCACAAATACTGTGAAGAACATCATAAACTGATGAGACTGTCGTGCCGAAAATATCATTTTGTTAACCGAGATGAAGGTGTACATTGTTCGATTTTGGCCGCAGTCGAATTAGAGATGAGGGACTCGTATGTGAAGCGGTTTGCCGTAGAAAGAAGAGGACGAGGGGCATGCGAAATGGAACAGACACTTGAAGAGAATGGCAGAGCAACAACCGCACGACCCGATATACGAAACTTATTGTATAGTCATGTTCGAGCCGGCTCAAATTGATCGCAAAATAATTGACCAGTTAGGCCTCATGCTGTTGAGTCATACCGAGTCTAGCGATCATTTACGCAGATCTCCATCCTACGGGAAACACTAACAAAGTGCAGCATCAGAATCTACCCAGGAAAACCCCCATTCTACTGACGTGTAAGTAAATTTATCTTATTACAGCTGTTTACCTAAAAATTTATACGGAACCCTCAGTGCGCGAGCCCGACTCGCACTTAGCCGATTTTATTTTAATATTAATTAAAATGTAGCTTGTAAAGTTTCTTTTGTATGTGTGCTAATTTAATAAATATTTGATTTTCAGGTTTACATTACACCTCCAACACACACCTGTGCATCATGTTTGACTTTCGTAGCCAAATCAATCAGCTCCTCGAAGGACTCATGTACGAGAACTACCATAAGTGTCGGGCAAAGACATACGATCGTCCTTGTAAAAAGTATGTCCCGACGCATCACAAATACTGTGAAGAACATCATAAACTGATGAGACTGTCGTGCCGAAAATATCATTTTGTTAACCGAGATGTGTGCTAATTTAATAAATATTTGATTTTCAGGTTTACATTACACCTCCAACACACACCTGTGCATCATGTTTGACTTTCGTAGCCAAATCAATCAGCTCCTCGAAGGACTCATGTACGAGAACTACCATAAGTGTCGGGCAAAGACATACGATCGTCCTTGTAAAAAGTATGTCCCGACGCATCACAAATACTGTGAAGAACATCATAAACTGATGAGACTGTCGTGCCGAAAATATCATTTTGTTAACCGAGGTGAAGGTGTACATTGTTCGATTTTGGCCGCAGTCGAATTAGAGATGAGGGACTCGTATGTGAAGCGGTTTGCCGTAGAAAGAAGAGGACGAGGGGCATGCGAAATGGAACAGTCACTTGAAGAGAATGGCAGAGCAACAACCGTACGACCCGATATACGAAACTTATTGTATAGTCATGTTCGAGCCGGCTCAAATTGATCGCAAAATAATTGACCAGTTAGGCCTCATGCTGTTGAGTCATACCGAGTCTAGCGATCATTTACGCAGATCTCCATCCTACGGGAAACACTAACAAAGTGCAGCATCAGAATCTACCCAGGAAAACCCCCATTCTACTGACGTGTAAGTAAATTTATCTTATTACAGCTGTTTACCTAAAAATTTATACGGAACCCTCAGTGCGCGAGCCCGACTCGCACTTAGCCGATTTTATTTTAATATTAATTAAAATGTAGCTTGTAAAGTTTCTTTTGTATGTGTGCTAATTTAATAAATATTTGATTTTCAGGTTTACATTACACCTCCAACACACACCTGTGCATCATGTTTGACTTTCGTAGCCAAATCAATCAGCTCCTCGAAGGACTCATGTACGAGAACTACCATAAGTGTCGGGCAAAGACATACGATCGTCCTTGTAAAAAGTATGTCCCGACGCATCACAAATACTGTGAAGAACATCATAAACTGATGAGACTGTCGTGCCGAAAATATCATTTTGTTAACCGAGATGTGTGCTAATTTAATAAATATTTGATTTTCAGGTTTACATTACACCTCCAACACACACCTGTGCATCATGTTTGACTTTCGTAGCCAAATCAATCAGCTCCTCGAAGGACTCATGTACGAGAACTACCATAAGTGTCGGGCAAAGACATACGATCGTCCTTGTAAAAAGTATGTCCCGACGCATCACAAATACTGTGAAGAACATCATAAACTGATGAGACTGTCGTGCCGAAAATATCATTTTGTTAACCGAGATGAAGGTGTACATTGTTCGATTTTGGCCGCAGTCGAATTAGAGATGAGGGACTCGTATGTGAAGCGGTTTGCCGTAGAAAGAAGAGGACGAGGGGCATGCGAAATGGAACAGACACTTGAAGAGAATGGCAGAGCAACAACCGTACGACCCGATATACGAAACTTATTGTATAGTCATGTTCGAGCCGGCTCAAATTGATCGCAAAATAATTGACCAGTTAGGCCTCATGCTGTTGAGTCATACCGAGTCTAGCGATCATTTACGCAGATCTCCATCCTACGGGAAACACTAACAAAGTGCAGCATCAGAATCTACCCAGGAAAACCCCCATTCTACTGACGTGTAAGTAAATTTATCTTATTACAGCTGTTTACCTAAAAATTTATACGGAACCCTCAGTGCGCGAGCCCGACTCGCACTTAGCCGATTTTATTTTAATATTAATTAAAATGTAGCTTGTAAAGTTTCTTTTGTATGTGTGCTAATTTAATAAATATTTGATTTTCAGGTTTACATTACACCTCCAACACACACCTGTGCATCATGTTTGACTTTCGTAGCCAAATCAATCAGCTCCTCGAAGGACTCATGTACGAGAACTACCATAAGTGTCGGGCAAAGACATACGATCGTCCTTGTAAAAAGTATGTCCCGACGCATCACAAATACTGTGAAGAACATCATAAACTGATGAGACTGTCGTGCCGAAAATATCATTTTGTTAACCGAGATGTGTGCTAATTTAATAAATATTTGATTTTCAGGTTTACATTACACCTCCAACACACACCTGTGCATCATGTTTGACTTTCGTAGCCAAATCAATCAGCTCCTCGAAGGACTCATGTACGAGAACTACCATAAGTGTCGGGCAAAGACATACGATCGTCCTTGTAAAAAGTATGTCCCGACGCATCACAAATACTGTGAAGAACATCATAAACTGATGAGACTGTCGTGCCGAAAATATCATTTTGTTAACCGAGATGAAGGTGTACATTGTTCGATTTTGGCCGCAGTCGAATTAGAGATGAGGGACTCGTATGTGAAGCGGTTTGCCGTAGAAAGAAGAGGACGAGGGGCATGCGAAATGGAACAGACACTTGAAGAGAATGGCAAAGCAAGAACAGTACGACCCGATATACGAAACTTATTGTATAGTCATGTTCGAGCCGGCTCAAATTGATCGCAAAATAATTGACCAGTTAGGCCTCATGCTGTTGAGTCATACCGAGTCAGCCAAGAAGCGGGGGGTAAAGTCGATAGACCCTTAGACTTGGTAATGACAGAAGATGCAGCAGATGAGGACTATCTGGTCAATTCAGACTTCGAGACTGGGCCGATCGATAGATATAAAATAAACTTACATTATTTTCAAAGTAGACTAAGATATTAGAATTAAGAGTATATTAGAGATGGTTTTTTTTTTTTTCAGCACAGTTGCTCGTAAATTGACTCTTATTACACCGTTTTTAGTTTCATAATTCAGCATATTACCACACTTGTGCTGTAAAAAACATTACCGTACGTACAAGTGCTGTAATATAAACTTTTTTTAATATGAGCAAAAGTTTATGTCTAAGAACATTGAATATTTTCACGAATATTAAATTATTTTAGGGTTAAGATGACAAATGAACATTTTATTTCATCAAATTGTATATTTATAAACACAAATTAACTTAATTATCGTATTCACAAACATTAAATTTATAGTTTATTTTATTTTTTATATTGCTGCTGCTCTGGCTGAACAGCCGTTTTTCCAGTGCCTTAAAAACTATCTTTGTTATGAATATTAATGCAAGCGCGTTTAAGTTTTATATTTTTCGGTAACTCGATAAATGCAGATGCTCTTAAAGGATTATATTTGTTAATATTCACTTCAAGGTATAAGTTTCGCAATAAACTCCAACCACTATCTCTTTCTTGAAATGTTTCCATCTTTTTACAAATATCGAGTGTACATTTTGAGAACATTTCACTAAAATCATAATTTTTGTGTACTATTATATTTCGTGTGGCAAATGATTTATTTTGCATGTTTCATTTTTTGGTAATGTAAATTCAGTAAACAGTTCCAGGTTAACCTTTATCGTATCAAAAGCATCTAGTCTCGCGTTAAGAAGTTGCTTGACATGCTTACGCAGAGTAAGCAGAAAATGGGCGGGAGGTCGAATCTGATCCAACTCACTATTAGGCGCAAGCACTCTGTATGACGCAATTCTGCTACGAAAAGCACTGCTTATTTTCTCAATGCCCTTATAGTCTAGTCAACAAGTGCCTTTTTGGTCAACTTTTTTCAGCAGTCTCCGAAAATTATGATCAAGGGGTCGATTCGATTCGGAATGGTATCTAGATGATTTTTGAAAAAAATGAAGTTCCGCTTGCAAAAATTGCAAAAGTTATTAACAATTAACAAAAAAAAAAGGGGGTTTAGTTTTTTGCGAATATCTCAAAAACTAATAAAGATTTTTCAAATTAAAAAAAGATTCAAAAAGAGGAGGAAATTTCCTTAAAAAAGTCTCGACTCCCGGAATTGTAGCACCAATATTTATAATTTTCCCAGAGGGATGAAAATACGGCCGAAAACGGGTGCTCTGGGTTGCGTAAGCCACGCCTACTTTGGACTCTTTATTAATAAAAAATATTTTAACATAGTAAATATTAAATTTAAGAAATGAAAAAATTCAGGGGCTTACTGGATAGATAAATGAACAATAATCCGCCTGAAAAAAATTTTAATCACAATTTTTCGATTAGTTATGCAATAGTTAATTAATAATTTTTTTCTGCTTGAACATGAACATTGCAAGTGTGATAAATAGACAATTATTACAGAGAGCGTGCAAAAAATTATATTAGATCAAGGGAGAATCCTTTTACAAATAACAAACCTGGAAAAAAATGGTTTTCCTCATTTTTAAAACGTCATCCAGATATAACAGAATAAACAGCACAAAATAAGACTGATCATGTTGAAAGTTCAAATAGCGTTACGTAATAAAAGTTGATTTGTGACATCATTTGTTTTATTTATGTGTTCCATACAAAAGTGTCCAATAAAAGTGTCCATGACTGGGTGTCCATTACTGAATTTTTGATGTCCATCAATGGTGATTTCGTAAATTTCAATTTATATATTTTTTATTAATTATATATTAAACATACAGGATTTTTCGTTTTGTTTCAATATTCCTCATGTATTTGAGTGCCGAAAAAAAAATCACCATTTTTGTATCGTCAAAAACATCCCATTTTTAAACGAAATTCTAATTTAGTGCGCTTAACATGGCCATGATTGGTGCCTTCATCCTAAATTTTGATTGAGTATTAAAATAAAACATTAACCCTTTAATGCTCAGCACATTTTTTTTAGACACTTGGCAGTTTTAGTTAAAAACAGGGTTATTTAAGATATAAAGAGGCCTAAAAAAATGCATAAAAAAATGTAATATGCATATTTGTGGAAATAACATATGTTGTTTATAAACTACAATGGGCAACATTCACTAAACAACATTTGTTCATATGTGTTGTTTAAAAACTACACCGCGCATGATACGAATAAAACAAAAGATATAAAAAAAGAACAAAAAATTTAATGAATAACATGAAACTTATAAAAATAGTTTTTTTTTTTTTGGTGTATAACATAGCCTCGCTCGTTTCCTAAATATCAGAATTGCAAAATACAAGATTGCACTTACCCTATTTCTAAAATACCAAATTCCCAGAATATGTACCAGACTTTCCTGTCACCGTGTTTGTCTTTATATCGGATTGTCAAAAATAGTTATTTGTTATACAAGGGGGGAAAGTTGTATTTTACCAGCGAGTGTTCATTTGAAACAAGAGCTATCGAAAGGATTCCATGATTGACCACGAGCGAAGCGAGTGGTTCAAAAATAGAATCCTTTCGATAGTGAGTGTTTCAACACACGAGACGTAAAATAACTTTTCACCCGTGTATAACACAAAACTTTTCACCTCACTACAGCGAGGAAAATAATTAGAAAAACATGCGAATATTTAATTGAAAAGTTTTGACTTAAGTTTTTTTTTTATTATTTCGGATGCGTTTTGTTCGCACATCGACTTACTTGGACTGTCATAACATTTTATCCGTTTTTACAACAAGAATGAAGGTTAATGTTGAATGCTGATATTTATGAATTAAAATAAAGTTATAAAACTGTATTTAGTGTTTTTTACTCGATGCAATTCTTTAATTGTGATTTTAAAAATTCAGCACTTAGCGTTTTACGTTTTGTTAGCTGTCAAATATCACTTAAGCTGCCCTCAAATGTCAAAACTCTTTCTTCACATGTGGATAAAAAGCGATTTTCTCAATAGATGTCAAACAAACAAAAAGGGCTTTCCGAGCTAGTGAGGTGAAAAGATAGTTTTCAATAGCACTATGTTCCAGTCAAAACCAAAATCCCATAATACAAAATAATGAAATCACCGGGCTCTTAAAATACCCCCTGGCCCCTGGCCTATCCACGACGACCACAACCTGCCTAACGAGCCTGGTGATTTCACTATTTGGTATTATGGGAATTCGGTTCTGAATGGAACGTGGTGTATTGAAAACAAGCACTTTTGGCAATCCGATCGATATACAGAAAAACAGGGTGACAGAAAAGCCTGGTATTCTGGGAATTTGGTATTTTAGAAATGGGGTTATTATTAAATTCGCACTCGTAACTATTATTCGGTTCGTAGGATCAGCTTATTGTAGCGTACTAAGTTCGAAAAGGAAATGAAACGGCAATTTTTAACTATAAATCGAGAGAGTTCGCGTGGCATGTGTAAGTGAACGGTAGCAGACTTCTCATAAAAAAATAATTTTAAGGTAAATTCGACATACTCATGCGATACGAGCGCCCCCGTGCAGGTTTATTGCAAAACACAATCATAGTTATATAGATCAATAAAAGATGGCGTTACTAGGCACATCTTAACATTATAAAAGAAACAAAATTATTTAAAAGTAATATAAATTTAACACGAGTCCTCTACAGTTGCAAAATTAGTAGGCGGTAAAAGAGTAAATTTTTCGTTGAAAAATTCTTATAACGCTCGATGCCGTGCCGCAGTGGTATCTTTCAATACTTCACGGCCACAGTATACAATTTACAAATCAAAATTTGGAAAAAGTCCAGGTACATTTGAATAAATTATAGTTAGTATGAGCCTAATATTATATCTATATAATACCTGTCATATATTGAACAAAAAATAGAATAATGTTACCTACTCAGTGATAATGTAACCTTCTACTGGTGAAAGAATTTTTGAAATCGGTACAGAAGTTTTTGAATTGATTCGTTACAAACATACAAAAATATACTAATCTTTCCTCTTTATAATATTAATATTAATGTAGATATGATTTCTATTTATATTCTATGCTATTGTATTTTTTACAGGAAAGTCATTAAAACGCCTGGAAATGACACGTTTCAATAAGAAGCAAAAAATGAAGCCACGACGCCTTTTTAAAAAGAGAAAAGGAATTGATAATGATAAAGGTAATCCTAACTTTATATGACAAAACATCACATGAATGAATGTTACAGTGGCAATCACTTGCAATTAGACGTCTCACTCGTTGGTGTCACAAAGTAAAGTTAATTGTACTCGTCCTCATAGTCTATTGTACTTTTTTTTCTAAAGGTAATTACGGCGAGGAATGCCAAAGGCCTGATATGACTGATGAGGACTACGAAACGGCTAAAATTACCTTTTTAAAAAAAAAAACCTCGAGGAACAGGTAAGCACAATATCGAAAAATTAGATTTTTTATATCCTTTACTCTCGTTTTAACCACATAGGCGGAGAATTTCCAAAAATCCTTTCTTACACTTACGTCATATAAGGAACTTTTGTGCAAAATTACATGTTTCTAGTCCCAGCGGTTTCAGCTGTGCGTTGATCGATCAATGAATCAGTTAGTCAGCCAGCCAGTGACTTTCGTTTTTTTTTTATTATAATATGAGTATTACATTTTTTCCCTTATTATATTCATATATCCTTTACTTTATTATATATTTCAGGTCAATAATCGGCACGAGATTGAGAGAGATACTGTTCTCCAAGCTGAGAGCGCACTTTGGCTGGAACTGAGAAGATGTTTGCTAACGGCGTCATCGTTCAGCAAAGTGTGCAAAAGGCGTCCGAATACCAGCTCAGCACCTTTAGTTAAATCTCTTTTGTACTCGTACTGCCTTCAAAACGTTCCGAGCATCCAGCATGGCAAAATAAATGAAAAAGATGCCCTGAACCAGCTGGCAATGCAAGAGAAAATAACCATAGCGAAGTGTGGGTTGTTTGTCGATGACAAATGTTTTTTCCTCGGTGCGTCACCAGATGGAACCTATGACGAAGGCATTGTTGAAATAAAGTGCCCTAGTTCAGCCTTTGGTTTGCACCCAGAAGAAGCTGTAAGGCAAAAGAAGGTAAAATTTTGGAAGCCCGATGGAAGTGTAAATCAGAGGCACGACTGGTTCTACCAAATTCAGGGGCAGCTACATATTTCTAAAACCAATGTTTGCTTGTTCGCGGTGTGGACTGGGAAAGACCTTCCACTGAAAGTGGAAAGAATTTATAAAGACGATTCGTTTTGGGAGCAACAAATGGAGTCGAAATTAATAAATTTTTACAACAACTTTTTGTTAAAAGAAATCATAGACCCTCGTAAAGCTAGATCTATGCCAATCCGTGATACTAGATACTGATATTTTAACCCTTTAACTCCGGGGCCTCAAAAGCTAAGTCACCGTGCAATACGGGGTGATTTTGACGATACGCGGTGATGTGACATTAATTCACTTACTTGTATTTTCAAAACTAATCCAGCTACACATTTGAAATTTCACATACACATTCATTGTTCTATGTAGATTTGATAAATAGTCACTTTTTTAACTTATAGTTACTAATTTACCTTATTTCACCCTTAATATTTTACACTAAGAAACTGAATCATTTAGAGTTACTACCACTGTTTTTCAACTGTTTCACATGATTAATATCTAGTTTATAGTATATTGGACATAGTAATTTACCAAATTCATTATTACTACTTGTAAATTACAAGAAAATCTACAGTTAAAATGTGATATAAAAAAACACGTCTGCCGTTTGTAAATAATAGTGATGTGCGTATATCGGTACCATGGTCGATATTTCTCACAGATTAAATAAGAGCAATATAAATGTTTTCTTTTAAAAGTATTTCCTTGTGTTTTCAAAGGATTAACTAGAAAAATAAACTACAATTCGCTGATTTCAAATATGTATATAACTCATTTTGACAAAAAGTGTCGCTTCATGCGTTTTGCCTTTTAATCGTCGATATATATATTTACCGTACACGAAGCGATAAGGCCGCCTATTGCTTACCTTGTATATTTTTTCCATGTACTTGTTTTTCTGTATTGTTTTCTGTGTGTTGTACAATAAAGAGTCATTGTATTGTATTGTATAAATATTTGTACATAAAATACATACATCCTAATGATGTTATGCAAGCGAACATTTGTATGTATGGACGAATGTGTGTATGACACATTGTGTACTGTACACTCTTTTTAAAATATTTTACTTAGTAAATTTGTTTTATTAAATTTATTTCTGAAAGTTTGTGAAGTTTTCAATCCGCACTACAGCCCAATCCCTCTCTTTGCGAGAAGAGCCAATCGATGAACTTCTTTGTTTATAGTATAACATGGTTTTTTTTAATATTTTTAAGATTACACAGGTACAGCGGAAAACGAAGCAATCAAATTATTTAAAAAAATAACGTTACCTGAAAAACTTATTTTTAATGAAACTCAAAACCTAAGCGTGACTTGGGCTCCCTTCTGGCTATTTTTATTCACTTAATTTTAATTAATTATCACAGAACTATAGCCCGACCCTTTCATACTGAGAGGAGGCCTGTGCCTAGCAGTAGACTGTAAAAAGGCCGATGATGATAATGTTTTTACGTATCTGCAAATTATATACTTACCACAAGTTTTATTCAAATATTTAATTATGATCCCAATTATTGGTCAATCAATCAGTCAATCATTTATTTCTTAGAATAAGGCACAATATAGGTTAGTAAAATTGGTTTCTTCGGCATATTCTGTCAGCATCTCCCTAATTTTGATCCCAATCCCAAAATAACCCAATTATTGATCTTGAGGTAGTTCAAAATATGTGACAAATTAATAACCTTTATATATATATTATAAAATATAACAGTTTTTTTATATTCGATCATATTATTATAAAAAAGCTCGTAACGCGAAGACTTATTTTAAATTCAATTCAAAACCTATGAGTAAGTTGGGCTTGCTTCTGACTATTTTTACTCACTTAATTTTCGTGAATTATCGCAAGCATAAAGTTTTTTATATTCATACTTAACTATGTAACTGAAATGCTAAATGATAAAATGTACTAACAACAACAATTATAATTATTAAAATTAAAATTGAACAATTCGCCTGATTAAAGTATCAATATTGGTTGGTGCCGCATACAGTCTGGGCAGTTGCCGCTGTCTACGCTCACATAGATAGTTACGCGTGTGTGCACCGAAACTTCAGTTGCGGGCTGAGGCGACAACCCTCTTAAGGGCATAGCCTAAGCTGGCATTTGACACACTGGTCCTTCGTGTAGCCACCAACGCAATATTTGCACCTGCCTTGAGTACTTGTGAAACTAGGGAAATAAACAGAGTTAGAAAATAATCGCTAGGTGATTTTGAGGCTGCATCAGACGGTAGAGAGAAAGTGATACAGCTTCTAGTTCAGTTCGGTGCTTGAACTTTGTAAGTTTCCAATCGAAACTCAGTGGTTTTGGAACATACTTCTTTTTCCTATGATTTGGAATGGGAGCTATTGAGACTTTGCGTTTGGCTCTAGTTAGCTTCGCTGGAGAAGCATGCGATGTCAGTATTGAAGACAAAGAATGGAGTTGAGGTAATGGCGTTAGAGGGTTTGAATCTTGGAGCAATTGTGTGATGACGAGGGTTGCAGGAATGCACTGAATATTCGAAATGTTGCAGCTTGATGTTTGTAGTTGTTCATGGTCTTCATCTGAACTATCTGATAAGTTAAATCTCTCTAAGATAACGATATAAGTAGAACGTGGTTCGGACCTTTCATTTGAATCATCTTGTACAATAGGTAGCATTTGAATTGATGAGTTTAGCGAAATGTCAAGTTCTTCATCCGAAGAGCTACTGCTATCCGAGAAAACTGCATTTTCTAGTAGCACAAGAGCCATAATTAATTTTTGTTATGCGTTCCCATTTTACCCTTCCCTAAAGCAAGTAAACAAACAAAACATGCAAAACACTACCCAGAACCAAAACCATTAAGTAGAAAAAACCAAAACAAACTAATTTTATAATTTAGTTAGTAAAGTGCCCCTTATTACACTTAGTATAGAAAAATAAGTAAGATAAAAAAAATATTAGTATACAATTATAGTGACTGGTGAATGCGCACTGTGGTTTTAAAACTACATAGGCGAGTGCGAATGAATCTCTCAGTGCTTCGCAATGTCGTTTTAAAACAACATCGGTATTTGCAGCGTGATAGCGTCTCAGTACTAGAGCAAAGTGCAAAAGTACAAATTGTAAAACATAGGTTAAACATTCATAAATGTATTTTGGTTAGTAAAACACAAAGTAAATAAAAATGAAAATATTTTTAATTTTTTTTTCTTAGCCTTGCTAGTCGTGTCGGCGCCATTTTGTCACTAACTGTCAAATTAGGTGCACAGGAGCAATAACCTCGGTGGTTTATAAAACTCAAAGAATATAGGACTAAATTAATCAAATCTATTTGCCACTGTAGTCAACAGTTAAGTCACAGGATTTTATTACTTTTGATGTTGTTTTAAAACTACACTGTGCATTTAAGGGTTAAAAGTAAACCTGTTGTTTTAATCGTATTAGCTTTTATCAGAATCATCAGCCAAAATAAAATCAAATAATTAATTTAAAAAAAAGACAAAAAGTTTTTTTGCCATCTCTTTCGCTCTCATGTAATGGGCGAACAATAAAAAGGTCAGATACCAAATGAAACATCGTAGCGTACACCTAATTTTTTACATAATCGACTTCAAGGTTCCTAGTTCTAATTTACTTTAATTAGGGTGGTGTTATGGTGAAGCAAAATTGTACTTTACTGTATTTCCTATGATGCATGTATTGTACCATTTCTGAATCAGCATAACATACTGAAGTTTTTAAAGTAATTTTCTCAATTGGTTCCTAGTATTTTTTTTACGTGGCAGGTGTTCGAAGACAAAGTAAACTTTTTGATGAAATTTTCAGACGACACTAATTTAGTATTTTTCCATTTGTTACAATAGTTGTTCTCAGAATAATGATTTGGCTTACTTAATTAGCTATTCCAGATAGCAGAAACGTAAAAATAAAAATAAATTCAAGTCATTCTAAAAAAAATTTAACTAAGAATGTCAAAAAAGTGCGAATTCAGAAATAGTACATTGTTGTAGACTCTGTATGTAGAGGCTGGAAAGTAAGCAATAGATGGACGAGTTTGTTTGAGGGCCGACGCGTAGCGGAGGCCCTCGAAAGTACGAGTCCATCTATTGCACTTTTGGCCGAGACTAAACATTGTGCTTTTCACGACTAATGCGAGGAAATAAAAAAACGTTTCTTATAATAAAAATAAATATTTAATTAAAGTTTATGTTAATGTTTGCATGGGGGCAGTTGCTAAAACTCATTGTGATGTTTTTCCCTGGAAAGCTGATTTTAGTGTTCTGCGTCATTTCAGTCGGTCGGGAACTTAATCAAACATAGTTAGAGTTAATGTGAGCGGCCGTTGCGGCCGCTACGGCCGCTCACATAACTCGAACTACAGTGGCGAAGGGTACTAACAACCCGATTCCCGGCGGGTTGCCTAAAATTTTGAAGTAACCAAACGCTTCTCTTAGTAACCGATTGTTTGTATAGAGACTTACTCTTCCTTAATAAACTTTTAAGTATTTTTCAAAATGGTGCAGTAACAAAGTGCATCAAAATATCCACAAGACCAATCAGTCATTCATAAATTCAGTATGCCGTCAGGAATCTTACACTCACACATGTAAATATTCATTCATAAAACCATAGATTCACTACATAAGCGTCTACTGTAAGAATACGCATGGAATAGGCTCAAAATAAGCCGGTCTCTATCGGCTTATCACATTTAAAAAAAGACTTTATATATTGCGCATAAGGCTTAATTTCACTTTGACAGAAGATTTTTTTTTAATTAATTTATCCCACTTGGAATAACCGACGGAATTGACATTCATACAGCCATTCGTAAACTTATTTAAAATTACTGGAGCGAAATTGAATTTTAAAATATCGAGTTTTAGTGTAAAACAAAAAGTACGATATTTTATCTATTTATATAATAAGATTTATAAACAGACAAAATTAAACCGCCACAGGCTGTGCTCAGCGCGCTGCACAAAACCAAATCGTATACGCTGCGCCGCGCTGCCGGAATGTGGCACTGTATGTACGATTCGGAGCCATAGAACGTGCCGGACGTGATCCGCTAGCGCGGTCGGTTTGCTTGTGGTGTGGTATTTATTGAAATGGCAACATTACGTAATGTCATGTCAATCGCTCAGTGTTTTGTCGTAAATAATTAATGTGAAAAACTTTAAGATAAAACACAATATCAGATCAGTGTTGATACGCAATATTGGTGAAATTTAATCGTACATATTATCGTCTGTCAGGTTAAAATCTGATTATAATTCAGTGTCTAATTCATGTATAAGTAACATATTGTTTTGATACTGATATCAGTGAAAGGATAAGTATGCTGCAGTCTTATGGACCGAATTACTACACGCAAGTACTATTTCTCAAGAATATAACCTAGTACTAAATGGGGTATGATTTTGTTAGCTTTTGTTACGTCCGGCTTTACCTGGAAAAAAATTCACGCCTCGCCACTGTCGAACTATGTTTGATTTAGTCGCCGTCACGACGCGTCGCCGGTCGCCTTACCGGCCTAGTGGCCAGTATCAAAAACCACATAATTAAAAAATAAAAACCTTAACCTTGCAGCGCTTAAAAAGTTTAATGCTGTGGCGTTTTTCATACTTAAAAAAATTAAAGCATTTTGTGCATATTATGCGTTTAAGGAAAAAAAAACACCTCATTAAAGTCATGAATGACGCATTCTCATTGGTCAATTGAATTTCACATGCAGCAGACGATTACTTTTGATTGGTCGTTTCGGCACGCCGGGAATGAAATTCAGAAATTATCTTTGAAAAAGTCGTATCGTATTATGAAATACATATACTGATACGACCTGTTTTCGATTAGCGTAACATTGTTGTCGTGTTTGCGCGCCATAAATGAATCAGCTGTTAAATGTACAGTCAAGGGCAAAAATATGTATACACTTTAGTACCTTGTCTATTTTTGTCATATTTGAACTGCCATATATGAACTGTCACAGTGGTTAAAGTGACAAGGTACTAAAGTGTATACATATTTTTGCCCTTGACTGTACATATATAGGCAGTTTTGTGTACTGGATTTAGGTTATCTATGGCCACATTTTCGAGCAGTGTCGTGAAAAAATATTATATTGCCAATATCTAGAAAACCGTGCCACTTTTACTGAGGTCATGTTAGGCTGGTTTGGTAGGTCTAAGGATGGATTTGTAATTCACTAGCATCCTTTTAACCCTAAACTCCTACCACTTAAACAAATGTTTTTTATTTTACGGCTTTTGTCATAACTTAATATTTTTGGTGTAATAACGTTTTGAAAATTTGAGATTTCCTCTTATTTTTACGATACTCTGTGTATTTGTATGGGAAAAAAAGTGCTTAATTTTAAAAAGTCGTAAAACAAAAAATATTTGTTTGAGTGTTAGGAATTCAGGGTTAAGAGGATGTCAGTGAATTAAAAATAACCCTGTATAACTTCAATTTGTATAAGATTTATATGGACTAATTTCTTTTAACATAACAAACATTAGGTATATATAACGACCGCTTTAGCCTAGTTGGTAGTGACCCTGCCTACGAAGCAAGAGGTCCTGGGTTCAAATCCCGGTAAGGGCATTTATTTGTGTGATGAGCACGAATATTTGTTCCTGAGTTATGGATGTTTTCTATGTATTTAAGTATTTATTTATCTATATAAGTATGTCTATCGTCGTCTAGTACCCATAGTACAAGCTTTGCTTAGTTTGGGACTAGGTCGATTTGTGTGAGATTGTGCCCTAATATTATATTATTTATAACAGTCATGATATACAGGGTGATCGGAAATTCGACGTATTCCTTCAAGGGGGGTATTCTACAGCTTATTTGCATTGATTTAAGTCCAGTCAACCAGGGGTCAAAACTCATTGGTTTTCAAGTTATTCAAGTTTTTAGATTTTCCCGCCTTTCGACCTAGAACTAGTGATTTTGTAAAAACTACGTGATTTTAAAATAAAAAAAAAAAGAATTTGCTGAATAGCCAATGAACCATTGATTACGTAAAATAAAAAAAAAACACAAAACATTCCAAAATTTGGCGAATAAGAGGATTTGAAATCAGAAGTTTTTGTATTTTTTCCAAATCTTGTAATATTTTAAGGCATAACTAAAAAAATCAGTACAACACTTCGCGTACAAATTACAGAAATAATTTCCTCAGTTTATAAGCTTTCTAAAAAGGTACCATGTTTGACTTTTTTTTTTAAATACCCGCCTTTCTACCTAAAACTAGTAATTGTCTAAAAACTCATCAACGTCAACTCGTCAACGTCATTTCGGACGATATTGATAACTAAGCTGCTTTTTAAAATGGCTGCTTACCAATTCGAAGAATACGCAGATATCATTTATTGTTACGGACTCTGTGATGGTGACGCCGCTGCAGCTAGAAGAAAGTACCAACGTCGTTACCCTAACCGCCGTTTACCTCAAGTAAGCGTGTTCGGTTCATCGTACCGTCTTATTCGGGAAACAGGATCAGTTCAACGCCGCCAAGCTGATGCTGGAAGACCTCGACATTACGATCCTGCTGAAGAAGAAGAAATCCTGCAGTGTTTTCGGGCAGACGGCACTACTTCGACGAGAAATGTGGCTAACCGGCTCGGTGTGCCTCAGTGGAAGGTGTGGTTTACCCTGCACTCAGCTCGGCAGTATCCGTACCATTACACTCCAGTACACGCTATTGAAGAGGGAGACCCAGCAAGAAGGATGGATTTCTGCAGATATTTAATTAATGCTGATATCGAAGATCCCGAGTACCTTAAGAGAATTTTGTGGACAGATGAATCTAATTTCGACCGTGACGGGATAACAAATTACCACAATCTGCACTTTTGGGCTCCCAAAGGTCAAAACCCAAAGAAATCAAACGAAGGAGCTCACCAACAAAGATTTTCTTTGAACGTGTGGATGGGAATCGTGCACGATAATTTGATCGGACCTTTTTTTCTGCCAGCTCGATTAACCGGCATCGCGTATGAAAATTTTTTGAGGGATGAGCTACCGACGCTATTGGAAGATGTGCCGCTTGCGACAAGAATGAATATGATTTATCAGCACGATGGCTGCCCTGTACGCTTAGTATAAGTTTTACTTCACCAAAATACTTCTCGATCGCGTTTACGTAAAAAATTCAATTACTAGGGAAACATGGGCAGCGTCTCCGCGCGCGCGCTTCCATGTTTCCATAGAATTGATTTATTTACGTAAACGCGATCGAGAAGTATTTTGGTGAAGTAAAACTTATACTAAGCGTACTGCTCACTTTTACCGGGGTGTGCGACAGTGGATGGATCAGAACTACCCAAGAAGATGGATTGGTCGAGGTGGACCAACCCCTTGGCCAGCCAGGAGCCCAGATTTAACTCCATGTGATTTCTACATCTGGGGACACATGAAGGCATTGGTCTACGACAGGCCGATACGTAACGTAGAAGAGTTACAGCAAAAAATCTTAGCAGCTGCACAGACAATGAAAGATGGGCTTTCGAGGCGAGTGACAATCACTGAAGTACGAAGAAGGCTTCGTGCTTGCATACGAAACCAGGGCAAACAGTTCGAGCAAGATTTATGATTTCTTTTACTTTTGAAGATTTAATTTTTATTTGATAGTCATTTTTTTCCCAATTTTCTTATTAACTTACTTAATTAGTTAATTACTTATCAAAGTATCACCCAAGGCAACTTAAAGTCTAAGAAGATAAGAAATTGAAGAAATAAATAGGGGTCAAACACATAACCCTTCCTTCTTCGCAGTCGGGTAAAAAGTAAGCCCTCGGAGAATCTAAAAGACACAAACAAAGCCAATAAGGGTCAAGTACGCTAAGTCAAGTCCTGTACCTGCTCTGGTATTATTATTATTAATTGTAATAATTGAGCATTAAAATGTCAAAAATGTACCTTTTTAGAAAGCTTATGAACTGAGGAAATTATTTCTGTAATTTGTACGCGAAGTGTTGTACTGTTTTTTTTAGTTATGCCTTAAAATGTTATAGGATTTGGAAAAAAATACTAAAACTTCTGACTTCAAATCCTCCTATTCGCAAAATTTTGGAATTTTCTGTGATTTTTTTTTATTTTACGTAATTAGTGGTTCATTGGCTATTCAGCAAATTCTTTTTTTGTATTTCAAAATTACGTAGTTTTTACAAAAACACAGTTTTA
The DNA here is from genome assembly GCA_947563465.1 of Archips xylosteana. Lineage (NCBI taxonomy): Eukaryota > Metazoa > Arthropoda > Insecta > Lepidoptera > Tortricidae > Archips > Archips xylosteana. The sequence continues at coordinate 10,889,428 of OX387365.1, read as the reverse complement.
GGTCGAAAGGCGGGAAAATCTAAAAACTTGAATAACTTGAAAACCAATGAGTTTTGACCCCTGGTTGACTGGACTTTAATCAATGCAAATAAGCTGTAGAATACCCCCCTTGAAGGAATACGTCGAATTTCCGATCACCCTGTATAATAATGTCATCATCATCATCATCATTTCAGCCGAAAGACCATAAAACATAGGCCTCCCCCAAGGCTCGCCAAACAGATCGGCCCTGCGCCATCCGCATCCAATGCGTTCCCGCTACCTTCACCAGGTCGTCGCTCCATCTTGTTGGAGGCCTACCTACATTGCGTCTTCCGGTCCGCGGACGCCACTCGAGAACCTTTCGGCCCCATCGGCCGTCAGTTCCACGGGCGATGTGCCCTGCCCACTGCCACTTAAGTCTAGCGATTCTTCGAGCTATGTCCGTGACTTTAGTTCTTGGATGCGATCCGAGAAACTCCAAGCATAGCCCTCTCCATCGCCCTCAGAGTGACCTTAACTTCCTTATAAGACCCATCGTTAGCGGCCACGTCTCAGTGCCATAAGTCATCACTGCAGTGTTACCAACCCAATGTACGGTCCCCCTCCGGGCACTCCGTTACAAGTTTATTTGTTTTTAATGTATTCGTTTATTTCAAAACATCTGGAGCAGCCGTTTCTGCTGCCACTCGCCGCCGCCCGATCGGGGATGATGAAATAGAAAACGTTATTTTTTATGGTAAGTTAATATTTAAGTAAGTTAATTTACTTATTCCAAAGTTCCAAAACATATAAAATATATGATTTGTACATCACTGAATAAATTCTTTTTGATACAAAAGTTGTTAGGTCTAAGAAAAATTATTATTTCCAATTCTCAAAAAAAAAAATTGTTATAATTTTATTTACACATCGTCTACAGAATAAAATTAACGCTCTCTTCGTACATTGGAGATCGATGATTTTGAGCCCAATAAGAAATGTTCGATAGTTCGAGGCGGGGGTCAACGTCCACTGCAGGTGACTGTAAATACACACTACTGTATATTCACTTCGTTATTATTTGACAGGCAGTGACGAAGACGACAACAAAGATGATGCCAGCGAAGAACTGCTTCCTATAGCATTGCGAAGAGTATCCCGGGTGTACTTACCCGACGACGACAGTGACGCAGAAATACAGTCATCAAGAACCGTGGAATACTCTTGGCCACCTCCAAATCCAGTCGCTACTACTTCAGTTTTCGAACCTACGGAGCCAGCACCAGCTCCTATTATAGAGCCCACAGAGCAGCCAACAGCAGCCGTAGATTGTTCAGCTCCTTATCCAGAGAAATTTAGGTTTGAATGGAGACAGTTCCCACAGCCTCAAGTTTCACCAAACTTAAGAAGGGAAAACTTCTCCCATGTAGACGCACTGCTATCTATACCGACCTTTACGATGCGATTGCAATATGGGATCGCTCTATTATTGAGCATGTAGCCAAAGAAACAAATAAATATGCACAGCAGTTAGCGGAGGCAATGATGCTGCAGGGAATTACTCCCATTAGCAGAATAACAAGATGGGTGGACACATCAGCGGACAAGTTATATACTTATTTTGCTTTAATTTTGGCCATGGGCATCGTAGTGAAAAGCCGTTTTAAAGCAACTAAGACTCAAATTCAGTGAGAGCGAAATAATAGAATTAATTACCGGAGGAATTACTGACCCACATGCGAAATCTATTGCTAATGGCGCTAATTCCATCCCAACGCTGTATGAAAAACTGTCTTGGTTTGTACTGTGGTACTGTGCTCAGATATTTAGGTAGATAGTACGGGAAACGCGCGTGATGCTAAACTTCAAGAAATGATACAATAGATGTCTTCATACGTGGGTTTATTCCATTGGCCGGTTTCCTTAAATAAATACTTTACAATATTACGTCCAGCTCTGTCGGCTGTCCAGAGCAATCTGCCCTGGCTCGTATACCGCAGACAACTCTATTTCATTTAAAATCAAGTTCTAGAATTATTTACAAATTTTATACATAATAACATTAAACTAACCTGCCAGTTGGACAACATTTACCACTGGCTAGCGGTATAGAGCCTTGCCTACATATCCTCCCTTCCTCTCACAGGTGGGAGCCTAATCTAAGGTCCCTACCTAGCGGGATATACACATGAAAAGTGCCACTGCTAGTGGCTAGCCACATCTTTTTCATGGAACTCTATGTTAGTATATAAATAAATAAATAAAATTTATTTATTTATTTAGTATATGACTATTGTTATTAGCAATTGCCATAGAGTTCCTATAAAGATGGGGCTTCGTTAAGCAAAACCCGAAAAAAGCTTAACGCCTTTTCCAAGTTTTGGCCTAGCTAAATATTAGGACATGCAATGTTGCCTGCGCAACATGACACATCATTCTTGCACCGAAACATCCGTGTTATATTTAATTTTTGGCCAGAATGCCACTAAACTATGTAGCTTTTGACCTTTTTCAAACATTGCTTTGTAACTCTCCATTTTTATATTTATGGCACTTCCACTAACCCGTTTATTAAAAAAGGATAAGAAATTTCTTTGGACGATAGAGACGCAAAACGCATTTGAAGAATTGAAAAAACGGATTACGTCTGCACCAATTTTGGGATATTATTCCTCTGAAGAAGGGTTAACAACAAGATTATTCGTAGATAGCAGTGGATAAGCAATTTTAATTTTATGCTAGCTCGCTTAGCCTGCGACACAGAGTTCTTTAGTAACCCTAGTGCAGGCACACGTGTTTCATAGCCTTTTTGTAAGGAATTGTATTTATTGTTTGTTAACTTGTACTACAAATTATTGAATAAATTATCTCTTATCTCTAATTGGATGTTGCCTAATGCAGGGAAAGGAAGAGTTGAAGCCAATTGCTTATGCTTCAAGGAAATTAAGTGAAGCTGAACAAAAATACTCGGTAACCGAAAAAGAATGCTTAGCACTCATATGGGCATTAAATTATTTTAAGAGTTATTTATGGGGGTTGAAATTTCAAGTAATTACAGACCATCGAGCATTGGTGTGGTTAAAAAGCAAGCGTGACGTCAATGGCCGTCTAGCACGGTGGACGCTGTCAGTTTTAAGTTGGAATTTCGACATCGTCTATTGTCAAGGAAAGGATAATATAATTGCAGATTTTTTGAGGAGGAATCCACTTATGGAAGAGCCAGCAGAAAGTGCTGAACGAGTACCTGAGCAGGAGGACGGATTAAAATTATATGCAATTAATTTGGTGGATTTCCAAACCAAGCAAGAAACAGATGCGTTTTGCAGCCCCATAATTAACCGTTTGCGAAATGAACAAATTGATAATTATCGAGGATTTATTTTACAGAGAGGAATTTTATATAAGCGAACCAGGGTGGAACAATCTATAGTGAATTTATTAGTTGTGCCTAACGCTTTGTTTACAGTTTGTATGGAAGAATTGCATTATTGTCCGTGGATGGGAGGACATTTGGGTTTGTATAAAACCTATGCAAAGTTCAAGCAGCGATTCTTTATGGCCGGCGCAGAAAAAAAAGTCACCGCATATGTCAAATCTTGTCAGAAGTGTCTGGAGCGAAATATAAATAAGACTATTGCACCATTAATGTCCATTCCTGTTGAGGAAATATTTCAAAGGATAGGTGTGGATATACTGAGTCCGTTTCGTCGCTCAGATCGAGGAAACAAATATATTATTGTTGCAGTGGAATATCTGTCAAAATTCCTGATGTGCAAACCAGTTCCCAGAGTCACGGCAGAAGTGGTACAAGAATTCTTGGTGACGGAAATCTTATGTAGGTATGGGGTTCCTACTTGAAAATAATGATTTTTACAACAGAATGAAGTGGTGTGAAATATCAAAAGATCAGTTGAATGCAAAAAAAAGGGAGTGGTTTGAAGAAATAAAAGAAAAAATTGATGATGAAGACTATGTAACAGCTTCGCCAGGTTTCCTAATGGGAATGTTGAACGCATGTTCTACTACAATGGGGCTAGTGGCCATAGGAGGGGTCTCTGTGAAAAACACTATAGTAAGGAGCTTAAGATCAAGTGATGATTCGATGACAGTATTTGTTGCAAGCTCCATAGAAAACTTGGCAAAGCTCATAAGTCTGATTTATAGTGTTTACAGACTTTTTGGAATAAATCCCAGCAAAGAAAAGACCATATTGTTCCCTGAAGGATATGGTGAGTACACATCGTAGTTTCAAGATGGTGAATTTGTGGGCCAATATGGAGTTGAAACAAGCTCATTAAAACCCATAGGAGCAAACCCACAAGACGATTTTAATGCAATAGCAGCCACTACACTCCAACTTCTCAGAACACAAATAATAAATGTTTTTGGAGCAATTTCAAGAATAGTTATAGGATGTGACAACGTTCGGCGATTGTGGAATGTGAAAGAAGTGGCATATGAAAAAATGAATATAAGCATGGGGGTTAGATTTTTGACAGATGGAGGAAGAAATCCATGGGTGATTAAAAACTTAGCAGTTGATGAGGCAACCCTGAGATATAAAAAGATTTCAACTGAAGACGATAGAAAGTATTTTTTTAGAGTAATGAATCCCAATAACCCATTTTCAGAACCCAGTGAGGAAAAACTATTGTATAGCAAGGATGTGGGAATATTAGTGGCATGCACATTAAGCAATCCTGGTGACACCAAAGTAAGGGAGATGGTGATTAAAAAATCATATATAAGCCCGGAGGCGACAAACGGACTACACATGATGAGTGGGACATATCTATATACCAATCCCCCACCGTATGGATATGGGAGTCCAGCACCATATGTGGCAGCATCAGTCAATAGAGCATAAAATATAGTTATAACCATAAGGATGAAAATAGCAGCAAAAAAGAGATAAATGATTTTAAGGTATTAGATGCAAATTCCCATATTACGATCGTATCCAAAGGAAGGAATAGTAGGCAACTTTCACCCTGGCATTGCATGGAGGTTTGCTCAGTTATATTTGATAAAACACTTTGATATAATACAGAAAGGGATACAGCACACCATGGATTTCCTCAAATCTAGTAATTCAGATGTCTTAAGTAAAGGGAGACAAACATGGGACCCTGAATCCTTCAAAAGCACCACTTGTTCTAGGGCATTCAATGGGTTTCTTTATTTATTGAAAGTAAATCTTGGGAAAACCCCCAGTACTTTGCTAGAATGCATAATTTATTGGTATGAAATGTACAATAAAACAAGTTTGGTTGTCAAAATAAATAAATAAATAAGTATTAGGGGACAATCTTACACAAATCGATCTAGTTCTAAACTAAGCAAAGCTTGTACTATTGGTACTAGACGACGATAAACATACTTATATATAGATAAATAAATACTTAAATACATAGAAAACATCCATAACTCAGGAACAAATATTCGTGCTCATCACACAAATAAATGCCCTTACCGGGATTTGAACCCAGGACCTCTTGCTTCGTATGCGGGGTCACTACCAACTAGGCTAAAGCGGTCGTTAAGGATCAAAGACATTGTTCATCACCAAAAGAAAATATATATAAAGAAATTGAAGATGAGAGTTTCAGTCTCGTCGAGGAAGATGGTGATAAAGAAGAAAGTAATAAATGGTGAAAAGGAGTGCCACAAATGGCTGGACAATTATGCAAGATCATTCTGCTCGTATATAAAACATGCGGAGAGAGGAAAAGTAGATAGGAGGGCAATTGCTTCTGGGTCAATAGTTGTACGACTGCATCTTCGAATAATTGAAGAGTTTCATTTGAATATGGCAAAAAGCCTTCCAGGAAGTACCATCAGCATGGGTGGAGAGGAAAAGAAAAGGAAGATCATGAATGAACTCCAAATGTCGTCCTTAAAAGAAGGTTTCGAGATATCATACAGTTTACAAGGGACAGAAGATGCGTCCAAATGGAACGAATGTATGAACCCGTTAATGTTTGCCATAGTACACCATTGTTGGACAGACGATTCTATTAGAAACAATAATGGATTACCGCTGGCAAATGATGAAGAAAAGGTGCTTTTCAAAATATGTATGATGGGATTCTATTATTTGCTCATTAAGAGGATAAATCTAGGTATAGAGCCTTGCCTACAGTACCTTTGCCTCAATCTTCGAACATAAATAAAACAAATGACAATTATGCGCATCGCCATAACTATAAACGAGCAAAACTGGAACCGACGAGGTGAGGTGACAGTGGAGCATTATGTCCTTTCATGAAAGAGAGCTTAGTCAGATCTCTGGGAGTTCATCGTCAACCGTCATTTGTGTACCTTTGTGGGCTCTCTAATGATGTTCTGACTACTATTGAGAAAATTCACCCAGTTTCAAAACGGCCTAATGGTCCAAAACAAGGTTATTTAAATCCAATAGAAAAGTTACCAATACCATTCCATACCGTACATGCTGACTGTACCGGGCCAATTGGGACAGTAAAATATACTTACAGATATGTACTACTGTTGGTGGATGCATTGCATATACCAAATTTACAATGTTATTACCAATCGAAAACTTAACAAGTTCTCAATTAGTAAAGGCTTTAGAGAACCTCCGCTTTACCTATTTGGGACCACTAAAAGAATTATTACACACAAAGAAACTAATTTTTCTAGTAAAGAGACAAAAGAACTTCTAGATATGTTGCAACAGTATTAAATTTACTTGTATGTGAAGTAAGTCGAGGGTCAGAATGGTCGAGTTGTTCTTTGGCAGATTCAAATAACGCCTGATACGAATCTACAGAAGAGTATCGGTTGTACACCTATGGAGCTAATTACAGGAATAAGGTTAGAGTTACCTGCGATTCGACGAATTAATATGGACCTTCCTAGAATTGAACAAGAATCAGAGGACCTAAAACAATTACGAAATACCGCTGAAGAACGGCTCCTAAATAATGCACTAAAAACAAAATTGAGATTTGATAAAACCAGACGAAACAATTTAAAATTGAAAGAAGGTGATGATATTGTTTACGTTCAACAACAACGGACTCGGTTAAGCAAACTTGACCCACGTTATAATGGTCCATTTACCATCGAAAAGTGCTTACCAAAAGATAGGTACGTGAAAAATGTACAAAAGAAAACTATACAGATTGTGCCTAAAGACCGAATACGGTTATGGAACCGTGAAGCTGGGGAAAATGCACAGGCCGTGATAGCCTAGTGAAATGATAACCTTAGTAATAATAATAATTAAAAATGGCGTAGCTATAAATTTACTAAAATAAATGAGCTGGGACCGCCACAATACGTAATAATTAAAATGGCGTAGCTATTTGCTATAATAAATAAGCTGGGACCGCCAAAACAAAAATTAAAACTGGCGTAGCTATAACTAATATTAAATGAGCTCGGACCGCCAAAATAATATCAAAAAATCAACCACCAATGAGTGCACCCAGATGAACTCTGATACTGAGGTTTGTTTATTTAATATGTATGATGTTGTTGTTACATGTGTTAATACCCAAGATGGATGAAAGTGTGATGTTTACTTAATATTTTGGTTTCAGTTTCTTAATAATGAAAATGAAGTAAGTATTACATGTTATTGAGATAATAGAGAATAGTGAACCTTTATGCACACAGAGCCAGAGCCCTATAGCTGGACCAAGTCATGACAATAAATATTCCGCAGTACAAAAATATTGTAATATGGTAGGTATGCCTCAAGAACTTGCAGTAATATAATTTATTATGTGTGTTTATGGTGTGTTTGGAGTGGTTATTACAATTAATTCGTTTTCAAATAAGCACTCTTCTTTGCCACTTGTTACGACCAGACCTATGATGGCCTAGTGGTTAAAGAACCTGACTACGAAGCTTGAGGTCCCGGGGTCGATTCCCGTGTCGAGGCAGATATTTGTATGAAAAATACGAATGTTTGTTCTCGGGTCTTGGGTGTTTAATAATATGTATTTAAGTATGTATCTAGTATCTATCTATATAAGTATGTTTATCCGTTGCCTAGTAACCATAACACAAGCTTTGCTCAGCTTACTTTGGGACTAGGTCAATTGGTGTGAATTGTCCTGTGATATATACAGGGTGCATTTTTACATTTGCTTTAACTTTAAGGGTAGATTCTTTTCTTTTTATGTAGTTAATTTCTCGAAGAAACGTATGTCCTAACTCGCACCGTTTTCAAAATATTTAAAATCGAAATTTAATCACTAATCTAAGTTACACCAGTGTAAAATCTTCTTAAGTAATTCATAAGTCATAACCAAATATCATTTTCTTCTCGTTATGAAGTAAAGAGTTTTCAATATTCCATCGGTGTGTCAAAAGAGTTTTAATTAATGAGCTTGTTGTTTTAAAAATTCTTTCCGATAGGATTAATGAGTTCGTTTGATTTTTTCTTTTTTTTGGCTCGCATGTGTCACGTCAATTTGACAGTAAATTGTTATTGTTGTAAATTTGTTTATTTTCAATTGCAAAATCGTGTTTACGAAATGCCACGGTTTAATTATTCGGCTGAAGAGGAAGCCAATATGCACTTTGTTTACGGCTTCTGCGATGGAAATGCCGCAGAAGCAGCAAGGGAGTACCGTCGTCGATATCCCAATCGACGAACGTCTCAACCTCACACATTTATGAATGTAAGTAAATACTTAAACAATAAAATTATTGTTTTCGTACTTATTACTTTTCATATTTTAAAAGTGCTTTAATTGTTGCAGTTGCATAGACGGTTCAGTGAAATGGGTCTCCGTTCGACCCCGCATGAACGTGTCATATATTTGACAATGCAGGATGAAATCGGTATAATGAATCTAATAATTGAAGACCCGACTTTATCGACAAGGCGAATAGGCCGTATCTTTAACGTAAATCACACCAAAGTGTGCAGATTGTGGAAGCGATACGGTCTGCATCCTTACCATTACTGCAAAGTACAAGGCCTTCTACCACGGGACAATTTTTCGCGAATTGCTTTCTGCCAAAGATCAAATGAATTACTCCTACACGACCCACGACTGATTCCAAAAATTCTGTGGATGGACGAGGCTCAGTTCACGAGAGCAGGAATAATAAATTCAAAAAATTATCACCATTGGTCAGACCAAAATCCACAGCTGGCCAGGGAGTCTTCGTTCCAATATGAGTTCTCCGTAAACATGTGGGCAGGAGTCTTGAACAATCGCCTCATTGGTCCAGTGGAGATTCCAAGCCGCCTCAATGGTGATAATTATTTGCAATTCCTACAGACATTGCATCATTTAGATTGTTTTGATGATGTTCCACTGGAAACTTTGCGGACACACTGGATTCAGCATGACGGGGCTCCAGCACATTTTGCTGCTCGTGTACGACAGTATTTAAATGAACAGTTCCCAGGGCGTTGGATTGGCCGCGGCAGCCCAACTCTTGCGTGGCCCGCCAGGTCTCCGGACCTAACACCCTTGGACTTTCATGTCTGGGGTACGTTAAAAGAGCGAGTTTACTCAAAACCGGTGGTAACCAGAGAACACTTGTTACAAAGAATTCAGGAGGAGGCCGACAACATGCGTGCCACTCATGTAAACTTAAATCGCGAGATACGGACGCGATTGAATGTTTGTTTAGAGAATGAAGGCGGCCACTTCGAGAATAAGTTGCAATAGTGTAAATTACTGGTTTGTTTTAATAGTGTAAATAAATTTAATGTCATTGAAATGAAGTAATGAGATTCAGTTTTTTTATTATGAAGTTATTGTTTTTGTACAGAAATAAATTTTGTTATACTTGAACGTCAATTTTATTTGTAGCTACGCAATAAACTCAGAGGATTAAAATACTTAATGCGAATTAATTTAGCTTAGATGTTTCAAGAAGAATGGAAAGAAAGGAAAAAAAATAAACATGTAGAAAAAATAAAATAAAATTCATCATCATCATCATTTCAGCCGAAAGACGTCCAATGCTGAACATAGGCCTCTCCCTAGGCTCGCCAAATAGATCGGTTCCATGCCATCCGCATCCAACGCGATCCCGCAACCTTAGCCGTGTCGTCGCTCCATCTTGTTGGAGGCCTACCTACACTGCGTCTTCCGGTCCGTGGACGCCACTCGAGAACCTTTTTGCCCCAACGTTTATTTGTCGGTTGGTTTCGATATTGTTTATATCACCGAGTTTTAATTATTTTGGGAGAATAAGTATGTACCTATTTCATTTTATTTTTTATATTACAGCTTAAAAGAAAATTACCAGAGCCCGTACTATTATCTATGGTGCCTACCACATGTGATTTAAAGCGATTAAAGTGATTTAATTTAAACGAATTTTTGATACTTCATGATTCGCCTAGAAAAAAGAAGTTTAAGCAAGAAATAGAACAACTTCGATGTAGAGAAAAAAAGAGTAGATTAAAGATCAGACTTCAAATGAAAGTTAAGCACTTGAAAAAAAGGTACTTATCTAGTGCCACTACTTTTCTTCACATACCATCAAAGATTATTTCTAAATCATGTACCTATTTACGTTTTTGCTTTTGTTTCAGGTTCAAAACTTACTACTTTAATTAAAGAGTTGGAAAGCAAACATCTTCTACAGGGAGAGGATTCCGAAATTTTAACTTCGATTAATATAAAGTTGAAAGACTTGGTTGGGCGACAATTATCAAAAATTAAAAAGCTTCCCTTACACGAAAACGTGCCGCACTACAATATCGCCCACAAAAAATACCTTATTCGAAAAGTCTAAAGTCGGCGTAATACAGACACTCTCCGCCTGGTGTTACATTTCATATTTCATTAGAAATGATAAAGTCACCCAGGCGGCAAAGGATATATGGGCGTCACCAAGACGACCGCAATACAAATATTTCATTTTCTGCATGAAGTATGTAAAGTAGTGGAGGCCCACGACAGAGGCATGATTGGGGCCCGGGTGATATCGTAGAGGTCGACGAAAGTATCACCGGGGGTGGCTTCTACAACGCCAAACAACAAATATCTGTGTGAACCACCTATCAAAACCAACACGCCGAACTGATCAACGATAAGTCGCGGGCAACTTAGGAGTCTTAGGACCCCATCATTGAGGCAGCGGTGCAACAGGATTCTTATATAATGTCGGACATGCATCGCTCCTGCACTGGATCCATTTGCGGCTGGGCATGCGGGGCCACTCGGTGGTGAACCACAGCGTGGAGTTCGTGGCTGGGACCATCGACCTAGAGGTCGACGATAGCTTGGGGGAAGCGAACCCCGAAGAAAGGAAACGCCGCGTCAAGGTGCACACAAACACCATTGAATGGAAATGGCTCGAATTAAAGCGCCATTTTGTACCTACTAGTATATTTTAATCTAAGACCTACAATAATTGTACAAATGAACATGATCGCAATAAACGAATATGAATATTGCAGTCCATGCCGGAGAGAGCGCAGATTGAAGTGTTGCATGGGGGAGTATATGTAACGCCATAATATCCTCCGGCGGTGCCCAAGTGACGCGGCGAGATTCACGAGGTTGCTCGCCGATATAAACAGGATGTACCTATCCCGGCTGCGGACGTTGGGGGATTAAGGGCGAAAATTGCCGGTGTCGTCCTGGCTGCCCTCGGGGAAAAAATAACTACAATACAAAATAATATTCATTTTCATTTTCGAAACCATAAAAAATTTAAAATATGTCGACAACAAGGGAAAAATGTCGTCATTTCCGAGTTTGAATAACTGGATCACCACGTTCCAGAGCTTTTAAAGACTGAGGCGGATTTTAAATGAAAAAAATATTAATATCATACGGCCTGAAATAATGACCCGACCAGCCACGCCTTCGCCTGCACGTTTAGTCCTTATTAGTGACTAAGCTGATAAAATTCCACGAAAACACATAAAACTGTGAAGACGATTACAGTGAACAGGTGTTGACAATACAGGCGATATTCGATTGCACTCGTGCAACAAACGAATTTTCTCATCGGGCCAGATCTATCGACCCCGTGATCTCGTCCTAATCAAATCTACTTACTTAATACTATAGTCCGACAAGCTCGAGCGCGGCTCTCCGCGGAACCCTGTCACAGTCAGCATTTGCCGCACTTATTATTAAAAACAATCTCGTTAAGGACAGCAGAGGCTCCCTGCGACAGGGTTCCGCCGAGCGCCGCGCACGAGCTTGTCAAGGTATAGGTAGGTGGACCTATTAACTGTGTTTCTATTTTGTATGCATTGCATTTAATGGGTAGGTTAGTTAAGTCTGTCTTGATATATTTCAGATGAAAAAGTTGACGCAGGATGTCTCCGAATCATAGATGATGGAGATATCAGACATTTGATTCCATTAGCAGGGGAAAATGCAACAATATATTATATTCCATATATGAACGCCACATCTCAACATATAAAAAGAAATGAGTCTGGAAAATTATATGATGCCGTTGTTAATAGAAGGAAAGACCTACGCAAGAGAGGAGTTATAGCTGGATCTTCGCGGAGTTCGAGGAGCTCTTCTTCAGAAACTTATTCTGTAACAGAAGGAACACCGCTAACACTTTTATCAGTCCATAGTGAAGGTAGACAATTGTTATTAGACGCCGCAGACGCCATTGAATTTTTTTTCGGACGGGGGCGCTCATTCTACGTATCCGCGACTTTGAAATAAAATTTGAAAGACACAGTACTGAAAGTAAGTGACCACTGACCATGTCTGCAGTCACGTTCCTCGACGACCTATTCGATAACGTCAACGGTGCCAGCACCCGCCACAAGCACACGCGCGGTAGAAAATGACGTGCTGCCGTCACACGGGACTCGGACCACCTCGCCTTTGTTAGAAAAAGCTAGCGAAACAATAAAAAAAAAAATATACCGACAACAAGCGGAAAATGTCGTCAGCTCAGAGTTTGAATAACTGGATCACCACGGTAGGGAGCTTTTAAAGACTGTGGCGGATTTTAAATTAAAAAAAAATATTAATATCGTACGGCCCAGTTACTTTAATTCAGACGCCATTGAAATGTTTTTCGGGCGGGTGCGCTCATGCAACGACCGAAATAATGACCCGACCAGCCACGCTTTCGCCTGCACGTTTAGTCCTTATCAGTGACTAACCTGATAAAATTCCACGAAAACACATATAACTGTGAAGACGATTACAGTGAACAGGTGTTGAAAATACTACAAGCGATATTCGATTGGACTCCTGCAACAAACGAGTTATTTCATCGGGCCAGATCTATCGACCCCGTGATCTCGTCCTCGGCCACTACTCGCCTAGCGGGTGGCAACGGCGTCGAATCGTTACGAGTGCAGACCGCACGAGAGCGCCTCGGCGTGCACTCATGCGCATACACAGCGGGATGGATCGTGAGGAAAGTTATGAGAAATTTCCATTGTGCTCACTGTAAAAATGATTTTACCACAAATGATCCGGCGGTGATCCATAAATGGATAGACACAAGGAATACAACCATATGGAAAAAGAAAGATTGACTTATCCTTCGGTGTCTGCTTTGACTTAAAGCCTTTGAGGGCTTTTAGCCATCATCAGGTATGATTGTTTTATATCGATGTCCGTGACGCTGTGTATTTTTAACTGGTGTAATATAATCAACAAAATATTAAAATAAAAGGGACGGGAGGGAAAGGGAGGGATATTCACTTCAAAAATATTCAAAACGTAGACGAAATAAAACACTGCATAAGTACTTACATGGTTATTTCATTTTATGAGCTAATTCAGTTTTCCTCGCAATATACGATATAATTGTTAACTGGGTAGACTAAATCCTACAAACATTAACAGATTATCAGGTATTATAAAAAAACATATGGCATTTTCATTGCAGTGCAGCAGTGTTTATGAAATTGGTATTTTTTAATTTGTATCATAATGGTTAATTTAACATTAAGTAAGTACTTAATTAGTCATTAGTATATAACTGAAATTGATTAACCCGAATTACCCGAGTTCGCTATAACATTGGAAAGGGACAAGCTGCGCTAGGAGTACGTCGACGCCTGCCGAACCGCCACCACGTCAGAATTTCGTAACTTCTGCGAACGACAGAATAAGGAAGACGTTGTGGGTTACAAACCGAATTATAACAAAAAAAACCATTAACGCAGCCCCCGGCCACTCTAAGCCTTCCCGATGGTACATATACAACAAACAGCATTGATACAGCCTGAAACCTGCTGAACACTTTTTACCCCGACGAAAACACCTGACCGACGTGACACCAGACACGTCAGGACTATGACTACTCCCCCTGACACCACACACTGACATGTTGTTTACTAACGCAGAAATGGCTCGTGGAATCCCCTCAGAATCAGAATCCTGCGCACTAATGGGTAATAATGAAAACCGGCCAAGTGCGAGTCGGACTCGCGCATGAAGGGTTCCGTACAATTATCTATAATGAGAATAGGTCGTAGGCTATTTTTTTTATACCTACCCCTATTCTTCGCAGACGGAGTCGCGGGCAACAGCTAGTTATCTATAAACATCACGTTTGTTGAATGGGAGCCCCCTAAAATATTTTTTTTGTTCTAATTTAATGATTTATTTTTAAAGTCAATACATAACTAAATATTCTGTGAATATTTCAAGCTTCTACCTATTGCCGTTATCAATATCGAGCAAAAACGAGCAAAAAAATCACGTTTGTTGTATGGGAGCCCTCTTAAATATTTATTTTATTCCATTTTTTAGTATTTGTTGTTTTAGCGGCAACCAAAATACATCATCTGTGAAAATTTTAACTCTCTAGCTATCACGGTTCCCGAGATACAGCCTGGTGACAGACGGACGGACGGACGGACAGCGGAGCCTCAGTAATAGGGTTCCCGTTTTTACCCTTTGGGTACGGAACCCTAAAAACTATTGTGTTCTCTTTGCTTTATAACATTATAGGTACAAGGAGTTTAGAGGGGCCAGGAGACAGCTAAATTATAGACGCCGTGGTATCATGGCAAACAAAATTTCAAAGTTAATCATTTTAAAAAATTACCGAAAATATGAACGAAGAGTGGAAAAAAAATATGGCTGCAAATGAAATTATGCACGAAAACCAAGAAAGGTAGGAGGAGGTTTACAACAGAGGAAAAGATAATTGCTTAAGCAATTATGAAACAAAGCCTTAAATGCTATAGATTCCTACAAAGGATTTTTATAGTCCCCTCAAAAACAAATTTTAATAAATTGACTGCCAGTTTATTTCAAACGATCAGAAAAGTTAGTCTAATTATTTATTTATTCTTTATTTTGTAGTTTCTACTAACATAGTTATTAAGCACCCAATGTAACTAACGAATAATGGATCCGAGTTATCTGAATAAATAGATTTATTATTATTATTTATTATTTCATGCGGAATCAATGCGCATAAAGATGCGAATGCGAAAAAAGAAGTTAGACAGATAGTGGATGCTGAGTAATAGGGCTCTATAGCGAACCCTAAAAATAATAAACATGATATGTTAAGGCTAAAAAAAAAAAAAAACGTCTTTTCTGTGTGTTTTGCTTCTACTCATAACTATCGCAACAAGAGGTATATTTTTATGAAAGATGAGAGGTGGCTCAGAACCAGTGCTAGTCTAGCTACTCGTGCCATATTTATTTGTCTTGTGGTTTCCTCTTTAACTTATACACAATGTTATATTAGTTATTTTTTTGTTCCAGGCCAGCACTCGGAGTGACCACAAAAAACTATTTGACGAAATGTCCTTGACACCTGGGTTAACTTGCAAGAAATCCAGAGAAAATTAATCCATTTGGATTTGTCGAATTAAAGACCAAAAGTACTTAATAGATTTGCCGATCACGCATTGGTATTCTTACTTCTAAGAGCCATCTATAAATGGAAGCAACCCAAAGCATTTTACTTTTCTGAAAGAGCTGCTTCTGCACAAGTAGGAGCAATAATACAGGACATTGTGGAGGCAGTGAGTGCAACGGGTCTTGTACCAATTGCCATGGTCAGCGACCAGGGGAATTTCATTTCAAAGCGCATATAAAAGCCTTCGAGAAGAAACAGCGGAATCAGACCATAGAAGGTCGTGATATTGGTAGTAAGTAAAACGGTTATTGTTTATTCGTTTTCTTGGAACCTTATTAAATTGGTAAAATTGTAGATCAAGAAAAGGACCGCCTTAGGTTGTTTTTGAGCTTTTTTGCATTTCGTGAAAACATGTGTTTTAAATATGAAAAGGAACAAGAAAATAATCCTTCAAATTTTGGAGGTGAAAAACGTCGTGATGATTATTCAAAGAGTAAATATCTCAGACCAATTTGAAAACTAAACGAATTTTAAACAAACACAAGAACTTGATAAAAGAACTTTGTTGCATTTAGGACTTCACTTAGCAAATAAACATTGATTTCCAATGGGATAAGAATGAAAACCGATTAATTAATTTTGGGTCTTTTTTTGTTTATGCTGTAATGCAAATACACTGGAAATATAATATTTTATATTCTATCTTGAAACTATTATTTTTTTTCAAACAATTTGAGTGATACAAATTCCCCCCAGCAAAACACATGCCCCATTATATATATTTTTTTCATCACATTGTGTAGATAATCTATATTATTAGTATTATTATTTTTACACCAATTCAAAATTAAATAATAAGCTCTTAACAAAATGTGATCTTGCACCGTAAAAAAAATGTTTTCTCCTCTCTTTTTTCATAACGGCAACCCTGCCACTACATTTCACCATTTTCTTCCCCTCGTATTTTCAACTTGAAACAACTAGCCAACTATATACCCATGCCTCCTAATTTGGTGAATGAAACGTTCATTGAATTAATTAATAGACATAGATGTCTAGTGGGCCACCGACCCAATCGACCCATGTAGATGGCATCTAAATTCCCGCAAGAAATGCCAAGCGGAGCTCCTCAGAGAGATAAATTTAGTCGCTTCGCACCAACTCACCATGCCAGAGTTAAAAAGAATGATAAAATCCTATCACGAACGGTTAAGATGGAAACGAAACAAAAAGGAAAACATGCCCCCGGTAGGTTGGATCTTGCCAGATGTATGAGATATCCCCTTATTTTTTTTCAATAGTTTTAGTGCTTTTATTCATAACAAATTTACATAAAACCGATGTTAAGTATATCGCCAATTATTTGCTTTTATCTATATTTTTATTTATTGTGACAAAACTCTAAGTCTGACACAAACTCCTTCCACCGACTATACCTCTGCATACTACACCAGCACAGTCATCTAATTCACACATGCACATTAATTCCAACCCATCCCAAACTCTGGAAGCGATTCAAAATGCAATTGCAAGGCATGACCTATCAATCAAACTGACCCACTTAATTAGTCTGTAAAAATTAGTATACTAATGATCAGGTATATAGATATTATCAACACATCATCATTATATCTACCTGTAATTAAACTCAACCAGATTTTAACAATAAAATAATACGACTCGAAAAAGCTTGTAGCTATAAATAGTCCAGATTTCCCCGTATATTTTTTTTCTTAATCGAAATAAACAATTATTAATAAAACTGATTGACTGATTGTCCTAAGATTTTAGGACATGTCCAAAGTTACATTGCCCAACAACCACCCTAAACGAAATCTATTCACATACATTCTCAATGCTCAGACACCAACCTGCCGCAAATTCACTACATGTCCAGCAAAATAATTTTATTATTTTTTTTTTTTTTAGACCTCTTCAACAGTTATACCCATATTGCTCAGCAACAATTCAACTGAACCAAGAGTCATCTCTCCCCCAACCCCCACAATTCATTCAGCCGTACCAATGATCAACCCTTCTCCAAACCCCACAACTCACTCAGCCATGCCATTAATCACCCCTTCTCCAAACTCCACAACTCATTCAGCCATGCCATTAATCACCCCTTCTCCGAACCCCACAGCCCATTCAGCCATGCCAACATTCACCCCTTCTCCAGACCCCACAGCTATCGATTTAATAAATCTAATTAGTACCATAATCCCATCTCCTCAGCCAGCCGCGCCAAGATTCAACCCTTCCCCAATCCCCTAATTGTTGACTTAATAAGTTTCCCTAATAGCGTCTACAGACTCACGCCGAGAACCCCCGAGAACACCCGAGAAGCGTGAATGTGATCGCTTTCTCGCCGTCTCGTTCTCGCGCTCGCCTGATCTCCGATCGGTGTCGGTATTTTCAAAGGGTTTCTCGGGCGAGGAACGAGAACGGTATCACATTCTTGTTCGGTCTCAGTGCGACCGTGGCATTGATTGTGTGTTGTCGTGTAGGTAAATTTCTAGTTAAATAAATACCATCTAAGTCTGTCTGTAGTCGCTCTCTATAACATATCCAAGGTCGGCTAAGAGACCCGGACTGTGTACCTTCGATCCCTGATCCCTTAAATTGATCCCACGCTGAAGGTACAGGTTCTAAAAATAAATAAAAATACCGACCTCGGTGGATAGGCTCATGGTTTGTACGGGCGGGCCGGCGGCCCCCTGTGCGGCGGGGTCTGGGGTGAAGGGAGGAGCCCGTAGGTAATCCCACAAACGCCTGTGAAGTTTTGGACCCGTAAACTGGGCCCCTCCAGTTTGTGGATAAAATTGGGGAAAAATTTCTACCCACATTTTCCTAACAAATTGTTCATCTCAAGCCCTCTATACACAGGCTGCTCTGATCTTTTAGTGCGCGGTGCGCGGTTGTGGGCTTCTGTTGTGTATAGTTGATAATTTGTTTTTGACTTTAGTATTAGCCTGATCTTATTTGCTTTTTTGGATCTGATATCAAAATTATATTACCGTTGTCTTTAATCTGGTGACTCCGAGAAGAGCTACGGATTAGCCCGAAACATGTCGAGTTAAACTCGTTTTAAGACGTGAGTGATCCGTTTATTTTCACTATGAGCGAGTCTCACGGTAGTTTCATGTTTAATGTAAATGTTATTCACAAAATTGATGGTATTTGGGGGAAATTCTTAGGGTCTTCCTATAGTCCAAGCTTTGTGCACTCAAGCTTTGAGTAGGGCTGTACTGGAGCCTCAATCCCTCTTGACTTAGGCCTCCATCACACATGTGAGAAAGAAAAAAAAAAAAAGTTAGGTTAGGTTAGGTCCCCCCCCGGGTGTCGCTACCTTGTCGTGGTGGGGGGCTTGAGCCCTTTGTGATGTTCGGGCCTTTAAGCTCGAAGTGAAAGGGTGACCAAGAGCGGCACAGCCTCGGTGGAGCTCATCCTGGGCCAGGCGAGGAGGGCGCTCCCTAGTGAAAGGGTGCACTGCTTTCCTACTCCCTGTCTCTCCTGCAGCAGGGGACTACGGGGACGCAGAGGTGGTGGGTCCGATCCCGGACTGGGATGCAGACATGACGTGGACCGTGAGGAAGGAAAACCTCTATAAAAACCGGGGATAACAGCTCCTTATCGCGGTTCTGGATGCCGGTTGCAGCGTATCCAGTACCAGGCCGGAGACAAGTAGGTCCTGAGGACTGAACGGGTCTGGCCTGGGCTAGCGGATTGCCGGATGTGCCACTTTAGTGGCGAACGGGTTGGCGTAACAGCAATTCAAGGGGAACTCACCCCGTAAAAAAGAGGAGAGTGCTCCCTCTTTAAAAGAAGCAGGGGACCGCACCCCTCAATCAAAGGAGTATGAGTGATAACAAAGAGAAACTACCCCAGGAGGGTACCTTGTTTCGAGGAGAATTCCTCTCCGTTACCATCCCACGGACAGCCCCATCGTATTCGGGGGGGGGGGGGGGGGCAATTGTCACTTCGTAGGCACTGAAAGCCCACGTTTTAACTTTAGTTCATCCGCGACTCAGATCCCGGACCAAAATAGTCTTGGCGTATCAGTGCGCGACTGCACTGTACGCCTCACATGGCAAATTGATTACCAAGAGCCCGAACCTAGGGCCAACACGAGCTCGGAAGTCAACTTTGCTTCCCAGGGGACTGCAGGTTACGAGTCTACTGGCAGAAGCAATCTTGAGGACGTCCCGGAGGTAGCTGAGCGGGAACAAAATAAACATCACAGTATCCAACCTGTTAGTTTTCTTTAGCAATCTGCCTCTCGAACTGAATCTTATTTCAGGAGTATTGCTACTAATTGCCATATCTAACATTTCTGGTAAGTTTTGAACATTATTGCTTGTTTCCGACTGACTTTATATTGGGAAGAGTATTCTGCAAGCAGACCTACGAAATGCGTTTGATGCAAGTAACTCTTGAGAAGTCTGTTAGCGAGAATGTTCTTCCTTTTATTCGAGAGCAGACCATGACCAATTCAGAACTTGAGGTCACAAAAAGAATGGACAGGTTGGCATCATCAATCTCCCGGGAAGGACAGATGAGCATCAATCTCGACCTTTCCAAGTGGAACCAATTACAGCGACATGAGTTGAATAGATACATTTTCAGGGAGCTGGATCAATTACATGGGAGAAACAATCTTTATGAGGACTCCCATCTGTGGTTTAATCGCTGTCTCATATTGTTGAGTTCAAGGCTGACCCCTCCCAAGATAGGCGACAATGGAGAGCCACTGGAAGGGGACTATTGGCACTATGACCAGTTTGGTGGCCTAGAAGGGATGAGACAGAAAGCATGGACCATCACAACAATCATGCTCATAAAACTTGCACTAGATGAGGTTCAAATTGTGGGGACGATGGGACAAGCGGATAATCAAGTCATACACATCAAACTTTCATCAGAACAAAACCGAGATCCCAGAAGGCAAGTAAACCTTCTCCTAAACAGTCTTGATTATATTTTTACGAGTGCAGGGCTCAAGCTAAAAACACAAGAGACCTGGTACTCGCGTAATTTGTTCGAATATTCTAAAATTCGATTTTACAAGTCACGGAGAATAGATAATTCCCTCAAAAGGTTAAATCGATTAATTCCTGACATAAATGAAGGATTCCCCTCTATCAATTCATATCTGACTTGTATCTCAACTTGTATGTACCGAGAGCTTATCACGCAACCATAACTCACCGCTGGTTCCATTTTTTACATACTAATTAGAAATTGGTAACACCTATCAAAGAAAAAACATGTTGAAAGGATGTGATGCAAAAACTGAGCTTCCGGTCCTTCTAAATATTCCCTCCATAATAGGGGATTCCCTCTATCAAATGTTTTCCAACATAGCGTGGCTGCCCTGATCTGCTAACGATTTGGGTCAAAATTTTACAAATAATTAGAAAAAACAGCCCTCATACATATCGTGCAATTCTTCATGTGATCCCTTGTAAAATCAAACAACAGCTTGATCCAATTACTTTAGTGGAGGACATATACAGCCTTAACTCATTTCAGATCAAAGTGTCCTTAATAAGGGCTGTAAGTTTCATTTTCGTCTGCTGTCAACTTTTCTAGTTAAAGGGGTGCCAACGAATTTGTGTCGTTGGCCAAGAATAATGAGATAATTTTCTAACACGTTTTTGTTTGTTTTAGGTACTATTTTGAGATGTGCTATTTCCAGGCGTACTATATTTGTTATGTGGCACTCCAAACAAGACACTGAAAAAAAAATATCAACATATTCTGGGTACTTTTGACTGAAATGTCACTTCTTTCCGAGAACATTGTAAATATTGACATGGAGATATTAGCGACAGAATTAGTAATTTATGTAAACGATTTTCGTGTTATTGGAAAAAAGACTTATTCTAGTAAGTCTAAATTAATAGAAAAAGAGCATACACGGAAGATGAATCAGGTTTTGACAAACACAGACTTGATTACAGGCTTTTTCTTCTCTCGGATCTTCGATCAACAAAAGACTCGGATCCACTTATATCCTTATATAAAGTCTAAGAAAGTTCCCCACAAAAAAATGTGTTTTATCAAAATCTGTAATAGAATTGTCATCTTTGAATAAGTAATTTTAACGATTTACTGTTATTTGTTTTATATGATAATATTTGTACAGTTTTATGTTTATACTTAGACTATGAATTATAACAACAACAAAACTGTATACAGTATATGAATTATATGATTTTTTTATTATTATCTGTTTCATTTGATGTTTTTTAACAACAAGTAACACTTATTTCCACCTTTTATCTAATGGACATCGCCTATAAAATGATTTAAAATTCAATGCCGAATACAACTTCACTGCGAGACATTTCTAGACGTTAAACAAACTTATTTCTTGATTACATATTCACAAAAATGTTTTAATGTTTTGGTTTAGATGGCCGGATAGCCTAGTTGTTAGAGAACCTAACTACGAAGCTTGAGGTCCCGGGTTCGATTCCCGGTCGGGGCAGATATTTGTGTGAAAAATACGAATGTTTGTGCTCGAGTCTTGGATGTTTAATATGTATTTAAGTATGTATTTATCTATATAAGTATGTTTATCCGTTGTCTGGTACCCATAGTACAAGCTTTGCTTAGTTTGGGACTAGGACAATTGGTGTTAATTGTCCCGTGATATTTATTTATTTTTTATTTAATATCATTTTTCACATTGCTTTCATTGTATTTTGACGTTTTAAATAGAAGAAAAAAAAACAGTATTTCGTTCGAGGTAAAGGTATTTATGGCCGCCCTTGTATGGGAGCGGAATCAGTGTGATACGCTTAAAACTATTGGCGATCAAATGCAACGAATGAATTACCAAATAATCCCGAAGAACTAAATATTTACACAATTACATGCAACAGAACGAAACGAACTCCGAGCGACGATGGACCAAGAAAGAGTTCGTCAACAAAATGATGTTTGACGATAGTGACAATTATTATTACTGGCTAAACTCAGTAGACAGTACTGGCGTGGTAGTTCCAAAAACACTGCCCGCGCCCATGTTGCAGACTGGAAGTGGGTTGATCCAACAAACGGCTGGTTCCTGGCAAACGAGGAAGCTGTTGAAGCCGGCAGCGCTTCTGCGTTGGGGCTTCATCGTCATCGAGCCCAGCGGGCACGGCCAAGTCGAATACGCTGGGATCATATCATCGATCCAAAAAGGCGGTCGCGAAATGAGCATGGACATGGCACAGCCGGTAGTGCAGCAGTTTTACGTACAGTTAAAAGATCTGAGGGATACGATGATGCGGTCCAAGATAATACAAATTATTGAACTGTTATTCATCGTATTGCCCGATCCCGATGGAAAATTAAAAAAAAGGGACCAAAAAATATGTTCATTAAAACCTTTGTTATATAGTGACTGTCACCAAGGCCGTGGTTATTCGTTTCTATGCAGCATTAAAACTAAACAACAAGTTATGAATCACACCAAAAACCTCAATGAAGCCGACTTCGATAAGCGCTCGCTTAGCCCGTAGAGCCGCAAAGTTCGCACCACCACTTGATATTAATTAATTACACTATATAATTTTCGTTATTCCGGTCCCAAAGGTACAATCGTACCCTTTTGGGATCCAAATAAAATATCTAATTTTATCCAGCTAACAACAAATCAAATACAGCCGATCCACAAAAGGAAGGTCATTGGACCATCCTAATTCTGCTACGCTACGCGGACAACCCTATGCGATCGTTTATTGCTGCACAGGGTAAGCAACGAAATTAAATATTAAACAATAAGTTTCGAGTAATATTTTCTGTATGTATGAATTAAATTCAATTTAATATTTTGTTTCCAAGAAATTTAATTGTTTTTTTTTTTTTTGAATGAGTCGTCAGATGGGCCAAAGACGCGAAGTCTTTGCTGTTTTTTACTTTAAGGATTGGAAGGGTGACTTGTGCTCGGGAAAAATCCCTTCGGACGAACTGGGAATGGAGGACAAAAAGGAGGAGGTTAATTTCACTTTCAGTTTTGCGTGAGATACGACTCTCGCAATTCTGGGCTTAACACTGTTTGGGAGTGTTATAGAAAGGAATTTTATTTGCGATGCAGCGACCTCGACTATTTGGAGACGTCGTTAAGCAAAAGTACGCTCAACGGTCCGTCGCGAATCGGCCGACCATGACTGAACATACGAGTCCGGCTTCCTTAGCCGTTAAGCGAAAAGATCGCGCCATTGCCAAAACCGTTCCTCTAATAAAGTCAGATTGGAACGGTTATTTGGAAGTCACTGACGAGACGGAAATGGGCCTTGCCCTTTTCACTATCACCGGAGACAGCTCTGTGCTTAGACATATCAGCATTCCATTCAACGGCGGAACGCGTGAAAAAGATACTCGAATAATCATTCTTAGAAAAGACCTCGCTGATTTACGCGTTGGCCTATTTCGAAGAGGTGGTGAGATATCCATTCCGGATCAAATGATCAAGAACTTGAGCGACCGGGGAGTTGAAAAATACATTTCCGAGTTTGCACTTCTTTCACAGCTAATGTACAAAATACATAAGGATCCTTCAGTCAGAGATAGGTGGATTCCCTCCTTCTCGCCTCCTTTGCGGGACATACCAGAATTGCTGAACAAGCCGGTCCCAGTTCCGCTCACTGGACCCAGTTTTGCCGTTAGTAGAGCTTCAGGCTTTCGGGCTTATACGTTAGGACAATGGTTCGTGTACCTCTTTGTTGAGAGGCTTTCACGAAGATGTGAGAACGGCTTGGGCCTCAGGCCCTTGATATATTGCGTTACATGGTTGGCGAGATTAGTCAATGATGGGGATATAGAGAATTTAAAATGCAGCGCCCTCATAGTCAAAAACTGGATTATAGACGTGGGATGTAGTGACTGCTTGTATAAGCATTTAAGAGAACTGCGTCAGGATCAGGCCTTTGAGTACATATTCAACATTGCTGACTCCTTTTCCACGCACATAACCCTGCCTACAATCTCAGCGAATTTGAATTTCTTGGACTGTGGTGATAATCAGATAGAGAACTTATACAACAAGGAAGGCTTTTTAAGAACTATAGGGAAGCATTCATTCCTGACTTCGCAATACGCTCGAGTTCCTATGCAGCTAAGAGTGAAAGTTAATGAGGCGAAAACCTCGAAAGTAATTACTGCCACGGGCAGACAAGCGGCGTCACTTCTACTGATGCTTGACATGCACGCACGCGTGTTGAGGGCTCGCGAGTGGTCACAGTGCCTTCCAGTGTTCTTTGCTTGCTTGAATGAGAGGCGCGTGAACGACGGAGATTCCCTCGTCACTCTTGTCTCTCAACTCGTCCTGGACATGCTCGCCTTAACGAGCGCCTCACATGAGATGGAGACGACTATTGCTCACTTTGCGGTGTTGATCTTTAGAGGCAGGCTCTCTATAGAAATGACCAGTGCTTTCGCGGACGCTAAACGTCGGGATCAGCGTATGAGCGCTCAGACATTTATTGTTGAGCACTGCTTTATGCGAGCGACTAGCCCGGACGTCCATGCATTCGCGATGGAATCCTTTCGCGAGTTCGCGGCTACAGAGCGTTCTCAGCGTTTGGCTCTATTAAGTTATCCAGTTCAGAGTCAAACATTTGCGTATGACATCTCGAAGGAGGAGATTGATTTGGAGGAAAAATGGGGCATAGATATGGCTCTGCAGGAAGACGAGCTGGCACCTTTGTACTCCGGCGAGTCAGTGATTTTTACCGCGAGCAGACGGCAGGACGAAACATCATCGGGTGGTGACTCCATAGATTCGACTGCGGCATCTCGCATGGACATGTCCGCTACAGTGAACGACTCTGTCTCGCTGGCAGAGGATGAGCTTGCCATGCTCAAGGAATTGAATGTGGAACCCACTCCCCTCAATTCCACGTTCAGGACAGCTCATGGGCAGAGTTTAGTGGAGATTGGGAGCCCTAAAAATTACGCCACTTTTCCGACGGGCTTTGCTGTGGATACTGGATCCACCATGAGCTCCGTCACTATCGATGTCGACACTGGGAGTAGCCTTGGAAATGCCGACTCGGCTGAGAATGAGCTCCAAGAGAAATTTAATTGTTGTCTTTGTTTTAGATTTTCATAATGGATGATCCTGGCCTGTCATCATCTTCCTTTTTGTCATCTCCCTTAAAAAAAAACGGCTTAAAAGAAATCGACTAACAGCAAATGAAAAAACAGCTAATGTTGTTTTTAAGTCTGTGGAGCAAAACGATGACCACCACCACCACCACCGACAGCAGAGATTAAGGGAACTTCTCAGAGTCCTATTTCCAATATTCTGCGGAAATGTAAAATCACTCGCAAAGTATGTTCTCCGCCAAAGCATATTCCCGTGTATCAAACTGTGATAGAAAAAATCAGATGACTTTATAATAACTGCAATTATAAGAAAAGTACACTAATTTATTACGCAGGTGAATTTATTACGCACGCGATGTCGCTTTTTATCTAATGGACATCGCGTATAAAATGATTTAAAATTCAATGCCGAAAACAACTTTATTGCGAGACATTTCTAGACGTTAAACAAACGTGTTTCTTAATTATATATTCACAAAAATGTTTTAAATTTCATTTTTCACATTGCTTTCATTGTATTTTAACGTTTTAAATAGAAAAAAAAAAAACAGTATTTCGAGGTAAAGGTATTTATGGCCGCCCTTGTATGGGAGCGGAATCAGTGTGATACGCTTAAAACTATTGGCGATCAAATGCAACGAATGAATTACCAAATAATCCCGAAGAACTAAATATTTACACAATTACATGCTACAGAACGAAACGAACTCCGAGCGACGATGGACCAAGAGTTCGTCAACAAAATGATGTTTGACGATAGTGACAATTATTATTACTGGCTAAACTCAGTGGACTGTACTGGCGTGGTAGTTCCAAAAACACTGCCCGCGCCCATGTTGCAGACTGGAAGTGGGTTGATCCAACAAACGGCTGGTTCCTGGCAAACGAGGAAGCTGTTGAAGCCGGCAGCGCTTCTGCGTTGGGGCTTCATCGTCATCGAGCCCAGCGGGCACGGCCAAGTCGAATACGCTGGGATCATATCATCGATCCATAAAGGCGGTCGCGAAATGGGCATGGACATGGCACAGCCGGTAGTGCAGCAGTTTAACGTACAGTTAAAAGATCTGAGGGATACGATGATGCGGTCCAAGATAATACAAATGATTGAACTGTTATTCATTGTATTTGCCCGATGGAAAATTAAAAAAAAAGGGACCAAAAAATATGTTCATTAAAACCTTTGTTATATAGTGACTGTCACCAAGGCCGTGGTTATTCGTTTCTATGCAGCATTAAAACTAAACAACAATTTATGAACCACACCAAAAACCTCAATGAAGCCGACTTCGATAAGCGCTCGCTTTGCCCGTAGAGCCGCAAAGTCCGCACCACCACTTGATATTACTTAAATACACTAAATAATTTTCGTTATTCCGGTCCCAAAGGTACAATCGTACCCTTTTGGGATCCAAATAAAATATCTAATTTTATCCAGCTAACAACAAATCAAATACAGCCGACCCACAAAACGAAGGACACCCTATGCGATCGTTTATTGCTGCACAGGGTATGCAACGAAATTAAATATTAATAAGTTTCGAGTTATATTTTCTGTAAGTATGAATTAAATTAAATTTAATATTATGTTTCCAAGAAATTTAATTGTTGTCTTTGTTTTAGTTTTTCATAATGGATGATCCTGGCCTGTCATCATCTTCCTTTTTGTCATCACCCCTAAAAAAAAAACGGCTTAAAAGAAATCGACTAACGGCAAATGAAAAAACAGCTACTGTTGTCTTTAAGTATGTGGAGCAAAACGATGACCACCATCACCACCGACAGCAGAGATTAAGGGAACTTCTCAGAGTCCTATTTCCAATATTCTGCAGAAATGTAAAATCACTCGCAAAGTATGTTCTCCGCCAAAGCATATTCCCGCGTATCAAACTGTGATAGAAAAAATCAGATGACTTTATGATAACTGCAATTATAAGAAAAGTACCTGCACTAATTTATTATTAACAAGTAACACTTATTTCCAACTTTTATCTAATGGACATCGCGTATAAAATGATTTAAAATTCAATGCCGAAAACAACTTTACTGCGAGACATTTCTAGACGTTAAACAAACGTGTTTCTTAATTATATATTCACAAAAATGTTTTAAATTTCATTTTTCACATTGCTTTCATTGTATTTTAACATTTTAAATAGAAAAAAAAAACAGTATTTCGAGGTAAAGGTATTTATGGCCGCCCTTGTATGGGAGCGGAATCAGTGTGATATGCTTAAAACTATTGGCGATCAAATGCAACGAATGAATTACCAAATAATCCCGAAGAACTAAATATTTACACAATTACATGCTACAGAACGAAACGAACTCCGAGCGACGATGGACCAAGAAAGAGTTCGTCAACAAAATGATGTTTGATGATAGTGACAATTATTATTACTGGCTAAACTCAGTAGACCGTACTGGCGTGGTAGTTCCGAAAACACTGCCCGCGCCCATGTTGCAGACTGGAAGTGGGTTGATCCAACAAACGGCTGGTTCCTGGCAAACGAGGAAGCTGTTGAAGCCGGCAGCGCTTCTGCGTTGGGGCTTCATCGTCATCGAGCCCAGCGGGCACGGCCAAGTCGACTACGCTGGGATCATATCATCGATCCAAAAAGGCGGTCGCGTAATGGGCATGGACATGGCACAGCCGCTAGTGCAGCAGTTTTACGTGCAGTTCAAAGATCTGAGGGATACGATGTTGCGGTCCAAGATAATACAAATGATTGAACTGTTATTCATCGTATTGCCCGATGGAAAATTAAAAAAAAGGGACCAAAAAATATGTTCATTAAAACCTTTGTTATATTAACAGGGGTGCCAGATTGTATAATTGGATACAAAAACTGTATAATTAGGTGACTGATCGTATCCTCTATGTATCCTGGATCCTCGTGTATAATTAGATACGGAAAACCAAAATGTTATATTTTAAGTTCATATTCATTATATTCCACACGTACAATTCGGACCCATCGCTACGTTTACTTGACGTTTACGTTCACTAGTTGTGGGCGGCTACTACAAAAATCGAAACTCACGAACTCACGATACCTCCCTCTCTGTCGCTTAAATATGCAACTTGCAAGTGCGACAGAGAAGGAGTACGTGTTTAGTAGTAGACCCAGTAGATACTAGATAGCCATTTGTCTAGGTTTTGGCGCCAATTGTTCGACTTGAGCATTGAGCAAGTTCCGACCTGTTGCGTAGTTTTTGATGAATGTTGTGTCGATGTTGCTAAGCTATTATTTTATTAGCTAAGATCAAGATTGTTAACTGAAATAGTGTTGTGAGTGCTGTGATTGTGACTTGATATCAAACAAGCAGTGAAGCGAGTGCAGTGCATTGTAATAGTAAACCGCAGGGCAGGTGAGTACTTAGAGTAACTTAACTAATATAAATGTAACATACAAAGATAAAGAGTATAAATTAACTATAATTCTTCACTACTATTCTGTGGCTTTCTCTTTGCTTGTGCTCTGTGTGTTTGCATGAGGTATTTGTTTTTTAAGAAATGGTTTTTGGCAGTGGCTTGTTTTTGTTTGTTGCAGTGGGTCTTGTGTGGTGTTGTGTTTCTGCTGTTCGCTCCATTTAAAATGGATAAATTTGTTACAAAAAAAAGACCTGCTTCTGCTGGCCCTTCTGAAGCGTCAGATGATACGCCACCACGAGTCCAAAAAATAAGAAAAAAATCAAATCTCTCATTTAATGACAAATGGCTAGAGATGTCCAATTTGAGAAATTGGCTACAGAAAACCACAAATGACCAAGGTGATGAGCTTCCCAAATGTAAATTTTGTAATTTAGTATTAACAAATCATAAAGGAGTTTTGGAAAAACATTTAGGCAGCAGTAAGCACAAACAAATTATGTCTCTTAACAGTTCTAATAAAACAATAACCGAGCTGGTTAGCAACCCTGAGACAGAGACGAAGAAACTGATTAAACGCGCACAACTGAAACTGGCCGGACTGCTGGCTGCAAATAACCTGCCATTTGTTTTAATGGATACCTTAGTCTCTCTTTTGGCAAACATTTTTCCAGACTCAAATATTGCCAAGGGCTTACAAATGGGCAGAACTAAGGCCACTGCTGTTGTCACCCAAATATTGGGCCCAGAATTTTCAATGGAATTAACAAATTCTATTAAGGAGCCCGATAGCTACTTCTCCTTAATATTAGATGAGACAACAGACACCTCCTCAAAAAAGCAGTGTGCAATCACTGCTATCCATTGTGACAGTGATATTAATATCAAAACGTCATTCCTGGATATGGTTGAACCAGAGTCAAGCACAGGTGAAAGTTTGTTTCTGTGCTTAAAAAAAAGCATTGAAGATAGGAATATCCCACCCAGTAACTTTGTTGGATTTTATTCGGACACTACCAATTCCATGGTAGGTGAACACAATTCAGTGTTTTCACGTTTAAAGCAGGAATTTGAAAACATTGTTTGCCTCAAATGCTCTTGCCACAGCATCCACCTTGTTGCCTCAAAGGCTTGCCTACATCTCCCAAGATCTCTGGAGGATACCTTAAGAAATATTGGCTCCCATTTCTCTAGGAGTGACAAAAGGCAGAAAAGGTTACTAGAGATGCAAGAATTTTTCAACACTGAAATACACAAAATTTTAAGTCCTGCTACAACTAGATGGCTATCTCTCAAACAATGTGTTGACAGGATCTTGGAACAACTGCCTGCACTAATTCCATACTTCAGTGCTGAAGTATATGATGATCCATCCAAAACCACTGAAGAAATATTATGTGTTCTGAAAAATGACCTAATGATTATATACTTGGAATTTTTGTCATAGACATTAGCGTTGCTGACCGACTTTAATGTACTTTTCCAATCTGAGGTGCCATTACTACACCAATTAAAGCCTGAAATAGAAAAACTCCTTAAAACCACATACTCAAACTACATGAAAATAGAGATCAGCAAAAAAGACCCCTTCACAATCAACCACCAACACCCAGACAACTTTCTACTACTTGATAAACTGTATATGGGAGTCTAGCTGCTAGACTCTAGCAACCCAGGTTTATCACTGTAACTAGCAGTGGCGGATTTACCAGCAGGCTGAGTAGGTTTGAGCCTAGGGCGGCAGATTTTTGGGGCGGCAAATTTGGTTACCGACTATTTTTTTTTTTTGCTACCAGAAATCAAAAAGATTTCTGGATGACGGTTTTCTGTTTAGCAATCTTCCATATTCTAGAGTGAAACAGCTAGTTCGCCGCCCCCAACCAGTAATCGGTTGGGGGCGGCGAATCGGTAATCGGTCTTTGCGCCCTCTCCCCGCACTTTGAATGAGTGCAAAGAGCGAAATTATAGAAAATGTCTTTTTCTTTTCCTACCGTCAACCCATACAGCCAGTCCTATTATTTTTTGGAGGCTGCGAACTGCATGGTTTGTATATTCAGTGATTTTAATTTGAATGTAGGAAATAATTTAGTGAATAATTTTACCGATTTTAATCTTATGTATCGACTATTATGTGTTGAACATGCACTAGCTTTAGAAAATTTTATTTGAATTCTAGAAAAACCTTGAGCAGCGATAGCGAGATAGTCTGCGGTCAAAAAAAATATTTTTCCCCGAATGCGCTATTTTTTTAAAATGCTACAATGTTATCAATGACGTCAATGTTGCACGTGTACGTGATAAGGTCCATTCTCCTAATTCTCCATTCCCATAACCGCGTGGGTTACCCCGGTTACCCAAACATATCGAGGCGAAAAACGAAAACAACATCGAAACAAAAGAAAATAAGGCACGAAACTAGAAAACCACGAGTTTTACGCTTGCGAAAAATACTGGGTCGCGATTCGAGACGCTCTCTGCTCTATGTTGTGTGGAGTTAGTAAATGCGAACCCGAATTCACGAAATATATTGTAATCATCATTGTAATCAAATTCCTCGTTTTAAAATTTCGAGTAGTATGAGTAGGAGTGTCGTGATTTTTACCGGCACCTCCAAAATACAGCTGCAACAAAGGCGAACTGTGACTTTAGCGTGCTGCTGTAATTGCATAACGAATTGATATTTTTACGCGGGTGTGTGCTGTTTTTTTTTCGACGTGTTTCGCGGATTGTATGAATTTTTTCACAACACCGGTAAGTAAAAACTTTTAATAATCCCAATAAATAACAATAAATTATCTGTAACGAATAAATTCATTCAAAAAGCCCTTCAAAAATATTTTTCATTTCGAAGCTTGGAACATGGTCTCGTTAAACTTTTGAACATTTTCATACTAACTATAAGATATTCTAAAAGATTGCTCATGGTTATCTTGTCATTTTGTTTTTTTAATGAAGCAAACATGAAACAATAGAAATAATAATTCACAATAAACAATTCATCGGAAACTATGCAAAGAAGTTTCGATTTTTCGTGATAGGATAACAAAAATTACGTTACGCTAACTATTTATTGCGGGAATTACGAACGAAGGATGCCGTTGCTTGCGTATGAGAAATAAACTTCTTAATTTCAATCTTTCCATTTCAGTTCCTGAAAAGAAATTGTAAAAATGAGTGATGGTAGAAAGCGACTTAGCGGAGCGGAGTACAAAAAGAAGGCCAAAATAAAAAAAGAAGAACAAGAGCAAATCATACGAAAAACCACAAAAATAGACAGTTTTTTCAAAAATGAAAATTGTATCGAAAAGTCGGGAACGTCAACAATGCAATCTGGAAAGGATGAAACGGACTTCAAATCGGCTGCCCATCTGTCATCTGTTGAACTATCGACTAAAGAAAAAGTTGATGATTGTGTTCTTGACGACGAGTGCTCCAAAATTAATGATTGTGTTTTTGACGACGAGTGCTCCAAAATTGAAGATGCCTCTCGGACCGAGTCGTTAAATGATGATCGAATGCAAACAACTGAAGATCAGAACAAGGATCCAGCTTTATGGGAAATTAACGACACTTTAAGGGAAATTATTGCAAGATGCGGCTTCGATCAAAACAAATGTTCTGACTTCTCTAAAAGTGAAAGACTCTATGCTGATCAACGTCGTTTCTTGCCAGTGAGTATCTTCCAAAGAAAAATGAAAAACAATTCATTCGGTTCTTTACTTCAGTAAAGGACCGAAATTGGCTGGTTTACTCCGAAAGTAAGAGATCCGTATACTGCGGGCCGTGTTTAGCATTTGGTCCATTGGAGAATAAAACTCAGTTCGAGAACGAAGGATTTAATGACTGGAAAAATGCAGAACTTCGAGTAGCTCAGCATGAAAACTCAGCGCGTCATAAATCCAGTATTCTTAGTTTGAAAGCTAGAAGTGCGATTGATGCTCGAATCGATAATCTACTTCATTTGCAAATTGATGAAGAAATCACTTATTGGAGAAACGTTTTGAAAAGCGTTGTTGCTGTAGTGAAGCGGCTGTGTTCAAGAGGTCTCGCTTTTAGAGGAAAAAGTGAAAAGTTCGGTGATCCACACAACGGAAATTATTTTATGATCCTGGAACTGTTAGCTGAGTTCGATCCTTTCTTAGCCAGTCATATTGAGCGGTTTGGGAATCAAGGATCCGGAAGTACCAGTTACTTGTCGAAAACAGTTTGTGATGAGTTTATACTCTTGATGGGCCATAAAGTATTGAAGCAAATTGGAGATGAGATAAGAAGGGCGAAATACTTTTCCTTAATTATCGATTCGACACCGGATATAGCGCATGTGGACCAGCTCACCTTCGTGATCCGATATGTTTCAGAAACAGGAGAACCCTGTGAAAGATTCCTCAAGTTTTTGCCCTCAGTGGGACATAAAGCTGAAGAAATGTTTGCTGTGAGCACTATGTCTCGAAGCTATACCTCACGTGCTTTTAAGCAACCAACCTACTCACACACCCGTTATGACGATCAATATGTCACTACACTTCCGAAAGAGAAGTCCCGTAGGCCACGAAGGACTAATCCTAGTAAACAATTATAGTAAACAGGATCGTTTCACTAATTTGGTGCAACATAAAACTGGCACAAGGTCAATGTCCAAAGGTAAATTTGAAATACCCATGGTAAAAAATTACTATGGAGATAGAACGTTAAAAAAACGAGTCCCATACTTACTCAATAGTTTACCCGAGGACATAAGACGTGAGCCTTCACTTGCTAAATTTAAAAGTTTACTAAAAAAACATTTGTTAAATTCGTTGTAGCCATTTATGTATAATTGTATTAATTTAATCTATTTTAATAATTTATAAGCTATGTTTATATAAAGCGAGTTACCTGCAGTCAAACTGCGTAAGCAGTTTTGCGGGGCATGGTTTAATTGAAAGTGTAACTTTTTATGAATAAATATATTACATACATACATACATACATAGTCATCAACAACATAACAAGACGAACATGAACAACTTCCGCGAGCGCAAAGGAAATGAAAATCGCGCCATACGTCAAGAAGAGATAAAGAAGGAGTTATTCGTCGGATTGGATGATGAGGCGATGGCACGCCTCGCCGAGCCCCAGACGTTGCAGCCTATTATGATGCCTGTGACCAGTCGCGGCGTCGGAATGTCCACAGTGCAGTTAGCCTATACTGCTAAGCAGTATCACACCGATATTCGAGTGCAGAACATATATGCACAATATCTTCGGAACTAAAAACCTTGGGTTTGAATATTCAAGACTGCCGTGGACAATCTTATGACAATGCCGCAAATATGTCTGGGATATACAACGGCTTACAGGCTAAAATTCAACGTCAAGCACCATTTGCTTTTTTCGTTCCTTGCTCTGCCCATTCTTTAAATTTAGTGGCAACAGCGACTGCTGAATCGTGCACAGAAGCTTGTAGATTCTTTATGTTGCTCCAAGAAATATACGTTTTTTTTTCAAGTTCGACACAACGCTGGAAGATTTTGATGACTGAAGTTGGAGAAGGCAAAACAGTCAAGAGAGTAAACCTCACACGTTGGTCAGCTAGAGAGGATGCGTGTAAAAGTTTGAGAGATTCGTGGCACGAAGTCATTAAAGCTTTGGAAGTAATCAGGGACGATTGCACGGAGAAGCCTGTCACAAGAAACGAAGCAACGGGAATTCTTTCAAAGTTGAATAAATTGGAAACGGCGTTGATGGTTGTTGTGTGGAACGTTTTTTTGGAAAGAATAAACAAAGTAAATGTTCAAATCCAGGCTTCTACCGTCGATTTGATTACCGTAGCCGATCTTTATGAATCTCTTCGCAAGTTTTTCGTGGATCAACGGGAAAACTTCAAGTATTTTGAAGAAATGGCGATGGAATTAAGTGCGTCGAAGCAATACTCAAAAAACCTCGGAAAAAGACAACCGAAAAGGAAAAAATTTGCTGATGAAACACCCGAGGAAGAAATAAGTATGACCGCGAGTGATACTTTCAAAATTAACACATTTCTCGTCATCATTGATAGACTCGCATCCGAATTGGAAAAAAGGAAGAAGGCGTACGACAATTTCAATGAAAAATTTTCATTTCTGACCACAATGAGCGAATTGTCATCATCAACCCTTACTAAAAAGGCTCGGTCTTTAGAAGAAATGTATCCTAATGATTTAGAGACTGAATTAGTTCAAGAATGCATACATTTTCGAAGCCACATTTCTTCGCAAAGCATTCTGGTGAAACCAGATTCTCCATCGTTGCAAAGTCTATCTTCGTTTCTGCGAAAACAGAGTTTGCAGAACGTTTATCCGAACTTGGACATAGCCCTTCGTATGGCTTTATGTACACCAGCGACGAATTGTTCGGGTGAGAGAAGTTTTTCTTGTTTAACCCTTTAATTCGCAATGCCAAGAATACTTAACAAGAAAAACAAAAAAATCTCATGTCGTTATTTTTAAATTCATTCACTACTTATTACTTCAAATTGATGGTATAGTACCTAACGCATCTTTGACGGGCGAGGTCATTGCCCAGGCGCACGCATTTTGACAGTTAGTGGCAAGATGGCGCCGCGACAACAGTCGACCGCAGGACGCAAGGTAAATATTAAATAATTAAAAATGTTTATTCCTTGAATACCTATTGATTTACTATTGTAATGTATTCTTGAGGGTGTGTGCTTTGTGTTTTTACGTTTTTCTAACAAATTGGGAACCAAACTAACACTTGGCTGGGTTGCAAATATGCGTGTTAAGTATTCTTAGCTTTGCGAGACAGTTAGAAATGTACTTGTTACTTAGCATGTTAAGCATTCTTAGCACTGCGCAATTATGAATAAACAACATTGGTCTTGAGTTGTTAAGTAATTTTGACATTGCGAAGATTAGGATACATAATAGTATTGGATGCATTAAGCAATACTTTCCATAATTTAAATTCTAATGCCTTGTTTATATATGAGTTTTTGTACTAACATTATGCTTGGGTGTTTTTTCGTTTGCTGCATGTGTTTTTTTTATTTTGTGGCTTCAGGGTAAAATACAATGGGGTCGGATTAATAGAATCATGGCACTCGTGCCTCCAGAATATGTCGGATCTTCTGACAGCAGCAGTGAAGAAGAAGGAGAGATTGTTTTCACGCTTCCGCAAGACACAGGCGACACTGGTGACCTTTCCGATGCCAGTTCAGAACCCCGATCCGTACCGTCTTCTCTCGAAAACCTGAATTTACTTGATTCCGACGAAGAGATAGGACCGCATTTTGCCGCTCTATCAGATGAAGAAACAGTGCCTTTAACACCTGTAATTCGAGAAATATTCCCATCATCCCCACAAGTCCCACTGCCAGCACTCAATTTATCATCCATTCTATCGCCATGCACACCTTCTCCAGCACAACAGACGAGGTCGAAGCGCAAAGTAGCACGCCCACCACCCCGGATTGTTAAAAAAAAGAAATTTGTGCGGAAACCATTGAGCTTTACCTGGAAAGCAACGAAATTTGCCCATCGCGCCGTTATTGAAGAAGCTGAATTAGTACTGCCGCCAGAGACCGAGTTAAAACCTCCAAGTGACTACTTTAAATCTTTTTTCTCAGAAGATATAATGTTAATGATCAGAGACCAAACAAACCTTTTCTCAGTACAGTCCAGCCAATCATCTAAATGTATCAATGTGACTATCGATGACATTCGCAACTTCATAGCCGTGACACTTATAATGGGTGTAGTCCCCATGCCTTCTTATAGAGACTACTGGTCTAATGATTTGAGATTCGCTCCCATAGCTGATGTCATGTCACTGAATAAATATGAATGCCTAAGAAGATATCTGCATTTTGTAGATAATAGCTCTATTAATGATGACAGATATTTTAAAATACGTCCGCTATTAGAAGCTGTAAGGCAAAATTGTCTAAAGCTTGACGAAGAAAAAAGGTACAGTGTTGATGAAATGATGGTGCCTTACAAAGGCACCAGAGCAGGCAGTCGGCGCCAATACCTGCCAAAGAAACCAAAGAAATGGGGGTTCAAATTATTTGTACGGGCTGGTGTGTCTGGCCTTGTTTACGACTTTATGCCGTACGGTGGCGATGACACTTTTAGATCCTGTTCATTTACAGATTACGAAGATAGTTTAGGATTGGGGGCAAAAGTTGTCATAGCTCTTTGCAAGACGATTAAGGCAAAACCATCTGTCGTGTATTTCGACAATTTTTTCACATCGCTTGAACTAATTCGTCTTCTGCGTCATGAATATGGCATATTTAGCCTGGGGACGATAAGAAATAACCGGCTCAGGGGATGTGATCAAAAGCTGCCTACCGACAAACAATTGTCGAAAAAAGATCGAGGTACGAGCAAGCAGCTAGTCTGCCAAAAAAATAAGCTTGTAGTTGTAAAGTGGCTAGATAACAAGGTTGTAACATTGGCAAGCTCTTTCGTTGATTCTCATCCTATGGCATCGATAACACGATACTCAAAAAACGAAAAAACAAGAGTCAACGTGGACTGTCCTCAGATCGTGAAGCAGTACAATGCTCACATGGGAGGGGTTGATTTGGCTGACATGTTGGTGGCCTTGTACCGGTCAAATTACAAAACAAAGCGCTGGTATATGGCTATATTTTCTCAACTACTAGATGTATGCGTAAATAACGCTTGGTTGTTATATAGGCGACAAGCGCCCACTGTAAAGAAAATGCCACTAAAGAAGTTTAGGCTGCAGTTAGCAACTGAGCTTCTAAAAAAAAACAGGGCTGGACCGGCTAACACAAACAGTGCGATTGTACCTGCCAAAAAGGTAACAACAGTTGCAAGACCTCCACCTGCAGTCCAATATGATAATACAGGACATTTGCCAGTATACACTTCTTACGGAAGGTGTAGGCATTGCAAGAAGGGCAACACGAACATGGAATGCTCCAAATGTAAATTGAGGTTGTGCTTAGTGGCAAAAAGAAATTGTTTCTACTCTTTTCATATTGCTCATTAAATAATAATTCTATAAAAAAACATTTTTTTAATTTATTTACTATCTCTGCACCTTTCGCAATGTCAAGAATACTTGACGACGGTTACTACTAGTACTATGTTGAAAGTCGCACAACGTCAAGTATTCTTAGCATATGTTTTTTTGGAAAGTATATATATATGATTTTTTTTATCATTTTTCTAGAGCTTATTTTATCCCTATGAACTCATTTCAGTACATGAAACCGGAAAAAAAATGAAAAAAAAAATTGAGCGTTAAAGGGTTAAAAAGGGTTAAAAATTATTTGAGATCGACCTTGAGCCAAGAAAAATTAAACGCTTTAGCTCTTTTGTGCATAGAGTCAGAATTGATGAACAAAATCACGTACGACGATATCATCGATGATTTTGCCAACAAAAAATCACGCAAAAAAGTATTGTAACGTAATTATATAAATTTACTGAATTAAGTATTTTCAACTGTTTGTAAACGCAATAAAGATTATTTATTCTGTTTATTCACGTCTACCAATTGTGTAAGTAGCATGCATTACCCCGCCTTCCCAATCTTACATGATTGAGCTTTAATTTGCTCAAAAATATACCTAAAAATTATTTTACGTACAATTCCAACGAAATTGTTGAATTGTAAAAATAATCTAGGACATGACAATTTGACAATTGTGGAGGCAAGGGCGGCAAAAGCTTTACAGCCTATACCTTGAAAATTTGTAAATCCGCCACTGGTTCTGTAACCCATGGTCGGCTTTGCTAGAGACAATACATTAAAAAGACATTGTAGAGTCCCTAAGCAGAAGTGGTTTTATAGAATGCTACCATTTGTCGCCGTATTTGTTATCCGTTTATGGATAGCAAAAAACACGCTGCATGTGTAACTACGTGTATGTGTGCACGGGTAACGCCGTACAATCAATAACCAACTAACAGTGAGTGTCTTATTTCTATGTTCACTTGATAATTAGATAGGTAAATTTTAACGTGATAGGCGACAACAACGAAAATTTAACATTTAATACTGACATACAATATAAATACATAATATAATAAATTTCTTAAAAAAACGTTACAATGCTATGTTGATTCTTCAAGTGCCTTTTTGCGTCAATTCCTTTCAGCTCAGACTCTTGGATTGTTCCGGCTCTGGCTCTCCAGCTGATAATGTAGTCCATTTGTTCCAGTTGGCGGAAAGAGGTAACTCAGAACTTTGTAGCACAGCAGGCAGATTTCAGCCAAAAACTTCATCTGAATCATCTGTTAACAAGGTTAAGTTTAATTATTTTTTGATTATCTTTCATTAATAATTTTTAGATTTTTCAAGTACAGAATCTAAACAATAACGGCGCTTGTGCACTACAAGGAATAACACTGTCTGGCAGTCCTATTTTTTCCGGTCCGAAATGGCACGCCATAAAGGGCATTGAGTAAGTTTGTATGAATAATAGTCATTTTTTTTTCAGCGCCCATAGATGATTTTTACCTAGTTATTTAGAGGACCTCTAAATACAGTGTGTTTATAGCATATACACTGACAAGCAAAAATAAAGGGTTGGTTACAAAAATGACGATAACTACAAAACCCGCTGTGATAGCTTCTTTGAGTAAAATGAGTGTAGTAAAGAGTTTTATACTTAACAAGAAAAAGTTTAATTGATTGACCTTTTTCAATACATTTCTTAACAACACTGAAAAAACAAAATCGTTGCGGTTTTCAAATTTCGTTCATGTTTGAATTGTTTTGTTTTTCATGGTTTCTTATATAAGTGGAACAAATTTTGATTTCTTCACACATTTCTCTAGAAGTCAGGATGCCACCATGCCTCTGTCAACGGAAGAATGTTCCAGAATCATGACATTTCTGGAATTAGGGAACAGCCAGCGAAGAACCGCAACTGAAGTGGGTGTAACCCTTTCCACAGTCCAATGTGTGTTATGGAGATTTAGGGAAAATAGAAATCACTTAAGAAGACTAGGAAACAGCCGGTCAAGATGCACAACTGCCCGAGAAGACCGGTATATTGCTTCAACAATATTAAGAAATCAACATCAGATGGGAGTTGCGATACAACAGCAACTCATGCAGACCCAACAAGACCACGCCAGTGAATGGACAGTAAGGAGATGCCTTGTTGAAGCTAACTTGAAGCCATACAGACCAGCAACGGGTCCCAAACTTGAGAGACAGTATTGAGTAGCAAGATTGTGATATGCACAAAAACAAATGCAATGTGGTGAAGACGAATGGGCATGAGTATTATTCACAGACGAGTCCCAATTCACTGTGTTTACTCATGATGGAAGGCAGCGAGTCTACAGACGGCCTGAAGGGCGATACACTCAAACTTGCTTTGTGGAAACAGTAGCATACGGTGGAGGCTCTGTGCACGTATGGGCCGGTATTTCTGCAGAGGGCCGCACAGAACTCAAGGCTATAGAAAATGGCAGTTTAACCGCAGAAAGGTATGTAAATGAGATCCTTAATGAACATGTTGGGTCATTTTTAGTGAATATGGGTGCTAATTCGACTTTGATGCACGACAATGCCCGGCCGCACACCGCACGAGTGGTAAACAAATATGTTCAAGAAGTGGGAATCAATTTAATGGACTGGCCAGCAAGAAGTCTGGACCTAAATCCAATTGAGCATGCTTGGGATGAACTGGGAAGGAGAGTTAGAAGCTGGAATCTACCCCCACTGACGCTTCATGAATTTAAACAGGCACTACTGAGGAATGGGAGAACATTCCCAACAGCGCCTGAAGAACCTGGTTTGCAGTATGCCAAATCAACTGCAACCTGTACGCAGAGCATGAGGAGGAAATACAAAGTACTAAATGCAAGACCAAGATGTTGTATATTTGTAAATATTCATTTTACTTGTTTTTGTTTTTATGCTGAATTGCTCCCTTTTTGTTTGTTATTTTCTTAAATTTAAAATAAAAATTAGCTTCAATGTACTCTTTAAATCAAGAAAATATCTTTAATAGTTTAGGACCTATTGCGTTTTTAGTAACCAACCCTTTATTTTTGCTTGACCCGTTTGGAAGACATTGTATTTTGGAATACACCAAAATACAATGTCTTCCAAACGGGTCTGGTTCATGCTGTAGCCGATACTTGATCAAACACATATTCATGAAAAGGAGTCCTCTTAAGCATGGTTCTCAAGACACTGCCAGTGTTTCCTCTTTGCACAAGAAAGCTAGACTAGCCTCTTTGTAGTTGTTTGTTGTTTGTTTCCATAAGAAGCTTTAATCTTTTGAACGCCACACATTGTTTTTGTTACAAACTAAATTGATTTTTATTCAGATGCGGGTAGGTTAATTTTTGTATTACCTTATTGCCGTCTATAACCATCACTGGCATTCAAAAGGTAAAAGTACTAGGGGCCCCTGGAACTAAGCTCTCCTTTTGATTACTTGAACACCTTTGTAAATTAAGTAAATTTTTGGAATCCAATGAAAGTCCAACTTAACCCATCGAGCAACCTAGGCACACACCGTGTGCCTAAACTAGCTGACATAATTTGCAAATTTTTGTTTCTAGTTTCGATCACCTTTTAACATAGGGTACTTAGAAAAAATTACCCAAAAATGTCGCCGATCGCGCGACGGATTAAATAGCCAATGACCAAAGAACTTGCCAATAAAATCTTGCTTTCAATATTCCTAAATACAACAAATGGATGACTGTCCGCTAGAAGGGAAGCACAAGTCCTAATTTTATGAATATTGAACTAACATTACGCATTTATGAAGCAACTGGTTCTAATTTTCTCAAAATACTCAATACTGTTTCTAGAACAAACAGACAGAGCAGTGGCAACTGTAAAATCTCAAATATCAACAATTTTTATCAATTTTTTCAAGTCAATCAAGTTCAAATACCCTACACAATGATGGAGTTCCAATACACACATTCAATTCTTCAGAATACTTATTCCATTCCAAAAGGAGTAAAATCAACCGCAACTCAATAGTTATAAAACCAAATTTTTTTCACTATGTAGGTAGCGACACATTAATTTAAATTGTTCCATCATGGAACTTTGCAATATTTCAAAAGGAACTTACCAGTGAAGTTATTATCTGGAAGGCTACAAAGGCGATGATGTGAAAGAGGCGTAATATTCTTCAGGCATACGACCATATTTTAGCAACAGTAGGAGCGCTAATAAATCTTATAATATAACAGCTTTAGTTGCGCACAATTGGGCTAACACACTAATGCACCGAATTTGAATAATATACGATCGTGATATTCGCGAGGGATATGAATATTCAGTATATATAGTGTGATACAAACAAAAGGAACCTCACTCGATCATAAAACAATATTGTAAACATGTGCACACTACACTATATTTTATAAAGAAAGAAATGGAAATTGACCGGATTAATGCTTTTTGGCAAGAGATACAATCTATACAAACGAGGCAGGCAGGCGCACAAAACAAACAGCAAACGGAACGGCAGACATAGATAGAACAGAAGCAGAAGCACAAAAAAAAGCACATACCATACCATAGAGTAAGATAAATATACCAAAAGGAATAGACAGCGTATTCACGGGGGGGCTCACTTACATATATCACACTTTTCATGCGACTGCAGCGACCTTTGGTGTTAGGTGTTTGACGAAGAACTAAATTAGCGGTCATCTTGGTTGACTTGTCAAACTTGTCAGTTGTCATTCATACGTACCAAATTGTACGGTCAAGGACTTTAATAAAATTGATAGGCCACTTGCCAATGTTCGTATTTTAGCCGTGTAATGCAAATCGGGTGAAGCTGCTTATACTGGTATATACTGATTTGCATTACACGGCTAAAATACTAACAGTGACAAGTGGCCTAACAATTAAAATCCTTGACTGTACATTGCTATAGGTACGCGTATCTATAGCTGTACATCACTACCAACATATAAATATAGATAGGTATATATCTATAGATACGTCACATTAGTTCTTGAGCTGCCGTAGGGCGGCAGTACCTTCCATACATGCATATTTGACCATAGAGTTGCCACTCTTGTTCATATAATATTACAATACTCTTTGATGCCATAATATATACATAAGTATGTATAAGTATAACCATATAT
Organism: Archips xylosteana; assembly: GCA_947563465.1. NCBI lineage: Eukaryota > Metazoa > Arthropoda > Insecta > Lepidoptera > Tortricidae > Archips > Archips xylosteana. Next base: position 10,846,123 of record OX387365.1, on the reverse strand, counting down.
GTCTATACTACTTGTATAGTCTAAGTAGGAATTGAAAAAAAAACAAGTATTACATACAAGCTTTATTATTTTTATGTTTCACATAATACAAATAAGAATCTTGTTTAATTTTTGTCATCAGTATCATCGTTATTAGTAATTACTACCACTATGTTTGTAACCTAATGTACAACACATATCGAATGTCGCGATAAACACACATTGAAACAAAAATAGCATCCAAATCGCAAATACAATAAACAATGATTCAAAAGCGTCTTTTCACTACGTAAAATCCTGCAACACATTTAGGAAACTTTCAAGACGAGAGCGAATTTCTTAAGTCAAGCAACCATTTCTACGACGTACACCGAATGACATTTTGTCTTCTGTGTTGTTAACAAAACCTTGACAAATTTTAAAAGAAATTAGTACATGTTTTTGAGAATAAATTAAAATAAACACTTTAATTAGTTGCGTTTGATGAATGAAAATTATAAAATGCATATTAAAGATAGAAATTTATGAAAAACAACGAACAGTGTGTATTTAAAACTACGCGACAAAACTTCGAGACCAAAAAGAGCTGGGGACTACGTGATCTCAAGAGATGGCGCTGTAATTAGGTTTCAAATCTGTCAAAACCAAATGCTCTAACTTGTCTACCCCTGTGTAATGCTGCGTACGCACATTCTCCACTTTCCCATGAATACGCGGTCCAAATAGTATTGTAATATTATATGAACAAGAGTGGCAACTCTATGGTCAAAAATGCATGTATGGAAGGTGCTGCCGCCCTACGGCAGCTCAAGAACATATTTATATGTTGGTAGTGATGTACAGCTATAGATACGCGCACCTATAGCAATGTACTAACAAGAATTTTAATTGATAGCCTAATTGCCACTATTCGTATTTTAGCCGTCTAATTCAAATCAGCATATACGAAGTATAAGCGGTTAAACCCGATTTGCATTATACGGCTAAAATACGAACATTGGCAAGTGGCCTATCAATTAAAGTCCTTGACCGTACAATTTGGTACGCCATGGCCATGGCCGATGAATGACAACTGACAAGTTTGACAAGTCAACCAAGATGGCCGCTAATTTAGTTCTTCGGCAAACACCAGAGATCGCTGTAGTCGCATGAAAAGTGATGATATATGTAAGTGTGCCCCCCCGACGCGGTCTAACAATATACATATTATAGGGTGATCATGGTGCAATGGTTAAATTTGGGGACTGTGGTTTGTGGTTCGATCCCCACGTTTGTTGCGTGCAAACATTTATAAATACTCGTACAATGTATGAATGTATAGGTAACGCCACCAGAGTTGAGGCCGTTATGTTGTCGTTAAACGTCAACACAACGTCAAAATCTCGCTGTCATTACATGAGATGTGGTTGTGTGCGTGGCCTCAACTCTGGTGGCGTTACCTCTACACGATGTGCGTTGTGGACCAAACCAAAGGCATTGTCTTTTCATTTTTTTTAATCTATGGTGCAAAAGTGACAGATGATTCTGTGTGACCATATATTAAAAGGTTTCGCTATTTTGATTATATTGAAACTTCAATTTGCTACTGAGGAATTTGTATCCCTGTTTTGTGTTTTTAGCTGTCATGAACTAAAAAAACCGGCCAAGTGCGAGTCGGACTCACGCACTGAGGGTTCCGTACAATTTTTTTGTTATGTCAAAATATACGCCCTAAACAGCCGTCACTATAAATAATCCAATGTTAGCAGAACCCTGCTTCTAAGTAAAATGTACGCAGTGTGAGATCGTTTATATTGGTTATTTAAGACCTCTCTTAATATTTAATATAATTATATTTTTACTTATTGTTGTTGTACCAGCCACAGTAATACATAATCGGTGAAATTTCAAGTGTCTTGCTTTTTTTTTCAAGTGTCTAGCTAACGCCATTATCATAGAATAACTAATACTACTAGTCATTAAAAAGATCGAGTTAAAAAGGCTGAAAAAAAACACATCTCTTGTTTATACGAACCCCTTTGATTTTTTACTTTATATTATTTTTAGTATTTATAATTACTAAACTAAACGGGACTTATCCCGCAATAAATATTTATTTATTTACCTCGACGTTTCGGCCACATTGCAACAACCGTGGTCACGAGTTAACTGAGCCAATGCAATGTGGCCGAAACGTCGAGGTAAATAAATAAATATTTATTGCGTGATAAGTCCCGTTTAGTTTAGTAATTATGAGTGAAAATCACGAAAGCTTAAAACAGTATTTTTAGTATTTGTTGTTATAACGACAACAGAAATACATACATATCTGTGAAAATTTCAACTGTCTTGCTATCACTGTTCTGAGATTCGGCCTGGTGACTGACAGACAGACGGACGGACGGACAGACCGACGAACAGTGGAGTCTTAGTAATAGGGTCCCGTTTTTACCCTTTGGGTACGGAACCCTGAAAAGAATTGCATTTTGAACTAGTAAATTTAATTTATGTATTTCTGAATTGATAAGGATAGATATGCGTGGAAAGAAAAAGGGGAGGCCCTTGATCAGCAGTGAGAGTCTAATAAATAGGCTATTGAAAAAAAAATATTAAATTTCAAAACCATGCTGACCCTCTTCTAAGCTATCCTCTTCTTATAATTTAGACCGCATTATGCTTTACATCTTAAAACGCTGTCTTTTCGTCCTAAAATTTTTTAGTATACTTATTTCCGAGTCCGTTACTGACAGTTTCGTTGTCACCAAAGCTACGAATAATAATAGCATCAAAGTATTTTATTAAAATAAACAACTAGTAAACAATGTAGTAGTAGTAGACGACCTGATCAAAACCGGCTTATTTTTTTTCTTTACATACTTTTAGCTGAGGATATTGTTGTATTATGTTTATTTTACCAAATTAAAAAGTGTACTAATTTTTACCCTGTTGATTGAAACCTTTTAAGTCAACTTGTTTCTATTATTATGAAACAAAACAACTTCACAGAATCTTTATTTTTTAATCATAGTTTAATCATAGATTTGTGGAAAATACTAGACCATTTTTTTTGCGGCTGCCACAGAAGATTGCCAAGGTTGTTGATTTTCTTGTCTTTCGAACAAAGTTGGCGGGATTTCGGGCGTGCGTTTCACTTCCATTTTTGCCTTTTGGTGATTTAGAGGTGGTAACACTGAGTCAGTCCGCTGAATGACGGGAGCGCCGTTTCAACAAACGTGATTTTTAAAATTTTATTTGCAAAATATTTGATATTATTAACATCATTTTCATTACTCTAAAGTACTCAAAATGGAAGTTACCGACGAGAACTTGGCTACGTTGGCAAATTACTTGCATCAGACATTAAACCCTGACCCCAACGTACGCAGGCCCGGTAAGTTGAAATGGCATAGTAAAATTGCATTATTAAATTTAATAGAATGACTTACTTTTTATCCCCTGTTTGTTAACTTGTTAATCATCCTCCGTATCAGTCAATTTAGACTTTATGTTCCAATTTGCTTGCGAAGTTTCCTTTACTAATTGGTAACCAGTTTCGCCGACATCAGTTCAACCAACCTTTGTTTGGATTTCATGTATGTATGTAGAAACAAACACCAAGTGTGAGTCTGTCTTGCACATGAAGGGTTGCGTTTTAGTGTCTCTTGGAAAGTGAATGCATTTTTTTAGATACTAAAACCCTGTTATCGCCGAAATAAACACGTTTTTTATACTGGGATCCTCTGTAGGTAATTTAAATTTTGGCATTGAAATGTAGCTTTAAGTTTGTATGTAAGAACAAAATTAATAATGATGATTCTAACATTGACTTAGCCTTTGATGTTTTAAGCCATACAAAATATTTAACCTGTACCATATACCACCCGGTAAGGAATTTCTTGTTCAACTACACTACTTGGTATACATCGCCAGAGTCAATACAAAAAAGGCTTATGGACAAGCCTTATTGCAGATATATCCAAATAGTATTTGTATTTTTTTTTGAAGTTGACGAAGCAAGGTGATTATTGTCATTGGTCAATCTTTTTTTAATACAAATAATCTGACCGTATTATATTATTTCAGCGGAGAAATTCTTAGAGAGTGTTGAAGTCAACCAGAACTATGCAATACTCCTGCTACACCTCATTGATAAGGACACCGTCAACATCAACATCAGGGTTGCCGCTGCCATCGCTTTTAAGAACTACATCAAAAGAAACTGGCCTGTGGTATGTTTAAGAGAGATTTAAATTGTAGCTAACATTTTTAACATAGAGCATGCTTAAAACATGGGCCTATGGATAATTTAATTCTACCTCTTTTGATTTTATGAGCTTTTATTTCATTTTCAATTTTCATTATGCACCTAAAGAACTTGTATCAAATCTTGCAAATTGAATTTGTAGAGATCAAGTTAACCTGAAATTTGGTTTTGATATGTAGATAGATATTAATGCAAGTAAAATCAATGAAATTTTTTGTGCGCCAATGCTATACAAAATGTATGGAGAAACGCTTCCGCAAATTGTAGCGGCTACTAGTTGTTCTAATGTGGTTGCCTCAATGTGCGATGGCACTTATGTATGCAATATGTTATTGACTGTTTGTGAATGTTAATGCTATGTAACTGGGTACATGAATGGACAGTATAAAGTGTTGAATCCACTGTCTTTAAATAATCTATGTAGGTAATTTAAAAACTGAATCCAGGTAGTCTTAACAAGTAACAGTTACCATAAAACATTGCTTAGATTAAATCAATGTTTCTCAACCTGTGGTCTGCGGATCCCTAGGGGTTCTTAGTCCTGTATCAGAATAGCCCCCAAAATCCAAAATTTAAAGTCGAAATAGATTTGTCTAAGTATTGGAAGTAAAACTTTTTTTAGGGAGATCATGGTAAATAAATAGGCATTAGGACCGCCCTTGAAGAAGGTTAGAAAACACTGGATTACATGACCAAATTTTTCATTTGGCTTTGAATGTTAATTAACAGACTAAGTTATACTCGTTTTTTTCAACAGGATGATGATGGAATTGACAGAATCCATGCTTCAGACCGAGCCACCATCAAATCCCTTATTGTATCCTTAATGCTGAAGGCTCCAAGCTCTATCCAAAAACAGTTCAGCGATGCAGTGTTCATCATCGGAAAGTATGACTTCCCTGAGAAATGGCCGAGCCTCATACCAGAAATGGTGGAAAAGTTTGCCACAGGTAATATAGTATAGAATTTGTTCAAAAGGGACCCATAAGTATAATTACTAGAATACATTATAAAGTTTTGTTAAAAATTTCATTTTAAATGCAAGTATTTTCGTTGACTGTACTAGCATTGTCATCCAACTTACGTAAGTATATCAAATTTCAAGTGAATCCGACGACTGAAAGTGGGTCAAATTTGTTTTCTAAGATTTGACCCGTACATACTAGTATATTGTGTATAGATACATTGCAAGTTAATTAAAAGCTTGTAATGTAAGTGATCAAGTTTATTTATTTTATGGATTTTAGAACTTTTGCTTTATAAAAAGAATTTTTTTTGCTATAAAATTAATGACTATATCATGGACAGGGATGTTTGGAAATAATTCCGATCCACATTGGCGATCCCAAGTCTCAAATAGCGTATCTACTGTGTTAAAAAATTTAATTGTATTAAATACTTTAGATGTATGTCATTTAATAACAATGTAGATCTGATTGAAAAAAATATACCTTGTTGAGTTTCTTGCCGGTTTCTTCTCAACAGGGTTTTTTTTCCGAACCGGTGGTAGATTTTTCGACGTTCATAGGAGCATCAATTGATGTCTAAATTGAATAAAGAATTTTGACTTTGACTTTGAAAGAGATCAAAAAGGTTTACCGCAAAGGATTCTGGTCAGACGAAGAAGTGGACGAACAATGGTATTAGATGAAAAAATAAAAATCTTTTTTGTTATACTAAAGTTGTTTATGCTACCATCATTCCTTTCAAATCAAAATTTCTTGGTTTAAGTTTAAACCAGGAATTAGCAAAGTGTCCAATGTATAGGTATTAATATGAACCCCAGCATAGCGCAGCTTACCTAATCCATGTATAATGTCCAATTTCAGGTGATTTCCACATAATCAAAGGCATACTAAGAACTGCACATTCACTGTTCAAGCGATATAGGATTGAATTCAAATCGCAAAAACTGTGGGAGGAAATAAAGCATGTGCTCGAAAATTTTGCCAAACCACTCACCGATTTGTTTTTGGTAAGTACATTTTTGTAGTAAACGAGTAGTCATGGTAGACTAGCAGTGGCGGGGCGTGAAAAATTGAGCGAATAAAGCCATAGCAAAAAACCCTAAAAACATACCCATTTATCCTCTTCTTGAAAAGCAGTGCAGTAATGGGTTGTTAGTACCCTTCACCACTGTAGACTATACTCCATTTAATTTAGAATTATAAACCACAACAACATTATATTGCGGCTCGTGAACTGTAATCTCTTTACAATTTGTACTAGAGTAACAACTGACGACACGCAAATAAAGTGACACTAAAACAATTTTATTTTGCGGCTCCCAGACTATTGTACTGTACTATTTGCTAAGTAAGAAATAGTTGACGAGCCGCAATATGTATAATGATGTTATGGTTTTCAATTCTAAATTAAATGAAGTATAGTAGCTTGGCTTGAGGAGGCTGGCTCAATTGGTCTCTGCTGGGAAGAGCTGGAAGAAGCCGCGCAAGATCGAGCCAAATGGAAAACTCTTCTACGAGCCCTATGTCCCTAATGAGGGATAACAGGAATGCATCATCATCATCATCACATAGTAGCTTGGCGGACTTTCAAAAAGAGGGTCACGGATTCGAGCCTTGAGCTTGCACCGCGGAGTTTTTGGAATTTGTGTTAATTTACCATGACCTTTATTATTAAATAGTTAAATGATAATTGTTGAACAAAAGAGTCAAAATTAAAGAGGCAAATTACAATTTCCAAAATTGAGATGCATGTATACAGGCGAACTTATCCAAGATTTCTACCAGTCAACCTTTGCGTGGTTATGAGGAGCATTAGATTAGATTTGATTTATTTATTTCGTGATAAAAAGTACAACATAAATTTGCATTAGAAAGAAAGAAAGAATAAAACAAAGCAAAGGACCAACAATGAATAAGTTTGAAGGTCAGAAATAATGAAAGCTACAATGCGAATCTTTCATAGATACAATACATAGACTCATAGAAAGAAACCTATTATAAAATATCTGCTATACAAACACACTACTATACAAAATATACATGCATAACACACAACAATAAGATAAAAACAAAGATTCAGATTAATTGACGACCAGATGATGATTTAGACGACCAGATGGCCAAGTGGTTAGAGAACCTGACTACGAAGCTTGAGGTCCCGGGTTCGATTCCCGTGTCGGGGCAGATATTTGTATGAAAAATACGAATGTTCTCGGGTCTTGGGTGTTTAATATGTATTTAAGTATGTATCTATATAAGTATGTTTATCCGTTGCCTAGTACCCATAACACAAGCTTGCCTAGCTTACCTTGGGACTAGGTCAATTGGTGTGAATTGTCCCGTGATATTTATTTATTTATTTATTTAATTGAGAACCTTCTCCTTTTTTGAAGTTGGTTCATAAGCAGTGTTCCCAATATTTTAAAGACATGGTGTGTGTGAGGCACATTTTTAAGTTTTTGCTGAACATCACCACAAAGGAAGATTGCCTTATTTCTGCTTTGTTAGTGTTTTCAGTATTTTTTTTTATTCACAGGCAACCATAGACCTAACAACTAAACACGCAGACAATGTCATGGCGCTCAGAACAATATACGAATCTCTTGTGCTGATATGCAAGATTTTCTACTCATTGAACTATCAAGATTTGCCGGAGTTCTTTGAGGACAACATGCCAATATGGATGCCGAATCTGTTGAACCTGCTGCAAGTGAAAGTGCCATGCTTGGAAGAACAAGAGGTTTCAAACTGGGTTATTATCAGAACTGGGCCCAATTGCATAACACATTATAGCTTGTCTAGTTTAAATTGACGCGCCCCACCACGCACAGGTGATTCGAAACTCAATTCAAGCTACAATAGACTCTATTGTAGCTCAGATTCAGCTCCAAATCCCGTACGCAAACGCGGTGGTGGGGCGCGTCATTTCAAACTAGACAAGCTCTACAAGCTAATAGTATTAGCTATTTTGTATTGAAATTCACTAATAATATTAGCTCGTATATTGTTATGCATTGGGCCCTGGTTAGACCAATTTGCCAGAATCGTTATTTCCTGTAGCAAATTTTTTTCCCAGATGCTTTTTTCTTACTATGGTTTTTTACCGAGTCTTATTTTTACAGTAGCTATGGTTATTTATAACTACATGAAAAAGTTGATCCACCCATTCACTAGCTGTTGCTCGTATATTTGTCCCACGGGAACTTTGCACTATTCGCAGATAAAGCCTGTGCATATATTGTAGCTTTCTATTAGTAAATGAATTATTAAAATCGGCGTCAAAGTTGAATTTACTTATTTTTATCCCGTGGGAATCTTGCATTTTTCCGGCGAAAAGTAGTCTATGTCAATCAGGGACAGTGTAGCTATCTATTGGTGAAAGAATTTTTAAAATTGGCTCACTGTTTCTCTGATTACTCCCTACAAACACACGAACTAACAAAGTTTAGGACTTTCCTATCCTATGGGATTTTCGAAAAATTCTTTCTTAGTGCACCTTTATTATAAATATATTAATCTAGGTTTTTTTTTTTACAACCGGTGTTTTATATTTCAAAATTATTAAAACTAATTTATTGAATCAGGTGTTACTTTGCGGAGGTCCATATTAATGAACTAAAACAAAGGTTGCGGGTGAGCAAAGTAATTGTTTTAGTTCATTATTAAAACTAGGCAAATCTAGTACATTATTATAAAAAATTCAATGCAATTCAATCCAATCCGATTCCTGCTATTGCTGCAATTGCTGCTGTTTTCTTGCAATCGAAATGAAAAGCAGAGTGTAAAACTCGAGCATTAAACCCATTTTCCCTTCGACGTGTTTCCACCCTCGCCGTACCGGTTCAGGTGGTTATATGAACGTCTCGGATAAAATGGCTCGCTTTATGCTCTCGTTGTACAATCCACTATTTTTTCAGGAGGACGATCAAATACCAGGAATTATGGAGTCGCTGCGCACTGAAGTGTGCGAGTGTGTGTCGTTGTATGCGCTCAAGTACGAAGAGGAGTTTGCGCCGCACGCGCCGGCCTTCGTCACGGCCGTGTGGAACGTACTACTGGCCACTGGACCCGCGCCCAAGTTTGATGCGGTAATAAATACAAATACTTCTTTCACTTCTCATGCTTGTAAACTTCGTATTTACACTGGATGCGAGCTGCATAAATTAACTATTTATGCTCTAGCTTATAGTTTCCCAAACTTTTTTTTCTCATTCTTTCAATTCTTTCAAAATTTAGCTGGTTCCGGTGGACCCTTGCAGCTACATTTGTACCATATTCCCAAAACTCAACAAAAATGTAAAGATTGGATCTAAATCTAAATCCCGTCGAGTCTCCCGTGGACCCCTGGGGGTCCACGTGGACCACTTTTGGGGATTACCCTAGCTAGTGCATAAAGTAAAATCTTCGTCTATGACCAAAGGAATTGGACGTAAACAGCTAGCTACGAATTATAGAAATTTATAAAATATAAGTTTTTATAACCAGAGTTCTATAATTGTAGCGACAATTCAAGTTAAAGGACAGTGGTCAGTCTGTCAAAACTTCTTTTTCTTCTCATATCATGGAGTGAAAATGTTAAAGTAAAAACTCTACGTTTATTGCATGTTTTGATCGGAACGTCAATAGTTGTTTTGTCTGAGGTGGTAATTATCTAGTAGTTAATGCGGTAAGGTTCTATAGTGGCCTAGAAACTAGAAATCAAATTGGTTGACTGCACAATCTACTATTTCACCTCACAAGCACCAAAAGGTGGTTTTCTTTCTCCTTCTAAATCAGTATAGCAGAGCTCTCCCCGCTACCATGGAAAGTGTTTTAAATTCGAACGTGACGAGTTAGTTTATATGGTAACACATTCGCGGCGCGCTTATATTATCTAATTACCCGTGATCTGATTGTACAAGTGCGTTTTTTTATTTCAGCTAGTGTCAAACGCCCTGACTTTCCTCGCCAAAGTGGCGGAGAAGAATAGCTACAAAAGCCTGTTTGAAGACCCTGCGACGCTGAGCAGCATTTGCGAGAAGGTCGTCATACCCAACATGGAGTTCGGAGGTAAGATTGAATGGCATGGCGATGGAATTGAAATAAATGCAATACTTATTTTGTTCCTCCGCGTAAATCGTGCAAAATAACTACGTTTGCGTTGAATGCGAATGCGTTGAATGAATAAATGCGTTTGCGGTGTGGATCATGGAATACTGCTGAGTAAACTGGAATACTACGGCATCTGTGGGATCTAGCCCTTGGGATTGATGAAAATGTCTGGGAGCGGACGCGCCGCGTGCGCGAGCCGAGCAAAGAAGAGAGAGGGGCGCGGGCGTCGCGCGCCGGTATTGCCAGCGGTTTGACGGCGGCCATAGGGATGCGGGTCCACGATGCGCAGACAGCATCCGAGGGTCTGTTTTAAGCCTAATTTCATCATATCTCAGTAACCGTAAGCAATTTGTTGAATTCAAATATACAGATAGTTTGGGAAACATAAATACCAGTAAATCTTATGAGTGCATACGACGAGGTGTTCCGCAAGGCTCTGTTCTGGGACCACTATTGTTTATTGTTTTTATCAATGATTTGCACGATAATATATCCTGCGGAATCCCATACTTATATGCAGACGATACTAGCCTAATCTATAAAGCCGATAGTTGTGAAAGGCTGTCGGTAATGGCGTCGGCGTCCGTTAGTTGGAAAAACCTTTCTGAATGATTTGACGCCAATGGGCTTATACTGCGATAAGAGTTTTTATATGGTTTTTAAACGTGCTATAAATTGACAAGATTTCATATTTCTACGGCTATAATTTGATTCATTCTCTGTATTCTGTTTGGAAAGAGAAAGACTAGGATTATTAATTAATTTATAACAAATTTTTTACGATGTGCTTATTCTAAAAGGGCAATACTCCAAAACTACCACACAATAGATCCATTACTAAAAGTGATGACGTAAATCTGACGTTGAGGTTGTTATCAAATTTAAAATTATTAACAGTTCTTTTTTCTGGTGAAAAGTGCAAAGGGAACATATCTATTCTGTGGTAGTATTGGTTAATTCAGATATATTTTTTTAATTTCTTGTATTTTGTAAATATGGAGAAATAAATTATAATAAATATATTTCCGTGTTTAGGTTCTTTCGATCCCTGTAGTAATTTTCAGGTGTTAAAAATATGAAATCTCGTCAATTCTACGGACTACACGCTGGATATTCCTATCGGTCGATTTACTTTTAATGATTGATTTATACTTTTCGTCCACATACATCTGTAGTCATAAGTGGAGGGAGGTTGTTTCGTCTTAAAAGTCGTCTAATCAAAATGTGTCTCCCAGAATCGGACATGGAGCTATTCCAAGATAACCCTGACGAGTACGTGCGTCGCGACATAGAGGGTTCCGACGTGGACACGCGACGCCGGGCCGCTTGCGATCTCGTACGGACTCTCGCGGTGCATTATGAAGACAAGATGATGAATATCTTCGGGCAGTATGTGCAGGTTAGTGACACAGGACACATTCTTTTTATTTATCTATCAACTACCCAAACCAGCCGGCAGGCTGACTTATTGATCCTGACCAGAGAAGACGTCTTAAGAGGCGCAGATTTCTAGAACTGGATCAACTTATCTAAAGATTCACCCACAGATAGAGGGACTCCCACTGGGGAAACAACTCTACATGCCATTGATCACGCAACTCATCTGCTCACATAGTCACTCGACTGATCGCATGATAACATTTAGAAAATAAAATTATTAACTACCCTTTACCTGTAGATTCATGAACGGCATGAATCATGAGATTTGGCAGTCAATGGAGCATGCTTGCCTAGTAAATGCTCATTCACCCTAGACTTGAATACGGCTAGAAATAAGAAATTTTACTAATTGTCAAAAATTACATCGCTTGTAAAACTCAAGGCTGGTGGAGCCAAAACATTCTCGAATGGTGTCCATGAACCGGTAGATGCAGTGTATAAGATGGACCGACGATCTGGTTGAAGTCGCTCTGTTTGGTGAACTGGGAGGCATATGTTTAGTATTGGATGTCTTTCGGCTGAAATGATGATGATGATGGAGGTGATGACATCTTAGTCTTAATTTACGTTGCATGACGAGCACCGATAGAAAATTTCATGTCTGGACTAAGGGCCACTTGCACAGTTCAGGGTTAAAAATTAAATCGGTAACCCTGGGTCAAGAATGACAGTTCCATACATTTTGACACTTCTTAACCCTGGGTTAGCACTTAACTCGGGAGTTAAGTAACTAACCCAGGTCCCCGCAAGCCGGCCTAAGCGGTTAAGACACCAAATTTCATACAAATTCGTCTAGCCGTTTAAAGCTCCAAACGCACAGACAGCGGGGGCGTGGCGGTGCGGTGGCGGTGACGGTTGTAATATTCTAATTTGTATGAACGAGTTTGCGGTACAGTACCGCACAACCGTTCATACAAGTTAGATTATTGTGCGGCAATTACATTAAGTCGACGACCGCATGCCACTTGCGGAGGCCGCAGCAGTGTAAAGAGCACTGTAGTCGGCCGCATTCGGCGAGAAACAGCTGCCACCGCCTAGATATGGCCACCGCATTAAGCGGACAGATTAATGTGAAGACGACGTTCGTTCGCCGAAGTAGTTCGAAACAAGTTCGGTGACCGCATTAGGCAAACGAAGTAGTGTAATTGTCGCTGTCTGTGCGTTTGGAGCTTAAGCGTTAAGGAGTGAAAAAGACAGATACACACACGCGCGCGCAAACGCAGGCTCGGAATCTGACGCGCACACTTTCATCCGCACACCATCAACTACAGTGAAATGGCCGGTGGAAACGCTCGAATAAGCCATGTTTTTCGTTTCCAGCTTATGCTTGCGAAGTATGCAGAGCAGGGCGGCAACGCGTGGCGCGGCAAAGACGCGGCCATGTACCTGGTGACGTCGCTGGCGTCCCGCGGCGCCACGCAGGCCAGCGGCGTCACGCGCGCCTCGCCGCTCGTCGACCTGGTGCGCTTCGCGGCCGAGCACGCCGTGCCCGAGCTGGCGCGGCCCGACGGTAAGGGCTATATCTCACCGGGACACCACGGCGGCACGACCAGTCTCTGCCACCAACAAAATGTATACAACTCTATGGAGGGTATCTCACCTGGCGTCCACTTGGTTGCGCGACGGATTTGGCGGCGCAACCAGCATAGACGCGTGCATGCAACATTACTGGCCGCGCCGTGATGCCACGTTGGTTGCGCCACCACTAATTAGGGCCGGCGCTCACTGACGGAATGGCACGGCATGGCACGGCAAAGGATTTTATTACTATCAAGTTATTTTGAATCTTAAGGCTGGTATACACAGTGCGAGCTGCTGCCTGGCCAGAAGACAGCTACTCGGTTTGTCTTTGCTGTCTACACGACACCTAGCTATTGCCCAGTCCGAGTCGAGTCGACGAGGTGAGTCTGTCCGGCTGGCACTGGCGAGCTACTGCCGAACGCGTCCGAACGAAGCGAGCGACGGCCGAGCCGCTGTCATGTTGTTGCTGCCGGGCGAGCAGGCGAGTGAAAACAAAACATGTTGAAGTAACTCGGATGCGAGCTACTGACCAACTCGCACGTACGAGTTACTCGTAAGTTACGTCCAAACAGTGCGAGTTACTGCAGTGCAGCTACTCGGAAGGCTGACTCGTACGCTAGCTCGCACTGTGTAAACCAGCCATTAGTATGGCGCTGTATGCTATCTCACTCACTCAGCTGCCAGTGGCGCCACCAGCGACGCTCCCTTCCCTCCGCGCACTCCGTCGCTCGTGTACTCTGTTGTTGTGAAGGCGTTTTAATAATAACTGTCTCATCGGCGTCCATTTTGAGACTGCGGCGAATCTGGTGTCTCTATTGTTGGTTCGGTTTGGAAGCTAGTTTGGTAGCGGCTGCGCCACTGGTTGCGCCGCCGTGGTGTCCCGGTGTGATATAGCCCTAAGAGATAACACGCGGGTGCCGAGTGCCGACCGACAGTATGGAAGCTACAACACAAGCCCTCTTAGGGCGACTTGCACATTACAGGGTTAAAAAATTGAAACAGCAACCCTGGGTTAAGAATGACAGTTCCATACATTTTGACACTTGTTTACTCTGGTTAGCAGTTCACTCGTGAGTTAAGTAGCTAACCCAGGTCCGCGCGCCCGCCTTAGAGCCTTATCATTATCACACTGGCGACTGGTTGACTAATGCAATAGTTGACGATTAATGTTTCTTTTAACTTAATTTTCTGATTACAGTAAACGAGCTGCCGGTGTTAAAAGCTGATGCCATCAAATACCTGATGACGTTCAGGTCACTGCTACCGAAGGAACTGTTAGTCAACGCATTCCCTCTCTTGGTAAGTTATATTAGTATTACGTGAAACTGAAACTTGATTACGGAAAAAATATTCTCTAAAACGACAAATTTGTCGATTTTCGGAGCTCACATGTTCTCGTTAGAGGTGATCCTGTAGATTTAGATTCTACGTCGATGGATGCAATATGGCGACGAAAGCATAAGATGGATAAGACTCAATAAATTTTGAGTAATATTTATGTATCTATCAGTAAGTACATATTTTGCACATTAAAAAAGTACTGCCCACTTGTAAATTGACACCTCTTGAGACTATATAGAGTTTTTATAAGTATTAGGACTTAGACTTGTCAATTACATGTACGAGTTTTCGCTCAAGTTTACTTTTTCGACATTCGCATTTCGTCCACATTCTCATCTCGTCCATATTCCCAACTCGTCCACATACCAATCCCATAATGTCCAAAAAATATCGTCACAAAAAAAATTCGAGATTCCCTACCATTTCGTGCATGTATTATTTACCTACCGATGTTTTCAAGTCCCTGTATGCGTGACAGATGTTAGCTAAGATGTTTAAGAAGGTGCCTACCCTGTTTCGATTTGTTAATTATACTATGTATTCGTTTATTTAGACGACCAGATGGCCTAGTGGTTAGAGAACCTGACTACGAAGCTTGAGGTCCCGGGTTCGATTCCCGTGTCGGGGCAGATATTTGTATCAAAAATACGAATGTTTGTTCTCGGGTCTTGGGTGTTTAATATATTGTTACGAGCCGTAGGGTTCGTTAGATAGATAATACGCCTTTAACGTAAAACTAATTTAATTGAACAAAAAGGAATCTCTTTCAACACTAAACTTATTCACTTAAATCACTTAGTAATCACTTTGATCTCTCTTCGGTGTTTATCTCTCGGTATCTCTTCCAAAACTGACTCTGTCGGAACCTTGTCTGCCTTTATATAGGTCCAGTGAATCGGTCCACAAAGTTCGAGAACATTCCAGCTAGAACTCTCTGGCACAGTCTGGAATATTCCGGAAACAGGATCATCTGTCTGTCTCTTTCACGAGTACGCTATGTTATCTCGCTCGCACACTTTTCTAGAATGTTCCGGAACAAGATCGTCTGTCTCTTTCACACATATAGGCTATCCTTGTCACACACCTTCTAGAATGTTCCGGAAACAAGATCGTCTGTCTCTTTCACACATATAGGCTATCCTTGTCACACACCTTCTAGAATGTTCCAGAGACAGGTGGACTGTAACTTGGCCTGAAACGGCCTGAAAACGGGTTTTCAGGAAATGGTGCCATGTGACAGTTAGTGTCCTGAAACGGCCTGAAAACATGTTTCAGCCTGCTGAAAATAATGCTAACTTGGGGTAATTTCTGATTTACCGTTATGTGTTAGGACTTCTTCCAGAACGGCCTGAAAACAGATTTCAGCCTGCTGAAAACGACTGCAAGTGCTACTAATTTCATAAAAATGTTTTTACTGGTTTCCCGTTGACCCATCTCCGTAACAGTATACTAATTTTTACAGACTAATTAAGTGGGTCAGTTTGATTGATAGGTCATGCCTTGCAATTGCATTTTGAATCGCTTCCAGAGTTTGGGATGGGTTGGAATTAATGTGCATGTGTGAATTAGATGACTGTGCTGGTGTAGTATGCAGAGGTATAGTCGGTGGAAGGAGTTTGTGTCAGACTTAGAGTTTTGTCACAATAAATAAAAATATAGATAAAAGCAAATAATTGGCGATATACTTAACATCGGTTTTATGTAAATTTGTTATGAATAAAAGCACTAAAACTATTGAAAAAAAATAAGGGGATATCTCATACATCTGGCAAGATCCAACCTACCGGGGGCATATTTTCCTTTTTGTTTCGTTTCCATCTTAACCGTTCGTGATAGGATTTTATCATTCTTTTTAACTCTGGCATGGTGAGTTGGTGCGAAGCGACTAAATTTATCTCTCTGAGGAGCTCTGCTTGGCATTTCTTGCGGGAATTTAGATGCCATCTACATGGGTCGATTGGGTCGGTGGCCCACTAGACATCTATGTCTATTAATTAATTCAATGAACGTTTCATTCACCAAATTAGGAGGCATGGGTATATATTTGGCTAGTTGTTTCAAGTTGAAAATACGAGGGGAAGAAAATGGTGAAAGGTAGTGGCAGGGTTACCGTTATGTGTTAGGACTTCATCCAGAACGGCCTGAAAACAGATTTCAGCTTGCTGAAAACGACTGCAAGTGCTACTAATTTCATAAAAATGTTTTTACTGGTTTCCCGTTGACCCATCTCCGTAACAATATGTATTTAAGTATATATCTATCTATTATAAGTATGTTCATCCGTTGCCTAGTACCCATAACACAAGCTTTGCTTAGCTTATTTTAGGACTAGGTCAATTGATGTGAATTGTCCCGTGATATTTATTTTTTTATTTTTATTTTCTATGGAACTAAAGGTCTGTTTGTTGTTACTTTAGCTGATTTATGTTGAAATGTGAGTGATTTTTCCTCAGATTGAGCATGTTAAAGCGAGCCGCGTCGTTTGCACATACGCAGCGTGTGCCATAGAGAAGCTGGTCGCCGGCGGTATGATCGACCGCGCGGCGTTGCTTCCCCACGCGCCCGCCGCGCTCACCGCCCTGTTTGCCGCGCTGGGAGACAGTACCTCGCCACAAGATCACAACGAATACGTCATGAAGGGTATGTGCACTTTTTTTTAATAATCTACTGGTTTGGGCCTGCGTTTACACTCAGTTGTCAACTCTCGGGGCGGCCTGGTTTAAAGAAACATGTAATTCCAGCGATCCTGCGCACTCTGTCGTGCTTGCAAGACGCAGCGCTGTCGTACGTGGGCTCAGCGCTGCCCAAACTGGCGCAGTTGCTCGCCGTGGTCGCTAAGAACCCGTGCAAGCCGCACTTCAACCACTACCTCTTTGAGACGCTGTCGCTGGCTATCACGTGAGTATTGCGTACTGGCTTAAACCGATAAAAAAAGGCTTTATGTCCAATGAGTGAGTGAGTCAAACCGTGTTCTTGTACAAAAACCCCTAAACCCCTTTTTGACCAAGACATTCCTTTACTTTTCTTTATTTACTATTCCTTAAGGTTCAATATCAGTTATAGGGCTTAAAACTTCAAAAGCTATTTTCTAAGCAATATGACAATCAGCCTTATTGTTTTTTTTTATTCTGACCCCGGCTTAAACCGAAAATGTATTTTTTTATCAAGAAACTATTATTTCATTGCAGATTGGTGACCAAATCGAATCCAAACGCCATAACTGCCTTTGAAGATGCCTTGTTCCCGATTTTCCAGGAAATTCTACAAAACGACGTGCAAGGTAAAAAAAACACTTATAAGTGGTTGAAAAACTTAATATTTATAGCTTTGGAGGCGGCCGTTATTCGCGAGACACCTAGAGCAAATTAGAGCTCTACATTTTGTAGAATAACTTGATAGCCTTTTTTTTACAATATAGGTTTGCGTTTGACCACAATCACGAATAATGGAAAGCGATAATGAGGCCTACGATGGAGCACGCTTGTCTAGTAAAAGCTCATTCACCCTAGACTTGATTTAGGGGAATAAGCAGAAAGAAGGCAGTAGAGCGGGGTATGTATTACAATACCGAAGTACGAAAGACCGAATGTATTAAAACATCGAATGGGTCAAAAGACCGACACG
Source organism: Archips xylosteana (assembly GCA_947563465.1). Classification (NCBI taxonomy): domain Eukaryota; kingdom Metazoa; phylum Arthropoda; class Insecta; order Lepidoptera; family Tortricidae; genus Archips; species Archips xylosteana. Next base: position 10,827,916 of record OX387365.1, on the reverse strand, counting down.
ATTTTTTTCTGAAACCGTTAACTTTTTAAGATTGTTATAAAACAAACCTAACCTAACCTAATGGGTTCTGTATGATGCCGTTTTAATAAATTCTGAGAAGTTTACGGTTTCAGAAAAAAATCGTGTTGGTCTTTTGACCCATTCGATGTTTTAATACATTCGGTCTTTCATACTTCGGTATTGTAATACATACCCAGTAGAGCGTGGTGTTGCGCGCGCCTCCAAGCAGTGCAAACAGTACAAAAATACGGGGCTCTGTAACCGGTGCGCGCGCGCTGCACAACTGCTCAGACCCGACTCCAGAATGGCTTCTATAGGCAACAGGCCGGAACACGACGAGTCGCTGGGCGGCCTGGCCCAACCTATAGGGTGGTGACCAGCCGCGGCCGAAGCCTACTACCGGAGTTGTACTGTTGTTGTTGTTGTTGTTGTGACTTTATAGTTGCGACAAAATGGCGTTACCAGTGACAGCTACTCATTCGTCGAAGAAGTTCATATATTCTATGACTAGGGAGCGCTGGGGTTGCTTGCTGCAGACCCTGAAAAGCACGATAAATATGTAAACAAACTTTATTTTATTTTCTGTTCGTTGAAAGTTCGAATTCGAAACAAATGACTGACATTTATACATTTTTTTAATTTCATTAATAATCTAGACTTGAGTCGATTCCGGTTCTGAAACCGACTGTAATATTCGAGATTGAAAAAAATGTGTTTGATAAGAATTTCACATTGAAATTGAAGGAGGAAGGAGGATTGAAATTACAAATCGACCGATTCGATAATTACAGCCAAATAATTTAAGAAGATGTTCGAATTTTTAATTTAATTAAAGTATAATATAAATGATGCGATGATGATTATTAATAATAGGCCATTTGCTTATCGCTTCAGACCATATTGTAGATAAGTTATAATAAGGATGTATAATGTTGATAAAGCCTTTTATTTCATCATCATCATCATCGCTCCACCGAGTCTGAGGACGTCCCACGCTACGTTTGCCGATCCGTGGTCTCCACTCAAGAACTCTTCTACCCCAACGGTTATCGGTTCTTCGAGTTATATACAGTGGTGGTCATACAATTAAGAACGATTTGAAGTTTCCGATTTTTTTTTATCTAAATCATGTCATATGTCTAGTTGTGTTCCTTCTTAGAAGTAACAAGTTATGTTATAAAATAGCCACATGGATAGAGCAAACGGGATTAAGAATAATAGTGTATAATTGCTAACATTTTTTTTTACAAATTTTATTTGTTCTCTATACTAATAAATTCAAATAGTAATGAAGCTGGACAAATAATTAAGAACGATTTATTAAACTGCTCGAGAGTTGTTTTATATGAAACTTAGATTAAATAAATCATATTAATGTGAAGTTGGTATAGAAAAAAAAGCAATTTAATACATTTGAATTAAAATTAATAGTTAGTAGCATGTCCACGGCTTTTAATTACGGCTTTACACCGGCGAGGCATTGAATCTATCAATTTTTGACATTTCGCAAGAGAAATAGAGTTCCATTCTTCTAAGAAAACGTCGTACAGCTCTCTCAAATTGCCACACTGTCGATATGAAACCTTTTTCTTGACTTCGCACCAAAGATGCTCTATTGGGTTAAGATCTGGGCTGTTGGCTGGCCAATCTAAGACAGAAACTGATTGTGATGTGAGGAATTCCTTAACGGTGCGTGCAGTATGCTTTGGATCATTGTCGTGCTGGAATGTCCAAATAACCGGAAGCACGTCTTCGGCATATGGTAACATTGTTTCTTGCAGTATATTTTTGTATTGGAATTGATCCATGTTTCCTTCTATCAGCCTAACAGGTCCAACGCCATGTCCAGAAAAGCACCCCCAAATTTTCACATTTCCCCCGCCATGCTTTAATGTCACTTTTGTGTACTTTGGGTCGAATGCTTTATTCGGAGGGCGTCGTACATATCGTTTTCCATCAGAACATACCCTATTTATTTTTGTCTCGTCAGAAAAAAGAACGTTTTTCCACTGTCTGACTGTCCAGTTTTCATACCTTCTTGCAAATGCAAGTCGGGCTTGCCTATGACATCGTTTCAACATAGGCACCTTCCTTGCTATCCTTCCGTTCAACTTATTTTCTACCAAACGCCTTCGAATAGTGCGTGCAGAGATTGCTGAAGGGTTGTTTTCGCCAAAATATTCTTTTCTCAACTCATTAGACCCTTTAAAAGGATTTTGTTTTGCCAAACGAACGATATTTCGATCATCTCGACGAGATGACTTTCTCTGTCTAGGTCCACGTGGAACGTTTGAAGTAGTTTGATACGTGGAAAAATGCTTTACGGCATGGAAAACCATTGTTTTTGAACATTGCAGATAGTCGGCTATCTTTTTATACGACCAATTCTTCTCGCGAAGTTTTATTATTACTTCTCTTGTAGATTTATCACAACTTTTATTTTTCCCCATTGTTTTTATACGAAGTAATCACTTTTAAGACTTTAACAGCACGAAATGGCGCCAAAATTATACGAATAATAATCTACAACCACAGAGCCACACAGTGTTCTCTATTTAAATTTGAAAAAATAATAAACTATTCAGCGTTCTTAATTACGTGACCAGCCAGTAAGTACTAATACTAGGTTCAGATCGAATGTATAAAGTTTCTCTATTAATTTTTTAACCAACTATGTTGCATAAATGAATGTACCGGTAGTACGGAAAAGTTTCGCAATACCGAGAGAAATAAAAAAAATACGGGCAATTAGTTATACTTGTTACTTTGAAAAAATCATCTCAATAAATAATCGTTCTTAATTATATGGCCACAACTGTATATGGCCTGCCCATTGCCACTTCAGCGTACTAATGCGGTGGGCTATAAATAAATAAATAAATAAATATCACGGGACAATTCACACCAATTGACCTAGTCCCAAACTAAGCTTAGCAAAGCTTGTGTTACGGGTACTAGACAACGGATAAATATACTTATATAGATAGATACATACTTAAATACATATTAAACACCCAAGACCCGAGAACAAACATTCGTATTTTTCATACAAATACCTGCCCCGATACGGGAATCGAACTCGGGATCGGGAATCGATAACTTTGGTTGTCTGTCGGATAACTTCGTTACGAATTCGATCTTTCAGAGAAACTCCGAGCATAGCCCTTTCCATAGCACGTTGAGCAACTTTAAATTTGTGGACCAGCCCTACAGTGAGTGTCCACGTTTCGGCACCGTATGTCATGACGGGTAGGACGCACTGATTGAAGACTTTCGTCTTTAGACTCTGTGGAATTGGCGACGTGAAGACTTGACGCAGTTTCCCATACGCTGCCCATCCCAGCTGTATTCTTCTGTTGGTTCTTTTATTTACCGTCCGTGATATCGTTCCAGAGTTCATGCCGTACGTGTTCCAAATGCTGTCCCTCCTGCTGGAGCTGCGCGGCGGCGCCGCGGCGGTGGCGTCGGGCGCCGGCGACGCGTACGGCGCGCTGCTGCCGTGCCTGGTGGCGCCGCCGCTGTGGGAGCGCCCGGCCAACGTGCGGCCCCTGGTGCGCCTGCTGTGCGCCTTCGTGAGGGCGAGGGCCGACCACGTGCTGAGGGAAGGGAAGCTGGTGAGTGCAGACACTAAGGGGGTGTTTCACCACCTTATTGTCAAACTACTGGTTACGTAACCAATGAATAAATTAAGTACTGAACAAATCTGTCGGCTAGTGTTTTTTCAGTTTCACCACTCCGGTCCTGTGCAAACTAAGTACCACTTAACTAATCGTCGGTTTAAATAAAAGTCGGATTAGCAACGTCCCATTTCACGACCACGGGTTCCTGTTCGCATATTTTCGTTCAAAGAGTCGCTCATTATTAAAGCAAAATATAAATCGTAAACTATGTAATTTTTAAACACATCTATTTTTTTGCATAAACAAATGTGTAACATTATAATTAATCCAAAAACGGTATTTATTTACGATACTTTGGTTAACAATAACAAAGAAAAATAAAATCACGTAAAACGAATCGAAAAGTGGCGCCAAACCCTTTGACAGATTAACTTTTTTTTTAATGGCGATGTACAAGTTCAGGTAGAACAAACGATTGTGCCACTGAAAAAAGTCTGTAATTATAAAATATTACGAAATTTTGGATTTATTTTTAAATACTAAAAGCGTACCTATATTTTTTATTCAAATCTTGATATTTAAATTCTCGTTTGCAATTTAGCATGACTTCTTTCTTTAAAAAATAAAAAATACTTTGATTTATTTTTCTGAAACCAGCTGAAGGGCTCTCCAACCATGGCCACAAAAAAATAAACTAACTAATTAAAAAGATATGTGACGGATAAAAATGCTAAATGCCACCAGATCTGATGGTCAAATTAAGAAATAGTTTGTCCGTCACTTAGCGCTAATCAAGACTGGTGAAACAGAAATTTTTAATCCATGTGACAAATAAGGTTCTAAGGTAATAAGGTTAGGTTGTGATCAAGCTAATCCGAACATTAAAAAAAGTGGTGAAACAGCCCCTAATACTAATAATTAGTAGTAAATTATTTCAAACTACAGAACTAAATTATGTATAAGATGGATAGAAAATATATCGCTTGTATTTCCTTTCAGTCGCCACTTTTTCTGTCTCTCCTGTCTATTAAGAGGATACGATGGCTGAGAGACTTTTGAGAAATAGGTATTTTAATGAAATGTCGCTGTCTCGCCCGAACCCCTCCGTGTCAGTACAGCGAGAGCGGGACAACTGCAGCTCAGACCGTTAATAGGCGCGTAAAATTGATCAAAACAGCATTTCGTAGTCCCCTGTTTTCTTCTCGAAAACTGGATCAATAAAATTATTTTTTTCAAAAGTAATTAGAGGACAGATTTAGCTATGCCCCTATGTTTTCCTTTTTTTGTTTATATGAGGGATTCTTTTCTGATGAGTGTCTGAAAATGACTATGAAATTGGGCAATTTTTTTTAATTTTTTGAAAGCTCATATTTCTTATGTTAATTGAAATATGGAAAAAAACGAAACATAGGGGCATAGCTGTGGTAGATACAGATTGCACAATAAAAAAAATTTGGCTCTAAAGTCATTATCCAGGGAGGAAACAGGGGACTACGTTTGTATGGAGAAATGGTGCGCATCGTATCCTCTTAATGTGACTTTTACGTCTTTTCATGTACATGTACAGTCAAGGAATTTAATTCCTTACCCATTTCGTAAAAATGTCGTTTAACATTCGCATGCATTAAGGTCGTAATGTCAAATGCAACACGTCAAAGTAACATCGTAGCTAGTTATTATGGTGACAGTTTACTGTACGATATTCAAACTTAGGTGGGTAGGAAAGTAAATTCCTTGACTGTACATAGTCCATTTCTTAGCATTGTCTCTACAATAACCCATTATTTGGGCAATTAAATCGAACGGCTCTTCTTTACAGAGTGAGTTGGGAAAAGAAATGTCGTCACTATTTTGCTAAAATCTCGTATGTTAAATCCGTAAGGTTAAAAGGAACCTTAATGCGATGAAGTAGAGTTAATTTAGTAAGATTATACACGGGGCGGGGCCTATGTTTAGCAATGCACGTCTTTCGGCTGAAATGATGATGATGATGATGATGATATATTTTGAGATATGCTTTTTGCTCACTTGACATTTCTTTCACTTTCATTAGTGCTGTGTTCCAAACATTCACTGCCAGTCAATAGACAAGTTTGTTAAAGCCAGCGCATGATAATGCACTGTATGGATGTCTGGATGATTTATGGCACCGCAGGCAGCGAGTGTTTGACATTAGTATATTGTTTTATTTTAACCGAAGGTGGTAGTGTCGGATCGGAAATCTCTGTTGATCGTATGCCTTTTATGCCATTAAGGGACTGTTTCAATACCCATTGATTAAATTTTATCTAACGGATAAATGTGATGCCGTCTCCGTCTATTCGAACAAAACAAACAGAGACGGCATCACATTTATCCGTCAAATAAATTTGATCAATGGATGGTGAAACAGGGGGTAAAAGTTATAATTTACTTATAGTTAATTTTTGTTCACAGAACGCCATGTTGGGTGTGTTCCAAAAGCTGATCGCCTCAAAAACGAACGATCACGAAGGATTTTATCTGATACAAACCATGCTGTTTAAATTCGGAGAGTAAGTCAATGATTATTATGAATTACAGCTGTTGCCCGCGACTCCGTCCGCGAAGAATAAGAAGAGTTTCAAAGGAGTTCGATAACAAACACCGTGACACGAGATTTGTTATATATTAGACTAGCTGACCCTGCAAACTTTGTTTTGCCATATATCGCCTAGGGGCATAAAAAATAGCCTACGACCTATTCTCAAATACAGAGAAGAAAATATGAGTAAAATCGGTCAAGCCGTTTCGGAGGAGTTCCATATCAAACACCGTGACACGAGATTTTTATATATTAGATAATGAACTTATTAGTCAAATTGACATTTGTTTAATTAATTTCTCACGGCCTTTGGTGATGTTGTTTGAGTAGACGTTCTGCAATTGAAAATGGCGATCAAAACGAAAATCGAAAAACTTGTACATTCATTTGTTGGGCCATCGGTCACAGCCAATTTGATTAATTATTCTGGATCAATTTTAACGCCAATTTAAACCTACAAAAATCGTGTGAGTTTTATGACATTGCGGCGTTTGATCGACCATTTCAAACTATTTTGCTTTACAACTTCACAGTGTAATGCGACTTAGACAATTGTTCCTGCCGGTCTAAATCGGGCATGAGATTTATTTATTTATTTATTTATTATGATTTTTTTTGTATTGGCTCAATAATTAACCCGCTCATTCTTCCAGGTCGACAATGCAACAGTACAACAAGCAGATAATGACGCTGCTGTTCCAACGTCTCTCGTCTTCCAAGACGACGAAGTACGTGCGCGGTCTGATCGCTTTCCTGGGCTTCTTTGCCGCACATTTTGGCGCCGACCAACTCATAGACCTTGTTGACTCCGTGCAGACCAAGTGAGTAAAGGAGTTGTAGGGGCCGCTACCGAGTTTCCGTAGGGCTCCTTGTTGCAGTTGTTGAAGATAAGTTAAAGTTATGACTCTTTTAATAGTTTATTTATAAGTTAAAGTTAACGAGTTAATATAGCAGCGAGACCGTGTATCTTTTACGTTTAATTTAAGAGTGTCCGAGTAACTGTTAAGATCAGTTTATATTAGTGCAGTCTTAGGTAAAAAGTGCTGTTGTCGGCGCTGCGACGTATTTCCAAAGTAGGGCGTGCTGCGATTTATAACTAAAGTAGGGCGCGATTCTAGGCTAACAAGTGCTGTACGGTATTGAACCGTACAGGAGTAGCTAGCGGTTTCGGGACTACGTCTAATTTGAATGCGATCCGAATCCGTGAAAATACTGTCCGGAGTAGTCGAACTATTTGTGTGGTAGTTTACACACTATCCGGTTTCCCTCCGTCATCCGTGAATCTCCATTCTGGAGAAGATTTGTGACAGACCGGAGTAAGGCCCGTACTTAAGGCCCTTTCACACAGGTCATTTGTTTCGGCAATTCAACGGCGGAGCGAGATAACTGTTTTGCTTTTGTGCTGGTAACAAGCGTGTGAATTCTGGGGCAACTGCTACCTACTATTTTAAAGATACGAAATTAATGGTCTCGTGTGTTTGTACAGTATGTTCGCGATGTACGTGGAGCGCGTCCTAATTCCGGACCTGCAGAAAGTGAGCGGCGCGCTGGAACGGAAAGCGGCCGCCGTCGGCTGCGTGAAGCTGCTGTGCGAGGCCGGACAGTTCCGGCAGGGCGCGCTGGCGCCGCTCTGGCCGCGGCTCATGCAGGTAGCTACTGGCACACACACTGCGGCAGGCAGCGGCCGCTGGCACGCCAGGCGCCGCCGTGGCTGCGTGAAGCTGCTGTGCGAGGCCGGACAGTTCCGGCAGGGCGCGCTGGCGCCGCTCTGGCCGCGGCTCATGCAGGTAGCTACTGGCACACACACTGCGGCAGGCAGCGGCCGCTGGCACGCCAGGCGCCGCCGTGGCTGCGTGAAGCTGCTGTGCGAGGCCGGACAGTTCCGGCAGGGCGCGCTGGCGCCGCTCTGGCCGCGGCTCATGCAGGTAGCTACTGGCACACACACTGCGGCAGGCAGCGGCCGCTGGCACGCCAGGCGCCGCCGTGGCTGCGTGAAGCTGCTGTGCGAGGCCGGACAGTTCCGGCAGGGCGCGCTGGCGCCGCTCTGGCCGCGGCTCATGCAGGTAGCTACTGGCACACACACTGCGGCAGGCAGCGGCCGCTGGCACGCCAGGCGCCGCCGTGGCTGCGTGAAGCTGCTGTGCGAGGCCGGACAGTTCCGGCAGGGCGCGCTGGCGCCGCTCTGGCCGCGGCTCATGCAGGTAGCTACTGGCACACACACTGCGGCAGGCAGCGGCCGCTGGCACGCCAGGCGCCGCCGTGGCTGCGTGAAGCTGCTGTGCGAGGCCGGACAGTTCCGGCAGGGCGCGCTGGCGCCGCTCTGGCCGCGGCTCATGCAGGTAGCTACTGGCACACACACTGCGGCAGGCAGCGGCCGCTGGCACGCCAGGCGCCGCCGTGGCTGCGTGAAGCTGCTGTGCGAGGCCGGACAGTTCCGGCAGGGCGCGCTGGCGCCGCTCTGGCCGCGGCTCATGCAGGTAGCTACTGGCACACACACTGCGGCAGGCAGCGGCCGCTGGCACGCCAGGCGCCGCCGTGGCTGCGTGAAGCTGCTGTGCGAGGCCGGACAGTTCCGGCAGGGCGCGCTGGCGCCGCTCTGGCCGCGGCTCATGCAGGTAGCTACTGGCACACACACTGCGGCAGGCAGCGGCCGCTGGCACGCCAGGCGCCGCCGTGGCTGCGTGAAGCTGCTGTGCGAGGCCGGACAGTTCCGGCAGGGCGCGCTGGCGCCGCTCTGGCCGCGGCTCATGCAGGTAGCTACTGGCACACACACTGCGGCAGGCAGCGGCCGCTGGCACGCCAGGCGCCGCCGTGGCTGCGTGAAGCTGCTGTGCGAGGCCGGACAGTTCCGGCAGGGCGCGCTGGCGCCGCTCTGGCCGCGGCTCATGCAGGTAGCTACTGGCACACACACTGCGGCAGGCAGCGGCCGCTGGCACGCCAGGCGCCGCCGTGGCTGCGTGAAGCTGCTGTGCGAGGCCGGACAGTTCCGGCAGGGCGCGCTGGCGCCGCTCTGGCCGCGGCTCATGCAGGTAGCTACTGGCACACACACTGCGGCAGGCAGCGGCCGCTGGCACGCCAGGCGCCGCCGTGGCTGCGTGAAGCTGCTGTGCGAGGCCGGACAGTTCCGGCAGGGCGCGCTGGCGCCGCTCTGGCCGCGGCTCATGCAGGTAGCTACTGGCACACACACTGCGGCAGGCAGCGGCCGCTGGCACGCCAGGCGCCGCCGTGGCTGCGTGAAGCTGCTGTGCGAGGCCGGACAGTTCCGGCAGGGCGCGCTGGCGCCGCTCTGGCCGCGGCTCATGCAGGTAGCTACTGGCACACACACTGCGGCAGGCAGCGGCCGCTGGCACGCCAGGCGCCGCCGTGGCTGCGTGAAGCTGCTGTGCGAGGCCGGACAGTTCCGGCAGGGCGCGCTGGCGCCGCTCTGGCCGCGGCTCATGCAGGTAGCTACTGGCACACACACTGCGGCAGGCAGCGGCCGCTGGCACGCCAGGCGCCGCCGTGGCTGCGTGAAGCTGCTGTGCGAGGCCGGACAGTTCCGGCAGGGCGCGCTGGCGCCGCTCTGGCCGCGGCTCATGCAGGTAGCTACTGGCACACACACTGCGGCAGGCAGCGGCCGCTGGCACGCCAGGCGCCGCCGTGGCTGCGTGAAGCTGCTGTGCGAGGCCGGACAGTTCCGGCAGGGCGCGCTGGCGCCGCTCTGGCCGCGGCTCATGCAGGTAGCTACTGGCACACACACTGCGGCAGGCAGCGGCCGCTGGCACGCCAGGCGCCGCCGTGGCTGCGTGAAGCTGCTGTGCGAGGCCGGACAGTTCCGGCAGGGCGCGCTGGCGCCGCTCTGGCCGCGGCTCATGCAGGTAGCTACTGGCACACACACTGCGGCAGGCAGCGGCCGCTGGCACGCCAGGCGCCGCCGTGGCTGCGTGAAGCTGCTGTGCGAGGCCGGACAGTTCCGGCAGGGCGCGCTGGCGCCGCTCTGGCCGCGGCTCATGCAGGTAGCTACTGGCACACACACTGCGGCAGGCAGCGGCCGCTGGCACGCCAGGCGCCGCCGTGGCTGCGTGAAGCTGCTGTGCGAGGCCGGACAGTTCCGGCAGGGCGCGCTGGCGCCGCTCTGGCCGCGGCTCATGCAGGTAGCTACTGGCACACACACTGCGGCAGGCAGCGGCCGCTGGCACGCCAGGCGCCGCCGTGGCTGCGTGAAGCTGCTGTGCGAGGCCGGACAGTTCCGGCAGGGCGCGCTGGCGCCGCTCTGGCCGCGGCTCATGCAGGTAGCTACTGGCACACACACTGCGGCAGGCAGCGGCCGCTGGCACGCCAGGCGCCGCCGTGGCTGCGTGAAGCTGCTGTGCGAGGCCGGACAGTTCCGGCAGGGCGCGCTGGCGCCGCTCTGGCCGCGGCTCATGCAGGTAGCTACTGGCACACACACTGCGGCAGGCAGCGGCCGCTGGCACGCCAGGCGCCGCCGTGGCTGCGTGAAGCTGCTGTGCGAGGCCGGACAGTTCCGGCAGGGCGCGCTGGCGCCGCTCTGGCCGCGGCTCATGCAGGTAGCTACTGGCACACACACTGCGGCAGGCAGCGGCCGCTGGCACGCCATGCGCCGCCGTGAAGCCGCGTGCGAGTGGCCATGGGAAACTGCTCTATTGTACGACTAAAGAGCGAGGATGTTCACTAATGTTCGACTGAACATTGCGTTCATTTCCGTTTGCGTTCATGAAAACGATTATTTAAGTAATTGATACTTTTGTAGCTCTAAAAAAAGTAAACAACAATTTATACATATAAAAAGAAAAGTCCTTCAACGTCCAGCCCAAATCCTTGGCCCTAGATTGCTGATTTTTTTCATAGATGTCGCCTTTATGATGTAGATAAGGAATGAGGATCGATTTGTTGACATTCCCACGGCTTGTGTCAGGCGCTGATCTCGCTGTTCGAGCTGCCGACGGACGACTCGGCGCTGCCGGACGACCACTTCGTGGAGGTGGACGACGCGCCCGGCTACCAGGCGCAGTACGCGCAGCTGGCCTGCGCACGCGGCGCTAATGCGGACCCGCTCTCCGGTACGTAGCCGCCCCGCCCTACCAGATCAGCCCACAGTCGGGTACGTATCAAAATATATAAAGTTTAAAATTAATAATGGACGAAGTACATAATGGTCATTTGATATAATGCAATTTTCTTGAAAATTCTGAACTTTACAGGATTTTCATAAAATAAACCTAACCTAACCTAAACCAATCTATAGATTACACGATTAAAAAAGTTCATTTAATCAAAAGTTTCATAGAAAATTTTAGTATATATTATGACCATTATGTATTTCGTCCATTATTCGTTTTAAACTTTATATATTTTGATACGTTCCCCCACAGTCGCATGAGGGTGAATCAACTTTTTAGTGCCACCCGTTGCTATGGTTACACAAATTTTGTCCCTTGGCGACCTAAGCATTTTTCTATGAAGCAGCATGAAGTGTCACTTGGACAACCGGGGACAGGGTAAACAACACAAAAAGTTTACTCACCCACAATCACTCCCGAGTCGCTCGCAGAACACCAGTATCGCAAATCAGACTCGCTGGATACCAGAATCGCAAAACATCTGACTCTTAGAATACTGGTATCGCAAAATATCAGACTCGTAGAATACTGGTATAGCAAAATATCAGACTGTCAGGATACCAGAATAGCAATATATCAGACTCGTAGAATACTGGTAAAGCAAAATATCAGACTGTCAGGATACAATAATCGCAAAATATCAGATTAGCAGGATACCAGAATCGCAAAATATCAGACGCGCAGGATACCAGAATCGCAAAATATCAGACTCGCGGGATACCAGAATCGCAAAATATCAGACTCGCGGGATACCAGAATCGCAAAATATCAGACTCGTACAATACTGGTATCGCAAAATATCAGACTCGCAGGATAGCAGAATCGCAAAATATCTGCCTACCTGCTCCTTTCTTCCACAGGTCGACCAGAAGTAGGCGGGGTCTCCACCCTTACGTTGTCAGTATTCCCAAAATCCGCACAAAACGTTTTCGCTCTTCCTTCATCAACCGAACAGCTAAGGAGTGGAATTCCCTGCCTGCGACTGTGTTCCCTGAATACTACAATTTGTACGCTTGCAAGTCTAGGGTGAATGAGCATTTACTAGGCAAGCGTGCTCCATCGTAGGCCATATCTTCGCTTTCCATCAGGCGTGATTGTGGTCAAACGCAAGCCTATATTGTATAAAAAAAAATATTTCAGACTCGTAGAATACTAGTATCGCAAAATATCAGGCTCGCGGGATACCAGAATCGCAAAATATCAGACTCGTAGAATACCAGAATCGCAAAATATCAGACTCGCAGGATACCAGAGTCGCAAAATACCTGATAGGGCAGAATACCAGAGTCGAATATCAAATATAGGTATGAAATATATAAGAATTACCAAAGTCTGCTATTTTGCGACTCTGGTCTGGTGTCTGGGTGGTTGTGCGATTCTGATATAGCGCGAATCTGATATTTTGCAATTGTGTCCCGCGAGTCTGATATTATGCGATTCTGGCATTTTGCGGGTCTGATATAAATTTGCGATTCTCGGATTCTGCTCTGGAAGGTTTTTATGCAGATGTTCCCACGGTATCGAGATAAAATTCCCAAATGTCAACAGCTAGGTATTAGGCAGGTAGGTATTGTAAAAATAATTTAACAGTACAGTTATTAAATAACTAATTACTTTAGAATAGTAAAATAAATATAGTAATTTATTTACTCACGACTTTGTATTTGTATGGTAATTGTTTGGCTTTTACAAACATTCTTAAATACTGTAACGAAACCTGAACTCTTTTCATTCATTGTATACAAAAATGTTTGATTTATTTACGCATTACTTTGCGGAGGTCCATTTTAGTGAACTACCCTTTTACTTTGATCCTCCGCGACCAAAAAGAGCAGAACAAAGTGGCGGAGGGTAGCGGAGCTCGGAGGAGCAAGATAATAGTTATGACTAATGCATAATGCATGCATAACTTTATCTTCATGCGTATCAAAAGTCTCCGTCAGATGTCAAACCGTTTAAGCGTGAAATAGTGAAAAAAATCCACACATCCATCCAAATTTTCCCGTTTATTAGGAAGTAGGATTGTTCCGAGATCCTACAGTTGAGTTGCATTTTAAAATGGTTTCAACTCCCGAGGCCGTATTGTCTTACGCTTCTGACGCATGCCTTCGCTTTCACCATCTCTTTCTGTCATCATTTTAGACCGTTCAGAAAGAAATAGTGAGTGCGAAGGCAAGCGTCGTTAGACAATAAGCTTGCAGGGGTTCTGACTGCACTGTCTTGGAGGCGTCGCGAAACGTTACACTTGGGTCGCTTGCATTACGTATCTTAAGCTACACGCAGATATTTACTTCTATCCTTATGCGTTGCAAAAAAATAAAGACATGTAAACAGAGTAGCAGTATAAAAAAGAGGAATCCCTGGTCTATACGGTTGCAGTGAACGATCTGTCGCTGGTGGAGGGTTGTGAAATATAGACATCTTTTTTTGGACGCGTTCAATTCTGTCTCGGTGACACCTGTACATTATATTGGTTGGAATGGTAGTGATTATGACAAGTTAACCGTGAATCATTAATAGATCCCGGACATTTGTCGCAATGACGCTACAATTGGGTAGTTTGAGGATAGGTTGAAACTGATAAATTAACGCATTCACTGCCACCGACGCATATATGCGTTTTGTTTTCGGGACTTCGCCCAGTGCCGCTGTCATAATTATTCATACATTTTGAACGCACATGTGCGTCAGTGGCACCTGTGGAAGTCAGGTGGCAGTGAATGCGTTAATAAAGATAATTTTAATATATTCATTATTTTCTAGGTACTGTTCCATTTCCTGAATAGAACTTTGGTTTTATCGGCCGTTTACTTTTTATTCGTCAAAAGCCAGTGTATGGTTTGCACTAATTTAGCAAAAAATAATATTTATCTTATTAAATTTACGAGGTAATTTTTATCGTGAATTACTTATTAAAAAAAAAAAACTTATTCGATTAAAACCCGTTAGTTTTTCGTATTAATTAACACTGTTCCATTTACTCCCCAAACTTACCTATTATGACGTCATTGCGACAAATGTCCGGGTTCTGATCATTAAGGGCCTACCGTGTTTTTGGCGCATTTATTGCATTCATTTAATCTCGTGCTGTATCATTACAAGTAAAGCGATAGTCTTGAAATTCATGTGTAAGATATTTGAGGATTCACTCTAATGACAAGACAAGTATTTATCGAAACACGATTACTTATAGTTCGCTCGATAGAAAAAAAATCCAAAGTAGTCTCTAAAAAATAAAATAAATTCGTAGTACGACGCTAATACTGCACGGCAGGTCATGACTTTTTGAATGTTAATAAAACAAGATGTTTTCTAGGGCGTAGTGTTGCTACATTTTTAACCGACTTCAAAAAAAGGAGGAGGTTCTCAATTCGGTTGTATGTTTTTTTTTTTTTTTTTTTTTTTTTTTTTAACATGTGTTACCTCAGAACTCCGTCATTTATGAACCGATTTGGAAAATTTTTTCGTTGTTTGAAAGCACATGCTTCAAGGTTGGTCCCGTTGTTACCAAAATTCAGTTCTGATGATGGGATCCATGAGGAATTGAAGAAACTCCTCAAAAATTCAAGAGAAACGTATAGCGATTTTAGTATTTTCAGTGACAAGTCGAGCATTTGCATTCAGAAAGTATCATGGAACTCTGTAATAAAACGACATAACCCTGTCGAGTTTTAAAAATAAAATTTTCAACATAAACTTATTTCGAAGTCAAACTGATGATTTTATCCTACGCATCTTTTTTATACAGAAACAACTAAAAAGCAAAAAATAAAAAATTTTAAATAAAAAATAAAACCTCCTTCAAAAAACATCCAAAAATCTATGAAATAATAATTGAACCGAACCGACCACAATAAGCATGAAAATATCTTTCTTCTAATCTGTTTTAAGTCGGTGCCTCAGCACGAGCCAGCAGGAGTGTAGAAGCCCTATAGATAGTAGGTATGTAGGTAAGTTAGATTACTAGGTCCACTCCTGCTGACTCGAGCTGAGGCACCGACTTAAAACAGATTAGAAAAAAGATATTTTCATGCTTATTGTGGTCGGTTCGGTTCAATTATTATTTCATAGATTTTTGGATGTTTTTTGAAGGAGGTTTTATTTTTTATTTAAAATTTTTTAAAATATGTATTTTTTTTAGTAATAAGATAAAAATACCCAAAAACATGCGCAGTCCAACCAACCTATCTTGAGCCATCATGCCTCCCCCACTCCCGAAATCGCTCACCCAAAATCGATTAGCGCGAAAAGCTCGGTAGGCCCTTAAACACAGTAAACCATCGCCTTTTCCATTGCCTATGAAATTGCATGCTCTGACTATAACCCTTCCCTCCAGTGGTCACGGACCCGCAGCGCTTCCTGGCGGAGAGCCTGGGCGCGCTGTCCCGCGCCGCGCCGGGCCTCCTGCCGCCGCGCCTCGCCGCGCTCGACGAGCCGCACAGGAACGCTCTCCAGGTCTACCTCCAGCGGTACAGCGTGCAGATCTGCTGAGCGGACTGCGAGACGTGACAACTTGTGCCACCGGACTGGCCAAAAATGTTGGGTGAATCAATTTTTTTTTTGCCACCTGTTGCTATACACAAATTTGGTACCATGGACAACCTAAGCATTTTTCTATGAAGTTTGGAGATGTCACTTGTACAACTGGGGGCTGAGTAAACGACACGAAAAAGTTGATCCACCCAAATTCGTTTTAAAGTACGCAATTTGTGGGAATGTCTAAAAAAAATCACCAGTGGTTTTTATATTTTTTTTTGTGTAGAAAAGTCAATTATAAGAAACTAATTGTTTACTACTTTTTTCAAAATTAATTACCGTAAAACTACATAACTATAGTCCTAGCCTGCAACAATAGTCCATTTTTCGTCCTTATATTATCCTTAAAATATTATAGCTTACTGCTATTATTTCTATTAATATGTTGTTAGGCCTAAAATAATTTGCTTTAGTCTAGCCAGGTAGCTATCATATTTTAAGGATAATGTAAGGATGAAAATTGGACTATTGTTGCAGGCTAGGACTATAGTTATGTGGTTTTACGGTATTGAAACTATTTTGGTTGATGACGTCAGATTATAATTGAGGGCTCCCACACTGCCAAATTTCTAAATCTATCCAAATGCGTAAGATAAGGCAACCCCTTTAATTATTTTTTGCGTAGTGGTACACTGTAACAAGTGTCACTTTACTGGCGCTGTCAAAGTGCTAGATGTCAGACAGCGGGTCCAAATCGAAACTCCGTAGTATAATCCACGCGTAAATTGTGAGTAATTCTAACCACACAGAATAAAGTACGACTTGGACAGGTCACGCAATTTACACCAATGTCAAATGAAGGTCATTGCTTATTTGTTATGTAATAAATTAAATTGTGACACACGACGACGAAATGTTCGTAAATTTTACAATGTTAAATTTATGTTTTAATGTTCAAATGGGATGGATATTATGTAATGCCTGATAAGTATAAGAGCAATAAGAATGTGATATCTGTATGAGCTAGGAGCTTGTTTGATTTGTCAAAAAACCTTCCCCATACTATAGCGTAATATGTACTAATAGTGAGATGACTGCACGGTCTATTACGTGAAAGATTTTTCATTTGCTAATTATTATGCCCTTGTGTAACGGTAGCAACACTGCATTGGCGGGGTGTGAAAATTTTTGCAAGTAAAGCCGGAGGAAAAAAAACATAAAAACCCCATTTGGCGCCTTTAGAATTAAGACTGGCACAGTTCGAATTATTCTCATTTCAGAAATAAACTTTTTGCCAAAAGAAAAACAGGTTTAGTTTTGAAATGAGAATTACTCGAATTGTGTCAGTCTAATTCTAAAGGTGCGATTTATCCTCTTCTTGTAAGTGCAGAAATGGAAGAGAAGCGTATGGTAACTTCAATAGTTTTGTTAACCCGGGGGGAATCGGGTTGTTAGTACCCTTCGCCACTGCTACACTGCCAACCGGCGTTCGACAATAAGGTCATCGGCGGTCGGGTTACTCGATACGATTATCGACAGACAAAAAGTTCGCTCACTATTAGTAATTATTACGCTATGTAAATAATTTCAACTTTAATTCAATCGAATAGTACAAATACTAAACCCTGTTCTCTAGATCTGTGTCTGAACATGAAATTATGTAGTTAATTGAGATTAGAAAAGAATTCTTGTTGGTTGTAGTTGCTGGGATTTGAACTTAATCAAGCTTTTTACGTGTAACAGCTATCATGTTTTCGAGCGGGTCGAATAGGTGCACTTTAGTGTAATTGTAGACTGCTCGGTTAGCCTATGTGGGGTCAAATTTCGGCAATCCTGGATTTGAGTACGACTCAAAAAGTAAATAAAACAAAATAACGTGTAGATATTGCACGACAAGAGACTTTTATGTAAACTGGCTTTATTTTGGTCACTTCGTGTAAATCTGTAAAAACTTTAGTGTAAGCAAATAAGGTGCATTCTAGACTGAACGTGAGAGATGTTAGTTAAAAATGTAAATGTGTAGATAGTGATGTATGTAAGTGTATGAGAGGTGAATGTATGCAATGAACGGAAAGTGTAACTTTTCTGTAATCTAAGATTCCACGCACACAGAAGAGCGGTGAGAACTCGCATGCGAATTTGAATTCATGAATGCGTTATATTTGATGCCAAGTAAAATCTTTGCCGTGGAAAATCTACGGCACCATTGAAGCTCCTGGTACGTTGCCGGCCTTGCAAAAAATGCTCCTATCTGACAATCTCTTAGATACCTATAGCCATCTAACATAACCAGGTTCCTAAAAATTCATATCCATACTTCCATACAAATTTAATTTGTTTGTTTGTTTTTTGTCCTTATCGTGGAAACTGAGCGACGGATTGCCTTGTTTTTTTTTTGTCCTCCTCCTCCTCCTCCACCACGCTCCTTTTTACCACGGAAAAATATCACATTCCCACGGAAAAATACGTTTTAATCTACTTTAGCGGGGGCGAAGCCGGGGGCATCAGCTAGTATGATTATAGTCGAAAACCAAGAAAAAAAATACTACCACAGAATCAAAAGCAGCAATCGAATACATACCTCACAAATAATATTTCGTCACTACTTTGAAAAAAAGCTCGTATCTCAAAATCGCTAATCTGGCTAATTGTACTTTACTAAGTGTGCAATAAAGTTAAGTTTGGTTTACATATTGATTTGAGATACGAGGTTTTTCAAAGTAGTGACGTAGTCAAAGTCTTAAATCAACGGTTTGGAATAACCACTTTAAGCCGTCTGTCTAAAGTGGCTATTCTAATTTAGTGAAATGCCATATACGAGGTTGAGTCAGATAACCATCGAAATTATGTACATGTCACTAACCATAAGGTTGGTGTTTGCATATATTTGACGCAATGGCTGCATGTATAGATAGGGACAAGAAAAAGCGCATAAATCACACGAACTTTTGTATTACAGAAAATGCTAAACGCTGTTCTGTGTGCGCGGATACTAAATAAGATACGTCAAGTGTGTGAGGCATGAGCCCAGCTTTGCATTTTTGCGAGTAATTGGCAAATGTCCCAAAGTTGCCGCGTTCGAAAATTGTGCTAGGTCAAACCTTTTTGCCTTTGATCAATTATAACTGAAGATACACATTGCCGAACAAAATCCCCTTCAAAGAATGTCCGAACTTTTTTATTTGTTTGCGTAACAATTAAAATCATCACCTACGCAGAAATTTGAACCTAGTCTTTACTTCATTACAGTCGAATTTCGGTTGACACTTGACAGCTAAACTTGACAATTTCACGCAACGTATGTACTGAGAAAAAGAAGGCCACTTTTATCAAAGTGGCGCTCATTTGGCTCGGACATTTTCGGGCGCGCGACTGTGGATCTACTGTTATAATTGATCAAAGCTTTTTGCCGATATTTTTCCATGACTTATTATAGTCCGACAAGTTCGTGCGCGACCCTCCGCGGAACCCTGTCGCAGTGAGTATTTGCCGCACTTATTAAAAACAATCTTGTTAAGGACAGCAGAGGCTCCCTGCGACAGGGTTCCGCCGAGCGCCGCGCACGAGCTTGTCGAGGTATAGCTCTTCAAACACGTGTCGTGTTGTGACGCGAGATAGATTCATTGATTGACAATTTTTGTTCAATTCTAATAATGTATATTTAAATTGTGTTCTAGTTTCACTGTGCCTTAGTTATACTTATTTTATTATTTGGAAATAAATAATAAATGTTGACTTCACACAAACGCAGAGCTGTGCTTATACCTCGTTCACTAAGGCTGGTTTTAGTGTCACGCGGACCGTCCGTACGGATGGCTACGCACGGACCAATATGTATTAAAACTGCTGTCCGCGCGGACGGTCTTCCGTACGGAGCCGCCCGCATTACTCTAAAACGCTCCCTAAGCTTAATACATATTGGTCCATGCGTAGCAATCCGTACTGACCGTCAGTGGCGATCCTTACATAGAAGCCCAAAAGCCGGGCTTGCCTTATAAATCTCAAATCAAGATTAAAAATATTAACCCAACATCGTCCAAACGAAAAAAGTTCTAATAAAATCACTTTCATAATAACGCGCTTTATTTTACGTAAAATACCAAGAAATGCATAACAAATCCGCTGCGCGGCCCGGCGGCGCTGAACGGCGATAGTAACGATGTTATAAATAGCATGACATCTCGCTCGCTCTTGTGGGCTTTTACGGGGCTTCCAAACGCTCTCTTCATACTTAGGAAAACGTTAGTTTTGCAAATATCTATGTATAGCTGCATATATAGCGCTTTCTTTGCAATTTTGAATCTGGCTTACGGTGTGAAGTTTGTTGCGTTTGGTTTGGAACGCGAGTGCGCTGCGCGGGCGAGATGAATAACTTCACGATTGTTTATATCGAATCGTGGGCCATGCAAGGCGTTGTAAAATGCGTGATTTTATATAATTACTAAATAAATAGGTATTCTTATTTTAGTGCGTTGCGTGTGAGAATGAGTCTGTAAAATTCTGTCTAGTAATAGAATGAAGTGTGCTTTGGTAAGATTGTCCAACCTGAAGAGTAAAGTTGCAACAAGATGGATTTACCTACATATTATAAAAAAATAATAAAACATATCTCTCGGCTTGCCATAGCTTGATACCCTAGGCACGCCACTGCTGACCGTCCGCGTGACACTAAAACCAGCCTAAACTCTTTATGTTCTGATATTGAAGGTAGTTTCTAGTTTTGTTACTTTAATTAGCCTGCCATGCTTTGACGTAATATTTTTGTAAATGCCGAGATAGAACGGAATCTGTCAACCAACGCTTAAATACCGTGTGTTTCGGCAATTTTCAACATAGTCTGTACTTTGTAAACGGCAATAATAGACGAGAATAGAAAGAGAATAGATGTGAAATCTTAAATTGAACGCAATATTTATCTTAAGGGTGGTATAAGGCTGTGCTTTTGCATCGTATTTGTACGAAGTTGGACAGTCGCATTTCAGTTACTTGCACAAAAATCGTATGTTTATAATGATACTGACACTTCGAAATTATTCTCATTTTAAAAATAAACCAGTTTTTCTTTTAGAGCTTGTCTAATTTAAAATGACGCGCCCCACCACCGCATTTACGCACAGGATTTGAAACTCAATTTAAGCTACAATAGAGAAATATTTCTCTTGACAGATGTGCGTAAATGCGGTGGTTGGGCGCGCGTCATTTTAATTTAGACAAGCTCTAACACAAAATTCATTTTTGAAATGTGAATAATTTTGTATTGTGCCAGTATCATTTTATGAACGTGCGAAATGTGCAAGCTACAAGCACGTGTTTATTCTACTTCTAGCTTGTAATGTTACAAAGTTGCCTAGTTTCCGTCTATTCTTGTTAGTTTGTGATCCTACCAGTATCTTAAAATGACATGTGAAGTGAAAAAAACATATTCGCATTGTTGTTGCTTATTTAAGAAATTAAAAACTAACTTGTCATTTAACACTTTTAAAGTTGCACGGGTGAAAACTGTTTAAGACCAGATGTAGATTACAAGTTGTAATAAATGCAACTAGAAAGATGGCGCACTAGATGCGTGCACATGGTGTGCCATTTTTCTTACGGTTTCATTCATTACAACTGAAGCGTACCACGCACACGCGTCTGGTCTGCGCCGGCCTTAAAAGTGATAGCCTTTTATTCACTTTAGTCAATGTCGTGCTGACGCCATACGCGTTAATCCAAACATTTGTTTAGCATCTAATTTGTTCTGGTTTATATACGGTATTTTTGTATCTATGGAATAAATGAATTTCAATTTACTTTAATTTATTTATTTCGTTTTTAATGCAAAAACTTTATTTTAGGATTCCGCACATTTGTGTATGTATAATACCAAAGTACGAAAGACCGAATGTATTAAAATATCGAATGGGTCAAAATAGCGAAAAGTTTTTTCTGGAACTTATTTTATTTAATTTTTAGTTGATTTTCTAAAAAATACCTCAATTTCACCTTTTAAGTCTTTTAACTTTTTTAAAGCAATTTAAACATCTTTTTTACATGCCTACTTAATGCTATATAATTTTCGTTTATTCTAAAAAAATATTTCTTGAAAACAGTACCTAATAGGTACTGTTTGCAAGAAATATTTTTTTGAAAGTGGAAACTTGAATTTAAAAAAAAATAGACGTGATAGACGAGTTCAAATGCTTCTAAAAAATATTACCTATTCCTCATTACAACGGTGTGTACATACATTGAGTATTGAGTACATTGAAATCTGCCGACGTCATAAAAGGAGTTAGTGTGGTGGTGGTGATAGATGTGATTGTGTGATTTGTGTGTTCGTACAGTGTGGAGGTGGAGTGGAGGAACTGCATGAACACACATTTCTTGCATAGACGTAGCTATCATAAGGTCGCGGATGAGCAAAGTAATTGGGATTGTTCATTTTTTCTAAACCCCCCTTTTTATTTTTTTTATCGAAAATATAGAGCATTATAAGAAACTAATTTGAATATTTCAGCAATTCATCACTCCAATATTTTTTTATAATTTATTGAAAATTTGAGATACGACTTCTCGTAAATTACATGCCGCGGCTGAATCTGTGTATAAACCACAGACATGATGAGAAAAAAAAGTGTCACAATCGATGGTTAGTTGTCATCTGACAATGTTACTTTACATAACAATAATAATAACACTCAAGTTGCCGATTCTTCCAAGAGAATAGGTACAAAAAACGATCTACGGCTATAGTATTTTTTGTACGTATAAAATAAAATGGTCAGGAGTGTTCCCTTGAAAGTTCTTTGGCGGATTTAATCCATACTTACATTAAAATGATCCTCGCAACAATAAGTAAATCGTGTAAACTTTGAAATAACTTCGCGGCACCACTTCTCTCGTGAATCTTCTCTAATGCGAACAATTAATTTGTTTTGGCTATTGACAGAATCATTTCCACAAGTAGGAATGAAACACTTCCTGTATAAATCCATTATTAAAATATGAAAAACGCGAAGAATGTTTTTCAAAATAGTATCCTTAAACTGACAGATGATAACTACGTCGAAGTGACAGAGAATAGTAGGTATAGAGAAACTAGACGGACGGCTTTTTATTTCTTGTTGCAAAGAATTTCAAAGTTAATGCCCACAGAAAGGTCAAACAAAGGTCAAACATTATTTTGCAAAAATACACACGATCATTTAATATTTTTTTACTACAATGTTATAAAATGATTTAATAAACCTATTTCTCGAAATGGTTTTGGAATTAGACCACATTGTAAAAAAGTGATCAATGCCAATTGTTTCAGTTAGTACTTAATTGCAGCAAGCCGCGATACTGTTTTTCAATGGTAGCAATTTAAAACCGGCCAAGTGCGAGTCGTACTCGCGCGCGAAGGGTTCCGTACCATTATCTATAAAAACGGCAAAAAAATCATGTTTGTTGTATGGAAGCCCCCTTAAATATTTGTTTTATTTTAATTTAATTATTTATTTTTAAAGTGAATATATAGTTAAATATTCTGTGAATATTTCAAGCGTCTACCTGTTGCCGTTATCAATATCGAGCAAAAACGAGCAAAAAATCACGTTTGTTGTATGGGAGCCTCAATAAATATTTTTTTTTTTAGTATTATTTGTTATAGCGGCAACCGAAATACATCATCTGAGAAAATTTCAACTGTATAGCTATCATGGTTCACGAGATACAGCCTGGTGACAGACGGACAGACAGCGAAGTCTCAGTAATAGGGACCCGTTTTTACCCTTTGGGTACGGAACCCTAAAAACTAACCACAAAAACACACTGCGACGACACGAGCGTTAGATGGAACACACTGCATATAGGATGATCCCAAATTGTTTTATTGTAGTTATTAATCATTAGTTGTCAATCATTTTAATCATGTACAAATTAATTCAAAAGTAATCTATTCACACGTGGAATAATTAATACCTAACCTACTTGATACGTGAAACGTAAATGAAACTTATTTGTTTTTTTTTTATACATACATTCTATTAAATGATATTGTTACCAAAATTCAATAATTACTTAGAAAATAGAATTCTTCTCTAACTTTCGTCCTTCTTGCATTAATTGGGATGCACCAAAAAAAATAACCTATAGTTTTTATATTTTTTTTGGAAAGAATAGGATATTTTAAGACACCATTTTCATCGATTTTGAATTTGGTTGAGTATTTAATTTTTTATATTTTTTTTTAGAAATACGTTGGATGACGTCACAGTGAGAGAGCCACGTTCCATAGCCTAGAAAAATTCAAGTCGTACATAAGGCCGTGGTCGCTTTCACCCGCCGCAAGCGGCCGACAGCGGCCCGCCGCCCGCGGCGTCTGAATGGTGTGTTCGGGAATGCTCGGGAGTGGTCGTTTTCGCCCGCCGCGTGCGGCGTCCCCCCACCGGCGGGCGAAAACGACCACTCCCGAGCATTCCCGAACAACGCCGCGGGCGGCGGGCCGCTGTCGGCCGCGTGCGGCGGGTGAAAGCGACCACGGCCTAACATAATCTGTGGCACTACCACGGCACTACTGAGACCCTACTACGAAGTGCATAATTCGAACTTCGTTTCATGCCGTCCCGCTCACGCTAATATGATTTGACACGAGAGTGAGAGGGATGATAAGATACGAACTTCGAATTTTGTAGTAGTGCCCCTGATTTGTCTTGTCACTGTCAATATTACAAGCACGGCTTAGGGTCCTAAATGAACCATGACAAAATAGTTTTATTTATTTCTCTTCTTTTAGCTTCGATTATTCCTGTTTGTTTAATGGTGTGATAGTAAATAGATATTTTTTATTAAAATCTGATATTTAAATTCTTTCATATTTACTTGTAACATAGTAATTTAATAATTAAATTTGTAAAAATACATTGCGAGTATTGTATACATTTCGGACTTTATGATAAATGACAACTGTTTAAAGCCAGGTGTGCATCATGTGATTAAAGTTTTGTCTTTGTCACTCTTTGCTATTATAAGCAGGACAGCAAAATTTCAAACTGTCAATTTGCTTTACAGTGTAGACCTGCTTTATATCTGCCTTTGTGACGATTCACTGCAGGGGTCAAATGAAGGTCATTACTTAAATTTTCTTTATTTAATTCAGATTATCATATTTTTGGAATCTGATTTCTGAAAACGCTTCACAAAGCCTATTTCTCGAAACGGTTTTCGATTTATTATACGTTGCCAAAAATTGGGACATCCCAATTCCTACGCAGAGAAAATCTAGGTCATGTTCGTTTTCATACGTAATGCAATATTCATAAAAATACTTTTGTTTTGTAATCGTATTTTTGTTTGTTGTGTCGCACATTTGGTTAATTTTTAATGATTGATGATTAATGATCGATTATCTCAACTACTCAAATTGCAATCGGCCTGTACGCGGCGTAATGACATCGGCATCAAATGTACGGGCTTTGCTGATAAGCAATAATTATGTTCAACTCACACGAACATCATTGGCAAAATGGCCGCGAAAGTTTTTTATCAGGGACGAACTAACGCATTATGTCAACTATTTATGCCGTTTTTAGGGTTCCGTACCCAAAGGGTAAAAACGGGACCCTATTACTGAGGCTCCGCTGTCGGTCCGTTTATCCGTCTGTCCGTCCATCCGTCTGCCACCAGGCTGTACCTCAGGAACCGTGATAGCTAGACAGTTGACAGTGTTTTTTTTACTTTTTTAGGGTTCCGTAGTCAACTAGGAACCCTTATAGTTTCGCCATGTCTGTCCGTCTGTCTGTCCGCGGCTAAGCTCAGAGACTGTTAGTACTAGAAAACTGTAATATGGCATGAATATATATATTAGTCACGCCGACCAAGTGGTTAAATAAAAAAACCAAAAAAATTTTTTTTAGGGTACCTCCCATAGACATAATGTGGGGGTGATTATTTTTTTCTCGACTAACCCTATAGTGTGGGGTATCGTTGGATAGGTCTTTTAAAACCATTGGGATTGCTTACATGTTTTTTGTATTCAGCGATTTGTTTGCGAAATATTCAACTTTAAAGTGAAAATTTTCATTAAAATCGACCGTCCCCCCCCCCTCTAAAATCTAAACTGTTGGGTGGAAAAATTAAAAAAAAATCAAAATGGTAGTAAATATATTAAATTTACAAGGAAAATTATAGCGGCTAAGATTGCTTGGGAATTATTTGTAGTTGAAGAGTAAATAGTAGCCTAAGGTATTAAACATACCGTCACTACTTTGAAAAACTCGTATCTCAAATCAGCATGTAAACAAAACTGAACCTTGATACGCACGTAATAAGTTCACTTTGCCAGATTAACGATTTTGAGATACGAGCTTTTTTCAAAGTATTGACGATACCTAACTTGGAAGATTCCGTACACATACGAAATCCTTAGAAAAATATTACTTGATTTTTTCGTAATGGCTACGGAACCCTATCTTGGGCGTGTCCGACACGCTCTTGGCCGGTTTTTTATTTTCTATGTATGTTCATCGATATCTCCGCCAAGTGTGGACCTATTTTGAAAATTCTTTTTTAGTTTGAAAGAGTATATATACTTCTGAGGTGGTCCTATTGACACCAAGTCAAAATCTGATGATGGAATCCTAGGGAAATCGAGGGAAGCCCTCAAATTTTATAGGCACACCTATGATGATTTTGACATTTTTAGCATCAAGTCAAATTTCAGAAAATGTCATTTGGTAAACTGGATCTGATGAAGAAGACCACAGATGACCAACGGAACTACTCAACAGGCCAAATCTTGCAAGTTAAGTTTAAGTTAAGTTTCTTTGCGGTTTCGGATTGAGCTAAAATTTTGCATAGATGTGTAAATCGGATGACAATGCAATATTATTATGACATGAAGCTGATCTGGTGATGGAGCTGGATGGAAGGTGGCCATAGAAACTCTGTAATAAAATGATACGACCGCAACGAGTTTGGGCTCGTTTGATTCGTATTGACGAATTCTTTGAACCTTGATGGTAACCAGGGTTTGACGATGGAGCTGGAAAGAGACCATAAGAACTCCATAATAAAACGAAAAAAAACCCATCAAGTTTGATCTCGTTTGATTCGTCTTGATGAGTACTTTGGTAACCCGGGGGCAAGTACAATCAGCAAAAAAAGCTTGTGTTTGAGCATAGAATAAATAAATGCGGTTTTTGTGAATGGAATTTAATTACCATTAAAAAGAATTACAGACTTTTCTTAAGTATTTAATTATTATGGACACGAGCGCGCTCCTTGACGTTATGAGAAGAAGTGTGAGAGAGACGGCCCTCGTCGCCGGGGCTGTCTTTGTCGTGTAGCGGCGCCCGCGCATGCGCCGCGCAGACGCTCTCATTGGTCGCGACGCTCGGGCATCATCGGAGACCGAAGCTATGGCGCGAACATACTCCGGGGCGCTGAAAGCCTAGCTTTCAGAAGGTTCTTCGTCTCGCAGGGGACAAATGCGGTTGAGAGCCCGCCTTATGGGCCCTCTGGACGTGGCTATGTCGGCCACTCGAGGCACGCCATCCGTGCCAGGGTGAAGCTTGATGACCCGGCCCATTCGCCAGTGTAGCGGCTGCAGACCATCGTCCTTGATGAGGACGAGCTCGCCCAGCCGCAGGTCGCGCTGCCGCGTGCGCCACTTGAGGCGCTGTTGTAGCTCGCACACGTACTCGGATGACCAGCGCGCCCAGAAGTGCTGGCGCAACTGCTCCAGTTTTTTGTAGCGATCCAGGCGGTCGGGGTTGTGGTCTTGCAGCGATGGGGTCGGCGGCGACATCAGCGCCCTGCCAACCAGAAAGTGCCCTGGCGTGAGCGGGGAAAAATCGTCGGGGGAAGAGGAGAGGGGGCAGAGAGGCCGGCTATTTAGGACCGCCTCTATTTGGCTAAACAATGAGGACAGTTCCTCGAATGTGAGATGCGTGCTGCCGATAATCCGTTTGAGATGAAATTTGGCCGCCTTAATCCCTGACTCGACGTAGCCATTATGGTTAGGAGCGTAAGCCGGGGTGAACTTGAACCTTATGTTTTGATCAGCTGCAAAGCTCGTCACACTATCGCCATTAAGTTTAACAAATTCATTTATTTCTTTTGCAGCGGAAACAAAATTTCGGCCATTATCGCACAGCATTTCCGTGGGTTTACCGCGTCGCGCGATAAACCGACGGAGTGCTAGCATGAATGCATCTTTAGATAATTCGCTTACGGCTTCCAAGTGAACACATTTATATCTTAAACATATAAATAGGCACAAATAGCATTTGGTGATTTTGCATCCGCGGCCACGGCGATCAGTTATTAAAAAAGGTCCACCGAAGTCGACGGCAGTGGCCGCAAACGGAAAGTCAGGATTTAAGCGTTGTGATGGTAGATTGCCCATTATATTTTTCAAAGTGCGGCCTGCCGCGCGCCTACACGTGACGCAATTGCGGGCCGTGCTGCGCGCGAGGCACCGGCCTCCGACCGGCCACACGGTGTCTCTTACTGAAGTCAAAAGGAGCTGCGGTCCTGCATGCAAGAGACGTATGTGTTCATGTTTCATTATGAGTTGGGTAAGTGTGTGTTTAGCGAGTAATAGCATGGGATGCTTCTTATCATAGCTATAATCAGAAGCGTCCAACCTCCCCCCGACTCTCAAGATGCCTTGGGAGTCAATAAAGGGCGTCAAAGACGAAATATGTGACTTTGAATTTAACTGCTTATTTTTACGCAAAATTTCCATTTCATCGTGAAACAGCTGCTGTTGCGCAAGCTTAACCAATGAAAGAAATGAATCAGTAAGTTCTTGTGACGTTAATGCACCTGTCAATTTAGGGCGGCTAGGCCTACAGTTATTTATGAAACGTCGCACGTATGCGAAGGCGCGTTGGAGTGTTTTAAGTTTAAAAAACCTATCAAAGTCTACAATAGATGGCGCTGATTCCACACTTGAGACCGTGCAAGTGAGTTTAACCTCAGGCAAAGTGCCGGGTATGGGATCGGTATTCAAAGTGGGCCAGCTGGCCTCGGGCTCAAGAAGGAATTCAGGTCCGTGCCACCACAGAGCGGCCCCAGCGACATGCTGTGGGTCCACGCCGCGCGACGCCAGGTCTGCGGGGTTCTGCGCAGTAGGCACGTGCCTCCAGGTCGCCGACGGCGTGAGCTCAGCTATCGCTGTGACTCTGTTTGCTACAAAAACCTTTAATTTTGTGACGTCATTTTTTAGCCACGCTAGAACTACGGCGGAGTCCGTCCAAAATACAACGCGTGATATGGGCTTTCTGAGCGCCTTTGAGACAGATGCATATAATTTGGCGGCTAGAAGGGCTCCGGCGAGTTCCAAGCGCGGTATGGTGCTAGGCTTCATAGGCGCTACCCTATCTTTAGCGCATAATAGATTGACACATTGCTCACCTGAGCTTGATGTAGATTTTATATAAATACAGGCAGCAAATGCTTCCTGTGAAGCGTCACAAAAACAATGAAGATCGATCACGGTAGGTGAGTCACACAGTGCATACCTGGGTATATTTAATGCCTTAATGTAATCTAGGTTTTTAATGAAGCGCGACCAAGCACGTTGAATTTCAGGCGGAGCGGGGTCATCCCATCCAACCCCCGCTGCCCAGAGCTTCTGCATGAGTATTTTCGGTTTCACTGTGCACAGGCTTAATAGCCCCAATGGGTCAAATATTTTAAAAGTGGTTGACAAAATGGATCGTTTGGTTACCGGTTTATAGCTGTCGTTAAAGTTGATAGAAAAGTTCAATAAGTCTTGACTAGGATCCCACCCTAGACCAAGTGTTTGACAAGCTTGACTTAATGTTAAATTATCCTGTGCAGCAACAGCATTTGAAGCTAACAGTTCGATTGCATTTGAGCGATATTTACGTAGGTTAAAGCAACCAGACGCCAAAGCCTGCGACACCGACCTTTGTATATGTAACAGGTCAGATTCCGAATCTGCACCTGTCAATAAATCGTCACAGTAAAAGTCATTTTGTATAATTGTTTTAACAGTGGGGTCAATGCACTCATCCCCTAATTGCCACAAGCACCTAGCAGCTAGGAAACTCGCTGAAGCGAAGCCGTAGGTGACGGTATTTAAAGTGAGCGAACGAATGGGCAAATGCTCGTCTTCGCGCCATAAAATGACTTGCAAGTTCCTGTCCAATTTATTCATTGAAATTTGCCTGTACTGTTTTTCAATATCACCTGACAGCACGTATTTGTAATGGCGAAATCTAAGGAGAATGTTGAACAAAGAGTCTTGTATGTTAGGTCCTACCATCTGGATATCGTTGACCGAATAGCCAGAGGAGGTGGGGCAAGAGGCATCGAACACAGCTCTAAGGCGAGTGGACTCACTATTCTCCTTCATCACGGCGTGATGAGGAAGATAGTTGGGTCGGTAAGGAAATTGTGACTCAGTTAAATGATTTAAATCTCTATATTCGTTTATAAAGTCAGTGTACATTGATTTAAGATCAGGTTGTTTACTAAAACGTCTTTCTAAATTAAACAATCGTTTTTTAGCTATATTGAACGAGTTGCCGAGACAATCTGGTGTGTCTATAAGAGGCAACCGTACCACGAAGCGGCCATCAGGCTGACGATAGGTATTTTCCACAAAATGTTTTTCTATGGGGTGCGAAGCGATCGCGTCCCCATCGGAGCCCGCGCCGAGCGGTAACTCCTCTGTCTCCCAAAATTTGGTCATTTGAGCAGACAGATCAGATAGTGAGAGGTTGCTACGTGTAGTGACAGAGCGCTGAGCGACACTAGCACTGGTTACTGGACCTGTTATCAACCAACCCAATTTTGATTCAATTAGCCTTGTTTGTTTATTATTTAAAGTCCTTTGTTCGCCGCCCACAATGTGCCAAAATATGTCAGCACCCAAAAGTACATCAATGTGGGACGGGATATTAAAGGTCGGATCAGCCAGTTTTAAGCTAGACGGTATGTTCAGTTGAGTTAAGTCAAAATATTTTTTAGGTAAGTTATCAGTTATTTGGTTTAGAACCAGGAAATTTACGTTGGCATTAAAATCGTTAATTTTAGATTGTATCTGTGCTGCACAACGACCTGGAATGTATTTAAGGGGAGTATTACCTATACCTAAAATGGTTGTGGCAATCAGAGGTTGAGAGGGAAGTTGCAAACGTTGCTTTAAACTATCACTCATATATGACGATTGGCTCCCACAATCGAGTAAAGCCTTAACAGTTTCTATCCTGTTGTTGCAAGGGTTAATTATATCAATTAAGGCTGTGGACAGTAAAACCTCGCTGCTGGACAGCGAGGAGTTGGCAGTGGAGGTGACACCTTCAGCACTGTTGCTAGGTATTGCCGTAGAAGCGGAGGACGCAGGGTTTGACGAGCCACCACTGACGGGGTGAATGACCTGATCCATGCTAGCACTACTAGGCGTAGGGTTAGGTATGTTTGTATGTTGTGTCGTGTGTGTGTGTAGGTATGTGTTGTGACGTCTCTTACATACACGACAGCCGCTCAGTTTGCACCGACGCGACTCATGATCCGCTCGCAAGCAGACGTGGCACAGCTGGAGGCCGTTGACCCGCGCCCATCTCTCGTCAACAGAGAGCTGCCTGAAGACAGGACAGTCGTACACGCGGTGGTCGCCGCGGCACACGACGCACGGCCGGCCCTTGCTGTCATTTTGTTTGGCTGAAATCACGAATGTTTTAACGCTTTTATCTTGTTTAAAAGGAGTTTTATTGGTTGTGATCTCCGTTTTGTTACTGGATTTAGATCGGTACAGAGTCTCTAAGATGTCTGCACGATTTTTTAAGAAATCTTTGAAATTCTTTAGAGTGGGCCATTCCTTAAGGTCACTTCGGTATTCTTCCCATTTTACAGAAGTGTTAGAATCTAGTTTGGCTGCTAACAAGTGGATAAGGATTGCATCCCAGTGCTCGGTAGGAAGACCGAGGGTGCTAAGCGCCCTAAGGTTCTTGCTCACGTGATCACTTAGAAAGCGTAAGGCCTTATCGGAATCTCGCCGAATGGGTTCTATATTAAGAAGCGAATTTAAGTGGTTTGTGATTAATTGCCGTTTGTTACCGTACCTTTCGCACAAAAGGTCCCAGGCCTCAGGGTAGTTAGCTTCAGAGATCTCGAGATTTGAAATAACTCGAGAGGCTTCGCCTTCCAAGTACGAATTTAAATAATGGAATTTATGAACGGGTTGTATTCTATCGTTTTTATGTATTAGAGATTCATAAATGTCCTTAAACTCCATCCATTTATAATATGAACCATCAAACTTGGCAATTTTAATTTGAGGCAATTGAAACCCCATTGGTTCTGAGTTATTGCAGTTTGTTGCACAGGTTTTCAACGACGGCGGATCGGATTTCGCCTTGGAAGCTGTCACCTTCTCAAGAATACACTGTGCAGTTGCAATTAATAAATGAATATTATCCTCGAACAATTCACGCTCCGCTAGCTCGCTATCAAGGTCACTATTATTTAACTTCAATGGACATTTGCAGCTCATCAAAACGCGAGGACAAGTCTATGATTTTATTTAATTTTAAAGTTAACTCATTACACCTTAAATCGCTAACTGGCTTGCCATCTTCAAATGCTGACAAGTATTTACTAAATTTAGTAACTTGTCCCTTCATAGAACTGCGCTTACATCTTAATTCATTAAGTTGGGCTTCTGATTTTGCATCCATCGTGTTTAGTTATGTTTTTGATGTGCAAACAGTCAAGCCTTTATTTGCAAAAAGTATTTAATGGAATAGCGAGCCACGTAAACGTTAGCAATTGGCAAAACGGCTTACGCTCCTTATTCAACAAAATGGCTGCACGACGCGGCAGGCGGCGAGGCTAGGCGAGGCGGGCCGAGCGCGCACGATGCGACTCGCACGGAACCGGTTGCGCGCAGCGGCGCTGGCGCCCGCCACGCAAGCACGCGGTGCGCAGCGCAGCTGAAAGCGTAAGCGAAGGTGTTTGCAAATGGCGGAAACAAAGATGATGCAATGTGCAACAATGCTGATCAAAATGCGAAAGGGAAAAAAAACAGTGCCTTGAAATTGAAAATAAATCAGACAATTAAATAAATAGGTAACTTAGATATTTACGCAAGAACGCAATAGGCACAACAAAAATTGACAAAATTGCACTCGGCGAAGTTAAATAAGTACGAAAGGTTAGGTATTTTGTGACGCGAAAGATTTATCACTGAATTAACAAACGGAATAGGTACATAGGTACGCGGCATGCGCTGGCACTTGATTTAAGCTAGTAGATACTAGGATTTTGCTAATTATAGCGTTTGAAACTTGAAAGGGAAAACAGAATTGACACGAAGAATAAGGTTATAATACTGGCCTGACTAGCCGAAGCTAAAAGGTGTAGTTGCCACGTTGCCACGTAACAGCAGCGCGCAACTATAATAGGCACAGTAGGCAGGTAATTAGAATTCAGATAAATCGGCGCACGCACAAACACGACCCGTAGACTGCACTCAAAATTTAGCCAAACAGAAGTTTAATTAAAGAGAAAGGAATGCGAGGTTATTAGGTTAATGGATGAGTTAAATGGGATAAATTAAATTAAAGGATTAGGAATTTTGAATTAAATTAGGTGGGCGAATACAACTATTGTTGTGAGAAAAAGGTTAAATGGATAAGGGATGGGCTCACGGCACGTTCCTGGTTGGACTTAGCTGGGGGCGCTGGGGCGCACGTCTCCGACGAAGCGCGCAGATGTTGCCGCCTCTGGCCGGGATTTCTAGCTCCGGCGCCGCCTTCTTTCTTGCCTCTTGGTCGCCTGGCTCCACAGCGCGCCTACGGCCTGCTGGACTGCGTAGCCCTTTCTTCCGCGTAGTATGCCACCAAGGCACCAACGCCCCAAGATGGCGTCCGGCGGGGTTTCGACGGCGAGCCTGGAACGTGACCGAAGAATGCTCGCCAGGGCTGCCAGCAAACAAATCGCGGCTATACGGTTTAGTATCTGCGATTATACGCGAAATTTGATCGCATTATACAGAAAAATTCTATAAATCGATTTTTCTTCATAATTTCTTAAAACTAAACTAACACATCATATCGAATTATACGAAATGATCGATCATGGATACAATACACCGTCCGATTATACAAATTTTGTATCCAAATATACGATCTGGCAGCCCTGATGCTCGCTCGTGTCCTGTCACGGTCGCCACTTTCTATGTTTGAGCATAGAATAAATAAATGCGGTTTTTGTGAATGGAATTTAATTACCATTAAAAAGAATTACAGACTTTTCTTAAGTATTTAATTATTATGGACACGAGCGCGCTCCTTGACGTTATGAGAAGAAGTGTGAGAGAGACGGCCCTCGTCGCCGGGGCTGTCTTTGTCGTGTAGCGGCGCCCGCGCATGCGCCGCGCAGACGCTCTCATTGGTCGCGACGCTCGGGCATCATCGGAGACCGAAGCTATGGCGCGAACAGCTTGTATTAAAATATAATTTTTAACATACTTACTTATTTCGAAGTCTAACGATTTTATCCTACTTACTCATTTATTTATACAAAGACGGCTAAAAGGCAAAAAATAAATTATATTTTAAATAAAAAAAAAACCGCCTTCAAAAAAAAAAAACAAAAAATGAAATAAAAATTGAACCGACTACAAACAAAAAGCATGAAAATATCTTTCTATTTATCTGTTTGGCGAGCCTTGGAGGGAGGCCTATGTTCAGCAGTGGACGTCTTTCGGCTGAATGATGATGATATTGATGATGAATCTGATTGAAGTCGGTGACTCAGCACGAGTCAGCAGGAGCGGACCTAGTCATAGTCATCAAACTTCCCTACATCTATCTATTGGGTTTCTACCACTCCTGCTAGCTCGTGCTGAGTCACCGACTTCAAACAGATTCATCATCATCATTCAGCCGAAAGACGTCCACTGCTGAACATAGGCCTCCCCCGAAGGCTCACCAAACAGATTATTAGAAAGATATTTTCATGCTTTTTGTTTGTAGTCGGTTCAATTTTTATTATCATTTTTTTTCTTTTTAGTTTTGTTTTTTTTTTGAAGGCGGATTTATTTTTAGGGTTCCGTACCCAAAGGGTAAAAACGGGACCCTATTACTGAGGCTCCGCTGTCCGTCCGTCTGTCCGTCTGTCACCAGGCTGTATCTCGGGAACCGTGATAGCTAAAGAGTTGAAATTTTTACAGATGATGTATTTCGGTTGCCGCTATAACAACAAATACTAAAAAATTGAATAAAAAGAATATTTAAGGGGGCTCCCATACAACAAACGTGATTTTTATAGATAATTGTACGGAACCCTTCGTGCGCGAGTCCGACTCGCACTTGGCCGGTTTTTTATTTAAAATTTAATTATAAAATTTAAGTATAGTGGAGACGACAAGGTACAAAGTATTTAAATCTCAATTTTCGAGCTTTTGTGGATTGACACGTTATTGAGTATCCAGATAGATAATTATATCTATTTAAAAATAAATATACCCAGGCCGAATTAGAACTATCTAGCACTATATTATAATATTAAAAATATAAGCGTTTCTTAGCTAAGCCATGGACGGATATGGCATACCAAACTAAAAAGATTCCGCTTTTGCCGTTTTAAATACGTAACCCTAAAAGCAGTTATGGAAATATTATAAATACAAGAGAAAACCCATAATTTCATCAGTTTGTCACCCACTGGAGTAACGCTTACCTACAAAGTCACAGTGAATTACTTTGAGTTTCGCATATCTTAGTTCTTTTGGTACTTCTCGTAACGTGTTACGATTGCGGCCGAAATATAGTTTTGGACGGTTACGGTAAGCAAATGAAAAGATAAAAAATATTAAAAAATAATGTAAAATATTTATTTTATTTTTATTTTATTTTATTTTATTTTATAACCACACTTACAACTATCTTTACAGGATCTTAGCCTAAAACAATAGTGTAACTGAATCTATAGGTAAAAATTGAATTAATTAACAATAATAACTAATCATTGCTAGCGACATTGCAGACCTAGTGAATTCACTCAGAGAACACGAAAACACATCTACAATCTCTGCTATTACGTTAAGTGTGCGCAGCGCGCGCGTTAGCGGCGCCTTGCCGAGTAGGTTTGTGCGCGCGCGCGGCACGGCCAGCAGCTGCGGCGGCCGGCGCCGGCGCAGCGCGTACCCGTCGGGGACACGCAGGCCCACGCAGCTTAACACTTGGCTGTTGTGCACCTGCCCCCTAATTACTTTAAATATGTAGCTCACCAAAGAAAGCTCCCTACGCACTCGCAGCTCATTATATCCTACCATACCCAAAATAAATAGAGTGGGGTACATTAAAGGGTAAAATGGATAGACTCCATACTTCTTAAGATACAGAAATCTTACAAATTTATTCTGTATGCGCTCCGCCATAAGATTATATTTTGTCTCATGGGGAGCCCATATTACCGCATTGCATTCAAGGTTACTCCTAATCAACGCATTGTACAAGGCGGCAATAGCTGTAATACTTGTGAAACCGCGGGAAGTTCGAAGTATGAATCCCAAAATTCTATAAGCTTTTTTACAAGTACTGGTGATATGTTCTCGAATGTAAATTTTACCCCTAGATCCTTAACGTCTGACACTCTCTTTAATTTCATAGCGCTAATTACATAGTCATGGAGGATTGGGTTGCGTGCTCGAGTGAAAGTAATAGTGAGACATTTTGAAGAGTTAAACTGCAACTTATTAGCTTCACTCCATGATACCACTCGGTCTATATCGCTCTGAAAATTTTGACAGTCAGTAGGGTTACTAATGGGTAAATACATTTTTAAGTCGTCGGCAAAAAGCAAGCAGCTTGAATATTTTATAACACTTGGTAAATCATTAACCATAATAACAAATTCTAATGGACCAAGATTACTTCCTTGACTTACGCCTGATTTGACTAAATATGATTCCGATCTATGTCCTGCGAAGTCAACATATTGTCGCCTATTGCTCATATAGCTCGCAAAGAACTTTAGGAGGTGGGGGGTAAAGCCTACACCGGCTAGTTTTCGCAGCAGAATGTCGTTGTCAACGACATCAAACGCCTTTCGAAAATCGAAGTAAGCGGCATCAACTTGACCCCCACTGTCCACCACTGGGAAAAGTTGGGTCGTGAAATTAAGTAAGTTGCTGGTCGTACTACACCCCGGTCGAAAACCGTGCTGTGCATTTGAAAGCTGCGACCGTAATTGACCATAAATGATTTTCTGCAACGCCGATTCAAATGCTTTCGCAGGAGTAGATAACACTGCGACGGGTCTGTAACTTTCGACACTTTCCCCTCCTCCTCCCTTCGGAACTGGGACCACTCGCGTTGTTTTCCACATGTCAGGAAATTTCTCATTATATAAACATGTGTTAAAAATGTGTAGCAGCGGCTCCGCGAGCACAGACCGACAGTCCTTAAATATGAAAGCGGGAATGCCATCGGGTCCGGCTGAGCGCTTAGGTTTGAGATTACTGAGTGCTCGCATCACATCAGCCATCTGCAATCTGTCAACGTGTATTCGTGCCGACTGCGACGCGCCGTCTGCTACCGCCATCGCCGCGTCCACATTCAGCTGTGCTGGTACCTCACAATACACGGACTTAAAGAACTTCCCAAATTCTTTTGCGGCTGTTTCTCCGTCAAGCACTACACCATCTTTAGATATACTCTGCAACTTATTTTGACTCGTTTTAGACCTGACGTAACTCCAAAAAGCTTTCGGATCCTCTATTAAATGATTTTGTACACGATTCTGATACCGAGTGTGAGCTTCTCGAATCATATTTTTAATCTGTGCCCTACACCTAGCGAACGCTAAATAATTATCACGCGAGTCGTTAATCTTATACGTTTTGTGGAGAGCCGCCTTATTTTAGAGTTTACTAATTATTTCGGCATTATACCATTCGGGATAAATATACTTAGATGTCGTTCTTTTTCGCACTTTGCGAGGCACACTGTCCTAAACGCATTATTTATTTTACTATATAAAAATAACAAACATTCTTCCGCATCACACAAATTATACAGTGGTGTCCAATCAATGGACGCTAGTGCCGAGTATAATCGTGAGTAGTCAGCTTTAGCAATAGTACATTACTGCAGCGGCCGCGAAATAGGGGATTGCCGGCCGAGTAGTTATAGATGGCCGAGTGTTAACGAGGCCATCTAGAGATACGAGGCCGGTAATCCCTGTTCGTGGCCAAGGCTTGTATAGAGTTTTTCTCAAACATGCATCACCATCACCACCATCATCATCATCACCATCATGATCATCATCAACATCATCATTTTGAGAAAAATTCCATTGCTGGCTCCGAGTGCGCGGTATCAAAGTGAGCGGACGCTCGAGCGTTTACGGCGGCACGCGGCCGCTGCAGCGCCACCGCGAGCGGCGGATGGTACGCGTCCACCGGCACCAGCGCCTCGCCCGCCGCGCACACGCACACACCCTCCCCTAACGTTGTTAGCACTAGGTCTAATTGGCGGTTATTACAATTCGGTATTTCATTTCTCTGAGTAAATCCACAATAAGTCTGAAAATATTCAAAATAATCCTTAACGTACGACGCACAAGAATACAAATTTAAATCACCTATTACTACTACTCGACTATATTTATCGCATAACTGTTCTATGATTCGAAACAATATTAAGTAATCACTCTCTTTGCTTCTCGGAGGAATATATACGACGCAGCACAAAAATAACAACCTATTATTTATAAACACATTAGCACAAACCAGTTCGAACACCTGATCGCTGATATTGACGTTACCCGGTATGCATACGGGTCTGAGCTCAATGCACGGTGTGGCCACGAGAAATGCGCCGCACTGCTTTCGTCCATCCAATCGATCACAGCGAATAATTTTATAATTTGGAGGGATTATTTCGGCGTCATTGATGGACAGATTGCATCCCGTTACCGTGATCGCAAATAAATCTGAGCTCGAGGACGCCAGTCGCCAGTTTAGACGACCAGATGGCCTAGTGGTTAGAGAACCTGACTACGAAGCTTGAGGTCCCGGGTTCGATTCCCGTGTCGGGGCAGATATTTGTATGAAAAATACGAATGTTTGTTCTCGGGTCTTGGGTGTTTAATATGTATTTAAGTATGTATCTATCTATATAAGTAAGTTTATCCGTTGCCTAGTACCCATAACACAAGCTTTGCTGAGCTTACTTTGGGACTGGGTCAATTGGTGTGAATTGTCCCGTGGTATTTTTTTTTATTAGTCCTACGTAAAATTCTTCTAATTTCGTTTGAAGCCCTCTAACGTTCTGATAATACATCTCCACTGTCTTAGGTCGAGATGTATTTAGGAGCCCTGGATTTACGAAACCACACCCATTCGCTAAACTCGACGTTAATCGGCCAAACGTTTGGTTCGCATAATTTATCATAGACGCTTTCTAAAACACCGATCGTAAAAGAAGCATAATCCCGTTCAGTCTTATGTTTTATTTTATCTATCTTCGCACTACAATTTGATCCACATACTTTTTTGACATTTGACATAATCTTCAATATTTTCAGTCGTTGTTTCCTTTTTCAATCGCCACACATGTAAATATTTTTTCCGTTCAGTTCCCTGAATTTCTGTAGAATTCGCATTGCCACCTTTTTTTACTTCGTTATATGGAAATCGAACTTTTTTCTTTTTCACCTCAGTCCACCCGTTATCATCTACTGTATTTTTACCAACATCTGTATCCTTCGAATTCAAATTACTTTTCAAACCTATCTCGGCGGTTGACCGCTTATCATTCGCCGATCCACCCACTTGTTTCGTAGCCACACTCGGATGTTTACTTGTAGTTGCAGTTATTTCAAGTTCGGGGGGTAGGTTTTTTGAGATTACCTTCGCATAAGATTCTGATTGTTTACCTAGTGACAACAACGACTTATCCTTCTCCTGTTTCATGATACTAATGTAAGCTTCAAGTTGTTCATTTTTATTTTTCAGTTCTTTTATTTGATCTTCCAATGTGGTTGAGTTATTTATTTTTGCTTTCGCTACCCTCATTTCCTCACGTAAGTCAAATAATTCAGCTTGATTTTTATTGAAAGCCTCCATCTGAACATCCATACGGATTAATATCTCGGCCCTGAAGCCACGGAGCTCATCTAATATTTTGGAATCCGTTTCAATCAATTGTGTATCGACTTGAAGGCGATTTCCGTGCACAGTGTTTACATGACACACAGGCGTAAAGGTCTGATTCAAGATGTTACCTCGGACAGGAGTATCAGCGTTATCGCGCTTTGGGTTTGCGCATACACACTCTGGGCAGCCCCACTGCATCTTATAGTCCTCCGTAAACGATTCAAAAACCTTCATCGATATTGCTAAGCACTTCAAATGAAATATTTAATTGCACGATTCTTTTGAGCATTCCATAAAATTAGTATCGTAGATTCCAGCCTTACAGCCATCACAATACGTCCCCATTTCACCGAAGACACTAGAAAATTTTGTTTATTATTATTTTTTCGCACAGCAGTTAAAAACACGTCCGTCGCATACTACAGTATACATTAAACACTACAGTATATATTAAAAATATTATACTGTGTAATTACTATTTGAGCGTTGTGTATCCTTTCTCAGAATTATTCTGAATAAATTTGATTGGTCTGCGCCCTTAGAATAA
Source organism: Archips xylosteana (assembly GCA_947563465.1). Lineage (NCBI taxonomy): Eukaryota > Metazoa > Arthropoda > Insecta > Lepidoptera > Tortricidae > Archips > Archips xylosteana. The sequence continues at coordinate 10,787,484 of OX387365.1, read as the reverse complement.
ATTAGCTGTCGGTGCTAATACTTGTTATCATATTTAAATTGAATTTTTATAAGTCAGATTGTTTAATTGACCCGATATTTCAACAAGTTCTCTTGGTCCACTCGCACCCATCCAACCCTAATAAGTATACGGCAGCTATGCGGCCACTCTTGCGATTGGGGAGAACATTGCGCTCTGTAAAGAGGCTGTGGCTGACACGCTATACTTAATCTGAAAGCGCCATCTGCTGCAAACGTGAACACTTTCTCATCGAGAAACAAAACATCATGAAAATCGTAGCAAAATACTCGTGAGCACAACCTTTTTTTTTTTTGTTATATAAGAGGTGGCAAACGAGCAGACGGGTCACCTGATGGAGAGCGATCACCGTCGCCCATGGACACCCGCAACACGGGGGGCATCACAGGTGCGTTGCCGACCCTTTTAGGAATTGGTAGGCTCGTTTTTTAAAGATCCCTAAGTTGTAACGCTCCGGGAATGCTGCCGCAGTAAGCTGATTCCAGATTTTTGTCGTGCGAGAAAAGAAGTTTCGCTTAAAACGCACGGTACTAGACTGCCAATCATCAAGATGGTGAGGATGGAAAGACAAACCGTTCCTCGAAGTGCGGTAGTGGAATTTAGCCGCAGGCAGCAATTCGAACAGTTCGTCAGAACATTCCCCATGATAAATACGGTATAATATACAGAGAGACGCCACATCCCTCCGCAAAGCCAAAGGATCGAGTAGGCCAGAGAGTGCCTGATTACCGACAAATCGAGCAGCTCTACGTTGGATGCGGTCAAATGGAAGAATTTGATACTTGGGTGCCCCAGCCCAGAGATGAGAGCAGTACTCCATGTGGGGCCTAACCTGCGCCTTATAAAGTTGTAAGCGATGGGCAGGTGAAAAGTACCGTCCCGCTCTATTAAGCACCCCTAATTTTTTAGAAGCTACCTCATTGCTAAACCTCATTGTTTTGTGTCTTTTTGTTAGTTGTGGATTTTTGGTATGCTGTCTGAGATGCAGTCCAACATTTTAGTGTATATGAAGGGGTATGTATTACAATACCGAAGTACGAAAGACCGAATGTATTAAAACATCGAATGGGTCAAAAGACCGACACGATTTTTTTCTGAAACCGTTAACTTTTTAAGATTGTTATAAAACAAACCTAACCTAACCTAATGGGTTCTGTATGATGCCGTTTTAATAAATTCTGAAAAGTTTACGGTTTCAGAAAAAAATCGTGTCGGTCTTTTGACCCATTCGATGTTTTAATACATTCGGTCTATCGTACTTCGGTATTGTAATACATACCCATATGAAGACTATAAAATTAATTAAGTTTATCTTCTTCCCACAAAGAAAAACTTCTTCAACCTACAGTTGACTTTGTGGATACGTGTAGGCCACCTGCGCCGGCCAGCGAGCTGCCCCGAGACCTAGGCTCCAAGCACCGCTGCAGTACCGACCGCACAGGATAAGGCTTTCTGATACGTTGAGCTTCTGACCATCATGAAGGTACGTAGCCTCCGGAGTGAGCTATACTGTATTGTGAATACTGTTGCTTACTGCTGTCATCGCGTGTCGCAGGTGTTGGAAGAAGAACCTCGATTGGTGCTGATAGACGGTGCGTGGAGCGCTTTGCAGGCGGCACGCGACATCGTGGCGGGCGGCGGCGGCTGCGTCGCGCAGGAGGAGCCCTTCTACGTGTGCGACCTGCGCGAGCTGGCGGCGCGGCACGCGCGCTGGCGGAGCCTCATGCCGCGCGTCGAGCCCTTCTACGGTACGCGGCGTGAGTACAGCACAGCACCCCCACGTATACTGTATACGGTGTGAGCGCCGCTGAACGTTACTGTGGTTGCAGCGGTCAAGTGCAACGACGACAAGCTGCTGCTGCGCACGCTGGCGGCGCTGGGCACCGGCTTCGACTGCGCCTCGCGCGGAGAGATCGAGGCGGTCACGTCCCTCGGGATCGCGTCTGAGTGAGTACACCAATCATACAGTCAGCTTCAAAGAAAAGGTACCCCTGGTGTGGATGTCGATGTTACAGGGGTACCTTTTCTCAGCAACTGACTGCACATGCACAAGATTAGCTGATTAATTGATAATCCTATTGATCCCTCCAGTTCTTTTTTTTTGTCCGTGAGATATTTGTAACCAAATACCATATCACCACGAGAAGGCAATGGGGTCATATGGGGCTTACACTTTCTAAAACCTTCAGGATGTTTCTTCCTCTCCGCCTTGTTGGGGAGACGCAACACTTCAGTGGTAGAATCTGTTGCATCATTTACGTCGGCATTCAACTTTTGGGGGGCCGATTCTAGATCCCCTCTCCTAGCAAAACCCAGTATGCCAGCAGACTCCACGAGCATTTTATTCTTGAGGGTAACTGAGGTCGTGATGAGTGCTCTTGAACCCTAACCAAAGTTGCGAGAGAGTCACACTCCCCGACAGACTGTTCCTCATGTTTGATTGTTACCTTTCCAACTTTAACCTTTATATTTTTATACCTGGAGCAAAAAAGATACTTTAAAACGACGAGTAAGGAAAGGGTGAGTGAGAGAAGCATAGGTATAGTGGATTGTTCAACAAGGAAGGAAAAGAACTAATATCACACGAGGTTTCGAGTGTGATATTGTTGTTTTTCCCGAGTTAAACACCCTGCTTTTCATTTCGGCTACAAGGAAAGTGAGAAAATATAAGTATAAATAAATAAAAATGTCTAAACTGGTCAATTTGTTGTAAAATATTTCTGTAGAGTTTATTATTAAGCAATAATTAATTAAGCAAAATTTAAAATGTTCAATATATAATCATTGAAAACGGTAGATAAAGTAGGTAGTAGGTTGCAAAATTAGTAAGTAACCAACTTGAACCAAGGATAGAGATAGGCTGTGTAGACATGTACCAATGTCGTTTACCGTGTTTTTTTAGGGTTCCGTACCAAAGGGTAAAAACGGAAACCCTATTAATGAGGCTCCGCTGTCCGTCCGTCTGTCCGTCTGTCACCAGGTTGTATCTGGGATCCGTGATAGCTAGAGAGTTGAAATTTTCACAGATGATGTATTTTGGTTGCCGCTATAACAACAAATACTAAAAAATGGAATAAAATAAATATTTAAGGGGGCTCCCATACAACAAACGTGATTTTTATAGATAATTGGCTACTTTCCTAACTAGTCAGTCTTTTAGATTATCAAAAAAGAGGTAATGCCGCCAGTGTGTTGGGGTCTATGCCGCAGGAGGGCCTTCTTGATGGTGTTTTCTTTTTATAGTTAGGTATATTTGTGTAGTTTTTATTTATTTTGTTTCCTCTTTTTTTCTATTCCTAGATTGTTAATTTTTACTATCGTTAAATACGTGTCTTAGTATAATAATAATTAAACAAAAAATTACGAAGATATGGCGCGTTGAAGTTTCGCGTGACGTCACTTGTTCCTACACTTTGTATGAGCGTTTTAAGAACAAGTGACGTCACGCCTCGTCACGCGGAACTTCAACGCGCCATATCTTCGTCATTTTTTGTTTAATTGTCAAAAGAAAAATTACGTGTTTAATATTTTTTGATAATGTAAAATATGGACTAATAAGAATTATTATTTTTGTACCTAGGAAACATCCCTTTTGTACGGAACCCTTCGTGCGCGAGTCCGACTCGCACTAGGCCGGTTTTTTAATTCATTTCTACCCTTGGGAAGAAAGTGTAGTTTTGCTCGATCCCGTATGTCGGATATGTTTTGCTTCACTTTTCGAGTATGAGAGATGAAAAGTACATTTACAGTTACAACACGGGATTGTTGAGACACTTTATTCGTAGTTTGGCCGTGTAATGCTAATCGGATTTATTCATGTCATGACATAATTTTTGAAGGCTCACTAATGTATAGATTTTTCATGACTTGGTAACAAACATAATATATATGACCTTGACTGTTGACCATGGTTTTTTTAGACGTATAATCTACGCGCATACGATAAAAATGCCATCGCATGTCCGGTACGCCGCCAGCATCGGCGTTAACATGGTGACTTTCGACTCGGAAGCTGAACTGATCAAGATCCAGCAACATATGCCGCATGCGCAGTAAGTACGAGTAGCCAGATCATCCAATTGGTGTATGAACGCGCCGGAACTACGAAATTTTCCAGCTTAGTCGTCTCCCCCATGCAATGCAAGAGTGCGAAGGAAGGGAAAATCCTGGATGGTTGATTGATTAGTATATAGTATATATCTCTGAGGGTAATTTGTACTAGAGTAACAATTGATGACACGCAAATAAAGTGCCATTAAAACAATTTTATTTTGCGGCTCCCAGACTATTGTACTGTACTATTTGCTAGGTAAGAAATAGTTGACGAGCCGCAATATACCTAATGATGTTGTGGTTTTCAATTCTAAATTAAATGAAGTATATGTACATATACCTTGTTGAGTTTCTTACCGGATTCTCCTCAACAGGGTTTTTTCGAACCGGTGGTAGATTCTTCGAAATTCATAAGAGCATCAATTGAAGCAAATACTGAGTCAACTTGTGCATGAAGGGTTCCGTACCTCCGTATAATGTTTTAAAAATAGTTCATTTATTCTTTGTTTTCTGATGTAAAAAAAAGGTGGTAAGTATTTGCCGAGACCTCTCGAGACACTTTAAGCCACAATAGAGAAATATTTCTCAAGGCAGATGTTATGAGAGTGGATAAGATTCGGATCGATCCTCTCCCCCCGCTAAACACTCACGTAATTTATGGTAATTTATGGAGGGCCCTAATAAATATTAAGTATCTGTTTGTCAGGGTGGTGCTGCGCATACGCTGCGACGCGGAGACGTCGATGCTGGCGCTGGGAGACAAGTTCGGCTGCGACCCCGTCACGGAGGCGCCGGCGCTGCTCAAACTGGCTGATGTGCTCGGCCTTGATGTAAATAGTCGTAGGGAAATGGCCAAGACAGAGATTTGCATAAATCTCTAAGGGATATGACCGTTGTATTGTATCGATCGGGTTTAGAATTACACCTCACCATTTCTTCCGTGGATGTCGTAAGAAGCGAATAAGGGCAAGGGTTAAAGTATATTGTAGGGGATAGGCTAACCTGTCACTTTATACAACTTTTACCTTTGAACCTAAAATCGCTAAAAGTGACCTCGAAACGTAAATGTAACGTTTCGTGTGCTCTGCCTACCCTGTTTAGAAATACAGGCGTGATTTTATTTATGTATGTACGATATGACCAAATTACACAGAAATCAATTTTATCATTTGCTTAGAAAGATGCAGTCATTTCATCTAAACCCTAAAACTGTTAGTGACAAAATATAAGCTAAAAAAGGCAAATCGTTTTTTCACTTCACCAGATTTGTTTCTAGTGATTTGATAAAATCCATGACACACTCAGTGAGTTGACGTAACAAACTCGCATAGTGCTTTTATGGCTGATTTTGTCATTTCACTAAACAAATTTAGAGATTTGATCAAATAACAGATTTTTTCTAGGCAAATGGATTCCCCATTTTAACATCCTGCGTGATTTGGTTATAGTCCTTAGAGTTTTGTCAAAATGTCTGCTTTGGTCATTTCCTTGCGACATAAGCACACCTCAACCGTAGGTAGTAGCTTTGTGATTTTTGACCTAAGTATGGCCTCTGAGGCCCCACTTGGCGGGCCGCAGGTTGAGTATTAGCTGACCTAAAGAGTAGGTACGATACGTAGTCGACGCGTCGTACACTACTTTTACTTACAATACATTTTGAAAAGTGTACTGTTGAAATACGATATAATAAGGCGACCAGTGATGGTGTAGGGGTAAGCACGCAGCACGGAACGCTGAGGACCTGGGTTCGATTCCCAGCATTGGTCTTTTTTCTGGGGTTTTTTCTGTGCATCTTTATTTCAGTTTGTATTTAGTTTGAAATATATGGTTTCATGGGATGACCGTAAAAGTAATAAAAAAATGAAGTTGAAAAATAAATAAAAAAGATACTTCATATCTGACTTATTCTAAAACCTGCCAAACATGGATAAAAAAAAAATCATTAACATCGGTCAAGCCGTTTCGGAGGAGTTCGATAACAAACACCGTGACACGAGATAGTTGCCTATAAGTATATTAGATAAGCAAATAATTTTACTTATTTTAGTTGTCATAAAACTATTTCAGGAATGCGGCTTTGGCCAAACTATGACAGAAATGTAACTAAAAAAGATCAAAAATGTTAATCGCCTTAATATCCGTTTAGATAATCGTAATCTTAGGTACACTATAACGACTCTATTGAATCTTGTTCTATCTACGTAAGTATTTGTTTTTGCAATGACTGTCTGAGCTATGGTTGTTATAGTGTGCGAAGAGAATATAATATAAAATGACTACGGAACCCTAATAAAAAACAATTGTCTCTTTTCTTGTTGTGTTAGTAACTATTGAGAGAAGGTTGTAAGAAAAAAAATGTATTTTTTTTTAAATTTTTAGTTGGTAAACCCATGCGAAGCTAGTTGCTTATAATTATAAATTTGAAGCCCAAGGCTACTTCCTTTCGTCAAAGCAATGCGACACGTGGCTGAGTTCAGGGCCCCATTGCATTACAAAGTACAACGTATATTACAAGCGGAACTCTATAACTGAAGCGAGAGTTCCGCTTGTAATATTAGTTGTACCTACTTTGTTATGCAATTGGGCCCAGGTGTTGTTTGCTCGTACAAGTAGGTAGCTACGTCTGTTTTTAGGGTTCCGTACCCAAAGGGTAAAAACGGAAACCCTATTACTGGGGCTCCGCTGTCCGTCCGTCCGTCCGTCCGTCCGTCCGTCCGTCCGTCCGTCCGTCCGTCCGTCCGTCCGTCCGTCCGTCCGTCCGTCCGTCTGTCTGTCCGTCTGTCACCAGGCTGTATCTCGGGAACCGTGATAGCTAGAGAGTTGAAATTTTTACAGATGATGTATTTTGGTTGCCGCTATAACAACAAATACTAAAAAATGGAATAAAATAAATATTTAAGGGAGCCCCCATACAACAAACGTGATTTTTATAGATAATTGTACGGAACCCTTCGTGCGCGAGTCCGACTCGCACTTGGCCGGTTTTCTAACATATCATTTATTCTAGTTTTGAGTTATTTGATTATGATTAGTCAAACACTTGTCTCCACGCAGCTGTAAAAACTGAGTTAACCTTCTAAGACCCCGCATACAATTCTATGTAAACAGGTTTCATTATTATCTTTGTTTTTTAACTAAATAATAAAAGGATTCCTAATTATAATACATTATCATTTTTCTGGGTCTCTTGTTTACTCTCCTTTTCTTTCGGACTGAAAGAGAACATACTGAAAGAGACTGAATTGAAATGATCTTTTTGACTCCTTATTAACGTAGGTCTGTAATGTTATACATTTTTGCGCTTGACCGTCTGGTCCCAGTCTTTCAACGCAATACCTATTCATCTCTGTTTAATTTTGCACCAAAAATGTATGTCTTAAAAACTCAGACTCGATTAAGTATAATAATGAATTAATTGTTCGGTCAAGAAAATCCAGTAGGTAGTAGATCGTACTTAAATAATTTCGATACTTACTAGTAGATGAAAAAAACCTGCCTGTATAATTCCCGTTCCCTTGGGAATTCCGGGAAAATATATACCCTATGTCACTCTCGACGAATCTAACGACGCCTCACACTTCAAAATCCATTGAGCCGTGGAGGCCGTGCCAATGAATGATAAAGAAAGAAAGAAAGAAAAACATTTATTTATAACAACAATAACACGTACACAGGCAAAAATAAGAGAGCAAACATAGACATAGATAGTTATGTACATACATACGTGATCCATACATAAATACATACGCTCGAAAAACATAACCCTCCTGGCTGCACTGAAAGTTTCGGGAATCGATTATTTAACGGTACAATAGTGTTTCAAATTTAACCTTTTTATAACCATAGAGGTCTTGTCAACTCATTACAGCAGGCAGTTTGAAAAAAAAGTAGACACTTTTTAGTAATAATTTTTTAAAACGGAGTCGTTGCCGCCAAAATTGAAATAACGCGAGAAATTTTAAGAGCTATGAATTTTTATGATTTTAAGAGTGGTTTATCTCAAAAATAATGCCTTGTTCGGACGACTTATGCATTTGGGGAGGGAGTTGCATGAAAGACGACTGTGTATCGCTGGTTTTCCGAATTTTACCGCGATCGTGTGAAACTCAGTGATGATTTTCGTGAAGGGCGGCTTAAATCTGGGGTTCCTCAAGAAAACGTCAATACAGTGCGGGACCTGATCAACAAAGATCGTCATGTCATATATCGTGAAATTCAGTCATGTTTAGGGATTGCAATGAGTCAAATCCAAACTATCTTGCAAACAGAACTGGTCGTGAGAAAGCTATTTTCCTGTTGGGTCCCACACCAACTTTCTGATGAACAAAAAGGGGCCTGGGTCAATTGGTGCTGAATAAATTTAGAAAGGTTTAACACAGAAACTTCCAACGCAGTATATAAAATCATGTAAGGGTGATGAAACGTGGACACATGCTTACGAACTTGAAAATAAAAACCAATCACGAGTTTGGGTGTTCGAAAACGAACTGCGACCGACCAAGATTGTTCGCTCCCGAAGCACGGCGAAAAAGATGATCGCCACTTTTGTCTCGAAATCAGGGCAAGTTGTGACTATTGCACTTGAGGATCGCAGAACGGTTAATGCGGACTGATATACTACAATTAATCTGCCTGAAATCGTTGACATACTCAAAATAGAAAACTACAACCGATGCATCATTCTCATCACGACAACGCCAGCGACTACACAGCTCGTCAAACAAATGAGTATTTGGACTATTATAACGACGAATTAATAACCCATCCACCATACAGCCGCCACTTGAGTCTTAATGATTTCTATACATACCCTAAAATTAAAGATAGCTTACGCGTTCAACGATTTCTGTCACTTGAAGCAGCAGTGGACACCTTCATAAGTGCCATTTCGGGGACTACATCTTTGGAGTGGAATAACTGTTTCAATAATTGGTCTAAGCGAATGAAAAAATGTATAAATATGCTTGGAGAATACTTTAAAAAACAGTAAACATACATGACGACCGCTTTAGCCTAGTTGGTAGTGACCCTGCCTACGAAGCAAGAGGTCCTGGGTTCAAATCCCGGTAAGGGCATTTATTTGTGTGATGAGCACGAATATTTGTTCCTGAGTTATGGATGTTTTCTATGTATTTAAGTATTTATTTATCTATATAAGTATGTTTATCGTCGTCTAGTACCCATAGTACAAGCTTTGCTTAGTTTGGGACTAGGTCGATTTGTGTGAGATTGTCCCCTAATATTATTATTATATTATTATATTTTACTCTTTACGCTGGTCCATTTTTTGTATTCCCGAAACTTTCAGTGTTACCCACGTAGACAGTCAGGTGAAAACCGTCCCAGGAATCGCAGTCGAACCTCGACGACGTTATTCTTTACTATTTAGGGTTCCGTAGTCAACTAGGAGCCCATATAGTTTCGCCATGTCTGTCCGTCTGTCTGTTTGTCCGCGGCTATGCTCGGAGACTGTTAGTACTATAAGGCTGTAATTTGGCATGAATATATATATCAGTCACGCCAACAAAGCGGTTAAATAAAAAAAACTAAAAAAATTTTTTTTGGTGTATCTCCCATAGACGTAAAGTGGGGGTGATTTTTTTTTTCTCGACTAACCCTATAGTATGGGGTATCATTGGATAGGTATTTGAAAATAAATAGGGGTTTTCTTAAATCATTTTTTGATATAGTGAATATTTTCGGATATATTCACTCCGAAAGTTCAAAATAATGTGTCCCCCCTCTAACTTTTGAACCACACGTCTAAAAAATACGAAAAAAATCATGCAAGTTAAACTTAATAAAAACTTTCTAGGAAAATTATTTTCAACTCAATCAGTTCAGCAGTTTTTAAGTTTTTGTAAGAAAATATTTCTAAACTAAGATTGTAATTTAACCTTCATTGCAAGCGTTTTTTTTCTTTAAGTAGGTACCTATAAGATCACGCTAACAGTATCTTCTTTCAAATAAAAAAAATATATTGCATCTGAAATACAATCAACATAATACCTACTAGTTCTAGTAGACTGCAGTAGATTAGTTACCTACCCAATTCGCCGATAGATGGCGCTGTACCACCGACGTTGGGACCAAAACAACCACATTAATAAAGTATGCAAAGATTTTTTCGTACTTGCTACGGAACCCTATCTTGGGCGTGTCCAACACGCTCTTGGCCGGTTTTTATTTACTTTTTTACTTATATTATAAAGAGGAAAGATTCTTATTTTTGTATGTAACGAATAAACTTAAAACTACTGGACCGATTTCAAAAATTCTTTTGCCGTTAGAAAGCTACATTATCAAATGAGTGACATAGGCTACTTTTTACCGCCGGAAAATACCTTCGGGAAAATACCTTTTCCTACGGGAAAATTAATTTATCGCGGGCGAAGCAGCGGACGGAAGGCCAGTTCTTTATAAGTAACTTTAGCTCTTTTGATTCCCCCGTTTCATCTTTCCAGTTGATAGGTGTATCGTTCCACGTGGGAGTAGGCACGCTGGAGCACGCTGCGTACGCGCGCGCGATCAGCCACTGCCGCGACGTGTTCGCGCTCGGGGCTGCGCTGGGGCACACGCGCATGCGCCTCCTGGACATCGGCGGCGGCTTCCCGGGGGGCAGCGAGACTAGTATCGAGGAGGTCAGTAACCCGGAGATACAATACACTATGATTGTTTATGCATTAGAGCTTAGGCGACATGATAACGTCCCGAAAAATATAAGCCAACAGTTGGCTTATATGTCATTTTCTGCCACTCAGTCTGCATTCTGACAGCGCGAGACACGTATGCAGAGTGCACGATTCAAAAGTGCCTTAAAAATATTCCCACAATTTAGACCAAATTGTATTAAAAACTTTGTATTGGGCATAAAGCCGAAATGTATCATTGGTTGTCTGGAAGAGACCGCTTTTTAGCGATAAGATCGCCTATTGTCTATCTGAATCTTTATTTTTGTAATTTCACTGTACTGTTTTTGGTGAATATTTGTATTGTATTGTATCACAATGATTTTACGTATCAATCTCAACCATAAATTTTCTAGCGTCTACTGAGCTTAGAAAATTGCTTAATTAATTGTTATATTAATTTCACTAGTTACAATCTAATAAATTTTCCAACATTTTGGGGAATGTGACATTAACTGGTATCATTATGCACGCACACAGTGACAACCGGAATGACGTAACGCGAGCGTAAGATGAAGCTGTCAAATGGTCGCCACACACACAAGCAAGAAAAGTCGGGACGTTTTGTATCGCAGTGTTTGCTACTGACACTCTATCTAGCTAGAGTACTATAATCAAAGTATTTTTTTTTTATTAGCCTGCTTTGGTGTCCCAGTGCTGCCTGGGTAAAGGCCTCTTTTCTCTTGCTCTACTCTAAACCTTACGATATCCATCGCTAGGGATCCATTCCGTGACAAGTTTGGCCCAACGTTCAGGGTTCATTCGACAAATATGTCCAGCCCAGTCCCACTTCAATTCTACATTACAATACATAAATAAACTTATTCTTTAATACCTACTAGTTGTTGCCCGCGACTCCGCCTGCAAAGAGTTCGTTTATCACTAGCCATTCTCCGCGATAAAAACTATTCTGTCCTTCCCAGGGTCTCAAACTAACCTATCTCCATACAAAATTTAATCTAAATTGGTTAGCGGTTTAAGCGTGAAGGGTAACAGACAGACACACTTTCGCATTTAAGTATTAATATTAGTTTTTATTCCAGAAAATCCCCACGTCCCCACGGAATTCCTTGCAGTCGGAGTCACCGGCAGCTACTAAAATAAATAAAAATAAATAAATATCACGGGACAATTCACACCAATTGACCTAGTCCCAAAGTAAGCTTAGCAAAGCTTGGTTATGGGTACTAAGCAACGGATAAACATACTTATATAGATAGATACATACTTAAATAGATATTATATTAACCCTTCGTATGCCTTGTACCGGATCCGTACCCAATTCAAGGCTTTCTTTTTGTATTTTTTTAGAATCTGTATCATTGGATTTATATGAAACTGTTGAGGCTAGAATGCACGACTTTTTTTTTTTACTTCCGGCATACGAAAGGTTAAACACCCAAGACCCGAGAACAAACATTCGTATTTTTCATACAAATATCTGCACCGACACGGGAATCGAACCCGGGACCTCAAGCTTCATAGTCAGGGTCTCTAACCTTAGGCCATCTGATCGTCTAAATATATTTATACTTCATACACATCATGCTGTCCCGACGCATTCAATACCTCATCATCATCATCCTTGCCTATAAATGCCCCACCCAGACCACAGGCCTCCTCTCAGAACGAGAGGGCTTGGCCCGTAGTTCCCGCGCGGGCCCAGTTTGCAGGTTTCCTGGCGATGTTTTCCTTGACCGTAAAGCTGGTACAATTTCAAACGTAATTTCGCACATAAATTCATATAAAATCAGAGGTATAAGCCCGCCGGGCTCGAATCCATGACGCTCTCCTTGCGAGGCCAAAGGTCAAACCACTAGGACACCACTTATCCAGTATCTACACTACACATCACTCAAGCCGCTGCAAAGTGCGAGCGAGAGATCCGAGAAACTCCTAAGAGCGAGCGAAAGCTCGAAAACTGGGTTGGCACCAGAGCTCAGATTATAGCGACGCTGGTATAACAACAATGTTTTCCTTCCGTCCAGATGTCAGCGGTGATCAACGCTGCGCTGGAGTCTCACTTCCCGGACCGCAGCGTGCGCGTGATCGCAGAACCAGGACGCTACTTCGCGGCCGCCGCGTACTCTCTCGCCGTCATGGTTCACGGGAAACGAGAGGTATATTCTCGAAAAGTTCGCTGACTCGGAGTTGCTAATTTGATGTCCACAGGAAAGACAACTTTTGTTTTCTAAGTCTGTGTATGACCCTAATATTTATTAATGTCGATGTGTGTCTTCAGGTGGCTGGTACAAAAGGTATTGGCGAAGAAGCGCACACGATGTACTACATCAATGCGGGCGTGTACAGCGCCTTCGACATAGTGCTCCGACTGGGCGACCTGAGGAAGCCTGTTCTGCTTTCCGTAAGTGCCCTACGTGATACCACAGAATTTTACCTCTACTAATATTTCAACTGCGAAAGTTTATGCTACAGTCGTGGTAGGCTAGCCACTCTGATTTGTGCAACTATGGTTGCAAATTTGTTTAATTATTTCAATCAAATGTACCTATTCATTAATATCTTGTCATCCAATATACCGCAATGTCTCAAGTCAAAAGTCATTGACAAGTGTTTGTTGCCAGTGCGACTTATGGCACTGAGACGTGGCCGCTAACGATGGGCCTCATAAGAAAGCGCACTGCGCACAGCGACCTGGAGCTGAGAGGGCGATGAAGAGGGCTATATGCTCGGAGTTTCTCTGTGGGATTGCATTAAAAATGACGAAATCCGCGCAAGAACTAAAGTCACCGACATACTTAGCTCGATGAATCGCCAGACACTAGTGGTAGTGGGCAGGGCACATCGCTTATACAACTGATGGCCGATGGGGCAAAAAGGTTCTCGAGTGGCGTCCACGGACCAGAAGAAGCAGTGTAGGTAGGCCTCCAATATGATGGAGCGACGACCTGGTTAAGGTTGCGGGATCGCGTTGGATGCGGATGGCACGGGACCGCTCTGTTTGGCGAGCCTACGTTCAGCGGTGGACGTCTTTCGGTTGAAATGATGATGATGTATTCATTAAAACAATAATGATATTGATATATGAATTCACTTGTCAATAAATTACAGTAAATGCAAAAAAGGAGCTGAGTGGCTAGTGGTTTGACCTATGCCTCTCAAGCCCGTGACGTGGGTTCAAAGTTCAAACTCGGGTTTTCCGGAATTAATGTGCGAAATTACATTTCAAATTTACCGTGAGCTTCGCGGTGAATGCAAACATCGTGAACAAACCTGCACACACGTGTAATGAAATTCAATCTTTGAAGTTCCCAATCCGTACTGAGCCCGCGTGGGAACTACGGTCGGGTGCGGTTGAAACTCATGTCATTGCCATACTTACGAGTTTGTATTAACAGAGTCCGTATTGTCCAACGCTTCTGACGCTTGCCTTCGCTTTCATCATCTCTTTCTGTCATCATCTTATACCGTTTGACAGAATGAAATAGTGATTGCGAATGCAAGCGTCAGAAGCGTTAGACAATAAAGGTTCGGCCATACCGCTGCTTAAAATACGGAAACGTTACGGAATCGCACGTGACGAGTGAGTGACGTGCCGTAAACGTCAGAATTTACCGCATGCTCTCCATCAAGGATATTAAAAAAAAACTGGATGTTGCCAGCCGAACTATGAGTTGAAGCCAGGTTCATTCACCTTTGCTCCTATGTTCTATCTCTTTTCAACACTGTGATATATTGCCAGGTTATTTATAAAAAAACCTTATTTTTTTTAGAAATACGAATTATCTGGCATCACCTAATTAATTTACTTTAAGCTAATTTCAACAGAAATTTATATAATTTATTGAATCAGGCGTTACTTTGCGGAGGTCCATATTAATGAACTAAAACAATTACTTTGCTCACCCGCGACCTTACAATAGTTACGTTTATGCAAGAAATGTGTGCTCATGCAGTTCCTCCACCTCCACACTGTACGAACACACACAAATCACATAAACCCAACCATCACCACCACCAAGCTACACTGACGCGTTTCGAACTCAACCAGAGCTCATCTTCGGAGTTAAAACAACCGTATGCTATTACTTATTTACTTATTATTATTAGCCGAAGCATGTTTCGGCATATAGGAATGAGCATCCAGATAGATCGAATTTTGCAAAACATTTGTTGGAATCAAATCATTCATTGTCAGATTCAGATTCTTATGAAGTGTTACATTATTGCGGCAAGGGGTTGCGTCTGGATGCTCTGGAATGCATGGAAATAATTAGGTACAACACTATGGGGTCTACTATTAATGAACAGGTAAATTTAGTTTCTTCTCCTTTACTGCGGCTTGGGTCTATTTTGAACAGTTAGTATTAATAAAAAAATGTCTTATATAAATAAACAAAACTTCAAGGTAGTTTTATAATATGTCAATAAAAGTTAATTTTTGTGGGGTAGTTTGAGAGTAAGAAAAATAAAGTGGGTACTTGTGAAGTTACAGTAACAAGTTAAAACATTTGTTTTGGTTTGTTAGTTTAACATTTGGTAGCATAGCATACGGTTGTTTTAACTCCGAAGATGAGCTCTGGTTGAGTTCGAAACGCGTCAGTGTAGCTTGGTGGTGGTGATGGTTGGGTTTATGTGATTTGTGTGTGTTCGTACAGTGTGGAGGTGGAGGAACTGCATGAGCACACATTTCTTGCATAAACGTAACTATTGTAAGGTCGCGGGTGAGCAAAGTAATTGTTTTAGTTCAGAAATTTATATTTTTGTTATAAAACTTTCTGCAATAAAATTTACTTAGTTTTGTTTGTATTATACAAAAAAAAGAACCCAGTCAAAATCCTCATTTCACCGGTATGCACCTCCTGCGCACTATGGCAACACTAAATGGCCGATATTTCAGAATCACGTCAGAATTGTCAGAAGTCATTCACTCATTTCAGAGAATTTTTACGTTAAATAAACGTTTTTCGTCGATTTACTTGGGTTATGCGCTATGTATTGCATAGTAAAGCATTGTAGGAGTAATTGGAGGCCGAAATCCGACATAAAACTTCACAGGTGAGTACTTATTTTACGAAAATGTTCATAAATCTTAGTGGCAATCAATTTTCCTATATTTTGCTTCTAAGCTTTGTTAGTTTTTATTCAAAAACCCCACGATTAGGTTTATAATGTTAAGTTAGAAGTATATTTTGTTTATTTGGATTTAAACATGACCTTAAATGAAAAATTGAAGAATGTGTGGTTTTACTACTAGGGTGACCAATCCTTTTTCATGCATGGTATTTATTCGTATTGAATGGAGCTAAATCTATCAACTTGGTACGGTTTCAATCTTCATAATTCATATCACAGTATATAATAACATGTTTATTGTTTGTGTCTTTACAATTTACATGAATAATATTTTACATTGCAGTTTTCCAAAAGATGAAAGAAGGAGGCAAAATTGGCTGTCGATTGTACCGATAAAGGGAAAGGTGTAGACCGTTTGACAATTTGCAGCTTGCATTTTAAGCCTGAAGATAATGACTATGACCCAGAAAGGCCGGGACGCCTACTCAGTACAAAACAATATTATTCTCACATGTGTAGAAAATAAAGAAACTGTTATAATGTCCTAGTATTTTATTATTTTTTTTCCATTGACAAATACTTCCCTTATGTTTTGCAGTAAGTATTTGTAGCGTTCTCAGGTAAAAGGTAACCTTTTGCCGGATATCAGTAAGGCCGAGTAACTGCAGAGTGGCATAGAAATGCAACCAGAAATGGACCTTATATTGACGACTGACAATAAAATTGGTAGGTAACTTTTACTTGAGTTTGTGAGGATGGATGTTCACTTTCATGATAAAACGGTTGGATAAAAATTTAATAACAAAACCGGCCAAGTGCGATTTGGACTTGCGCACCGAGGGTTCCGTACAAATTGATATGTATCTATGAACATCCAGTCTTAGCAGACCCCTGTTCCTAAGCAAAATGTGCGCATGTGGGATCATTGTAGATTGGTTACCGATATAGACAGACAGACAAAAAAAATTATGCTTTCTGCTTGCAATTTATGCTTGCAATTTTTCCTTTATCTGTGCTATAAGACCTTGCTTCGTACCAAATGTCAAGATTCTAAGTTCACGGGAAATATCCCTTGCGTGCGAGTGTCGAAAATTTGCGGCAAATGGCTGTAGATATCTTTTGATTGCGTTGGGTTAGAAGTTTGATTTTTCACAGCTCCAAGGGACAGTACAGTAGACTTGAGTATTTGATTTAAATTTCAGCTTGACACCTCCACGCGTTCCTGAGAAAAAGGGTCTTGACAGACGGACGAACGGACAACAAAGTGATCCTATAAGGGTTCCGTTTTTTTCTTTTTGAGGTACGGAACCCTAAAAAGTGAATTGAATTGAAATTGGTTGAATTTAATAAATTACAAAATCAATCTGTTGTATAAAAGTATGTCAAATTCCGCGGGATATTCCTAATGTATGCTTAATTATGGACACCCTAAAGAAAGAGATGCAAGATCGGCGTGACGTAATTCAAGGTCATTTTTTCTGGCTTCAAAGGAATGAACGTCATGCAGAATCCATTTTTTTTAATATTCTTGCTCTCCATAGTAAAGTTATGACGTTTACGGTGCGTCACTGCGATTCCGTAACGTCACCGTTTTTTTTAAGCGGCAGTTGGTCGCACCTTTAGTCTGCTGGTCGTGCATTATTGTCGTTGATTCTGGGTCGACAATACAGGACACTTTAATAGCAGCCGTACGGCCCAAGTCCTCGCATTCTGAGTGAAGACCTGTGCCCTGCAGAGCGCCGTGTACAGGCTGGGATGTTGATTATTAGGGTCGTTATTCGACCGTTTGTTCCGGATCACTTTCGTGGACACTTTGTTGTAGAAATAGTACAGGTCCTCTAATAAATAACCGAAAACGCCATCAAAATCTACAGCCGATTCGTAGAAAACGTGACCACGAAAGTGAGGCGGTTGAAACGCTCGAATAATGATCCATTAGCTATGTGCTAAATTTAGTCATTTTTCTTCAGCCGAGCACCGAAGAGCCGAAGCCCTGTTCAATATGGGGCCCGTCCTGCTGCCCGCTGGACCGCATAGATCCTTCCACCTCCCTCCCGCCGCTGCAGGTAACTACCAGACCGCCTAAATGTCTAACCCCGGTCATAGACGTGCAGGCGCGCCTCCTGAGGCTTCCTAAAGATGCTAATAAATAAACGGTATCAAAAGGCATACGAACGTATAATGAAAAAGTATATCAAAAGTTTTTACAATAAATAGACTTAAGGATTCTAAGAACGTTATGGGTATTTAGGGACACTTGGAGAGCTCTGCTTCAGCCCCAGCCGCTGCAGGGAATGAGCCGCCGCTTGATGACAGACCGGTCTTCCATTTAAAATCAGCCGCGCAGTTTCACGCGCCGGTGTGCAGTAAGCCAACGCGCGGAACCGACTGCGGCGAGGGGAGTAATAGTTTTATCTGGCCGCTACAGACGGGCTGCTTAGAGCAGTCGAGACCATCGGCATGAGAGCAGTCGTGTTCCGGTCGGAGTCGATTTCAACCAGATTGCTCTGAATTTTGTATTAAAACTGCAGTGTCAAGTCAACTGTCGACAGCTTGAAGCTGTTGGCACTGACTGTTATAATCTAAGCAGTCCGTATAGACTTATAGAGCCGGGCTAACTTCACTATGCCGAAGATACGTGACTGAAATTCCACGGCTGATTTTATGTTCCGTGAGGTTCATGACACACCATGATTAGGTACGAGACAGAAACTAAGCGTGATAGCCTGCATTGCTATTTATCATTTCGAGTAGCCAATAACATTTCTATGGATGTAATTATCTGACAATAAATGGTTAGGTACTATTTATTACCTATTATTATTATAAACAAGATTCGGCGCCAATCACGCCAAAACGTGAAGAGAAATACTTATGGGTATTACTTATGGTTATGCCCAACCGAATTCGGTTATACCTCGAAACATGACGTAATTTCGGAAAATGTGTTGCTATAGTAATTAAAAATTAGAGACCCTATTTTCACACTCCTTTATTTCAAGATCGCAGGTTTTGCAAGCAGCTTTCAGAATAACTTTAGCATAAGGAACAGATAGCCTAGTCCACGCCTAGTCACTAGGTTCTCCTCTAATCACTATAGGCCCTAGTGGTTAGAGAACCTGACTACGAAGCTTGGGGTCCCGGGTTCGATCTCCGGTCGGGGCATAGATATTTGTATGAAAAATACGAATGTTTGTGCTCGAGTCTTGGATGTTTAATATGTATTTATTTAAGTAAGTATGTGTTTATCTATATAAGTATGTTTATCCGTTGTCTAGTACCCATAGTACAAGCTTTGCTTAAGTTTGGGACTAGGCCAATTGGTGCCAATCGTCCCATGATAATAATAATTCACGGCGCTCCGCACGAAAAAACTTGGCGTACCTCTGCGACCCACAAGGTTGATCTTGGAAAGCCTTAGGTAAGTACATATTGTTGGCAGGGAGAGTGTTAAAAAAATGATGTCGATGTGCCAGGTCGGTTCCTGGCTGCTGTTCCACGACATGGGCGCTTACTCAATGACGAACACCAGCCAGTTCAACGGGTTCGCGGTGCCGCGAGCCGTACACTTCGTTGACCATGCTTTATGGCAAGTTTAAACAGAATTTAATAGTTTATTTATTTATTTCATTGAAGCAGCTATAATTACAGGTTTATACCTGCAATGTGATATATTTTTCTTAGCATTAACTCTTATTAGACTGCATTGTAGTCATTTTAAAATAAATTAAATTAACAGTCAATAGTTAGTCTAGTAGTGTAATTAGGTAGTTAGTTAGTGGTTAAGTTTATTTAGTTACAGCTTTTACGAAAAAAATGAAAAAAAAATGAAAAAATGTTTATTTCGTTTTAAACCTTACATATTAACATCAAGGTTGGGACCTCCTTTTAAATATAAAGATATCTGTGCCAGGAGGTCCCGGTCCTCTATAACTAGGTACAAATTATTATATAAAAAAATAATAATAATAATAATAATAATAACCCTCCTTGGACAGTCGGGTGATAGAAAAGAAATAAAAACAAAAATAGACAGGTACATGGAAGATTTTGTTACTTATATCTATTGAACCCTTAAAAATAAACATAGTGTGTGTGTGTGTGTGTGTGTGTGTGTGTGTGTGTGTGTGTGTGTGTGTGTGTGTGTGTGTGTGTGTGTGTGCGCGTGTGTGTGTGTGAGTGCGTGTGTGTGTGTGAGTGTGTGTGTGTGTGTGTGAGTGTGTGTGTGTGTATGCGTGTGCATAGCATATATCAGGAATGGTACTTTGCAGTTTATACTAACAATACAATTTAAACACAAATCAAAGTTTAACATCGAGTTTTATAGTATAGTAAAGCCTTAGTTTCATCATAAGAAAGTGGCTTCAGCCAGTCAGCAATGACCTTTTTACACTTGTAGTATTGCAGTTCATATATACTAATTTTACTATTTATTGTATTATATAGGCAAGCTGATTGTGCGACATATTGTCTTTTGGCAAACATAGATTTGTATTTTGAGAGAGGAGCAACTCCACTTTTACGTCTTCGAGCTAAGAGAATAGGTTTGAATTCCAGGGTTTTGTGTAGTTTTAGGGTTGCGCTAAGTACATACAGTTTCCTCATGGATAGAACCTCACACATAATATATAGTTCATTAGTTGGGAACCTGAAAGACTTAAAGTGCATAACCTTCAGCAGGCATCGTTGCCCTCTCTCAACTTCAATAAACTTACTTTTTGCGGCCCCTCCCCAAACGGCAATACAGTAATTCATTACTGATTGAGCGAGAGTGACATATACTTGTTTAAGAATCTTTTTTGTTACAATATGTCTGAGTATCCTAAACAACCAAATTAAACGGAACGGAACTTCGGGATTTCTTTACGTTTATGGATTTTCCAAAAATTGCGTCGTCTTATATGAGGAACACTCGTTGAAATCCTAACCTAAGATATGCCTAAGACATAAGAATAAATATAGAAAACATATAAAGATATAGGTAACGCCACGAGAGTTGAGGTCACGCACACAACAACACGTCACGAAATGACAGCGGGATTTTGACATTTATTCGTACCGATAGCAAGTTCAACAGACTCAACTGTGAATACCTACCTATTTCGTTAATTTAATAACTTAGGAAATTTAATTTAATTCATCTAGTTCAAACCAAACAGGAAATAAAATATTTTGATCTATTTTATTTAAATTAGATAAGCATATTTTTCGCTATTTATAAAATACCGATTTTTTGTTGCGAATATTTCTTATTAGTTTCAAATTGTTTTATTTCAAAAATAAGTTATATGAAAAAAGAAAAATATAATATGCATAGTACCTATTGCGTTGGTATTTCATCATAAGATCATTATACCTAACTTACATTTTCATTCACTCATTCATTTCATTCATTCACTATTTTTTTTGCAATCAGTACTTTATGTAGCTGTGTGCTGTGTGTGTAATCATTCGCCTCAACTCTCTTGGCGTTACCTATAACCGCTGCTGGACAAGGACCTCCCTAAGGCCAAACTGAATGAATTTCACCGAGTTTCAACAAAACTTATGTTATGTATAAGTAACGCAGGTCGGTGCTGAAGGAGCAGAGTCCGTTCTCTGAGTCCCACTTCAGCGTGGGGCGCGCCGCGCCTGCGTCGCTGCCGTGCGCGGCGGGCGCGGGCCGCGGCCACGGGGAGCGGCACGCCGTCTTCGTGGAGAGCGCGCTCAAGTGAACCTACCTTCTGGAAAAAACTCTAACAAGCACCAGATGTAGAACTTAAGTCTCCCAATTTTTCATAGACCCCTTCCCCTTTACATTATTATCTATTAATAATCATAAATTATAAATTACTTCGCTAGGCCTCGAGCAAAATGGACGACCTGCAGGATTTTATTGTCTAACACTTCTGACGGTTGCCTTCGCTATCACTATTTCTTTCTGTCAAGCGGTATAAGATGATGACGAAAGAGAAAAAGAGAGAGAGATGGTGAAAGCTAAGGCAAGCGTCAGGAGCGTTAGACAATACGGCCTCTATTTCATACTAAATACAAACTGAAACGTAGATGCACAGAAAAAACCCCAGAAAAAAGACCAATGCTGGAAATCAAACCCAGATCCTCGGCATTCCATGCCGCGTGCTTACCCCTACACCACCACTGGTCAGGAGTCTAGACACGAATTTTTCCTATGCATCATACAATTTCATCTCATAAAAAATTTCATAAAATGGACCAGCGTAAAGAGTTAAATGTATGTTTACTGTTTTTTAAAGTATTCTCCAAGCATATTTATACATTTTTTCATTCGCTTAGACCAATTATTGAAACAGTTATTCCACTCCAAAGATGTAGTCCCCGAAATGGCACTTATGAAGGTGTCCACTGCTGCTTCGAGTGACAGGAATCGTTGAACGCGTAAGCTATCTTTAATTTTAGGGTATGTATAGAAATCACTAAGACTCAAGTCGCGGCTGTATGGTGGATGGGTCATTAATTCGTCGTTATAATAGTCCAAATACTCATTTGTTTGACGAGCAGTGTAGTCGACGCAAAAAGAGACGAGCTAAAAGCCAGACCACCAACGGCGTTAACTTACAATTATAGTGGCGGCGTTCTCACCTGTCCGATATGCTCAAGAACATTTAAGGCCAAAATTGGCTACAACAGTCACATGCGAGCACACCAACGCGCGGACCAATGAGGCGCCAGCTGCTGAGCCTGTCCAGCAGTCGCTGTAGCCGAAATCGGCTCGGACAGTATTATTAGTCGCTGGCGTTTTCGTGATGAGAATGATGCATCGGTTGTAGTTTCTATTTTGAGTATGTCAACGATTTCAGGCAGACTAATTGTAATATATCAGTCTGCATTAACCGTTCTGTGATCCTCAAGTGCAATAAACACAACTTGCCCTGATTTCGAGACAAAAGTGGCGACCATCTTTTTCGCCGTGCTTCGGGAGCTAACAATCTTGGTCGGTCGCAGTTCGTTTTTGAACACCCAAACTCGTGATTGGTTATTATTTTCAAGTTCGTAAGCATGTAGGTACTTATCCACGTTTCATCACCCAACACGATTTTATATACTGCGTTGGAAGTTCCTGTGTTAAACCTTTCTAAATTTATTCGGCACCAATTGACCCTGGCCCCCTTTTGTTCATCAGAAATTTGGTGTGGGACCCAACGGGAAAATAGCTTTCTCACGACCTGTTCTGTTTGCAAGATAGTTTGGATTTGACTCATTGCAATCCCTAAACATGACTGAATTTTACGATATGTGACATGACGATCTTTGTTGATCAGATCCCGCACTGCATCGACGTTTTCTTGAGGAACTCCAGATTTGGGCCGCCCTTCACGAAAATCATCACTGAGTTTCACACGATTGCGGTAAAATTCGGAAAACCAGCGATACACAGTCGTCTTTCATGCAACTCCCTCCCCAAATGCATAAGTCGTCCGATCAAGGCATTATTTTTGAGATAAACCAATCTTAAAATCATAAAAATTCATAGCTCTTAAAATTTCTCGCGTTATTTCAATTTTGGCGGCAACGACTCCGTTTTAAAAAAACATGCATCATTCTCATCATGTTGATGAATGGCAGTCTTCGACGGTGCGTTTTAAGCGGTCTTTTTTGCCACGAACTTGCAAAATCTGGAACGAGCTTCCCGCTGGGGTCTTCCCATTGAATTACGACCTGGGTGCCTTTAAGAGGCGAGTGTACAATTTTCTGCAGGGCCGACAACGCACTGGTATCGCGTAAAGCGCTGCGAGTGTCTATGGACAGTGGTGTTCATTTAACATCAGGTGACCCACTAGTTCGTTTGTCTGGCTTCACTAACATAAAAAAAAAAAAAATAATAATTACTAAATAAGACAAGACCTTGAATAAACTAATAATAATGTGGTAATTGGGTCGTGTGCTAGTGTGGGACGCTACTTGCGTAGACACACTAGCTCCTTCCCACGTCCGCGGAACAGCAAATCAAGCTGGTGCAGCAGCAGAGGCGGCGGAGAAACTCAAGGCAAATAAATACAAAGGTCTCGGCTCTGGATACTACTTTCTACCATTCGGGGTTGAGACTTTAGGTCCGTGGGGCCCCAGCGCAAAAATACTCTATAAAGAACTTTCGAAAAGGCTCTGTGATACCACAGGGGACCGAAGAGCTGGCAGCGTCCTCGCTCAACGTATCAGCATTGCTGTACAACAGCGAGGTAATGCTGCCAGTATCTTTGGGTCCATGCCGCGGGGGGAACCATTTATGAATTTTATTTAGTTTTTAGTTTAGTTAGTTTTGCTTTATTTTTAATTATACTGTTAATTTATTTAAATTTAATTGACAACATTTCAAAAAAAAAATCATTCTTGTTATTTTGCTTTTATAATAGCTGGTTAAAAATCAGACTACCCGTGTTTCTCGGTTTTTCTTTCATCATTTCAGCCGAAAGACGTCCACTGCTGAACATAGGCCTCCCCCAAGGCTCGCCAAACAGATCGGCCCTGCGCCATCCGCATCCAATGCGTTCCCGCTACCTTCACCAGGTCGTCGCTCCATCTTGTTGGAGGCCTACCTACACTGCGTCTTCCGGTCCGCGGACGCCACTCGAGAACCTTTCGGCCCCATCGGCCGTCAGTTCTACGGGCGATGTGCCCTGCCCACTGCCACTTAAGTCTAGCGATTCTTCGAGCTATGTCCGTGACTTTAGTTCTCGCGCGAATTTCATCATTTCTAATGCGATCCCGCAGAGAAACTCCAAGCATAGCCCTCTCCATCGCCCTCTGAGTGACCTTGAGCTTCCTTATAAGACCCATCGTTAGCGGCCACGTCTCAGTACCATAAGTCATCACTGGCAACACACACTGGTCAAAGACTTTTGACTTGAGACACTGCGGTATATCGGATGACAAGATATTGCGGAGCTTCCCGAACGCTGCCCATCCGAGTCTAATTCGTCGATTGACCTCTTTCTCGAAGTTGCACCTACCCAATTGGATTGTATGTCCCAGATAGATATAGTCGTCAACAACTTCGAGCAAAGTATCTCCGATTACGACGGGAGTTGGTACAACATGGGCGTTCGACATGACCTTCGTCTTGTCCATGTTCAATTTAAGACCAACTCTCTCGGAGACTCTTCCGAGGTCAGCGAGCATCGCACTGAGGTCCTCCAAGGTCTCAGCCATAAGCACCACGTCGTCGGCAAATCGAAGGTGAGTGAAGTATTCGCCATTTACATTGATGCCACGCCCTTCCCAGTTCAGAGTCTTGAACGCATCCTCTAGTGCAGCGGTGAACAGTTTCGGAGAGATTACATCTCCTTGTCTGACTCCCCGCTGCAATAGAATGGGCTTCGACATCTGATCCTGAAGTTGGACGGACATTGTGGCGTTATTATACAGACACTTCAACACTTCGATGTACCGGTAGTCTACTTGGCACCGTTGGAGAGACTGCAGTACAGCCCAAGTCTCGATTGAATCGAAGGCCTTCTCGTAGTCCACAAATGCCAGGCAAAGGGGGCGGTTATACTCCTCGGTTTTCTGTATAACCTGCCGCAACGCATGTATGTGGTCCACGGTGCTAAAGCCTTTTCGAAACCCGGCTTGTTCGGGAGGCTGGAAGTCGTCTAACCTGCGCGCGAGACGATTCGTAATGACTCTCGAAAACAGCTTGTAAACATGGCTCAGAAGTGAAATGGGTCTATAATTCTTCAATAAGGTATTATCGCCTTTTTTGAAGAACAGCACCACTACACTTCTGTTCCATGCTTTTGGTGTTTTCCCTTCACGGATGGCGGTATCAAATAGTTTCTGAAGGGCTTTGAGGATCGGTTTTCCGCCCGCCTTCAGAAGTTCGGCTGTTATTCCGTCATCACCAGGGGCCTTGCCATTCTTTAGTTGTTTGAGAGCCGTACTAATCTCGTACAGGCTGACGTCCGGGATGTCTTCGGTATAGTGCCGGGTTAATCTAGCTCTCGGGTCTTCAGCTAGATCCATGACGGGTTTCTTCGTTGATGTGTACAGCTGTCCATAGAACTTCTCAACCTCTAACAATAGCTCCGGTTTAGAGGTCACGATCCTACCTTCATCGGTCTTTAACTTTGCCAATTGGCTTTGCCCAACAGACAGATTCTTGGCAAAAACTTTAGAGCCTCTGTTGTGCTCTATCGCCACTTCAATACTATTAGTATTAAACTGGCGTATATCGCGCCTCAGAGACTTTGAGATCTGTCTGTTAAGCCGCCGGTATTGGCAAGCGTCACCAGATGTCTGTAGGATCATCTTACGTCGATCTTCCATGAGCTTTAGAGTAGAAGGTGTGATTTTTTTGGTTCTATTTGTACGGTGAGTCTTAAAGAACTTTGACCCAACCGTATGGACAGCTTCCACAAACCCGTCATTGTAGTCATCCATGTCGCTTCCTAGGCATTCGAAACGGTTTTGAAGTTCAAGCTGGAACGTTTCGAGGTTTTGTAGCTGGGCTGGTGCCGGGCGGAGCGTAGACTTTATCAGTCGCGATCTTTCAAGCTTGAACCGAATATTCAATGTGCCTCGTACCATACGGTGATCACTCCCGGTTTTAACCGCACTGATCACGGAGACATCATTGAATATTTGCTTCCTCGTCGACATAATAAAGTCTATCTCATTCCTCGTTACACCGTCAGGGCTCATCCAAGTCCATTTCCTGTGCTCTCGCTTCTTGAAGAAGGAGTTCATCATATAGAGTCCCTCCTTCTCCATAAAGCCGGCCAGTAGGTGGCCTCGGTGATTCCTACGCCCTACTCCAAATTGCCCCATTCGCAGCTCTTCACCATCCCGTTTACCCAGTTTTGCGTTGAAGTCCCCCATAACAACCGTGAAGTGAGTTCCGGAGCTATGCATGGCTCTGGAGATATCCTCATACATAGTTTCCACCTCTTCGTCGGAGTGTGCCGAAGTCGGAGCGTAAACTTGTACGACCTTCAACGAATACCGTTTGGTCAATCTTAGTACAAGGTACGCTACCCTGGTCGACACACTCACGATCTCCACGACGTTGTTTACAAGGGACTTGTGGACGATAAACCCGACACCGCCCTGGGACTGTTGGTCGCCCTCCCGGAAATAGAGCATGTTACCAGAGTTCAGGATTATCGTATCCTCCCCCTCTCTTCGGACTTCTGATAACCCTACTATACCCCATCGTAACCTACTCAATTCCTCCTCCAGTTCCATTAACCTATCATCCGTCCGCAGCGTACGGCAGTTATACGTTGCCAGGGCCAGGGATCGTTGCTGATGGTAGCCGGATCGCTTCCGGGGATTCTTAGCACCCCTTGCCCCGCCGCTACCCAGGCCGCTACCGTAGCCTGGAACAGCGGGGCTACCGGAGACTAGGGGCCGTTTTCGTTTGGACTCAGCCATAGGGGGGTATTTGCCGTAGTCGCCACGCTTGGCAGGCGGGTTGGCGACCGCAGTGGAAAAACCGTACATATTAGGGACGCTGCTGCCCGTCCTCCGGTATTACTGGCCGCAGTTTTAGGACATACCCGGGTCCACTGGCCGCAGTTTTAGGACATACCCGGGTTTTTCTTTATTTTGCTTAAATTGGTCGTTAATAATTAATTAAAGAAATGATCATTAAAAAGTCCGTATATACAAAGATAGGAATAATAATGTCGCAGTCGTAGCATGATATAAAATTAAAAAAAAACATAACTGTCATAATATGTCATTATGTTGATTATGTCAATTCGCGTCACATATTTTGTCAACCATCAGTTGCAAATTCACGAATTTGTTATTTTCTGCGTTTTTTGCTTTGAGTTTTCAAATATTACTTTATAATGACGACCGGAAAAAATTAGCATCAAGATGCCTTGACCATTTGTTTCGTCCCAAGTTGGAAAAACACGGCATTAATGGAATTGGAAGGAATTGAAAATTGAAGAACTTTGAACTGTAACCTAATAAAATATAAATATTTTTTACATGTATTGTTACTTTTTGCTCCTAAATACATAGTAAATAAAACACTGTAATCTTTATTTGTTTATCCTTCAGACCTACCGGTATTTCAAAGTTGGCATAACCTACCACTGACTACTTAGTCAGTAACTTTAAACAGGTAACTGGGAAAAATATTCAACTAAAACAGTATAAGCAGGTACCTACTGTTGTGAACTTGAATTTTCTGAAATAATTATAAAGTGAGTCGTCTTCGTGCAGTACAGTACAGGTACAGGATAAGTTCCCTCAGCTAGGTATGATAAACTGTCAGTGAATTGAAATTTCAAACAATGTAAACAAACCTTGTACCTATTTAATATGTCTTTAATTTCCATTTTCCCTCATCAAATACTGCTAAATCCATGTGTTATTTAATCAATACTTACCACAAGACCACAACACTATCCTAAACCATTAAAACAATAAACAAGTGCTAGAATATGGATATGGTTTATTTACATCGTTCGCAATTTCAATTGACAGCGATTTTAATGTAAACATAAGGGTTCATGACTTGATGTAATTGTAATAAAAAACTTGAATTTGTGGATTAGTATTGTAATATAAAAGTAACTCTTTTACAATGTAGTAGAATCACACTTTTTTCTAGTATAAATATTCTCCGAGATTCTTCTGCACCAGTTAACATATGATTGATGTTATGAAAGCCAATAATGCTTGATTACTTATGTTCTCTCTAAACTGGGATCATCCACACGAGATCATGTCTTACTTTTTCCTGTAGCGTGCATTTGTATTTTGTACTGCTACTGGTTTACTGGTTACGAGCGTAGCGTGTAGAATGTGCTAGAGGACATGAAAACCTTCGCTCCTTAAGTTTCCGCAACATTAAAACAGTTATTTTTTCGCATGAACTGTAACAACATCCATTCGTCGACTTTGGGCAGATTGGGACTATCAGCTTGTACGAATCTGCCAGTCACTTCCATTTGAAAATGTTATCAAAGCTTCACAGCGTAATACAAAACAATGATATTAAGAGAACCGAAAACGTGTCGCTAGAATTTAAGTAATCCGTCAGACAAGACAGATAAAAAATGAACTGACAGTTGTTTTTTTTTTTCATTTTATGGTAATAAATGGACTAAGAGCCGCTAAGTGTATGCCTAACATTCACAATCCAACTTTTTTTACTCTTTTTCCTAGATATAAAAAAAACTACTGCATAAAAAAATCCCAAAATATTTTTCCTGTAATCAGCAGTGAAAAATCTACAAACGGTTTTTTTATTTTACTTACTTAGTACATTTGAATTGTTGTCAATTTGTAATTAGTATTTAGTTTTATTGTATTACTGTTTTTATTAAATTGTTAACGTTTGTATTATTAAATAATAAATGATACAAGCTGTTGAAATAATAAACCAATTGAATAAACTAACGAAGGAGCTTGATATTGACGTGTTTAATGTTACGTCTCAAGGTGCCAACCTTGAGACGTACTTTGGTGAATCGATTTTTTGAGAGCGTGCATTGAGCGTTGTACCTTACTGTAGATTAAGTTTGTTAGGTTAGAGACTTGATTAATTTTTCTCCTCCGATAAAATAGTGCTGAATTATTTGTCACTAAGTAGTTATTTTCTCTTTTTTCTTTTTTGTGTGTCCGAAGGGACTCTGTGTGGGCATACTGCCTTATTGTTACACTGTAATTGTCGGCGAGAACCTGTAATTGGCTTGCTGTATTTACTGTAATGTTTAAGATGTATGTATAATCTGTTGGTTCTCCATAAATAAATAAATAAATAAATAAATAAAGACCTCTATAGTTATAAAAAGGTTAAATTTGAAACACTATTGTACCATTAAATAATCGATTCCCGAAACTTTCAGTGCAGCCTAGTATCATCACTTCGGCACCGTAGGTATGTCATGACGGGTAGGACGCACTGATTGAAGACTTTCGTCTTTAGACTCTGTGGAATTGGCGACGTGAAGACTTGACGCAGTTTCCCATACGCTGCCCATCCCAGCTGTATTCTTCTGTTGGCCTCTTTCTCGAAGTTGTTTTTACCCAATTGCATAGTTTGCCCGAGGTAAACATACTCCTTAACAACCTCGAGAATATTGCCTTGAACTGCAATTGGTTCCGGACTTACATGTTCATTGAACATAACCTTGGCCATAACGGTGCCGAAACATGGACACTCACTGTAGGGCTGGTCCACAAATTTAAAGTTGCTCAACGTGCTATGGAAAGGGCTATGCTCGTAACGAAGTGATCCGACAGAGAATCAAAGTTATCGACATAGCCCACCGCATTAGCACGCTGAAGTGGCAATGGGCAGGCCATATAACCCGAAGAACCGATAACCGTTGGGGTAGACGAGTTCTTGAGTGGAGACCACGGATCGGCAAACGTAGCGTGGGACGTCCTCAGACTCGGTGGAGCGATGATCTTCGCAAGGCGGCTGGCAAGAGCTGGATGAGAGTGGCCGAGGATCGTGCTCAGTGGCGTGCCATGGGAGAGGCCTATGTCCAGCAGTGGACGAACATAGGCTGATGATGATGATGATGATGATCATCACTTCTGCAGTGATACATTTACACATTTTATTGTATGATATACATAGATTCTAAAGCGAACTTATGATAAATGGTTATGATCCCAAAATACTCGAACAATCGATCGTTCGAAAATCCCATTTTTAAATTGTAAAAGTCAAAATAGTAGATTGTACACCAAGGGGATAAAGCACTGTATTATGTCACAGGCGCGATATTGAATCCTGAGCGTAACGAAGGACTCCAGATTTAACTCCCGAGCGAAGCGAGGGGGTTTTGAGTTGATTCCCGAGCGAAGCGAGGGAATTAAAATGGAGTCCTGAGAGCAGTAAAGGATTTAAGCGCGCCCAAGTCAAAATCAGTTTTATCCCTGAGGAGTATACCTACTCTACTTTTCTCACCTTTTGCGAGACAATAAAAACCAAGGCTACTAGAAAAAGTAGTAGTACTCGAAATAAACACGAAGCACTGATGGCACTGATATCGAAATAAACAAGAGGCCTGATGTGTCGGAACACAGACTTTGCGCCTTTTGCAGTTTTCCATTTGTCGAAGTCGTCGTAAGCTTTCAAGTATTTTTCCTTCGACTTCTCTGGAAGTAGGTTATTAACAATAGATAAGGCGTCTAGTTTTAATGGACTCCGGAGTCAAATCACTTTCGTCACTCGACATTTTCTTAATGTTTTATTTTATCTTCTTTTGCAGTTTTGTCTGATACTGATTGCAGCGTATTGAAACACTCGCGGCTTTTGTTTGAAGTATTCTTTGATCAATTATAACTGAAGATACACATTGCCGAACAAAATCCCCTTCAAAAAATGTCCGAACTTTTTTATTTGTTTGCATAACAATTAAAATCATCACCTAC
The DNA here is from genome assembly GCA_947563465.1 of Archips xylosteana. NCBI lineage: Eukaryota > Metazoa > Arthropoda > Insecta > Lepidoptera > Tortricidae > Archips > Archips xylosteana. The sequence continues at coordinate 10,756,324 of OX387365.1, read as the reverse complement.
ACAGAAATTTGAACCTAATCTTTACTTTATTACAGTCGAATTTCGGTTGACACTTGACAGCTAAACTTGACAATTTCACGCAACGTACTGAGAAAAAAGAAGGCCACTTTTATCAAAGTGGCGCTCATTTGGCTCGGACATTTTCGGGCGCGCGACTGTGGATCTACAGTTATAATTGATCAAAGGAAGTATTGATTTTTTCTCAAACATGCTATGAAATATTGACGTTATGTTCCTTATAATACGCCACGAAGTGTCACGTTGCAGGTGCAGGTGCAGCCGGTGGTGGAGGACGACGAGACGAGAGGTCAATAATGGAATTTCATACAACTTTGCTGGCCAAGGCCAGCAAAGTGATCGTCTATTGTTTCATACCATGACGTTTATAGGTCTATGGCATCATAGCATTTAGCCATTAAAAAAAACTATAAGCAATATTTGCGTTTTGGTTCATTAAGACATTCTGCCACTACGCTTATTTAAGGTAAGGTAAGATGATGATGATGATGATGATGGTGTGATGATGATGGTGATGATGATGGTAATGATGATGATGGTGATGATGATGATGATGATGATGGCGATGATGATGATGATGGTGATGATGAGATGATGATGATGGTGTGATGATGATGGTGATGATGATGATGGTGATGATGATGATGATGATGATGATGGTGATGGTGATGACGATGATGTTGATGATGATGTTGATCATGATGGTGATGATGATGATGGTGGTGATGGTGATGCATGTTTGAGAAAAACTCTATACAAGCCTTGGCCACGAACAGGGATTGCCGGCCTCGTATCTCTAGATGGCCTCGTTAACACTCGGCCATCTATAACTACTCGGCCGGCAATCCCCTATTTCGCGGCCGCTGCAGTAATGTACTATTATTCGTTCGGCTTGCCGTGGCGTGACCAGCTCGATTTTCGAATAAGTTCGATTTCAAATAAACTCGGCGCGGCGCGGCCGGCTCCACCTCCACCTGCCCGTGCTCACCCTGCAGCAGGTGCACGTGCTACACGCCATGCGATTTTGACGAAATTAGACTTTAAACGCATAACAATAAGAACTATGAGAAGTGAGAATCACATTACTGCCCGGCGGGTTATAATGAAATCCAGTACAACATTACGCCCCGGCAAAAGCCAAGGGCTATAATGATTTACTTTGAGAAAGGTTTGCATGATATATAATAAGGCATTGTCGAGCAGGTGGTGCGAAATAGTAGATTGTTCAACAAGGGACTAAAACAAGCCATAATGACACGAGATATTTAGCCACCCGAGCGATAGCGAGGGAGGCTATAATTCGAGTTGTCATTATGGTAGTTTAGTCCCGCGTTAAACACTCTACTTTTCACTTTGAATGCGAGGAAAAAAACGACGTACAAAATTACTTTTTTACAACGTATGCTCAATACGAGCAATTGACATCTGTACAAAATTCAAATAGCAAAAAAAATACCGCTGTCTTTTCTTTTCTTTTATATTTTTTTGTAAAGTGACGCTTTAAATGCTTGCATAATTAGCCAACAGATTCTAACTTAAAGACTATGTTAAAACTAATTGGACTATGCATGTAAGAATGATAATTGTTCATTCATTAGAATCGGCAAATAAATTAACCTAATTGATCTAAGTTCACACACAAAATATATTGTTAACTGAAACACTTACCCGTGAATAAAGAAACGACTTTTTAAGTTTATTTTCTATATGCCAATTCTTTGTTAAATTATATCTAATTATACTTTCTATTTACTATTAAATGCCACTGATATCGCATTATTTTGAAGTCACGCCATATTAACATTCAAACGTAACTGCTCTATCTACCGTACACTCCAGCACTGCTTTGCCGACAGTGCGGATTGCTATTTTATCGACAGAGCAGGGAACTGCTTTGCCGACAGCGTTTTTAAAAAAAAACAAATTGATAACACCTAAGCTAAAGGAAATCTTTCTTTACGTGCAAAATAAAATGAATTCATCTTTAATATTTTATAATTAAATAGATTAATATTCGTAATGTGTTTCACGAAATTATTATTTTTTAAATATTTTTTATACAGTTGTCATTTTGAGGTTATTTCCACGCCCTAAAGGCTTCCACAGACCGAAGCGCAGGGCGCTACAGTGCGTCCGCAGCGCGCTTCGGTCTGTGGAAAGCTTTAAAATTGTCTATACCCAGTAACTGAAAATGGCGATAATCCTCCATTCACAAACACCGTGATTGGCAGTTTAGGGGTTTCCATAGTCAATTAAAAAAATTTTACTTTAATCCCTTGAGATCAAAAAAGAGCTTTAGTCCCGATATGCAGAGACTAAAGTAACATTTTAAGAGCATGAGAAGTGAAAAGTATATTAAGGCCAATGAGTACATTCTGTCAACTAAAATATTATGGTGGCTGAAGCATATTCTGCCCTTATGTAAAATATTCAGACAAAATCAACTGGTGACACAAACATTTTGTACTTTTTGACAATGTTACATCTCACCATTTTATGGGTTTTGGCATTTGTAACAAAATTACCTGTTACCGAAAAAGATGGCTCTGTCCATCAGGGGGCAATTTTACCAGTTTCTACTTGTCTAGTGTATTTTGCCGTGTTTCGGAAAATAAATCTAGAAAACGAAATATGAGCGGTAAAATTGGATGAACGGGCATGATTTTAATTATTATTTTAATTTTTTCATGAATGCATATCGACAGTGGAAATATAAAATCATCATACTTATATGGCGCTTTAGCGATTTTAACTTTCCACTGTCGAATTATAATGCTTCATATCACAATGCTACATTTACACGCTTGCCGAGACTAAGGCAAACGTAAACTCTGGTGTCCCGCAAGGTTGCGTTTTATCCCCCACGTTATTTCTTTTGCATATCAATGATATGTTGCATGATACCAATATTCATTGCTATGCAGATGACAGTACTGGGGACACGTATTATACCGGTCGCGCTAATTTATCCAGGGAACACGTCATTGAAAGCCGGAATATACTTGAGTCTCAAATTGAGATCATGCTGAAGCATGTCGCAGATTGGGGTAAACTAAACTTAGTTCAGTTTAATCCCCAAAAGACTCAAGTATGCGCGTTCTCCACTAAAAAGGATCCCTTTGTTGTTTCGCCTTGTTTTGAAGGTACTCCCCTTGTTGCCAAATCGTCTATTGGGATCCTGGGTGTCGACATTTCGAGTGATGTTCAGTTTCGTGGTCATTTGGAAGGCAAAGCTAAGTTAGCTTCTAAAAAATTGGGGGTGCTTAATAGAGCGGGACGGTATTTCTCGCCAGCCCATCGCTTACAACTTTATAAGGCGCAGGTTAGGCCGCACATGGAGTACTGCTCTCATCTCTGGGCTGGGGCACCCAAATACCAAATTCTTCCATTTGACCGCATCCAACGTAGAGCTGCTCGATTTGTTGGTATTCAGGCACTCTCTAGCCTACTCGATCCTTTGGCTTTGCGGAGGGATGTGGCGTCTCTCTGTATTTTATACCGTATTTATCATGGGGAATGTTCTGACGAACTGTTCGAATTGCTGCCTGCGGCTAAATTCCACTACCGCACTTCGAGGAACCGTTTGTCTTTTCATCCTCACCATCTTGATGGTTGGCAGTCTAGTACCGTGCGTTTTAAGCGAAACTTCTTTCCTCGCACGACAAAGATCTGGAATCAGCTTACTGCGGCAGCATTCCCAGAGCGTTACAACTTAGGGATCTTTAAAAAACGAGCCTACCAATTCCTAAAAGGGTCGGCAACGCACCTGTGATACCCCCCGTGTTGCGGGTGTCCATGGGCGACGGTGATCGCTCTCCATCAGGTGACCCGTCTGCTCGTTTGCCACCTCTAATATAAAAAAAAAAAAAAAAAAAAAAAACGTCTATACAAACGCTTGAATGCCATTTAAACACGCTTGCAAGTGCATTGTTGTATTCCGTAACAGGCAAACATCAGTTGCAAATGTTTACCACTTAATAAAACATAGTAATATGAAATGTGTACAATCAAACAATTAGGGCCTACGCTAGCTGACGCGGATTACCCGGAACGGACGCCCGTCTAACATGAAATTGTATGAACAGCGCTAACTGGCGCGGGCGCGTGCGACGGACTATAATCCGCGCGGCGGGCGGCGGGCGTCCGCTCCGTGGTGCACGCGGCGGGCACATGCTGGGAACCAAAAGTATACTAGCAGCAGCGCTGAGTTAGGCGTACGCCCGCCGCGGACGCCCGTCGCGGACTCGCTGGTCCGCGGTGGGTGTCCGGAGCGGGCATCCGCGAGCGGGCGCACGCGGCGGGCGTCCGCGTCAGCTAGCGTAGGCCCTTATAAATTAAAATACGAAAAAAAAACTAACTCTAGAAAAACTTTTCAAATGAAATTCCGGAGTTATATTATGACTCATATCCATACTAAGCTTCCTATTACCCTATTCCGATCACACTGTTGATCATAAAAGTGTGACGACCACTGTTCTACACTGTTCTTCAGGTTGGATTTCAGTCGAAGTAGGTAAGTAAGTACCTATTTTGCATCGTGAGTCACGATTCAGTTTCATAATGACATCGAGATCATAGTTAAGTAAATGTCATAGCTAATTTGAAATTTTATTGCTTAAAACCATGTGTAAGGTACTATTGCAATAACATTTTTTATAGGTATTTTTAATGTTCCAATATAAAGAGTATTCCTGTAGTTAATAGCGTAACAAATTTAAATAATATATTAATAACCTCCGATATCGTATGTAATTATTTGAGAAAACTTGATATTGGGAAGGGGGCGGGTCCGGACGGTATTCCCCCGATTTTCTGGCGTTATTGTCGAAGTCAGCTGTCTGAACCTATTGCAGCACTTTATAATAAGTCTTTGCGGACTGGAGTTATGCCGAAGCTATGGAAACAATCATTCGTGACACCTGTGTTTAAATCCGGGGATAGGCATGACATCGAAAATTACAGACCTATTTCCAAACTCAATACAGTACCAAAATTATTTGAAAAGATTATTTATGACCAAATTTTTCCCTTTTTAAGACCATGCTTGGTACAAGAGCAGCATGGCTTCGTTAATAAAAAATCCACGGAGACGAATCTGGGTGAGTTTATGGACAGAGTGCTTTGTGGGATGGATGAGGGTTATCAGGTGGACGTCGTATATACGGATTTTTCCAAAGCATTCGACAAAATATCGGATAATCTTCTTTTGGGAAAGCTTGAATCTGCCGGCGTGCACGGTGACCTTCTGCGTTGGGTTACCTCGTACTTGCGTGACCGTTCCCAGGCTGTGGCTGTGAAGGGCTACTGTTCCAGTTTCGTTCCTGTATCATCCGGTGTTCCCCAGGGCTCTCATCTGGGACCTTTGCTTTTTAATGTCTTCATTAATGACGTGAATTTGCATTTTAAATCGTCTTCTTGTTTGCTATATGCCGATGATATGAAAATCTTTAAGACTTTTGGATGCGGCGAAGATTGTCGTGCGTTGCAGGAAGATCTTTCCCGCTTGTATATATATTGCAATACAAATGGTTTGCATCTAAATGTTAAAAAGTGTAATGTTATAACTTTCAGTAGAAAAAAACAAATTATTAATTTCGACTATCAGTTAAACAATGATTTAGTGAAAAGAGTAAATAATATTAAGGACTTGGGTGTTTACCTGGATAGTAAACTATTATTTAACGACCATATTGACAATATAACAAAGAGAGCGTTCCGCCTACTAGGATTTGTCTTGAGGGTGGGTAGAGAGTTTAGGGAGGCCAGTACTTTGTTAACGCTTTTCTGCTCCCTGGTTCGGCCGATTCTGGAATATGCATCGTCTATATGGAATCCATGTTATCACATCTACATAAATTCGATTGAAAAAATTCAAAGTAAGCTCTTAAAACATCTAAATTATAAAAAATCCAAATTTGATACAAGCAAAATGGTTTCGCTCGAGTGCCGACGTGCATTAAAGGATCAGATATTTTTATATAGAATTTTAAGAAACCGCATTGACTCCCCTTATATGTTAAGTAGATTAGGATTGAAAACCCCTCGTTTGAACACACGCAATGTCAGTAAACTGTTTCATGTCCCTCTCACACGTAAAAAATATAAATCTAACTCCTTTGTTAAGAGGGTTTATACCTGCTGAGCTGGCAACGTTGCATTTTTGTTAATTTTTCTCGATTATTCCATAAAAATTGAATGAAAATTAAAAATGTTTTGAATACAAATTGTTCTAATATATAAGTTGAACAATTTGTATTCAAAACATTTTTAATATTCATTCAATTTTTATGGAATAATCGAGAAAATAGTTTTTCTCGATTATTCCATAAAAATTGAATGAAAATTAAAAATGTTTTGAATACAAATTGTTCTAATATATAAGTTGAACAATTTGTATTCAAAACATTTTTAATATTCATTCAATTTTTATGGAATAATCGAGAAAAACTAACAAAAATGCAACGTTGCCAGCTCAGCAGGTATAAACCCTCTTAATAGAGCCTGTAAAGCCCACAATACTAAATTTAGTCAGGTTGATATATTTAATTTATCTCTCAATGGGTTTAAGTGTAACATTAAGTCACTTATGGATGGATAACATCACATTTCCTTCATAGTGAAAATAAACGGATCACTCACGTCTCAAAACGAGTTTAACTTGACATGTTTCGGGCTAATCCGTAGCCCTTCCTCTCGGAGTCGCACAGTCAATGTTGCGTCGAGTGGCCGCGCGACCAGGGCGTTAGCACGCAGTGCACGTGTGGCAGCCGCCGTGACGTGCGACTCCGAGAGGAAGGGCTACGGATTAGCCCGAAACATGTCGAGTTAAACTCGTTTTGAGACGTGAGTGATCCGTTTATTTTCACTATGAGTGAGTCTCACGGTAGTTTCATGTTTAAAGTCACATTTCCTTCGTCCAGAATTGTATAATTAAGAATATAAATGTATTTGTTTTTAGTCAGCAGACTGTTTTTCGGCTCATATTTTCCCGTTTGTTTGTTCATACGTATAATTGTATTAATATCTGGTGGCAGCTTCATTGGTTAATGTGAATTGGCATTGATCACTTTTTTACAATGTGGTCTAATTCCAAAACCATTTCGAGGAATAGGTTTATTAAATCTTTTTATAACATTGTATTAAAAAAATATTAAATGATCGTGTGTATTTTTGCAAAATAATGTTTGACCTTTGTTTGACCTTTCTATGGGCATTAACTTTGAAATTCTTTGCAACAAGAAAAAAAAACCGTCCGTCTAGTTTCTCTATACTATTCTCTGTCACTTCGACGTAGTTATCATGTGTCAGTTTAAGGATACTATTTTGAAAAACATTCTTCGCGTTTTTCACATTTTAATAATGGATTTATATATGAAGTGTTTCATTCCTACTTGTGGAAATGATTCTGTCAATAGCCCAAACAAATTAATTGTTCGCATTAGAGAAGATTTACGAGAGGAGTGGTGCCGCAAAGTTAATTCAAAGTTTACACGATGTAGTTATTGTTGCGAGGAGCATTTTAATGTAAGTATGGATTAAATCCGCTAAAGAACTTTCTAGGCAACACTCCTGACCATTTTATTTTATACGTACAAAAAATACTACAGCCGTAAATCGTTTTTTGTACCTATTCTCTTGGAAGAATCGGCAACTTTAAATCCGATTTAAATCGGAGGATAGAATCGGAAGTCGAAAACATGTTTGGTTTGTATTATTTTATTTTGTTCGAGCTGCCCTTGACGGGTTTCTCTTCTGCCTCCGCCTTCACCTTCGCCTCCGACTCCGACACCGATTCCGGTTCCGGTTCCGACTCCAACAATTAAAAAAAAACCGCGACTCCGACTTCGGTTCCGTTCCGATAAAACCACTTCCTTAACATCCCTTAACATCTTTACTTAGTGTAGAGTTTGACCCTCTTTAATGACAGCCTTGACCATTATTTTTTGGCAACTTATTTATTGTAAAATATTTAGAAAAAAATTTTCTTTGATAAATATTTTTTTTATGCGGTAAAATGATGTGTGAAGGTGGGATTTTAGACCATCACGGCTGCTTTAGCGATCGAATCAGATAAATACCCCGCACAGCTGCTATTTTCGCCAGTTAGCCGCCAAGACTCGACTGACAGTTTCGTTTGAATTTCGAACACGCGTGCTCAGTCGCGTTTCGGGTTGTTCCAGTCGCTTTTTTCTACCCTTAAAACATTCAGTTGCCTCTTAGGAGCTTTGAGAATATAAGAATAAAATTAAAGGTAAGAATTTTTGGGTCTGCGTAAACATTGAATTAAACTATCTTGCCGTTTCTTTGTCCAGTTTAAAACTAAGTAATTTTCCGACAATAATGAGTGCTTCTTTTAGTCTAATTTGAATAAAGATATCTTAAATTGGGATGTACTATACGTAAATCAGTTAATTTCACCTTAGCTATGCCCCAAACTAAGAAATCTATGGCCTCTAAGCCTCACCTAATCGATTAGGTATGCTCGTAATAAGATAAAGCCAGCACGTCGTGATGTTGTGGAAGGAAAACACCTAAATAAATAAATAATAAAATACTTAAGTATAACTTACAGATAAACTGGTATGAACTAAATGTTTTAAATATGAGTCATATTCCTGAGTCATTAGTGTGTAAATTGATAAGTTTTAACTGTAAATCTTTAAAAAGATCGATTGAGGGAGTAAGAGCATTATGTATGGAGGCGGACATCATAGCACTACAGGAGACATGGCTGTTACCACACGACCTCCCGCTACTGGGTTCCGTTCATAATGACTTTGCGTACACGGGAACGTCTGCAGTGGACACTGGGGCAGGCGTATTATCCGGACGACCGTATGGGGGTGTTGCCATTTTATGGAGAAAAAGTGTGTTTCAGTCAGTCTCCATTCTTAAAAGTGATAATGTGCGTCTTTCAGCTATCAAGATAGTTTTAAAAAATAGAACCGTGATAATTTGTAGCGTCTACATGCCTGTTAATTTGTTTGAGAACTTGCCTGTTTTTACGGAATGCTTAAGGGAAATAAATGCAATTATGGAAGAAAATATAGATACAGAAGCGTTGTATGTACTTGGTGACTTTAACGCGCATCCGGAAGAGTTATTCTACAATGAATTATACACTTTTGTGCTGAGCAAAACTGGCATTGTATTGACGTAGAAAGGCTAGGTGAGTCGTCACCTTCGTAAGTGAAGCGCATGGATGTGACAGGTGGTTGGATCACTGCGTCGTCACACAGTCCACACGGGATACTGTACTTAATGTTTGGGTAAAGCAAGATGTGTACTGGTCCGACCACCTGCCACTAGTCATGGAATGTGATATAGGTGCCGTGCATATTAAAATTAATAATAATAACCAGATACCATCTCATGCCGGTGTATTATGGGGAGATAGGCAAGATTCTCAGACCGAAATGTACCATAACCTTTGTCATGATCAACTGAAAAGGTTGCATCTAATCACAGATCTCGTATTGTATACAGACGGTATGTGTAGTAGTATAGAACATAAGTTAGTATTAGATAAAATGTATAATGAAATAATTGATATTTTGACAAAAGCAGCCAGGCAGTCGTGTAAGGAAAAGAAGTGTCGTAATAAAAAGAGGTGTTATGTTGTGGGATGGGGTAGGCATGTGGCCGGTGCTCACAGGGATGCTCGGTTAAAGTTTTAAACTTGGGTAGAGGTCGGGAAGCCATCCTCGGGACCTATCTATGAGGACATGTGCCAGACTAGAAGGCTCTTTAAGTCCAAGCTTAAATGATGTCAGGATAATGAGGAGCAAATTAAGAGAGATATCCTAGCAATGAACCACTCGGCGAAGGACTTTAAGAGCTTCTGGAAGAATACCAAGAAACTTAACGTGGCACCCGGTGTTCCTGTGAGCATTGGTGGTGTGTGTGATTCCGGGGACATAGCTAACAATTTTAGAGAGTTGTTCACAGTAAAATCACCGCTAGTAAGTGGAGAACAGGATGTATTCAGTGCTGGGGCCACTGTTGGAGACGGTACCATTGAATTCACTGCCAAGGATGTGGCAGCGGTCATAAGGGGTATGCAGCGTGGTAAGTCTCCAGGCCATGATGGCCTCAGCATTGAGCATCTTAAATATGCTGGAGTCCATCTTCCCCGAGTGTTGGCTATGTTTTTCACGCTGTGCCTGCGACATGCATACCTACCGGATCATCTCATGAGAACAGTTGTTGTGCCCATAGTAAAGAACAGAACGGGGGACGTGTCTGACATCGCAAACTACAGACCCATATCACTGGCTACTGTTGTCTCGAAGGTGCTTGATAGTCTGCTTAATGAACAGCTTATGAAACACATAAAACTACACGATGCGCAATTTGGATTTAGACCTGGGCTGTCCACAGAAATGGCTGTTATGTGTCCTTAGCGGACTGTCGGGTATTATAGGGACAGAAAAACACCGGTATATGCGTGCTTCTTGGACTTGTCTAAGGCGTTTGACCTGGTTGCTTACCATCTATTGTGGAAGAAACTAAGCTGTACGACTATGCCAGCAGAATGTGTGTCGCTTTTGAAATACTGGTATAGCAATCAGGTCAATCAGGTTAGATGGGTGGGTACAATGTCTGATGAGTACAAACTTGGGTGTGGTAATAAATAATAATAATAATAATAAATCTTTATTAACTTTTACATCGTATTTGACAAATATAACTAAAAGGATAAACAAACAGTAAAAAATGTAAATAATACACACCCTGAACTAGGATAAAATAAAATCCTGTGTTTCAGGTATAAAAGGACTTAAAATGCTAACATAAATAATCAAATGCAAAATACCTACACACCTAATGTTTTTAAGTAGATTTTGAATAAAAGACAAGTAGTAAAACATTTTTGGATCTAAAATAAGCACTTATAATAACCTTAACACTATTTAATCCTATTTATTTTAAGACAGCCAATAACTTTTCTGCATCCTCATAAGACATTTTTAGAAGATCTTCTTGGAGAATTTTTTTGGTTTTATTATAATTAAAAGAGTATATGCCTAATTTAGCGTGTAATCTATTGTACAGTAGTGGTGCCAGGAAAACATAAAATCTGGAGGAGAAGGCATGCTTTTTATTAATATTAGGAGGGCAAACTAAATCCTTACGCCTTTTTTTTGTAGCTTCATTGTTAAAGGGAAGTGCAGCGTGCTGTTTAAGAACTGTGCTCATTATAAATAATTGTCTAACTGTTAGTACATTACAAGATTTATATAGAAGGTCAGTAGGGTAAAGATAAGTGCGATTTGTAGAAACCTTTAGAATTGCTCGCTGTGCTCTCTCAATGGTTAGTAAAACCGATTTATACGTGCCACCCCATGACGTAATACAGTAAGTTAATTTAGATTGACATAGGGCAAAATAAACTTGTCTTATTGTTATCGAATCCATGACTGTACGTAATTTTTTGAAAACATATATTAACTTACGGACTCTGCCACTTAAAGCTTCAATATGAGGCCTAAAAGAAAGAGTTTCATCCAATATTACACCTAAATACTTAATATTATTAGTCATTGCAATGTTTGGGCAATTACACGGGTTAGTACGGGAGACTTCACATTGGTGGGCAATTACTGATGGACTAGTTAACTTCGATTTGCGCATTGAAAATTGTACACAATTAGTTTTTCCCGCATTTAGTGTTAATATGTGGTTCCGAAGCCAATTATTCACTACATTGAAACCTTGTTGAGCAAGTATATAAACCTCTCTTTCGGTGCCTGCTGAAAATAACAAGGCAGTATCATCAGCATATGAAATAATTTTACCACCATCCAATTTTAGATTACAAAGGTCATTTATGTAAATTAAAAATAAAGTGGGGCCTAAAATACTTCCCTGTGGCACGCCAAAAGATGTATTTTCCAAATCAGAACTAAACGTTGTGCCAATTTTTACACATTGAGTGCGCTCATCTAGATAATTTTCAAATAATTTTAGTTGGGTCCCTCTAATACCTAAAGATTCAAGTTTCTGCAATAGAATAGGTATAGAAACTGAATCAAATGCTTTTGCGAGGTCCAGGAAAATTCCCACTGTCCGATTACCCTTGTCCAGTTCCCTCACTACATAGTCCGTGAGTTCATGCACGGCATCCGCAGTCGATAATTTGGATCTAAAGCCAAACTGTGTTTTTGACAGTACGGATTTTTCCTCCAAGAATTTTACTAGTCTAATTTTAATAATTTTTTCTAATATTTTTGATATTGCCGGTAGAATTGAGATAGGCCTATAATTTGTTATTTGCTCTTTACTGCCACCTTTATGTACGGGAACAACAACGGCTTTTTTTAAACATTTAGGAAAACATCCTTTAGCCAAGCATTTATTAAAAATATTACTTAATATAGGGACAAATAAGTGCTTAAATCGTTTCAGTATAATATTAGATATGTTATCCCAACCAACTGCGGAGTCTTCCTTTAGGTTCATAATGATTCTGTGGACCTCAGCTTCGTCAGTATCTAACAGCACAAAAGAGTTTAGTGAACTGTGATTTGTTGATTGGAAGCACGGAGATGAATCTGCTGCAAACGATTGTTTTTGGAATTGTTGTGCCAGATTTATTCCTACGTTAACGAAATATTCATTTACGCTATTAGCAGACGTCAGCTGCGATGAGTGCAATTGTAATAACCTTGAAGATGATTCATGCTGTTTTGTTGAATGTGTTACGTATTTAATAAACTGCCAGACTTTTTTGCTGTTTTTTCCAGCTTTTTCTAATTGCTTTTTATCGTAACTATTTTTAACTTTTTTAAGAAGATTATTACAAAAATTTCTATATCGTTTGTACGATAATTGTAAAATCATGTTCTCTGGATTTAATTTTGCCTTTTTATGTAATTTGTCTCTATGTCTCATAGACCGAATAAGCCCCGGCGTTATCCATGGCTTAATGTTGTATTTTTTACTACTCAGACGAACTATCTCAGAATTTTTTATAATTAATTGCTGCACACATTTTATAAGACTCAACATGCACGTCTCCGCGTTATCAGAAAGGTAAAGCGGGTCAAAGTCTACGTTGCATAAATCTTCTTCAAGTTTATTAAAATTAATTTTAGTAATTACTTTTGTGCACGTTGCTTTAGGTAATTTGCAGTTTAAGGTTAGTAGGGCAGCGTTGTGATCGGTTATTGATGAGTTAGTTACTAGTGTTATTGATGGGAGATAGGTTTTAAGCATGATATGATCCAAACAGGAGCCGCTTTGGTGGTGTCAGGCAGGGGGTTATATGTAAACCAATTGATCGAGGAACTCAGCAGCATGCATGTGGGATGTCATATTGATGGCGTCAGCGTCAATAACATCAGTTACGCTGATGACATGGTGCTGCTGCGCCCCTCCATCAATGCAATCAGGCAACTGGTCGAAAGGTGAAGGTGTGAGAGCTATGCCGAGCAGCATGGCCTGAGGTACAACTCAAAAAAGAGTGAAATGCTGATATTTAAAGCAAATAAATTTAACCCGACAGTTGTACCTCGGGTGGTGTTGGTCGGCGTTGCTCTAAAGGTGGTAGACCAGTTCAAGTACCTGGGGCATATGGTCACGACAGATTTAAGGGATGATCTGGACATAGAGCGGGAGAGGAGGGCCCTGTCTGTGCGAGGCAACATGATCGGCCGCAGATTTGCTCGGTGTACAAGGGAGGTTATGATCACCTTATTCAAAGCGTTTTGCCAAACCTTTTACACCGGCAGCCTGTGGGTGAGTCATGCGCAGCGAACTTGAAACTGCCAAGACGCTGTAGCGCGTCGGGTATGTTCGCAGAGGCGCGCACTGACGGCTTCCACGCCATCAGACGGAAGAGAGTCGCGTCTCTGCTGAACAGAGTGCGCGGCAGTTCCAATATCATTCTGAATATGTTTGCCGCCCGCCTGGACTGCCCTATGACAATGTACTGGGTGAAGATCGTCACTGGTCAAATTAAGTGACGATCTTCACTCAGTGCCGCGCAATTATAATTTTAGTTTTCTTAATTTTAATTTTAATTGTTATTATTTTAATTTCATTTAATTTTTATAATTTTAATTTTTTCCTTTTGACTACTTATCTTGTAATATGGGTTCTGCCTGAAATAATTTTTTTTTTTTTTTAAAATCGATGTTTTCGTGGAACACACTTCCCTCTCGAACAGAACCGCCTCAGGCGCAAGCCACACAGAAAAGACGTGGGGTGGGATGGGGGCGCGTGCGCGTCGCAGTCCGCGTCGTCTGGTTCGTAGGCCGCGTCTCCGCCCCGTCTCTTCTGTCTGCTTTGGATTCTATACATTTAGTATGAAAAGTGACTCAAAAGTTGAAGGGGCGCCGCGACTACGACGCTCCCCCGCTCACGTCTCTTCTGCATGGCTTGCGCCTTAGGGCATGCCGAGGCACTTGGACATCAAAGAATATGAGGCCTGCTGCTGGAAAGTGTTCAAGCGATGTCATTGTCAACAAAAACTAATTATTAAGGGTAAACGAATACCTACATCTGACTTTCGGGTTTCTGTGAGAGTGGGGGCCCCGACCCTGAGCACGGTGCGCGTGTGGTCTTATGGTGTGCGCCTGGTGTTACGCCTAAAGTCATACAATAACCGCGACTTATTTAACATAGGTACTCCCTGCAACATGTGACGCAATATGTGACGCGCGTATTGAATAATAGCCAGTAAGCACTAATCACCTAGTAAATACGAGTACCTACTATACGTATGTGTAAGTAGGTAATCTATAAGTCTGATCTTATGCATAATCTGTCTCAAGCACTATGAGTGTTTTTACTTAAAGAACTTCCTCATCCTCTTGCAACATATCTCAATTGGAAAGACTGTGCAGGTCCTGAAAGGTAAGTCCTATTAGTTCTAAAGAACTGTGAAATCGTGAAGTAACAGAGTTCAAAATCGTACCAAATATATGAGTTCTGTAGAACAAATGGGACCGGCTCTCCTGAATCTGAGGAAAATTTAGTTTTTGGTACTTATTAAGTCCTTTGAACGTGAAACGACCGTGAGATTCATTAATAGTGAAAAATACGGATAACTCACGTCTTAAATCGAGTTTAGCCCGACACGTTTCGTGCTAATCCATAGCCCTTCCTCCTGGAGCACACGCCACGGCGGCTGCTAAACGCCCTCTAAGTCCCACTGCTCTGTTCGCGCGCCTACTTGAAACTGATACCGGCGCACAACTATCCGCGTTTCTTATGTTTACTTTTCATCATTTCAGCCGAAAGACGTCCACTGCTGAACATAGGCCTCCCCCAAGGCTCTCCAAACAGATCGGCCCTGTGCCATCCGCATCCAATGCGTTCCCGCTACCTTCACCAGGTCGTCGCTCCATCTTGTTGGAGGCCTACCTACACTGCGTCTTCCGGTCCGCGGACGCCACTCGAGAACCTTTCGGCCCCATCGGCCGTCAGTTCTACGGGCGATGTGCCCTGCCCACTGCCACTTAAGTCTAGCGATTCTTCGAGCTATGTCCGTGACTTTAGTTCTCGCGCGGATTTCATCATTTCTAATGCGATCCCGCAGAGAAACTACTACTTTTACTTTTTTACTTTTAGTAAGTTTTAATTAAGTATTGTTTTGGGAGCAGATGTTGGAGGAAGAGAGTCGCATTACAGTGACGGAAGGCGCGTGGAGCGCTTTGCAGGCGGTGCGCGACATCGTGGCGGGCGGCGGCGGCTGCGTCGCGCAGGAGGAGCCCTTCTACGTGTGCGACCTGCGCGAGCTGGCGGCGCGGCACGCGCGCTGGCGGGGCCTCATGCCGCGCGTCGAGCCCTTCTACGGTACGCGCGCGAGCACAGCACCCCCCTGCATACTGTATACGTGTGCGAGCTGCGCGAGCTGGCCGCGCGCTGGCGGAGCCTCATGCCGCGCGTCGAGCCCTTCTACGGTACGCGGCGTGAGCACAGCACCCAAACTGCATACTGTATACGTGTGCGAGCTGCGCGAGCTGGCCGCGCGCTGGCGGAGCCTCCTGCCGCGCGTCGAGCCCTTCTACGGTACGCGGCGTGAGCACGCACCCCCCTGCATACTGTATACGTGTGCGAACTGCGCGAGCTGGCCGCGCGCTGGCGGAGCCTCATGCCACGCGTCGAGCCCTTCTACGGTACGCGGCGTGAGCACAGCACAGCACCCCCACGTATACTGTATACAATGTGAGCGCCGCTGAACGTTACTGTGGTTGCAGCGGTCAAGTGCAACGACGACAAGCTGCTGCTGCGCACGCTGGCGGCGCTGGGCACCGGCTTCGACTGCGCCTCGCGCGGAGAGATCGAGGCGGTCACGTCCCTCGGGATCGCGTCTGAGTGAGTAGCGAGCACAGCATTAATAACAAAGCGTTCCAGGATTTCACTAATTTTCCATGAGAATTTCCAAACCATTACATCTTGTATTATTTATTTTATTAGCAGTACGGCTGCTCACCGAATCTAAGATTATTTAAAAGCGAAAAAGTTTTTCGGGTGCGCCGGTGGGATTCGAACCCACGTCTCCTGGATATGCGCCCCAACCTGGGTGTTCTACCAATTGAACCACGTCGCATCCAACCGACTCTCCCGAAATTCTTAATCGCTTACATACGCCAACAGTGGCGTGTGGTAACATCCATCGCAACTATTAGAAACTACGACTCCTACGTTTAAAATTATGTTCAAAATCGCGCATTTTTTTTTCGCTTTTAAGTAATCTTAGATTCGGTGAGCAGCCGTACTACTAATAAAATAAATAATATTTGAATAAATAGATGTGGTCCTTTCTTACGCATTTCCAATGTAATTTGAAACGTAGGAGTCGTAGCTTCTAATAGTTGCGATGGATGTTACCACACGCCACTGTTGGCGTATGTAAGCGATTAAGAATTTCGGGGGAGTCGGTTGGATGCGACGTGGTTCAATTGGTAGAACACCCAGGTTGGGGCGCATACCCAGGAGACGTGGGTTCGAATCCCACCGGTGCACCCGAAAAACTTTTTCGCTTTTAAATAATCTTAGATTCGGTGAGCAGCCGTACTGCTAATAAAATAAATAATATTTGAATAAATAGATGTGGTACATCATTTCTTACGCATTTCCAATGTAATTTGGAACGTAGGAGTCGTAGCTTCTAATAGTTGCGATGGATGTTACCACACGCCACTGTTGGCGTATGTAAGCGATTAAGAATTTCGGGGGAGTCGGTTGGATGTGACGTGGTTCAATTGGTAGAACACCCAGGTTGGGGCGCATACCCAGGAGACGTAGGTTCGAATCCCACCGGCGCACCCGAAAAACTTTTTCGCTTTTAAATAATCATTACATCTTGGTCTTCATTTACCTACGTTGTATGACGAACACGTACAAAATTTAATTATTTTGGTACCTATTTTAGATGGATCTCGTTAGACTATCTACATAACAAACTTTGTCCAAAAACGTCCAGCCGTTAGAATAAGGTGCAAGCCACACAGAAGAGACATGGGACGGGAGCGCGTCGCAGTCGCAACGCCCATCGAGTCAGTTTTCATACTAAATGTATAGAAGCGTCGCGATCCAAAGCAGACAGAAGAGACGGGGCAGAGACGCGGCCTGCGAACAAACGCGGACTGCGATGCGACGCGGCCTTGTCCCATGTCTCTTCTGTGTGGCTTGCGACTAACAACCACACTTACGCACACACACACACATACTCTCTAGACATTTGCATTTATAATATTATTTGTCCAGCCAAGAAAATGGCCGAAAAACGCTACATTAACTCTATAGATTATGAGGGCGCCTAAGAGCGCCGCCCGCCTCGTAATTTTCTCGGATCTTTTAAATTTAAATAGTTTCAAGTTACAATAATGAGTATTGAATTGATCTCTGACCTAGATGATTTTTCTGTATCTGAATCAGCGACTTGTGAAGTTGAACAGTGCAAGCAGTACCTATCTTCCTTTAGTGACCCACTTACTATTGTTACACAAAACATACGCAGTATTTTTAAGAATTTTGACAATTTTAGTACTTTTCTACATAGGTTAAATTTTAATTGCGATATTATTGTGTTAACTGAGTGTTGGATAGGCAAACACACTCACATGCCTAAGTTGCCCGGCTATAGCGTATACAATACTAATAGAACTTACAACCAGAATGACGGGATAGTAATATATGTTAGAAGTAATTTAAATATTTCAGTTGAGGAACCAGATATCAGAAGTTTGGGTCAGAGTTTGCAATCCTAGCTTTGTACAGACCGCCATCATTTAGAAATAGCGATGTCTTTATTGAATCACTAAATTCAACATTAGAACGCATATCTAATTTTAAAAATGTTATAATAATTGGAGATATAAACATAAACATTATTCCAGACAGCGGCGACTCCGCTGCCCAGAACTACCTTCATGTTTGCTCCTTCCATGGCTTACTCCCCGCGCACACGTTTCCTACCCATCAAAGCGGCTCCTGTTTGGATCATATCTTCCTTAAAACCAATCTTCCATCAGTTTCGCTTGTTACTAAGTCAACAATAACCGATCACAATGCTGCCCTACTAACCTTGAATTGCAAATTAACTCATACAACTGGCACAAAACTAATTACTAAAATAAATTTTAATAAACTTGAAGAAGACTTATGCAGACTTGAGTTTGACCCCGTTTACCTTGCTGATGACGCGGATATTTGTATGTCAAATCTAATAAACTATGTTCGTCAATCAATTACGAAAAATACTGAATCCATTCGGCTGAGTAATAAAAAATATATCATTAAGCCCTGGATTACCCCGGGACTTATTCGATCTATGAGGCATAGAGACAAATTACATAAAAAAGCAAAATCGGACCCTGATAACATGATTTTACAAATATCGTACAAAAGATATCGGAATTTTTGCAATAATCTACTCAAGAAAATTAAATGCGGTTACGATAAAAATCAATTTGAAAAAGCTGGTAAAAATACCAAAAAAGTCTGGCAATTTATAAAAAATGTTACTCATACGACAAAACAGCATGAATCATCTTCAAGGTTATTACAACTGCACCCGTCGCAACTAACGTCAGCAAACAGCGTAAATGATTATTTCGTTAATGTAGGAGTAAATCTAGCACGTAATTTACAAATGTCTATGCCTACTTCGCCTTTCAGGAACATGTCAACAAATGGCAGTAAACTAAAATCATTTGCTCTGTTAGAAACTGATGAAGCAGAGGTCAATAGGATCATTATGAGCCTAAAAGATGTTTCCGCTGTTGGTTGGGATAACATCTCTAATATAATTCTAAAACGGTTTGTTCACATATTTGTCCCAATATTAACTAATATTTTTAATAAATGTTTAGCTGAAGGATGCTTTCCAAAATGTTTAAAAAAAGCCGTCGTTGTCCCCGTATACAAATCTGGTAGTAAAGTACAAGTTGAAAATTACAGGCCTATTTCTATACTACCAGCAATATCGAAAGTATTAGAAAAAATAATAAATTACAGGCTTATTAATTTTTTAGAGAAAAATTTTGCATTGTCAAGTTCCCAGTTTGGTTTTAGATCTAAATTATCAACAGCTGATGCTGTTCACGAACTTACAGATTATCTGGTGCGGGAACTTGATAAGGGTAACCAGGCACTCGGCATATTTTTGGACCTTTCAAAAGCATTCGATTCGGTTTCTATTCCTGTACTGATACAAAAGCTTGAATGTTTAGGCATAAGGGGCACTCAACTTAAGTTATTCACAGTTTATTTAAATGGGCGCACTCAATGCGTAAACATAGGCCATTTTTTTAGTTCTGATCTGAGAAATACATCTTTTGGGGTCCCACAGGGAAGTATTTTGGGTCCCACTTTATTTTTAATTTACGTAAATAACCTATGTAACCTAAAACTGGATGGTGGTAAAATTATTTCATATGCCGATGATACTGTACTTCTTTTCTCTGCGAGCTCGGAAAAAGAGGTCTATGAGCTTGCTCAACAGGGGTTTAATGTGGTAAATAATTGGCTTCGGCAACATATACTAACACTAAATGCATCTAAAATGAAGTAGTACCTGGGCGACCGAGCTCTGCTCGGGCAGAAACTCGGTACCAAGCGTTTTCCCAGAGATAAGACCAAGCTAGATCAATTTTTCATCCCCGAAAACCCCCAAATACCAAATTTCATCGAAATCGTTGGAACCGTTTCCGAGATCCTGATTATATACACCGGAGTGTTGGGGGGGGGGTTGAGAGGGGGGAGGGGGTGCGGGGAGGGAGCGCGGGGGTATTAAATGGGGGATGAAAATTTCATTGATTTTGCCCTAGGATGCACCGTTTTCAAGATATTTGACGAAAACACCGGAGGGGGTGGAGGGGTGAGTCACGTTAAACTATCGTCCGTAAACCGACTTTACAGACAACCGGCTTTTCCTGTTCTGTGTGCTCCCAATAGGGAACGTGCACATAGACGGTGCTGCCAACTGGTGCCATAAGGGTGCCATCAATTTGAATGTTTTACCTTGATAAGTTTGTTTTACTGTCCGCATAGTGTCTCTTCTGTCGCATTAGTGCTGCCGCCTATAGTTACTGCACGTTCCCTATAATACTTTTTCTAACAAAAAAGTAACTTTTTCTTGCAAAAAAATAACTTTTTCTCACAAAAAAGTAACTTTTTCTCACAAAAGAAGAAACTTGACGTTTTCTCATAAAAAATAAACTTAAAAAAAAAACTAAAAATCTTGAAAAAAAACGTGGTATCGAACCGAGGTCGGCTGGATCCGCGACCACCCGAATTCTAATGTGCCATTATGATCTGCTCGAAGTCGGCGAAATTTAGCTTTATATTCTAATGCAAACAAAAATAGCCGGAAAACACGAGTAAAAGCGATTTTCTGAAAATGAAACATAGCTAGATCAGTTTTTCATCCCCGAAAACCCCCACATACCAAATTTCATCGAAATCGTTGGAGCCGTTTCCGAGATCCTGATTATATATATATATATATATATATATATATATATATATATATATATATATATATATATATATATATACATATATACAAGAATTGCTCGTTTAAAGGTATTAGATATACAATTCACAATGCGTAAATCGAGGTTAACCACAACAAATAAGTCAGCACTGATTTCTCACTGTTGTGATGTTTCTAGTGCAAACCCATGCAATTGTCCAAGCATTGCAATGGCCAATAATATTAAATACTTGGGTGTAATAATAGACGAAACACTCTCTTTTAAGCAACATATCGAGGCTTTAAGTGGAAGGATCCGTAAACTAATGTTTGTCTTCAAAAATTTACGCCTATGTGTGGATGCTACAACTATTAGACAAGTTTACTTCGCTCTGTGTCAATCTTTACTAACTTATTGTATTACTTCATGGGGTGGTACACATAAATCGGCAATGCTAACCATTGAGAGAGCACAGCGAGCTATTCTCAAAGTCTCTACTAATCGCACTTTCCTATATCCAACGGACCTCCTTTATAAATCCTGTAAAGTTCTAACGGTCAGACAACTATTTATAATAAGCACAGTACTAAAACAGCACGCCGCACTTCCTTATAATATAAATATGACAAAAAAACGACGGCAAGATACTGTTTGCCCTCGAAATATAAACAAAAAACATCCCTTCTCATCTAGATTTTACGCATTCCTAGCACCACTTCTTTACAATAGATTAAACGCCCAATTAGACATTTACTCCCTGAATTATAATAAAGTTAAGATAATTCTCCAAACAGCACTTCTACAAATGTCCTATGAGGATACAGAAAAATTATTGTCAGTCTTAAAATAAATATGCTTAGATAGGTATATAGTTTGTAAGAGTTGTAGTTACTGTATTTTTGTTCATAATTAATTTATTTTTGTATCTATGTTATAAATGTTAAGATTTTTTTTTTTTTTTTTTTTTCTTTTGTTTTTTAATGTGGTTAAATATTTAAGACTTGTTTTTTTATGTATTCCTTATTTTACACCTGAAACACAGGAAATTTTTTTTTTTTTTCCTAGTTCAGGTATACGTAACACGTTTCCCTTTTTAAATATGTTTAGTCTATAAGTTGTTATGTTTTGTTACTTTTAGTATGATAAATAAAGATTATTATTATTATTATTATTATTATTAATGTAGGATAAGCCATTTCCACGAATCACTTCATTTCTTATAATTTCATTGGCCATAACTTCCCTTGTCATACTAACGTTTGCTATAAAATATGTAGAAGTAGAACCGTGATGTTTTCAGAAATAAATTTCTTTATGGCAAATAAAAGTTATGGTAAAGGATATATTATGGCATATGAAATTCGGGCAAACGATAACGACTCTGTTTCCAGGCGTATAATCTTCGCGAATCCGACAAAAATTGCATCGCATATTCGCTACGCAGCCAGCGTCGGCGTCGACATCATGACTGTGGATTCCGAAGCCGAGTTGATCAAGATTAAGGAGAACATGCCGCATGCGCAGTAAGTATCACATTCGTGTTAGTATAGTCAACCAATTGGGCTGGCTCTTTCATTCGTCAAAGTATTGGCATTACCATGTACAACGAGGAAACGCAGCCAGCCTTTTGGGCATTCTGCCCATTAGCAGCGACCTGGGGGATATTCGTGGGTTTAGATTCAGTTAATTTAAGTTATTTTCTCTGTTAACAAATCTTCCTGTTAATGTATATTTTGTGTTAAATGTTTATACAGGGTTTTTTTTTTTATGTAAGAAAAGCCAGACAAACGAACTAGTGGGTCACCTGATGTTAAATGATCACCACTGTCCATAGACACCTGCAGCGCTATACGCGATGCCAGTGCGTTGTCGGCCCTTAAGGAGAGGGAATAGGGGAAGGGGGAGAGGGAGGGGGAGAGGGAAGGGGTGAGGTATTGGGCCCCCGGCACTCTCACTGACCGTACGAAACGCAAGCAGGATTACTGCTGCTTCACGCCGGTTTTCTGTGAGAGGGTGGTACTGCCCCGGACAAGCCGGCCCATTCGTGATGCAGCGGCTAGCTACAACATGGCTCTACCACTACTAAATATATTTATTTATATCTATTTATTCTATATGTATTTGTAATTCACTAGAATCCTTTTAACCCTAAACTCCTACCACTTAAACAAATGTTTTTTGTTTTACGGCTTTTGTCATAATTTAATATTTTTGGTGTAATAACGTTTTGAAAATTTGAGACTAACTCTTACTTTAACGATACTCTGTGCCGCATTCATTGCCCGCCACGACCGCGGCGCGTGGCCCCGCCCTCGAATTTCATAGAGTACGAAGTTGTGTTAGAAGTATTTATTTATTATTATTTATTTGTTTGGAAAAAAAGTGCTCCATTTTAAAAAGTCGTAAATCAAAAAACATTTGTTTAAGTGATAGGAATTCAGGGTTAAGAGGATGCCAGTGAATTACAAATCCCTGTATAGGTGTACCAGAATCTCATGGCAAATGGGGAAATAAAAAATTGTAGAGGGCAATACTGGGGAAATTGCATTAAACGGTATTGATACTGTGTAATTTTTAACTGACTTCAAAAAAATGAGGAAGTTTAACGCATTCACTGCCACCCGACTTCTACAGGTGCCACCAACGCACATGTGCGTTCTAGATGGATGAATAATTATGACAGCGGCACTGGGCGATGTCCCAAAAACGCATATATGCGTCAGTGGCAGTGAATGCGTTATCAAATCATCATCAATCATTTCAGCCGAAAGACGTCCACTGCTGAACATAGGCCTCCCCCAAGGCTCGCCAAACAGATCGGCCCTGCGCCATCCGCATCCAATGCGTTCCCGCTACCTTCACCAGGTCGTCGCTCCATCTTGTTGGAGGCCTACCTACACCGCGTCTTCCGGTCCGCGGACGCCACTCGAGAAACTTTCGGCCCCATCGGCCGTCAGTTCTACGGGCGATGTGCCCTGCCCACTGCCACTTAAGTCTAGCGATTCTTCGAGCTATGTCCGTGACTTTAGTTCTTGCGCGGATTTCATCATTTCTAATGCGATCCCGCAGAGAAACTCCAAGCATAGCCCTCTCCATCGCCCTCTGAGTGACCTTGAGCTTCCTTATAAGACCCATCGTTAGCGCCCACGTCTCAGTGCCATAAGTCATCACTGGCAACACACACTGGTCAAAGACTTTTGACTTGAGACACTGCGGTATATCGGATGACAAGATATTGGGGAGCTTCCCGAACGCTACCCAGCCGAGTCTAATTCGTCGATTGACCTCTTTCTCGAAGTTGCACCTACCCAATTGGATTGTATGTCCCAGATAGATATAGTCGTCAACAACTTCGAGCAAAGTATCTCCGATTACGACGGGAGTTGGTACAACATGGGCGTTCGACATGACCTTCGTCTTGTCCATGTTCAATGCGTTAAGATTCGTCGAATTTGTATCAGAATCTCATGGCAAATGGGGAAATAAAACTCAAGAATGGCTGATTGATTGGTTGATTGATTTATTTTTATGATTTTCGACTTGCTAACGTTCGAAATATTCTCGAAAAAAAAAACAAATTACTAAAACAGTCGTGAGCACAACTAATTACGAAATAAGTTTTTCTCTAGCCTCAAAGACTCTCCCTCCCTGGAAACCAATTTCTTGGCGAAGAATTTGTAACATTTTCATAACTGTTGGAATTTCCTTTCGCACGGAGTAGAATTCTTTTATTTTGCGCTTAATCTACTCCAAATCAGAGTCATCCAAATTGATTTTCTTCTTCCCACCTCTTTTTTTCTTACCTGGTGTAGAAAATTCACCATCATTAGAGCTGTCCTCAGTTATAATTCTACGTATGGTAGTGCTGGAACCCCTGTAATAAGTAGCATTTATGTAAGACAAAATATACCTAAACCTAAAAGTATCAAAACAGTTCGTTTCAACGTACCAGTCAACTCCACGACACGCTTTAAAATCGAAGATTGAGTTTGATTTACACCTCCTTCTTCGCGTATTGTATTATACACATTGTATACAATATTCCTCGCTTGAGATCTAAGCGGTTTTCTCGACATTTTCACCAGATAACAATCGTTGAAGACGAATTACAAAATGTAAGCAACGGTAAACAAACGATTTGACAAATTTTTTTTTTGTAGTTTTATGGCACGATTTGACACAGAGCTGCCAGTTGACAGTTGCCATATGAAAAACACTATATTTTATTACTTTTAAAAATGCCATCAGATTTTGGTACACTATAGGCTGTGTGGATATACCTATAACATTGTCGTTTACCATGTTTTTTTTCTTAAGATTTTTTACTTTTCTGGTTTAAGTCACTAAATACTTAAGAAACTAATTTAATTTAATAAATAATATTTCACTGGCATTATAAAATTTGTAATATATGACTGATTAAGAAAAAAAAACCCAATACTTAATTATTCCATGTATATGCCGTAATGCTTGGCTGAATGCGTATGTGTTCCATTGACAGCCAATGCCTTTATTTTTTTTTAATTCATTTCTACCCTAGGGAAGAAAGTATAGTTTTGTTCCCGTATGTGTATGTCGGATATGATTTGCCTCACTTTCCGAGTATGAGAGATGAAATAGTAGATTGTTCAACAAGGGAGGAAAATAACCAATATCACACGAGGTTACTTGACACCCGTGTTATGATTTGCCTCACTTTCCGAGATGAAAAATAATTTGCCAAAAGAATATAGGCTTCGAAGAACCACGGCACGCGTCATCACGAATGACTCTGTCATGAACCCAGCCTCGGACGGCAATTAGTTATAGGTACCCTTTTAAAATAAACTCACGTAAACATGAATTAAGTTTAATATTAGGTATTTTAATTAGCTTGACAAATTACATCAAAACATTTCTTTCTTTTTTATATATGAGGTAAAGAGGTTTGTTGAGGTTTACTACATTCGTCCCTCCCCATCCTTAACTAGTTATATTTCCTCGATGAGTCGACGAGGGGGTCGTACAGTCCGCTGACTCTGTCGTCGTGTAGTTGGGGTGATCATGGGAGCACTTGGTAGTCTCTGGGTGTTCGCTACTGGACTTGGGTGTTGGCTGTCTGGAGCAGGGGATGATGGGGAAAGGCTGTCTGGAACAGGGGATGACGGGGAAACATTCACACTTGTGGGAACGCTTGGTGGCGCTTGGGTAGGAGTGGAATTGGGGGTGTGAAAGTATGGTGACGTCTGTATTTCTTGAAGGCTATCCGTAGGTGATGGTTGATGTGGGTTTTCAAATGGGGAGTTTGTAGGTAATACTTCCGATGGCAGTCTAGGACGGATATGGTCGGCATGTCGGCGAATGTTACCTCCCCTTGGAGTTGAAATGACATAAGCGTAACGATGTTTCCGTCCGGTTATGACTCCTGGTTGCCAGGTTTTCTCCAGTCGTGTTCTGTGGTACACTGCATCACCGGGCGTATAATCTGAATTTTTATTTGCGGTTTCATTGATATTATTTTGTACTTGTTGATATTGCCAGTTTCTTCGTTTGTTTGGTCGAATATTGGAAAATAGACAATTTAGTGGTCGCCCAAACATGATTTCAGCTGGTGATTTTCCTGTAGTGGTATGTGGTGTGATCCTATAGGTGAAAAGAAATTCTTGTAGACGTTGTTGTTGGGAGCCCGTTGAGTGTGAGTATCTTGATTTGAATGTGCGCACGAGTCTCTCCGCTAAGCCATTAGTTCTTGGATGATAAGGTGATGATCTGATGTGTAAAATTCCTTGACGTTGACAGTAAATTTTGAACTCCGTTGAAGTAAATTGTGGTCCGTTATCCGATACGATCATTTGTGGAAGGCCAAACGTGCAAAATATGTCGTCCAAGATCGAGCATAAGTTCGTAGTGGTTATTTTCCTCATCGGTCTCACTTCAATCCATTTGGATAAGGCGTCACTTAAGACCAACCAGTACGTGCCTTCGTATGGACCTGCAAAATCTATATGGATTCTTTCCCATACTTGTTCCGGTAGGGACCATGAATAAATAGGAAGTTCTGGATTATGTGGTCTATGTTGCTGGCATCTAGTACATCTCTTGACGTAATTGTCTACGTCTTCGTCAATCGATGGCCACCAAACATAGAAACGAGCTAGTGCTTTCATAGCTGATATGCCTGGGTGACCTCTATGAAGGTATGTCAAGACTTTGTGTTGGAGGTCTGTTGGAATTACCATCCTTCCTTGCCACATAATAATTTTACTTTCTACAGAGAGCTCGTTGCGTTTTCTAAAAAAATGCTTTATGTCATTACTATATTCAAGTTCTCTCCAGCCAGTTCTCATGTACTTTAAGATTGTCGATAGTGTTTTATCTTGAGCAGTTATCTCTCTCAAGAGATCTTCAGAAATATGTAAGTCAGCCATTCTAGCACCTAAAAGGTGTGACTCAATTCTGTGTATAACACGTTCTGTTCTCGATGGTTGAGTCTCACAATTGGGCAGTCTTGATAGGCAATCCGCCAGTACATTATTTTCTCCCTTTTGGTAACAGATTTCGTAATTGTAACTGCCTATTATTAATGCCCATCTCACTAGTCTATTGTTAGCAAGCTTGGGGAGGTTACGTTGTGAACCTAATATGTGTATCAGAGGTTTGTGGTCCGTGACTAAAGTAAATTTTACACCACGTAAGTATTGGTCAAATTTTTTTATTCCAAATAATATAGCTAGGGCTTCTCGATCTATAACAGAGTACTTTGTTTCTGCGGAACGTAATTTCCTCGATGCAAAAGCTACAGGATGTTCAGTGTTTCCGTTTTTGTGGTATAGTACAGCCCCAACTCCCTTTTCTGAGGCGTCACACGCAAGGAAAATGGGACGATTTTCGTCAAATGCAGCTAAAGGTTTTGATGTGGCAATACATTTCTTTGTCATTTCGAAAATATGTCTTTCATGATCTGTCCAGCGCCACGGGCGTCTCCCGCTGGTTAGTTCGTGTAGGTCCGCACAAAGTCCATGTAAGTGAGGTATGAAGCGTTCATAAAAATTAACAAAACCAAGAAATGATCGTAATTCCTTTGAATTAGTTGGTTCGGTTGCTTTGGAGATGGCTTCAATCTTTTTTGACGTGGGGCGTATGCCATCTTTGTTAATTTTGTGTCCGAGGTATTCTATCTCATTTTTAAGAAAAGAGCACTTTTTTAAGTTTACCTTGAGTCCTGCCTTCAACAAGCGTTCAAAAATTAAACTAAGGGTACGTAAATGTTCGTCCATATCTTTGCCAGTTACTGCGATGTCATCAAAATATACTGCTGTGTTGGGTATGTTTCTTAGTAGTTTATCTAGATAATGTTGGAAAATAGACGGTGCTGTGGATATTCCGAATGGCATTCTTTGGTATTGAAAGTACCCTTTATGTGTTGACAGGGTTAAGTATTTCTTTGAATCCGGTGCTATCTCAAACTGTAAATAAGCGTCTTTAAGATCAATCTTGGAAAATATTTGACCGTGTGCCAAGTTCTGTCTTAGTTGGTCAAAAAGTGGAACTGGGTGCAGATGTTTCACAAGAACTGGGTTTAACGTGCTTCTGTAGTCTCCGCAAATTCTGATATCCCCGTTTGGCTTTATGACGTTGACGGTAGGTGTGGCCCACTCTACGGGTGTTAAGTTTGGATTGACTTCAGTAATGATGCCCTCAGTAATAAGACGGTCTATCTCTTTTTCGATATTTCGTTTCATTCCAAATTTGATTGGTCGTGCTGGTAAATGGACTGGTTGTGCTCCTGGTTTGACGTGGATATTAACTTGATAGTCATTTACTTTGCCAAGTTTGCCGTCGAAAAGTTGTTCATATTTTTTTAATATATGTTCAAGTGAGGTAGGATTTACCTTTTTGATAGAGTATACAGGTTTCGGAAATTCCATTCCAAAAGTCTCACTCCATTGTAAACCAAATAGCATTGGATCAGCGTTTTTCATGACTACTACCGGTACAATTTTCTGTCTGTTATCAACTTCTACAGTCACTTCTGACAGGCCCTTTGATTTAAGTTTGTAATTACAATATGCTTTTAACTTGGGCGCTTTAGTTAAAGCTGGGGCCCCTATTTGTCGCCAAAATTGGGTGCTTATAATTGAATAGGCAGAACCGGGGTCCCAGTCCATGGTGCATAGTTGTCCGTTAATAAGCACATCAATTCTTTTGCAGTCTTTGTTACGCGCCTGTGCGATACTGCATACTAAATCATCGTCAGAGTTGCTATATTCCGAGGTACTTGACCTATTGTCCGTGGTGTCTGTCACACGCTGTAGCTTGTGCCTGGGTTTTTGTGGCTTGTTTTTCACAAGGTACGCTCGACCAGTCTTGATGCAACAGCTCTCGTAGTGTCCGTCAGTGCCACATTCTTCACACTTGTGTGCCTTAGCTGGGCAGTTGGAAAAACTATGCTTGTCGTATTTCCCACAGCGAAGGCATTGATTTGAGTGTATCTTGCGAGGGCTGCTGTAGTTTTCATCACGTTGATTGTTTCTTTGTTTAGGCAGCACTTTCTTTTGAATTCTTTTAACGTTCGTTGCTGGCGTGTCGTGTTCGGCTTGCTCACGGGACTGAGCTACAGCAAAGAGTTGTGCAAATGTGACTTCTATGGTCTCGCCGTTGTATGTTTGTTTCAAATCTGGCCACTTTTGTTTTAAATCTGTTTCTAATTCTGTATGATTCAGTCCGGTGGCGAATCTATCGCGAAGTTGTCGTTCTAATAAATTGTCGTCGTAATCACAGTCCTCACTCAAGCTTTTTAATCGGTTGGCGTAGTGTTCCATCGATTCGTTATCATCTCTGACACAACTCCAGAATTCTGTAAGGGCTCGATATCGTGTCCTCTTGACACGGTATAAGTCTAATAATTTCTCGCGTATATCGCTGTATGTGCTTGTGTCAAAATTCGGTGTAAGTGCCGTCTTAATTTCTCTGAAGATGTCGGGTGTAATATTATTCAAAAGTAGGTCCTTTTTAAGGGAGTCGTCATTTGTAACGCCGTGTATTTTACACTTGGCTTCGAAAAATTCCATGTAGTCGCTTACCCGATAGTTCGCCGGGTTATATTTTTCCATCGAAAAAGCCTTAATGGTGGCCATCCTGTTGGATGGCTGTTGTGAGGTGCCAGCGCTCGTCACGCTGCCGTCCGTCGGTGTCGCAGTCGCCGTCGCCTGAGGTGGAGTGCGGGCGAGTGCTATTTTTAAAATTTGCAACATTTGTTCCTGTTGCGCCTGTTGAGCGCTCAGGAATTTTGTGAATTGTTCGGCGTCCATCCTCGTCGCCAATAAAATAAACTCACGTAAACATGAATTAAGTTTAATATTAGGTATTTTAATTAGCTTGACAAATTTATTTATTTTATTTATTTATTTATTTATTTATGGAGAACCAACAGCTTATACATCATCTTAAACATTACAGTAAATACAGCAAGCCAATTACAGGTTCTCGCCGACAATTACATCAAAACATTTCTTTCTTTTTTATATATGAGGTAAAGAGGTTTGTTGAGGTTTACTACACCTTTGTGTTACTGTTACCGTGTTGAATCTTCCAAGTTTTTGTTTACAATTTGCAAATCCTTCTGAAAACTACTAAGTATGACGTGACTACGTGAATCTGTTATGATATTGGAGAATCACGGTGTTACGTTGTAAGTATTTAGGCAATAGGTACATATTTTCGTGTTAATTTCGTTTGATGACTTTATTTGTGTTTAGCTTTGTTGCTTTTGCTCTCATGGAAAAATTCAAAATTAGCTAGCCCTGAAATAGCTTTAAAATTAGCTGGAAATTCGAAAACCCCTGAGACAAAAACTGGATTGAGACATAGGATACTTACTTAATATCCCGGTAGTGAGTTCTCGTGGGATATTTACTTTGAACAAGATCCAACGCTGCGGTGGGCGCTGTCCAAGAACGTTGAAGTACCTCGGCTTTCTTTCTTTCTACCAGAGATAGCACTAGGCGTTGGCGACGTAGGCGGCGCCGAAGACCTCGCGGTCTGAAGGGCCTTGCGCCTCGAAATTCCCTCGTTTTTTGCTCTTTTAAACAATCGTTATCTAATGTGTGGTGCGCCATTTAGACCTCAAAAAATCCATCTTGCCCACACCAAGCTTAGGTCCTGCGCCACCACTGACCGTAACCTGTTTTTAATGGATTTCTAACATGGGTGAAGCGGCGGGATATAGTTAGTGAACAAACAGGGATCCCCTTGTTTTGCCAAAATTATTTTAGTAAAATTTCACTACCTACCCAAACAAATTTTAGCATCTATTTCTTTGCCAATTCAATTTCTGAAATTAGTCCGCACATCTTCATTGACCGAATTTTCACTCGGCAAAATATTACGGAAAATGACATTAGGTCATTTTTGGTCTTTTACCAAATGCTTTATTTAACCAAAAAATCTTAGTGAACTAAAACAATTACTTTTTAGCAAAGTAATTGTTTTAGTTCATTAATATGGACCTCCGCAAAGTAACGCCTGATTCAATAAATAAAAAATCTTAGATTATTTATACAGTGTCAGTAACAAACTCTGCGATACAAAACGTCCAAAAACCCATTTGACAGCTTTATCTTACGATCGCGTTACGTCATTCAGCTTGAACGGGGCAGATGACATATAAGCCAACTGTTGGCTTGTATTTTTCGGGATGTTTTCATGCCGCCTAAGCTCTATCTAGTGTATAAATAATCTAAGCGAAAAATCTTAAGACAATTAACATTTAGTGAAATCAATCTTACCTTTAACAAAACAATTTTACCCGGTTTTTGCTTCATTAGGGTGGTACTGCGTATCCGCTGCGACTCATCGCAAGCGCAGGTGTTATTCGGCCCGAGATTCGGCTGCGATCCCGCGACCGAGGCGCCTGCGCTGCTCGCGCTGGCTGCTGCACTCAACCTCAATGTAAGTACATTAGTACAGTCGACCAAGTAAGGCGCAAACCACACAATAGAGACGTGGGACGGGCGTGTCGCAGTCCGCGTCGTTTGTTCGCAGACCGCGTCTTTAATAGAACTGCTTTGATGCTTTGGAACGCGACGCTTGTATACTTATATCTAGTATGAAAACTGATTCGAGGGGCGCCACGACAGGGACGCGCCCCCGTGCCACGTCTCTTCTGTGTGGCTTGCGCCTAAGAACTTTATCATTTTTTTATTTTTTTATGTTTGGCATAAATTTTTTACGTATAAAGGTCGGCGCAGACCCGATGCGTGTGCGTGTCACGCACCAGTTGTAATGAATGAAACTGTATCTGTGCATCTGGTCTGCGTCGGCCTTAATCATCCATCCATACTAATATTATAAGTGTGAAAGTGTGTCGGCTGTCTGTCTGTTACCACTTCACGCTCAAACCGCTGAATCCATTTAGATGAAATCTGGTATGGAGATAGTTTGCGGCCCTGGGCCTTCCATAGAAATTCATAGGATAGTTTTGTCCCGGAGAATTGCATAGTTCCCGCGGGATAGCGGTAAACGAATTATTTGCAGACGGAGTTGCGGGCAACATCTATGGTATAATATTCATTTCGTCTAATGTGTTGACATATTGCCAGACTTACTACCTATCAAAAGAAATTTTTCCCAGAAAAATAAGTTAGGTTAGAACTGCGACCAGCTAAAAGTCACCGACATAGCTCGAAGAATCGCCAGTCTCAAGTGGTAGGGGCAGGGCACGTCCCTCGTAGAACTTAATGGCCGATGGAGCCAAAAGGTTCTCGAGCGGGTTCCTCGGAACTATCTAATTATATGAATAAATAATTATTATCAACAGGTGATCGGCGTGTCATTTCATGTGGGCACCAACACGCTGGAGCACGCTGCGTACGCGCGCGCGATCAGCCACTGCCGCGACGTGTTCGCGCTCGCGGCGGGGATGGGGCACACGCGCATGCGCCTCGTGGACATCGGCGGCGGCTTCCCGGGGGGCAGCGGGACTAGTATCGAGGAGGTCAGTGGAGTCCAGGACATCATCTCGTCTAGCTAGCTTAAAATAAGAGTCCAGCAGTGTGCCAGCAGTACAGCATGTTTAAATTTAAGCGTTACGATAACACATAGGAAATTCTCTTTTCGTTCAACTAGGTAGCCTGCCCACACGATTCAACATGAGCTTATAATATGATTCAAGCTTACAGATGTGCAAGTTGCGGAAAGTTTTAAAAACGTTGGAAAAGTTCTCGGAAATTTCTGGAAATTTTCACAAGAAATATAGGAAATTTAAATTTAAGAAACGGAAAGTTTCAATCCCCATTATGAGAAGTTTCCGAAATTTTCCTATATGAAAAATTCCGCAATTTTGGAAAGTTTCCTTTGGCACATCAGTATCAAGCTTACGTCCAAGCTCGCACGCATTTTAAGGGGGTACTTACCGTGTTTTTGGCGCATTTATTGCATTCATCTAAACTCGTGCTGTATCACTACTAGCAATGCTATAGTCCTGAAATTCATATGTAAGATATTTCACTCTAGCGACCAGTTTTTTTCGAAACACGATTACTTGTAGTTCGCTCGATAGAAAAAAATCCAAAGTCGTCTCTAAAATATAAATTAAACTCGTAGCACCACGCTAATACTGCACGGAAGGTCATGACTTTTTGAATGTTAATAAAACAAGATGTTTTCTAGGGCGTAGTTTGGCTACATTTTTAAAATATGTATTTGTTTTAGTAAAATATGATGAAAATATCCAAAAACACGCGCAGTTCAACCAACCTATCTTGAGCCATCGTGCCTCCCCCAAACGGCCCCACGCCCGAAATCGCCCACCCAAAATCGATTAGCGCGAAAAACGCGGTACCCCCTTAAGTAGGTAAAGTATATTGCCATCATACAACATTATCATCATAATAATATGCCAAAGACTATGAGTGAATGATGTTACTGAATCAGTGACGAGATACCCTTGGCCTCATCTGCATTTTTTGTCATAGTGGTCAATCACGGGTCAGTTAAAGGTATGTAAAAAAAAATTGGAGCTGCTTAGGTGTTCAAAAATATCTGAACACGACTGTATTGTCACCCGCGTTAGTGCAACAAGAAAAACCCTAATTGAGCTTATCCTGTTGGTACGTTTTTAGGGTTCCGTAGTCAACTAGGAACCCTTATAGTTTCGCCATGTCTGTCTGTCCGTCCGCGGCTAAGCTCAGAGATCGTTAGTACTAGAAAGCTGTAATTTGGCAATAATATACATATCAGTTACGCCGACAAAGTGGTAAAATAAAAAAAATTTTTTTTAGGGTACCTCCCATAGACGTAAAGTGGGGGTGATTTTTTTTTCTCGACTAACCCTATAGTGTGGGGTATCGTTGGATAGGTCTTTTAAAACCATTGGGGGATTGCTAACATGATTTTTCTATTCAGTGATCTGTTTGCGAAATATTCAACTTTAAATTGAAAATTTTCATTAAAATCGAGCGTCCCCCCCCTCTAAAATCTAAACTGTTGGGTGGAAAAATTTGGAAAAATTCAGAATGGTAGTAATATATTAAATTTACAAGGAAAATTATAGCGGCTAAGATTGCATGGGAATAAAAAACATACCTAAACTTGGAAGATTCCGTACACATCCGAAATCCTTAGAAAAATATTGCTTGATTTTTTCGTAATGGCTACGGAACCCTATCTTGGGCGTGTCCGACACGCTCTTGGCCGGTTTTTTTTAAATTAACGATAGGCCTAATTTTTACACGACTACGGCAAAGCCAAAAGGAAGTGTAATGATTTTAACAGTCTATGTTTGTATTTACGGATGTTCCACCCTAGCGTCGAGACTACTCATCCGATTTTTTAATTAAAAATTAATCTTTATTTCTGAGCTAGAGTCGTGTCATGGAATTGGTGTTTTATTTATGGTGTCATCCCCCTATCCTACCATCCTACCTTTCTTATACGCCAGTAACAATGTCCGATGCTGTATCCAGATGTCAGCGGTGATCAACGCTGCGCTGGAGTCGCACTTCCCGGACCGCAACGTGCGCGTGATTGCGGAGCCGGGACGCTATTTCGCGGCCGCTGCGTACACTCTCGCCGTCATGGTTCACGGGAAACGAGAGGTATACTTATGCAATTCACGAAGGCGAGCACAGTGTTGCCATATCCATTTTATGTAAATCCGTAGGTCCAGGTGAAAAAATCCGTAGAATTGCGTAAATCTCCTGAAGAAAAATCCGTAGATCTACGGATTTTTTTTAAGTTAGGTATATTCGACTGCACCTAAACCTTTAAATGCGAGCGGGCTTTCCCACTAGTAAACATTAGAGTTAGTAGCTTGAGTTGTTGTAGAACTGGTTCTATCGGAAGTTGTAGTCGGGATTTTTAAATTTGCGGAGGAAATAAGCGGAGGCAGAAAAGAGATCTCTTAAGGCCAGGCCAAATAAAATAATACAAAACAAACATGTTTAATAGCCTCTTCAATAAAACCAGAATAGTTGCCCCAGGGTATACCTACCTAGTTGCCCCGATTATAATTACTCTAGTTTTGCGAATGAATCAAACTTTATTTGAATTATTTATCGAGATGGAGTCGCGGGCAACAGCTGGTAACACTTATTATTTCTTTGTTTTCTCTTCAGATAAAAAATGAAAATGGCGAAGTGCACAGGATGTATACTATCAGCGACGGAGTGTACGGCTCCTTTAATGGCGTGATCAGCGTCAACGACAAATACGAGCCCTTACTGCTTTACGTGAGTATCCTTTCTACGGCTACTAGCTATTTTTGTACCTCTTCATCATCATCATCATCACCCAGCCTATATAAGTACGTCCCACTGCAGGGCACAGGCCTCCTCTCAGGATGAGAGGGCTTGGGCCGTAGTTCCCACGCGGGCCCAGTGTGGATTGGGAACTTCACACGCACCATTGAATTTCTTCGCAGGTGTATGCATGTGGCGACTGCATTTGTATTTGTATTTGTATTGTTTTGTAGCGTTGTTAGCTAGCCACGCGGGACTCGCGGCCAACGTACTTCAGTCGGTAACGCAACCACATTACCAGCCACGCGCATACCAAATCGCCCCGACTCCCGCCTGAAGTATAGTCATCTGTGTGCTATTAAATAATATTAACTACCAAACAGTATCCATTCATCACCATCGTAACCCGACCCGCAAAAGGTAGAAAAGTGCAGGTTTCCTCACGATGTTTTCCCTCACCATAAAGCTCATGGTAAATTAAAATGTAATTTCGCAGATAAATTCTGAAAAACACAGAGGCGCGAGCCGGGATTTCAGCCCACGACCCTCTGCTTGAGAGACCATACTTAGGTCAAACCACTACGCCACCACAACCCTACCTCTTACACCTTATCATTTCAGAAAAAAAAACACTTCGATCATTTGTCCCATTCGATATTTTAATACATTCGTTCTTTCGTATCTACTTCGGTATCTATACTAATATTATAAAGCTGAAGAGTTTGTTTGTTTGTTTGTTTGTTTGTTTGAACGCGCTAATCTCAGGAACTACTGCTCCGATTTGAAAAATTCTTTCAGTGTCAGATAGCCCATTTACCGAGGAAGGCTATAGGCTATACATCATCACGCTTACACCAATAGGAGCGGAGCGGAGCGGAAGAATGTTTCAAAATCGGGGGTTTTTGCTCTCAGGAACTACCGCTCCGATTTGAAAAATTCTTTCAGTGTTAGATAGCCCAGTTAAATAGGGCGGGTTGGGGGCGGGTTAGTAGTGGGTTGGGAGCGGGTTAGGAGCGAGTTGGGGGCGGGTTGGGGGCGGGTTGGGAGCGGGTTGGGGGCTGGTTGGGTGCGGGTTGGGGGCGGATTGGGAGCGGGTAGGGGGCGGGTTCGGAGTGGGTTGGGGGCGGGTTGGGAGCGGGATGGAGGCGGGTTGGAAGCGGGTTGGGGGCGGGTTTAGAGCGAGTTGGGGGCGGGTTAGGAGCGGGTTGGGGGCGGATTGGGAGCGGGTTGGTTTATTATGAAGTTTCACTTCTTCCGGAAGGAACTAAGGAGAAGATACATAGGTACCTCCGAATGTTTATTGGTATCCACACAATAAAACTCAGCGACCATCTCTTCCCCAGCCAAGTGATGGGAACCCTGAGCCTTGTTCCATCTGGGGTCCGTCCTGCTGCGCACTGGACTGCGTGATATCGTCCACTTCCCTGCCGCCCCTACAGGTCGGGTCCTGGCTGCTCTTCAAGGACATGGGAGCCTACACGCTCAGCCTCTCCACCAGTTTCAATGGCTTTAGTGCGCCGCGCGTCAAGACATTCGTTGATAGACGCTTGTGGTAAGTCAATCAAGAAACGTCATAAAAAACTGTGTTGAAAAGAAGCGCGCAAGAAACTCTACTACATATAATTTTCAAACAGATCTACAATTTTATTTAATAAATCCAATGAAATATTTAACACAGTACCTAGATACTTTAGGCATTTGAAGCCAGGGATCGCTAATGCGAATCGGAATTATTTCCAAACATCCCCATCTATGATATGAATTAGAATCATACGACTTTATCTCATTCGGTATCGAGACCCTTGGTCCGTGAGGTGAGGTCCTAGCGCTTGAGGATCTAAAGAAATAGTAAAGAGGTTAATCCACGTCACAAGAGACCGAAAAGCTGGCAGCTTCCTCGGATAAAGAATTTGCATAGCTTTCATTCAAAAAGGGAACGTTGCCAGTATCTTTGGAACCTTATATTTTTGATTTTCTTATGTACACCTACATACTTTTAGTTTATGATAGTTTTATATAATTAAACTAGCTATTTCCCGCTACTCCGTCCGCGAAGAATAGGGGTACTTATAAAAAAACAGCCTACGACTTATTCTCAGACCTACCATATATTGTCTATATAAAATTTTATAAAAAGTAAAAATATTTTATAAAAATAAAACAAAAATCCTGAAAAGTTTACAGTTTCAGAAAAAATAAACAGTTGTGAAATAAACCATTTGCCAAATTAATCAATTTGGGAAAAATATTTTTCTAAACATTAGTAAACCGTTCCAGGTCGGTGCTGAAGGAGCAGAGTCCGTTCTCGGAGTCCCACTTCAGCGTGGGGCGCGCCGCGCCTGCGTCGCTGCCGTGCGCGGCGGGCGCGGGCCGCGGCCACGGGGAGCGGCACGCCGTCTTCGCACGCGCGTGCACGCTCAAATGATTAGTCTGTGTATCGTGCCCTTTGATCAATTATAACTGAAGATACACATTGCCGAACAAAATCCCCTTCAAAGAATGTCCGAACTTTTTTATTTGTTTGCGTAACAATTAAAATCATCACCTACACAGAAATTTGAACCTAGTCTTTACTCATTACAGTCGATTTCGGTTGACACTTGACAGCTAATCTTGACAATTTCACGCAACGTACTGAGAAAAAAGAAGGCCACTTTTATCAAAGTGGCGCTCATTTGGCTCGGACATTTTCGGGCACGCGACTGTGGATCTACAGTTCTAATTGATCAAAGATCGTGCCTTTCATTCCATTCTTCTGTTTAATGTGAATGGAACGGCACGATATAATATAAAGTTCGAAAATTGAAATTCGTAGTGTAAGTTCTGGACACAATATGTGAACTACCACAATTGGCGGCATGGCATATAATGTAGGTATACTTACTAGCTATTTCTGGTATATAGCACTGGTATATAATATCCCTATATTGCAAAAAATAGGTTCATGGGTACCAGAAATAGCAGGCAACCGATTAACGAACTAAATAGTTTTAATCACAGCTTTTTTGACGTGAGAACGTCTAATAAATCGATGAATGCCGGCTGCATACACGAAAAAGGATGACGCAATGTAATGTTACGTTACGTACATGTACCTACAGAACAGCGAACGCCAGTATGTACAGACAAAACACCGGTTCTCGTCCGATCACCGAGGTTAAGCAACGTCGGGCGCGGTCAGTACTTGGATGGGTGACCGCCTAGTTTCATTTTTGTTTTTTGAATGTTTTGTTATGACGTTGTCACGTTGTAGGTCCGTAAACCGACTTTACAAACAACCGGTTTTTTTACGTATTAAAACTATCCCGTGATATAGGTAATATAATTTTAATATAATTTGATGTTCGTAAATATACAGAACAGGGCCTCGTCAGAATTGCTGAATGGTTATGTACTAATCTCCTAACATTAAATACTGACAAAACAAGCTATATTTGTTTTACTAACTACAAACCAACCCAGCCAGAGGCTAATTTCAAAATTAAAATTCACTCGTGTCACAGTCCAACACAGTCAATCTGCTCTTGTGTGTTTAAAATATCTTGGAATCATGATAGATCAGCGACT